>CM067842.1:682866981-685366981 GCA_034509565.1 Triticum monococcum
CACGATGTCTTCCACGTTTCTCAACTCAGGCGTTGCTTCACGGATCCTATCCGTGGAGTGGACCACGAGACGCTTGATCTACAAGATAATCTCACATATCGGGAATATCCCGTTCATATCCTTGATCAAGCCGAGCGTACCACTCGACGCCATAACATCAAGTTTCTCAAGGTTCAATGGTCACACCACTCTAAAAAAGAAGCCACCTGGGAAAGGGAGGATCGTCTTCGACTCGAGTACCCCACCTTCTTCCCAACGGATCCTAAATCTCGGGACGAGATTCTTTTGAGTGGGGGTGAGTTGTCACACCCTAGCTAGTTCATGCATTAGAGTGTTACATCATGTTTATTTTCCCAGAAAACTGAAATGGGGATGACAGAACCCCCAGCACCCCCCTGGAACAACTAGGGTTTACTAAAAACTTTTTCAATGAACCTGAAACGCCCTTCTAAAAAGTCCACCCTTTTTGTTTTGGTTTAAAACCTTTGACAAAAATGGTGCACACTTTTCTAGGACATCATAAGGTCATTGGATTAATTCATTACTAATTGCATTTGGGCAATTTAAATACTATAAATATTTTAAAATGCTCAAATAATCCTGAAAGTAATTTTAGGCTGTTGAGAATATTTTCAAATGTGCCTCCGAATATTTTCAGGGTTTTACTAAATGAAATAGTATTTTTACTATTTCAAAACACAAAACAGAATAAATAGAAAACAGAAAAAGAGAGAGAAAGGAAACTAACCTGGCAAAGCCACCAGCCAGCCCACCTGGCGGCCAAGCACTGTGCTGGCCCGTGCCAGCCAGCTGCTTCGTCCCCGCCAGGCAGGCAGGGAGGTGACGCCGGCGCGCGAGAGCTCGCCACCGCGCCACCTGCTTGCCGCTCGCGCCCGTGGGACCTTGGGCGAGCCCCACATCGTCGCCCCGACCATCTGGACACACCCATTCTCCCCCTGCCTCTCTCCCTCACCCTCTTCCACCATGGCCGACGCCCCTGCCGCCGCACCGTCGACGTAGCCGTGCCCTCCGTCGTCCTCGCGCTGCGCCACCGTGTCCACGAGCTCCGCCGTCGTCGACTACGTCGAGCAGGCCGAGCCCTAAGCACTCGCCCGCTCTGGTGTCGCCCTGATCCCGTCTTCCCCAACTCCGGCCACCGGAGAGCCCCTTCGCCTTCACCGCAGCACCAGCTCGTCCCCAACCTCGCCGTCTGCCTCGACGTGACCCTCGTGAGCTCAGCCACCTCCCCATCCTCTCCGTTTCCCTTCTCGAGCACCGCAGCGACCGCACCCACCGCCGCCACCGCACGTCGCCGTCATGGCCACAGCCACATTGGCTCGCAACCGAGCACGCCATCACCTTCACCGCACTCGCAGGAGCCCGTAGCACCCCCGCACGCTCCTTGCCATGCCTCCTAACGACTAGTTCGACCTCACCCGAACTCCGGCAGCCGCAACGCTCGTCGCCGGCATCGTTTCCGGCGACCCTAAGCCCAACCTTTGCCACCACTCGACGCGGCTTGCTCCCAGCTACGTGTAGGAGGTCTCCGTCATCCATTTGGTCGTCGAAGTGCAAAACCCGCACTGCCCCGCCGCGTCTGGCCTCGCCGGCGGCTAAACGCCGGTGAGTTTGACTCCGCTGACCCAGTTTGACCCCCCAGGGTCACTGACGTGTGGGCCATGCCCCTGTTTAACTTAGAATTAGATTAGTTAATGCTAATTACTTTAGTTAGTGGGTTGACTCACTGACATGTGGGCCCAGGCCCTAACTAACCTAGTTTAGTGCTAACGAAATACTAACTAACTCTGTTAGTTAGTTGTTACACTGACAGACGGGGCCCACCAGTCAGGTTTGACCTGGGCTGGCGCCTTTGACCTACTGACATCACCCTGACACAATGCCGACGCAATAACTCAATTACTGGAATTATTCTTATACAGGAAATTCCAGAAAATATTACAAACTACAAAAATTCGTAACTTTTAATCTTTAACTCCAAATGCAAAGATTTATATATGAAATTTGATCAGAAAAATTCAATCTTTCCATCTGTAATGGTTTCATGCATGACAAAACACTTTAACCTTGCTGTTTAGGTGAAACAAGCTAATACACTTATAATGCTTAGGAACATAAGCTTCCATTTGAATCTTTGATTCAAATGGACCCAAACCAACTTGTTTCACATTGCATTAGGCAGGACACTTCATATTGCCATGTCATAGCATGCATCATATTGTTGCATATTGCCATGTGATGATTGTGTTATGTGGTGTCTTTCGTGGTAGGTTCTGCCTCCGAGGATATCTCCGAGTATCGAACTGAAGGGTAGTACCCTACTACTACTCCATCAGGCAAGCAGCCCCATTGATCATATCGATACAATCCCATGTTCTCGCTTCTGCTCTCATTTACTGCATTAAGACAACAACGTTTCAAACTGCTGTGTGCTATGGTAGTTGAACCCTTATCCTCTCCATGACCTGTCATTGCCACAGTAACTAGATGAAACCCACTAGCATGTGTAGGAGTTGATTGAGACATGTATGTGTTTTCTACCTTGCTATGCCTGCTATGCTTAGAGTTGTGTTAGGTCTGGTTCATCTGGGTGATGGGCTAGAGTGAAATGATTACGTCGATAATGTGAGGGATGTGTTGAACATGATTTGGTAAAGGTATCGATGAGAGGCCATGTAGGAGTACATGGTGGGTTGTTTCATTGAGGCCGTCCCTAAGAACTGAGATCTGTATGTGTGATTTAAGAATCAATTACTACCATGCATTGGGATCCTTAATTGACCCTCTCGGCTTCTTAACCACTCTAGTACTCTGTCCAGGAATTGCAACTAGTTTCTGGTGTTTCTATGTTATGTGTTGGCGGTCGTGCGTAGCACTGACCCTAGGGGTGGGCTATGATGCGGTAGATACACCATGGCACGGTGTACCGAGTCACCCGATTGGTGTCTCGGGAACCCTGTTCACATCGTTCGGGGCCGTACGTGGAAACCTTGGCCGGACTCCCTGCTGATGGAACCTGGATAGGCGATAAACCTAGACTAGAGACTTGAGTGTTTAGGTAGGCCGTGGCCGACACCCTCGTTGGGCTTCCGCTTGAAGGTTGCCGAGTACATGTCGTGTAAACAACGATAAGTGGTGAGAGTGTGTATGAAGAAGTACACCCCTGCAGGGTTAACATCATCTATTCGAATAGCCGCGTCCGCGGTAAAGGACTACTTGGTTGCCTATACAGTTCATAGACAAGTTAATGGTTACTACTAAAAGACTCAAGATAAGTGTGAGTACCGGGGATGGCCCTCTCATAGGATGACGAGGGAGGATCCCCGGTGGAGTATTGTTTTGGTGATTAGTGGACTCGTGTGCACAAACTATTTTACAGTGGTGTCTCATAGGATAGCTTAGCCAAGGGTCAAAGCTGGCTTGCTGCAATAACTCCACCACCTTCTTGAGAATAAGCATGTATTATAGGATCTGTTGTTAGACTTGCTGAGTACCTTTTACTCATGCTGCTTTAATTACTGTTTTCAGACGACAACACCGCCCCCTCCGATGGGTTTTACGTAGACCTCGACATCGATGAGTAACTTGCCACCCAGGTGGTGATTCTGGCCATGGAGGGCCCTATGTAGATAGACATGCTTCGACAAGCCTTCTTTCTTTCTAGTGTCTGTACCCAGACTTATTTGTTTCCGCATGTGCTTGTATGCTTGTATGAATTGAGTGTCGGGTCTTGTGACCCCTACCTGTATGAACATGTTATGTATGGCTCTCCGGAGCCTTTAAATAAAGTACTTGAGTTGTAGAGTTTTGTTGTGATGCCATGTTGTATTTACACATATCGAGCATATTGTGTGTATGATTGAAATGCTTGGTATGTGTGGGATCCGACAATCTAGTTGTTTATCCTTGGCAGCGTCTCTTATGGGGAAATTTAGTCTAGTGCTCCTTGAGCCATAGTAGTCTG
The DNA here is from genome assembly GCA_034509565.1 of Triticum monococcum. Taxonomy (NCBI): domain Eukaryota; kingdom Viridiplantae; phylum Streptophyta; class Magnoliopsida; order Poales; family Poaceae; genus Triticum; species Triticum monococcum. Next base: position 682,870,964 of record CM067842.1, read on the forward strand.
CTATAGCCCGGTTCACCGGAGTCCTGCTAGCCCAACACTACTGCTCAGGACACTTGACTGACCGGCATGTGTTTCACTTTGTTCCTATGTCTTTCCCTTCAGGGAAATGTCACGCGGTGACATCCGGAGTCCTGCCTAGCCTGCTACAGCTTGGGTTCCCCGGAGTCCTGTTAGCCCAGTGCTACAGCCCGGATTCACACGCTATTGACCGAGATGCTCGATGTGATTCATGTATGCCTATCCCCATAGGTCTGTGCCGCTTTGGGTTCACGACTAGCCATGTCGGCCCAGGTTCTCTATCATATGGATGCTAGCGACACTATCATATACGTGAGCCAAAAGGCGCAAACGGTCCCGGGCCATGGTAAGGCGACACCCGTGGGGATACCATGCGTGAGGCCGCAAAGTGATATGAGGTGTTACCGGCTAGATCGATGTGACTTGGAATCGGGGTCCTGATAGCAGCACATTTCTACCGCTGCAGCAATGCTCTCCGGTTCAGCAACAGCAACGCCAGCGGGAGCAGGGGGCTCTGCGCCGCCTCCGGCTCAGGTTTTGTCTGATTTATTCGACGCTTTGGCAACATTGATGGTAGCAGAGGTGGATGCAGCAACCCGAGATCAGCACAATGCGGAGATTGCAAAGGTGAAAGATCAAATAACTCAGGCTAAAGCGGACCTGGCAGCAGAGAACGCCAGGATGGCTACAGAACAGGCTGAGCTGGAAGCTCAGGCCTACCGGCTTAGACTGGATCAGAGTGTCTTAGATGATGTCATGAGGAGGAGATACTAGTCGCACCTCCAGCCGTGTTATGAGCAAAGAAACTCTTCAACACGCTAGGAGCAGGAACTAGTAACCAGCCGGTGGGAACCGGACTGAGGTACCGGGAACAGGGGCACCGGTTCAGCCACGCACGATGAACCCCCCTCGTCAGAACAACATTGTGCCACAGTACGTGTTGACGCCTCCGAGGCATTACTCCAACCCGTTGGATAACATTGTGGCCGTTGCTTCACGGTTGGCAACCCTCCCAATGGACGGCGAGTCACCAGTGGCGATTGAGACACGACAGGCCAAAGAGCTCCTTCAAACAGCTTTAAACCAGTAGCAGGCTTATTCGCATAGTTGCGAGAGGATTCATTCCACCCCCCGCCCAAGTCGAAGCTACAACAGGCACGTTGAGGATGAGCCGGACGTGTCAAGTAGTGCACGTCATCGTAACTCGCCACGAGGGCATAACCCGGCAGGTGGTGGTGCTAATGCGCAGGATGTGGTGGATCATGGTCGTGCACATCGAGAAGCTGAGTTAGCAGCTCAGCATGCCGCTCGTCCACCTAATCCGGTTCGTCCTACCGCTTCAGTAGAGCCAGACATGGTCTTCAGTTCTTTAGGGGTGTCGTGTCTTACCCCCATGTTGCGTAATGTACGACTGCCCAAGGATTTTAAAGGCCCTCGTAAGGTGCCCAATTACACCGCCAATTTGCAACCAGAGTCATGGGTTGAAAGTTATGAGATGGCAATGGAGATGCTGGATGTGGATGAAGAGGTGTGTGCTAAATACTTCACCATGATGTTGGAGGGGACAGCTCGTACTTGGTTAAAGAGCTTACTGGCTAACTCTGTCGGGTCATGGGCCGAGTTAAAACACCGGTTTATCCAGAATTTTAAAGATACTTGCAAGCAGCCTATGTCGATTGTGGACCTGTCCGCTCGCGTTCAAGAGGATGGGGAGTCTACAACCCATTGGGTGAAGCGGGTCTCAGCTATTCTGCATTTGTCGGATCGCATCAACGCGGATACATCAGTTTTGATATTCGAGGGAAATTGCCGTTTTCTACCATTAAAACTGAAGTTAGGAAGGCTCAAACGTCACTGCAATGACATGTTAACGCTTATGGCCGCTTTGGTTAAATATGCCGATTCAGATAATACCAAAGACCCTGACTCAAAGGAGGACAACCCGGGGAAAGGGAAGAAGAACGGCAACACCAAGGGACAGCAGCATACCCTGCAGGTCATGGGAACAATGGTAAGCGCAAAGTAGACAATAGTTCGGACTTTGTGGCTAACACCAATGCTCAGGATAACGGTCAGTGTCGTAAGGGCAAACTGCCCCGGAGGGGCGGAGGGTCAGGCCCCAATCTGGAGCGCCTGTTAAATCAACCTTGTCCAAAGCATGGATCAAAGGAGAGGCCAGCTTCACATCTATGGAAGGATTGTTTCATCATGCGAGAGTTCAAGAACTCCAATATGTTTCAATACGACAATGCCCCGCCAGATGGTTCAGGAGGTGGTTTTCATGGGCCGGGTTATGGAGGCAGCAGCTCTGGTTCAGGATTTCAAGGCAATCAAACTGGACATGGCAATCAAGGGAACCAGGGCAATCAGGGAGGTTATAACCATCAAGGGAATCAGCAGCAGCAGTAGTCGGGTTATCAGAGCAATCCGAAGCAGTTGAATAGTGGGTAGTATCATGTCTTCACCACTAGCTCATGCAAGCGTGATCAGAAGCTTCATAAGAGGTCTGTGAACTCTGTTGAACCGGCAGTGCCTCAGTACTTACGCTGGTCTGAGCAACCAATTTTATGGAGTCGAGAGGATCATCCCCCCGGGTTGATAATCCGAGTCATCTGGCCTTAGTGGTGGCACCTCAAGTTGGGGGGTATAAGTTCACCAAGGTGCTCATGGATGGTGGAAGTAGTATCAACATCCTTTACTATGATACCTTCCGCCGTATGGGATTGACAGATAAAAATCTTAAACTGTCAAACACCGTTTTTCACGGTGTGGTGCCTGGTAAGTCTACGTATCCAGTGGGCAAGATAGCCCTAGAGGTGGCTTTTGGAGATGATCATGACTCAAGGTCAGAAACGTTGACTTTTGAGGTGGTTTAAATCAAGAGTCCGTATCACGCCCTGTTTGGACGACCGGCTTATGCCAAGTTCATGGCGAGGCCGTGTTATGTTTATCTATAGCTTAAGATGCTGGGTCATAAAGGGACCATCACAGTACATGGGAGCAGGAAGATTGCTTTGGAATGTGAAGATGGTGATGCGGCTTATGCTGAGTCGATTTGTGCCACAGAGGAGCTGAAGTTTTATAAAGAAAAGGTTGATCTGGCCGACATGACTTCTTTGAAAAAACCAACTACAGAGCATGATCCGACGTTGAAGTTTAAATCGGCTATAGACACTAAGATGGTTGATTTTGTTCCTGGCGATTCATCCAAGCAGTTCAGCATCAGCGCTAACCTGGATCCCAAATAGGAAAGCGCGCTCATCGAGTTCATTCATGAGAACCGGGACATCTTTGCATGGAAGCCTTCTGACATGCCAGGTGTACCAAGGGAACTCGCTGAGCACACACTTAATATAGATCCTAAGTTTAAATCGGTTAGGCAGTTTCTCCGCTGCTTTAACGAAGAAAGGCGTAAGGCTATTAGTGAGGAGGTAGCTCGGCTGTTGGCCACAGGGTTTATCGTGGAGGTCTTTCACCCGGAGTGGGTGGCTAATCTGGTGCCGGTCCTTAAGAAAAACGACACTTGGCGTATGTGTGTGGACTACACAGACTTGAACAAGGATTGCCCAGCTGATCCCTTTGCCCTCCCTCGTATTGATCAGATTATTGATGCTACAGCAGGTTGTGACCGTTTGTGTTTTCTGGATGCTTATTCCGGTTATCATCAGATCAAAATGGCAGTTAAGGACCAGGAGAAGACATCTTTTATAACTCCCTTTGGAGCCTTCTGCTATGGCTCTATGCCCTTTGGGCTCAAGAGTGCCCAGGCAACTTATCAGTGTTGTGTCCAGAATTGTCTTCATAAGCAGATTGGGCACAATGTTCATGCATATGTGGATGATATTGTGGTGAAGTCCAGGAAGGAGGAAACATTGATAGATGACTTGAGGGAGACTTTTGACAACCTCTGAGTTTATAAGATGATGCTTAATCCGGACAAATGTGTCTTTGGTGTTCCGGCCGGCAAGCTTTTGGGTTTTCTGGTGTCTAACAAGGGAATTGAGGCTAATCCGGAAAAAAATTCAGCTATCACGTCCCTGGCTAAATCGGTGTGCATCAATGACGTTCAACGTTTAGCAGGCCGGATTGCGTCTTTGAGCCGGTTTATCAGTTGTCTTGGGGAGAAAGCTATCCCTTTATATCAGATGTTAAAGAAAACAGATGACTTTGTCTAGAGTGACGCGGCTGATAAAGCGTTTGAGGATTTGAAGAGATAGTTAGCTGAACCGCCTATCCTTGCGGCTCCGGTCGATAAAGAGCCTTTATTGCTATACGTGGCTGCTAACACCTGGGCCGTCAGTGTGGCTATTGTTGTGGAGCGCAAGGAGGCTGGAAAGGAGTATCCGGTTCAACGGCCGGTTTATTATATCAGTGAGGTGCTTATCGAATCAAAGCAGAGGTATCCGCATTGGCAGAAGCTGGTGTATGGGGTGTTTATGGCAAGCTAGAAGCTCAAGCATTATTTTCAGGGTCATCCTATCATAGTGGTCAGTTTGGCCCCTCTGGGAGATATCATTCAAAACAGAGAAGCAACTGGCCGGATTGCTAAGTGGGCTATTGAGCTTGGACCTCACGGACTCACATATACACCTCGCACAGCGATCAAATCTCAAGCACTCGTGGACTTCATCAATGATTGGACCGAGTTGCACGCACCAGAGGAAAAGCCAGACAATACTTATTGGACTATTCACTTTGATGGGTCCAGGCATTTGGAAGGCTCGGGGGCGGGAGTCATATTAACTTCCCCACGTGGTGACAAGTTTTGTTATATTCTTCGCTTAATGTTCCCTTGCACTAACAATGCAGCTGAGTATGAGGCCTTACTCCATGGTCTTTGGATGGCTAAGGAGATGAACTTAAGATGGGTTAAGTGCTTCGGTGACTCAGACCTGGTGGCTCAACAGGTATCTGGCACTTGGGATTTTAAGGACACACTCATGGCTGCATATCGACGAGAGGTGGACATAGTGTGTGACGCCCCGAGACCGATGCTTGAGGAGACTTCCAGGGTTTCCGGGTTTCGTTGTGTATTTTGTTTGGTTCTTTGCATTCATCATTGCATCATGTGCATTGCATCATGTCATCATGCCATCATGTCATTAATCATTGCAACTCAAATAAATAAACCGTATGGATCTTCGGTCCATTTAAACCGAGGGAATTCACATGGTGATTCTCTTTATAACATATCCTCCCGATATTATGGAGCTATATTAAATAATCCATTCTTATGGAATCATCTTAAACACACTTGCAAAATATCCCAATGCCTTTGTTATCTTAATTCTTGGTCTCCAACATTGCTATGTGTTCTTTCATCATATTCCGGAGCTCCACCAAAATTCCAAACATTTTTGGACTCTCCAAGAATGTTTTGTTCATTCAATCTTATTTGAATCACATTCAAAAGTGTTTGAATGCAATCCTTCCAAGCGGTGCCAAATGCATTTTCTCGAAGCGAACTCATTTTTATGAGTCCGGGAGATTTAACCGCATGCCCAAATGTTTTCTCTAACCCCTCTCCTCCTCTCTTTACTTTCTGTTAAAGGAAATTGAGGGAGAGAGAGGAGAGATCCCAACAGGCTGGCCTCTAGGGTCCATCCCTAGGCCCAGCCACGCCCTGCCTCATCCCTAGGCTATCTAGCACCTGGGCCGCCTAATCTCCGCAGCCAGGTCGGCCCATTTGCGGCAAGCCCACCTGGCCTCACCTAACCTAACCCTAGGCCCGACCGTAACCTCTCCCTCCCGATCTTTCCCTCGCACCCCGCGCCGCCAGGAGAGCAGCGCATCGCACCAGGGGCCACGACCCCATCTCCCCGATCCCATCTCCCCTCGATCCATCTCTTCCTCACCCGCCTCCTTCTCCCACCAGCGCCACCAACCTCCCTCTTCCTCTCGCTCCTCCCTCCTCTCGCTTCCTCCCTCCCTCTCAGCGTGACCAGGAGGGGGATCCCGATCCCCATGGCCACGCACCCTCGCCGCCGCACGTCCCATGCCTTTGCCATCGCCGAGCTCCATCAGGAAGGCCACCCACGCATGACCCAGCGCCTTGCTGCCCTTCCACGCGTCCGGGACTACCTCCTCGCCCTCGCTGCTTGCCCGCAGGCCACGCAGCCTGATGCCGGCGACCAGCGCCGACATGGCCGTCCCCTCACCCCTCCGCCTCAGCGCCAAGCCCTGCCCGACCTCCTCCTACGCCGTCGCCTTGCCATGGAGCAGCTTCACTTGGGCCCTTATGCATCGTGCCCATGCCGCCGTGCCAAGGTCCCGCAGGAGGCCACGCGAGCCCGCGTTGACCACGTCGGTGTGGATCCTTTTCGCCTGTAGCTGCCGCCATGGAACCGAGCTTAGAGCTCCGCTGCTGCCTTGGTGCTGCTATGCCAAACTCCTCCTTGATAGTTGCCTCGTCTCCGGCCCTGACCGTTGGAGCCATGCCTCCCGGTGCCCGCAGCCGCGTCGCCGGTCTTCTGTCTCGACCCGGTATCTTTTCCCTTGTGGCATCTATTTAGGTGCAGCGCCACAAGTTTTGCATCTGTGCACCCGGGTGATGTTGGCAGTGGAGTACCTCGACGCCCGACGCCAAAAACGATCACCGAACCAGGAAATGCCAAGTACATGGATACACCAAGTTCTTCTTCGATACGTGTACGACAAGACGCGGGAGAACGACTTCATGGACCGACAAGTCACGAGACGACCGTTGCCCGCCAAGTACCCCTTCGGAGCGTCAAGTTCCACTACCGTCACGAGTACCACTACCGTCGACCCTCGAAGACCCCATGGACGTCAAGTTCCGTCTCGTGATCCCGAACCTCTATGAAAACATTGTACGACTACTTCCGTGGCTGAGAACCCGTGTACAACTACCGTCGCCGTGTACTCTACCTCCACGACGAACGTCTCGAGAACGTCTACTTCCTCTACTTGGCACCGAACGAGAACCGTCTCCTTTGCACGCTACAAAGGTATAACCACCGAGATCGACATTCGAGAACGAATGCTTGTGTTGTATGAGACACACCCTTTGTCTGCACCATGTCTGTTTTGACACTCGTTTCCATGCCCCTAACCCGTGGGAACCCGGTAGTCGGGAGCACCCCACCATCTCTAGCATGTTTTGCACATCCGCACGCTTCCTTTTGCACCGGTACCTCCATGAGCTACCGGAACCGATATGTTGCCGCGGCATCATTTTCGGTATCGTTGTCGTGGCACCCCTTTTGTTTCCGCCACGGTGACAAATGCTTCATAATATGCTCATGACAACATTTTCTTTAAAAATTGCATAAACTTGTTCATGTCGTGGTTGTTTACTATGTTGTTTCCTCTTTTCCGGTGTTTGCTTCTTCGGGTTGGTTCCGATAATGTCGAGTTTGTGAGGATCCGTTCGACTACATCCGTTTGTCTTCTTCATGGACTCGTTCTTCTTCCTTGCGGGATTTCAGGTAAGATGATCATACCCTTGAAATCACTACTATCTTTGCTATGCTAGTTTGCTTGCTCTTTTGCTATGCCATTGCTATGATGCCTACCACTTGCTTGTCAGCCTCCCAATTGCCATGTTCAGCCTCTAACCCACCAATGTCCTAGCAAACCGTTGATTGGCTATGTTACCGCTTTGCTCAGCCCCTCTTATAGCGTTGTTAGTTGCAGGTGAAGATTGAAGTTTGTTCCTTGTTGGAACATGGAGATGTTGTTCCTTGTTGGAACATGTTTACTTGTTGGGATATTACTTTATATCGTATTTAATTAATGCATCTATATACTTGGTAAAGGGTGGAAGGCTCGGCCTTATGCCTGGTGTTTTGTTCCACTCTTGCCGCCCTAGTTTCCGTCATATCGGTGTTATGTTCCCGGATTTTGCGTCCCTTATGCGGTTGGGCTATAATGGGAACCCCTTGACAGTTCGCCTTAAGTAAAGCTCTTCCAGCAATGCCCAACATTGGTTTTACCATTTTCCACCTAGCCTTTTCTTTCCCTTGGGTTCTGCAGACTCAAGGGTCATCTTTATTTTAACACCCCCGGGCCAGTGCTCCTCTGAGTGTTGGTCCGACCGAGTAGACTGCGGGGCCACCTCGGGGCAACTTGAGGGTTGGTTTTACTCATAGGATGTCGCATCTGAGTGTGCCTTGAGAAAGAGATATGTGCAGCTCCTATCGGGATTTGTCGGCACATTCGGGCGGTGTTGCTGGTTTAGTTTTACCCTGTCGAAATGTCTTGTTGTACTGGGATACCGAGTCTGATCGGGAATATCTCGGGTGGAGGTCTATTCCTTCGTTGACCGTGAGAGCTTGTGATGGGCTAAGTTGGGACACCCCTGCATGGATTTGAACTTTCGAAAGCCGTGCCTGCGGTTATGGGCAGATGGGAATTTGTTAACGTCCGGTTGTAGAAAACCTGAAGTTGACCTTAATTAAAATGAATCAACAGCGTGTGTAACCGTGATGGTCTCTTTCCGGCGGAGTCCGGGAAGTGAACACGGTTGTTGGAGTTATGCTTGACGTAGGTTGTCCAGGATCACTTCTTGATCATACTTTTATCGACCGTGCTTTGCCTTCTCTTCTCGCTCTCATTTGCGTATGTTAGCCACCATATATGCTAGTCGCTTACTGCAGCTCCACCTCATACCTTTTACCTTACCCATAAGCTTAAATAGTCTTGATCGCGAGGGTGCGAGATTGCTGAGTCCCTGTGGCTCACAGATACTTCCAAAACCAGCTTGCAGGTGCCGATGAGACCGTGCAGATGACGCAACCAAGCTCAGGAGGAGCTCGATGAAGATCTTGTCCTTTGTGTTGTTTCGTTCTAGTTGATAAGTAGTGGAGCCCAGTTGGGGTCGATCGGGGACCTTTGTCGCATTTGGGGTTCTTCTTTTAGTTTGGTTCCGTAGTCGGACCTTTAGTGTATTTGTATGATGTAATGCTTTATTCATGTATTTGTGTGAAGTGGCGATTGTAAGCCAACTATGTATCTTTTTCCCCTATTGTATTACATGGGTTGTGTGAAGATTACCTCACTTGCGACATATGCCTTCAATGCGATTATGCCTCTAAGTCGTGCCTCGACACGTGGGAGATATAGTCGCATCGAGGGTGTTACAAGTTGGTATCAGAGCCTTCCCCGACCTTAGGAGCCCCCATTGCTTGATCGTTTTTAGTGGCCGAGTTGTGTCTAGAAAAATGTTTTGAGTCATTTAGGAATTATATATCGGAGAGCTTAGGAATTCTTTTTACTTCCCAATCCCCTCATCACTCTGGTAAGGCATCCTAACGTAGAGTTTTGACTCTTCTCTTCTCAAATTTCACTAAAATTTCTTTTTTTAGGATCACGCGGGTATCTTGGAATCGTTCCGAGGGTTTTATGATGAGAACATTGTCTTGGTGCCTCCTGTCAGGGGTTTTGTGGAAGTGTCCTGGGGAGTTGAGCTCTGAGGTGTTGTCATCATAATTTTATCGTTGCAATTCTGGAATACTTGAGTTTAGTACGCCGACATCGAAAATCTCTTTTATGCAGTTCATTGGTGAGATAACCTCGACGACACCCAGTACTGGGGCGGGAGTTCGGGAGTATCGCCATAACTTGTATAACGGATGCTTTTCGAAGGTTGAGGTAGATGGTTTCCGAAGGTTTCTTGGTTATGTGTTGAAGGATGGATACAGCTGGATGTAGGATTTGTTAGTTTGGGTGAGATATTATGCTTCCCCTGTATCCCCAACACCTGATTGCATAACCGGAAAATTTCGGGAGTTTCATAGGTGGGAATTCAAGTAGCTCTTAGGATATCTTTCTGAAAGATGTATGATATGAAATTGGGGTTCGACGTCTAGTGGTTCGCCTATTCACGGTCGATTTTACAGTGGTCTCGTTGCGTCTTAAAGAGTCCTTGGCTATGCTGACTCGGGGACGCTTCGTATGTCATGTGCACTGCCTTGTACATGATGGTGCTGTACGATCGAGCCCGTGTAGGCCCCACCACGAAAACTTCGGACGAAATCTCTATCATATGTTTGTTCCGGCTTATTCTGCAAGCCAATCCTTTGTTTTGTTTTGAGTTGTGGTATTCGAGTTGCTTCAAAGTCAAATGTTGATTCCATACCTTCTCCAAGCGGTGTTCTCATACCTCGATGTGAACACTAATCCTTCATGATCATCGATATTGTCATGTTAATCCTTTTCTACCGGCGTGTTTCTCTTCAAGTGGATCTGATCATTTCTACAACCGCAAGATCAAGTATCAGTTCTTCTCTACGGTGTTCGTTCCATCCATTCCAAATTGTCTTTGTTTTTCCCACCCTCCCTCCCTTTGTTTTTCTCCAAGGACTCGAATTCCTTAATCAAGTATCCTTTTATTCTTGTGAAGTCTCTCCATTCTTTTCTATCAATATTCTTATCCGGTGATGCTCATGAAGATTTTAACGGAGTTTCTAGTTCACCATTATTCATTCTTTTCTTCTCTGGTGGAACCAATTCAAGCTTTCGGTGTTTGATCATATTCTTTTCCTCATTTCAATGTTTTCTCATGCTGGTGCACCTCTTAATCATCCATTTCTCGCTACTTAAGATCTTTCGAGGTCGTTATCTCATTCAAGCCACTTAATTCAACCGGTATAATCTCTCTTCAAGATCGTTACAATGGTGTTTCCTTGAGTGGGCCCTAACCCACAGGTCTTTTCCAGGATCTTACCTGACTCTTCTAATTCCACCGGCGTTACTCTCAAATTCTTTTCCAAGTTTGACGTAAGAATGAGTTATCATTAGTCAAATGCCTTTCTCCCCGACCTTTCAAATTCTTTTCATCGTTGGCTCAACCTCTTCGCTTTTGATTCTTCCGGAGTGCCTCTTCAATTATTGGTGGTGTTTCTCATCATCATTCTCAGATTTTGAAGACCGAAGAAGATTTTTCTCTCAATCTTGCTCCATTCTGTTCAAGATTCGTGGCTCTAGTTTGTTGCCATCCTCTCATAATTATTTTCGGTTGTGAGAGTTCTTTTCACCCATCCGAAGTAATTCAGGAGTCTTTTCAGTTTGATTCTCCGGAGCCCATCATCTCTGAATTGTTCATTCTCAGCTTACAGCTATCATTCTCAAATTTTACCGGTGCTTCATTCAAGTAATCTTTAATCGGCTCGTGAGCTCTTCGTTCTCATGTATCTAAATCCTCTCAAGCATCTTTGTTCATTTTATAATTCTTCCTGGTGTTTCTTTATCTTACTCCGTTCATTTTCAATTCCTACGGTGGTTCGTGCAAGATTCCTCTTCTTTCGTTATCATATCAATTCATTCATTGTTCTAATTCTACCGGTGGTTCGTTGAAGACCTTCTCATGTTTTGATATATCTCATTTAATCTTTTCTACGAGAATAAGTAGTATGTCAAATCCATTGATTGTCATCAATTTGAATTGGTGAAGGATACGCATAACATAATTCTTATTCTGGTTCCATCCAAGTGTTCAATTCCTTATTTCGGAGGCTCATCAAATTCTCGTCTTCATTTGTTTCATCTTTCTTTTACCGAAGTTCCAACCTCTTTCAATTATATCACCACGGAGATTCATCTAAATCATTGCAAGGCTTCAACCTTATTCTTTTCATCCTCCATTTCGATTGATCATTTCTTTTATTTACGGAGTTCCTCATGAAGGTTCTAGATGATGGTTCATCAAGGATTTAATTCATTCTCGAAGTGTTCATCGAGATTCTTTTATAAGAAGCTCAGGCTTTCTTCATTTGGTAATCCGGAGTGCAATTCTTTCTTCCGTATCATTGGAGGTGGTATTATGTCATTCTTGATAATTGAAATTCATGTTTTATGATTCACATGTTATCATGAATGAGATATTTTTAAATCCATCAATCTCGTCATTGGAGTTATCTTGGGTTATGTATAATTGACCCAAGCTCTTCATTTATCCTTCCGGTGAAATAATTTCTCGTCTCCTTGTTCATATAAATCCAATCAATTCTTCTTCCCGTGAGTGGCAGGCTGTCACCTCATAATTTGAGATGTACTCCACAAGACCATATCAAGCTTATTCTTTTCGTTGTTGGTTTCCAACAACTCCGTGCGAACCTTCTCTTTAAGATGCTTTTCAAATTCTATTGTGGTAGAAGATGTCTTTTCCTCTCAATTCTTTCCTTTTCCAAGATCCAACTTATATTCTTTCTCCCGGAGGTCTAGTGATGTTGCTCTTTTCACTCCTCATCTCGGTTTATCAAGATCATGTTCAATTTCTTCCATTTACAGTCAAAGTGCTGTCCAAATTATATCAGTCTTTTTCCTTCTCTATTTTGTTTAACCGGAGTGTGGTGCCATTCTGCTCAAGTTCTTTTCGCCTTATCAAGTTTTACATCCTTTCTCAACCGGAGTGCTGTCTGAGATATTTCTTACCCTTTGTTCCATCCATTCAATAGTTATGGAGGCAGTGTGTTGTGATTTCATCAAATATCTTCTCATCTTATCAAGACCTTATTCAATTCCTTTTCTTTTCAACCAGGGTGCTGCCCGAATTTTGGTTTTTCCTTGATCCCCTTCCTTAACCGGAGTGTTTTTCTATATATATCTTCCCCTCAACCCCAAGATTTTCGCAATGCTCTTTGTCCCTCTTTTCTAACGGAGTGTTTTTCACTTCATCCATCTTCGTTGTATTTCCTTTTCTCGAATTTGTTCAACCTCGCAAGGTTCTTTGGTTTCACTTGTTTGTCAAAGAAGCAACTTAGTTTTTACCTCTTCTCTTATCTCTTCCGTTGCCCCTCCGGTGCCATTCTAGATCTCGGGACGAGATCCTCTCGTAGTGGTGGAGTGTTGTGACGCCCCGAGACCGATGCTTGAGGAGACTTCCAGGGTTTTCGGGTTTCGTTGTGTATTTTGTTTGGTTCTTTGGATTCATCATTGCATCATGTGCATTGCATCATGTCATCATGCCATCATGTCATTAATCATTGCAACTCAAATAAATAAACCGTATGGATCTTCGGTCCATTTAAACCGAGGGAATTCACATGGTGATTCTCTTTATAACATATCCTCCCAATATTATGGAGCTATATTAAATAATCCATTCTTATGGAATCACCTTAAACACACTTGCAAAATATCCCAATGCCTTTGTTATCTTAATTCTTGGTCTCCAACATTGCTATGTGTTCTTTCATCATATTCCGGAGCTCCACCAAAATTCCAAACATTTTTGGACTCTCCAAGAATGTTTTGTTCATTCAATCTTATTTGAATCACATTCAAAAGTGTTTGAATGCAATCCTTCCAAGCGGTGCCAAATGCATTTTCTCGGAGCAAACTCATTTTTATGAGTCCGGGAGATTTAACCGCATGCCCAAATGTTTTCTCTAACCCCTCTTCTCCTCTCTTTACTTTCTGTTAAAGGAAATTGAGGGAGAGAGAGGAGAGATCCCAACAGGCTGGCCTCTAGGGTCCATCCCTAGGCCCAGCCGCGCCCTGCCTCATCCCTAGGCTATCTAGCACCTGGGCCGCCTAATCTCCGCAGCCAGGTCGGCCCATTTGCGGCAAGCCCACCTGGCCTCACCTAACCTAACCCTAGGCCCGACCGTAACCTCTCCCTCCCGATCTTTCCCTCGCACCCGCGCCGCCAGGAGAGCAGCGCATCGCACCAGGGGCCACGACCCCATCTCCCTGATCCCATCTCCCCTCGATCCATCTCTTCCTCACCCGCCTCCTTCTCCCACCAGCGCCGCCAACCTCCCTCTTCCTCTCTCTCCTCCCTCCTCTCGCTTCCTCCCTCCCTCTCAGCGTGACCAGGAGGGGGATCCCGATCCCCATGGCCACGCACCCTCGCCGCCGCACGTCCCATGCCTTTGCCGTCGCCGAGCTCCATCAGGAAGGTCACCCGCGCATGACCCGGTGCCTTGCTGCCCTTCCACGCATCTGGGACTACCTCCTCGCCCTCGCTGCTTGCCCGCAGGCCACGCAGCCTGATGCCGGCGACCAGCGCCGACATGGCTATCCCCTCACCCCTCCGCCTCAGCGCCAAGCCCTGCCCGACCTCCTCCTACGCCGTCGCCTTGCCATGGAGCAGCTTCACTCGGGCCCCTTCTGCATCGTGCCCATGCCGCCGTGCCAAGGTCCCGCAAGAGGCCACGCGAGCCCGCGTTGACCACGTCGGTGTGGATCCTTTTCGCCTGTAGCTGCCGCCATGGAACCGAGCTTAGAGCTCCGCTGCTGCCTTGGTGCTGCTATGCCCAACTCCTCCTTGACAGTTGCCTCGTCTCCGGCCCTGCCCGTTGGAGCCATGCCTCCCGGTGCCCGCAGCCGCGTCGCCGGTCTTCTGTCTCGACCCGGTATCTTTTCCCTTGTGGCATCTATTTAGGTGCAGCGCCACAAGTTTTGCATCTGTGCACCCGGGTGATGTTGGCAGTGGAGTACCTCGACGCCCGACGCCAAAAACGATCACCGAACCAGGAAACGCCAAGTACATGGATACACCAAGTTCTTCTTCGATACATGTACGACAAGACGCGGGAGAATGACTTCATGGACTGACAAGTCACGAGACGACCGTTGCCCGCCAAGTACCCCTTTGGAGCGTCAAGTTCCACTACCGTCACGAGTACCACTACCGTCGACCCTCGAAGACCCCGTGGACGTCAAGTTCCGTCTCGTGATCCCGAACCTCTATGAAAATGTTGTACGACTACTTCCGTGGCTGAGAACCCGTGTACAACTACCGTCGCCGTGTACTCTACCTCCACGACGAACGTCTCGAGAACGTCTACTTCCTCTACTTGGCACCGAACGAGAACCGTCTCCTTTGCACGCTACAAAGGTATAACCACCGAGATCGACATCCGAGAACGAATGCTTGTGTTGTATTAGACGCACCCTTTGTCTGCATCGTGTCCGTTTTGACACTCGTTTCCATGCCCCTAACCCGTGGGAACCCGGTAGTCGGGAGCACCCCACCATCTCTAGCATGTTTCGCACATCCGCACGCTTCCTTTTGCACCGGTATCTCCATGAGCTACCGGAACCGATATGTTGCCGCGGCATCATTTTCGGTATCATTGTCGTGGCACCCCTTTTGTTTCCGCCACGGTGACAAATGCTTCATAATATGCTCATGACAACATTTTCTTTAAAAATTGCATAAACTTGTTCATGTCGTGGTTGTTTACTATGTTGTTTCCTCTTTTCCGGTGTTTGCTTCTTCGGGTTGGTTCCGATAACGTCGAGTTTGTGAGGATCCGTTCAACTACATCCGTTTGTCTTCTTCATGGACTCGTTCTTCTTCCTTGCGGGATTTCAGGCAAGATGATCATACCCTTGAAATCACTACCATCTTTGCTATGCTAGTTTGCTCGCTCTTTTGCTATGCCATTGCTATGATGCCTACCACTTGCTTGTCAGCCTCCCAATTGCCATGTTCAGCCTCTAACCCACCAATGTCCTAGCAAACCGTTGATTGGCTATGTTACCGCTTTGCTCAGCCCCTCTTATAGCATTGTTAGTTGCAGGTGAAGATTGAAGTTTGTTCCTTGTTGGAACATGGAGATGTTGTTCCTTGTTGGAACATGTTTACTTGTTGGGATATCACTTTATATCGTATTTAATTAATGCATCTATATACTTGGTAAAGGGTGGAAGGCTCGGCCTTATGCCTGGTGTTTTGTTCCACTCTTGCCGCCCTAGTTTCCGTCATATCGGTGTTATGTTCCCGGATTTTGCGTCCCTTACGCGGTTGGGCTATAATGGGAACCCCTTGACAGTTCGCCTTAAGTAAAGCTCTTCCAGCAATGCCCAACATTGGTTTTACCATTTGCCACCTAGCCTTTTCTTTCCCTTGGGTTCTGCAGACTCAAGCATCTTTATTTTAACCCCCCCGGGCCAGTGCTCCTCTGAGTGTTGGTCCGACCGAGTAGACTACGGGGCCACCTCGGGGCAACTTGAGGGTTGGTTTTACTCGTAGGATGTCTCATCTGAGTGTGCCCGGAGAAAGAGATATGTGCAGCTCTTATCGGGATTTGTCGGCACATTCGGGCGGTGTTGCTGGTTTAGTTTTACCCTGTCGAAATGTCTTGTTGTACTGGGATACCGAGTCTGATCGGAATATCTCGGGTGGAGGTCTATTCCTTCGTTGACCGTGAGAGCTTGTGATGGGATAAGTTGGGACACCCCTGCAGGGATTTGAACTTTCGAAAGCCGTGCCCGCGGTTATGGGCAGATGGGAATTTGTTAACGTCCGGTTGTAGAAAACCTGAAGTTGACCTTAACTAAAATGAATCAACAGCGTGTGTAACCGTGATGGTCTCTTTCCGGCGGAGTCCGGGAAGTGAACACGGTTGTTGGAGTTATGCTTGACGTAGGTAGTCCAGGATCACTTCTTGATCATACTTTTATCGACCGTGCTTTGCCTTCTCTTCTCGCTCTCATTTGCGTATGTTAGCCACCATATATGCTAGTCGCTTGCTGCAGCTCCACCTCATACCTTTTACCTTACCCATAAGCTTAAATAGTCTTGATTGCGAGGGTGCGAGATTGCTGAGTCCCTGTGGCTCACAGATACTTCCAAAACCAGCTTGCAGGTGTCGATGAGACCGTGCAGATGACGCAACCAAGCTCAGGAGGAGCTCGATGAAGATCTTGTCCTTTGTGTTGTTTCGTTCTAGTTGATAAGTAGTGGAGCCCAGTTGGGGTCGATCGGGGACCTTTGTCGCATTTGGGGTTCTTCTTTTATTTTGGTTCTGTAGTCGGACCTTGAGTGTATTTGTATGATGTAATGCTTTATGCATGTATTTGTGTGAAGTGGCGATTGTAAGCCAACTATGTATCTTTTTCCCCTATTGTATTACATGGGTTGTGTGAAGATTACCTCACTTGCGACATATGCCTTCAATGCGATTATGCCTCTAAGTCGTGCCTCGACACGTGGGAGATATAGTCGCATCGAGGGTGTTACATAGTGGCTGGTCATTTCAAGGGCTATCAAGTTGAGCATATAGACCGGCGAAAGAATGAAGTGGCGGATGCTTTAAGTCGTCTAGGCTCTCAGGGTAAACCGGTGCCACCTAATATCTTTCTCGATGTACTTCATAATCCGTCGGTCAAGATACCCACAAAGGAGGAGTTGGCTATTCCTGACCCAGAGGCCCAGATGGTGGCGGCTTTGCATGTTATACCGGATTGGACAGTCCCGTACCTGGCTTACATGAACCGGGGCGAGTTATCGGAGGATGAAACCTTGGCCCGACAGATAATCCGGCGATCAAAGTCAATGACCATTATCAATGGGGAGTTACATCGTTACAGCATCACAGGAGCAATTCAGCATTGTGTGTCTCCTCAAGAGGGTTGTGAGATTTTGCGAGAAATCCACGAAGGAGATTGTGGTCACCATGTCGGTTCAAAATCCTTGGTGGCTAAGGCTTTTCGTCAGGACTTCTATTGGTTGACGGCTCATGCTGATGCCGAGGATTTAGTCAAAAGGTGTGACGGTTGTCAGAAATTTGCATGCCGCGCTCATGTTCCGGCTCAGGAGTTGAGAATGATTCCAATTACTTGGCCGTTTGCAACTTGGGGGCTCGATATGGTTGGACCCTTTAAGAGATCCAAGGATAAAAGACCCACCTGTTGGTGGCGGTTGACAAGTTTACCAAGTGGGTAAAGGCAGAGCCAGTCAGTAAGTGTGATGCAGCCACGGCGGTTCAATTCATCAAAAAGGTGATATTCCGGTTTGGTTTTCCACACATCATTATCACTGATAATGGTACTAATCTGTCCAAAGGTGATATGGAATTTTTTTTGTCAATGTGAGCACATCCGGCTTGATGTAGCATCAGTGGCTCACCCCCAGTCTAATGGTCAAGCAGAGAGGGCAAGTCAAGAAATTTTGAGAGGTATCAAACCCCGGCTTATGGTTCCTTTAAAGCGGACGCCGGGTTGTTGGGTGGAGGAGTTACCTTCTGTATTATGGAGTAACAACACCACACCAAACAGATCTACGGGTTACACGCATTTCTTCATGGTTTACGGAGCAGAGGCGGTTCTCCCTTGTGACATCCGTCATGACTCACCCCGTGTGATGGCTTATGTTGAAGCTGAGAATGAGAAAACACGTCAGTACTCATTGGGCCTGTTAGATGAGGAGCGTGATTTAGCAGCAGCACATTCGGCGATTTATCAACAAGATCTCCGACGTTATCACAGCCACCGGGTTAAGACCAGAACTTTTCAAGAAGGCGGTCTGGTGCTCCGGCTCATCCAGGATCAAACTGATATACACAAGTTATCCCCACCTTGGGAAGGACCTTTTGTGGTCAGCAAAAATCTGCACAACGGGTCATACTACCTCATCGATGTTCGAGAGCACAAAGACTCACGCAAATCGGAGGAGGAGACGCAGCGGCCGTGGAATATAGCTCTTCTTCGGCCTTACTATACTTGAGCCACAGGCTCTTCTTATGTACATACTTATGACAATGTGTATATTATATAATAATCCGGAGCCTCAGCTAAAGAGGGGTCTTTGTTCTTTTTTACATCATGTGTGGTTCCATGGGGGCTTCTACTTACAAAGCAGAGTTCTATTAACCCGGCTTATAAAGCCACACAGATATGAAGGAAATCACTAGGGGCTTGGTCGTATCCAAACCATACAATACAAAAAAAGACACATCCGTGACATTTTGGGCCGAACGAAATTTTTTCCTGTCATACATATGACACTTCTATGACGATAATTGTGACAAAACTCGGTATCATCATAGATGTGGTGGGATCCTACTTCTATGACAAAAATTCATGACAGAAAATGGGCTTTTCGTCCTGGGTGGGCCAGAGACGCAGCTGTATGACATTCTTTGGGCCGTCCATGACGGAAAAAACCGTGGTAGAAGCGAGGACAAGGAAAATTTCGGGGAGTTCCCAGTTACGGTGGGAGCGCCGAGCGATGCGTGTTTCTCTCGTACACGTACGCGCGTGTGTGTGAGGCGTTGGCTCTAACTGAACCCGAGCGACGCGTTGGGCTCTAACTGAACCTGAGCGATTGCACTACAGGCTACGCGTTAGTGAACCCGAGCGATCGATCGATGGCTGTTAACTGAACCCGATCGAGCGATTCCTTTGCTACTGCTGCTAACTGAAGCCGATCGATGCTGCCTTTGGGATGAACAGTGAGCGTTGTGGGGGGGGGGGGTTGGATGAACAGTGAGTGGTGGCGTTGCCTCTGGATGAACAGGACCCCATGGTGTGGTGGAGGGCTAGATGAACAATAGACGGTGGAGGGGTGCCCGTGGAGGGGTGGTTGAACAGGACCCCGTGGTGTGGAGGGCTGGATGAACAGTAGATGGTGGAGGGGTGGTTGAACAGGACCCCGTGGTGTGGAGGGCTGGATGAACAGTAGACGGTGGAGGGGTGCCCGTGGAGGGGTGGTTGAACAGTAGCCGGTGGAGTAACGCGCGGTGGAGGCTGGATGAATAGGAGCCCGTGGAGGCTGGAGGAGGTCGACGGTGGAGATGAACAGTATCCCGTGGAGTCCCGTTTTGCGGTACGCCACACCCCTCCCGATGAACAGGACCCCCGTTTCGACCGTAGGAGGTCCGTTTCGTCCGTTTTGCGGTACGCCACACCCCTCCCGATCAACAGGACCCCCGTTTCGACCGTAGGAGGTCCGTTTCGTCCGTTTTGTGGTACGCCACACCCCTCCCGATCAACAGGACCCCCATTTCGACCATAGGAGGTTCGTTTCCTCCGTTTTGCGATACGCCACACCCCTCCCGATCAACAGGACCCCGTTCCGAACATAGGAGGTCTGTTTCCTCCGTTGTGTGGTATGCCAGGCCTCGTTTCCATCGCCTGTTCCGTCCAAGCCCTCCTGATGAACACGACCACGCATTCCGTTCCGACCCAGCCAGTTGGCTCCCACACGTTCCGTTGCCTCCCGATGAACATGACGCATTCCGTTGCCTCCCCATGAACACGACGCATTCCGTTGCCTCCCCATGAACACGACGCATTCCGTTGCCTCCCCATGAACACGCCGACGACTTTGTTACTCCGTTCCGACCCAGCCATGTACACGAGCCCTGGCCGTACGTATGCGCGAGTAGGCGTTCGAGACCCCGCCCGTATGTACACATACGTGGCCGTATTTTCTTTTTTGCACCCTGGCCGTTGTACGTACGTGTACATGCTACGTGCGCGCCTCTACTACGACACATACGCGCCTCTACTACGACACGTGCGCGCCTCTACATCCACCAGTATATATGTACGTACACGTTCACGACCAGAATGACAACACTACGTACGCTTCGACCAGGTGGGTCCCGACTGTCAGGCACTTCCTTGCCTCTCCACGTACAGTCTACGTCCGATGGAAGCCGTTCCTTGACCACGCCACGCCGAGAGCACCAGCGCGATGGATGACGGCGAGGCCTAGGAAGGGGACGACGCGGAGCCGGGGAAGACGCGACAGTGGATGCCCACGCGTAGAGGAGTACGAGGGTTCACTGGTTCACTGCGGTGTGAGGCTGCCGTCGCCGCAGAATAACAGTGGGTGTGGGTGAGTAGAGGGATGGCCTGGCCAGTGGTGGGAGTAGTAGGGGGCGGTGAGGCCTCTGCCGCATCGCAACCGGCCACGGGAGGCAGGAGCACGAGGCACGACCGACGCTGGTTTGGGCGGCTGGAGCAAGAAGACCAGAGGTTGAAGAAGCACTACAGCCGTTGGATGGACATCGTACGGTCACTGGAGCTAGAATCGTGCATATTGACTAAGTTGACAAAGCCCTCCGTCCCTGTCAACTTAGTAGGCCCACAAGTCAGCCTGCCACTATACTGGGTCGCAACTAACAGGGGAAGTATTCATTTTTTTGTGCGTAATAAGGAGGCACTTCCTTGCGTGCGAAGATATAGCTAGTGGGTCCGAGCTGTCAGTGGCGGTAACGTTTTTTTTCACGAAATACAGAGGCCCTTTTGGTGGGTCCCTGATGTCAGGTGGAGGAATCATTATTTTGCGTGTAATAAGGAGGCATTTCCTTGCGTGCAGCCGTGGACCTAGCTGTCGGCCTCTCCACGTACAGTCCACTTTAGATGCATGTCGGTCGTTGACCATGTTGACCAGGCCGCGCCGAGAGCACCAGGGCGGTGGACGACGGCGAGGCCTAGGAAGGGAACGACACAGAGGCAGGGAAGACTCGGCAGTTGTTTCCCACGCGGAGGGGGGTACAACTGTACGGGGGTTTACTAGTTCGTCTACCATCGCCGGAGAATAACAGCAGGTGTGGGTGAGTAGAGGGATGGCTAGGCCAACGATGGGAGTACGGTGGGGCGGTGAGGCCTGCGCGGCAGCAGAGCCGGCCACGGGGAGGAGGGAGCAGGCAGTCCCGCCGGCGCTTGTTTGAGCGGCTGGAGCAGGAAGAGCAGAGATTGAAGAAGCACGACGGCCGTTGGATGGCCATCCAATAGTCACTGCTTGTGCGTCAACCTTTTTTTAGCAAAGCCTCAAATATGTAGAAAACATCATACATCCCATCTACCATTTTTCTAATAATTTACAGCCCATTTGCTAATTATTAAGGGTTTTTTGGAGCCCATATTCTTTTTATTAGCATTATAGCCCATATTGTGGCCACAGTTAAAAAATTATACGAAATTTTGCATATTTCGGTGCAGTCCGAACTGTTTTTAATCCTGAAATTTCGACTCACATTCAAACCGATTTTAAAAATAAATTTATATCAATATAAAATCCAACAAATTATCCACGCATAAAAATTAATGTAATTTAAAATCTCGAAATGAAAAAAAAAGATATTTGAAACTAATTGCCGGTTTGATGTGTTTTAAAAATGTACAACCCATTTCTCATTACCGATGGGCCATTTTCTCGGCCAGCCGAATGAAAGCTCTCCTCATCTTGAAGGATTTGCAGTCCAACAGGCCCGACAAAGCGACTTTCTTGGCAAATCACAAAAAAACTGGGCTGTGATCGTGGACCCAGCTGTCAGCCTCTCCACGTACAGTACTCTTCCGATGGAAGTCGTTCCTTGACCACGTTGACCACGCCGCGTGGAGAGCACCATGGCGGTGGACGACGGGGAGGCCTAGGAAGGGGACGACGCGGAGCCGGGGAAGACGCGGCAGTGGAAGCCCACGCGGAGAGGAGTACGAGGGTTCACTGGTTCGGCTGCGGTGTGAGGCTGCTGTCGCCGCAGGGCCTGGCCAGCGGTGAGAATAGTAGGGGGCAGTGAGGCCTCCGCGGCAGCACAACCGGCCACGGGAGGCAGGAGCATGCGGCACGACCGGCACTGCTTTGGGTGGCTAGAGCAAGAAGACCAGAGGTTGAAGAAGCACTACGGCCGTTGGATGGACATCGTACGGTCACTGGAGCTAGAATCGTTCATATTGACTAAGTTGACAAAGCCCTTCGTCCCCGTCAACTTAGTAGGCCCACAAGTCAGCCTCCCACCAAGGTGGGTCCCAGCTAGCCGGGGGAGTATTCATTTTTTTGTGCGTAATAAGGAGGCACTTCCAGTGGGTCCGAGCTGACAGCGGGGGGAATGTTTTTTTCGCAAAATACGGTGGCCCGTCAGGTGCGTCCCAGCAGTCAGGGGGCAAACATTTTTTTCGCAAAATACGGTGGCCTGTCCAGTGGGTCCCTGCTGTCAGTTGGAGGAATCATTATTTTTCGCATAATAAGGAGGCACTTACTTGCTGCGGCCGTGGACCCAGCTGAGACTCTCCACGTACAATATACTTCCGATGGAAGTCATTCCTTGACCATGTTGACCTCGCCGCGTGCCGTTGCATGCATGCGTCCATGGGCGTGGTGCGTCCCCACTGTCAGCCTCTCACGTACAGTCATCTTCCGATGACTCTCGGTTGTTGACCATGTTGACCATACCATGCCGAGCGCAACCAGACTGGAACGACCCGGAGATGGGGAAGACGGGGCAGTGGAGTCACAGATGGAGAGGAATGGGAAACTTCACTAGTTCAGGTGCGCGGCAGCACAGCCGCGGTGCCGCCCACGGGAGACAGGAGCAAGAACAAAGGTTGAAGAAGGAGCACGGCTGTTTGATTAACATCCAACGGTCCAGCTGCTAGAATCATTTGTTGATTAAGTTGACAAAGCCGTGCGTACACGTCCGCTTAGTAGGCCCACAAGTCAGTCACCAAATCCGACGGGTCCCAGCTGTCAACAAGATGAATAATTTTTTTTCGCAAAACAAGGAGGCACTTCCTTCCGTGCGAAGATACAGCCGATGGGTCCCAGCTGTCAGGTGGAGGAAACATTTTTTTCAGCTTAATAAGGAGGAACTTTCCTTGCGTGCGACCATGGACCTCGTGGGTCCCAGCCGCCAGGCTCTCCATGTACAGTCCTCTTCCGATGACTCTCGTTTGTTGACCATGCCGCACCGAACGCAGCGAGGCGGTGGATGACGGCGAGGCCCCGGACGGGAATGACTCGGAGATGGGAAAACACGGCAGTGGAGTCGCAGATTGAGAGGAGGAGAAGGGTTATAACTGGTTCTGTTGCGGCATGGGGCTGTAGTCTATGGAGAATAACAGTAGGTGTCGAGGGGTGGAGGGATAGCCTGGCCGGCGGTGGGGTAGCGCTTCACAGCGATGCATGCTAAGCAGAGCCGCTAACCGCCGGAGGCCGGATCAGGCGGTCCCGGCGACGCCGGAGGAAAAATACGAGAGATTGAAGGTGCATGCCGGCTGTTGGATATAAATTCAATGGCTGTGGATGACACAATCATTTGTTGGCCAAGTTGACAACGCCCTGCGTAGGCTTCGACCTATTGGTCCACATGTCAGCCTGCAAAAATGTGGCATATATATAACCCTTGTTTTCTAGAATGTACAGTCCATTTGTTGGGCTGGGTGAACAAATAATTTCGCGTCAATCAGGCCCATTTATATTTTTAAGAAATCCCAGCCCATTTGCACTTCCTTGAAATACACGTATTAGGTGGGCTCGTTATATATATAATATTATGTTAGAGGGAGCAATTAATATCAAAGAATAAACCGGAGATGCACATTATATATATATATATATAATCAAGAAATTAGCGAGTTAGTGCTCAAAATAAAAATGAGCATATTATTATTAAATTGGTCCTTAAAATCTTCGCAAGCTTTTGTACGCAATCACCAGGATTTTCCTTGCCTGTGAGTCAAAAACAACCCGGATTTTCCTTGCCAACTTCCGTTAAACATTTACTTTTATAAGTTAATAACACGTGGGATGTTTTTATAATGTATATATAAATCTCTATAAAATATACGACAATAGTAATAATATATATATATATATATATATATAATGTGGTTAGAAGGGAAAACATAAATTGGACACAACATCTATTATATAATTAAGACAAAAGTCAAACAAGCCATCACGTTTATCCACATATACTAATATTATTACAACCGTCCGATTAGAATAATAGCGGTTGAGATTTAAAAGATTTTACGTAACATGATAACATGTGCGTGCCAGCCTATTGAACTATCACGTCTATATGCGTATGCTTATGCATAAGATGGAAAACACGAGTTGACATTGACAGATTTAAAAAGTTACGTGACAATCAAACATATTCAACCAACCAAGAAAACCGTGTGCATTAATTAGGAAATAGACGGTCATAATCTATCACGTCTCTATATCTACCCAGGCACTAACTCGGACAAAGACGCCAAGAAAACAAGCGGCCGGCGGCCAGCACTCCAAGCACGTTGATGACTCTTGATGCATAAGGAGATGCTTCCGGACTCTTTTTTTTAAAGAAAAAACTGCCGACATTGCCCTTTTTTTTGCGAGAATTACGAGCTAGGTACAGACCCCCGGACTCTTTTTTTTAAAGAAAAAAAATGCCGACACTGCCCTTCTTTTTTGGCAGACTTACGAACTAGGTACAGACCTAAAAAATGTATATATACTCTGCATGAAAAAAGTACCTACACGGCTACACATTTAAATATTTTTTTTTCTGAATGTGAATGTTGGACACAAACATATAGAAGTATATGCTCTGCATTGAAAATAATACTCCCTATGTTCACTTTTATAAGACGCTATATAACATTTAGACCATCCAAAACAGTTCAATGCCAACTGTCTGAAACGTCTTGTAAAAAAGAACGGAGGAAGTAATATACTTTTGAATATATGTTTCCTTTTACTAGGAACATACAGTCGTATTATGTCTTACAAAGAGAATGCAAGATCTCTTTTCATATCAAGAATTAGAAAATATAGCAACATGTACCGCACACAATCGATGCCACAGGCTGTGAATTCCACAAGGATTTTATAACACACAAGGTTTGAAAGAGTTGACTTTGAACAGTGCACATGAAGTAAACACAAGTATTTTAGAGCGCTGGTGTGGAGAGTATAGAGAGAGTGCGTGCATGTGCACTACACGTCTAAAAGGAAACATAAAATGAAGTTATGCTTCATGGCGATATTCCTATGGAATAGATGGCGAGGAAATGTATTCCATAAGAATCTGGTAGGCGTAATTCTATCACCGAAATGATTAGGTGAATGAAAATGTTTGTGAAAATTCAAAGTAAATAGAACTTTTATTTGGTACAGAAGGAGTACACCGTATGCTAGAAAATCCATAGTAGCAGATGAACATTCAAAATCTACATCTGTAGATTTCTAAATATCTCCATAGAAAATACACCATAAAAAGATTGGCATTTGGATGTTTATGTTAGGTATATCTCTACATTGCAAAAAACAATCGATGGAAATTAGGTGTTGTATACGTATATACAAACTGATACATAAATATGAAATGTGAAAAACTTAACAATATTAGGTAGAAACCTTGAATACACATACCAATGATGATCACGGTACAGCTGAGGTCATAAGACGAGTCAATATACGATGTCAAGGTAGTAGACGATTTTGCATGTAATTTAGCAAGGCAGGATTGGCAGATGGTATAAGTATAGATGCGATGATCACAGGGGTATATAAAAGTAGCTTCATTATGAGGCAGCAACGAACCACTTAGATTTATATCACGGAGGCGCTTAATTTGCAGTATCTTCACTGGGGTCATAAATACATAATCAAAGAACACTCTGGAATTGGAATTCCAAATGTATGCCCTGCCATTGCCAATGATAAGCGGAGTGGAAAATTTCTCAAGAACCTATTTAAAATGATAAACAATACATGACTTGGAGCAAAATCCATAAAGTTCGGATTATCACTTAATTAAATCTAAGATATGCAATATAGATAAAAACTTCATTAAATATTACTGCCATCATAAGAATTAAGATTTTCACCGGTTGTAGCATTTTTTTTAAATTCTACGGAGCCCACCCACATTTTCTTCGATGAATTAGGGATCAATAAGATATCATAAATGTCAAAAAGCAAGACAGAACTAAGTGTCAATAGAAACCTTATGTAATACTAGCCGCGCAAATGCACGGGTCACATTGCTAGTTACATTTATAAGAGACCTGCGTTTTATACCCCACAGTAGGCATACTAACAAGTTCACCCACAACTACAACAGAAAAGGTAAACATTCATATCAAACTCAGGTTCACAGGACACGTTCATATTCATAGCCAACATTCATTATCAACAACTCAAGAGATCCATATATACACAAGCTCAGCATATCTATGCATCCAAATGATTGATAGATCACACGACAATATTCATACATAATTCACAAAAAGATTCAGATATACACATGTTCAGTATGTTTATGCATCCAAATGATTGAGATCACAACCAATATGATCCATGGACGAACTTTAATTACCTAGGGTACAGATTGGTAAATTGTGTTCAATCGGAGGTACTTCTTGCTAAAATTAGTTCTTGTATGAGTATACTTTCGAGTACATAAGAGGCAGCACAAACAATCTGAACTTTGTTTGTAGGTTTATCCTCAAATAGTGGCCTCGTGCCGAGGGAGGTTTGAGCAACTTGGCCACTACTTTCATCCAACTAGTTTACTAGCTCATCTTGGTCCTGTATCTCGCCAAAATTCTACATTGCAGACGAGAAAGGAGGCGGTTGAGAAAATGAACCACCCAAATTTTTTGTGCAGTTCAACTAAAATGGAGCATCCTTGGCGTGCAGACTGATTAAGTGCCAGATTAATATACGCATCAACCAACTTGTCTGAAATCTTTAGACTCCATGCCATATAGTTCGCTACCATATGTGCCGATAACCAAAAGGCACAAGTTGGGACCAAAGACTGGACTGCGTTTTTCTGGGCTATGCACCAAGCAATATTTTTGGCGTTCACTCTCCTAATACTTGGAGTTCGACAATTGGTTGACGCCGGTTGATACTCGAATGAATATAGGCCCTTCTTGTCAACATCGATGCTTGTCTGAGTGAACTTTGGAGTACATAGCAACAACATAAGTACCTGTCCATCTGATCATTTTGTGAAGTTCTACTGAAATCGCCCGATGTAATGATTTGCCTGCGAGTTCAGGCTCCAAATTACTCCTTTATGATATCGGCAAACAGTAGCACAATACCAAATTACCAATACATATGACAGACACAATAATCAGGATAAAGACCAGTACTAACCTGCGTGAGGTAGCATATCAATTACTATTTCCTTTGACTGGAAGCCGAGATAAGCCAAGTGACTGACAGCAAAGGAAGAAAGCAAGCAGAGATTAGCGACTGACAGGAAAGGACGGAAGCTGTCGAGGCAATGAAGCACCCAAAGTTTTTGTGCAGTTCCACCAAAATCGAGCATCCCTGTTGGCACATATATTGAGAGAGTTAGATTACTGTAATAGTGGGACTAGTTGATGAAACATACACTAACAAATAGAATCACCCTCATTATCTTAATGGGTAAAGTTAGCAACATAGTAGTCTTGCTTAAAGAGAGGTATTAGTTTATTTAAACAGTGCTAATTAGCTCAACACTCAAAGCATTGCCATGTATCATAGGTTACAAAACTTTAACATGCAAAGATAAAGGAGTTTCTCATGACAGTAGCATGATACAAATAGAGATGATAGCAAACTAATATGGATGAAGGCCTTAGGCCGGTACCAACCTGAGAAAAAAAGCTTATTCATATAGTCCCAGAAGAGATGATAAAGCACTCACTGGAATCACACAATAGTATATATTTTTGTGCACTTCAAATGTATGGTTGAAATCACTCTTGTTTACCAGTGCTGAGATTATATCGAAATATTATCAAGAACTTCCAGTAGAGTTAAAGCACTGGCTGGGATGCAGTTCATTGTATTGTCTTGTGTAGTTCCACTAAAATGTATGATTGGCACAACATGATCCATGTTTGCACAAGTAGGAACAAGGTGAAACCTTCATTATCTTAGTGAGAAAGGATAGGAAGACATTAGCATATTACTCAAATAGTAGCATCAAATTCATGATGGACAATACGCAAAACATTGCCTCATTGAACCAATGGCAATAAATTGACATGCAAAACAATAGCACTATTATGTCATGACACTAATAATATTCCCTCCCTGCTCCACCACATGATTCACCTCGATAGACAAACATACACACGTACATGATTCAGCATAGGGTCCTACTAAAGATTTGTTTAACTCCAACAGGAAAATTAGGCAGTAATAAATTAGTGGTACTTAAGTACTCCAAATTAATTAAGTGAGACAGCAGAAGTGGAAGGGCTCCCTGGAGGATCGTCTCACATGTAAGGTAGTCGTTGCCGGAGCCCTTGAATGGCCTCGACTGAGGCCTCTGGCTTCAGCAAGATCGCCTTGGCACTGTTTATTCTTCTTCTTCTTCTTCTTCTTCTTCTTCTTCCTCTTCATGTTCCGTTTCTCTTTCTCCTCACCAGTTGGTGAAACCAAGTACATGATTGGCCTTCTAATTCAGAATTGGTTTTGTCAGTGAGGGAGTACAAGTGTACTAGTAAAAAACAACATTATTTTCTCATGGCAGTCGAAAAATAGAGATGAACACATGCATTAAATATCATTCTTACCTAAAGGAAGGTTATGGCGCCAATATGGATGATGAGGATTGGAACATAGATCTCCCTTTGTGCAGTTCCACCAAAATGAACCAACTGTTCCATTCTGACATTCCAGTTAAACAGCACAAAAGTCACTTCTTTTAAGAAGAGTTTTGTGCAGTGCACCAAAATGTCACAACAGCAACCAGGTGAATTGGATATCCCTATTTGCACAAAAAGGCACAGAGGAAACAGTGAGAGTCTCAAACAATTTAGGGCAAAAACATTTGGCTAAACTTGTCATGGCTTATAATAGTGGCATGGCTTCATTTCTATCAGGGACATTAGATTAAGAACAGCTAAGGCTGCGTTCAGTTCACAGGTTTGGTGCAGGATTTTCGTAGGAACACAATTCCTACGGTATTCTTTCCCTTCCAACCGTTCGGAACACGGGAAAGGTGAATAGTGTTTCATAGTAAAGCTGGTCTGGTAGTACTGATTCTATAGGATTAGAAACATCCATGCGCTGCTCATTTTTTGGGTGGAAGCCCGAGGCAGGCGCTCGCTGCCATGCGTTAGACACGTTGTTGTGCTGTGTTGCCGGAATAAAAAAATCAACCTATGTGTGGTACGTGAGGAGAGGACAAGAGTAGTCACTATGCAGCTGAATAAACAAATAGCATCTCATACTGCCAAGCATGCTACTCTAAAAAAACAAATCTGTACATTTCGTAGTCCATCCGAACACATTCTCTTGGGAGTTTCCTCCGGTTCGCTATTCCATACTTTTATACCTACATTCCTTTCCTATTCCTCTATTTTCATCAAGACCTATGTTTTCTGCCCCTTTATTCCGAACGGAGCCTAAATATTTGGTATAAGGGCATGGGACAGTGGGTGCACCAGCAGTCCAGCACCATGTACGTAAACAGGGGCATAAAGTGATGATTCATAGTTTGTTGCCCCGAGAAACAAACACCCAAGAAACATATCTGGGTTGGTCCCATTTTTGTTCGCAAATCTAGTCCTGGTCATACCACTGTGTACAACGTTACCCCTACATTTCCCTTTCGACCAAGAGACCGGTTGGATGACCAGTCTGTACTACTTTCACCCCCTTTCCTTCCTATTTGTACCAAGTCCGATGTACATACTAAATTACCCCACCCCCACTTTATTTCTTGTTTGAACCAAGTACTCCCTCCGTCCGGAATTACTTGTCATCAAAATGGATGTGTCTAGAACTAAAATACATCTAGATACATCCATTTCAATGACAAGTATTTTCGGACGGAGGGAGTACAAGATTCGACTCCATGAAGTAGCTTTACCTCTAACAATAGAAGAAAAAAATATGTGACGTTGGACCATCCGATCAAGAGGGGCTGAGAGGTAGAAAATGATGCACATGCATCGACGTAGCGAGCTGGGGAAGTAGAGCTAAGGCGGTTTCGAACGAATATATACCTGAAGGTCGTCGGGATGTGGATAGGTGGGCGTCGGGAGGCCGGATCCGCCCACAGGCAACGACGAAGGGATCGGAGGACCTCCCACGCCGGCGCTCGGCTAGAGATAACGGTGCGGCCGGCAGTGGGTCTCCTCCCTCGCTGTCGACGATGGCCTAAACACTGCCCCTCCTCCCCTTCACCGGCGGAGGGGGATACGTCCGGATCTGTAACCAGCGGTGAGGATAGAAAGCCAGTGTTTTTTGAAGGGAGAAAGACAATGTTACTACCCATATCTTGTTTAGATCTGGAGAGGATGAGAGTGTGTGAATAGAGCAACCCTAGCAAGCAAGCACGGAGGCTCCGGCCTATATATGCGTAGTGGGGTAGTTTTCCTTTTTCACTCCATCAAAACAATCGTTTAAAATTGTGTACTACTACATGCCAGGTCGCGGTTTTTTTAGTTGTTGATTGGTTTTTGAGATAGCTACCCGCTTGTTCCAAGTGGTGTTACAGTGTGCCAGGTCGCACTTTGTATCGTTCAAGTCTGGTACTACAAGTCCCTCCATTAAATGAACAACCACCCCCTCATAAAAATTGTGAACAAGCCCACGGCTAAAATTAGCGGAAACGTGGGTTGCCCCAACATGCATTATTATTTATATTTTCTACTCCCTCCGTTCCTAAATATAAGTATTTTTTATTATCCACACCTAAGACAAGAATTTTTTATTAGCAGTGAACCCCACATGTCATAGACACAAAAATTGTGGCAAGATTCCCTTAGGCAAGCCAAAGTGTGTCTAACAATTTGAGCAACTCAGGTTAAGCAAGTGTGGGAAAAATAATGTGGCAACATAAGACAAACATAGTCACAATCCAAACAGCCCCGTAATTTTTTGTGACATGCATGAAAATTTGGTTAGTTAAATTTATAGTCAAAATTTGGCAAGGTGCATCAAATCAACACATGCAAGTATCAAAAGGAAAGTCACGGCATGCATGCATGCGTTGTACTCCCTCCGTTTCCAAATATAAGTCTTTTTAGAGATTGTGACAAGTGACTACATACGAAGCAGAATATGTCTACTCCTACATATGAAGTAGCCCATTTGAAATGTGTAAAAAGACTTATATCGAGTGCAGTGCTTTGATGTGTCATGTCAACTCGTACAAGACCGAGAAATTTGATTACTACAACGCCCTCTCCCTCGCGGACTGAGCTCCAGTGCCTTAACTGCACCTGCCTTTGGCTGCATGACAGGAGGGCCAACCACCTATTGGGCCCACCTGTCATAGACGCAAAGGCTGGAGCAGTAAGTAGAAGCTTTCGCTACACGCTATCCCTCCCGCATGAGGTGGACGGACATGCAGCAGTGGATTCGATACTGTAGAAGTAGGAGTAACATCATTGTTCGTCTTCTCGAAGAGGCGAAGAGCCAAGTGCAACCCGAATGTGGCAGTTGCGAACGCTCGTGTGGTGCGGTTCCTTGGAGTACTAGCCAGGCTCTTGCATGAGACAAAATTGCGCTATTGTTTAACAATTAAACTCCATTGTCCATTGGTTGATACTCATTCTACATAGGTCCACGCGCTTAGCACCGTTTCCTCCTGGGGTCACCAATGTTTATTTGCTAATTAATAGCATTGCATGCAATGAACTAGCTATTGCAAGTCATTAAAAGCATGCACACCTCTCATCTCTTATTGGTTGATATGTCAAGAAACAAGAAACAAGGTAGAAGTTAATGCACCGCGCCTAAGTGTTTTGGGACTATTTGGTTTTCGTAAGATGACTTACACACCTAGACGGAGGGAGTAGTATAGCCCTGTAAACCGGAAAGGAGTATTTGCCTTTCTAGATATTTCAACAAGTGACTAGACTACACAATGTGCAGTACTCCCTCCCTTCAGGTTTATAGGGCTCAAATCTCAAATCTCATGAACCAAGGCATTTTGCGACTGGAGGAATGTATCTCGTACTTTACAAAACTACCCTAATTAAACTCATGCATTAATTACGTAGTTCTCTTGTTTTCCTCTCCGCCTTGGTCGTGGTGCACAATATTGAGCACTCCTATATGAATAGCCGCTCTATCTACATGCGGGACATTTCAAAGCATCCGGGCCCGCGTGCCATCCACCAAATCACAACGAGGTGCTACAGTCGAGACTCACCTGTCACCCCGGTGTGGCCGTCATGACCCGTCATATCACAAAACCCACACCTTTACCAGCAGTGGTAAGGTGGCCTCCAAGTTGGACTGGATGAAGCAACCATCATTTCACTGGAACGCTCGTTCAAGCCCTTTCTTCCCTTTCTTGAAGAAAACCTCACTCCAGGCTACTCACTTCTACCATTTTTCTTCTGTACCGACAAAGGAAAGGTGGGTGAATCAGTGACACACCAATTGCACCTGCAGTTAAGTCCGGTGAATGCGGCATTGACATTCTGGAGAGACGGTGACCGTTTCAGGCGGGAAGCGCGCGCTAGCGATGGAAGGGGTTTTGATGTGCAGTGGCACTAAGATCGGTCGCTCACGATAGTACATACTCCGTACCATACTACCATAGTACCCTCTCTAGCTTAGACTGTTTTATAGATTGTCGTTGTGATGGACGATATACATGAGCAAGGCAGTCCGAGTATGACCGTTGGTGTTGAGCCAGGTGAATACATGCTCGGCATTCGCGTAGGCCTCCATCAAACGTATAAACAGTAATGTCAGGCACCATCGGGGCGCGCAGGTGATGGGCTCGCCGTTTGCATTGCGCCATGAGCAGGACTTTGATTTAGAGGGCGACGTGCATGCATTAGCATGCTTTGACATCGTGAGCGTGAGTGTCTGACGCGAAGTATTTCATTTTCATTTGGCTGACGAGGGTGCATTGCAGCGACGAGTCCGTGGTTTGATTCCCCACATATGCATAATTTTGGTTTTTACAGTATTTCTTTCTCCATTGACAGGTAGGCCCGCGTAGATAGATAAAGAACACGAGCTCATGAGGCGCATGTGGACTATTTGACTGGTCAACTAGACAAATACGGAGCTATACGCTGAGCCAGTGACCGTATAATCACCATATCTCATATACAATGATCAAAGTGAGCTATCAAGACAAGTTTGATGACCGCCAATGCATTTTACTCGGTAATAAATGACCAGGATTGAAGGGGAATCCAAATTTGCTTCGTCTTCTGTCCTTGAGCTCTTGACAAACCAATGTACTATACGGTTGTCCGGCCACTCCACCCCAGAGCTCTCACCAAGCGTCGTTCTTGCCACCGCGCCGCATACTAACCGGTAAGGCAGCGATGGCATCCCGCCGCGCCGAGTTCCTCGCCGCCCACGACCGCACACAAAATGGTAGGGAAGCGATGGCATCCCGCCGTGCCGAGTTCATCGCTGCTCGCGACCTCACAACTATGTGGGAGGAATTTGAAGATGCCAAGGCCGAATGGGCGGTAGAGCAAGAGGCGGCCAAAGCCGCACAGAGGGAGCGAAAAAGTCAGAAAGCACTCAAGAAAAGAGAGGCCCGCCATCGCAAGAAAGAAAAGGACGCACACGCTGCTGTGGAGAGGTCGGTGGAGATCCAAGCACGGTGGGGTGTCACCGACGAAGCCGGGAAGGAGAACGACGGCGTCTGGCCAGCATGTGAGAAGTATTAGTACTAGTAGTTAGTGTGTGTGTCTGTGTCTGAGTACGAGCATGTACCAATACTACTAGTTACTACTGTAGTTTTTAGAGCAAATTACCAGTACATTAGCCTAGACTAAATGGAAAAATTCCTATCCTAAGCATCAAATGGCATCTCTTTCTCTATAGGAATTGAGATGCATGCCATCTCATTTCATATGCTTTTCATATTTCTATCCTATGAATGAAAGGAGGCCTCTGTTGGAGTAACTACTGTAGCTAGCAGTACTGCTGGTACAGTAGTTTTCTTCAAGAAGTAGAATTCAATGAACTCATGATGGTTCGTTCGTCCGAGCAACTTCAAAGTGGGAAGTGGGCCTGTGATTCAAAGGCTCATTAGTCATTGTTACTGCGGCGCGACGACCTGGGTGACTCTCCCTTGGAGTTCTGCGTGCGTGGCAAGTGGACCAAGATGGTCGATGTCCCACATGTTGGCGAACGGAAGTATTCTTTCCGATATCGAGGAGCAAGGAAACCGCGTGGTATAGTATCACTGCTGATTGGTTCGCAAAAATAGTATCACTGCCGATTTATAATTATTTTTTATTTCTGATGAATGCTAGCGTTTCAACTCTTACGATGAAGGGTGCCAAACACGGCACGTGCTGGATGTCCCACATGTCAGCGAAAGGAGTGAACATGAATAGAGTGGTAGAGCCCAGCGTAAAAAAACAGCGTGGTAGAGCGTCTCCACTTCTTCCACTTGTGGGTCGGAGACCACACGTAGTAGTACTTAGTGGTATGAACGATACAAAGTGCGACCTGGAGAGAAAGACACGTCTAGTTGGAAGGTCTCAGGGCATACACGTAAACAAATATAAAAGTTAATATGTGCCTCTAACTAATATAGCAGTAGTAGAGTACTTAGGCACGTACTCCATAACATCACCGTGCATTGCACGTACAACATTTAGTGGTAGTACGTAGTTAGAGACAAATGCTGCCCAAGAGTTCCCTTCTCGACCTACTTTTGGGTGTTTGGTAGAGTGTATGGAGGGTGCATGATTCCACACTAGTTTAGCACAAATATACTAGAAGCATGCATGAAGAGAGCATGCATGAAGAGGGGTGTTGAGTTGAGCATGCATGAAGAGGGAACAACTATGCTGAGACGAGAACGCAACCAAACACACCCTATATGCCATGCATGTTCATACCATTTGTGCCTTTCTACTTCACTTATTGTGCTACATTACTCAGGTTCGCACGTCCACTCCTGGGTACATGTCCGTCTCGTAGTTCCAGTCCCACGTTTTCTTCATATAGATGGAACGATCCTTGCATAACACGTGCACCTTGATGCTAGATGTCTCGTGTGTTGGCAAAAGGATGAATAAAGCTCGCGTAAAAAATAGAGTGGAAGAACATAGATTCCAAACGACCTAGAAGGAGCAAGGAACCTCGTGGTGGAGCGTCTGCACTCATAATATTTAATATTATTCAGCGATATAAAATTAACCAATCATCTCCATAGTGGAGTGGAACAGTACGAAACATGGCAGCCCAGTGTAGTTACATCATACTAGTACATGGCTAACCCACTCTATCACCATATTTCTTGGCTTCTGTGCGACACCTATCTCTACTAATCCAGCAGCCTGTATCGCTTCTCCCTCCTCGTCTCTATCAAAGTGCGGCGGGCTGGCGTTTCTGCCGTCTATTGATGTCGGTTAACTATCACATGTTAGCGACATGCCAAGAGCATTCTAAAAAAATTCCTTTCATGTTCCGTTTTCAAAAAGAAAAAAAATTCGTTCACGTACGAATTTGCCTGTATGCTTTGAGCAACTTGCATGTCCTATACTGCTCCTGTTTGATACTCTAACTTAGCTAGAGGTTAGACTACCTCATGACTAACCCTGAACTAACTATAGCCAAAGAGGTGTTTGGGTGACAGGGTTAGATTGACAATAAATGCACTTCATGGAGAGAGAAAAGTGATTTTTCAGTGGTCCCAATGAGAACTATCTCCAGTTAGCACCTCTTGGGTGGGATAGTTTTTTTGGTGGGTTCGGTGCAACTTGCTCCAATTTAAACCCTCATGCTTGGATACTTTAGGGCTATTTGAGCCCCAACTAGCTCAAACTAATTCTAACCCATGGATCCAAACAGGGCCTATGGCCAGTCTCAACGCGGAGTAGTCACGTGCACCGGGAAGCGGCGCTCTCTCGGCCGTCGCGCCACTTCAAAGCCGGCGCCAGTGAGAGGTCGCCTCCGCTCTGGCCGAGCACTAATGCGACACTGACGCTCCAGGGCGACGCTGACCGTTTCACGCGGGAAGCGCGCGCTGGCAAGGGAGTATAGGTTTTGAACCGTTTCATGTGTAGTACTGGTAGTTTGCAAAACTACTCAATTATTGCACTTAGTTTCCTAAGAAATTGTGGTAAAAAATGTTACTCCACAGCCCGCTTCCCTTCTCCTTCCTCTTCCACCGCCCGCGCACGTCCGCGGGAAGCAACCGGTCAACCCTTATATAGGATTGCTAGCACAAAAACATGCATGCATGACCACTAAAATTTCCATATTAAAGCACCGCTCTGGCGGGAGTATGGCGTATGTTGTTACCTTCGGCCGGCCTATGGCTACCGGGCGACGGTGACCAGAGAAGAGGCGGCGGGAGGGGAATGAATGCAGCTACTGTTTGGGTTCGCCTTCCGGCTTAAATAAATGCGCATCATCACATGTACCCGCGGGTGCACAAATTGTAACATACATGTCTGCTTAAGTGGGCGTCATGTAACTGGTGTGTGTGTGTGTGAGAGATTCTGAGAGACAGAGTGCGTGTGTGCGACTCTACTCTTCAGACATGTGCTCAACCTTTTGCGTCGGGATATAAGTATAATGGTATTTACTTTAGCTAGTGATTTACGTGGCCATGTTAACGTGGTTGTGTCAAAAAAATGTCACTTCCTGCTCTAGATTGTTCCAAAGACTTATTCCTTTTTTAATTGCTGAGCAATGAGGTTGCGGGAGATAATGATGTGGATAGAGGTGCGGGTATTTTTTGTAAAATTATCATAGTTTGCTTTATATCCTCAGATATAGATCATACGGTCTGTATTACAAGATGGCAGGCACACCATCACCGCCAACTCATTTTTTATAAGGGTACAGATGATAAGTTTGCTGACTACTAAAGTAAAGTGGAATTTGTCCATGTTATGCAAGTAAATAAAGGTGATTATTTATCATACGGGTAAGGTTGGATGAAGGGTGGTAGGAACAAATGCTTCGCCTAGAGCATGTGTGTGTGAGATGGAGTCTTAGTGTGTGTGTGGGGGGGGGTGTGAGAGAGAGAGGAGAGAGGAGAGAGAGAGATGGAGTCTTAGTTTGTGTGTGTGTGTGTGTGAGAGAGATGGAGTCTTAGTGTGTGTGTGTGGGGGGGGGGGGGTGTGCGCGTGTGCATGCGTGTGTGTGTGTGTGTGTGTTGTGAGAGAGAGATGGAGTCTTAGTGTGTGTGTGTGGGGGGCGGGGCGTGTGTGCGTGCGCGCGTGTGTGTGTGTGCGTGTGTGTCGCGGGGTCCTCTGTGGTGGATGTAATTTAAGTGTGCATGGCTTCATCATAGAGAGGTGATGTGTATGGCAGAGGCCACCAACGATGGGGTGCGAGAGAGAAAATGCTCGTAGAGAGGGAAGAGAAGGTGTGTGCACGTGAGAGGAGTCGACATCGAGAGAACGTGTTTGTTCGAGAGACACCAAGGAAGACTACTATATATTGATGGTGGATGTAGGCGGGAATTAAACAAAGGGATGGTCTTATTGGTTTCGGGAATATAGGGGAAGAGTGAGAGGCGGGGGGGGGGGGGGGGGTAGCTAGAAGGAGATTGTTAAGTGTGAGTGTGTGTTTTACCCATCCAGGCGGAAGTTATGTGCACAAAAGAGGAGAACGATTCGATGTGGCATTAGGATTGAGGGTAATTAACTACGTATGGAGACATAGAGACCTTGAACGTGCATGTGTGAGAGGTATACATGTATACGTGGGATGTGTGTGTGCGCGCGCGCATGATCGAGATAAAAGAAAGAAGACATAAGTCATAAGATGTAACGCCCCACATGTAACCTTCCCCAATTGTACTCCGACTCTTGCCGTTTCCGGCATTAAGTTATATTTAATTTTCGGGTTCGGGTCTTTGTCTCCGTGTGTTGTTTTCGTTTTCGTGCCTCTCTTATCATGTCGTCACGTGCATTGCATTCGCATACATGTTCATCTCATGCATTCGAGCATTTTCCCCGTTGTCCGTTTTGCATTCCGGCGCTTCGTTCTCCTCCGGTGGCCATTTCTAGCTTTCTTTCGTGTGTGGGGGATTAAACATTTCCGGATTGGGCCGAGACTTGCCATGCGGCCTTGGTTTACTACCGGTAGACCGCCTGTCAAGTTTCGGGTCAGTTGGACTTCGTTTGATACTCCAACGGTTAACCGAGGGACCGAAAAGGCCTCGTGTGTGTGCAGCCCAACACCCCTCCATGTTGGCCCAAAACCCACCAAACTCAGCTCCATCGTCTCGGTCATTCGATCACGATCGTGTGGGCGAAAACCGCACCTCATTTGGACTCTCCTAGCCCCCTCTATGCCTATATATACACCCCCCCGTTTTCGGATCTCTCTTCCTCCCCGAAACCCTAAAAATCGCCCCGCCGTCACCGGACACGTCCGGCTCCAACCGGACAGTTCACCGCCGCCGCCCGCAGCCAGTGGCGTGGCGCCACGTGGCGCGCCGCCACCCACCTCCGTTCCGGCTCGCTCGGCCCGGGGAGAGCCCCCGCGGGCCCGAGCCGCTCCACACCGCCGCCCGGCCTCGCGCCGCCTCCCTCCTCGACCCCGGCGACCGGCGCCGCCGCGGGCCGCCTCTCCGCCGCCGCGAGCCGCCTCCCCGTCGTTGGCCCGGCCGCCCCTCGCCGACCCTCGCCGATCCCGCCGCCTCGCCGCCCTGTTCCGGCCGCCCCGGCGCCGGCAAGCGCCGCGGCCACCCCGGGTGCCCCCGCCACCGTCGCCGGCCTCCTCCCTCCTCCACGCCGGCCGCCGCCGTCGCCATTTCCGGCGAGCCGGAGCTCGTCCGCTACAGTGCTGCCGCGCGGGTGAACAGTGCCGGGCGCTGGATCTGGATCTGGGATTTTTCCCTCGGTTGACTTTTGACCTAATTCCCTAATGTTTCATGCCATGTTTGACTGCCCATAAGTTTGCATCCATAGCTCCGTTTTGAGCGTATGATATGTCAAAATCTTCGTCTCGACGAGTACATCATTTCATTCCATTGCATCATTTGCATTTGAGGTCATCTTGTTGCCCAAAATGCTGTTGGAAGGAGGCATGTTGAGTTAAATTGCAGATCCGTTAGTCCAACATGCACTTTTGTCATTTTTGCCATATTTAATCCGTGCATGATATGCCTGTGCCCCTTTGGGATGAATTGTTAAGCATATTTTCTTCTTTCTAGAGGTGCCTTCCATGTATTTTTAGGATGTGTGTGTTGTCTTGTGCAAGCTTGCGAAGAGGGCTACCTGAGATTATCGATTTCAGGGACTTAGTGATTTTCACTAAGTCTGAGCCGTTTTAGTTCACGATGCTATATGTTCGGCTTGTTTCCTAGCGATCCGTGCCTCTTTTGAGGATGATCAGTAGTGGTGCCTATTCGGGGTTCGATTCAGGGATTAGTCGCACGTTGGGGGTCTTTTCTATTTTGGCGCCGTAGTCGGGCCATGAGTGATTGTATGATGGATGCTATTTATGTACTTTGATGTGACGTGGCGAGTGTAAGCCAACTATTATTATTATTCCCCTTTATATTATATATGTACATGGGTTGTGTGAAGATTGCCTCACTTGCGACATATGCCTTCAATGCGATTATGCCTCTAAGTCGTGCCTCGACACGTGGGAGATATAGTCGCATCAAGGGTGTTACAAGTTGGTAATCAGAGCCTTCCCCGACCTTAGGAGCCCCATTGCTTGATCGTTTCTAGCAGCCG
This sequence comes from Triticum monococcum, assembly GCA_034509565.1. NCBI lineage: Eukaryota > Viridiplantae > Streptophyta > Magnoliopsida > Poales > Poaceae > Triticum > Triticum monococcum. Next base: position 682,911,062 of record CM067842.1, read on the forward strand.
AGTTGTGTCTAGAAAAATGTTTTGAGTCCTTAGGAATTATATATCGGAGAGTTTAGGAATTCTTTTTACTTCCCAGTCTCCTCATCGCTCTGGTAAGGCATCCTGACGTAGAGTTTTGACTCTTCTCTTCTCAAATTTCACTAAAATTTTTTTTAGGATCACGCGAGTATCTTAGTTTTGTTCCGATGGCTTATGATGAGAATACTGTCTTGGTGCCTCCTGTCAGGGGTTTAGTGGAAGTGTCCCGGGGAGTTGAGCTCTGAGGTGTTGTCATCATAATTCTATCGTTGCAATTCTGGAATACTTGAGATATGTGCGCGACATCGAAAATATCCTTTATGCAGTTCGTTGGTGAGATAACCTCGACGCCACCCAGTACTGGGGCGGGAGTTCGGGAGTATCGCCATAACTTGTATAACGGATGCTTTTCGAAGGTTGAGATAGATGGTTTCCGAAGGTTTCTTGGTTATGTGTTGAAGGATGGATGCAGCTGGATGTAGGATTTGCTAGCTTGGGTGAGATATTATGCTTCCCCTGTATCCTCAACACCTGATTGCATAACCGGAAAGTTTCGGGAATTTCATAGGTGGGAATTCAAGTAGCCTTAGGATATCTTTCCAACGAATGTGTGATATGAAATTGGGGTTCGACGTCTAGTGGTTCGCCTATTCACGGTCGATTTTACAGTGGCCTCGTTGTGTCTTAAAGAGTCCTTGGCTTTGCTGACTCGGGGACGCTTCGTATGTCATGTGCACTGCCTTGTACATGATGGTGTTGTACGGTCGAGCCCGTGTAGGTCCTACCACGAACACTTCGGACGAAATTTCTATCATGTGTTTGTTCCGGCTTATTCCGCAAGCCAACCCTTGGTTTTATTTCGAGTTGTGGCATTCGTTCTTCTACGACGTCATATGTTGATTCCATCCCTCGTTGATGTACCTCTTCTACCTGATTCTTCGTGGCTTCGCAATTTAGGAATATGTGACCACTTCAAGAGAAGTGCATTCGTTCATTTTGTTCGGATGTGAAGACTTATGTTGCAATTTTCATTCCGTTGGATTCACCTTCTATATTTGTCTATTTGTGTGCTAATGGTGGTCAACCTCTTCAGGATGGCTCCCGCTAAGAGCACCAGTCAGAACCAGAATCAAGATCCTCCGCCACCTCCGCCTCCTCCGGAAGCATGGCAGGCTGTGATGGCTGCTACTAATGCAAATACTCAGCTGATCATGCAAATCATCCAAGAGCGGAATCAAAGCAGTCAAGCGAATCAAGGCAACAACCAGAACCAGTTTGCAACTCTGCATCAATTCCTCGCAAATGGTCCAAAGACGTTCAGTAACTGCGTTGAGGCTACCGATGCTGATGATTGGTTAGTCGATCTGGGCAAGCATTTCGAATGTAGCAACGTCAGACCTGATGATTTCGTCAATTTCGCGTCTTTCCAGCTCAAGGATCAGGCCGCAGAGTGGTTTCAGCAGTACCGGGATTCCAGAGGTGGACGTTTGATCACTTGGGATGATTTCTGTCGTGATTTTCGAGCTCATCACATTCCTCAAAGTGTGACTGAAAGCAAACGTGAAGAATTCCGCAATCTGAAGCAAGGCTCTTTGTCTGTCTATGACTACAACAAGTTGTTCCAGAAGCACGCCCGTTTTGCCAAGCAGGATGTTCCCGATGAGAAGAGCATGATCTATCAGTTCAGGGGTGGTCTTCGTGAAGAGATTCAGCTTGCTCTTGTCCTCTTCGAGCCGCTGAGATACGATGAGTTCTACAACATGGCACTGAAGCAAGAGGCTGCACAGCTCAGGTGTGATGCTTCCAGGAAGCGAGTCAGAGACACTTCGTCTTCGTCCTCTACTCAAGTGGCCAAGCAGCAGAAGTATTGGCTTCCTCCTCCTCCGTTCCGTCAGCCGTATCAGCAGAAGAGCAAAGGTGGCAGTGGTTCGTCCCACCCACCCAACCCAGGCTTTCAGAACAAGACTTCGTCTCAAGCTCCAAGATCAAGTGCTCCGTATCACCGTCCGCTCTCAGAGGTCACGTGCAACAAGTGCCAATAGAAGGGTCACTACGCCAACAAGTGTTTCAACCAGAGGCATCTTCCTCCTCCTCCTCCTGTCAGATCGGCAAGTACAGCTGTGGTCAAGCATAATCCCAAGCACGCCAAGGTCAATATGGTGAATGCAGCTCAAGAAGAGGATTCGTCAGATGTGATCATGGGTAACCTTCCTGTTAATGATATTCCTGCAAAAGTTCTTTTTGACACAGGTGCATCGCATTGTTTCATCTCGAAGCCTTTTGCATCTAAGCATGAGTTCTTTTCCCAAGCGATGCATAGTCCGTTAGCAGTGGTATCTCCGGGTAAATGTTTGCTCGCCAATCAGGAGATTCCGGATATTTCCATCATGTTGGGTGAATTCAAGTTCTTGGCTTCTCCAATGGTTCTTGGTAATTCTGATATCGACCTCATTCTTGGGATGGACTGGCTCTCTAAACATAAAGCTCAGCTGGATTGTGCAGCCAAGCAGATTCAACTGACTCATTCGTCTGAGGAAGTAATTGTCTTTGCTGCTCGGGATAATACCATCCGGTTGTTCTCTCTCAATGAAAAGGGTGAATTGGATGCTATTTCGTAGATTCCGGTTGTTTGTGAGTATCAAGATGTCTTCCCTGAAGAACTCCCAGGCATGCCTCCAAACCGTCCTGTTGAATTTGTTATTGAACTTGAGCCCGGTACGGAACCGGTGTGCAAATGGCCTTACAAGCTCGGCCCCGAAGAGTTGAAGGAGTTGAAGAAACAGCTCGATGTGCAAGAAAGAATGGGTCTCATTCGGCCTAGTACTTCTCCGTGGGGTTGTGGTGTTCTTTTTGTGAAGAAGAAGGATGGAACGGACCGACTTTGTGTTGATTACCGTCCATTGAACAAGAAGACCATCAAGAACAAATATCCACTTCCCAACATTAATGAGCTATTCGAACAACTCAAGGGTGCCCAAGTATTCTCCAAGCTTGATCTCCGTATGGGTTATCATCAAATTCGCATTCGTGAACAAGATATTCCGAAGACGGCATTCAGAACAAGCTATGGGTCATATGAATACACTGTTATGTCTTTTGGCCTCGCTAATGCTCCTCCGACGTTCTCTCGCATGATGAACTTCATCTTCAACCCCTACACCAACGACTTTGTTTTGGTCTATCTCGATGATATCCTGGTTTTCTCGAAGAACAAGGAAGATCATGCCAAACACTTGCGTTTGGTTCTTGACAAGCTAAGGGAACATCAATTCTACGCCAAGTTCTCCAAGTGTGAGTTTTGGCTCGATGAGGTTCTTTATCTTGGTCATATTATCTCTGCCAAGGGCATTTCCGTGGATCCTGAGAAGGTGTCTGCAATCGTTAATTGGGAACCTCCTCAAAATGTGAAGCAACTCCGTAGCTTCCTCGGTCTTGCAAGTTATTGCCGAAGATTCGTTGAAAACTTCTCCAAGATCGCGAAGCCTCTCTCAAATCTTCTTCAGAAGCACGTCAAGTACGTTTGGTCTCCGGAGTGTGATGTTGCTTTCAACGCTTTGAAAGAGAAATTGATCACTGCTCCAGTTCTAACTCCGCCTGATGAAACCAAGCCGTACGAGGTCTTTTGTGATGCCTCTCTCCAAGGTCTCGGTGCAGTACTGATGCAAGAGAAGAAAGTTATTGCTTATACCTCTCGCCAGTTGAAGCCAAATGAGAAGAACTACCCCACTCATGATCTTGAGTTGGCGGCAGTTGTGCACGCATTGTTGACTTGGAGACATCTTCTCTTGGGAAGGAAAGTGGACATTTTCACTGATCACAAAAGTCTCAAGTACATCTTCACTCAGCCTAATCTCAACCCCAGGCAGACTCGATGGGTCGAAATGATTCAAGAGTACAATCCGAGTATCGAGTATACTCCAGGCAAGGCTAATGTGATTGCTGACGCTTTGAGCAGAAAAGCATATTGCAACAGTCTGATTCTCAAGCCTTATCAACCCGAGCTTTGTGAAGCCTTCCGCAAACTTAATCTGCAAGTTGTTCCTCAAGGTTTCCTTGCCAACCTTCAAGTTTCTCCTACCTTGGAAGACTAGATTCGCCAAGCCCAGCTTCTTGATGCTATGGTGAAAAAGGTGAAGATTGGTATTGCAAAGAGTCAGTCCAAGTACAAGTGCTACCGACTTGATGACAAGGACACTCTCTTCTTCGAGGATCGAATTGTTGTGCCCAAAGGTGAACTTCGTAAAGTGATCATGAATGAGGCTCACAACTCTCTCCTCTCCATCCACCCTGGGAGCACAAAGATGTATCAAGACCTGAAGCAAACTTATTGGTGGACTCGAATGAAGCGCGAGATCGCTCAATTCGTGAATGAATGTGATGTCTGCAGAAGAGTGAAAGCAGAACACCAAAGGCCAGCAGGTCTCCTCCAACCTCTCGCCATTCCAGAATGGAAGTTTGACCACATTGAAATGGACTTCGTGACTGGGTTTCCTAAGTCCAAGCGTGGCAATGATGCTATATTCGTTGTCATCGACAAGCTGACCAAAGTGGCTCATTTCTTGCCTATCAAAGAGTCAATCACTGCAGCTCAATTGGCGGAACTCTACACCTCTCGCATTGTCTCTCTGCACGGTATTCCTCAAGTGATATCTTCAGACCGTGGCAGCATCTTTACCTCCAAGTTTTGGGATTCTTTTCAGAAGGCCATGGGCACCAACATTCGCTTCAGCACTGCTTTCCATCCTCAAACAAGCGGTCAAGTCGAGCGTGTCAACCAGATTCTTGAAGATATGCTCAGGGCTTGTGTTATCTCCTTCGGCATGAAGTGGGAGGATTGCCTTCCTTATGCTGAATTCTCGTACAACAACAGTTTCCAAGCAAGTTCCGGCAAGGCCCCGTTTGAAATTCTGTATGGTAGGAAGTGCCGTACACCTCTCAACTGGTCTGAAACCGGTGAACGTCAGCTGCTGGGTAATGACCTGATCACAGAGGCAGAAGAAATGTGCAAGGTCATTCGTGATAACCTCAAAGCAGCCCAATCTCGTCAGAAGAGCTACTACGACAGCAAGCACCGTGATTTGGCCTTCGAGATCGGAGATCATGTCTACCTCCGCGTCTCTCCTATGAAAGGGACTCGTTGCTTCGGTATCAAAGGGAAGCTTGCCCCCAGATACGTCGGGCCTTTCAAGATCGTCAGCAAGAGAGGCGACCTCGCCTATCAACTCGAGCTTCCTGCAACCTTTGCCAATGTTCATGATGTGTTCCACGTCTCGCAACTCCGAAAGTGCTTCAAGACGCCTGAGCGCACCGTCAACTTCGAGGACATTGAGCTCCAAGAAGATCTCTCCTACCGTGAGCACCCAGTTGCAATCCTTGAAGAGACTGAACGCAAAACTCGCAACAAGTCAATCAAGTTTCTCAAAGTTAAGTGGTCACACCATTCCGACCGTGAAGCTACCTGGGAACGCGAGGATCACCTCCGTTCTGAGTACCCGGAGTTCTTTCAGTCCTAGATCTCGGGACGAGATCTTTTCGTAGTGGTGGAGTGTTGTAACGCCCCACATGTAACCTTCCCCAATTGTACTCCGACTCTTGCCGTTTCCGGCATTAAGTTATATTTAATTCTCGGGTTCGGGTCTTTGTCTCCGTGTGTTGTTTTCGTTTTCGTGCCTCTCTTATCATGTCGTCACGTGCATTGCATTCGCATACATGTTCATCTCATGCATTCGAGCATTTTCCCCGTTGTCCGTTTTGCATTCCGGCGCTTCGTTCTCCTCCGGTGGCCATTTCTAGCTTTCTTTCGTGTGTGGGGATTAAACATTTCCGGATTGGGCCGAGACTTGCCATGCGGCCTTGGTTTACTACCGGTAGACCGCCTATCAAGTTTCGGGTCAGTTGGACTTCGTTTGATACTCCAACGGTTAACCGAGGGACCGAAAAGGCCTCGTGTGTGTGCAGCCCAACACCCCTCCATGTTGGCCCAAAACCCACCAAACTCAGCTCCATCGTCTCGGTCGTTCGATCACGATCGTGTGGGCGAAAACCGCACCTCATTTGGACTCTCCTAGCCCCCTCTATGCCTATATATACACCCCCCGTTTTCGGATCTCTCTTCCTCCCCGAAACCCTAAAAATCGCCCCGCCGTCACCGGACACGTCCGGCTCCAACCGGACAGTTCACCACCGCCGCCCGCAGCCAGTGGCGTGGCGCCACGTGGCACGCCGCCACCCGCCTCCGTTCCGGCCCGCTCGGCCCGGGGAGAGCCCCCGCGGGCCCGAGCCGCTCCACACCGCCGCCCGGCCTCGCGCCGCCTCCCTCCTCGACCCCGGCGACCGGCGCCGCCGCGGGCCGCCTCTCCGCCGCCGCGAGCCGCCTCCCCGTCGTCGGCCCGGCCGCCCCTCGCCGACCCTCGCCAATCCCGCCGCCTCGCCGCCCTGTTCCGGCCGCCCCGGCGCCGGCAAGCGCCGCGGCCACCCCGGGTGCCCCCGCCACCGTCGCCGGCCTCCTCCCTCCTCCACGCCGGCCGCCGCCATCGCCATTTCCGGCGAGCCGGAGCTCGTCCGCTACAGTGCTGCCGCGCGGGTGGACAGTGCCGGGCGCTGGATCTGGATCTGGGATTTTTCCCTCGGTTGACTTTTGACCTAATTCCCTAATGTTTCATGCCATGTTTGACTGCCCATAAGTTTGCATCCATAGCTCCGTTTTGAGCGTATGATATGTCAAAATCTTCGTCTCGACGAGTACATCATTTCATTCCATTGCATCATTTGCATTTGAGGTCATCTTGTTGCCCAAAATGCTGTTGGAAGGAGGCATGTTGAGTTAAATTGCAGATCCATTAGTCCAACATGCACTTTTGTCATTTTTGCCATATTTAATCCGTGCATGATATGCCTGTGCCCCTTTGGGATGAATTGTTAAGCATATTGTCTTCTTTCCAAAGGTGCCTTCCATGTATTTTTAGGATGTGTGTGTTGTCTTGTGCAAGCTTGCGAAGAGGGCTACCTGAGATTATCGATTTCAGGGACTTAGTGATTTTCACTAAGTCTGAGCCGTTTTAGTTCACGATGCTATATGTCCGGCTTGTTTCCTAGCGATCCGTGCCTCTTTTGAGGATGATCAGTAAGAGTGATTTGTTATGCTTGTTGTGCTTAATCCATCCATGTCTTTACTTGTTATGTTGGAGCAACCTAGGTTGACTCAATCGAGCTCAACTTTTGGATTGTTGCTGTTTTGGGCAGATCGTAAACTCTTTTGCGATTTTGCCGGAGTTGTTGCTAGTTATCCATGCATGCTATGCCATTGTTCTTGCCATGTATAGCTAGAATTTTGTGCCTTCTTAATGGATATATGCTTGCCTTTCCATGACTTGCACCGTAGTGAGAGCATCGAGCTCGTTTACATGCCTCCGTGAGTTATTATTTCAGCATGTCCCAGTTTTCACTGTCTGAAAACTGATTGTGTTTCATCGATGTTCGTGTGCTCGGTAGAGTATTTTGTGAACCCTTTTGACCCCAGGTCATTTTGGGTGTTTTGTTAAGCTTGTTGAGTAGCTCCATGCCATGCTCTTACTTGCCATGTTCAGGTTTTCCTTCATGTTGTTTTGCTGCTCCGAAGAGAGCATCGTGGTCTGAAATTTCAGACTAGCGTTAATTTCGCTAAGTCTGAAATCTGTTTTGCTTATTCAGTTTTGCCATGCTTGTTTGAAGCCCTTAATGGATGAATTTGCCTATGCCTCAGTCATGATGATTTGTTAAGCTTGATGAGTACATCACTGCCATGCAATTTTTTTTCATGTTGGGTGGCTGTAGGATGTTCATTTTGTTGCATTTATGAGCCTGCTTGCTGTAAATCGCAGATCGGTTCGTTTAGTAAAACGCTTGCCATTTCTAAACCGTAGCTCCGATTGCCATGATCTTTATATCGTTTTCAGAGGATTTCTTCCCCTCTATCCAGTGGCACACTTGGATTTCCAAGTTGAGGCCAGGTTCATGCATTTCCTGTTACATGTTGCATTCTTGCATCCCGCATCGCATCCCGCATAGCATATCATCTTTGCATCTTATTGCTTGCCCTTGCACGTGGTTGATTGTATCCTTGTTGCTTGTTTGTGTTGTTGGGTAGAGCCGGGAGACGAGTTCGCTAACGAGAAGCCCATTGAGTTTGCTTTTGAGGATCCAGTCAATTCTGACAACTGTGCAGGCAAGATGATCACACCCTTGAAATCACTACTATCTTTGCTATGCTAGTTTGCTCGCTCTTTTGCTTTGCCAATGCTACGATGCCTACCACTTGCTTGTCAGCCTCCCAATTGCCGTGATTGAGCCTCTAACCCACCTTTGTCCGAGCAAACCGTTGATTGGCTATGTTACCGCTTTGCTCAGCCCTTCTTATAGCATTGTTAGTTGCAGGTGAAGATTGGAGCCATTCCTTGTTGGAACATTTATTTACTTGTTGGGATATCATTATATTGCTATGTTTTCTTTATTCATCTATATACTTGGTAAAGGGTGGAAGGCTCGGCCTCTCGCCTAGTGTTTTGTTCCACTCTTGCCGCCCTAGTTTCCGTCATATCGGTGTTATGTTCCCGGATTGTTGCGTCCCTTACGCGGTTGGGCTATAATGGGAACCCCTTGATAGTTTGCCTTGATTAAAGCTTTTCCAGCAATGCCCAACATTGGTTTTACCATTTGCCACCTACCCTTTTCTTTCCCTTGGGTATCCGGAGCCCGAGGGTCATCTTTATTTTAGCCCCCCCACGGGCCAGTGCTCCTCTGAGTGTTGGTCCAGAACGTCAGCCGCCGGTGGCCACCAGGGGCAACTCTGGGCTGGCCTACCGGAAGTTTGGACAATCTGAGTGTGCCCTGAGAAAGAGATATGTGCAGCTCCTATCGGGATTTGTCGGCGCATTCGGGCGGTGTTGCTGGACTAGTTTTGACCTGTCGGATCATCTTGTTGTACCGGGATACCGAGTCTGATCGGTGGGTCCTGAGTGGAGGTCTATTCCTTCGTTGACCGTGAGAGCTTGTTATGGGCTAAGTTGGGACCCCCCTGCAGGGATTGATCTTTCGAAAGCCGTGCCCGCGGTTATGGGCAGATGGGAATTTGTTAATGTCCGGTTGTAGACAACTTGAACTTAATTAATTAAAATGAATCAACTGCGTGTGTTGCCGTGATGGCCTCTTCTCGGCGGAGTCCGGGAAGTGGACACGGCGTTGGAGTTATGTTTGCGTAGTCGGCTCTATTTAGTTCCCGCTCGTGCTTTGCCTTCTCTTCTCGCTCTCTTTTGCGAATAAGTTAGCCACCATATATGCTAGTCGCTCGCTGCAGCTCCACTCACATTACCCCTTCCTTACCTATTAAGCTTATATAGTCTTGATCGCGAGGCTGCGAGATTGCTGAGTCCTTGTGGCTCACAGATTACTATATCACCAGATGCAGGGACCGATGATACTCCTCCGGATGGCGCGTTCGAGCTGAAGTTGGAGTACGACGAGGACTCTCAGCGATACTATGTTTCTTTTCCGGATGATCAGTAGTGGTGCCTATTCGGGGTTCGATTCAGGGATTAGTCGCACGTTGGGGGTCTTTTCTATTTTGGCGCCGTAGTCGGGCCATGAGTGATTGTATGATGGATGCTATTTATGTACTTTGATGTGACGTGGCGAGTGTAAGCCAACTATTATTATTATTCCCCTTTATATTATATATGTACATGGGTTGTGTGAAGATTGCCTCACTTGCGACATATGCCTTCAATGCGATTATGCCTCTAAGTCGTGCCTCGACACGTGGGAGATATAGTCGCATCGAGGGTGTTACATAAGATCAACGACATGGGAGAGATGGATCGGTATGACAATATGCATGCATGTGAGAATGCAGGGAAGAAGGCCCGACAATTGAGCATGTGTTTTTGTCTTTAAGAGATAGTGGCGTGGGCTGGAGCATGCATCTATGGCGAGCAGATGGAGTGAGGCGCAACGATTGTGCAAAAGAGACCAACCTATAAATGCATATGTATGGAGAGACATATATAGTGTGGGTGATAGGAAGTAAGACTCCGTGCGAGAAAGAAATGTTGACAGAGAAACTACAGATAGATACAGAGATGGAGATGCTAGATAGAGGGACATCCGCTAGTTTGGGTGTTGGAGATGACCGTCGGGTGGTTCAAAGGGTGAAGTTATATATGTGTGTGAGAGGGCACTTGATTGCATGTAGAGAGAAAAATATGTAGTGTGCGTGATAGGAATCAAGAGTGAGGGCGAGAAAGAAGGTTGATGGAGAAACAGATAAATAGAAAGATAAAGATGCTAGCTAGTGTGCGTTAGAGATAGGAGTCGAGTGGATCAGAAGGCTGAGTTATGTGTGTGGGTGTGAGAGAGATAGAGAGAGGGTGCATGTGAGTCACATACAAACAGATATCATAGAGAAATGAGATCCAGAGACACGGAGTTTTGTGTGTGCGGGAGAGAAAGATATTTCACAACAAGAGTGATAGCTAGAGAGACATATGAGGGAACACAAGATATCTCTAGGGAGAGAGGGTGTGTGTGAGCGACATACAAGAGAACAATGAAGAAATATGAGACCCTAGGAGACAGAGTTTGTGTTTGTGTGTGAGAAAGAGATATTGAAGAGGAAGAGTCGTAGGTTCTCATATCTAAGGAGCGAAAGACATCTCTGTATGAGGGGTGTGCAAGTGGCACACATGGGAATAGTAGAGAGAAATGAGACCCCGGGAGACAAAGTTTTGTGTTTGTGTGAGAGAAAGAGATTCCACATGGAGAATCATAGTTAGAGACACATAGCAGGGAGCGAGATATACTTAGAGAGAGATAGGGTGATGAAGGTCGAGGGAGAGAGTACCGTCAGTGTGTTACAAAGATAAAAGATCATTGTCGACATGCAGGTAGCACGAGAGATACCTGAGAGACGATGAACGCGTATAGGTCCAGAGAGATAGTCCTATATAAGCATGAGTGATAGCTATATGAGACGAATATCTGGATTAAAGGGGATTCAATAATTTAAACTGGAGATCACGACATCGATAATATCATAACGCAAATTGGTGTATCAAACATGCATATTCATTTGAATTTGGGCACACGTGTAATGTTATATAGTTTATCAATATTGGTGGTCCATAGATTCTTCAATTACAAACAATGCATGGTTTATATGCAATTAATGTCTAAACGGGATTACACTATATGTTGCATGTGTGAAACACATTATACATGTTTGAGAAGTAAAAAAACCCGCATGAAACACACATTAATTGGAGACAGTTAGCGAGGAATGCATACATTTGATTTCAACATAAAGTGGTTTCAAATATTTGAAAATCCAAATTGATGGATACAACCTTATGAATCTGAGGTCATGCCATTTGTAAACCATATTTATGTATAAATGGTGTTGTGTTTTTGAAAGTATATATAAAAATGATGTATATAGAATGTAATTCCAATTGAAAATGGATCCCTCCTGAAAAAATAGAATACAAACGGGATTCGAATTGAGTTGGCACGGTAAACGTGCACTCTGCAAAATTTGAACGAAGCGGGGAAAGTCGCAGTAACCGCCCAAAACCAAAATCGGCGAGATGGAAATCACTACTACCTATCCCTGCCACGCAAAGCCTATCTGCTGGATTTCTATAGGTTTCGATAGGGGTAGGTTTGTAATTTCACCCAAACATGACGTAACCGCCTCTCACCCAGATTCATACACGGTGGGTGCCAAAACACTGTGTGTCCTCGGCCGAAATTGACTCCCTCCCCGATTCATGTTCATACACGGTGGGCGCCAAAACCAAACTCTCGTCGGCAAATATTCGGTGTATGTGAGATTACCATCCTATCCCCAACCGACTAATGTTGCTTTGATGTAGTAGAAATTTGAAATGGGGGCTAAGTTTGTAAATTTCCTCGCATTTGAGACAAGCGCGCCCTGAATACATGGTTCCCCCCTTCCTCTCTAGCTCCCTTTTCCCCATTCGTACTCCGTGGGCGCCAAAACACCCTCTCCACCCCACCCTCCTCCATCCGCCGCCGTCTGCCACCCCATCCACCCCCGTCCTCCTCCACCATGCCGGAGCTGATACCCCGACGCCGCCATCCATTACAAGAGATCGACCTCTCTCATCCATGGCTTTGGACCAGGATCCTTGCATCCCGTCCTCTCGCTTCATCCCTTCCGTCGACCACCTTGTTGGCGCCGCTCCTATGACTGTCTCGTCCACCGCGCCCTGTCGCCACTGTCTACCCTCCTAGATCTGCTTCCACGCCGCCGACAGCCATTGCTACCGCAGCACCGTCAAATTCTCAGCAGATGCGCACACGGCGCCGCACCAGAGGCGGTACTCTTTCGTATCTGCTCAACTTATTTATCGCAGCAAGAAAATAGATTGCCATTGCTTTACTCTGATTTCTTGTCTTGGTTGCGAAGTTGCCTTTGACCGGTTTGCGCCTTCAGATCCGCCATGGCACGCTCAACACTATACTCCCAATGCTTATGGTTTTCCCCTTTTATATTCCACACTAGTTAAATCACAGTAGACTAAATTTCAAAATTGGGTCAGTCGATTTTTCAGAGCTCGCCAGAGTTCGCTGGTGCGATCGAAGGGGCTCGGGTGGTTGTGGGGCCTCGTCGAACGAAGAAAACTTGACATGGGTGGGGGTTGGGGTGGGGGTGGGGGTGGCGGAGGAACATAGGCGGTGGGGGCCGGTGGTCCGGCGGGCGGCCCGTGCGGTGTTCTGTATGGGAAGAATCAGAGACGAGGAAGAAGAAGGGTTAGGAGACGTAGGATCTTCATCCAACCGCCTGAAATGGTCGAGAGAGAGCTGGGAGTTGCATTCTTAATGCGCTCTGATTCATCATGTGTGGGCACTGCACAACCAACATTTTATTATCCAAAATCTGCTTGCTCTTCTTTACCATGTTCCTCTTCCATTCTTCTTTAATATGTACTCTCTCCGTTCCTAAATACAAGTCTTTGTATAGATTCCAGCATGGACTACATGTGGAGCAAAATGAGTGAATCTACACTCTAAAATGTATTTGGATACATCTGTATGTGATCCATAGTGGAAATCTCTACCAAGACTTATATTTTGGAATGGAGGGAGTATGATAGTAGTACAGTATGTTCCTTGTACTGAAGATGAGCAGGGACATTTGCAGTGTAGAGGTCTATATGGTCGGTTGTGATGGACACTTTGAGCCTCTTTGATTCATGGGATCTTGTAAACATAGGAATAGGATTTGTAGTGGCCTGCCCACTTGAATCCTATAAGAATAGCAAGGAAATGCGGGGAGCTGTGTGGCCTTTGAGAGTTACACTGATATTAACAGTACCGCACCTTCACTTGAAGAGAGCTGGTATCCGAAGCCTTTCTAGCCGTACCGGCAATACTAACACATATATTCCAGCAAGTTCCACTTTGCTGATTTTACTCTGATGCTTAAGGTTTTCCCGTTATATCTACACTATGATCTGTGTAGCTGCTTTGTGTCACACTAGCAGCAGTCCACTCTTGAAGCTAAACACTGCAATGACTTACAAAATTGGCCCCAAGGCATTGAGTGCCATTTTGGATGCAATGAAACTCATACGCTCCCCACCTGTTGATTCTTGTTCAGAATATCATCCTAATGACTATTCTAACCTCGAGGAGTCAAAGGCAGATGGCCTGTCCTGTTCACCCATCAAGGTGCCTGTTCTAATTTGGCAATGTTTTATTGATTGTGGGTATCTTGCATATGTTGTCTTGCATTTCTTCTACTTTGTTGCACCGCCATCTGCTTAGTTTACTCATCATATATGTGGAGATGCCATGCCCATCCATTATCAATACATATTCCATCTGTCATCATACCATGTTTTCCACTCAAATGCCGTTCTTGTGCATCAGACATAAAAAAGGAAGAGGGTGATTGCCGAAACTGAAGGAGCACCAGCACAGTCCTTGAAAAACGTGGTGGTGCCAGAGAAATCAGACATCACCCCACTTATATTGGCTGTACAACCAGTGACACACAACGTAGGACCGACTCCAGCAGACTGTACCCATACTTCACTGGCCACACCACTAGCCCCACCACACAGGACCCGGAGTCCAGCAAAAGGTAACCGATTTCATTTGCCATAGCACCAGCTGTACCACAGAAAAATCCCACTCCAGCAAAAAGTACAACAAGTCCACCGGCCGAAGACCTATCCCAACTGCAGAGACGGCCAATTCCTGCAGATTGGAACCCCATTCCATTTATTCCTAGTTTAAAAGACTATGCTTTCAATGTTGCTAGGGACTACGTGCATATATTCCCATCATGGGAAGATTATTGTGAAGACAAACACCATTTTCACATCTTCCTGTCCAACTTACGTGTAAGTGCTATTATCCATGGCTATTATTTTCCTGTTTTCTGCTGATTGAACACATCAATGATTTACATTACATTGTTGTAACTAGGCGAGGGTCAATCTGGATAGTCATGACGAGCAAAGCTTGCTTTTGCTTTTCAAGGAAGCATTGCAGCAGTATCAGTGTTACCTGAGGAAATAACACTTTGATGGCAAGTCTATAAATGAATTCCTGGTGAAGTCTCCTGTGCTAAATTTAGAAGACATTGAATGGAAAAACCTTGTTATGCACTGGTCTCATTCCCAGGATGAGGTACTGTCTATGAAATCACATGTCAATTTGAACTTCTACTTTTCCGCATGTGCCTTACGGATCTTTTTTGCAGGAAATCTGCTCGAAGAAGAATTCTGGCTTGACAAGAATGACAGGATATCTCAAATATGCTGCCCGCTGCTTTGCTCTTGTTAGTACCTATTGTCCTGTATCACTGTACTTGCATACATACCTGGTTCATTATGTGACAGCAGTATGCATGATAGCTTGCTTATCAATTGTTCGGTCCAAATTATCTGATCTGTATGAATGGTTACATTAGTGTAGAATATATCCAATGCCAATGTTTTTTAGCTCTGCATTATTCTTGTAAGTGCATGCTGTCCTTTATCAGTGTACTTATAATGACAGGTAGTTGTTCATGTACCATCACTCTGCAGCTTATTTTCCTTTGCCCTCCATTTTCTACACATCAGATCTATATTTACTCTTACCATAAGGTTGGTACTGAAGAAGTTTAGCTGTGCATTGCTCTTGGCTGTACCTTTTGCCTGTATCGCTGCACTTACATTTATAGCTACTTGGTTATGTAGCATCACTCTTCATCTTATCTTAAATATTCTCCATTTTTTCATATATTATCACATCTATATTTACTCTTAACAAAATGTAGAATAAAGGCAATGCTTTTGAAGAAGATTCTGTGGTAAACTTCTTGAATTGCCCCCCCCCATCAGCATGGACAAGGCCTTTATAGAGCCTGTCTTCACCAATAATGTAAGTTTGTCCATCTCAAGCCTTCAAACTTTGTTGTATATATTTGGTTAGGCATGACTACAACAACTGTTCATTTTTGGTGTTTGCATCAAATTGCTTGTTTAAAGTTTATTATGTAGTTCATAAACAAAAGTTTGTCCTTTCTCAATTTAAGTTTTCAGTTTTACAACCAAGTTCCTTCTTCATACCATGTAAATTAAACTATACAGATCAAGTGATCTTCTTTTGCACTACATGTATGCTTCTGTTCTTCATCCGTAATCCAGTGGTGTGGTGAACCTACCCACTACGACACAATGTCATATTATGCAATATCTTAACTATGAACAATGCCATATCATTCTACTATTATTTAAACCGTCTCTCTATTTGCCAATCTGAAATGGTATAAATTGACAGAAGACTAACCATTGATACTTATGAGTTCTTGATCTGTAATCCAATGGTGTCGTGAAGCTGCCAACTCCTTCACAATGTCATTTCCTGCCATGTCTTGACCTGAACAATACCATATTGTGTTAATGCAATTTTAAACCGTGTCACTTTATTCGTCAGTAAGAAATATGATGAATTGTTAGCACTGATACTTTTATGTGCAAAACCTATCATCTGTCTGCTTGTTTATCTTTCAGAGTGAGGAAGATATAAGTGTTGAACAAGCGCAGTCTCATCATCTTGCTCAGCTGCTTGCGCTGCAGCTCCCCAGCAGGGCCAACCTTTCTTGAACTCTATTGAAGTGTTGTCGGTTTTGTATATTATTTTGTCGGCGTGTTTATTTGCACTGGTGGCGATCTTTGATGCCTAGTGTATGTAATATGCTGTCTGCTGGTGCTTTATTATCATAGTGGCGAACTTGGATGCCTAGTGGATGTAATATGCCATAATTTCTTTATTGTATAGTCTAGGCTTTTTCTTATTCATGATACTGCAGTTATTTTACTGTATATATATATCCCGTCTTCGCAGTAAACCGGCCAAACTGTAGAATTATGGTACATAATCGGGCCATCATGCAATCATGATGTAGGTTGGGCCTGAAACGTGCCGAACAGCTCACCGGCCGGCAGCAGCCCGAAATGAACCCCGGCCCATGATTGTGCGAATCAAATCACGGGCTTTTAACAGGCCAAAATTTTCTCGGTCCTTGTTTGGCCCAATCAGATATCGACTGCGAGCAGGCCGGATGCAAACCGGGCCATAGTTAGGCCCAACTATATGACGGGCTTTTAACAGGCCGAAATTAATATAGGGCCGAAATGTTAAACGGGCCCTTAACAGGCCAAAACTGATATCAGGCAGAATTACTAAGTGGGCCTTTAGCAAGTGGGGCCAAAAGCATAGTGTCCAGTTGACGGGCCGAAACTGATATGGGCCATAATTGAGCCCAAAGCCTCTTAAAGGGCCGGACCTGATCTGGGCCGTAATTTGGCCCAGAACGTGGTAGGCTTTTAACAGGCCGGATCTCATATGGGCCACTATTAGGCCCGGAGCGTGGCAGGCCATTAATGGACCGGATCAAATATGGGCCGACATTTGGCCCAAAACATGACAGCCAGTTAATGGACCGGCCTACTAGGGTCCTCAATATCTTGTGGGCCTACAGCTGGGCCGGCCCATTAATGTCGGCGAAATCTCATGGGCCTTTAGCTGGGCCAGCCCATTATGATCCGCAAGAATCTTGTGGGCCTTTACCTAGGCTGGCTCATTATGGCACATAAAAATCTTTTGGGCCTTTACCTGGGCCGGCCCATTATGGCCCGCAAAATCTTGTGGGCCTTTAGCTAGGCCAGCCCATTATGGTCCGCAAAATCTCGTGGGCCTTTAGCTAGGCCGGCCCATTATGGTCCGCAAAATCTTGTGGGCCTTCAGTTGGGCCGGCCCATTTAAACTTGATGGGCCGGTCCACGTGTCAACATATCATAGGCGCGTCTCGCCCATTGGATGAGTGACACCTGTGCCAACGCAGACGTGACACGTGTCTCCTCCAGCCAATGATGATTTTACACATGGAAAATCCCCATTGGTCGGGGCTGTTAACGGGTTATCGGATCCAAAACCCGACCCGATAGCTTAACGGCGTTTCGTTATGGTGGATGCCACGTGTCGGTCACCCCTGACGAAAGCACTTCTGTGACGCGCAATTTATCGTCATGGAAGTGGACACTTCCGTGATGATAATTTTTTTTGACTGGTTCCGTGATGATAATTTTGGTAATGTCATGGAACACTTCTACGACAACACATGTATGACTATCTTGATTCTATCATAAATTTGTCATGGATGTACATGCATGAAAAAACGTGACCTACTATGACAAACACGTATCATCACAGAAGTGTATTTTTTTGTAGTGATAGCTACACCTCTTGATCGACTTAAGACCCAAAAAAGGGAAATCACTAGGGGGCTTGGTTGTATTTACACCATAGCTACACCTTTTGATAGGCTTAAAGCCAAAAGGAAATTATGTGGAACCAAAGAGAGTCTATTGCATAAAGCACAGCTCAAACATAGGTAACCACTGAGTATAGCCCAAATATTACTTGGGGGCTCCTTGCTTCTCAAAGAACAACGAGCTTGCACCTTTGTAATAGGCTATCAAGCCAGGCTTGGAAGCCAGGTGTATTCACCTAAAACCCCCGGTTATCCTGCCTCTTTAAGTAAGCCACTCCATCCAGGTAAACCTGGTATGAACCATCAAATGTTTGACAAGTCAATCTCATAGACCCTGAACTTGTCAAAGTTAAAATGGTGATTGGTTAAAGATTGAGGTCCATCTTAAAAGACTTTGCAAAATGGTTTAACTCAGCAGCCTGGCAGCCCATGAAAAGCCTCGATTTAGGGCCTGGCAGCCCATGAAAAGCCTTGCATATTTCTTTTGTCTTTACTGTTTTACAATATTTTGATATGGGATTAATGTATATTTTCTGATAAACCGATAGGTTTCTTACAACCTGGCGTGGCTTTCAACGCTCAGTTGTCAGTACATGATCAGTTCTAAAACAGTAGTACGTTGCTCCGGTCTGGTTTTGACTAGATGTCACCAGCATTATACGAACAAATCAGTGGCTATTATAGCCCGGTATGGTTTTTATATGAACCGGCAAGAGGGCAAGGAGTCATCAACACTCCAGATTGGTGTTTTTCACCCTTACTATACAAGCAGTTGGTCAGCCAACGAGGTATGTCACAGGTATCATCTATTTTATATCTGGTTATTACAATCTTGGTTATCCGTCCAAGTTATGTATATATTTTTTGGGCATTGTGACCCGTCCAGTGGTAAACCACTAGGACATTTTCAAGTTTTTATATGCAGGAACAAAAGCCATAATGGACTATGCATATCATAACTCCCAAAGGCATGGCAAGTTTTAAGTAACAAGCAAAACAAACATGCTCGATGGCATGGCAGATAAAGGTGTTCACGCTATCCTATTACAAGGCGCTTTAAATAGCCCAAATTGAATAATTGTTTTCAAGAGTGGAAGACTGCAACTGGTATACCGGCCATCGGTTTAGGATTCCTCATCTGGACGGCTTGATGATTGAGGGTCATCTTGAGTGGGCGTATTCTCTTCATCCCTCCCCAGTCGCTGGAAATCAGTCGTTGACCAGTCAATTCCGGTTAAGGCTTGAAAAATGGCTTCTTCATGAATAAGGTTGGAAGGGTCAATATCAGGAGCGTAAGTATGCTTACGGATTGGCGGAACAAGCTCTTCTACATTATGAATCAGTGCGGGTTGTCTTTTCCCTTCAACATCGTAAACCGGTTGAAAATGTGACAGATCTGTGTCCTCCGCCAGTTTGCTTGCTATAGGCCGCATCTCCTTTGTCAGCCTTCCGAGATCGTAATTGTTGAAGTCTGAGCCATCTTCTTTCACACCAGGATAGCCTTTGATGATATCTGTCGGTTCAAGATCCGGAATCCACGCCTTGGCCCAGATTAGCACGGTCTGTGCACCCGACCTTGCGGCTGATCTCTTCAGCTCGTCGATCCGGGAAGGCAGCATGGCCAGCTTTTCGATAGTTTCTTTTATCAGCGATGGCGGGGGCTTGTTATAAGCTGCAGTGCAAATGGCTCGCTGGGATCCAGAAAACAGCTGTTCTATCAAAGTGTAGGCCGCTTTAAGCTTCATCCGCATGTCGGAGCCCGGATGAGTAATGCGGTTCCCTGTCATGGTTAAACATCAGTAAACAAGTCATTCATAAGATATTACGAATTACAAAAACTTCCTGAGAGAGTACTTACCATACACATCAGAAGTCATGGCATTAATCTGCCGCTTTAAGCCGGTCAGTTCTTCAACCACCGGCTTCAGGGCTGCCTCTGCGTCCTTGGCCTTCTTTGTTAAACCAGCCTTTTTCGTCTCCTAGTCTGCACGCTCTTTGTTAAAGGTCTCTTTCAGCCTTTCCATGGCTGCTAAGGCATTTGTCAACTCCTCCTTGGCCTTGGAAGCCTCTGCTTGCTGAGATTTGACGTTCTCCTGAAGGTCAGCGGTTTGAGCATCCCTTTTACTTAGCTCGGCCTGCAAAGGCAAGATATATCAGCAATGAGATATGTCTATTTTTGAAGTACCAAGCGCATAACAAGTTATGCACTTTGTACGTGGGGGCTAATGCCTATTTGTTCTATCGTCAAAATTTTATTTACAAGTCTCAAGTACAATGCAAGCATTATCCTTGACACTTGGGGGCTAATGTACATCTGTTCAAATGGATGCACAGATTAAAGACCCGGTTCACCTTGGAAAGATAAACCGGCCCTTGGGGACTACACAGGCGAAAACTATAGGAATACAATAATCACGTCTGGTTTACTTCAAAAGATAAGTTGGTATATGGAGGACACGTTTGGAAGAGTTAAGGTATTATAAAGTCCCGGTTTATGATTGCCATCATAAACCAGCCCTTGGGGCTTCTTGGGTTGATACTTGTACTTTGGATTTACGAAAGGAAAAGTGATGAAAATACCTCATAGCGCTCCTTCATCAGGTTCACCAAACCGGCTACATATTCACGGTTTGAGTGCAGACGGTTTAGAAAACCAGAGTGGAGTTCTTGAGCGCTGAGATGGGCGTAGCTTGACAAGTCGGTGCTCCATTTGCCTTTTTCCATGGCAGCACGCTCTTCCTTGGCACTATGTTTGGCCAAGATTACAGGATGGCTAGGAGAGGTGTGACCAATACCACTAATGATAACCTTGCCTTCTTTGTCTCCTGCAGCCTTTTCTGGAGTTGATGGAGTGTCAGTAGCTCTCACAGGACTAGAAGATATGTCACAAGTCCGGATTGGATTTGTCGGTTCATCATCGGCACAACAGTATCAACTTCTGCTTGTTCATCAGTATTGTGATCTTGAGGGGGTGGTTCATCAAAGGTAGCTTCAGGATTTGGACCCTCCGGTTCAATAGTCTGCTCCGGTTTAGTAACCACCTGGTCTTCGGGCGGATTATTCACCTGAGACTTTTTACTAGGTCTAGCTTTGGCTCTAAACAGAACAAGATGCAAAGGTTAGCACAACATATAAAGTATGAAACATCAAAAGAAAGGGGTGAAGTACTTACCCAGTTATGGTTTTGAGAGGAGGGAGTTGTGTTGCTGTTGACTCACTAGAAGATGAAGGAGGTGTCACCTGATAATTCGAATCGGACGGATTAAGAGGTTGTCGGAAATAGTCTGCCTTGGGATAAGAAGTGTCAGAAGTGGGTGAGACCTTAGATCGGCGCTTTCGAACCAGGATGTCTAGTAAACCGGTCGAAGTGACCTTTTGGCCGCTGTACCGGGTTGTGCGGCGAGCCTCGTGCTACTGCTACTTCAAAATAAATGTTGGATCCAAGTGAGCAATAGGATGAGAAAAGCTTACTGTCCGGACCGCTTGACGGATTTTTTGTGTTGGTAGGGAGTCTGAACCGGAGGAAAGGATAATTACCTCTGCATCGTCGGCTTGGTTGCCTTCAACGTCCTCCTGACAAGTATTATTGTCATTGAGATGCATGAAAAGTGAACCAAGTGAATCAAGTTCTACCTCAACTTCCGGTTCATCCGGGTCGTCATCCAGTTCCATACTGATGCGTTCAGGTGCCTTCCTCTTTGTGGTTTTCTTGACGGCTTTGGTTTTAGGGCGGGAAGGTTTTGCCGCTTTCTCTTGAGGTTTCTTCTTCCAGAACGGATTGTCACCCTGTTTAAAAGTAAGCAGAAGGGTATTCAAAGATTGCACAGTCTAAAGATATCAAGTGTAAAGCGGAAGAACAATACTTACGGCAGGCGGTTTGTTTTGCTTGTAAAAAGGGCCTAGTCCGGTTTGGCGACAGACAGCTTCCGATCGTTCAATATCTTTTTGACAGCTTTAGTGACTTCTTCATCTGTTAGCTGAATATTGATATGACGTTGGGAGTCTTCTACTTCACCAGTGTACTCGCACATTAAGCGGGGGCATCAACTTAGCGGCAAGATACTCCAGGATATCCAGCAACGGACAAAGTCTACACCTGTTAAACCATTGGCTAAGAAGGCTCTCAGCTTGGCGAGTTGAGGTGCATACGGGGCCCGTTCCTGGGCACTTAGTCGTTGTGGAAGTGGATGAGTATTGGCAAGCCGGTGTGCACGATAACCTGGCAGAGGATTCTCATCTTCAGGGGAGGTGTCTTAAAGTAGAACCAAGTTTGATTCCACTCTTTGGGGTGACTGGGCAGCTTGGCATGAGGAAATTCAACCTCTTTTCTTTTCTGAATGGAGACGCCACCAAGTTCAGTATTGGGTCCGTCTACAAATTCAGTGCGCCGGTTCAGATGGAAGAAATCCCGGAACAGCTCAACAGTTGGCTCTTCTTGTAGGTACACTTCACAGAAAACTTGAAAGTTGCATATATTGGATACCGAGTTGGGTCCAATATCTTGAGGGTGGAGTTGAAAGCTGGCAAGTACATCCCGGAAAAAATTTGATTCGGGCGGTTTGAAACCACGGCCTATGTGATCAACAAACACCACTACCTCACCCTGCTTAGGGGTGGGAGGATTTTCCGGTCCAGGAACTCGCCACCGGATTTCATTCTTCTTTGGTAAGGTTCCGATCTTGACCATTGTAGGATCGAAAGTATGTCTAGAGGGGGGGGGGGTGATTAGACTACTTGACCAAATAAAACTTAACCTTTTCCCAATTTTAGTTCTTGGCAGTTTTTAGCTATCTTAGGACAAGTCAAGCAATCATTACACAATTCAAGCAAGCATGCAAAGAGTGTATTGGCAGCGGAAAGTAAAGCATGCAACTTGCAAGAATATAAAGGGAAGGGTTTGGAGAGTTCAAATGCTATTGGAGACACGGATGTTTTTCTCGTGGTTCGGATAGGTGGTGCTATCCTACATCCACGTTGATGGAGACTTCAACCCATGAAGGGTAACGGTTGCGCAAGTCCATGGAGGGCTCCACCCACGAAGGGTCCACGAAGAAGCAACCTTGTCTATTCCACCATGGCCATTGCCCATGAAGGACTTGCCTCACTAGCGGTACATCTTCATGAAGTAGGCGATCTCCTTGCCCTTACAAACTCCTTGGTTCAACTCCACAATCTTTTCGGAGGCTCCCAAGTGACACCTAGACAATCTAGGAGACACCATTCTCCAAGAAGTAACAAATGGTGTGTTGATGATGAACTCCTTGCTCTTGTGCTTCAAATGATAGTCTCCCCAACACTCAACTCTCTCTCATATGATTTGAATCTGGTGGAAAGAAGATTTGAGTGGAAAGCAACTTGGGGAAGGCTAGAGATCAAGATTCATATGGTTTGAATGGATTATCTTGGTGTCAACACATGAGTAGGTGGTTCTCTCTCGGAACATATGAGTTGGAATGATGTATGTGTTCTGATGGCTCTCTTCTTAAGTGAAGAGGAGGTGGAGGGGTATTTATAGCCTCCACACAAAATCCAACCGTTACACACAATTTATCAATCTCGGTGGGACCGAATCAGAAAACCCGGTCGGACCGAAATGGTAAATCTAGTGACCATTAGGAATTTCGGTGGGACTGACATGCAACTCGGTAGGACCGATTCGGTTAGGGTTTGGGCATAACGTAATCTCGGTGAGACCGATTGCACAAACTCGGTGAGACCGAGTTTGGCAATAAGCTAACCAGAGAGTTGGTCAGGCAAACTCGGTGGGACCGACTTGCTCTTTCGGTGAGACCGAAAAGTTACAAGAAGGAAACATAGAGTTTACCTTGCATTCTCGGTGGGACCGATTCGCTCTTTCGGTGAGACCGAAAAGTTACGAAAGGGAAACAGAGAGTTTGCAAGCCCATCTCGGTGAGACCGAGATCCTTATCGGTAGGACCTGATTGCTAGGGTTTGGCAGTGGCAAATGACAAGTGAAACTCGGTGGCGCCGGAATGAAATAATCGGTATGACCGAGTTTGGCTTAGGGTTTAGGTCATTTGTGGATATGGGAAAGTAGCTGAGGATTTTGGAGCATATCATTAAGCACATAAAGCAAGAGGCTCATTAAGCAACACCTCATCCCTCCTTGATAGTATTGGCTTTTCCTAAAGACTCAATGTGATCTTGGATCACTAAAACATAAAATGAAGAGTCTTGAACTTTTGAGCTTGAGCCAATTCTTTGTCCTTAGCATTTTGAGGGTTCCACTTTCACATCCATGCCATGCCAATCATTGAGCTTTCCTGAAATAATCATCTTGAAATAGCATTAGCTCAATGAGCTATATGTTGTTATAAATTACCAAAACCACCTAGGGATAGTTGCACTTTCAACCATTCCATTCAGTTGTTCCTCGGTAACCCGGGAGGGAGCCCAGTTGCAGGAATAAAACTGCTTGGCCATTGCAAGTGAAAAGCTGGAAGGAAATGATGGTTGACAATTCATTCATAGTGATGCATAAGGTACAATAGGATAAATGAATCCAAGTATGTGAAATTGGTAAACTGGAGGCTGATACAATTATGAATGACAAAGCGATAAGTAGAAACCGAGGTATACACATACTAGTAAACCGGAGTATGACAACGGAGATAAAGGGATTGCTAGTTTACAAGGGGACTATGTTGGGGAACACAGTAATTTCAAAAAATTTCCTACGCACATGCAAGATCATGGTGATGCATAGCAACGAGAGGGGAGAGTGTTGTCTACGTACCAACGCAGACCGACTGCGGAAGCGATCACACAACATAGAGGAAGTAGTCGTACGTCTTCTTCCTGATCCGACCGATCCAAGCACCGTTACTCCGGCACCTCCGAGTTCTTAGCACACGTTCAGCTCGATGACGTTCCTCGGGCTCCGATCCAGCAAAGCGTCGAGGAAGAGTTCCGTCAGCACGACGGCGTGGTGACGATCTTGATGTACTACCGACGCAGGGCTTCGCCTAAGCACTGTAACGGTATGATCGAGGTGGAATTTGGTGGCAGGGGGCACCGCACACGGCTAAGGAACGATCTCAAGGATCAAGTTGTGTGTCTTGGGGTGCCCCCTGCCCCCGTATATAAAGGCCAGGGGCAGGGGGTTCGGCCGGCTAGGAGGGAGGCGCAGGGAGGAGTCCTACTCCCACCGGGAGTAGGACTCCTCCCCTCCAATCCTATTCCAACTAGGATTCTTGGGGGGGAAGGAGAAAGAGGGGGCCGGCCCACCTCTCCTAGTCCTATTAGGACTTGGGAAAGGGAGGGGGGGCGCCGGCTAGGCTTGTGGGCTGCCTCTTCTCTCTTTTCCACTAAGGCCCAATAGGCCCATTTACCTCCCGGGGGGTTCCGGTAACCCTCCCGGTAATCCGGAAAAATCCCGATTTCACCCGGAACGCTTCCGGTGCCCAAACATAGGCTTCCAATATATCAATCTTTACGTCTCGACCATTTCGAGACTCCTCGTCATGTCCGTGATCTCATCCGGGACTCCGAACAACCTTCGGTACATCAAAATGCATAAACTCATAATAACTGTCATCGTAACGTTAAGCGTGCGGACCCTGCGGTTCGAGAACAATGTAGACATGACCGAGACACGTCTCCGGTCAATAACCAATAGCGGGACCTGGATGCCCATATTGGCTCCTACATATTCTACGAAGATCTTTATCGGTCAGACCGCATAACAACATACGTTGTTCCCTTTGTCATCGGTATGTTACTTGCCCGAGATTCGATCGTCGGTATCCAATACCTAGTTCAATCTCGTTACCGGAAAGTCTCTTTACTCGTTCTGTAATACATCATCTCACAACTAACATATTAGTTGCAGTGCTTGCAAGGCTTATGTGATGTGTATTACCGAGAGGGCCCAGAGATACCTCTCCGACAATCGGAGTGACAAACCCTAATCTCGAAATACGCCAACCCAACATCTACCATTGGAGACACCTGTAGTACTCCTTTATAATCACCCAGTTACGTTGTGACGTTTGGTAGTACCCAAAGTGTTCCTCCGGTAAACGGGAGTTGCATAATCTCATAGTTATAGGAACATGTATAAGTCATGAAGAAAGCAATAGCAACATACTAAACGATCGGGTGCTAAGCTAATGAAATGGGTCATGTCAATCAGATCATTCAACTAATGATGTGACCTCGTTAATCAAATAACAACTCTTTGTTCATGGTTAGGAAACATAACCATCTTTGATTAACGAGCTAGTCTAGTAGAGGCATACTAGTGACACTCTGTTGGTCTATGTATTCACACATGTATTATGTTTCCGGTTAATACAATTCTAGCATGAATAATAAACATTTATCATGATATAAGGAAATAAATAATAACTTTATTATTGCCTCTAGGGCATATTTCCTTCAGTCTCCCACTTGCACTAGAGTCAATAATCTAGATTACATAGTAATGATTCTAACACCCATGGAGCCTTGGTGCTGATCATGTTTTGCTCGTGGAAGAGGCTTAGTTAACGGGTCTGCAACATTCAGATCCGTATGTATCTTGCAAATCTCTATGTCTCCCACCTGGACTAAATCCCGGATGGAGTTGAAGCGTCTCTTGATGTGTTTGGTTCTTTTGTGAAATCTGGATTCCTTTGCCAAGGCAATTGCACCAATATTGTCATAGAAGATTTTCATTGGACCCGATGCACTAGGTATGACACCTAGATCGGATATGAACTCCTTCATCCAGACTCCTTCTTTCGCTACTTCCGAAGCAGCTATGTACTCCGCTTCACATGTAGATCCCGCTACGACGCTTTGTTTAGAACTGCACCAACTGACAGCTCCACCGTTTAAAGTAAACACGTATCCGGTTTGCGATTTAGAATCGTCCGGATCAGTGTCAAAGCTTGCATCAACGTAACCTCTTACGGTGAGCTCTTTGTCACCTCCATATACGAGAAACATATCCTTAGTCCTTTTCAGGTATTTTAGGATGTTCTTGACCGCTGTCCAGTGATCCACTCCTGGATTACTTTGGTACCTCCCTGCTAAACTTATAGCAAGGCACACATCAGGTCTGGTACACAGCATTGCATACATGATAGAGCCTATGGCTGAAGCATAGGGAACATCTTTCATTTTCTCTCTATCTTCTGCAGTGGTCGGGCATTGAGTCTGACTCAACTTCACACCTTGTAATACAGGCAAGAACCCTTTCTTTGCTTGATCCATTTTGAACTTCTTCAAAATCTTGTCAAGGTATGTGCTTTGTGAAAGTCCAATTAAGCGTTTTGATCTATCTCTATAGATTTTTATGCCTAATATGTAAGCAGCTTCCCCGAGATCTTTCATCGAAAAACTTTTATTCAAGTATCCTTTTATGCTATCCAGAAATTCTATATCATTTCCAATGAGTAGTATGTCATCCACATATAATATCAGAAATGCTACAGAGCTCCCACTCACTTTCTTGTAAATACAGGCTTCTCCAAAAGTCTGTATAAACCCAAATGCTTTGATCACACTATCAAAGCGTTTATTCCAACTCCGAGATGCTTGCACCAGTCCATAAATGGATCGCTGGAGTTTGCACACTTTGTTAGCTCCTTTTGGATCGACAAAACCTTCGGGTTGCATCATATACAACTCTTCTTCCAGAAATCCATTCAGGAATGCGGTTTTTACATCCATTTGCCAAATTTCATAATCATAAAATGCGGCAATTGCTAACATGATTCTGACAGACTTAAGCATCGCTACGGGTGAGAAAGTCTCATCGTAGTCAACTCCTTGAACTTGTCGAAAACCTTTTGCGACAAGTCGAGCTTTGTAGATAGTAACATTACCATCAGCGTCAGTCTTTTTCTTAAAGATCCATTTATTCTCAATTGCTTGCCGATCATCGGGCAAGTCAACCAAAGTCCATACTTTGTTCTCATACATGGATCCCATCTCAGATTTCATGGCTTCAAGCCACTTTGCGGAATCTGGGCTCACCATCGCTTCTTCATAGTTCGTAGGTTCATCATGATCTAG
Organism: Triticum monococcum; assembly: GCA_034509565.1. Classification (NCBI taxonomy): domain Eukaryota; kingdom Viridiplantae; phylum Streptophyta; class Magnoliopsida; order Poales; family Poaceae; genus Triticum; species Triticum monococcum. Next base: position 682,938,927 of record CM067842.1, read on the forward strand.
TAGCATGACTTCCAGAACAGGATTACCGTACCACTCTGGTGCGGATCTCACTCTGGTTGATCTACGAGGTACAGTAGTATTTTGATCTAAAGTTTCATGATCATCATCATTAACTTCCTCTCTTATTGGTGTAGTTCTCACAGAAACAGTTTTCTGTGATGTACTATTTCCCAATAACGGAGTAGGTATAGTTACCTCGTCAAGTTCTACTTTCCTCCCACTCACTTCTTTCGAGAGAAACTCCTTCTCAAGAAAGTTTCCGAATTTAGCAACAAAAGTCTTGCCTTCGGATCTGTGATAGAAGGTGTATCCAATAGTTTCCTTTGGATATCCTATGAAGACACACTTCTCCGATTTGGGTTCGAGCTTATCAGGTTGAAGTTTTTTCACATAAGCATCGCAGCCCCAAACTTTAAGAAATGACAACTTTGGTTTCTTGCCAAACCATAGTTCATAAGGCGTCGTCTCAACGGATTTAGATGGTGCCCTATTTAACGTGAATGCGGCCGTCTCTAAAGCATAACCCCAAAATGATAGCGGTAAATCAGTAAGAGACATCATAGATCGCACCATATCTAGTAAAGTACGATTACGACGTTCGGACACACCATTACGTTGTGGTGTTCCGGGTGGCGTGAGTTGCGAAACTATTCCACAATTTTTCAAATGTACACCAAACTCGTAACTCAAATATTCTCCTCCACGATCAGATCGTAGAAACTTTATTTTCTTGTTACGATGATTTTCAACTTCACTCTGAAATTCCTTGAACTTTTCAAATGTTTCAGACTTATGTTTCATTAAGTAGATATACCCATATCTGCTTAAATCATCTGTGAAGGTGAGAAAATAACGATATCCGCCACGAGCCTCAATATTCATCGGACCACATACATCGGTATGTATGATTTCCAATAAATCTGTTGCTCTCTCCATAGTACCGGAGAACGGTGTTTTAGTCATCTTGCCCATGAGGCACGGTTCGCAAGTACCAAGTGATTCATAATCAAGTGGTTCCAAAAGCCCATTAGCATGGAGTTTCTTCATGCGCTTTACACCGATATGACCTAAACGGCAGTGCCACAAATAAGTTGCACTATCATTATCAACTCTGCATCTTTTGGCTTCAACATTATGAATATGTGTATTACTACTATCGAGATTCAATAAGAATAGACCACTTTTCAAGGGTGCATGACCATAAAAGATATTACTCATATAAATAGAACAACCATTATTCTCTGATTTAAATGAATAACCGTCTCGCATCAAACAAGATCCAGATATAATGTTCATGCTCAACGCTGGCACCAAATAACAATTATTTAGGTCTAATATTAATCCCGAAGGTAGATGTAGAGGCAGCGTGCCGACCGCGATCACATCGACTTTGGAACCGTTTCCCACGCGCATCGTCACCTCGTCCTTTGCTAGTGTCCGCTTATTCTGTAGTCCCTGTTTCGAGTTGCAAATATTAGCAACAGAACCAGTATCAAATACCCAGGTGCTACTGCGAGCATTAGTAAGGTACACATCAATAACATGTATATCACATATACCTTTGTTCACCTTGCCATCCTTCTTATCCGCCAAATACTTGGGGCAGTTCCGCTTCCAGTGACCAGTCTGCTTGCAGTAGAAGCACTCAGTTTCAGGCTTAGGTCCAGACTTGGGTTTCTTCTCTTGAGCAGCAACTTGCTTGCCGTTCTTCTTGAAGTTCCCTTTCTTCTTCCCTTTGCCCTTTTTCTTGAAACTAGTGGTTTTGTTAACCATCAACACTTGATGCTCCTTCTTGATTTCTACCTCCGCAGCTTTCAGCATAGCGAAGAGCTCGGGAATAGTCTTGTTCATCCCTTGCATATTATAGTTCATCACAAAGCTCTTGTAGCTTGGTGGCAGTGATTGGAGAATTCTGTCAACGACGCAATCATCCGGAAGTGTAACTCCCAATTGAATCAAGTGATTATTATACCCAGACATTTTGAGTATATGCTCACTGACAGAACTGTTCTCCTCCATCTTGCAGCTATAGAACTTATTGGAGACTTCATATCTCTCAATCCGGGCATTTGCTTGAAATATTAACTTCAACTCCTGGAACATCTCATATGCTCCATGACGTTCAAAACGTCGTTGAAGTCCCGGTTCTAAGCCGTAAAGCATGGCACACTGAACTATTGAGTAGTCATCAGCTTTGCTCTGCCAGACGTTCATAACTTCTGGTGTTGCTCTTGCAGCAGGCCTGGCACTCAGCGGTGCTTCCAGGACGTAATTCTTCTGTGCAGCAATGAGGATAATCCTCAGGTTACGGACCCAGTCCGTGTAATTGCTACCATCATCTTTCAACTTTGCTTTCTCAAGGAACGCATTAAAATTCAACGGAACAACAGAGAGTTGGTCAGGCAAACTCGGTGGGACCGACTTGCTCTTTCGGTGAGACCGAAAAGTTACAAGAAGGAAACATAGAGTTTACCTTGCATTCTCGGTGGGACCGATTCGCTCTTTCGGTGAGACCGAAAAGTTACGAAAGGGAAACAGAGAGTTTGCAAGCCCATCTCGGTGAGACCGAGATCCTTATCGGTAGGACCTGATTGCTAGGGTTTGGCAGTGGCAAATGACAAGTGAAACTCGGTGGCGCCGGAATGAAATAATCGGTATGACCGAGTTTGGCTTAGGGTTTAGGTCATTTGTGGATATGGGAAAGTAGCTGAGGATTTTGGAGCATATCATTAAGCACATAAAGCAAGAGGCTCATTAAGCAACACCTCATCCCTCCTTGATAGTATTGGCTTTTCCTAAAGACTCAATGTGATCTTGGATCACTAAAACATAAAATGAAGAGTCTTGAACTTTTGAGCTTGAGCCAATTCTTTGTCCTTAGCATTTTGAGGGTTCCACTTTCACATCCATGCCATGCCAATCATTGAGCTTTCCTGAAATAATCATCTTGAAATAGCATTAGCTCAATGAGCTATATGTTGTTATAAATTACCAAAACCACCTAGGGATAGTTGCACTTTCAACCATTCCATTCAGTTGTTCCTCGGTAACCCGGGAGGGAGCCCAGTTGCAGGAATAAAACTGCTTGGCCATTGCAAGTGAAAAGCTGGAAGGAAATGATGGTTGACAATTCATTCATAGTGATGCATAAGGTACAATAGGATAAATGAATCCAAGTATGTGAAATTGGTAAACTGGAGGCTGATACAATTATGAATGACAAAGCGATAAGTAGAAACCGAGGTATACACATACTAGTAAACCGGAGTATGACAACGGAGATAAAGGGATTGCTAGTTTACAAGGGGACTATGTTGGGGAACGCAGTAATTTCAAAAATTTTCCTACGCACACGCAAGATCATGGTGATGCACAGCAACGAGAGGGGAGAGTGTTGTCTACGTACCAACGCAGACCGACTGCGGAAGCGATCACACAACATAGAGGAAGTAGTCGTACGTCTTCTTCCTGATCCGACCGATCCAAGCACCGTTACTCCGGCACCTCCAAGTTCTTAGCACACGTTCAGCTCGATGACGTTCCTCGGGCTCCGATCCAGCAAAGCGTCGAGGAAGAGTTCCGTCAGCACGACGGCGTGGTGACGATCTTGATGTACTACCGACGCAGGGCTTCGCCTAAGCACTGTAACGGTATGATCGAGGTGGAATTTGGTGGCAGGGGGCACCGCACACGGCTAAGGAACGATCTCAAGGATCAAGTTGTGTGTCTTGGGGTGCCCCCTGCCCCCGTATATAAAGGCCAGGGGCAGGGGGTTCGGCCGGCTAGGAGGGAGGCGCAGGGAGGAGTCCTACTCCCACCGGGAGTAGGACTCCTCCCCTCCAATCCTATTCCAACTAGGATTCTTGGGGGGGAAGGAGAAAGAGGGGGCCGGCCCACCTCTCCTAGTCCTATTAGGACTTGGGAAAGGGGGGGGCGCCGGCTAGGCTTGTGGGCTGCCTCTTCTCTCTTTTCCACTAAGGCCCAATAGGCCCATTTACCTCCCGGGGGGTTCCGGTAACCCTCCCGGTAATCCGGAAAAATCCCGATTTCACCCGGAACGCTTCCGGTGCCCAAACATAGGCTTCCAATATATCAATCTTTACGTCTCGACCATTTCGAGACTCCTCGTCATGTCCGTGATCTCATCCGGGACTCCGAACAACCTTCGGTACATCAAAATGCATAAACTCATAATAACTGTCATCGTAACGTTAAGCGTGCGGACCCTGCGGTTCGAGAACAATGTAGACATGACCGAGACACGTCTCCGGTCAATAACCAATAGCGGGACCTGGATGCCCATATTGGCTCCTACATATTCTACGAAGATCTTTATCGGTCAGACCGCATAACAACATACGTTGTTCCCTTTGTCATCGGTATGTTACTTGCCCGAGATTCGATCGTCGGTATCCAATACCTAGTTCAATCTCGTTACCGGAAAGTCTCTTTACTCGTTCTGTAATACATCATCTCACAACTAACATATTAGTTGCAGTGCTTGCAAGGCTTATGTGATGTGTATTACCGAGAGGGCCCAGAGATACCTCTCCGACAATCGGAGTGACAAACCCTAATCTCGAAATACGCCAACCCAACATCTACCATTGGAGACACCTGTAGTACTCCTTTATAATCACCCAGTTACGTTGTGACGTTTGGTAGTACCCAAAGTGTTCCTCCGGTAAACGGGAGTTGCATAATCTCATAGTTATAGGAACATGTATAAGTCATGAAGAAAGCAATAGCAACATACTAAACGATCGGGTGCTAAGCTAATGAAATGGGTCATGTCAATCAGATCATTCAACTAATGATGTGACCTCGTTAATCAAATAACAACTCTTTGTTCATGGTTAGGAAACATAACCATCTTTGATTAACGAGCTAGTCTAGTAGAGGCATACTAGTGACACTCTGTTGGTCTATGTATTCACACATGTATTATGTTTCCGGTTAATACAATTCTAGAATGAATAATAAACATTTATCATGATATAAGGAAATAAATAATAACTTTATTATTGCCTCTAGGGCATATTTCCTTCAGACTAATGGTATATAATAGATTACTCTCTACAAGGGTAAACCGTCTGTGTGATATAGAAGGTATAGTTCTAAGGCAAGAATGACTAAGTGAGGAAAAACAGATCTTGCAAAGATCACATTAGCGTTTCGGATCTACCACGGGTCAGGAAAGCAAAAAGATTTAGACCTAAAAAGGTTGGTCCCGAAGTGATTTGCAAAAGGTCCAGATCGGTTTTTATGCACATTAGGGTTTGTTTTGATAACAAAGACAAGGAATGCTATAGCTACCATACTGAATACATCAAGCTTAAGGTCTTTCATCTATGGACTGAAGAGGAACAGGGAAGAACAGTGCCGGAGCTTCGATGAACTTTGACGAACACTGAAACCCTAGATAGATCTACAGAGGAGGAAAGGGGAAGACTTACAGCGGCTGTTGAAGCAGCGGAGATATGCCGCGACTCTCTGGTGCGATCAGGTCGATGCAGCGGCCAAAGGAGATGCAGAGGCGAAGCTCGGCGATGGCGGCGATGCTTGGGTGCAGGGGCCTCGCGAGGAGGAAGAAGAAGCGAAGAGACGGAGGAAAAAAAGGAAATGACCCTTGGCCCTATTTATAAGGTAAAGGGTGGAGGTGACAGGCGTGAGAATCGAGGAGCCGGAATATTGGATACCTAACAGGAGCGGTCGCCTCGATTGTCGGAGGCTCATTAACTGAAGGTGAGATATATCATTTTTTTAAGTAACAAAATGATGTCATGGTGGTTTATCATGATCCCGGAGTATGACGTCATGGCGGTTTACAAGATCAAGGTGAAGATGCAACGGAGGAATTTTTCTAAGTGTTGAAGATTGACATGAACAAGTTCAAACCAATCTGGGGCCTAATGTTGGGGATATTACTACCGGACGTAAACCGGCCAGGAGTAGCCAGATTAACTTTATGAAGATTAGAAGCCCATGAAGAAGTAAGAGTGATGGCGCTTTACGAAGGCCCACGGCCCAAAGGCGAGTTAAGGCATGTAGATGTAAACCGACCTTATTATGTAACTTGCATTGTAAGATAGGAAGGATAGAGACCGAGCCAGACACGTTTATGATCCGGCCTCGAGACTCTGTAAACCGGCGGGCGTCAACCTATGTATATAAAGGGATGACCCGGCAGCGGTTTAGGGACAACACAAAATAACTCGAGAGCCAAGCAAAGCGGATTCACTCCTTGGTCATCGAAACCCTAGCAATACCAACACAACTAGACGTAGGATTTTACCTTCATCGAAGGGGCCGAACTAGTATAAAAATCCTCATGTCCCTTGTCCAGTTTAACCCCTTTAAGCTAACCCGTAGCGATGGCTCCACGACTAAGTCCTTTCACGAGGACATCTGCCGTGACAAAACCACGACAGTTCCAGTGATTCGTACACCAATAAGTGAGGAAGCTAATGATGATGATCATGAAACTTCTGATCAAGTTACTACCGAACCTCGTAGGTCAACCAGAGTGAGATCCGCACTAGAGTGGTACGGTAATCCTGTTCTGGAGGTCATGTTACTTGACCATGACGAACCTACGAACTATGAGGAAGCGATGATGAGCCAAGATTCCGCAAAATGGCTAGATGCCATGAAATCTGAGATGGGATCCATGTATGAGAACAAAGCATGGACTTTGGTTGATTTGCCCAATGATCGGCAGGCCATAGGGAATAAATGTATCTTCAAGAAGAAGACTGATGCTCACGGTAATGTTACTGTCTACAAAGCTCGACTTGTTGCAAAAGGTTTTCGGCAAGTTCACGGAGTTGACTACGATGAGACCTTCTCACCCGTAGTGATGCTTAAGTCCGTCCAAATCATGTTAGCAATTGCCGCATTTTATGATTATGAAATTTGGTAAATGGATGTCAAAACTGCATTCCTTAATGGATATCTTAAAGAAGAGTTGTATATGATGCAACCAGAAGGTTTTGTCGATCCAAAAGGTGCTAACAAAGTGTGCAAGCTCCAGCGATCCATTTATGGACTGGTGCAAGCCTCTCGGAGTTGGAATATACGCTTTTATAGTGTGATCAAAGCATATGGTTTCATACAGACTTTTGGAGAAGCCTATATTTACAAGAAGACTGGCGCTGAAGGTAATATTACTGTCTACAAAGCTTGACCCTTTGCAAAAGGTTTTCGACAAGTTGAAGGAGTTGACTATGATGAGACCTTCCCACCCGTAGCGATGCTTAAGTCCGTCCGAACCATGTTAGCAATTGCTGCATTTTATGATTATGAAATTTGGCAAATGGATGTAAAAAATTGCATTTCCTAATGGATATCTTAAAGAAGAGTTGTATATGATGCAACCAGAAGGTTTTGTCGATCCAGAAGTTGCCAACAAAGTGTGCAAGCTCCAGCGATCCATTTATGGACTGGTGCAAGCCTCTCGGAGTTGGAATATACGCTTTGATAGTGTGATCAAAGCATATGGTTTTATACAGACTTTTGGAGAAGCCTGTATTTACAAGAAAGTGAGTGGGAGCTCTGTAGCATTTCTGATATTATATGTAGATGACATATGATTGATCGCAAATGATACTAAATTTCTGAATAGCATAAAAGCATACTTGAATACGAATTTTTCAATGAAAGACCTCGGTGAAGCTGCTTATATATTGGGCATCAAGATCTATAGATATAGATCAAGATGCTTAATTGGACTTTCACAAAGCACATACCTTGATAAAGTTTTGAAGAAGTTCAAAATGGATCAGGCAAAGAAAGGGTTCTTGCCTGTGTTACAAGGTTTGAAGTTGAGTCAGACTCAATGCCCAACCACTGCAGAAGATAGAGAGAAAATGAAAGTCATTCCCTATGCTTCAGCCATAGGTTCTATCATGTATGCAATGATGTTCTGTCATGTATGCAATGCTGTGTACCAGACCAGATGTGTGCCTTGCTATTAGTTTAGCAGGGAGGTACCAAAGTAATCCAGGAGTGGATCACTAGACAGCGGTCAAGAACATCCTGAAATACCTGAAAGGACAAAGGATATTGTCGGTGTTCTGGGAACGGGGGTCCCCAGACTTGCCTGCCTGCGGCCTGCGGCGTGGCTCGAATGGGGGCCCAACATGGCCCATCTTCATCAAGCATAAGACTCAAGACCCTCGCGAGGGGCCAAGCCTCGCGAGGCGGACAACACGGCGCATCCTCAGGCGTAGCCTCCTCAGGCTGGCTCGCGAGGAGACGGAGATATCAAGGCGGGGTACCTCGCGAGGTGCCAGTGACGCAAGCCATGACGATCGAGGGCGCCAGGCGGGCGCCAGCGCGCGCAGCGTCCTTCTTTCCTCTTTGGTGCAAAGGGGGCAAGCGCAGCCGCGGAGTACCGAGGCATCAGGCAAAGGTTGCCATTTCGGTGCAACAAGACCAGGACCAAGCGGACTACGAGACGGAGGTCACCATGGAGCCCAGCACGGCGTCACCGCAGAGCCTTTCGCAGTCGGAGACCACCTTTTGTCAGGATAGATGTACTTGCTGTCCCCCTTCAAATTAGCCCGCCATTGTTGGCTCCCTTCCCGCTCGATATTTGGGAAGAGGACTAGGGCCCCTATAAATAGGACCAGCCACCCACATAGCGGGGGGTTCGATCAATTGGTAGGTCAGGGTCCGGTTTTTGATGAGAAGGCACACAGAGTAGAGAGAGAGAGAGAGAGAGAGAGAGAGGTGACCGAACTCCTCCCAGCAGTTCATCACCCCAGCCAAGAACAGACCCTCGCGAGGCTGTTCTTCCTTGTATTGTTCTTCATCACTAGCCCCAGGAGGCAATCCATCCACCACATACCGGAGTAGGGTATTACACCACAACGGTGGCCCGAACCAGTATAAATCTTGTGTCTCTTGTGTGATTCTTTTAGTAGTTTAGATCTTTGCGAGGCGGGGAGGTTGAGGACGTGATTTCCGCGCGCACCCCAGTGTTCGAACCTTAAGGGTCTGCCGGAACCCGAAATCCGACATTTGGCGCGCCAGGTAGGGGTGCGCCGGAATCTGTCTTCCACCACTCCATTCTCCTCCGACCGTCGCACACATGTCCGACGCTCGTCGGGCCCGCGCCGAGCGCCGGGCCGCCATCGCTTCTCGTGTCGCCCAGACGGCCCCCGTCGGTGGGCGTCCTCGTCGTTCCCCGTCGCCCGCCGTCAATGCAGCCACCGGCCCGGCGGGGGGGTGAGCAGCAAGCATCATCTCAGTACCCGTCCGTGCGGCAAGACGGCCGCACCGCTACTCCATCACTCGCTCCGGCTGGTTCTTCATCCCGCGCGCTCCGCGCACCCTTGGAGGCTCGAGCTGCGCTCCTCGCGGCAAACGAGCTCCTGTGCTACCACCCCGTCGACGACGTCTACGAAGAGTGGCTCGACCGTGTCGCTGAGCTTGTCCGCACCGCAGGGGGCTCTTCTGTGCCGTCCGTCCCTCTGCGCCACACTCCGCCCCGCGCGGGCAACGAAGCTCCAGAGGCGCACCAGCCGCCTCCCCTCCAAGAAGATGCCATGTCTCCAAGGCGCTTGGCCCCTGGGCGGAACCCGCTCCGTCAGGCGCCAGCGCAGCAAGAGCGGAGCTGCCAAGAAGTTCCTCGCCTGCAAGGGGCTGCCAGGGCGCTCCCAGCTCCGACGCGCCAATACCCCACCCTGCTCCTAGCTGCAGCGCGTGGGGACCCTCAAGACCAAGCTCTCCACCAACCGAAGCCTTTTGTGGCCATCGCGGGCTGCCACGCCTACACCACTGAGCTGCGCAGCGTCGCGTGGCCCGGCAAGTTTAAGCCTGACCTGCCTCCTCACTACGACGGCACAACCGACCCCGCAGAGTTCCTCCAGCTCTATGAGCTGGGCATCGAGGCTGCCGGCGGGGATGAAAAGGTCATGGCGAACTGGTTCCCCATGGTGCTCAAGGAAGGAGCTCGAACCTGACTCCTGAATCTGGCTCCAAGCACGATCTCCTCCTGGGACCAGATGCGCGCCCGCTTCATCGCCAACTTCCAAGGGACTCGCGACCGGCCACCCGCCGTGAGCGACATGCGCCACATCAAGCAACAACCCGGAGAGACCCTGCAAAAGTACATCCAGCGCTTCAACAGCGCGCGCCTCAAGATCCCCAAGGTGTCCGAGGAGGCCATCATCTCTGCCTTCTCCGACGGCGTGCGCGACGTCAAGATGAAGGAGGAGCTGGCGATGCACGAAGACCTCTGCACCTCCCTGGAGGTGTTCAACTTGGCGAACAAGTGCGCCAGGGCTGAGGAGGGACGTCTCTCCCTCCTCGAGCTGCCTGCCGCGGACCCAGAAGAGAAGAAGCCCAAGGCCAAGGACGCGAAGCGCAAGGGGGCTACCATACTCGTGGCAGAACCAGACACCAAGCGGGGCAAGGATCTGCCCGAACCCTCCAGAGGCAGCCGGTACTGCCCCATGACCTCCACACCCACAACACCAACGAATGTCAAGAGCTCCGCTCCGTGCGAGAAGGAAGGATCGGCCGTCGCCCTGACCGTGCTGACCGGGGCTACGACCAAGGAGGAGGAAGAAACCCAGGATGCTGGAAAGATCGCGGCCCGTGCCAGGGGTGGCGCGACCAGCCTCGCGAGGACCGCTGGCGGGACCTGCCTCGTGAGGGAGACTGGAGGGATCAGCCTGGTGAGGACCGCCCTCATGGCAATGCAGGCCTACCTCCGCTGCCGCCTCAGCCAAGGAGGAACGAAGACCGCCATCAAGACGAGGGGGCTAGGGGCTTCCAGGAGCCGCGTGTAATCGCCTGCATCCTAGGCGGAGCTCAAGCCCCAGCTTCCCAACGTATCTTCAAGCAGTTTGCCCGCGAAGTGAATGCAGTTCTCCCCAAGCTCGAAGCAACGCGCCCCCTCAGGTGGTCGGCGTGCCCCATCACGTTCAGCTCGGCGGACTAGCTCAAGTGCGCGGCCATGGCAGGAGTCCTCCCGATGCTCTGCTCCCCAGTCATCAGCAACGTGCTGGTCACCAAGACCCTCATCGATGGCGGGGCAGGGCTCAACGTCCTGTCCGTGGAAACATTCAACAACCTCCAAGTGCCCTACGACCAGCTTCAGCCAACCAGGCCTTTCTCCGGGATCACCGACGGTTCCACAGTCCTGATCGGGCAGGTCCGCCTCCCTGTCACCTTCGGGGCCCGCAGCAACTACCGCACCAAGCTCATCGACTTCGACGTCGCCCACATCCGCCTGCCGTACAACGCCATCCTCGGGTACCCAGCGCTGGCCAAGTTCATGGCTGCGACCCACCACAGCTACAACGTCCTCAAGATGCCAGGAAGTGGCGGCGTCATCACGATGCCCTGTGAAGAGAAGGATGCAGCGTGTTCCCTGGAGCGGGCCTATCAGGCTGCGTCGCTAGAAGACCCAGATCGCGGAAGCAGGAGGCTTCCTGAGACCACCCCCAAGAAGAAGAAGACATCATCAGGCTCGGCCCCTCAGGGCCCACGTCTGCCCAGGGGGACCCTCCTTCCATCGCATAGGAAAGCGTGCCCGGCGCCCTCCTCAGGCAGGGCTTGGGGGCTCTCACCTGGAGGGCACCCGACCTAGCCAGGGTCACGAGGGAGGCGCTTGGGTACCATGTGGAGGCGTGCTTCGCAGCACGTTTCCCCTGGGAAGGAGCCAGGCGAGGAAGGTCAGACCAGCGGGAGTTCGTTAACAAGGCCATTCAAGAGCTACAGGAGACGAGGATCATGAGAGGTTGCCGCTGCCTGCCAGCTGTGGCCCCACATCCAGGCGAGGATGGTGGGCTGCGCGTCTGCATCGATGTACCAGGGCTCAATCAGATCGCCACGACGGAGCGCCTCAGGCCCTCGCAAGTGGGGCGCTGCGGAGGTCCACCCCACAGCTATGTTTGCATGCCTCACAGCCTGCCGAGCATGGCTGCGGTGTACCACCGCCTCATGAGGGGCATCGTGGAGGCTCAGGAAGACAGGCGTTTCGTGGCCTTGGCAGAGATGGAGGCAGCTCGTGAGGAGTCACCAGCGCCTCCGGAGCCTCCCAAGGCCCCGGGGCCTAGGGGCTCGTGAGGATCGGCTTCTGCAGCCGTCAAGTCTGCTGCACCAACGCCACTACACCGACGACATCCTCAGGTGACATCTTTCAAGTTTCATTCTCAGCTGGGAGCGCCCTCCTAGTGTTGCGTCACTCCCAGGCCGCGTGGGTCTGTCCCTGCGGCACGTATCTGCATTTACCTTTTCGGTCGTTAGTTTGCTTTGTTGGGGCGCTCCTCGGGCTGCATCATCCCCAAGCCGCTCGGGCCAGACCCAGTGGCGTGTATCTCCCTAGCGTTTATTTCCAACTATGCATTGCCTATCACGCTTAGCTGCATGGTGCCCGTTCGCGGCATCTTTTCTTCCCATGTCGGCCACTTGCACGTTAAAGGGGGGTGCCTGAGCATCGCGACTCAGGGCTCTTATCGGCTCTCCATCCCTCACCCTCTGGCCTTGTCCATGGCATCGCGACCTGGCATACCAGCGACGGCTGAGACAAGCTCGAGGGCCGGGACCCGAGGACGTAGAGTACCGGCATCTAACAAAATTTTGCAGGGACACATCTCAAGATACGGCCCAGTGCCGGGCGCAACCCGCCCAGAGGTAGGGCCTCGTGAGTCCCGCGCTGGCTCACGGGTGCCCAGATACACCTCACCTAGCTCTACCGTGCTGGTCACGTGTCAGGGCGGGGATGTATACGCCCTAGGGGCTCCTCCTGGAGGGGATCCCCCTCCCACGTACCAGTGGAAGCACCATGCTCCGCGCTGGCTGATGACACTGCCGAGGCGCGGCTATGCCCGTACACATACGGAAGCGCTATGCTCCGCGCTAGTGATAAACAACTGGGGGTGGCCCCCTGGCCGCATTAACCTCAGGGAGCCCAGAGCTCAATGGCTGGCCTCGTCGCAACGCCTCCCCTCGGGAGTGTCGTGCGAGGGGGCTAGGCACGGGGGCTGCGGCTGGGTCACGCCCAGGTGTACGCCGCCCAGCCAGGCCCCTCGGGCCTGGTTTGCCGCGCGTCTCTCCCTGAGCGGAGCCAAGGTATGAAGGCCGTTTGCGCGTCAAGGGGGACCCCTGAGCATCGCGACTCAGGGGCCTAACTGGCTCCGTAGCCCCTCACTCCTTAGTTCCGAAAGGCTATGCTGGGTGAGGTACGCGCGGAGTTGGGCTCTGCAGACATAGAACGGTAGCCACGCTTACATCTCGCCTCGTCACCCGTTGTTCGCGCGTCAAGGGGGACTCCCGAGCATCGCGACTCAGGGGCCTAACTGGCTCCGTAGCCCCTCACTCCTTAGTTCCGAAAGGCTATGCTGGGTGAGGTATGCGCGGAGTCGGGCTCTGCAGACGTAGAACGGAAGACACGCCTTCATCACGCTCCCCTACTTGTTGTTCGCACGCCAAGGGGGACTCCTGAGCATCACGACTCAGGAGCCTAACTTGTCACGTGGCCCCTCACTCCTTTGGTCCCGTCCTGGTTTCCGGTCGGGGCTAATGCTGGGTGAGGCATGCGCGGGGCCGGGCTCTGCCGGCGTAGAACACAAGCAAGTAGGGAAGAAAAGCATAAAATCCAAGGAACTTAAAAGCAAATATTACAGTCCATATTGTCGTCTCAATACCAAACGCAAGTTTAAATGCCTCCCCGAGGCGTGGTACATGTGCAAGAATTGAAAGAAGAACAGGGATGGAACGGAGTCACTTGTCGGCGATGAAGCTGTGCGGAGCGGCTTCGCCTCATGGAGCAGCGATGCCGGCAGCGCCTTGCCTTGGCTTGGTGCTGAAGGCCCGGAACTTCCTCATCAGCGCCTCCGCGCGCCCCTTCACGGCTTCGACTGCGGCGGCAACACCCTCGCCGCTCACCGGTTCCAGCAGGCCGTCGAGGTCGGCGTCGGGATCACGAAGGTAGACGTGGGCGAAGACCCGCGTCAGCGCAGTAGAAGACAAGACGTGCGCCTCGGCCTCGGCCGCAGGGCTGATGCCAAGGGAGACATCCCCAAGGGCCTTGACTAGGAAGGGAAGCAGCTTGGTGGGGCCGTCCTCGTCACCAGCTAGTGGGCTGTCCAGGCCGCTCTCGTAAAGCATCTTCAGCGAAGCACGGGCATCTTTCTCCATGTTCGCGAAGGCCACGTGATCCTTGGCAAGAACCCGAGCCTTGGCGTCCAGCTCGGCCTTCGTCGCCTCCAGCTCCTTCTTCAACGCGCCTAAGTGGTCGCAGCGCTTCTTGAGCTTGGCCTCCTGGTCCTCAAGTGCCGCCTCGCGCGCCTTCGCCCCCTTCTCCAGCTCCTGGCGCAGGCGGACCTCCTCCCCAAGCTGGCCCCGCAGGCCTTGCAGCTCGTCCTCCAGCGCCTTGCAACGGCCGCGGACTTCGACCACTTCCCCCCGGGCTGCGTCACGAGCAGCCTTTGCTTCGAGGGTGGCTTCCCTCTCTCCGTCCCAGGCCATTGAGGCCTGAACCAACGCCGTCCGAATCGAAGCATCGGAGCGAATCCACCCCAAAGCCAGTTCCAGGCGCCTGGCCACCAGGCGAGGGTTAGCACCGAGAAGATCCTGCCGCAGCCGGTCCAGTTCGGCGACGGCACGCTCCAAGATGGAAGAAGGAGGCGGAGAAACGTCGGTACGCCCCAAGACAACAGGAGGGGCCGGGGAAGCAACGGTCACTGGAATGGGATGAGAAAGTAGCGGCGGCAAGGCCGCAGTGTCTTGAAGCAGGGTCCGCTGCGCCTCCGCAGCCATAGCAGCGGCGCCAGACGAGGGAACCTCCGGAGTCACTTGGGCCATGGGGGCTGAGCTCGCCCCAGCCAGCTCGGCCAAACCTCGCAAGGATGCGCGGGTAGGAGATGCCCGCGCGCCATGATCTCCCTCCCCTGCAGGTGAAGGCGTCGCCGCAGGTGGGACCTCAGGAGCTCCCTTCGGCTTTTTTGCCGCGGGCGCCAGCCTGTTCAAGAGAAGCAATCATCAAGCCTCGCCAGCAGAACGACAAACAAAAGAGCAAGGATCCAGCACTTACGGGTCTTCGCCGGTGATCTCGGGCAGCCTCCGGCCTAACTTGAAGCCTGACAGCCGGCTGGAAGGGTCGACCTCAGAAGCAGAAGGCGCGTCCATGGTTCGCCCCGGGGTCAGGACGGACCCGCGGGAGATCAGCGCGGTCCTGTCCCTCTTCGGAATCGCGGGCGAGCTCCGGCTACCCAGAGCGTCATCAACATCATCATCATCATCATCATCATCATCATCATCGCTCGGCGAAAGGCGGAGAGTGCGGGACACGCGCCGGGAGAGGGGAGCCCTTGAATCTCCATCAGTCGCCCCAGAGTCGGGCCCCTCTCCCCGCTCCTCTTCCTCCTCCTCATCGCTGGAGTCGCCGGAGGGCACATCCACCGGCCCTTCAGAAGCCAGCGCGGGCACGAGCCCGTCCCCGTTAAAAATGGGCATGGACTTCACCACCCGCTTCTAGTCATCGCGAAGGAACAAGGGCTTGGCAGCGCCCTTCGGCCTCGCCACCTCGCCCCCGACCAGAGATTGGAGAACCGCGGTCACATCCTCTTCGTCCACAGCCTCGGGGCACGGATGAGGCCTCCACATTGGAGGAGAGTACTCCCGGAGCGGGGCCAGCTGGTGCTCCAGGAACTCCTTCAGCAGCGACGCACCGGTCAACTTCGCCGTCGCCATGTTGGCCGGCCTCAGGTCCGCGTCCATCTTCTCCAACACCGGCTTCGCGCAGGGGTCCGTGAGCTCCGCTCGGCACCAGTCGCTGGTGCTCACGGGTTTCTCCATAGGCAAGATCAGCCGAGGGTGGATGCGCCCGACAACTACCAAGATCCACTTGCTCCTGAAGCCCTCGATCCTCTTCCCGGGGTTCGAGATGGTAATGGTGCCGCTATACACGACAAAGCCCGCACACGCAGAAGGAGAGCTGCCGGAGACCCGGAGGGAGAAGTAGTGGCGCAGCAGGGCCACCGAAGGCTGCACGCCCACGTGGGCCTCGCAGTAGTAAGCGAAGATCGCCAGGAGAAGGACAGAGTTGGGACGGAGATGCAGAGCCTGCAAGTTGTAGTGGCGGAGGACAGAGAAGAAGAACTCGGAGAAGGGAGGCACCAAGCCCGCAGCAATGGAGCTCACAAAGAGAGGATAAAAGGTGCTCCCTCGGTCCTCGGGGGTGGCAGAGCCGGCCTTGAACACCTCCGCCCCATTGACGCCCTGCGTCGTTGCCATCCGACACAGCCGGGCGAAGCTCGCCTTGGACACATTCGGCGGATCCAGAGCAGGGGAGTACCAAGCTTTGGCCGGAGGCTGGCGAGGCGCCATGGCTTCCTAGGTCACGCAGCTGGAGTAGATCTGGAAGTTTAGAGGAAGAAAGGGAAGGCGCAAGAAAGGGGATCTGAACGACGACCGGAGAGAGCAAAAGGTGAACTCTGGGCAGATGCCGCTCCTTTACCAACCCGCGTGGTTGCTGAAGCACCCACGTCCCGTCAACCGCCATGCGGCGCCCAAGGCCGCAGGCTGTTAGGGCCCGTGGCGCTTTGCCCTTGCCCTTTCGCCTCTCGGCATAGTCAAGCCCATGCGCGCCACGGGCCCGGGGGCTACTGTCGGCGTTCTGGGAACGGGGGTCCCCAGACTTGCCTGCCTGCGGCCTGCGGCGTGGCTCGAATGGGGGCCCAACATGGCCCATCTTCATCAAGCACAAGACTCAAGACCCTCGCGAGGGGCCAAGCCTCGCGAGGCGGACGACACGGCGCATCCTCAGGCGCAGCCTCCTCAGGCTGGCTCGCGAGGAGACAAAGATATCAAGGCGGGGTACCTCGCGAGGTGCCAGTGACGCAAGCCATGACGATCGAGGGCGCCAGGCGGGCGCCAGCGTGCGCAGCGTCCTTCTTTCCTCTTTGGTGCAAAGGGGGCAAGCGCAGCCGCGGAGTACCGAGGCATCAGGCAAAGGTTGCCGTTTCGGTGTAACAAGACCAGGACCAAGCGGACTACGAGACGGAGGTCACCATGGAGCCCAGCGCGGCGTCACCGCAGAGCCTTTCGTAGGCGAAGACCACCTTTTGTCAGGATAGATGTACTTGCTGTCCCCCTTCAAATTAGCCCGCCATTGTTGGCTCCCTTCCCGCTCGATATTTGGGAAGAGGACCAGGGCCCCTATAAATAGGACCAGCCACCCACATAGCGGGGGGTTCGATCAGTTGGTAGGTCAGGGTCCGGTTTTTGATGAGAAGGCACACAGAGTAGAGAAAGAGAAACAGAGAGAGAGAGAGAGGTGACCGAACTCCTCCCAACAGTTCATCACCCCAGCCAAGAACAGACCCTCGCGAGGCTGTTCTTCCTTGTATTGTTCTTCATCACCAGCCCCAGGAGGCAATCCATCCACCACACACTGGAGTAGGGTATTACACCACAACGGTGGCCCGAACCAGTATAAATCTTGTGTCTCTTGTGTGATTCTTTTAGTAGTTTAGATCTTTGTGAGGCGGGGAGGTTGAGGACGTGATTTCCGCGCGCACCCTAGTGTTCGAACCTTAAGGGTCTGCCGGAACCCGAAATCCGACAGATATGTTTCTCGTTTATGGAGGTGCCAAAGAGCTCGTCGTAAACGGTTACGTCGATGCAAGCTTTGACACTGATCTAGATGACTCTTAGTCACAAACCGGCTACATGTTTTTATTAAATGGAGGACCTGTCAGTTGGTGCGGTTTCAAGCAGAGCGTCGTGGCGGGATCTACATGTGAAGCGGAGTACATAACTGCTTTGGAAGTAGTAAATGAAGGAGTCTGGATGAAGGACTTCATATCCGATCTAGGTGTCATACCTAGTGCATCGGGTCCAATGGAAATCTTTTGTGACAACACTGGTGCAATTGCCTTGGCAAAGGAATCCAGATTTCACAAGAGAACCAAGCACTTCAAGAGACGCTTCAATTCCACCTGCGATCAAGTCAGGGAGGAAGACATAGAGATTTGCAAGATACATACGGATCTGAATGTTGCAGACCCGTTGACTAAGCCTCTCTCATGAGCAAAACATGATCAGCACCAAGACTCCATGGGTGTTAGAATCATTACAATGTAATCTAGATTATTGACTCTAGTGCAAGTGGGAGACTGAAGGAAATATGCCCTATAGGCAATAATAAAGTAGTTATTTGTATTTCCTTATATCATGATAAATGTTTATTATTCATGCTAGAACTGTATTAACTGGAAACTTAGTGCATGTGTGAATACATAGACAAACATAGTGTCACTAGTATGCCTCTACTTGACTAGCTCGTTGAATCAATGATGGTTATGTTTCCTAACCATAGACATGAGTTTTCATTTGATTAATGTGATAACATCATTAGAGAATGATGTGATTGACTTGACCCATCCGTTAGCTTAGCACGATGATCGTTTAGTTTGTTGCTATTGCTTTCTCCATAACATATACATGTTCCTATGACTATGAGATCATGCAACGCCCGAATACCGGAGGAACACTTAGTGTGCTATCAAACGTCACAACGCAACTGGGTGACTATAAAGATGCTCTATAGGTGTCTCCGATGGTGTTTGTTGAGTTGGCATAGATCGAGATTAGGATTTGTTACCCCGAGTATCGGAGAGGTATCTCTGGGCCCTCTTGGTAATGCGCATCATTATAAGCCTTGCAAGCAATGTGACTAATGAGTTAGTTACGGGATGATGCATTATGGAACGAGTAAAGAGACTTGTCGGTAACGAGATTGAACTAGGTATTGAGATACCAACGATCGAATCTCGGGCAAGTAACATATCGATGACAAAGGGAACAACGTATATCGTTATGCGGTTTGACCAATAAAGATCTTCGTAGAATATGTGGGAGCCAATATGAACATCCAAGTTCCGCTATTGGTTATTGACCGGAGACGTGTCTCGGTCATGTCTACATAGTTCTCGAACCCGTAGGGTCCGCACGCTTAACATTCGGTGATGATCGATATTATGAGTTTATGTGTTTTGACGTACCGAAGATAGTTTGGAGTCCCGGATGTGATCACAGACACGACGAGGAGTCTCGAAATGGCTGAGACATAAAGATTGATATATTGGATGACTATATTCGGAGACCGGATGAGTTCCGGGGGTCACCGGATAATTATCGGAGTGCCAGGGAGTTATCGGCACCCCCAGGGGGATTAATTGGCCACCATGGGCCTTAGTGGAGAGAGAGGGCCGGCCAAGGTAGGGCCACATGCCCCTCCCCCTCTAGTCTGAATTGGACTAGGGAAGGCAGGGTGGTGCCCCCTTTCCTTCTCTTCTCCCCCTCTCCTTCCTTCCCCCTTCCTCCTCCTAGTAGGACTAGGAAAGGGGAGTCCAACTCCTACTAGGAGGACTCCTCTCCTCCTTGGCGCGCCTCCAAGGGCCGGCCGGCCTCCCCCTTTCTCCTTTATATCTGGGGGCAGGGGCACCCTAGAACACACAAGTTGATCATTGATCCCTTAGCCATGTGCGGTGCCGCCCTCCACCATAATCCACCTCGGCCATATCATTGTAGTGCTTAGGCGAAGCCCTGCACCACCATCATCATGCCGTTGTGCCGAGGAAGCTCTCTCTCAACACTCCGTTGGATCGAGTGTTCGTGGGATGTCACCGAGCCGAACATGTGCAGATCGCGGAGGTGCCGTACTTTCGGTACTAGGATCGGTCGGATCGTGAAGATGTACGACTACATCAACCGCTTTGTCATAACGCTTCTGCTTACGGTCTATGAGGGTACATGGACAACACTGTTTCCTTCTTGTTGCTATGCATCAACATGATAGTTCTTGCGTGTGCGTAGGAAATTTTTGAAATTACTGCGTTCCCCAACACGGTCATGTCTACATAGTTCTCGAACCCGTAGGACCCGCAGCTTAACGTTCCATGATGACTTGTATTATGAGTTATGTGATTTGATGATCGAAGTTTGTTCAGAGTCTCGGATGAGATCACAGACATGATGAGGAGTCCCGAAATGGTCGAGACATAAAGATTGATATATTGGACGATGTTATTCGAACACCGGATGAGTTTTGAGAGGTACCGGATAATTATCGGAGTGCCGGAGGGTTATCGGAACCCCGGGGGGAACTAGTGGGCCTTCATGGGCCTTAGTGGGGAGAGAGAAGGGACACAAGGGGCTGGCTGCCCCCCCCCCCCCCCCCCGCTTGAGTCTGAATTGTACTAGGGGAAGGGGGCCCTTTCCTTCCCTTCCCCCTCTCCCTTCCTTCTTCCCCCTTCTCCAAGTGGAATCCTACTAGGACTTGGAGTCCTAGTAGGACTCCCCTCTCCTGGCGACCTACAGGGGCCAGCCCGCCTCCCCCTCCCCTCCTTTATATACGGGGGCAGGGGCACCCTAGAACACACAAGTTTCTCTTAGCCATGTGTGGTGCCCCCCTCCACAGTTACACACCCCGGTCATATCGTCGTAGTGCTTAGGCGAAGCCATGTGCCGGTAACATCATCATCACCGTCGCCACACCGTCATGCTGATGGAACTCTCCCTCGTCCTCAACTGGATCAAGAGATCGAGGGACGTCATCGAGCTGAACGTGTGCTGAACATGGAGGTGCCGTACGTTCGGTGCTTGGATCAGTTGGATCGCGAAGACGTTCGACTACATCAACCACGTTACTAAACGCTTCCACTTTCGGTCGGGTACGTGGACACACTCTCCCCTCTCGTTGCTATGTGATAACCCACAAGTATAGGGGATCAATTGTAGCCTCTTTCGATAAGTAAGAGTGTCGAACCCAACGAGGAGCTAAAGGTAGAACAAATATTCCCTCAAGTTCTATCGACCACCGATACAACTCTACGCACGCTTGACATTTGCTTTACATAGAACAAGTATGAAACTAGAAGTACTTTGTAGGTGTTTTTGGATAGGTTTGCAAGATAATAAAGAGCAAGTAAATAAAAAGTAGGGGCTGCTGTAAGTAAAGAAGCAATAAAGTAAATATAGCGAGTGTGGAAAAGTGGTGGTAGGAGTTGCGAAATTGTCCCTAAGCAATTGACTACTTTACTAGACCGATAGCAAGTTTCATGTGGGAGAGGCCAATGCTAGCATGTCATCCCTGACTTGGAATTCTATGCACTTATGATTGGAACTATTAGCAAGCATCCGCAACTACTAACCTTCATTAAGGTAAAACCCAACTATAGCATTAAGATATATTGGTCCCCCTTCAATCCCGTATGCATCAATTTCTATGCTAGGTTGAAGCTTCTGTCACTCTTGCCCTCCAACATAGTCCTACCAACATACAATTAACCCTAGGGTGTGATCCCCACGCGCACTCATATGATGGGCACCAAAGGACAGCAACATAACCACAAGCAAATTCAATCAATCATATCAATTCATCAACCACCGATAGGACAACGAAAATCTACTCAGGCACCATAGGATGGCAACACATCATTGCATAATAATATGAAGCATAAAGCACCATGTTCAAGTAGAGGGTACAGCGGGTTGCGGGAGAGTGGACCGCTGTAGATAGAGGGGGGAAGGTGATGGAGATGTTGGTGAAGATGGCGAAGGTGTTGGTGTAGATCGCAGTGATGATGATGATGGCCACGGCAGCGTTCCGGCGCCACCAGAAGAGAAGGGGAGAGGGGACCCCTTCGTATTCTTCTTCCTTGACCTCCTCCCTAGATGGGAGAAGGGTTTCCCCTCTGGTCCTTGGCCAACATGGCATGGGAGGGGCGAGAGCCCCTCCGAGATTGGATCTGTCTCTCTGTCTCTCTCTGTTTCTGCGTTCTGTTCTGCTGCCCTTTCACCATTTCGTATATATATATATATATGGAGATCCGTAACTCCGATTGGCCTGAAACCTTCGCCGTGATATTTTTACCAAAAATTAGCTTTCTTGCGGCCGAAGAAGGGCATCAACCGCCTTACGGGTGGACCACGAGGGTCAGGGGCACGCCCAGGGGGGCAGGCGCGCCCCCTGCCTCGTGGCTACCTCGGGCACTGTCTCGCGTGGATTTTTCTTCCGGAAGTTTCTAAATATTCCAAAAATAAGCTCCGGCTGTTTTTATCCCGTTTGGTTTCCATTTGATATGGATATTCTGTGAAACATAAAACATGCAACAGACATGAACTGGCACTGAGCACTGGATCAATATGTTAGTCCCAAAAATAATATAAAAAGTTGCCAAAAGTATATGAAAGTTGTAGAATATTGGCAAGGAACAATAAAAATTTATAGATACGACGGAGACGTATCAGCATCCCCAAGCTTAATTCTTGCTTTTCCTCAAGTAGGTAAATGATAAAAAGATAATTTTTGATGTGGAATGCTACCTAGCATAATCTGGATCACATATCTAATTATGGCATGAATAATAAGATACGACTGATTCAAAGCAATAGCCTATCATTTGACATAAAAACAATAATACTTCGAGCCCACTAATAAAGGAATCATGTCTTTTCAAAATAAGAAGGCCAAAGAAAGTTATCCATACAAAATCATATGTTCTGGCTATGGTCCATCTTCGCCACACAAAATATTCACATCATGCACAACCCCGATGACAAGCCGAGCAATTGGTTCATACTTTTTAACGCGCTTCAGCATTTTCAACCCTCACGCAATACATGAGTGTTAGCCATGGACATAGCACTATAGGTGGAATAGAATGGTGGTCGTGGAGAAGACAAAAAGGAGAAGATAGTCTCACATCAACTAGGCGTATCAACGGGCTATGGAGATGCCCATCAATAGATATCAATGTGAGTGAGTAGGGATTGCCATGCGACGGATTCACTAAGAGCTATAAGTGTATGAAAGCTCAAACTAAAACTAAGTGGGTGTGCATCCAACTTGCTTGCTCATGAAGACCTCGGGCGTTTGAGGAAGCCCATCATCGGAATATATAAGCCAAGTTCTATAATGAAAATTCCCACTAGTATATGAAAGTGATAACTCAAGAGACTCTCTATATGAAGAACATGGTGCTACTTTGAAGCACAAGTGTGGCAAAAGGATAGTTACGTTGCCCCTTCTCTTTTTTTTGGCCTTTCTCTTTTTTTCGTCCAGAGTCTCATCCCGACTTGTGGGGGAATCATAGTCTCCATCATCCTTTCCTCACTAGGGCAATGCTCTAATAATGATGATCATCACACTTTTATTTACTTACAACTCGATATTACAACTCGATACTAGAACAAAGATATGACTCTATATGAATGCCTCCGGCGGTGTACCGAGATGTGCAATGATCTAGCGTAGCAATGACATCAAAAAATGGACAAGCCATGAAAACATCATGCTAGCTATCTTACGATCATGCAAAGCAATATGACAATGAATGCTCAAGTCGTGTATATGATGATGATGGAAGTTGCATGGCAATATATCTCGGGATGGCTATGGAAATGCCATGATTGGTAGGTATGGTGGCTGTTTTGAGGAAGGTATATGGTGGGTTTATGATACCGGCGAAAGTTGCGCGGTAGTAGAGAGGCTAGCAATGGTGGAAGGGTGAAAGTGCGTATAATCCATGGACTCAACATTAGTCATAAAGAACTCACATACTTATTGCAAAAAGTCTATTAGCCCTCGAAGCAAAGTACTACTACGCATGCCCCTAGGGGGATAGATTGGTAGGAAAAGACCATCGCTCGTCCCCGACCGCCACTCATAAGGAAGACAATCAATAAATACCTCATGCTCCGACTTCGTTACATAACGGTTCACCATACGTGCATGCTACGGGAATCACAAAGCTCAACACAAGTATTTCTACAAATCCACAACTACCCACTAGCATGACTCTAATATCACCATCTTTATATCGCAAAACTATTGCAAGGAATCAAACATATCATATTCAGTGATCTACAAGTTTTATGTAGGATTTTATGACTAACCATGTGAATGACCAATTCATGTCGTCTCTAAAATAGATATAAGTGAAGCAAAAGAGTTTAATTCTTTTTACAAAAGATATGCCCATGCTCTAACAAATCTAAGTGAAGCAAAAGAGCATTCTACAAATGGCAGTTTTCTATGTAAAGAGAAACATGCAATCCAAACTTCAAATGATATAAGTAAAGCACATGAAGCATTCTAAAAAGCCATACTGAAAAGATATAAGTGAAGTGCATAGAGCATTATATAAATCAACCAAGGACTATATCATACCAGCATGGTGCATAAAAGAAAGATGAAAACTAAATGCGAAAGAGGCTCCAAGATTGCACATATCGCACGAACGAAACGAATCCGAAAACATACCGATACTTGTTGAAGAAAGAGGGGATGCCTTCCGGGGCATCCCCAAGCTTAGACGCTTGAGTCTCCTTGAATATTTACTTGGGGTGCCTCGGGCATCCCCAAGCTTGAGCTCTTTCCTCTCTTCCTTCTTCTCACATCGAGACCTTCTCGATCATCGAACACTTCATCCACACAAAACTTCAACAGAAAACTCGGTAAGACCCGTTAGTATAATAAAGCAAATCACTACTCTAAGTACTATTGCAAACCAATTCATATCTTGTTTTTGCATTGTGTCTACTGTAATATAACTTCTCCACGGCTTAATCCACTGATATAAATTGATAGTTTCAACAAAACAAGCAAACTATGCATCAAAAACAGAATCTGTCTAAAACAGAAGAGTCTGTAATAATCTGAACATTCACCATACTTATGATACTTGAAAAATTCTTCCAAAATTAGGAAAAATCAAAAAATTTGTATAGAAAGACATTGCAAAAAGAATCAGAACCTTTTGATGTTCCAGCTAAAAATGTAAAATCGCGCACTACAGCCAAAGTTTCTGTCCTGCACCGTTCAGACCATCAAGCAAATGTAAACATCCTAAAGGCAAACCTTGGCACATTATTTTTATAATACAATGGAATTTTACAAGGGGATAATTATTTTTGTTGAAAAGTTTCTGTAATCAAGATTCACAAAGTTGCCGTGAGCATGAACAAAGTTCAAGGAGCTCTCCCACTTCAACAATGCTTGTCTTTCTCACTTTCACTTTCCTTTTTGAAAAAGTTCTGGGTTCCCCTCTTTATTTTTGTTGTTTTTAAACTATATGGAAGCACTAAACATAAATAAATGACTCTCTAAAACTTCTGGGTTGTCTCCCTGGCAGCACTTTATTTAAAGCCATTAAGCTAGGCATATAGTGCTCAAGTAGTGAATCCACCCGGATCCCAAGGTATATCAAAGCCAATTTAATTAACAATAATTTGTAATTTAGTAGTGAGCACAAAGTAACATATATCATGTAACAACGAATTCTAACTCTCTTCCTATGCATTGGCATGTCATAAAAGAACAATTCATGCACACATAGTAAAGGCCAATGCATAGTATAAATAGTTTCTTGCAATTTTATCATGTGGGAAACATAGAGAGGTGGAGATATAGTTCCTCTCTCATAATAATTGCAAGTAGGAGCAGCAAGCACATGCATATTATATTCATCAAAAATCATCATGTGTAGTAGTAAAAGGCAACCCATCAATATAATCCTTAATAAGTGCAAGCTTCTCCGATATAGTGTAGTCGGGAGGATTCAAAAAGATAATAGGACTATCATGCCTGGGTGCAATAGCACCAATTTCATTCATAACATAAGGAACTATAGCAAGTTCATCTCCATAAGCATAATTCATATTGGCATCTTGGCCACAAGCATAGCAATCATCATCAAAAAGGGATATTTCAAAAGAATCAAAGGGATCATAATAGTCATCATAGCAATCATCCTTCGGTAAGCACGAAGGGGAATTAAACAATGTATGAGTTGAAGAGTTACTCTCATTAGAAGGTGGGTACGGGTGATCAATCCGCTCTTCCTCCTTTTGTTCTTCGCTCTCCTCCTCATCTTTTTCATCCAATGAGCTCACAGTCTCATCAACTTCTTCTTCCATACTTTCCTGCAAAATATTAATCTCTTCTTGGACAGCGGAGACTTTCTCAATAAGTGCATTAATATCGGAATTGTATTCATAATTCTCATAGCAATATTTAAGGATAGCTAAATTTTCAGGTCTATAAACCGAATCATCAAAATCTTCAAACTCTTTAAACATAGATTCAATTTCATTAGCACCCATAAAAGCAACAAATTCTTCTATCTGTTCCACATCATAGTAATCATATATACATTAGCATAAGAAGCTAAGGTTTTATTATCATTAAATTCGCATAAAAAGGGAAGGTGTGGAGCCTTCATCCTAGAGCAACAAGTATAATCATATCTCTAGCATAGTTGCCTAGCATACCACTTCAATATATGAATTCGATCCCATAATAGTTTCCCTTTTTGTGTGAAGCGGTAATCCCTACAGTATTCACATTGATCCAACGTTACTCCCATTACATAATTGAATGGGGGTTTCTCAGGATTATTAAAGTAGTACATAATATCTTTCACATAACCAGCATCGAGGGTTTTAGGAGGTTCCCCATCTCCATGAGTAGCAAGTACACCTAATTTTTTTGATATTTCGTGTTCCATATCCATAACTAAAGATAAAGAACAACTAAGAACAGCAAATAAAAATTACTTAGTGATAAAGCAAACAAGCACACACGAGAATATTCACCCCACGCTATTGCTCCCCGGCAACGGCGCCAGAAAAAGGTATTGATAACCCACAAGTATAGGGGATCAATTGAGAGTGTCGAACCCAACGAGGAGCTGAAGGTAGAACAAATATTCCCTCAAGTTCTATCGACCACCAATACAACTCTACGCACGCTTGACGTTCGCTTTACCTAGAACAAGTATGAAACTAGAAGTACTTTGTAGGTGTTTTTGGATAGGTTTGCAAGATAATAAAGATCAAGTAAATAAAAAGTAAGGGTTGTTGTAAGTAAAGAAGCAATAAAGTAAATATAGCGGGTGTGGAAAAGTGGCGGTAGGAGTTGCGAAATTGTCCCTAAGCAATTGACTACTTTACTAGACCGATCGCAAGTTTCATGTGGGAGAGGCCACTGCTAGCATGTCATACCCGACTTGGAATTCTATGCACTTATGATTTGAACTATTAGCAAGCATCCACAACTACTAATGTTCATTAAGGTCAAATCCAACCATAGCATTAAGATATATTGGTCCCCTTCAATCCCGTATGCATCAATTTCAATTCTATGCTAGGTTGAAGCTTCTGTCACTCTTGCCCTCCAATACATAGTCCTATCAACATACAACTAACCCTAGGGTGCGATCCACGCGCGCACTCATATGATGGGCACCAAAGGACAGCAACATAACCACAAGCAAATTAAATCAATCATAGCAATTCATCAACCATCGATAGGACAACGAAAATCTACTCAGACATCATAGGATGGCAACACATCATTGGATAATAATATGAAGCATAAAGCACCATGTTCAAGTAGAGGGTACAGCGGGTTGCGGGAGAGTGGACCGCTGTAGATAGAGGGGGGAAGGTGATGGAGACGTTGGTGAAGATGGCGG
This sequence comes from Triticum monococcum, assembly GCA_034509565.1. NCBI lineage: Eukaryota > Viridiplantae > Streptophyta > Magnoliopsida > Poales > Poaceae > Triticum > Triticum monococcum. The sequence goes on from CM067842.1 coordinate 682,966,427, forward strand.
AGGTGTTGGTGTAGATCGCGGTGATGATGATGATGGCCACGACAGCGTTCCGGCGCCACCGGAAGAGAAGGGGAGAGGGGACCCCTTCGTCTTCTTCTTCCTTGACCTCCTCCCTAGATGGGATAAGGGTTTCCCCTCTGGTCCTTGGCCTCCATGGCATGGGAGGGGCGAGAGCCCCTCCGAGATTGGATCTGTCTCTCTGTCTCTCTCTGTTTCTGCGTTCTGTTCTGCTGCCCTTTCACCGTTTCGTATATATATATAGAGATCCGTAACTCCGATTGGCCTGAAACCTTCGTCGTGATTTTTTTTACCAAAAATTAGCTTTCTTGCGGCCGAAGAAGGGCATTAACCGCCTTACGGGTGGACCACGAGGGTCAGGGGCGCGCCCAGGGGGGCAGGCGCCCCCCCCGCTGCCTCGTGGCCACCTCGGGCACCGTCTCGCATGGATTTTTCCTCCGGAATTTTCCAAATAGTCCAAAAATAAGCTCCGCCCGTTTTTATCCCGCTTGGATTCCGTTTGATATGGATATTCTGCGAAACATAAAACATATAACAGACAGGAACTGACACTGGGCACTGGATCAATATGTTAGTCCCAAAAATAATATAAAAAGTTGCCAAAAGTATATGAAAGTTGTAGAACATTCGCATGGAACAATAAAAAAATTATAGATACGACGGAGATGTATCACTATGCATATCCTAGATAGATCTTGCGTGATCGTAGGATTTTTTTTGAAATACTGTGTTCCCCAACAGATAAATGTACTCAAAGGCCCAGGCGAGACAGTCCTGGATAGCGCGAGTTTGTAGGAACCCATATTGTTTTTGTGTACTATATTCAGGACCACTTTCGGGGGTCTGTTCGGTAAGATTTTAGTGATGATCTTCAGACAAAAGTTGGGGAGTGTGATTGGACGAAAGTCATTAGCTGTCTCTGGTGCATGGATTTCTAGGACAAGTGTTATAAAACCAAAGTTGACGCTTGATTGGTCTAGGTGACCATGATAGAAATCCTCACAAAGTTTATAAAAGTCCTCTTTAATGATCTGCCAACACGCCTCATTGATCCATCGAGGCCGGGGGCACGGTCCAAGGGCATCCTCCTAACCACCTCATTGATCTCAGCATGAGTAAAAGGTGCAAAAAGAATGTCGAGTCCCTCCACCTTTTTGATGATCATGGTGAAATCAAATTTCATGACCAAAGTGGAAGAACCCCCAAGCCTAGTTTTATATGTGTTGAACAACACTGCCTCTTTGGAATTATGACCAGTCACCACCAATCTGTTGGGTAATTTTAGTGAGGATATGGAGTTCCTTTTGTAGCGCTCTATAGCAAAAGCATGGAAAAGTTTGGTATTCTCTTCACCAAACTTCATATACCTGACCGTGCATCTCTTCCCCAAGTATTGGTTCTCATAATGAAGAAGTTTAAGTAGGTGGGTTTTGACAATCAGCCTGAAGTTTGCTTCTGGCAGTGAGTGGGCTCTGGTTTTGCAGCCCATCTAATTCAGTTAGGGACCAGTTGGAATTTTGAATGAGGATTGAGAGGCGTGAAATGTTTTTATTGTTGGGAAACGCAATATTTCAAAAAATTTACCTATGATCATGCAAGATCTTTCTAGGAGATGCATAGCAACGAGCGGGGAGAGTGTGTCTACGTACCCTCGTAGACCGAAAGCGGAAGCGTTTAGTAACGCGGTTGATGTAGTCGAACGTCCTCGCGATCCAACCGATCCAAGAACCGAACGTACGGCACCTCCGTGTTCAGCACACGTTAAGCTACATGACGTCCCTCGAGCCCTTGATCCAGTTGAGGCCGAGGGAGAGTTCCATCAGCACGACGGCGTGGCGACGGTGACGATGAAGTTACTGGTGCAGGGCTTCGCCTCACCGCGATGATATGACTGAGGGAGTCCTGGATTAGGGGGTCCTCGGACAGCCGGACTATATACTTTGGCCGAACGGTTGGACTATGAAGATACAAGATTGAAGACTTCGTCCCGTGTCCGGATGGGACTCTCCTTTGCGTGGAAGGCAAGCTTGGCAATTCGGATATGTAGATCTCCTCCCTTGTAACCGACTCTGTGTAACCCTAGCCCCCTCCAATGTCTATATAAACCGGAGGGTTTAGTCCGTAGGACAACAACAATCATACCATAGGCTAGCTTCTAGGGTTTAGCCTCTCCGATCTCGTGGTAGATCAACTCTTGTAATACTCATATCATCAAGATCAATCAAGCAGGAAGTAGGGTATTACCTCCATCGAGAGGGCCCGAACCTGGGTAAACATTGTGTCCCCCGCCTCCTGTTACCATCCGCCTTAGACGCACAGTTCGGGACCCCCTACCCGAGATCCACCGGTTTTGACACCGACATTGGTGCTTTCATTGAGAGTTCCACTGTGTCGTCATCATAAGGCTTGATGGCTCCTTCGATCATCGGCAACGATGCGATCCAGGGAGAGGTTTTCCTCCCCGAACAGATCTTCGTATTCGGTGGCTTCGTACTGCGGGCCAACTCGCTCGGCCATCTGGAGCAGATCGAGAGCTATGCCCCTGGCCATCAGGTCAGGTTTGGAAGCTTAAACTATACCGCCGACATCCGCGGAGACTTGATCTTCGACGGATTCGAACACATCTCAGGTACGCTGCACAGTCACGATGAGCATGATTTAGCTCTGCCATCGGACACTGTTCGGGAGATCACACCTGTAACTACTCCGGCCCTCAATCCGGAACAGATCGTGCCGTCCGAGGATGGGTGGATGGACCCCGCCACGGAGGCTGCACACTCAGCGGCGATAGAGCCGAATACTGACTTCACCTCCTATGAGACATGTGTTGCCGGACACTCGGATTCGTCCCCGGCCACAGACTTCGAACCGCTCGTGTACGTGCCCATCCAATCTGATTGGGAACCGATCATGGAGTTCACCTCCGCGGATATCTTTCAGCACTAACCCCTAGGCGACGTGCTAAACTCATTACGGCCTCTCTCCTTGTCAGGAGACCCTTGGCCGAACTATATCCGGCTCGAGTGGGAAGCGGACGGCGAAGAAATTCGTTCCCCACCCACCACGCACTTAGTAGCCACTGTCGACGACCTAACCGACAAGCTTGACTTCTACTCCGAAGACATCGACGGTATGGACGACGATGCGGGAGACGAACAGGAACCACCGCCCACAGGGCGCTGGACTGCCACCTCATCGTATGATATATAGATGGTGGACACCCCCAAACAAAGCGATGGCAATAAGGCAACGGAGGATAATCCCCCTGAGAAGCAATCCAAGAACCGGCGTCATCGGCGCCGCTCTAAGCCCCGCCATAGCAAAAACAGCGATGCCGGCACAAGAGACAATAACGCTGCAAATAGTGCCGAAGACGAAGACAATCCCCTCCAGCCAGGCTTTGAGCAGGAGGATGGGCAAGCCAGCCCCAAAGAACAGGCAGCAGACGGAGAATCAGAGGATGAAAATTACATGCCTCTTTACGAAGACAAGGTGAGCCTCAGCGACGAAGAATGAATAATTTATCATGCCTGCGGATCCCGTCGAACAGGAGCGCTTCAAGTGCCGGCTTATTGCCACAACAAAAAGCCCGAAGAAAAAGCAACAACAACTTCAATCTGAGCAAGGTCTGCTAGCATATAGATGGACTGAGGTCCTGGAAGCCGAGGAACACGAACTCGAGCGCCTAATCAAAAGTTTCCCAAAGCGCATGTTGCTACCCCAACTTGAAGAGGAAGCATTAAAGCCTGCGATTTCAGCATATGATGCGGCAGACCGGCCACCTCATGGCCGAGACAAAGTGGCATATAAGCCCGAAGTCCAGCCCGAACCCCGTCGCCAGTCAAACAAGAACAGCAAGGCCTGGGGTAACACGCAGGACTTGCGAGACATATTGGAAAACAAAGAAGGACACAAAAGATCGATCTTCGGATCACGAGGGCGCGCCCCAACACATGACGACGACCGTCAATGCCGGATATACCAAAAGCAAATCCGGCCGGGCCGAACACAGCAGACAAGACTCATACGAACTACGTTGTGACATAGCCCGACACAGAGGCGCCACACACCCCCTATGCTTCAGTGATGAAGTAATGGATCATGAATTCTCATAAGGGTTTAAACCCGTGAACATTGAATCATACGATGGTACTACTGACCCCGCGGTATGGATAGAGGATTTCTTCCTCCACATTCACATGGCCCGCGGGGATGATCTACACGCCATCAAGTACCTCCCGTTAAAACTCAAAGGACCAGCTTGGCATTGGCTAAATAGCTTGCCAACAAACTCCATCAGAAGTTGGGAGAACCTGGCAAACACATTCCTGGACAACTTCCAGGGCACTTATGTGCGACCACCGGATGCTGATGATTTAAGTCACATAACACAACAACCCAGAGAGTCAGCCAGGAAATTTTGGACTCGGTTCCTAACCAAAAAGAACCAAATTGTGGACCGTCGGATGCCGAAGCCCTAGCGGCCTTTAAACATAACATCCGTGACGAGTGGCTCGCCCGACATCTTGGCCAACAGAAGCCAAAGTCCATGGCAGCCCTCACGACACTCATGACCCGCTTCTGCGCGGGCGAGGATAGCTGGTTGGCTCGTAGCAACAACACTGCAAGCAACACTGGCAAATCAGAGGCCAGAGATAGCAACGGCAAACCCCGGCGCAACAAACACAAACGCCGCACACATGGTGAAAGCACCAAAGACACGACAGTCAATACCGGATTTAATAGCTCTAAGTCCGGTCAGGAGATAGGGCCACTCAAAAATGACAATTCGGGTCCATCTAGTTTGGACCGCATACTCGACCATCCATGCAAAATTCATGGTAAACCAGGAACACCAGCCAATCATACCAACAGAGAATGTTGGGTCTTCAAACAAGCTGGCAGGTTCGGCGCCAAAAACAAGGATAAGGGGTCTCAAAGCGATGACAGCGACGAGGAGCCCAGATCACCGAATAGAGGAGGACAAAAGAAATCTCTCCAGCAAATCCAAACGGTGAATATGGTAAACGCCACCCACACTCCCAACCCGGACCGGATGCACACCTTTAGGGATGTCGACCTAACGAAACCAGTCAGCCCGCAATACAAACTAGGGCCGATCACCTTCAACCAAATGGATCGTCCGGTCAACACCAGTCACGACAATCCAGCCGCACTAGTCCTCGACCCAATAATTGACGGGTTCCACCTCACACGAGTCCTTATGGACGGAGGCAACAGTCTAAATCTGCTTTACGAGGACACAGTGCGCAAGATGGGCATCGATCATTCGATGATCAAACCCACTAAAGCCACCTTTAGAGGTATTCTACCAGGCGTGGGGGCCAGCTGTACCGGCTCCATCACCCTCGAGGTAGTCTTCGGATCACCAGACAATTACCGCGCCGAAGAGTTAATCTTCGACATCGTCCACTTTTGCAATGATTATCAGGCACTGCTCAGGCGAACTATGTTCGCTCGATTCAATGCGGTGCCACATTATGCCTACCGTAAACTCAAGATGCCCGGTCCGCGCGGCGTCATCACGGTTAATGGCGAGGCCGAACTCTCCCTCGGTACCATAGAGTACGCCGCCGCTTTAAACAGCTGAAGCAATGGAGGGCACCTTTCAGTCAAATCTTGAGTCGAAGGCCAAACCCCCGGACACATTAAAAGTAGTCCGAACTACTTCACGGCAGGATAGCCCGGCTCGCCCAGGGCTCGACTAAGCATTCCGGCGAAGTCCAGAACATGCCACATATCGCGGCTCAACCGCTCTTTGGCACACAAATATTTCTTACATTTCCTTTGCAGGCTCACCTATGCGCAGACCGGGACTGGTGAGGGTAACAGCTCGAACGCACTAGGGAATCTTTAGATATTCCTCGCGACGTCCATCCGACTACACTCCGGATCTGCACACAGCTTCTTCCTCCCTGGTCCCAGCAGGTTCCACGGTCACATTCCCTTTTTATCACATTACCTGTACTCATACGCATCCACATATCACTCAAATACAACATGTGGATTCATATGACGCTTATTTGCTGTTATTTCTCATTGAAACTCTTTTGTTAAGTGGCATCCGTACACTGCGACATGCCTTTGCCACGGGCTTAGTTATACCCATAATACGGCAATAAAGTCTGAACACCTTCACGGAAGTTCGGCACCCCGAACTTATAGCATTATATGCACCAGCTCCGAATCATGTCTTGGGTCAAATGTTGGGTTTGCCCGGCTCCCATGTTTTGCTGCCTTATGTTCTGCTATATCGGCTAAGGCGGCACAGGGAGAACTACTGCGACTGTGTCCCGGTTCTTCCGGACAAGCACCTCAGTAGAGAAAGCCAAAAACTGACTGTCATGATACGTCGAGAGCTGGTCAGCTGTTCGAGAGGTTGTAAAATCTTTAAGGATTTCTCCCGCATAATGCCATAACCAATGCAGCGTGCGATGGATCGGCTCTTCTTCTGATCAGGTGCCTATAGGGCCCCTCGTGCGGTCTTCCGAACACCAGGAGCTGCACCTACCTTCCTAGGGCTCCTATGGCTAAGTGAGAATGATAAAGCCCTATAGTCCGATTGCCTAGTTCGCTGTGCTGAACACCTCCTTCAATGGACCCAACACTGGAGTAAAGAGTGACCAGGTTTATCTCGAACACACCCGTATTTCTTACGAGGGGGCAGAAGCCAACGACTGGCCAATTCTCAGGTTTAATATATAAAACGGCCGCGCAAGAGGGTAAACTTTTATAACAGACAATAAATAAAAGAAATGACCTTGTTCACACATTACAAAGGACAACATGACTATATTCATGGAAATACAATGTCCTTGGTGCATTGCTCCGCCGCAAGGCAGGATCCTTTCAGGACACTTTCATAATACAATTCGGGCTTGCGGTGCTCCTTTCCCTCTGGCGGTCCCTCGGTCATCAGCTTTTCAGCATCCATCCTCCCCCAGTGCACCTTTGCACGGGCAAAGACCATTCGTGCACCTTCTATGCAGACCGACCGCTTGATGACGTCAAGTCGAGGGCATGCACTAACAAGTCGCTTCACGAGCCCGAAGTAGCTACATGGAATCGGCTCGGTGGGCTATAGCCAGATAATCAAATCCTTCATGGCTAGTTCGGCCGCCTTATGCAGTTCGATTAGCTGTTTCAGTTGATCGGTAAAAGGCACCGGATAATTCGGTGCCAGATACTGCGACCAGAAGAGCTTATCCATAGTGTTCCCCTCTTCGGCTCGATAGAATTGGGCGGCATCCGATATGCTGCGAGGAAGTTCTGCAAATACCCCTGGAGAAATCCAAACTTAAAATTATAAAATATAATTTTCTCCTCAAATACTTGCTTTACATGGAAGAAGGCCTTACCTGCCGTCATCTCCCTCGCCTCTTGGATCTCCTGCAGGGCGTCTTGGGTTTCCCCATGGGCATCGCACATAGCCTGATGAGCCCTGGTGAGTTCGGATTCTTTATCCGTTAAACTCTGCTCCAGGGTCTCGCATTTTTTCATGGCCTCTTGGAGCTCTCGCTTAGCTTCCACAACCTTGGCCTCGTGCTTCTCACGAAGAGCCTGCTCTACGCCTGCCTTTTCCTCGGCCTCGGCAACAGCTTTCTTGAGAGCCTCGTGTCGGAGTAAATGACCATGGGTAGCCTAGACGGCTTCCCCTGGCACTTCAGAAAAATTATAGGCCGATTGAGCCCCCAAGCATCCAAGATGTGGGGCCGCCTTCCCCCAGCCAGCTACCTCTCAGGCCGGCTGCGCAAAGGCGGCCCAGCCCTGAAATCCTTGAGAAACAAGACCACGAGAAGGCCGACTCCAAGAAGCCGGCCATGAGAAGGCCGACTCCCAGGAGCCGGCCCCTCAGCAGGCGGCCAAGATCGTGCCCTCAGAGTCTGCACCCACATAACGACGACAAGACGGGGCATGGCTACAGTGAAGCTTGCCACCCTCGAATCCCGGGGCACGCATGGCCACAATGCGTCGTACGGGGCGGCCATCACCCGTCCGGCGCGGCACTGTTGCCACGCTGATCGTGACGTCACCCACGGCGAGCGGTCAGTACGACCCGTGGGTGGCAGGCCCCCTCAGTCAGGGAGACCCCAAAGGTGGCCAGGCTTCCCACAGTCGGCCTAGGGTACGGCCGGCTCCCAATAGCCGTCCGGCACTCTCCCTTGAAGGAGGTGCCTCATTAAGGAGACAAGACAAGGTAAGGCTACAATGATGAGCTGCCTCGCGACGGCACTGTAGCCATGCTTACCACGACAAAGCCCTCATCACCAGAGGCAAGGCAACAATAACCAGCCTCCGACAAAACTCCCGAGCGATGGGGCCAGCCTGTCGACCAGAGGGTCGGCAGCTGGCGGGGCCTACCAGACGGCGGGCCCATCGGTCGGCGGAGAAGCCGGCCAGCGTAGACACAGACGGCTGGGGCCCGCGCCCAGCCAGATTACCATTGTACCCCTGGGGGGTAGGCCTATATAAACCCCCCAGGGCACCCATGCAGGGGGAGATCTCTCTTTGATTGTTTTTAGACACCGCAACGAGAGGAGGAGCGGGCAAGCCTTGCCCCTCTTCATCCTTTCACCAAACAGCTCAAGGAGCCTCTTGTAGCTACTAGCCAATCTAGTGACCATGCGGAGACCCTGCAGAGCAGCAGTAGGGGTGTTATCTCCACGGAGAGCCCTGAAGCTGGGTAAGATTCGCCAGCATGCATGTCTTCGCCTTATCCCGTTTCCAGGCACCGGCGATGTTTTATTGGCTCCCACAATGATAAGCCACCCGTTGGCATATGTCGCACCAACCACCCGACATTTGGCACCCATCGTGGGGCCAGGTGCACCGTCGTCCGGAGACCTGCTCTGGACGGGAACCCTTTTCCTCCCCAGCGTGCGTAGCCAGCCCGGCTCGCCCTATGGTGCTTGCCCCGACGCGCTGCAAGGCGCCGCTGACGCATGCGCGGCGAGTTGCCTCGCCGATCTTCTTGGCGAGGCTCGCATCTCCGACGAGCCCGCATCCGACGTGGGCACAGGCTGCCCCGAAAGCCACCTCGTCAGCCTCCTCGACCAACTCCACGTCTCCGGCGAGCTGGCTGCGGACTTGGAGTCGGTTGGCGCCACCGACCCGATGCTTGTCGATTCCGACACGACATCACTTGACGCCTTCCCCACCAACGTGGTAATCATCAACGACCCTCTCCCTCGAGCCGACAGAAGCAGCAGTGCCATCATCAAGGTACTGGTCATCAGCCACGGCGCCGCCTCTGACGAAAATGCCCACGACGCCCTGCAGACGGCGCTGCACGACTTGTCCGCCCCCATCCCGGCTGACACGGACGCCAAGACATTGGAGGCGCGCCACCTCGCCCTCGTTGCGGAGGGCCAGAAGCTAGCCACCATGAGACGCCTCGCCCAGGCTCACCAGCGCGAGGTCGACCGTGCCGCCTTCGGCATGCCGCCTCCCGACGGGCCAAGCTGCATCAGCATCATCAAGAAGCACGGTGCGGCTATCGCCGACATGCTGGGACTGGACCGCCTAGTCTATGCCACGCCTCTCGAGAACTTGCGCGACGCCCAGGCGGCCGCAGACGAGTTGAATGGGCTGGGGCCTGACGAGCTCCCCTACATGACCAGGCGCATCCAGCAACTTATCGACGCGGCCACGGAGCGGCATGAAGCCGGTGCCCGCGCCGAGAGTCCTCCCCCGCACCGAGAGCACGGCGCGACGTCCCGAACACCGACTACGGGCAACACCGGCGCAAGAAAAGAAAAGGAGCCGGCTGCCAGCCACAGCCGGACTCGAATCTCCAGCGAGTGTGACGCAGAGGGCCGCCCTCGAGCCGTGGAATGGCGGGGCAACCCTCCCTCCCCCGCCTCGTGGGGAGAGATACCCTACCCCGCCGCCTGTCACGCATCCGACTCTCAGTGGCCGGCTAGGTCGCCGCAAAGGAGTCGGCGAGAATGATGCCCGCCACCGGATCGACCGTCTTGCGCGATCCCTGGCCCTGGAAGAAGAAGACGATGTCGGCCGACCTTGCTTCGGCCCCCGCATCCGTGGCGAGCCCTTCCCCAAAGGGTTCTCGCTCCCAAGAGACACGCCGAAGTACAACGGCTCCGTGAAGCCGGAGGATTGGTTGATTGACTACTCCACCGTGGTTAGCATCGCGAACGGCAACATGCGTGTTGCCGTAAAATATGTGCCCCTCATGCTCCAAGGCACGGCGCGCACCTGGCTCAACAGCCTCAAGCCTTACAGTGTCAACAGCTGGCTAGACTTCACCGAAACCTTCATCCATAACTTCACCAGCACCTACAAGCGGGCTCCCAAGCCCCGACAACTCTCCTTGTGTGTCCAAGGGCCCAACGAATCGACTCACGACTACCTCACGCATTGGGCCGAGCTCCGCAATTCCTGCGAGGGGGTGCACGAGGTTCAAGTTATAGAGTACTTCACCGCTGGGTGCCGAGAGGGCACCCTCCTCAAGCACCAGCTGCTCTACGACAAGCCGACTACCCTTGACGAGCTGCTGATCATAGCTGATAAATACGCCACGGCCGATTCCTCTATGAAGACCGAGCTCCGAGTAGACGCCTCCGGGAAGGTGCTCGCTCCGAGTCCCAAAACGCCGGCTGGAGAATCCAGCCGATGCCCGTACCAGAACGACCACAAGTGCAAGGCTCCCCTGCCACCTTCCACCAGTCGGCAGGTGGCCACGGTCGAAGGCAAACAACCCGACGGGCGGTCCACGCCCAAGAAGCAGAAGGGCAGCAGGCCGGCTTGGCAGCCGCCTTTCTCCTATGAGCAAGCACTTGATGCCCCCTCCAAGTTTCACAGCGGCGCGAAGCCTTCAAACCACACAACCCGAAAATGCCACTGGCTCACGCGGATCTCCAAGGGCGAGGGGATAGCGCCGCCTCCACCTACTGGTCAGCCGCCTCCGGCCCCTCCACAGCCGGCTGCCCCACCGGCAGTCGGGGGTGTTCAAGACGAATTCCCCGATAAGCATGCCGCCTACGTCATCTTTACGAGCCTACCAGAAGATCGGCGAGGCCGGCGCCGACAACATCAAGAAGTCAACACAGTTGCCTCCAACAACCCCGAGTTCATGCACTGGTCAGAAAGGCCTATCGGCTGGAGCCAGACTGATCACCCAGAGGTGATGACGTCTCCCGGCTCTTACGCATTGGTTTTGGATGCCACTCTCGCAACAGAAAGGTGAGCCGCCCGTTTCTCCCGCGTGCTGATAGATGGTGGGAGCAGCATCAACATACTGTACCGTGACACCATGGAGAAGCTGAGCATCAAGACAAAGCAGCTCATGCCCAGACGGACTGTGTTCCATGGCATCGTACCCGGCCTGTCCTGTTCCCCAATCGGCAAGATCAAGATAGATGTCCTCTTCGAGACAAGGATCATTTCCGCCGAGAGGCGGTGTGGTTTGAGGTGGTGGATCTAGAGAGCCCTTACCACGCGTTTCTTGGCCGACCCGCCCTGGCCAAGATCATGGCTGTACCCCCGCTATGCCTACCTCAAGATGAAGATACCGAGTTCCAAGGGCATCATCACCATAGCTGGAGACTAGAAGAAGTCCTCCGAGTGCGCGGCAGCCAGCAGCCGGCTGGCCGAGTCCCTCGTGATTGTTGAAGAGAAGAAGATACTGGACCGAGTTGTGGCTATGGTCGGCAAACAGCCGACCCTGTCCCCCAGCCCCAAAGAGTGTGATGCCCAAGGTTCTTTCCAGCCGACTAAAGAAACAAAGAAGGTACCTCTGGACCCGGAGCACCTAGAAAGGTTTTCCACCATCGGGGCAAACCTGGACAGCAAATAGGAAGGTGAGCTCGCCGATTTCCTCCGTGAGAATTGGGACATCTTCGCATGGTCCCCCAAGGACATGTCGGGTGTTCTGAAGGAATTCGCCGAGCACAAGCTACATGTCCAAGAAGGTGCAAAACCAATCAAACAGCCCCTCCGCCGACTGCCAGAAGAGAAGAGAAGGATTGTAGGAGAAGAGATAGCCCGGCTTCTGGCAGCCGGTTTCATTATGGAAGTTTTCTTTCCAGAATGGCTTGCCAACCCGGTCCTCGTGCTAAAGAAAAATAACAAATGGCGCATGTGTATAGACCACACCAACCTCAACAAAGCCTGCCCCAAAGATCCCTTCGCCTTGCCAAGGATTGATCAAGTAATAGACTCCACAGCTGGATGCGAGCTGTTGAGCTTCTTGGATGCTTACTCAGGCTACCACCAGATAAAGTTGGATCCAGCTGACCGCCTGAGAACCGCCTTCATCACACCATTCGGAGCCTTCTGCTACCTGACTATGACATTCGGCTTGAGAAATGCCGGTGCCACTTTTCAGCGTTGCATGCAGAAATGCCTCCTCAAGCAGCTCGGTACAAATGCCCACGTCTATGTAGACGATATTTTGGTGAACACGGAGAAGCGCGACACCTTGCTGGAAGACCTCAGAGAGACATTTGAAAACTTGCGCCGATTTCAAATCAAGCTCAACCCCGAGAAATGCGTGTTCGGAGTACCAGCCGGCCAGCTCCTAGGCTTCCTGGTCTCCGAACGCGGCATCGAGTGCAACCCAATGAAGATCAAGGCCATAGAGAGAATGAAGATTCCCACCAAGCTGCAGGACGTCCAGAAGTTCACCGGATGCTTGGCTTCCCTGAACCGCTTCATCAGCCGACTTGGGGAGAAAGCTCTCCCCCTCTACCGACTCATGAAGAAGTCCGCTCATTTCGAGTGGAACGACCAGGCGGACCAAGCCTTCCACGAGCTAAAGAAGATGCTGACCACGCCGCCTGTCTTGGCAGCACCGACTGAAAAAGAGCCCATGCTCCTTTTCATTGCCGCTACTAGCCGGGTGGTCAGCACAGTTATCGTAGTCCAGCGCCCAGAAGAAGGCCGAGCTCAGCTGGTCCAGAGGCCGGTGTATTATTTAAGCAAAGTATTATCCACCTCGAAGCAGAACTACCCACACTACCAGAAGATGTGCTACGGTGTGTACTTCGCTGCCAAGAAGCTCAAGCCCTATTTTCAATAGCACTCCATCACGCTCGTGTGTACTGCCACGCTCGCCGAGGTCATAGGCAGCCGGGATGCATCTAGCCGGGTGGCAAAATGGGCCATTGAGCTGGCCCCTACGCGATCTTCTACCAGCCCCGCACCGCTATTAAGTCCTAGGCACTGGCCGACTTCCTCGTCGATTGGGCCGAAACCCAGTACCTGCCACCAGCCGCCGACTCCACTCACTAGCGGATGCACTTCGATGGGTCCAAGATGCACACCAGCTTGGGAGCCGGCATCGTCCTCACCTCTCCCAAGGGCGGCAAGCTCAAGTATACATTGCAAATTCATTTTGCCGCCTCCAACAATGTGGCCGAGTACGAGGCGCTCATACACGGGCTCCGACTAGCCAAAGAGCTCGACATCCGCCGGATCCTGTGCTATGGCGACTCGGATTTGGTGGTCCAGCAGTCATCTGGCGACTGGGACGCCAAGGACGCAAACATGGCGAGCTATTATTTCCTCGCTCAGCAAATCAGTGGATATTTTGAAGGATGTGAGTTCCTTCATGTACCATGTGCCGACAACATGCAAGCAGATGCCCTGGCACGAGTAGGCTCCACCCGGCAAGCTATACCAGCCGGCGTGTCTCTCCACCGCCTCCTCAAGCCGTCTATCAAGCCGTCTCCAGAATCTGATTCCATCTTCGTGCCAACGGACCCCGATGCAGTCGGATCCGACTTGGGAAACCAAGCAGGCGGCGCGGGACTCTGACGGGCGGCCCGGGGACTGCCCTAGTCGCACCCGGCCTGGGGACTTCAGAACTCGGCCCGGGGGCTACTGCAGCCTGCCCGGGGACAGCATCGACACAACAGGCGGTGGCCGACTCCAACTCTTCACCACCCAGCCCACCCGCCCTGATCACAGTGGCAGTCCTGACAATAGAAGAAGTCATAGCTCCATCATGGGCCCAGCCCATCCTCAACTTCTTAGTAAACAGAGAGCTGCCAACCGACAAGATCTCAGCAAGACAAGTTCAACACCGAGCCGGAGCTTACACAATCGTCAACGAAGAGCTTCTTAGGCGCAGCGTCACTGGAGTCTTCCAGCGCTGCGTTGAACCAGAGAAGGGCATAGCAATCCTCAGGGACATCCACCAAGGCGAATGCGGCCACCACGCAGCCTCAAGACCACTCGTCGCCAAAGCTTTTCGCCATGGTTTCTTCTGGCCGACTGCTTTGGATGACGCTAAGGAACTAGTCAAACACTGCAAAGGGTGCCAAGTTTTCAGCTCCAAGCAACACCTGCCGGCTTCTGCACTCAAGACCATCCCCCTTACCCGGCCCTTTGTCGTCTGGGGGCTGGACATGGTAGGCCCATTCAAGACGGCATGCGGCGGCATGACATATTTGCTCGTTGCTGTGGACAAGTTTACCAAGTGGATTGAAGCAAAGCCGATCAAGAAGCTGAATGGGCCGACTGCCGTCACTTTCATCGCAGATATTACAACCCGGTATGGCATGCCGCATAGCATCATCACCGACAATGGCACAAACTTTGCAAAAGGAGCACTAGCACGTTTCTATGCAACACACGACATCCGGCTGGACCTAGCGTCCGTCGCCCACCCGCAGTCAAACGGTCAGGTCGAGCGAGCAGACGGCATCATCCTCTCCGGCATCAAGCCCCGACTGGTTGTGCCACTAGAGCGTTCGGCCGGCTGTTGGCTCGACGAGCTGCCGGCCGTCCTCTGGAGTTTGCGCACTACCCCAAACAAGTCAACTGGCTTCACCCATTTGTTCCTTGTATATGGTGTTGAGGCTGTCATCCCAACTGACATCGAGTTCGACTCACCTTGGGTCACCATGTATACGGAGGCGGAGGCCAAGGAAGCACGTGAAGACGGCGTCGACCTGCTGGAAGAGGGCTGACTGTTAGCCCTCAGCCGGTCCGCCATCTATCAGCAGGGTCTCCGCCGCTACCACAGCCGGAAAGTCAAGCCAAGATCCTTCCAAGAGGGCGATCTTGTGCTCCGGCTGATCCAGCGAACAGCCGGCCAGCACAAGCTCTCGGCCCCTTGGGAGGGCCCCTTCGTCATCAGCAGAGCTCTAGGCAATGACTCCTACTAACTAATCAACACGCAGAAGTCGAAGGCATGCAAGAGAGATGATTCCGGCAAGGAGTCGGAACGACCATGGAACGCCAATCTCCTCCAAAGATTTTACAGTTAAAAAGCAGTATGTATCACGCTAACCTTTGTACTAAGTACGAGACAAAGGGTCCCCCGAGGAGCACTCGAGGACTACCCTTTTTATCTATGGATAATGGGTATCATGCCTATGAATATGTTACTACATTTGTCTTTTCGTCCGGCACCAGGCCTGACCAGTCGTCCCGGGGACTCGCCGCCTTAAGTTATATATAAAGTTCTGCCTGCAGTCAGACAAGTAGTGTGCCAGCACCCAAGCCCCCTCTTGCCAAAAGTCGCAGCTCGAAGAATCGACTGTCCGACTGGCAAGAGCCAAGGGCAGGAAAGGATGCCCACACGAAAAACGGCTAAGGACCAATGGACTTATATAACGCGAGCCGGCCTCCCGCCCCGCCAGCCGGCTACTAGAGCAGTCGGCTGGCCGGCTTGCCGTTCACCTTGCTGCAATCTAAGAAAGCTCAAGTACTTGCCTTCCCAAAACAACCAAGTCCCTCTCCAGCCACAGACTGCAGAGCAGCTGTCCGGCTGGGAAGGCGGCGGCTAAGGAAAGGCGGCAAAGGAAAAAGCCAAAAGGATGAAAAGCAAATGTGAACGGAAGCCAAACACATGCATACTATTTACACAAAAGACCTTCGAAAGGCCAGCATTCAACATAGTATGAATACACCCCCAGTGGGTGGAACTGCGCAAATTTAAAGATTGTTCAAAAGAGTAACAAGCAGGAAAGCAAGGACGACGGATCAAGCCACGGGAACGATGGGCGAGTTGGGCAGGTTGGTGGAGTCGGTGGTGCCGGCTGGAGGAATGGCCGGCTGGGGAGTCTCGGCATCGTTGCTAGAGGCACGATCAGGATGAGGTGGGCTGGTCGCTTCACCGTCCGGCGCAGCGTCTTCACCATCCTCTCCCTCTTCCCCTTTGCCCTCATCACTGGAGGCAATCTCCTCCGTCGAGTCCTCACCTTCGGCCGGGTTCAGCCCGAACCACTCCTCCGGCTAAGCGATGCCGGCGTCATCCACCTCAGGAGCAAAGGCGCTGGTATCGGTGTACTCGGTGATCGCCGAGGCGCGCTGGATGATAGCCGGTCGCACCGCCTCCAGCTCCTTGTCAGCCTCCTGCCGCCAGGTGCTCAGCTGGTCCAAGTTCAGCCCAGGATACCAAGTTCGGACGAACTCCGGCGCCCGCCCAGCGCTGGACCGGGCCGCTGACGCCTTCCAAGCCTCGAAGCGGCCGACTGCAACCTCCAGCCAGTCTGCGGTCCGACTTGGGGTGCGCGGGATCACCTCGCTGGGCCAGAGGGCAGCCAGCACTTGCGCCCGGCGCGCTAAAGACGGTGGAGCATGCGGTGGGCCGGCTGCAGGCGGGCTTGAAGCGCCAGAAGCTGCTCCTCAAGCGACCGGCTCGCACCCGGTGCAACCTCGGCCCCCGCCTGCCATCGCGCGTCGCGATAGGCCTTGATGGCTTGAGTGGTGGCAGTAGAGTAACCAGGTAAGTAATCTGCACAAAGAAGAAAGCAGTGGCACAAAGTCAAAGGACGAACCAGATAGTAGGAGGCAGGCAAAGAAATAACAAAGAAGGACGAACCGTCGATCAAATCTTCTACCCGGCTGTAGCCTTGACTCAGCGCCTGCTTGGCCTCAGCCCAGTTCGCCGCCTCGGTCTCATATTCGGCTTCGAGGGCGGCCTCGCTGTCCTGCGCCGCCTTCAGGGCTGCCTTGTGGCTCTCCTCCTGGTTGGCCTGGCAGTCACGCTCTTGAGCCAGGGCGGCGCACTCGGCCTCCTTGGCGCGAAGGGCGGTCTGGACTCCGCTCAGCTAGCTCCTCAAGTCAGCATTGGCCACTGGAGATATGAAGAAAGAAGTTCTCAGGAAAAGATCCGACCCGACTACTTAGCAGTCGGCCCGAATCTCGGGGACTACACCCAGTGGGTGCGCTGACGCGCCCCCACTTGAGACAAAAGATGAAGCACTTACTCTGGCTCTCGGTCAGATCAGTGGTTTTCTGATTCAACTCCTGGGCCTGGGAGTTGAAGGCAGCCGCGCGGAGGTTATGATACTCCTACATACAAGATAAGCGATACAAGGAAGAACAAGACGACAGTTAGAGTCTACCAAGAAGTTCCAAGCCGCCTGCTCAGCAGCCGACTCGGAACTCGGGGACTACACCTAGTGGTGCGCTAACACGCCCCCACAGAAGAAATCAGGAGCAACCAACGAAAAACGAAAGGACTCACCCGGATCACCGTTCGCATCGTGAGAAATTCTTGGGTGTACTGCTTCAGCGTGGTAGCTTGGGCCTGAAGCTGGTTCCGGACGTCCTGCGTCGCCACGTTTAGGACGACCGTCCCAACGCCCGGTGTCCACCCGGACGAGCTATCGCTAGCCGCTTCTAGGTCCTGGGCTGACTGGTCGGCGCCAGCGGCATTGTGCGGATCTGGCGCTGAAGTCGCCTTCTCCGCGCGCCGACGGGATGGCGACAGGACCACAAGGTCCGCCCCGACAGTCGGCTCACCTTCGGCCGGCTGCGCGAGCGGCGCGTCGGGCCAGCTACCTTGGCCCTTTCCAGCCGGCGGCGTCGGTTCCGCCTCCTTCCACTTTGCCGGTTGGGCGCGGCTGGTCTCCTTCGTCGGGGGCACTGGAATGTCAGGTGCCGAGGCGCGAAGGGGGATGACGAGCAGCGGAGGTTGGTTCCGCTGGGCCTCCGCCTCTTCCTCCGTGGCTGCGGCCTCCGCCCGTGCCTCCGCCGACTTCTCCCTCGCCTCCCAAGCCGCCCTCCACTCCTCCACCTCCTGCTCCTCCCGCGCTTCCCGTGCGTTTCGCTCCATCGCCTCTAGGAGATCAGCGCGGGGATCTACACGGCGGGAGCTTGAGGACCCTCCCGCGGGTCCGACTACGGAGGCGGCAGGAGCCTGTTCAAGAGAAAGTTGGGCCCTGTTTGATAAGTCAATAAGAAGGCTTAGAAAGATATCAACCAAAGAAGAAAAAGAAAGACGTAAGAAAGATAACACTTACGCTGAAACCGACTGCGGCTACTTCACCACCTTACAGAAGCGGGCCGCCTTCGCGGCCGCCTCATCCCGCTTGGTTGCCGCCGCGGTACTCTTGGGCTTCTTCGGTCGGCTGCCGAAGTGGGTCGACACGGCCTGGCGTTTCTGCACGCCGCAATGGGGAGCCGGCGCGGTGGATGGGCCCGCGCCTTGATGATCGGGCGCCGGCTGACGGCGCGGGACAACTTCAGCCTCAGCATCATCTGGCCAATCCTCGAAGGCGGCCCCAAGCCCAGAGCCGCCTACCTCGCCGCCCTCCGCTGCGACGTCTTCTTCCATGGCGGCCGCCCCCAGGTCCGGGTCGTCAACATCGTCCATCGTACGGTCAGGGAGGAACTAGCGTTCCACCCCCGCAGCCCCGGTTGCCGGCGGAAGCATGGGATTCTGCCAAAACAAGCCGACTGGCCAGGAGTGGGCCATCATGAACCTGGCGACAAGGAAGGAAGAAAAGAAGAGAAACTTACTACCGGCGGAGGATTGGCGCGAGAGTACGGCACCTTGCCGTACTGCCACTCCTCGGTGAGCTTGCAGTTGGAAATATAGTTCACCATGTAAGACACCTCGGCGTGAGGCATCTCCTTGGTGCTTAGCCGGCACGGGTCGAAGCGGCTGCTCATCTGACAGATCATATGTGGTCGGCCCTGAAGCAGGAGCACCCGACGCTCCACGAAGACGGCCACCAGGTCAGACCCAATCAGGCCCTCCGACTAGATCATCACCGGAGCCGTGCAATGGAGGCGGCCCCACCCTGAGACAGCGACCTGGCCCGGAAGGACCATGAGGGCTGCCTCCCAACCGGCGGGCCGGCTACGTAAGGCGACAGATTGACGAAGTCGCCTTGGGGAGCGATGTTCTTCACGTAGAAGTAGGATTTCTGCCAGAGCTTCACCGACTGGATCAGCGGGATGGGCGGAAATGGGTTGTTGTCGCTCGTCCTCCACATGGAGATGAAGGCATCGCAAGGGGCGGGCACGCCCGCGATGACAGTGCCAAGCTTGCACTTATAGAATTCCCCCACAGTTCGAGGGTGGGGAGGACACCGAGAAAACCCTCGCACAGGGCGACGAATGTCGACAGTAGCATCACCGCGTTTGGAGTAAGGTGATATGGCTGGAGATGATAAAATTCAAGGAAGGAGCGGAGGAACCCGCTCGCCGGCAGGCCGAAGCCGCGCAGGTAGTGCGAGCGGAAGATTACCCGTTCGTCCCCCTTCGGTGCCGGCGAGATCCCCCTCTCCGGCGCAAGGCGGACCCGCACAAAATCCGCGCCCGGCAGCCGCCGCATCCGGTGAAGGAAGTCGACATGGTCGTCGTGGACGTTGGATTCGTCCCAGGAGCTCGACAACGCCATGGGAACGGCGCAGCAATGAGAAAGGTGCGGCGGAAGAAAGGCGCGCGACTGTCGGGTGGTAGGTGCGACATATGCCAACAGGTGGCTTATCATTGTGGGAGCCAGTAAAACATCGCCGGTGCCTGGAAACGGGATGAGGCGAAGACATGCACGCCGGCGAATCTTACCCAGCTTCGGGGCTCTCCGTGGAGATAACACCCCTACTGCTGTTCTGCGGGGTCTCCGCATGATCACTAGGTGAACGAGTAGCTACACGATGCTCCTAGAGCTGTTTGGTGAGAGGAGGAAGAGGGACACGGCTTGCTCTCTTCTTCTCCTTGTATGGTGTCTAGAACTAGCAGGGATCAACCCTTTGCATGGGTGTCCCGGGGGTTTTATATAGGCCTACCCCCCGGGGGTACAATGGTAATCCAGCTAGGCGCGGGGCCCAGCCGTCTGTGACTACGCTCGCCGGCTTCTGCACCGACTGCTGGGGCCCGCCGGCTGGTGGGTCCCGCCTGCCTGCCGGCTCCCCGGCTGACAGGCAGGTCGCACTGTTTAGGGCCTTGTCGGCGGCTGGTTACGGCTGCTCAATCCTGGTGACGAGGGCTTCGTCAAGGTAGGCGTGGCTACAGTGCCGCCGTCCGGCAGGTGATCACTGTAGCCTCACCGTGTCTTGTCTCCTTAAGGGGGCGTCTCCTTCAAGGGAGGCGGCTGGCCGGCTATGGAGAGCCGGCTTTGTCTTGGGCCGACTGGGGGATGCACAGCCGCCTCCGGGTGTCTCTCTGCCCGAAGGGGCCCACCGCCCATGGGCCGTACTGGTACTCCATCGTGGATGACATCAGGGTCAACGTGGCAACAGAGCCGCGCCGGACGGGTCATGGACACCCGTACGGCGCACTGTGCCAGTCGTGCTCCGGGATTCGGGGGTGGCATGCTTCACTGTAGCCACACCCAATCACATCGCCGTTAAGGGGATGCAAACTTTGAGGGTACGGTCTTGACCACTTTGTGGGAGCCGGCTTCTTGGAGACGACCTTCTCGCGGCTGGCTTCTCGAAGCCGGCCCTCCCGTGGCATTCTTCACGAGGGCTAAAGTCGGGCCTCCTTCCGATAGCCGGCCTGGGAGATAGCCGGCAAGGGGAAGGCGGCCCACGTCTTGGATCCTTGACAGCCGGATGGGCTCGTAATTTTTTCAGAAGGGCCAGGGGAAGCCGGCTAGGCTACCCATGGCTATTTACTCCGACAGTAGTCCCCGAAGCTGATCGAGCTTCGAGGCTGGTAAAGGGACGAGAAGCTGGGTCGGCTTCCAATCCTGAGGGGTCGGCCTTGCCGATGAGTGCCGACTTCGGAGAGCTCTGTTTCTTGCAGGCGGGAACACGGTCGACCCGCGAGCTAGCCGCAGGCTTTCCCGCGTGCCACGTGGCAGTGAAAGCCTGCCAGCGCACGCGCGCGACGAGACGCTGTTGCAGGCCCGGGCCCACCACTCCAAGGCCTCGGCCCGAGCACGGATCTTCTGTGGCCCACGCGGACCGCTCGCCTTCCCGCGGCGATTTTATTACGCCATTAGGGCGCAATAATCGCGGGACGTGGGGGAGTGGGCACAGTTGATCCCCACGTTCCCCCATGCCGTGCCTCCTCGGCTCCGCCGTGTGGTCTATAAGTAGGGGGAGCGGCAGAGACTTCGCACGCTCTCCCTCGCTCCGCCCCCTTTTGCCTTCATTCTACTTCTTCTCGTCGCCGCAGCCGCCCACCGCCGCACCGTTCCGCCGCCGCGTCGCCTCGCTTCCATGGCGCTGTCGAGCTCACGGGATGGCTCCAACGTCCATGAGGACCACGTCGAGTTCCTCCGCCAGACGCGACGCCTGCCCGGTGAGAGCTTCGTGCGGGTCCGTCGAGCGCTGGAGAACGAGGTTTCGCCGGCACCGGAGGAGGGCGAGCGGGTTGTCTTCCGCTCGCACTGCCTGCACGGCTTTGGCCTTCCGGCGAGCAGGTTTCTCTGTTCCTTCCTCGAGTTCTACAACCTTCAGCCGCATCACCTCATGCCCAACGCGATGATGCTGCTGTCGGCCTTCGTCACCCTCTGCGAAGGTTTCCTTGGGGTCCTCCCCATGCTTGAGCTCTGGGGGAATTCTTCCAGAGCAAACTCGGCACCGTCTTTGCGGGCGTGCCCGCCCCCTGCGGGGCTTATATCGCCATGAGGCGGTCGGGCGAGAACAACCCATTCCCGCCCATCCCGCTGATCCAGTCGGTGAAGCTCTGGCATAAGTCGTACTTCTATGTGAAGAATGTCGCCCAGCAAGGCGACTACGTCAACCTACCGGCTTACGTAGTCGGCCCGCCGACTGGTAGGCAACCCTCGTGGAGCTTCCGAGCCTGGTCATTGTCTCAGGATGGGAACGCAGCCGTCTCCCGGCTTCGGGTGATGATCCAGGCGGAAGGCCTGACCTGAGCCGACTTGGTGGCTGCCTTCGTGGAGCGCAAGGTACTTCCTCTCCAAAGCCGGCCTCACATGATTTGTCAGATGAGCGGCCGCTTCGACCCAAGCCGGCTGAGCACCAGGGAGATGCCTCATGCTGAGGTGTCGTACATGGTGAATTACATCCCCAACTGCAAGCTCGCCGAGGACTGGCGATACGACAAGGCACCGTACTCTCGCGCCAACCCTCCGCCCGTGGTAGGTTTTTCCTTCTTTTCTCCTGTCGATGGCCGGCCTTATGATAGCCGGCTTCTGATTAGTTGGTTCTTGCCTAGCAGAACCCTCTCCTTCCGCCGACGACCGGGGGCGCAGGGGTAGAGCGCCAGCTCGTTCCCGACCGCGCGGTGGATGACGCCGACGACCCAGACTTGGGAGCAGCCGCCATGGAAGACGCCATCATGGGGGAAAGCGACGAGCCCGGAGGCGCGGGGCTCACGGCCGGCATCGAAGACTGGCCGAATGATGCCGAGGTCGAAGTCGACCCGCACCGCCAGTCGGCGCCTGATCATCAAGGCGCGTGCTCGTCCGCCGCGCCGGCTGCTGGCGGCGGCGGCCAGAAGCGCCGGGCCGTGTCAATCCTCTTCGGCAGCCAGCCAAAGAAGTCCAAGGCTTCCACAGCGGCGACCAAGCGAGATGAGGCGGCCGTGAAGCAGCCGCAGGCGATCTCAGCGTAAGTCGTCGAATGCTTGGACACATATTTTTTGTTGTTCTTTTCGATTAAAAACTCTTCTAAACCTTTCTTTGCTCGCCGGACAGGGCGCCGCTTTCCCTTGAGCGGGGTCCGGGTGGCTCCGTAGTCGGGACGACTAGAGGGTCTTCAGGCTCCCGCCGCATGGACCCCCGCGCCGACCTCAGGGCGGCCACGGAGCGGAATGCTCGTGAAGCGCGGGAGGAGCGGGAGGCGGAGGAGCGAAGGGCCGCCCAGGCGGCGAAGAAGCGGGCCGATGCGGCAGCCAAGGCCTGGGCGGAGGCGGCAACCGCGGAGACGGAGGCTGAGGCTTCGCCGAACCAGCCTCTGCTGCTCGCCATTCCCCTCCGTGCCATGGCCCCCAACATCCCAGTGCCCCCGTCGGAGGAAGTCGACCAAGGGCCACCGGCGATGGAGAGGAGGGAGGTCCAAGTGGCCTCTGTGGAAGGAACGCTGCAGATGGCGCCGACCGGAACGGGCCAAGGCGGCCAATCTGCCGCGGCGCCAGAGCAGCCGGCCGGCGGTGAACCGGCAGCAGGAGCCGGCCTCGAGGTGCAGCCGGCAACGCGCCGGTGTGCAGGGGGAGGCCCCGCCGCGCCGGAGCCGCACCGAGTTACGGGTGCCGGCCAGACGGCGGAGGCCTTGGAGGCGGCCAGCACCGCCACGTCCGGAGTGGACTCCGAGCCGGGGGACGGGCGAGCTGAACGTGGCGGCCCAAGAGGTTCGGAACTGGCTTCAGGCCCAGGCCGCCTTGCTGCAGCAGTACACCCAAGAATTCCTAGCGACACGGGCCGTCATCCGGGTGAGTCTCCCAGCCTTGTTTGTTTTGTTTTCTTGATTTCTTCCGTGGGGGCGCGTCAGCGCACCCACTGGGTGTAGTCCCCGAGTTCCGAGTCGGCTGCTGCGCAGGCGGCTCGGAACTTACTAGGTCCTGACAACCATCTTATACCCGCCTCCTGTCTGTCCTTTCAGGAGTATCATAACCTATGTGCTGCCGCCTTCAACTCCCAGGCTCAGGAGCTGGGCCGGAGAACCGAAGACCTGGTCATCAGTCGGAGTGCGTCCTTGTTTTCGTTTATCTCCCGTGGGGGCGCGTCAGCGCACCCACTGGGTGTAGTCCCCGAGATTCGGGCCGACTGCTGAGTAGTCGGGTCGGATCTTCCCTGACGACTTCTTCCTCATTGGTTTTTCTTTTGTCTTTCGTGCTTGCAGGGGCCAATGTCGACTTGAGGGGGCAGCTCAGCGAGGCACAGGCCGCCCTTCGCGTCAAGGAAATCGAGCACGCCGCCTTGGTCCTGGAGCATGACCGCCTGGCCAAGAAGCTGGCTGACCAGGAGGAGAGCCACAAGGCGGCCCTAAAGGAAGCGCAGGATAGCGAAGCCGCCTTGAAGACTGAGTTCGAGACTGAGGCGGCGGGCTGGGCTGAGACCAGGCAAGCGCCGGATGCAGGCTTCAGCCGTATTGAGGACTTGATCGATGGTAAGCCGTCTTCCTCGCTCCTTGCCTGACCCTTGCCGCCTGATTTTTGGTCTGACTTGTGCTGCTTTTTATTCTCTGTGCAGACTACTTCCCCGGCTACTCCGCCTTCGCCGCCCAAGCCATCGAGGCCCATCGCGAAGCGCGCCGTCAGGCGGGGGCCGACATCGCGCCGGATGCGAATCGGACGCTTGAGGAGCAGCTCCTGGCTGTCCAAGCGCGGCTGCAGCCGGCTCATCGTATGCTCCGCCGCCTCCAGCGTGCCGGGGCGCAGGTGCTGACACCCCTCTGGCCCGGCGAGACGGTTCCCCGCACCCCGAGCCGGACAACCGACTGGCTGGAGGTTGCGGTTGGCCACTTCGAGGCCTGGAAGGCGTCGGCGGCCCGGCTTGGAGCTGGGCGGGCATTGGAGTTCGTCCGAGCTTGGTATCCAGGGCTGAACCTAGACCAACTGCGCACGTGGCGGCTGGAGGCCGAAGCAGAGCTGGAGGAGGTGCGGCCGGCTATTGCTCAGCGCGCTTCGACGATCGCCAAGTGCACCGACATCAGCGTCTTTGCACCTGAGATAAATTATGATGGTGTTGCCCAGCCGGAGGAGTGGTTCGGGCTGAACCTGGTGGCGGGCGACGACTCGGCAGAGGAGATCGCCTCCAGCGACGAAGGCGAAGACGACGAAGAAGAGGAAGGCAAAAACGTCGAGCCGACCGGTGGAACAGCCGGCCAGCCTCAGTCTGACCGTGCCTCCAGCAACGAGGCGCGCACAAGCGCGCCCTCTGCGGGAGGCGGTGATCATGCCGAGGTTCGCCAGCCGGCCACTCCTCCAGTCGGCGCTGCCGTCTCCACCGACCTGCCCGGCTCGTCAGTCGCTCCGCCGGCTTAATCTGTCGTCCTTGTTTTTTCCTGTTTGTTGCCTTCTGAACAATTTTATTAAGCTTTCGCAGTTCCACCCACTGGGGGTGTATCCAAACTATGTTGAATGCTGACCTCTTGGAGGTCTTTTATGTAAATATTATCGTGTGTATGTTTGGTTTCCCTTCACGTATGCTTTTTATCCTTAGGCTTTTTCCTTTGCCGCCTTCCCCTTTTGTGGAGGTAAGTACTCGAGCTTTCTTGGATTGAAGTGAAGTGAATGGAAGCCGGCCGGCCGGCTACTCTGGTAGTCGGTCGGCGGTAGGAGGCAAACCGGCTTTCGTTATATTAGTCCGTTAGTCCCTAGCCATTTTTCGTGTGGGCATCCTTTCCTGCTTTTAACTCTCGCCAGTAGGATAGCCGGTTCTTCGAACTGCGACTTTTGGTCGAGAGAAAGCTTGGGTGCTGGCACGCTACTTGTCTGACTGCGGGTAGGACTTCTAATATAACTCTAGGCGGCTAGTCCCCGGGCCGACTAGTCGAACCCGGTGCCAGATGAAGAAAAAGTGAAAGCAATGACAAGGTCATAAGCATGATGTTCTTCATTCATAGGTAAAAGATGGCAGTCCCCGAGCTCTCCTCGGGGGGCCTATTATTTCGTACTTAGTACAAAAGTTAGCGTGATACATACTGCATTTCAACTGTAAAATCTTCGGAGGAGGTTGGCGTTCCATGGTCGTTCCGACTCCTTGCCGGAGTCGTCTCTCTTGCGTGCCTTGGGCTTCTGTGCATCGATTAGGTAGTAGGAGTCGTTGCCTAGAGCTCTGCTGATGACGAAAGGGCCTTCCCAAGGAGCCGAGAGCTTGTGCTGGCCGGCTGTTTGCTGGATCAGCCGGAGCACAAGGTCGCCCTCTTGGAAGGATCTTGGCCTGACCTTCCGACTGTGGTAGCGGCGCAAACCCTGCTGGTAGATGGCAGATCGGCTGAGGGCTAACAGCCGGCCCTCTTCCAGCAGGTCGACACCGTCTTCTCGTGCTTCCTTGGCCTCCGCCTCCGTGTACATGGTTACCCGAGGCGAGTCGAACTTGATGTCGGTTGGGATGACTGCCTCGGCACCATACACGAGGAAGAAAGGAGTGAAGCCGGTTGACTTGTTTGGAGTAGTGCGCAGACTCCAGAGGACAGCCGACAGCTCATTGAGCCAACAGCCGGCTGAACGCTCCAGTGGTACGACCAGTCGGGGCTTGATGCCGGAAAGGATGAGGCCGTTGGCTCGCTCAACCTGGCCGTTTGACTGCGGGTGGGCAACGGACGCTAAGTCCAGCCGGATACCTTGCATTGCCCAAAACGTGCCAAGGCTCCATTGCCAAGGCTCCAGTGGCACGCCGTACTGAGTTGTTATATCTGCAATGAATGTGACAGCAGTCGGCCCATTCAGCTTCTTGATCGGTTTTGCCTCAATCCACTTGGTGAATTTGTCCACGGCGACGAGCAAATGTGTCATGCCGCCGCGCGCCGTCTTGAATGGGCCCACCATGTCTAGTCCCCAGAAGGCGAAGGGCCAAGTGAGGGGAATGGTCTTGAGTGCTGAAGCCGGCATGTGTGTTTGGAGCTAAAGAGTTGGCACCCTTTGCAATGTTTAACCAACTCTTTGGCGTCATCCAACGCAGTCGGCCAAAAGAAACCATGGCGGAAGGCTTTGGCGACGAGTGATCTTGAGGCCGCATGGTGGCCGCATTCTCCTTGGTGGATGTCTCTGAGGATTGCAATGCCCTTCTCTTGCTCGACGCATCGCTGGAGGACTCCAGTGACACTGCGCTTGAGGAGCTCTCTGTTGACGATTGTGTATGCTCCGGCTCGGCGTTGGACTTGTCTTGCTTCTGTCTCGTCAGCCGGCAGATCTTGGTTTATTAGGAAGTTGAGGATGGGCTGAGCCCATGATGGAGCTGCGACTTCTTCTATTGCCAGTGTGGCTACTGCGACCAGGGCGGGTGGGCTGGCTGGTGAAATGCTGGAGTCGGCCGCCGGCTGTTGTGTTGGTGCAGTCCTCGGCCGACTACCGCAGTCCCCGAGCCGGGTGTGCCAGTCCCCGGGTCGGGCGTAACTGCGGAAGTCCCCGAGCCGGCTGTTGAAGTCCCCGGGTCACCCGCTTGGTTCTTAGAGCTGGAGCCGGCCGCGTCGGGGTCAGGCGGCATGAAGATGGAGTCGGACTCTGGAGACGGCTTGATGGACGGCTTGAGGAGGCGTTGTAGAGAGACACCGGTGGGTATTGCTTGCCGAGTGGAGCCTATTCGAGCCAGGGCATCGGACGGCTCGTTGTCGGCTCGCGGTACGTGGAGGAACTCGCATCCTTCAAAGTACCCACTGATTTGCTGAACAAGGAAGCGGTTGCTTGCCATGTTTGCGTCCTTGGCATCCCAGTCGCCGGATGATTGCTGGACCACCAAGTTCGAGTTGCCATAACATAGGATCCGGCGAATGCCGAGTTCTTTGGCAAGCCGGAGCCCGTGTATGAGCGCCTCATACTCGGCTACATTGTTGCAGGCAACAAAGTGAATCTGCAGCGTGTATCTGAGCTTGTCGCCTTTGGGAGAGGTAAGGATGACGCCGGCTCCCAGGCCGGTGCGCATCTTGGACCCGTCGAAGTGCATGCGCCAATGAGTGGAGTCGGGAGCCGGTGGCAGGTACTGGGTCTCGGCCCAGTCGACGAGGAAGTCGGCCAGTGCTTGGGACTTGATGGCGGTGCGGGGCTGGTAGAAGATCATGTAAGGAGCCAGCTCGATGGCCCATTTCGCCACCCGGCCGGATGCATCCCAGCTGCCTATGATCTCGGCCAGCGGGGCGGTGCATACGGCCGTGACGGGATGCTCTTGAAAGTAGGGCTTCAGCTTCTTGGCGGTGAAGTACACGCCATAACACATCTTTTGGTACTGCGGGTAGTTCTGCTTCGAGGCAGACACTACCTCGCTCAAATAGTACACCGGCCTCTGGACCGGCTGGGCTCGGCCCTCTTCTGGCCGTTGGACTACGATGACGGTGCTGACCACCCGGCTGGTTGCGGCAATGTAGAGGAACATGGGCTCTTTCTCAGTCGGGGCCGCCAGGACAGGCGGTGTGGCCAGCACCTTCTTCAGCTCGTGAAAAGCTTGGTCGGCTTGGTCATTCCATTCGAAGTGCATGGTCTTCTTCATGAGGCGGTAGAGAGGGAGGGCTTTCTCTTCGAGCCGGCTGATGAAGCGGTTCAGGGAAGCCAAGCATCCAGTGAACTTCTGGACGTCCCGCAGCTTGGTGGGGATCGCCATTCTCTCAATGGCCTTGATCTTTACCGGGTTGCTTTCGATGCCGCGTTCGGAGACCAGGAAGCCTAGGAGTTGGCCGGCTGGCACTCCAAACACACATTTCTCGGGAATGAGCTTGATTTGGAATCGACGCAGGTTCTCAAATGTTTCTTTGAGGTCTTCCAGCAAGGTGCCGCGCTTCTCCGTCTTCACCACAATGTCGTCTACGTAGACGTGAGCATTTCTGCCGAGTTGCTTGAGGAGGCACTTCTGCATGCAACACTGAAAACTGGCACCGGCATTTCTCAAGCCGAATGTCATAGTCAGGTAGCAGAAGGCTCCGAAGGGCGTGATGAAGGCGGTCTTCAGGCGGTCAGCCGGATCTAACTTTATCTGGTGGTATCCTGAGTAAGCATCCAAGAAACTCAACAGCTCGCATCTGGCCGTGGAGTCTATCACTTGGTCAATCCTTGGCAGGGCAAAGGGATCTTTAGGGCAGGCCTTGTTGAGGCTCGTGTAGTCTATGCACATGCGCCACTTGTTGTTCTTCTTTAGCACAAGGACCGGGTTGGCAAGCCATTCTGGAAAGAAAACTTCCATAATGAAGCCAGCTGCTAGAAGCCGGGCTATCTCTTCTCCCACAATCCTTCTTTTTTCCTTCGACGGTCGGCGGAGGGGTTGTTTGACTGGTTTTGCGTCTTCTCAAACGTGTAGTTTGTGCTCGGCGAATTCCTTCAGAACACCCGGCATGTCCTTGGGGGACCATGCGAAGATATCCCGATTCTCATGGAGGAAATCGGCGAGCTCGCCTTCCTATTTGCTGTTCAGGCCTGCCCCGATGACGGCAAACCTCTCGGGGTGCTCGGGGTCAAGAGGTATCTTCTTCGTCTCTTTGGCCGGCTGGAAAGATCCTTGGGCATCATACTCCTTGGGGTCGGGGGACAGGACCGGCTGCTTGCCGGCCATGGCCACGACCCAGTCCAACACCTTCTTCTCTTTGGCAATCACAAGGGACTCGGCCAGCTGGCTGTTGGCGGCAGCACACTCGGAGGACTTCTTGTAATCGCCGGCTATGGTGATGATGCCCTTGGTGCTCGGCATCTTCATCTTGAGGTATGCATAGTGGGGAACCGCCATGAACCTGGCCAAGGCAGGTCGGCCAAGCAACACATGGTAGGGGCTCTCCAGGTCCACCACTTCAAACCAGATCGCCTCCCGGCAGAAATGCTCCTTGTCCCCAAAGAGTACATCAATCTTGATCTTGCCAATGGGGGCGCAGGATAAGCCGGGTACGATGCCATGGAACACTGTCCGAGTAGGCATGAGTTGCTTCATCTTGACATTCAGCTTCTCCAGGGTGTCACGGTACAAGATATTGATGTTGCTCCCGCCGTCTATCAACACACGGGAGAAACGGGCGGCGCGTCTGTCCGTTGCAAGGGTGGCATCCAGAACCAACGCATAAGAGCCGAGAGACGGCATCACCTCTGGGTGGTCAGCCCGGCTCCAGCTGATAGGTTTTTCCGACCAATGCATATGCTCGGCAGGGTTGGCAGCGACCATGCTGACTTCCTGGTGCTCTCGGCGTTTGCCGCGCCGGTCTTCGGGGTGGCTTGTAAAGACGATATAGGCTGCATGCTCGTCGGGGAACTCATCATGCACGGCTCCAACTGCGGGCCGAGCGGCAGGCGGCGGCAGAGCTGGAGGCGGCGGGCCGGCAGGCGGAGGCGGTGCGAGCCCTTCGCCTTTGGAGATTCGGGTGAGCCAATGGCACTTCCGGGTTGTGTGGTTTGACGGTTTTGCGCCGCTGTGGAATTTGCACGGGGCATCGAGAGTTTGCTCATAGGAGAAGGCCGGCTGCCAAGCCGGCCGCCCGCCCTTGGGTTTCTTGGGCGCGGGCCGCCCTTTAGGCGGCACGTCTTTGACTGTGGCCACCTGCCGACTGGCGGGAGGCGGCGCGGGGCCCTTGCGCTTATGATCGTTCGGGTGTGGGCATCGGCCGGAGTCCCCAGCCGGCGTCTTGAGCGCCGGGTTGAGTACTTTCCCGGACACGTCTACCCGGAGTTCAGTCTTCATCGAGGAGTCGGCGGTGGCGTACTTGTCCGCTATGTCCAGAAGCTCGTTGAGGGTAGTCGGCTCGTCGTAGAGAAGCTTGTGCTTGAGGAGGGTGCCTTCTCGGCACCCAGCAGTGAAGTATTCTATGGCCTGCACCTCGTGCACCCCCTCGCAAGAGTTATGGAGCTCGGCCCAACGAGTGAGGTAGTCGCGAGTAGACTCGGCGGGGCCTTGTATGCACAAGGAGAGCTGTCTGGGCTTGGGAGCCCGCTTGTAGGTGCTGGTGAAGTTGCGGACGAAAGCTTCCGTGAAATCTAGCCAG
The DNA here is from genome assembly GCA_034509565.1 of Triticum monococcum. Classification (NCBI taxonomy): domain Eukaryota; kingdom Viridiplantae; phylum Streptophyta; class Magnoliopsida; order Poales; family Poaceae; genus Triticum; species Triticum monococcum. The sequence continues at coordinate 682,997,194 of CM067842.1, forward strand.
CTGTTGATGCTGAAGGGCTTGAGGCTGTTGAGCTAGGTCCGCGCCGTGCCTTGCAGCATGAGGGGCACGTACTTCATGGCAACGCGCCTGTTGCCGTTGGCTATGCTAACCGCCGTGGAGTAGTCGATCAACCAATCTTCCGGCTTCACGGAGCCGTTGTACTTGGGCGTGTCTCTCGGGAGCGAGAACCCTTTGGGGAAAGGCTCGTCGCGGATGCGGGGCCCAAAACAAGGCGGACCGACATCGTCTTCTTCTTCCAGCGCCAGGGACCGCGCCAGGCGGTCGATCCGATGGCGGGCGTCATTCTCGCCGACTCCTTCGCGGCGACCTAGTCGACCGCTGAGAGTCGGATGCGTCACAGGCGGCGGGGTGGGATATCTCTCTCCACGGGGCCGAGGCGGAGGCGGGTTTCCCCGCCATTCCATGGCCCGGGGATGGCCTTCTGCGTCTCGCTCGATGGAGATTCGGGTCCGGCTTTGGCTGGCAGCCGGCTCTTTCTCGCGCCGAGCGCGGGTGTTGCCCGTAGTCGGCGTCCGGGACGTCGCGCCATGATCTCGGCGCGGGGGAGAGCTTCCCGCGCGGGCGTCGGCTTCGTGCCGCCGTGCGGCCGCATCGATTAGCTGCTAGATGCGTCTGGTCATGTGGGGAAGTTCTTCGCCCCCAATCCGTCTAGCTCGTCTACGGCCGCCTGGGCGGCATGCAGGTTCTCGAGTGGGGTGGCATAGACTGGGCGGTCGACCCCCAGCGTGTCGGCGATGACAGCGCCGCGCTGCCTGACGACACCGGCCCGGCTCGGCCCGCCCGGAGCCGGCGTGCCAAAGGCGACGCGGTCGGCTTCGTGCTGATGGGCCTCAGTGAGGCGTCTTATGGAGGCCAGCCTCCGGCCCTCCGCGAGGAGAGCGAGGCGGCGCGCCTCCAGTGCTTCGTCATCGGCATCAGCCGGGAGCGGGATGGACAAGTCGTGGACCGCTGCGTGCGAGGCGTCGTGGGCGCTCTCGTCAGCAGCGCCTCCGTGGCTGATGACCATCACCTCGGTGGTTACAGCGTCGCAGCCATCGGTCCCAGGAAGCGGGTCGTTGTAGATCGTGACATCGGTGGGGAAGGTGTCGAGTGAGGCCGTGTCAGAGTCGACAAACACCGAGAAAACCCTTGCACAGGGCGACGAGTGCCGACAGCAGCATCACCGCGTTTGGAGTAAGGTGATATGGCTGGAGATGATAAAATTCAAGGAAGGAGCGGAGGAACCCGCTCGCCGGCAGGCCGAAGCCGCGCAGGTAGTGCAAGCGGAAGGTTGTCCGTTCGTCCCCCTCCGGTGCCGGCGAGATCCCCCTCTCCGGCGCAAGGCGGACCCGCACAAAATCCGCGCCCGGCAGCCGCCGTGTCCGGTGAAGGAAGTCGACATGGTCGTCGTGGACGTTGGATTTGTCCCAGAGCTCGACAACGCCATGGGAACGGCGTGGTGATGAGAAAGGTGCGGCGGAAGAAAGGCGCGCGACTGTCGGGTGGTAGGTGCGACATATGCCAACGGGTGGCTTATCATGGTGGGAGCCAGTAAAACATCGCCGGTGCCTGGAAACGGGATGAGGCGAAGACATGCACACCGGTGAATCTTACCCAGCTTTAGGGCTCTCCGTGGAGATAACACCCCTACTGCTGTTCTGCGGGGTCTCCGCATGATCACTAGGTGAACGAGTAGCTACACGATGCTCCTAGAGCTGTTTGGTGAGAGGAGGAAGAGGGACACGGCTTGCTCTCTTCTTCTCCTTGTATGGTGTCTAGAACTAGCAGGGATCAACCCTTTGCATGGGTGTCCCGGCGGTTTTATATAGGCCTACCCCCCGGGGGTACAATGGTAATCCAGCTAGGCACGGGGCCCAGCCGTCTGTGACTACGCTCGCCGGCTTCTGCGCCGACTGCTGGGGCCCGCCGGCTGGTGGGTCCCGCCTGCCCGCCGGCTCCCCGGCTGACAGGCAGGTCCCACTGTTCAGGGCCTTGTCGGCGGCTGGTTACTGCTGCTCAATCCTGGTGACGAGGGCTTCGTCAAGGTAGGCGTGGCTACAGTGCCGCCGTCCGGCAGGTGATCACTGTAGCCTCACCGCGTCTTGTCTCCTTAAGGGGGCGTCTCCTTCAAGGGAGGTGGCTGGCCGGCTATGGAGAGCTGGCTTTGTCTTGGGCCGACTGGGGGATGCACGGCCGCCTCCGGGTGTCTCTCTGCCCGAAGGGGCCCACCGCCCGTGGGCCATACTGGTAGTCCATCGTGGATGACATCAGGGTCAACGTGGCAACAGAGCCGCGCCAGACGGGTCATGGCCACCCGTACGGCGCACTGTGCCAGTCGTGCTCCGGGATTCGGGGGTGGCAGGCTTCACTGTAGCCACACCCAATCACATCGCCGTTAAGGGGATGCAAACTTTGAGGGTACGGTCTTGACCACTTTGTGGGAGCCGGCTTCTTGGAGTCGGCCTTCTCGCGGTCAGCTTCTCAAAGCCGGCCCTCCCGTGGCTTTCTTCACGAGGGCTAAAGTCGGGTCGCCTTCCGATAGCCGGCCTGACAGCCGGCAAGGGGAAGGCGGCCCACGTCTTGGATCCTTGAGAGCCGGATGGGCTCGTAATTTTTTCAGAAGGGCAAGGGGAAGCCGGCTAGGCTACCCATGGCTATTTACTTCGATAGTGACCCTGCTACAACGAAGCAAAGACAAGCCAAGGAGATTGGCGGGAAGGCTGAGCGGCGGCGGGTGGCTGTGGCGGCGGAGAGGAGGAAGAAAAAGGAAGGGGCAGAGCGAGGGAGAGCGCGCAAGCGTCTGGCGCTCACCTCCTCTCCCCCTACTTATAGCCTCGTGCGACGAAGCCAAGGAGGCAGGGCGTGGGGGGACGTGGGATTAACTGCACCCACGCCCCGCGATTATTGTGCCTTCACGGCATGCGGAAACCGCCGCTGGGAGGCGCGCGGTCTATCTGGGCCGCAGAAGATCCGTGCAAGGGCCAAGGCCCTGTAGTGGCGGGCCCCGGACTGCAGCGGCGTCCTGTCGCGCGCGTGGACTGGCAGGGCCCTCCAGCCGCGGGGTGCCACGTGGTGCGCAGGCAATGAACGGTCTGCTCGCAGCCTGACTCGCGCGCCAACTGGAACCCGCCTTCAAGCTTCGAAATCTCTAGGAGACGGCACGCCTAGTCAAAGCCGGCTCCCAGTTCCCGGCCCCTCAAGATAGGAAGCTGACTGAGCTCCCCGTCTTTTTTCTGCCTCGGAGCCCAACCAACTTCGGGGACTACTGTCGGAGTAAATGACCATGGGTAGCCTAGCCGGCTTCCCCTGGCACTTCAGAAAAATTATAGGCCGATTGAGTCTCCAAGCGTCCAAGACGTGGGGCCAGCTTCCCCCAGCCGGCTACCTCTCAGGCCGGCTGCGCAAAGGCGGCCCAGCCCTGAAATCCTTGAGAAACAAGACCACCGGAAGGCCGACTCCAAGAAGCCGGCCATGAGAAGGCCGACTCCCCAGAGCCGGCCCCTCAGCAGGCGGCCAAGATTGTGCCCTCAGAGTATGCTCCCACATAACGACAACAAGATGGGGTGTGGCTACAGTGAAGCCTGCCACCCCCGAATCCCGGGGCACGCATGGCCACAGTGCGTCGTACGGGGCGGCCATCACCCGTCCGGCGCGGCACTGTTGCCATGCTGATCGTGATGTCACCCACGGCGAGCGGTCAGTACGACCCGTGGGTGGCGGGCCCCCTCAGTCAGGGAGACCCCAAAGGCGGCCAGGCTTCCCGCAGTCGGCCTGGGGTACGGCCGGCTCCCAGTAGCCGACCGGCTCTCTCCCTCGAAGGAGGTGCCTCATTAAGGAGATAAGACAAGGTAAGGCTACAGTGATGAGCCGCCTCGCGACGGCACTGTAGCCATGCTTACCACGACAATGCCCTCGTCACCAGAGGCAAGGCAACAGTAACCAGCCTCCGACAAAACTCCCGAGCGGTGGGGCTGGCCTATCAACCAGAGGGCCGGAAGCCGGCGGTGCCTACCAGGCGGCGGGCCCATCGGTCGGCGGAGAAGCCGGCCAGTGTAGACACAGACGGCTAGGGCCCGCGCCCAGCCGGATTACCATTGGACCCCTGGGGGTAGGCCTATATAAACCCCCCAGGGCACCCATGCAGGGGGAGATCTCTCTTTGATAGTTTTTAGACACCGCAACGAGAGGAGGACCGGGCAAGCCTTGCCCCTCTTCATCCTTTCACCAAACATCTCAAGGAGCCTCTTGTAGCTACTAGCCAATCTAGTGACCATTCGAAGACCCCGCAGAGCAGCAGTAGGGGTGTTATCTCCACGAAGAGCCCTGAAGCTGGGTAAGATTCACTGCGTGCATGTCTTTGCCTTATCCCGTTTCCAGGCACCGGCGATGTTTTATTGGCTCCCACAATGATAAGCCACCCGTTGGCATATGTCGCGCCAACCACCCGACACCTCGACTTCGGTCACCACCCCTGGCGCAAATCATGACACATATTCTATCATACTGAAAATTCGTTCGCACTGAACACAAACTAGATTTGTGCATACCTTGTTGATCTTCCAACTGCCTTTTCAACAGGCCAAGCTCCGCTTCGGCCCACTCCAGACTTTGATTTAGCCCGGAAACCTCCGCGGTATGAGCGGCAGTAGCCTCTACAGACGCCTGCTTACAAAAGAAGAGAGATAGATGTCATCAAATGAGTCTTCCTGCGAAAAATATATTTGATCCTCTGTCCGGTTCTTTCGTTCACCGGACAGTGTATCAGGGGCTACCATCCATACTATGATACTCTTCGAAACCGTATAAAACATACCTCAAAACCTCTTATAAGGTCGATACAGGCTTCATTCAGTCCATTCTCAATGGACTGAATCTTCTCAATCACAACACCCATAAGGGCACGATGTTCATCGATGATGGAGGCGCTCTTCAGCGCCGCCAATAAAGCACCCGGCGCCTCTGGATGGACAGAGGTCGCCGGTGGAACAGGGACGCCCTCTCCAACCGAGGAAGGCCGCCTGCTTGATTCTGGAGCCGTATTGGTCTCCGAAACTGTGTCCGGCTGGGGGCCGAATTCAAGATGGTCCCCGCCGTCGACTCCTGTGGGGATCTTCTCCCCCATGTCTCCGCCCCCCGAAGTTTGACCTCCAGGCGCCGCCTTCACGATTTTCTCCGCCCCTCCTTGGACTGAGTCCCTCTGGGATGAAGCCTCGGTGTAGATCACATGTATGCAGGGAGGGGCCTTTGGAGGCGTCCCGCTCTCCATAGCATCCGAGCTCAGCAAATCTTCGGATGAGGATTTTCGGAACGGGGCCCTGTCGAACTACAAAAAATATGGCTCAGGTTAAAATACTATGCCATGATGGGTCCAAACACATGAACGTGTTCGGATTTTATATACTTACGAGTTCACTAGGGGCTGGGCCCTAGGATCCCACGCCAGGCTGCTATCGGCGATGGCAGTGGACTCTTCCGGAAGAAGAGTTTTCTTCCCTTTTAGGCAACTCGACCTCCAAGTGTATGGAGGCCGTCCTCTTCTTTCTCCCCCTGCTGGGGATTCATCTTCCTCCTCCTCGTCCTCTTCGGAGGTGGGTTGGGCACGGTGACGAAGGCCGCCCTGGGTCTTTTTAGCCTCCTTTTCGGTCTTCTTCTCCGGTACCTTGTAAGGCGCCGGGTCCAACATCTTCGTCAGAAGTGGGCCGGCCGGTTCTTCGGGCAGCGGGGCCGGACATTGGATCCGCCCCGCCTTCTTCGTCCAGCCCTAGGAGAGTTTTGTAAATCACATTAAGCATTTCCCTTGAGTTATGCGAATAAAACGTATGGTAACTTACCGAGCTTGCAGGGCGGGACAGTTGGTACCCACGGTTCTCGGCCGAGTCCGACCATGATTTGCCGGGCTTAAAAAGCACCTTCCAGATATCTTCGTGCGAGGAGCCAAAGAGCTCTCGCAGGGTCTGGTGCTTGGCCGTATCGAATTCCCATAGATTGCAAGTTCGGTGTTGACAAGGTAGGATCCGACGGACTAACATCACCTGGACTACATTGACAAGTTCGATATTCTTGTCTTCCATATCCTTGACGCGCGTCTGGAGCACCAACAGTTCGTCGGACAAAGACCAGTCCAGGCCCTTCTTGAGCCAGGACATGAGCCTCAGAGGGGCTCCGAATCGGAACTCGAGAGCAGCGGCCCACTTCACGCCGCGTGACTCAGTAATGTAAAACCACTCCTGTTGCCACTCCCTGACGGAATCATTGAAGGTACCTATTGGCCATGTGACGTTGGGCATCTTGCTCACCATAGCACCCCCGCACTCAGCGTGCTCACCGCCCACTACCTTGGGCTTCACATTAAAGATCTTCAGCCATAAGCCGAAGTGTGGCAGAATGTGGAGAAAAGCCTCGCACACGACAATGAATGTCGAGATGTTGAGGAAGGAATTGGGGGATAGATCATGAAAATCGATCCCATAATAATACATGATGCCGCGAACAAATGGGTGGAGGGGAAGCCCTAGCCCGCGGATAAAATGAGGGACAAATACGACCCTTTCGTGGGGTTCCGGGGTAGGGACGATCTATCACGCCATCGGGAGACGGTGGCCGATTTTCTGGGCTAGGTACCCGGCCTCCCGAAGTTTCTTGATGTCCTTGTTCCAGACGTTAGAGGCCATCCACTTTCCTCCCCCCGGACATATTTGGAGTGGTTCTTCAGAGAAAATGCGAATGTGGGCGCTGGAGCTGGAGTGTGCAAGAATGGATGGGCAGGAGAGAAGAAGGCGTGGGTAAAAAGGTGGAACCCTTACCCCTTTATAAGGGCGGAAGAAACTATGCGCCTCCCCACCGGCATGGTAAATTCGCTTATTCCCCAAGCGCCGTGATTAATGGCGCGGTTGGGTTACCCACACCCGTATTGATAAGAATCCCGTGATAAGGGGACATGATCTCTGCTTTGACAAGACGTGCCAAGAAAACCGCCTCGCAATATGTGTAGTAGCTGGTTGAAAAAAACGGTTCGAATAATAACCAGGGCCATGGCGTGATGTCACGTTATGAAAAGTTGTCAGCAGATTAGATTTGTGGAAATATTATACTCTCTACGATGGTATGTGGAATTTGTTTTGCAGAGCCAGACACTATTCTTGTGTTCAAAATCTTCTATGGAGTATTCGGAGGAGGAACCCGCCTTGCAATGCCGAAGACAATCTGCGCGTCGGACTCGTCGTCATTGAAGCCTGGTTCAGGGGCTACTGAGGGAGTCCTGGATTAGGGGGTCCTCGGACAGCCGGACTATATACTTTGGCCGGACTGTTGGACTATGAAGATACAAGATTGAAGACTTTGTCCCGTGTCCGGATGGGACTCTCCTTTGCGTGGAAGGCAAGCTTGGCAATTCAGATATGTATATCTCCTCCCTTGTAACCGACTCTATGTAACCCTAGTTCCCTCTGGTGTCTATATAAACAGGAGGGTTTAGTCCGTAGGACAACAACAATCATACCATAGGCTAGCTTCTAGGGTTTAGCCTCTCCGATCTCGTGGTAGATCAACTCTTGTAATACTCATATCATCAAGATCAATCAAGCAGGAAGTAGGGTATTACCTCCATCGAGAGGGCCCGAACCTGGGTAAACATTGTGTCCCCCGCCTCCTGTTACCATCCGCCTTAGACGCACAGTTCGGGACCCCCTACCCGAGATCCGCCAGTTTTGACACCGACAGTGACCGACGTGTGTAACTGTGGAGGGGGCACCACACACGGCTAAGAGATTGTCTATTGTTGTTATTGGGGTGCCCCCTGGCCACATATATAATGGAGGGAGGGAGAGAGGAGGCCGGCCAGGTTGGGCGCGCCAAAGGGGGAGTCCTACTTGGACTCCTAGTCCAAGTAGGATTCACCCCCCCCCCCCTTTTCCTTTCTTCCACCGGAGGGAAAGGGAAGGGAGAGAGAGGGGGAAGGAAAGAGGGGGGCTGGCCCCTCCAATTCAGTTTGGGCAAGGGGAGGGTGTGCCCCTCTCTTGTGGCCCTCTCTCCTCTCCTCCAATAAGGCCCACTAAGCCCAATACTTCTCCCGAGGGTTCCGGTAACCTCCTCGTACTCCGGAAAAATGCCCGAACCACTCAGAACCATTCCGATGTCCAAATGAAACCTTCCAATATATGAATCTTTATGTCTCGAGCATTTCGAGACTCCTCGTCATGTCTGTGATCTCATCCGGGACTCCGAACAAACTTTCGTCATCAAATCACATAACTCATAATACAAATCGTCATCGAACGTTAAGTGTGTGGACCCTATGGGTTCGAGAACATGTAGGGAAATATAGAGAACAACTTTATTATTGTCTCTAGGGCATATTTCCTTCAGACTGAGACACATCTCCGGTCAATAACCAATAGCGGAACCTGGATGCTCATATTGGCTCCTACATATTCTATGAAGATCTTAATCGGTCAAACCGTATAACAACATACGTTGTTCCCTTTGTCGTCGGTATGTTACTTGCCCGTTCGATCATCGGTATCATCATACCTAGTTCAATCTCGTTACCGGCAAGGCTTATAGTGATGTGCATTACCGAGAGGGCCCAAAGATACCTCTCTGATACACGAAGTGACAAATCCTAATCTCGATCTATGCCAACCCAACAAACACCTTTGGAGACATCTGTAGAGCATCTTTATAATCACCCAGTTACGTTGTGATGTTTGATAGCACACAAGGTGTTCCTCCGGTATTCGGGAGGTGCATAATCTCATAGTCATAGGAACATATATAAGTCACGATGAAAGTAATAACAATAAAACAAAACAATCATTATGCTAAGCTAACAGATGGGTCTTGTCCATCACATGATTCTCTAATGATGTGATTCCGTTCATCAAATGACAACACATGTCTATGGTCAGGAAACATAACCATCTTTGATTAATGAGCTAGTCAAGTAGAGGCATACTAGGGACACTCTGTTTTGTCTATGTATTCACACATGTACTAAGTTTCCGGTTAATACAATTCTAGCATGAATAATAAACATTTATCATGATATAAGGAAATATAATAAAAACTTTATTATTGCCTCTAGCGCATATTTCCTTCAGTCTCCCACTTGCACTAGAGTCAATAATCTAGTTCACATCGCCATGTGATTTAACACCTATAGTTCACATCTCCTTGTGATTAGTTCACATCGCCATGTGACTAATACCCAAAGGGTTTTACTAGAGTCAATAATATAGTTCACATCGCTATGTGATTAACACCCAAAGAGTACTAAGGTGTGATCACGTTTTGCTTGTGAGAGAAGCTTAGTCAATGGCTCTGTCACATTCATAGCCATATGTATGTTGCAAATTTTCTATGTCTACAATGCTCTGAATGGAGCTACTCTAGCTAATTGCTCCGACTTTCAATATGTATCTAGATTGAGACTCAGAGTCATTCGTATCGATGTAAAAGCTTCCATCAGCATAACTCTTTATGACGAACTCTTTATCACCTCCATAACCAAGAAATGTCTCATTAGTCTTCTAAGGATAATTTTGACCGCTGTCAAGTGATCCACTCCTGGATCAATGTTGTACCCCCTTGCCAAACTCATGGCAAGGTACACATCATAGCATACTTTATAGAACCTATGGCTGAGGCATAGGGAATGACTTTCATTCTCTTTCTATTTTCTACCGTGGCCGTGTCTTGAGTCTTACTCAACTTTACACATTGCAATACAGGAAAGAACTCCTTCTTTGACTGTTCCACTTTGAACTACTTCAAAAATCTTTTCAAGGTATGTACTCATTGAAAAATCTTATCAAGCGCCTTGATCTATCTCTATAGATCTTGATGCTCAATGTGTAAGAAGCTTCATTGAGGACTTTCTTTGAAAAACTACTTTGAAACACTCCTTTATGCTTTCCAAAAAAATCTACATAATTTCCGATCAACAATATGTCATTCGCATATACTTATTAGAAAGGTTGTAGTGCTCCCACTACAAAGAAAATACACTTCCGTGATGATACATGTTTGTCATAGTAGGTCACGTTTTCTGTCATGCATGTACATCCATGGCAATTTTATGACAGAATCAAGATAGTCATACCTGTGCTGTCGTAGAAGTGTTCCATGACATTACCAAAATTATCATCATGGAAGTGTCCACTTCCATGACGATAAATCGCGCGTCATGGAAGTGCTTTCGTCAAGGGTGACCGACACGTGGCATCCACCGTAATGGAACGCTGTTAAGCTATCGGGTCCGGCTTTGGATCTGATAACCCATTAACCCCAGACCAATGGGGATTTTCCACATGTAAAATACTCATTGGCTGGAGGAAACACATGTTTGCTCACCGTTGGGACAGATGTCATCCACTCATTGGACAGGAGGCGCCTATGATATGTTGACGCATGGCACGGCCTAACAGAGGCCCATTCTGGTGAAAAGGCCGGCCCAGCTAAACGCCCACCATGTTTTGAGGCACTAGTGGGCTGGCCCGTTAACAGCCTGCCATGTTTTGGGCCAAATTGAGGCCCATACCAGATCAGGCCTGTTCACAGCCTGCCGTGATTTGGGCCAAATTACAGCCCATGTCGGATCAGGCTCGTTAACAGCCACTATTCTTTTGGGCCCATTCTAAGATAGGTATGTATTTCAGCCTGTTAAATGCCCGTTTACCAGTTCGACCCGATAATAGTTTTGGCCTGTTAGCGGCCTGTGGTGCATTTGGGATGTTGTCGGCCCGGTTTAACTTTAGGCCATTTAACAACCCATGCAGACACTAGGCTATTTCTTGTCTGACGTAACTTTAGGCCTCTTAACGCCCCATAGTCTTCGTGGATAAATTTCAGGCCAACTGGCCTACCAGCCTTTTAATGGCCTTTGTAATAGTTGGGCCTAATTACATCCCGCGTTGAATACGGCCTGCTTACAGCCCATCTGATAATGGCCCGTGACACTTTTAGGCCTATGGCCCGCGTAGATACCGGTCTGCTTAAAGCCCAGAATTTTATTGGGCCAAACGGGCTCGAGACATATTTTGGGCTGTTAACTGCTCGTCCTATTTGGGCCAAACATGGGCCTTAGGCAGTTTCGGCCTGTATCGGCCCGTGAATTTTTTGGCTCAATGCTAGCCCAATCTAGGTTTTAGCCTGTTAAAAGCCCATTGTATTCTCTGGCCCAGCTGGCCAAAACTTTACTTGGCCTGTTAAAGGCGGGAAACAACCATAAGGTTTAGACCTGCTAATGGCCCGAGATGATTATAGGACCACATTTTGGCCCGTATGAGTAACGGGCCGCCCTGAAGACCGACAACACTGAGATCAAATGAACCTTCCGGCCTAAATTATAGCATACCGACCAAGAATAAACCTAGACTATACAACAAATAAATTACAGCATGCTACATCCCCTCGGCATCTAAGTTCGTCGCCAATGATAATAAAGGGCAACCAGACAGCAGATTACATAAACTGGGCAGGTCGCCAACAGTGGAAGTTAAGATGTGGACAAAATAATAGATAGAACTGACAGCACTTCAACACAATTCAAGAAAGGTTAGCCCGGCCCAGCAGCTGTAGGGCAAGCACCTTAGCAACCTGATGGGACTGCGCTTCTTTGGCGCTCATATCCACCAACTTAAGCTACATAGCATCAATAAACATCCTGTACTTACGGTTAATCTTGCATAGAGATTGGAGTTGCAGTCGTATTTGAGCGGAAGCATGTATTTCTGCTTGAATTTCAGAATGAAGGAGTCAAACAGATTCAGGCAGCGACTTCATCGACCTTGTGTCACTAAGTAAGTTTGACACTACATCAAGATGTGACTTCGTGGTTGTATCCCTACCCTCAATATGTTTTGCCTTTTCCTCTGGAATATGTGTTAGAGGGACAAACAATGGGTTCGTCTCACTATCATTGTGGCAGTTCTTCCTAGCAGCAGTGTTGTCACCCTGAAAGAGAAACAAGGAGGTAGATAACAGGTTTTCCACATATAAGCATCAGTGCTGCCAGTTCATCTAATTTCTTTGTCAGAAATAAAGAGACACAGTTTAAAATAGCATTAACATAATAGGCATTGTTCATAGTTAAGACGGCGGGAAATGGGAGTGTGCAGGAGCGGTTAGCTTCACCAGACCACTGGATTACAGATCAAGAACACAAGCATCGATGTAGTTCTAAACAACGTATAAGCATGAATGGTGAGTGTACTGTCAATTTATACCATTTCAAATTGGTAAATAAAGACACACGATTTAAATAACATTAATATAATATGGCATTGTTCATAGTTGAGACATAGCAGGATATGACATTGTGCTGTTGTTGGTAGTCTCACCACACCACTGGATTACAGATCAAGAACACAAGCATACACATAGTGCTAAAGAAGATAACTTGCTATGTTTAGTTTAATTTACATGGTACGAATAAGGAACTAGAGATTGTACAACTAAAGACTGAAATTGAGAATGACAAACTTATGTTTATGTACTTCTACTTTATAAACTTTGAACAAGAAATTTGATGTAGACGACAAAAATAAACAGCATTTGCACTCATAGCTATCCAAATATAAACAACAAAGTTTGAAGGCTCGAGGATAACAAACTTACATTAGTAGTGAAGATAGGCTCTATAAAGGCCTTGTCCATATTGATGGGGGGCAATTCAAGAAGTTTACCTCACACTCTTCTTCAAGAGTATTTCCTTTATTCTACATTTTGTTAAGAGTAAATATAGATGTGAAAATATAGGAACAAATGGCGATTATTTAACTTAAGATGCAGAGTACAAATGTAAATACAGCATAGAGGCAGAAGGCACTGACAAGAGCAATGCGGAGCTAAACTTCTTCAGTAACATTGGTTTTATTCAATATTTTGGCAAGAGTAAATATAGATCTGATGTGTAGAAAAATGGAGGACAAGGGAAAATAAGCTGCAAAGTGTACATGAAGAACTGGCTGACAAATATAAGGACAACAGATACTTAAAGGAACAATGCAGAACTAAATTTCTTCATAGGCATTGGGTTTATTCTACATTAATTTAAGCATTAATATAGATCTGATAATTTGGAGAGAACAGTGGATAAGCAAGCTATAATGCACAGTGATGTCACATAATCCACCAGGTATGAATGTAAGGACAGCAATAGGACAATAGGTACTCACAAGAGCAAAGCAGCGACCAGCATAGTTGCGATATCTTAGGTTTTGCAGCGCTGGTTCTATCGCCAATATACGTCGGGTGCTATGTGATTTCTCTGGTAGCACCACCTTTTTCAAGGACTTTTCTTGTACTCCTTCAGGTTCTGCAATCACCCTCTTCCTTTTGGATGTCCGAAACACAAGAACATCATTTGGATGGAAAAACATGGTATGACGACAAATGGAATAGGTGTTGATAATGTATGGGCATGGCATCTTCACATATATCATGAGTAAACTAAGCAGATGGCGGTGCAACAAAGCAAAAGAAATTCAAGACACCTTATGCAAGATATGTGCAACCAATAAAACCTTGCCAAATTAGAACAGGCACCTTATTGGGTGAACAGGATAGGCCATGTGCCTTTGACTCCTTGAGCTCAGAATAGTCATTAGGATCATATTCTGAACACGAATCTATAGGTCGGGAGCATGTGGGTTTCATTGCATCCACAATGGACCTCAATCCCTTGATGCCAAGTTTGTTACCCATTGAACTGTTCTGCAATATTCTTCTGATGTGCGCATTCTTATATTCATTGTGATTACGTACAATATCCGTAAAGCATGAAAACACAAATAGTAGCGAGATTATCTTTGTAATGCAGCGGATATTTGTACCTAATATTAAAGGGAGTATTGTTTCTCCACTTTTTTGTCCACGTAGTGGGACCATCAATTTTTTCATCCATCATCGCCGGGCTTGCTACGTACGCGACCTCCGATCTATTGCTAGCTGTGTCCGTTTTTAAGGGGAAAAAGGAAAATCCTAAACCAGAAAAATAAAACGCCAATGTGGGATTTGATCCCTGGAATGTTGGGTTGATATACGCGGTGCCAACCAACTTAGCTGAGCTACTATGTGTAAATACAGTGCTTGACTCCTTTTGATACAGGAGTGGACGTGCGGAAATAAGGTCCAAAGGTCGTGCGACGCGAGTTAGGTACTTTTTCCAGAGGCAAGTTAGGTACTTGATATCGTCCACTGCAATGAGGTCGGCCCAACTAATCGACCACCTGTCCTCAACCCGTTTAACAACACAGCTGCATTTCTTTCATTATCTGGCCTCAAATCATTAAATAGTCCCATCTTGCTTTCTAATATTCAATCCTTTCAATTTACATATCTCTTTCAAGTTCCAAGGTGTCAATGAAGCGTCTCGGGAATCAGTAAGCGAGAATAACAAGGGATGAGGAATGGAAAAAACTTTGGCCCGGCCACGTGATGGAACGATTCGAAAGGCGACCGTTTGGCCGGTAAGTACCACTGCCGTTATTTGGCAGTCTTTACGAGATAGGCGATTTTGTGACTGCTGCAAGGATTGGAGGCATGTCGACATCCATGTTTATGTATGTTCTTAAAAATACGTAGCTGCCATATTTTATTTTGTTCTTTATTATTTATCGGGTGCAAATTGTTGCTTTCATAGGTAGACCTATTCATTATTTTGATTCGTGCTTGACTCTTTCAAATGAAGTGCACTAAAGTGGTTGTACTAGCTATGTGGTTTGTTTTCCTCTAATGTGTATTGAATCATTGAATATGTTTAACTATAACAGTTGCGGTATGAGGAAGACACGCATGAAAAAAGTGATTGATTAAATGATCTATGTTGTTTTTCTCAGTAATTTTTTTCTTTATTTACATCCTTCATTTTTAGAAGAGAATTGAATAGATGTTTCACATGATTTTATGTGTTATTATTGGTCTAGGGCCATATGATATTTTATGTATTATTCTTACAAAGAATGCTTTTATTTTTTCCCTTCTTTCCACTGTCACTCTGAATATTTGGATTTACTGAACGATATGTGTTTCAATTCTAGAAAATTATCATAAAAATACGTGTTTCAATTCCAAACTTTATGTCTCATTGGTAGCAGCTAATCAAAAAAATTAGGTGTATTTATCAGTTTAGAATAATTATACTATTATTTTTCAATTCAACCATAGCTGGCATAATTTGCATTTTTCACTGTAATAGAAAAAATTAGGTAGATATTTATCAGTTTAGATGTATTCTGTTCTTTAAGACGGAGGCTGGGTATGGGGATAATTTTTTCCATTGCGACAAACCGTCAGGTCTTTCGAAAGCAGCATGCTAAAGTGTGATGACCAAGCTCATTGCCTTGAGATTGTCATGTTTGTCGTGAGGTGGACAATGTGACCATGTTGGCGAAGAGATTGGTAACATGGACAGGTCACTTGGAGCGTGTGGGAATTTTCTTTTCTCCCCTTGCAACGCACGAGCAATTTTCCTAGTAAACCCTTGTGTGCTATCACTGGATTCTGATGAGAGAGCCCATGTGTGCTGTAATATGGTGAGTAGATTAATATAATCTGGCACAACTACACAAAAAATAGGCTCCCTGTTGGGGGCCCCAGATGTAAGGATAGTTGGCAGATGATAGGTTCATAATATACTGTATAGAAAGTTTGTTGCCAAACCATGATAACGAGAGCGCAGAGCCAGTAGGCAGATCGTAGTGTAGATAATAGGGGTACACCATAACCACCATAAATAAATCGGGAAAGCGGAACAAGCTGGAAAACATAGGGTTTTGCCGCTACTAATATGCAGCATATCAATCACCTACAGGCCAGCTCTATTCATCTGAAGGCGCACAACTGTTACTATCAGTTTAGTCTATCAAAGACCGCGCGGCTCCCACCATTTCCAGGGTATTATGGAGACCAACTCGAAGTGTGAAATCATTTAGTAGAACCGGCCCAATAGAGGTGCAGACTGTAGATGTCCCTGCTCCCCTTCCTGACAACAAACATACTGTGCTTCCCATACAGAACACCGCACGGGCCGCCAGCCGAACCACCGGCCCTCCTACGCCACCCCCACCCCACCCCCACCCCACCCCACCCGCGTCTAGTTTTCTTCCTTCGGCGAGGTCCCACCATCGCCCCCACAACCACCATCCCCACCCGAGCCCCTTCCTTCGCACCGGCGAACTCCGGCGATCTCTCAAAAATCGACTGACCCAATTTTGAAATTTAGTCTACTATCATTTAACTAGTGTGGAATATAAAAGGGGAAAACCATAAGCATTGCGAGTATAGTGTTGAGCATGCCATGGCGGATCTGAAGGTGCAAACGGGACAAAGGCAACTTCGTAACCAATGTTTGCTTTCAACTAACAAGTAAGTGATGGACAAGAAATCAGAGTAAAGCAACGGCAATCTATTTTCTTGCTGCGATAAATAAGTTGAGCAGATACGAAAGAGTACCGCCTCTGGTGCGGCGCCGTGTATGCATCTACTGAGAATAAGATGGTGTTGCGGTAGCGATGGCTGTCGGCGGCATGGAAGCAGATCTAGGAGGGTAGATGGTGGCGGCAGGGCGCGGTGGACGAGACGATCATGGGAGCGGCGCCGGCAAGGTGGACGACGGCGGGGATGAAGCAAGAGGATGGGATGCAAGGATCCCGGTCCAAAGCTATGGATGAGAGAGGTCGATCTCTTGTAATGGCCGACGATGTTGGGGTATCAACTCCGGCATGGTGGAGGAGGACGGCGATGGATGGGGTGGCAGACAGAGGAGGCTGGGGTGGAGAGGGTGTTTAGGCGCCCACGGACTATGAACGGGGAAATGGAGGGAGAGAGGAAGGGGGAACTATGTCTCAGGGCGCGCTTGTCTCAAATGCGAGGAAATTTACAAACTTAGCCCTCCTTTAAAATTTCCTACATCACAGCAATATTAGTCGGTTGGGGATAGGACGGTAATCTCGCATACACCGAATATTTGCCGACGAGAGTTTGTTTTTGGCGCCCACCATGTATGAATCAGGGAGGGAGTCGATTTTGGCTGAGGAGACACTGTGTTTTGGCGCACACCGTGTATGAATCCGGGCGAGAGGCGGTGATGTCACGTTTGAGTGAAATTACAAACCTACCCCTATCGAAACATATAGAAATCGAGCCGATAGGCATTGCGTGGCAGGGATAGGCAATAATTTCCATCTCGCAGATTTTGGTTTCGGGCGGTTACTGCGACTTTCCCCGCTTCGTTCAAATTTTTGCAGAGCAAGAGTGCATGTTTACCGTGCCAGCTCAATTCGAATTGTATTCTATTTTTGTTTGGGCAGGATCCATTTTCGATTGGAATAAAATTCTATATACATCATTTTTATATATATACTTTCAAAAGCACAACACCCTTTATACATAAATATGGTTTACAAATGGCATGATCTCAGATTCATAAGGCTGTATCCATCTTAATTTGGATTTTCAACTATTTGAAACCGCTTTATGTTGAAATCCAATGTATGCATTCCTCGCTAACTGTCTCCAATTAATGTGTGTTTCATGCGGGTTTTTCTTTTTTTACTTCTCAAACATGTATAATGTGTTTCACACACGCAACATATAGTGTAATCCCATTTAGACATTAATGGCATATAAACCATGCATTGTCTCTAATTAAAGAATCTATGGATCACTAATATTGAAAAACTATATAACATTACACGTGTCCCCAAATTCAAATGAATATGCATGTTTGATACACCAATTTGCGTTATGATATTATCAATGTCGTGATCTCCAGTTTAAATATTTGAATCCCCTTTAATCTAGATATTTGTCTCATATAGCTATCACTCATGCTTATATAGGAGTATCTCTCTAGACCTATACACGTTCATCGTCTCTCGAGTATCTCTTGTGCTACATGTTGTAACATCCCAAATTTTCAATTTGGAATGTTATACATTAGATCATCAATGCATATCATATTTTATTTTGCATTTTGGTTGATCTTATAAATTCTACGCAACTCAAGGACCCACGGAGAGAGTTGGGGATTTCGTTATTTTCATATTTGAGTTTTCTCAAATTTTGAGAATAAGATCATTTGATTCTATTAATTTTATCATCAATTATTTCTATTACAAAAATATGAGAGAGGGAATAAAATGACTCCCAAAATAAAGAAATATTGAGGATTTAATAAAAAAATCAAATAAGATTTTATTCCGGAGTTTTTCGGTGTTTTATTTGAATTTAGGAAAAATGTGCGTTTTTCAAAATTGCATTTAGGTCCCAAATAAATGTTCACCTTGTGCGGCTTGATTTTAGAAGCCCGTGAAAATTTATTTCGGAATTTTTGGAGTCCGTTTAGTATTTCTTTTTGTTTATTTTCTTCCGAGAGAAATAAAAAATAAAAATAAAAAAACGAACCGACCTACGGGCCGTGTCTGGATAGGACTCCGGCCCGAGGTGGCCTTTAAAAGCCGGCCCAGCCCCCCCCGGGAGAAGCCCTAGCCGCCCAGCCCCAAAGCCGCCGCCGCCACCCGCTCCCGCCACGCTGCCGCCGCCGCCCCGCGCCGCCGCCGCCCAGGTTCGCCGCGCCTCAACTTCCGTGCCATTGGTTTTTTTTAAAAAAATTAGATCGGTTTTCGTCGGATTTTTTCGTCGGTTTTTTTAGATTTGGTTTTTTTAAATAGATTGGTTTTTCCGGTTTATTTAAATAGCGAGCGTTTGTCCGTTCATTCGTTCTAGCGAGCGTTCATCGTTTTTCTTTTTTTCGGATTAAATCCGCGATTTTTCTGATCGCGATTCCTGATCGGATTTTCGTTTTAGTATAACTTTTCGCTCGTTTATCGGAATCAGGCGATTCAGGCGCCTAGAGTTTCGTCTCGAAACCCTCTATCAGTTTAATCAACTTAAACAAGTTTTTCCTACTGTAAAATTTGCCCTAGATCCAGATTAGTAGAATGAAGTTGTTTTCTTTCGCCGTTTGACTTTCGTTGCTTCGTTCGATTTGATTCTTTTTGCCAACCGGAGTTCTTAAGTTGAACCTTCTGGTTAGATCTCTTATTTGAGTTTTACCTGTGCATTAGATGAGTACTTATTGTATGCTTGTTTCTTTGTCTGTGATAGAATACCCGGAGTGCGCCGCCTGTTACTTCGAATCGTTAGGTTTCCTGGATAATCAGCAAGGCAAGTACCACTTTGATCATACCTTTTCTACTACCCAGTTTTATTGCATTAGATCAATCCTCACACATTGCATGACTAGGATCTAATTAAATTGTGGGATGGGAAGTAGATGAGGTAGTACCTATTACCTGTTTATTATCAAACCTTTGGGAGTTACTTCTGCGTTTGCTTATTATGCCATGCTATGCTAGTAGACGTGGATTGGGTGAGTGATATCCATGACAGATGTGAGTTTTATTAATTAATGGTTTATCTAAGGTGGCAACTTAAACACACATCTGGGTGGACTGAGGCACCTGGGTATTCCAGGACTTGCCTGTTTTCTTTTGGACCGCCACCTAGGTTCAAAGGGATCATGAGATTATTCATGCTAGAAACTTCTGTGTGCAGCCACAAGCTATTATGGGCTCTAGTATAGTTGACTAAGTCGTGTGAACTCTTACAATGGTAGACTAGCAGATGTAGGGCATGTAGGTGGTACGGTCTACCTGATCGTAAGGTGCTAGCGCTTCTGAAAGACTATGTCTCGGTCATCCGTCTTCTCAAACACCATGTAGTGCGAGAAACCAAACGGAGGCGATCGAGTCTTGTGGGGAAAAGTGCGCAAACCTCTGCAGAGTATATTAAACTAATCATGATTAGCCGTGTCCCCGGTTATGGACATCTTGAGTATCTAGTACCTGGATTATCATGTGAATCTCAACATGTTACTCTAAATTAATTTTGTTGGGTTTTGTTTAATGATGATGTTTAATTGGGATTGAGAATGCTGTCAACCATTCTCAATGTTTAACAACTACCATGATAGTTAAATAAAATTTATTCATTTGAAGGGAAAAATTGGCTTTACGCAAAACTGTAACCATAGAGCTTTCCACCAGCCAAATATGCATATAATATAGTTGTTTCATTCCATTACTCTCTGTGTGTTACCTTGCCAGCATATTCCATGTGCTGACCCGTTTTCGGGCTGCAACGTTAATGTTGCAGACTTTTCAGACGATGATTAAGGAGTTTTAGGTCATGGTTCTATACTCAGTGATGCCGTTGGAGTTGATGGACTCACTTATCTTCCAAGCCTTCTGCTGTTATCGTTATTAGATGGCCTTAAGCCATATTTATTGTAATAAGTTCTCTTTTGAGACACTCGATGTAATAAGTGTGTGATTGCTACTCTGCTATAAATCCTCTGAGTACTGTGTGGTGTCAGCATTACTGATCCAGGGATGACACCGGAGCACAAAGATCAGATTGTTTTAGGTCTGGTCGCCACAGAGATGGTATCAGAGCACACACTGACTATAGGACACGACCACTAAGCTAAAGACCTAGATCACTATTCACTCTCTTCTCTTCTGACTTCTCATCTTTTCTACTCTTTTAGGATGGCGGATGCAAGGAACAAGTTCACGCAACCGGATGAAGATACACCCTTTGGACGTCACTTGAAGGAAGTCACTAGATACCTGAACATAGGAGTACCAAGTTGCACAAGAACCTACAACGCCACTTTACCTAAAGAAGAGCGCTGGATGATTCAAGTTCAAGTTCCAGGACGGACGTTCATGCCAGTCACTGAGCCCATAGAGTTTTCTTTTGATGCACCAACTTGGAGTCTAGGAAAGAGCATGGCAGCTCACATCACCATGGGACGCATTGGAGAAGTCTACCGCAATGATCTCAATGATACTATCTACCAGATTTGTGGACGCCGAGATGAGCACTGGGAGATGATCAGCACCAGGAAGGATAGATCAATTGCAGCTTTTATCCAGGAGTTAAATCAGCACATTCGACGACAGGAGAACCAGATGTGTGCCGACATGATAGATCTGAAGAAGGCTAAGACTAGAATCAAGGAACTGGAGGAAGAACTCAAGGCTACACGTGAAGATTATGAATATGAAATTGAAGTATTGGTGGAGAAGAATGACGGCCTGATCAAGAAGATTGGAATATTTATGGGAGGCCCTACGCCAGTAGAGGAAGACAAAGAACCCAAGGAGATTAGTCCGGAAGACTACATCATCATCGACGGCACCGACTCAGAACCAGATAGTAGCGATGATGACTATGTTGATGAAGCTGTAGCAGATATTATGGAGTCTGCAACCAAAGATTATTTCTAGTAGACCACCTCACCGGTAGTAGTAGTCCACCATGTAAATATAGTAGTCCGAGCACTTTTGCGATAGTTAGATCGATTGTATGCCCTTGTTTGATTGAATGAAGTGAATTGTTTGCTTTTGGCCTCATGTGCATATGGGTAGTGTTTTCCCTTTAGACCCCCTCTATTCTTACATCTCATCTTTTCTAAACCCTTAGATGCCTCCGAGACGTGACCCCGGATTTGCCTTTCCACCGAAGCTCACCTAGTTGATCCAGCAGCAGAACACATTGATGCAGCTGCTAGTCCAGAATCAGAATCAGGGGAACAACAACAACCCACCACCACCACCACCTGTTGATCACTTAGCCCGTTTTCTTAGGCTGAATCCGCCGGTGTTTTCCAGTAGCACCGAGCCGATAGTAGCAGAAGATTGGCTCCTCAAGACAGCTAGGGAGTTGACCATAGCAGGATGCACAGATGTGGAGAAGGTGAAGTTTTCCGCACATCAGATAGAAGGACCCGCAGCATCATGGTGGGAGAATTTCACAGCCACTTTCCCAGTCGACACTGTCACATGGGACCAGTTTCAGCAGGCTTTTTGTACTGCACATGTTTCAGCAGGAGCTATGGCCATGAAGAAGCGTGAGTTTCGCAACTTGCGCCAAGGAGGATGGACAGTTGGCCAGTATGTGGAGGACTTTAGTAAGTTAGCACGTTATGCCCCAGATGACGTCGCTACGGATGCAGCTAAGCAGGAGAAGTTTCTGGAAGGACTGAATGATGAGTTGAGCATGCAGCTGATGGTAGCAACCTTCAACAACTACCAGGAGTTGGTAGATCGTGCTCTTATGATTGAAGGGAAGCAGCAGCAAATTGAGAATCGCAAGAGGAAGTATGGACAAGGGAAGTACAATTTAGGAGCTCAGCAGAAGCCACGTTTTACCCCTAGACCGGGAGGACATTTTCAGCATACTCATGGAGGAGGTAGCTCGCACAATCACAATGGCACCAAGAATGGAAATGGCAATGGAGGAAGCAACGGCCAGAATCGCACCAACCCATCAACCCCAGCCAAGAAGGACCTGAACCAAGTCACTTGCTTTAAGTGTCAGAAAACCGGACATTATGCCAATGAATGTCCTGAAGGCCAAAATGGCAATGGAAGTTCTGGGAAGAAGCTGAACCCTTTCAACAGGGGACATGTGAACCACGTTAGCGTGGAGGAGGTTGAAGCTCAGCCCGATGCAGTAATAGGTAAGTTTTTGGTTAAGTCATTTACTTCACTCGTTCTTTTTGATACTGGTGCATCGCATTCATACATCTCAAGGGGATTTGTGGATAAGTATAACCTATCAACCCAAGCCCTTAGGTCACCCATGTTAGTAACCTCACCTGGAGCAGAGTATGTGGCTAGTCTATGGTGTGATCGGTTACCATTAAGGATTGGTAACTATCTTTTTCCCTCAGACCTAATAGTATTGGAATCTCAAGGATTGGATGTGATATTAGGCATGGATTGGTTATCAAAGTATGAA
The DNA here is from genome assembly GCA_034509565.1 of Triticum monococcum. Taxonomy (NCBI): domain Eukaryota; kingdom Viridiplantae; phylum Streptophyta; class Magnoliopsida; order Poales; family Poaceae; genus Triticum; species Triticum monococcum. The sequence goes on from CM067842.1 coordinate 683,020,006, forward strand.
GGGAATATGGAATGTGCTAGCAAGTCAATTTTGCTTACCACACCAGAAGGGAGGAGGATCAAGTATGTATCCTGGCATGTGCCAAAGAGGACCCAAGTAAATTGCTTAACAGGAGTTGTGCAGGAGGAAGTACCAGTGGTAAGGGATTTTTCTGAAGTATTTCCAGAAGAGTTGCCCGGCATGCCACCGGATAGATATATTGAGTTCTTGATTGAGCTATTGCCAGGCACAGGGCCAATATCAAAGAGACCATATAGGATGCCAGCAAAGGATTTGGTGGAAATTAAGAAGCAGATTAAGGAGTTACTGGATAAGGGATATCATCGCCCAAGTTCTTCACCTTGGGGATCGCCAGTACTTCTAGTGGAGAAGAAAGATGGATCGTTAAGGATGGTTGTTGATTATCGAGGATTGAATGAAGTAACGATCAAAAAAAAGTACCCACTACCGATGGTCAATGATCTGTTTGATTGATTGCAAGGAGCTAAGGTATTTTCCAAGATCGATCTGCGATCAGGATACCACCAGTTGAAGATTCGAGAACAGGATATTCCTAAGACAGCTTTTACCACCAGGTATGGGCTGTACGAGTATACCGTTATGTCATTTGGTCTGACTAACGCACCTGCCTATTTTATGAACATGATGAACAAAGTGTTTATGGAGGTTTTGGATAAGTTCGTCGTAGTGTTCATTGATGATATCCTGGTTTACTCGAAGAATGAAGAGGAACATAAGGAGCATTTGCGTTTGGTACTTGGAAAGCTCAGAGAACATCAATTATATGCCAAGTTCAGCAAATGTGAGTTTTGGTTGAAGGAAGTAGGATTCCTCGGACACGATATATCTGGAGAAGGTATAGCAGTTGATCCCACTAAAGTTGATACCGTGACCAAGTGGGAAGCCCCAACAATAGTTGGAGAGATCCGGAGTTTTCTTGGACTCGCAGGATACTATCGGAGATTTATTGAGAATTTCTCGTCGGTGAAACATAGAGGGTGTGCGGCGCCCCTGTATTTGGGTGTGCCGGATTCTAATGATGGCTTCATAGTATTGCTTACGAGAGCTTGCTTTCTTGGCCCATAAATGGACCTGACTGGGCCATGATGCATATCCTTAAGTGGGTCGCGTGCCGATTTAAGTGCGGCGCCGTTTGCCGCTTTATGGGGTCGTCTATCCGACTGTGTGGCTTTCTCATTTTTTGAATGCGAGGGCTCTAGGGCCTCTTCGTCGAATTCAGGTAGTAGCTTTCTTTTCGGATAGCTTTTAGTTCGGCGACTGTCGCCGTATTTATCTGCGGTATTGATTACTTTGCTCCATCTAATCCGGAGTGCATCTTTCGCTGTTTTTAGCTTCCGCTTCTGCTTTTTTAGGCTGCGTGCAGTTGCAACGAGCCTCTCGTGGAGATTCTTCTGCTCCATAGGTTTATCCGGCGTGAGGTCGTCCGGAATGTCGTTTTCGCCAGAGGAGGGGCGTTCGGTTTCTCTATCCGTATTGCCCTGTTCGGACGGCTGCTCTAAGGCCTGCTCGTCGTCTACCGGCTCGTCCTGCTCTATGGCTGGGTTTTTATCGAGGCAGGGCTTGGATCGGCGTTTACGCCGACGCTTCGATTGCTTTTCGGGGGGTCAAACTCCCGTTCCCTCCCCTTTTTCCTCGTTGTCGCTTCCTTTAGGGGTATCCACCATGTATACATCGTGAGATGAGGTGCCTGTCCAATGCCCTATGGGCGCTGGTTCGTCGGTATCTCCTGCATCGTCATCCATACTGTCGATGTCTTCGGAGTCGAAGTTGAGCACGTCGTTTAAGTTGTCGACAGTGGCTACCAAGTGGGTGGTGGGTGGGATTTCTTCGTCTTCCGTATCCCATCCTTGCTGACCGTAATCCGGCCAGGGCTCTCCTGATAAAGAGAGGGACTTAAGAGAATTCAGGATGACGCCAAAAGGCGAGTGTTGAAAGATGTCTGCGGCGGTGAACTCTGTCGGCGTTCTGGGAATGGGGGTCCCCAGACTTGCCTGCCTGCGGCCTGCGGCGTGGCTTGAGTGGGGGCCCAACATGGCCCATCTTCATCAAGCACAAGACTCAAGACCCTCGCGAGGGGCCAAGCCTCACGAGGCGGACGACACGGCGCATCCTCAGGCGCAGCCTCCTCAGGCTGGCTCGCTAGGAGACGGAGATATCAAGGCGCGGTGCCTCGCGAGGTGCCCATGACGCAAGCCATGACGATCGAGGGTGCCAGGCGGGCGCCAGCGCGCGCAGCGTCCTCCTTTCCTCTTTGGTGCAAAGGGGACAAGCATATCCGTGGAGTACCGAGGCATCAGGCAAAGGATGCCACTTCGGTGCAACGAGACCAAGACCAGGAGGACTACGAGACGGAGGTCACCATGGAGCCCAGCCCGGCGTCACCACCAGAGCCTTTGGCAGGCGAAGACTGCTTTTGTCAGGATAGACGTACTCGCTGTCCCCCTTCAAATTAGCCCGCCATTGTTGGATCCCTTCCCGCTCAATATTTGGGAAGAGGACCAGGGCCTCTATAAATAGGACTAGCCACCCACATAGCAAGGGGTTCGGTTCGATCGGTCGGTTCACAGAGTTAGTTGGTCCGGCTAGCAAGTAGAGAGAGATAGAGAGAGAGGTGGCAAAACTCCTCCTAGTAGTTCATGACCCCTGCCAAGAACAGACCCTCGCGAGGCTGTTCTTCCTTGTATTGTTCATCCTCACCAGCCCCAGGAGGCAATCCACAAACCACACACTGGAGTAGGGTATTACACCACGTTGGTGGCCCGAACCAGTATAAACCTTGTGTCTCTTGTGTGATTCCCTTAGTAGTTTAGATCTTTGCGAGATGGGGAGGTTGACGACATGATTTCCGCACGCACCCCAGTGTTCGAACCTTAAGGGTCTGCCGGATCCCGAAATCCGACATTTGGCGCGCCAGGTAGGGGTGCGCCGGAATCTGTCTTCCACCACTCCGTTCTCCTCCGACCGTCGCATCCATGTCTGACGCTCGTCGGGCCCGCGCCGAGCGCCGGGCCGCCATCACTTATCGCGTCGCCCAGACGGCCCCCGTCGGTGGGTGTCCTCGTCGTTCCCCGTCGCCCGCCGTCAACGCGGCCACCGGCCCGGCGGGAGGCGAGCAGCAGGCATCGTCTCAGCACCCGTCCGTGCGGCAAGACGGCCGCACTACCACTCCATCACTCGCTCCAGCTGGTTCTTCGTCCCGCGCGCTCCGCGCACCCTTCGAGGCTCGGGCTGCGCTCCTCGCGGCAAACGAGCTCCTGCGCTATCGTCCCGCCGACGACGTCTATGAAGAATGGCTCGACCGCGTCGCCGAGCTTGTCCGCGCCGCAGGGGGCTCTTCCGCGCCGTCCGTCCCTCCGCACCGAACTCCGCCCCGCGCGGGCAACGAAGCTCCAGAGGCGCACCAGCCGCCTCCCCTCCAAGAAGATGCCATGGCTCTAAGGCGCTTGGTCCCTGGGTAGAACCCGCTCCGTCAGGCGCCAGCGCAGCAAGAGCGAAGCTGCCAAGAAATTCCTCGCCCGCAAGGGGCTGCCAGGGCGCTCCCTGCTCCGGCACGCTGCGACCCTGCTCCAGCTCCGGCGCGCCAAGACCCCGCCCTGCTCCTAGCTACAGCGCGTGGGGACCCTCAAGACCAAGCTCTCCACCAACCGAGGCCTTTCGTGGCCACCGCGGGCTGCCACGCCTACACCACTGAGCTGCGCAGCGTTGCGTGGCCCGGCAAGTTCAAGCCCGACCTGCCTCCTCGCTACGACGGCACAACCGATCCTGCAGAGTTCCTCCAGCTCTATGAGCTGGGCATCGAGGCTGCCGGCGGGGATGAAAAGGTCATGGCGAACTGGTTCCCCATGGCGCTCAAGGAAGGAGCTCGAACCTGGCTCCTGAATTTGGCTCCAGGCACGATCTCCTCCTGGGACCAGATGCGCGCCCGCTTTATCGCCAACTTTCAAGGTACTCGCGACCGGCCGCCTGCCGTGAGCGACATGCACCGCATCAATCAACAACCCGGAGAGACCCTGCAAAAGTACATACAACGCTTCAACAGCGCGCGCCTCAAGATCCCCAAGGTGTTCGAGGAGGCCATCATCTCCGCCTTCTCTAACGGCGTGCGTGACGTGAAGATGAAGGAGGAGATGGCGATGCACGAAGACCTCTGCACCTCCCTGGAGCTGTTCAACTTGGCGAACAAGTGCGCCAGGGCTGAGGAGGGACGTCTCTCCCTCCTCGAGCTGCCTGTTGCGGACCCAGAAGAGAAGAAGCCCAAGCCCAAGGACGCGAAGCGCAAGGGGGCTGCCCTGCTCGCAGCCGAACCGGACACCAAGCGGGGCAAGGGTCTGCGCGAACCCTCTAGAGGCAGCCGGTACTGTGTGTACCACGACCTCCACACCCACAACACCAACGAATGTCAAGAGCTCCGCGCCGTATGAGAAGGAAGGATCGGCCGTCGCCCTGACCATGCTGACCGGGGCTACGGCCGAGGAGGAGGAAGAAACCCAGGGCGCTGGGAAGACCGCGGCCCGCGCCAGGGGTGGCGCGACCAGCCTCGCGAGGACCGCTGGTGGGACCTGCCTCGTGAGGGGGACTGGAGAGACCACTCTCGTGAGGACCGCCCTCACGGCAACGCAGGCCTGCCTCCTCTGCCGCCTCCACCAAGAAGGAACGAAGACCGCCATCGAGACGAGGGGGCTGGGGGCTTCCAGGAGCCGCGCACGATCGCCTGCATCCTGGGTGGAGCTCAAGCCCCAGCCTCCCAACGCATCTTCAAGCAGTTTGCCCGTGAAGTGAATGCAGTTCTCCCCAAGCTCGAAGCAACGCGCCCCCTCAGGTGGTCGGTGTGCCCCATCACGTTCAGCTCGGCAGACCAGCTCAAGTGCGCGGCCACTGCAGGAGTCCTCCCGATGCTCTGCTCCCAAGTCATCAGCAACGTGCTGGTCACCAAGACCCTCATCGATGGTGGGGCCGGGCTCAACGTCCTGTCCGTGGAAACATTCAACAACCTCCAAGTGCCCTACGACCAGCTTCAGCCAACCAGGCCTTTCTCCGGGATCACCGACGGTTCCACAGTCCCGATCGGGCAGGTCCACCTCCCTGTCACCTTCGGGGCTCGCAGCAACTACCGCACCGAGCTCATCAACTTCGACATCGCCCACATCCGCCTGCCGTACAACGCCATCCTCGGGTACCCAGCGTTGGCCAAGTTAATGGCTGCGACTCACCACGGCTACAACGTTCTCAAGATGCCAGGAAGTGGCGGCGTCATCACAGTGCCCTGTGAAGAGAAGGATGCAGTGTGTTCCCTGGAGAGAGCCTATCAGGCCGCGTCGCTAGAGGACCCAGATCGCGGAAGCAGGAGGCTTCCCGAGACCACCCCCAAGAAGAAGAAGACGTCGTCAGGCTCGGCCCCTCAGGAGGCAGGCCCCTCAGGGCCCGTGTCTGCCCAGGGGGACCCTCCTTCCATCGCATAGGAAAGCGTGCCCGGCGCCCTCCTCAGGCAGGGCTCGGGAGCTCTCACCTGGAGGGCCACCAACCTAGCCAGGGTCACGAGGGAGGCGCTTGGGCACCATGTGGAGGCATGCTTCGCAGCACGTTTCCCTCGAGAGGGAGCCAGGCGAGGAAGATCAGACCAACAAGAGTTCATTGACGAGGCCATTCAAGAGCTACAGGAGACGAGGATCATGAGAGGTTGCCGCCGCTTGCCAGCCGTGGCCCCACATCCAGGCGAGGATGGTGGGCTGCGCGTCTGCGTCGATGTACCAGGGCTCAATCAGATCGCCACAACGGAGCGCCTCTGGCCCTCGCAAGTGGGGCGCTGCGGAGGTCCACCCCACAGCTATGTTCGCATGCCTTACGGCCTGCCGAGCAAGGCTGCGGCGTACCAGCGCCTCATGAGGGGCATCGTGGAGGCTCAGGAAGACAGGCGTTCCGTGGCCTTGGCGGAGATGAAGGCAGCTCGTGAGGAGTCAGCAGCGCCTCCGGAGCCTCCCGAGGCCCTGGGGCCTGGGGGCTCGTGAGGATCGGCTTCGGCAGCCTGTCAAGTCTGCTGCACCAATGCCACTACGTCGACGACATCCTTAGGTGACATCTTTCAAGTTCCATTCTCAGCTGGGAGCACCCTCCCAGGGTTGCATCACTCCCAGGCCGCGTGGGTCCGTCCCCGCGGCACGTATCTGCATTTACCTTTTCGTCATTAGTTTGCCTTGTTGGGGGCGCCCCTCGGGCTGCATCATCCCCAAGCCGTTCGGGCCAGACCCAGCGCCGTGTATCCCCCTAGCGTTTATTTCCAACTATGCATTGCCTATCACGCTTAGCTGCATGGTGCCCGTCCGCGGCATCTTTTCTTCCCATGTCGGCCACTTGCACGTTAAAGGGAGGGTGCCTGAGCATCATGACTCAGGGCTCTTACTGGCTCTCCAGCCCTCACCCTCTAGCCTTGCCCATGGCATCGCGACCTGGCATACCAGCGACGGCTGAGACAAGCTCGAGGGCCGAGACCCGAGGATGTAGAGTACTGGCATCTAATCAAATTTTGCAGGGACACATTCCAAGATACGACCCAGTGTCAGGCGCAACCCGCCCAGAGGTATGGCCTCGTGAGTCCCGCGCTGGCTCACGGGTGCCCAGATACACCTCGCCTACTCCAACCAGCAAGCTCTTGAGTGACTAACGACCGACTAACGGCCGCCATGGCAACACCATCTTCTTTCTGTGATGACCCTGCAGGATCCCTAGAGGGAACCATGCAAGCCGAGGCCCTCACGAGGTTTCCTTCGCCCTCGCCCGCGCGAACCGCTTGCATGTTAAAGGGGGGGCGCCTGAGCATCGCGACTCAGGGCTCTTACTGGCTCTCCAGCCCTCACCCTCTGGCCTTGTCCACGGCATCGCGACTTGGCATACCAGCGACGGCTGAGACAAGCTCGAGGGCCGGGACCCGAGGACGTAGAGCAGAAAGGGGAGCAGAGGCGGGGAAGAGGGGGCCTCGCGAGGACCTTGCCGAGCGATTCCGCTCCTGCCTACGCACGGACCCAACGGCACACCTGGAACGGCCCCTGATCCTCAGGATAAGTTACCACCCACGACACTGGCTGCTGCAGCACTACCCCCGCACCTAAAGCAACTCCGTACTAGCGACGTTGCTTCCCTTTCTCACTAAGCGACGGCTGCTTGGGCGCCAAAGGGGACCTCCTGAGCATCGTGACTCAGGGGCTCTTACCGGACCTCGGGTCACTCACCTCCTGGCCTTGACCACGGCATCGCGACCTGGCATACCAGCGACGGCTGACGCCGCCTTGGGACTGGGACCTGTCGGCGTAGAGCACCAAGCCCTCGTGAGGTGCGAAAGGGAAGGCTGAACTATAACGGAGTTGGCAACTCGCACGGATCCACGTCAAAAGGTTATACATATTAACAAACAGGACTACAGACACCTTACAAGCCCCCACGGGGCGCATTCTAATTCCTCGCGGGGAACGAATCCTAAGGGATGCTAACTACATGAGCTACTGCGGGAGACGCCATCATCAACAGTGGGCCGTCAGGCACCGGCGCCAACTCCATCCAGATCAGGGTTGGTGACGGCCTGACGCGTCCGCCCTGCTCCTGGAGCGGCGACGACTCGGGGGCTCGTAGCTGTCGTCGTTCGTCTCCGGAGTCGCGAAGCCTTCGCTGGAATCGCTGGACCCTCGGGCGCCTCTGCCCAGGGGGCGGTCGACGGGCCTAGCCCTCACCAGGGCGAGGTCCTGGCCACCTCTCCCACGGCAGCACTCCAGCCGGCGCCCGATCGCATCGAAGACCTTGAAGAACATCACCGTCGCGCCGTCGTACTCCAGGTGGACCGCGAAGACGCCTCTTTCCCTGTAGACCCGGGCGATCTCCCTCCAGCCGTGGGACATGTAGACCGCGCCCGGGGCAGCGACGACGACCTCGGCCTCGGTCGCGGGGGCGCTGCAGTCGGTGTGCTGCAGCTGGAGCTCCAGGGGCCCTCCTGGAGGAACGATGGAGGCGAAGAAGGGAGGAAGACGGATCCAGGACTGAAGGGGAGTGACGACGTGGAGCACGAACTCACGGGAGGAGCCCTCGGTATGGACTCCAGGAGGAACCACCCATGCCTTCGTAACCCGACGGCGCCGACGACGGCGCTGACCGCAGGGATCAGCATCAACACCTCCGGGGCCCTCGACATGGGCGTACAAGGGTAGCGGGAACCCCGGCGGAGCCCGCTCGTCCCAGGGCCTCACCGCTGCCGGATGGTCCTCTTCGTCCCGGCTGCAATGGGCGAGTCGCTTCTTCGGCGGGAGAGGGTCTGGCCCTTCTTGAGGAGCCTTTCCCTTCTCTGCTGCAGAGAACCGGCGAATCGGAGCCATCACACTAAGACGGAGCAAGAACTGAGGCGAAGGAGAGAGCAAGAAGAGATGGACTGGATGGGCACGCGCGGTGCCGTACTTATAGCCGGCGAAGGCCAACCGCCGGTCTCCACGATCACAGGTAATCATAACACGTTCTGCATGCAGGGACTTATCCGACTCGCACAATCACTAAGGCATCATGGGGAAGCGGAGACGCCACGTCCAATCAACCGCCACGCGGTGTCCAAACCCGCAGGTTGTTAGGGCCCGCGGTGCTTCGCCCTTGCCCTTTCGCCTCTCGGCACGGCCAAGTCCATGCGCGCCACAGGCCCGGGGGCTACTGTCGGCGTCCTGGGAACGGGGGTCCCCAGACTTGCCTGCCTGCGGCCTGCGGCGTGGCTCGAGTGGGGGCCCAACATGGCCCATCTTCATCAAGCACAAGACTCAAGACCCTCGCGAGGGGCCAAGCCTCGCGAGGCGGATGACACGGCGCATCCTCGGGCGCAGCCTCCTCAGGCTGGCTCGCGAGGAGACGGAGATATCAAGGTGGGGTGCCTCGCGAGGTGCCCATGACGCAGGCCATGACGATTGAGGGCGCCAGGCGGGCGCCAGAGCATGCAGCGTCCTCCTTTCCTCTTTGCTGCAAAGGGGACAAGTATATCCGTGGAGTATCGAGGCATCAGGCAAAGGTTGCCACTTCGGTGCAACGAGACCAAGACCAGGAAGACTACGAGACGGAGGTCACCATGGAGCCCAGCCCGGCGTCACCACCAGAGCCTTTGGCAGGCGAAGACTGCTTTTGTCAGGATAGACGTACTTGCTGTCCCCCTTCAAATTAGCCCGCCATTGTTGGATCCCTTCCCGCTCAATATTTGGGAAGAGGACCAGGGCCTCTATAAATAGGACTAGCCACCCACATAGCAAGGGGTTCGGTTCGATCGGTCGTTTCGCAGAGTTAGTTGGTCCGGCTAGCAAGTAGAGAGAGATAGAGAGAGAGAGAGGTGGCAGAACTCCTCCTAGTAGTTCATCACCCCTGCCAAGAACAGACCCTCGCGAGGCTGTTCTTCCTTGTATTGTTCATCCTCACCAGCCCCAAGAGGCAATCCACAAACCACACACTGGAGTAGGGTATTACACCACATTGGTGGCCCGAACCAGTATAAACCTTGTGTCTCTTGTGTGATTCCCTTAGTAGTTTAGATCTTTGCGAGACGGGGAGGTTGAGGACGTGATTTCCGCGTGCACCCCAGTGTTCGAACCTTAAGGGTCTGCCGGAACCCGAAATCCGACAAACTCCATTATCGGCGCCCAATTGGATTCGATCGGCAGGGGCACGGGGGGTTCGGAGTCCGGGGAGGAGTCCGGATCCTCGGAGTCACGGGTTATGCAGAGTGCGGGGCTAGCGTTCGGCTCAATCGCCTTTGAGATCGCAGCCCCCGAGGTGGCGTCCAACCGCTCGTCCTCGATTGGCGCAATAGGCTCTGAGTTAGAGGTCGGAACCGATGCGTGAGCGGCCTCCAAGACACTGCCCGGAGGCAGAGCTAGATCATGCCCCGCGAGATAGTGCGGCGCGCTTGGCCGTGGCTCGAACCCGTCGAAGGTCAAGTCTCCGCGAATGTCGGCCATGTAGTTTAAGCTTCCAAACCTGACTTGATGGCCAGGGGCGTAGCTTTCGATCTGCTCCAAGTGGCCAAGAGAATTGGCCCGCAGAGCGAAGCCGCCGAAGACGAAGATCTGTCTGGGTAGAAAAGTCTCACCCTGGACCGCCTCGTTGTTGATGATCAAAGGAGCCATCGGACCTAACAGCAACGACACAAAGGAACTCTTAATGAAAGCACCAATGTCGGTGTCAAAACCGGCGGATCTCGGGTAGGGGGTCCCAAACTGTGCGTCTAGGCCGGACGGTAACAGGAGGTAGGGAACATGATGTTTTACCCAGGTTCGGGCCCTCTTGATGGAGGTAAAACCCTACGTCCTGCTTGATTAATATTGATTATATGGGTAGTACAAGAGTGGATCTACCACGAGATCGAGGAGGCTAAACCCTAGAAGCTAGCCTATGGTATGATTGTTGTCTATGGAGTTGATGAAGTTGTCCTACGGACTAAAACCCTCTGGTTTATATAGACACCGGGTAGGGTTAGGGTTACATAGAGTCGGTTACAATGGTAAGAGATCTTGAATATCCACATCACCAAGCTTGCCTTCCACGCCAAGGAAAGTCCCATCCAGACACGGGACGTAGTCTTCAATCTTGTATCTTCATAGGCCTGGAGTCCGGCTGAAGGTATAGTCCGGCTACCCGAACACCCCCTAATCCCGGACTCCCTCAGTAGCCCCTGAACCAGGCTTCAATGACGACGAGTCCGGCGCGCAAATTGTCTTCGGCATTGCAAGGCCGGTTCCTCCTCCAAGCCCTTCGTGGAAGATTGTAAACACCAAGAGTAATGTCCGGCTCTGCAAAATAAGTTTCCACATATTGCCATAGAGAGAATAATATTAAGACAAATCAAATCTGCTGACGTATTCCGCAGTGCGCCATCACACTACGGCCAAGTCTTTTATGAATCGTTTTTACTTTTTCACCTCAGCGTGTTTTGCGAGGCGGTTTCCTTGGCACGTCTTGTCAAAGCACAGATCGTGTACCCCCTTTTACGGGATTCTCATCAATACGTACGTGGGTAACCCAATCGTGCTTGTTAGCATGTTTCCTCGATTAAAGGCGAGTCCCAAACGATTATGGGGAGGGCTCCTGGTATTCAGCCTCTTATAAAGAGACCAGGGCCTTATCTTTTCTCCAATCCAAAACAAGTTCGCCCGTCGCCTCGAGTTCCAACACCCTAGGCTCTAGATTCCGGGCGCCTCGGACCTTCGACAATGTCCGGTTCCGACTTTCAAGGCCGATGGATGCCCTCCTCCGTCATGGAGGAGGATGTGCTAAAGTTGAGAAAGGCTAAGTTCCTGACCGGCGAAATTTGGCATAGGTTGCCTGCTCAAGGACAACTCATTCCCAGCCCCCAACCCGGTGAGAGCGTGGTGTTCATGTCTCACTTCCTCCGGGGGTTGGGCTTCCCAATGGATCCCTTTGTGAGGGGACTGCTGTTTTATTACGGGCTGGAATTCCACGACTTAGTTCTGGAGTCGATCCTCCGTGTTACCCCTCACTTCGGACTATGGCTCAAGACCTTCAAAATGGAGCCGAAGATGATCGAGGGACGGCACGCAGAGTGCGGAGGCACTGTTATAAGCAAAAATGCTGATTTTCCATGGCCCGAGGGCTCTTTTCAAGAGGAGCCAGGCTTGTGGCAACGAGAGTAGTTTTATATCACCACTCCCCGGAGCACCAAATGGGTGGCGCCTCCTGCCATTCGCTCGGGTCCCCCACTACGGCTAGCGTCATGGGTCAACGGAGGACTAAATTGGGGCTTGCCCAAAGACGTGCCCTTGTTACATGGCCGAATTAAGGATCTCTTGGAAGGAGACCTCAGCTTGGTCAAGGTGATGCAGGTCATGCTGATTCACCGAATATTGCCCGGCAAACGACGCCCCCTTCGCCTATGGGAGTTTAATCCAGAGGGACCACGAGCTCTCCAAAACTTTATGGGCGCGACGCCCAGGGAGATGTACAAACTGTTCTTCGGATCACAAGAGATGTGTCCGGATTTAACCGAGGACGCAGGCCTAAGCCGCAATCGCCCGGATACTCAAGTAAGCAACCTTGTGCCGGACCTTCTATCCGTATAATTGTCATAAACTTGCCCCTAAAAGAGCCATCCTTTTAAACAGGAGTGGATAGCGAAGGCAAAGCTGATCAGGTGTCCGGCTCCCCTTCCGGAAACCAGGCCGGATCCCGTGCTAGTCAGGATGCTGGAGATAATGCCTCTGGAGGGGGAGGACAAGGAAGCTATGGCCTCCTCGAAGGAGGCTGCTCCGAAGGGAGGAACCGACGATTCCTCTCCTAAGGGGAAGAAGAGAGTCGCCTCTGACGACCCGGAAACCATGGCCGCAAAGCGGGGGAGAAAATCCTCATCAGAGGGTCCGACGCCGGGGAGTTCCTCGGCCGGACTACGCCCTCAAGGGGATCAGCCCTCCAGCGAGCCGTAAGTAGAGAAAGATTTTCCTTTTGAGGGATGAAGGAAATCCTTGATTTATGTCTGAGAAGATTACCCAAACTTTTACCTTGTAGCACGGACCTGAGCCCTTCTCAGCAGAGCTCGTCTTCGGGGGATCTTCTTCCGGAGATAATGGAGAGCGGGACGCCTCCTCCTGCCGTGCCGCCTAGCGAGGCCGGCGATCCTGAGGTATCGTCGCGGAGGGTTTTTCCGAATCCGGCAGGAGCGGAAGATAGTGTGGCCCCCCGAGGTTCTCCGCGTCCGGACTTTGAAAGAGGTCATGGGACGAGCCCGGCACCGTCTGGTGCTCGGGCGGAGGAGCTAAAAATTCTGCTGGGGTGAGCTTGCATTTCAGAGGAGCACCGTGCCTTGATGGGCATGGTGATTGAAAGGATTTCATCTGCAGAGAGAGGATTGCATGAGGCCGTCAAAAGTTTACTGACGGGTTTCGAGGTATATTAGATAATGTACACCTTTGGCAATTGCACATGAATAAGATGCGCCCTGTGTAGATAGTAGCCCCTGAGACTCTGTGTGTCGTCAAGAAATGACGGCACGCGGAGGATCATAATCCCAGGTCTAAGATGTCGCCTTTGAATGTAGGCGGTAGGGTGTCCGGAATCGAGCGGAACTGACGATTTTGCCGAACTAAAGTGGCAACTGGACGTGGCAGAAGCCGATATCATGCTTGTCAACAAGCGGCTTGAGGAAGCTCAAGGTATGTAATTCCCCGAGCGGTATGAGGTAAGAACAGTTTGAAGCCTGTGTCTTACAATGTGTGTGCTTGACGCAGATGGTGCGGCCGCCGTGGAGAGCCTTAGGGCAGAACTTGCCCGAGCTAAAGAGCAAGCCAGAAAAAGTGATGCGGCCGCCAAAAAAGCCCTTGAAGAGTTGAGAGTCGAACAGGCTGCCCATTGCCGAAGCAAGGAAGAGATGGCCAAGATGGCCGAAAAGTTAAAAAGCACTATAGACTGTTGAAGACTTCTTGAAGAAGAAGACCAGGCAAAACAAACGGATTTAGAGAAGGCCACTGCCAATGCCAAGGACGCGCGCTCTGCGATGAGAGCTGCGAAGGAGGAGCTGCGTCAGGCCGAACAAATTGCGGCTGGAAAGCCCTTTATGCTGCGAAGGAAATTTTGCGACCCGAAGTTTGCTCCGTTGGACCGGATGTGGAGTGTGGAGGATACCTATCTGGATTTGGCTGCGAGTGCTGCTGATGCGACCGAACACTTTCGAGATCAGAAAGATCATGAAGTGGAAGAGCTTTTCTGGTCGCAGTTTCACAATCCAGAGCGTCCACTGGCAGTGGACGATCGTTTGGCTCAATGGGCTGAACTGAATAGATTGTCCGGACTTGCCATGAAGTACGTCATGGGTCATCTATGGCCGGGGAGATCGGAGCCGAAGAGTTATTTCAGCTTGGTGCAGCAAATCCTTGACGCGGTGCCGCGTATAAATACAATGAAGAGGTCAGCATGCATAGAGGGCTCAAGGATGGCTCTTGCCCGTGTTAAGACATACTGGGCGGAGATGGAGACCACCGTTGTTGCATCCCGTAATTCAGACAAAAGTCGAGTACCCTCCGAGCACTATTTTCAGGAAGTCCTTGAAGGCTCTCGTGTAATAGAGACACAGTGCTCGAAAGATGCTATGTTATGATAGCACATGTAATTATAAAGTAATATTTTGATAAACTATAGTGGTCTTTTTTATACTTGTGCCTCAAGTATTGTAAACACCTTCTATGCGGCCGTTTTAAGATATATATATATATATATATATATATATATATATATATATATATATATATAGAATCTGAAAGATGGCAGTCGTTGGCTTCAGCCCCCACGCACATAGTGCGGGGGTGCTCGCAGAAAACGCATTTTCACACTTAATCCAACGTCTTGGTCCTACAAAGGAGGTGATAGTGCAGCGGGCCAGGCAACCAGACTATAATGCTTTAACACTTTCACTTAGCCATAGGAGTTTGAAAATGAGACTCTTTAGGTAGCTCCTTGGTGGCAACTACGCTCGTCCGAATTCGGGGCGCGTATGTGCCTGACCGGGAAGCGACCCTTCGTTAATGCGGATGAATCCGATAGATTCCGATAGGTCATCGAGTGGCTGACCAGTCTCACGCTACATCATGAAAGTCAGTTTTCGGCTTTCTCTACTGAGGTGCTCGCCCTGGCCGAACCGGGGGCACAATCGCAGTAGTTCTCCTGGTGCTACCTTAGCCGATAGAGCGGAACGTAAGGTAGCGTAACTCAGGGGCCGGGCAACCCAACATTTGACCAATGACATGATTCGGAGCTGATGCATATAATGCCAAAACCCGCGACGCCGAACACTCCCTAAGGCGTTCGGTCTTTATGAGTGCGGGCCAAACAACACTCTTCATTAAAAAAGCCCCAAGTGTCCAGGTACGCGCAAAAATTCTGATGTGGCCACATGCCAAGATGCCAGCCTCCTCCTTCGTTATACTGGAAAGAAAAAACCAAGGGAGGTGTAGCAACAAGAGGCAGTAAGAAAGGTTTACGCAGGGTCTTAATCTAAAAAGAATCCTTTAGGACGGGTCCCTACTGCACGTCTGCGCCTGTGTCTCCGTTGTGCCGTATCCTGGACAGGCACCGCACGACGTTCATCTGTAAAAGAGAGGAACTGAGTTTGGGTCGTGCCGGAAAAGATAATAATAAGCAAAATATAAAGTAAAATATGGAACTTTGAGCTTTATTGTCTCTTTATTCTATATGCGTGGAGCCCCTAGTGCGGGGGTATATGGCCACTAAGCCTGCATCAATGATGATTTTGTACCGAACTCGTCTATCCGCGTTCGTGGTATTTAATGACCTATTTTGAAGTTTTTGGCCGGTGAGACCATTTTGCTATGGGACTGTCAAGGCGGCCGCACAGTCCTCCGCTTGGGGAGGCGCACTTTAGTGCTTCCCCTTCAAAGAGATGATGCCTCCTGGACCGGGCATCTTAAGCGTAAGAGATGCATAATGCGGTATTGCGTTAAAGCGAGCGAAAGCTTCGCGTCCTAGTAGTGCTTGATAGCGACTTGAGAACGAGACGATATGGAAGGTCAGCTTTTCACGGCGGAAGTTATCGGCAGAGCCGAATATGACTTCGAGCCGAAGAGAACCCATACAACGGGTGTCCGGACCAGGTATTACCCCTTGAAAGGAGGTTTTGCTGCGGCGGATTCTTGCTGGGTTTATCCTCATGTGCTGGATTGTATCCTGATACATCAGGTTTAGTCCACTGCCACCGTCCATAAGGACATTTGAAAACTGGAGTCCGCCAATTATTGGATCGAGTATCAAGGCAGTCCAATCTGCATTCTTGATATTTCTAGAATAATCTAGTTGATCAAAGATGATCGTTTTTGACAACCAGTGGCCGGACCCGTTAGGGATGGGCCGTGTGGTGCGTACCTTTACGGGCGCCGCATGTTTAGTTATGTGAAGTGAGTTCATTGTTTTTACTTCCTGTCGGAAGTTCTTTTGTTTCCTGGTACTCTGCTTTTGGGGTTCGTCCTCGTCTTTGCTTGGTATGTCGAGCCCCTTGTGTTCGGCATTGAGTCTGCCGGATTGTTTGAAAACCCAACAGTCTCTGTGGGTATGGTTAGCAGGCTTCCCGGGAGTACTGTGTATCTGACATATCCTGTCCAGGATTTTATTTAGGTTGGATGGATCATCCCTGTTATCCTGGGGGGCGGTTTTTCCTGATTTTGTCGTGAGCCT
The DNA here is from genome assembly GCA_034509565.1 of Triticum monococcum. Taxonomy (NCBI): domain Eukaryota; kingdom Viridiplantae; phylum Streptophyta; class Magnoliopsida; order Poales; family Poaceae; genus Triticum; species Triticum monococcum. The sequence goes on from CM067842.1 coordinate 683,036,221, forward strand.
TTGAATCCGGCATTGACTGCCGTGCTCTTCGGACTTTTGTCCTTAGTCCGGCGACGGTCCTTGTTGCGTCGCAGTTTTCCGTTTCCATCCCTAGTTTCGGATGTACTTGGGTCGCTGGGGCTGCACCTTGCCAACCAGTTGTCCTCCCCTGCACAAAAGCGGGTCATGAGGTTTGTCAGTGCGGCCATTGTTCTTGGCTTTTCTTGGCCAAGGTGTCTGGCAAGCCATTCGTCTCGGACGTTATGCCTGAAAGCTGCTAAGGCTTCGGCATCCGGATAGTCGACTATCTGATTCTTTTTAGTGAGGAATCTATTCAAGAACTGCCAAGCTGATTCTCCGGGTTGCTGAATTATGTGACTGAGATCGTCTGCATCCGGGGGGCGGACATAGGTCCCTTGAAAGTTTGTTTGGAAAGCATCCTCGAGCTCTTCCCAACTTCCAATTGTGTTTTCGGGAAGGCTTTTAAGCCAATGCCGGGCTGGCCCTTTAAGCTTAAGGGGTAAATATTTTATGGCGAGGAGATCATCTCCTCTAGCCATGTGTATGTGGAGGATATAATCCTCTATCCAGACTCCAGGGTCTGTTGTTCCATCGTATGCCACTATGTTTACGGGTTTCAATCCCTCTGGAAATTCATGGTCCAGGACCTCGTCGGTGAAACATAGAGGGTGTGCGGCGCCCCTGTATTTGGGTGTGCCGGATTCTAATGATGGCTTCATAGTATTGCTTACGAGAGCTTGCTTTCTTGGCCCATAAATGGACCTGACTGGGCCATGATGCGTATCCTTAAGTGGGTCGCATGCCGATTTAAGTGCGGCGCCGTTTGCCGCTTTATGGGGTCGTCTATCCGACCATGTGGCTTTCTCATTTTTTGAATGCGAGGGCTCTAGGGCCTCTTCTTCGAATTCAGGCAGTAGCTTTCTTTTCGGATAGCTTATAGTGCGGCGACTGTCGCCGTATTTATCTGCGGTATTGATTACTTTGCTCCATCTAATCCGGAGTGCATCTTCCGCTGTTTTTAGCTTCCGCTTCTGCTTTTTTAGGCTGCGTGCAGTTGCAACGAGCCTCTCATGGAGATTCTCCTGCGTGAGGTCATTCGGAATGTCGTTTTCGCGGGAGGAGGGGCGTTCGGTTAATCTATCCGTATTGCCCTGTTCGGACGGCTGCTCTAAGGCCTGCTCATCGTCTACCGGCTCATCCTGCTCTATGGCTGGGTTTTTATCGAGGCGGGGCTTGGATCGGCGTTTATGCTGACGCTTCGATTGCTTTTCGGGGGGTCGAACTCCCGTTCCTTCCCCTTTTTCCTCGTTGTCGCTTCCTTTAGGGGTATCCACCATGTATACATCGTGAGATGAGATGGCTGTCCAATGCCCTATGGGCGCTAGTTCGTCGGTATCTCCTGCATCGTCATCCATACTGTCGATGTCTCCGGAGTCGAAGTTGAGCACGTCGTTTAAGTTGTCGACAGTGGCTATCAAGTGGATGGTGGGTGGGATTTCTTCGTCGTCCGTATCCCATCCTTGCTGACCAAAATCCGGCCAGGGCTCTCCTGATAAAGAGAGAGACTTAAGAGAATTCAGGATGACGCCAAAAGGCGAGTGCTGAAAGATGTCTACGGTGGTGAACTCCATTATCGGCGCCCAATCGGATTCAATCGGCAGGGGCGCGGGGGGTTAGGAGTCCAGGGAGGAGTCCGGATCCTCGGAGTCACGGGTTATGCAGAGTGCGGGGCTAGCGTTCGGCTCGATCGCCTTTGAGATCGCAGCCCCTGAGGTGGCGTCCAACCGCTCGTCCTCGATTGGCGCAATAGGCTTCGAGTTAGAGGTCGGAACCGATGCGTGAGCGGCCTCCAGGACACTGCGCGGAGGCGGAGCTAGATCATGCCCCGCGAGATAGTGCGGCGCGCTTGGCCGTGGCTCGAACCCGTCGAAGGTCAAGTCTCTGCGAATGTCGGCCGTGTAGTTTAAGCTTCCAAACCCGACTTGATGGCCAGGGGCGTAGCTTTCGATCTGCTCCAAGTGGCCAAGAGAATTGGCCCGCAGAGCGAAGCCGTCGAAGACGAAGATCTGTCCGGGGAGAAAAGTCTCACCCTAGACCGCCTCATTGTTGATGATCAAAGGAGCCATCAGACCTAACGGCGACGACACAGAGGAACTCTTAATGAAAGCACCAATGTCGGTGTCAAAACCGGTGGATCTCGGGTAGGGGTCCCGAACTGTGCGTCTAGGCCGGATGGTAACAGGAGGCAGGGAACATGGTGTTTTACCCAGGTTCGGGCCCTCTTGATGGAGGTAAAACCCTACGTCCTGCTTGATTAATATTGATGATATGGGTAGTACAAGAGTGGATCTACCACGAGATCGAGGAGGCTAAACCCTAGAAGCTAGCCTATGGTATGATTGTTGTCTATGGAGTTGATGAAGTTGTCCTACGGACTAAAACCCTCCGGTTTATATAGACACTGGGTAGGCTTAGGGTTACATAGAGTCGGTTACAATGGTAAGAGATCTTGAATATTCGCATCGCCAAGCTTGCCTTCCACGCCAAGGAAAGTCCCATCCAGACACGGGTCGTAGTCTTCAATCTTGTATCTTCATAGTCCTGGAGTCCGGCTGAAGGTATAGTCCGGCTACCCGAACACCCCCTAATCCAGGACTCCCTCACCAGGCATGCCACCGGATAGAGATATTGAGTTCTTGATTGAGCTATTGCCAGGCACAGGGCCAATATCAAAGAGACCATATAGGATGCCAGCAAAGGATTTGGTAGAAATTAAGAAGCAGATTAAGGAGTTACTGGATAAAGGATATATTCGCCCAAGTTCTTTGCCTTGGGGATCACCAGTACTTCTGGTAGAAAAGAAGGATGGATCGTTAAGGATGGTTGTTGATTATCGAGGATTGAATGAAGTAACGATCAAGAACAAGTACCCACTACCGATGATCAATGATCTATTTGATCAATTGCAAGGAGCTAAGGTATTTTCCAAGATCGATCTGTGATCAGGATACCACCCGTTGAAGATTCGAGAACAGGATATTCCGAAGACAGCTTTTACCACCAGGTATGGGCTGTATGAGTATACCGTTATGTCATTTGGTCTGACTAACGCACCTGCCTATTTTATGAACATGATGAACAAAGTATTTGTGGAGTTCTTGGATAAGTTCGTCGTAGTGTTCATTGATGATATCCTGGTTTATTCGAAGAATGAAGAGGAGCATAAGGAGCATTTGCATTTGGTACTTGGAAAGCTCAGAGAACATCAATTATATGCCAAGTTCAGCAAATGTGAGTTTTGGTTGAAGGAAGTAGGATTCCTCGGACACGTTATATCTGGAGAAGGTATAGCAGTTGATCCCACCAATGTAGATACCGTGACCAAGTGGGAAGCACCAACTACCGTTGGAGAGATCCGGAGTTTTCTTGGACTCGCAAGATACTACCGGAGATTCATTGAGAATTTCTCAAAGATTGCGAAGCCTATGACGGAGTTGTTGAAGAAGGATACCAAGTTCAAATGGACTAAGGAATGTGAGGCTAGTTTCTAGGAGTTGAAGAAATGCTTAGTTACCTCACTAGTGTTGATTTTGCCAGATCAAACCAAGGACTATGAGGTGTATTGCGATGCTTCACGTCAAGGACTTGGAGCAGTGCTTATGCAGGAAGGGAGAGTTGTTTCATATGCCTCAAGACAACTGAAGCCTCATGAGTTAAATTATGCCACACATGATTCAGAGCTAGCAGCCGTAGTGCATGCTTTGAAAACATGGAGGCATTTCCTCATTGGAAATCATTGTGAGGTGTACACGGATCATCAGAGCTTGAAGTACATTTTCACACAGAAGGAGTTGAATCTCAGACAAAGGAGATGGTTGGAGCTTATCAAGGATTATGATATGAAATTGCATTATCACCCCGGAAAGGCTAATGTAGTAGCTGACGCATTAAGCCGTAAGAGCCATGTCAATACGTTAATGACGGGAGAAATACCCAAGGAGTTAGCAGAAAATCTTCGTAAACTATGTTTGGAAATAGTTCCGAGAGGCTATGTAGCAGCATTGGAGATTCAGTCAACTTTGATGGATAGAATCAGGGAAGCTAAGAAAACTGACCAATAGATTGCTGCTATAAAGGAGAAACTGAGCAAAGGAAAAGCTAAGGGATTCCGTGAGGATGAGCACAACACCCTATGGTTTGAAGACCGCATTTACGTGCCCAATGACCCGGAGATCAGGAAGTTGATTTTGCAAGAGGCACACGATTCACCATATTCGACTCACCCAGGAAATACCAAGATGTATTTGGATTTGAAGGACATTTTCTGGTGGACCGGAATGAAGAAGGATATTGCGGAGTATGTAGCAGTTTGTGATGTATGCCAGAGAGTAAAGGCAGAGCATCAGAAGCCAGCAGGATTGTTACAACCATTGCCGATACCCGAATGGAAGTGGGATAAGCTAGGCATGGATTTTATCACGGGATTACCCAGGACTCGTTCAGGCTATGACTCGATTTGGGTTGTAGTCGATCGATTGACGAAAGTAGCTCATTTCATCCTAGTAAAGACCACTTATACCAGTGCTAAGTTGGCAAAGATATACATGACCAAGATCGTATGTCTGCATGGAGTTCCAAGGAGTATCGTATCAGATAGAGGAACCCAGTTTACCTCAAAGTTCTGGAAGCAGTTGCATGAAACTTTGGGTACTAGGCTAGAATTCAGTACATCTTTTCATCCACACACAGATGGACAGACCGAGAGAGTCAATCAGATTTTGGAGGATATGATAAGAGCTTGTGCGCTAGATTATGGATCTAGTTGGGACGGCAATCTGCCATATGCAGAGTTCTCTTACAACAACAGTTACCGAACCAGTTTAAAGATGGCCCCTTTCAAAGCCTTGTACGGAAGGAGGTGTAGGACACCGTTGTCGTGGGATGAAGTTGGAGACCGCCAGTTGTTTGGACCTGACTTGATTCAAGAGTCTGGACAGAAGGTGAAGTTGATTCGCGATAGGCTCAAGATATCCCAGTCCATACAGAAAAGTTATGCAGATTCTAAATGCAAGGAGACAGTTTACGAAGTCGGAGATAGAGCTTATCTTCGAGTATCTCCACTTCGGGGAACCAAGCGTTTTGGAGTTAAAGGAAAGTTAGCGCCATGATTTGTAGGACCATATCGAGTTTTGGAGCGTATGGGAGAAGTGTCCTACAAGTTGGAATTGCCCGAAGGATTGTCAGGAGTTCATGATGTGTTCCACGTTTCCCAGTTGAAGAAATGTCACGCGGACATGGCTGACATACCATTGAGAGACACAGTGCCTTTGGAAACTATTCAGTAGGATAACGATTTGACGTACGAGGAGAAACCAATTAAGATTCTCGAGTTTGCCACCCGAGTTACCCGCAGCAAGGTTATCAAGTTTTGCAAAGTCCAGTGGAGCCACCACACAGAGGATGAAGCCACCTGGGAGCGAGAGGAAGATTTGCTCAAGGACCACCCTCACCTATTTTCTAGCCAACCCGAATCTCGAGGGCGAGATTCATCTTAAGGGGGGTAGGTTTGTAACATCCCAAATTTTCAATTTGGAATGTCATACATTAGATCATCAATGCATATCATATTTTATTTTGCATTTTGCTTGATCCTAGAAATTCTACGCAACTCAAGGACCCACGGAGAGAGTTGGAGATTTCGTTATTTTCATATTTGAGTTTTCTCAAATTTTGAGAATAGGATCATTTGATTTTATTTATTTTATCGTCAATTATTTCTATTACAAAAATATGAGAGAGGGAACAAAATGACTTTCCCAAAATAAAGAAATATTGAGGATTTAATAAAAAACAAATAAGATTTTATTCCAGAGTTTTTCGGTGTTTTATTTGAATTTAGGAAAAATGTGCGTTTTTCAAAATTGCACTTAGGTCCCAAATAAATGTCCACTTTGTGCGGCTTGATTTTAGAAGCCCGTGAAAATTTATTTCAGAATTTTTGGAGTCCATTTAGTATTTCTTTTTATTTATTTTCTTCTGAGCGAAATAAAAAATAAAAATAAAAAAACGAACCGACCTTCGGGCCGTGTCCGGATAGGACTCCGGCCCGAGGTGGCCTTTAAAAGCCGGCCCAGCCCCCCCGGGAGAAACCCTAGCCGCCCAGCCCCAAAGCCGCCGCCGCCGCCACCCGCTCCCGCCCCGTCGCCGCCACCCCGCAGCCGCCGCCGCCCCGCGCCGCCGCCGCCGAGGTTCGTCGCGCCTCGACATCCGTGCCATCGGTTTTTTTAAAAAAATTAGATCGGTTTTCGTCAGATTTTTCCGTCGGTTTCTTTTAGATTCGGTTTTTTTATATGGATTGGTTTTTCCGGTTTATTTAAATAGCGAGCGTTCGTCTGTTCGTTCGTTCTAGCGAGCGTTCATCGTTTTTCTTTTTCTCGGATTAAATCCGTGATTTTTCTAATCGCGATTCCTGATCCGATTTTCGTTTTAGTATAACTTTTCGCTCGTTTATCGGAATCAGGCGATTCAAGCGCCTAGAGTTTCGTCTCGAAACCCTCTATCAGTTTAATCAACTTAAACAAGTTTTTGCTACTGTAAAATTTTCCCTAGTTCCAGATTAGTAGAACAAAGTTGTTTTCTTTCGCCGTTTGACTTTTGTTGCTTCGTTGGATTTGATTCTTTTTGCCTACCGGAGTTCTTAAGTTGAACCTTCTGGTTAGATCTCTTATTTGAGTTTTACCTGTGCATTAAATGAGTACTTATTGTATGCTTGTTTGTTTGTCTGTGATAGAATACCCGGATTGTGTCGTGTGTTACTTCGAATCGTTAGGTTTCCCGGATCATCAGCAAGGCAAGTAACACTTTGATCATACCTTTTCTACTACCCAGTTTTATTGCATTAGATCAATCCTCACACATTGCATGACTAGGATCTAATTAAATTGTGGGATGGGAAGTAGATGAGGTAGTACCTATTACCTGTTTATTATCAAACCTTTGGGAGTTACTTCTGCGTTTGCTTATTATGCCATGCTATGCTAGTAGACGTGGATTGGGTGAGTGATATCCATGACAGATGTGAGTTTTATTAATTAATGGTTTATCTATGGTGGCAACTTAAACACACATCTGGGTGGATTGAGGCACCTGGGTATTCTAGGACTTGCCTGTTTTCTTTTGGACCGCCACCCAGGCTCAAAGGGATCATGAGATTATTCATGCTAGAAACTTCCGTGTGCAGCCACAAGCTATTATGGGCTCTAGCATAGTTGACTAAGTCGTGCGAACTCTTACAATGGTAGACTAGCAGATGTAGGGGATGTAGGTGGTACGGTCTACCCGATCGTAAGGTGCTAGCGCTTCTGAAAGACTATGTCTCGGTCATCCGTCTTCTCAAACACCATGTAGTGCGAGAAACCAAATGGAGGCGATCGAGTCTTGTGGGGAAAAGTGCGGAAACCTCTGCAGAGTGTATTAAACTAATCATGATTAGCCGTGTCCCCGGTTATGGACATCTTGAGTATCTAGTACCTGGATTATCATGTGAATCTCAACATGTTACTCTAAATTAATTTTGTTGGGTTTTGTTTAATGATGATGTTTAATTGGGATTGAGAATGCTATCAACCATTCTCAATGTTTAACAACTACCATGATAGTTAAATAAAATTTATTCCTTTGAAGTAGGGGAAAATTGGCTTTATGCAAAACTGTAACCATAGAGCTTTCCACCAGCCAAATATGCATATAGTATAGCTGTTTCATTCCATTACTCTCTATGTGTTACGTTGCCAGCATATTCCATGTGCTGACCCGTTTTCGGGCTGCAACGTTAATGTTGTAGACTTTTTAGACGACGATTAAGGAGTTTTAGGTCGTGGTTCTATACTCAGTGATGCCGTTGGAGTTGATGGACTCACTTATCTTCCAAGCCTTCCGCTGTTATCATTATTAGATGGCCTTAAGCCATATTTATTGTAATAAGTTCTCTTTTGAGACACTCGATGTAATAAGTGTCTGATTGCTACTCTGCTATAAATCCTTCGAGTACTGTGTGGTGTCAGCATTACTGATCCAGGGATGACACTGGACCACAGAGATCAGACTGTTTGAGGTCTGGTCGCTACACATGTATGTCGACAATGATCTTTTACCTTCGTAACACACTGAAGGTACTCTCTCCCTCGACCTCCATCACTCTATCTCTCTCTAAGTATATCTCGCTCCTATGTGTCTCTAACTATGATTCTCCATGTGAAATCTCTTTCTCTCACACAAACACAAACTTCGTCTCCCAGGGTCTCATTTCTCTCTATTACTCCCCTGTGTGTCACTCGCACACACCCTCTCACACAAAGATGTCTTTTGCTCCTTAGGTATGAGAAGCTACGACTCTTCCTCTTAAATATCTCTTTCTCACACACAAACACAAACTCTGTCTCCCATGGTCTCATATCTCTCCACCACTCTCTTGTATGTCACTCACACACACTCTCTCTCCCTAAAGATATCTTGTGTTCCCTCGTATGTCTCTCTAGCTATCACTTTCGTTGTGAAATTTCTTTCTCTCTTGCAGACACAAAACTCCGTCTCTCGGGATCTCATTTCTCTCCGATATTTGTTTGTATGTGAGTCACATGTACCCTTTCTGCATCTCTCTCACACCCACACACATAACTCAGCCTTCTGATCCACTCGACTCCTATGTCTAACACACACTAGCTAGCATCTTTATCTTTCTATTTATCTGTTTCTCCATCAACCTTATTTCTCGCCCTCACTCTTACTTCCTATCATGCACACTATGTATGTTTCTCTCTACATGTAGTCAAGTGCCCTCCTTTTATCTTTCTCTCTCACACACATAACTTCACCCTCTGAACCACCCGGCGGCCATCTCCAACACTCAAACTAGCCGATGTCCCTCTAGCTTGCATTTCCATCTCTATATCTATCTGTAGTTTCTCCGTCAACATTTCTTTCTCGCACACACTCTTGCTTCCTATCACCCACACTATATATGTCTCTCCATACATTCATTTATAGGTTGATCTCATTTACACAATCGTTGTGTCTCACTCCCTCTGCACGCCATAGATGCATGCTCTAGCCCACACCACTATCTCTTAAAGACAAATCACATGCTCAATTGTCGGTCCTTCTTCCCTGCACTCTCACATGCATGCATATTGTCATACCGATCCGTCTCTCCCATATCGTTGATCTTATGACTTGTGTCTTCTTTCTTTTATCTCGATCATGCGCGCGCACACACACACAGATCCACGTATACATGTATACCTCTCGCACATGCACGTTCAAGGTCTCTATGTCGCCATACGTAGTCAATTACCCTCAACCCTAATGCCACATCGAATCGTTCTCTTCTTGTGTGCACACAACTCCCGTCTGGATGGGTAGAACACACACTCACACTTAACAATCTCCTTCTAGCTACCCGCCCTCTCACTCTTCCCCTATATCCCTGAAACTAATAAGACCATCCCTTTGTTTAATTCCCGCCTACATGCACCATTGATATATAGTAGTCTTCATCAGTGTCTCTCGAACAAACACGTTCTCTCGATGTCGACTCCTCTCACGCGAACAAACCTTCTCTTCCCTCTCCACGGGCCTTTTCTCTCTCGCACCCCATCGTTGGTGGTCTCTGCCATACACATCACCTCTCTATGGTGAAGCCACGCACGCTTAAATTACATCCGCTACCGAGGACCCCAGCCACGTCACACACACACACACACACCCGACCCCCCCACACGCACGCACCCACCTATCCCCACCACCCCCCCCACACACACACTAAGACTCCATCTGTCTCTCACACACACCCACACACACACATACACACGCGCCCACGCACCCACCCCCAGACACACACGCACACACTAAGACTCCATCTCACACACACATGCTTTAGGCGGAGCATTTGTTCCTACCACCCTTCGTCCAACCTTACTCGTATGATAAACAATCACCTTAATTTACTTGTATAACATGGACAAATTCCACTTTACTTTAGTAGTTAGCAAACTTATCATCTCTACTCTTATAAAAAACCGAGTCGGTGATGATGGTGTGCGTGCCATCTTATAATATAGACCGTCTGATCTATATCTGACGGATAAAAGCAAACTATGATAATTTTACAAAAGATACCCGCACCTCTCTCCACATCCTTATCTCCCACAACCTCATTGCTGAGCAATTAAAAAAGGAAGTCTCTGGAACAATCTAGCATGGTGGCCGCTGCCGCCTCCCGGCGCCGTCCATCCCCATGCCTCCGCCCAGTCCGACCACCAATCACCACCACGCTCCACTCCTCCTCACCTTATCTCTCATCTTTCATTTTTTTCAATGAAATTCTCGAGATACCAGTTTTCCAATGAAATTCTCGAGATATCATTAGTTTTTACACATGGGATTACTCCTGCATGGGTCAATCACAATAGGTGTTTTGTAAAAAAATGCATATTGATGTTCCTGCAATGCACGAGCATCTTGCTTGTAATTATATAACTCAAATCATGAGCAGGAAGTGACCTTTTTTTTACACAACCATGTTTACATATCCCGATGCAAAAGGTTGAGTACATGTCCGAAGAGTAGAGTCACACACACACTCTCTGTCTCTTACAATCACACACACACACACACCAGTTACGTGACGCCCACTTAAGCAGACACGTATGTTACAATTTGTGCACCCGCGGGTACACGTGATGGTGCGCATTTATTTAAGCCGGACGGCGAACCCAAATAGTAGCTGCATTCATTCCCCTCCCACCGCCTCTTCTCTGGCCGTCGTCGCTCGGTAGCCATGGCCCGGCCGAAGGTAACAACATGGCTCTTTAATCTGGAAATTTTAGTGGTCATGCATGCATCTTTTTGTGCTAGGACTCCTATATAAGGGTTGACCGGTCGCTTGCCATGGATGTGCGCGGGCGGTGCAAGAGGAAGGAGAAGGGAAGCGGCCTGTGGAGTAACGTTTTTTACCATAATTTCTTAGGAAACTGAGTGCAATAATTGAGTAGTTTTGCAAACTACTAGTACTACACCTGAAATGTTTCAAAACCAATACTCCCTTGCTAGCGCGCGCTTCCCTTGTGAAATGGCCAGCGTCGCCCTGGAGCGTTAGTGCTGCATTAATGCCCGGCCAGAGCGGAGGTGACCTCTCACTGGTGCCGGCTTCGAAGCAGCGCGATGGCCGAGAGAGCGCCGCTTCCCGGTGCACGCGTGTCGGTGTCAAAACCGGCGGATCTCGGGTAGGGGGTCCCGAACTGTGCGTCTAAGGCGGATGGTAATAGGAGGCAGGGGACACGATGTTTACCCAGGTTCGGGCCCTCTTGATGGAGGTAATACCCTACATCCTACTTGATTATTCTTGATGATATGAGTATTACAAGAGTTGATCTACCGCGATATCAAAGAGGCTAAACCCTAGAAGCGAGCCTATGGTATGATTGTCTATCATTCTATGGACTAAAACCCTCTAGTTTATATAGACACCTGAGGGGGCTAGGGTTACACAAGGTCGGTTACAAAGGAGGAGATATACATATCCCTCGGGGCTACCTTCTATATTTCGACACTTGTTTTTGTTGCGTCGTGGTTTACCATTGACATCCCCGACTTCGTATGTGCTTGGGTCGCTGGTGCTGCTACGGGCCAACTAGCTGTCCTCGCCCGCACAAAAGCGGGCCATGAGGCTTGTTTTGGCTGCCATTGTTCTCGGTTTTTCCTGATCGAGGTGTCTAGCGAGCCATTCGTCTCGGACGCTGTGTTTAAAAGCTGCTAAGGCTTCAGCGTCCGGATAGTCGATGATTTGGTTCTTCTTGGCGAGGAACCTGTTCCAAAGCTTTCGGGCGGACTCTCCAGACTGTTGGATTATATGACTTAAATCGTCTGCATCCGGAGGTCGGACATAAGTCCCTTGAAAATTGGCCCGAAAAGCGTCCTCGAGCTCCTCCCAACTTCCAGTTGAATTTTCGGGGAGGCTTTTCAGCCAGTGCCGAGCTTGCCCTTGAAGCTTGAGGGGCAAGTATTTAATGGCATGGAGATCGTCTCCACGAGCCATATGAATATGGAGGATGAAGTCCTCTATCCAGACTCCAGGGTCTGTAGTTCTGTCGTACACCTCTATGTTCACCGGTTTGAATCCCTCTGGGAATTCGTGATCCAGCACCTCATCAGTGAAACATAAGGGGTGTGTGGCACCCCCGTATTGGGATGCGCCGTGGTGTTTGAACGGTTGTAGTATTCGGTGATGGTTTTGTACCCTAGCGCACTTCCTAGATCCATAGATAGATCTGGTCGCGCCGGATTTTTGACGCAAGTTCTCACGTAGATCGTGTGTTGACTTATGCGCAACTTTGTTAGCCGCTCTATCGCGTTCACAAGGTGGTGGATCCGGCCGGTTGGCCGTATCACTCTTCGGTTGTATGGGCTCTATGGCCTCATTGTCGAATTCCGGTAATAGCTTGCGCTTTGGATAGCTATTTTTATGGTAACTTCCACCATACTTTGTTACTTTGTTCCACTTGCTGTTGAGTGTATCTTGTGCGACCTTGAGCCTTTGCTTCTGTTTCTTCAGGCTCCTCGTTGTGGCAATAAGCCTTCTGCGTAGGTTTTCTTGCTCCAAGCGCGTTTCCGGGATGATGTGTGCATCTTCGTCCGGACTATTTTCTTCCCCAGACGGAGTTTGATGAGGCTTATCCTTGGCGTCGTCGTGGTCGGACATCGGATCCATACTATGTTTGTAGTTTGCATCATGATCGTGCTCTGCCGCCGGGGTGGTGCAGTCGTCATTTCTTCTAGAGTCGACTGGACTGTTATTTCCTCTTGCGCTGTTATCGTTGTTTTTGCTATGGCGGGACTTAGAGCGGCGCCGCTGACGTTGGCGCTTGGGTTGCTTGGAGGGGGCATCCTTCGCTATCTCTTTGCCATTGCCCTCTCTGGGTGTATCCACCATGTATACGTCATGTGATGAAGTGGCAGTCCAGCGCCCTGTGGGCGGTGGTTCCTGTTCGTCTCCTGCATCGTCCTCCATACCGTCGATGTCTTCGGAGTCAAAGTCGAGCATGTCGGTTAGGTCGTCGACAGTGGCTACTTAGTGGGTGGTGGGTGGGCAGCGAATTTCTTCGTCGTCCGCATCCTATTCTAGCCAGACATAGTTCGGCCAAGGTTCTCCTAATAGGGAGAGAGACCTTAATGAATTTAGCACATCTCCAAAAGGTGAGTGCTGAAACATATCCGCGGAGGTGAACTCCATGATCGGCGCCCCGTCGGATTCGACAGGCACGGATGTAGGCGGCTCGGAGTCCGTGGCCGGGGATAAATCCAGTTGTTCGGCGACGCGGCTCCCGAAAGGGGTGAAGTCAGTATCTGGCTCTATCGCCACTGAGAGTGCGGCCTCCATGGCGGGGTCTATCCCTCCGCTTTCGGATGGCGCGATTTGCTCCGGATTATTGGCCGGAGTAACTGCGGATGCGATCTCCCAAACACTGTCCGACGGCAGAGTTACGTTTTGCTCATCGCGACTGTGCGGCGTGTCCGGCATGGGCTCGAATCCGTCGAATATCAAGTCTCCGTGGATGTCGACCGTGTAGTTCAACTTTCCAAATCTGACCTGATGGCCAGGGGCGTAGCTTTCGATCTGCTCCAAATGGCCAAGCGAATTGGCCCGTAGTGCGAACCCGACGAATACGAAGATCTTCCCAGGGAGGAAAGCCTCACCCTGGACCGCATCGCTAGCGATGATCGAAGGAACCATAAAGCCTTATGGTGACGACACAGTGGAACTCTCAATGAAAGCACCAATGTCGGTGTCAAAACCGGTGGATCTCGGGTAGGGGGTCCTGAACTGTGTGTCTAAGGCGGATGGTAACAGGAGGCAGGGGACACGATGTTTACCCAGGTTCGGGCCCTCTTGATGGAGGTAATACCCTACGTCCTGCTTGATTATTCTTGATGATATGAGTATTACAAGAGTTGATCTACCGCGAGATCAAAGAGGCTAAACCCTAGAAGCTAGCCTATGGTATGATTGGATGTTGTTCTATGGACTAAAAACCTTCGGTTTATATAGACACCGGAGGGGGCTAGGGTTACACAAGGTCGGTTACAAAGGAGGAGATATACACGCAGAACTTGATATCGGAAAGAATACTTCCATTCGCCAACATCGGAAAGAATACTTCGGTTCACCAACATGTGGGATGTCGACCATCCTGGTCCACTTGCCATGCACGCAGAAATCCAAGGGAGAGTCACCCCGGTCGTCGCGCCAAAGTAATAATGACTAATGAGCCGTCAAATCACAGGCCCAACCTTTCCCACTGTGAAGTTGCTCGGAGGAAGGAACCATCATGATTCGTTGAATTTCTCTTCTTGAAGAAAACTATTGTACCAGCAGTACTGCTAGCTAGAGTAGTTACTCCAGCAGAGGCCTCCTTTCGTTCATAGGATAGGAATTTCATAGGAATATAAAAATCATAGGAAGTGAGATGACATGCATCTCAATTCCTATAGAGAAAGAGATGCCATTTGATGCATAGGATTGGATTTTTTCCATTGAGTCTAGGCTAATGTACTGGTAATTTGCTCTAAAAACAATAGTAGTAAATAGTAGTACTGGTACATGATCATACTCAGACACACACACACACACAGACTAACTACTAGTACTACTACTTCTCACATGCTGGCCAGATGCCGTCGTTCTCCTTCCCGGCTTTGTCGATGACACCCCATGTGCTTGGATCTCCGCCGAGCTCTCCGCAGCAGCACGTGCGTCCTCTTCTTTCTTGCGGCAACGGGCCTCTCTTTTCTTGAGTGCTTTCTGACTTCTCTGCTCCCTCTATGTGGCTTTGGCCGCCTCTTGCTCTACCGCCAATTCAGCCTTGGCAGCTTCAAATTCTGCCCATGTAGGTGTGAGGTCGCGAGCGGCGATGAACTCGGCACGGCGAGATTCCATCGCTTCCCTATCGTTTTGTGTGCGGTCATGGGCGGCGAGGAACTCGGCGCGGCGGGATGCCATCGCTTCCTTACCGGCTAGTGTGCGACGCGGTGGCATGAACGAGGCTTGGTGAGAGCTCTAGGGTGGAGTGGCTGGACAACCGTATAGTGCATTGGTTTGTCATGAGCTCAATGACAGAAGACGAAGGAAATTTGGATCCCCCTTCAATACTGGTCACTTATTACCGAGTAAAATGCATTGGCGGTCATCGAACTTGTGTTGATAGCTCACTTTGTTCATTATATTATACATGATGCACACATTAGCGGACACCGTCCATAGAGGCAAGTAGCATGTACACGTGCAGACACTCATGCTCACGCTGTCAAACCATGCTAATGCATGCCGTCGCCCTCTCAATCAAAGTCCTGCTCATGGCACAACGCAAACGGCGAGCCCATCACCTGTGCGCCCCGGCGGTGCCTAACATTACTATTTAGACGTTTGATGGAGGCCTCCGCGAACGCCGAGCATGTATTCACCTGGCTCAACACCAACGGTCATACTCGGGACTCGACGCCTTGCTCATGTATATCGTCCATCACAACGACAATATATAAAACAGCCTAGCTAGAGAGGGTACTATGGTACGGAGTATGTACTATCGCGAGAGACCGATCATAGTGCCACTGCACACGAGTGTGTGTCTGATCGATTCGCCCATTATTCGTAAGTTATACATGGTTGTGTGGTGTCTAATGGTGATCGTCGAAGGCTAGCTGGCGACAAGACTGGTTGCATGGATGCCTGGTTGTCAATACGTTCCGCATACACTTCAAAGACTTGTCATCCATGAGTTCACATTTTACCACCACGCCAGCATCTGACCGCCCGGGCCTACCGAAACCCCTTCCATCTCTAGCGCGTGTTTCCCGCCTGAAATGGTCACCGTCTCTCCAGAATGTCAATGCCGCATTCACTGGACTTAACTGCAGGTGCAGTTGGCGTGTCACTGACATGTGGGCCAAATGCCTATTGGGCCCACATATCAGTGACCCAACGTACCTGCAGTTAAGTTACTGAAGCAATGTCCGCAATCACTCCCGATGAACCTACTCCGGCGCCAGCCGTCCATCCGTCTGCCGTGGCTCATTGCCATTCGCCCACTATAGTAACATGAGCCCCAACTCCCAGCCATAGCCAAAGACCCACACTCATTCTCCTCCGGTCCCTTCCTTTTGTTGGCACCACTCCAACCATGGCCTCTTGGAGCTCCAAAGCTCTCTTGGACGTACTATCGCAGGAGCAAACAAAGGACATCGGCGGATCCGCTCCAGGCGCGCTCCAAAGCTCTCTTGGATGTACTGTCGTAGGAGCAGACGAAGGAGATCGCCGGCTCCCCTCCCCCTGGCCACCCTCCGCCGCCACTACCACGAAGCCGGCGCACGTGCGCGGGCGCAGCTGGCAGCGAGGAAGAGTAGTACACGGTAGGTCGCCACCGCTCTGGTCCCAGGAAGGCCACCACTCCTCCACTCAGTCAACGCCAAGCTTGGTGGGATAAACATTGGCGACCGATTAGCCGCTTGACGAAAACGTGGAGGCGGAAAACTTCAGAACCTTGTGCTCTGGAGGAGGAGGTTATCAAGGCGGATGAGGAGGAGGCAAAGTCAATGGCTGGCTTTCTCGGGTTCATGGCCGGACATGGTGGTCAGGCACCGCCGATCGTTTGGATTAGGTTTACAATAGGTTTTAGTACGGTTTGTGCGAAATATGTAATGAATTTCATCTAGTTTGTAGGAAAAGTTTTCGAAATGTAATGAATTTCATTCGGTTAATTTGAAATTTGCTTTGTTTGCACGAATTTTGTCTAGTTAGTTCATATAGTTGTCGAAATGTATGCGGGCAGCATTGGATGGCATCCATCACTGTCCTCGGACAGATGTCAGTGTGAATTTGTGGGCCAGCGCTAGAGATTAACAATGCTCCATTATTTGGCAGGGAATAGTTATCCCCCGATCAAAATCAAATCCGCCGTGTTTCGCACTCCTCCCACGTAAGAGTGTAAATCTTGCTTACATAAAAATGGAGCAAGTGGATGGCACTGTAGCACATCATATCACTCAAACTAGCCCGCCCAACGTGCGGGAAAGCACCGCCCTCGTCATTTTGTTCTAGAATTCTATCGATCGATCGCATGAAAATGTTTCGCTTTGCAAGTTTAAAAGAAAAGGCGGCACACTTACGACTCCTACGTGTCGCACCCCCGACAGTCCGGCTCGCACGCCGCTCACCAGAAGGGACACAGGTTGTCTTGCAATTTCACTGACATGTGGGACTGCAATTAAATAAACCGTCGATAGCCGGAATCTAATCACTCGGCAGGTGTCGGCTGAGAAGAGAGAGACGAGGGAGGGAGAAGAGATCGCCCGCCCGCCACGCACGGACTCCAAGAAATATATGGTGATAATGTGAGGTGGGCCATGCGGGAGTCCGGGCCGCTTCCAAGCCCTTCCCCCTTAGACGCCAGCTGCCCGCATTCATAGCAAGTACGTAGTACCAGTAAAATACTGGCCTATAAGCCCGCTTATGTGGAGGAGAGAGAGGCATTGACAAAGTCAAGGAGTGGGCTCTACAAGAGCCCGTCTCTACACATGCTCCTAGGTATAAAAAACTAATTCTAAAAAAAGGCATAAAAAATTGTGTCGAAAAAAAGAAATGTAAAAAACATTTGAGAGGAAATAGATAGAGAGAAAGTTAGAAAAAGTTGTAACCTTTATAGCCAACCTTATAGTGTCAGGACCCCGATTCTAAGCCACATCGATCTAGCCGGTAACACCTCATATCACTTTGCGGCCTCACGCACGGTATCCCACGGGTGTCGCCTTACCATGGCCCGGGACCGTTTGCGCCTTTTGGCTCGCGTATATGACAATGTCGCTAGCATCCATATGACCGAGAACCCGGGCCGACATGGCTAGTCGTGAACCCAAAGCGGCACAGACCTATGGAGACAGGCATACATGAATCACAACGAACATGTCGGTCATCAACGAGTGATTCCGGGCTGTAGCACTGGGCTAACAGGACTCCGGGGGATCCCGGGCTGTAGTAGGCTAGACAGGACTCCGGAGATCACCGCGTGACATTTCCCCGAAGGGACAGACATAGGGACGAAGTGAAACACATGCCGGCCAGTCAAGTGTCCTGAACAGTAGTGCTGGGCTAGCAGGACTCCGATGAACCGGGCTGTAGCGGACTACTATGGCTCGAGGAGCACTAGACTACATTTCCCCATAAGAAAGGCTGCGAAGAACAAACAACTAGATTGTCGGATCCCACTCATACCAAGCATTTCAATCATACATACAATATGCTCGATATGAGTACATACAACATGGCATCACAACAAAACTCTACAACTCAGGTACTTTATTGAAAGGCTCCAGGGAGCCATACATAACATATCCATACAGGTAGGGGTCACATGACCCGACACTCAAGTCATACAGTCATACAAGCACATGCAGAAGCAACTAGTCTGAGTACAGACTCTAGAAAGAAAGAAGGCTTCTCGAAGCCTGTCTATCTACATAGGGCCCTCCATGGCCTGGATCACCACCTGGGTGGCTAGTCACTCGTCGACGTCAAGGTCTACGTAAAACCCATCGGAGGGGGCAGTGTTGTCGTCTGAAAACAATAAATAAGCAAACATGAGTACAAAGGTACTCAGCAAGTCTTACATCAGAACCTACTGTACATGCTCATTCTCAAGAAGGTGGTGGGGTTTATGCAGCAAGCCAGCTTTGACTCTTGGCTAAGCTATCCTACGGAATCTTTTAGCAAAATAGTTTTCGCACACGAGTCCACTACTCACCATCACAATACTCCATCGTGGATCCTCCCTCGTATCCTGCGAGGGAGCCATCCTCGGTACTCACAGTTATCTTGAGTCTTTTAGTAGTATCCATTAACTTGTCTATGAACTGTATATGCAACCAAGTAGTCCTTTACCGCGGACACGGCTATTCGAATAGTTTTATACCCTGCAGGGGTGTACTTCGTCACACATGTTTCCACCACTTAGCGTCTGCACACGAAATGTGCTCGGCAGACTTCAAGCGAAAACCGACGTGGGTGTAGACCACGACCTGACTAACCTCACAAGTCTCTAGTCCAGGGTCATCGCCTATTCAGGTTCCATCCGCGAGGAAATCCGGCCGGGGTGTCCTCAACGGCCCCGAACGATGTGAATAGGGTTCCCGAGACACCAAACGGTGACTCGGTACACCGTGCCACGGTGTATCTACCGCAACATAGCCCACCCCTAGGGTCAGCGCTACGCACGGCCGCCAACACATATCCTACAAACACCAGAAACTAGTTGCAACTCCTGGACTGAGGCGAGAGGGGTCGGTAAGTCGAGCGGGGTCATATTTCAGGGCCCAATGTGTGGTAGTAGCTGAATCTTAATTCACGCATACAGAACTCAGTTCTTAGGGACGGCTTCAATGAAACAACCCACCATGTACTCCTACATGGCCTCTCATCGATACCTTTACCAAAACATGTTCAACACATCCCACATATTACTGGCACAAGCATTTCACTCTAGCCCATCCCCCAGATGAACCAGACCTGACACAACTCTAAGCATAGCAGGCATAGCAAGGTAGGAATCACAAAACATGGCTCAATCAACTCCTACACATGCTAGTGGGTTTCATCTAGTTACTGTGGCAATGACAGGTCATGCAGAGGATAAGGGTTCAACTACCGTAGCACACAGCAGTTTGAATCGTGTTGTCTTAATGCAGTAAACAAGAGCAGGAGCGAGAACATGGGTTGTATCGGAATGATCAATGGTTGCTTGCCTGATGGAGTGGTAACGGGATACTGCCCTTCAGTTGGATACTCGTGAATATCCTCGGAGGCAGAACCTACCACGAAGAACACAACCGAGCACAATCAACACATGACGATATGCAACAATACGATGCATGCTATGACATGGCAATATGGATGTGTCTTGAGCTTATGCAACTAGCTATGATTTAAATGGAGTTGGTTTGAGTACAAGATTCAAATTCCAACCCCATATATGATTATTTAAATGCCCTTTATTTGTTTTGTCCAAAACAGAGGACAAGCATTGTTCAAACATGCATGAAAATGGTACAGATGGATTCCTTGAATTTTTTTGATAATTTTTCATATATAATTTGTCTCATTTGGAGTTATGGTTGAATTTCTATGAATTTTTGAAGTTTAGGCAATTTTCTGGAATTTTCTATATAAAATTAAATCCAGAAAAAGAGTTATTGCGTCAGCATGACATCACCCTGATGTCAGCAGGTCAACTGGCGCCTCCAGGTCAAACCTGACCAGTGGGGTCCACTGGTCAGTGACACAATCAACTAACTAAGTTAGTTAACCCTAACTAACTTGGTTAGCCGGGCGGGGCCCGCATGTCAGTGGCTCACTAATTAGCTAATTTTTATTAACTCTAATTAACTAACGGTAATTAGGCAGGCGCCTGGGCCCACACGTCAGTGAGTCAGGGGGGGAGTCAACCCAGCCGACCCGGGGTCAAAACACGCCGGAGTTGACCCCGGCTCATCGCCGGCAAGGCTAGAGACGGCGGAGGGGCTCGGAAATCCTCCTCCGGCGACCAAATGGCCAGCGGAGGGCATCTACGCGGAGCTGGGACTCGCCCGCATCTATCTGTGCACACGGCAGCAGCCCTAGTGGCCTAAAACGACGGCGGCGGCAACTTGCGCGGCGGCCGGAGTTCGGGAGTTGAGCGGATCGGCGTTGTGGTGCACGGGAGGGGAAACTGATGGGTTCCACGTGCTCCTGGTGAGGTGTGGAGCACGTTGCCGTGCTCGGGAGTGAGCTTGCACGGCTGTGGTCACGGTGGCGGCATGGCCGGCGGCGAAGAGCTCTCGGTTCCGATGGGCATCGGTGTTAGAGGAAGAAATCGAGCCAGGGGAGAGGGGGAAACGACACAGGAGCTCACAGCAGTTGCAGCGGTGGCCTCGGCAAGCTCGGGGAGGCACTGGAGCAAGCGAATCGACGGCGGCGATCGTCGGTGCCGAAGCTTGAAGAAGAGCTTGAATTCGACGACGCAGGGCTTCCGGCGGGGCGTGGTTCGGTGAGAAGGAAGACGGGGTCGAGGCGGAGCCTCTAAGCTGGTCAGGGAGGCGAGGGGGAGGCGGTGGCCGTGGTGGTCCTCGTCGGCGCTCTCGGGCTCATGGCGGTTGCACGGGAGAGAGAGCAGAGGAGGGGATGAGCATGGGGAGGGGGCATGAGAGGGCCAGGGGGTGCGTGGCATCCATAGCGACGTCGGGGAGGCGGCCGAAGCAGGAGGTGGCCGTCGGTGGCCGCGCGCGTGCTGGCGCACCGCGGGCACACGCCCTTCGTCCTCCTGGCAGGAGCTAGGGGACGACTGGCAACGGCCTGGTGGGCTGGGCCGCTGGTGGCCTGGCGCTGGGCCAGGTAAGTGGCCCACTGGCCTACTCTCTCTCTCTCTTCTAATTTTATTCTGTTTTTCTATTTTTGTTATTCTGTTTTGATTTAGTTTAAATACTAAATCATTTTATAAAATCCTGAAAATATTTATGGACTCTTACTGAAATATTTCAGTGGCCCAAAAATAGTTCCAACATTATTTGAGCATTTAAATTATTTAATAGTATTTAAATGCCCAAATTCAAATATTTATGAATTAAGTCAATGCCCCTTTTGTTGACCTAAAATTATATGCACCATTTTTCCCAAGGGTTCTAACCCAAGGCAAAGAGGGTGAACATATTTGAAGGGCATTTCAGGTTCATTGAATTTATTTTTAGTAAACCCTAGTTGATTTCAGGGGGGGTGCTGGGGGTTCTGCTTTCCCCATTTCAATTTCGGATGAAGGTAAACATGATGCACACTCTAATGCATAAGCTAGCTAGGGTGTGACAACTCACCCCCACTCAATAGAATCTCGTCCCGAGATTTAGGATCATCTGGGAAGAAGGCGGGGTACTCGAGTCGAAGACGATCCTCCCTTTCCCAAGTGGCTTCTTCCTCGGAATGGTGTGACCATTGAACCTTCAGAAACTTGATATTATGACGTCGAGTGGTACGCTCGGCTTGATCAAGGATACGAACGGGGTATTCCCGATAAGAAAGGTTATCTTGTAAATCAAGCGTTTCGTGGTCCACTCCACGGATAGGATCCGCGAAGCAACGCCTGAGTTGCGAAACGTGGAAGACATCGTGAACTCTGGAAAGATGCGGAGGTAGTTCCAATTGGTAGGCAACTTCTCCTCGTTTGGCAAGAATGCGAAAGCGTCCAATGTAACGAGGAGCCAATTTGCCTTTGATACCGAAGCGATGGGTTCCCTTTAACGGGGTAACCCGAAGGTAAGCTTTCTCGTCAATTTCAAATGTCATAGGCTTATGCTTACGATCGTATTGACTCTTTTGGCGAGATTGGGCCGTTTTCAATTTCTCACGAATAACGCGAACCTGCTCTTCTGCTTCCTGAATCATATCCGGGCCAAAGAGTTGTCTTTCCCCGGTTTCTGACCAGTTAAGAGGCGTTCGACATTTTCGTCCATAGAGAACTTCGAAGGGAGCCTTGCCCAAACTAGCTTGATAGCTATTGTTATAAGCAAACTCCGCGAATGGAAGGCATTTTTCCCAACTCATTCCGAACGAGATAACAGAAGCTCGGAGCATATCTTCTAGAATTTGATTTACTCGCTCTACTTGACCACTTGATTGAGGATGGAAGGCGGTGCTAAAGGAGAGATGAGTTCCCATAGCATTTTGGAAACTTTCCCAAAATCGAGAGGTGAAGAGACTTCCACGGTCTGAGTTAATTTCCAATGGGACACCATGAAGAGACACTATTCGGGAGATGTATAGGTCAGCTAGCTGGCTAGCGGTGATACTCTCACGAACAGGTAGAAAATGGGCTACTTTGGAAAGACGGTCGATCACGACGAAGATGGCATTATTTCCCCTCTTGGTCCTGGGAAACCCAGTGATGAAATCCATACTGATTTTGTCCCATTTCCATTCAGGAATAGCCAAAGGTTGAAGGGTGCCAGCTGGCCGTTGATGCTCTGCTTTAACACGATGACAAACGTCGCAATTAGCAATGTATTGAGCGATTTCTCTCTTCATCCTAGTCCACCAAAACCTCTGGCGTAGGTCTTGATACATTTTAGTACTACCGGGATGAATGGTGAGAGGGGATTCATGAGCTTCCTTAAGGATCATCTGGCGTAGATGTTGGTTCTTGGGAACCACCAGGCGGTTCTCAAAGAAGACAGCACCTTGCTCATCCATGGAAAAACATTTAGCTACTCCGCTAGCAATGTTTTCCTTAATCCGGGATATGCCCTTATCACGCTTTTGGGCAGCTATGATTTGATCCATAAGGGTAGGTTTCGCCACCAGAGTAGACAAGAATCCTTGAGGAACAATGTGAAGATTAAGCTTGCGAAATTCCTCATGGAGAAGTGGTTGACTTTGTTGTAACAGCAGGTTGTTACAGTAGGACTTACGACTTAGCGCATCGGCCATGACATTGGCCTTGCCAGGGGTGTAAGTTATTCCTAAGTCGTAATCCGAGATCAACTCGACCCAACGTCTTTGCCTGAGATTCAAATCTGGTTGGGTGAAGATATATTTCAAGCTTTGGTGATCGGTGAAGATCTCGCAACGATTACCGAGGAGGTAATGTCACCAGGTTTTGAGTGCATGGACTACAGCTGCAAGCTCTAGATCATGTGTGGGATAATTTTCCTCATGTGGGTGTAATTGCCGTGAAGCATAGGCAATTACCTGATGATCTTACATGAGTATGCAACCTAGTCCTTGTCGCGAGGCGTCGCAATAGATGATAAAGTCCTTGGAGAAATCTGGTGGTACCAGTACGGGAGCAGATGTCAGGTGTCTTTTCAGTTCCTGAAAACTGAACTCGCACTGTGGAGTCCACTCGAACTTTTTATCTTTCTTGAGGAGTTCAGTTAGAGGTTTAGCAACCTTGGAGAAATTCTCGACGAAGCGGCGGCAATAGCTCGCTAGGCCAAGGAAACTCCGAACTTGCTTGACCGTTTCAGGTGGAGTCCAATCAAGGACGGCTTGAACTCGCTCGGGATTGACAGCAATACCCTTACCAGAGATTACATGGCCTAGATAGGTCACTTCTGACAACCAAAATTCACACTTGGAGAATTTGGCATAAAGGCGATGCTCTCGAAGTTTCATCAATACCAGCCTTAGATGTTCGGCATGTTCCTCTTCATTCTTGGAGTAGATGAGTATGTCATCGAGGTATACTACGACGAATTTGTCCAAGTACTCCATGAAAACCGAGTTCATTAACCGGGAGAAAGTGGCCGGGGCATTGGTTAAACCGAAGGACATGATGGTGTACTCGTATTGGCCATAACGAGTAACAAAGGCCGTTTTGGGAATGTCCCCGTTTCTGATTTTGATTTGATGGTAGCCCAGCCTCAAATCCATCTTGGAGAAGACTGAGGATCCAGCGAGCTGATCATACAGGTCGTTGATCCTGGGAAGCGGGTATTTGTTCTTGATGGTGACCAGATTGACAGGTCGGTAATCCACAACCATTCGATCCGTTCCATCCTTCTTCTTGACGAAGAGGACGGGGCAAGCCCAAGGAGAGGAGCTAGGACGGATGAACCCTTTGTTCAAGGACTCATCGAGTTGGTTCTTAAGCTCGGCTAGTTCTAAGGGTGCCATCTTGTAGGGTCTTCTAGCAATTGGAACGGTTCCTGGAACAAGGTCTATCACAAACTCGACATCCCGGTCAGGTGGAACACCTGGCAGTTCTTCCGGAAACACATCCGGGAAGTCTCGGACTACCGGAACGTCCTCAAGGTCTGGAAGAGGGTTGGCATTGAGAGAGTAAAGTTGGCGCTTGGCCACTCGAGTTAAGACATTAACTGTCTTGCCCGAGGGATGAATGAGTTGAACGGTTCTAGTGGCACAATCGATCTTGGCATAATGAGCCGACATCCAGTCCATACCCAAGATGATGTTTATGTCGGAGGACTTGAGAGCTATTAAAGATGCAAGGAAAACAAGCCTATCGACAAGAATTTCGTTCCCATGGCTTACCCTAGAAGTTTGCCATTTGGAACCCAGAGTTTGAATTACCATGGAAGTGGGCATGTCACAGAATGTCGTGTTATGCAACCGAGCATAATTCTCGGATATGAATGAATGAGATGCTCCAGTATCGAAAAGAACAGATGCCGGATGGCAGTTAACAAGGAGCGTACCAAGGACGATGTTGGGATCCTCATGAGCCTCTTCGGCTGAGACGTAGTTGACATGGCCACGTGCAGTAGTGGCCGGCTTGGCGTAGAAAGTCTTTCCCGCGGGCTTACCACAGCCAACGGACTTTCCAGCTTGATTGGGGTTGTTCTAGGGACTCTCTCGACTATAGTGACCCGGTTCTCCACACTTGAAGCATGTTACCACAGTGGGGCGTGGAGCAACATTAGCAGCGGGGCCACCATAGGGCTTGGGCGGTGCAAATTGCTGGTTGGGACGAGGCGCCTCAAAGGATGGCCTCGGGGTGAATCTGGGTGGCAGTGCGGTGCTTGGAATCCACACCCGGCGCTTCTGAGCTCCAGAGCCGGATGAAGACCCAAAATCACGAGAGTGCTTGCGTGAAGCGTCATAATCAGTTTGGCCTGTCTCATCACTGATAGCTTTATTGACCAGCTTCTGGAAGGATGTGCACTCGTGCAGACGGAGATCGCTGCAAAGCTCAGGGCTAAGTCCCTTACGGAACCTTGCCTGCTTCTTGGCGTCAGTAGAAACCTCTTCAGGAGCATAGCGTGCCAGGTTCCCAAATTCTCGGCTATATGCATCCACAGTCAGCCTTCCTTGGGTGAAGTTACAGAACTCCTCCCTCTTGCGATCCATGAGACCTTCCGGAATGTGATGCTCACGGAAAGCCTCGCTGAACTCAGCCCAGGTAGTGATTTGGCCGACCGGGCGCATAGCTTCGTAGTTTTCCCACCAATGGCTAGCGGGGCCCTCAAGATGATAAGCAGCATAGGTAACCTTGTCGGCTTCAGCTACGTTGGCAGAACGTAGCTTGTGGGTGATGCTGCGAAGCCAATCATCCGCGTCGAGGGGCTCGACGGAATGGTTAAACTTTGGTGGGTACAGCTTGATAAAGTCGTTGATTGACACCAAGTCATTTCGTGGGTGGCGTGCAGTGTTCTGCTCAATCCGCTCTAGCAGGCGGTTGGTCTCACGCTTGTTCCTTTCCGCCTCCAGCATCACTTCGGCCAGGGAAGGCGGGTGAGGCAAATTTTCACCTCTAGCTGCATTGGCTTCCCCCTGCTCCGGGGCAGCGGGGTTTCCGCGGGTGTTGACCATCCTAGGAGGAAACAAGACAACGGTTTAGACAAGGATGGCTCAAACTTAACAGGGAAGTGCAAAATGTAAAGGATAACGTGGAATGCAGAGATGCTCATTCGTATGCCATGGTAATATAAAATTGCCATATATACACCAACGGTCATACTCGTCATACATAGTTTAGTACAAGCCCATGCTACAGTACAACTATGAAGGTAGACGTTACATCTCATCGGAGGCATTCCGAGTCCCTATACATTATTTGTCTACACCTCCGGAATCGATTACACACCAAGTCGTATTCCACAAGTCACACAGGACAGTGGAGATACAACTACTACAATACTAGTGGTACTACTACTAACTCAGATAGCTCCGTAGTAGTCCTCATAGAAGTCACCTCCATAGCCTGGAAGTTCAACGTGATCATCCGGAAACAGACGGTCCTGAGGAGCCTGTGGACCATAGGGGCTAGGATAAGGTCTTGGACCAACAAACGGTGGCCTGCGGGGACCAAGGGGTGGGGTGATGCCTCCCACATCACGCCAATCCACCATGTCTGGCAGAGCTACTCTCACAGGATACAGATCCCTGGTATCCATACATCCCGCTTGCACCGCGGGTGCAAACCGAGTCAATGTGGCCCAATGATCAGCACGGGTATTAAAGAGCTCCATCCTCAAGGCCCGATTCTCTCGGTCCTTATCTTCGAGCATCTCAGCGGTGGTACGAGTTAATGAGTCCTCCTGAGTGGAGTCAGCATAGATAGCCTGAAGATACCCCTGCGCTCCCGGAAGTGAAGCTGGCATGTAACGGAAGTCAGTGTTCCGAAGCAGGCCAGTCCAGACTCGCAAGATGGTCATCATGGAATAGGCAGCATCCTGCACAGCCATCTCAATGGTAACTCCGAGTCCATAGGAACAGTGAAGGGGCTCGGTAGATCCAGGATAGGAAGGAAATATCCTGACGGTGCATAAATACTGGCTTTGATTAAAGTCGCGGAACTGCTCTTCAACAGTGTATTCGGGATACCAACGGTATCCTGTCTCGATCATGACCCGGACCAACATAGCAGTATGACCGGGCACGTCGAGGCATCTAGTCAGGCGAACCACTTGATTTTGAGAATGGTTGGACATCTGAAAGCACAACCACAAGACAAAGACATCAGAATTCCTAGGGAAAATTGGGCAGCATAACGGCTGTAAATGCTCAGAAAAAGATTTGAGACATCCACAACAGGTCACAATACCGCTCAACAGCATCATATCAAGGTTCTGATTCAAATAGCAACGTACTAAAATAGTAGAAACTGGACTGGAACTCGTAGCAATAATCCTATGAACTACTACAGATTAGTAACACGTGAACCTGATAGAAGAAGAGAGCCTAGTCCTTAACCCACGTTGAATGAGAAGAGAATGACTCAGATCAGAAGCATAGGGTAAAGGAGTAAAAGAATCTTACGTTCCCTCCCACAATCAATTCCCTTACATATAACTAAAGCATTTCTAGACTCGACATCGACCAGTTTGGCTGAACGAACCTACAGGCAGTCCGGCTCTGATACCAACGCTGTCAGGACCCCGATTCTAAGCCACATCGATCTAGCCGGTAACACCTCATATCACTTTGCGGCCTCACGCACGGTATC
This sequence comes from Triticum monococcum, assembly GCA_034509565.1. NCBI lineage: Eukaryota > Viridiplantae > Streptophyta > Magnoliopsida > Poales > Poaceae > Triticum > Triticum monococcum. The sequence goes on from CM067842.1 coordinate 683,064,252, forward strand.
CCACGGGTGTCGCCTTACCATGGCCCGGGACCGTTTGCGCCTTTTGGCTCGCGTATATGACAATGTCGCTAGCATCCATATGACCGAGAACCCGGGCCGACATGGCTAGTCGTGAACCCAAAGCGGCACAGACCTATGGAGACAGGCATACATGAATCACAACGAACATGTCGGTCATCAACGAGTGATTCTGGGCTGTAGCACTGGGCTAACAGGACTCCGGGGGATCCCGGGCTGTAGCAGGCTAGACAGGACTCCGGAGATCACCGCGTGACATTTCCCCGAAGGGACAGACATAGGGACGAAGTGAAACACATGCCGGCCAGTCAAGTGTCCTGAACAGTAGTGCTGGGCTAGCAGGACTCCGGTGAACCGGGCTGTAGCGGACTACTATGGCTCGAGGAGCACTAGACTACATTTCCCCATAAGAAAGGCTGCGAAGGACAAACAACTAGATTGTCGGATCCCACTCATACCAAGCATTTCAATCATACATACAATATGCTCGATATGAGTACATACAACATGGCATCACAACAAAACTCTACAACTCAGGTACTTTATTTAAAGGCTCCAGGGAGCCATACATAACATATCCATACAAGTAGGGGTCACATGACCCGACACTCAAGTCATACAGTCATACAAGCACATGCGGAAGCAACTAGTCTGAGTACAGACTCTAGAAAGAAAGAAGGCTTCTCGAAGCCTGTCTATCTACATAGGGCCCTCCATGGCCTGGATCACCACCTGGGTGGCTAGTCACTCGTCGATGTCAAGGTCTACGTAAAACCCATCGGAGGGGGCAGTGTTGTCGTCTGAAAACAATAAATAAGCAAACATGAGTACAAAGGTACTCAGCAAGTCTTACATCAGAACCTACTGTACATGCTCATTCTCAAGAAGGTGGTGGGGTTTATGCAGCAAGCCAGCTTTGACTCTTGGCTAAGCTATCCTACGGAATCTTTTAGCAAAATAGTTTTCGCACACGAGTCCACTACTCACCATCACAATACTCCACCGTGGATCCTCCCTCGTATCCTGCGAGGGAGCCATCCTCGGTACTCACAGTTATCTTGAGTCTTTTAGTAGTATCCATTAACTTGTCTATGAACTGTATATGCAACCAAGTAGTCCTTTACCGCGGACACGGCTATTCGAATAGTTTTATACCCTGCAGGGGTGTACTTCGTCACACATGTTTCCACCACTTAGCGTCTGCACACGAAATGTGCTCGGCAGACTTCAAGCGAAAACCGACGTGGGTGTAGACCACGACCTAACTAACCTCACAAGTCTCTAGTCCAGGGTCATCGCCTATTCAGGTTCCATCCGCAAGGAAATCCGGCCGGGGTGTCCTCAACGGCCCCGAACGATGTGAACAGGGTTCTCGAGACACCAAACGGGTGACTCGGTACACCGTGCCATGGTGTATCTACCGCAACATAGCCCACCCCTAGGGTCAGCGCTACGCACGGCCGCCAACACATATCCTACAAACACCAGAAACTAGTTGCAACTCCTGGACTGAGGCGAGAGGGGTCGGTAAGTCGAGCGGGGTCATATTTCAGGGCCCAATGTGTGGTAGTAGCTGAATCTTAATTCACGCATACAGAACTCAGTTCTTAGGGACGGCTTCAATGAAACAACCCACCATGTACTCCTACATGGCCTCTCATCGATACCTTTACCAAAACATGTTCAACACATCCCACATATTACTGGCACAAGCATTTCACTCTAGCCCATCCCCCAGATGAACCAGACCTGACACAACTCTAAGCATAGCAGGCATAGCAAGGTAGGAATCACAAAACATGGCTCAATCAACTCCTACACATGCTAGTGGGTTTCATCTAGTTACTGTGGCAATGACAGGTCATGCAGAGGATAAGGGTTCAACTACCGTAGCACACAGCAGTTTGAATCGTGTTGTCTTAATGCAGTAAACAAGAGCAGGAGCGAGAACATGGGTTGTATCAGAATGATCAATGGTTGCTTGCCTGATGGAGTGGTAACGGGATACTGCCCTTCAGTTGGATACTCGTGAATATCCTCGGAGGCAGAACCTACCACGAAGAACACAACCGAGCACAATCAACACATGACGATATGCAACAATATGATGCATGCTATGACATGGCAATATGGATGTGTCTTGAGCTTATGCAACTAGCTATGATTTAAATGGAGTTGGTTTGAGTACAAGATTCAAATTACAACCCCATATATGATTATTTAAATGCCCTTTATTTGTTTTGTCCAAAACAGAGGACAAGCATTGTTCAAACATGCATGAAAATGGTACAGATGGATTCCTTGAATTTTTCTGATAATTTTTCATATATAATTTGTCTCATTTGGAGTTATGGTTGAATTTCTATGAATTTTTGAAGTTTAGGCAATTTTCTGGAATTTTCTATATAAAATTAAATCCAGAAAAAGAGTTATTGCGTCAGCATGACATCACCCTGATGTCAGCAGGTCAACTGGCGCCTCCAGGTCAAACCTGACCAGTGGGGTCCACTGGTCAGTGACACAATCAACTAACTAAGTTAGTTAACCCTAACTAACTTGGTTAGCCGGGCGGGGCCCGCATGTCAGTGGCTCACTAATTAGCTAATTTTTATTAACTCTAATTAACTAACGGTAATTAGGCAGGCGCCTGGGCCCACACGTCAGTGAGTCAGGGGGGGAGTCAACCCAGCCGACCCGGGGTCAAAACACGCCGGAGTTGACCCTGGCTCGTCGCCGGCAAGGCCAGAGATGGCGGAGGGGCTCGGAAATCCTCCTCCGGCGACCAAATGGCCAGCGGAGGGCATCTACGCGGAGCTGGGACTCGCCCACATCTATCTGTGCACACGGCAGCAGCCCTAGTGGCCTAAAACGACGGCGGCGGCAACTTGCGCGGCGGCCGGAGTTCGGGAGTTGAGCGGATCGGCGTTGTGGTGCACGGGAGGGGAAACTGATGGGTTCCACGTGCTCCTGGTGAGGTGTGGAGCACGTTGCCGTGCTCGGGAGTGAGCTTGCACGGCTGTGGTCACGGTGGCGGCATGGCCGGCGGCGAAGAGCTCTCGATTCCGACGGGCATCGATGTTAGAGGAAGAAATCGAGCCAGGGGAGAGGGGGAAACGACACAGGAGCTCACAGCAGCTGCAGCGGTGGCCTCGGCAAGCTCGGGGAGGCACTGGAGCAAGCGAATCGATGGCGGTGATCGTCGGTGCCGAAGCTTGAAGAAGAGCTTGAATTCGACGACGCAGGGCTTCCGGCGGGCCGTGGTTCGGTGAGAAGGAAGACGGGGTCGAGGCGGAGCCTCTAAGCTGGTCAGGGAAGCGAGGGGGAGGCGGTGGCCATGGTGGTCCTCCTCGGCGCTCTCGGACTCATGGCGGTTGCGTGGGAGAGAGAGCAGAGGAGGGGATGAGCACGGGGAGGGGGAATGAGAGGGCCAGGGGGGTGCGTGGCATCCATAGCGACGTCGGGGAGGCGGCCGAAGCAGGAGGTGGCCGTCGGTGGCCGCGCGCGTGCTGGCGCACCGCGGGCACACGCCCTTCGTCCTCCTGGCAGGAGCTAGGGGACGACTGGCAACGGCCTGGTGGGCTGGGCCGCTGGTGGCCTGGCGCTGGGCCAGGTAAGTGGCCCACTGGCCTACTCTCTCTCTCTCTCTTCTAATTTTATTCTGTTTTTCTATTTTTGTTATTCTGTTTTGATTTAGTTTAAATACTAAATCATTTTATAAAATCCTGAAAATATTTATGGACTCTTACTGAAATATTTCAGTGGCCCAAAAATAGTTCCAACATTATTTGAGCATTTGAATTATTTAATAGTATTTAAATGCCCAAATTCAAATATTTATGAATTAAGTCAATGCCCCTTTTGTTGACCTAAAATTATATGCACCATTTTTCCCAAGGGTTCTAACCCAAGGCAAAGAGGGTGAACATATTTGAAGGGCATTTCAGGTTCATTGAATTTATTTTTAGTAAACCCTAGTTGATTTCAGGGGGGGTGCTGGGGGTTCTGCTTTCCCCATTTCAATTTCTGATGAAGGTAAACATGATGCACACTCTAATGCATAAGCTAGCTAGGGTGTGACATATAGTCACCACTATGGTAGTGTTACAAGAGGAAGGAGGGAGTGGTGCACATGCCAAGTTCACTGGGCTGCCGTGTTTCACAATCCTCCGTCATAACAGTGGAGACAATAGCTTTCATCAAAAATAAACAATGAATACTCGTTGCTCGTCCTCTATATCAGAAAAGAATACTTTCCATTCGCCGACATGTAGGACGTCGACCATCCTGGTCCACCTACCATGCACAAAATTATCCCGGTCCACCCCAGTCGTAGCGCAGGTGTTGTGGAACGTAGTGATTTCAAAAAAATTCCTACGCACACGCAAGATCATGGTGATGCATAGCAACGAGAGGGGAGAGTGTCTTCCACGTACCCTCGCAGACCATTAAGCGGGAGCGTTATGACAACGCGGTTGATGTAGTCATACGTCTTCACGATCGACCGATCCTCAGCACCGAACGTACGGCACCTCTGCAATCAGCACACGTTCAACTCGGAGACGTCCCGCGAACTCACGATCCAGTAGAGCTCGGGGAAGAGTTTCATCAGCACGACGGCGTGGTGACGATGTTGATGAAGCAACCGTCGCAGGGCTTCGCCTAAGCACCGCTACGATATGACCGAGGTGGATTATGGTGGAGGGGGGCACCGCACACGGCTAAGAGATCAACATATCAATTGTTGTGTCTATGGGGTGCCTCCCTGCCCTCGAATATAAAGAAGCTAGGGGGGAGGCGGCCGGCCAAGGAGGAAGGCGCGCCAAGGGGGGAGTCCTACTCCCACCAGGAGTAGGACTCTCTCTTTTCCTAGTTGGAGTAGGAGAGGAGAAGGAAGGGAGAGAAGAGAGAAGGAAAGGGGGGCGCCGCCCCCTCCTTGTCCAATTCGGACTAGAGGGGGAGGGGCGCGCGGCTGCCATTGGCCGCCCCACCTCTTCTCCCACTAAGTCCCATTAGGCCCAATATACTCCCCGGGGGGTTCCGGTAACCCCCCGAGACTCCGGTAAATGTCTGAAACCTCCCGAAACCTTTCCGGTATCCGAATGTAGTCATCCAATATATCGATCTGTATGTCTCGACCATTCCGAGACTCCTCGTCATGTCCGTGATCATATCCGGGACTCCGAACTAACTTCGGTACATCAAAACACAAAAACTCATAATAGATCGTCACAGAACTTTAAGCGTGTGGACCCTACGGGTTCGAGAACTATGTAAACATGACCGAGACACGTCTCCGGTCAATAACCAATAGCGGAACCTGGATGCTCATATTGGTTCCGACATATTCTACGAAGATCTTTATCGGTCAAACCGCATAACAATATACGTTGTTCCCTTTGTCATCGGTATGTTAATTGCCCGAGATTCGATCGTCGGTATCTCAATACCTAGTTCAATCTCGTTACCGGCAAGCCTCTTTACTTGTTCAGTAATGCAACATCCCGCAACTAACTCATTAGCCACATTGCTTGCAAGGCTTATAGTGATGTGCATTACCGAGAGGGCCCAGAGATACCTCTCCGACAATCGGAGTGACAAATCCTATTCTTGATCTATGCCATCTCCACGAACACCATCGGAGACACCTGTAGAGCACCTTTATAATCACCCAGTTATGTTGTGACGTTTGGTAGCACACAAAGTGTTCCTCCGGTATTCGGGAGTTGCATAATCTCATAGTCATATGAAGATGTATAAGTCATGAAGAAAGCAATATCAGTAAACTTAAACGATCAAGTGCTAAGCTAACGAAATGGGTCAAGTCAATCACATCATTCTCCTAATGATGTGATCCCGTTGATCAAATAACAACTCATGTCTATCGCTAGGAAACTTAACCATCTTTGATCAATGAGCTAGTCAAGTAGAGGTATACTAGTGACACTATGTTTGTCTATGTATTCACACATGTATTATGTTTCCGGTTAATACAATTCTAGCATGAATAATAAACATTTATCATGAAATAAGGAAATAAATAATAACTTTATTATTGCCTCTAGGGCATATTTCCTTTAGTCTCCCACTTGCACTAGAGTCAATAATCTAGATTACACAGTAATGATTCTAACACCCATGGAGTCTTGGTGCTGATCATGTTTTGCTCCTGGAAGAGGCTTAGTTAGCGCGTCTACAACATTCAGATCCGTATGTATCTTGCATATCTCTATGTCTCCCACGTGGACTTGATCCCGGATGGAATTGAATCGTCTCTTGATGTGATTGGTTCTCTTGTGAAATTTGGATTCCTTTGCCAAGGCAATTGCACCAGTATTGTCACAAAAGATTTTCATTGAATCCGATGTACTAGGTATGACACCTAGATCGGATATGAACTCCTTCATCCAGACTCCTTCATTTGCTGCTTCCGAAGTAGCTATGTACTCTGCTTCACACATAGATCCCGCCAGGACACTTTGTTTAGAACTGCTCCAACTGACAGCTCCACCGTTTAATATAAACATGTATCTGATTTGCGATTTAGAATTGTCTGGATCAGTGTCAAAGCTTGCATCGACGTAACCATTTATGATGAGTTGTTTGTCACCTCCATAAACGAGAAACATATCCTTAGTCCTTTTCAGGTATTTCAGGATGTTCTTGACCGTTGTCAAGTGATCCACTCCTGGATTACTTTGGTACCTCCCTGCTAAACTAATAGCAAGGCACACATCAGGTCTGGTACACATCATTGCATACATGATAAAGCCTATGGTTGAAGCATAGGGAACACTTTTCATTTTCTCTCTATCTTCTGCAGTGGTCGGGCATTGAGTCTTACTCAATTTCACACCTTGTAACACAGGTAAGAACCCTTTCTTAGCTTGATCCATTTTGAACTTTTTCAAAACTTTATCAAGGTATGTGCTTTGTGAAAGTCCAATTAAGCGTCTTGATCTATCTCTATAGATCTTGATGCCCAATATATAAGCAGCTTCACCGAGGTCTTTCATTGAAAAACGCGTATTCAAGTATCCTTTTATGCTATCCAGAAATTCTATATCATTTCCAATCAATAATATTTCATCCACATATAATATTAGAAATACTACAGAGCTCCCACTCACTTTCTTGTAAATACAGGCTTCTCCAAAAGTCTGTATAAAACCATATGCTTTGATCACACTATCAAAACGTTTATTCCAACTCCGAGAGGCTTGCACCAATCCATAAATGGATCGCTGGAGCTTGCACACTTTGTTAGTACCCTTTGGATCGATAAAACCCTTCAGGTTGCATCATATACAACTCTTCTTCCAGAAAAACATTTAGGAATGCAGTCTTTACATCCATTTGCAAAATTTCATAATCATAAAATGTGGCAATTGCTAACATGATTTGGACGGACTTCAGCATCACTACAGGTGAGAAGGTCTCATCGTAGTCAACTCCTTGAGGTTTGTAGACAAGTCAAGGTTTGTAGACAGTAGCGTTACCGTCTGCATCGGTCTTCTTCTTGAAGATCCATTTATTCTTGATGGCTTGCCGATCATCGGGCAAGTTGAAAGCACAAGTGCTCCCTAGGTGGTTTTCATAATTGATGACAACATATCTCTTGTTGGACTAACGTTTTCATCTAGTATGTTTCAGATAAGTTCAACAATGGAGTGGCATGGACTAAAGGGTGTGGGAAGGTCTCCAAGATACTAAGGACAAAGGATTGGCTAAAGCTTGAAGTTCAAGACTCTTCATTTTACATTTTAGTGATAAAAGATCACATTGAGTCCATAGGAAAAGCCAATACTATCAAGGAGGGATGAGGTGTTGCTTAATGAGCCTCTTGCTCAAGTGCTTAATGATATGCTCCAAAATCCTCAGCTACTTTCCCATATCCACAAATGACCTAAACCCTAAGCCAAACTTAGTCATACCGATTCTATCTATCCGGCACCACTGAGTTTCACTTGTCATTTGCCACTGCCTAACCCTAGCAATTCGGTCTCACCGATGGGATCTCGGTCTCACCGAGATGGGCTTGCAAACTCTCTGTTACCTGTTGCAATATCTTCGGTCCAACCGAGATATGCAATCGGTCCCACCGAGTTTGCTTGGCCAACTCTCTGTTTCGCTTATTACCCAAATCGGTCCCCCGAGTTTGAGTAATCGGTCAAACCGAGTTTTGGATTTTCCCTAACCCTAGCACATCGGTCCCACCGAGTTGTTCCAATCGGTCCCACCGAAAATCTCTAACGGTCACTAGGTTTACCATTTCGGTCCGACCGAGTTTGTTGATTCGGTCCCACCGAGGTTGGTAAATTGTGTGTAACGGTTGGATTTTGTGTGGAGGCTATAAATACCCCTCCACCTCCTCTTCACTCGTGGAGAGAGCTATCAGACTAAGCCTACACTTCCAGCATCCTATTTCTGAGAGAGAACTACCTACTCATGTGTTGAGGCCAAGATATTCCATTCCGATCATATGAATCTTGATCTCTAGCCTTCCCCAAGTTGCTTTCCACACAAATCTTCTTTCCATCAGATCCAAATCCTATGAGAGAGAGTTGAGTGTTGGGGAGACTATCATTTGAAGCACAAGAGCAAGGAGTTCATCATCAACACACCATTTGTTACTTCTTGGAGAGTGGTGTCTCCTAGATTGGCTAGGTGTCACTTGGGAGCCTCCGACAAGATTGTGGAGTTGAACCAAGGAGTTTGTAAGGGCAAGGAGATCGCCTACTTCGTGAAGATCTACCGCTAGTGAGGCAAGTCCTTCGTGGGCGATGGCCATGGTGGGATAGACAAGGTTGCTTCTTCGTGGACCCTTCGTGGGTGGAGCCCTCCGTGGACTCGCGCAACCGTTACCCTTCGTGGGTTGAAGTCTCCACCAACATGGATGTAGGATAGCACCACCTATCCGAACCACGGGAAAAACATCCGTGTCTCCGATTGCGTTTGAATTCTCCAAACCCTTCCCTTTACATTCTTGCAAGTTGCATGCTTTACTTTCCGCTGCCTATATACACTTTGCATACTTGCTTGATATGTATTGTGAGTGTTGAAATTATGCTTAAACTCCACTCAAACCGAAAAAGCTTAAAAATTGCAACTTTGGCATGAAGTGTCTAATCACCCCCCTCTAGACACATCTACTTCAAGGTCCTACACAAGTCAACCAAAGTCCACACTTTGTTCTCATACATGGATCCCCTCTCAGATTTCACGGCCTCAAGCCATTTTGCGGAATCTGGGCTCATCATCGCTTCCTCATAGTTCGTAGGTGAGGGAGTCCTGGACTATTGGTCCTCGGGCGTCCGACCTGTTATCTATGGGCCGGACTGATGGGTTGTGAAGACATGAAGACCAAAGACTACACCCGTGTCCAGATGGGACTCTCCTTGGCGTGGAAGGCAAGCTTGGCGAACAACTATGAAGATTCCATATTATGTAACCGACTCTATGTAACCCTAGATCCCCCCGGTGTCTATATAAGCCGGAGGACTTAGTCCGGATAGGGGATACTCAATACCTTAGTCATACAGGCTAGACTTCTAGGGTTTAGCCATTACGATCTCGTGGTAGATCAACTCTTGTAATACTCATATTCATCTATATTAAACAAGCAAGACGTAGGGTATTACCTCCATCAAGAGGGCCCGAACCTGGGTAAAACTTCGTGTCCCTTGTCTCCTGTTACCATCAACCTTAGATGCACAGTTCGGGACCCCCTACCCGAGATACGCCGGTTTTGACACCGACATTGGTGCTTTCATTGAGAGTTCCTCTGTGCTGTCGCTAAAAGGTCTGATGGCCCCTTCAATCGTCAATAATGGCGCTGTCTGCGGAGAAACTTTCGTCCCCGGACAGATCTTTGTGTTCGGCGCCTTCACACTGCTGGCCAACTCGTTTGGCCATCTGTAGCAGATCGAAAGCTATGCCCCTGGCCATCAGGTTAGATTCGGGGGCTTGAACTACGTCACAGACATCCGTGGAGACTTGATCTTCGCCGGATTTGATACCGCGGTAGCCGCTCCCGATCACCCCGATGAACATGACTTAAATTTGTCATCGGGCCGCATCCAGGAGATCGCTCCTGTAACCGCTCGGGCCCTAGAGCCAGAGCAGGCCGCGCCATCCAAAGATGGGAGGATTAACCCCACCACAGAGGCCGCAGATTCCACGACGTTGGAGCCGCACATGGACCTGGTCTCACTCGATGCCTATGCCACCGGAACACCAGACTCGTCTCCGGCTGTAGGTTCCGAACCACACGAGCCCGCGGACGCCGAGCTTGATCGTTTATCGATCTTCGAATTCAGCACCGCAGACATCTTCCAGCACTCGTCTCTGGGCGATGTGCCAAACTCGTTAAAAAGTCTGCCCTTAGTGGGGGGCTCTGAGTCGAACTATATCAGACTTGAACTAGGGGCTGACGATGGAGAATTTCGCTTCCCGCCCGCCACCCACTTTATAGCCAGAGTCTAGGAATCGACTGAAACACTTGATTACGACTCTGAGAACATTGACGGCATGGACAATGACGTCGAAGACAACAAAGACCCCGTTGATACAATTAATGATGAACGGGACGACGGGCATGATAGTCCCGGTAAACAGGCCACACACGAAGATTCGGAGGATGACAACTACCTTCTGCTCTTTGAGGATGAGGTGAGCCTCGGCGCCGAAGACTTCATCGTCCCTGAGGAACTTCACGAGCAGGAGCGCTTAAAGCGCCAACTAATAGCCACTTCAAGGAGCCTGAAGAAGAAGCAGCAGCGTCAAGCTGACCAAGATCTGCTTAATGATAGATGGACCGAATTCCTAGCCGCCGAACAATACGGCCTTGGTAGCCCAGCCAAAAGCTACCCCGAAGCATAGATTGCTAACCCAGGGCGACAATAAGGTGTTCGAGCTCGTACGATCACCACACAGTGCGGCAGGTCGACCATAACTTTGTCCGGTTAAAGCGGCAACTCAAGCCGAACTACAGACCGCCCCACCTCGCCGTAAAGGCAAGAACAAAACAGCTCAAGGTTGTACATACAACCTTCAACATGGCTGGGGTAGTAAAACAGGATACCCAAGAGTAATCTACAGATCACAAGGACACAGCTCGACACGCGATGACGGCCACCAATTCGGACGTGACAAACCTAGCCACGCCCGGGCTGAAACCCGCAAATGGACTTCGTCAGAGGTACGTCGCAGCGTGGCCCAACATAGAGGCGCCGCAAACCCTCTGTGCTTCACAAATGAAGTAATGGAGCATGAATTCCCAGATGGATTCAAACCCATGAATATCGAATCATATGATGGAACAACGGATACCGTGGTATGGATTGAGGACTTCCTCCTCCATATCCACATGGCCTGCGGAGATGACCTCGACGCCATCAATACCTACCACTAAAACTCAAAGGACCAACTCGGTACTAGTTAAACAGTCTGCCGGAAAATTCTATTGGCAGCTGGGAGGACTTGGAGGACGCCTTTCGCAACAACTTCCAAGGAACATATGTCCGGCAACCGGACGCCGATGACCTAAGTAATATTGTCCAGCAGCCCGGAGAGTCAGCAAAGAAGCTCTGGACTAGGTTCCTAGTTAAAAAGAACCAAATCATCGACTGTCCGGACGCGGAAGCCCTTGCGGCCATCAAACACAGTGTCCGGGATGAATGGCTTGCACGCCACGTCGGTCAAGAAGGACCTAGATCCATGACAGCCCTTATCGCTCTAATGACCCGCTTTTGCGTGGGAGAAGACAGCTGGCTCGCTCATAGAAGCAATAGCGCGAGCGACTCGGGCACTTCCGAAATCCGAGACGGCAATGACAAGCCACAACGAAGCAAATACAACAATCGCAATGATAATGATAGATCACGCGACACATCGGTTAACGCCGGATTTAGCAATCCCAAGCCTGGTCAACGGAAACCATTTAAAGCGAACAAAGACGGACCATCCAACCTAGACATGATACTATACCAACCTTGCCAGATTCACGGCCACCCCAATAAACCAGCCAATCATACCAACAGAAGCTGTTGGGTCCTCAAGCAGGCCGGCAAACTCAACACTGAACACAAGGGAAGGGGGCTGCAAGGCAATAGGGACGACGGAATGGTTCAACAGCTAAATGCAGAGAGATAGAAGGAATTTCCCCCTAAAGAACGACCAAGTCCGGAACAGAAATAGCATTTCAGCTTCCGCCACCCACCTCATATACAGGATGAAGCTATACCGCGCATACATAACTACGCACTTAACATACCATGGGCATCGGCGGAAGCACAATATGGATAAGTCGGCAAACATTCCGGTAACATTTTTTATATAATTTGTTTTCAATACTTCTTAAAGCAAGTAGCACAAAGGAGAATCACTTAAGACCGACTCCATCGGAGTTCGGATCCATACACTCACTACGGGGCTACTTCCTTCAAGGATTCCCCTTGCTGAGTACAGGTGGCACAGACGTGCGACAGGAGGTCCAAAATAAACTTTTGTAGACCGCACTCTTTTTTAGAGCCTGTAACATGCCTTTTTCCTCTGCCTTCGACCCAGGGCATATCAAATGACCAAGGTCGTGGCATACATATATATATATATATATATATATATTAATTAATCATTGGCATATCGCTCAGGTCCTAGTTCATACTATCCGAATTAATCACCCGCGTCTTTCCGCAAATGAATACGCCTCCCATGGTTGTTTCACAAACATACCCCAGCTTAACTTGCCAGGGGCTCGGTATGGGAACAAATGAGTTGCCAACAAAGTCCGAATAGCTTTTACAACATACTTTGGCGTCGCAAGTTTGTCCTTATATGCATCAGCTTCGAATCATGTCTTGGGTCAATAGTTGGGTTGTCTGGCTCCTGTGTTTGCTATCCTATGTTCTGCTCTATCGGCTAGGATAGTAAAGGGAGAACTACTGCAATTGTGCTACCGGTTCACCTGGTGATGCACCTCAGTAGAGAAAGCCGAAAACTGACTGTCATGATGCGGCGAGAGCTGGTCAACCACTTGATGACTTATCAGAGTCTCTAGCGATTCCTCCGTGTCACACAAAGGACCTCTTTTCTGGTCAATTATGTAAACGCATCGTATGAATAAGCCACATACATACTAGGGGCTATGTCGTAGACCCACCATAAAACTCCTATCGCTAAGTGAAAGTGTTAACGCCCTACAGTCCAATTGCCTGGTTTGCCGCATTGACATCTCCTTTATGGACCAAGACGTTGGGTCAAGAGTGATCATGTGCTTTTTCGAACACCCCTGTAGTTCCTACAAGGGGGCTAAAGTCGACGACTGGAAATCTTTCAGTTTATATTAAAACAGCCGCACAGGAGGAGCACCAGCTTTCAAGCACAATATACAAATAGATTCACTATAAAATTGTCTCGTACAATTCTTATACACCTCACTCGAACATTATGTCTTTCGAGCATTGACCCTCTATCAAGTGGGCGGCTACTAGGACGTCTTCAAAATAATGCTCTGGTTCGTGGCAGTCCCTGCCCTGGGGCAGACTCTTCACCTCGACGTCGATGGCCTTCATATTCCCCAGAATGTCTTGACTCGGGCAAGAGCCATTCGGGAACCCTCGATGCACACCGATTGCTTCACGACGTCGATACACGACACTGCATCAACAAGCCGCTGCACCAAGCCAAAATAATTATTCGGAACCGGCTCAGTTGGCCATAACCGGATTATAACGTTCTTCATAGCAGCACCGGATATCCTATGAAGCTCGGCCCACTGGGACATCTGCTCGTTTAGCAACAGGGGGCGCTTCGATGCGCCGAACTTTGACCAGAAAAGCTTCGCCGTTGCATACCCCTCTCGCGCCTGATAATACTGTGGCGCATCGGAAGAACTCTTCAGCAAGTCTAAAAACTCGTCCGGAGAAGTCCACAATTAGTTCAGCTGAGCATAGTTCGGATCGCCGAAATTAGCCTATAGTAAAAATGGCTTACCAGCCGCAATCTCCCCAGCTTGCTGGATCTCCTCATGGGTCGCTCTAGATTCAGACCGCGCTTCTCTTGCTTCTCGTAAAGCATTTTCAATTTCAGCCGTTTTGGCTTCTTTCTCCTTCTCAAGGAGCTCACAACGGCTGGCAACACATTTTAGCTCAAGCGCCATCATGGATATCTTCTCCTCGTCTTGATACCGAGCAGCCCGCTCGGCTTCTAACCCAGCCGATGCCTTCTCGGCAGCCGCATTACTACACCGGGCCTACTCTTTAGCCCGAGCTAGCTCCACCTGAAGAATTTCAATGGTGGCAGCACCATCTGCAGTCAGGTACAACTTTCAGCGTCATGCTTATATCACAAAAATGTATGTACATAGACTGCTCCGAATACATACCTTGCGACTCGTCAAGAGGCATATTGATCAACATAATGTCATCTCCAGCCACATCAAGCTTCCATTGTAGGTCGGCAATATCCGTGGTCCGGGAAGTAGCCAGGGGGGAAGCAGCCTGTGTTTAAAGTTAATCAGTTTAGTCCTCCAAAATTTATTCTTGATCCTCCGTCCGCCTCCCAGGGGAAGCCAACCAGAGTCTCAGGGGCTACTGTCTATACACAGGTGTATTTTCTGAATAAAACACAATTGCACATGTTACATTACACACCTCGAAGCCTCTTAGCAGGCTCGCGAAGGCCTCATTCAATCCGCTCTTCACGAATAGGACCTTTTCAACCACCGTACTCATCAAGGTATGATGTTCCTCTAAAACAGGCGCCTGGCGCAGCATGTTCGTCAAGATATCCGGCACCTCTGGGTCTCCGGAGGCAGCCGCAGGAGTACAGCCACCCTTTCAAGGGATCCGTTTATTTGTATGCAGCCGCATTCCAGACCGTTCGGGGTCTACATTGTTGTTCCCCGGACCCTAGGCCGCCGAAGTATCACCTTCGTATAGCATCTTCGCCATCCCTTGCACCACTTGTTGGTCGGGGGAGACCCTCCGCGACGACACCTCAAGATCGTCTACCCTATTGGACGGAGAGGCCGGTGGGGGCGTCTCGCTTTCCATCATCTTCGGGAGAAGGTCCCCCGAGGAATAAGATTGTTGAAGGGGACTGCGTGTTGGTCTGCAAAAAAATGTATATTTCAGGCATCATATGAAATGAACGGGATATGTCCAGAACAACCTTGTTCACTTATGATTGGGCCGGAGACTCCTCCTCGTCATAAGACTGGGCTTCGACATCCTCCAGGCCTGGGCCGCCTCCCAGAGGCATCTTGCCTCGCTTAGGATACTGCTTCTCCCAATCTTCGGAGGCGGCCCTCTTCTTCTTGGCGGGGAAAGAGATAGTGTCCCCCCTTTGCTTTTGTCTTCGGACAAGGGGATTTTTATTCCTCCGGACATAAAGTCCGAGGTCCCTTGGGAATAGAGGCCGTCCTAGGCCCACTTGTCCTCCGCCTCGTCTTCCTTCTCCGGCATCTGGCATGGTGCTGGGGCCAACATCCTTGTTAGGACAGGATTCGCTGGACCCTCGGGCAAAGGGGCTAAACACATAATCAGTTCCGCCTTCTTTGTCCAACCCTGAAAAAAGATAGCCTGCTCAGTATCATATTACTGTATGCATGATCACAAAGTATTCGAGAGCCAAGTGCTTACTGGGGTATCCGGACGCTTATAGTTGAGGCCAGCGTCCTCAGCGGTATCCGGCCAATGTTTCCACTTCCCAAAAAATAACTTCCACATCCCTTCGTGTGTGGCGCCGAAGAAGTGTTGGAGGGTTTGTGGTCCTTCTGGATTAAACTCCCACATGCGGCGACGCCTGCGCTGGCAGGGCAGGGTTCGGCGGACTAACATCACTTGAATCACGCTAACGAGATTGATATCTCTCTCGAGGAGGGTTCGGATGCAGCTTTGTAAGGTCCGCACTTCATCAACCGATCCCCAGTACAGCCCCTTGTTGACCCATGATGCAAGCTGTGACGATGGGCAAGGACGGAAAGTGCATGCAGCAACCCACTTAGTACTGCGGGGCTCTCTAATGTCAAACTAGTCCCACTGCCAGTAATTGGAAGTCTCGGTAAAGGAACCTTTCAGCCAGGGAGTGTTGGCGAGTTGGCTGATTGTAGCACCGCCGCACTCCACCTGTTCCCCGTCGGCTATCTTTGGTATCACACTAAAGGTCTTGAGCCATAAGCCGAAGTGAGGGGGGATTCGAAGGAAGGCCTCGCATGTAATGATAAACACCGTGTAACACCCACAATGCGGCTATATCTCCCACGTGTCGGGACGCGACTTAGAGGCATAGCCGCATGGTAGGTCTATCGCAAGAGGGCTAATCTTTAGGGATAAAGATTCGGCTTACAATCGCCACTTCACACAATACATAAATAGTCATACATTATTCAAGGTACAATCAAAGGTCCGACTACGGAACCTAAATAAATAAAGACAACCCCAATTGCTAGATCCCCGATCACCCCCAACTGGGCTCCACTACTGATCTACTGATCATCAAAAAAGGAAACATAATAGCGACCAGAATCCTCGTTGAACTCCCACTTGAGTTCGGTAGCGTCCCCTGCACTGGCATCATCGACACCTGCATCTGTTTGGAAGTATCTTTGAGTCATGGGGACTCAGCAATCTCACACCCATGAGATCAAGACTATCTAAGCTTAAGGGTAGGAAAGGGATAGTGAGGTGGAGCTGCAGCAAGCACTAGCTTATATGGTGGCTAACATACGCAAATGAGAGCGAGAAGAGAAGCAAAGTGTCGGATTTCGGGTTCCGACAGACCCTTGAGGTTCGAACACTGGGGTGCGCGTGGAGATTTCGCCTCCTACCTACCTGCACCCCTCCGCCTTGCTAGGATCTAAGCTATGAAAAGAACAACACAAGAGACATAGGGTTTATACTGGTTCGAGCCACCGTTGTGGTGTAATACCCTACTCCAGTGTGTGGTGTGGTGGATTGCCTCTTGGGCTGATGATGATGAACAATACAAGGAAGAACAGCCTTGTGAGGGTCTGTTCTTGGCTGGGGCGATGAACTGCTGGGAGGAGTTCAGTCCCCCTTCTCTCTCTCTCTCTAAAAACTCCCCCTGAAAACTCTCCCAAAAACTCTCCTAAAAACTCTCTCTAAAAACTCTCCCTAAAACCTCCCCTCCAACCCTGTGGGTGGCTGGTCCTATTTATAGAGGCCCTGGTCCTCTTCCCAAATATTGAGCGGGAAGGGAGCCAACAATGGTGGGCTAATTTGAAGGGGGACAGCTAGTACCGGCTATCCTGACAAAAGTAGTCTTCGCCTGCACAAAGCTCTGGTGGTGACGCCGTCTTGGACTCCACGATGACCTTCGTCTTGCAGTCCACCTGGTCTTGGTCTTGTTGCACCGAAATGGCAACCTTTGCCTGATGCCTCGGTACTCCACGGCTGCGCTTGCCCCCTTTGCACCAAAGAGGAAAGGAGGACACTGCGTGGGCTTGCACCCGCCTGGCGCCCTTGGTCGTGATGGCTTGCGTCACGGGCACCTCGTGAGGTACCCCGCCTTGATATCGCCGCCACCTCGCGAGCTAGCCTGATGAGGCCGTGCCTGAGGAAGCTCCGCATCGTCCGCCCCACGAGGCTTGGCCCCTCGCGAGGGTCTTGGGTCTGTGTTGGTGAAGATGGGCCGTGCTGGGCCCCCCTTTGAGCCACGCCGCAGGCAGGCAAGTCTGGGGACCCCCGTTCCCAGAACGCCGACACTAGCCCTCGAGTCCAAGGCGCGCCCGGACTTGGCCGTGCAGGGAGGCGGAAGGGCAAGAACGAAGCGCCGCGGGCCCAAACTGCCTGCGGCCTTGGGCGCCGCGTGGCGGTTGATTAGACGTGGGCGCCTCCACTTCCCCATGGCGCCTCAGCAACTGCGCGGACTGGACAAGTCCCTGCATGCAAAGTGGGTCATGATTACCTGCGATCGTGGAGGTCGGCAGTTGGCCTTCGCCGGCCATAAGCACGGAACATCGCACGCCCTTCCAGTCCATCCCTCCTTGCTTCTCCTTCTTCCCGGTCCTTGCTCCGTCTTGCTGCGATGGCTCCGATCCGCCCGTTCTCCGAGAGGAACCAGACCCGCTCCCGCCGAAGAAACGGCTCGTCCCCCGTGGCCCGGACGAGGGGGCCCATTAGGTGGTGTCGAGGCCGTGGTGCGAGCGGGCACCACCGGGGTTCCCGCTTCCCTTGTACGCCCACATCGAGGGACCTGAAGGAGCTGATGCTGATCGCCACGGGCTACGCCGCCGTCGGCACCGACGAGTCACGAAGGTGTGGTTCGTCCCCCTTGGGGTCCACACCGAGGGCTCCTCCCGAGAGTTCATGCTCCACGTCGCCGTGCCTCCTCAGTCTTGGATTCGCCTTCCTCCCTTCTTCGCCTCCATCGTCCCGCAGGGAGAACTCCTGGAGCTTTGGCTGTAGCACGCCGGCTGCTGCACCCTCGCGACCGAGGCAGAGGTCGCGGTCGTTGCCCCGGGCGAGGTCTTCATGAATCGGGGCTGGAGCGAAATCGCCCAGGTTTGTAGGACAAGAGGCGCCCTTGCGATCCACTTGGAGTACGACGGTGCTTCGGTGATGTTCTTCAAGGTCTTCGATGCGAACGGGCGCCGGCTGGAGTGCTACCCCGGGAGAGGTGGCCAGGACCCTGCTGCGGCGAGGACTGGGCTCGCCAACTGCTCCCTTGGCGGCTCCTCAGGCGGTGGAGGCGTCGGAGGTTTTAGCAACTCCAGCGAGCTCTTCGCGACTCCGGAGACGAGCGACGACAGCTACGAGCCCCCGAGCCGGCGCCGCTCCTGGAGCAGGGCGGGCTCGTCAGGCCGTCGTCGACTCTGATCTGGATGGGGTTGGCGCCAGTGCTTGACGGCCCACTGTTGATGATGGCTTCTTTTGCAGGGGCGCACGTAGTTAGTGTCCCTTTAGGATCTGTTTCCCTGCGAGGAATCAAAGACGCGTCCCGTGGGGGCTTGTAAGGTGCCTGTGATCCTGTTTTGTTAATATAACCCTTGTCGTAGAATTGTGCGAGTTGCTCATTCCGTCTTAGCTCAGTCCTCCCTTTCAAACCTCATGCGGGCTTGGTGCTCTGCGCAGACAGGTCCCAGTCCCAAGGCGGCTTCAGCCGTCGCTGGTATGCCAGGTCGCGATGCCGTGGTCAAGGCCAGGAGGTGAGTGACCCAGAGTCTGGTAAGAGCCCCTGAGTCATGATGCTCAGGAGGTCCCCTTTGGCGCTCAAGCAGCCGTCGTTCGGCGAGAAAGGAGAGCGGCGCCGCTAACACGGGATTGCATTAGGTGCGGGGATGATGCCACGGTAGCTGGCGCTTCCGGGTGGTGACTTATCTCGAGAAGCAGGGGCCGCTCTCTGGTGTGTCGTCGGGTCCTAGCATCGGCAGGCACGAGGTTGCTCGGCGAGGTCCTTGTGTGTCCCTCCCCTCTCGCCCTTGCTCCCCTTTCTGCTCTACGTCCTCGGGTTGCGGCCCTCGAGCGAGTTTCAGCCGTCGTTGGTATGCCAGGTCGTGATGCCGTGGACAAGGCCAGAGGGTGAGGGCTGGAGAGCCAGTAGGAGCCCTGAGTTGCGATGCTCAGGCACCCCCCTTTAACATGCAAGCGTTTCGCGCGGATGAGAGTGGACGAGACACCGCAAGGGCCTCGCCTGACGCAGCTCCTTTAAGAGATCCTGTAGACCCATCAGAGAAAGAACGAGGGGTTGCCATGACAATTGATAGTCAGCCGTTGGTTGCTTCCGAGGGGTAATGAGGCACTGAAGGCTTGACGAGGTGGTGCCATGCGGGGCTGCCGCGGCCAGAGCTCAGCCATCCAGGTTTGTCGGCGTTGCAGGGACGGACCCATGCGCAAGCGTCGTGCCATTTGGGAGCAGTTCCGTCAGTTGAGCAGGCAACTTGGTCAAGCACATTAGCCGCGAAGGAGTGGATTCATTTAAATAGATGCTGGGAAGGCGGACATCACTGGGTCAGGCCCGAGCGACTTGGGGATCATGCAGCCCGAGGGGTGCCCCCAACAAGGTAAGGTAACAACATGAAATAAAAGGGATACACGCCGCAGGGATGGACCCACGTGGCCTGGGAATAATGCAGCCCTGGGGGGGCGCTCCCAGCTGGAAGTGAAACTTGAAAGATGTCACCTGATGACGTTGAGGACGAAGGGGTGTTGGTGTAGCAGACTCGGTGGGCAGCGGAAGCCGATGCTCATGAGCCCCCAGGTCCAGGGGCCTCGGGAGGCTCCGGAGGCGCTGGCGGCTCCTCGCGGACCATCTCCATCTCCGCCAGGGCTGCAGAACGCCTGGCCTCCCGTGCCTCCGTGATGCCCCTCATGAGGCGCTGGTACGTGGCAGCCGCGTTCGGCAAGCCGTAAGGCATGCGAATGTAGCTGTGGGGTGGACCTCCGTAGCGCCCCACTCGTGAGGGCCAGAGGCGCTCTAGAGAGGCGACTCGGTTGAGCCCTGGTATGTCGATGCAGATGCGCAGCCCACCATCCTCGCCTGGATGGGGAGCCACTGCTGGTAGGCGGCGGCCGCCTTTCATGACTCTTGACTCCTGTAGCTCCTCAATGGCCTTGCTGACGAACTCCTGAGGGTCTGGCTGTCCTTGCCTTGCTCCTTCTTGAGGGAAACATACTTCGAAACATGCCTCCATGTGGTGCCCAAGCGCCTCCCTCGTGACCCTAGCCAGGTCGGTGGCCCTCCAGGGGAGAGCCCCCGAGCCCTGCCTGAGGAGGGCGTCGGGCGCGCTTTCCTATGCGATGGAAGGAGGTTCCCCCCGGGCAGGCACGGGCCCAGAGGGGCCTGCCTCCTGAGGGGCCAGGCCGGACGATGTCTTCTTCTTCTTGGGGGCGGTCTCGGGAAACCTCCTGCTTCCGCGATCCGGGTCTTCCAGTGATGCAGCCTGAAAGGCTCGTTCCAGGGAACACACCGCGTCCTTCTCTTCACAAGGCACCGTGATGACTCTACCGCTTCCTGGCATCTTGAGGACGTTGTAGCCGTGGTGAGTTACGTCCATGAACTTGGCCAGCACTGGGTACCCAAGGATGGCGTTGTACGGCAGGCGAATGTGAGCGACGTCGAAGTCGATGAGCTCGGTGCCGTAGTTGTCGCGTGCCCCGAAGGTGACAAGGAGGAGGACCTGCCCAATCGGGACCGTGGAGCCGTCGGTGATTCCGGAGAAAGGCTTGGTTGGCTGACGCTCGCTGTAGGGCACTTGGAGATTGTTGAATGTTTCCACGGACAGGACGTTGAGCCCTGCCCCGCCGTCGATGAGGGTCCTGGTGACCACCACGTTGCTGATGATTGGGGAACAAAGCATCGGGAGGACTCCGGCTGTAGCCGCACAATTGAGCTGATCTGCTGAGCTGAACGTGATGGCGCACGCCGACCACCTGAGAGGGCGCGCGGCTTCGAGCCTGGGGAGGACTGCATTCACTTCGCGGGCGAACTGCTTGAAGATGCGTTGAGAGGCTAGGGCTTGAGCCCCGCCCAGGATGCAGGCGATCGCGCGCGACTCCTGGAAGCCCCTAGCCCCCTCGTCCTGGTGGTGGTCCTCGTTTCTCCTTGGCTGCGGCGGTAGCGGAGGGAGGCCTGCGTTGCCTTGCGGGCGATCCTCGCGAGGCCGATCCCTCCAGTCTCCCTCGCGAGGCGGGTCTTGCCAGCGATCCTCGCGAGGTTGATCGCGCCACCCTTGGCGCGGGCCACGGTCTTCCCAGCGTCCTGCGTTCCTTCCTCCTCCTCGACCGTAGCCACGATCACCGCGGTCGGGGCGACGGCCGATCCTTCCTTCTCGCACGGCTCGGAGCTCTTGACATCTGTTGGTGCTGTGGGTGTGGAGGTCGTGGTACACATAGTACCGACTGCCCTTGGAGGGTTCGGGCTGATCTCTGCCCCGCTTGGTGTCTGGTTCTGCCGTGAGCACGGAGGCCCCCTTGTGCTTCACATCCTTGGCCTTGGGTTTCTTCTCTTCTGGGTCTGCGGCCGGCAGCTCGAGGAGGGAGAGACGCCGTTCCTCAGCCCTGGCGCACTTGGTTGCCAAGTTGAACAGCTCCAAGGAAGTGCACAGGTCTTCATGCATCGCCAGCTCCTCCTTCATCTTGACATCGCGCACGCCATCGGAGGAGGCTGAGATTATGGCCTCCTCGGTCACCTTGGGAATCTTGAGGCGTGCGTTGTTGAAGCGCTGGATGTACTTCTGCAGGGTCTCCCCGGGTTGTTGCTTGATGCGGCGCATGTCGCTCACGAAGGGTGGCCGGTCGCGAGTACCTTGAAAGTTGGCGATGAAGCGGGTGCGCATCTCGTCCCAGGAGGAGATCGTGCCTGGAGCCAGTTCAGGAGCCAGGTACGGGCCCCGTCCTTGAGCGCCATGGGAAACCAGTTTGCCATGACCTTCTCGTCTCCGTTGGCAGCTTCGATGCCCAGCTCGTAGAGCTGGAGGAACTCCGCAGGGTCGGCCGTGTCGTCGTAACGAGGAGGCAGGTCTGGCTTAAACTTGCCTGGCCACGCGACACTGCGTTGCTTGGTGGTGAAGGCGCGGCAGCTTGCTGTGGCCACGGGAGGCCTTGGGTGACGGAGAGCTTGGTCTTGCATGTCCCCATGCGCTGCAGCTGGGAACAGCACGGGGTCTTGACGTGCGGGAGTAGGAGCATGGTCGTGACGTGCTGGAGCAGGGAGCGCCCGGGCAGCTTCTTGCGGGCAAGGGACTTCTTGGCAGCTCTACTCTTGCCGCGCTGGCACCTGATGGAGCGGGTTCCGCCCAGGGGCCACGCGCCTTGGAGCCATGGCGCCTTCCTGAGGAGGAGGCCGCCGGGGCACCATCGGAGCTTCGTCGCCTGTGCGGGGTGGGGTGCGGTGCAGCGGAACGGACGACGCAGGAGAGCCCCCTGCGGCGTGGACGAGCTCGGCGACGTGGTTGAGCCATTCTTCGTAGACGTCGTCGACGGGACAGTAGCGCAGGAGCTCGTTTGCCGCGATGAGCGCAGCTCGAGCCTCCATGGGTGTGCGGAGCGCGCGGGACGAAGAACCAGCTGGGGTGAGCGAGGGAGTTGCGGCGCAGCCGTCTTGCCGCACGGACGGATGCTGAGACGATGCTTGCTGCTCGTCCCCCGCCGGGCCGGTGGCGGCGTTGACGGCAGGTGACGGGGAACAGCGAGGACGCCCGCCGACAGGGGCCGTCTGGGCGACACGGGAAGCGAGGGTGGCCCGGCGCTCGGCGCGGGCCCGACGAGCGTCAGACATGGGCGCGATGGTCGGAGGAGAACGGGGTGGTGGAAGACGAATTCCGGCGCACCCCTACCTGGCACGCCAAATGTCGAATTTCGGGTTCCGGCAGACCCTTGAGGTTCGAACACTGGGGTGCGTGCGGAGATTTCGTCTCCTACCTACCTGCACCCCTCCGCCTTGCTAGGATCTAAG
The DNA here is from genome assembly GCA_034509565.1 of Triticum monococcum. NCBI lineage: Eukaryota > Viridiplantae > Streptophyta > Magnoliopsida > Poales > Poaceae > Triticum > Triticum monococcum. The sequence goes on from CM067842.1 coordinate 683,087,682, forward strand.
CTACGAAAAGAACAACACAAGAGACACAGGGTTTATACTGGTTCGGGCCACCGTTGTGGTGTAATAACCTACTCGAGTGTGTGGTGTGGTGGATTGCCTCTTTGGCTGATGATGATGAACAATACAAGGAAGAACAGCCTCGCGAGGGTCTGTTCTTGGCTGGGGCGATGAACTGCTGGGAGGAGTTCAGTCCCCCTTCTCTCTCTCCCTCTAAAAACTCCCCCTAAAATCTCTCCTAAAAACTCTCTAAAAACTCTCCTAAAAACTCTCTCGAAAAACTCTCCCTAAAAACTCCCCTCCAACCATGTGGGTGGCTGGTCCTATTTATAGAGGCCCTGGTCCACTTCCCAAATATTGAGCGGGAAGGGAGCCAACAATGCCGGGCTAATTTGAAGGGGGACAGCTAGTACTAGCTATCCTGACAAAAGTAGTCTCCGCCTACACAAAGCTCTGGTGGTGACGCCGTCTTGGGCTCCACAATGACCTCCGTCTTGCAGTCCTCCTGGTCTTGGTCTTGTTGCACTGAAATGGCAACCTTTGCCTGATGCCTCGGTACTCCGCGGCTGCGCTTGCCCCCTTTGCACCAAAGAGGAAAGGAGGACACTGCGCGGGCTGGCACCCGCCTGGCGCCCTTGGTCGTCATGGCTTGCGTCACGGGCACCTCGTGAGGTACCCCGCCTTGGTCTCTCCGCCTCCTCGTGAGCTAGCCTGATGAGGCCGTGCCTGAGGAAGCTCCGCGTCGTCCGCCCCACGAGGCTTGGCCCCTTGCTAGGGTCTTGGGTCTGTGTTGGTGAAGATGGGCCGTGTTGCGCCCCCCCTTTGAGCCATGCCGCAGGCTGCAGGCAGGCAAGTCTGGGGACCCCCGTTCCCAGAACGCCAACACAAAGCACGGTCGAGAAGCTAATAGTGATCAAGAAGTGATCCTGAAGCTACTTACATTCAAGCATAACACAAGACCATGTTCTCTTCCCGGACTCCGCCGAAAAGTGACCATCACGGCTACACACGCAGTTGATTCATTTTAATTAAGTTATGTGTCAAGTTTTCTACAACCGGATATTAACAAATTCCCACATGCCCATAACCGGGGGCACGGCTTTCGAAAGTTCAAAACCCTGAAGGGGTGTCCCATCTTAGCCCATCACAAGCTCTCACAGTCAATGAAGGATATTCCTTCTCCCAGGAAGACCCGATCAGACTCGGAATCCCGGTTACATGACATTTCGACAATGGTAAAACAAGAGCAGCAAAGCCGCCCGATGTGCCGATAGGAGCTGCACATATCTCATTCTCAGGGCACACCATATGAACACTACGTACAACTAAAACCAACCCTCAAGTTTCCCCGAGGTGGCGCTGCAAGTCGCCCTGTTTTGGACCAACACTCAGAGGAGCACTGGCCCGGGGGTTTAAAATAAAGATGACCCTTGAGTCCGCGGAGCCCAAGGGAAACAGCTTAGGTGGCAAATGGTAAAACCAAGGTTGGGCCTTGCTGGAGGAGTTTTATTCAAGGTGAACTGTCAAGGGGTTCTCATAACACCCAACCGTGTAAGGAACGCAAAATCAAGGAAAATAACACCGGTATGACGGAAACTAGGGCGGCAAGAGTGGGACAAAACACCAGGCATAAGGCCGAGCCTTCCACCCTTTACCAAGTATATGGATGCATTAAGCTAAATAAGACATAATAATGATATCCGACAAATATCCACGTTCCAACATGGAACAAGCTTCACCTTCACCTACAACTAGCAACGCTATAAGAGGGGCTGAGCAAAAGCGGTAACATAGCCAAACAACGGTTTGCTAGGAAAGGTGGGTTAGAGGATTGACATGGCAATATGGGAGGCATGATATAGAAAGTGGTAGGTAACACAACATAGAAATAGAGCGAACAACTAGCAAGCAAAGATAGAAGTGATTTCAAGGGTATGGTCATCTTGCCTGCAAAGTTCTCAGAGTTGATGAAAGCTTGATCCTCGTTAGCGTACTCAACAGGTTCCTCGATCACATACTCATCTGCCGGCTCTACCCAAAGAAAGAAAACAAGCAAAGGACCAACAATCAATCACGATGCAATGCACAAGCAACATGATGCAAAACATGGCATGATATGCAAGACATGATATGCAATGCATATGCGTGCTTCGGAAGGGAAAGAATGAGCAAGGCATCAACTTGGCAACCCAAGTGTGCCTCTGGAAAGATGAGATGGTTTTGGTCGAAATCGATATAAAGATCACTGGAAATGGAGGCTCGGTTTGCAAATGGCAAGCAAAACAAGAATGGCACAATTCTGCGATTAACAGCACGATGCCACAAAACATGCAACAAGAAACTAAGCTACTGCACTCCAACGTAACAACGAAGTATATGGGAGTGATGTACTCAAGATGCTTGACAAAACATGAACACTGAGCTACGGCTAAATCACCCAAGAGCAGGTTCAAACAAGCATGGAAAAAGTGCAAAAGATATCAGCTTCACCGACTTAGCAAAAATAACATCAGGAAGCCATGTTTAGAGCAAGCAAACAACATGCTACAGGAACATATCATAGCAGACAAAGGCATGGCATGAATCTACTAAATGCATAGAACAGAATTCCCTTACTGACAATGAGCCAACAAGGCGCAGAAACAGAGCATGGCAAAAACAGCATTATGAAGGCATCTTTGATATCTCAAATCACTCACCACAAAGCCTCGCATGACAAAACAAGCATAAAAACAGTAAGATGACATGTTCATGAAGCTAACCATGGCAATATCAAGTTCATATCATGCATGGATCACTAACAACAACCATGGCAAAATTGATTAACATGTAAACAATCTGCCAGGAACATTTTATAGCAAAAGTAGATCAAGATTAAGACATTCTAGGGCACTCCATAATTGCAAACAGGGGCATGGATGGATAGAGCATAACCATATGCACAAAACATCCTTACTGAAGCAACTCAAAACAAGCATGGATCTCACTGTAGCATCATGTTTACATGGAATAAAAATAACAACAGGAAAATGACTTAGCCAAAACCTAAGTCCCTGAAAACAGCAATATCACGAAGCCTAGTTTGCATGCTTGTGCTAGTCACCACGTAGATCACAAAAATACAAGGAAAGTATCCCTGTAAAGATAGCATGTCATAGTTCAAAACACATGTAGAGCTCATGCCCATATGAAGCACACATCAAATGTGACAAAAATGATAATCACCCTAAACTGATAAGTAGCAGTAGTATACATTTTATAGCACTCTTGCATCGATGATTAGGGCATCAAGATGAACTCACACAAGCATGCCATAATGGAATGAAATGAAGAGCATCTCCTAGTGAACATTTTGATATCTTATATGCATGAAACGGAGCTACGGTCATGGAGTTATGGCATGATGAACAGGGGCATAACATGTTAGGGACTTAGAAGAAAACGACCTCTCAAAACAATAGATCTAGGGTTTGACCACGACACATTCTTCGAGCATCGCCGGAGTTCGTCGGGGACGGCGGTCGGAGCTGCGGGGAGCTCGCCGGAGGAGACAGCCGACGAGATCCGGGGCGACGCCGACCAGATCCGGCCTTTGAAGGCGACGGCGGTGGGGGACGAGGCGGCCCGCGGCGGCGGAGGAGCGCTGCGGCGCGGCGAGCTCGCGGCGCTCCGGTGAGGTTCGGGGCGGGAAGGCGGCGCAGGGCGGTGGTCGGCGCGCGAGGAGACAGCGGCGGTGGATCGGCGCGCTGGAGGGATACGCGGGGGCGGCGCGATGGGCCCGGGGGGTCCGAACCGGGCCACGCCAGGCCGGCGGCGTGGGGCGGTCGACGGGACACGTGGCGCGCTCCTATTGGCGCCGGCGCGGCGGCAAAGTTGTCCGGCGGCGCGCGAACATGTCCGGCGGCCGAGACGGAGGTAGCTAGGGTTTCGTCTGCGCGAAAAAATGGAGGGGATCACATATTTATAGCTAGGAGGAGGTAGGAGTGTACAAAGGGAGTGTAGTTTTCGCCCACACGATCGTGATCTGACGGCGGAGGACATGGGAGTGGTTTGGATGGGTTATTGGGCCATTTTGTAGGTGTGTTGGGCTGCAACACACAAGAGGCCTTCGCGGTTACCTGGTTAACTGTTAGAGTATCAAACGGACTCCATATGGGACGAAATTTGACAGGCGGTCTACCAGTGGTGTACCAAGGACACTTGGCAAATCTTGGTCCATTCCAAGAACGTTTAACACCCGCTCACGAAAAGTGACAAAAGAGGGACGTCGGTGCACGTGGGAGTGTCGGATTTCAAAACGGGCAACGGGGAAAATGCTCGGCTGCATGAGACGAACACATATGCAAATGAGATGCACATGATGGCATGATATGAAATGCATGACATGAACAAAATGCAAAACGAAGACAAAACCCAACCACGAAGGGAATCTCACAACTTAAAGCCGAAAATGGCAGAGTCGGAGTTACAAATATGGCAAGTTACATCCGGGGTGTTACAACACTCCACCACTACGAAAGGATCTCGTCACGAGATCTTGGACTGAAAGAACTCCGGATATTCAGAACGGAGGTGGTCCTCACGCTCCCAGGTGGCTTCTCGGTCGGAATGGTGTGACCACTTCACGTTCAGGAATTTGATAGACTTGTTGCGAATATTGCGCTCAGTTTCTTCAAGAATAGCAACGGGATGCTCATGATAAGACAAATCTTCTTGAATATCAATCTCTTCGAATTTGATAGTGTGCTCAGGAGTCTTGAAGCACTTGCGAAGCTGTCACACGTGAAACACATCATGCACGTTTGCGAAGTTGGATGGAAGCTCAAATTGATAGGCAAGATCGCCTCTTTTGCCAATGATCTTGAAATGACCCACGTATCTAGGGGCAAGCTTCCCTTTGATACTGAAGCGATGAGTGCCTTTCATTGAAGAGACGCGGAGGTAGACGTAGTCTCCGATCTCGAAAGCCAAGTCACAGTGCTTGCTATCATAGTAACTCTTTTGGCACGATTGCGCGGCTTTGAGATTTTCACGGATGACTTTACACATTTCTTCAGCTTCTGTGATTAAGTCATTGCCAAGAAGTTGGCGTTCACCAGTCTCTGATCAATTGAGTGGAGTACGACACTTTCTGCCATAGAGAATCTCGAATGGGGCCTTGCTCGAACTCGCTTGGAAGCTGTTGTTGTAGGATAACTCGGCATATGGAAGACAATCTTCCCACTTCACACCGAAGGAAATGACACAAGCCATGAGCATATCTTCAAGAATTTGATTGACTCGCTCGACTTGGCCACTAGTTTGAGGATGGAAGGCCGTGCTGAAGCGAATGTTGGTGCCCATGGCCTTTGGAAGGAATCCTAGAACTTAGAAGTGAAGATGCTTCCACGATCTGAAGATATCAATTGCGGAATGCCGTGCAAAGACACAATCCTGGAGGTGTATAGCTCTGCCAGCTGAGCTTCTGTGATGGATTCTTTGATAGGAAGAAAATGAGCCACTTTTGTAAGCTTGTCGATGACAACAAAGATAGCATCATTTCTACGCTTGGACTTGGGAAATCCAGTCACAAAGTCCATCTCGATATGGTCAAACTTCCATTCTAGAATAACAAGAGGTTGGAGGAGACCAGCTGGTCATTGGTGTTCTGCTTTCACCCTTCTGCAGACATCACATTCAATCACTAACTGAGCAATTTCTCGCTTCATTCGAGTCCACCAATATGACTGCTTGAGGTCATGGTACATCTTTGTACTTCCAGGATGAATGGATAGAAGGGAATTGTGCGCCTCGTTCATAAAGACTTTCCTTAGATCACCTTTAGGAACCACAATTCGATCCTCGAAGAATAGAGTGTCTTTGTCATCAATGCGATAGCACTTGTACTTGGGTTGGCTCTTGGCAATCCCATTTTTACCTTCTTCACCATGGAATCAAGAAGTTGTGCCTCATGAATTTGATCTTCCGAAGTAGGAGATACATGGAGGTTGGCAAGAAAGCCTTGAGGAACAACTTGGAGATTCAGTTTGCAGAAAGCTTCACAAAGGTCCAGTTGGAAAGGCTTGAGAATTAGGTTGTTTCAGTAAGCATTCCTGCTCAAAGCATCTGCAATGACATTGGCCTTTCCTGGAGTATATTCAATACTCAGATTGTATTCTTGAATCATTTCGACCCAACGAGTCTGCCTGAGGTTGAGGTTGGGTTGGGTGAATATGTACTTGAGGCTCTTATGATCTGTGAAGATGTCCATTTTCCTTCCCAACAAGAGATGTCTCCACATTAATAATGCATGGACAACTGTCGCCAACTCGAGGTCGTGAGTGGGGTAGTTCCTTTCGTTGGGCTTCGACTGACGAGAGGTATAAGACACAACTTTCTTCTCTTGCATTAACACATCACCGAGACCTTGCAGGGAGGAATCACAGAAAACTTCAAATGGTTTGGATTCATCAGGAGGAGTCAAAACAGGAGCTGTGACTAACTTCTCTTGGAGGGTGTTGAAAGCAACGTCACACTCAGGCATCCAGACATACTTGACATGCTTCTGGAGGAGGTTGGAAAGAGGCTTTGCAATCTTAGAGAAATTCTCAACGAATCTTCGACAATAGCTTGCAAGCCCAAGAAAACTGCGGAGCTGCTTGACATTCTGAAGCGGTTACCAATTCACAATTGCAGACATCTTCTCAGGATTAACAGCGATGCCTTTGGCGGAGATAATATGACCAAGGTAAAGAACCTCGTAAAGCCAGAACTCACACTTGGAAAACTTTGCATAGAATTGATGCTCTCTGAGTTTGTCGAGTACCAATCTCAAGTGCTTGGCATGATCCTCCTTATTCTTGGAAAAGACCAAAATATCATCGAGATAGACCAAGACAAAATTATTTGTGTAAGGGTTGAAGATGAAGTTCATCATGCGAGAGAACGTTGGAGGAGCATTGACAAGGCCGAAAGACATGACAGTATATTCATAAGAACCATAGCTTGTTCTGAATGCTGTCTTGGGGATATCTTCTTCACGAATGTGAATCTGATGATAACCCATATGGAGGTCAAGCTTGGAGAATACTTGAGCACCCTTAAGTTGCTCGAATAGCTCATTGATGTTAGGGAGTGGATACTTGTTCTTTATTGTCTTCTTGTTCAATGGACGTTAGTCGACGCAGAGTCATTCCGTTCCATCCTTCTTCTTGACAAAAAGAACACCGCAACCCCATGGAGATGAACTCGGTCTGATCAGACCCATACGCTCTTGTTCATCGAGTTGTTTCTTCAACTCCTTCAACTCCTGTGGTCTAAGCTTGTAAGGACGTTTGCAAACAGGTTCCGTCCCAGGCTCAAGATCGATAACGAATTCAACTGGCCGGTGAGGAGGCATTCCCGGAAGTTCTTCTGGAAAGACGTCTTGATATTCACAAATGACTGGAATCTGAGAGATGGCATTCAACTCGCCCTTCTCATTGAGAGAAAACAGTCGAATGGTATCATCATGAGCGGCATAGATGATCACATCATTAGAAGAGTGTGTCAATTGAATCTACCTGGCAGCACAATCAAGATGAGCCTTGTGCTTAGAAAGCCAGTCCATGCCGAGAATTAAATCAATATCCGAGTTACCAAGAAAAAATGGAAAGACAGAAATTTATAGTCGCCCATCTCGATAGACACATCCGGGACACAATTATTAGATGTCATTTGCTTACCCGGGGACACAATCTTCAACGAGAAAGGAATATTTTTGGTCACAAACTCATGCTTGGCAACACAAGGTCTTGAAATGAAAGAAAGCGGTGCACCAGTATAAAACAATACTTTTGCAGGAAAGGAGTTAACTAGAAGGTTACCCATGATCACTTCTGAAGAATCCTCTGCCTGAGATGCGTTCATCATGTTGACCTTAGCATGCTTGGGATTATGCTTGACCATTGCATTGCTGGTAGATCTCATAGGAGGAGGAGGCGGAAGGCGCCTTTGGTTGAAGCATTTGTGTGCATAGTGCCCTTTCTGCTGACACTTGTTGCAAGTAACCTCTGAGAGCGGCCGATGATAAGGAGCACTTGACCTTGGAGTATGAGACTGAGCTTTGTTCTGATAGCCTGGGTTGGGTGGGTGGGACGATCCATTGCCACCTTTGCTCTTCTGCTGGTAGGACTGACGGAACGGAGGAGGAGGCAACCAAACCTTTTATTGCTTAGCCGCCACTTGAGTTGAAGAAGAAGATTGAACTGCATCCCTGACTCTCTTCTTAGATGCCTCACACTTGAGCTGAGCAGCTTCTTGCTTTAGTGCCATGTTGTACAATTGATCAAACTCAGTCGGCTCAAGAAGCACGAGAGCTAATTGTAGATCTTCCCTGAGGCCACCTCTGAATTGATAAATCATGCTCTTTTCATCAGGGACGTCTTGTTTAGCGAAGCGAGCGAGTTTCTGAAACTGGATATTGTATTGATACACGGACATGTTGCCTTGCTTGAGATTGCGGAACTACTCACGCTTGATCTCGGCAACACTTTGTGGAATGTGATGAGCTTTCAAGTCTCGACGGAAATCATTCCAGGTAATCACACGAGCTCCTCTGGAATCTCTGTATTGTTGATACCACTCAGCAGCTTGGTCTTTGAGTTGAAACAAAGGAAACTTGACAAAGTCTTGAGGCCTGACATTGCTACATTCAAAATGTTTGCAGATATCCACGAGCCAGTCGTGGACGTCTGTGGCCTCTACACAGTTGCTGAAGGACTTCGGCTGGTTCGCGAGGAACTGGTTGAGGGTAGCAAACTGAGGCTGATTGTTGCCTTGGCCTTGATTTCCTTGGTTGCCTTGCCCTTGGTTGCGCTCTTGCAAGAGTTGCAAAAGCATCTGAGTGTTGGCATTGGTGGCTGCCATGACAGCTTGCCATGCCTCCGGAGATGGAGGTGGTGGAGGAGGGTCCGGATTCTGACGCGTTGGAGGAGCCATCCTGAAGAGGTTGACATCCGTTAGCATCTTGAAAAACAGATATTCAAGCTAAATCAATGGATCGAAATTGCAACATAAAGTCTTCACAATAAACATCCGGACAAGGATGAACGAATGAATTCCAAAGTAAATCATCACACGACCATAGGTTGAGAAGCCACTTAGATAAAGGTAGATGAATAAAGCAACAAGGTACTCCCTCCATTTCTTTTTAGTCTGCATATAAGATTTGGTCAAAGTCAAACTTTGTAAAATTTGACCAACTTTATTGGAAAAAATATCAACATCTACAATACTAAAACTATATGGTATGAAAATTAATTAGATGATGCATCTAACAATATTGATTTCATGTTGTGAATCTTAATATTTTTTTCTATAAACTTAGTCAAAGTTGACAAAGTTTGACTTTGACCAAATCTTATATGCGGAATAAAAAGAAACGGAGGGAGTACATATATGAACAAATAAGTGGTAAGGATTACCCAATCACAAAACAAGTATCTGCGGGAAGAAATACTAGAGCTACTTGAATTCCCACCTATAAAACTCTCGAAACTTTCTGGTTATGCAATCAGGTGTTGGGGATACAGGGGAAGCATAATATCTCACCCAAAACTAACAAATCCTACATCCAGCTGTATCCATCATTCAACACATAACCAAGAAACCTTCGGAAATCATTTACCTCAACCTTCGAAAAGCATCTGTTATACGAGTTATGGCAATACTCCCGAACTCTCGCCCAGTACTGGGTGGCGTCGAGGTTATCTCACCAACAACTGCATAAAAGATATTTTCGATGTCGGCGAACCCAGGTATTCCAGAATTGTAACGATAACATTGTGACGACAACACCTCAGAGCTCAACTCCCCGGGACACTGCCACAACCCTGAAATGTCAGGAGGCACCAAGAACAATGTTCTCGTCACAAGACTATCGGAACAATTCCAAGATACCCGCGTGATCCTAAATTTTTTTTCGTGAAATTTGAGGAGAGGAGAGTCAAAACTTCTACGTCAGGAGGCCTCACTAGAGCGACGAAGGGACTGAGGAATAAAAGGAATCCTACTCTCTGATATATATAATCCTAAGACTCAAGACATTTTGTTCTAGACACAACAACATCAGCGATTCGATCAAGCAGGGGGCTCCTAAGTCGGGGAAGGCTCTGATTACCAACTTGAAACACCCACAATGCGGCTATATCTCCCACGTGTCGGGGCACGACTTAGAGGCATAGTCGCATGGTAGGTCTGTCGTAAGAGGGGTAATATTTACACATCCCATGTACTGAATAAGAAAGGGATAAAGAGTCGGCTTACAATCGCCACTTCACACAATACATAAATAGTCATACATCATTCAAGGTACAATCAAAGGTCCGACTACAGAACCAAAATAAAGAAAGACAACCCCAATTGCTAGATCCCCAATCACCCCCAACTGGTTTCCACTACTGATCTACTGATCATCAGGAGAGGAAACATAATAGCGACCCGAATCCTCGTCGAACTCCCACTTGAGTTGGGTAGCGTCCCCTGCACTGGCATCATCGGAACCTACATCTGTTTGGAAGTATCTGTGAGTCACGAGGACTTAGCAAGCTCACACCCGTGAGATCAAGACTATTTAAGCTAAGGGGTAGGAAAGGGATAGTGAGGTGGAGCTGCAGCAAGCACTAGCTTATATGGTGGCTAACATACGCAAATGAGAGCGAGAAGATAAGCAAAGCATGATCGAGAAGCTAATAGTGATCAAGAAGTGATCCTGAAGCTACTTACGTTCAAGCATAACACAAGACTGTGTTATCTTCCCGGACTCCGTCGAAAAGAGACCATCATGGCTACACACGCAGTTGATTCATTTTAATTAAATTATGTGTCAAGTTTTCTACAACCGGATATTAACAAATTCCCCATCTGCCCATAACCGTGGGCACGACTTTCAAAAGTTCAAAACCCTGTAGGGGTGTCCCAACTTAGCCCATCACAAGCTCTCACAGTCAACGAAGGATATTCCTTCTCCCAGGAAGACCCGATCAGACTCGGAATCCCGGTTACAAGACATTTTGACAATGGTAAAACAAGACCAGCAAAGCCGCCCAATGTATCGACAAATCCCGATAGGAGCTGCACATATCTCGTTCTCAAGGCACACCGGATGAACACTACGTACAACTAAAACCAACCCTCAAGTTTCCCCGAGGTGGCGCTGCAAGTGGCTCTGTTTTGGACCAAATCTCAGAGGAGCACTGCCCCGGGGGTTAAAAATAAAGATGACCCTTGAGTCCGCGGAACCCAAGGGAAAAGGCTTAGGTGGCAAATGGTAAAACCAAGGTTGGGCCTTGCTGGAGGAGTTTTATTCAAGGCGAACTGTCAAGAGGTTCCCATAACACCCAACCGCGTAAGGAACAAAAAATCAAGGAACATAACACCGGTATGACGGAAACTAGGGCGGCAAGTGTGGAACAAAACACCAGGAATATGACCGAGCCTTCCACCCTTTACCAAGTATATAGATGCATTAAGGTAAATAAGAGATAAAAATGATATCCCAAGAAATATCCACGTTCCAACATGGAACAAGCTTCAGCTTCACCTGCAACTAGCAACGCTATAAGAGGGGCTGAGCAAAAGCGGTAACATAGCCAAACAACGGTTTGCTAGGAAAGGTGGGTTTGAGGCTTGACATGGCAATATGGGAGGCATGATATAGCAAGTGGTAGGTAACACGGCATAGAAATAGAGCGAACAACTAGAAAGAAAAGATAGAAGTGAAATCGAGGGTATGGTTGAGGGAGTCCTGGATTAGGGGGTCTCCGGACAGCCGGACTATATCCTTTCGCCAAACTGTTGGACTATGAAGATACAAGATTGAAGACATCATCTCGTGTCCAGATGGGACTTTCCTTGGCGTGGAAGGAAAGCTTGGCAATACGGATATGTAGATCTCCTCCCTTGTAATCGACTCTGTGTAACCCTAGCCCCCTCCGATGTCTATATAAACCGGAGGGTTTAGTCCGTAGGACAACAACAATCATACCATAGGCTAGCTTCTAGGGTTTAGCCTCTACGATCTCGTGGTAGATCAACTCTTGTAATACTCATATCATCAAGATCAATCAAGCAGGACATAGGGTATTGCCTCCATCAAAAGGGCCGGAACCTGGGTAAACATCGTGTCCCCTGCCTCATGTTACCATCTGCCTTAGACGCACAGTTCGGGACCCCCTACTCGAGATCCGCCGGGTTTCACACCGACATTGGTGCTTTCGTTGAGAGTTCCACTGCACCGTCACCGGAAGGCTCGATGGCCCCTTCGATCATCGGCAACGATGCAGTCCAGGGTGAGGTTTTCCTTCCTGGACAGATCTTCGTATTCGGCGGCTTCGCACTACGGGACAATTCGCTTGGTCATCTGGAGCAGATCGAGAGCTACGCCCCTGGCCATCAGGTCAGGTTCGGAAACTTAAACTACACTAACGACGTCTGCGAAGAATTGATCTTCGACGGATTCGAGCCCATGTCAGGTGCGCCGCACAATCACGACGAGCATGACGTAACTCTGCCGTCGGACAGTGTTCGGGAGATCGCATCTGCAACTACTCCAGCCTTCAATCCGGACCAAATTGCGCCATCCGAGGACGGAGGGATAGACCCCGCCATGGAGGCCGCACTCTCAGTGGCGATGGAGCCGGATACTAACTTCACCCCTTACGAGAGCCGTGTTGCCGAACCACTGGATTCGTCTCCGGCCACGGACTTCGAGCTGCCTGCATCCGGGCCTATCAAATCCGATTGGGCGCCGATCATGGAGTTCACCTCCGCGGATATCTTTCAGCACTCGCCTTTCAGCGATGTGCTAAATTCATTAAGGTCTCTCTCCTTGTCAGGAGAACCTTGGCCGAACTATGTCCGGCTAGAATGGGATGCGGACGACGAACAAATTCGCTGCCCATTCACCACCCACTTAGTAGCCACTATCGATGATTTACCTGACATGCTCGACTTCGACTCCTCCGCCCAGAAGGCGCTGGACCGCCACCTCATCATATGATATATGCATGGTGGACACCCCCAAAAAGGCAATGGCGACGAGACAGCGGAGGATGACCCCTCCAAGAAGCAACCCAATCACCGATGTCAGCGGCACCACTCTAAGTCCTGCCATAGCAAAAGTAGTGATACTGGCACAAGAGACAATAACACCCTGGATAGTGCTGAAGACAACAACAATCCCCTCCAGCACGATGTAGAGCGGGAGGGTGAACAAGCTAGCCCTCCAGAGCAGGTAGCAGATGGAGAATCGGAGGAGGACAATTACATGCCTCTCTCCGAAGATGAGGTGAGCCTCGGCGACGAAGAATTTATCGTGCATGAGGATCCCCTCGAGTAGGAGTGCTTCAAGCGCCGACTTATGGCCACAGCACATAGCTTGAAGAAAAAGCAACAACAGCTTCAAGCTGATCAAGACTTGCTAGTAGACAGATGGACCGAAGTCCTTGCAGCCGAGGAATACGAACTCGAGCGCCCCTCCAAGAGTTACCCAAAGTGCAGGTTGCTACCTCACCTCGAGGGGGGAAGCATTGAAACCTACATCACCAGTGTACGATGCGGCTGACCGGCCACCTCGTGGCCAAGCCAGAGAGACGTTTCAGCCTGAATTTCAGCCTGCACCCCGCCGCCACTCAAACAAAAATACCAAGGCCCGGGGCAACACACAGGACCTGCGAGACGTATTGGACAGCAGGGCAAAACATGCAAGGTCGATATACGGGTCACGGGGGCACGCGCCAACGCGGGACGATGATCGTCACGCCGGATACACTAAAAGTAAATCTGGCCGGGCCGAATACAGCAGACAAGACTCATATGAACTGCGTCGTGATATAGCCCGACACAGAGGCGTCGCACACCCCCTATGCTTCACTAATAAAGTCATGGATCACGAATTCCCGGAGGGTTTTTAACCCGTAAATACCGAATCATATGATTGTACCACAGATCCCGTTGTATGGATTGAGGATTTTCTCCTCCACATCCACATGGCCCACGGTGATGATCTGCATGCCATCAAGTACCTCCCACTAAAACTCAAAGGACCAGCTTGGCCTTGGCTGAATAGCTTGCCAGCAGACTCCGTCGGCAATTGGGAGGATCTGGAAGACGCATTCCTTGACAACTTCCAGGGCACTTATGTGCGACCACCGGATGCTAATGACTTGAGCCATATAACTCAGCAGCCAGGGGAATCGGCCAGGCAATTCTGGACACGGTTCTTAACTAAGAAAAACCAAATTGTCGACTGTCCGGATGCAAAGGCCTTAGCGGCATTTAAGCATAATATCCATGACGAATGGCTCGCCCAGAACCTCGGCCAAGAGAAGCCAAAATCCATGGCAGCTCTCACGACACTTATGACCCGCTTTTGTGCGGGCGAAGATAGCTGGTTGGCTCGTAGTACCAATATAGCAAGCAAACCTGGCATATCAGAAGCTAGGGATAGCAATGGCAAACCACGATGCAACAAACACAAGCGCCGCAAATATGGTGAAAACGCCAAAAATATGGCAGTTAATGCCGGGTTCAGGGGCTCAAAGTCCGGTCAGCGGGAAGGGCCACCCAAAAATACAAATCCGGGTCCATCCAGTCTGAATCGCATAATCGCTCGCTAATGCCAAATTCATGGCACCCCAGAAACGCTAGCCACCCATACCAACAGAGAATGTTGGGTCTTCAAACAAGCCGGCAAGGCAGTCGCCAAAGACGAAGAGGGGTCTCAAAGCGACGATAGCGACGAAGAGCCCAGATCACCGAACACGGGAGGGCAAAAGAAATCCCCCCCCCCCCATATTCAATCGGTGAATGTGGTAAATACCACCCAAATTGCCAACTTGGACCAGATATGCACCCTTAGGGATGGCGGCTCAACGGAACTAGCCGTCCCACAATATAAGCTAGGGCCGGTCACCTTCAACCGCACGGATCATCTGGTTAAATGTCAATCAGGGCAATCCAGCCGCACTAATCCTCGACCCAATAGTAGACGGGTTCCACCTCACTCGAGTCCTTATGGATGGAGGTAGCAGTTTAAATCTGCTTTACCAGGACACAGTGCGCAAGATGGGCATCGATCATTCAGCGATCAAGCCCACTAAAGCCACTTTTAGAGGCATCATACCAGGTATGGAGGTTAGCTATACCAGCTCCATTGCCCTTGAGGTAATCTTCGGATCACCAGAAAATTACCGTATTGAAGAGTTAATCTTTGAAATCGCCCCTTTCTGCAGTGACTATCAAGCATTGCTCGGGCGAACCGCGTTCGCTCGATTCAACGCGGTGCCACATTATGCCTACCGTTAGCTCAAAATGCCCGGTCCACGCGGCGTCATCACGGTTCAGGGCAAGACCGAACCTTCCTTCGGCACCAACAAATACATCACTGCCTTAGCAGCAGAAACAACGAGCAGCACCTTGCAGCCGAACCTCGAGTCGACGCCCAGGCTCCTGGACACCATCAAGGGGCTCCGAACTACTTCGCGGAAGGATACCCCGGCTCGTCCAGAGCTCAACTAAACACTCCGGCGAAGGCCATGACAGGCCAAACTCAGCTGTTCAACCGCCCTCCGGCATGCAAACATTTCTCATATTCCGTTCGCAGGTTCACCTTTGCACCAACCAGGACGGACTCCACGGAGGCAGCTTGAACGCGTCAGGGGATCCTTAGAAATTCCCCGCGGTGAACGTTCGGCTATAATACGGATCCGCACTCAACCTCTTCCCCTTGGTCATAGCAGGTTCTGCTATCACAACTCCTTTTTTATCACATTACTTGTACCCATACGCATAGACGTATTATTCAAATACAACATGTGGATTTATATGACGTTTACATGCTGATTATTTCTTATCGAAATCATTTCGTGAGGTGGCATCCGTACACAGCGATATGCCTTAAATGTGCCACCTTCATGGAAGTTCGGCACCCCGAACCTATAACATTATATGCATCAGCTCTGAATCATGTCTTGGATCAATAGTTGGGTTTGCCCAGCTCCCATGTTTTGGTACCTTACGTTCCGCTATATCGGCTAAGGTAGCACTGGGAGAACTACTGCGATTGTGTCCCGGTTCTTCCGGATGAGGACCTCAGTAGAGAAAGCCGAAAACTGACTATCGTGATACGGCGAGAGCTGGTCAGCTATTCGAGCGGTCACAAAATCTTTAAGGATTTCTCCTGCATAATGCCATAACCAATGCAGCATGCAATGGATCGGCTTTTCTGTGATCAAGTTCTTATAAAGCCCCTAGTACGGTCTTCCGAACACAAGGGGCTGCGCCGACCATACTAAAGCTCCTATGGCTAAGTGAGAGTGATAAAGCCCTATAGTCCGATTGCCTGGTTCGTTGTGCTGAGCACCTCCTTCGGAGGACCCAAAACTGGGATAAAGAGTGCTCGGGTTTATCCGAACACCCCCGTACTTCTTACGTGGGGGCAGAAGCCGACGACTGGCCAACTCTCAGTTTTAACATAAAAACGGCCGCACGGGAGGGTGGACTTTTATATAACAGGCAACATATAAATGACTGAGGGAGTCCTAGATTAGGGGGTCTCCGGACAGCCGGACTATAACCTTTGGCCGGACTGTTAGACTATGAAGATACAAGATTGAAGACTTCGTCTCGTGTCCGGATGGGACTCTACTTGGCGTGGAAGGCAAGCTAGGCAGTACGGATATGGATATCTCCTCCTTTGTAACCGACCTTGTGTAACCCTAGCCCCCTCCGGTGTCTATATAAACCGGAGGGTTTTAGTCCGTAGGACACAATAACATACAATCATACCATAGGCTAGCTTCTAGGGTTTAGCCTCTCTGATCTCGTGGTAGATCTACTCTTGTACTACCCATATCATCAATACTAATCAAGCAGGATGTAGGGTTTTACCTGCATCAAGAGGGCCCGAACCTGGGTAAAACATCGTGTCCCCTGCCTCCTGTTACCATCCACCTTAGACGCACAGTTCGGGACCCCCTATCTGAGATCCTCCGGTTTTGACACCGACAATGACCTTGTTCAAACATTACAAAGGACAAGATGATCGGCATTAATGGAAATATAATGTCCTTGGTGCAAAGCTCTGCTGCAAGGTAGGATCCTTTCAGGACACTCTTATAATATAATTCAGGCTTGCGATGCTCCTTCCCATCTGGCGGTCCCTCGGTCACTAGCTTTTCGGCATCCATCTTCCCCAGTGCACCTTTGCAAGGGCGATGGCCATTCACGCTCCTTCTATACAGACCGACCGGTTGATGACGTCAAGTCGAGGGCAAGCGCTTACAAGCCGCCTCACAAGCCCGAAGTAGCTGCTTGGAATCGGCTCGGCAGGCCATAGCCGGATAAACATATATTTAATGGCTAGTTCCGCCGCCTTATGCAGTTCGATCAGCTGTTTCAGTTGATTGGCAAAAGGCACCGGATAATTCGGCACCAAATATTGCGACCAAAAGAGCTTATCGGAAATGTTCCTTCCTTCAGCTCGGTAGAATTGAGCGGCATCTGATATGTTGTGAGATAGCTCGGCAAATACACCTGAGAAGTCCGGATTCACAATCGGAAACATAATTTTCCCTTCAAATACTTGCTTTACATGGGAAAAGCCTTACCCACTGTGATCTTCCTCGCCTCTTGGATCCCTTGCAGGGCGCTTTGGGTTTCCCCTCGGGCATCGCTCGTGGCTTGATGCGCCTTGGTGAGTTCGGACTCTTTCTCCGTTAAACTCTGCTCCAAGGTCTCGCATTTACTTACGGCCTCTTGCACTCATGCTCAGCTTTAATAACTCTGGCCTCGTGTTTCTCACGAAGAGTCCACACCGTGGCCGCCTTTTCCTCGGCCTCGGCAACGGCCCTTTTGTGGGCCTCGACTTCGGTCATAACACCTAGCACAAATTATGCGGCTTATTTCATACTGAACATTTATTTCACAATGAATGCGCGCAATGCTTGTGCATACCTTGTTTATCCATCAACTGCATTTTCAATTGGCCAATTTCTTCTATGGCCCATTCCAAACATTGATTCAGTCCGGAGATCTCCATAGTACGAGAGGCAGCAGGCGCTATAGGTATCTGCTTGAAACAGAAGAGAAATCAATATCATTCAATGAGTCTTCCTGTGATCATCAATGTGATCCCCTGTCCGATTCTTTCTTTCACCGAACAGTGTATCAGGGGCTACTATCTATACTATGACACTCTTCGGCAACTTATAAAACATACCTCAAAGCCTCTTATAAGGCTGATACAGGCTTCGTTCAGTCCACTCTTAGTTGACTAAATCTTCTCAATCACTGCACCCATAAGGGCACGGTGTTCGTCGGCGATGGAGGCGTCTTGTGACGCCACCAACAAAGCATCCGACACCTCTGGATGGACAGAGGTTGCCGGCAGAACTAGCACGCCCCCTCCAGCTGAAGGAGGCTGCCTTCTTGATTCCGGAGCCATATAGGCCTCTGGAATCGCATCCGGTGGGGAGCCGAACTCAGGATCGCCCCCACCGTTAGACCCCATGGGAATCTTTTCCCCCACGTGTCCGGCGCCTGCGGTTTGACCTCCAAGCGCTGCCTTCACGGTTTCTTCCTTTCCTCCTTGGCCAGGGTCCTTCTAGGACGAAGCCTCGGTGTTATGCACCTGTTTGGAGGAAGGGGCCTTTGGGGGCGTCCCGCTCTCCATAGCATTTGAGCTCGGCAGGTCCTCTGATCAAGATTGTTTGGTACGGGACCTCACCGGACTACCAAAATATGGCTTAAGGTTAAAATACTAAGCCACGATGAGTCCGGACGCTTAAATATACTCAGATTTTATATACTTACGAGTTCACCAGGGGATGGGCCATGGGATCCCATGCCGGGCCGCTGTCGGCAGCGGCAATGGACACCTCCTGAAAAGAAGCCCTTCCCCTTTTGGGCAGTTCGGCCTCCAAGGGTGCGGAGGCCGTCCTCTTCCTTCTTCCCCTCGCAGGGGATTCATCTTCCTCCTCCTTTTCATCCTCTTTGGAGGCGGAATGGGCATCAGAGCCTTCGGGTATTGTATCTGAAGTGCAGCGATGACGAAGGCCGCCCCGGGTCTTTTTGGCCTCCTTCTTGGCCGTCTTCTTCGGCACCTTGTAAGGCGTCGGGACCAGCATCTTCGTCAGAAGTGGGATGGCCGGGTCTTCGGGCAGCGGGGCCGGACAATGGATCCGCTCCGCCTTCTTCATCCAGCTCTGGGAGAGTTGAATAAACACGCGTTACGCGCTTCCTTTGGGTCATGCGGATAGAAAAGTTTGATAAACTCACCGAACTTGCAGGGCGGGACAGTTGGTACCCGCAGTCTTCGGCGGAGTCCGGCCATGATTTGCTGGACTTGAAAAGCACCTTCCAAATGTCCTTGTGTGAGGAGCCGAAGAACCCTCGCAAGGTTTGGTGCCTGGCCGGATTGAGTTCCCATAGATTGCAAGTTTGGTGTTGACAAGGCAGTTTCCGGCGGACTAACATCACCTGGACTATGTTGACAAGTTCAATGTTCTTATCTCCCATATCTTTATCGTGTGTCTGGAGCACCGACAGTTCGTCGGACGAGGACTAGTCCAGGCCTTTCTTGACCCAGGATGTAAACCGCAGAGGGGCATCGAATCGAAACTCGGGCGATGCGGCCCATTCCTTGCCGCACGGCTCAGTGATGTAAAACCACTGTTGTTGCCACTCCTTGATAGAATCATTAAAGGTTCCCGTTGGCCATATGACATTGGGCATCTTGCTCACCATAGCGCCCCCGCACTCGGCGTGCTCGCCGCCCACCACCTTGGGCTTCACATTAAAAACCTTCAGCCATAAACCGAAGTGCGGCGAAATGCGGACGAAAGCCTCGCACACGACAATGAATGTCGATATGTTGAGGAAGAAATTAGGGGAAAGGTCGTGAAGATCGATCCCATAATAGTACATGATGCACGAACGAACGGGTGGAGGGGAAACCCTAGACCACGGACAAAGTGAGGGAGGAATACAACCCTCTCGTGGGGTTCCGGAGTGGGGACGCTCTGTCCCGCCATCGGGAGACGGTGGCTAATTTTCTTGGCCAGATACCCGGCCTCCTGAAGCTTTTTGATATCCTTCTCTCGGACGGTAGAGGCTATCCATTTGCCTCCTGCTCCAGATCCGGACATCTTTGGAAGGCCTTTTGTGGGCAGAGAAGGTGAACGCTTGGGCGCTGGAGCCTGAGCAGAAGGGAATGAATCAGGAAGAAGACGTGGGTGAAAAGAGTGAATCCTTGTCCCTTTATAAGGGCAGAAGAGGCGGTGCGCCTCCCCACTCACCTGGTAAAATCTCTTATTCCCCAAGCGCCGTAATTGATGGCGCGGTTGGGTTACCCACATCCATATTGATGATAATCCTGTGATAGGTGGACACGATCTCTGCTTTGACAAGACGTGTCACCAAAATCACCTCACGATATGTGCAGTGCTGGCTGAGAAAAACGGTTCAAATAATGACCAGGCTGTGACATGATGTCATGTTGCTAAACATGTCAGTAGATTAGATTTGTGGAAATATTATTCTCTCTACGGTGGTATGTGGAACTTATTTTTCAGAGCCGGACACTATCCTCGTGTTCAAGATCTTCTATGGAGTATTCAGAGGAAGAACCCGCCTTACAATGCCGAAGACAAATCTACGCGCCGGACTCATCGTCATTGAAGCCTAGTTCAGGGGCTACTGAGGGACTCATAGATTAGGGGGTCTCCGTACAGCCAGACTATATCCTTTGGCCGGACTGTTGGACTATGAAGATACGAGATTGAAGACTTCGTCTCGTGTCCGGATGGAACTTTCCTTGGCGTGGAAGGCAAGCTTAGCAATACGGATATGTAGATCTCCTCCCTTGTAATAGACTCTGTGTAACCCTAGCCCCCTCTGGTGTCTATATAAACCGGAGGGTTTAGTCCATAGGACAACAACAATCATACCATAGGCTAGCTTCTAGGGTTTAGCCTCTACGATCTTGTGGTAGATCAACTCTTGTAATACTCATGTCATCAAGATCAATCAAGCAGGACGTAGGGTAGTACCTCCATCAAGAGGGCCCGAACCTGGGTAAACATCGTGTCCCCTGCCTCCTGTTACCATCCGCCTTAGACGCACAGTTTGGACCCCCTACCCGAGATCCGCCGGTTTTGACACCGACAATGGTCATCTTGCCTGCAAAGTTCTCAGAGTTGACACAAGCTTGATCCTCGTTAGCGTACTCAACAGGTTCCTCAATCCCGTACTCATCTCCCGGCTCTACCCAAATCAAGAACACAAGCAAAGGACCAACAATCAATCACGGTGCAATGCACAAACAACATGAGGCAAAACATGGCATGATATGCAAGACATGATATGCAATGCATATGCATGCTTCGGAAGGGAAAGAATGAACAAGGAATCAACTTGGCAAACCAAGTGTGCCGCTGGAAAGTTGAGATGATTTTGGTCGAAATCAATATAAAGATCGCCGGAAATGGAGGCTCGGTTTGCAAATGGCAAGCAAAACAAGAATGGCACAATTCTGCGATTAACAGCACGATGCCACAAAGCATGCGACAAGAAACTAAGCTACTGCACTCCAACATAGCAACAAAGCATATGGTAGTGATGTACTCAAGATGCTTGACAAAACATGAACACTAAGCTATGGCTACATCACACAAGTGCAGGTTCAAACAAGCATGTCAAAAGTGCAAAAGATATCAGCTTCACCGACTTGGCGAAAATACTAACATGCTAGAAATAACATCAGTAAGCCATGTTTAGAGCAAGCAAACAACATGCTACAGGAACATATCATAGCAAACAAAGGAATGGCATGAATCTAATAATTGCATAGAACAAAAGTCCCTTGCTGACAATGAGCCAACAAGGCACAGAAGATATGATGGCACCCATGTAAACATAGCAAGGTTTATTAACAGATCCAGACTTGCCAGAAAACAGATCATGGCAAAAACAGCATTATGAAGGCATCTTCGCAAGCTCAAATCACTCACCACAAAGCCTTGCATGACAAAACAAGCATAGCAATAGCAAGATGACATGTTCATGAAACTAACCATGGCAATAGCAAGTTCATAGCATGCATGGATCACTAACAACAACCATGGCAAAATTGATTAACATGTAAACAATCTGACAAGAACATTTTATAGCAAAAGTAGAACAAGATTAAGACATGCTAGGGCACTCCATAATTGCAAACATGGGAATGGATAGATAGAGCATAACTATATGTCCAAAACATCCTCACTGAAGCAACTCAAAACAAGCATGGATCTCACTGTAGCATCATGTTTACATGGAACAAAAATAACAGCAGGAAAATGACTTAGCCAAAACCTAAGTCCCTGAAAACAGCAATATCACGAAGCCTAGTTTGCATGCTTGTGATAGTCACCACGTAGACCACAAAAATACAAGGCAAGCACCCCTGTAAACATAGCGTGTCATAGTTCAAAACACATGTAGAGCTCATGCCCATATGAAGCACACATCAAATGTGACAAAAATGACAAATCACCCTAAACTGATAAGTAGCAGCAGTAAAATTTATAGCACTCTTGCAACAATGATTAGGGCATCAAGATGAACTCAAGCAAGCATGCCACAATGTAATGAAATGAAGAGCATCTCCCAATGAACATTTTGATATCTTATATGCATGAAACGGAGCTACGGTCACAGAGTTATGGCATGATGAACAGGGGTATAAAATGTTATTGACTTAGAAGGAAACGACCTCTCAGAAAAATAGATCTAGGGTTTGACCGCGGCACGTTCTTCGAGGATCACCGGAGTTCGTCGGGGACGGTGGTCGGAGCTGCGGGGAGCTCACCGGAGGAGAGAGCCGGCGAGATCCGGGGCGACGCCGGTCGGATCCGGCCTTCGGAGCCGATGGCGGTGGGGGACGAGGCGGCCTGCGGCGGAGGAGCGCTGCGGTGCGGCGAGCTCGTGGCGCTCTGGCGAGGTTCGGCGGGGAAGGCAGCGCGGGGCGGCGGCCGGCGCACAAGGAGACGCGGTGGTGGATCGGCGCGCTGGAGGGAGGCGCGGGGGTGGCGCGATGGGCTCGGGGGGGCGAACCAGGCCTCGCCCGGGCGGCGGCATGGGGCGGCCGACGGGACACGTGGCGCGCTCCTATTGGCGCGGGCGTGGCGGTGAAGTTGTCTGGCGGCGCGCGGACATGTCCGGCGGCCGAGAGGGAGGTAGCTAGGGTTTTGTCTGCGCGAAAAAATGGAGGGGATCACATATTTATAGCTAGGAGGAGGTAGGAGTGTCCAAATGGAGTGTAGTTTTCGCCCACATGATCGTGATCCGATGACGGAGGACATGGGAGTGGTTTGGATGGGTTATTGGGCTGTTTTGGAGGGGTGTTGGGCTGCAACACACAAGAGGCCTTCGCGGTTACCCGGTTAGCCATTGGAGTATCAAACGGACTCCAAATGGGACGAAATTTGACAGGCGGTCTACCGGTGGTGTGGTGTACCAAGGCCACTTGGAAAATCTCGCTCCATTCTAAGAATGTTTAACACCCGCACACGAAAAGAGACAAAAGGGGGACGCCGGTGCACGTGGGAGTGTCGGATTGCAAAACGGACAGTGGGGAAAATGCTCGGATGCATGAGACGAACACATATGCAAATGAGATGCACATGATGGCATGCATGACATGAACAAAATGCAAAACGAAGACAAAACCCAACCACGAAGGGAATCTCATAACTTAAAGCCGAAAATGGCAGAGTCGGAGTTACAAATATGGCAAGTTACATCCGGGGTGTTACACGCCGAAACATGGAGAATCGAGTCCGGGGCAAGCTCATGAAAATCCAGTCTGTAATAAAACATTAGCCCCCGGACGAAGGGGTGAAGCGCAAACCCTAACCCCCGGGGGAAGTGGGGGATGAACACGACCCTCTCACCGGATCTGGGGGTCAGAATAACTTGTCCTTGAGCAGGAAGCCGGTGGTGGATCTCTGCAGTCAGATATTTGGCTGCCCGAAGCTTTGCAATATCCTCCTCTGTAACGGAGGAAGCCACCCATCGGCCTTGGGAGCTGGATCTGGACATGATGGGAAGGCTGAAAGCAATGGAGTCGAACTTGGGTGTTGGAACTCGGGGTTGGGAAGGCTGAGGGGAAGTTTGGCGTAAAAGAGACGTCCCTTGGTTCCTTTATAAAGGCCCCCGGTATTGAATGCCTCCTCCTAAAGCCTAAGAACCAGCCTATTCCTAAGGAATCTTTCCCGCAGGACAGTTGGGTTACCCACACCCGTATTGATGAAAATCCCGCAATAGGGGGGAACGATCCCTGCTTCGACAAGACGTGCCAGTAAAAACCACGCCCCAAGAACGCGGAACGGCGGGACAGGAAACGGTTCGGGATAAAGGCCGGGAGGGCGTGACGTCATGTTATTAAAGTTGTCAGCAGATTGATTCATAAAAGTGATATGCCCTCTACGGCTGTGTGTTGTAGATCCGGACACGTTTGTTTCGTCTGAAGACTGTTTTTTGGAGTTCGGAAGGAGGAACCCGCCTTGAAATGCCGAAGACAGCACTACGCGTCGGATACCTTGTCATTGAAGCCAGGTTCAGGGGCTACTGAGGGAGTCCTGGATTAAGGGGTCCACGGGCGTTTGGGCTGTTATCTATGGGCCGGACTGATGGGCTGTGAAGACGTGAAGACCAAAGACTACACCCGTGTCCGGATGGGACTCTCCTTGGCGTGGAATACAAGCTTGGCGAACAACGATGAAGATTCCATATTATGTAACCGACTCTATGTAACCCTAGATCCCCAGTGTCTATATAAACCGGAGGACTTAGTCCGGATAGGGGATACTCAATACCATAGTCATACAGGCTAGACTTATAGGGTTTAGCCATTGCGATCTCATGGTAGATCAACTCTTGTAATACTCATATTCATCTATATCAATCAAGCAGGACGTAGGGTATTACCTCCATCAAGAGGGCCCGAACCTGGGTAAAACTTTGTGTCCCTTGTCTCCTGTTACCATCAACCTTAGACGCACAGTTCGGGACCCCCTACCCGAGATCCACCGGTTTTGACACCGACAGTAGGTTCGTCATGGTCAAGCAACATGACCTCCAGAACAGGATTACCGTACCACTCTGGTGCGGATCTTGCTCTGGTTAACCTACGAGGTTCGGTAGTAACTTGATCTGAAGTTTCATGATCATCATCATTAGCTTCCTCACTAATTTGTGTAGGTGTCACAGGAACCGGTTTCTGTGATGAACTACTTTCCAATAAGGGAGCAGGTACAGTTACCTCATCAAGTTCTACTTTCCTCCCACTCACTTCTTTCGAGAGAAACTCCTTCTCTAGAAAGGATCCATTCTTAGCAACAAATGTCTTGCCTTTGGATCTGTGATAGAAGGTGTACCCAACAATTTCCTTTGGGTATCCTATGAAGACACATTTCTCCGATTTGGGTTCGAGCTTATCAGGCTGAAGCTTTTTCACATAAGCATCGCAGCCCCAAACTTTAAGAAAAGACAACTTTGGTTTCTTGCCAAACCACAGTTCATAAGGCGTTGTCTCAACGGATTTCGATGGTGCCCTATTTAATGTGAATCCAGCCGTCTCTAAAGCATAACCCCAAAACGGTAGCGGTAAATCAGTAAGAGACATCATAGATCGCATCATATCTAGTAAACTACGATTACTACATTCGAGCACACCATTATGACGTGGTGTTCCGGGTGGCGTGAGTTGCGAAGCTATTCCACATTGTTTCAAATGTAGACCAAACTCATAACTCAAATATTCTCCTCCACGATCAGATCGTAGAAACTTTATTTTCTTGTTACGATGATTTTCCACTTCACTCTAAAATTCTTTGAACTTTTCAAATGTTTCAGACTTATGTTTCATTAAGTAGATATACCCATATCTGCTCAAATCAGATATGAAGGTGAGAAAATAATGATACCCGCCATGAGCCTCAACATTCATCGGACCACAGACATCAGTATGTATGATTTCCAACAAATCTGTTGCTCGCTCCATTGTTCCGGAGATCGGCGTTTTAGTCATCTTGCCCATGAGGCATGGTTCGCAAGTACCAAGTGATTCATAATCAAGTGATTCCAGAAGTCCATCAGTATGGAGTTTCTTCATGTGCTTTATACCAATATGATCCAAACGGCAGTGCCACAAATAAGTTGCACTATCATTATCAACTCTGCATCTTTTGGCTTCAACATTATGAATATGTGTATCACTACTATCGATATTCAACACAAATAGACCACTCTTCCAGGGTGCATGACCATAAAATATATTACTCATATAAATAGACCAACCATTATTCTCAGATTTAAATGAATAACTGTCTTGCATCAAACAAGATCCAGATATAATGTTCATGCTTAACGCTGGCACCAAATAACAATTATTCAGGTCTAAAACTAATCCTGAAGGTAGATGTAGAGGCAGCGTGCTGACGGTGATCACATCCACTTTGGAACCATTTCCCACGCGCATCGTCACCTCGTCCTTAGCCAGTCTTCGCTTAGTCAGCAGTCCCTGTTTCGAGTTGGAAATATTAGCAACAGAACCTATATCAAATACCCAGGTGCTACTACGAGCTCTAGTAAGGTACACATCGATAACATGTATATCACATATACCTTTGTTCACCTTGCCATCCTTCTTATCCGCCAAATACTTGGGGCAGTTCCGCTTCCAGTGACTAGTCCCTTTGCAGTAGAAGCACTCGGTCTCAGGCTTAGGTCCAGACTTGGGTTTCTTCTCTTGAGCAGCAACTTGTTTGCCATTCTTCTTGAAGTTCCCTTTCTTCTACCCTTTACCCTTTTTCTTGAAACTGGTGGTCTTATTGACCATCAACACTTGATGCTCATTCTTGATTTCTACCTCTGCAGCCTTTAGCATTGCAAAGAGCTCGGGAATCATCTTATCCATCCCTTGCATATTATAGTTCATCATGAAGCTCTTGTAGCTTGGTGGCAGTGATTGAAGAACTCTGTCAATGACACTATCAACCGGAAGATTAACTCCCAACTGAGTCAAGTGATTATGGTACCCAGACATTTTGAGTACATGTTCACTAACAGAACTATTCTCTTCCATCTTGCAGCTGTAGAACTTATGGGAGACTTCATATCTCTCAATCCGGGCATTTGCTTGAAATATTAACTTCAACTCCTGGAACATCTCATATGCTCCATGATGTTCAAAATGACGTTGAAGTCCCGGTTCTAAGCCGTAAAGCATGGCACACTAAACTATTGAGTAGTCATCAGATTTGCTCTGTCAGATGTTCATAACATCTGGCGTTGCTCCGGCAGCGGGTTTGGCACCCAGCGGTGCTTCCAGGACGTAATTCTTCTGTGCAGCAATGAGGATAATCCTCAAGTTAAGGACCCAATCTGTGTAATTGCTACCATCATCTTTCAACTATGCTTTCTCAAGGAACGCATTAAAATTCAATGGAACAATAGCACGGGCCATCTATCTACAATAACATAGACAAGCAAAATACTACTCCATCCGTTTCTTTTTAGTCCGCATATAAGGTTTAGTCCGCATATAGGGTTTGGAGATGAGATGGTGCTGGTGAAGATGTTGATGGAGATTGCCCTCTCCCAATGAGAGGAGCATTGGTGATGACGATGGTGATGGTTTCCCGCTCCCGGAGGGAAGTTTCCCCGGCAGAACAGCTCTGTGGAGCCCTAGATTGGTTCTGCCTCGTGGCGGCAGAGTCTCATCCCGAAAGGTTGCTTTCTATTTTTTTCTCATTGAGAGACTTCATATAGGAGAATATGGACGTCGGAGACCCACCAGGGGGGCCACGAGGTAGGGGGGCGCGCCCTGGTAGGGGGGCGCGCCCCCCACCCTCGTGAGCAGGGTGTGGGCCTCCTGGACTTCATCTTTGGCGAGGATTTTTCTTTATTTATTTTAAGATATTTCGTGGAGTTTCTGGACTTTTGGAGTTGCACGGAATAGGTCTCTAATATTTGCTCCTTTTCCAGCCCCAGAATTCCAGTTGCCGGCATTCTCCCTCTTTATGTAAACCTTGTAAAATAAGAGAGAATAGCCATAAGTATTGTGACATAACGTGTAATAACAGCCCATAATGCCATAAATATCGATATAAAAGCATGATGCAAAATGGATGTATCAATGGCACCTCCACGTTCAGCACACGTTCAGCTCGGTGACGTCCCGCGAACTCACGATCCAGTAGATCTCGGGGAACAGTTTCGCCAGCACGACGTCGTGGTGACGATGGTGATGAAGCTACCGTCGCAGGGCTTCGCCTAAGCACCGCTATGATATGACCGAGGTGGATTATGGTGGAGGGGGCACCGCACATGGCTAAGAGATCAACAGATTAATTGGTGTGTCTACGGGGTGCCCCCTGCCCCCGTATATAAAGGAGCTAGGGGGAGGCGGCCGACCAAGGAGGAGGGCGAGCCAAGGGGGGAGTCCTACTCCACCGGGAGTAGGACTCCCTCTTTTCCTAGTGGGAGTAGGAGAGGAGAAGGAAGGGAGAGAAGAGAGAAGGAAAGGGGGTGCCGCCCCCCTCCTTGTCCAATTCGGACTAGAGGGGCAGGGGGTGCGGCTGCCCTTGGCCGTCCCTCCTCTTCTCCCACTAAGGCCCATTAGGCCCAATATACACCTCGGGGGGTTCCGGTAACCCCTCGGTACTCCGGTAAATGTCTGAAACCTCCTGATACCTTTCTGGTATCCGAACATAGTCATCCAATATATCGATCTTTATGTCTCGACCATTTCGAGACTCCTCGTCATGTCTGTGATCATATCCGGGACTCTGAACTACCTTCGATACATCAAAACACAAAAACTCATAATAGATCGTCACAGAACTTTAAGCGTGCGGACCCTACGGGTTTGAGAACTATGTAAACATGACTGAGACACGTCTCCGGTCAATAACCAATAGCGGAACCTGGATGCTCATATTGGTTCCTACATATTCTACGAAGATCTTTATCGGTCAAACCGCATAACAACATACGTTGTTCCCTTTGTCATCGGTATGTTACTTGCCCGAGATTCGATCGTCGGTATCTCAATACCTAGTTCAATCTCATTACCGGCAAGTCTCTTTACTCGTTCCGTAATGCAACATCCCGCAACTAACTCATTAGCCACATTGCTTGCAAGGCTTATAGTGATGTGCATTACCGAGAGGGCCTAGAGATACCTCTCCGACAATCGGAGTGACAAATCCTATTCTTGATCTATGCCAACTCCACGAACACCATCGGAGACACCTGTAGAGCACCTTTATAATCACACAATTACATTGTGACGTTTGGTAGCACACAAAGTGTTCCTCCGGTATTCGGGAGTTGCATAATCTCATAGTCATAGGAACATGTATAAGTCATGAAGAAAGCAATAGCAGTAAACTTAAACGATCAAGTGCTAAGCTAACGAAATGGGTCAAGTCAATCACATCATTCTCCTAATGATGTGATCCTGTTGATCAAATAACTACTCATGTCTATGGCTAGGCAACTTAACCATCTTTGATCAATGAGCTAGCCAAGTAGAGGCATACTAGTGACACTATGTTTGTCTATGTATTCACACATGTATTATCTTTCCGGTTAATACAATTCTAGCATGAATAATAAACATTTATCATGAAATAAGGAAATAAATAATAACTTTATTATTCCCTCTAGGGCATATTTCCTTCAGCAGGCCCAACCTTTCCCGCTGTAAGTTGGTCGGACGAAGGACCATCATGACTTCGTTGAATTCCACTTCTTCAAGAAAACTTACTGTACCCGCAATACTGCTACCACACGCGAAGACTGGACGGTATTGTAGCACCTCATATTACTGAAACCCACTAGGCCAAACTAGCCCGCCTAGGATTTGTACTCACTCCGTTTCAAAGTTAGTAGTACAAAGTTGAATCATCAATTTTGGAACGGAGGGAGTATGTCTCTGTACTGCTATGATTTTGTGTTGTACGTCTTTGTACTTTTGCTACGATTTTCCTACCCTATGAACCAAATGAGGCCTGAATGTATTCGTGTCGACTATTGTCTGATCGATCGCAAATCCTACAATTTTAGGAGCTTGGGCTATTGGCCGATCGCCGAAGGATAAGTATAAGCGTGCCACGAGCTCATCAGCCCCAATGTTTCTCTTCGGTGAGTGTTTTGCAGTAGCTAGCCTACTAACACCAGGAATCATCAAACAAGCCCTGCTGATATGATAAACAGTTCGAACTTACATCTAAGCATGTGATATATGCCACCTCTAGAGCATGCGTTGGTTTTCCCTTGAAGAGGAAAGGGTGATGCAGCAAAGTAGCGCAAGTATTTCCCTCAGTTTTTTAGAACCAAGGTATCAATCCAGTAGGACACTACACGCAAGTCGCCTAGTACCTGCATAAACAATCAAGAACCTTGCAACCAACGCAATAAAGGGGTTGTCAGTGCCTTCACGACCACTTGCAAAAGTGAGATCTGATAAAGATAATAAGATAAATATTTTTGGTATTTTTATGGTATAGATTGGAAAATAAAGATTGCAAAATAAATAGTAAACTAGAATTGTAGATTGGAAACTTTTATGACGTAAAGTAGACCCGGGGGCTATAGGTTTCACTAGTGGCTTCTCTCAAGATAGCATGTATTATGGTGGGTGAACAAATTACTGCCGAGGAGGTGACAGAAAAGCGCATAGTTATGATGATATCTAAGGCAATGATCATGAATATAGGCATCACGTCTGTGACAAGTAGACCAAAATGATTCTGCATCTACTACTATTACTCCACACATCGACCGCTATCCAGCATACATCTAGAGTATTAAGTTCATAAGAACAGAGTAACGCGTTAGGCAAGATGACATGATGTAGAGGGATAAACTCAAGCAATATGATATAAACCCCATATTTTTATCCTCGATGGCAAAAATACAATACGTGTCGTTTCCCTTTCTGTCGCTGGGATCGAGCACTGCAAGATTGAACCCA
This sequence comes from Triticum monococcum, assembly GCA_034509565.1. NCBI lineage: Eukaryota > Viridiplantae > Streptophyta > Magnoliopsida > Poales > Poaceae > Triticum > Triticum monococcum. The sequence goes on from CM067842.1 coordinate 683,118,724, forward strand.
AAGCTAAGCACTTCTCCCATTGCAAGAAAGATCAATCTAGTAGGCCAAACCAAACTGATAATTCGAAGAGACTTGCAAAGATATCAAATCTTGCATATAAGAATTCAGAGAAGAATCAAATAATATTCATAGATAATCAAGTTCATAAACTCACAATTCATCGGATCTCGGCAAACACACCGCAAAAGAGTTACATTGAATAGATCTCCAAGAGAATCGAGGAGAACTTTGTATTGAGATCCAAAGAGAGAGAAGATGCCATCTAGCTAATAACTATGGACCCGAAGGTCTGTGGTAAACTACTCACACATCATCGGAGAGGCTATGGTATTGATGTAGAAGCCCTCCGTTATTGAATCCCCCTCTGGCGGAGCGCCGGAAAAGGCCCCAAGATGGGATCTCACGCGTAAAGAAGGTTGCGGTGGTGGAAAAGGTGTTTCGTGGCTCTCCCTGATGGTTTCAGGGTATAAGAGTATATATAGGCGAAAGAAGTAGGTCGGTGGAGCTGCGAGGGGCCCATGAGGGTGGGGGGCGCGCCCTCCTGCCTCGTGGCATCCTCGCTGCTTCCTTGACGTCCACTCCAAGTCTCTTGGATTGCGTTTGTTCCAAAAACGATCCTCGCGAAGGATTATTCTGTTTGGATTCCGTTTGATATTCCTTTTCTACGAAACACTGAAATAGGCAAAAAAACAGCAAATTTCAACTGGGCCTTCGGTTAATAGGTTAGTCCCAAAAATAATATAAAAGTGCATAGTAAAGCCCATTAAACATCCAAAACAGATAATATAATAGCATGGAACAATAAAAAATTATAGATACGTTGGAGACGTATCAAGCATCCCCAAGCTTAATTCCTGCTCGTCCTCAAGTAGGTAAATGATAAAAACAGAATATTTGATGTGGAATGCTTCCTGGCATAATTTTCAATGTAATTTTTTTATTGTGGCATGAATGTTCAGATCCGAAAGATTCAAGACAAAATTTTAATATTGACATAAAAATAATAATAATTCAAGCATACTAACTAAGCAATTATGTCTTCTCAAAATAACATGGCCAAAGAAAGCTTTTCCCTACAAAATCATACAGTTCGGCTATCCTTCATTTTCGTCACACAAAAATGCTCTCATCATGCACAACCCCGATGACAAGCCAAGCAATTGTTTCATACTTTAGTAATCTCAAACTTTTTTCAACTTTCACGCAATACATGAGCGTGAGCCATGGACATATCACTATGGGTGGAATAGAATATAATTATGGGGGTTGTGTGGAGAAGACAAAAAAGGAGAAAGTCTCACATTGATGTGGCTAATCAACGGGCTATGGAGATGCCATCAATTGATGTCAATGCGAGGAGTAGGGATTGCAGTGCAACGGATGCACTAGAGCTATAAATGTTTGAAAGCTCAACAAAAGAAACTAAGTGGGTGTGCATCTGATACTTCTCCGTCGTATCTACTTTTTCCAAACACTTTTGCCCTTGTTTTTGGACTCTAACTTGAATGATTTGAATGGAACTAACCCGGAGTGACGTTGTTTTCAGCAGAATTTCCATGGTGTTATTTATGTGCAGAAACAAAAGTTCTCGGAATGACCTGAAACTTCAAGGAGACTCTTTTTGGAAATAATAAAAAATACTGGCAAAAGATCAAGACCAGGGGGGCCACACCCTAGGCACGAGGGTGGGGGCGCCCCCCTACCTCGTGGGCCCCCTGGAGCTCCTCCCAACTCAACTCCAGCTCTATATATTCATGTTCGGAGAGAAAAAAATCAGAGAGAAAGATTCATTGTGTTTGACGATACGGAGCCGCCGCCAAGCCCTAAACTCTCTCGGGAGGGCTGATCTGGAGTCCGTTCGGGGCTCCGGAGAGGGGAATCCATTGCCACCATCATGTAACATCCCAAAATTCTAAATTTTGGAATGTTATATTAAATAAATTATTATGATTGTTTGTTTGATTGTTGTGTGATTGATTGTGTGAAATTGAGTGAAAATTTAAGACTTTTTGAAAGTTGAATGAGAGGTAATAAAAGGACTTTCCCAAAACTTTCATCTTGCATTTTGTTCTCGAAGAATTCAAATTCATTTCATCACAAGATCCTAGAGTGAAGATAATATGACTTCTTCCATTTAAAGAAATGAAAAGGGGTTTGAAAATGATTTGAATTCCATTTGAAATATTTCAAACTTAGAAACTTTAAGCAACTCAATGAGTTCATGAGGGAAGATAAAATGACTTCCTCAAAATTTAAGAAAGAGAGTTGGGAGTTTCAAATAAATAATTTGGAAGTCACTTTGAAGTTATTTGGAACTCATTTTCCTTTTGAAGTTGTTTGAAATTTCAAATTCAAAATCCTCTTGGAAGTTATTTAGTTTTAATTCAAAATTATTTTTCTCCCAAAAATAAATAAATGGGAATAAGGGTAAAATGATTCCCTTCAATGGAAAATTAGGAGAAAATAAATTTGAAATCATTTTGCTATTTTAAAAATGATTTTTATTGATTTTGAATGCAACAGTAGCACTGTTTGACTTTTGTGAATTTTTTTGGAATTTATTTGACCTTGGAAAATAGTTCATCTTATTCTTGGTATTTATCTGAACATTTTGGTATATAATATGCCTATATAGTTTTTTATTATTACTTAGTTTGTTTGTTTTTCTGACTATTAAAAAACTTTTATTAAAACACACACACACACGCCCGAGCCGGCCCATGCTCTTCGGCCCAAGAGCCAGCCAGCCCCGTAGCCTGCCCGCGCCCGAAGGCATCCGCCTCGTCCGTCCGTTCCTCGTCTCCCTCTCGCTCGCACGCAGCTGCCAGGAGGGCCCCACCCCGTCACCCCCAACCTCCCGCTCCTCCCGCTGGATGAACACGCATACGCACCCGCCGGCCGAAGCTCCAGGGATAGAGCTTATCCCTCGCTCCCGAGCCCTCTCTCGCGCCTATAAGAAGCCCCCGACCACCTCTATCCATTCTGCCACCCCGTTTCGCCCCACACCAACCATAGCCGACGCCTTGCCACGTTGGATCTCACCGGAGCCGGAGCTACTTCGCCGGAGTTTGCCGTCGTTCGTAAGCCGCCACGGCCTCCGTCTTCTTCTTCAATATGTTGCCCGAGTCGAAGCGCATCTCGTTGGCATCCTCCTCTTGTCCCTAGGTCACCAAAGACGCCGCCCCGACGACCTGCGTCCTCGCCGGAGCACCGGAGCTCCGCCGCCTCCCTCCGCCCCGTCCGGTGCACGCCGACGCCCGCCGTCATCGCCATCCGGTCGCCCGTGCCATGCCGCACCTCTCCATCCACTTCGCCGCCGCCGGAACCCGCCGGAGGCCGCCGCCCCGTCACCGCCCGACGCTAGCGCCGCTATCTTCCGTTCGTCGCCGTCGCTCGCTGTGAGCTGCCTGCTTTCTTCCCTCTCGTTCTGTTAGTTTTTTAATTAAACTGGTTAATCTTGGTTTTATTAAACCCGTGAGGTTTTAGTGAAAACTGGTCTTGGTTATTTTATTTGTTTAGCCACGGTAGTGTTTTTCTTATTTAATGGTCGTTCGTCATATAAGCTTCCGCAGTGAACGCTATTCGGCCAGCCACGAGCCGCCACGTGGCCAGGGACCTGGTCGCGAATAAAACTTTCACAGTCAAGTCCCTGTAAATTTCAGTTTAGCCCCTAAACTTCGGATAGCTGTATCTTTTTAACCGTAACTCCAAATTCGACGAAACCAGCGGCAAAATGTTCGTCTCGAATAGCTTTATCTAGAGAACCAACTTTGAAAACGTTTGGCCAATTTCAAATTTGAATTTATTCAGGTTTGAATTCAAACTTCAACTGGCCATATCTCCTAAACCGTAGCTCTGATTGATGTGATTCTTTTTGCACCGTGTCACCGTTGCCAAACCCTACCACTTGGACACATTTTCCACACAAAAATGGTATGTCTATGATATTTTTACTATTATGCCATGTATGCACTTGTGTACACATCACATCTTTGCACCCTATGTCACATGTTGTTTTGCACTTAGAATATTTCCATGCTAGTTAAGTGTGTTGAATGTTCATTTGGTTTTCCAAGACTTTTGCTTTGCATATTCTTCTTGGTTCTCTGAAATGATTGCTTATGTGAGTGCAATGTTTGACTTTATAGATTTTCATCGGAGAGTGACGAATAGTTCTATTAAGTAAATTTTTGAGAGCGATATCATCTTCATCAACTATTACCAGGCAAGTTCACATTTGACCATTCTTCCATTTACCTATGTTTTTATTATGCACGTGGTCCTTTAAGGTAGGATTGCATGGTAGGATTTATTGTTGCCAGATGGCAATGCCGTTACCTAGTAGTTCATTTGAGGTAGGTCTGGCCTATACATCCTTTTCACCAAAGCGTAAGTTTATTTTTGCCTCGCCAAGTGTAGACGTGGAATTGGGAAGTGTTCATGGTGAGACATGAGTGACAAAGTAGTAATCAGGACCAAGACTTGTAAATGAACTACCTGGGCGGTATTTGGTTTGAATGGTGGCGAAGTACAGTGGGGGCATGCATGGTTAATCCATGGTGATGCACCACTAGTGGTCGGCCGCCCAGGCTCAAAGAGATCAATCGTATTCTCATGTCTAGAAGCTTATGTGTGCAGCCACAAGCCAATATGGGCTCTGGCTTAGTTGAGTAGTTAGTGTGACCCCTTCCGGGATGGGCTAGCGGATGTAGAATGATGTAGGTGTACCGGCCTATCCGTGGGTTAAGGGGGGACATTTTCGAAAGACTATGTCCCAGTCATCCTGTTCTCAAACGCCAGGCAGTGCGAGAACTTCAAGGGAGGCGATCGAGTCTTGTGGGTAAAAGTGCGCAAACCTCTGCAGAGTGTTAAAACCTAATCGATTAGCCGTGTCCCCGGTTACGGACAACTTGAGCATCTAGTAGTGGAAATGCTGGGAGATCTCATCACTCTTAATTAAACAGTGGGGTTTTAAATGAAACTTTGGGAATGGATTGAGTTGGGTTTGCCAACTCATCCTATGCTATTTTGTAGTAGTAGAATAATACCTTTTATTCTAGGGAAAAACTAGCTTCATGCAAAAACTAAACTTAGAGATTTCCACCAGCCAAATTGCATGTACAAATAGGTTCATTATTCTTATGATGTGACTTGCCAGTACATTCAATGTACTGACCTACATGGCTGCAATGTCTTATGTTGCAGGGATTTTCTATGACGAGTAAGAGTTACATTGTAGGGTTACGTTCTACACTCAACTTGCCGTTGGTGTTGATGGACTCCACACCCTTATGTTTGTTTCCGCTGAGACTTATGAGGTATATATCAGTTTTACGTTATTTATACATGTGATTGCACTTTGATATATACATTGATGTACTATGTGTGCCAGCATACCGATCCAGGGATGGCACGGATACACAGAGGCTTGACCGTTTGAGGTCGGGTCGCTACACATCATCATCAACCATCCTCCATCACCAATTTCATGATGCTCACCACCGTGCGTGAGTAATTCCATCGTAGGCTTGCTGGACGGTGATGGGTTGGATGAGCTTTATCATGCAATCGAGTTAGTTTTGTTAGGTTTTGATCCCTAGTATCCACTATGTTCTGAGATTGATATTGCTATGACTTTGCTATGCTTAATGCTTGTCTCTAGGGCCCGAGTGCCTTGATTTCAGATCTGAACCTATTATGTTTTCATGAATATATGTGAGTTCTTGATCCTATCTTGCAAGTCTATAGTCACCTACTATGCGTTATGATCTGGCAACCCCAAAGTGACAATAATCGGGACCACTTCCGGTGATGACCGTAGTTTGAGGAGTACATGTATTCACTATGTGTTAATGCTTTGGTCCGGTACTCTATTAAAAGGAGGCCTTAATATCCCTTAGTTTCCGCTAGGACCCCGCTGCCACGGGAGGGTAGGACAAAAGATGTCATGCAAGTTCTTTTCCATAAGCACGTATAACTATATTCGGAATACATGCCTACATTACATTGATGAATTGGAGCTAGTTTTGTGTCACCCTAGGTTATGACTGTTACGTGATGAACCACATCCGGCATAATTCTCTATCACCGATCCATTGCCTACGAGCTTTCCATATATTGTTCTTCGCTTATTTACTTTTCCGTTGCTATTGTTATCGTCACTACAAAATACCAAAAACATTACTTTTGCTATTGCTACCTTTTGCTATCGTTACCACTATTATCATATTACTTTGCTACTAAATACTTTGTTGCAGATATTAAGTTTACATGTGTGGTTGAATTGAAAACTCAGCTGCTAATACTTGAGAATATTCTTTGGCTCCCTTGTGTCGAATCGATAAATTTGGGTTGAATACTCTACCCTCGAAAACTGTTGTGGTCCCCTATACTTGTGGTTTATCAAGACTATTTTCTAGCACCGTTGCCGGGGAGCATAGCTCTATTATTTGAGTCACTTGGGATTTATATCTGCTTATCATTATGAAGAACTTGAAAGATCAGAAAAGCAAGATTTATCCCTCAACTACGAGGGGATGTAAGTAACTGCCATCTAGCTCTGCACTTGATTCACCTTCTATTTTGAGTAAGCTTGCGACACCTAAACCTGCTTCTGCTATTGATTCTGATATGTCACATATTATTGATGATGCCACTTCTGCTATGCACGATACTTATGATGAAACTACTTCTATGCTTGATACAACTGTGCCACTTGGTGAATTTCTTGATGAACAACTTGCTAGGGCTAGAGAGAATGAAATTATTGAAACTGATAATACTAATGAAAGTGATTATGAAGGCTCTCCTAATAAATATGAATTACCTGTTGTGCCCGAGGGCTATGTTATGGATGAAGAAACTAAAAGAGACTTTCTTTCTTGTAATGATAGAAGTGATCTTAAGAAATTATTAGCTAAGCTAAAACAAAAAACTCTGAATGCTAGAATGAAATATGATCCTGCATATGCTACTTCACCTATATTTTTTACTGATAAGGATTATGAATTCTCTATTGATCCTGATATAATTACTTTGGTTGAATCTGATCCTTTTTATGGCTATGAAACTGAAACTGTTGCGGCGCATCTTACTAAATTAAATGATATAGCTACCCTGTTCACTAATGATGAGAGAACTCGCTACTTTTATATCCTTAAAATATTCCTGTTCTCATTAAAGGGTGATGCTAAGATATGGTTTAATTCTCTTGATCCTGGTTGTGTGCGTAGTCCCCAGGATATGATTAATTACTTCTCTGCTAAATATTTCCCTGCTCATAAGAAACAAGCTGCCTTAAGGGATATATATAATTTTGTGCAAACTGAAGAAGAGAGTATACCACAAGCTTGGGGGAGGCTTCTCCAATTACTTAATTCTTTGCCTGATCACCCTCTTAAGACAAATGAAATACTTGATATCTTTTATAATGGACTAACCAATGCTTCCAGAGATTACCTGGATAGTTGTGCTGGTTCTATTTTCAGGGAAAGAACACCAGATGAAGCTGAAATTCTATTGAATAATATGTTGACAAATGAAAATAACTGGACACTTCCTAAGCCAACTCTTGAGCCTATTCCTAAACCAACTCCGAATAAAAGGGGTGTTCTATTTCTCAGTCATGAAGATATGCAAGAGGCAAAGAAATCCATGAAAGAAAAGGGTATTAAAGCTGAAGATGTTAAGAATTTACCTCCTATTAAAGAAATACATGGTCTTAATTTACAGCCTGTTGAAGAAATATATGGGTTTAATCCATCACCTATTGAAGAAACACATGGTCTTGATAACCCGACATAGGTAGTAAAGGTAAATTTTCTCTATAGATATGATAAAGCTGAAATCCCATTTCCTAAGTTTGCTAGCCCATGCTTAGATGAGCTTGATAAATTTATGGTTAAGCAAGAAGACTTCAATGCTTACTTTGGTAGAGAATTAAAACACAGTGCTAATATGCTTGAACACTTGGGTGATTATATGGTCAATGTCAAAGGTGAACTTAAACTTATTAGTAAACATGCTTCTATGGTTACCACTCAAGTAGAACAAGTACTTAAAGCTCAAAATGATTTTCTCAATGAATTGAATACTAAGAATAAGGACTATGTTGTTAGAGTGGCTACTAGAACTGGTAAAATGACTCAGGAACCTTTGTATCCTGAAGGCCTCCCTAAGAGAATTGAGCAAGATTCTCAGAGAAATGATATAGATGCACCTAGTCCTTCTAAAAGGAAGAAAAAGAAAAATGATAGGACTTTGCATGCTTCTAGTGAACCTGTTATTGACACACGTGAGAATCCCAATGATATCTCTATTTCTGAGGCTGAAACACAATCTGGTAATGAACATGAAACTAGTGATAATGTTAATGATAATGTTCATGTTGATGCTCAACCTAGTAATTATAATGATATAGAAATTGAACCTGCTGTTGATCTTGATAACCCACAATCAAAGAATCAACGTTATGATAAGAAAGACTTTGTTGCTAGGAAACACGTCAATGAAAGAGAGCCTTGGGTTTAGAAACCCATGCCTTTTCCTCCCAAACCATCCAAGAAAAAGGATGATGAGGATTTTGAGCGCTTTGCTGAAATGATTAGACCTATCTTTTGCGTATGCGATTAACTTATATGCTCAAAATGAATCCTTATGCTAAGTATATGAAAGATATTGTTACTAATAAAAGAAAGATACCGTGAGCTGAAATTTCCACCATGCTTGCTAATTATACTTTTAAAGGTGGAATACCAAAGAAACTTGGAGATCCAGGAGAACCCACTATACCATGCTCCATTAAAAGAAACTATGTTAAAACTTCTTTATGTGATCTTGGAGCCGGTGTTAGTGTTATGCCTCTCTCTTTATATCGTAGACTTGATTTGAATAAGTTGACACCAACTGAAATATCTTTGCAAATGGCTGATAAATCAACTGCTATACATGTCGGTATTTGTGAGGATGTGCCTGCACCAGTTTGTCGAGAGGAATGAATCACCTCTCCAGTATCGCTTAATCTTTGATAGATGTCATGATGTCTGTATTACTCTCCCTGCTCCTGCCTTCTTTGATTATCAGGCAAAAGGAAGACATTTTATTATGAGAGAGGAGGCAGATGAGTATAAGAGGAGGGCGGAGGCAGCTCACCGCCATGCTGCAGCACAGGAGGCAATAGCCGCTGCATCGCAGTACCACCCCAGCTACAACTATGGATATCTGCCAGGCCATTCGTGACAATAAACCAACTTAGGCCAAAAGCCTAAGCTTGGGGGAGTACGAATTTCCCACCGACATTACATTCATGTTCACACACACTCATTGCTAGATGTCGGTGCTCATACTTTTTATTGTATCATCCATGCTAGTTTATTTCCTTTTTATGCTTTCTTCTTGTGTGTTTAGTAAACTTTAAGAAAAACAAAAAAATAGTTGTAGCTTTTAGCTAGTTTTAATTTCCATGCTTATAGTAGCAATTAAAAAAAGAAAACCCAAAAATATTTCCTGTTCTTCTTTTGCTTGTTGGGAGCTTTCCCGTGTAAATAGTTTTATTTCTTTTCTTTTCATTGGGGGTCGATAGGAGAAGACCATGATTAAATTGTTGAAGTGGCTCTTATATGCATTATTGTTGATTTAACTAAGAGCCCATATTGCCTTGTCTTCTCCTGTTTATTGAATGCTCGCAGATTCCAGCTTAGTTCAATGCACGTGCACTCTTAATATTATTCACATCGCTCAGTCGTGCAAGTGAAAGGCAATTATGACAATATATGATGGACTGACAGAGATGAGAAAAGCTGGTATGAACTTGACCTCTCTTGTTTTTGTAAATATGATTAGTTCATCATTCCTGATTCAGCCTATTATGAATAAGCATGTTTGCAATGACAATTAGAGATCATAGTGATTATGCCATGCTTGATTAGCTAGGAGCTTATAATGGTTTACCTTGCATGCCAACATGCTATTAAAATGGTTGTGATGTGGTATGATAGGGTGGTATCCTCCTCTGAATGATTTAAGTGACTTGACTTGGTGCATGTTCACGCATGTAGTTGAAAAAAAATGAACATAGCCTTCACGATATTTATGTTCATGGTGGATTATATCCTACTCATGCTTGCATTCGGTGTTGATTAATTTTAATGCATGTTAATGACTGTTGTCGCTCTCTAGCTGGTCGCTTCCCAGTCTTTTTCTAGCCTTCACCTGTACTAAGCGGGAATACTGCTTGTGCATCCAACTCCATAAACCCCAAAGTTATTCCATATGAGTCCACCATACCTACCTATTACGGTATCTACCTGCCGTTCCAAGTAAATTTGTATGTGCCAAACCTTAAACCTTCAAATAAATATCATGTTTTGTATGCTCGAATAGCTCATGTATCAACTAGGGCTGTCCGTATCTTCCATGTTAGGCAGGTTATTCTCAAGAGGAGTGGACTCCGCTCCTCACTCATGAGAAAACGGCTGGTCACCGGGATGCCAAGTCCCATGATTTATGCAAATCAAATCAAAAAAATTGCAAACAAAACTCCCCCATGGGACTCTTGTTAGTTGGAGGCACTCGTTGTTTCGAGCAAGCCATGATTGATGCTTGTTGGTGGAGGGGGAGTATAAACTTTACCATTCTGTTTGGGAACCGCCTATAATGTGTGTAGCATGGAAGATATCGCCATCTCTTGGTTGTTATGTTGACAATGAAAGTATACCGCTCAAAATATTATTCACCTCTATTTCAAAACCGAGCTCTGGCACCTCTACAAATCCTTGCTTCCCTCTGCGAAGGGCCTATCTATTTACTTTTATGTTGAGTCATCATCCTCTTATTAAAAAGCACCAGTTGGAGAGCACTGCTGTCATTTGCATTCATTACTGTTAGTTTACATTGAGTATGACTTGACTGGATCTCTTTTACCATGACTTACAATGTCTAGTCAGTCCTTGATCTTTAAATATGCTCTACATTTATGTTTTGCGGTCTCAGAAAGGGCTGGCGAGATACCATCTTGTTATATCATATTATGATTGTTTTGAGAAAGTGTTGTCATCCGAGATTTATTATTATTGCTCGCTAGTTGATTATGCCATTGATATGAGTAAACATGAGACCTAACCGTTATTGTGAATATGGTTAGTTCATAATCTTTGCTGAAAACTTGAATGTTGGCTTTACATATTTACAACAACAAGAGCAAACAGAGTTTGTAAAAGTTTTTCTTTATCACTTTAAGTTTGTCAACTGAATTGCTTGAGGACAAGCAAAGGTTTAAGCTTGGAGAAGTTGATACGTCTCCATCGTATCTACTTGTCCAAACACTTTTGCCCATGTTTTGGAGTCTAACTTGCATGATTTGAATGGAACTAACCCGGACTGACGTTGTTTTCAGTAGAATTGCCATGGTGTTATTTATGTGCAGAAACAAAAGTTCTCAGAATGACCAGAAACTCCACGAAGCGTCTTTTTGGAAATAATAAAAAATACTGGCAAAAGATCAAGACCAGGGGGCCCACACCCTAGCCACGAGGGTGGGGGCGCGCCTGCCCCCCTGGGCATGCCCCCCTACCTCATGGGCCCCCTGGAGCTCCTCCGACCTCAACTCCAACTCTATATATTTGCTTTCAGGGAGAACAAAAAATCAAAGAGAAGGATTCATCGCGTTTTACGATATGGAGCCGCCGCCAAGCCCTAAAACCTCTCGGGAGGGCTGATCTGGAGTCCGTTTGGGGCTTCGGAGAGGGGGAATCCGTTGCCATCATCATCATCAACCTTCCTCCATCACCAATTTCATGATGCTCACCGACGTGCGTGAGTAATTCCATCGTAGGCTTGCTGGACGGTGATGGGTTGGATGAGATTTATCATGTAATTGAGTTAGTTTTGTTAGGGTTTGATCCCTAGTATCCACTATGTTCTAAGATTGATGTTGCTATGACTTTGCTATGCTTAATGCTTGTCACTAGGGTCCGAGTGCCATGATTTCAGATCTGAACCTATTATGTTTTCATCAATATATGAGAGTACTTGATCCTATCTTGCAAGTCTATAGTCACCTACTATGTGTTATGATCCGGCAACCCCGAAGAGACAATAATCGGGACCACTCCCGGTGATGACCGTAGTTTGAGGAGTTCATGTATTCACTATGTGTTAATGCTTTGGTCTGGTACTCTATTAAAAGGAGGCCTTAATATCCCTTAGTTTCCATTAGGACCCCGCCGCCACAGGAGGGTAGGACAAAAGATGCCATGCAAGTTCTTTTCCATAAGCACGTATGACTATATTCGGAATACATGCCTACATTACATTGATGAATTGGAGCTAGCTCTGTGTCACCCTATGTTATGACTGTTACATGATGAACCGCATCCGGCATAATTCTCTATCACCGATCCATTGCCTACGAGCTTCCCATATATTGTTCTTTGCTTATTTACTTTTCCGTTGCTATTGTTATAACCACTACAAAATACCAAAAACATTACTTTTCCTATCATTACCTTTTGCTACCGTTACCACTACTATCATATTACTTTGCTACTAAACACTTTGCTGCAGATATTAAGTTTCCAGGTGTCGTTGAATTGAAAACTCAGCTGCTAATACTTGAGAATATTCTTTGGCTCCCCTTGTGTCGAATCAATAAATTTGGGTTGAATACTCTACCCTTGAAAACTGCTGCAATCCCCTATACTTGTGGGTTATCACCTATCTATTTACTTTTATGTTGAGTCATTATCCTCTTATTAAAAAGCACCCGCTGGAGAGCACGACTGTCATTTGCATTCATTTCTGTTAGTTTACATTGAGTATGACTTGAGTGGATCTCTTTTACCATGAATTACATTGTCTAGTCAGTCCTTGATCTTTAAAGGTGCTCTACATTTATGTTTTGCGATCTCAGAAAGGGCTAGCGAGATACCATCTTGTTATATCATATTATGATTGCTTTGAGAAAGTGTTGTCATCCGAAATTTATTATTATTGATCGCTAGTTGATTATGCCATTGACATGAGTAAACATGAGATCTAAGCGTTATTGTGAATATGGTTAGTTTATAATCTTTGCTGAAAACTTGAATATTGGCTTTACATATTTACAACAACAAGAGCAAACAGAGTTTGTAAAAGTTTTTCTTTATCACGTTCAGTTTATCAACTGAATTGCTTGAGGACAAGCAAAGGTTTAAGCTTGGGGGAGTTGATATGTCTCCGTCGTCTCTACTTTTCCAAACACTTTTGCCCTTGTTTTGGACTCTAACTTCCATGATTTGAATGGAACTAACCCGGACTGATGTTGTTTTCAGCAGAATTTCCATGGTGTTATTTATGTGCAGAAACAAAAGTTCTCGGAATGACCTGAAACTTCACAAAGACTCTTTTTGGAAATAATAAAGAAATACTGGCAAAAGATCAAGACCAGGGGGGCCCACACCCTAGCCACGAGGGTGGGGGCGCGCCTACCCCCCTGGGCGCGCCCCCCTACCCCGTGGGTCCCCTGGAGCTCCTCCGATCTCAACTCCAACTCTATACATTCGTGTTCGGAGAGAAAAAAACTAGAGAGAAAGATTCATCGCGTTTTACGATACGGAGCTGCTGCCAAGCCCTAAACTCTCTTGGGAGGGCTGATTTGGAGTCCGTTCGGGGCTCCGGAGAGGGGAATCTATTGCCACCATCATCATCAACCATCCTCCATCACCAATTCCATGATGCTAACCGCCGTGCATGAGTAATTCCATCGTAGGCTTGCTGGACGGTGATGGGTTGGATGACATTTATCATGTAATTGAGTTAGTTTTGTTAGGGTTTGATCCCTAGTATCCACTATGTTCTGAGATTGATGTTGTATGACTTTGCCATGCTTAATGCTTGTCACTAGGGCCCGAGTGCCATGATTTCTGATCTGAACCTATTGTGTTTTCATGAATATATGTGAGTTCTTGATCCTATCTTGCAAGTCTATAGTCACCTACTATGTGTTATGATCCGGCAACCCCAAAGTGACAATAATCGGGACCACTCCCGGTGATGACCGTAGTTTGAGGAAGATCATGGTATATGAAAGTGACAATATAAGAGACTCTCTATCATGAAGATCATGGTGCTACTTTGAAGCACAAGTGTGTAAAAAAGGATAGTAGCATTGTCCCTTTTATTTTATTTATATATTTTTATTTGGCCTTTCTTTTTTTGGCCTTACTTTTTTTTATTTTTGGGACAATGCTCTATTAATGATGGTCATCACACTTCTATTTATTTACAACTCAAAGATTACAACTCGATACTAGAACAAAGTATGACTCTATATGAATGCCTCCGGTGGTGTACCGGGATGGGCAATGAATCAAGAGTGACATGTATGAAATTATGCATGGTGGCTTTGCCACAAATACGATGTCAACTACATGATCATGCAAGGCAATATGACAATGATGAAGCGTGTCATAATAAACGTAACGGTGGAAAGTTGCATGGCAATATATCTCATAAGGGTGTGGAAATGCCATAATAGGTAGGTATGGTGGCTGTTTTGAGGAAGATATAAGGAGGTTTATGTGTGATAGAGCGTATCATATTATAGGGGTTGGATGCACCGGCGAAGTTTGCACCAACTCTCAAGGTGAGGAAGGGCAATGCACGGTACTGAAGAGGCTAGCAATGATGGGAAGGTGAGAGTGCGTATAATCCATGGACTCAACATTAGTCAAAAAGAACTCACATACTTATTGCAAATATCTACAAATCCTCAAAAACCAAGTATAAATTTAATTTAACCAAATGTCCATGCATGTCACAAAAAATTACATAACTGAAAACTATGTTCGAATACGAATCAAACGATATAATTTTTGTTAACATGCACTAACATTTTGTGAATTAAATCTTTGGTCAAAATTTCACACCAATTACAAAGGGGCCCAATAAATATTCTACTCTCCCATTTTGTTTTGAGGATACTCCCACATACTCCATCCGTTCCCAAATATAAGTCTTTTTAAAGATTCTAACAAGTGACTACATACGAAGCAAAATGAACGAATCCATACTTTAAAATACGTCTACATACATCAGTATGTTGTAGTCCATTTGAAATGTCTAAAAAGACTTATATTTAGGAACGGAGGGATTAGAAAATATAAATAATAATAATGCATGTTGGGGCAGCCCACATTTCCGATAATTTTAGCGTGGGCTTGTTCACAATTTTTACGAGGGGTGGTTGTTCATTTAATGGAGGGTCTTGTACCATACTTGAACGATACAAAGTGCGACCTGGCACACCGTAACACCACTTGCAATAAGCGGGTAGCTATCTCAAAAAACAATCAACAACTAAAAAAAGGCGACCTGGCACGTACACAATTTTAAACAATTGTTTTGATGGAGTGAAAAAGGAAAACTACCCCACTACGTATATACAGGCCGGAGCCTCCGTGCTTGCTTGCTAGGGTTGCTCTATTCACACACTCTCATCCTCTCAAGATCTAAACAAGATAGTGGTGGTAACACTGTATTTCTCCCTTCAAAAAACACAGTCTTTCTATCCTCACTGCTGGTTACAGATCCGGACGTATTCCCCTCCGTCGGTGAAGGGGAGGAGGGGCAGCGTTTATGCCGTCATTGACAGTGAGGGAGGAGACCCACTATAGGCCACACCATTATCTCTGGCCGAGCGTCGGCGTGGGAGGTCCTCCGATCCGTTCATCGTTGCCCTAGTGTGAGTGTATCCGGCCTCCCGCCGCCCACCTATCCACATCCCGACGACCTTCAGGTATATCTTTCTTCAAAACCGCCTTAGCTCTACTTCCCCCGCTCGCTACATTGCTGAATTGCATCATTTTCTGCCTCTCAGCCCCTCTCGGTCAGATGGTCCAACGTCACCTTTTTCTATTGTTAGAGGTAAAGCTACTTCGTGGAGTCGAATCTTGTACTTGGTTCAAACAAGAAATAAAGTGGGGGTGGGGGAATTTAGTATGTACATCGGACTTGGTACAAACCGGAAGGAATGGGGGTGAAAGTAGTACGGACTGGTCATCCAACCGGTCTCTTGGTCGAAAAGGGAAATATCGTGGCAACGCTGTACACAATGGTATGACCAGGACTAGATTTGCTATCCACATATAGGAGTAGGTGGCTAGAGTGAACAAAAATGGGACCATCCCAGATATGTTTCTTGGATGTTTGTTTCTCGGGGAAACAAACTCTGAATCACCACTTTATGCCCCTGTTTAGGTACATGGTGCTGGACTGCTGGTGCACCCACTGTCCCATGCCCTTATACCAAATATTTAGTTGTTCTTGGTCTAATGCCCCTGGTAAAATGAAGCCATGCCACTGTTATAAGCCATGACTAGTTTAGCCAAATGTTTTTGCGTGTAATTGTTTGAGACTCTGACTGTTTCCATTGTAGCTTTTTGTGCAAACAGGGATATCCATTTCACTAGGTTGCTGTTGTGACCTTTTGGTGCACTGCACAAAACACTTCTTAAAAGAAGTGACTTTTGTGATGTTGAACTGGAATGTCAGAATGGAACAGTTGGTCCATTTTGGTGGAACTGCACAAAGGGATATTTGTGTTCCAATCCTCATCATCCATATTGGCACCATAACCGTCCTTCAGGTAAGAATGATATTTAATGCATGTGTTCATCTCTATTTTGCGACTGTCATGAGAAAATAATGCTATTGTTTACTATAGTACACTTGTACTCCCTCACTGACAAAACCAATTCTAAAATAGAAGGCCAATCATGTACTTGGTTTCACCAACTAGTAAGGAGAAAGAGAAACAGAGCATGAAGAGGAAGAAGAAGAAGAAGAAGAGTAAGAAGTGGCAAGGTCATATTGATGAAGCCGAGGCCTCAGTGTAGGCCATTCAAGGGCTCCGGCAACGTCTACCTTACATGTGAGATGATCCTCCAGGGAGCCCTTCCACTTCTGCGTATTGTCCATGATGAATTTGATGCTACTGTTAGAGTAATATGCTAATGTCTTTCTATCCTTTCTCACTAAGATAATGAAGGTTTCACCTTGTTCCTACTTGTGCAAACAGGGATCATGTTGTGCCAATCATACATTTTAGTGGAACTACACAAGACAATACAATGAACTGTATCCCAGCCAGTGCTTTAACTCTGCTGGAAGTTCTTGATAATCTTTCGATATAATCTCAGCACTGGTAAATAAGAGTGATTTCAACCATACATTTGAAGTGCACAAAAAATATATACTATTGAGTGATTCCAGTGAGTGCTTTATCATCTCTTCTGGGACTACATGAATAAGCTTTTTTGCTTAGGTTGGTACCGGCCTAAGGCCTTCATCCATATTAGTTTGCTATCACCTCTATTTGTATCATGCTACTGTCATGAGAAACTCCTTTATCTTTGCATGTTAAAGTTTTGTAACCTATGATACATGGCAATGCTTTGAGTGTTGAGCTAATTGGCATTGATTAAATAAACAAATACCTCTCTTTAAGCAAGACTACTATGTTGCTAAATTTACCCATTAAGATAATGAGGGTTCTTCTATTTGTTAGTGTATGTTTCATCAACTAGTGCCACTATTACAGTAATCTCACTCTCTCAATATATGTGCCAACAGGGATGCATGATTTTGGTGGAACTTCACAAAAACTTTGGGTGCTTCATTGCCTCGACAACTTCCTTCCTTTCCTGTCAGTCGCAAATCTGGGCTGCTTCCTTCCTTTGTTGTCAGTCGCTTGGCTTATCTCGGCTTCTAGTCAAAGAAAATAGTAATTGATATGCTACCTCACACAGGTTGGTACTGGTCTTTATCTTGATTATTGTGCTTGTCATATGTATTGGTAATTTGGTATTGTGCTACTGTTTGCCGATTTCATAACGGAATAACTTGGAGCCTGAACTCGTAGGCAAATCGTTACATTGGGTGATTTCAGCAGAACTACACAAAAAGATCAGATGGACAGGTACTTATGCTGCTGCTATGTACTCCAAAGTTCACTCAGACAAGCATCGATGTTGACAAGAAGAAGTGCCTATATTAATTCGAGTATCAACCGGCGTCAACCAGTTGTCAAACTCCAAGTATTAGGAGAGTGAACGCGAAAAATATTGCTTGGCGCATAGCCCAGAAAGACGCAGTCCAGTCTTTGGTCCCAACTTGTGCCTTTTTGTTATCGGCACATATGGTAGCGAACTGTATGGCATGGAGTCTAAAGATTCCAGAGAAGTTGGTTGACGCGTATATTCATATGGAACTTAATCAGTTTGCATGCCAGGGATGCTCCATTTCAGTTGAACTGCACAAAAATTTGTGTGGTTCATTTTCTCAACCGCCTCCTTTCTTGTCTGCAATGTAGAATTTTGGCGAGCTACAGGACCAAGATGAGCCAGTAAACTAGTTGGATGAAAGTAGTGGCCAAGTTGCTCAAACCTCCCCCGGCACGAGGCCACTATTTGAGGATAAACCTACAAGCAAAGTTCAGATTGTCTGTCTGCCTCTTATGTACTCGAAAGTTTACTCATACAAGCATTAATTTTAGCAAGAAGTACCTCCGACTGAACAACATTTACCAGTCTATACCCTAGGTAATTAAAGTTCGTCCATGGATGATATTTGATGTGATCTCAATCATTTGGATGCATAAACATACTGAACATGTGTATATCTGAATCTTTTTATGAATTATCTATGAATATTGTTGTGTGATCTATCAATCATTTGGGACATGCTGAACTTGTGTATATATGAATCTTTTGAGTTGTTGATTGTGAATGTTGGCTATGAATATGAACATGTCCTATAAACCTGAGTTTGATATGAATGTTTACCTTTTCTGTTGTACTTGTGTGTGAACTTGTTAGTATGCCTACTGTGGGATTTGCGACGTGTGGGTGTCAACGGCTCACCTTCTTCCCGAGAAGAATTGCACCTGCTTTGTTAGGGTAGCAACGGCGCATCATCTCTTTTTAATATTTTGCTCTATCTTCCCCCTCCCCCGCTCAACCCCTGCCGTAATGTTTTCGGCCTCAAAACAAACATAGTACCGTGTTGTTTTGGGGGCTTGATGAAAAATCGAGTGCTGGTTTCTGTAGGTTGGCCCGCCCAGCAAATGGGCTGCTGGTCCACCACGGACTAGGAGGCTAAAAATACAAGTTGTATGGTGTAGAGGCAAGTAAAAAAACGCCATCGAGAGCCATCCACTGAAGAAAAAAATCGCTCCTAATGTGCTTATTCAGTCGCGCCCCTAGCCCCCTCTTTAATCTAGTTCGCTCGGGGATCTAGCTGGTATCATTTTTTCCAGAGGGCGAAAGAGTATCAGGTAGGCCTAGGTTTTGTTTTTTAACATGCGTAGCCCACGACATACGAAGATAGTGGTTTCAACTTATGTTTTGAGGTCCATACCGACCTATGGGCTTTTTCTTAAAGATCGGCAGCCCAATGCATTTTTCTTAATAAAACGCAGATCTCTCTTCAATTTATCTATATATAAGAATAATAATGTTGTCTCCAATTTATGTTTTCCCTTCTAACCACATTATATATTTATATTATTACTATTATCGTATATTATATATATATATATATTATACAAACATCCCACATGTTATTAACTTATAAAAGTAAATGTTTAACAGAAGTTGGGAAGAAAAATCCTGGTTGTTTTTGACTCACAAGCAAAGAAAATCCTGGTGATCGCGTACAAAAGCTTGCGAAGATTTTAAGGACCAATGTAATAATAACGTGCTCATTTTTATTTTGAGCAATAACTCGCTAATTTGTTAATTTTATATATATAAAATGTGTCACTCCGGTTTATTTTTTGATATTAATTGCTCCTTCTAACCTAACATTATATGTAGAACGAGCCCAGCTAATTCGTGTATTTCAAGAAAGTGCAAATGGGTTGCGATTTCTTAGAAAATATAAATGGGCCACATTTTTGCAGGCTGACATGTGGGCCAATAGGTCGAAGCCTACGCAGGGCGTTGTCAACTTGGTCAACAAATGATTATGACATCCATAGCCATTGGATTTATATCCAATGGCCGGCATGCACCTTCAATCTCTCATCTTCTTCCTCCAGCGTCGCCGGGACCGCCTAGTTCGGCCTCCGGCGGCTAGCGGCTCTACTTAGCATGCGTCGCTGTGAAGCGCTACCCCACCGCTGACCTGGCTATCCCTCCACCCCTCCACACCTCCTGTTATTCTCCACCAACTGCAGCCCCACGCCGCACCAGAACCATTTATAACCCTTCTCCTCGTCTCAATCTGCGACTCCACTGCCGCGTCTTCCCATCTCCCGGTCGTTCCCGTCCGGGGCCTCGCCGTTGTCCACCGCCTCGCTATGCTCGGTGCAGAGTGGTCAACAAACGAGAGTCATCAGAAGAGGACTGTACATGGAGAGCCTGACAGCTGGAACCCACGAGGTCCATGGTCGCACACAAGGAAAGTTCCTCCTTATTGAGCTGAAAAAAATGTTTCCTCCCCCTGACAGCTGGGACCCACCGACAGTATCTTCGCACGGAAGAAAGTGCCTCCTTGTTATGCGAAAAAAATTATTCCTCCCGTTGACAGCTGGGACCCGTCAAATTTGGTGGCTGACTTGTGGGCCTACTAAGCGGACATGTGCACAGGGCTTTGTCAACTTAGTCAACAAATGATTCTAGCAGCTGGACCATTGGATGTTAATCCAACAGCCGTGCTCCTTCTTCAACCTCTGTTCTTGCTCCTGTCTCTCGTGGGCGGCACCATGGCAGTGCTGCCACGCACCCGAACCAGTCAAGTTTCCCACTCCTGTCCATCTGCGACTCCACTACCGCGTCTTCCCCATCTCCGGGTCGTTCCAGTCTGGGGCCTCGCCATCATCCATCGGCCTTGGTGCGCTCGGCACGATGTGGTCAACATGGTCAACAACCGAGAGTCCTTGGAAGATGACTGTACGTGAGAGGCTGACAATGGGGACGCACCACGCCCATGGACGCATGCATGCAACTGCATCCTTTTTACCCTGACAAATAATGTTTTCTCCCCCTGACTGCTGGGACCTGCCAGCTACATCTTCGCACGCAAGGAAGTGCCTGATAGTCGGGACCCACCCGGTCGAAGCGTACATAGCGTTGTCATTCTGGTCGCGAACGTGTACGTACATACTGGTCGACGTAGAGGCGCGCACATGTGGTAGTAGAGGCGCGCATGTGTGGTAGTAGAGGCGCGCACAAAGCATGTACACGTACGTACAACGCCCATGGTGCAAGAAAGAAAATACGGCCACGTATGTACATACAGGCGGGGTCTCGAACACCTACTCGCGCATATGTACGACCAGGGCTCGTGTCCATGGTTGTGGTTGGGTCGGAACGGAGAAACTGCATCGTCGTCGTGTTCATGGGGAGGCAACGGAATGCGTCATGTTCATCGGGAGGCAGTAGAACACGTGTTGTTCATCGGGAGCCAACCGGCTTGGACGGAACAGGCGATAGAAATGAGGCCTGATGTACTGCAGAACGGAGGACATGGCCTTGTGTTTGACCGACCACGGTGGAAACGGGATCCTGTTCATCGGGAGGGGTCTGGCATACCGCAAAACGGAGGAAACGGACCTCCTACGGTCGAAACGGGGTCCTGTTGATCGGGAGGGGTGTGGCGTACCACAAAATGGAGGAAACGGACTTGTGTTGGAGCACTACACTCAAAACGGGGGTCCTGTTCATCGGGAGGGGTGTGGCGTGCCGCAAAACGGGACTTGTCGGTGTCAAAACCGGTGGATCTTGGGTAGGGGTTCCGAACTGTGTGTCTAAGGTCAATGGTAACAGGAGATAGGGGACACGATGCTTACCCAGGTTCGGGCCCTCTCTATGGAGGTAATACCCTACATCCTGCTTGATTGATCTTGATGAATATGAGTATTACAAGAGTTGATCTACCATGAGATCGTAATGGCTAAACCCTAGAAGTCTAGCATGTATGACTATGATAATGAATATCTCCCTCTCCGGACTAAGTCCTCCGGTTTATATAGACACCGGGAGGATCTAGGGTTACACAAGGTCGGTTACAAAGAAAGGAATCTACATATTTGGTCGCTAAGCTTGCCTTCCATGCCAACGAGAGTCCCATTCGGACACGGGTGCAATCTTCGGTCTTCGTGTTCTTCATAGCCCATCAGTCTGGCCCATGGCTAATAGGCCGGACGCCCGAGGACCACTTAGTCCCGGACTCCCTCAGTAGCCCTTGAACCTAGCTTCAATGACAAGGTATCCAGTGCGTAGATCTGTCTTCGGCATTGCAAGGCGGGTTCCTCCTTCCGAACTCCAAGATAGTCTTCGGACTTATTGATCGTGTCCGGACCTGTAACACACACACCACACCCAACCACAGAGAGAATATAATAATCCACGAGTCCAATCTTCTGACAACTTTTTACAGCATGACATCATGTCTGCACGGTCATAATTTTGAACTGTTCTTCATCACCGCTCCATGTTTAGAGACGCGGTTGCCATTGGCACGTCTTGTCGAAGCAGAGATTGTGTCCCCTTATTGCGGGATTTTCATCAATACGGGCGTGGGTAACCCAACCGTGTCGTTTACACAGCCCTTGGGAATAGGCGAGTTTCAGGGCGAGTGGGGAGGCATTCGATATTCACTGTCTTTATAAGGGGATAAGGACTCCCCCTTCTTCTCCCACGCCTTCTCTCTTCCTCTGACCTTCCACTCTTGAGCTCCAGCACCCAAGCTCTCATCTTCTTCCCACTCAAGCTAGCACTCAACCATGTCCAGATCTGGAGGTCAAGGCAAGTGGATGGTCTCCTCCGTCAAGGAGGACGACATTACTGAGCTTCGGGCGGCCGGGTACCTGGCGAAGGAAATCGCCCACCGTCTTCCAGCCCAGGGGCAAGTCGTCCCCACACCGAAGCCCAATGAGAGGGTGGTATTCATCCCTCATTTCCTCCGCGAGCTAGGGTTTCCACTCCACCCTTTCGTTCGTGGGCTGATGTACTATTATGGGATAGACTTCCATGATCTAACCCCGAACTCCTTCCTCAACATATCGGCGTTCATCGTCGTGTGAGAGGCCTTCCTCCTCATCCAACCACACTTCGGGCTGTGGCTCAAGGTCTTCAATGTGAAGCCGAAGGTGGTGGATTGCCAGCACGCGGAGTGCGAAGGTGCCATGGTGAGCAAGCTGACTAATGTCTCATGGCCGAAAGGCACTTTCATGGAGACTGTCAAGGAATGGCAGAAACAATGGTTCTACATCATAGAACCCTGCGGCGCAAACTGGGCCGACGCTGCCGAATTCAACTCCCATGCCAAACCCGAAGCCACCCTCTATGGGAGTTTAATCCGAATTAGCACCATACCCTGAAGAGGCTCTTCAAAACTTCTCACGAAGACGCGTGGAAGTTGCTCTTCAAGGGCAACGAGACACCGCCGGCCACGGATTCGGACCACGGGCACGACATCAATCACCTCGCCAACGAGGTATGTTATTTTTAATGCATCCCCTACTTGCTTGTTTCAAGGATGATATCCGAGCTATTATTATCACTGCTTCTTCAGGACTGGATGGAGAGGGTGAAGCAGATCCGGTGTCCGGCTCCGCTGCCTGAAGAACCAGTCATTCCGCGTTTAGCGAAGATGCTAGTGTCGGTGCCCTATACGGCACCGTCGAAGAAGGCCACGGGGAAGGCCAAGGGGGTCCAGAGTCTCCCCCGTCGCAAGAGCGCTTCGGGCGCGAGGACCAAAGACAAGACCCGTTCCTCCGTCGCCGAAGACGACGACGATGAGGAGGAGAGTGACTCTTCCTCTAATGGAGGGAGGAAGAAGAGGGTGGCCTCCACAATTCTGGAGGCGGAGGTGCCCAAGAAGGGGAAAGGCCTGCTCGTGGGCAGCTCCGCATGGGACGTCGACAGCAGTCCGGAGTGACGCCCCCGCACTAAGCCTCGGGCCGCATCATAAGTGCTAATACTCGTACATGCCCATAAATCTAACCTCTCCTCTTTGTCGTATTGACATGATAAATTATGCTATTGCAGTCCGGCCCATGAAATCCCCCAGTCCTCATCAAGAGGCTCATTGAACTCAAAGGAGATGGCCAGCGAGACACCGCCGACCGCTTACTCTCCCGAGGCCCAGGGACACATCGAGGTGCTATCCTGAAGGACCTTCCCAGGCTAGGGAGAGGTTCGGGAGGCCGTCCAGGCGGCGCCGGAGGGTGATAGCTCGACCGCCGGACACATGGGGGAGCCAATCCCCATGGAGAATGGGGGTGAGGGCCGTATTCAGTTCGGCGCTCAACCGGACTCGATTCCGGAGACCGATACGGCTCCGGAATCTGGCACGCAGCCTCCTTCGAAAGAAGGGAGTATGCCTATTCCACCGGTGACCCCTGTCCAACCAGGGGCACCAGATAATCCGGTGAAGTGCTGCAAGGCGCTTCCATTGTGGATGAGCACCGTGTTCTTATGGGCACGGTGATTGAAAGGGTTCAGTCCGCCAAGAGCGGACTAACTGAAGCCTGCAGCAGCCCGCTGATAGGTTTTGAGGTAAGCGACGCAAAAAGAGAAAATCGCAATATAGACAGTAGCCCCTGAGACACTGTCAGGTGTCCGGAAAGAAGAAACCGGATAGAGGATCAATCCCTTATTGCAGGAAACTAACTAAACTTGTCTGAAATGAATACGCACGCGTCCCTGTTGGCCGCAGCCTCACATACTGCCGAAGTCTCTGGACTGAAGTAGAGACTGGAGCAGGCCGAGGAGGAGCTCGGCCAGGTGAGGAGGCAGCTCCAAGAAAAACAAGGTATGTGATAACCCATTTTATATTAAAAGGTAAAATGATATGCATTGATTGAAGTGTCAAGATATATATAGAAGCCACGGCCGAGGTCGAAGCCCTGAAGAAGGCCCTGGCCGAAGCCGGGGGGAAAGCTGTCAAGGAGCAGGCCGCTCGCAAGAAGCTGAAGGCCCGGCTAAACGAGGTCCAGCAAGAGCTCCAGGATGCGGTGAAGAAGTACGAGACCCTAAAGGGTGATGTTTCGGCTCGAAAGACCGAACTCTCCAAGTCTCGTCAAAGCGCAGAAGCGGCCCGGGTTGAAGCCCAGGGTGCTCTCCAGAAGATCCAAGAGGCCAGGAAGATCGTGGCGGGTAAGGCATTTAGTATGCAAAGTGAGTATATAAAGAAGAAGTATTTCTTACTAACCCGGATTTGGAGTTCTCGAGGAGCCTTCACAGATCTGCCGCACAGTGTGTCCAACGTCGCGGAGTTCTTTTGAGCCGAAGAAGGGAGCTCCACAGAGAAATTGTTCTGGTCGCAGTATCTTGCACCAGAGCATCCCGTGCCCTTCACCGAGATCAGCTGAAACAGCTGGTGGAGCTGCATAGGGTGGATGACCTAGCCATGAAGGATTTGATAATCCGGCTATGGCCAGCCGAAGCTATGCCTGACAGTTACTTCGGACTCATGAAGCGGCTGGTTAACGCTTGTCCTTGGCTGGACGTCGTCAAACGGTCAGCCTGTATTGAAGGTGCGCGCATGGCCTTCGCCCGTTGCAAGATGTGATGGGCGAAGATGGACGCCGTCGAGCTGACCAGAGGGCAAGGAGCACCACACACCCTAAGCGTTATTTTGCGGATGTCCTAGAGGGGTCTCGCATTATAGCAACGCAGTGTGGGCAAGACATTATTTTTGAATGAATACATTCATGTTGTCTTTGCCTTGTATGATGAAACAAAGTCATTTTGTAATATAATGCTTGTTATGTTTTAATTTTTTCCTCCTGTGCGGCCGTGTTATATGAAATCTGGGGATTTTCCAGCCGTCGGCTTCTGCCCCCATGTAGGTAGTACGGAGGTGTTCGGGATGGAATCTAAACAATCCCGGTCCAATTATATGGTCCTTGAAGGAGTTGTTTAGCGCAACGAACTAGGCAATTAGACTATGCAGCGTTAACGCCCTCACTTAGCCATAGGAGTTTGACAATAAAAACACGGGCGCAGCCCCTAGTATCCGAGCTAGACTGTTGCAAGCGTCTAATCGGGAAGTACCGATCCTTCGCGTGATGCGGAAGAAATCTCCAATGATTTGCAGCCTCCGAATAGCTGACCAGCTCTCGCCGCATCATGACACTCAATTTTCGTCTTTCTCTACTGAGGTGCTCCTTTGGATAAACCAAGACACAATCGCAGTAGTTCTCCCTTTACTACCTTAGCCGATATAGCGGAACGTAAGGTAGCAAGCACAGCAGCCAGGCAACACAACTATTGACCAAAGACATGATTCAGAGCCAATGCATATAATGCTAAATTCGGGGTGCCGGACTATACTTATAAAAAGTGTTCGGACTTTTGTTGTCGTAGTGTGGGGTGCTATGAAGCCCCTAGTAAATTGAAATGCAGCCGAGTGTATAGGTGTTACCTGATAGAATTACCAGAAAGGAAAAGACGAAAATAAAGAAAAAGAAGAACCAGTGATAAGCTAGAGCCGTGAAAATTTGGGCCACAAACTGTTTCTATTATAATTTCATTGGTGCATTAAAGCGCATTTATACAGGTAGTGCAATAAGCAGAAAGGCTATTTACTAGGCCTTCACCAAGAGAGAGCTGCATATGGGTCCTGAAGATAGGTAAAGGGGTCGTTAAAGAGACCACCTAAGAGTTTTCCAGTACATCCATGCTTCTTGTTGTCTTGGTGTTTTTATCCTTCGATGGTCAAGCTGCTAGAAAAGGCATGTAAAAAAAGTAAAAATAAAAGAAAAAAGGGGAATAGTGAAAGTATGAGTGTCCGGGGCTGTCTAGCCGTATTGTGGATCACAAACTAGCTATGCCTCCGTCGATGCCCATGGAATTTTGAGTGTGTAGTTATGTACGCGTGGTGCGAATGCCACTACTTGACCAGGACTGAGACGGAGGCCGAATTGCTAGTCTAGCTCCTGATGAGCCGAGCTGTCCTGTTGCAGGGTAGGTCGAACCCTCTTGACGGTGTCCGAGGGCTCGGCAGCCGAATTAAGGTTCTGCTTGAGAAGGCTGCTATGTACTTCTGCTGCTAAGGCAACTATGTGCTCTTCGGTACGGAGGGAGCGTTTCGTATTTCCATTAACTGTTATGATGCCACGTGGAACGGGCATATTGAGCTTGAGATAAGCATGGTGCGGCACTGCGTTGAATCGGGTGAATGCGGTCCGTCTGAGCAGTGCGTGATAGCCGCTGCGGCAGGGGACTATGTCGAACATTAACTCCTCACTTCAGAAATTGTCCAGAGATCCGAAGACAACCTCGAGCGTGATTGCGCCCATACAGCGGGCCTCTACACCTAGTATGACTCCTTTGAAGGTAGTCTTTGTGGGTTTGATCCATGATGGATGAATGCCCATTTTGCGCATTGTATCCTTATAGAGCAAGTTGAGGCTGTTGCCACTGTCCATCAGGACTCGCGTCAGGTGGAATCCATCAATGATAGGGTCTACGACTAGTGCGGCTGATCCGCCATGCCAGATACTGGTCGGATGATCCCGACGATCAAAAGTGATCTGGCACGATGACCATGGATTGAATTTTGGGGCGATTGGCTCTACCGCATAAACGTCCCTGAGTGCGCGTTTGCGCTCCCTCTTGGGGATCTGTGTAGCATATATCTGTTTCACCGTTTTGACCTGAGGGGGAAACTTCTTCTGTCCACCTATGTTTGGTTGTAGGGGATCCTCATCATCATCCTCGCTCTTCGATCCCTTTTCCTTGTTCTCGGCATTTAACTTGCCGGCTTTCTTAAAAACCCAGCAATCTCCATTGGTATGATTGGTTGGTTTGTCTGGGGTGCCATGGATTTGGCACGGACGGTCTAGTATGCGGTCCAGGATGGATGGTCCCTGATTGTTTCTCTTGTACGGTTTCTTCCGCTGGCTGGACTTGGAGCCGCTGAATCCGGCGTTGACTGTAGTGTCGTCGGTATTATCACCATTGCTTAGGCATTTGTGTCTGTTATGTCAGAGCTTGCCGTTGATGTTTTTGGCCTTGGAGGGGCCTACATCGCTGGCCGTATTTGTACTACGAGCCAGCCAGCTATCCTCACCCGCACAAAAGCGGGTCATAAGTGTCGTGAGGCTGCCATAGATTTCGGCTTTTCTTGGCCGAGGTGGCGGGCGAGCCATTCGTCGCGGATGCTATGTTTAAAGGCCGCTAGAGCTTTGGCATCCAGACAGTCGACGATCTGGTTCTTTTTGGTTAGGAACCTAGTACAAAATTTCCTGGCTGACTCTCCAGGTTGTTGGACTATGCGGCTTAAGTCATCGGCGTCTGGTGGCCGGACATATGTACCTTGGAAGTTGTCGAGGAAGTCTTCTTCCTAGTCCTCCCAGCCGCCGATAGATTCTTCAGGAGGCTGTTTAACCACTGCCGAGCTTGCCCTTTGAGCTTTAGTGGGAGGTATTTGATAGCGTGGAGGTCATCTCCGCGGGCCTTGTGGATATGGAGAATAAAATCCTTGATCCATACCGCGGGGTCGGTTGTTCCGTCGTATGATTCAATGTTAATGGTTTTGAACCCTTCGAGGAATTCGTGATCCATTACTTCAGCGGTGAAGCAAAGAGGGTGTGCGGCGCCTCTATATCGGGCCGCGTCGCGACGTAGCTCCGATGGAGTCCGTCTGCGGTTGTCGGCTCGGGTGTGACTAGGTTTGTCACGTCCGAATAGGTAGCCATCATCACGTGTCGAGGAACGCCCTCATGATCCGTAAAATGATCGGGTATATCCTGCTCTACTATCCAGGGTCCGCCAGAGGTCGTGTGTATGACCCCGAACTATTTTGTCTCTGTTTTTTCGTGCCGGCGGGGCGGGCTGCTGTTCGGCTTGAGTTGCAGCTCCATCTCGGTCGCGAGGTGGTCGGTCCGCCGCACTGTCCCAACCGCGTAGTGTTTGGTCGGCCGCATTACGCGAGGGAAGTATGGGCTCTGGCGCCTCTTCGTCGAACTGAGGTAGCAATCTTCGTTTTGTGTAACTCTTGGTTGGGCGTCTGAGGCCGTATTCTTCGGCTACCAGAATGTCAGTCCACCTGTCGATGAGCAGATCTTGATCAGCTTGAAGCTGCTGCTACTCCTTTTTCAGGCTCCTTGTGGTGGCTATTAGCTGGCGCTTGAAGCGCTTCTGCTCGAGAGGTTCCTCGGGCACGATGAAATCTTCGTTGCCGAGGCTTTCCTCATCCTCGGAGAGCGGGTGATAACTACCGTCCTCCGAGTCGTTGGGCCTGGCCTGTTCGTCAGGGCTGGCTTGCCCGTTTTCTTGTTCCTCCTATTCGGATGTTACCTCAGCAAGGTCTTCATTGTTTTCGGCATTGTCCGGAGTATTGTCTTCTCCAGTGCCGGTATTGCTGCCCTTTGAACGACGTGACTAAGAGCGGCGTCGAGGACGCCGGCGTTTTCGATGTGTCTCCGGAGGTTTATTCTCAACTGGATTTTCTTTGTCATCGCCGCTATTCTCCTTTGGTGCATCCACCATCTACACATCGTACGAGGAAGTGGCCATCCAACGTCCGGTGAACGGCGGGTCCTGGGCCTCTTCTTCTCCGGCATCGTCGTCCATACCATCGATGTCATCGGAGCCGTAATCGAGCATGTCACTTAAGTCTTCGACAATGGCTATAGAGTGGGTGGCGGTTGGGGAGCGAAATTCCCTGTCATTAGCTTCTAGTTCGAACCGGATATAGATCGGTTGTGAGTCCCCCGCCAAGGATAGGTTCTTTAATGAGCTTAGCACATTGCCCAAGGGTGAGTGCTGGAAGATGTCTGCGTCACTGAACTCGAAGATCGATAAATGATCAAGTTCGGCATCATGGACTCACATGGTTCGGAACTTACACCCAGAGATGAGTCCGGGGTTCCGGTGACACAAATATTGTGTGAGTTTAAGTCCATGCGCGGCTCCAACGCCGGGGAATCTGTGGCCTCCGTAGTGGGGTTGAACCTCAAGTCCTTAGATGGCGCCGTATGCTCCGGATCTAATGCCAGAGCACTTACAGGAGCTATCTCCTGAATGTGGTCCGATGACAGATTTAGGTCATGCTGATAGAGGTGACCAGGAGCGATCGCCGCGGTCTCCAATCCAGCAAAGATCAAATCTCCACGGATGTCCGCGGCGTATTTCAAGCTCCCAAATCTGACTTGATGGCCAGGAGCGTAGCTATCGATCTGCTCTAGATGGCCAAACGAGTTGGCCCGCAGTGCGAAGCCGCTGAACACGAAAATCTGTCCGGGGAGGAAGGTTTCTCCTTGGACAACGTCATTGTTGACGATTGAAGGGGCCATCGAACCTTTTGAGGACGGCACAGTGGAACTCTCAATGAAAGCACCAATGTCGGTGTCAAACCGGCGGATCTCGGGTAGGGGGTCCCGAACTATGCGTCTAAGATCAATGGTAACAAGAGACAGGGGACACGATGCTTACCCAGGTTCGGGCCCTCTCTATGGAGGTAATACCCTACGTCCTGCTTGATTGATCTTGATGAATATGAGTATTACAAGAGTTGATCTACCACGAGATTGTATTGGCTAAACCCTAGAAGTCTAGCATGTATGACTATGATAATGAATATCCCCCTCTCCGGACTAAGTTCTCCGGTTTATATAGACACCGGGAGGATCTAGGGTTACACAAGGTCGGTTACAAAGAAAGGAATCTACATATTTGGTCACCAAGCTTGCCTTCCACGCCAAGGAGAGTCCCATCCAGACACGGGTGCAATCCTTGGTCTTCGTGTTCTTCACAGACCATCAGTCCGGCCCATGGCTAACAGGCCGGACGCCCGAGGAACCCTTAGTCCAGGACTCCCTCAGGACTCCACGGGATACTGTTCATCTCCGCCGTCGACCTCCTCCAGCCTCCACGGGCTACTGTTCATCCACCATCGACCTCCTCCAGTCTCCACCTGCGACTATTCATCCACGGGCTCCTATTCATCCAGCCTCCACCGGCTATTGTTCAACCATCCCTCTCCACGGGGTCCTATTCAACCACCCCTCCACGTGCTACTGTTCATCCAGCCCTCCACCGGCTACTGTTCAACAAGCCCTCCACCGGCTACTGTTCAACCAGCCCTCCACGGGGTCCTGTTCATCCAGCCCTCCACGAGGTCCTGTTCATCCACCGGCTTGATCGATTGGGGTACTGTTCATCCAGCGGCAATGGCATCTACTACCACGGTTCCTGTTCATCCAACCCCCACCGGGAACTGTTGATCCAAACCCCCCAACAATGCTCACTATTCATCCAGAGGCAGCATCGATCGGCTTTAGTTAGTAGCAGTAGCGAAGGAATCACTCGGGTTCAGTTAACAGCAAGGGGTCAATCGATCGCTTGGGTTCAGTGTAATGCGTAGCCTGCAGTGCAATCGCTCGGGTTCAGTTAGAGCCGAACCCATCGCTCGGGTTCAGTTAGAGCCCAATGCCTCGCACCCACGCGCGTACATGTACAAGAGAAACGTGCATCGCTCGGCCCCCGACCACCCACCATAACCGGGAACTCCCCGATATTTTCTGCGCCCTTGCTTCTACCACGGTTTTTTCCGGCATGGACGGCCCAAAGAATGTCATACAGCTGCGTCTCCGGCCCGCCCAGGACGAAAAGCCCATTTTCTATCATGATTTTTTGTCATAGAAGTAGGACCCCACCACATATATGATGATAACGGGTTTTGTCACAATTATCGTCATAGAAGTGTCATAAGTATGACAGAAAAATCGTTCGCCCCAGAATGTCACGGATGTGTCTTTTTTGTAGTGTCCCACTGACTTTCTTGTAAATATAGGCTTCTCCAAAAGTCTGTATAAAACCATATGATTTGATCACACAATCAAAGCGTATATTCCAACTCCAAGAGGCTTGCACCAGTCCATAAATGGATCGCTGGAGCTTGCACATTTTGTTAGCACCTTTTGGATCGACAAAACCTTCTGGTTGCATCATATACAACTCTTCTTTAAGAAATCCATTAAGGAATACAGTTTTGACATCCATTTGCCAGATTTCATAAAATGCGGCAATTGCTAACATGATTCACACAGTCTCTTAAGCATCGATACGAGTGAGTAAATCTCATAGCAGTCAACACTTTGAACTTGTCGAAAACCTTTTGCGACAATTCGAGCTTTGTAGTTAGTAACACTAATATCAACGTCCGTCTTCCTCTTGAAGATCCATTTATTCTAAATGGCTCGCCGATCATCGAACAAGTCAATCAAAGTCCATACTTTGTTCTCATACATGGATCCCATCTCAGATTTCATGGCCTCAAGCCATTTTGCGAAATTTGGGCTCATCATTGCTTCCTCATAGTTCGTAGGTTCGTCATGCTCTAGTAACATGACTTCCAGAACAGGATTACCGTACCACTCTGGTGCGTAATGTACTCTGGTTGACCCACGAGGTTTGGTAGTAACTTGATCTGAAGTTTCATGATCATCATCATTAACTTCCTCACTAATTGTTTTAGGCATCACTAGAACCGATTTCTGTGATGAACCATTTTCTAATTCGGGAGAAGGTACAACTACCTCATCAAGTTCTACTTTCCTCCCACTCACTTCTTTTGATAGAAACTCCTTCTCTAGAAAGGATCCATTCTTAGCAACGAATATCTTGCCTTCGGATCTATGATAGAAGGTGTACCCAACAGTTTCTTTTGGGTA
This sequence comes from Triticum monococcum, assembly GCA_034509565.1. Lineage (NCBI taxonomy): Eukaryota > Viridiplantae > Streptophyta > Magnoliopsida > Poales > Poaceae > Triticum > Triticum monococcum. The sequence continues at coordinate 683,151,392 of CM067842.1, forward strand.
TCCTAGGAAGACGCATTTCTCCGATTTGGGTTTGAGCTTATTAGGTTGAAACTTTTTCATATAAGCATCACAGCCCCAAATTTGAAGAAACGACGGCTTAGGTTTCTTGCTAAACCACAGTTCATATGGTGTCATCTCAATGAATTTAGATGGTGCCCTATTTAACGTGAATGCAGCTGTCTCTAATGCATAACCCCAAAACGTTAGTGGTAAATCACTAAGAGACATCATAGATCGCACCATATCTAATAAAGTGTGATTACGACATTCGGACACACCATTACACTGTGGTTTTGCAGGTGGCGTGAGTTGTGAAACTATTCTACATTGTTTCAAATGAAGACCAAACTCGTAACTCCAATATTCGCCTCCATGATCAGATCGTAGAAACTTTATTTTCCTGTTACGATGATTTTCCACTTCACTCTGAAATTCTTTGAACTTTTTAAATGTTTCAAACTTATGTTTCATCAAGTAGATATACCCATATCTGCTCAAATCATCTGTGAAGGTCAGAAAATAACGATACCCGCCACGAGCCTCAACACTCATCGGACCGCATACATCAGTATGTATTATTTCCAATAAGTGAGTGGCTCGCTCCATTGTTCCGGAGAACGGAGTCTTAGTCATCTTGCCCATGAGGCATGGTTCGCAAGCATCAAGTGATTCATAATCAAGTGATTCCAAAAGTCCATCCGCATGGAGTTTCTTCATGCGATTTACACAAATATGACCTAAATGGCAGTGCCACAAGTATGTTGCACTATCATAATCAACTTTGTATCTTTTGGCATCAATATTATGAATATGTGTATAACTATGATCGAGATTCAATAAACCATTCACCTTGGGTGTATGACCACAGAAGGTTTTATTCATGTAAACAGAATAACAATTATTCTTTGACTTAAATGAATAATCGTATTGCAATAAACATGATCCAATCATATTATGCTTAATGCAAACACCATATAACATTTATTTTAGGTTCAATACTAATCCCTAAGGTAAAGGGGGGTGTGATGGTGATCTTATTAACCTTGGAATCACTTCCAACACACATCATCACCTTTCCCTCAACTAGTCTCTATTCATTTTGTAACTCCTGTTTCAAGTTACTAATCATAGCAACTAAACCAGTATCAAATACCCAGGGGCTACTATGAATACTAGTAAAGTACACATCAATAACATGTATGTCATATATACTTTTGTTCACATTGCCATCCTTCTTATTCGCCAAGTATTTGGGGCAGTTCCGCTTCCAGTGACCATTTCCTTTGCAGTAGAAACACTCAGTTCCAGGCTTGGGTCTAGTTTCGGGTTTCTTCATCGGAGTGGCAACTTGCTTGTCATTCTTCTTGAAGTTCCCTTTCTTTCCCTTGCCCTTTTACTTGAAAGTAGTGGTCTTGTCAACAATCAACAGTTGATGCTTTTCTTGATTTCTACCTTCATCGATTTCAGGATCGCGAAGAGCTTGGGGAATCGTTTTCGTCATCCCTTGCATATTATAGTTCATCAAGAAGTTCCAGTAACTTGGTGATGGTGACTAGAAAACTCTGTCAATCACTATCTTATCTGGAAGATTAACTCCCACTTGATTCAAGCGATTGTAGTACTCAGACATTCTGAGTACATGCTCACTGGTTGAGCTATTCTCTTCCAACTTGTAGGCAAAATACTTGTCAGAGGTCTCATACCTCTCGACTCGGGCATGAGTCTGAAATACCAATTTCAGCTCTTGGAACATCTTATATGCTCCATGGCGTTCAAAATGTTTTTGAAGTCCCGGTTCTAAGTCGTAAAGCATGGTGCACTAAACTATCAAGTAGTCATCATATCGAGCTTGTCAAATGTTCATAATGTTTGCATCAGCTCTTGCAATAGGTCTGACACCTAGCGGTGCATCAAGGACATAATTCTTCTGTGCAACAATGAGGATAATCCTCAAATCAAGACCCAGTCCGCATCATTACTACTATCATCTTTTAACTTAGTTTTCTCTAGGAACATATTAAAAGATAAAATAGGGAAGCTATACGTGAGCTATTGATCTACAACATAGATATGCAAAAACTATCATCTACTAAGTTCATGATGAATTAAAGTTCAATTAATCATATTACTAAAGAACTTCCACTTAGATAAACATCCCTCCAATCATCTAAGTGATCACGTGATCCATATCAACTAAACCATGTCCGATCATCACGTGAGATGGAATAGTTTTCAATGGGGAACATCACTATGTTAATCATATCTACTATATGATTCATACTCGATCTTTTGGTCTCTAGTGTTCCGAGGCCATATCTGCATACGTTGGGCTTGTCAAGTTTAACCCGAGTATTCTACATGTGCAAAACTGGCTTGCACCCGTTGTACATGAACGTAGAGCTTATCACACCCGATCATCACATGGTGTCTCGGCACGACGAACTGTCGCAACGGTGCATACTCAGGGAGAACACTTATACCTTGAAATTTTAGTAAGAGATCATCTCATAATTCTACCGTCGTACTAAGCAAAATAAGATGCATAAAAGATAAACATCACATGCAATCAAAATATGTGACATGATATGGCCATTATCATCTTGTGCCTTTGATCTCCATCTCCAAAGTACTGTCATGATCTCCATCGTTACCGGCATAACACCATGATCTCCATCATCTTGATCTCTATCAATGTGTCATCACATGGTCGTCTCGCCAACTATTGCTTTTGCAACTATTGCTATCGCATAGCGATAAAGTAAAGCAATTATATGGCGCTTGCATCTTATGCAATAAAGAGACAACCATAAGGCTTCTGCAAGCTGCCGATAACTCTAACAAAACATGATCATCTCATACAAAAATTTATATCTCATCACGTCTTGACCATATCACATCACAACAAGCCCTCCAAAAACAAGTTAGACGTCCTCTACTTTGTTGTTGCAAGTTTTACGTGGCTGCTACGGGCTTCTAGCAAGAACCGTTCTTACCTACGCATCAAAACCCCAACGATTTTTCGTCAAGTGTGTTGTTTTAACCTTCAACACGGACCGGGCGTAGTCAAACTTGATTCAACTAAAGTTGGAGAAATAGACACCCGCTAGCCACCTGTGTGCGAAGCACGTCGGTAGAACCAGTCTCCTGAACACGGTCATGTAATGTAGGTCCGGCCGCTTCATCCAACAATAGCGCCGAATCAAAGTAAGACGTTGGTGGTAAGAAGTATGACTATTATCGCCCTCAACTCTTTGTGCCCTACTCGTGCATATAACATCTACGCATAGACCTCGCTCGGATGCCACTACTGGGGAACGCAGTATTTCAAAAAATTTACCTATGATCATGCAAGATCTATCTAGGAGATGCATAGTAACGAGCGGGGAGAGTGTGTCTACGTACCCTCGTAGACCGAAAGCGAAAGCGTTTAGTAACGCGGTTGATGTAGTCGAACGTCTTCATGATCCAACCGATCCAAGCACCGAATGTACGGCACCTCCGTGTTCAGCACACATTTAGCTCGATGACGTCCCTCAGGCTCTTGATCCAGTTGAGGCCGAGGGAGAGTTCCGTCAGCGCGATGGCGTGGCGACGGTGACGATGAAGTTACCGGCGCAGGGCTTCACCTAAGCACCGTGACGATATGACCGAGGTGTGTAACTTTGGAGGGGGGGCACCGCACACGGCTAAGAGATTGTTTGTTGTTGTTATTGGGGTGCCCCCTGGCCACGTATATAAAGGAGGGAGGAAGAGAGGAGGCCAGCCAGGTTGGGCACGCCAAGGGGGGAGTCCTAGTCCAAGTAGGATTCGCCCCCCCCCCCCTTTCCTTTCTTCCACCAAAGGGGAAGGGAATGGAGAGAGAGGGGGGAGAGAGGGTCAGCCCCCTCCCCTCATCTAATTCGGTTTGGGCAAGGGGAGGGCGTGCCCCTTGATATGTCTCCAACGTATCTATAATTTTTTATTGTTCCATGCTATTATTGTAACGCCCGAGACCGATGTGCCAGGTGTCCTCCAGTTATTCGCTGTTGTTGCCTTGTCTTTTGCTTGCATGTCATGCATCTCATATCATGTCATCATGTGCATTTCATTTGCATACGTGTTCGTCTCATGCATCCGAGCATTTTCCCCGTTGTCCATTTTGCAATCCGGCGCTCCTATGTCACCCGGTGTCCCTTTCTACCTCTTTTCGTGTGTGGGTGTTAAACGTTCTCGGATTGGACCGAGACTTGTCATGCAGTCTTGTTTTACTACCGGTAGACCACATGTCAAGTTTCGTGCCATTTGGACTTCGTTTGATACTCCAACGGTTAACCGAGGAGACGAAAAGGCCTCGTGTGTGTTGCAGCCCAACACCCTTCCAAAGTGGCCCAAAACCCACCTAAACCTCCTCCATCACCTAGGCCGTTTGATCACGATCGCGTGGCCACAAACCGCACCTCATTTGGAGCTTCCTAGCTCCCTCTACGCCTATATAAAGACCCCTCCATTTCATTCCCGGGTCTTCTTTCCCCTAACCCTAGAAAATCCCCTCGCGCCGCCGCCGGACAATAATCCCCGCCGCTCGGACATGTCCACCGCGCCCTCCACCTCACTCGACGAATCACAGCGCGCCAAGTCAGCTCCGCCGCCCCGCTCGACCTCTCCCATCGCGCCACCTGTCCCCGCCTCCCTCTCTCTCCACCGGCGCCGCTGAGGCCCGCCTGAGCCGCCCTGGGCCCCGAGCGCCCCGCGCCCCTTGCTCCCTCGCTCCATCTCCAGGAGCTCGTGCACCCGTCGCTGCCATCGCCGCCGACGCCCCGGCTTACGCGCCCTCCGCCACGCCCTTCTCCGCCCGCGGCGACCGCCTCCGCCGCACCGTCTCCGTCGCCGGCGACCTCCCTTTGCTTCTCCGACGACCGCGCCTCGCTCCGGCCACCGCGTCTTCATCTCCGGCGCCGACCTCCGGACGTCCTCGTTTTGCGTGCCACTACAATACCGGATCTGGATCCAGATCCAGATCGGGTTGACTTTCCCTCCAAACCCTAATTATTTTAGCATCTTCATCAGCTCATAACTGCATCACCGTTGCTCCGATTCGCGCGTGTAGCATATCAAAATGTTCGTCTCGTTGAGTACTCCATTTCATCTCATTGCATCATTTTCATTTGAGTTCATCTTGATGCCCTAAATGCTGTTGGAAGAGGGCTATGTGATGTTAGTTTCAGATCCGTATCAGCATATGCACTTTTGTCATTTTTGCCATGATTAATGTGTGCATGCTATGATCTTGAGTTCTACATGTGTTTTGAAGTATGCCATGCCATCTTTACAGGGGTGTATGCCATGTATTTTTGTGATCTCTGTGGTGACTAGCACAAGCATGCAAAGTAGCTTACTTAATGTTGCTGATTTTAGGGACTTAGAAATATTCTAAGTCTTTGTCCTGTCATTATTTTTATGCCATGTGTTCATGTTGCTACCGAGAGATCCATGCCTCTTTTGAGCATGATTAGTAAGGATGTTTTGTAGATAATGTTGTGCTCTATACATCCATGTCTTTGTTTGCAATTATGGAGCACCCTAGCTTGACTCAATTGAGCTCTACTTTTGCTATAAAATGTTCCTGGCAGATTGTTAACATGTTTAGCAATTTTGCCGAGCTTATTGTTGTTGATCCGTGCATGCTATGTTGTTGTTCTTGCCATGTCTAGCTTCTATGCCATGTCTACTTGCTGGGTGTATGCTTAGTTTGTCATGTAATCCTGTACTGAGTGCATCGAGCTCGTTAACATGCCTACTTGATGTCTATTTTGCCATGTTCCAGTTTTTCACTAAGTCTGAATCTGTTAACGATAATTGCTATGTTCACATGGATTCCATTGTATTTTCTGATCCCTTTTGGCTTATGGTCACTAAGGGACTTTTGTTGTATGCTTTGAGTAGCTCCATGCCATGCTTTGCTTTGCCATGATATGTTCCGTTAGCATGTTGTTATCTTGCTCTAAACATTGCTTCCTGATGTTAAATTCCTGGCATGTTGTTTATTTCACTAAGTCTGTAACCTATTATCGTTTGCTCTTTTGCCATGTTTGTTTGGACCTGCTATTGAGTGAATTAGTCGTAGCTTAGTGTTCATCTTTTGTCAAGCATCTTGAGTGGAACCCTGCCATGTATTTTGTTGCTATGTTAGAGTGTTGTAGCTTATTTATCTTGATGCATTTAGGTGGCCTCGTGTTGTTAATCGCAGATTGGTGCCATATTTGTTTTGCTTGCCATTTGCAAACCGTGCATCCGATTCCGGTGATCTTTATATCGATTTCGACCGAAATCAACTCACCTTTCCAATGGCACTCTTGGATTTACAAGTTGAGGCCAGGTTCAATCATTCCTTTCCAAATCATGCATATGCATCACATGTCGCATCCCGCATATCATACCATGTTTGCATCATGTTGCTTGAGCATTGCACGTGGTTGATTGTGTTCCTTTTTGCTTGTTGTTCTTGCTTGGGTAGAGCCAGGAGACGAGTACCTGATCGAGGAGCCCGTTGAGTAGGTTTACGAGGTTCAAGCCTTCATCTTCTTGGAGAACTTTGCAGGCAAGATGACCATACCCTCGAAATCACTTCTATCTTTGCTTGCTAGATGCTCGCTCTCTTGCTATGCCTATGCTGCGATACCTACCACTTGCTATATCATGCCTCCCATATTGTTAAGCCAGGCCTCTAACCCACCTTGTCCTAGCAAACCGTTGTTTGGCTATGTTACTGCTTTGCTCAGCCCCTCTTATAGCATTGTTAGTTGCAAGTGAAGATTGGAGCTTGTTCCATGTTTGGAACATGGTTATTTTGTTGGGATATCACAATATCTCTTATTTATATTAATGCATCTATATACTTGGTAAAGGGTGGAAGGCTCGGCCTTATGCCTGGTGTTTTGTTCCACTCTTGTCGCCCTAGTTTCCGTCATACCAGTGTTATGTTCCTTGATTTTGCGTTCCTTACACGGTTGGGTTATAATGGGAACCCCTTGACAATTCGCCTTGAATAAAACTCCTCCAGCAAGGCCCAACATTGGTTTTACCATTTGCCACCTAGCCTTTTCTTTCCCTTGGGTAGGCCTGCCCAAGGGTCATCTTTATTTTAACCCCCCCCCCCCCCCGCCAGTGCTCCTCTGGGTGTTGGTCCAAACCGAGTAGACTGCGGGGCCACCTCGGGGCAACTTGAGGGTTGGTTTTACTCGTAGGATGTTTCATCTGAGTGTGCCCTGAGAACGAGATATGTGGAGCTCCTATCAGGATTTGTCGGCACATTCGGGCGGCTTTGCTGGTCTTGTTTTACCATTGTCGAAATGTCTTGTAACCGGGATTCCGAGCCTGATCGGGTCTTCTTGGGAGAAGGAATATCCTTCGTTGACCGTGAGAGCTTGTGATGGGCTAAGTTGGGACACCCCTGCAGGGATTTGAACTTTCAAAAGCCGTGCCCGCGGTTATGGGCAGATGGGAATTTGTTAATGTCTGGTTGTAGATAACCTGTAACTTAACTTAATTAAAATGCATCAACCGCGTGTGTTACCGTGATGGTCTCTTTCCGGCGGTGTCTGGGAAGTGAACACGATGTTGGAGTTATGCTTGACATAGGTTGTTCTAGGATCACTTCTTGATCATAGTTCTCGAACGTGCTTTGCCTTCTCTTCTCGCTCTCATTTGCGTATGTTAGCCACCAAATATGCTAGTCGCTTGTTGCAGCTCCACCTCATACCTTTTACCCTACCTATAAGCTTAAATAGTCTTGATCGCGAGGGTGTGAGATTGATGAGTCCCCGTGACTCACAAATACTTCCAAAACCAGTTTGCAGGTGCTCGATGATACCGTGCAGGTGACGCATATCGAGCTCAAGGAGAAGCTCGATGAAGATCGTGTCCGTTATGTTGTTCCGTTTCAGTTGATCAGTAGTGGTGCCCAGTTGGGACGATAGGGGATCTGTGTAGCATTTGGGGAAGTCTTCTTTTATTTTGGTTCCGTAGTCAGACCTTGATTGTATTTGGATGATGTAATGCTATATTCATGTATTATGTGAAGTGGCGATTGTAAGCCAACTATGTATCTCTTTCCCTTATGTATTACATGGGTTGTGTGAAGATTACCTCACTTGCGACATTGCTTTCAATGCGGTTATGCCTCTAAGTCGTGCTTCGACACGTGGGAGATATAGCCGCATCGAGGGCGTTACAATTATATTATCCATCTAGGATGTTTTATATGCATTTATATGCTATTTTATATGATTTTTGGGACTAACCTATTAACCTACAGCCCAGTGCCAGTTTCTATTTTTTCCTTGTTTTTGAGTTTTACAAAAATGGAATACCAAACGGAGTCCAATTGATGTGCCAATTTTTGATGATTTTTTATGGACCAAAACAAGCCCCGGGAGTAAAAGAGTTAGGCCAGAAGAGTCGCGAGCCATCCACGAGGGTGGAGGGCGCGCCCCCCTATCTCGTGGACGACTCGGGAACCCCCCTGACTTGTTCCCTATGCCAAAAATTCCTATAAATACAGAAACCTCCAGAAAATAACCTAGATCAGGAGTTCCACCACCGCAAGCCTCCGTAGCCACCGAAAACCAATCTAGACCCGTTCTGGCACCCTGCCGGAGGGGGGATCCCTCTCCGGTGGCCATCTTCATCATCATGGCGCTCTCCATGACGAGGAGGGAGTAGTTCACCCTCGGGGCTGAGGGTATGTACCAGTAGCTATGTGTTTGATCTCTCTCTCTCTCTCTCTCTCGTGTTCTTGATTCGGCATGATCTTGATGTATCGCGAGCTTTGCTATTATAGTTTGATCTTATGGTGTTTCTCCCCCTCTATCTCCTTGTGATGAATTGAGTTTTCCCTTTGAAGTTATCTTATCAGATTGAGTCTTTAAGGATTTGAGAACACTTGATGTATGTCTTGCATGTGCTTATCTATGGTGACAATGGGATATTCATGTGATCCACTTGATGTATGTTTTGGTGATCAACTTGCGGGTTTCGTGACCTCGTGAACTTATGCATAGGGGTTGGCACACGTTTTCGTCTTGACTCTTCGGTAGAAACTTTGGGGCACTCTTTGAAGTTCTTTGTGTTGGTTGAATATGAATCTGAGATTGTGTGATGCATATCGTATAATCATACCCACGGATACTTGAGGTGATGTTGGAGTATCTAGGTGACATTAGGGTTTTGGTTGATTTGTGTCTTAAGGTGTTATTCTAGTACAAACTCTAGGATAGATTGAACGGAAAGAATAGCTTCGTGTTATTTTACTATGGACTCTTGAATAGATAGATCAGAAAGGATAACTTTGAGGTGGTTTCGTACCCTACAATAATCTCTTCGTTTGTTCTCTGCTATTAGTGACTTTGGAGTGACTCTTTGTTGCATGTTCAGGGATAGTTATATGATCCAATTATGTTATTATTGTTGAGAGAACTTGCACTAGTGAAAGTATGAACCCTAGGCCTTGTTTCAACGCATTGCAATACCGTTTTCGCTCACTTTTATCATTAGTTACCTTGCTGTTTTTATATTTTTAGATTACAAAAACCTATATCTACCATCTATATTGCACTCATATCACCAACTCTTCGCCGAACTAGTGCGCCTATACAATTTACCATTGTATTGGGTGTGTTGGGGACACAAGAGACTCTTTGTTATTTGGTTGCAGGGGTTTTTGAGAGAGACTGAGGGAGTCCTGGATTAGGGGGTGTTCGGATAGCCGGACTATACCTTCAGCCGGACTCTTGGATTATGAAGATACAAGATTGAAGACTCCGTCCCATGTCCGGAAGGGACTTTCCTTGGCGTGGAAGGCAAGGTTGGCGATACGGATATGAAGATCTCCTACCATTGTAACCGACTTTGTGTAACCCTAACCCTCTCCGGTGTCTATATAAACCGGAGGGTTTTAGTCCGTAGGACAGCGTACACATCAACAATCATACCATAGGCTAGCTTGTAGGGTTTAGCCTCTTCGATCTCGTGGTAGATCTACTCTTGTACTACCCATATCATCAATATTAACCAAGCGGGACGTAGGGTTTTACCTCCATCGAGAGGGCCCGAACCTGGGTAAAACTTCGTGTCCCTTGCCTCCTGTTACCATCCGGCCTAGACGCACATTTCGGGACCGCCTACCCGAGATCCACCGGTTTTGACACCGACATTCGTGCTTCCATTGAGAGTTCCTCTATGTCGTCGCCGTCAGGCTCGATGGCTCCTACGATCATCAATAGCGATGCAGTCCAGGGTGAGACCTTCCTCCCCGGACAGATCTTTGTCTTCGGCGGCTTCGCACTGCGGGCCAATTCGCTTGGCCGTCTGGAGCAGATCGAAAGCTACGCCCCTGGTCGTTAGGTCAGATTTGGAAGTTTGAACTACACGGCTGACATCCGCGGGGACTTGATCTTTGACGGATTCGAGCCACTGCCGAGTGCGCCGCACTGTCACGACGAGCATGATCTAGCTCTGCTGCCGAACAGTAACCTGGAGGTCGTACCCGCATCGGCTCCGACCCTTAATTCGGAGCCAACTATGTCGATCGAGGATGGGCGGTTGGACGCCACCTCGGCGGCTGCGACCCCAACGGCGATTGAGCCGAACACCAGCCCCGTACTCTGCGAGACTCGTGACTCCAAGGAACCGGACTCCTCTTCAGACTCCGAACCCGCCGCGCCCCTGCCAATCGAATCCGATTGGGCGTCGATCATGGACTTCACTGTCGCAGACATCTTTTAGCACTCGCCTTTCGGCGATATCCTGAAGTCACTGAAGTCTCTCTCTTTATCAGGAGATCCCTTGCCGGACTACGGTCAGCAAGGTTGGGGTACGGACGATGAAGAAATTCAAAGCCCACCCACCACCCACTTTGTAGCCAGTGTCGACGACTTAACCGACATGCTCGACTTCGACACCGAAGACATCGACGGTATGGACGCTGATGAAGGAGATGATGAAGAACCAGCGCCTACTAGGCCATGGAAAGCCACCTCGCCATATGACATATACATGGTGGACACCCCAAAAGAGGGAGATGGCGATGGAACAGCGGAGGATGACCCCTCCAAGAAATAGCCTAAGCGCCGGCGTCAGCGGCGCCGCTCAAAATCCCGCCAAAACAAATACGGTGATTCCAGCACGGGAGATAATAATACTCCGGAAAGCGCCGAAGAAAGCCCCCTCCAGCAAGATTTAGCACAGGACGATGGAGAAACTAGCCCTCATGACAGAGCGGTAGACAGAGAGGTCGAGGACGATAATTATATGCCTCCCTCCGAAGACGAGGCAAGCCTCGACGACGACGAATTCGTTGTGCCAGAGGATACCGTCGAGCAAGAGCGTTTTCAACGCAGACTTATGGCCACGGCAAGAAGCCTCAAGAAAAAACAGCAACAGCTTAGAGTTGATCAAGATTTGCTAGCCGACAGATGGACTGAAGTCCTTGCGGCCGAAGATCATAAACTCGAATGCCCCTCCAAGAGCTACCCAAAGTGCAGGTTGCTACCCCAATTAGAGGAGGAAGCACTTGATGCGGCCGACCGGCCACCTCGTGGCCGCGACAGAGAGGCCTCTCGACCCTCCACTCAAGCCGCACCCTGTACCAAGGCACGGGAATATGCACCGGACTTATGAGACATGTTGGAGGACAAGTCAAGGCAAACAAGATCCATCTACGGATCGCGTGGGCGCCCCACGGCTAGAGACGGTAACCGTCACGCCGGCCACAAATTCGGCAGGGCCAAACACAGTAGACAAGGCTCATTGGAGCTACGTCATGATATAGCCCAGTACAGAGGCGCCGCACACCCACTATGCTTTACAGACGAAATAATGGATCATCAAATCCCCGAGGGTTTCAAACCCGTAAACATCGAATCATATGATGGCACAACAGATCCTGCGGTATGGATCGAGGATTATCTCCTTCATATCCACATGGCCCGCGGCGATGATTTCCACGCCATCAAATACCTCCCAGTCAAGCTTAAAGGACCAGCTCGGCATTGGCTTAACAGCTTGCCAACATGATCAATCAGTTGTTGGGAGGACCTGGATGCCGCATTCCTCGACAATTTCCAGGGCACTTATGTGCGACCCCCACACACCGATGACCTAAGTCACATAATTCAGCAGCCAGAGGAATCAGCCAGGAAATTCTGGACATGGTTCCTAACAAAGAAAAATCAAATAGTCGACTGTCCGGACGCTGAGGCCCTAGCAGCCTTCAAGCACAATATCCGTGACGAGTGGCTGGCCCGGCACCTTGGACAGGAAAAGCCGAAATCTATGGCAGCACTCACGACACTCATGACCTGCTTTTGCGCGGGAGAAGACAGTTGGCTTGCTCGTAGCAACAATATGACCAAGAACCCTGGTAATTCGGACACCAGGGACAGTAGTGGCAGGTCGCATCGCAACAAGCAGAAGCGCCGCATTAACGGCGACAATGCTGAGGATACGACTGTTAATGCCGGATTCAGAGGCTCTAAATCCGGTCAGCGGAAAAAGCCATTCAAAAGGAATCCTAGGGGCCCGTCCAGTTTGGACCGAATACTCGACCGCTTGTGCCAGATAGATGGTACCCCTGAAAAGTCGGCCAATCACACCAACAGGGATTGTTGGGTGTTCAAGCAGGCAGGCAAGTTAAACACCGAAAATGAAAACAAGGGGCTGCATAGCAATGACGACGAGGAGCCCCGGCCGCCGAACAACAGTGGACAGAAGGGTTTTCCCCCACAAGTGCGGACGGTGAACATGATATACGCAACCCACGTCCCCAAAAGGGAGTGGAAGCGCGCATTAAGGAACGTATACGCGGTAGAGCCAGTCGCCCCAAAGTTCAACCCATGGTCCTCCTGCCCGATCACCTTTGATCGAAGGGACCATCCCACTAGCATCCGTCATGGCAGATTTGCCACATTGGTTCTAGACCCAATTATTGAAGGATTTCATCTCACTAGAGTCCTTATGGACGGCGGCGGCAGCCTAAACCTGCTTTACCAGGATACAGTGCGGAAAATGGGCATAGATCCCTCGAGGATTAAGCCCACCAAAATGACCTTTAAAGGCGTAATACCAGGTGTAGAGGCCAACTATACAGGCTCAGTCACACTTGAAGTGGTCTTCGGATCTCCAGATAATTTCCAAAGCGAGGAGTTAATCTTCGACATAGTCCCATTCCGTAGTGGTTATCATGCACTGCTCGGGCGAACCGCATTCGCCAAGTTTAATGCGGTACCGCACTACGCATACCATAAGCTCAAGATGCCAGGCCCTCGAGGAGTAATTATGGTCAATGGAAACACCGAACGCTCCCTCTGAACGGAGGAGCACACGGCGGCCCTTGCAGCGGAAGTACAAAGCAGCCTCTCCAGGCAGTTCTCCAGTCCGGACACCGTCAAGCGCACTCGGAGTAACCTACAACAAGACCGCCTGGCACGATCTGAGTAGGCGTAGCAATGCGGCCCCAATCCCAACCCTCGTAAAAAGGCGACGCCAGTACTTCGCGTACATAACTACGCTCTAGAGATACCATGGGTATAGGGGGAGGGGCACCATCATGGCACGCCCGAAACATAGTTTAAACCATAACAGGGGCTGCCGATTTTTTAATTTTCACTTACTTTCAGGACTCCATCCTTCGGAAGGCCTATTCGGCAGTTCAATTGCTGCACAAATGATGCAAGAACCAGGGAAGCAGACAAGCCACACCGCATTACGGAACTCCAAGGTGGTCTCTATCACGAGCAGTATACCTGTTCCGCATACTATTCCGCAGCTTGCCCCTGAAACGGACATGTTAGCTAGTCCAACCTTTCACTTATCGCATTATCTGTATCGTTCTGCTTTGATCGCAGCCCTTTTTAATAAACAATGCATAGCTTTCGTCTATTTTTGCATTACCCTTTTTCTTTATATATGTTCCTTAACGACATGCTGCACCCGTACACGTTGGTGCGGCCAAAATACGCCAGGGGCTTTAGTACCCCTCAATATGGTGTGAGAAGTCCGAACACTTCAACAAGTGTGGCACCCCGAACTTATAGCATTATATGCATCGACTCCGAATCATGTCTTGGGTCAATAGTTGGGTTTGCCCGGCTCCTATGTTTTGGTGCCTTACGTTCCACTATATCGGCTAAGGTAGCACCAGGAGAACCACTGCGATTGTGCCCCAGTTGAGCTGGGTCGAGCACCTCAGTGGAGAAAGCTAAAACTGATTGTCATGATGAAGCGAGAGCTGGTCGCTGTTCGAGAGGTTTTTCGAGTCCCTAAAGACATATGCTGCTTAGGGTGAGGAGCCGGCTCTGTCCGGTCAAGGCGTGGATAGCGCCCCGAACTTGGTCTTCCGAATACCAGGGGCTTCGCCGAAATTTAAAATTATAGAATTCTATGGCTAAGTGAGAGTGTTCACGCATTATAGTCCGATTGCCTTGTTCGTTGGGCTGAGTGCCTCCCTCGAAGGACCCAAACATGGGAAAAAGAGCGCTCAGGTTTATCCCCGAACACCCCAGCACTAGCGGCACGGGGGCAGAAGCCGACGACTCACCATCTCTCAGAATTGATAAACAGCCGCACGGAAGGTAATATTTTAAATTCGAACAGCATTGCTTAGCGCATATAAACAAGTTTTCAGCGCACAGGACAAAACGAGCAAGTTTCACTCAAAAATTACATCCCTAGAACATTCATCTGCCACAAGGCAGGCACCCTTCAGAACATCCTTATAGTAATTCTCGGGCTTGCGATGCTCTTTCCCCGGCGGTGGCCCGTCCTTCACAAGCTTCTCAGCATCCAACTTGCCCCAGTGCACCTTAGCATGGGCAAGGGCCCTACGGGCACCTTTAATGCAGACGGAGCGCTTGATGACTTCGAGCCTTGGACAGGCCTCCACCAGCCGCCGCACCAGCCCGAAATAGCTCCCAAGCAGAGCCCCTCCAGGACACAGCCGAACAATGAGGCCCTTCATGGCCTGTTCGGCCGCCTTGTGGAGCTCGACCAGTTGCTTCAACTGGTCGCTCAGGGGCACGGGGTGTCCGGCCTCAGCATACTGAGACCAGAACACCTTCTCTGTCGAGCTGCCCTCCTCGGCTCAATAGAATGCGGCGACATCGAACACACTCCGGGGAAGATCTGTGAACGCTCCTGGAGAGCTCCGGATTCGGGTAAGTAACAAGTAACTCACGTTTATGTGTTTGCTTTGCATAAAGAATGCCTTACCCGCCGCTATCTTCTTCACCTCATCCAACTCCTAGAGGGTCTTCTGGGATTCGGCCTTGGCAGGCTTGGCATTTTCAATAGCCACCGCGAGCTCGGACGCTCACGTCTTTGAGTCAAGCTCCAAACTCTCATGTTTTTCCATGAGAGCCTGGAGCTCTTGCCGCACCTTGCCAACCTCGGCCTCATACTTCTCCCGCTCGGTGTGCTCCGAGGCCGCCCTCTTATCGGCCTCGACCAGTGCTTGCTTAAGGGTCGCCACTTCAGACGTGGCCCCTACAATAGCCATGATAATCCTGTCATTCTTTGCAATTGCACCTTTTTATATATATTTAAAAACAAGGTATTTCTTACCTTCATTGTCCTCGAGCTGCTTCTTGGCACGCCCGAGCTCTTGCTCAGACCGCTCGAGGTTCTGCTTTAGCGTGTCCACTTCCGCAGTCAGTGCGGCGGACGCAAGCAGAGAAGCCTGCATATGCATATTGACTCATTTTTGTTAGACTCCTGCGAATTTTACTTGATCCTCTATTCGGCTTTTCTTCCTGAACGCCAAACAGAGCATCAGGGGCTACTGTCTATGCGGTAATATTATTTACACATTCTTTACTTGCCTCAAAGCCTGTTAAAAGGCTACTACAAGCTTCAGTCAGTCCGCTCTTGGCGGACTGAACCTCCTGGACCACCGCACTCATAATAGTGCGGTGCTCCTCGTCGATGGAGGCGCCTTGGAGCGCCTCCAACATATTGTCCGGCGCCTCCGGTTGGACGGGGGCCACCAGCACGGTGGACTTGCTCCTCTTGGAAGGAGGTCGCCCGCCGGACTCTGGAACCTTTGAAGGTTCTGGAGCGGTGTCCAGCCTAGAGCCGGACTTGGAGCCCTGGGGGGTTTCATCCCCTTTACTCCTGGAGTCCAGGAGGTCGCCTTGCGGCGCCTCCAGGACCACCTCCTCCCGGCTTGGAACCTGTTGGGACAACACTTCAGTGTCGTCCGTAGGGAAGGGGGAGGAAGCCGTCGGAAGCGAGTTCAATCCGACGAGTCCAGTGAGCCGCTCGACGACGCGTCGATCCGGTCTTTGGGTGGGCTGCATAAACATATTCGACGTAAGGGAAAGCTGTGCAATAAACGAATACTATGAATTACTCTGATATCCGGATACTTACGATTTTGCCAGGGGCTTGGCCCTGGGCTGCCACTCCTCTCCGCCATCATCGGCATCGGTGGAGTAGTCCGGAGGAAGGGTTTTCCCCTTCTTGGACCCTCCGGCCTCCCCAGAGAGGGCGGCCTTCCTTTTCTTCTCTCCTCCCGCTGGAGGGGGAGAGGTCTCTTCTTCTTCCTCCTCGTCATCACGGGAGGAATGCGCCTCGGAACCATCGGATGATGGATCCGACACCTCCTGGCGCCGGGCACTCTTTCGAGTCCCTGCGGCCTTTTTTGCGGCCTTCTTCTCCGGCACCACATAGGGTGCCGGAACCAGCAGCTTCGCCAAGCGAGCGTCTGCTGGGCCTTCGGGCAAAGGAGCCGGACAGTTGATCTGTCCGGATGTCACCTGCCAATCCTGTCAAAGGTAAGGGAGCTTAGATCCCGCATGGAGTCAAACTATGAAAAACTGATACCCTGTAAAAGGAAAAAACAGCTTACCGCGAGAGCGTGACGCTACGCACTGAATCCGCCATCCTCAGTAGCGGATGCGAGAGCCGCGGCGCCCTTGAAAAGCACCTTCTAGGCATCTTCGTACGTCGTGTCGAAGAGCCTGCTTAGAGTTTGGTGCCGCGTCGGGTCAAACTCCCACAGGTTGAAAGCCCGTTGTTGACACGGGAGGATCAAGCGAATGAGCATAACCTGGACTACGTTGACAAGTTTGAGCTTCTTGTCCACCAGGGTTTGGACGCATGTTTGGAGTCCAGTTAGCTCTCCCTTCTTACCCCACGACAGGCCCGTCTCCTTCCAGGAGGTGAGCCGCGTAGGGGTTCTGGATCGAAACTCAGGGGGTGCGACCCATTCGGCGTTGCGCGGCTCGGTGATGTAAAACCACCCCGATTGCCACCCCTTCAGGGTCTCCACAAAGGAGCCCTCGAGCCATAGGACGTTGGCCATCTTGCCCACCATGGCGCCTCCGCACTCCGCTTGGTTGCCGCGCACCACCTTCGGCTTGACGTTGAAAGTCTTGAGCCATAGGCCAAAATGGGGGTGGAAGCGGAGGAAGGCCTCGCACACGACGATAAACGCCGAGATGTTGAGGACGAAGTTCGGGGCCAGATCGTGGAAATCCAGGCCGTAGTAGAACATGAGCCCCTGGACAAATGGGTGGAGAGGGAAGCCTAGTCCGCGGAGGAAATGGGGGAGGAACACCACCCTCTCATGGGGCCTAGGGGTGGGGATGAGCTGCCCCTTTTCGGGAAGCCGGTACGTGATGTCGTTAGACAGGTATCCGGCCTTCCTCAGCTTTTTGATGTGCCCCTCCGTGACGAAGGAGACCATCCACTTGCCTCCCGCTCCGGACATGGCTGGAGAAGGTTGAGGTGGGGAGTGCGGACTTGGGCGCTGGAGCTCGAGTGCGCAAGAATGGATAGGCGAAGGAGGAAGAAGGCGTAGGTGAAAAGGTGGATCCTTATCCCCTTATATGGGTGGACGCAACTACATGTCCCCACCAGCCTGGTAAAACTCGCTTATCTCCAAGCGCCATAATCAATGGTGCGGTTGGGGACACGATCTCTGCTTTAACAAGACGTGCCAAGGAAACCGCCTCGCATGACGCGTTGAGGTGGGATAATGAAACGACTCGGATAAAGGCTTGGCCGTGGTGTGTCACGCTACGGAATACGTCAGCAGATTAGATTTGTGTAAATATTATTCTCTCTATGGCAATATGAGGAAACTTATTTTGCAAAGCCGGACACTATCTTTGTGTTCAAAATCTTCTATGAAGTACTTGGAGGAGAAACCCGCCTTGCAATGCCGAAGACAATCTGCGCGCCGGACTCGTCGTCATTGAAGCCTGGTTCAGGGGCTACTGAGGGAGTCCTGGATTAGGGGGTGTTCGGATAGCCGGACTATACCTTCAGCCGGACTCCTGGATTATGAAGATACAAGATTGAAGACTCCGTCCCGTGTCCGGAAGGGACTTTCCTTGGTGTGGAAGGCAAGGTTGGCGATACGGATATGAAGATCTCCTACCATTGTAACCGACTTTGTGTAACCCTAACCCTCTCTGGTGTCTATATAAACCGGAGGGTTTTAGTCCGTAGGACAACGTACACATCAACAATCATACCGTAGGCTAGCTTCTAGGGTTTAGCCTCTTCGATCTTGTGGTAGATCTATTCTTGTACTAACCATATCATCAATATTAACCAAGCAGGACGTACGGTTTTACCTCCATCAAGAGGGCCCGAACCTGGGTAAAACTTCGTGTCCCTTGCCTCCTGTTACCATCCGGCCTAGACGCACAGTTCGGGACCCCCTACCCGAGATCCGCCGGTTTTGACACCGACAGAGACCATCTTCATCCTACGCCTCCCTCAGATTGATAAACCTTAGGTCATCCACTTGAGGGAAATTTGCTACTGTCCTACAAACCTCTGCACTTGGAGGCCCAACAACGTCTACAAGAATAAGGTTGTGTAGTAGACATCAAGCTATTTTCTGGCGCCGTTGCCGGGAAGGTTAGCACTTGAAGGTATATCTTTAGATCTTGCAATAGAATCTTTTAGTTTCTTGTTTTATCACTACTTTAGTCTATAAAAGAAAACTACAAAAAAATGGAAATGAGGGTGCCTCATATGCTTCATCTTTTTAATGTCTTTCGTGAAAATAAGAATTCCGATAATTGTGCCAAAGTGTTAGAAGAAGAATGCATTAAAATGTTTGGCACTAAATATTTGAATGATGAGCATGATTGCATTGTTGTTAGTATGAATTCCTTGAATACCCATGATGCTAATGATATGAAAAGCCACAAGCTTGGGGATGCTATGTTTGATGAAGATGATATTTTTAGTCCCCCAAGTTTTGATGAGAAAATTTACTATGATGATAGCATGCCCCCTATTTATGATGATTATTGTGATGACATGTATGCTCTAAAGAATAATGATATCCATGAAACGTATCATCATGATTTTAACTTTCAATTGGATTATGCCTCACGTGATAGTTATTTCGTTGAGTTTGCTCCCACTACTATTCATGAGAAGAAATTTGCTTATGTGGAGAGTAATAAAAATTATATGCTTGTAGATCATGAAAATAATGCTTTATGTGATGGTTATATTGTTGAATTCATTCATGATGCTACTGAAAATTATTATGAGGGAGGAATATATGCTTGTAGGAGTTGCAATAATATCAAGTTTCCTCTCTATGTGTTGAAAATCTTGAAGCTACGCTTGTTTTCCTTCCTATGCAAGTTGATTCTTGTTCCCATAAATTGTTTGCTCACATAATCCCTATGCATAAGAAGTGGGTTGGACTTAAATGTGCTAGTCATATTCTTCATGATGCTCTCTTTATGTTCCAATTCTTATCTTTTATGTGAGCATCATTGAAATCATCATGCCTAGCTAGGGGCGTTAAACGATAGCGCTTGTTGGGAGGCAACCTGATTTTATTTTTGTTCTTTGCTTTATGTTCCTGTTTAGTAATAAATAATTCATCTAGCTTTTGTTATGATTGTGTTTTTTATATTTTAATTAGTGTTTGTGCCAAGTAAAGCCTTTAGGATCTTCTTGGGTCATTGTTGTTTGATCTTGCTGAAAAAACAGAAAGTATGCGCGCACGAGAATAATTTCGTTTTATTACCAGAGAGTGATAAAATACCAATTCCAACTGCAGTAGATCAATATACAAATTATTTAAGTCATCCTAATTTTTCAGAATTTTTGGAATTACACAAGTATTCGAAACCTCTAGATTGCTACAGATTGTTCTGTTTTTGAGAGATTCTGTTTTCATTGTGTTGTTTGCTTATTTTATTGAATCTATGAGTAGTATCGGAGGGTATGAACCATAGAGAAGTTGGAATACAGTAGATATTACACCAATATGAATTTAGAATGAGTTCACAACAGTAACTAAGTGGCATATATTTTCTTATACTAACAGAGCTTACGAGTTTTCTATTGAGTTTTGTGTTGTGAAGTTTTCAAGTTTTGGGTAAAGATTCGACGGACTATGGAATAAGGAGTGGCAAGAGCCTAAGATTGGGGATGCCCAAGGCACCCCAAGGTAATATTCAAGGACAACCAAGAGCCTAAGTGATGCGAAGCATCCCAAGGTCATCCCCATGGACCTACCATCGTCTCACCAAGTGCCTAGCAGACCCATGACACGAGCACGTGCTAGAGCTCTCGAAACCGAGGTGACATCTCTCCTCTCACACTTACACTTCGATACACATGCGACATGGCTACTACCTCAAACAGAGACATTGTGCATACTCAGGTATCTAGGAGTTGGCCGAAGAAGCTAAGGAGCGAGGAGAAGAAGAAGGGGAAGATGGACGTGAAGACGGAGAAGAAGAAGAAGAGATGCGGAAGAAGCTACAGGCTCCGGACGACCGACCAGGACCGAACATCCGACAATCTCCAGGCTCCAGACGTCCGACCCAGACCAGACGTCCAGCACCTCCTCACCCGAGCCAAAACGATGGAATTCCGAGGCCTCTCGGACGACCGACCTCGACCGGACGACCGACCGAAGCACACCTGAGCCGAATCTATGGACGTTCGTCAGGCACTAGACATCCAGACCCTCGCGAGCCTCCGAACGACCGATGACTCCCGGACGTCCGATGCCTATGCGGTGCCATGAGTTGCGCCGCAGCCCATGTACCCCCCACTTCGCCCCTTTTTGCACTAAGACTATAAATAGACCTCCTATTCCTCCTAGCTAGGGTTAGTGTTGTGTTAGCTCATTTGTGAGATAGAGCTTCGCTCATCCATATCGGATCTACTCCTTGAGAGAGACCGCGGCCCCTCTTCGGAGAAGATCCACCTTGGATTCAAGACCCCTTTATGGGAAGATCCCCTTGTGGATTCAAGACCTCCTCAAGGAGAAGAACCGGCTACCCTTTGTATCGTCCCTTGTTGGATTTGGATCGTGTATCTCTTTGTGTTTCGAGGATCTAGCACATGTGTGATCTTTCTTGTTGGTTTGAGTGATTCTCTCGTGTTTCCCCTCGTGTTCTTCGTGTTCTTCGTGGGATCCGCTCCTTTCGTGAAAGATCGGCCGGGATTCCACCCTACATCATCTTGGTATCAAGAGCCACGTTGATCATGATTTCGGAGCCTCCTCGTTGTGTTGCTAGCCTAGTTTTTGTTGATTTCATCCCTAATTCGAAAATTCCCCACAAAAATAGCCCCAAGTTTTTTTTGTGATTTGTTGGTGTGTTGAAATTTTGTTGGATTTGAGCCGTGGATTTGAAGGAAATATGCCCTAGAGGCAATAATAAAGTTATTATTTATTTCCTTATATCATGATAAATGTTTATTATTCATGCTAGAATTGTATTAACCGGAAACATAATACATGTGTGAATACATAGACCAACAGAGTGTCACTAGTATGCCTCTACTTGACTAGCTCGTTAATCAAAGATGGTTATGTTTCCTAACCATGAACAAAGAGTTGTTATTTGATTAACGAGGTCACATCATTAGTTGAATGATCTGATTGACATGACCCATTCCATTAGCTTAGCACCCGATCGTTTAGTATGTTGCTATTGCTTTCTTCATGACTTATACATGTTCCTATAACTATGAGATTATGCAACTCCCGTTCACCGGAGGAACACTTTGGGTACTACCAAATGTCACAACGTAACTGGGTGATTATAAAGGAGTACTACAGGTGTCTCCAATGGTAGATGTTGGGTTGGCGTATTTCGAGATTAGGGTTTGTCACTCCGATTGTCGGAGAGGTATCTCTGGGCCCTCTCGGTAATACACATCACATAAGCCTTGCAAGCATAATAACTAAGATGTTAGTTATGAGATGATGTATTACGGAATGAGTAAAGAGACTTGCCAGTAACGAGATTGAACTAGGTATTGGATACCGACGATCGAATCTCGGGCAAGTAACATACCGATGACAAAGGGAACAACGTATGTTGTTATGCGGTCTGACCGATAAAGATCTTCGTAGAATATGTAGGAGCCAATATGGGCATCCAGGTCCCGCTATTGGTTATTGACCGGAGACGTGTCTCGGTCATGTCTACATTGTTCTCGAACCGTAGGGTCCGCATGCTTAACGTTACGATGACAGTTATTATGAGTTTATGCATTTTGATGTACCGAAGGTTGTTCGGAGTCCCGGATGTGATCACGGACATGACGAGGAGTCTCGAAATGGTCGAGACGTAAAGATTGATATATTGGAAGCCTATGTTTGGACACCGGAAGTGTTCCGGGTGAAATCGGGATTTTACCGGATTACCGGGAGGGTTACCGGAACCCCCCGGGAGCCAAATGGGCCAACATGGGCCTTAGTGGAAAGGTGAGAGGGCAGCCCACATAGGGCTGCGCCTCCCCCCCCCCCCTCTCCCTAGTCCTATTAGGACTAGGAGAGGGGCCGGCCACCTCTCTCTTTCACTTCCCTCTTGAGGAAACCTAGTTGGACTAGGATTGGAGGGGGGAGTCCTACTCCCGGTAGGAGTAGGACTCCTCCTGCGCCTCCCACCTTGGCCGGCCAGCTCCTCCTCCTCCATCCTTTATATACGGGGGCAGGGGACACCCCAAGAGACACAAGTTGATCCTTGAGATCGTTCCTTAGCCGTGTGCGGTGCCCCCTGCCACCAAATTCCACCTCGATCATACCGTTGTAGTGCTTAGGCGAAGCCCTGCGTCGGTAGTACATCAAGATCGTCACCACGCCGTCGTGCTGACGGAACTCTTCCTCGACGCTTTGCTGGATCGGAGCCCGAGGATCGTCATCAAGCTGAACATGTGCTAAGAACTCGGAGGTGCCGGAGTAACGGTGCTTGGATCGGTCGGATCGGGAAGAAGACGTACGACTACTTCCTCTACGTTGTGAGATCGCTTCCGCAGTCGGTCTGCATTGGTACGTAGACAATACTCTCCCCCTCGTTGCTATGCATCACCATGATCTTGCGTGTGCGTAGGAAAATTTTCGAAATTACTACGTTCCCCACCAGGATTTGCTTTGCCTTGAGTGGATCTACCTTTCCCCCTTGTCTCCACCCTTTCCATCCACGAAATCACCCAGATTCGACGAATTTCGACCTCTCCACCTTGCCCACGTGAAGTTCATCCCGTTCCCGAAAATCACCCAGGCACCGGACGTCCGACGACCGGACGACCGGCCCAGCCCGGACGTCCGACGATCACTGATGAAACTGAATTTTTTTAGTTTAGTCACCACCTCCGCCCCCCACCACCTATACACCATCACCACTCCCGCATACCACCACCATTGCTTACACGTTTCACACTCCGACACATGTTGCCACTTCGAACTTTGAGAATTTGAGATGCGGTTCCGTATCCTTTTGTGTTTTGGCTATTTAGGTGCGGTTCGACATCAACATCACCGCCGCTCATCTTCGCCACGGACGCGTCATCAACAATGACCACCTCGACTACATCTTGGTATTCATGCCACCATTTTGACACCATACCGTAAGCAAGAACGATAACCTCGTCTTGGTATTGGACATATCACTCTTGCCATTACATTGATAGCCATCATAGCCTTACTCCTTTGCGTCGCTTACCCATCGAGGCTAGCCTTTGAGTATTGCCGGCAACGAGACTTGTGCACATTAGTGATCATACTTCTCATAGCATACATACATCATTGTTGCATATCTTGGTATCATCTCTTGTGTCACAAAGTTGTCATCGCATACACAATTGCTATATTGGTTCGTGAAGCATTGCATGAGAAAAGAGCTCAAACAACGAAGAGCCAAACAAGCTTTTAAGCAAAAGGGAAAGATAAGCAAAGAGCTTTTAAGCAAGAACCATAGCATCATACAACATTAAGATTGTCATATTAGATCATCTTGGATCATATCATAGAAACACCTTGCATAGAGCATACTTGGGATAGAAGTCGTTGCATTTTTTGCTTAGTAGGTTGTGCACAAGTCTTTGTATCCGCCTATTGTGCAATCGTGCTAGAGTCTCTCTAGTGTTGTGCAACAAGAGCATTTTTGTGGATTCCACATTTTGGCTCACCCTTGGTTGCACGACCCCGCTTATCTTTTTGTGTGTGTGTTTCTGTGTACCTTATAGTGCTTGGTCTACTTGTTGCATTGCAATCTTGCGAATCTTTTCCAACATTATTTGAAGCTCACTTACAATTGCATCAAATTTTGTGCCACCGTCCTAACCAAGATCCACCATAAGCTTTTACTTGTGTAGGTGTGAGAAACCGACAAGAATTAGTACCAATTGTGATATTTCCTTGTCCCACATTGGAGTGATCATTGATCCACTTTCAACTTCGGTCAAGGTACATTTGGTATTCGTTCTTCTCTTTCTACCACTCACATTTTTCTCTTGGAATGATGGATAGGCCAAGTACTTCTACCAACCCACTCTTCATTGAGCACAACGACAATATGAACTCCTACGTCACCAAGAGCCACCTCTTTGGTGCGCAACATGCTTTGCATCAAGAGCAACAAGCAATGAGTGAACGCATCGACAACCTCGCCGCCGACTTGCGACTCTCCGAGCAACGTACAAGGGAAAACTTCGACCACAAGCTCGACGATCACAAGCAAGAGAACGACACAAGAATGGATGAGATTCGTGCTTTGTTGCTTAACCGCTCTTCTTCCACTTCGTCCTCATCAAGACGGACCCGCTCAAGTCGACACTCCGACTTCACCCTATCCGGCTCAAGTACACCGACATCAAACACTCTTCGACGTGTCGTGCGCAACGATCATCAAGCAAGCCTCAATCCTCTACGTGACACCAACTCTCAAGAGCATCGACAACGTCAAACCTAAGAGGCTTTCGCACTAGCACGAGAAAGGCAACGACAACGCCAACATGAAGTGGAAGAGCGAGCGCACCTACACCAAGAAGCACAAGATGCCGAGGCACAACGTCAAGAGCAACAATTGCGAGATGCTCAAGCACTTGAGGCGCAACAAGCCCTCCAAGATTCCAGTCGAGTCGTAGCCAACCGAGGCCGACAAGCTCGTGAACATGAAGAAGCACTTCGCGAAGAAGCTCACGAACAAAGATTTCAAGCTCGCGTGCATCGTCAAGTTCCTCAAGTTCCTCCTCGAGCTCGACAAGCTCCTCCACAAGCTCGCCAAGAACATCAAGTTCACCAAGAGCATGAAGACAATGAAAATCCCCCTCACCAAGAGCAACACGAGTTTGACAATCATCAACAACATGGGCGTCATCATCCCCGACCCCAACACAATGAAGAGCAACGCTACGGCAAGCTAAAGTTCACCATGCCCAAGTTCAATGGAAGCAAGGATCCGAAAGAGTACCTTTCATGGGCTTTGAAGGTCGACAAAATATTCCGTTTGCACAACTATGAAGAAGAGAAGAAGATCGCGATGGCATCCCTTGAGTTCCAAGACTATGTCCTCATTTGGTGGGAACAAGTTATCGAGCGCCGAGAGGCAAGAGGTGAACCACCCATCACTAGTTGGACGCAAATGAAGGGTGTCATGAGAGCATGCTTTGTGCCTACCTACTACAACCGCGACCTCTTCAAGAAACTCCAACTACTCAAGCAAGGAACCAAGAGCGTTGAAGAGTACTACAAGGAGATGGAGATTGCCATGATATGAGCCAATGTCACAGAAGATGATGAGCAAACTATGGCACGTTTCTTGAATGGACTCAACCATCATATCAAGAAGATCACGAACTTTCAACCATACTCGAATCTCATCGAGCTAGTGCATCAAGCTACCAAAGCGGAACATCAAGTGCAAGACGATTACAAGTATGCCAAGTTCTCATCCAAGTCACACGGCTTCTCCAACACCCAAGCTTCAACGACTCCAACACCGTCTACCAAGCCTTCTACAAGCAACATCGACAAGTCGAGTTACAAAAAAGCTTCGTCAACTCAAAGTCATCCTCCTACTACAAGAAACTTCAAGCCGAGAGCTTCATCATCATCAAACCCCACCGATGAGACCATTAAGACAAGTTCTTTCAAAAGCTTCACATGCGGAGGCTGAGGCCACAAGTCTTATGAGTGCACCAACAAGCTGACCATGATCCTCAACAACGACGGCACTTACGACTCAATGAGTGAAGGAGAAACAGACGCCCTCGAGCAAGTCGCCATGCACCAGCAAGTGAACAATGAAGAGGAACAAGTCTTTTGCGATGAAGATTCAAGTCCCACTCTTGTTGTCTCCAAGGTCTTGACTCTCCAACATCACCAAGAAAGAAGACCAAAGATGACATATCTTTCATACCAAGGCCGGCATCAATGGAAGATCCGTCAAGGTCATCATCGATGGAGGAAGTTGTCATAACCTCGCAAGTGAAGAACTTTGCTCCAAGCTCCAATTGCCCAAGACGAAGCACCCACATCCCTACAAAGTGCAATGGCTTAGCGACTCCGGCACTATCCAAGTCGAGCATCGGGTACAAGTCTCCTTCAAAATTGGCGCCTACGAAGACACTTTGGAGTGCGACGTCATTCCAATGACCGTTTGCCACCTTCTTCTTGGATGCCCATGGCAATTTGATAGAGGTGTCATCCACAACGGCCGAACGAACCACTACATCTTCAAGATGAAAGGAAAGGAGTACGTAATTCGCCCCATGTCTCCAAGCCAAGTGATCGCCGACAAGAAAGCCACCCATCATGGAGAGCGTAGTGAGAGAGCGAGCCACCAAAAAGAGAGTGAGTGCCACAAGCCCAAACCGAGCGCCTCCATGATGAGCGAAAAGAAAAACTTAGTCCTATTTGCTACCAAAAGTGAGATAAGAGGAGTGTGTGAGAACCCATCTAGTGTGATACACTATGTCCTTTTGTGCAAGGACAATACAACAGAAGCTAACACCTCTCATGCTCTACCTTTAGTGTTATCTTCTCTTTTGCAGGAATTTCAAGATGTTTTCCCCGATGAGCTACCTCCGGGACTACCTCCACTACGAGGCATCAAGGACCGCATCGACCTCATCCCCAGAGCACCTCTTCCAAACAAAGCTCCATACCGCGTCAATCCCAAAGAAACCAAAGAAATGCAAAGGCAAGTAAAGCATCTCATAGACCATGGACATGTGCGTGAAAGTTTGAGCCCTTGTGCCATCCCGGCCATTCTTGTGCCAAAACGAGACGGTAGCTTTCGCATGTGCTCCGATTGTAGACCTATCAATGCTATCACCGTTCGCTATAGGTATCCCATTCCACGCCTTGATGATATGCTTGATGAACTTAGTGGTGCCACTATATTTTCCAAAATTGATCTTAAGAGTGGTTACTATCAAATCCACATACAAGAGGGTGATGAATGGAAAACCGCTTTCAAAACCAAGTTTGGGTTGTATGAGTGGTTAGTCATGCCTGTGGGTCTATCGGAAGCACCGGGTACTTTTATGCGCCTTATGAATCATGTCTTTCGCCCTTACATTGGTATGTTTGTTGTGGTCTACTTTGATGATATCCTTGTTTATAGAAAATCTCTTCAAGATCATGTCACCCATGTTCGAACCATTTTGCAAACTCTTCGAAACGAGCATCTCTTTGCTAACATGGAAAAGTGCCTCTTCGGCATGGATAAGCTCGTTTTCTTGGGTTTTGTTGTTTCTTCTAAGGGTGTTTATGTAGATGATTCCAAGATCAATGCTATTAAGACTTGGCCCCAACCAACCAACTTGCATCAAGTGCGTAGCTTTCTTAGCCTTGCGGGATTCTATCGTTGTTTTGTGAAAGATTTTAGCACCATTGCTTCACCTTTGCATGCTTTGAGCAAGAAAAATGCGCCTTTTGTTTGAGGACCATCCCAAGTTACCGCTTTCAATGAGCTTAAGAATTTGCTTACTCATGCTCCCGTGCTTGCTTTACCCAACTTTAACAAGCCCTTTGAGATTCATTGTGATGCTAGTGGTAATGGCATAGGAGGTGTGTTAACTCAAGAGAAGCGCCCCATAGCTTACTTTAGTGAGAAACTCTCCGGCATGCAACTCAATTACCCCATCTATGACAAAGAGCTCTATGCTTTAGTGTGTGTTTTGCATGAATGGGAACACTATCTTCTCCCTCATGAATTTATCATTCATACCGATCATGAAACGCTTAAGTATCTTAAGGGACAAACCAAGTTGAACAAGCGTCATGCTAAATGGACTGAATTTATTGAGTCTTTTCCTTATGTCATCAAGTACATCAAAGGTAAGGAAAATACTGTGACGGATGCCCTTTCCCGCATATGCATGCCTGTTACTCAACTTGAATTGGATGTCATTGGCTTTGAGCATATAAAAGACTTGTACGGGCATGATCCTACTTTTGCTACTCCTTATGCCAAATGTTTGACGCATACATCTTGGGAACGCTATTACATCAAAAACGGATATCTTATGAGAGCTAACAAGCTTTGCATCCCCGAGTCTTCTCTTCGTTTGTTGCTTTTGCAAGAATCTCAAGGAGGAGGCTTAATGGGACATTTTGGACGCAACAAGACTTTCACCACGCTCTCCAAGAACTATTATTGGCCCAAGATGTTTTGCGAAGTCAACCGCTTCACCAACCGATGCTCTACATGTCGCAAAGCTAAGTCCAAAGCCCAATCCCATGGCCTTTACATGCCTCTCCCAATTCCATATCAACCATGGGAAGACATTAGCATGGATTTTGTACTTGGATTGCCTAGGACTAGAAATGGAAAGGATTCGGTATTTGTCGTTGTGGACCGTTTCTCTAAGATGGCACATTTCATTCCTTGCAACAAGATAGACGATGCTTCACATGTTGCTAATCTCTTTTGTAGGGAAATATTGTGTCTACATGGAGTGCCAAAGACGATCGTCCCAGACTGCGACGTCAAGTTCCTTAGCTACTTTTGGAAGACCCTATGCGCCAAGCTCGGAATCAAGCTACTCTTCTCCGCGGCGTATCATCCACAAACCGACGGCCAAACGGAGGTGACCAACCGCACACTCTCTGCTCTACTTCGAGTACTCATCAAGAAGAACATCAAGGAGTGGGAGGAGTGTCTACCTATCGCCGAGTTCACCTACAACCGTGCAAGACACTCAACAACCGGCAAGTCCCCCTTCGAGGTCGTCTACGGATTCAACCCATTGTCCCCATTGGACATTCCTCCTCTACCACTACAAGAGCGTATCAATTTGGACACAAGTGCACATGTGACTCATCTCAAGAAGGTGCATGAAGATACAAGGCACACAATCGAGCGCAAGTACAATGACTTGCGACCAAGCTCAACATCAACAAGCAACCCATGGTCTTCAACCTTGGTGATCTTGTGTGGCTACACCTTCGCAAAGACCGCTTCCCCAATGAACGCAAGTCCAAGCTTCTCCCTCGAGCGGATGGACCCTTCAAGGTGCTTGCACGCTACAAGGACAATGCTTACAAGATTGACATCCCGCATGACAAGTACAACGTGAGCGATATCTTCAATGTCAAGGACCTCTCGCCCTTCCATGGTGATGAAGAATTTGATCCGAGGACGGATCTTCCCCAAGGGAGGAGAGCTGATGCGGAGCATCCCAAGGTCATCCCCATGGACCTACCATCGTCTCACCAAGTGCCTAGCGGACCCATGACACGAGCACGTGCAAGAGCTCTCGAAACCGAGGTGACATCTCTCCTCTCACACTTCCACTTCGATACACATGACACATGGCTACTACCTCAAACGGAGACATTGTGCATACTCAGGTATCTAGGAGTTGGCCACAAAGAAGCTAAGGAGCAAGGAGAAGAAGAAGAGGAAGATGTACGTGAAGACGGAGAAGAAGAAGAGATGCAGAAGAAGCTACAGGCTCCGGACGACCGACTAGGATCGGACGTCAGACGATCTCCAGGCTCCGGACGTCCAACCCAGACCGGACGTCCGACACCTCCTCACCCGAGCCAAAACGGCGGAATTCCGAGGCCTCCAGGACGACCGTTGCCCGGACAACCGACCCCGACCGGACGTCCGACCGAAGCACACCCGAGCCGAATCTACGGACGTCCGACAGGCACTGGACGTCTGGACCCTCGCGAGCCTCTAGACGACCGGTGACTCCCGGATGTCCGACGCCTATGCACTGCCATGAGTTGGGACGCAGCCCATGTATCCCCCACTTCGCCCCCTTTTGCACTAAGACAATAAATAGACCTCCTATTCCTCCTAGCTACGGTTAGCGTTGTGTTAGCTCATTTGTGAGATAGAGTTTCGCTCATCCATATTGGATCTACTCCTTGAGAGAGACCGCAACCCCTCTTAGGAGAAGGTCCACCTTGGATTCAAGACCCCTTTACGGGAAGATCCCCTTGTGGATTCAAGACCTCCTCACGGAGAAGAACCGGCTACCCATTGTATCGTCCCTTGTTGGATTTGGATCGTGTATCTCTTTGTGTTTCGAGGATCTAGCACATGTGTGATCGTTCTTGTTGGTTTGACTGAATCTCTCGTGTTACCCCTCGTGTTCTTCGTGGGATCCACTCCTTTCGTGAAAGATCGGCCGTATAGGGTTCCACCGTACATCACTAAGCTTGGGGATGCCCCGGATGGCATCCCCTCTTTCGTCTTCGTCTATCGGTAACTTTACTTGGAGCTTTATTTTTATTCACCACATGATATGTGTTTTGCTTGGAGCGTCATTTTACTTTATTTTGTTTTGCTTGCTGTTTGAATAATATCCCTAGATCTAAAATTCTTGAATGTTAGAGAGTCTTCACATAGTTGCATAATTATTCAACTACTCGTTGATCTTCACTTATATCTTTCGGAGTAGTATGTTGTTTGCTCTAGTGCTTCACTTATATCTTTTAAAGAATGATGGTGGTTTCATTTTGAAGAAATAATTGATCTCTCATGCTTCACTTATATTATTTTGAGAGTCTTTTAGAACAGCGTGGTAATTTTCTTTGGTTATAAAATTAGTCCTAATATGATGGGCATCTAACATGGATATAATAAAAAACTTTCATATAGAGTGCATTAAATACTATGAGAAGTTTGATACTTGATAATTGTTTTGAGATATAAAGATGGTGATATTAGAGTCATGCTAGTTGAGTAATTGTGAAATTGAGAAATACTTGTGTTGAGGTTTGCAACTCCCGTAGCATGCACGTATGGTAACCGTTGTGTGACAAATTTGAAGCATGAGGTGATTCTTTGATTGCCTTCCTTATGAGTGGCGGTCGGGGACGAGCGATGGTCTTTTCCTACCAATCTATCCCCCTAGGAGCATGCGCGTAGTGCTTGGTTTTGATGACTTGTAGATTTTTGCAATAAGTATGTGAGTTCTTTATGACTAATGTTGAGTCCATGGATTATACGCACTCTCACCCTTCCATCATTGCTAGCCTCTTCGGTACCGTGCATTGCCCTTTCTCACCTTGAGAGTCGGTGCAAACTTCGCCGGTGCATCCAAACCCCGTGATATGATACACTCTATCACACATAAGCCTCCTTATATCTTCCTCAAAAAAGCCACCATACCTACCTATTATGGCATTTCCATAGCCATTCCGAGATATATTGCCATGCAACTTTCCACCGTTCCATTTATTATGACACGCTTCATCATTGTCGTATTGCCTTGCATGATCATGTAGTTGACATCGTATTTGTGGAAAGGCCACCATGCATAATTTTTCATACATGTCACTCTTGATTCATTGCCCATCCCAGTACACCGCCGGAGGCACTCATATAGAGTCATATTTTGTTCTAGTATCGAGTTGTAATCCTTGAGTTGTAAATAAATAGAATTGTGATTATCATCATTATTAGAGCATTGTCCTGTGTGAGGAAAAAAAGAGAAAGGCCAAAAAAGAGAAGGCCCAAAAAAAGAGAAAGGCAAAAAAAGAGAAGGCCCAAAAAAAGAGAGAAAAAGAGAGAAGGGGCAATGTTACTATCCTTTTTCCACACTTGTGCTTCAAAGTAGCACCATGATCTTCATAATAAAGAGTCTCATATTTTGTCACTTTCATATACTAGTGGGAATTTTCATTATAGAACTTGGCTTGTATATTCCAACAATGGGCTTCCTCAAAATGCCCTAGGTCTTCGTGAGCAAGCAATTTGGATGCACACCCACTTAGTTTCTTTTGTTGAGCTTTCATACATTTATAGCTCACGTGCATCCGTTGCATGGCAATCCCTACTCCTCGCATTGACATCAATTGGTGGGCATCTCCATAGCCCGTTAATTAGCCGCGTCGATGTGATACTTTCTCCTTTTTTGTCTTCTCCACACAACCTCCATCATCATATTCTATTCCACCTATAGTGCTATGTCCATGGCTCGCGCTCATGTATTGCGTGAAAGTTGAAAAAGTTTGAGAATACTAAAGTATGAAACAATTGCTTGGCTTGTCATCGGGGTTGTGCATGATGGGAGCACTTTGTGTGACGAAAATGAAGCATGGCCAAACTATATGATTTTGTAGGGATGAGCTTTCTTTGGCTATGTTATTTTGAGAGGATATAATTGCTTGGTTAGTATGATTGAAGTATTATTGTTTTTATGTCAATATTAAACTTTTGTCTTGAATCTTATGGATCTGAATATTCTTGCCACAATAAAGAAAATTACATTGAAAATTATGTTAGGTAACATTCCACATCAAAAATTCTGTTTTTATGATTTACCTACTCGAGGACGAGCAGGAATTAAGCCTGGGGATGCTTGATACGTCTCCAACGTATCTATAATTTTTGACTATTCCATGCTACTATATTATCCATCTAGGATGTTCTATATGCTATTTTATATGATTTTCGGGACTAACCTATTAACCTAGAGCCCAGTGTCAGTTTCTGTTTTTCCTTGTTTTTGAGTTTTACAGAAATGGAATACCAAACGGAGTCCAATTGATGTCCCAATTTTTGATGATTTTTTATGGACCAAAAGAAGCCCCGGAGTAAAAGAGTTGGGCCAGAAGAGTCCCGAGCCATCCACGAGGGTGGAGGGCGCGGCCCCCTATCTCGTGGACGACTCGGGGACCCCTGACTTGTTCCCGACGCCAAAAATTCCTATAAATACAGAAACCTCCAGAAAATAACCTAGATCGGGTGTTCTGCCGCCGCAAGCCTCCGTAGCCACCGAAAACCAATCTGGACCCGTTTCGGCACCCTGCCGGAGGGGGGGGAATCCCTCTCCAGTGGCCATGTTCATCATCACGGCGCT
The DNA here is from genome assembly GCA_034509565.1 of Triticum monococcum. Classification (NCBI taxonomy): domain Eukaryota; kingdom Viridiplantae; phylum Streptophyta; class Magnoliopsida; order Poales; family Poaceae; genus Triticum; species Triticum monococcum. The sequence continues at coordinate 683,184,977 of CM067842.1, forward strand.
CTCCATGACGAGGAGGGAGTAGTTCACCCTCGGGGCTGAGGGTATGTACCAGTAGCTATGTGTTTGATCTCTCTCTCTCTCTCGTGTTCTTTATTCGGCACGATCTTGATGTATCGCGAGCTTTGCTATTATAGTTGGATCTTATGATGTTTCTCCCCCTCTATCTCCTTGTGATGAATTGAGTTTTCCCTTTGAAGTTGTCTTATCAGATTGAGTTTTTAAGGATTTGAGAACACTTGATGTATGTCTTGCATGTGCTTATCTGTGGTGACAATGGGATATTCACGTGATCCACTTGATGTATGTTTTGGTGATCAACTTGCGGGTTCCATGACCTCGTGAACTTATGCATAGGGGTTGGCACATGTTTTCGTCTTGACTCTCCAGTGGAAACTCTGGGACACTCTTTGAAGTTCTTTGTGTTGGTTGAATAGATGAATCTGAGATTGTGTGATGCATATCGTATAATCATACCCACGGATACTTGAGGTGACATTGGAGTATCTAGGTGACATTAGGGTTTTGGTTGATTTGTGTCTTAAGGTGTTATTCTAGTACGAACTCGAGGATAGATTCAACGGAAAGTATAGCTTCGCGTTATTTTACTACGGACTCTTGAATAGATTGATCAGAAAGGATGACTTTGAGGTGGTTTCGTACCCTACAATAATCTCATTATTTGTTCTGCGCTATTAGTGACTTTGGAGTGACTCTTTGTTGCATGTTGAGGGATTTTTATATGATCCAATTATGTTATTATTGTTGAGAGAACTTGCACTATTGAAAGTATGAACCCTAGGCCTTGTTTCAACGCATTGCAATACCGTTTTCGCTCACTTTTATCATTAGTTACCTTGTTGTTTTTATATTTTCAGATTACAAAAACCTATATCTACCATCGATATTGCACTCGTATCACCATCTCTTCGCCGAACTAGTGTACCTATACAATTTACCATTGTATTGGGTGTGTTGGGGACACAAGGGACTCTTTTTTATTTGGTTGCGGGGTTGTTTGAGACAGACCATCTTCATCCTACGCCTCCCATGGATTGATAAACCTTAGGTCATCCACTTGAAGGAAATTTGCTACTGTCCTACAAACCTCTGCACTTGAGGCCCAACAACGTCTACAAGAAGAAGGTTGTGTAGTAGACATCACCCCTCTCTTGTGGCCCTTTCTCCTCTCCTCCAACAAGGCCCACTAAGCCCGGTACTTCTCCGGGGGGTCCGGTAACCTCCCGGTACTCCGAAAAAATGCCCGAACCACTCGGAACCATTCCGATGTCCAAATGAAACCTTTCAATATATGAATCTTTATGTCTCGACCATTTCGAGACTCCTCGTCATGTCTGTGATCTCATCTGGGACTCCGAACAAACTTCGGTCATCAAATCACATAACACATAATACAAATCATCATTGAACGTTAAGCGTGCGGACCCTACGGGTTCGAGAACTATGTAGACATGACCGAGACACATCTCCGGTGAATAACCAATAGCGGAACCTGGATGCTCATATTGGCTCCTACATATTCTACGAAGATCTTTATCGGTCAAACCGTATAACAACATACGTTGTTCCTTTTGTCATCGGTATGTTACTTGCCTGAGATTCGATAGTCGGTATCATCATACCTAGTTCAATCTCGTTACCGGCAAGTCTCTTTACTCGTTCCGTAATGCATCATCTTGTAACTAACTCATTAGTCACATTGCTTGCAAGGCTTATAGTGATGTGCATTACCGAGAGGGCCCAGAGATACCTCTCTGATACACGGAGTGACAAATCCTAATCTCGATCTATGCCAAGCCAACAAACACCTTAGGAGACATCTGTAGAGCATCTTTATAATCACCCAGTTATGTTGTGACGTTTGAAAGCACACAAGGTGTTCCTCCGGTATTCGGGAGTTGCATAATCTCATAGTCAGATGAACATGTATAAGTCATGATGAAAGCAATATCAATAAAACTAAACGATCATTATGCTAAGCTAACGGATGGGTCTTGTCTATCACATCATTCTCTAATGATGTGATCCCGTTCATCAAATGACAACACATATCTATGGTCAGGAAACATAACCATCTTTGATTAACGAGCTAGTCAAGTAGAGGCATACTAGGGACACTCTGTTTTGTCTATGTATTCACACATGTACTAAGTTTCCAGTTTATACAATTCTAGCATGAATAGTAGACATTTATCATGATATAAGGAAATATAAATAACAACTTTATTATTGCCTCTAGGGCATATTTCCTTCATTTATTCCAGCTCTTGAGGTCAGATCGCAAATTTTTCATGTTTCTACATAACAAAGCAGCACTATTGTTGACATGGCAGGGTTTATTCCAAGAGGATTTGACCACATTAAGAAATCCCGGGTGATTGGTCCAATAGTTTTCAAATTGATTTTTTTTCTCTTGGGGATTGAAGTTTCAATGTTCACCACACACGGAGTATGATCCGACACTGGTTTCCCAAGTTTTGTGACAATGGTGTTTGGGAAGGATCGTGTCCAATGGCAGGAGGAAAAGAACCAGTCTATCTATTCCAATAGTGGGTCTGTTTGCATGTTGCTCCAAGTGCAAGATCTACCTTTCAAGGGTATTTCAATTAGTGCTTGTGCTCGGATGATATCATTAAAGAGCAGAATATCATTCGCATTACCCCCTAGTTTGTCTCGATTATTGGAGGATCTGATAAAAATTTAGTCCCCCACTAAGAGCCAATCATCAGTATCCGGGATTACTAAATCATACAACCAATTGGTGAATAACATCCGGTCCTCTCCACTACATGACCCATACACATTGAATAAACTCCATGAATGTCCCAAAACTTTGGAATTAAATTCAATACCCAATGCACAGAAGTCTGAAAAAGAACATTTCAAACAAATGCAGAGCTATTCGAGATAATAATTAAGCCACCAGATGCACTACGAGAAGGTATAAAAGCAAACTTATCAAGCTGACGCGGGCAAAAAGTTTTAATATAAGTCTGATCAAAAGATGCATGCTTAGTCTCTTGCAAGCAAACGATAGGCACTGATCACATTCTTAATCACTAAAGTCTTATTGTCCGAATTTATTCCACGAATGTTCCAAGCTAGCACGTTCCATTGAAGACACTGGGTCATGGAAGCTAGGTTGAGGAAGACGGCGCACTCTCCTTTGTCGCCAGAAGCTTGGCAGGAGAGAGCTCCTCAACAGGGATGCCGCAGCGCGCCGTACCAATCTGCTCTAGAGTTTAGATGGACGTTAGAGGAGGGATCACGCCGTGCACCGTAAAGGTAGTGGTGGACTGGGTTGGAGCAGCAGGGACTTGGCGAGGTTTGACCTTGTTATTGTACTGTCACCCCTCCGCCATGGATGTGGCCTTGAAGCCATCGTAACAATTAGCTCTGATACTGTGGCACAGGGTACTGAGATCAATCTCTCCTCCTCCCTGCTTCTTCTTCTCTTTGTGCACTACGATCAAATGAATAACCTCATCTTCCATTGCCACATTAGCAGATAAGTTGGTGTAGTGACATTTCTTGGCCGTCGCAGAAGATAGTTTAGTCGACGGTGTTTCACCCATCACCTAAGATACGATCTTGCGTGACGGAGGAAGTGGTACCATCGAGATTCTATTCTCTATGACGGCGCTTCGGTGACGGTGGGGGTGACGGTCGAAAAACGTTGTCACTGTATTTTTTTGTGACGAAAAAGAGTTACACATGACACAATTGAACCGTCGCAAATTAGAGCAAAGTTTGTATTGTGCCGCTTCAAAGCGAGAGCAATACACCGGCTTGGGTGGATAGAACTTGCCCAACTCCACAAGGGAGCGGTACAAACCACTGCCCCTAGCGATACAATTGGGTGAGTAGTTTCAGTGCAAAGCAGATTTGAGTTCTCTCCTCAAAATCAGATAAGAAGGCTATGTGGGTGCAATATGAGATTTGTGTATGTGATTTGATTCCACCCGTACCTTCCAACACGGCCCCCCTTTTAATAGGACTGATTTCCTACATCCGAAGAAATAAAAGCGTCGAAAATGCTGTCTCTTCTTTCTAAAGGGGTAACTAAGCGTCTTGTGCCATATAGATGTGTCTATTGAAATCAAGCACACGGTTAGCCCGCAAATTACGTTGTCATTAACACCAAAGTATACTTACTTAGCGAGGGAAATGCACTTCCATCATTGCATTGGTCAATGTATGCCTTTTGTATTACTACAAATAAAACAACAACGATGTGAAACTATATAGTAGCCATTGCTCGACAATTTTAAATAGTAGTTTAGATCAACTCGGAGAGCTCCCTGACTCCATTTCATAAGAAGCCGGAACACAAACGGGCCTAGTTCACAAGAAGCTTCAATAGGAAACATAAAAACAGACCTGCAGAAGGTGCTTAATACATAAAATGGCAACGTGCAGCCTAAATAGGATTGCATCAAAAACATATACAGAGAGCTATAGATGGGAGCCGGGAGGGCAGCGGAAGTCGAGGTCGAGCTAGGCAAAGAGCTGATCAACGTTCTACAGTCAATCTAGAACCGGAAGAACTGTCTTGCAATTTTGTTAGCACTCAAAAAATCCTCAACTTGGAATGTTCGGGGTTGTTTGGTTCCCAGCCACATTTTGTCACACCTCATTTTAGATAAATTTGATCAAATTAAATAGGTGCTTGGTTCTAACCACACCTAAGGCAAGAATATTATGAGCAGTGAACCCTACATGTTATAGACACAAAAAATATGACAAGATTTTCTTAGACAAGCCAAAGTGTGGTTAACAATTTGAGCAACTCAAGTAAGACAAGTGTAGCAAAAATCATGTGGCAATTCATGTCTGTATCTAGTACTCTTTTTGCAAAGAAATACAGTATAAGACATCTTAGATTAGTAAGATTTTTATATTTCTTTGTAGAGTACGAGGCCACAACCGAGAGTAAAAAGTCCAGAAGAGTAGAGCCGTGACAAAGTGACAGCAGAGCCCATGAAGAAACATAACGGCATCTGTAGCTCCCATGCCGAGCGGTATAGGACTGTTGTCTCCATCATGCAGAAGAAGCCAGTGCGCGCCCTATCCCGCAGAGCAAAAACGTGGCCGCGGTCAGCTAGCTTCACTCCACTCCACTCCAGCAAAAATTTACTCGTAGCACCAGACGCCGCTACGAACTGAATGCCCCCGTAGGTGTAGGTGGCTCCCAATAATTCAGCGCCCAGCTCCCCCAGCCGTCTGTACTGATGCTAAAAAAAAAAAAGCTCCCCCAGCCTTTTCCCTGAGCCCTGACGACGAATTTACTGCACCCTGCAGACACCAGGCCTGCTGCCTGCACCTGCACCTACACGGTGGGTGTCATGCAAATGCAACAGTCACCGCAAGTCGCTCGCTGCCTGCCCGGGTTCGTTCGTTCAGTGGACGGCACATGCTACGTGCTACCACCGGTTTTCCATGAATTCGTAGGTCAAGATCCCGGCCGAACAGCTACACGCTAGCACGAGCAGCAGCTAGGGTGCCATCTGGTTGACAAGACGCCCTAGGTTTGTTGCATTCACTCGTCGACGTCCCTCTGCTCAGGTTCAAACTACGAAAACGGGTGGCAGTAATAAAAATCGTCGGTGCTGCCTCGAGTCGCAGGCAGGCAGGTCGATCTACTGGCCCGAGGACCTTGGGAAGTCAGAGCTCGAAATATGAGAGATTCTTCCTTGACTCCTTTGACCCCCCGTGGCATGGCATGGATGAACGACGGCGTATGAGTCCTACTGTATATTCAGTTGATGTCACGTAGATTCAGTCAGGTACGTACTACATTGTTCTGAAACGGGAAATGCTGAACGTAGCGGTACTAGTACTACTACTCATACTTACTGTGGCTCATTTCAAGCACCTTGATGGCACATCCACTCTTGCAAAACTGGCTGTCCTCGGCAGTGGACACAAATGCACATTCAAGTTTCCAGATTTCAATAGCTGATACGTATAATGCAGGTCCTGATTGTGCAGCAACAGTGGCCATCTGACCGTATCTCACCGTGCGCCCAACTGATGAGATCTACTCGATGCTCAAGGAAAGTACGACGGTGGAGTGCCGTTGTACCAAGATCTCCCGCTAATTGCCAAATAAGCGTACAGAGGTGGTGGCCGTCCAGGCCAAGCGAGGCCACTGCTCCAAATCATTATCCTCCCCCCAAATTGGCATAGTAAAACAAGGTGCACTAACAGAAAGCGTATCCATCCAGCCATACAACGGATAAGCAGGGCCCCCTTCTCATTATCCAGGGCGAAGTTAAAATACTCCAACAGAATACAAGATCTCGGCACTAATCATTTTGTGCAGAGGAAAACAACAACCTAACGGTCATGAATCAACATCATGATCTTTTCCCATACCAATCCTCTTGGATCAATGGAGATGGATAACAAGATTCAGACAAAATGCACAGCACGACATTTACAAAGATCTGGCAGCGGCCATGCAATGCACTCGTAAAAATGATGAGTATTGAAGACAAGATCCCAAGAAGCCAAGCAGGCCCCCACACGAATCAATTTCCTAACAGAGTACACAGAGAGTACATAGGAGGAGAGAGGAGACACAGCCCGTATCCTGCATCAGTAGCCGTTGCTGCGGCGGGCGTGAACCCCACATGCGCGCCCACTACCCTCAGCGACAACGCCATGGCACAGGAGGAGCATCATGCCAAGCACCACCCACATGGCCACCTGACCTCCCCCCTAACCACGAGACCAGAAACCCCAACGGCTACTTCCCCCACCCACTTGCTTGGCGGGCACATGCGGCTGCGGCGCCAAACGCTAATCTGAACTAGGAAAAGAATTACAGAAAAAATGGTAGAGTACAAGCTACTGAACTGAATCTGACATGACGAATGCCGGCTGAGGGGATGCCGGAGAGTACTACGCCGGGGATGGCTGGGTGGTCGGGTCGGCGGAGGAGGGGATGTCCGGGCCGACGCGGCAGCCCTCCAGCATGAACACCACGTCGCCCATCGCCGGCCGGTCCAGCGGGTCGGAGGCGGTGCACAGCAGACCCACCTTGATCCCCAGCAGGAACTCCTCCCACTCCGACGACTCCGGGTCCAGCTCCAGCAGGCCCGGCTCCAGCAGCTCCGCCACCGCCCCGCACTGCAGCTGCCGCTTCACCCACTTCACGATGTCCTCGTCCTCGCCGGCGAACATGCCGGGGCGCCGGCCGGTGAGCAGCTCCAGCAACACGATGCCGAAGCTGTAGACATCGCCCTCCCTTGTAGCCTGTCCGGCGGTCGCCGCGTCTGGGGCGACATAGCCGAGTGATCCAACCAGTGTCGTGGCCGATGTCGATGCAGCGGCGGCGGCCGCGGCGGCGCCCGCGGTCACCACCATTGGCTCCAGCCCGAAATCAGACAAGTGTGGCTCAAAGTCGGCGTCGAAGAGAATGTTCTGTGGCTTGACATCTCCGTGGATGACGCCGGACTGGTGGAGGAACGCGAGGCCGCGGGAGACGCCGAGGGCGATGAGGTGCCTCATCGGCCAGTTGAGGATGTGGCCGTCTTGGTGAGACGCTTCCTGGAGCAATGTGGCGAGGTTGCCATTGGGCATGTAGTCGTACACCAGCAGACGGACATCCGGCGGCGGCCCGGCGTAGTAGCCACGGAGGACGGTGAGGTTTCTGTGCTTCACCCTGCCTAGAGACTCGGCCTCTTTCCTGAACGAGCCCTCCTCCACCACCACGGCGCCATCGGCGGAGGTGGAAGGGAGCCGCAAGATGGCCAGCACGGTTCCTTCACTGTAACAGGCCTTGAACATGAGGCCATGGCGGCCGCGGCTAAGCACATTCTCCTCATCGAACTGCCGTGTCGCCTCCACCGTGTCGGCATAGGTGATCCTGGAGTTGAACATGACCAGCTTCGTCTGGCTCTCCGTGCTTGTGCCGCTCGACCCACTGCCCCGTCCAGGGCTGCGCCGCCTCTTCTTGACGCCATCACGCCGCTCAACAAACCGGCGCCTCCACCGCAGCAAGCTGAACGCACAGCAGCAGCACAGCAACAGGAGGAGCAGTGATGCAGCAGCCACGGCGCCAACCAGCAGAGCCAGGCGCTGCAGTCTCTGTCGCTTGCGGCGCCGCCGGTACTCACCGCATTCGCTCTGCAATGGCGGACCACACAAGTCTCGGTTGGCAGCAAAGGCCGAGGGTGTGCCAAAGCGGGAGCCGAGCACCGGCGGTATCTCTCCGGCGAGGTCATTGTGTGACACATTGAATGACACAAGGCTTGGAATCTGAGCCAATGAAACAGGGATGCTGCCTGTGATGTTGTTGGATGACAGGTCAAGCGTCTGCAGCTTCGACAGGTTGGCAAGAGAGGCCGGTATCTCGCCGACGAGATGGTTGTCATCAAGCTTGAGCGTGGCAAGTGAGGAACTGTTGGAGATCTCTGGTGGTATCTTGCCGGACAGCTGATTGTGGCTGAGGTCAAGCTCTTCCAGTTCGTCAAGCCTCGAGAGATCACTCGGTATTGGGCCAGTCAGATGGTTGTCACTGAGGTCAAGCACGGTGAGGTTGGAACAGTTGGCGAGCTCTGCTGGCACCTCGCCGGAGATGCGGTTGTGGGAGGCCGAGAGCACCTGGAGTGATGCCATGTACCCATAGGTAGCCGGGATTGACCCTGAGAAAGAATTGACTGAGATGTTGAGGTGCCGCAGACTCCACAGACTGCTGAACCCTTCTGGGACATCGCCGGAGAACGAGTTGTCGGCGAGCGACACATGCTGCAGCTGTGGCAAACCGAAAAGCTCTGTGGGGAGATTGCCCGAGAGGTTCTTCTGACCAGAGAGATCAAGAACTCGGAGGTTCAGCAGGCTGCCAATGGTCGACGGAATGCGGCCTGAGAAGGCATTGCCGCTCAAGTTCAAACTCTGGAGAGCAGACAGGCTGCCAACTGCAGGAGGAATCTCACCGGCGAGCTTGTTATCAGAGAGGTCCAGGATTGTCAGGTTGCCCAGCAAGAAGAGCTCATTGGGCAAGCCACCGGTGAGCCGGTTCTTCGGCACTGACAGTGTTTCCAGCCAGGAGAGGTTCCCCAGAGCAGCCGGAATCTGGCCTGCAAAAGAGTTCCCACCAAGATAGACCTCTCTGAGCCGCCTGAGGCCGCCAAGGGCTGCAGGAACCTCGCCGGAGAAGAGGTTGTCCTCGAGAGCAAGCACCTGGAGAGCACCGCATCTGCCAATCTCCGGAGGCACTGTGCCAGTGAGAGCATTGCCCCCAAGGCGCAGCTCTTGCAGCGAAGTAAGTTGCCCGACCGCCGCCGGCAAGTCGCCGGTGAATGCATTGCCAGAAAGGTTGAGCACCGTCAACCCCTGGGCCTCGACGAGCCATGTGGGGAACGGACCGCCCAGTTTGTTGCCCCCCAAGTCCACGACCTGGAGACCCTTGCCGAGCCCACCGGGCACATCCACCATGGAGAACTGGTTGTCCCCCAGCTGCAGGATGCGGAGCGAGGAGTTCCTCTCGCCGCCGAACGCCGCGGCCGGGATGGCGCCGGAGAGCAGGTTGCGCGACACGGAGAGAATCTGCAGCGACGGTATCGACGCGACCGCGGCCGGCAGGATGCCGCGGAGCGCGTTCCCCTGCAGGCTGAGGTGGAGCAGCGCGGAGCAGTTAGCGAGCGCCGACGGGATGGTCCCCTCGAGAAGGTTGCCGTCCAGCCAGAGGTAATGCAGGTCCTGCAAGGCCCCCAGCGACGCCGGCACGGTGCCCCGGAGGCGGTTGAAGGAGAGGTTGAAGTGCTGGAGCCTGGTGGCCGAGGCGCCGGCGCCGGCCGGGATGGTGCCGGAGAAGGCGTTGGAGGAGAGGTCGAGGTACTTGAGGCCGGGCGGGAGCGCGGCCGGGACGGGCCCGGAGAGGAGGTTGGCGGAGACGTCGAAGGCCTCGAGGGCGGTGAGGTTGGCGAGGAAGGAGGGCGGGATGGGGCCCGAGAGCGCGTTGTCCTGGAGGAAGACGGCGCGGAGCGAGGCGAGGCGGGCGAGCGCCGGCGGGATGGCCCCGGAGAGCGCGTTGGAGCGGAGGCTGAGCTTCTGGAGGTGGCCGAGCGAGGCGAGCGCGGGGGAGATCGGGCCGGCGAGGCGGAGGCGCGGGAGCTGCAGCTCGACGACGCGGCCGGTGCCGCCCGGCGCGCAGGCCACGCCGCGCCAGGAGCAGGGCGCGGAGGGCGAGGCGGCGTCCCAGCCGGCCATGGCCGCGTAGGGGTCGCGCAGCGCCGCGCGGAACGCGAGCAGCGCGTCGACCTCCGCCTGCACCTCCGCCGTGCGCGGCACCGGCGGCGACGGCGTGGCCGCCGCCGCCGCCGCAACCATGACGAGCAGGAAGAGCGGCGGCATGGCGCGAGCCAGGGCCGAGGAGCGGGCCGCTTTGTCTCGCGGTGTCGTCATTGTCAGCTCGACGGCCTTGGCATTTAGGCTTTCATGAGAGATGACGGAGGGAGGGAGGGAGGGAGGGGAGAGCGAGCGTTTGCGTAGGCAGGGGAAGGGAGGGGGGGGGGGGGAAAGGAGCGGGTTGGGTGCGGGGTTTTGGACGGGTTTGGGTGGGTTTCGAGGCCGTTTTATTTACGAATGGTGGTACTCGGGTGGGTGTGTGTGCGCGCGCGTGTGTTTTTTATGTTTGTTTTCGTCTCCCCGCCTTTTCTCTCTCGTCTGGCGACTGGCGTTAAAGCTCTGCGGGAGAGAGGGGGAAAAGCATGGAGCAGCGCGCTTTGTGAGGTGTTTAGTTAACGTTAAGCGCGCTTTTACGGGCGCGTCAGTCGGACAGGCTGTCACTGCGGCACTGCCGGTGAAATGCCAGTTTCTACCGCGCTGGGCGGCTAAATTTCGTGTTTTGATCTTTTCTGAGACTTATTCGAGATTTAATTTTAGTTTGAAAAAAATTCGAGATCTGACCTTTTTATACCATCAGAGACCATGGCGGTAGGGTATAACAGCCTACCCGCCAAGGTTCTTGGTGGTAGGGTTGCATGCCCTACCGCCAAAACCTCCTAAGTATTGAACACAGTGTGTGCTCGTACCTACTGCCAAGCACATTGGTGATAGAGTTGTGCAGGCTACCGCCAATCCGGTTGGCGATAGGGATGTTTCCCACCGGCAAAGTCCCTGGTGGTAGGCCTATCGCCATGAACTCTAACGGTAGCAACAGGGTCAGATCTTGAAAAAATTTCAAACTAGGGTCAAATCTCAAATAGGTTTCAGAAAAGGGTTAAAAAACGAAAATTTGCCGCGCTTTGCTGCGCTGCACTTGGACGTCGTTCGGCTCTCCAACGCCGCGACGGCAGGTGGGGCCAGCGGGTGGATGAATGAGACAAGGGTCCGCTGTGTGCGGGTTAGAGCATCTACGTACACACGAAGATGGCAAATCCAAGCCTCAGACTAGTCACAATGGAGTAATTTTGAGTAGTAACTTGCATATGACTAGTGAGGGCTTTTGGCCGGCGACCTTTATGGAGATGGATATTTTTAAAAATACAATAATTACATTTTGGATTTTCAAAAAATTCTGAAAAACTTCTATACATTCATATGGATGTATTCTACATGTGTATAAAATCTCACAACAAAATACATTATGACGAGAGCTACAAAAAAAAATCGTGCATTTCTAATAGTGAACATTGTTTGCACTATTCAACAGTTTGAAAACCGCGATTTGTCTTTTTTTATAGCTCTCATCATAATAATGTATTTCATCTTCAAAATTTACACACATGTAGCATGCATCCATGTTAACATGTATGATTTTTTTCAGAACTTTTTGAAACTTTAAAATATATTTTTTGATTTTTTTCAAATACCCACCTTCATGGAGGTTGACCGCCATTGGCATTTTGCGCATGCATGTTACTATCTTCATAGTGGATAGTAACATATGTATTGTGTTATGCATCACTTCATTTATTAGGCTATAGACTCATTTTTTTTATATGTGTGATGTTACAATACCTAGCTATGTTACTACATGCCTCTCTTTCTTCATTAATTACATGCCACATCATCTATTTTGCCTAGATAAATGTTATGTTACCATCTATATTATTCCCATTGTGGGTAGTTTTAAATGTCGCGGGCTTTGTCCTCGTATTCAAACCCTCGAAACTATACAATCTAAATGCTACGTCAAACAATTAAAGAAAAACGCTACGTAAAACAGGTTCATATCCCAGTCCATCGAATCAACATTGCATGACCGGACCAAAAAAACATAGTTTATCGGTAAATCCATATTGCAAATAACTTAAACAGTTTGTCTAATTCACATCTAGATGTTTTTTAAAGATGTCACATCTAAGCTCCCACAAATATATATATAATGCAGCAAAAAGAAATAAAAAAACTAGGACAAAAAAATAGACCATAAACAGAGTGAAAATCAGCTTAGATGTGACATAGTTATGTCACATCTAGATGTGTCCTAGACAGACCCTAACTTAAAACATAGTTAAAATACGAACATGACGGGAAAGGACAGATGAAATCACACCATGTCCTTGCCGGCTCCTTCCCCTTCCTCTTTCGGTCATCGGCACGGTTGTGCCCCTCCTCTGTGTAGGCGCCTTGCTCAAGCAGTGGCCTCCTCAATGCGATGCGGAGGGGCATCTCCTCCACGTAGATGTTCGAGCCAACGGATTATGAACCCGAGCCACCGCTGCTTTCGTCGCCGGCCATCGGATCGGATGTGAGGGGACCAGAAGTGGAGTGGGCGAAGAGGGGAGTGAAGTGGAGTTCGGATTGACCGATGTCTAGGGTTTTACGGATGAGGATGTTTATGGGGTCGGGGTGGGTCGGGCTGATATGGCGGGCGCGCCCGAGCCGGCTCAAATCCGCCCAATATTTAGACTGGATATGAGAGGTGTCGGTCAACCCAGGCGTTTAACACTCGTTTGAGACGCCCGGTTGGGTCACTTTTTATGACCAGTGAGTGATCGGGCGGGCCGCCCGAGCATTCAAGGCCGTTTTGGGAGCCAAAGCGTGCTAGTTTTTTTTTCTGATAAAGGGCGCTCTTATTAACTCAAAATATAGTATCAAGAGGATATAAAACATGATGAGTAACACCCGGCCTTTGTATAACAAAGATGCACATAGCCAAACACCAAAAGTCTAACAAAAAATAAAAATAAATGAGAAACCGACATATCGGCAACAGTAGAGTCATATGGGACTAACACTCTGCGTATACCGAAGAAGGTGGTGGGCCGATCCGGAGATTATGTTGCCACCCGTGTTAGGTAAAAACCTTCTTGGCCACCCGCTCCAACCGCATACACACCGCCTTGAACAGCAGTTAGTATCACGTTCGTTGTAGCATAGACCACATACGAAATGAGTGCGTACATAAAAAATTACCTGCAAAGCACAAGAGTTTATGTTATTGAAAACCAAATTATTTCTATATAGCCAAAGCAACCACAATAAGTCATACGCTCCCATCCTCAAGAACGATTTGAAGCTATTTGAAATCTCGTCCAACCAATGACCAAAAATATTATCAACACTTGTGGATGGATATAAATTAGACATTATTTGGATGATTGACCATATAGAACGCGCAAGCTGGCACTGGAAAAAATGTGTTTGATTGTCTTTTGGCCTTTTGGCCTACAAACCACGCTTCATTTGACCAGCCTATACTTTTTATTTTCACTATCTCTTTGCCAAAACAATCTGAATCTAAAATAATCTAATCTTTGCAAGACCCCTTTTGGGATTTGGAAAAAATAAAGCATATAGAGAACCATATTTGTGAGGACATAATTGATCAAGACTAGTCGTCCTCCAACAGAGAGCAACTTATCTTTCTAACTGCTCAACCGTTTCTCTAAACGCTCCTCTACATGTTTCCATTCCGCATTTGTGAGACGCCGATAATGAATTAGTATTTTCAAATATTTAATTGGAATTGGCCTTACGCACACCCAAACAGGTCAGCGTAATCGCTGCCACCTCACTGGCTTCTACAAAGCAGTATTGTTCACTTTTATGGAAGTTAATTTTAAGGCCCGACATTTGGTCAAACACTGAAAGCAATAGTTTCAACTTTTGAGCCTTGTCCAGGTTATGTTCCATAAAAAGAATTGTATCATCGGCATATTACAGAATAGATAGGCCACCATCCACAAGGTGTGGCACTACTCCTGCAATCTAACCATCCTACTTGGCACGATCAATCAAAAAAGCCAACATGTCCGCAACAATGTTAAATAACATTAAAGACATGGGGTCACCCTGACATAGTCCTTTTTTTGTCTAAAAGTAATGGCCTACATCATCATTAACCTTCATGGCCACACTACCTCTAGTGACAAAATTTTGGATCCACTTGCGCCATTTATCGGAGAATCCTTTCATTCTCGGGGCTACTTGAAGGAATGACCATTTGACCTTGTCATAAGCCTTTTGAAAGTCAATATTTAAAACTACTCCACTCATGTTTTTTCGGTGCATCTCGTGAACGGTCTCATGTAGGATTACTACTCCATTGAGTATATTTCTTCCTTGCATGGAAGTTGTTTGAGATGGTTGTATGACATGGCCAGCAACCGTGTTTATCCTATTAGTAGCCACTTTGGTGAAAATCTTGAAGCTAACATTAAGGAGACATATGGGTCTATATTGCTGGATCCGCTCAACATCCTTAATTTTTGGCAACAAAATGATCTCACCCAAATTAAGCCTGAATAGTTCAAGTTGGCCGGCATGATGACAATTCAATAACTCCAATAGATCAGTCTTGATGACATCCCAGGAATTCTGATAGAATTCTGCGGGGAGGCCATCAATACCAGGAGCTTTGTTATGTTCCATTTGGAATACCACAACTCTCACCTCCTCTTCAGAGAAAGGTGTTGTGAGGATACCGTTCTCTTCTCTCGTGACCTGTGGAATATCATCTATTCGGGTCTCATCAAGGGTGAAATTCCCTTCATCCATCGCCCATAAAAGAGATTTGTAGTATTTAAGGATATAACTTTTGAGCTTTGTGTGACCTTCGATCCTCCCCTCCTCTTGTTGGAGACTAAAAATACACTTCTTCCTATGCCGGCCATTGGTGACCAATTGGAAATATCATGTATTATTGTCTCCCTTCAAGATGAAGTTGGCTTAGGATCTTTGGTAATATTTGATTTCCTCTTCACGCAGAAGACGTGCAATCTTCTCATTGGATTGATTTTTTAATTCAATCTCTTGTTGAGACAAGATGTGAGTTTGTGCGATTTTATCGAGGTCATCAATAATAGTTGAGAGGTGTTGCTTTTCTTTTTTGTACAACCCATTGTTGTGTTTCGCCCATCCAGAGATGTATTGCCTTATGGCCCTTATTTTAAAATTCCATCTCTGAATAGGTGTACGACCAACGGTGGGCCTCTCCCATACTTTCTTGATTATGTCTGCAAAGCCTTCCCGTTGTAGCCATCCCAAATCAAACTTGAAAGGGTGGCGAGAAGATGGGCTTGTAGATTTAGAATCAAGAATGATGGACGCATGATCTGATAGTGCCTCGATTCGCTCTAGGGCATGCATTGTTACCATTGAAAATTTTAACCCTCATTCGGTATCCATGAGTACCCTATCGAGCTTCTCCTATGTCGGCATGGAACGACTATTGGCCCAGGTGAATTGCCTCCCCGACATACTCGCTTCCCGAAGATTCAAACCGTCAATCACAACATTGAATAGGAAAGGCCAATGAGTGTCAAAAAAATTATTATTTTTCTCTTTCTGGTATCTAAAGATATTAAAATCCCCTCCAATAAGCATTGGATGTGGGTTATCTTTAGCCAGGTTCACCAATTCCCGAAGGCTAGAGCGTGCTAGTAGTAGTATAGTACCGCACTAAGCTCGCCAAATGGCTAATACTCCCTTCTTCCTTTTTTACTCTTTGCATGTAAGATTTGTCTGAAGTCAAAAGTTTGACCGATTTTATTAAAATAATACCAACATTCATAACATGAAATTAGATGCATTATGAAATTAATATAATATCGTATGGGTTTCGTATTGTAAATACTGATATTTTTTAATATAAATTTGGTCAAACTTTATTGAGTTTGACTTCAAACAAATCTTATATACAGAGTAAAAAGAAAACTATGGGAGTGCTAAAGGAAGGTTGATGTGCTTCCCGAGCAAAAGCAAGTTTGGGCCATAGATGTCCGCCTAAGAGAAACTCTAGCAGAGTCAGCATATTGACACCCTCTTCATGTGGATACAGAGGATACCGAGTCAAACCGTCGATACAAAGTCATTATAAAACATGCTTTGATTCTTTTTTATGGGACCCACTTACCAGTGGGTACAAGACATTTTCTTTCTCAGTAATGGAATTTTTTAACTAGGATTCCATTAAGATTAACAGAATTGATTTCAAGAAGGATTACAACTAGGATTCAGACTAACATAAAACTACGGTTCTCTAAATCCAAGTATGTGCTCTTCTATCTCTTGGAAGTGACCTTGCACGCGCGGGAGGGGGCGTCTTGGATGCCACAACCTTCATAGCCAAGCAATCGACAAACAAGTGTGCGTTCTGGATGCTGGATACAACCACATACTTGAAGGCCGGCGTGAGTGCGGCTCCCATTCCGCGAAGGCAGCCGTCAAGATGCAGTCGAGAACTCGAGGGTGACATGCATGCGGGCGCACCCTGATACGTCTCCAACGTATCTATACTTTTTGATTGCTCCATGCTATATTATCTACTGTTTTGGACATTATTGGGCTTTATTATCCATTTTTATATTATTTTTGGGACTAACCTATTAACCGGAGGCTCAGCCCAAAATTGATGTTTTTTTTGCCAATTTTAGGGTTTCAAAGAAAAGGAATATCAAACGGAGTCCAAACGGAATGAAACTTTCGGGAACGTGATTTTCTCACCGAACATGATCCAGGAGACTTGGACCCTATGTCAAGCAACCAACAAGGAAGCCACGAGGTAGGGGGCACGCCTACCCCTCCCCCCCCCCCAGCACACCCTCCACCCTCGTGGCCCCCCTGTTGCTCCACCGACATACTTCTTCCTCCTATATATACCTACGTACCGCCAAACGATCAGATACAGAGCCAAAACCCTAATTCCACCGCCGCAGCTTTCTATATCCACGAGATCCCATCTTGGGGCCTGTTCCGGAGCTCCGCCGGAGGGGGCATCGATCACGAAGGGCTTCTACATCAACACCATAGCCTCTCCGATGAAGTGTGAGTAGTTTACCTCAGACCTTCGGGTCCATAGTTATTAGCTAGATGGCTTCTTCTCTCTTTTTGGATCTCAATACAAAGTTCTCCCCCTCTCTTGTGGAGATCTATTCGATGTAATCTTCTTTTGCGGTGTGTTTGTTGAGATCGATGAATTGTGGGTTTATGATCAAGTTTATCTATGAACAATATTTGAATCTTCTCTGGATTCTTTTATGTATGATTGGTTATCTTTGCAAGTCTCTTCGAATTATCAGTTTGGTTTAGCCTACTAGATCGATCTTTCTTGCAATGGGAGAAGTGCTTAGCTTTGGGTTCAATCTTGCGGTGTCCTTTCCCAGTGACAGTAGGGACAGCAAGGCATGTATTGTATTGTTGCCATCGAGGATAACAAGATGTTTTTTTATCATATTGCATGAATTTATCCCTCTACATCATGTCATCTTGCTTAAGGCGTTACTCTGTTCTTATGAACTTAATACTCTAGATGCATGCTGGATAGCGGTTGATGTGTGGAGTAATAGTAGTAGATGCAGGCAGGAGTCGGTCTACTTGTCTTGGACGTGATGCCTATATACATGATCATACCGAGATATTCTCGTAACTATGCTCAATTCTGTCAATTGCTCAACAGTAATTCGTTCACCCACCGTAAAATATCTATGCTCTAGAGAGAAGCCACTAGTGAAACCTATGGCCCCCGGGTCTATCTTCATCATATTAATCTTCCAATACTTAGTTATTTTCATTGCTTTTATTTTATTTTGCATCTTTATCATAAAAATACCAAAAATATTATCTTATCATATCTATCAGATCTCACTCTCGTAAGTGACTGTGTAGGGATTGACAACCCCTTATCGCGTTGGTTGCAAGGATTTTATTTGTTTTGTGTAGGTACGAGGGACTCACGCGTAGCCTCCTACTGGATTGATACCTTGGTTCTCAAAAACTGAGGGAAATACTTACGCTACTCTGCTGCATCACCCTTTCCTCTTCAAGGGAAAACCAACGCAAGTGCTCAAGAGGTAGCAAGAAGGATTTCTGGCGCCGTTGCCGGGGAGGCTCACGCGAAGTCAAGTTAAAATTTTATCTCCCGTCAACGAGCCATTTCCGACGCCGTTGCCGGGGAGGTCTACGCAAAAGTCATACCAAGTACCCATCACATACCCTTATCTCCCGCATTACATTATTTGCCATTTGCCTCTCATTTTCCTCTCCCCCACTTCACCCTTGCCATTTTATTCGCCCTCTCTCTCTCTATCCACCCTCTCTTTCTCCATTTGCCTCTTTTTGCCCGTTCCTCGTTTGCTTGTGTGTTGGATTGCTTGCTTGTCACGATGGCTCAAGATAATACTAAATTGTGTGACTTTACCAATACCAACAACAATGATTTTATTAGCACTCCAATTGCTCCCCTTACCGATGCTGAATCTTGTGAAATTAATGCTGCTTTGCTGAATCGTGTCATGAAATATCCGTTTTCCGGCCTTCCTAGTGAAGATGCCGCTACCCATCTAAACAGCTTCGTTGATTTGTGTGATATGCAAAAGAAGAAAGATGTGGACAATGATATTGTTAAATTGAAGCTATTTCCTTTTTCGCTTAGAGATCGTGCTAAAAATTGGTTTTCGTCTTTGCCTAAAAATAGTATTGATTCGTGGAATAAGTGCAAATATGCTTTTATCTCTAAGTATTTCCCTCCCGCTAAGATCATCTCTCTTAGAAACGATATTATGAATTTTAAGCTACTTGATCATGAACATGTTCCACAAGCTTGGGAGAGGATGAAATTAATGATACGTAATTGCCCAACACATGGTTTGAATTTGTGGATGATTATACAAATTTTTTATGCCGGATTGAATTTTGCTTCTAGAAATCTTTTAGATTCGGCCGCGGGAGGCACTTTTATGGAAATCACTTTAGGAGAAGCTACTAAACTCCTAGATAATATTATGGTTAATTATTCTCAATGGCACACTGAAAATCTACTAATAAGAAAGTGCATGCGATAGAAGAAATTAATGTTTTGAGTGGAAAGATGGATGAACTTATGAAATTATTTGCTAATAAATGTGTTTTTTCTGATCCTAATGATATGCCTTTGTCTACTTTGATTGAGAATAATAACGAATCTATGGATGTGAATTTTGTTGGTAGGAATAATTTTGGTAACAACGCGTATAGAGGAAACTTTAATCCTAGGCCTTATCCTAGTAATTCCTCTAATAATTATGGTAATTCCTACAACAATTCTTATGGAAATTATAATAAGTTGCCCTCTCATTTTGAATCTAATATTAAAGAATTTATTACTTCACAAAAGAATTGATGATTTGGCTAGGAACGTTGATAGGATTTCTCTTGATGTTGATTCTTTGAAACTTAGATCTATTCCACCTAAGCATGATATCAATGAATCTCTCAAAGCCATGAGAATTTCCATTGATGAGTGCAAAAAAAGAACTGCTAGGATGCGTGCTAAGAAAGATTCCTTTATAAGAGCGTGTTCTTCTAGTTTCCATGATAATAAAGATGAAGATCTAAAAGTTATTGATGTGTACCCTATTAAATCTTTGTTTTGCAATATGAATCTTGATAATGATGGGACTAAATATGATCCACCTTTACCTAGATGATGTTCCAAGAATTCGGAGTCTTTGGATCATGATGCTAAAATTGATAAAAGTGGGATTGAAGAAATCAAAACTTTAAATATTGATGAACCCACTATTTTGGATTTCAAGGAATTTAATTATGATAATTGCTCTTTGATAGATTGTATTTACTCGTTTCAATCCGTGCTAAATTCTCCTCATGCTTATAGCCAAAATAAATATTTTACTAAACATATCGTTGATGCTTTGATGCAATCTTATGAAGAAAAACTTGAGTTGGAAGTTTCTATCCCTAGAAAGCTTTATGATGAGTGGGAGCCAACTATTAAAATTAAAATTAAAGATCATGAATGCTATGCTTTGTCTGATTTGGGTGCTAGTGTTTCCACGATTCCAAAGACTTTGTGTGATTTGTTAGGTTTCCGTGATTTTGATGATTGCTCTCTAAACTTGCACCTTGCGGATTCCACTATTAAGAAACCTATGGGAAGAATTAATGATGTTCTTATTGTTGCAAATAAGAATTATGTGTCCGTAGATTTTATCGTTCTTGACATAGATTGCAATCCTTCATGTCCTATTATTGTTGGTAGACCTTTCCTTAGAACGATTGGTGCAATTATTGATATGAAGGAAGGAAATATTAGATTCCAATTTCCGTTAAGGAAAGGCATGGAACACTTTCCTAGAAAGAAAATTAAATTACCTTATGAATCTATTATGAGAGACACTTATGGGTTGCCTACCAAAGATGGCAATACCTAGATCTATCCTTGCTTTTTATGCCTAGCTAGGGGCGTTAAACGATAGCGCTTGTTGGGAGGCAACCCAATTTTATTTTTATTCCTTGATTTTTGTTCCTCTTTGATAATAAATAAATTATCCAGCCTCTGTTTTGGTTGTGTTTTTTGTTCTTAATTAGTGTTTGTGCCAAGTAGAACCGTTGAGAAGACTTGGGGAAAGTCTTGTTAATCTTGCTGTAAAAAACAGAAACTTTAGCGCTCACGAGAACTACTGTCATTTTATTTGGAAAGTGCTATTTAGTTAATTATTTTTTCAGATGATTAATAGATAAATTCCTCACGTCCAGAAATTTATTTTAGAATTTTTGGGGTTCCATATCTTGCGCTAGCTACAGATTACTACAGACTGTTCTGTTTTTGACAGATTCTGTTTTTCGTGTGTTGTTTGCTTATTTTGATGAATCTATGGCTAGTAAAATAGTTTATAAACCATAGAGAAGTTGTAATACAGCAGGTTTAACTCTAATATAAATAAATAATGAGTTCATTACAGTACCTTGAAGTGGTGATTTATTTTCTTTCGCTAACGGAGCTCACGAGTTTTCTACTTTAAGTTTTGTGTTGTGAAGTTTTCAAGTATTGGGTAAAGATTTGATGGATTATGGAACAAGGAGTGGCAAGAGCCTAATCTTGAGGATGCCCATGAAACCCCAAGATAATCTAAGGACACCTAAAAGCCAAAGCTTGGGGATGCCCCGGAAGGCATCCCCTCTTTCATCTACTTCTATTGGTAACTTTACTTGGAGCTATATTTTTATTCACCACATGATATGTGTTTTGCTTGGAGCGTCTTGTATGATTTGAGTCTTTATTTGTTAGTTTACCACAATCATATTTGCTGTACACACCTTTTGAGACACACACACATGATTCGGAAATTATTAGAATACTCTATGTGCTTCACTTATATCTTTTGAGTTATATAGTTTTGCTCTAGTACTTCACTTATATCTTTTAGAGCACGGTGGTGGATTTGTTTTATAGAAACTATTGATCTCTCATGCTTCACTTAGATTATTTTGAGAGTCTTAAATAGCATGGTAATCCACTTAAATAATCCTAATATGCTAGGTATTCAAGATTAATAAAAAAATTCTTATGAGTGTGTTGAATACTATGAGAAGTTTGAAACTTGATAATTGTTTTGAGATATGGAGATGGTGATATTAGAGTCATGCTAGTCGAGTAGTTGTGAATTTGAGAAATGCTTGTGTTGAAGTTTGTGATTCCCGTAGCATGCACGTATGGTGAACCGTTATGTGATGAAGTCAGAGCATGATGCATTTATTGATTGTCCTCCTTATGAGTGGCGGTCGGGGACGAGCGATGGTCTTTT
This sequence comes from Triticum monococcum, assembly GCA_034509565.1. NCBI lineage: Eukaryota > Viridiplantae > Streptophyta > Magnoliopsida > Poales > Poaceae > Triticum > Triticum monococcum. Next base: position 683,206,975 of record CM067842.1, read on the forward strand.
CCTACCAATCTATCCCCCTAGGAGCATGCACGTAATACTTTGCTTTGATAACTTGTAGATTTTTGCAATAAGTATATGAGTTCTTTATGACTAATGTTGAGTCCATGGATTATACGCACTCTCACCCTTCCATCATTGCTAGCCTCTCTAATACCGCGCACCTTTCGCCGGTATCATACACCCACCATAAACCTTCCTCAAAACAGCCACCATACCTACCTATCATGGCATTTCCATAGCCATTCGGAGATATATTGCCATGCAATTTTCCACCGTTCCGTTTATCATGACACGCTCCATCATTGTCATATTGCTTTGCATGATCATGTAGTTGACATCGTATTTGTGGCAAAGCCACCTTTGATAATTCTTTCATACATGTCACTCATGAGTCATTGCATATCCCGGTACACCGCCGGAGGCATTCATGTAGAGTCATATTTTGTTCTAAGTATCGAGTTGTAATTCTCGAGTTGTAAGTAAATAGAAGTGTGATGATCATCATTATTAGAGCATTGTCCCAGTGAGGAAAGGATGATGGAGACTATGATTCCCCCATAAGTCGGGATGAGACTCCGGACGAAAAAAGAGGCCAAAAAAAGGAGAAAAGGCTCAAGTTTAAAAAAATGAGAGAAAAAGAGAGAAGGGACAATGCTACTATCCTTTTACCACACTTGTGCTTCAAAGTAGCACCATGATCTTCATGATAGAGAGTCTCATATGTTGTCACTTTCATATACTAGTGGGAATCTTTCATTATAGAACTTGGCTTGTATATTCCAATGATGGGCTTCCTCAAAATGCCTTAGGTCTTCGTGAGCAAGCGAGTTGGATGCACACCCACTTAGTTCATTTTGTTGAGCTTTCATACATTTATAGCTCTAGTGCATCCGTTGCATGGCAATCCCTACTCACTCACATTGATATCTATTGATGGGCATCTCCATAGCCCATTGATACGCCTAGTTGGTGTGAGCCTATCTTCTCCCTTTTTTGTCTTCTCCACAATCACCATTCTATTCCACCTATAGTGCTATGTCCATGGCTCACGCTCATGTATTGCGTGAAGATTGAAAAGTTTGAGAACATTAAAAGTATGAAACAATTGCTTGGCTTGTCATCGGAGTTGTGCATGATTTAAATACTTTGTGTGGTGAAGATGGAGCATAGCCAGACTATATAATTTTGTAGGGATAACTTTCTTTGGCCATGTTATTTTGAGAAGACATAGTTGCTTAGTTAGTATGCTTGAAGTATTATTATTTCTATGTTAATATTAAACCTTTATCTTGAATCTTTCGGATCTGAATATTCATGCCACAATTAAGAAGAATTACATTGAAATTATGCCTAGTAGCATTCCACATCAAAAATTCTGTTTTTATCATTTACCTACTCGAGGACGAGCAGGAATTAAGCTTGGGGATGCTTGATACGTCTCCAACGTATCTATAATTTTTGATTGCCCCATGCTATATTATCTACTATTTTGGACATTATTGGGCTTTATTATCCATTTTATATTATTTTTGGGACTAACCTATTAACCGGAGGCCCAGCCCAGAATTGTTGTTTTTTGCCTATTTTAGGGTTTCAAAGAAAAGGAATATCAAACGTAGTCCAAACGGAATGAAACCTTCGGGAACATGATTTTCTCACCGAACATGATCCAGGAGACTTGGACCCTACGTCAAGCAACCAACAGGGAAGCCATGAGGTAGGGGGCGCGCCTACCCCCCTCCCAGGCGCGCCCTCCACCCTCGTGGGCCCCCTGTTGCTCCATTGACATACTTCTTCCTCCTATATATACCTACGTACCCCTAAACGATCAGATACGGAGCCAAAACCCTAATTCCACCGTCGCAACTTTCTGTATCCACGAGATCCCATCTTGGGGCCTGTTCCGGAGCTCTGCCGGAGGGGGCATCGATCACGAAGGGCTTCTACATCAACACCATAGCCTCTCCGATGAAGTGTGAGTAGTTTACCTCAGACCTTCGGGTCCATAGTTATTAGCTAGATGGCTTCTTCTCTCTTTTTGGATCTCAATACAAAGTTCTCCCCCTCTCTTATGGAGATCTATTCGATGTAATCTTCTTTTGCGGTGTGTTTGTTGAGACCGATGAATTGTGGGTTTATGATCAAGTTTATCTATGAACAATATTTGAATCTTCTCTGAATTCTTTTATGTATGATTGGTTATCTTTGCAAGTCTCTTCGAATTATCAGTTTGGTTTGGCCTACTAGATTGATCTTTCTTGCAATGGGAGAAGTGCTTAGCTTTGGGTTCAATCTTGCGGTGTCCTTTCCCAGTGATAGTAGGGGCAGCAAGGCACGTATTGTATTGTTTCCATCGAGGATAACAAGATGTTTTTTTTATCATATTGCATGAATTTATCCCTCTACATCATGTCATCTTGCTTAAGGCGTTACTCTGTTCTTATGAACTTAATACTCTAGATGCATACTGGATAGCGGTCGATGTGTGGAGTAATAGTAGTAGATGCAGGCAGGAGTCGGTCTACTTGTCTTGGACGTGATGCCTATATACATGATCATACCTAGATATTCTCATAACTATTCTCAATTCTGTCAATTGCTCAACAGTAATTCGTTCACCCACCGTAAAATATCTATGCTCTCGAGACAAGCCACTAGTGAAACCTATGGCCCCCAGGTCTATCTTCATGATATTAATCTTCCAATACTTAGTTATTTTCATTGCTTTTATTTTACTTTGCATCTTTATGATAAAAATACCAAAAATATTATCTTATCATATCTCACTCTCGTAAGTGACCGTGTAGGGATTGAGAACCCCTTATCGCGTTGGTTGCGAGGATTTATTTGTTTTGTGTAGGTACGAGGGACTCGCGCCTAGCCTCCTACTGGATTGATACCTTGGTTCTCAAAAACTGAGGGAAATACTTACGCTACTTTGCTGCATCACCCTTTCCTCTTCAAGGGAAAACCAACGCAAGTGCTCAAGAGGTAGCACGCCCGAAGGCTGATTCAGCCTTATGGCGTGCGTTACACCGTCTCCCAGAACTCTCTCTCGGTGTTGTCCTATTCGGTCTCACAGGGTAAAGGTTCACGAGGAGGGTGCGGTCGTACCGACATCTCGATGGAGGTGATTGCGGTAGCGATGAGAAAGGAAAGAGAGGGGACGAGGTGGCATCCGACTTAGCAGGTGAGTGTGATGGCGACAACGACTAGGCCTGGGGAGTGTTATTATCCTCATAGGAGCTCGCTCTAGTAGGAAACAGAGGCTGATTTGCCTCGTGCAGGTGCAGAACAAGTATTGATTTACCAAGTGCAGGTGAAAAACACAGCACACCGATAATCCGCATTCTTCCATGTGGAAATGTGGTTGCAACATTGGCAGGGGCGGAAGCGGCAAAACAACCAAGCCATTTGCCGGGTTGCAAGCGGTAGGAAAAGGTCGGGCTGAAACTTCCCTCCCGTAGGAGCGGATGGCACGCGCTCCAAACCAACGCCACCAGCCTCCAAATATAATGGCTCGCAGGCTAGATATTAAGCACCCTCCGTCAATTATGGCGAGTCTAATTTCAAAAACAACAACTAGCAAGTCTGATAGAGTGCATTCTTTTTGGCCAAAATAACCATATGGATGGTTTATTTGCCACCAGCCTGATATGGAGAGCTTCCATGGTACTCAATCCATTTGAGTTTACTGCACCTCCTCACATTTAGTGTCCAGTTTTAACTATAAAATTAACTAATAAAATATAAACTATACGTCACGAAATTATATAATGAGAATCCTCTTTCAAATACAAATCTAATGGTATACTTTTTCTATAACATATACATCATTTTTCATACATAACATAAGGTGCTGCTGGTCAATTGGAAATCCTCAAAAATATCGTCCGTCAAATAGGTCAAACGAGAAACCGAGATAAGGAAAAAATAGCTCATGTAGGCATGTAGCCAATTTTGTAAGGATCCATTGAAGATCTTAGGCCTCTTTCAATGCATTGGTGCTAAGGTGGGGTGCTAAATGCGTTAAAAAGCTTAGCAACTACTCTCTTCAATGCATGGGTGCTTAACTTTTGTAGCAAAGCCTTCCCCATTTAATGTTTTAACACCAAAACACTGATACGTCTCCGTCGTATCTAAAAAAAAATCCTACGCACACGCAAGATCATGGTGATGCACAGCAACGAGAGGGGAGAGCGTTGTCTACGTACCCACGCAGACCGACTGCGGAAGCGTTGACACAACGTAGAGGAAGTAGTCGTGCGTCTTCCCGATCCGACCGATCCAAGCACCGTTACTCCGGCATCTCCGAGTTCTTAGCACACGTACAGCTCGATGACGCTCCCCGGGCTCCGATCCAGCAAAGCTTCGGGGATGAGTTCTGTCAGCACAACGGCGTGGTGACGATCTTGATGTTCTACTGTCGCAGGGCTTCGCCTAAGCACCGCTACAATATGATCAAGGTGGAATATGGTGGCAGGGGGCACCGCACACGGCTAAGGAACGATCTCAATGATCAACTTGTGTGTTCTAGGGTGCCCCCTTGCCTCCGTATATAAAGGATCCAAGGGGGAGGGGTTCGGCCGGCCCTATGGAGGCGCAGGAGGAGTCCTACTCCTACCAGGAGTAGGACTCCCCCCCTTTTCCTAGTCCAAGTAGGAGTCCTTCCATGTAGTAGGAGTAGGAAACAAGGAAGGGGTGCAGCCCCTCCCCCTAGTCCAATTCGGACTAGGCCTTGGGGGGGGGGGCGCGGCCTGCCCTAGGAAGCCCCTCTCTCTTTCCCGTATGGCCCAATAAGGCCCAATACTACTCCCGGCGAACTCCCGTAACTCTCCGGTACTCCGAAAAATACCCGAATCACTCGGAACCTTTCCGAAGTCCGAATATAGTCGTCCAATATATCGATCTTTATGTCTCGACCATTTTGAGACTCCTCATCATGTCCCCGATCTCATCCGGGACTCCGAACTCCTTCGCTACATCAAAACTCATAAACTCATAATATAACTGTCATCGAAACCTTAAGCGTGCGGACCCTACGGTTCAAGAACAATGTAGACATGACCGAGACACGTCTCCGGTCAATAACTAATAGCGGGACCTGGATGCCCATATTGGCTCCTACATATTCTACGAAGATCTTTATCGGTCAGACCGCATAACAACATACATTGTTCCCTTTGTCATCGGTATGTTACTTGCCCGAGATTCGATCGTCGGTATCCAATACCTAGTTCAATCTCGTTACGGCAAGTCTCTTTACTCGTTCCGTAATACATCATCTCGCAACTAACTCATTAGTTGCAATGCTTGCAAGGCTTATGTGATGTGCATTACCGAGAGGGCCCAGAGATACCTCTCCGACATTCGGAGTGACAAATCCTAATCTCGAAATACGCCAACCCAACATGTACCTTTGGAGACACCTGTAGAGCTCCTTTATAATCACCCAGTTACGTTGTGACGTTTGGTAGCACACAAAGTGTTCCTCCGGCAAATGGGAGTTACATAATCTCATAGTCATAGGAACATGTATAAGTCATGAAGAAAGCAATAGCAACATACTAAACGATCGAGTGCTAAGCTAATGGAATGGGTCATGTCAATCAAATCATTCAACTAATGATGTGATCCCGTTAATCAAATAACAACTCTTTGTTCATGGTTAGGAAATATAACCATCTTTGATTAACGAGCTAGTCAAGTAGAGGCATACTAGTGACACTCTGTTTGTCTATGTATTCACACATGTATTATGTTTCCAGTTAATACAATTCTAGCATGAATAATAAACATTTATCATGATATAAGGAAATAAATAATAACTTTATTATTGCCTCTAGGGCATATTTCCTTCACTTTTGCCCTTGTTTTGGACTCTAATTTGTATGATTTGAATGGAACTAACCCGAACTGACGCTGTTTTCAGCAGAATTACCATGGTGTTGTTTTATTTGCAGAAAACAAATATTCTCGGAATGACCTGAAACTCCACGGGAGGTCTTAGAAAAAATAATAAAAAATCCTCGCCAAATATGAAGACCAGGGGGGCCACACCCTTTCCACGAGGGTGGGGGGCGCCCCCCTAGGGTGCGCCCCCTACCTCGTGGGCCCCTTGGAGACTCTCCGACGCTAACTCCAACTCCATATATTGAGTTTCGATGAGAAAAAGGGAGAGAGAAGAAATCATCGCGTTTTACGATATGGAACCGCATCCGGCATAATTATCCATCACTGATCCGGTGCCTATGAGTTTTCCATATACTGGTTCTCGTTTATTTACTATCCCGCTGCTACTGTTACAATCACTACAAAATACCAAAAATATTACTTTTGTTGTCTTACTTTTGTTACCGTTACCACCACTATCATATTACTTTGCTACTAAACACTTTGCCGCAGATATTAAGTTTTCAGGTGTGGTTGAATTGACAACTTAGCTGCTAATACTTGAGAATATTCTTTGGCTCCCCTTGTGTCGAATCAATAAATTTGGGTTGAATACTCTACCCTCAAAAGCTGTTGCGATCCCCTATACTTGTGGGTTATCAAGACCTTTTCCTGGCGCCGTTGCCGGGGAGCATAGCTCTAATCTTTGAGTCACTTGGGATTTATATCTGCTGGACACTATGAAGAACTTGAGAGATCCAAAAACCAAGATCTATCCCTCAACTACAAGGGGAGGTAAGGAACTGCCATCTAGCTCTGCACTTGATTCACCTTCTGTTATGAGTAAGTTTGCGACACCTACACCTGCTTCTGCTATTCGTTCTGATATGTCGCATGTTATTGATGATGCCACTTCTGCTATGCATAATACTTATGATGAAACTACTTCTATGCCTGATACTACTGTGCCACTTAGTGATTTTCTAGAAGAACAAAATGCTAGGGCTAGAGAAAAAGAAGATATTGAATCTGAATACGATGATGATAGTGATGATGAAAATATGCCTGTTATTCCTAAAGGTTATCTTTTTGATAAAGATGCTTCTCTAGCTATTTTAGCTTGCAGAGATAGATATGAGCTTAAGAGGTTATTAATTAAATGGAACAAAGAAACACTTAGAGATAAAATGAAACCCGATCCTGCTTTTGCTACTTCACTTATATGTGTTCCTGATAAAGATTATGAATTCTCTGTTGATCCTGATATAATTACTTTGGTTGAATCTGATCCATTTTATGGCTATGAATCTGAAACTGTTGTGGCACATCTTACTAAGTTAAATGATATAGCTGCCATGTTCACCAATAATGAGAGATCACGTTACCTCTATTTACTCAAAATATTTCCGTTCTCATTAAAGGGCGATGCTAAGATATGGTTTAATTGTCTTGATCCTGGTTGTGTGCGTAGTCCCCAGGATATGATTTATTACTTCTCTGCTAAATATTTCCCTGCTCATAAGAAACAAGCTGCTTTGAGGGAAATATACAACTTTGTGCAAATTAAAGAAGAGAGTCTCCCACAAGCTTGGGGAGGCTTCTCAAGTTACTTAATGCTTCGCCTGATCATCCTCTTAAGAAACCTGAAATACTTGATATCTTTTATAATGGACTAACCGATGCTTCCAGAGATTACCTGGATAGTTGTGCTTGTTCTCTTTTCAGGGAAAGAACACCGAATGAAGCCGAAATTATATTGAATAATATGTTGACAAATGAAAATAATTGGGCACCTCCTGAGCCAGCTCCTGCTCCAATTACTGAGCCTATTCCTAAACCAACTCCGAAGAAGAGCAGTGTTCTATTTCTCAGTCCCGAAGATATGCAAGAGGCAAAGAAATCTATGAAAGAAAAAGGTACTAAAGCTGAAGACGCTAAGAATTTACCTCCTATTGAAGAAATACATGGTCTTAATTCATCGCCTGTTGAAGAAACTTATGATCTCAATTATTTATTTGTTGAAGAACCTCCTGATCCTAATATCCCGACACAGGTAGTAACGGTAAATTCTCTCTATAGATATGATAAAGCTGAAGTTCCTCCTACTAAAATTGCTAGTCAGCGCTTGGATGAGTTTGGTAACTTTATGTTTAAACAAGATGACTTCAATGCTTATTTTGGTAGACAATTAAAAGAAAATGCTTATATGATTAGACGCTTGGGTGATTATATGGCTGATATTAAGGGTGAACTTAAACTTATTAGCAAACATGCTTCTATGGTTACCACTCAAGTAGAACAAGTACTTAAAGCCCAAAAAGAAGTGCTTGATGAAATGAATAGTAAGAAAAATGATTATGTTGTCAGAGTGGCTACTAGAACTGGTAGAATGGCTCATAAACCTTTGTATCCTGAAGGCCACCCTAAGAGAATCGAGCAAGATTCTCAAAGAAATAATATTGATGTTCCTAGTTATTCTAAAAAGAAGAAGAAGAAAAATGATAGAACTGTGCAAACTTCTAGAGAACCTATTGTTGAACCACCTGATAATCCAAATGATATATCTATGTCTGATGCTGAAACACAATATGGTAATGAACATGAACCTAGTAAAAATATTAATAATGATGTTCATGATGATGCTCAACCTAGTAATGATAATGATGTAGAAATTGAACATGTTGTTGATCTTGATAACCCACAATCAAAGAATCAATGTTATGATAAAAGAGACTTTGTTGCTAGGAAACATGGTAAAGAAAGGGAACCTTGGGTTCAGAAACCCATGCCTTTTCCTCCAAAACCATCCAAGAAAAAGGATGATGAGGATTTTGAGCGCTTTGCTGAAATGATTAGGCCTATCTTTTTGCGTATGCGATTAACTGATGTGCTCAAAACAAATCCTTATGCTAAATATATGAAGGATATTATTACTAATAAAACAAAGATACCGGAAGCTGAGATTTCCACCATGCTTGCTAATTATACTTTAAGGGTGGAATACCAAAGAAACTTGGAGATCCCGGGGTACCTACTATACCTTGCTCCATTAAAAGAAATTATATTAAAATTGCTTTATGTGATCTTGGAGCCGGTGTTAGTGTTATGCCTCTCTCTTTATATCGTAGACTTGACTTGAATAAGTTGACACCTACCAAAATATCTTTGCAAATGGCTGATAAATCAACTGCTGTACCTGTCGGTATTTGTGAGGATGTGCCTGTTGTAGTTGCAAACGTTACTATTTTAACGGACTTTGTTATACTTGATATTCCCGAGGATGATAGTATGTCTATTATTCTTGGAAGACCTTTTCTTAATACTGCAGGGGCTGTTATTTTTTTGCAACAAAGGCAATGTCACTTTTCATGTTAATGATAATGAGCATACGGTACACTTTCCGAGGAAACAACCTCAAGTTCATAGTATCAACTCCATTGGAAAAATTCCATCGATTATATTTGGAGGTTTTGAATTTCCTCTTCCTACTGTCAAAAAGAAATATGGTATTCTTATTATTGGGGATGTGCATATCTCCGTTGAGGTAACTTAGTGTTATTCGAAATTTCTCCGATTTCATGATTTTCGGAATGAGTTTGTTAACAAGACTTGATCAACCTTGTTAGTGGATTCTTTTTGATGAGCATGAGATGAATGAAACTAGAAGCATAAACTTCTGTACCCTCTTTATATTTTCTATTATTTATATTAAATAAAGTAAAAATAGTATTTTTCTGTCTGTTATCTGATTATCCGTGCAATATAAAAAGGGACATTTATATCTATGCCCTTAATTTGCGCCCACTCTTAGATTTACCCCTAATTTCAAAGCCTGCTCAAATTTGCCCCTCCGTCATTAGGTGCACTTACAGAAATACCCTTATGTGCCATTACCGTCCGGTCAAAGCAGGTCAAAGCCGGTTAAAGGGCTTTGGCCGTCCTGAAAAAAATAGCAAAAAATTTCTAAAATATCTAAAAATTTGTGGGATCAAAGATACTCAGGTTCGCAAGGTGCCTGCAAAGTTTCGTGCTGTTTGTACATTCCAGGAGCTCGTGTCAGAGGAAAAACAATAAATATGTAAGCCCGTGAACTGTAAATTCAAAAAAATAGCAAGAAAATTCAAAAAAATATGAAATTTTTTGGCATCAAAGAGGCTCGGGTCTGCAAGCTGCGTGCAAATTTTTGTTGTGTTTGGACATTGGAGGGGCTTGTGGAGAAAAAAACAAAATTTGGCTCGGGAAAAAACTTTGGAAAAATGACTATTTTGTTTTTTCTTGCTAGAGCTCCTCGCATGTCATTTGATCACAAAAACTTGCAAGCACCTTGTGCACCCAAACCACTTTGATTCCAAAAAAATTCATATTTTTTTAAATTTTCTTGCTATTTTATTTCAAATTTATTGTTCACAAGCGTGCAGATTAACTATTTTTCCTCGCCACGAGCTCCTGGAATGTCTAAATAGCACGAAATTTTGCACACACCTTGGGCACATGAGTATCTTCGATCTCGCAAAATTTTAGATTTTTTTGCTATTTTTTTCAGGACGGTCAAAGCTGTTTGACCGGGCGGTAACGGCACAGAAGGGCATTTCTATAAGGGCACCTAACGGCGGAGGGGCAAATTTGAGCAGGCTTTCGAATTAGGGGTATATCTGATTAGGTGGTTCGAGTTAGGGACAGAAATGCAAATGGCCCATATAAAAATAACCCGAAAATAAAAGTCCTCAGAATGACATGCCAATTTAATATGATTTTTTCGGGAATATTTGAGGATTTACTGTGCAAAAATCACCGCGGGAGGAGCTGCCACCTGGCCACGAGGATGGTGGGCGCCCCCCCCCCCGTATAGGGCACGCCCCCTGCCTCATGGGCCCACGGTGGCCCTCCTCCACTTATCCTAGCACCCATCTTCTTCCTCTGTCTCATACAAACCCGAAAACCCAACTCAAGCACGAGTTCCAGCCACTTTTTCTGTGATTTTCGATCTCCTTGCTCAAAGCACCTCTTGCAAAACTGCTAGAGGTGATTGTTCCTTGGTATGTGACTCCTCCATTGGTCCAATTAGTTTTTGTTCTAGTGCTTTATTCATTGCAAATTTGTGCTGCATAGGTGACCATGTTCTTGAGGTTGCATTTCAAAATTATATGGTTCCAAGTAGTTCTAATGCTTGATATAGGCTCTAGGCACTTGTAGGAGTAGTTTCTATCAGTTTTATTGAGTTTGGTTACTTTTATTTTGAAGTTACTAAAAATTTCAGATTATTTCAGAAAATGATGAGGACATTATTGAGGGGCTCATCGAGCCAAAGCTCAAAGGAAAAGGCACCTAAGCCTAAGTATAATTTGCCACGCACCGCGGAGATTCGGGCGTGTGAATGGCCTTCTGAAGATTTCTTGAGAGCAGCCGATATCTATGAAGATTTTCAGGAATTGGCTCACAATGCAGGCCTCACCGCTTTCCTCCACGACCAATGCGATCAGTATCTCTTACTCACAAATACCTTTGTGCAAAACTTTTATTTTCATCCTAGGAACTCACCACCTACGGTGGAATTTCATTTATATGTTGAGCCTAAGGATATGTCACTTTATGATTTCTGTCGGATTTGTTTAGTCCCTTTTGAGGGCAAGACAGAAGAAACACATCATGATGATGTGGCTGGGTTTATTGATAATATCACTTTAGGAGAAACCAGGAAGGTTTTCGATGCACGAATCACTAGCATACATTTTCCTGTTTTGCGTTACTTTGCATTATTTGCTAGTCGTTGTTTAATTGGACGCGGAAATTCTGGAAACCTTCGTATCCTTGATTTAATTATTCTGCTCCAAGGTTTGTATAGTGATAACACTTTTAGTATGGGTGGTATTATTGCTAGACGGTTAAATATGAACCGTACTAAGGGCTCCATCTTTAGAGGCATCTATGCCACACGCCTAGCCACACATTTTAACATACCTATTAGGCATGCTGAGAAGGAAGAAAAGGTGCTGCCCCGTGTTTATCTAGATCACAAAAGTATGGTAGCACATGATTTTATTGTTAAGAATAGGGCAGGGGAGCTTAAATATCAATTGTTTTTTTAATAAACATCATCCCAAGACTATTACCTTGCCTGCTCCTTCTTTGCTTGATTTGACTGCAGGCACGTACCTTGTTCCGTTGGCGGCTATCCACGCCTACCGGAACCCTGCACCAGCTGAGGAGCCAGAGCCGGAACCACAATATGATCCTTCACGACAGTCTAACTATTAGTGGGATCCGGAGATGATTGCCAGCCAGTGGCAATCGGAGCCTTCTTCTTCATCATCACAGTACGACCCCAACAACTATTATTATGGATATCCGCCAGGCCAGCCGTGGCCATAGACCAACTTAGGCCAAAAGCCTAAGCTTGGGGGAGTACGTATTTCTCGCCGACATTACATTCATGTTCACACACACTCATTGCTAGATGTCGGTGCTCATACTTTTTCACTGTAATATCCATGCTAGTTTATTTTCTTTTGCCTGCTTTCTTCTTGTGTGTTTGTTAAACGTTAAGAAAAACCAAAAAAATTACTAGTAGTTTATTTTTCTGCTGTAGTAGTAATAACTAAAAAGAAAACCCAAAAATATTTCCCGTTCTTCTTCTCCTTGTTGGGAGCTTTCCCGTGTAAATAGTTTTATTTCTTTTCTTCTCTTTGGGGGTCAGTAGGAGAAGACCATAATTAAATTGTTGAAGTGGCTCTTATATGCATTATTGTTGAATTAACCCAAGAGCCCATATTGCCTTGTCTTCTCCTGTTTATTGAATGCCTGCAGATTCCAGCTTAGTCCAATGCACATGCACTCTTATTATTATTCACACCATCCAGTCGTGCAAGTGAAAGGCAATTATGATGATCTATGATGAACTGACTGAGAGGAGAAAAGCTGGTATGAACTCGACCTCTTTTGTTTTTGTAAATATGATGAGTCCCGCGTTCTTGATTCGGCTTATTATGAATAATCATGTTTGCAATGACAATTAGAGATCAGAGTTGCTTGTGCCATGCTTGATTAGCTATGAGTCATAATGATTTGCCTTGTGTGCCAACATGCTATTGAGATGGTTATGATGTGGTATGATGGGGTGGTATCCTCCTTTGAATGATTTAAGTGACTTGACTTGGCACATGTTCACGCATGTAGTTGAAACGAATCAACATAGCCTTCACGATATTTATGTTCATGGTGGATTATATCCTACTCATGCTTGCATCCAATGTTTATTAATTTAGTTGCATGTACATGGCTGTTGTCGCTCTCTAGTTGGTCGCTTCCCAGTCTTTTGCTAGCCTTCACCTGTACTAAGCGGGAATACTGCTTGTGCATCCAATCCCTTAAACCCCAAAGTTATTCCAGATGAGTCCACCATACCTTCCTATATGCGGTATCTACCTGCCGTTCCAAGTAAATTTGTATGTGCCAAACTCTAAATCTTCAAATAAACATTCTGTTTTGTATGCTCGAATAGCTCATGTATCAACAAAGGTTGTCCTTATCTTCCGTGTTAGGCGGGTTATTCTCAAGAGGAGTGGACTCCGCTCCTCACTCACGAGAAAATGGCTGGTCACCGGGATGCCCAGTCCCATGCTTTATGCAAACTAAATCAAAATTAATTGCAAACAAAACTCTCCCTGGGACCTGATGTATGTTGGAGGCACTCGTTGTTTCGAGCAAGCCATGGATTGATGCTTGTTGGTGGAGGGGGAGTATAAACTTTACCATTCTGTCTGGGAACCGCCTATAATGTGTTTAGCATGGAAGATATCGCCATCTCTTAGTTGCTACGTTGACAATGAAAGTATACCGCTCAAAATACAATTTATCTCTATTTCAAAACCGAGATCTGGCACCTCTACAAATCCATGCTTCCCTCTGCGAAGGGCCTATCCATTTACTTTTATGCTGAGTCATCACCCTCTTATTAAAAAGCACTAGCTGGAGAGCATAGCTGTCATTTGCATTCATCACTATTAATCTATGTTGGGTGTGACTATGATTGGATCTATTTTACCATGAATTACAATGTCTAGTCAGTCCTTGATCTTTAAAGGTGCTATGCATTTATGTTTTGCGGTCTCAGAAAGGGCTAGCGAGATACCATCTTGTTATATCATATTATGATTGTTTTGAGAAAGTGTTGTCATCCGAGATTTATTATTATGACTTTGCTAGTTGATTATGCTATTGATACGAGTAATTATGAGACCTGAGAGTTATTGCAAATGTGGTTAGTTATGATTTATGCTGAAAACTTGAATGCTGGCTTGACATAGTTACAACAACAAGAGCAAACATAGTTTGTAAACGTTTTTCTTTCTTTCAGTTTCTCAACTGAATTGCTTGAGGACAAGCAAGGGTTTGAGCTTGGGGGAGTTGATACGTCTCCGTCGTATCTACTTTTTCAAACACTTTTGCCCTTGTTTTGGACTCTAATTTGTATGATTTGAATGGAACTAACCCGGACTGACGTTGTTTTTAGCAGAATTACCATGGTGTTGTTTTATGTGCAGAAAACAAATATTCTCGGAATGACCTGAAACTCCACGGGAGGTCTTAGAAAAAACAATAAAAATCCTCGCCAAATATGAAGACCAGGGGGCCCACACCCTTTCCACGAGGGTGGGGGGCGCCCCCCCTAGGGCGCGCCCCCTACCTCGTGGGCCCCCTGGAGACCCTCCGATGCCAACTCCAACTCTATATATTGAGTTTCGATGAGAAAAAAAGGAGAGAGAAGAAATCATCGTGTTTTACGATACGGAACCGCATCCGGCATAATTATCCATCACTGATCCGGTGCCTACGAGTTTTCCATATATTGGTTCTCGCTTATTTACTTTCCCGCTGCTACTGTTACAATCACTACAAAATACCAAAAATATTACTTTTGTTGTCTTTACTTTTGTTACCGTTACCACCACTATCATATTACTTTGCTACTAAACACTTTGCTGCAGATACTAAGTTTCCAGGTGTGGTTGAATTGACAACTCAACTGCTAATACTTGAGAATATTCTTTGGCTCCCCTTGTGTCGAATCAATAGATTTGGGTTGAATACTCTACCCTCGAAAGCTGTTGCGATCCCCTATACTTGTGGGTTATCAAACACCCTCATGCATTGGTTAATAGTCATTTTGCATAGGTCCATGCCCTTAGCATCGTTTTCTCCCGGGGTCACCATAATGCTATCTCTTCTCTTTAATTGCTTTGCCACGTCACTTTTTTTTCCTATATGACATCCTTAGCACCGGTACATCTTGAAGTACTAAAAGGGCCTTACATTTTCCATACGTTACATGTGTGTCCGTCAATACAAGGCCACAAAACTCAAGGACGTGAACATGGTAACAGGAGTAATGTAAGTACTAGAAGAACCGAAAAATATTGGTGGGGTGGTAGGGATGCAGGAAACTCGGACGTGCAGATTGTGGCTCGTGGTCGACCAAACATAATACTACCACTCAGATTTGAGACTAATCCTTTTCTCTCCCTCCCTATCTACAGCAGCACAACGCACAACATGTAGTATGTGCCTATACTTTTTTCTGACAAGTGTAGTATGTGTACATACTGAAGCACTAATAAACCACGACGAAGTTTAGGCCACCTTCACTGCACGACCCTATCCCGTTCAGCCCCATTCATTTGAGGTAAAAGGGACAAATAAGATGGCCCAACGCGCGTCGGCCTGAACCCATCTGGTTCGTTTTGTGTCCGGGCCGAATCATTTCAAGCGCAAACATGCGCCGGGTTTAGGTTGCGGTGGACAACAAACGGCCGTGATGTTCGTCCGTGTCGGGGCCGCGTGGTAGGCGACCACCTACCTCCCACCCGCCAACATCAATGCGCACGCGCGGCCGGCCACATCTATCATCCGCCCAGGCAAACGGCCGCCGTCCTTCTTAAATGGGGAGGTCGTGGACCGATCGTCGTCCACACTCCCCACTCCAGCCCGCTGCCCCCTCGAAACCCAACACCCCCAAACCCTAGCCTGTCCCCATCCTCGAACTCGCTGGTCGGCCGCCTCGCAGCCATGGCTATGGAACCACGGCCGCAAGGGGAAGCATGACTGAGGGAGTCCTGGACTAAGGGGTCCTCGGGCGTCCGGCTTGTTAGTCATGGGCCGGACTGATGGGCTGTGAAGATACGAAGACCGAAGACTGCACCCGTGTCCGGATGGGACTCTCCTTGGCGTAGAAGGCAAGCTTGGCAACCGGATATGTAGATTCCATTCTTTGTAACTGACCTTATGTAACCCTAGATCCTCCCGGTGTCTATATAAACCGGAAGACTTAGTCTGGAGGGGGAGAATTCATTATCATAGCCATCCAAGCTAGACCTCTAGGGTTTAGCCATTACGATCTCGAGGTAGATCAACTCTTGTAATACTTGTATTCATCAATATCAATCAAGCAGGATGTAGGGTATTACCTCCATAGAGAGGGTCCGAACCTGGGTAAACATCATGTCCCTTGTCTCGTGTTACCATCGACCTTAGACGCACAGTTCGGGACCCCCTACCCGAGATCCGCCGGTTTTGACACCAATAATGTAACATCCCAAATTTTCAATTTGGAATGTTATACATTAGATCATCACTGCATATCATATTTTATTGCGTTTGGCCTGATCCAGAAATTCTACGCCACTCAAGGACCCACGGAGAGAGTTGGGGATTTCGTTATTTTCATATTTGAGTCTTCTCAAATTTTGAAAATAGGATCATTTGATTTTATTTATTTTATCTTCAATTATTTCTATTATAAAAATATGAGAGAGGGAATAAAATGACTTTCCCAAAACAAAGAAATATTGAGGATTTAATAAAAAATCAAATAAGATTTTATTTTGGAGTTTTTGGTTAGTTTTATTTGAATTTAGGAAAAATTGCACATTTTTCAAAACTGCATTTTAGGGCCAAGAAAATGTTCATCTCGTTCTAAATATTTTATTTAGGTGGCGAAAATTTATTTTGGAATTTTTAGAATTTTATTTTATTTTCTAGAATTTTTCTTAGTTTCGGCAGAATTTTTTTTAAAAGTACCGCGCGCCCGACTGGGCCGAAGGCCCAGCCGAGCCAGGCCAGGCCCGCACCGCCACCGCCTTCCCCGCGGGAGTCCGACCCGCCGCCGCCGCCGAGTCCGGCTGGGGCAGGCCTCCCGAGGCCGGCCCTGACCCGGCGCCCCCTTCCCCAAGCCGGACGCTGCCTCCCCTCCCCCTCATAAATACCGCCCGCCGCCGCCGCCTCACCCCGCCACCCCGACCCGCCCCGCCTCCCGCAGCCGCAGTCGCCGCCGCCGTGTGCCGCGCCCGCCGCCGACGCCACCCCACCCCGCCGGAGCCCCGAGTTTCCGTCGGTTTTCGACGAGGTAGCCGCCGTCCTCGTTTTTTAACCTTAGGTTTTTATTATTATTTATTTAGATCAGTTTTTTTTTGTTTTTCTCGGTTCACTTATTTAGCGAGCGTTTGCCCGTTGGTTCGTTTTAACGGACGAGTTCACCGTTTAGTTTCAGTTAACGAACGTTCGTTTGTTAATCTGTTCGTCAGTTTTTCTTTTTCTCGAATTTTTCACGATTATTTCTGATCGCGATTTCTGATCTGATTTTCGTTTTAGTATAATTTTTCGCTCGTTTATCGCAATCAGATGATTCAAGCACCTAGAGTTTCGTCTCAAAACCCTCTTTCCGTTTAACCAACTCAAACAAGTTTTTGCTTCTATAAGATTTGACTTAAGTCCAGATTAGTAAACGAAGCTTGTTTCTCTCGCCGTTTGACTTTCGTTGTTCCGTTCGATTTTTTTGTCAATCGGAGTTCTTAAGTTGAATTTTCTGATTAGATCTCTTATTTGAGTTTTACATGTGCATTAGATGAGTGCTTATTGTATGCTTGTTTGTTTGCGATAGAGTACCCGGAGTGCGCCGCTTGCTACTTCGAATCTCTAGGTTTCACGGATCATCAGCAAGGCAAGTAACACTTTGATCATACCTCTTTACTACCCAGTTTTATTGCATTAGATCAATCCTCAAACAATTGCATGAATAGGATGTGATTAATATGTGGGTTTTGGGAAGTAGATGAGGTAGTACCTATCACCTGTTTATTATCAAACGTTTGGGAGTTACTTCTATGTTTGCTTATGCCATGCTATGCTAGTAGACGTGGATTGGGTGAGTGTATCCATGAAAGATGTGAGATTGTTATTTAATGGTTTACTTAAGGTGGCAACTTTAACACACATCTGGGTGGACTGAGGCACCCGGATATTCCAGTGATTGTTTGTTTTTCTTTATGGACCACCACCCAGGCTCAAAGAGATCATGAGATTATTCATGCAAGAAACTTCCGTGTGCAGCCACAAGCTACTATGGGCTCTAGCATAGTTGATTAAGTCGTGCAAACTCTTACAGTGGTAGACTAGTATATGTGGGGGGAAGTAGGTGTAACGGTCTACCCGATCGTAAGGTGCTAGCGCTTCTGAAAGACTATGTCTCGGTCATCCGTTTCTCAAACACCATGTAGTGCAAGAATCCCAACGGAGGAGATCGAGTCTTGTGGGGAAAAAGTGCGCAAACCTCTGCAGAGTGTATAAACTAATCATGATTAGCTGTGTCCCCAGTTATGGACGTCTTGAGTATCTAGTACTTGGATTATCATGTGAATCTCATCATGTGACTTTAATTAATTTTGTTAGGTTTAATGATGATGCTTAATTGGGATTGAGAGGGTGTCTACACTCTCAATGTTTAACAACCACCATGATAGTTAAATAAAATTTATTCCTTTGCGGTAGGGAAAAATTGGTTTACGTAAAACTGTAAACATAGAGCTTTCCACCAACCATATATGCATGTAGTATAGCCTATTTCTGTTCATTACTCTCTATGTGTTACATTGCTAGCATATTCCATGTGCTGACCCGTTTTCGGGCTGCAACGTTCATGTTGCAGATTTTTCAGACGATGAGTAAGGTGCCTTAGGCCGTGGTTCTATACTCAGTGATGCCGTTGGAGTTGATGGACTCACTTATCTTCCAAGCCTTTCGCTGTTATCATTATTAGATGGCCTTAAGCCATATTATTTGCAATAAGTTCTCTTTGGAGACATACGATGTAATAAGTGTGTGATTGCTACTCTGTTATAAATCCTTCAAGTACTGTGTGTGTTAGCATTACTGATCCAGGGATGACACTGAAGCACAAAAATCAAACTGTTTGAGG
Source organism: Triticum monococcum (assembly GCA_034509565.1). Lineage (NCBI taxonomy): Eukaryota > Viridiplantae > Streptophyta > Magnoliopsida > Poales > Poaceae > Triticum > Triticum monococcum. The sequence continues at coordinate 683,226,113 of CM067842.1, forward strand.
TCTGGTCGCTACAGACAACGACCGCGAGGCTGGCTCCTCCTCGGGACGCCGCCGCGGCTCCGTGAAAGAGGAGGCTGCATTGCCACCGCGTCGGCCCCCCGCGCCTGCCCCATTCACCATCGGCCCTAGGGCACCGGCGAGCGCGACCGGCAGTACATCAATGCGGATGTATGTCGACGTTATTGGGAGACGAGGACGCCGGTCCCGTGAAGCGACGTCCACCTCCCCAACAACTGGTACCTCTCCGCCGACTGGGTCCCGATCCCGCCGGTCCCGACTAGCGGTCGTGCGCGCCGCGAGGAGATCGAGCGCCGCCACCGTCTCCTCCCCGACGACCTCTACTACGACGATAGGTACACCCTGACTCCATGCTCTGGGACACGTGGCTAAGGGACGAGCACGACGTGCGGCGCGCCTCTTTCTTCGCCGACACGTCGTCGGGGCCGCGGCGGCCACGTCAAGAGGTGCCCGAGCGTACGCGGGTGCGCGACCTCACGCCCACGTCGTCGCCTTCCCCATCCCCATCGCCACCTCCACCTCCTCGCATGACAGCGGAGAAGGAGGCCCGGCTCATGCAACGTGTCATGGAGGACTCCATGAGCACGCACGATGAGCGGCCTCGAGGAGACGATGTCCCTCTCTACGGCCGGCGACGTCGCCATCCCCGAGCTGGAGATGGCGAGGGCGGAGGAGGTGATGGAGGAGGAGCCGGTGGTCGCGTTCCACCCGGCCCTGGTGGGCCAGCACTGGAGCTGGTCGTGCACGGCTCCGGAGATGGCCGACGCCAATGGGGGCGTGAACTGGTGCCCCACGTCGTCGCGGTCACCGGAGCGGGACGCATCGCCACGGGGGAGGTGGTGCAGGCACCTCCCACCTTCCAGCCCGCCTCCGTCTACCACGCACCGCCGGCCCACCTCTGGACGCCGCCGGACTACGTCGACCTCGCCAGCAACGACAATGACACCGGCGGCCAGCGAAGACGGCGACGGGCACGGCAGGAGCGCTTGCGCGGCTTTTCTTATATTAATTATGCCAATGTAAACTATAGAACTCGGCCGTTTTGTGGCCGTGATGATTAATTTATGTTTTTATATTTGATTTTATTTATTTTTTTGGCATTTTATTTTTGTTTTTATGTTTTTTTAATCACGTCTATCCCGAATGAGATGCGACTCCGCATTGGGTGTATCCATAACCCAACAAACAAGGCAAACCTATTGCCATCCCAAATAAACGAAATCCGACCAAACCGGCCAAACCGGCAGGCCGTTTGGGGTCATGCGGTGGAGCTGGCCTTACATTATCCATGTACTCAGGCTCCCATTCCATTCCAGCGTCGCACCCCCGTTTCAGATTTAACTTTTCAGGGAGCCTTTTGTAGCGAAGCAGCATATGCGACCGACTCGACGGAGTACCAGTACCGGATATTAGTTGCCAGTACAGGCAGAACTGCCATGCCGTTGTGCCCTGTACGCTCCCCATATCCCCCAAAGATGCTTGTGTTTGTTTTACCAGCCGTTGGCGTCAAATTGATCCCAAGAAACTCAAGTCCTGCAGTGAAGCACGGGAGCATAGTACGGTAGAAGGATACTACGGCTAGAATCATGTCCGCCTGATGCCGATCTTGGTACGAGTATTTATTTAACTCCTAATCCGAGCCCTGAGCATGTGCACACACCACCGTTGGGACTTGGGACTTGGGAGCGTCTTGCTTCAGATCTCTCTCTCTCTCTCTGTCTCTCTCTCGCTGGAATCTTGTTAGGAGTAGTAAATGGATTGTGTACGTTGTGTTGGTGGTTTCAACTCTCTACTGAGCACCCGAATCTCGATTACCAGTTTACCACTGGAGTCTGGAGAATTTTACCGTGGGTAATTACCCAATCCATCAAAGACAAGGGTCAAAATGCAGCGATCGCCGTTCGCGGAGGCTGACAGCCGGGGACCAGGTAGCGCTGCCGCCGAAGTCAGATCGTCTGGCCACTAGCGGCAGTGCGACAGGGAGGGGGAGCTGAGCGTGGTCCAATAATTCATCAACGGCCATATGGGCGACCCGCTGACACGGGAGCACCAGCCGAGCGCTGTCAGCTTTACTCGGGGGCTCACTGTGCGTGCGTGGCATGTGTTCCTCGCCTCTGCGAACATTTCGGTAAAGATAAAACAGTGCTCCAATCGAGTCGAATGGATCTGCTGCTGCGCTTTTAACGTGCCCGCTCCCGTCGCCACTACCCCTTGTTTCCGCGGAAGCTATAGCTATGCTGGTGAAAATGTTACCGTGCTAGTAGATGTAGATCCATGTGTGCCTCTGTTCGCCTCGAAACATTGGTACTGAAATGCTAGAGTGTAGACAGTAGCCGCTGTGGCGCACCCCGGTGTTTATGTGTTCTTCTTGGCTCTGTTTGGAATGCAGGATGTCAAAACTTACAGAAATTGGACGTTATATCTTGTACTCCCTCCGTTCCAGCGTTTTTGACACTACACTATTAGATTTTTACAAGAAAATTTCTCTCAAGAGTATGCAAAACGCGTACCATAACTTAATGCAAAGGTCAATTACAGGAAATACAAGGGATAGCTCAAGCGACGACACGGCAAGCACATCCAACCCTCCACTCCACACTCGCACGGTAAACTACTCGCCTAAGTGTTGGACTCCTCTTTCTCTTGCCGCAACCCATTGCTTTAGCTCTCGGAGAATTTTCTCCACCATGCCCCATTCATTGACAATATTAGCTTGTGAGAAGACCCTCCCGTTCCTCTTCTTCCCGATGTTCCAGCAGATCAAGATGATGAACGGGTCAAAACCTTTACGGTGCAACTTTGGGTTACGTTTGCGAGTAGCCGACCACCACGTTTCTAGTCGATCCTCTGCGCCGGCAAGATCGAAAGATCAATCCTGACTCTCCCAAAGCACATGAACCACACTTGTTGGGTGAAGACACACTGGAGTAAGATGTGATTCATCGTGTCCTCCTCCTGGTCGCAAAGGAATTATGCCAAACCCTGATCTTGAAGCCCATGCCTATGTCTTCTATCTGTGTCCATAGCCGATATTGCAATGCCATCCACATGAAAATCTTGCAAATGAGGGGTGCCCAACATATCCATATTGCTTAAACGCATTGAAATCGGATGCCCCTTCACAGAGCATCTTGTAGGCTGAGCCGGCTGAGTATGTACCAATACATGTCCATTGACAAATCGGCTTGTCCTCGGTGTTAGGCGAGAGTTGCATGGTCATCAGCGTCTCGCACAGCCGTATAAATTGCACCAAGCCATCTGTAGGTAGCTCTCCCACAATATCCAGTATCCAAGCGTGTAGCTGCAAGGCATCCTTGATCGCCCTCCTGTTTACCACTTGCGTACTAACCCTTGCAAACACAAGGGGTGTAATCTCTGCCACACGAGTCCCATTTAGCCATCGATCCTTCCAAAACAACACGCGAGAGCCGTCACCGAGCTGCCACTTAACCAAGCGGTTGAAAGCCGAGGAGACGTGCTTATCCGTGGTGAAGCTAAAACCTTGCTAACGTCTCGAATCATCTATGCGTCGCAACCATTCCCGCCGAAGACGCGGCGCAATCCCCTGCTTCAGGATTTCCAACACACCTAGTCCCCCGAGGTACTTGGGACGACAGACACGTTGCCAAGACACCACACATTTGCCGCCATGAATCTTACAAGATTTCAAGATGCATGAATTGTACAATACAACTATTTGAATGTTCCTCCAAGAGTTTTGTGGAAATTGTTTCTTTGAGAGATATGAGGGGGAGGAGAGGTAAAGACATAGTTTATGTTGGACTTCCCAAAGAAAATGAAAATATAAGGTTTGAGCAACTGTTTATAATTCTCCAAAATGGGAAGGAAAAGGAATGGCTCCATAGAAATGTTCAAAGCCCATCATACAATCCAAATGGCATGATAGAAAGTTTTCCTATATGATTTCATTTATATGAAATTATGTTCCAAGTAGGCCTAGGAATGCACCCGCGAGACATGTCTAGGTTCAATTTACTAGTGAATTAATGATGGTGATGTCTTGATTTGTGAGTAACAAAACCACGAGAGCATGCTTGTATCCTGGTCATAATTTCGATGTAGGTCTAATCTTGTTGCTTTGGACTTCGGGGTGCAAAGTGAGGTGCGACAAGATATATGATCCTACAACTTTGCAGTAACAAAAGTAGGAAACCAAAACCAAGCAACAAACATATCAAAGTGGTTGCTACAATCAAGATGATGAATATCCAAAGGCTATGTGGCACATGCGAATAAACACTCGAACGCAAAAAAAACTTATATGAATCTAACACTTTTTAAAGAAGAACAATGTGATGTCAGCGGGGGCGGGTGAGGGAGTCCTGGATTAGGGGGTCCCCGGGCGTCCGGGCTATGTGACGTGGGCCGGACTGGTGGGCCGTGAAGATACAAGATAGAAGGCTCCCCCCCCCCCCCCGTATCCGGATGGGACTCTCCTTGGCGTGGAAGGCAAGCTTGGCGTTCGGATATGAAGATTCCTTTCTCTGTAAACCGACTCTGTACAAACCCTAGCCCCCTCTAGTATCTATATAACATGGAGGGTTTAATCCGTAGAGGCAGTCATAATTATACATGCTATACATCTAGGGTTTAGCCATTATGATCTCGTGGTAGATCAACTCTTGTAACCCCTATACTCATCAAAGTCAATCAAGCAGGACGTAGGGTTCTACCTCCATCAAGAGGGCCCGAACCTGGGTAAACATCGTGTCCCCTGCCTCCTGTTACCTTCGATCCTTAGACACATAGTTCCAGACCCCCTACCCGAGATCTGCCGGTTTTGACACCGACATTGGTGCTTTCATTGAGAGTTCCTCTGTGTCGTCGACAAAGGATTCGATGGCTCGTTCGATCATCCACAATGATGCTGTTTCAGGGGAGATTTTCCCTCGGGCCAAATTTTCGTGTTCGGCGGCTTCGCGCTGTGAGCCAACTCGATTGGTCACCTCGAGCAGATCGACAGCTACGCCCCTGGGCATCAGATCAGTTTCGGCAACCTAAACTATGTTGCCGATATCCGAGGAGATTCGATCCTCGAAGGGTTCGCGACCCCGATTACCGCTTTGGCCTCAAATCCAGAGCAGGCCGCCAGGTCCGAAGACGGGAGTCTAGAGCCCGCCGAACTCTCTACACTTATGGAGCTTGCAACCGGAGAAGCGCGGAACACTCCACCGGAATTTAAGTCCGAACTCTCGAGGTCCGTGCCAAGTGGGTGCTGCCAGGAGGCTCCAACTACGGACAGCCCAACAGACTCTCGCTTCTCTGTCCAACCCTCACCTTTAAACGAGGCTCTGGACTTAATGCGATCACTCGCCATTGCGGAAGGATCGCTTTCGAATTATGCCCAGCCCAGACTAGGGGCTGAGAGCGGGGAATTTTACGTCCCACCCACCACCCACTTCATAGCCACTGTCGAGGATCTAACCGACATGCTGGACTACGCCTTCGAAGACATTGACGGTATGGACGACGACGCCGGAGACGAACAAGGCCAAAACCCTCCGTTTACCGGACGATGGACGGCCACCTCCACATACGACGTGTACATGGTGGACACACCAAAAGAGGATGGCGATGACGACAAGGAGAATCCGGTTGAGGACAAGCCTGCCGAAGCACCTCCAAAACATCAACGTCAGCGGCGCTGCTCAAAATCGCGTCGCCAAAAAGACAGCAATACCGGCACCGAAGAGAATAACACTCCGGAGAACGCCGAAGACCCTGAAGCCACTATAGAGCCAATATCCGAACAGGATGATTGGGAGGATGGGCAAGTAAAACCCGACGATCTTGTCGGGAACGAGGACTCGGAGGACAGTAACTACCTACCGAACTCCTAAGAGGATACGAGCCTCAGCAACGAAGATTTTATCATGCAGAGGAACCCCTCGAACAAGAGCGCTTTAAGAGCCGGCTAATCGCCACTACAAGAAGCCTGAAAAGGAAGCAGCAACAACTTTAGGCTGAGCAGGATTTGCTCAATGACAGATGGACTAACGTCCTGGCAGCCGAGGAATACGGCCTCGTACGCCCAACAAAGAGCTACCCGAAACGTAAGTTGTCACCCCAATTCGACGATGAGGCCCTGGATCCCACACCGCCAATGTGTGGCGCTACTGACAGACCTAACCGACCACCACGTGGTCGGGACAGAGCGGCAACACAAGCCAAACACCAACCCGTACCACCTCGCCATAAAGGCATGGGAACAACGGCTCCGGGGCACACCTACGACCTACAACAGGACCTTGACAATAGAGCCGGTCAGACCAGATCAATCTACGGATCACTGATGACCCACAAATATAGGGGATCTATCGTAGTCTTTTCGATAAGTAAGAGTGTCGAACCCAACGAGGAGCAGAAGGAAATGACAAGCGGTTTTCAGTAAGGTATTCTCTGCAAGCACTGAAATTATAGGTAACAGATAGTTTTGTGATAAGATAATTTGTAACGAGCAACAAGTAATAAAAGTAAATAAAGTGCAGCAAGGTGGCCCAATCCTTTTTGTAGCAAAGGACAAGCCTGGACAAACTCTTATATAGAGAAAAGCGCTCCCGAGGACACATGTGAATTATCGTCAAGCTAGTTTTCATCACGTTCATATGATTCGCGTTCGGTACTTTGATAATTTGGTATGTGGGTGGACCGTTGCTTGGGTATTGTCCTTACTTGGAAAAGCATCCCACTTATGATTAACCTCTATTGCAAGCATCCGCAACTACAACAAAAGTATTAAGGTAAACCTAACCATAGCATGAAACATATGGATCCAAATCAGCCCCTTACGAAGCAACGCATAAACTAGGGTTTAAGCTTCTGTTCACATGACTACTAATAGCAAGACTTCTCCCATGTCCTCAGGAACAAATGTAACTACTCACAACGCATATTCATGTTCATAATCAGAGGGGTATTAATATGCATATAGGATCTGAACATATGATCTTCCACCAAATAATCCAACTAGCATCAACTACAAAGAGTAATCAACACTACTAGCAACCCACAGGTACCAATCCCAGACTTGGAGACAAGAATTGGATACAAGAGATGAACTAGGATTTGAGAGGAGATGGTGCTGGTGAACATGTTGATGGAGATTGACCCCCTCCCAATGAGAGGATCGTTGGTGATGACGATGGCGATGATTTCCCCCTCCCGGAGGGAAGTTTCCCCGGCAGAATAGCTCCACCGGAGCCCTAGATTGGTTCCGCCTTGTGGCGGCGGAGTCTCGTCCCGAAAGCTGGCTTATGATTTTTTTCCTCATCGAAAGACTCCATATAGAAGAAGATGGGCATCGGAGGGCCACCAGGGGGCCACGAGGTAGGGGGCGCGCCCAGGGGGGTAGGGCGCGCCCCCACCCTCGTGGCAGGGTTTGGCCCCCTGGTGAACTTCTTGCGCTCATCATTTTTTATATATTCTGAAAACGACTTCCGTGAAGTTTCAGGACTTTTGGAGCTGTTCAGAATAGGTCTCTAATATTTGCTCCTTTTCAAGCCCAGAATCCCAGCTGCCGGCATTCTCCCTCTTTATGTAAACCTTGTGAAATAAGAGAGAATAGGCATAAGTATTGTGACATAATGTGTAATAACAGCCCATAATGCAATAAATATAGATATAAAAGCATGATGCAGAATGGACGTATCAACTGCCCCAAGCTTAGACCTCGCTTGTCCTCAAGCGAAAGCCGAAATCGAAAAATATGTCCACATGTTTAGAGATAGAAGTGCCGATAAAAATAAAATACAGACATGAGGGCATCATGGTCATTCTTAGAACAACAACTTATATAATTCTTGTCATATGATCTCTTCTGCTAGAGTAACAATTAAATCACAATTTCAAGTATGAATCATAAACTTCATTGAAAACTAACAAACTATAATCTCAGTCATTGGAGCAATTGCAATTTATCATAACATAGGAAAGAGTCAATATAAGAGCTTTTCAGCAAGTCCACATACTCAACTATCATATAGTCTTTCACAATTGCTAACACTCACACAATACTTATGGGTATGGAGTTTTAATCGGACACAGAGAAAGATAGGGGCTTATAGTTTTGCCTCTCAACGTTTTACCTCAAGGGTAATGTCAACAATAATAGATCATGAAAACTCACATCCAATTAGCCATATATATCAGGATCTTTCCAACATGTTGTGCTTGCCAAAAGATAAAATGTAAAAAGGAAGGGTGAAGATCACCATGACTCTTATGCAAGGTAGGAGATAAAAGTAAAAGATAGGCCCTTCGCAGAGGGAAGCAGAGGTTGTTATGCGCTTTTATGGTTGGATGCACAAAATCTTAATGCGAAAGAACGTCACTTTATATTGCCACTTGTGATATGGACCTTTATTATGCAGTCCATCACTTTTATTTCTTCCATATCACACGATCGTATAAAGATTATTGCTTGCACCGATGACAACTTACTTGGAGGATCTTACTCAATCCATAGGTAGGTATGGTGGACTCTCATGGCAAAACTGGTTTAAGGGTGTTTGGAAGCACAAGTAGTATCTCTACTTGGTGCAAAGAATTTGGCTAGCATGAGGGAAAAGGCAAGCTCAATCATGTTGGATGATGCATGACAATATAATTTATCTCGGATGTAAGAAAACATAACCCATTATGTTGTCTTCCTTGTCCAACGTCAACCCTTTAGCATGTCATATTTTAATGAGTGCTCATAATCATAAAAGATGTCCAAGATAGTATATTTATATGTGAAGACCTCTCTTTCTTTATTACTTCCTATTAATTGCAACGATGACCAAAACTATGTTTGTCAACTCTCAACAACTTTTATTCATCATACTCTTTCTATGTGAGCTCATTACTCTCCATAAGATCCATATGATATCTTTTATTTCTTTTTATTCTGTCTCTTTTATTTTATTCACTCAAGATCATGGCAAAATAATCAAGCCCTTGACTCAACACTAATCTTTATTATATATAGCTCACGGACTCGATTACATAGAAGGATCATAAAGCAAAACTCACAACTAGATCATACTAAGAACTTTTATTCTACTAGATCAAAATATTATCAAAAGGATCGAACTAAGAAAAGAGGATACAATACCGGGGCACTCCCCCAAGCTTGGCAGTTGCCAAGGGAGTGCCCATACCAGATACTCAATTCTGCTTTGTTGGTGGAGAGGGTGGAGTTGTTGATGATGTAGGCTTGTCGTCCTTCTTCCAAGGCATAGGCTCGCCATCATAGAAGGATGACTGAGTCTCCTGGATCCTCAAATCTGCAGCCAAACTCATCCTTTTGAATCTATATTCATACTCACAGTTTTGGTTTTGCAGGTCATAGATTTGGGCTTGGAGGTTCTCGATGTTCTCGTGAAGCTTGAAGATGGTCTCCCCAATGTTCTTCACATCTAGCTTGTGGTTGTTGGTGAACTCCGCGATCATCATATGGTTGGTGTCGAGTCCGCGTTCCACCATCTCCTGGCACTTGAAAACTTGTTGCTCCATTGCCTCGAGCCTTGTCTCCACGCTTCCGGTCCTCTTTGGTCCCTCAGCATCATGGATGTGGAGCACCCCCTCACGCATCTCAATGGTTTGAGGGTGTTGGAGCACTTCTGCGAGGTAGGGGTTGATGATCTTCTCGAAAAACTTGTCCTTGGGGGCACTTGAAGATGACATGACGACTTAGATCTGTCAAAAAACAGCTCGAAACAAAGACGAGAGATATTTGCATGATACAGGAGTCAAAACCTCTGGGAGATTATATAATGAATTTTTACCGACCAAAATACGTAACGTGTAATAAAACGGAGTCCGGAGAGCACATGAGGTGCCCATGAGGTAGGGGGGCGCGCCCTCCACCCTCGTGGAGCCCTCGTGTCCTTCCCGGACTGCTTCTTATTTTTCTATTCTTCTAAATATTCCAAAACGGAAGAAAATTGCCATTAGAACTATTTTGGAGTCGGTTTACTTACCGTACCACATACCTATTCCTTTTCGGAGTCTGAAACGTTCTGGAAAGTGTCCCTTATGTATTCCTCCAGGGTTACGGTTTCAATAACATTGGTTTCAACATTTATAGGATTACCTGAGATATAATGTTTAATTCTTTGACCGTTCACCACCTTTGGATTTGTGCCTTCGAAGTTGTTGATTTTTATGGCACCAGAATGATAGACCTCCTCGATAACGTAAGGACCTTCCCATTTAGAGAGAAGTTTTCCTGCAAAAAATCTTAAACGAGAGTTGTATAGCAATACATAATCACCTACATTAAACTCACGCTTTTGTATTCTTTTGTCATGCCATCTTTTAACTTTTTTCTTTAAATAATTTGGCATTCTCATAGGCTTGGGTTCTCCATTCATCAAATGAGCTAATGTCAAATAACCTCTTCTCACCGGCAAGTTTGAAATCATAATTGAGCTCTTTAATAGCCCAATAAGCCTTATGTTCTAGTTCGAGAGGTAAGTGACATGCTTTTCCATAAACCATTTTATACGGAGACATACCCATAAGATTTTTATATGCAGTTCTATAGGCCCAAATTGCATCATCAAGTTTCTTGGACCAATTCTTTCTTGATCTATTAACAGTCTTTTGCAAAATTAATTTGAGTTCTCTATTGCTCAATTCTACTTGACCACTAGACAGTGGGTGATAAGGAGATGCAATTCTATGATTAACATCATATTTAGCAAGCATTTTACGGAAAGCACCATGAATAAAATGTGAACCACCATCAGTCATTAAATATCTAGGGACTCCAAACGTTAGAACAATAACTTCTTTAAGCATCTTAATAGAGGTGTTATGATCAGCACTACTAGTTGGAATAGCTTCTACCCACTTACTAACGTAATCAACAGCAACTAAAATATGTGTGTATCCATTGGAGGTGGGAAAAGGTCCCATATAATCAAAACCCCAAACATCAAATGGTTCAATAACAAGTGAATAATTCATAGGCATTTCTTGACGTCTACTAATATTACCAATTCTTTGACATTTATCACAAGACAAGACAAGCTTACGGGCATCCTTGAAGAGAGTAGGCCAATAAAAACCGGATTGCAATACCTTGTGCGCAGTTCTATCTCCAGCATGGTGTCCTCCATAAGCCTCGGAGTGACACTTGCGTAGGATTTGTTCCTGTTCATGCTCAGGTACACAACATCTAACAACACCAGCTACTCCTTCTTTATAAAGATGTGTATCATCCCAGAAGTAATGTCTTAAGTCAAAGAAAAACTTTTTCGTTTGCTGGTATGTGAAACTAGGTGGTATAAATTTAGCAACAATATAATTAGCATAATCAGCATACCATGAAGCAGTACGAGAAGCATTTATGACATTTAATTGTTCATCAGGAAAGCTATCATCAATAGGTAGTGGGTCATCAAGAACATTCTCTAGCCTAGACAAGTTGTCTGCAACGGGGTTCTCAGCTCCCTTTCTATCAATAATATGCAAATCAAATTCTTGTAGCAAGAGAACCCATCTAAAAAGTCTAGGTTTAGCATCTTCCTTTTCCATAAGATATTTAATAGCAGCATGATCTGTGTGAATAGTTACTTTAGAATCAACAATATAAGATCTGAACTTATCACAAACAAATACAACTACTAAAAATTCTTTTTCAGTAGTAGCATAATTTCTCTCAGCATTGTCTAGAGTTTTACTAGCATATTGAATAACATTTAATTTCTTATCAACTCTTTGCCCTAGAACAGCACCTACAGCATAATCACTAGCATCACACGTAATTTCAAAAGGTAAATTCCAATAAGGTGGCTGAACAATAGGTGCCGAGATTAATGCTTTCTTAAGTATTTCAAAGGCTTCTACACAATCATCATCAAAGACGAATGGTATATATTTTTGTAATAAATTAGTCAGAGGCCGAGAAACACAATGGACAGGACTTACCCACTGACTATCAACAACGGGAAGAATTATACCTTCCTTAAGGGGATTTAGTATTTCTTTTCTTACCACTTCTTTCATCTTAGGATTCAGCCGTCGTTGGTGATCACGAACTGGTTTGGCATCTTTCTCCAAATTTATTTTGTGTTGACATAGTGTGGGACTAATGCCCTTAAGATCATCGAGAGTATATCCAATAGCAGCACGGTGCTTCTTCAGAGTTTTCAATAGTCTCTCTTCTTCATGCTCTGAAAGGTTAGCACTAATAATAACAGGATATATCCTTTTCTCATCAAGATAAGCATATTTAAGAGTGTCAGGTAACGGTTTGAGCTCAAACACGGGATCAACCTGGGGTGGAGGAGGATCCCCTAGGATTTCAATAGGCAAATTATGTTTCAGGATTATGTTTCAGGATGGGTTCCTGTTTAAAGAATATTTCATCTATTTCCCTTCTTTCATTCATAAACATGTCATTTTCATGGTCTAGCAAATACTGTTCTAAAGGATCACTAGGAGGCACGACAATGGAAGCAAGACCAATAATTTCATCTTTACTAGGCAATTCCTCTTCTCGATGTTGTCTACAAAATTTAGAGAAATTAAACTCATGAGACATATCACCTAAACCAATAGTAACAACATCCTTTTCGCAATCTATCTTAGCATTAACTGTGTTCAAGAAGGGTCTACCAAATATAATGGGACAAAAGCTATCTTGTGGGGAACCAAGAACAAGAAAATCAGCAGGATATTTAGTTTTCCCACACAAGACTTCAACATCTCTAACAATCCCAATTGGTGAAATTGTATCTCTATTGGCAAGTTTAATTGTGACATCAATATCTTCTAACTCAGCAGGTGCAATATCATGCATAATTTCTTTGTATAAGTCAATATGTATTGCACTAGCACTAGCACCCATATCACATAAGCCATGATAAAAATGATCTCCTATTTCAACAGAAATAACAGGCATGCCTACCACGGGTCTATGTTTATCTTTAGCACATGGTTTAGCAATTCTAGCAGTCTCATTACAGAAATGAATAACATGCCCATCAATATTATCAGACAAGAGATCTTTAACAATAGCAATATTAGGTTCAACTTTAACTTGCTTAGGAGGTGTATAGGTTCTAATATTGCTTTTACGAACCATAGTTGAAGCTTTAGCATGATCTTTTATCCTAACAGGAAAATGTGGTTTCTCAACATAAGTAGCAGGAACAATAGGATCATTATAAGTGACAGTCTTTTATTCAACTTTAATAGGTGCGACTACTTTTACTTCTATGGGAGGATGATATTTAAACCACTTCTCCCTAGGGAGATCAACATGAGTAGCAAAAGATTCACAGAAAGAAGCTACTATTTCAGAGTCAAGTCCATATTTAGTGCTAAATTTATAGAAAACATCGGTATCCATAAAAGATTTAACACAATCAAACTTAGGTGTCATACCTGACTTATTACCTTTGTCGGGGTCCCAATCTTCAGAGTTGCGTTTAATTATTTCCAATAAATCCCATTTGAATTCAATAGTCTTCATCATAAAAGAGCCAGCACAAGAAGTATCGAGCATGGTGCGATTATTATCAGAAAGCCGAGCATATAAATTTTGAATAATTATTTCTCTTGGAAGCTCATGATTAGGGCATGAATATAAGATTGATTTAAGCCTCCCCCAAGCTTGAGCGATGCTTTCTCCTTCGCGAGACCAAAAATTATATATATAATTGCGATCACGATGAACAAGATGCATAGGATAAAACTTCTGATGAAATTCTAATTTCAATCGTTTGTAGTTCCATGATCCCATATCATCACATAGCCTATACCATGTCAATGCATCTCCCTTCAAAGATAAAGGGAAGACCTTCTTCTTAATAACGTCATCGGGCACACCTGCAATCTTAAATAATCCACAAACTTCATCCACATATATTAGGTGCTGATCAGGATGCATTGTTCCGTCTCCTGCAAAAGGGTTAGCTAGCAGTTTTTCTATCATACCCGAAGGAATCTCAAAGTAGACATTTTCATTTTCAGTAGGTTCAATAGGTTTAGGAGCAACTCTTTGCTCTACTGGTTGGGGTGAAGATGCCCCGAACAAGCCCCTCAGAGGATAACTTTCCGTAGTAACAAGTGACAGTAAATTTCAGCACACTATATAAATTTTTCCTTACCAAATTCCACGTACCAAAGGCGCTTCACTCCCCGGCAACGGCGCCAGAAAAGAGTCTTGATGACCCACAAGTATAGGGGATCTATCGTAGTCCTTTCAATAAGTAAGAGTGTCGAACCCAACAAGGAGCAGAAGGAAATGACAAGCGGTTTTCAGCAAGGTATTCTCTGCAAGCACTGAAATTATAGGTAACAGATAGTTTTGTGATAAGATAATTTGTAACGAGCAACAAGTAATAAAAGTAAATAAAGTGCAGCAAGGTGGCCCAATCCTTTTTGTAGCAAAGGACAAGCCTGGACAAACTCTTATATAGAGAAAAGCGCTCCCGAGGACACATGTGAATTATCGTCAAGCTAGTTTTCATCACGTTCATATGATTCGCGTTTGGTACTTTGATAATTTGGTATGTGGGTGGACCGTTGCTTGGGGTATTGTCCTTACTTGGAAAAGCATCCCACTTATGATTAACCTCTATTGCAAGCATCCGCAACTACAACAAAAGTATTAAGGTAAACCTAACCATAGCATGAAACATATGGATCCAAATCAGCCCCTTACGAAGCAACGCATAAACTAGGGTTTAAGCTTCTGTTCACATGACTACTAATAGCAAGACTTCTCCCATGTCCTCAGGAACAAACGTAACTACTCACAACGCATATTCATGTTCATAATCAGAGGGGTATTAATATGCATATAGGATCTGAACATATGATCTTCCACCAAATAAACCAACTAGCATCAACTACAAAGAGTAATCAACACTACTAGCAACCCACAGGTACCAATCCCAGACTTAGAGACAAGAATTGGATACAAGAGATGAACTAGGATTTGAGAGAAGATGGTGCTGGTGAAGATGTTGATGGAGATTGACCCCCTCCCGATGAGAGGATCATTGGTGATGACTATGGCGATGATTTCCCCCTCCCGTAGGGAAGTTTCCCCGGCAGAACAGCTCCGCCGGAGCCCTAGATTGGTTCCGCCTCGTGGCGGCGGAGTCTCGTCCCGAAAGCTGGCTTATGATTTTTTCCTCATCGAAAGACTCCATATAGCAGAAGATGGGCATCGGAGGGTCACCAGGGGCGCGCCCAAGGGGGTAGGGCGCGCCCCCCACCCTTGTGGGCAGGGTGTGGCCCCCCTGGTGAACTTCTTGTGCTCAGCATTTTTTATATATTCTGAAAATGACTTCCGTGAAGTTTCAGGACTTTTGGAGCTGTGCAGAACAGGTCTCTAATATTTGCTCCTTTTCCAGCCCAGAATCCTAGCTGCCGCATTCTCCCTCTTTATGTAAACCTTGTAAAATAAGAGAGAATAGGCATAAGTATTGTGACATAATGTGTAATAACAACCCATAATGCAATAAATATAGATATAAAATCATGATGCAAAATGGACGTATCAATCACGGGGCCGTGCTCCAGCACGGGAAAATGGCCATCAGGCCTGGCACGACAAGCACGACCTTACCCGAGCTGAAAACCGCATTCAGACTTCATCCGAACTATGTCGCAACACGGCCCGATATAGAGGCGCCGCACACCCCCTATGCTTCACCGATGAGGTAATGGAACACCAGTTCCCAGAAGGGTTTAAACCCGTGAACATCGAACCATATGACGGCACAACAGATCCCGTGGTATGAATTGAAGATTTTCTTCTCCACATTCACATGGCCCGCGGTGACGATCTACATGCCATCAAATACCTCCCCCTAAAGCTTAAGGGACCAGCTCGGCACTGGCTAAATAGCCTCCCAGAGAATTCTATAGGCAGCTGGGAAGATTTGGAAGATGCATTTAGAGACAACTTCCAAGGTACCTATGTACGGCCCCCGGACGCTGATGACCTTAGTCACATAGTCCAGCAACCCGGAGAGTCAGCCCGAAAACTCTCGACAAGGTTCTTAATTAAAAAGAACCAAATCGTCGACTGTCCAAATGCCGAAGCCCTAGCGGCATTTAAACACAACATCCGTGATGAATGGCTCACCCGACACCTCGGCCAAGAGAATCCAAAGTCCATGGTAGCTCTTACAGCACTCATGACCCGCTTTTGCGTGGGAGAGGATAGTTGGTTAGCCCATAGCAACAACGGTACTAGCGACCCTGTGCTACCTCTTGAGCATTGCGTTGGTTTTCCCTTGAAGAGGAAAGGGTGATGCAGCAAGGTAGCAGAAGTACTTCCCTCAACATTTGATAACCAAGGTATCAATCCAGTAGGAGACTACACGCAAGTCCCTCGTACCTACACAAATAAATAAGAACCTCGCAACCAACTCGGTAAAGGGGTTGTAAATCCCTTCACGGTCACTTACGAGAGTGAGATCTGATAGAGATAATAATAATAATATAAATATTTTTGGTATTTTTATGATATAGATTGAAAGTAAAGATTGCGAAATAAAATAGATTGGAAACTTATATGATAAAAGATAGACCCGAGGGCCATAGGTTTCACTAGTGTCTTCTCTCAAGATAGCATAAGTATTACGGTGGGTGAACAAATTACTGTCGAGCAATTGATAGAAAAGTGCATAATTATGAGAATATCTAGGCACGATCATGTATATAGGCATCACGTCTGCGACAAGTAGACCGAAACGATTCTGCATCTACTACTATTACTCCACACATCGACCGCTATCCAGCATGCATCTAGAGTATTAAGTTCATAAGAACAGAGTAACACATTAGGCAAGATGACATGATGTAGAGGGATAAACTCAAGCAATATGATATAAACCCCATCTTTTTATCCTCGATGGCAACAATACAATACGTGCCTTGCTGCCCCTGCTGTCACTGGGAAAGGACACCGCAAGATTGAACCCAAAGCTAAGCACTTCTCCCATTGCAAGAAAGATCAATCTAGTAGGCCAAACCAAACTGATAATTCCAAGAGACTTGCAAAGATAACCAATCATGCATAAAAGATTTCAGAGAATAATCAAATATTGTTCATAGATAAACTTGATCACAAGCCCACAATTCATTGGATCTCGACAAACACACCGCAAAAAGAGTTACATCAAATAGATCTCCAAGAAAATCGAGGAGAAGATTGTATTGAGATCCAAAGAGAGAGAAGAAACCATCTAGCGAATAACTATGGAACCAAGGTCTGTGGTAAACTACTCACACATCATCGGAGAGGCTATGGTGTTGATATAGAAGCCCTCCGTGATCGATTCCCCCTCCGACGGAGCTACGGAAAAGGCCCCAAGATGGGATATCTTGGGTACAGAAGGTTATGGAGGTGGAAATAGGGTTTTGTGGTGCTCCTGGATGTTTTTGGGGTATATGGACATATATAGGAGGAAGAAGTAGATCGGTGGAGCCACGAGGGGCCCACGAGGGTGGGGGCGCGCCCAGGGGGGACAGGCGCGCCTCCCTGCCTCGTGGCCTCATTGTTGATTTCTTGACGTCCACTCCAACTCCTGTGGATCACGTTTCTTCCAAGAATAACTCTCCCGAAGGTTTCATTCCGTTTGGATTCCGTTTGATATTCCTTTTCTGCGAAACACTGAAATAGGCAAAAAAACAGCAATTTGCACTGGGCCTTGGGTTAGTAGGTTAGTCCCAAAAATAATATAAAAGTGTATAAATAAGACCATTAACATCCAAAACAGATAATATAATAGCATGGAACAATAAAAATATTATATATACATTGGAGACGTATCAAGCATCCCCAAGCTTAATTCATGCTCGTCCTCGAGTAGGGAAATGATAAAAAACAGAATTTTTGATGTGGAATGCTACCTAGCATAATTCTCAATGTAATTTTCTTTATTGTGACATGAATGTTCAGATCTGAAAGATTCAAGACAAAAGTTTAATATTGACATAAAAATAATAATACTTCAAGCATACTAACTAAGCAATCATGTCTTCTCAAAATAACATGGCAAAAGAAAGTTCATCCCCACAAAATCATATATTTTGGCCATGCTCCATTTTCGTCACACAAGAATGCTCTCATCATGCACAACCCCGATGACAAGCGAAGAAATTGTTTCATACTTCAGTAATCTCAAACTTTTTTCAACTTTCACGCAATACATGAGCATGAGCCATGGATATAGCACTATTGGTGGAATAGAATATGATGATGGGGGTTATGTAGAGAAGACAAAAAAGGAGAAAGTCTCACATCGATGCGGCTAATCAATGGGCTAGGGAGATGCCCATCAATTGATGTCAATGCAAGGAGTAGGGATTGCCATGCAACGGATGCACTAGAGCTATAAATGTATGAAAGCTCAACAAAAGAAACTAAGTGGGTGTGCATCCAACTTGCTTGCTCACGAAGACCTAGGGCATTTCAGGAAGCCCATTGTTGGAATATACAAGCCAAGTTCTATAATGAAAAATTCCCACTAGTATATGAAAGTGACAAAACAAGAGACTCTCTATCATAAAGATCATGGTGCTACTTTGAAGCACAAGTGTGGAAAAAGAGGATAGTAGCATTGTCCCTTTTTATTTCTTTTTTTTGGGCCTTTCCTTTTTTTGGACTTTATTTTTCCCTTTTTTTATTTGGGGCAATGCTCTATTAATGATGATCATCACACTTCTATTTATTTACAATTCAATGATTACAACTCGATACTAGAAGAAAATATGACTCTATATGAATGCCTCCGGCGGTGTACCGGGAAGGGCAATGAATCAAGAGTGACATGTATGATAAATTATGCATGGTGGATTTTCCACAAATACGATGTCAACTACATGATCATGCAAAGCAATATGACAATGATGAAGCGTGTCATGAATGAAACGGTGGAAAGTTTCATGGCAATATATCTCGGAATGGCTATGGAAATGCCATAATAGGTAGGTATGGTGGCTGTTTTGAGGAAGATATAAGGAGGCTTATGTGTGATAGAGCGTATCATATCACGGGATTTGGATGCACCGGCGAAGTTTGCACCAACTCTCAAGGTGAGAAAGGGCAATGCACGATACCAAAGAGGCTAGCAATGATGGAAGGATGAGAGTGCATATAATCCATGGACTCAACATTAGTCATAAATAACTCACATACTTATTGCAAAAATCTACAAGTCATCAAAAACCAAGCGTTACGCGCATGCTCCTAGGGGGGTAGATTGGTAGGAAAAGACCATCGCTCGTCCCCGACCACCACTCATAAGGAAGACAATCAAAGAACACCTCATGTTTCAAATTTGTTACACAACGGTTACCATACATGCATGCTACGGGACTTGCACTCTTTAACACAAGTATTTATCAAATTCACGACTACTCAACTAGCACACTCTAATATCACCATCTTTATATCTCAAAACAATTATCAAGTATCAAACTTCTCATAGTATTCAATGCACTTTCTATGATAGTTTTTATTATACCCATCTTGAATGCCTATCATATTAGGACTAATTTCATAACCAAAGAAAATTACCATGCTTTTCTCAAGGACTCTCAAAATAATATAAGTGATGCATGAGAGATCAATAATTCCTATAAAATAAAGCCCCACCGTGCTCTAAAAGATATAAGTGAAGCACTAGAGCAAAATTATCTAGCTCAAAAGATATAAGTGAAGCACATAGAGTATTCTAATAAATTCCAATTCATGTGTGTCTCTCCCAAAATGTGTGTACAGCAATGATGATTGTGGCAAACCAAAAAGCAAAGACTCAAATCATACAAGACACTCCAAGCAAAACACATATCATGTGGTGAATAAAAATATAGCCTCAAGTAAAGTTACCGATGGAAGAAGACGAAAGAGGGGATGCCTTCCGGGGCATCCCCAAGCTTAGGCTTTTGGTTGTCCTTGAATTTTACCTTGGGGTGCCTTGGGAATCCCCAAGCTTAACCTCTTGCCACTCCTTATTCCATAATCCATCAAATCTTTACCCAAAACTTGAAAACTTCACAACACAAAACTCAACAGAAAATCTCATGAGCTCCGTTGGTATAAGAAAACAAACCACCACTTAAGGTACTGTAATGAACTCATTATTTATTTATATTGGTATCAAACCTACTTTATTACAACTTCTCTATGGTTCATACCCTCCGATACTAGCCATAGATGCATCAAAATAAGCAAACAACACACGAAAAACAGAATCTGTCAAAAACAGAACAGTCTGTAGTAATATGTAGGTTTAGAATACTTATGTAACCCCAAAAATTATGAATTAAATTGGTGGACGTGAGGAATTTGTCTATTAATCATATTCAAAAATAATCAACCTAATCGCATTCTCCAGTAAAATATGGCAGCAAATCTCGTGAGCGCTAAAGTTTCTGTTTTTTACAGCAAGGTCGCTAAAACTTCCCCCAAGTCTTCCCAAAGGTTCTACTTGGCACAAATACTAATTAAAAGCATACAACTACATCTAAACAGAGGCTAGATGAATTATTTATTGCTAAACAGAATCAAAAAGCAAGAAACAAAAATAAAATTGGGTTGCCTCCCAACAAGCGCTATCGTTTAACGCCCCTAGCTAGGCGTAAAAGCAAGAATAGATCTAGGTATTATCATCTTTGGTTTTAATTTTTTTAGCGGAGTCATGCTCGAATCTGGGAGGTTCTTTATGTTTCCCTTCATATTCGGAAATTTTTAGATCTAAAGCATCCAACCGCTTATTGCAAAGGGTAATCAACATATTCATGCGGTGAAGGTTTCCGCTAACACTCTTAAGAGGTTCAAGAGACTTTTGTAAAATTTTCGTTACTTCGCAAATCTTTTCAAAAACTTGTGTCTCTTCCTGGGTATGATGTGACCCTTTTTGTTGAGGTAGTGCTCCCACTTTTCCCTCTATGATTTCATGAGCAATACTGGGATCAATTTTGATGAAATTCCCTTTGGCAACGCAATCCAAGAGTTGTCTATGCGACATATTTAGCCCAACATAAAAATTGCGAAGTAAAATTGTAAAATTCACCTCTAGGGTGCAATTACGATAAGATTCCATCATCCTAAACCAAGCATCTTTTAAATTTTCTCCTTGTCTTTGTTTGAAGTGAAGAACTTCAAACTCGGGAGACAAAGGGGCAGATAAGGGACTAGCCATGACGAAACATGGTGACACAAGAAGCAAGCGAGAAAGAGGCGGACGGAAAAAGAGGGCGAATAAAATGGCAAGGGTGAAGTGGGGGAGAGGAAAACGAGAGGCAAATGGCAAATAATGTAATGTGAGGGATAAGAGTTTGTGATGGGTACTTGGTATGTCTTGACTTGTGAGTAGATCTCCCCGGCAACGGCGCTAGAAATGGCTTGTTGACGGGAGATCAAATCTTGACTTGACTTGGTGCAACCTCCCCGGCAACGGTGCCAGAAATCCTTCTTGCTACCTCTTGAGCACTGCATTTGTTTTCCCTTGAAGAGGAAAGGGTGATGCATCAAAGTAGCGTAAGTATTTCCGTCAGTTTTTAAGAACCAAGGTATCAATCCAGTAGGAGACTACACGCAAGTCCCTCGTACCTACACAAACAAATAAGAACCTCGCAACCAACATGATAAAGGGGTTGTCAATCCCTTCACGGTCACTTACGAGAGTGAGATCTCATAGATATAACAATAATAAGATAAATATTTTGGGTATTTTTATGATATAGATTGAAAGTAAAGATTGCAAAATAAAATAGATTGGAAACTTATATGATAAAAGATAGACCCGGGGGCCATAGGTTTCACTAGTGTCTTCTCTCAAGATAGCATAAGTATTACGGTGGGTGAACAAATTACTGACGAGCAATTGATAGAAAAGTGCATAATTATGAGAATATCTAGGCATGATCATGTATATAGGCATCATGTCCGTGACAAGTACACCGAAACGATTCTGCCTCTACTACTATTACTCCACACATCGACCGCTATCCAGCATGCATCTAGAGTATTAAGTTCATAAGAACAGAGTAACGCATTAGGAAAGATGACATGATGTAGAGGGATAGACTCAAGCAATATGATATAAACCCCATCTTTTTATCCTCGATGGCAACAATACAATACGTGCCTTGCTGCCCCTGCTGTCACTGGGAAAGGACATCGCAAAATTGAACCCAAAGCTAAGCACTTCTCCCATTGCAAGAAAGATCAATCTAGTAGGCCAAACCAAACTGATAATTTGAAGAGACTTGCAAAGATAACCAATCATGCATAAAAGATTTCAGAGAAGAATCAAATATTGTTTATAGATAAACTTGATCATAAACCCACAATTCATCAGATCTCGACAAACACACCGCAAAAAGAGTTACATCAAATAGATCTCCAAGAAGATCGAGGAGAACATTGTATTGAGATCCAAAGAGAGAGAAGAAGACATCTAGCTAATAACTATGGACCCGAAGGTCTATGGTAAACTACTCACATATCATCAGAGAGGCTATGGTGTTGATGTAGAAGCCCTCCGTGATCGATTCCCCCTCCGGCGGAGCTCCGAAAAAGGCCCCAAGATGGGATCTCTTGGGTACAGAAGGTTGCGGCGGTGGAAATAGGGTTTCGTGGTGCTCCTGGATATTTTCGGGGTATATGGACATATATAGGAGGAAGAATTAGGTCGGTGGAGCTACAAGGGTGGGGGCGCGCCCATGGGGGACAGGCACGCCTCCCTGCCTCGTGGCCTCCTCGTTGATTTCTTGATGTCCACTCCAAGTCCTCTGGATCACGTTTGTTCCAAAAATAACTCTCCTGAAGGTTTCATTCCGTTTGGATTCCGTTTGATATTCCTTTTCCCCGAAACACTGAAATAGGCAAAAAAATAGCAATTTGCACTGGCCTTGGGTTAGTAGGTTAGTCCCAAAAATAATATAAAAGTGTATAAATAAGCCCATTAACATCCAAAACAGATAATATAATAGCATGGAACAATCAAAAATTATAGATACGTTGGAGACGTATCACCTTGGTATTTCTGAAACCAGAAACGGCAGCGGCAGGCCCCGACGCAACAAACAGAAGCATCGAAGTAACAATGATAATAAGACACGGCGGTCAATGCCGGATTCAGGGGCTCCAAATCCGGTCAACGGAAGAAGCCATTTAAAAGAAATAAAGACTGTTCATCTAGCCTGGACCGAATACTCAACCGACCTTGCCAAATTCATGGCACCTCCGACAAGCCTGCCAACCATACCAATAGAAGCTGTTGGGTCTTTAAACAAGCCGGTAAGCTAAACACCGGGCATAAGGAGAAGGGGTCGCCCAGTGAGGACGACGCCGATGAGCCTCATCCTTCGTACACCGGGGGACAGAAGAACCCCCCCCCCCCCCCGATGTCAAAACGGTGAATATGATATACGCTACTCACATCCCCAAGCGGGAGCGCAAGCGTGCTCTAATGGACGTCTAGGCGATTGAGCCAGTCGCCCCAAAATTCAATCCATGGTCAGCCTGTCCGATCACTTTCGATCGCAGAGACCATCTGACTAGTATCCATCACGGAGGCTTGGCCGCATTGGTACTCAACCCAATTATCGATGAATTCCACCTTACACGGGTCCTCATGGACGGCAGCAACAACCTTAACCTGCTCTATCAGGACACGGTCCACAAAATGGGTATTGATTCTTCAAGAATTAAACCCACCAAAACTACCTTTAAAGGAGTAATACCTGGTGTAGAGGCCCGTTGCACGGGCTCAATCACATTGCAGCCGTCTTAGGTTTGCCGGACAACTTCCGAAGCGAGGACTTGATCTTCGATGTCGTCCCCTTCCATAGCGGCTATCATGCACTGCTCGGACGAACCGCGTTCGCTCGCTTCAATGCGATCCCGCATTACGCATACCTCAAACTGAAGATGCCCGGACAACGCGGTGTTATAACAGTTAATGGAACACGGAGCGCTCCCTCCGTACCGAGGAGCACACCGCGGCCCTTGCAGCGGAAGTCCAGGATGGCCTTATCAAGCCAAACACTGCATCGGCAGTCAAGCACTCGGACACTGTTAAACGCGTCCAGACTACTCGGCAGAGCGACGGTCCAGCTCGTCCAGAGCTCGATTAGCAGTTCGGCCTCTGTCTCAGCCCCAACATAATCGCAACATATGTGCCACGCGTATATAACTATGCACTAAAGATACCATGGGCCAAGACGGAGGCATAGTAAAGACAAAGTCCAAAATACGGCTCGACCCTATCTGGACCCTCATGTTTCTTTTCTCTTATTTTTTCTTTTCCAGGTTCCTTACAACCACCATCACCTTTCGACGGTACCAAGGGCCCTTTTCTAGGTCCCTCATGAGAACCCGCTCGTTGATCCTTTCGAAGGATAATAAACCAAGGAGGAAAAACAAGATAGACGTGTGGAAGGATATCTAAAGGATCTTTAAAGATCACCTCTTCCTTTTTAGGACCCGCACACAGCTTTCCCTGGTTCCCGGCATGTAAAATAGCCTCGATGCTTATCGCATCGTCTGTAAAAATACGTTTTGACGTATGAATCAGACTATAACGGAAACCGTTTTTTGCCCAACATATTCGGTACTGGCTTATTTCCTAGTCCATATTCCCTCTTTTTTTGTCTGATCGCCATGTACACCTCGGTACGACTTAAATCGCCAGGGGCTCCATTCGGCCACATACATTTCTTAACAATAAAATAAGTCCGAACACTTTTATAGTACAGTTCGGTGTCTCGAATATAGCATTGTATGCATCGGCTCCGAATCATGTCTTTGGTCAATAGTTGGGTTGCCCGGCTCCTGTGGTTACTACGGTAAGTTCCACTCGTTCGGCTATGGTAGTAAAGGGAGAACTACTGCGATGTGTTTCCGGTTCCTCCGGATAAACACCTTAGTAGAGAAAGTTGAAAACTGACTATCATGATGCGGCGGGAGCTAGTCAGCTATTCAGTGACTAAGTATAAATCTCTCGCGATTTTTCCGCATTACGCGAAGGACCGGTCTCCACCCGGGCAGGCATCTACAACACCCAAGTTCGGATAATCGAATAATACCAGGGGTTGTGCCTACAATCTCATTGTCAAACTCCTATGGCTAAGTGAGAGCGATAAAGCCACATAGTCTGATTGCCTGGTTCGCCGCACTAACACCTCCTTCAAGGACCAAGCCGTTGGGTCAAGTGCGTCCAGGGGCCATTCCGAACACCCCCGTACTACCTATGTGGGGGCTAAACAGCCGACGACTGACCAACTCTCAGATACCGTAAACGGCCGCACAGGAGGAAAAGAATTAGAAGTAAAACAAGCAACATATTATACATAAGCTTTGTTTCATAATACAAAGTTCGAGCAGTATGGATACATTCATTTGAAGATAATGTCCTTCGAACACTGGCCCTCTATAATGCGGGAACCTTCCAAGACTTCATCAAAATACCGCTCTGGCGTGCGGTGCTCCTTGCCTGCGGGCGGTCCCTCGGTTGCCAGCTTGACGGCGTTCATCTTCGCCCACTGTACCTTGACGCGGGCGAAGGCCATCCGGGCACCTTCGATACAGACCGACCGCTTTATGGCATCCAGCCGGGGGTAGGCACTGACTAGCCGCTTCACGAGCCCGAAGTAGCTGCCGGGTAGGGGCTCAACAGGCCAGAGACAAATTATAATATCCCTCGGGGCTAACCCGGCCACCCTATGCAGTTCGGTCAACTATTTCAGCTGATCGCTGCGGGGGGCCGGATGCTCTGGCGCAAGGTACTGTGACCAGAATAGCTTCTCCATTGAGCTCCCCTCTTTGGCTCGGAAGAACTCCGCAGCATCAACAATATTCTGGGGCAAATCCACAAACGCTCCTGGAGAACTCCAAACCCGGGTCAGTAAGTGGTACCTTCTCCTCACAAATTTGCTCTGCATAATAGAGGCCTTACCCGCCGCAATCTTCTTGGCCTCTTGGATCTCCTGGTAGGCGCCTTGGGCTTCAACTCGGGCCTCCTACGTGCTTTGGAGGGCCTTAGCAAGTTCGGCATCTTGCTCTGTAATCTTGCGCTCCAAGGACTCACATTTGCTTATGGCATCCCGAAGCTCTTGCTGAACTTCCTCTACCCTTGATTCATGCTTTTGGCAGGCGGTTCATTCCTCCTCCACCTCATTCTTGGCTTCGGCCAGCGCGTTCTTGAGGGTTTCGACCTCGGACGCGTCAACTGTGAGCATAATTGCAAAACTCGGCAAGATAGCACAACAACAAGTCATATCATGTCAGATGTGAATCGCATACCTTGCTTCTCCGCCAATAGTTTGTTGGTGCGGATGAGCTCTTCATCGGCTTACTCCAGCCGCCACTTTAGTTCGGAAACTTCATCGGCATGGGCGGTTGCCGCTAAGTTCGACGCCTGTTTGTTCAAATACACATGTATGTTAATCTCATGCGAAGACTATTTGATCCTATGTTTGGCCTTTTTGTTAAACGGACGCCGACCATAGTCTCAGGGGCTACTGACTATACACAGGCATTCTTTTTATAGTTCAAAAAAGATTACATCACATACCTCAAAGCCTCTTAAAAAGTTGGTGTAGGCTTCGTTCAATCCTCTTTTAGCGGATCGAACCTTTTCAACCACCGTACCCATAAGGGTACGATGTTCCTCAACAATGGAGGCGCTATGAAGCGCTTCCACCAGAGTGTCTGGCGCCTCCGGATTGACAGAGGTCACCAGCGGAGTCGACGCACCCCCTTCTTTTGAAGGAGGCTGCTCGCCCGATTCTGGAGCCGTGTCGGTCTCCGGAATGATATTCGGTTGGGGTCCGAATTGGGCATGGCCCCTGTCGCCAGTCTCCATGGGGGTCGGTTCCCCCATGTTTTCGGCGGCAGAGGTATTACCCTCTGGCGCCACCATGACGGCTTCCCGAACCTCTCCATGGCCTAGAGGGGTCCTTCGGGACAACACTTCAGTGTTGTTCATAGCAGTGGGTGGCGACACCGGCGAAGGCGACTTGCTCTCCATCATGTGTGAGCCCAGCGAATTCCCAGAAGACGATGATGGCTGGGGGAGATCGCGGGACAGACTACAATATGTGATTATGTGTGTTAGGATCGCAAGGCATAAAGCTGGATACATGCATTATCCTTAAATACTTATGATTCGGCCAAAGGTTTCAGCCCGGGGTTCCACTTGGGGACGGCTTCGGCGTCTGATTCTGAATCGTCTGAAAGGGAGAGTTTCCCCTTCTTGGACGCTTCTGCCTCTAGATCTGCGGAAGCTCCCCTTTTCTTCTTTCTCCCCTTAAGGGGAGAATTGTTCTCCTCCACTTCCTCCTCATCTTCATCGTGGGAGGAGAGAGTTCCGGTATCTTCGGACGATATGTCCGAGGCATCTTTGCGGCGAAGGCCACTTCGGACCTCCTTGCCCTTCTTCTTGGCCTTCTTTTCCGGCGCTTGGTATGGCGCCAGAACCAGCATCTTCATCAGAAGAAGAATGGCTGGGTCTTCGGGCAGGGGAGCCAGACACTTGATCCGCTCTGCCTTCTTTGTCCAGCCCTGGGGGACAAGGGGAAGGTTTAAACTTACCCCTTGGATCTACAAATCAAGGACATGATTAGAAATTTGAAAAAGTCACTGGAGTAGCTGGATGAGCGCAGTTGTGGCCGAGGTCTTCGGTCGTCGGCGGCCACGTCTTCTGGGTTTTAAAAAGCAGCTTCCATATATCTTCGTGCTTCGTGCCGAAGAACCGTTGCAAGGTCCGGGGAATTGCCGGATCAAACTCTCACATATGAAGAGTAACGGCGTTGGCAGGCAAGAATCCGGCGAAACAGTATCACTTGGATCACGCTGGCAAGGCTGGTGTTCTTGTCCACCATGCCCTTGATGCGCTTTTGCAGCGTCATCACCTCATCGGATGACGCCCAATCTAGGCCCTTCTTGAGCCATGATGTGAGCCACATTGGTGGACCGGTTTTGAACTCCGGAGTGGCGGCCCATGAGGCATCATGAGGTTCCGTAACACAGGACCACTCCCATTGCCACCCCTTCATGGTCTCTATGAAGGTCCCCTTGGGCCAGGTGACGTTAGGGAGCTTGCTCACCATGGCGCCGCCGCACTCCGCGTGTTGACCCTCGACCACCTTCGGCTTCACATTGAATACCTTGAGCCATAGGCCGGGCTGGGGGGATGCGGAGGAACGCCTCACACACGACGATGAACGCCATGTTGTTGAGGAATGAATTTGGGGCTAGATTATGAAAATCTATCCTGTAATAGTACATGAGTCCGTGTACGAAAGGGTGGAGAGGATGTTGGGCAACGTAGTAATTTCAAAATTTTCCTATGCACACGCAACATCACGGTGATGCATAGCAACGAGAAGGGAGAGTGTTGTCCACGTACCCTCGTAGACCGTTAAGCGGAAGCATTATGACAATGCGGTTGATGTAGTCGTACGTCTTCACGATCGACCGATCCTCAGTACCGAAAGTACGGCACCTCCGTGTTCAGCACACGTTTAGCTCGGTGATGTCCCACGAACTCACAATCCAGTAGAGGTCGAGGGAGAGTTTCGTCAGCACGACAACGTGGTGACGGTGTTGATGAAGCTACCGTCGCAGGGCTTCGCCTAAGCACCGCTACAGTATGACCGAGGTGGATTATGGTGGAGGGGGGCACCACACATGGCTGGGAGAGATCAATGATCAACTTGTGTGTTCTAGGGTGCCCCTGCCCCCGTATATAAAGGAGCAAGGGGGGAGGCCGGCCGGCCCTCCTAGGGCGTGCCAGGAGGAGGAGTCCTCCTCCTAGTAGGAGTAGGACTCCCCTTTCCTACTCCTACTAGGAGGAGGAAAGGAAGGGGGAAGAAGAGAAGGAAGGAGAGGGAGGAAAGGAGGAAAGGGGGGCCGGCCACCTAGTCCAATTCGGTTTGGGCTAGGGGATCGCGCACCCTACCTCCTCTATTCCACCACTTGGCCCATGAGGCCCAATACTTCTTCCCCGTATTCACGTAACTCCCCGATACTTCGAAAAATACCCGAATCACTCGGAACCTTTCCGATGTCCGAATATAGTCGTCCAATATATTGATCTTTACATCTCGAACATTTCGAGACTCCTCGTCATGTCCCCGATCTCATCCGGGACTCCTAACTACCTTCGGTACATCAAATCACATAAACTCATAATACCGATCGTCACAGAACTTTAAGCGTACGGACCCTACGGGTTCGAGAACTATGTAGACATGACCAAGACACGTCTCCGGTCAATAACCAATAGCAGAACCTGGATGCTCATATTGGTTCCTACATATTCTATGAAGATCTTTATCGGTCAAACCGCATAACAACATGCGTTATTCCCTTTGTCATCGGCATGTTACTTGCCTGAGATTCGATCGTCTGTATCTCAATACCTAGTTCAATCTTGTTACCGGCAAGTCTCTTTACTCGTTCCATAATGCAACATCCCGCAACTAACTCATTAGTTACATTGCTTGCAAGGCTTATAGTGATGTGCATTACCGAGAGGGCCCAGAGATACCTCTCCGACAATCGGAGTGACAAATCCTAATCTCGATCTATGCCAACTCAATAAACACCATGGGAGACACATGTAGAGCATCTTTATAGTCACCCAGTTACGTTGTGACATTTGATAGCACAAAAGTGTTCCTCCAGTATCCGGGAGTTGCATAATCTCATAGTCAGAGGAACATGTATAAGTCATGAAGAAAGCAGTAGCAACAAACTAAACGATCATCGTGCTAAGCTACCGGAATGGGTCAAGTCAATCACATCATTCTCTAATGATGTGATCCCGTTAATCAAATGACAACTCATGTCTATGGCTAGGAAACTTAACCATCTTTGATTCAACGAGCTAGTCAAGTAGAGGCATACTAGTGACACTTTGTTTTCTATGTATTCACACATGTACTAAGTTTCCGGTTAATACAATTGTAGCATGAATAATAAACATTTATCATGATATAAGGAAATAAATAATAACTTTATTATTGCCTCTAGGGCATATTTTCTTCAGTCTCCCACTTGCACTAGAGTCAATAATCTCGTTCACATCTTTATGTGATTAGTTCACATCTCCATGTGACCACTACCCAAAGGGTTTACTAGATTCAATAATCTAGTTCACTTCGCTATGTGATTAACACCCAAAGAGTGATCATGTTTTGCTTGTGAGGGAAGTTTAGCCTACGGGTCTGCAACATTTAGATCCGTATGTATTTCGCAAATTTCTATGTCTACAATGCTCTGCACTGAGCTACTCTAGCTAATCGCTCCCACTTTCAATATGTATCCAGATCGAGACTTACAGTCATCTAGATTGATGTAAAAAGCTTGCATCGACGTAACTCTTTACGATGAACTCTTTTTATCACCTCCATAACCGAGAAATATTTCCTTAGTCCTCTAAGGATAATTTTGACCGCTGTCCAGTGATCTACTCCTAGATCAGTATTCTACTCCCTTGCTAGAGAGATGCTAAGGTATACAATAGGACTAATAAACAGCATAACATACTTTATAGAGCCTATGACTGAGGCATAGGGAATGACTTTTCATTCTCTTTCTATTTTCTGTCGTGCTCGGGTTTTGAGTCTTTACTCAACTTCACACCCTGCAACACAGGCAAGAACTCCTTCTTTAACTGTTCCATTTTGAACTACTTCAAAATCTTGTCAGGGTATGTACTCGTTGAAAAAACTTATCAAGCGTCTTGATCTATCTCTATAGATCTTGATGCTCAATGTGGAAGCAACTTCATCGAGGTCTTTCTTTGGAAAGCTCTTTTCAAACACGCCTTTATGCTTTCCAGAAAATTCTACATTATTTCCGATCAACAATATGTCATTCACATATACTTATTAGAAAAGTTGTAGTGCTCCCACTCACTTTCTTGTAAATACAGGCTTCACCGCAAATCTGTATAAAACCATATGCTTTGATCACTTTATCAAAGCATATATTCCAACTCCGAGATGCTTGCACCAGTCCATAGATGGATCGCTCGAGCTTTCTCACTTTGTTAGCACCTTTAGGATCGACAAAACCTCCTGGTTGCATCATATACAACTCTTCTTTTAAGAAATCCATGAAGGAATATAGTTTTGACATCCATTTGCCAGATTTCATAAAATGCGGCAACTACTAACATGATTCGGATCGATACGAGTGAGAAAATCTCATCGTAGTCAACACCTTGAACTTTTCGAAAACATTTTGCAACAATTCGAGCTTTGTAGATAGTAACACTACTATCAGCGTCTGTCTTCCTCTTGAATATCCATTTATTCTTAATGACTCACCAATCATCGGGCAAGTCAATCAAATTCCATACTTTGTTCTCATACATGGATCCCATATCAAATTTCATGGCCTCAAGCCATTTTCGCGGAATCTGGGCTCATCATCGCTTCCTCATAGTTCGTAGGTTCGTCATGGTCAAGTAACATGACATCCAGAATAGGATTACCATACCACTCTGGTGCGGATCTCACTCTGGTTGACCTACGAGGTTCGGTAGTAACTTGATCTGAAGTTACATGATCATCATCATTAGCTTCCTCACTAATTGGTGTAGGAGTCACAGGAACAGATTTCTATGATGAACTACTTTCCAATAAGGGGGCAGGTATAGTTACCTCATCAAGTTCTACTTTCCTCCCACTCACTTCTTTTGAGAGAAACTCCTTCTCTAGAAAGGATCCATTCTTAGCAACGAATGTCTTGCCTTCGGATCTGTGATAGAAGGTGTACCCAACTGCCTCCTTTGAGTATCCTATGAAGACACATTTCTCCGATTTGGGTTTGAGCTTATCAGGATGAAACTTTTTCACATAAGCATCACAACCCCAAACTTTAAGAAACGACAACTTTGGTTTCCGTGCCAAACCACAGTTCATATGGCATCATCTCAACGGATTTAGATGGTGCCCTATTTATCATGAATGCAGCTGTCTCCAATGCATAACCCCAAAACGATAGTGGTAAATCGGTAAGAGACATCATAGATTGCACCATATCTAATAAAGTACGGTTATGATGTTTGGACACACCGTTACGCTGTTGTGTTCCAGGTGGCATGAGTTGCGAAACTATTCCGCATTGTTTCAAATGAAGACCAAACTCATAACTCAAATATTCTCCTCCACGATGAGATCGTAGAAACTTTATTTTCTTGCTATGATGATTTTCCACTTCACTTTGAAATTATTTGAACTTTTCAAATGTTTCAGATTTATGTTTCATCAAGAAGATATACCCATATCTTACTCAAATCATCTGTGAAGGTCAGAAAATAACGATACATGCCGCGACCCTCAACACTCATCGAACTGCATACATCAGTATGTATTATTTCCAACAAGTCTGTTGCTCGCTCCATTGTTCTAGAGAACGGAGTCTTAGTCACCTTGCCCATGAGGCATGGTTCGCAAGCATCAACTAATTCATAATCAAGTGATTCCAAAAGCCCATCAGCATGGATTTTCTTCATGTGCTTTACACCGATATGACTTAAACGGCAGTGCCACAAATAAGTTGCACTATCATTATTAACTTTGCATCTTTTGGCTTCAATATTATGAATATGTGTATCACTATGATCGAGATTCAATAAACCATTCACCTTGGGTGTATGACCATTGAAGGTTTTATTCATGTAAACATAACAACAATTATTCTCTGACTTTAAATGAATAACCGTATTGCAATAAACATGATCAAATCATATTTATGCTTAATGCAAACACCAAATAACATTTATTTAGGTTCACCACTAGTCCCGAAAGTATAGGGAGTGTGCGATGATGATCATATCAATCTTGGAACCACTTCCAACACACATCGTCACTTCACCCTTAACTAGTCTCTGTTCATTCTGCAACTCCCGTTTCGAGTTACTAATCTCAGCAACTGAACTAGTATCAAATACTGAGGGGTTGCTATAAACACTAGTAAAGTACACATCAATAACATGTATATCAAATATACCTTTATTCACTTTGCCATCCTTCTTATCCGCCAAATACATGGAGCAGTTCTGCTTCTAGTGACCAGTCCCTTTGCAGTAGAAGCACTTAGTCTCAGGCTTAGGTTTAGACTTGGGCTTCTTCACTTGAGCAGCAACTTGCTTGCTGTTCTTCTTGAAGTTCCCCTTCTTCCCTTTACCCTTTTCTTGAAACTAGTGGTCTTGTCAACCATTGACACTTGATGCTTTTCTTGATTTCTACCTTCGTCGATTTCAGCATCACCAAGAGCTTGGGAATCATTTCCGTTATCCCTTGCATATTATAGTTCATCACGAAGTTCTAGTAACTTGGTGATAGTGACTAGAGAATTCTGTCAATCACTATCTTATCTGGAAGATTAACTCCCACTTGATTCAAGTGATTGTAGCACTCAGACATTCTGAGCACATGCTCACTAGATGAGCTATTCTCCTCCATTTTGTAGGCAAAGTACTTGTCAGACATCTCATACCTTTCGACATGGGCATGAGTCTGAAATACTAATTTCAACTCTTGGAACATCTTATATGCTCTGTGGCGTTCAATTTTTTTTTGAAGTCCCGGTTCTAAGCCGTAAAGCATGGTGCACTAAACTATCAAGTAGTCATCATACCGAGCTTTGCCAAACGTTCATAACGTCTGCATATGCTCCTGCAATAGGTCCCTCACCTAGCGGTGCATCAAGGACATAATTCTTCTATGCAGCAATGAGGATAATACTTAGATCATGGATCCAATCCGCGTCATTGCTACTAACATCTTTCAATTTATTTTTCTCTAGGAACATATCAAAAATAAAGAAGCTATGTGCGAGCTATTGATCTACAACATAGATATGCAAATACTATCAGGACTAAGTTCATGATAAATTTAAGTTCAATTAATCATATTACTGAAGATCTCCCACTTAGATAGACATCCCTCTAATCATCTAAGTGATCACGTGATCCGTATCAACTAAACCATAACCGATCATCACGTGAAATGGAGTAGTTTTCAATGGTGAACATCACTATGTTGATCATATCTACTATATGATTCATGCTCGACCTTTCGGTCTTAGTGTTCCGAGGCCATATCTGCATATGCTAGGCTCGTCAAGTTTAACCTGAGTATTTTGCGTGTGCAAAACTGTCTTACACCCGTTGTAGATGAACGTTGAGCTTATCACACCCGATCATCACGTGGTGTCTCGGCACGACGAACTTTGGCAACGGTGCATACTCAGGGAGAACACTTGTACCTTGAAATTCAGTGAGAGGTCATCTTATAAAGCTACCGTCGAACTAAGCAAAATAAGATGTATAAAAGATAAACATCACATGCAATCAAAAATATGTGACATGATATGGCCATCATCATCTTGTGCCTTTGGTCTCTCCAAAGTACTGTCATGATCTCCATTGTTACCGGCATGACACCATGATCTCCATCATCTTGATCTTTTATCAACGTGTCATCACATGGTCGTCTCACCAGCTATTGCTTTTGCAACTACTGCTATCGCATAGCCATAAAGTAAAGCAATTACATGGCACTTGCATCTTATGCAATAAAGAGACAACCATAAGGCTCCTGCCAGTTGCCGATAATTTTAACAAAACATGATCATCTCATACAACAATTTATATCTCATCACGTCTTGACCATATCACATCACAACATGCCCTTCAAAAACAAGTTAGACGTCCTCTACTTTGTTGTTGCAAGTTTTACGTGGCTGCTACGGGCTCAGCAAGAACCGTTCTTACCTATGCATCAAAACCACAACAATATTTCATCAAGTTAGTGTTGTTTTAACCTTCAACAAGGACCGGACATAGTCACACTCGGTTCAACTAAAGTTGGAGAAACCGACACCCGCCAGCCACCTGTGTGCAAAGCACGTCGGTAGAACCAGTCTCGCATAAGCGTACGCGTAATGTCGGTCCTGGCCGCTTCATCCAACAATACCGTCGAACCAAAGTATGACATGCTGGTAAGCAGTATGACTTGTATCGCCCACAACTCACTTGTGTTATACTCATGCATATAACATCTATGCATAAACCTGGCTCGAATGCCACTGTTGGGGAATGTAGTAATTTCAAAATTTTCCTACGCACACGCAAGATCACGATGATGCATAGCAACAAGAGGGGAGAGTGTTGTCCACGTACCCTCGTAGACCGTTAAGCGGAAGCGTCATGAGAACGCGGTTGATGTAGTCGTACGTCTTCACGATCGACCGATCCTCGGTACCGAAACTACGGCACCTCCGCGTTCAGCACACGTTCAGCTCGGTGACTTCCCGTGAACTCACGAAAGGTCGAGGGAGAGTTTCGTCAGCACGACGGTGTGGTGACGATGTTGATGAAGCTACCGTCGCAGGGCTTCGCCTAAGCACCGCTATAGTATGACCGAGGTGGATTATGGTGGACGGGGGCACCGCACACGGCTAGGAGAGATCAATGATCAACTAGTGTGTTCTAGGGTGCACCCTGCCCCCATATATAAAGGAGCAAGGGGGGAGGCCGGCCGGCCCTCCAAGGACGCGGCAGGAGGAGGAGTCCTCCTCCTAGTAGGAGTAGGACTCCCCTTTCCTACTCCTACTAGGAGAAGGAAAGGAAGGGGGAAGGAGAGAAGGAAGGAGAGGGAGGAAAGGAGGAAAGGGGAGCTGACCCCCCAGTCCAATTCAGTTTGGGCTAGGGGGCCGCGCCCCCTGCCTCCTCTCTTCCACCACTTGGCCCATGAGGCCAAATACTTCTTCCCCGTATTCCCGTAACTCCCTGGCACTCCGAAAAATATCCGAATCACTCGAAAACTTTCCGATGTCCGAATATAGTCGTCAAATATATCGATCTTTATGTCTCGACCATTTCGAGACTCCTCGTCATGTCCCTGATCTCATACAGGACTCTGAACTACCTTTAGTACATCAAATCACATAAACTCATAATACCAATCGTCACATAACTTTAAGCGTGCGGACCCTATGGGTTCGAGAACTATGTAGACATGACCGAGACACGTCTCCGGTCAATAAACAATAGCGGAACCAAGATGCTCATATTGGTTCCTACATATTCTACGCAGATCTTTATCGGTCAAACCGCATAACAACATACGTTGTTCCCTTTGTCATCGGTATGTTACTTGCCCGAGATTCGATCGTCGGTATCTCAATACCTAGTTCAATCTCGTTACCGGCAAGTCTCTTTACTCGTTCCGTAATGCACTATCCCGCAACTAACTCATTAGTTGCATTGCTTGCAAGGCTTATAGTGATGTGCATTACCGAGAGGGCCCGGAGATACCTCTCTCACAATCAAAGTGACAAATCCTAATCTCGATCTATGCCAACTCAACAAGTACCATTGGAGACACCTGTAGAGCACCTTTATAATAAGCCAGTTATGTTGTGACGTTTGGTAGCACACAAAGTGTTCCTCCGGTATCCGGGAGCTGCATAATCTCATAGTCATAGGAACGTGTAAAAGTCATGAAGAAAGCAGTAGCAACAAACTAAACGATCATCGTGCTAAGCTAACGGAATGGGTCAAGTCAATCACATCATTCTCTAATGATGTGATCCCGTTAATCAAATGACAACTCATGTCTATGGCTAGGAAACTTAACCATCTTTTATTCAACGAGCTAGTCAAGTAGAGGCATACTAGTGACACTCTGTTTGTTTATGTATTCACACATATACTAAGTTTCCGGTTAATACAATTCTAGCATGAATAATAAACATTTATCATGATATAAGGAAATAAATAATAATTTATTATTGCCTCTAGGGCATATTTCCTTCAGAGGAAACCCTAGCTCGCGAAGGAAGTGGGGAATGAATACAACCCTCTCATTGGGCTCTGGTGTGGGAATGATCTGCTTTTTGGCAGGGAGCCGATGGGCGGTTTCCTTGGCTAAATACCCCGCCTCCCGAAGTTCTTTGATGTGCTCGTCCGTGACGGAGGAGGCCATCCACTTGCCCTGTGCTCCAAATCCGGACATGGTTAGAGCGTTTGTTGGGGACGCAAAGGGTTGAAGCTTGGGCGCTGGAGCTCGAGAGCAAATGGGCTGAGGAGGATGAAGGCGTGGGGTAAAAAGGTGGATCCTTGTCTCCTTATAAAGGCAGTGAATATCAAGCGTCCCCCACGAGCCTTAAAACTCGCCTACTCCCTAGGAGTCGTGCGAGTGGCACGGTTGGATTACCCAAATCCGTATTGATGAGAATCCCGCAATAAGGGGACACAATCTCTGCTTTGACAAGATGTGTCAATGAATACCGCGTCTCGAAACACGAAACGGGAGGCTGGAAAATGGTTCAAAATAATAATAAGACCGGAACATAATACCTCGCCGAAAAAGTTGTCAGAAGACATAACCTATTTTGGTTTAAAGTGTTTTGCCCTCGTGGCCCAGGTTTGTGACTATTGTACAGAGTCGGATATAGTTCTTTTGATCAACTACTTTGGAGTATTCGGAGGAGGAACCCGCCTTGCAATGCCGAAGACAATCTACACGCCGGACACATCGTCATTGAAGCCTGGTTCAGGGGCTACCGAGGGAGTCCTGGATTAGGGGGTCCTCGGGCGTCCGGGCTATGTGACATGGGCCAGACTGGTGGGCCGTGAAGATAAAAAATAGAAGGCTTCCCCCCGTGTCCGGATGGGACTCTCCTTGGCATGGAAGGCAAGCTTGGCGTTCGGATATGAAGATTCCTTTCTCTGTAAACCGACTCTGTACAAACCCTAGCCCCCTCCGGTATCTATATAAACCAAAGGGTTTAATCCATAGAGGCAGTCATAAGTATACATGCTAGACATCTAGGGTTTAGCCATTACGATCGCGTGGTAGATCAACTCTTGTAACCCCTATACTCACCAAAGTCAATCAAGCAGGATGTAGGGTTTTACCCCCATCAAGAGGGCCCGAACCTGGGTAAACATCGTGTCCCCTGCCTCCAGTTAACTTCGATCCTTAGACACACAGTTCGGGACCCCCTACTCGAGATTTGCCAGTTTTGACACCGACATCGGGCAGGGGGTGGGGGGAGTAGTGCCCCTAGCCCTAACTCAACTAAATATGAGTAATCTATAATTAATGTACACATAGTAAACCCTTTTCTTTTACATTGTGTATAAGAGTAAACATGAATTATATACAAGAGACCACGAATTAGTAGGGAAGGCGTGGTGGCCACCGGCGACAAAGGCGACAAGCAAAGCCAGAAGGCGGCATGCGTTGATCACCCTTGGTGGTCACAATGTAAGTAAGATTGTTGTATGAATGGATGTACCTTTTGGTATCAGTTTGATTGTGTGCAATGACACAATGGTCATGTGATCGTTGTGGAGCATTTAGTAGGTTGATTTGGTCAACTAGGTTGGATCCCGATAAATCCGGTATCGGAGTCATCCCGACTGTAGAAAGTCTTAGTTAGCTAGGACATTAGATAACATAAGCTTTTTGTAAAAACATACCAACTTCTTGTGTGCAAAAATATCTCTAATATCCACCCCTCTCGGTTTGAGGTAAAACTTAACTAATTGTACTCAAGAATATTCCCCTCTTCTTAAGACACACCTCCTTTTCCAAAATCTTGTAGATGGACGTTGTACACCATGACCTTTTCAAGGTTGGTTTCACATGGTCCTTGTAGGAGTACCGCATGCGGCTCATGCACTATGGGGCAAAGGCCCACATGCACACCGGACGACTAGAAGATCAGATGCATGGTCAATGGGCATGTGGCCAAGGTGAAAATCCTTGCTAGGGAGACACATGATGGTGGCCCGTGAGGACCTTTCTTCTTAACCAACCTTCGATTGCGGACAGGGTGCAATGTCATGCGGCTCATGAGGCTATTGTTTGCCTCCGCCACATGCTGTTAGGAATGGCAAATCTGAGAGTCGTTCATTACTTCCCTCAAAGGGACAGGCTCGAGTCTGAGATAGTGGTTTTATACCCCATGACTGAGCGTGACACGACCTTGGAGCACCTCACCTACTTCGCAATCGCCATGGATCATTTGCTTGGATAAGTTGTCCTAGAGCAGGTGGAGGCACACAATGAGCTTAAAAAGACATGAGACCTACTTTGTCTCCTGAGTATGCGAGAAGGTCCAGGAATCAAGAAACCGATGTGTGGCCGCTTCACGTGGATGAAGGTCTATGGTTAGAGACACGCACCCATCGCTACTTTCCAACCGCCCATGTACGTGGGCTGGAGAGTACCTTCTCCGGTCCCTACCGACTTCGTCAAGGCATGAGAGTCAGCCTTTAACCCATCGTGTTCACACTGATCCTACCCTAACGTTGGGTCCAATTTTGGAGGGAGCTCCAATTGACGAGACGGAGGAGGACCTAGAGGAGCTTGTTCTAGGTGATGACAAGGATGAAGACATATTGGTGCACGAGGTTCAAGCTTAGAATTGTAGGTCATGTATGCCCATAAGTTTGTCAAGTCATATGTACCTGATGTGTTAGTGGAGCCATGTATGATTCATATGAAACCATGTCATGATCATGGCGGTTGTATGGAGTCTTTTGTAATGCAAACCACACAAGGGCCTTACATCACGATGTAGTGGTTAATTTGTAAAACAAAATAAGACAATTATTTATGATGGTGTGTACGTGCTTGGAGCAGATGAACACAAATAGTTTTACTCAACATGACGACATAGTCCCTCGATAAGCCCTCGACCCACTATGTCTTAGATAGTGATTCGGTCTTGTATGACGTTTTTTTATTTTTTCGGTGTGTGTCTGTTGAGTTTTGTTGTGTGCATCCTAAGCATGGAGATGCCTGATGTTTGCTCCCATACTTTGTATTCACTTGATACTATATTTAATTTAATAAAAGTTTCATTTAAAAAAATAGATAAATGATGCATACTCAGTTTATTCTAGCTTACTCTGAAGAACCCACCTCAGACGCCTTTCATTAATCTGAAGAACACGTTATATCCATGATTTTACGGCGGCTGATGTTTAGACTGCCTAGGTTCAATAGCACAGGACAGTGGTCACGTACCTAAACCACTACCGGACTCGCGGTCTATGCCTACGGCCAGGGGCCGTCGGCATAGGTCTTTTACCGTCGGCATAGATCTATGCCTACGGCTGCCGTCGGCATAGACCCGTCGGCGTAGATATCGTCAGCGTAGTCTTGTCAGACCGTCGGTGTAGTATAGCCGTCGGCATAGGGACCTATGCCGACGGCCGGGGTCAGCCGTCGGCATAGTTTAGCCGTCGGCAGTGTTTTCCCGTCTGACGGCAACGGACGACGCCGTCAAAAGCGCCGACGAGTCATGGGACGCCACGTGGCAGAGGTACGCCGACGGCTTGGCCGTCGGCATAGGTAGAAATCTATGCCGACGGCCTAGCGGTCGGCGTACCTCTGCCACGTGGCGTCCCGTGGTGCTCCTGGTGGCAGTGCTATGCCTACGGCTTTTTCGTAGGCATAGTCCTGCCACGTGTCTTTCCCTGGTTTCTCCTGGCGGCAGGGCTATGCCTACGGCAAAGCCGTCGGCATAGATGAAAATCTATGCCGACGGCATTGCCGTAGGCATAGATCTGCCACGTGGCAAGCCCTGGTAACTCCTCGGCTTATATATGCTGACGGCTTTGCCGTAGGCATAGTTTTTTTTATAATTTTCCCTGTTTTCTCTTTTTCAATTCATTTGATAGCATTTCAAAGCAGAATAATATGGAATTATGCAGAAATATGACAGTTCATCATCTAAACATACTCAAGTTCATCATCATCATCTAAACATAGTCAAGTTCATCATCATCATCTAAAGATCATCACCGGCGGAAGTTCATGAACATAAAAGTAGTGCAAGACATGGAACATCATAAAAGTAGCCACATGAAAGGCATGGCACGACGGCCACATGCACGGAATCATCATCGACATCAAGCAAGACCACCTCCACCAAAACCACCACCAAGACCACCTCCGCCAAAACCACCACCACCAAGACCACCTCCGCCAAAACCGCCACCGCGACCACCATCACTTTGCCAGATCGGAGTGACTGGGGTCGACGGAGCAGTAGTCGAGCCACCGGTCCCCTACATGTTTCAGAAAAGATTCTAATGGTAAATATGATATGATAGTGTTGAATGAACGAGAACTAGTTTGCCAGTAGTTAGGCAAATGTACTAACCGGACCATCACTGCCTAGTGCCACCCATTCATCGAACGTGGGCACGTGTGGGGGTTCTCCCGCAGGTGGTGGTGGGGGTCCCATTTGTGGTGGATCCGTGCGGTTACTCCAAGACGCCAACATAGCCTGGATGTTAGTTAAACAAGCAAACTAGAAGGTCAGAAGGAATGAAAGTGCAAAAATTTAGCTTGGTTTTAAGAGGGCAAAACTAACCGCCATCATCTGACGGTTGTAATCATCATTTGCCTTCACTCGTTGCAAGTACTCTCGCACCTCGAGATT
Source organism: Triticum monococcum (assembly GCA_034509565.1). Taxonomy (NCBI): domain Eukaryota; kingdom Viridiplantae; phylum Streptophyta; class Magnoliopsida; order Poales; family Poaceae; genus Triticum; species Triticum monococcum. The sequence goes on from CM067842.1 coordinate 683,267,607, forward strand.
CCTATGCTCGACAAAGGCCTTATATGCCTACATAATTTAGGTTATTTCTAAGTGAGCAATGCTGAAAATGAACTGAGGATGCTAGAGAGAAAAAGATAAAGGGGAAGTACTTACAGCATGCTGGCGGGCTAAGGGAGTCTGTGAACGCCCCGTACTCTCTAACTGGCTCGGGTTGGTAGACCGAAGCCGTGTGTACGAGATCGAAGGAGTTATCAAGCCATCGAAACACGGATACCGGCCATGTGACTTCCCCTGGATGGCCACCACCGCCGTGTCGTCGATCTGAGACTGGGCGACCTCAGGAACAGGAACATCCGGTTGCAACTTCTGATAGTGCTGAGTGTAAGACTCCAGGTGCTCCTCGGTCTTGCCGTAGTACTGGCTCTCGCCCTCCTTGGGATGACTCTGCTCACGGGCCAGCTTCCATGACTCAATGTCTGAGAGCGGCCTCTTCAGCTTGTCCTCCTGCAACGTCAAACAGAAGTTAGCCATACATAAGAACATGACGGTAAAGAAGAACAAAAATGCATCATGCATATAGATATACCTTCATGGCCTTGAAGCCCCAGTGGTTCCTGTTTCCTTTGCCGTGTGTCCCGTCTTTTCCACGGTTAGCCCGGGCCTTGATGCTCTTGGCAGCAAACTCTGCATCGTCACCGAGCCACCTATCCACCAAACTCGCCCATCCGTCATGCCTTCCATAGCACCAACGAGGAACAACCTATGCAAATTTTGGAATCATGACATGTGAGCACGAAACATATAGTTGACTGCTTGAAACAATGATAAGTTAGTAATAGTTACCATCATGAACTGCTCCCTGTTCAAGGTAAGTCGTTGCCTCTGCGCTTGAGTTTTGGTCATCTTTTGTTGCAGGTAGATGTGGTAGTACTGTGAGACGGCAACCCAGCGCACCTCGTACTGCAATTGACGAGCTTTCTTCTTCGCAGCCGCAAGCAAGACCATGTCGGCTCTGGCCTTGTGCTCGTCAAGAACTCTATAGAGTTGCTGCAATCATGCATAAACCAGAAGCAAACAAGGCATGAGTTGAGTGATTCAATGATAAACTATGAACGAAACGGAAGACAAGTGATTCAGAAGAGAACTTACCCAAAATTTGGTGATCACGGCGTTAGCGGCCGTCCCGTACTCCGCGTTGCTGCAAGCCTTGTAGTGGGCCCAGCTCGTGGCCAAAACCCGCAGCTGCGGGTCCCTGTCTGGCCACGGGCAGAATAGGCCAGGCCAAAACTCCTTCAACAGGACAGTGATAAGACCGTTCGGTTTACGGCCCTTTCCGCGAAGGATCCAGTTTCTGCAAAAGAATCAAATGATTGCCATGTGTACAATAAGAAAATGTTGTCATGTGTTGAAAATATGATTGAGAGGCACTTACTCTGTCCCCATAGGTTCAATGACCCACTTGTGCTCCTCGATAGAAGGTGGTGTAGGTAGTCCGGCATTACCACGCAGCCACCCCTGCGGAGCACCCGATGGCAAGTCACCCCACAACTCAGGATCAACATCCCCTCCACCCTCCTCGCCCTCCTCCTCACCCTCCTCCTCGCCCTCCTCCTCCTCGCCCTCCTCCTCCTCGCCATCAGGAACATACTCCTCCTCCTCAGACTCAGAAGGTGCCTCTGTATAGGAGGGCATCGAAGAAGACCCTCCTATTTCGGACACGGCCCGGAGTTTTTTGCCCCGGCTGCCTCTGCCCCCACCTCCTCCTCCTCTAGGGGCTCTCCCCCCCCACCGCCTCCTCCTCTAGGGTCTCCTCCCCCGACCCCTCCACCTCCCTGTGAGGTGTCATCCTCGCGTAGTCGGGAGGGAACCTTGTGGGCTCGTCCACTCCGAGTAAGTCCTTTAAATTTACTGAGGAAACTGGCGCCGCTGGACTTGCCCATGATTAGCAAACCTGCATTGAGAAGAGAATAAACAATTAGTAAGGATATCAATTAAACAAGCATACAGGAAAAACATTAATACCAGAAGAGCACAATAAGCATACTATTGTAATGATCATTAAAAGAACTTACATTTTCTAGAACCCATATGAATCATCACTATTGTAATCTATTTGTGGACCGGTCTCATCATCACTATCACACATATCATATTCGTTATCTGACGGAGGTGGAGGCTCTTCCTCATCGTCAGCGTCTTCATTTAACTTTTCAAGCATAATTATGTCTCTTTGATTCACAACTGCCTCACCATCAATCTGTGCGTCGTCGTTGTTTGGGTCCAGGTCAACATAACCCAAGTTATCATCCTCATTGTTTCGGACCACGTCATCATGTTCCTCTTGATAGAACACTCCCTCGTATGTCATGGGGTTTATGTTGTAGTAATCATCATCGTTCGGGTCCGGTAGCTTACCATGCGGCGACACCTTGAACACAACTTCCCAACCCTTTAGGTACTCTTTCTGGCATGGGTAAGGCAGATAATATACTTGTGTGGCCTGGGTAGCGGCGATAAAGAGATCAGCTCCGGCATAGATGGTTGATGGTTTAACTTCAACTAAACCAACAGAAGGCGTATGTCTCAGACCCTTTTTGGGGTCGAACCATCGGCATTTGAACACAGTGAGACTTAGGTGTTCGCGGCCACGTTTGAATGTAAGCTCGTATATTTTTCCTACCCTTCCGTAGTAATCTACTTTATTATCTCCTTCAGTGAAGACTCCAGTATTTATGGTTTTGGGATCAGGCCGACTGTTCTGGTGCTCCTCTGTATGGAAGCGATACCCATTCACATCATACTTTTGGCATGTCATGACGACAGGGTCAAAACCCATGGAAACCCATCTCAATTCTTCATCCATTGATTCGGTCGGGTCATTTCCCTACAAGTTTAATTGAAATTATAGGGTGCATGAGTTTAATTGAAATTATAGGGTGCATGAGTTTAATTGAAATAGGTAATAGGGAAGTGTGAAAAATTACTTTCTTCATGAACCACGCAACGAAATTTTTCCTTCCATCAGCACCCTTTCAGAGAAGAGCAAGTGCCTCCGCTTCAGTAGGAGGCAGCATTCTCGTCCATTCTTATTCAATGAATCGACTACAATAAGAAAAGCGGTATAAGAACTAGGCAAAGTGAACATAACGAATTGACTAAAAGAATGGTGCAAAGGTATTACCTCATCCACTCATCCTCAACTTCCTTGATTTTGTGCAAGATATAGAACATGACATCCTCCCACTCATCTCGTGGCATGAGATAAGGTTTCGAGCATCCAGCCCTACCACCTTGCCCGATGAATAGAGGCAACTTGGGTTTATACTTGGGTTCTTTTGTATTGTATCGAGACACCTTATTGTGCAACGTGGGAACATGGTCCGGATAGTAGGCTGTCCTGAGGTCTGCCACCTCCTCTAGGATAACTGCCTCAGCTATGGAAGCTTCAATCTTAGCTTTGTTTCCACATTTCTATCTCAGATGCTTGTTCTGTCTCTCAGGGCCGTACTGCCAACGATTCTGCACAGGGCCCCCCAACAATACCTCGTTCGGGAGGTGCAAAAGGAGATGTGTCATCGGAGTAAAGAAGCCCGGCGGGAAGATCTTCTCTAGGTTGCATATCAACTCCGGCGCCTTCTTATGCATTTCTTTTATCTTCTCAGGACATACTTCTTTAGCACAAAGCGTGCGGAAGAAATGGCTTAACTCCGCAAGCACACGCCAGACACGCTCGGGAACATAGCCCCGAACCATCACCGGCATAATCCGCTCAATCCATACATGATAGTCATGACTCTTGAGCCCGGTCACTCTGCCCGTTGAAAGATTGACCCCCTTACTTATATTCGACGCATAACCATCAGTGAACTTCACGACGTGTTTCAGCCACTTGAATGTCTCCATCTTATGATCCTTTTTAAGTACGAAGTCAGCATCTGGCTTGAACCAAGATTTTCGACTGCCTGTGGGAGGCTGCATATGTAGACGTGGTCTATCACAAATATTCTGTTGATCAACTCTAGCATTAACATTATCCTTTGCATTATCAGGAATGTTCAGGATCGTGCGAAAAAGGGACTCTACGACATTCTTTTCGGTGTGCATCACGTCTATGTTGTATGGAAGTTTGAGGTCCTTAAAATAGGGAAGCTGCGTGAAGGGGGTAATATGAGTCCAGTTGTGCGTCTCACCATATCCTTCAAAAAAAATTCCCTTTACCTTTTCCTTTGCCCTCGCCCTCGTCTTCGCCTGTGGCTTTGCCTTTGCCTTTCCCCTCACCGACAGGCTTAAGAGCTTTCAGTTGAGCAAGCACATCCGCACCAGAAAACGTTGGAATCTCGTTTACTTCATGGACAACTTTGCCTTTTGTGAAGTTTTTCTTGTCTTCCCTATCAGGATGGTCTGGAGGGAGGAACTGTCGATGCAGGTCAAATGCAACATACTTGCCACCCTTCTTCAGCCAAATGAAAATCAAGGCCTGCATGCACACTGGGCAAGGCATCTTTCCACTTGTACACCATCCGCAGAACAGGGCATAACCGGGAAAGTCATGCATGCAATATTGTAGCCAAACTTTCATCAAGAAATTTTTCTGCAGATGTCGGTCGTATGTCAACCTCGGGAAGTACCAAGAATGGTGCAAATCATCCACCAACGGCTGCATAAACACACTCAAATTCTTCCCCGGATATTCAGGCCCCGGAATTATAAGCGACAGGAACATGGTCTTGCGTTGCATTATGGCGCCGGGAGGGAGATTCAGCGGAATAACAAATACGGGCCAACAGCTGTATGGATTAGACGACATACCATACGGATTGAACCCATCACCTGTTATAGCAATTCTGACATTCCCAGCCTCGGTTGCTTCCTCCGGGTACTCTATATCGAATGACTTCCATGCTTCACCTCCTGATGGATGTACAATTTTTTTTGGATTGTACCTTTTCCCTTCCTTGTGCCACTTCATCATTTTGGCAGACTCCTCGGTGATGAAAAGGCGCTGCAGTCTTTTTATAAAATCAAGATATCGAAGAACCTTCACAGTGATTATTAGCTGCTGCTTCTGACCATGCTTATCGACCACCTCAATATACCGAGAGGAACCGCACTTCCTACAGTACTTGTCATCCGCATACTCATGCCTAAACAAAAGGTAATTCTTTGGACAAACATGTATTTTCTCATAGTCCATCGAGAGCGCCTTCATGATTTTCTTTGTAGCGTACATGGTTTTCGGCAGTTCATGGCCCTCAGGCAGGCTATTAGCCCATACTCCCAGAAATGCTTCGAAGCAACCTCGGCTACAGCCGTACTCAGCCTTGACTGCCATCAGTTGCGAGATGGCATCCAACACTGACAGCTTGGCACCCTCATAGAGAGATTTCTTTGACGAGGCCAAGATTTCCAGGAAGGCCTTTGCGGTTTCCTCCGGCTCCTCCGGTTCATTCGCTGAATGTGACGGAGGTATCGGCTGTGCAGCAAAGACATCATCTAGCATGCCTCTAACCGCATCGTCCTCATAACCAGCGACGCGTTGTCGTATCACATCCTCTCTACCACGGTCCCGCTGGGCAAAGTTTATCGGCATATTAAAGTTGGGCATAAATCCATGCGTGCGAAGGTGCTTAGTCATCTCACTCTTATCTCTGCGGATACGCCTCTTACATCTGGCACATGGGCATTCTGGCACCATCCTCATTGGACTACGAAATATCTCTTTCAAAAACACATCAGTTTTCTCGACCCACTCTGTTGTTACTTGATTCCGACGGAAAAACCCACTATACATCCACTGATTATCTGCCATCTCTGCTTTATTGGAAGCCACACAACAAAATTAAGGATTCATTTAAATTACCCACATCAATATTTTATTTTTTACAAGGTTGACGAGAAACGACATTTAATACACCTACATCTCTAATAGGTAAAGATGGGTCCTAATCCCACCCGAGAATGTGTAGATTGAGTACGATCCATGCTCTACCCCATTCTGAGACAAAATTTCGGCAGCACCTCCCCGCTGTTCTCCAAATACACGTCTCGGCAAAATGCCGAGAGAATGTGCATCCGGAGAACAACAGGGAGGCGCCGCCGAAATCTTGTCTCAGAATGGGGTAGAGCATGAACAACGTACCCAATCTACACATCCTCGGGCTGTCCGTGGAAAGTGCTGGACAATCCGAAAGAGCTGCGGTGATAAATATGCAATTGAATGCATATTTATTGATGCAACCCTTTCAGACGGGAGACCTAGGTTACGCGACTTGATGTGAAAATTTAATCTAGTTAAAAGAGGCTAGGAGGTGAAGGTGGATTCGTAGCTCACCCTCCGCTGTAGAGGAAGTAGTCAAGTAGCGGCAGGATCACGGACCAAACCCAGACGACGAAGGCTCCAGGGAGATGAAATACCACAAAGCCTGTAAATTTTACTGAGTCAAAAAATTTGACGGCACCACATCACATAAAGCATTGACACTTCAAACTATGAAAAAAATCATATTGCTAATGACATCTAGTCAAGGTTTTAGATCATCATGATACTTCAAATCCTAATTTTCATCAAGTGTCAAATTTTGTTCTTCAATTTATTTTAGCAAGATCATCATGATAAAATAACTACTCATCAGATACCAATTTTGTCAACATCACAAAATGAAACTATAGCTATTTGACAACATCTCAGATATACCAATTTTGTTCTTCAAATTTGACAACATGCATCTATCACATACATTTGACAACATTTTTTTAGCAATATCATCATGATAAAATAACTAACCAATATACATCAATCCAGCCATTCATCCATACAACATGCATCTATCACATAACAAGCAGTAGAATGCAAAAAAATGAAAAAAAAGCTCACCGGGCCAGCCGGGACGGCGACGCAGGGCGGCCGGGGCAGCGGGCGAGCAGGGGGCGGCGGTGGAGGGCCGAGGCAGGGGCGACCGGGGCAGCGGGCGAGCAGGGGCGGCGGTGGAGGGACGAGGCAGGGGCGGCTGGGGACGGGAGGGCCGGGCGCGCGGGCCGGCAGGAGCCGCGGCCGGCACGCGGTCGGGGGGAGGCTGGTGCGGCGTTGGGGTCGGGGGAGGCCGGGGCGGCGCAGCGCGGTAGGGGGAGGCCGGGGCGACGGCGGCTTCAGACAGCGACGGGGGAGGCAGGGGTGGAGACGGCGAGGACGACGGGGAGGGGGACGTGCGAGGGAAGGGGAGAGTGGCGCGGGTGGAGCGGCGGCGGGCGGGCGGCGGCGGCAGCGCGGGTCGGGCTCGGGGGCGCGCGGGATCTGGCCGGGGACGAACAAGTGGAGGGGGTTGACTGGATATGGATAAGGCAACTATGCCGACGGCTAAGCCGTCGGCATATGTAGTGATGCCACGTGGCACCTATGCAGACGGCTTAGCCGTAGGCGTAGTTTTTTTTATTACCCACATCACTGATCCGCGTAACGCCTACCGTATGGCCACAGCTATGCCGACGGTTGTGTCAGGTCAGCTCAGAGGGACACCTGGGAGCAACATCCGGGCCAAATCGACAGCTACATCCCCTCCGTGTAGACCCGATGTGTCCGTTTTCCCCCTCCAAGTGCCGGCGGCGGCGCCGTCCGTTAGGGGGGCCACGCCCCTAAGATGCGTGTCGCCTCTTTGAACATGCCACAACACCACCTCGCATGTATGAGGGTCCGGTACGATACTCCGGTGGCATTGCTACCCCACCCCCCCCCCAGGGCCCCCGTCCCGCCTAACCCTGTAGCGTTTGACCACGGGATCTAGCCCTTTGACTTTGCACGGACGGGCTTTGACCAGTGGACCTCCCCACCCGGTTGTGTTAGGTCAGCCCATAGGAACACTTTGGAGCAACATCCGGGCCAGACCCACAGCAAGATCCCCTCCGTGTAGACCCGACGCGTCCATTTCCCCCCTCCAGGTGCCGGCGGCGGCGCCGTCCGTGAGGGGGGGCACACCCCGGAGACATGTGCCGCCTCTTCGGACATGCCACCACACCACCCTGCATGTATGAGGGCCCGGTGCGATGCTCCGGTGGCATTGCTTACCCCACGGCCCCCGTCCCGCCTAGCCCTGTAGCGTTTGACCACGGGATCTAGCCCTTTGACTTTGCACGGACGGGCTTTGACCAGTGGACCTCCCCACCCGGTTGTGTTAGGTCAGCCCATAGGAACACTTTGGAGCAACATCCGGGCCAGACCCACAACAAGATCCCCTCCGTGTAGACCCGTCGCGTCCGTTTCCCCCCTCCAAGTGCCGGCGGCGGCGCCGTCCGTGAGGGGGGGCACACCCCGGACACGCGTGCCAGGCGTTTGCAACCACCACAACACTTCCAAACTTGTGAGAGGCCGCCTACGCTAGATTTGGCGGCATGCTAGCCCCCGGAGGCCGCCGGCCACAACCGTAGACGCGCGAAGGGCAATCCGCGTAGAGGGAATTTTTCGGATACTTCTCCATCACCAAAAATTATGAAAAAAATATTATCGTTCCTATAGCACATGTGCCCACGTCGAGCAAAAAAAAATCATGATTTTATCGCGCTCCGAGTATTTAATAATATTCACGCCGCATCGTTACCGCAGAATGGCTACTACCGTGTCATCCCCGTCCGTTAGGGGGGGCAACGCCCCGGAGGTGCGTGCTGCCTCTTCGGACATGCCACCACACCACCCCGCATGTATGAGGGCCCGGTGCGATACTCCGGTGGCATTGCTACCCCCAGGGCCCCCGTCCCACCTAACCCTGTAGCGTTTGACCACGTGATCTAGCCCTTTGACTTTGCACGGACGGGATTTGACCAGTGGACCTCTCCACCCGGTTGTGTTAGGTCAGCACATAGGAACACTTTGGAGCAACATCCGGGCCAGACCCACAGCAAGATCCCCTCCGTGTAGACCCGACTCGTCCGTTTCCCCCTTCCAGGTGCTGATGGTGGCGCCGTCCGTGAGGGGGGCCAAACCCCGGAGACGCGTGCCGCCTCTTCGGACATGGCACCACACCACCCCTCATGTATGAGGGGCCAGTGCGACGCTCCGGTGGCATTGCTACCCCCCCCCCCCCCCAAGGCCCCCTGTCCTGCCTAACCCTAGAGCGGTTGACCACGAGATCTAGCCCTTTGACTTTCCACGGACAAGCTTTGAACAGTGGACCTCTCCACCCGGTTGTGTCAGGTCAGCTCAGAGGGACACCTGGGAGCAACATCCGGGCCAAACCGACAGCTACATCCCCTCCATGTGGACCCGATGCGTCCGTTTCCCCCCTCCAGGTGCCGGCGGCGGCGCCGTCCGTTAGGGGGGCCACGCCCCTGAGATGTGTGTCGCCTCTTTGAACATGCCACAACACCACCTCGCATGTATGAGGGTCCGGTACGATACTCCGGTGGCATTGCTACCCCTCCCCCCCAGGGCCCCCGTCCCGCCTAACCCTGTAGCGTTTGACCACGGGATCTAGCCCTTTGACTTTGCATGGATGGGCTTTGACCAGTGGACCTCCCCACCCGGTTGTGTTAGGTCAGCCCATAGGAACACTTTGGAGCAACATCCGAGCCAGACCCACAGCAAGATCCCCTCCGTGTAGACCCGATGCGTCCGTTTCCCCCCTCCAGGTGTCGGCGGCGGCGCCGTCCGTGAGGGGGGGCACACCTCGGAGACATGTGCCGCCTCTTCGGACATGCCACCACACCACCCCGCATGTATGAGGGCCCGGTGCGACGCTCTGGTGGCATTGCTACCCCCAGGGCCCCCGTCCCGCCTAGCCCTGTAGCGTTTGACCACGGGATCTAGCCCTTTGACTTTGCACGGACGGGCTTTGACTAGTGGACCTCCCCACCCGGTTGTGTTAGGTCAGCCCATATGAACACTTTGGAGCAACATTCGGGCCAGACCCACAACAAGATCCCCTCCGTGTAGACCCGACGCGTCCGTTTCCCTCCTCCAGGTGCCGGCGGCGGCGCCGTCCGTGAGGGGGGGCACACCCCGGACACGCGTGCCGGGCGTTTGCAACCACCACAACACTTCCAAACTTGTGAGAGGCCGCCTACGCAAGATTTGGCGGCATGCTAGCCCCCGGAGGCTGCCGGCCACAACCGTAGACGCGTGAAGGGCAATCCGCGTAGAGGGAATTTTTCGGATACTTCTCCATCACCAAAAATTATGAAAAAGATATTATCGTTCCTATAACATATGTGCCCACGTCGTGCAAAAAAACTCATGATTTTATCGCGCTCCGAGTATTTAATAATATTCACGCCGCATCGTTACCGCAGAATGGCTACTACCGTGTCATCGCCGTCCGTTAGGGGGGGCCACGCCCCGGAGATGCGTGCCGCCTCTTCGGACATGCCACCACACCACCCCGCATGTATGAGGGCCCGGTGCGATGCTCCGGTGGCATTGCTACCCCCAGGGCCCCCGTCCCGTCTAACCCTGTAGCGTTTGACCACGGGATCTAGCGCTTTGACTTTGCACGGACGGGATTTGACCAGTGGACCTCTCCACCCGGTTGTGTTAGGTCAGCCCATAGGAACACTTTGGAGCAACATCCAGGCCAGACCCACAGCAAGATCCCCTCCGTGTAGACCCGACTCGTCCGTTTCCCCCTTCCAGGTGCCGGCGGTGGCGCCATCCATGAGGGGGGCCAAACCCCGGAGATGCGTGCCGCCTCTTCGGACATGGCACCACACCACCCCGCATGTATGAGGGGCCAGTGCGACGCTCCGGTGGCATTGCTACCCCCTCCCCAAGGGCCCATGTCCTGCCTAACCCTAGAGCGGTTGACCACGAGATCTAGCCCTTTGACTTTCCACGGACAGGCTTTGAACAGTGGACCTCTCCACCCGGTTGTGTCAGGTCAGCTCAGAGGGACACCTGGGAGCAATATCCGGGCCAAACCGACAGCTACATCCCCTCCGTGTAGACCCGATGCGTCCGTTTTCCCCCTCCAGGTGTCGGCGGCGCCGTCCGTTAGGGGGGCCACGTCCCTGAGATGCGTGTCACCTCTTTGAACATGCCACAACACCACCTCGCATGTATGAGGGTCCGGTACGATACTCCGGTGGCATTGCTCCCCCCCCCCAGGGCCCCCGTCCCGCCTAACCGTGGAGCGGTTGACCACGAGATCTAGCCTTTTGACTTCCCACGGACGGGCTTTGACCAGTGGACCTCTGCATCCGGTTGTGTCAGGTCGCCCGTAGGGACACCCGGGAGCAACATCCGGGCCAAACCCACAGCTACATCCACCGTGTAGACCCGACGCGTCCGTTTCCCCCCTCCAGGTGCCGGCGCCGTCCATGAGGGGGGGCACACCACAGACGTGAGGGGGGTCACACTCTGGAGATGGGTGTCGGGCGTTTGCAACCGCCACAAAACTTTTGTCGGCATAGCTGTTTTTGATTTTAATAAAATATAATGATCTATATTCAAAAGAACATGACCGCACATTATTAACGTGCTCGAAAAAAATACAAACTATATATATATTCATAATATATGAAAAAAAATACAAACTACATATATATATTCATATGTATGTTTATATTTAACATGCTACATGTTAGTTGATATAATAATACATAAAAAAGCTTAAAAAATATATATGAAAAAAATTCTACCTATGCCGACGGCTCTGCTGTCGACATAGAGACGGCCAGGTTTTAGGCGGCGGGCGGCGGGCCGCGGATCGCTGATGTGGCAGGTATGCCGACGGCAGCCGTCGGCATATGTTTTGGACGGTGCGGCCCGGATCAGTGACGTGGCGTGCGGACCTATGCCGACGGCCCCCCGCCTCGGCCGTCGGCATAGCTCTGACGACGTTAGCCGCCCGTCAACAGCGGGGTCGCCGGGCCCACGACTATGCCGACGGCCCTTGTAAGCCGACGGCAGCTGTCGGTGTACTTTCAGATAGGCCGACGGTCGTTCTATGACGACGGGTGTCGTCGGCTTAGCTCCGTCTAACCCGACGGCCTTGATACGCTGACAGCCAGGACCAGGCTGCCGGCATATCTCCAAGGAACCCGACGGTGGCCGTCGGCATTGTTTTGGCCGTCGGGGTAGCACCCTGTTCCGGTAGTGAACGAGACCTGCTATTACGAGCCATGACATTGCTAGTAACAGATTCCGAAGAGTAAGCTCTAACCGCATTATAGTGAGCCCTGCTATTAAGCCCTCTGGGAATACGAAGAATAGTTGTCTGAGTGTGGCTAACTTCAGAAAAATCCTAAGTACTCCCTCCGTTCCAAATTACTCGTCACGGAAATAAATGTATCTAGAACTAAAATACATCTAGATACATCCATACCTGCGACAAGTAATTTGGAACAGAGGGAGTAGATACGTACGTACTCCACTGTGCGTTGCTACATTGATTGAAGAGAAGAAAAAAAACAATAAATGTCGAGACGTGGACGTACGTGCCTGTGTGAGTCGCGCGCAAGCGAACGTAAGAGAGCTCACGCCATCTCGCACCATTGAAAACCCCGGCGTTGGACACGCTCTAAGCGCAGGCCTTGCGTCGCCCATTATTAAGTGCTGCTTCTAGCGTGCTAGCGCGGCGGCCAGCTTCAAGCCTTGAACCGCAAACGAGCGGGAAAGGAAGGAAAAACAAGCGGCTTCCGTCGCCATTTCGCTCGTCGTCTTGCGGCGACCGGCGCCCGTGCCATGACCGTCCAGGCCGGCAGTCACGGTGCTTGGACTGTTATCTGTTGCTCGCACACGTAGGAGGGGCGCCCACCATGCACACGTCGCTCTCGTCTCATGCTGATGACCGGGCGTGCATATAATTGGGTTCCACTGTCCGGTTTTCTCCGCGGGCAGCTGTCCCTTTGAAAAGAGCCGTTTAGGCACTACTTACGTGGAACGTGGGCGTAGCTGTCGCTCCAAAGAGAGAAATCAACGGCGTTGGGAACGTAATCTGAACTGGACGGCCCATGCGGACAGCCAGCTCCGTCCACGCTCATGGAAGTGCTCACATTCCTTTCTTTTCTCCCGCCCACTCTAGTGCTAGCACTTGTAAATGTGTGCTTGACGGAGACTTTTAGGGGCGCATCCCGCTCGGTTTTCGTCAACATGGGGTCTCCAGCGTCTACTCTATCCAGACTCACTGTCCTCTGCTAGTTAGTTATTTCAGTGATTCGTGGAGGCACCAACTCCCGGCGACGTCACCAGCTCCTGTAATCAATCAATCAAGCAGCCAAACCAGTACAGGTACAGCACTTTGGAACAAATGATGCCCGGCTCTCATGGTGTCTGCCGATCGACCGAGCGAGACATCAAGGTGCATGCACGCACACGCCATGGTGCGTGCCGGCCCGGGGAAAGAACAAGGCCAATAAGTTAACAAGCGTCCTACCACTAGTAGTATTAAAACTAATAATTAGACAAGACTTCTCTGCAAGTGCGGCGACACACATGTCCGGGAGGGAGGATTAGCCGGGCAAAGACAAGGAGCGTGTCCCCTCCCCGCGAGGCCATGGATGATGGATTATGGACGTGCTTTCTCATCCGGCACCGGTGAGGAGCATGAGTGAGTAACTAGTGCTGTGGGTTGGTGGCGCCTTGCCCTCCGTCGGCTCTCTCCCCGGCCATCTTTTGCGTGTTTCTTCTGCCGGTGCCGGCGCACTTTTGTTCCGGTTTTAGGCCGATGGCGACTGGCCTGATTACTACCGGAATGAGTGCTCTGGAAATGGTAAAGGACGCCCAGTATGAGTGGCTTAACTTTTAGACAATATGACTTCGGTGTGTTTGTTCTTCAGATATCTCCCTATACAACACTAACTGCGGCGCTGCACTTTCCAGGCACTCGGGATGAGTGGCTTGACTTTAGGCCGTTGGATTGGCCTGGAGTGTGCAGCTAGTGCCGATCTGCCGGCGCACTCTAAGGGAGTTTTCAGATTATAAACGGCTCTCTGAACCCTGATAAGCTATGCCGGTCGTTGTTAACTTGCTAGCTAATCATACCTTCTTTCCAGAAAAATAAAAGCTTGTGATAATAGCAGCAAATTGCACTCATTCGAGGCACGGAAGAAGGCGGAGCCGGCACTGGATGATCCCACTCGAGTAACCTGTGTTGGTGTTCTTTAAACAAAAACAAAGGTGCTCCGCGGGTGATCTTTTAAGCCTTATGCATCTCCACTTTGCACGCGTAGACATTCAGTCCCAGACCTGCTGAGTGCCCGGCCACACACACTGCAGGAAGCAGCAGAAACACCAATATTCAGTCCACACAGACTGCAAGTCTCCATTCTTTTAAGCCTCATGCATTTCCACTTTGCACGAATCAACATTCAGTCCCAGACCTGATGAGCCACACACACACACACACACACACACACACACACACACACACACTGCAAGAATCAGCAGAAACATGATTAAAGATGACTTATAAGTTATAACACCATGATAAGTCGGATTCTCGAGTCCGGAACTTATATCAGCCTAGTTGTCAAATTTGGCATGCTTCCGGTTCTGTGAGGACTTTATTTTCTACTAATCCTTAAATATGTCCATAAAGGTTACTGCATATCCAGGACCCAACTACCTTAGTATTAGTAATTTACAACTGGAAATAGAACCCTTGTAAGTATTTCAAGTCACACAACACAACATTTTAACTTACATGCTGTCACATTTACATGAATATCTTTTACACGCCGGGCTCTTGTGCATTCCAGCCAGAACACACAGATTTTTACTGCACATAAGGAATGCTTGTAGATGCTACAATACAAATGGAATGATAGCATAGCGAGAGCGGGGGTAGTCTTCAAACTTTTGGAGGTACCACCTATGGGTTTGTACTGCTGCAAATGACAAGTTTGTTATCTGCACAAAATGGCAAGTTTAATCAGCTGGAATGATAGAAAACACTGAAAGGATACAATAATCACGAGTTGATGCGATTCTGAATGCAACTGGCACAGAACTTAGTGAGGCATACCACAAAAATGAACAGGAACCACACTGAAATGTCTGATCCACCACTAGCTATCAACATGCCCAAATATATAACCTGTAAAACAAAAAACACCCACAGATGCTAATGAGATACCAATTTCAAATCCATAAGAGTTTTTTTTCTGCCAGCTGCTCGGTGTTATAGTACTATATATATAGTCATGTAGCCTTTTGTATTTACCCCATTGTATAAGGGGTTTTCTGCACATTTCCTTCACTTGTACAGTTGTACATGCACATATTGGCCTATGGCCACAAGGGAATACAGGTTGCATATTTTCTAAGAGCATTACTACTAGAACCCTCAAACCCTCAAACCCTCACTAGCGTTTTAAGGGTCCAAAAATGATCTTTTTGTGCACTTTTACGGGTTGAAAAATAGGGGCAAAGATTAGAACCCTCAAACCCAACCCTTATAACGGAATATTCCCCATGAACGACGTTGTCGTTGCGCGCGGGAGGTCGACGGGGCGGCCGCCGGCGACGGGGGCGACTAGCAGCGGCGGTCGCGGGCGTGGGCGCGGGAGTTGGGAGGATTTTTCCCTCCCGCGCGAGGATAACCGCCAAATGAGGGTTGGGGTAGGTTTTGCTCCCCAACCCTTACTTTTGAGGATTGGGAGAGGGTTTGAGGGTTGGACCTTTAAAAAAATTTGAGGGTTTGAGGGTTAAGGGGTTCTAGTCTACGGCTTTTTTTCGACGAAAACTGTAAAAAAGCAGTTATTTTTAGGGGTTTGAGGGTTTGAGGGCTCTACTAGTAATGCTCTAACACTCGGCAGTTCGGCACCAAGTTGGAGTGAAGGCAAACCACAGAAAAGAACAGGATTGTCCTATTATGTTAGGTTCACTTACTCAACAACAGTGGGATAATTTGGAACTCTCCCCATGATATAATATTTTATCATTTTTAGGCTATTTACAGATTGCTTGGTTTAAATGTAAGGCTGCCTACTCCTCTATGGGAAGTTTATATGGTCAAATGCCACTCTGCATCTGTGAATTAGGCTGGCAAAAATGGGGAACCAAAGAAATTTGTTAAGTCTGTACTTTGTAGTAACATCAAACAGTGCATAAAACAATTCCATCAGAAGCAACATAAAGGTTTTCTGTCCTTCATCCACTCCCGCCAGCGATCAAAACCTGACCAGGAGTTGCGCACACCAATGCTTCACCAGTGAAAATCCATCACAGGACCCTCATTTATGATTTCAATTGACTATCCTAATTTAGATATGATTAGTTTAGTACTCGCATTGTAAAAGCGCTGTCAGTTGCCAGCCATATTCATCAAATAGCATGTGCATGCTGAATACGGGAGAAGAATGGAGGCACTTACTAGTTCAGCAAGGTAATGAGGGCAAGACACACGACTAAACCAGTCACCGCAAGGAATAACATATTCATCAGAATCTTTATTTTCGCGCAATGATCCCTGTCAAAATGGTAAACAGAAAGCAATTGATTCGGAAAAAAATACTAAATCTGGAAGACTCTGGCCCAAGTGTGCAAGGAAAAGATGCTGAATGGTGCAGTTTCTTGCCTGAAGGACATAAAATATGCATACCAAATAACCTAAGAGAAGATTATGCAATCTGAATATAAACCTACATGATGCTACTAAGACTCTTAAGAAAAATATGGTATGATCCTTTATGAAGAGTTCCTGATGTTCATTGGCTAAGAATGTATTTGGGATTGCTATTTTTACTGCAAAATGAATTCCACTCCATCAAATCTAAAGTAGCAAAATGATTCCAACAAGACATAACTATAGGATTTCAGGAAGCAGGTTTTATTAGTCGTTCGAACTTTAAGTCTCAATACGTCGGCAGATGCTTCGTTTTTCAACATTTGTGCTGCAACTCGCATATGTAAACATGTTGTTCACATTCAGACAAGAAACCAACTAATATTTGTTATCTGGCTCTGGTTCTAGGCTCACTAAAAGAAGCTGGTACTTACAAGAATTGCATGACAACGGATCTGATGGAGGGATCCCCAACTGAATATAATAGCACCTATCCACTGGCACCACCCCAACTTTAAAAGAGGCTTTAGGAGAGAGGGTGAATCAATGACTAGGTCTGGCATTCTTGCACGACCCTTTACTATGAACTCAACTATTTGACCTCGGATAAAATCTATTGCTTCAGGAAGACAAGAGCTAGCAAGAGATAAAGGTGCGGCCGTGTAATAGCTGCAGGAAAAATAATAATTGTAAGTCAATCCAAATTGTAATAGCTGCAGGAAAAAAATAATCGTCAGTCAATCCAAATTGTTGCAGAAAAAGGAAAGAGCAATGCAATGATCGTTGTGCAAAGAAACCTTTACTGAAAGACCAGCGTTATAAAAAGCAAGAAATCAAAGAATATATGCAAAAAGGTAAAAAAGATAACTGTTCTGTTAATTGATAGGTGGTAAAAAAATTAGAACTACAATTACGAGTGGTCAAATCATCCAGTAAACTAAAGTATGCCTTAACATACACCATCTACTTGCATATTTTGTTGATAGAGTACAAGCCCGGAACTACAGAAAATAACCATAACAAGACCTAACAGAAAAGGCATGTGAAATTATAATAGAAAGGACTAGAACTCTAGAAGGAAGAAAAGGAGAAAGTATTTAGTCAAGCTAGCATATTAACAACTACGCAACATTCTAGAACAGAATGGAAGTTAACCAATGTGGAACTTACAATAGACCCGTCAGATATCCTACAATGTGCATCCGAGCTGATGGGCTGTAGTGAAACACATTTTCAGTCTCATACAGGCGTCTCAGCACCTGAATTTCCATCAGTAGAAGTACAAAGACAGTCCGCCAGACACGATACTTGTGTTCCATGGTGCGCGACAGGACACTGCCAAAAGAGAACGAATTTGACCCAATAAGATGGCTAGCGATTGTGGAGTAACTCGATGGCTCTGGCAACAGCGGTGTCATTTCCATATATGCATAGAAGCATATTGCAAGCAGCAAGCTTGTTGTCACCGCCACTCCCACCACATAGAAATGCAAGAAGTACTTCTGTGGAACTGTGAACTTCTGCAATTTCATAAAGATTATTTCAGTTTATGATGCTTATGCAGAAGTTGAGTAGAATACAAGACAAATGTACGATATATGCATCAAAATTATCTACATAAAGATGACAGTTTTACCCATGGGTTTGGATACACATAGGTACCTGAGAATAACCGTATGGGTAGAAACTTTTACCCATGAGTTATTACCAGAACCTGCGCATAACCCGATTTGTCATGAGTCAGCTATTGTTATAATTTTTTGCCAGAGGATTACCCATGGGTTGCTTGATTAATATTTAAATAATAGACAGTATATGTCTCATAGGACATGTAGACCGTCAGAGACGTATATAACACATATAATTGTAAAGAAGCAAAGACTCGTAAAAATGGACGCAACATAGGTTAGCTTCACAATCATCCAAGTATCATGTACTCATAGTTCGTCTAAAGGATGAAATGTTCTCTTACTTGGAAGGTTGAACCTGTCTCACTCCCAGTTAGTAACAAAAGGAATTTTAGTGGACCAGGGGCATTTTTACGTCAAGTTCCAGTAATTCAAAAAAAGAGGCACGAGTTTCTAATCTACCCACAATCTCCTTCTATTTATTGAAAGAAAGAGACATGAGCTTCTAATCTACCCACAATCTCCTTCTATTAATTCAAAGAAAGAGACAGGAGCTTCTAATCCACCCACAATCTCCTTTTCATCCAAGTAATCTCCCAAATACATTGTATCAAAGTCTTCAAGAGGGAGAGACCCCCTGGTTGTCAATGGAAAAGGCTACACAGAACTTCAATCGTGGATTGATAACACTGCAATTGTTTTGCCTCTTTTGCTTTTTATAACGCCCTTTTGTAGTGTACACAAGCTTTTTCAATATATGGAGTAGGATACTCAATTACTCATCTAATGCTTTCCCTAACCAGATAGCACATTATATCAAGATTTCAGAACCGACAGCTTTGCTAAGCCCAAAATTCGCTCAAGAGTTGCGATCGTGCCGAACCAGGGCCCACTGGAGATTGAGGCAGGCTGCAGCCTAGGGGAGATGAGTTGGAACATGTCTAAAAAGGCAAAGCGGGAACCGAGGTGCTGATCTTACCGCCTTGGAGGAGGAGGAGGAGGAGGAGGAGGACGGCCTGACGGTCTTGCCGCGGGAGGAGAAGGCGGCGAGGAGGCTGTGGAGGAGGCGGCCGCCGGCGGCCGCGGGGATGGGCAGCGCGGCGGCGAGGATGGGGAGCGTGGCGGCGAGCCAGGCGAGGCACAGCAGAGGCTGGAGGGCGGGCCCGTCCCCCTTCTCCATGGGAGGCAAACCCGCGTTCGCTCTCTCTCTCCCTGTGCTGGTACGCGGCGATCTGCGGGGGTGGTGGGGTGAGGGCACTAGGAGGGAGGGAGGAAGAGAGTGCGAATCGAAAGGGGAAGGCCACCGGCACGGCACGGCACGCGATTCGTTGGCTCGTTGCTTGCTGGACCGGGGATGCGTGCTGGCCTTAAAGTGGGCAATCCCCTCTCGTCTCTATCGACCGGCACACGTGATTGGGATTACAATCTTCTGTTCCTGTATGTCTCCGGTGTTATGAATCGCTAAAACGACTCGGCGTTGGGTACAGTTCTCGTCGGTGCAGCGAGGCGTCCTCCGAAGTTGACACAAAATACCAACAGGACCAATAAATCAGGACCAAGGACGTATATCATCATCACCGCTCGCTCGGTTTCATGGCATGTTTCTTTGCTACTCCCTCCGTTTCATAAGTAGTATTTGGGTCGACTACGAGACAAGTACCCGGGAGGCGTGGCACCATCCGTGACCAAATATACTCGCCGCACGGGATCACGCGTTGCGTCTTGCTTTAGGCCAGCTTCAATGGGTTACCGCCATTTTATCCGGCAGGGTCCGTTTGGATTGTTATGGGCACGATCGAGGGCCCAACACGCGAGGGCAAACTCAAAAAACTTTGGTTCCGCGTCTTTCTGACCGGGAGCTCCTATAGGGCGCTCTAAGCGCCCGACCAGGGGTCTGGCGCCCACACGAGATGAAATTTGGGTCGGCCCATTATACACGAGCTATCGACTCGATCGACTGCAGGCAGGTGCTCCTTCGTTGGATTTTTTTAGTTGAAATCACTTGATGAGTTGTCTAAAAAAAGTGGTTGGTAGTTGTTGACTGTTGACTTTTTGTAATAGTTTAAAAAAATTCAAAAAAACAGAAAACCTCATCAAATTTGAAAATAGTTCATCAAATTTTTAAAAAAGTTCACCGGAATTTAAAAAATCATCAAATATGAAAAAAGTTCACCGAATTTGAAAAAAGTTCATCGAGTTCGAAAAAAAGTACATTGAATTTGAAAAAGTTCATTGTATTTTGAAAGGATCGAGAAGAGGGGTCTAGAGGGGGGTGATTAGACACTTAATAAGCAAAAGTGGCCGTTTTTTAATTTCTTCAAGTTAAGATGAAGTTTAGCAATTCTAAAGCACACACAATACATTTCAAGCAAGCATGGCAAGAATATAGGTAGCGGAAAGAGTAAAGCATGCAATTTGCAAGAAAAGTAAAGGGATGGGATTGAAGTGTGCAAACGGAATGGAGACGCGGAGATTTTTGACATGGTTTTGATATGTGGTGCTATCGTACGTCCATGTTGATGGAGACTTCAACCCACGAAGGGTAACAGTTGCGTGAGTCCACAGAGGGCTCCACCCACGAAGGGTCCATGAAGAAGCAATCTTGTCTATCCCACCATGGTCATTGCCCATGAAGGACTTGCCTCACTCGGATAGATCTTCAGGAAGTAGGCGATCTTCTTGCCCTTACAAACTTCTTGGTTCAATTCCATATCACAACGATGGCTCTCAAGCGACACCTAACCAATTTAGGAGACACCACTCTTCAAAAGGTAATAGATGATGTGTAGATAATGAACCCCTTGCTTCTGTGCTTCAAATGATAGTCTCCCCAACACTCAACTTTCTCTCACATATTCGGCTATGGTGGAAAAGGGATTTGAGTGGAAAGCAATTTGGGGAAGGCTAGAAATCAAGGTTCAAAATGTTGGAATGGAATCTCTTGATCACAACACATGAGTAGGTGGCTCTCTCTCAGAAAATAGATGGTGAAAGTGTAGGCACGTTCTGATGGCTCTCTCATAAATAGAGAAGGGGTGGAGGGGTATATATAGCCCCCACACAAATCCAACCGTTACACACTTTTGACTCATCTCGGTGGCACCGATTAGAAATCTCGGTGGGAGCGATTTGTTAAAAAATATGAACGTTAGAAATCTCGCTGGGACCGACTGGAACAACTCAGTGGGACCGATGTGCTAGGGCTTAGGGCAAACATCATCTTGGTGGCACCGATTGCATCAACTCGGTAGGACCGAAGTGAAACAATAAACAACAAAGAATCTGTCAAACCAACTCAGTGAGACCGATTGCATAAACTTGGTGAGACTGAAGCGAATGCAATAGATCACAGAGCGCTGGTAAGGCGATCTCGGCGTGACCGAATCGTTAGGGTTTCTGGCAGTGGCTATGTCAAATAAACTCGGTGCCTTCGGATAGAAAGAATCGGTGGGACCAAGTTGGAGTTTAGGGTTTGGACATATTTGGATCACTTAAATAGAAATGAAGAGTCTTGAGCTTTTGCTAATCTTTGTCCTTATCATTTTGAAGGGGGTCCACATCCTCTTGTCTTGGCCACTCCACTATTGAAATTATCTGAAATATAGTAGATAAAATTACCAGTCCAACAAAAGATATGTTGGCATTAATTACCAAAATCACCCAAGGAGCACTTGTGCTTTCATATTTGACAGAAAAGTTCATCGAATTCGATGAAAAAAGTTCACGTCATTCCAAAAAAGAAAAGAAGAAAAAGAAAAGAAGAAAGAATAAAAAAATAAATGGAGAAAAAACACTACATTTTGTAGCATTATATTTAAAAAAGAAGAAAAGGAAGAAATCACAGCGTGTAATGTGGCTTGTTGGTTGTTCAGTTTGTAATCAACGAGGTTGCCTGGGCGCCATTTAGGAAATGCCATTCTGACCTAAGCCTGGCGCATTTTTGGGTGGCCTTTACGTCCAGACAGGCACTGGACGGACACGCACACATCGGCTCGTCGTCCGCCTCCGGTCCCGCATATTGACCCCCCAACTACTCCCCGCTGACCCCATTTAATCCACACGGGTACACGGGGCCGCATGTCAGCCTCACAACTGCCCAGGGTCGCGTTCTTTTTAATGGCAAAGCCGTGGACCGACCAGGCCACTTCCTAGCATGAACTCTTTACATGTACGTACAATGACAATTCGAATTACTTTGGATCTTTCTAGATGCATTTGGGGTAATGCGTCTTTGATTATAGCAACAAAAACATCACCAATACGAGCATATCGTTGATTACCGGCAGCTCCTATGACTCAAATACACATAAATTTTCAAGCTCCACACACTATTATCTGCTACATTTAAAAGTGTCCACACACTTCCACTCCACTTCCCCCTCCCACCCAGACCAGCAAACCCTAGCATTGCCCAGCTCGCCCTCCTTGCTCCCCGCCGACCGCCGAAATGGGCATGTGGAAGTGGGTGCCCGGCAAGAAGGCGAAGCACAACCACGAGGCGGAGTCGTCCTCCGCGTCATAGGGCAGTGCCTCTGTGTATTCCACCCCCACGCTTCTGGCTGTACGTGAAGGTGGAGATATGCCAGCGCCACTGGGAGATCGGCACCCTCTGTTGTGGTCTGATGCCCACCTCCCCAGTGGGTGGCATCTGAGCCCGGATCGGGTGGCGATCCCGACTGTCTCGGCGACCAACCGTGCCCGCCTCATGGAGATCAACCGCTGACACGCTCGCATCCCGCGCCACCCGAGGGAGTCCTGGACTAGGGGGTCCTGGGGCGTCCGGGTTATGTGATATGGGCCGGACTAATGGGCCAAGAAGATACAAGATCGGAGGCCTTCCCCCGTGTCCGGATGGGACTCTCCTTTACGTGGATTGCAAGCTTGGCGTTCGGATGTGAAGATTCCTTTCTCTGTAAACCGACTCTGTACAATCATAGGCCCCTCCGGTGTCTATATAAACCGGAGGGTTTTGTCTGTAGAGGCGATGATAATCCTACAGGCTAGACATTAGGGTTTAACCATTACGATCTCGAGGTGGATCAACTCTTGTAACCCCTATACTCATCAAAGTCAATCAAGCAGGAAGTAGGGTATTACCTCCATCAAGAGGGCCCGAACCTGGGTAAACATCGTGTCCCCTGCCTCTTGTTACCTTCGATCCTCATATGCATAGTTCGGGACACCCTACCCGAGGTCGGCCGGTTTTGACACTGACATTGGCGCTTTCATTGAGAGTTCCTCCGTGTTGTCGACAGAAGGTTCGATGGCTCGTTCGATCATCCACAACGATGCCATCTTTGGGGAGACTTTCCTCCCCAGCCAAATTTTCGTATTCGGCGGCCTCGCACTGCTCACCAACTCGACTGGCCACCTTGAGTAGATCGACAGCTACGCCCCTGGTTGTCAGATTAGTTTTGGAAATCCAAACTATGTCGCTGATATCTGAGGAGACTTGATCTTCGAAGGGTTCACGGCCCCGACCGCCGCTCTGGCCTTAGATCCAGAGCAGACTACCAGGTCCGAAGACGGGAGTCTAGAGCCCGCCGGACTCCATGCAATTATGGAACTTGCGATCGGAGATCTGGAGGGGACTGTGTCATCGGCAAACCCGAAGACAAACTGGGCTCCCCTTGTCACTAAAGTGCCGGACTCCCCCTCGGACTCTAGATGCGAATTCTCGAGGTCCGCGTCAAGCGTGCGAGGCCTGGAGGCTCTCACCCCTGCCACCCCCGTGGACTCTCACTTTCCTGTCCAAACCTCGCTACTAAACGAGGCTCTGGACTTAATGCGACCCCTCGCCATTACATAGGAATCGCTTCCGAATCACGCCCATCCCAGACTAGGGGCTGAGAGCGGGGAATTTTACGTCCCACCCACCACCCACTTCATAGCCACTGTCGAAGACTTAACCGACATGTTGGACTACGCCTCCGAAGACATCGACGACATGGACGATGATGCCAGAGACGAACAAGGCCAAGACCCCCCGTTTACCGGACGTTGGACGACCACTTCCACATACGACGTGTACATGGTAGACACACCCAAAGAGGATGATGACGATGTCAAGAAGGATCAGGTTGAGGAAAAGCCTATTGAAGCACCTCCAAAGCGTCGACATCAGCGACGCCGCTCAAAATCGCGTCACGAAAAAGACAGCAATACCGACACTGAAGATAATAACACTTCAGAGAATGCCGAAGACCTCGAAGCCCCTGTCGAGCCAACATCCGAACATGATGATTGGGAGGATGGGCAAGTTAACCCCGACGATCCTGTCGGGAACGAGGACTCGGAGAATAGTAACTACCTACCGATCTCTGAAGAGAATGTGAGCCTCGGTGACGAAGACTTCATCGTGCTAGAGGAACCCCTCGAACAAGAGCGTTGTAAGCGCCGGCTAATTGCCACTGCGAGAAGCCCAAAAGAGAAGCAGCAGCAACTCCAAGCCGATCAGGATACGCTCAATGACAGATGGACTAAAGTCCTGGCAGCCGAGGAATATGGCCTCGAGCGCCCAACCAAGAGCTACCCGAAGGGCAAGCTGCTACCACAATTCGACGATGAGGCCCTTGAGCCAAACCGCCAAAGTATAAACCTACTGACGAACCTGACCGACCACCACATGGACGGGACATACTGGCCATTTACGATGAACACCAGCCCGCGCCATCCCGCCGTCGAGGCAGAGAGGCAATGACCCCGGGCTATACCTATGACCTATGAAAGGACTTGGGCAATAGAGCTGGTCAGACAAGATCAATCTATGGGTCAAGGGGGCGTGCTCCAATGCGAGAGGACAGCCATCAGGCCTAGCGCGACACGCGCAACCACACCCGGGCCGAAAACCGCATTCAGACTTCATCCGAAGTCCGAACTGCGCCACGACATCGCCCGATACAGAGGCGCCGACACCCCTTATGCTTCACTTATGAGGTGATGGAGCACCAGTTCCCTGAAGGGTTTAAAAACTCGTGAACATTGAATCATACGATGGTACTACAGATCCCGCAGTATGGGTCGAAGATTTTCTTCTCCATATTCACATGGCCCGCGGTGATGATCTTCATGCCATCAAATACCTCCCGTTAAAATTAGAGGGACCAACACGACACTGGTTAAACAACCTCCTAGAAAACTCTATTGGCAGTTTGGAAGACTTGGAGGACGCCTTTAGAGACAACTTCCAAGGAACCTATGTTCGGCCTCCAGACGCCGATGACCTTAGTCACATAGTGCAGCAACCCGGAGAATCAGCCCGGAAGCTATGGACCAGGTTCTTAATTAAAAAGAACCAAATTGTGGACTATCCGGACGCCGAAGCCCTCGCGGCCTTTAAACGCAGCGTCTGAGATGAGTGGCTCGCCTGACACCTCGGCCAAGAAAAACCAAAGTCCATGGCAGCCCTTACTGCACTTATGACCCGCTTTTGCGCGGGAGAGGATAGCTAGCTAGCTCGAAGATGCAACAGCACCAGCGACCCTGGCACCTTCGAAGACAGGGATGGCAATGGCAAGCCACGACGCAACAGACACAAGCGTCGAAGCAATAACGAAGATACCGAAGACACAACGGTTAACGCCGGATTCAATGGATCTAAACCCACTCAGCGGAAGAAGCCATTCAAAGGAAACAAGGATGGTCCATCTAGTTTGGATAGAATACTTGATCGGCCCTGCCAGATTCACGGCACCCCTGAAAAGCCTGCTAATCATACCAATAGGAATTGTTGGGTGTTTAAACAGGCCGGCAAGCTAAACACCGAACATAAGGGGAAGGGGCCGCCCAGCAAGGACGATGATGAAGAGCCTCGCCCATCAAACATAGGGGGGCAGAAGAAATTTCCCCCAAGGTAAAAACGGTGAATATGATATATGCTACACACATTCCCAAACGGGAGCGCAAGCGCGCACTAAGGGACGTCTATGACATAGATCCAGTCACCCCAAAATTCAATCCATGGTCAGCCTGTTCGATCACTTTCGATCACAGAGACCATCCGACCAGTATCCGTCATGGAGGTTCGGCAACATTGGCCCTCGGTCCAATTATCGACGGTTCCATCTCACGTGAGTCCTTATGGATGGCGGCAGCAGCCTTAACCTGCTTTATCAGGACATTGTCCGCAAAATGGGCATTGATCAATCAAGAATCAAGCCCACCAAAGCCACCTTCAAAGGAGTGATACCCGACGTAGAGGCCTGCTGCAGAGGATCCATAACGCTGGAAGTCGTCTTCGGCTCACCAGATAACTTATGAATCGAAGATTTGATTTTCGACATCGTCCCCTTCCGTAGTGGCTATCATGCATTGCTCGGATGAATAGCCTTCGCCCATCTCAATGCAGTCCTGCACTACGCTTATCTAAAGCTCAAGATGCCTGGACCACGTGGCGTTATAACAGTCAATGGCAACATGGAGCGCTCCCTTGGTACTGAGGAGTACACCACGGCCTTCGGAGCCGAGGCGCGGTGTGGCCTCATTAAGCCGAATACTACATCGACAATCAAGCCCTCGGACACTGTCAAACGAGTCCGATCTACCCTACACAATGACAGTCCGACTCGTCCAGAGCTAGATTTGTTGGGGAACATAGTAATTTAAAAAAAAAATCCTATGCACATGCAAGATCCATCTAGGTGATGCATAGCAATGAGAGGGGAGAGTGTTGTCTATGCACCCTCATAGACCATAAGCGGAAGCGTTATGACAATACGGTTGATGTAGTCGTACGTCTTCACGATCCTAGCACCGAAGGTACGGCACCTCCGTGATCTGCACACGTTCAGCTCGGTGACGTCCCACAAACTCTAGATCCAGCTGAGGTCGAGGGAGAGTTTCGTCAGCACGACGGCGTGATGATGGTGATGATGAAGTTACCAACACAGGGCTTCGCCTAAGGTCTACAACGATATGACCGATGTGGAAATCTGTCGGATTTCGAGTTCCGGCAGACCCTTGAGGTTCGAACACTGGGGTGCGCGCAGAGGTTTCGCCTCCTACCTACCTACACCCTCCCGCCATGCTAGGATATAAACTATGGAAAGAGCAACACAAGAGACTCAGGGTTTATACTGGTTTGGGTCACCGTTGTGGTGTAATACCCTACTCCAGTGTGTGGTGTGGTGGATTGCCTCTTGGGCTGATGATGATGAACAATACAAGGAAGAACAGCCTCGTGAGGGTCTGCTCTTGGCTGGGGCGATGAACTGCTGGGAGGAGTTCAGTCACCTTTCTCTCTCTCTCTCTCTCTCTCTCTCTCTCTCTCTGCTTCCAACCAACCAACCCAAGAGACCCCCTTGCTATGTGGGTGGCTGGTCCTATTTATAGAGGCCTTGGTCCTCTTCCCAAATATTGAGCGGGAAGGGAGCCAACAATGGCAGGCTAATTTGAAGGGGGACAGCAAGTATCAGCTATCCTGACAAAAGTAGTCTTCGTCTGCGCAAAGCTCTGGTGATGACGCCGTCTTGGGCTCCACGGTGACCTCCGCCTCGTAGTCCTCCTGGTCTTGGTCTCGTTGCACCGAAATGGCAACCTTTGCCTGATGCCTCAGTACTCCGCGGCTGCGCTTGCCCCCTTTGCACCAAAGAGGAAAGGAGGACGCTGCGCGGGCTGGCACCCGCCTGGCGCCCTAAGTCGTCATGGCTTGCGTCACGGGCACCTCGTGAGGTACCCCGTCTTGATCTCTCCGCCTCCTCGTGAGCCAGCCTAACGAGGCCGTGCCTGAGGAAGCTCCGCGTCGTCCGCCCCGCGAGGCTTGGCCCCTCGCGAGGGTCTTGGGTTTGTGTTGGTGAAGATGGGCCGTGCAGGGCCCCCCCTTGAGTCACGCCGCAGGCCGCAGGCAGGTAAGTCTGGGGACCCCCGTTCCCAGAACACCGACAGTAGCCCCCGGGCCCAAGGCGCGCCCGGACTTGGCCGTGCAGGGAGGCCAAAGGGCAAGAGCGAAGCGCCGTGGGCCCTAACAGCCTGCGGTCTTGGGCGCCGTGTGGCGGTTGACTGGACGTGGGCGCCTTAGCAACCGTGCGAGTTGATAAAGGAGTGGCATCCGCCTAGGCCCTGCCTCTTGCTTTCCCCGGTTGCTGCTCAGATCCCCTTTCTTGCGCCTCTCCTTCCTTCCTCCGAAATTTCCAGATCTGCTCTGACCGTGCGACCTAGGAAGCCATGGCGCCTCGCCAACCCTCGGCCGCAGCCTGGTACTTGTCTGCCCTGGACTCGCCGAACGTGTCGGAGGCGAGCCTTGCCCGGTTGCACCAGATGGCGATGGCGCGGGGCATCGACGGGGCGAAGGTGTTCAAGGCCGGCTCCGCCACCCCTGAGGGTCAAAGGAGCACCTTCTATCCGCTCTTCGTAAGTGCCATTGTTGCTGGCCTGGTGCCTCCTTTCTCCGAGTTCTTCTTCTCTGTCCTCTGCCATTACAAGCTATAGGCTCTGCATCTTCATCCCAACTTCGTCCTTCTCCTGGCAATCTTTGGTTATTACTGCGAGGCCCAATTTGGGGTGCAGCCCTCAGTGGCCTTGCTGCGCCACTACTTCTACCTTCGGACCTCTCGCGGTCCTGCTTCCGCGTGCGCGAGCTTCATCGCGTACGATGGCGCCATTGCCATCTCGAATCCTGGAAAAAGGATTGAGGGCTTCAGGAGCAAGTGGATCTTGGTGGATGCTGGGCGCATCCACCCTCGGCTAATCTTGCCCACGGAGCAGCCCACGAGCTCCAGCGACTGGGGTCGAGCGGAGCTCGCGGATCCCCCCGCAAAGATTGTTTTGGAGAAGATGGACGCGGATCTGAGGCCGACTGACATGGCGGCGATGAAGCTGACCGGCGTGTCGCTGCGGAGGGAGTTCCTAGAGCACCAGCTTGCTCCGCTTCGGCAGTACTCACTTCCAATGTGGAGGCCCCGTCCAAGCCCCGCGGCCTTGGCCGACGGAGACCTGGCTGCGGTTCTCCAATCTCTGGTTGGGGGCAATGTGGCGAGGTTGGAGGGCGCTCCTACGCCCTTGTTCCTCCGCGACGACTGGGAGCGGGTAGTGAAATCCATGCCCGTCTTCAACGGGGAGGGGCCCGTGCCCCTGGAAGCTCCCGAGGGACCGGTGGACGTGCCCTCCGACGACTCCAGCGAAGAGGAGGAAGGAGGGGAGCGGGGGAAAGGGCCTGACTCCGAGGCGACTGACGGAGAGTCGAGGGCTCCCCTCCCCCGGCGTAGGTCCCGCGTTCTCCGCCTCTCTCCGAGCGATGATGATGAGGATGACGACGAAGACGATGATGAGCAGGACGGCGGGAGCTCGCCCCAGATCCCAAAGAAGGACAGGACCGGGCTGATCTCCCGCGGGTCAGCCCCGGCCCCGGGGCGGACCGCAGACGCACCTTCCGCCTCCAAGCTTCCCGAGGTTGATCCTTCCAGCCGGCTTTCAGGCTTCAGATTTGGCCGGAGGCCGCTTGAGCTCACTGGCAGCGACCCGTAAGCGTTCGATTCTTGTCTTTATTTCTTCCTCTGCTTCTGAGGCTTGACGTTCGCATCTCTTGGATAGGCTGGCGCCCGCAACAAAGAAGTCAAAGGGGGCTCCTGAGGTTCCATCCGTGGCGGCGCCTCTGCCCGCGAAGGAGGGTGACAGCGATGCACAGGCTTCTCCTGCCCGGTCATCCTCGCGAGGCCGGGCCGAGCCGGCTGGGGCGAGCTCAGCCCCCACGGCCCAAGTGGCTCCCGAGGTGTCCTTGCCTGCCGCCGCCACTACAACTATCGGGGCGCGGCAGACTCCGCCTTCTCCTCCTACTCCACCGGCTGCTGTCTCTCTGACTCCTTCTGCCGTTCTGGATCGTGCTGTTGCCGAGCTGGACCGACTGCGGCAGGATCTTCTTGGCACCGACCCCCGCTTGGTGGCTGGGTGTTTGGAGCTGGCTTCAGGATGGGTTCGCTTTGACGCTTCGATTCGGGCGGCGCTGGTCCAGGCCTCGACGGCATGCGACGAGGAGAAGCAGGCCATCCTTGAGGCGAAGGCTGCTTGTGATGCAGCCCTGGGGGAGGTGGTCGACGTCCACGGTCGCTGCAAGGCGCTGGAGGACGAGCTGCAAGGCCTGCGGGATCAGCTCGCGAAAGAAGTCCGCCTTCACCAAGAGCAGGAAGAAGGCGTGAAGGCTTGCGAGGTGGCCGTCGAGGGCCGGGAGGCCAAGCTCAAGAAGCGCCGCGACCGCCTAGGCGCGCTGGAGCGGGAGTTGGGGGCGAGGAAGGCCGAGCTAGACGACAAGGCCCTGGTTCTTGCCGAGAACCGCGTGGTCTTCACGGAGTTGGAGGCGAAGGCTCGCTCCTCGCCGAGGACGCTCTATGACAGCGGCCTGGAGAGCCCGCTGGCTGGCGCCGAGGACGGCCCCGCCAAGCTGCTTCCCTTCCTGGTTCACGCTCTTGAGGATGTCGCCCTTGGCCTTGGCCCCACGGCCGAGGCCGAGGCGCGTGTCCTGTCTTCTGCAGCACTGACGCGGGTCCTCACCCACATCTACCTTCGCGATCCCGGTGTCGACCTCAACAGCCTGCTAGAGCCAGTGAGCGGCGAGCGTGCCGCTGCCGCTGCCGAGGCCGTGAAGGGTTGCGCGGAGGCTCTGCTGGGGAAGTTCCGGGCCTTCAGCACCAAGCCGGAGCAAGGCGCTGCCGACCCCGCTGCTCCGTGAGGCGAACCCACTCCGCGCTGCTCCCCCGCTGCCAAGTGACTCCGTCGTGGCTCCTGTCCTGCTTTTAATTCCTGCACATGTATCATGCCTCGGGGAGGCGTTTAAACTTGTGTTTGGTATTGGGATAACAGTGTGGACTGTAATATTTGCTTTTGAATTCATTGAAATTTGCGCTTTTCCTTCCTACTTGCTTATGTTCTACGCCGGCAGAGCCCGGCCCCGCGCGTACCTCACCCAGCAATAGTCCTGATCGGAAACCAGGACGGGACCAAGGAGTGAGGGGCTACGTGACAAGTTAGGCTCCTGAGTCGCGATGCTCAGGAATCCCCCTTGGCGCACGAACAGCAAGTAGGGAGGTATGATGTGGGTGGATCCACCGTTCTACGTCTGCAGAGCCCGGCCCCGCGCATACCTCACCCAGCAATAGTCCCGACCAGAAACCAGGACGGGGCCACAGAGTGAGGGGCTACTTGACCAGTTAGGCTCCTGAGTCGCGATGCTCAGGAGTCCCCCTTGACGCTCAAACGGCCTTCATACCTTGGCTCTGCTCGGGGAGAGGCGCGCGATGAACCAGGCCCGGGGGGGCCTGGCTGGGCGGCGTGCGTCTGGGCGTGACCCAGGCACAGCCCCCGTGCCCAGCCCCCTCGCGCGGCACTCCCGAGGGGAGGCGTTACGATGAGGCTAGACACTGAGCTCTGGGCTCCCTGAGGTTGATGCGGCCCGGGGGCCACCCTCAGTTGTTTATCACCAGCGCGAAGCATAGCGCTTCCGTATGTGTATGGGCATAGCCGCTCCTCGGCAGTGTCGTCAGCCAGCGCGGAGCATGGTGCTTCCACTAGTACGTGGGAGGGGGCCTCCTCCGGGAGGAGCCCCCGGGGCATGTACAGCCCCGCCCTGACACGTGGCTGGCACGGTAGGGCCTGGCGAGGTGTATCTGGGCACCCGTGAGCCAGCGCGGGACTCACGAGGCCCTACCTCTAGGCGGGTTGCACCTGGCACTGGGCCTTATCTTGTGATGTGTCCCTGCAAATTTGGTTAGATGCCTGCACTCTACGTCCTCGGGTCCCGGTCCTCGAGCTGGTCTCAGCCGTCGCTGGTATGCCAGGTCGCGATGCCGTGGTCTAGGCCAGAGGGTGAGGGTTGGAGAGCCAGTAAGAGCCCTAAGTCGCGATGCTCAGGTACCCCCCCCCTTTAACGTGCAAGTGGTCGGCATGGAGGAGAAGAGGTGCCGTGGACCGGCATCAAATAATCAAGCATGGTGGTTCTAACGCATAACCGGAAATAAACGCAATGGGATACATGCCGCTAGGCCTGGCCCGAGCGGCTTGGGGATCATGCAGCCCGAGGGGCGCCCCCAACAAGGTGAGCTAACGACGCGAAATAAAAGGGATACACGCCGCAAGGACGGACCCACGCGTCTTGGGAATAATGCAGCCTTGGGGGCGCTCCGAGCTGGAAATGAAACTTGAAAGATGTCACCTGATGACGTTGAGGACGAAGGGGTGTTGGTGTAGCAGACTCGATGGGCTGCGGAAGCCGATCCTCATGAGCCCCCAGGCCCTGGGGCCTCGGGAGGCTCCGGAGGCGCTAGTGGCTCCTCGCGGACCATCTCCATCTCCGCCAGGGCTGCGGAACGCCTGGCCTCTTGTGCCTCCGTGGTGCCCCTCATGAGGCGCTGGTACGTGTCAGCCGCGCTCGGCAAGCCGTGAGGCATGTGAACGTAGCTGTGGGGCGGACCTCCACAGCGCCCCACTCGCGGGGCCAGAGGTGCTCCAGAGAGGCGACTCGGTTGAGCCCTGGTACGTCGATGCAGACGCGCAGCCCACCATCCTCGCCTGGATGGGGAGCCACTGCTGGTAGGCGGCGGCCGCCTTTCATGACTCTTGACTCCAGTAACTCCTGAATGGCCTTGCTGACGAACTCCTGAGGGTCTGGATCTCCTTGCCTTGCTCCTTCTTGAGGGAAACGTGCTTCGAAACACGCCTCCATGTGGTGCCCAAGCGCCTCCCTCGTGACCCTAGCTAGGTCGGTGGCTCTCCAGGGGAGAGCCCCCGAGCCCTGCCTGAGGAGGGCACCAGGCGCGCTTTCCTATGTGATGGAAGGAGGTTCCCCCTGGGCAGGCACGGGCCCAGAGGGGCCTGCCTCCTGAGGGGCCAGGCCAGACGATGTATTCTTCTTCTTGGGGGCGGCCTCAGGAAGCCTCCTGCTTCCGCGATCCGGGTCTTCCAGTGATGCGGCCTGAAAGGCTCGTTCCAGGGAACACACCGCGTCCTTCTCTTCACAGGGCACCGTGATGACTCCGCCGCTTCCTGGCATCTTGAGGACGTTGTAGCCGTGGTGAGTTACGGCCATGAACTTGGCCAGCGCTGGGTACCCAAGGATGGCGTTGTATGGCAGGCGAATGTGAGCGACGTCAAAGTCGATGAGCTTGGTGCGGTAGTTGTCGCGTGCCCCGAAGGTGACAGGGAGGCAGACCTGCCTGATCGGGACCGTGGAGCCGTCGGTGATTCCTGAGAAAGGCTTGGTTGGCTGAAGTTGGCTATAGGGCACTTGGAGGTTGTTGAATGTCTCCACGGACAGGACGTTGAGCCCTGCCCCGCCATCGATGAGGGTCTTGGTGACCACCACGTTGCTGATGATTGGGGAACAAAGCATCGAGAGGACTCCGGTTGTAGCCGCACACTCGAGCTGATCTGCTGAGCTGAACGTGATGGCGCACGCCGACCACCTGAGAGGGCGTGTGGCTTCGAGCCTGGGAAGGACTGCGTTCACTTCGCGGGCGAACTGCTTGAAGATGCGTTGAGAGGCTGGGGCTTGAGCCCTGCCCAGGATGCAGGCGATCGCGCGTGGCTCCTGGAAGCCCCCAGCCTCCTCGTCCTGGTGGCGATCCTCGTTTCTCCTTGGCAGCGGCGGCAGCGGTGGGAGGCCTGCGTTGCCTTGCGGGTGATCCTCGCGAGGCTGATCCCTCTAGCCTCCCTCGCGAGGCGGGTCTTGCCGGTGATCCTCGTGAGGTTATTCGCGCCACCCCTGGCACGGTCCACGGTCTTCCCAGCGTCCTGCGTTCCTTTCTCCTCCTCGACCGTAGCCCCGGTCACCGCGGTCGGGGCAACGGCCGATCCTTCCTTCTCGCACGGCTCGGAGTTCTTGACATTCGTTGGTGTTGTGGGTGTGGAGGTCGTGGTACACGCAGTACCGGCTGCCCTTGGGAGGTTCGGGCTGATCTCTGCCCTGCTTGGTGTCTGGTTCTGCCGCGAGCATGGCAGCCCCCTTGCGCTTCACTTCCTTGGCCTTGAGCTTCTTCTCTTCTGGGTCTGTGACAGGCAGCTCAAGGAGGGAGAGACGCCCTTCCTCAGCCCTGGCGCACTTGTTTGCCAAGTTGAACAACTCCAAGGAAGTGCACAGGTCTTCATGCATCGCCAGCTCCTCCTTCATCTTGACATCGCGCACGCCATCGGAGAAAGCTGAGATGATGGCCTCCTCAGTCACCTTGGGGATCTTGAGGCGTGCGTTGTTGAAGCGTTGGATGTACTTCTGCAGGGTCTCCCCGGGTTGTTGCTTGATGCGGCGCATGTCGCTCACGGCGGGTGGCCGGTCGCGAGTACCTTGGAAGTTGGCGATGAAGCGGGTGCGCATCTCGTCCCAGGAGGAGATCGTGCCTGGAGCCAGGTTCAGGAGCCAGGTGCGGGCCCCGTCCTTGAGCGCCATGGGAAACCAGTTCGCCATGACCTTCTTGTCTCCGTTGGCAGCTTCGATGCCCAGCTCGTAGAGCTGGAGGAACTCTGCAAGGTCGGACGTGCCGTCATAGCGAGGAGGCAGGTCTGGCTTGAACTTGCCGGGCCACGCGACGTTGCGTTGTTCGGTGGTGAAGGCGCGACAGCCTGCTGTGGCCACGGGAGGCCTTGGGGGACGGAGAGCTTGGTCTTGCATGTCCCCGCGCACTGCAGCTGAGAGCAGCGTGGGGTCTTGACGCGCGGGAGCAGGTGCATGGTCGCGACGTGCTGGAGCAGGGAGCGCCCGGGCGGCTTCTTGCGGGTGAGGGACTTCTTGGCAGCTCTGTTCTTGCTGCGCTGGCACCTAACGGAGCGGGTTCCGCCCAGGGGCCACGCGCCTTGGAGCCATGGCGTCTTCTTGAGGAGGAGGCGGCCGGGGCGCCGCCGGAGCCTCTTCGCCCGCACGGGGCGGGGTGCGGTGCAGCAGAACGGACGGCGCGGAAGAGCCCCCTACGGCGCGGACGAGCTCGGCGACGTGGTCGAGCCATTCTTCATAGACGTCGTCGACGGGACGGTAGCGCAGGAGCTCGTTTGCCGCGATGAGTGCAGCCCGAGCCTCCATGGGCGCGCGGAGCGTGCGGGACGAATATCCAGCTGGGGCGAGCGAGGGAATTGCGGTGCGGCCGTCTTGCCACACGGACGGATGCTGGGATGATGCTTGCTGCTCGTCCCCTGCCGGGCCAGTGGCGGCGTTGATGGCAGGTGACGGGGAACGGCGAGGACGCCCGCCGACAGGGGCCGTCTGGGCGATGCGGGAAGCGAGGACGGCCCGGCGCTCCGCG
Organism: Triticum monococcum; assembly: GCA_034509565.1. Lineage (NCBI taxonomy): Eukaryota > Viridiplantae > Streptophyta > Magnoliopsida > Poales > Poaceae > Triticum > Triticum monococcum. The sequence continues at coordinate 683,302,893 of CM067842.1, forward strand.
CGGGCCCGACGAGCGTCAGACATGGGCGTGATGGTCGGAGGAGAACGGGGAGGTGGAAGGCGAATTCAGGCGCACCCCTACCTGGCGCGCCAAATGTCGGATTTCGGGTTCCGGCAGACCCTTGAGGTTCGAACACTGGGGTGCGCGCGGAGGTTTCGCCTCCTACCTACCTGCACCCCTCCGCCATGCTAGGATCTAAACTATGGAAAGAGCAACACAAGAGACTCAGGGTTTATACTGGTTCGGGCCACCGTTGTGGTGTAATACCCTACTCCAGTGTGTGGTGTGGTGGATTGCCTCTTGGGCTGATGATGATGAACAATACAAGGAAGAACAACCTCGCGAGGGTCTATTCTTGGCTGGGGCGATGAACTGCTGGGAGGAGTTCAGTCACCTTTCTCTCTCTCTCTCTCTCTGCTTCCAACCAACCGACCCAAGAGACCCCCTTGCTATGTGGGTGGCTGGTCCTATTTATAGAGGCCCTGGTCCTCTTCCCGAATATCGAGCGGGAAGGGAGCCAACAATGGCGGGCTAATTTGAAGGGGGACAGCAAGTATCAGCTATCCTGACAAAAGTAGTCTTCGTCTGCGCAAAGCTCTGGTGATGACGCCGTCTTGGGCTCCACGGTGACCTCCGTCTCGTAGTCCTCCTGGTCTTGGTCTCGTTGCACCGAAATGGCAACCTTTGCCTGATGCCTCGGTACTCCGCGGCTGCGCTTGCCCCCTTTGCACCAAAGAGGAAAGGAGGACGCTGCGCGGGCTGGCACCCGCCTGGCGCCCTGAGTCGTCATGGCTTGCGTCACGGGCACCTCGTGAGGTACCCCGCCTTGATCTCTCCGCCTCCTCATGAGCCAGCCTGACGAGGCCGTGCCTGAGGAAGCTCCGCGTCATCCGCCCCGCGAGGCTTGGCCCCTCACGAGGGTCTTGGGTTTGTGTTGGTGAAGATGGGCCGTGCAGGGCCCCCCCTTGAGCCACGCCGCAGGCAGGCAAGTCTGGGGACCCCCATTTCCAGAACGCCGACAAAATCCGTGGAGGGGGGCACCGCACACGGCTAAATAATCAACTTGTGTGGCTATGGGGTGCCCCCTCCCCCGTATACAAAGGAGTGGAGGAGGGGGAGGGCCGGCCCTCTCATGGCGCACCCAAGGGGGGAGTCCTACTCCCGGTAGGTATAGGATTCCCCCTTCCATAGTTGGAGTAGGAGAGAAAGGAAGGGGGAGATAGAGGGAAGGAAGGGGGGCCCCGGCCCCCCACCCAATTCGGATTGGGCTTGGGGGGGGGCGCCCTCCACCTTGGCTGCCTCCTCCTCTCTCCCACTAAGGCCCGATAAGGACCATTGACTCCCCAGGGGCTTCCAGTAACCCCCCGATACTCCGGTAAATGCCCGAACTCATCCGGAACCATTCCGATGTCCAAATATAGCCTTCCAATATATTGATCTTTATGTCTCGACCATTCGAGACTCCTCGTCATGTCCGTGATCATATCCGGGACTCCGAACTACCTTTGGTACATCAAAACACATAAACTCATAATACTAATCGTCATCGAACGTTAAGCATGCGGACCCTGCAGGTTCGAGAACTATGTAGACATGACCGAGACTCACTTCCGGTCAATAACCAATTGTGGAACCTGGATGCTCATATTGGTTCCTACATATTCTATGGAGATCTTTATCGGTCAAACCGCATAACAACATACTTTGTTCCCTTTGTCATCAGTATGTTACTTGCCCGAGATTCGATCGTCGGTATCTCAATACCTAGTTCAATCTCATTACCGACAAGTCTATTTACTCGTTCCATAATGCATTATCCCGCAACTAACTCATTAGTCGCATTGCTTGCAACGCTTATAGTGATGTCCATTACCGAGAGGGCCCAAAGATACCTCTCCGACAATCAGAGTGACAAATCCTAATCTCGATCTATGCCAACTCAACAAACACCATCGGAGACACCTGTAGAGCATCTTTATAGTCACCCAGTTACGTTGTGACGCTTGATAGCACACTAAGTGTTCCTCCGGTATTCGGGAGTTGCATAATCTCATAGTCATAGGAACATGTATAAGTTATGAAGAAAGCAATAGCAACAAACTAAACAATCATCATGCTAAGCTAACGGATGGGTCAAGTCAATCACATCATTCTCTAATGATGTGATCCCGTTCATCAAATGACAACTCTTGTCCATGGCTAGGAAACTTAACCATCTTTGATTAACGAGCTAGTCAAGTAGAGGCATACTAGTGACACTCTGTTTGTCTATGTATTCACACATGTACTAAGTTTCCGGTTAATATAATTCTAGCATGAATAATAAATAGTTATCATGATATAAGGAAATATAATTAACAACTTTATTATTCCCTCTAGGGCATATTTCCTTCAAGATTAGCAATCCAGGCTCCGTCAAAACCCCAACTTGATAGCGGCATACGTATCGCGCGTACATAACTAGGCACTAAAAATACCATGAGCAAGGACGGGGGCGTACTAAAAATAAGGTCCACAATACGGTTCGACCCTATCCGGACCATCATATTCTTCCTTTTTCCTTGTTTTTCTTTTTCGGGTTCTTTACAACCCACACCACTCTTTGATGGTACTTAGGGTCCTTTCCCAGGCCCCTCATATACACTCGACCGTTGATCCTCTCAAAGGACCATATACTACAGGGAAAGGTGGCGCGAACATGCGACAGAGTGTCCAAAAGATCTTCAAGATCATCTTTTCAAATTTAGGACCTGTATACAGCTTTCCCTTGTTCTCAACATGTAAAATGGCCTTGATGCTTATGGCATCCTCTGTAAAAATATGTTTTGACATACCAATCGGACTATAATGGGAACAGTTTTCGCCCAACCTTGTTCGGTATTGGCTTATTTCTTAATCTGTTTCCCCACTTTATGTCTGAATTGGCATATACACCTTGGTACGACTTAAATTGCCAAGGGCTCTATTTCAAACCATACATATATTCTCAACAATAGAAAGTCCGAACACCCTTAGGGTATACTTCGGCATCCCGAATACTGCATTATATGCATCGGCTCCGAATCATGTCTTTGGTCAATAGTTGGGTTGCCTGGCTCCTGTGCTTGCTACCTTACGTTCCGTTTTTTGGGCTAAGGTAATGAAGGGAGAACTACTACGATTCTGTTTTCCGGCTAGTCCGGTCAAACACCTCAGTAGGGAAAGCCAAGAACTGACTGCCGTGATGCGGCGAGAGCTGGCCAGCAATTCAGTGACTTAATAAATCTCTAGCGATTTTTTCCGTATTACACGAAGGACTGGCTTTTTCCCGTCAAGTGTTTAAAAGGCAAACAAGTTCGATAGTCACATACGCACCAAGGGCTACCCTACAGTCCCATTATCAAACTCCCATGGCTAAGTGAGAATGATAAAACCATATAGTTCGATTGCCTGGTTCGCTGCATTGCCACCTCCTTTATGGACCAAGACGTTGGGCCAAGTGTGGTCATGCACTATTACGAACACCCCCGTAGCATCTACGTGGGGGCTAAAGCCGACAACTGGTAAATTCTCAAGAATTAAAAACAGTCGCACTGGGGGAATAATACTTTAAGATAAATGCATACAATATATTACAAAGCTTTGGTTTATACAACATCCGGGCAATTTGGACACATTCACTCGAACATGATGTCCTTTGAGCACTGGCCCTCTATCAAGCGGGCACCTTCCAGGATGTCTTCAAAGTAGCGCTCCGGCGTACGGTGGTCCTTGCCTCCGGGCGGACCTTCGACGGCCACAATGGCTGCCTTCATTTTGTCCCAGTGCATCTTGACATGGGCAAAGGCCAGCCGCGCACCTTCTATGCATGACGACCGCTTGACCGCGTCAGTATAGGGCAATGCGTCAACAAGTTGCTGCACTAGGCCGAAATAGCTGCCTGAAACGGGTTCGGCTGGCCACAGCCGGACTATGATGTCCCGCATGGCCAATCCGGACATCCTATGCAGCTCAGCCCACTGTGCCATCTGGTCATTCAACAGCGCTGGGTGTTCCTGCGCCGATAACTGTGACGAGAATAGCTTCTCTGTTGTATGCCTCTCCTGGGCCCGGAAGAACTGCGCGGCGTCAGCGGCACTCTTCGGAAGATCCGCAAATGCGTCTGGAACAGTCCACAGCCGAGTGAGCAAGACATACTTCTGATTGCTGAATTTACTCTGTAAGAAGAAGGGCTTACCGGCTACTATCTGTACGGCCTGCTTGATCTCCTCGCACGCCACTCGGGATTTGGCCCACGCCTCCTCGGCCTCTTGAAGGGCCTTGGCAAGGTCATTTGCCTGGGCTTTCTCCTTCTCCTCCAGGGACTCGCACTTGCTGGCGGCATCCTTGAGCCCTTGCTCCACTTCGGTCACCCGCTCCTCGTACCGACGGTGGACGACCTGCTCGGACTTCAAGTCCTTGGCCGCTTTATCAGCGGCCGCTTTGTTCACTTGGGCTTGCTCCTTGGCCTGGGCAAGTTCACGCCTAAGGGTCTCGACCGCAGCAGCACTGCCTGCAATCACACACATAGCATTACATGAGCTTCGACTCAGAATCTGCATATTAATACAGGCATGAACGAGATATTTTGAAACATACCTCGCGCTTCATCAAGCCTCTTGTTGATGCGGACCTCATCGGCCAACCTCAGCTTACGCTTGAGCTCGGACACTTCGGCGGCCTGGGCGGTTGCCGCTAACAGTGAAGCTTGCTTCTCAAAATAGAAAAATACATTATCTCCTGCAAGTATTATCGATCCTTTGTTCGGCCTCTTTTCAAAAACCGAACAGAGTCTCAAGGGCTACTATCTATATATACAGGCATATTTTTTATATGGAAAGCGGCCAAGAATATTACATCAAATACCTCAAAGCCTGTTAGAAGGCTAGTGAAGGCTTCATTCAGCCCGCTCTTGGCAGACTGAACCTTCTCAACCACCACAACCATTAGGGTGCGGTGCTCCTCCATGATGGAAGCACGTTGCAGTGCCTCCATCAGTATGTTCGGCACCTCCAGATTAGTGGAGGTCACTGCTGGAGTTGGCACTCCCCCCTCCGAAGGGGGCCGCTTAGTTGGTTCCGAAGCCACTTGGGTTTTCGGTTGGGGGCCGGATGGGTCAAGACTCCCAGTCTCCACAGGGGCAGTTCCCCCCGTGTTCTCGGCAACTTTGACATTACCCTATGGCGCCATTTTGGCAGCTCCCTGTATCACCTCGTGCCCTGGAGAGGCCCTTCAAGACAACACCTCGGTGTCTTCCAGGGCAATAGGCGGGGAGGCTCGCGAAAGTGACTCACTCTCCATCATCCTCGGATCTAAAGAGTTCCCCTCCGATGATTGTTGGGGAAGATCGCGGGCCGGGCTACACCATACAGAAAATGTCAAATACCATAATCATCAAAATTGAACTTATGTACGGCATCATCGGATACTTACGATTCGGCAAGGGGCTTCGGCCTGCAGCGCCACTTGGGGATGGCCTCAACGTCCGAGTCTGAGCCATCTGGAAGGGATATTTTTCCCCTTTTGGGCACCTCCGCCTCTGGGTCTTCGGAGGCCGCCCTTTTCTTCTTCTTCCCCTTCAGGGAAAGGTTGTTGTCGGCCTCCTCCTCCTCCTCCTCCTCGTCCTCATCCTCCTCCTCCTCGGAAGAGTGAGTTTTGGTCTCTCCGGACACCGCGTCCGGAGTACCTTTGCGGCGGAGGCCCTCTTTGGCTTCCTTCTTTTTCTTCTGGACCCTTTTCTCCGGTCCTTGATAGGGCATCGGGACCAGCATCCTCATTAGAAGAGGATCTGCTGGGTTTTCGGGCAATGGAGCTGGACATCTGATCCGTTCTGCCTTCTTCGTCCAGCCCTGTTTTACAGGATGGAATTCTTAGTGCACTCCCTCTTTCGTTTAAAAAATTATGTTATGTTCGGAAATAAAGCACTTACTGGGGAGGCTGGATGGTTACAGTCGAAGCCGATGTCCTCGGACGTCCTTGGCCACGATTTTTGAGTCTTGAAGAGTAGCTTCCAAATTGCTTCGTGCGTCGTGCCGAAGAATCGCTTTAGGATCCGTGGCCGTTCTGGATTGAACTCCCACATGCGGAGAGGCCGGCGTCGGCATGGAAGAGACCGGCGGATGAGCATTACCTGGATCACATCTGTGAGGCTGGCGCCCTTCTCTATGATATTTTTGATGCGCTTCTTCAGCATCAATACCTCGTTAGATGATCCCCAGTCCAGACCCTTGTTGGTCCATGACGCAAGCTGCAGCGGGGGTCCAGATCGAAAGACAGGGGCGGCCACCCACTTGGTGCCATGGGGTTCGGTGATATAAAACCACTCCTGCTGCCATATCCTGATGGTTTCCACAAAGACCCCTTTGGGCCAAATAACTTTGGGAAGCTTGCTCACCATGGCACCGCTGCAATCTGCATGTTGCCCATCAACCACCTTCGGCTTCACGTTGAAAATCTTGAGCCACAGACCAAAGTGTGGAGGGATGCGGAGGAATGCCTCACACACGACGATAAACACCGAAATATGAAGGAAAGAGTTCGGGGCAGATAGTGAAAATCCAGCCCATAGTAGAACATGAGACTATGAACAAAGGGGTGGAGAGGAAACCCTAGCCCACGGAGAAAGTGAGGGAGGAACATGACCCTCTCACCGGGCTCTAGAGTGGGGATGACTTGCTCCTTGGCCGGGAGTCTGTGTCTGATTTCCGCTGTCAAGTACCGCACCTCCCAGAGCTCCTTGATGTCCTTCTCCATCATGGAGGAGGCCACCCACTTTCCTTGCAAGCCGGATCCGGACATGGCCGGAGTATTTGGTGGCGATGGGAAAGATTAGGACTTGGGCGCTGGAGCTCGAGGATGGATGGGATGAGGAAGGAGAAGGCGTGGGGAGACGAGATGGATTCTTATCCTCTTATAAAGCCCGTGAATACCAAGCCCCCCCTCCCCCCACAAGCCTTAAAACTCGCCTATTCCCAAGGGGTCGTTCAAAACAGCACGGTTGGGTTTCCCAAACCCGTATTGATGAGAATCCCGTAATAAGGGGACATGATCTCTGCTTTGACAAGACATGTCAATTAGGACCACGCCTCGAAATGCGAAACAGGAGGCTGAAAAACGGTTTGGAATAATAATAAGACCAGGACATAACGTCTCGGCAAAAAAGCTATCAGTAGACACGGCTTATTTTGTTTAAGTATTTTGCCCTTGTGGTTCAGGGTTGTGACGGTTATACAGAGCCGAACATAGTTCTTTTGACCAACTGCTTTGGAGTATTTGAAGGAGGAACCCGCCTTGCAATGCCGAAGACAATATGCGTGCCAGACACATCGTCATTGAAGCCTAGTTCAGGGGCTACTGAGGGAGTCCTGGACTAGGTGGTCCCCGGGCGTCCGGGTTATGTGATATGGCCGGACTAATGGGCCAAGAAGATACAAGATCACAGGCCTTCCCCCGTGTCCGGATGGGACTCTCCTTTACGTGGATTGCAAGCTTGGCGTTCGGATGTGAAGATTCCTTTCTCTATAAACCGACTCTATACAATCCTAGGCCCCTCCGATGTCTATATAAACCGGAGGGTTTAGTCCGTAGAGGCGATGATAATCCTACAGGCTAGACATCTTGGGTTTAGCCATTACGATCTCAAGGTGGATAAACTCTTGTAACCCCTATACTCATCAAAGTCAATCAAGCAGGAAGTAGGGTATTACATCCATCAAGAGGGCCCGAACCTAGGTAAACATCGTGTCCCCTGCCTCTTGTTACCTTCGATCCTCAGACGCATAGTTCGGGACCCCCTACCCGATATCGGCCGGTTTTAACACCGACACCACCTCCTCGCCGACCCATGGTATGACGTGGACTCACTGTTCTGGGACACTTGGTTCTAGGATGAGCACGACATGCACCGACAAACGTTCTTTGCCGGTCGTGCCCGTAGCCCACCTCGTGAGCCACGTGCATGCACACAACGCCCACCCAGAGCATGCTGCCGTGCACCTGACGCCGATGCCCTCCCCCTCTCCGTCCCCGTCAACATCACCACCTCCCACCATGACCGTCGAAGAGGAGGAGCGGCTAGTGCAGGTCATGATGGAGGACTCCGAGAGGGAGTTCAAGCGTGATACGTCTCCAACGTATTATGTATCTATACTATTTTTATTGTTTTATGCTATTATATTATCAATATTGTATGTTGTAAATGTAATTTTATATTATTATTGTGAACTAACCTATTAACTTAATGTCCAGTGTGAAATCATGTGTTTGCCTATTTTTTGTTTTATAGAAAAACCATAAAAACGGAGTTCAAACACAATAAAACTTTACATTAATATATTTTTTTATCAGAAGAAACCCAAGAAGCTTCGAAAAGAGACCACAAGACTCCCGAAGAAGCGATGAGCTCAAGCCATCAACACTTGTAGGGCCCATGTGGTTCCATTTAAAATTCCTCCTGGAAAGAATGCACAATGTGTAAAGCTAGCTTGATGTGTTTCCAAGCTAGCTAGCTCATGCCTTGATCTTGGACCAATGCAACCTACACGTAAGCTAACAAGACTAGTAGAGTGCCCGTGCGTTGCCACGGGCTCTTGAAATAGTTTGCAAGAGTTACATGTTAACTTTCTAAGGGCTCGCCCCGCCGTAGATCCAGACCCCCTCCATTGATTCCATCCCGCCTAGGCTGCCGCCTGCCGCCGTGTTGCCCCATCATGTTCGCCTCTGCTCCGGCCGCATCCGCTCCGCCCTGACCCCGCCCGCCTCCTCTCCAGACTTCTCCGCCTCCGGTCCATCCTCCGCTCGCCCCCGCTCGGTCCGCCTGCTCTCCAGTCCGTCCGTCGCCCTACTCCGTTTGCCTCTGCCCCGCACCGCACGCCGCTGCCGCACTCCGTCCGCCTCCGCCCCGCTCTGTCCGGCTTCGCCCCGCGCCGCACATCGCTGCCCAGCTCCCCGCTCGGCCGCCGCCCGCTCCCTGATGGCCCCGAAGAAGACGCCGAAGGGCAAGTCCGGTTTCTTCAGCATGAGGGCGAAGCCCTCTGGGAACTTCGGACTGGAGTTCTCCGACGCCGGGCAGCGTTGGTGGCTCGGCACGTATCCCACCGCCAATGAGGCCGCGCGTGCCTACGGCGTGGCGGTGTGGCATGCCGGATGGCCAAAGATGGACCTAAACTTCCCGGAGGTCGAGTCCCACGCGGTGGCGGAGTGGCTCGTGCCGCAGGGCATCCGGATGGAGATGCTGGCTAAGAAGGCGAACAAGAGACCGGCGGTTGTTGTCGCTCCCGACGAGAGAGACGAGGCGACGATGGCTTGGTTTGCGCGATTTGTAATTTGCTGCAAAGCCATCCCTAATGAAATGCTATTTGCTACATTTTTAAATAGGAAAAGTATTCCAATCAGCCATCCATAACTCAACAGACCAATCTCTAATGACATGCTATTTGCTACATTTTTTAAATAGAAAAATTATTCTGATCAGCCAGCCATAACTCAACAGACCAATTTGAACCCACATTTTCTAAAGTAAAGAAATTATTTCCCTTGATCGATCAAGATGCCAAAGTGTCATTTGCCCGACTGCTTGTAGAACTAAATGATTGTTTGAGTTTTCCTTGCCTTCCTTGACAGATGATTTTTTCATAGATGACTGATCATGTACAAATTAAATCGAGTTGCTACATCATAGAGTATATCATCAAAAAAATTGGTACAAAAATTACATGGCAGCATATATGATTGGATAGAAAAAGACATTGAAAAGCTTCGTAGGCATAAACACAAAGACTTGGTGGTCAAGATTTAAGATTTCAGGGCATTAACAGATTTCTCCTCAACTGGAAAGCACAGAGCATCAAAATAGAAAATTAAAAGCCTTGTGCGCATAAACACAAACACTTGATGGTCAGAAATTGAGATTGTGACCTGTTTTCCAACTTTGTGAAGAAATAACTTCTCCTTGGATGGCGTCAGATAGAACTTGCAGACCAAATTTCAGAGCCTCCACTTTCGCCTCCTCAGCCCCTTTCACATTACTGATTTGCCGGCTCGCAGATAGAACCACAAATCCCAGATGATTCCTAACCACCATCCCGATGTATGTCTGGCTAGTCTCCGCCATGAGACCTGCATCAAAATTTAGTTTCAAGCAACTGGCAGGATCGGGTTCCCCGTAACTTGGCTTGTTGAACAGTGTATATGTTCAGGTGTTTTTTCAGGGAATAAATCAGTCCTACCTTTACCATTATCCTTTGTCAGTGCACACCGGTTGTACCTGTGCAGAAATTTCACCAAGGCAGATACTGGAGATGAAGGAAATATGCCCTAGAGGCAATAATGAAGTTGTTATTTATATTTCCTTATATCATGATAAATGTTTATTATTCATGCTAGAATTTTATTAACCGGAAACTTAGTACATGTGTGAATACATAGACAAACAGAGTGTCACTAGTTTGCCTCTACTTGACTAGCTCGTTGAATCAATGATGGTTATGTTTCCTAACCATAGACATGGGTTGTCATTTGATTAACAGGATCACATCATTAGAGAATGATGTGATTGACTTGACCCATCTGTTAGCTTAGCACGATGATCATTTAGTTTGTTGCTTTTGCTTTCTCCATAACTATACATGTTCCTATGACTATGAGATCATGCAACTCCCGAATACCGAAGGAACACTTTGTGTGCTATCAAACGTCACAACGTAACTGGATGATTATAAAGGTGCTCTACAGGTGTCTCTGATGGTGTTTGTTGAGTTGGCATGGACCGAGATTAGGATTTGTCACTCCAATTGTCGGAGAGGTATCTCTGCGCCCTCTCGGTAATGCCCATCACTATAAGCCTTGCAAGCAATGTGACTAATGAGCTAGTTACGGGATGTTGCATTACAGAACGAGTAAAGAGACTTGCCGGTAACGAGATTGAACTAGGTATTGAGATACCGACGATCGAATCTCGGGCAAGTAACATACCGATGACAAAGGGAACAACATATACCATTATGCGGTTTGACCGATAAAGATCTTTGAGGGAGTCCTGCATTAGGGGGTCTCCGGACAGCCGGACTATATCCATTAGCCGGACTGTTGGACTATGAAGATACAAGATTGAAGACTTCGTCTCATGTCCGGATGGGACTCTACTTGGCGCGGAAGGCAAGCTAGGAAGTACGGATATGGATATCTCCTCCTTTGTAACCGACCTTGTGTAACCCTAACCCTCTCCGGTGTCTATATAAACCGGAGGGTTTTAGTCCGTAGGACAACAAACAATCATACCATAGGCTAGCTTCTAGGGTTTAGTCTCTCCGATCTCGTGGTAGATCAACTCTTGTAATACTCATATCATTAAGAGTAAATCAAGTAGGACGTAGGGTTTTACCTCCATCAAGAGGGCCCGAACCTGGGTAAAACATCGTGTCCCCTGCCTCCTGTTACCATCCGTCTTAGACACACAGTTCGGGACCCCCTACCCGAGATCCGCCGGTTTTGACACCGACATTGGTGCTTTCATTGAGAGTTCCTCTGTGTCGTCGCCGTTAGGCTTGATGGCTGCTTCTATCATCGATAGTGATGCAGTCCAGGGTGAGACTTTTCTCCCCGGACAGATCTTTGTGTTCGGCGGCTTCGCACTGCAGGCCAACTCGCTTGGCCATCTGGAACAGATCGAAAACTACGCCCTTGGCCATCAGGTCAGGTTTGGAAGCTTAAATTACGTGGCCGATATCCGCGGAGACTTGATCTTCGACGGATTCGAGCCCCTGCCTTGTGCGCCACGCGGTCACGATGAGTACGATTTAGCTCTACCATCGAACCGTATTCAGGAAATCGCACCGGTAGCCGCTCCGAGCCTCAATTCGGAGCCAGTTGCGCCATCCATGGACGGGTGGATAGACCCCGTCACGGAGGCCGCATCCTCAGCGGCGATCGAGCCGAATATCGACCTTAATTACCCTTCACGAGAGTTGTGCTGCCAAACTACCGGATCCTTCCCCGGACACGGACTCCGAACCGTCTGCGCCCGTGCCTATCAAATCCGACTGGGCGCCAATCATGGAGTTCACCTCCACGGATATCTTTCTCCACTCGCCCTTCGGCGACATACTGAATTCATTAAAGTCTCTCTTCTTGTCAGGAGAGTCCTGGCCGAACTATGGCCGGCAGGATTGGGATGCGGATGACGAAGAAATTCGCCGCCCACCCACCACCCACTTTGTAGCCACTGTCGATGACTTAACCGACATGCTCGACTTCGACTCCGAAGACATCAACGGTATGGACAACAATGCAGGAGACGAACAGGAACCACTTCCCATAGGGCACTGGACGCCCACTCCATCACATGACATATACATGGTGGACACACCAAAAGAAAACGACGACGAGGAACGGAAGGACGCAACGAAGGGTTGTACCCTCGAGAAGCAGTCAAAGCGGTGGCGTAAGCGCCGCTCCAAATCCCGCCTCGGCAGAAACAACGATCATATAGACCCAGCGTTAGAGTAGGGCGAACCATCGCCGGACCACGGCAACACAGAGAATCAAACCGAACAACCCGACTCTATCAAAGATAATAGTCCGGACGACATTACACCGGACAGACACCCGGAGCAACAGAATGCCCGTCAAAGGCTTGTTGCCACCGCGAGGAGTCTAAAAAAGTAGAAGCAAAGGCTCAAGGCCGCGCAGGACACACTCGGAATCAAATGGAGAAAAGTACTCAACACAGCAGCGAAATACGGCGGTAATCGCCCCACCAAGAGCTACCCGAAGCGAAAGTTGCTACCTGAATTCAATGAGGAGGCCTTAGATCCCCCGCAACAAAAAATTAAAACGGCCATCTGGCCGGATAGACGACCTCACGGCCAACATACAACGGCAAACAATGCCGGACATAAGCCAATACGCGACCCACGCGAGGGCTCGCATCAAAAGGACAGCGCAACCAGATCCATCTATGGACCACGCAAGCGCGCTCTAGCATACGATGCAACACAACAAACATCCGAACAACGCGGTACACCCAGGTATAGGGGTGCCGCACACCCCCTATATTTCACCGACGAGGTGCTGGACCATGAATTTCTAGTACAATTGAGAAGGATGCTGGCGTCTTGGCATGTGGCCACGTCAGAATAATGCACGTTCCTGGACACCAGGGGCTTCTTACAAAGGGCACTGTTTAGGCCTAGTTTACACCATAAAGACTGAATACCTTTGGGAGTGTTCGGCGTTGCGAGTTTGGCCTTATATGCATCAGCTCCGAATCATGTCTTTGGTCAAATGTTGGGTTTGCCCGGCTCCTGTGTTTTGCTGCCTTACGTTATGCTCTATCAGCTAAGGCGGCACCAGGAGAACTGCTACGATTGTGCCCTGGTTCATCCGGACGAGCACCTCAATAGAGAAAGCCGAAAACTGACTGTCATGATATAGTGTGAGACTGGTCAACCACTTGATGACCTATCGGAATGTTAGAATTCCTCCGCCTTAACGAAGGGCCGTTTCCCGGCCAGGCATGTACGTACCCCGAATTCGGGTGAGTGCGGAGCCACCAGGGGATATATAGTAGCCCCACTGTCAAACTCCTATGGCTAAGTGAAAGTGTTAAAGCATTATAGTCCGGTTGCCTAGTTCGCTGCGCTATCACCTCCTTATTAGGACCAAGACGTTGGATTAAGTGTGAACACGCGTCTTCTGCGAACACCCCCGCATTATATGCGTGGGGGCTGAAGCCGACGACTGCAATCTTTCAGGTTATACACATGTATACATAAACGGCCGCACAGGAGGCATCACAATACTTTCGGGCACAAGTATAAATACAGCCTTGATAAATTCAATAAAAACATTGTTTTTACAATGGGAATACATGTCATTCAAACATAATATTCTTCGAGCACTGGGCCTCTATCAAGCGATCACCCTCAAGAACTTCTTCAAAATAGTGCTCGACAGCCACTCGGCCTATGACCGAACCCTGCGCCGCAATAGTGGCAGCATCCATCTCCGCCCAGTATGCTTTGACACGGGCAAATGCCATCTGCGAGCCTTCTATACACGCCGACCTTTTCATCGCATTGATGCGCGGCACCGCACCAAGGAACTGCTGCACTAAGCTGAAATAGCTGTTCGGCTTCGGCTCTTCCGGCCACAAATGATCTATGATGGACCTCATGGAAAGTCCGAACAATCTATTGAGTTCGGCCCATTCGGCTAGCTAATCAGTCAATGGAAGCGGACGCTTTGGAACGTTAAACTGCGACCAGAACAACTTGTCCACTTCACGATCTGTTTGATCTCGGAAGTATTCAGCCACATCGACAGCTCTCGCCGCCAAGTCCATATATGCGTCTGCCAAACTCCACAGCCGATCCAAAGGGGCATACCGCGGATCTCCGAACCTCCTTCGCAGCATAAAGGGCTTTTCAGCCGCAATTTCCACGGCTTCACGCAGTTCCTCCTTCTTCACTCTCATGGCAGAGCGGGTGTCCTTGGTCACCATTGTGGCCTTCTTAAGGTCCGTCACCCTCACCCGGTTTTCTTCTTCGAGGAACTGGCAACGGTCGGCAATGTCTTTTAACTTTATAGCCATCTTGTCCATTTTATCTTTGCTCTCGCAATGTGCAACCTTTTCGTCTCTGAAATCTTTGGCTGCCTTTAAAGCGGCCGCATTACTAATCCTTGTTTGTTCTTTGGCTCGGGCAAGTTCCGCCCGAAGGGTCTCCACGGTGGTAGCTCCATCTGCAGTCACAAAATATTAAAGATACCGGCATTACGCAGCTCTTACTATGTGACATTCACTAGAAAACATTACTTACCCTGTTCCTTGTCAAGCCGCTTGTTAACAAACTCGATGTCGTCATCTTCCGCATCCAGTTGCCGCTTTAGTTCGGCAAACTCATAGTCCGGCTAGCCACAGGAGCTTCCACCACCTGCACATAAAAGCGGTATGGTTATTACCTGGGACTACGATCCTCTGTTTGCCGCCGTTCTCGGCGACAACCAGAGTCTCAGGGGCTACTATCTACACAGGGCACACCTAAAAATGTGCGGTACTATCACAAATGTATATCATTTCACGTACCTCAAAACCCGTCAGTACACTCATAAAGGCTTCATGCAACCCGCTTTCGGCAGACGAAATCATTTCAATCACCGTACCCATCAATGTACGGTGTTCTCCTGAGATAGTTGCTCGCTCTAGCAGATCCCTCAGTGCGTCCGACCGCATACCAGACGGTGCCGGATTCTTTTGGTTGCTCTCTTTAAGAGCCGGATACTGGGGACTTCGAGCGACCATAGGATTATCTTCTGGCCTCACATGATCTGGTGAGGCCCTCCGTGACGACACTTCAAGGTCGCCCGCTTCTTGAGCGGGGGAGTCCGGGGGAGGCGTTTCGCTCTCCATCATCTTCGGAAGAAGATACCACAAATACGAGCTCTGCTGAGAAGGGCTAAGATCTGAACTGCAAGATAAATGCTTCGGTTATTTTCCTCAGAGGTAAGATAGTATATCTTCACTATTAAAGTACTTTTTGATTACTTACAGCTCGTTAGAGGGCTGATCTTCGCGCGGACTTTGTGCGGCAAGAGCACCCTCCAAAGCAGGACCCTCTGGTGGAGATTTCTTCTCCCGTTTGGAAACCTTGGTTTCCGGATCTTCAGAGGTAGTCCTCTTCCTTCCCCAGGGTGAGAGAATGTCAGATTCCTCCCCTTGGTTATCCTCCCTCACGGAGGCGCTCGTTCCCTCGGTCGGAATAGGTAGCGGTGGAGGCCCGCTTTCGCCCTCATTATTCCCCCCTTTATCTTCCTTTGAGGGCTCCGGGCAAGGTGCTAGCTCGAGCATATTTTCCAGTACCGGATTGTCCAAACCCTTAGGAAGGGGGGCCGAACACCGAATCATCTTTGCCTTTGTTAGCCAGTCCTGGTCAAAGAGCGATTTCTCAGAATGATGTCATGATAAATGAAAGACGGTGTGTTCGGCTAGAGGATTACTTACTTGGTCGGCGGTGCGGTTGCTGCTCAGGCCCATGTCCTCGGTAGTATCCGGACACTCTATTTGGGGTCCAAAGAATGATTTATACATCTCCTCGTGCGTCAGGCCGAGGAAATTCTGAATAGTGCGCGGTCCTTCTGGGTTGAACTCCCACATGCGGAGGGGTCGGCGTTTGCAAGGCTGGACTCGACGAACCAACATGACTTGCACCACCATAACCAGACTGGAATCTCCTTCGAAGAGATCTTGAATGTGGCTTTGCAGTATAGGTACGTCCTTGGCTGGACCCCAGCTCAGCCCTCTGCTGATCCATGACATCAGTTGTGGTGGAGAGCCCGAGCGGAAAGCAGGGGTAGCCAACCACTTGGCACTTCTGGGAGCTGTGATGTAAAACCACTCCCGTTGCCATAATCTGGACACCTCTAGAAAGGAACCCTTTGGCCATGGAGCTCCAGCGATCTTGCTTATTAATGCGCCTCCGCACGCTGCATGCTGCCCCTCGACCATCTTCGGCTTCACGTCAAAGGTCTTGAGCCACAGGCCGGAGTGAGGGGTAATGCGGAGGAAGGCCTCACATACGACAATAAATGCCGAGATGTGGAGAAAGGAGTCCGGGGCTAGATCGTGGAAATCTAGCCTGTTATAGAACATCAAACCCCTAACGAAGGGATCCAGAGTGAGGCCTAGACCTCGGAGAAAGTCGGAGATGAACACAACGTTCTCGTTGGGTTCGGGAGTAGGGACGACCTGCCCTCGGGCAGGCAGCCGATGCGAAACCTCGGCGGTCAGGTATCTAGCCTCCTCAACTTCTTGATATCCTCTTCCGTAACGGAGGAGGGCATCCACCGGCCTTGAAGGCTAGATCCGGACATGATTGAAAGTCCGAAGCACCTGACCTGGGCTTTGGGTGTTAGAACTCGAGGCGGGGGAAGGATTCGATTGAGCACGGGAGGGAAAAAAGTAAAAGCCTTGTCCCTTTATAAAGAGGGTGAATATCAAGCGTCCTCCTAGTGGCCGTTTGGAACTTGCCTAATATCTAGGAGTCCTAGGTACGGTTGGGTTACCCACGACCATATTGATGAGAATCCCGTAATTAGGGGAACATGATCTCTGCTTTGACAAGACGTGTTAAGAAACCGCCTCGCGTTATGTGTGGAGCTGGTTGAAGAAAAATAGTTCGAATAATCACCGAGCCATGGCCTGATGTCATGTTGCCAAAGCGTGTCAGCAGATTAAGATATGTGGAAATATTATTCTCTCTATGGTGGTATGTGGAATTTATTTTGCAGGGTCGAACACTATCCTGGTATTCAAACTCTTCTGTGATGTGTTCGGAGGAGGAACCCGCCTTGCAACGCCGAAGAAAACACCGCGCGCCGGACTCATCGTCATTGAAGCCTGGTTCAGGGGCTACTGAGGGAGTCCTGGATTCCTTTGGCCGGACTGTTGGACTATGAAGATACAAGATTGAAGACTTCGTCTCGTGTCCGGATGGGACTTTACTTGGAGTGGAAGGCAAGCTAGGCAGTATGGATATGGATATCTCCTCCTTTGTAACCGACCTTGTGTAACCCTAACCCTCTCCGGTGTCTATATAAACCGGAGGGTTTTACTCCGTAGGACAACAAACAATCATACCATAGGCTAGCTTCTAGGGTTTAGCCTCTCCGATCTTGTGGTAGATCAACTCTTGTAATACTCATATCATCAAAAATAAATCAAGCAGGACGTAGGGTTTTACCTCCATCAAGAGGGCCCGAACCCAGGTAAAACATTGTGTCCCCTGCCTCCTGTTACCATCCGCCTTAGACACACAGTTCGGGACCCCCTACCCGAGATCCGCCGGTTTTGACACCGACAATCTTCGTAGAATATGTAGGAACCAATATGAGCATCCAGGTTCCGCTATTGGTTATTGACCGGAGATGAGTCTCGGTCATGTCTACATAGTTCTCGAACCCGTAGGGTCCGCACGCTTAACGTTCGGTGACGATCGGTATTACGAGTTTATGTGTTTTGATGTACCGAAGGTAGTTTGGAGTCCCGGATTTGATCACGGACATGACGAGGAGTCTCGAAATGTCCGATACATAAAGATCGATATATTGGAAGCCTATATTTGGACATCGGAATGGTTTCGAGTGGTTCAGGCATTTTTCCGGAGTACCAGGAGGTTACCGGAACCCCCCGAGGAGTATATGGGCCTTATTGGGCCTTAGTGGAATAGAGGAGAGGGAATGGAAAAGAGGGAGGCGCCCCCCCAAGCCCAATCCGAATTGGGAGGGGACCGCCCCCCCTTTCCTTCCTCCCTCTCTCCTCCTTCCTTCCTCTCCTACTCCTACTTGGAAGGGCTCCTACTTCTACTAGGAAAGGGGGGAATCCTACTCTCGAAGGGAGTAGGACTTCCCAGGGTGTGCCATAGAGAGGGCCGGCCCTCCTCCTCCTCCACTCCTTTATATACGGGGGAGGGGGGCACCCCATGAACACACACGTTGATCATTAATCTTTTAGCCGTGTGCGGTGCCCCCCTTCACCATAATCCATCTCGGTTATATCGTAGCGGTGCTTAGGCGAAGCCCTGTTCCGGTAGCATCATCATCACCATCATCACGCCGTCGTGCTAACGAAACTCTCCCTCAAAGCTCCACTAGATTGTGAGTTCGCGGGACGTCGCCGACCTGAACATGTGCAGATCGCGGAGGTGCCGTACGTTCGGTACTAGGGATTGGTCGATCATGAAGACGTACGACTACATCAACCGCGTTGTCATAATGCTTCCGCTTATGGTCTACGAGGGTACATGGACAACACTCTTCCCTCTTGTTGCTATGCATCACCATGATCTTGCGTGTGCATAGGATTTTTTTTGAAATTAGTGCGTTCCCCAACAGTGGTAGGAGGTATCAGAGCCAAGTTTATGCGTAGATATTATATGCACGAGAAGAACACAAAGGAGTTGTGGGAGTGGGTATATACATATTGCTTGCCGTCACTAGTTGATTCTTGATGCAGCGGCATTGTTGGATGAAGCGGCCCAGCCGACATTACGCGTACGCGAGACTGGTTCTACCGACGTGCTTCGCACACAGGTGGCTAGTGGGTGTCTGTTTCTCCAGCTTTAGTTGAATCGGATTCAATGAACAGGGTTCATTCTGAAGATCAAAAAGCAATCACTATATCGCGTTGTGGTTTTGATGCGTAGGTAAGAACGGTTCTTGCTCAGTCCGTAGCAGCCCAACTTGCAACAACAAAGTAGAGGACGTCTATCTGTTTTTGCAGGGCATGTTGTGATGTGATATGGTCAAAACATGATGCTAGGTTTTATTGTATGAGATGATCATGTTCTGTAACACAGTTATCGGCAACTGGCAGGAGCCATATGGTTGTCGCTTTATTGTATGAAATGCAATCGCCATGTAATTGCTTTACTTTATCACTAAGCTGTAGCGATAGTCGTAGAAGCAATAGTTGGCGAGACGACAACGATGCTTCGATGGAGATCAAGGTGTCAAGCCGGTGACAATGGTGATCATGATGGTGCTTTGGAGATGGAGATCAAAGGCACAAGATGATGATGACCATATCATATCACTTATATTGAGTGCATGTGATGTTTATCCTTTATGCATCTTATTTTTCTTAGTTCGGCGGTAGCATTATAAGATGATCTCTCACTAAATTTCAAGGTATAAGTGTTCTCCCTGAGTATGCACCGTTGCTATAGTTCGTCGTGCCAAGACACCACGTGATGATCGGGTGTGATAAGCTCTGCGTTCACATACACCGGGTGCAAGCCAGTTTTGCACATGCAGAATACTCGGGTTAAACTTGACGAGCCTAGCATATGCATATATGGCCTCGAAACACTGAGACCGAAAGGTCGAGCGTGAATCATATAGTAGATATGATCAACATAGTGATGTTCACCATTGAAAACTACTCCATCTCACGTGATGATCGAACATGGTTTAGTTGATATGGATCACGTGATCACTTAGATGATTAGAGAGATGTCTATCTAAGTGGGAGTTCTTAAGTAATTTGATTAACTAAACTTTAATTTATCATGAACTTAGTACCTGATAGTATTTTGCATGTCTATGTTGTTGTAGATAGATGGCTCGTGCTGTTGTTCTGTTGAATTTTAATGCGTTCCTAGAGAAAGCTAAGTTGAAAGATGATGATAGCAACTACACGGACTGGGTCCATAACTTGAAGATTATCCTCATTGATGAACAGAAGAATTACGTCCTGGAAGCACCGCTAGGTGACAAACCCGTTGCAGGAGCAACGCCAGATGTTATGAACACCTGGCAGAGCAAAGCTGATGACTACTCGATTATTCAATGTGCCATGCTTTACGGCTTAGAACCGGGACCTCAACGGTGTTTTGAACGTCATGGAGCATATGAGATGTTCCAGGAGTTGAAGTTAATATTTCAAGCAAATACCCGGATTGAGAGATATGAAGTCTCCAATAAGTTCTACAGCTGCAAGATGGAGGAGAATAGCTCTGTCAGTGAACATATACTCGGAATGTCTGGGTACCACAACCACTTGACTCAACTGGGAGTTAATCTTCCTGATGATAGTGTCATTGACAGAGTTCTTCAATCACTGCCACCAAGCTACAAGAGCTTCGTGATGAACTATAATATGTAAGGGATGGATACGACGATTCCCGAGCTCTTCGCAATGCTAAAGGCTGCGGAGGTAGGAATCAAGAAGGAGCATCAAATGTTGATGGTCAACAAGACCACCAGTTTCAAGAAAAAGGGTAAAGGAAAGAATGGGAACTTCAAGAAGAACATCAAGCCAGTTTTTGTTCAAGTGAAGAAACCCAAGTCTGGACCTAAGCCTGAGACTGAGTGCTTCTAATGCAAAGGAATTGGTCACTGGAAGCGGAATTGCCCCAAGTATTTGGCAGAGAAGAAGGATGGCAAAGTGAAAGGTATATTTGATATACATGTTATTGATGTGTACCTTACTAATGCTTGCAGTAGTGCCTGGGTATTTGATACTGGTTTAGTTGCTAACATTTGCAACTCGAAAAAGGGGCTACGGATTAAGCGAAGATTGGCTAAGGATGAGGTGACGATGCGCATGGGAAATGGTTCCAAAGTCGATGTGATCGCCGTCGGCACGCTACCTCTACATCTACATTCGGGATTAGTATTAAACCTAAATAGTTGTTATTTGGTGCCAGCGTTGAGTATGAACATTATATCTGGATCTTGTTTGATGCGAGATGGTTATTCATTTAAATCAGAGGATAATGGTTGTTCTATTTATATGAGTAATATCTTTTATGGTCATGCACCCCTGATGAGTGGTCTATTTTTACTAAATCTTGATAGTAGTGATACACATGTTCATAGTATTGAAGCCAAAAGATGCACAGTTGATAATGATAGTGCAACTTATTTGTGGCACTGCCGTTTAGGTCATATTGGTGTAAAGCGCATGAAGAAACTCCATTCTGAAGGACTTCTGGAATCACTTGATTATGAATCACTTGGTACTTGTGAACCATGCCTCATGGGCAAGATGACTAAAACTCCATTCTCTGGAACAATGGAGCAAGCAATAGAGTTATGGGAAATCATACATACTGATGTATGTGGTTCAATGAATATTGAAGCTCGCAGCGGATCGTTATTTTCTCATCTTCACAGATGATTTGAGCATATATGGGTATATCTACTTAATGGAACATCAGTCTGAAACATTTGAAAAGTTCAAAGAATTTTAGAGTGAAGTGAAAATCATTGTAACAAGAAAATCAAATTTCTACAATCTGATCGTGGAGGCGAATATTTGAGTTATGAGTTTAGACTTCATTTGAAACAATGTGGAATAGTTTCGCAACTCACGCCACCTTGAACACCACAACGTAATGGTGTGTCCAAACGTCGCAATCGTAATTTACTAAATATGGTGCGACCTATGATGTCTCTCACTGATTTACTGCTATCATTTTGGGGTTACGCTTTAGAGACAGCTGCATTCACATTAAATAGGGTACCATCTAAATCCATCGAGACGACACCTTATGAACTGTGGTTTGGCAAGAAACCCAAGTTGTCGTTTCTTAAAGTTTGGGGCTGCGATGCTTATGTGAAAAAGCTTCAACCTGATAAGCTCAAACCCAAATAGGAGAAATGTGTCTTCATAGGATACCCAAAGGAGACTGTTGGGTACACCTTCTATCACAGATCCGAAGGCAAGGTATTCGTTGCTAAGAATGGATCCTTTCTAGAGAAGGAGCTTCTCTCGAAAGAAGTGAGTGGGAGGAAAGTAGAACTGGACGAGGTAATTGTACCTTCTCCCTTATTAGAAAGTAGTTCATCACTGAAATTAGTTCCAGTGATTCCTACACCAGTAAGTGAGGAATCTAATGATGATGATCATGAAACTTCTGATCAAGTTACTACCGAACCTCGTAGGTCAACCAGAGTAAGATCCGCACCAAAGTGATACGGTAATCCTGTTCTCGAAGTCATGTTACTTGACCATGATGAACCTATGAACTATGAGGAAGCGATGATGAGCCCAGATTCCACAAAATGGCTTGAAGCCATGAAATCTGAGATGGGATCCATGTATGAAAACAAAGTGTGGACTTTGGTTGACTTGCCCGATGATCGGCAGGCCATAGAGAATAAATGGATCTTCAAGAAGAAGACTGACGCTGACGGTAATGTTACTGTCTACAAAGCTCGACTTGTTGCGAAAGGTCTTCGACAAGTTCAAGGAGTTAACTACGATGAGACCTTCTCACCCGTAGCGATGTTTAAGTCCGTCTGAATCATGTTAGCAATTGCCACATTTTATGATTATGAAATTTGGCAAATGGATGTCAAAACTGCATTCCTTAATGGATATCTTAAAGAAGAGTTGTATATGATGCAACCAGAAGGTTTTGTCGATCCAAAAGGTGCTAACAAAGTGTGCAAGCTCCAGCGATCCATTTATGGACTGGTGCAAGCCTCTCGGAGTTGGAATATACGCTTTGATAGTGTGATCAAAGCATATGGTTTTATACAGACTTTTGGAAAAGTCTGTATTTACAAGAAAGTGAGTGGGAGCTCCGTAGCATTTCTGATATTATATGTAGATGACATATTGTTAATCGGAAATGATACTTAATTTATGAATAGCATAAAAGGATACTTGAATAAGAATTTTTCAATGAAAGACCTCGGTGAAGCTGCTTATATATTGGGCGTCAAGATCTATAGAGATAGATCAAGATACTTAATTAGACTTTCACAAAGCACATACCTTGATAAAGTTTTGAAGAAGTTCAAAATGGATTAGGCAAAGAAAGGGTTCTTGCCTGTATTACAAGGTGTGAAGTTGAGTCAGACTCAATGCCCGACCACTGCAGAAGATAGAGAGAAAATAAAAGGTGTTCCCTATGCTTCAGCCATAGGCTCTATCATGTATGCAATGCTGTGTACCAGACCTGATGTGTGCCTTGCTATAAGTTTAGCAGGGAGGTACCAAAGTAATCCAGGAGTGGATCACTGGACAGCGGTGAAGAACATCCTAAAATACCTGAAAAGGACTAAGGATATGTTTCTCGTATATGGAGGTGACAAAGAGCTTGTCGTAAACGCTTACGTCGATGCAAGCTTTGACACTGATCCTGATGACTCTAAGTCACAAACCGGATATGTGTTTTTATTAAATGGTGGAGCTGTCAGTTGGTGCAATTCCAAGAAGAGCGTCATGGCGGGATCTACGTGTGAAGCGTAATACATAGCTGCTTCGGAAGTAGCAAATGAAGGAGTCTAAATGAAGGAGTTCATATCCGATCTAGGTGTCATACCTAGTGCATCGGGTCCAATGAAAATATTTTGTGACAATACTTGTGCAATTGCCTTGGCCAAGGAATCCAGATTTCACAAGAGAACCAAGCACATCAAGAGACGCTTCAATTCCATCCGCGATCAAGCCAAGGAGGTAGGCATAGAGATTTGCAAGAT
Source organism: Triticum monococcum (assembly GCA_034509565.1). Lineage (NCBI taxonomy): Eukaryota > Viridiplantae > Streptophyta > Magnoliopsida > Poales > Poaceae > Triticum > Triticum monococcum. The sequence continues at coordinate 683,326,896 of CM067842.1, forward strand.
ACATACGGATCTGAATGTTGCAGACCCATTAACTAAGCCTCTCTCACGAGCAAAACATGATCAGCACCAAGACTCCATGGGTGTTAGAATCATTACAATGTAATCTAGATTATTGACTCTAGTGCAACTGGGAGACTCAAGGAAATATGCCCTAGAGGCAATAATAAAGTTGTTATTTATATTTCCTTATATCATGATAATTGTTTATTATTCATGCTAGAATTGTATTAATCGGAAACTTAGTACATGTGTGAATACATAGACAAACAGAGTGTCACTAGTTTGCCTCTACTTGACTAACTCGTTGAATCAATGATAGTTGTGTTTCCTAACCATAGACATGAGTTGTCATTTGATTAACGGGATCACATCATTAGAGAATGATGTGATTGACTTGACCCATCCGTTAGCTTAGCACGATGATCATTTAGTTTGTTTCTTTTGCTTTCTCCATAACTATACATGTTCCTATGACTATGAGATCATGCAAATCCCGAATACCGGAGGAACACTTTGTGTGCTACCAAACGTCACAACGTAACTGGGTGATTATGAAGGTGCTCTACAGGTGTCTCCAATGGTGTTTGTTGAGTTGACATGGATCGAGATTAGGATTTGTCACTCGAAATGGACATGACGAGGAGTCTCGAAATGGTCGAGATATAAAGATCGATATATTGGAAGCCTATATTTGGACATCAGAATGGTTCCGAGTGATTCAGGCATCTTTTCGGAGTACCGGGAGGTTACCGGCACCCCCCGGGGAGTATATGGGCCTTATTGGGCCTTAGTGGAATAGAGGAGAGGGAAGGGAAAAGAGGGAGACGCCCCCCCAAGCCCAATCCGAATTGGGAGGGGGGGCCGACCCCCCTCCTTCCTCCCTCTCTCCTCCTTCCTTCCTCTCCTACTCCTACTTGGAAGGGCTCCTACTTCTACAAGGAAAAGGGGGAATCCTACTCCCGGAGGGAGTAGGACTTCCCCAGGGCGCGCCATAGAGAGGGCCAGCCCTCCCCCTCCTCCACTCCTTTATATACGCGGGAGGGGGGCACCCCATGAACACACAAGTTGATCATTTATCTTTTAGCCGTGTGCGGTGCCCCCCTTCACCATAATCCACCTCGGTTATATCGTAGTCGTGCTTAGGCGAAGCCCTGTCCCGATAGCATCACCATCACCATCATCACGCCGTCGTGCTGACGAAACTCTCCCTCAAAACTCTACTGGATCGTGAGTTCGCGGGACGTCACCAACCTGAACGTGTGCAGATCGCGAAGGTGCCGTAAGTTCGGTACTAGGGATCGGTCGATCGTGAAGACGTACGACTACATCAACCGCGTTGTCATAACGCTTCCGCTTACGGTCTACGAGGGTACGTGGACGACACTCTTCCCTCTTGTTGCTATGCATCACCATGATCTTACGTGTGTGTAGGAATTTTTTTGAAATTACTGCGTTCCCCAACAGAAGATTCCCCCCCTCGTGCACACAATTTTAAATATGGGCAAACTGAAGTTAAACATCATTTAGCACACAAGCTGAATTGAAATATTCAGTCATTAGGTCGAAGTTGGATGTATTTGTATCCGTGAACCTGTCAACAATTATGTGAAGATTTATGGAAAGCGTCATCAACTTATTGAAGGAATCATTGGAGCTTCATCTCAGACCGGTTACGGGCCACAAAGGCTATGGACACAACATAGTTCATTAGCCAATCCTAACCAGTGCTGGTAGCATTAATTAATAACCTGACATCTCTGTATATACAAAGGCCGTCTAAAAATCCAAAAGGATCTTCAAGACCACTCTCTAACCATCAGAGGGGCATAAAGAGAGAGATTCCAAACTAAATAATCGGGAAGGGGGCTGCGCAACAAGAGATCAATAACAATTCAGGCTCATCTACAAGACTGGAGTTTAGAGCCTTTAAGACATAAAAAATGGTTAATGAGACTAATAATTAGGCATGTTCAGAATTTCTTGCAAATCAGATGGTGCAAAGTTTATTTGCAAGTCTACCAGGTGTGAGGAATCAGTCAAACCTTGTGACCTGAGTTGGGGTGCAGATAATATCAACCTGTATATCATGAATTAGCAGCTAATTTTCAACTTGAATGTCATCCACTGATTGCTTGTCATGTACTGTACTCGTAGACAAAATTTGAAGCTAAAACTACTGGATTGGTGATTAGTGAAGTACATGAACAAAAATCTATCAAATAGAAACTAATCATGCACAAACAGTGTCTGTTTTTACCAATGCATAGTAAGAGCAAACGGCAAGAAGGATTGCATTTCAGTAATATTCTTCACCTTGTATATTCTGTGAATTTATTGGTTGATCTACTTTCTTTTTTAAATGTTGGATTAATCTACATTCTCATCCATTCTACACATGCATAATATAGGGATTTCAGCAAGCACCTAGCGTGCACATAACAACCAAATAAACAGGTTGATAAGAGGGAGAGGAAAATCGTAGGACTTCTCAACCAAACACCCCTTAGTCTGCGTATAACTTTTTCCCAAAAAATTCGCAATGGTCTGCGCGTTCGGTTCAGCCACCCGTTCTTTCCAGGAATACCCCTCCACCTCCGCGCTTCGCCTCCTGCTCTCGCATTGATTAAGCCAGCTAGCTCGCCTCCTTTTTCTTCCTCGTACAGTACGCCAGCACGCACGCGTCCTCCTCCTATCTCCTCGCCTTCTACTCCATCTTCTCCTCCCTGCCAAGCTCAACCTCATGGATCCTAGCTACTTGTGGGAAGACAGCCAGCCTGTAGAAGACAGCGAGCTTGTGCTTGATAGCCTGCTTGTGGAGGACAGCATGCTCGCTGACTGCAGCGTGCCGGACGACGGCGGCGTCAACCCGCACTACGCCGTTCCCGCAGAGGGCGCCGTCCAGCAGGACGACGTAGCGCTCAAGAACGGCGTCGTCGACTCGCGCGACGGCGTTCCCATGGCAGGCGGCGTCCTGCAGGGCGATTGCGCGCTCGCGGACGGCGTCCTCCACCTGCCATAAACTGTGAGCTTAGCTTTGTCACTCCACTCCCGTGGCTGCTGATTATTTCCATCTTCATCTATGAAAAATTGAGACATGATCAATTTCTATATCCAGAATGAACATCACAAAAATGAACAAAACGGATCATGAGGTCATGTTCATAAAAAAAAAGAAAACATGATCACTTCTAAAAAAGGAAACACATGAGCACTTTATAATTAGCTCACCATGAACGTCATCGCCGGCGGCACCATCGTCGCCATCTTCCGCACCTTCGTTGCCCTCATCACCAGCGCCATGTCCCTCATGACCAGCGTCGCCTATTTGAACAATATAAATAAATGTTAGCGCGGACTAACAGAACTTCATGGACTAAACACAACGCATCCGTACTGAGAACACAAAGAAGACGATCACCATGTGCATCATTGCCGGCGCCGTCATGTCCCTGATCAGCCCCGCCGCCATGGCCATCATCGCCGGTGGCACCATGCTGATCATTGCCGCCGCCATGTCCATCATCGTCGCCGCCATGGCCATCTCCCCCAGCATCGTCGCCATCGATGTGCGTGGAGGCTGCCATGTTCAAGTCGATGACACTGCGCCCTCGACCGTACGCTACATCGTCGAGGTCGCTGCCCATGGATGCAGCCACGTTCAGGTCGATGCCACCGCGTCCTCGCCCAGCCAGGCCAAGTCGTCCTCGCCCGCGGCCGAGTGGGTGTGGTGCACCTCTTCCATGGCCTCGTCCTACACCGACCGGATGCTCTGGGTTCCATTGGATCGTCCCAGGACGAGCTCTCCCGCGGCCGGCGAGGCCCAATCTTACACGACCTCGGCCACGTCCATCGACGCCATGACCAGCGACGTCGGCGTCCATGCTGTTAGAACTGCCACCTGCCGCGTCGGCGTGGCTGCAGTTCGTGCGTACGGCGAGCTCGCGTCCAGAGCCGTCGCCTACGGCGCTCCCACGGCCGGCGCCGCCACGTACGGCGAGCTCGCGTCCAGAGCTGCCGTGTACGGACCTCCCACGGCCACGCCCGGTCAGGCCTAGGCAGCTGCGACCGCGCGCGCTGTTCTCGCTGCCGCCACCGACGTCGGCACGGCTCGGACCGCCACTTCCGCTTCCGCCTGGGGTGTCCGCGTCGTGCACGCGGTCAGCAGGGCTCGGACCACCGCTTCCGCTTCCGCCTGGGGCCTCGGCGCCGTGCACGCCGCGTTCGTCGCCATGGACATGCTCCGCAGCGGCTTCTTCTGAAATTAAAACGTGGACAACAGATCAACAAGAGAAGATAAAAACGGCATAAGATCAAAGGGAAGAAATCGATTCATACCGTCATCGCTCTCCTCGAACACATACACGTAATGCATGTCTTCAGCATTGCCATCGTAGTGTTCTTCAACCTCGTTCCAGTTAATGGCGGAGTTGAGGTCGAGGTGATCCATTGCATGCTCGTGGCGAAGCAGAGAAGTGCATACAGACTAAGGAGAGGTGTGCAGACTGGTCTTTCCATGGAGCTCGGTTTATAGACATTGTTTTTGGGTTTTGGAGGGAACTGCAAATCCATGGCGCTGGCGGCCGGTAAGCTAATTTTTGAAGCAAATTTTTGAGGCTACTTCATGGCGCTCTGCTTGTTTAGGAGGGAAATGAAATTGCACTCTGTTGGTTTAGGAGGGAGCTTGAATTGTTTGGCGCTACACAGTTTTGATCGAAGCAAAAATCTCTGGAAGATCTCATCTCTTTTGGAGAGAAAATTGTTATCTCTACTCGAGCTTCTCATAGGCCAGGGCCACGGCATGCAGGTCGTGTGAGAGAGAGACAGCCATGCAGCATGCAGAGAGAGGAGGACGTGGGCGGAGAGCCAATGGGCTGCATGAGGCATTTATAGCTGCCTGCTCCTCCCGTTCATGGGCACAGGGGTATTTCCGTCCACAAAGCATGCAGCGAGCCCACGTCTTGGTATCCGGGTCTGCTCTTATGCGCACACAAAAAGAATCGGAGGAAGTATAACAGTAGCAGCCTAGGTCGCCGCCATTGCGGGCGGAGGATCAGTAGGAATCCTGCGCGGCGAGGTCAATGAAGGAGGCGCGGCCGGTGAGGATCTGGTTGTGGAGCTCACTGATGCGCACGGGAGCAGTGTGGTGGCGGAGATGACCCGGCCCTAGGGGTCCTTCCAGGACGCCTTGCACTGTGACCCCTTGTGCTTGATCAGGATGTGTGGTGCCTGCATCATCTCCTTCACCCCGGCCGCCGCCATCTCTCCCTTCCTCTGCCGCTTCGATCCCTTCGGGTGGTTGGCTCCGTTCGCTCAGGCCAGCTGAGGAGGAGCGGCGGGCGGCCGCGACGGGAGCTGGCAGGGGCGGCAGCGACGGGCGGCGGCGTTTGAGGGAGGGAGATGGGGGAGGGGTCGGCGGCGGCTGTGAGGGCGAGGGCGGCGGCTTGATGTGCGAGGGCGACGGTGAAGGATCTGGTGTGGCGTCACTCGAGGGCAAAGGCTTCGCTCGCTCGTTTGCACGTTGCCAGACATTTTTTTCCGCTGGTTTTCTTTCGTAGTTTTTTTTTCATTCGTTAATTTTCGTAGGTTTTTTTTCTTTCGTTTGTAGATTGGTGCGACGGGAGGTGCGGCCCTGGACTGCGTGGGGGCATCATGACGTGGTTTTTGGTTTGACGCGGATAACAGTGAGGTGGGATGAGGGACAAAAAAAATCATGGTAGGTGGGATGAAAATTAATCGCGGAGACTATCAACTGAGAGGGTGCTTGGATACGTTTTAATTCCATGACTAAAAGCAGTAGGACTAAAACTTGCTAGCCTCACCCATGTTTGGATCCAAATACTAAAGAGACTAAAATCAATTTATTGAGCATTTATTATCCTCCAAACTCTCCAATCCAGAACTCGCATGTGTTAAAGGAGAAGAATTAAATGAGAAGAGAGAGGGCTAATACATATTTTAGTAGGTTTCTTATGACTAAAATTTTTTAGCCTTAAGACTAGTCCTAGCCTCTCTTTAGTCAGGAATGATTGAAACTTTAGCCTCTAAAAGAGATTATTTTTAATCAGATTAAAAATAGTCCCTTGGATCCAAGCATCCTCTGAGACATTAAGAATAGAGATAGATCTTCTTTTTCCGGAATAAGATAGACCGATTTAATGTGCTAGTCGCCAAAGCTGTACAACGGGATTGATCAATTATTTTGGTAGTAGCAAGGTGTTCGTCCGCCACACCAAGGAGTCTCATTCTAGCACCATGCAGTCATATACTACATGAGGGGTAGAAGGATTTTTTTTCATGTGTCATTTAACTTTGTTAAGGCTCGAAATTGATTGAAGTGTTATAAAAGACATAAAATTTAGACTTAGTGTTACTCCCTCCGTCCTAAAATTCTTGTCTTGGATTTGTCTAAATACGGATGTATCAAGTCACACTTTAGTATTAGATACATCCGTATCTAGACAAATCTAAGACAAGAATTTTGGGACGGAGGGAGTACAAAAGAAAGGAATGATTTTTCAATGTCAAATAGAAAAAGAAAATTTAACACGGTACTAAATAAGGAATTCTTTCATGACCATATGAATTCTCCATGGATTTGAAGATCCTCTCCTTGGATCCCTGGTGCAGCCGCATGTTGCCACATCGCCTCCTGCGGGCCTTGAGCTGCAAAACCTTTCAACGACCGCGGCATACATTGGGAGGATCGATGGCCCGTTGGCCAGAATGCACCCTTTTGGTACTTCCTCCGTCTAGATGCATTAGGCATCTTAAAAGGTGCAGTGCAACCTAGGCACGAAGAGATTGGGCTAGAAAAAAATTGAATCATGGAGGAAGCCAATTATATCATTCCTTTATCAACAAAAATGTGCTATTAATTAGAAAAGATCTTCAAATCCTAATAGTGTGCCGTAGAAATTGCATGCAATGGCCTTCCAATTTATAAATGGGGTCAAATTAATATGCATGCAATTAGTACTACTGTTTCACACCTTAGCGATTTGGGGTTATTTGATTTTCATTATACGCCTAATGCACAAAACAGAATGAGTACATGAGGTCGCGTCGCCGATGGAAAGTTGATGAGCAAGTGCGGGGGTTGGGGAGGGGATTGGCGAGAGGCGCAACTACACCACCCGCTCGCCATTCCTGCGATTTTCTCTGTACATCGACGATGCAAATTGATCAGCACGCAGCTGCAGCAGTCACACAAAGCACGGCTCGAGCAACAAGCCCGGGATGGCAGTCGCTGGTCGCTGCGGGTCTAACCAGAGCAGACAAGGCTAACCCACCAACCATCGGGCCGAGTGGTGGATTTGGACTCGAGTTGGTTCCCATTGCGTGACCGAGGTTTCATGTGTTGGGTGTGAGTTATTCTGGAATCTCTTAATAGGTCTTTGGTCCAAAGCCTAATTAAAGTTCTGAAATTCTCTTGGTCCATTCATGCATAGCTTGTGAGTGGTGCGAGTGGGATTAGAGTTCAATCTCATCCTAAAAGTTGAGTGAGACTTATAACTCTTTATAAGGTGAGCTCTTCTACCACTTGTATGAGCATGAAAAGAAGGTACCTACACGCGCGCTCCTCCTCCTCGCTCGCCACGCCTCGTCACGACGTGGCGCGCTACAGGTTGCGGGAATGAGCCGAGCGGAGGACATAGCTATGCACGTTATCTATATTTTTGTTGCTCAGGAAAAATTAATGAGTCATTAATTAATAATTAACGGACACGTTAATTACTAAACTGTTCCCGATTCTTTTGGATCGCGACTCGGACGTGGGGCTTACTCCCACGACCTACCCAGCCCTCATTATATAGTCAGGCACATGTCTACCTAGCCGTCGTCGCATCATAGGGTTTTACACCACCGTTCCATATCATTGCACCGCCATGCAAGTCTTCTCCATCCCTCCTTTCGGCATACGCCGCGAGAAGGGGCAACAGGCTTCCGAAACCCCGCCTCTCGTGATCCTGTATGAGAGAGGGGCGGTCAGGTTTTTTGGGAGCGCACTCGTGTGACTGCTGGCAGTAAGGACTTCGCCGATGACGACTTGTTCCCCGACCTCAGCAACCTCTTCCTCAACGATATGGGCGAAAATCTCAACACCAGTGATGCTACTACTCCCGTTGCATCGTATGTGATTCTATCCTTCCTGTTCAAAATCATGGTAGAATTCATGGTTAGTCTGTGCCCTAGATTCGATTTGTTCATCTACTATGCTAGTCCACATGATTAGTTTAATATTTGTTATTGCCGTCATGACTTATTCTGTGTTTATTCAGATTAAATCTCGCATAGTAAGTTGCTCATATATTCAACAATCCAAAAACCTGATTATAGGAAATTTACTCCGAGTGGTTTTGCTTCGCATCTGAAGCTGCCTACCTTTAAGGGGGTGCAATATAAGAGGTGGCGCACAAGAGCAGTTTACTGGTTCCAGACCATGTACTGCTATGATGCCACCAAGGGCAAGCCTGAGGGCGATCTTTAACCCTGCACAGTAGAAAGCTTTTGAGAAGATCGATACCTTCTTTAAAGGCGCCCTTCTGAGTGTTCTTGACGATTCCATTGTGGATTTGTGTACGTCATTTGACAATGGCAAGGACATGTGGGCTGCGCTCGAGGCCAAGTTTGGGGCCTCAGACGCTGGCAGCGAGTTGTATGTCATGGAGCAATTCTATGACTATAAGATGACTGATGAGCGCTCTGTTGTCCGGCAAGCTCATGATATACAGTCACTCGCAAAGAAACTTGGGTACTTCAAGTGTGTGTTGCTGGACAAATTTGTTGCCGGAGGCATCATTGCCAAGCTTCCACCTTCGTGGAACAATTTTGCTACTTCCCTGAAACAGAAGAGGCAGGAGTTTTCTATTTCGGATCTCATTGGTACTATTGATGTTAAAGAGAAGGCGAGAGCAAAAGACACACGTGCTCGAGTTGCTGAGGGAGCTTCTAGTGCCCACATGGTACAGAAGAAGAACTTCCGGCCCAACAAGTTCAAAAACAACAAGAACAAAACTCAGGGCAAAGGCCAGTTTGATGCAAAGAACAAGCCGTCACATTCTACCAACTTCAAGAAGAATTCTTGTAAGAAAGGGAAGGGACTTTGCCATGTCTGCGGTGACCCTAATCACTGGGCTTCGTGATGTCCTAACTGCTTTGAGGAGCGCGAACATGAGAAGAGCGACAAGTCTACTAATCTTGTCATCGGTGATACTGATGTGAAGGAATCTGGGTACGGTATTTTTCCTACCATCCTTTCAGTGTTTCAATCTCCTAATTGTTTAATTGACACAAGTGCCAATGTACATGTTTGTGATGATGCCTCCATGTTTTCTTCTTACCAGGTCACAGGGACTTCTCCCGTTGTCGGTGTCAAAACTGGCGGATCTCGGGTAGGGGGTCCCGAACTGTGCGTCTGAGGTTGATGGTAACAGGAGGCAGGGGACACTATGTTTACCCAGGTTCGGGCCCTCTTGATGGAGGTAAAACCCTACGTCCTGCTTGATTAATATTGATGAGTATGGGGGTTACGATAGTTGATCTACCACGAGGGGCTAAAACCCTAGAGGTCCAACCTATGTGATTATGATTGTCCCTACGGACTAAACCCTCTGGTTTATATAGACACCGGAGGGGACTAGGGTTGTACAAAGTCGGTTACAGAGAAAGGAATCTTCATATCCGAACGCCAAGCTGGCCATCCACTCCAAGGAGAGTCCCATCCACGAGTGAGAGTCTTCGGTCTTGTATCTTCATGGCCCAACAGTCCATCCCATGTCCAACAGGCCGGACGCCCGAGGACCCCTTAGTCCAGGACTCCCTCAGTAGCCCCTGAACCAGGCTTCAATGACGAGGTGTCCGGCACACAGATTTTCTTCGGCATTGCAAAGCGGGTTCCTCCTGTGAATACTCCAACACAGTCTTCGAACATAAAGAACGTGTCTGGATCTACAAAACAAGCACCACACACCACTTCAGAGAGTATAATATTTCACGAGTCCAATCCGCTGACAACTTTTTGTAACGTGATATCACGTCCCTGCCCGGTTATTATTTTGAACCGTTTTTCGGCCTGCCGCTCCATATTTCGAGATGCGGCTTTATTGGCATGTCTCGTCAAAGCAGAGATCGTGTCCCCTTATTGCGAGATTCTCATCAATACGGGTATGGGTAATCCAACCGTGCCACCTGCACCGCTCTTGGGGAATAGGCGAGTGGGGGACGCTTAATATTCACTGCCTTTATAAGGAGATAAGGATTCATCTCTTCCACCCACGCCTTCTCTCTTTCCGCCTACCCACTCTCGAGCTCCAGCACCCAAGTTCTCATCTTTCCTCCCCCAAGAAAGCACTCCAACCATGTCCGGAGCGCAGGGCAAGTGGATGGCCTCCACCGTCAAGGAGAAGGACATCACCCAACTTCGGGAGGCCGGATATTTGGCCAAGGAGGTCGCCCATCGGCTTTCGACGGAGGGACAAATCGTCCCTACCCCGGAGCCCCATGAGAGGGTAGTTTTCATCCCCCACTTTGTTTGTGGGCTAGGATCTCCACTCCAACCCTTCGTCCGTGGACTCGTGTTCTACTATGGGCTAGATTTCCATGATCTGGCCCCAAATTCCTTCCTCACTATCTCGGCGTTCATCGTTGTCGGTGTCAAAACCAGCGGATCTCGGGTAGGGGGTCCCGAACTGTGCGTCTAGGCCGGATGGTAACAGGAGGCAAGGAACACGAAGTTTTACCCAGGTTCAGGCCCTCTCGATGGAGGTAAAACCCTACGTCCTGCTTGATTAATATTGATGATTGAAGGAAATATGCCCTAGAGGCAATAATAAAGTTATTATTTATTTCCTTATATCATGATAAATGTTTATTATTCATGCTAGAATTGTATTAACCGGAAACATAATACATGTGTGAATATATAGACAAACAGAGTGTCACTAGTATGCCTCTACTTGACTAGCTCGTTAATCAAAGATGGTTATGTTTCCTAACCATGGACAAAAGAGTTGTTATTTGATTAACGAGGTCACATCATTAGTTGAATGATCTGATTGACATGACCCATTCCATTAGCTTAGCACCCGATCGTTTAGTATGTTGCTATTGCTTTCTTCATGACTTATACATGTTCATATGACTATGAGATTATGCAAGTCCCGTTTACCGGAGGAACACTTTGGGTACTACCAAACGTCACAACGTAACTGGGTGATTATAAAGGAGTACTACAGGTGTCTCCAAAGGTAGATGTTGGGTTGGCGTATTTCGAGATTAGGATTTGTCACTCCGATTGTCGGAGAGGTATCTCTGGGCCCTATCGGTAATACACATCACATAAGCCTTGCAAGCATTGTGACTAATGAGTTAGTTGCGAGATGATGTATTACGGAACGAGTAAAGAGACTTGCCGGTAACGAGATTGAACTAGGTATTGGATACCGACGATCGAATCTCGGGCAAGTAACATACCGATGACAAAGGGAACAACGTATGTTGTTATGCGGTCTGACCGATAAAGATCTTCGTAGAATATGTAGGAGCCAATATGGGCATCCAGGTCCCGCTATTGGTTATTGACCGGAGACGTGTCTCGGTCATGTCTACATTGTTCTCGAACCGTAGGGTCCGCACGCTTAACGTTACGATGACAGTTATTATGAGTTTATGCATTTTGATGTACCGAAGGTTGTTCGGAGTCCCGGATGTGATCACGGACATGACGAGGAGTCTCGAAATGGTCGAGACATAAAGATTGATATATTGGAAGCCTATGTTTGGACATCGGAAGTGTTCCGGGTGAAATCGGGAATTTTACCGGAGTACCGGGAGGTTACCGGAACCCCCCCGGGAACCAAATGGGCCTTATTGGGCCTTAGTGGAAAGGTGAAAGGGGCAGCCCAAGGTGGGCTGCGCGCCTCCCCCCTCCCCTAGTCCTATTAGGACTAGGAGAGGTGGCCGGCCCCCTTCTCCCTCTCTCTCTCTCGAGGAATCCTATTAGGAATAGGATTGGGGGGGGGAGTCCTACTCCCGGTAGGAGTAGGACTCCTCCTGCGCCCTCCTCCTTTAGCCGGCCAGCCCTCCCCCTGGCAACCTTTATATACGAGGGCAGGGGGCACCTCTAGACACACAAGTTGATCCTTGAGATCGTTCCTTAGCCGTGTGCGGTGCCCCTGCCACCAAATTCCACCTCGATCATACCGTTGCAGTGCTTAGGCGAAGCCCTGCGTCGGTAGTACATCAAGATCGTCACCACGCCGTCGTGCTGACGGAACTCTTCCTCGATGCTTTGCTGGATCGGAGCCCGAGGATCGTCATCGAGCTGAACGTGTGCTAAGAACTCGGAGGTGCCGGAGTAACGGTGCTTGGATCGGTCGGATCGGGAAGAAGACGTATGACTACTTCCTCTACGTTGTGTCAACGCTTCCGTTGCGATCTACAAGGGTACGTAGATCAGACTCTTCCCCTCGTTGCTATGCATCACCATGATCTTGCGTGTGCGTAGGAAATTTTTGAAATTACTACGTTCCCCAACAGTGGCATCCGAGCCTAGGTTTTATGGTTTGATGTTATATGCACGAGTAGAACACAAGTGAGTTGTGGGCGATACAGGTCATACTGCCTACCAGCATGTCATACTTTGGTTCGGTGGTATTGTTGGATGAGACGACCCGGACCAACCTTACGCGTACGCTTACGCGAGACCGGTTCCCCCGACGTGCTTTGCACACAGGTGGCTTGCGGGCGACTGTCTCTCCAACTTTAGTTGAACCGAGTGTGGCTACGCCCGGTCCTTGCGAAGGTTAAAATGGAGTCTATTTGACAAACTATCGTTGTGGTTTTGATGCGTACGTGAGATGAGTTCTTGCTTAAGCCCGTAGCAGCCACGTAAAACATGCAACAACAAAGTAGAGGACGTCTAACTTGTTTTTGCAGGGCATGTTGTGATGTGATATGGTCAAGGCATGATGCTAAATTTTATTGTATGAGATGATCATGTTTTGTAACCAAGTTATCGGCAACTGGCAGGATCCATATGGTTGTCGCTTTATTGTATGCAATGCAATCGCGATGTAATGCTTTACTTTATCACTAAGCGGTAGCGATAGTCGTGGAAGCATAAGATTGGCGAGACGACAACGATGCTACGATGGAGATCAAGGTGTCGCACCGGTGACGATGGTGATCATGACGGTGCTTCGGAGAAGGAGATCACAAGCACAAGATGATGATGGCCATATCATATCACTTATATTGATTGCATGTGATGTTTATCCTTTTATGCATCTTATCTTGCTTTGATTGACGGTAGCATTATAAGATGATCTCTCACTAAATTATCAAGAAGTGTTCTCCCTGAGTATGCACCGTTGCCAAAGTTCGTCGTGCCCAGACACCACGTGATGATCGGGTGTGATAAGCTCTACGTCCATCTACAATGGGTGCAAGCCAGTTTTGCACACGCAGAATACTCAGGTTAAACTTGACGAGCCTAGCATATGCAGATATGGCCTCGGAACACGGAGACCGAAAGGTCGAGCGTGAATCATATAGTAGATATGATCAACATAACGATGTTCACCATTGAAAACTACTCCATCTCACGTGATGATCGGTTATGGTTTAGTTGATTTGGATCACGTGATCACTTAGAAGATTAGAGGGATGTCTATCTAAGTGGGAGTTCTTAAGTAATATGATTAAATTGAACTTAAATTTATCATGAACTTAGTCCTGGTAGTATTTTGCAGATTATGTTGTAGATCAATAGCTCGCGTTGTTGCTTCCCTGTGTTTATTTTTGATATGTTCCTAGAGAAAATTGTGTTGAAAGATGTTAGTAGCAATGATGCGGATTGGATCCGTGATCTGAGGTTTATCCTCATTGCTGCACAGAAGAATTATGTCCTTGATGCACCGCTAGGTGATAGACCTATTGCAGGAGCAGATGCAGACGTTATGAACGTTTGGCTAGCTCAATATGATGACTACTTGATAGTTTAGTGCACCATGCTTAATGGCTTAGAATCGGGACTTCAAAGACATTTTGAACGTCATGGACCATATGAGATGTTCCAGGAGTTGAAGTTAATATTTCAAGCAAATACCCGAGTTGAGAGATATGAAGTCTCCAACAAGTTATATAGTTAAAAGATGGAGGAGATTCGCTCAACTAGTGAGCATGTGCTCAGATTGTCTGGGTACTACAATCGCTTGAATCAAGTGGGAGTTAATCTTCCAGATAAGATAGTGATTGATAGAATTCTCTAGTCACCATGACCAAGTTAGTAGAACTTAGTGATGAACTATGATATGCAAGGGATAACGGAAACGATTCCCAAGCTCTTCGTGATGCTGAAATCGATGAAGGTAGAAATCAAGAAAAACATCAAGTGTTGATGGTTGACAAGACCACTAGTTTGAAGAAAAGGGCAAAAGGGAAGAAGGGGAACTTCAAGAAGAACGACAAGCAAGTTGCTGCTCAAGTGAAGAAGCCCAAGTCTGGTCCTAAGCCTGAGACTAAGTGCTTTTACTGCAAAGGGACTGGTCACTGGAAGCGGAACTGCCCCAAGTATTTAGCGGATAAGAAGGATGGCAAAGTGAACAAAAGTATATTTGATATACATGTTATTGATGTGTGCTTTACTAGTGTTTATAGCAACCCCTCTGTATTTGATATTGGTTCAGTTGCTAAGAGTAGTAACTCGAAACAGGAGTTGCAGAATAAACAGAGACTAGTTAAGGGTGAAGTGATGATGTGTGTTGGAAGTAGTTCCAAGATTGATATGATCATCATCGCACACTCCCCTATACTTTCGGGATTAGTGTTGAACTTAAATAAGTGTTATTTGGTTTTTGTGTTGAGCATGAATATGATTTGATCATGTTTATTGCAATACGGTTATTCATTAAAGTCAGAGAATAATTGTTGTTCTGTTTACATGAATGAAACCTTCGATGGTCATACACCCAATGAAACAAGTTCGTTGGATCTCGATCGTAGTGATACACATATTCATAATATTGAAACCAAAAGATGCAAAGTTAATAATGATAGTGCAACTTATTTGTGGCACTGCTGTTTAGGTCATATTGGTATAAAGCGCATGAAGAAACTCCATGCTGATGGGCTTTCGGAATCACTTGATTATGAATCACTTGATGCTTGCGAACCATGCCTTATGGGCAAGATGACTAAAACACCGTTCTTCGGAACAATGGAGCGAGCAACAGATTTGTTGGAAATCATACATACTGATGTATGTGGTCCGATGAATATTGAGGCTCGCGATAGGTATCATTATTTTCTGATCTTCACAGATGATTTGAGCAGATATGAGTATATCTACTTGATGAAACATAAGTCTGAAACATTTGAAAAGTTCAAAGAATTTCAGAGTGAAGTGGAGAATCATCGTAACAAGAAAATAAGGTTTCTACGATCTGATCGCGGAGACAAATATTTGAGTTACGAGTTTGGTCTTCAATTAAAACAATGTGGAATAGTTTCACAAATTCGTGCCACCCGGAACACTACAGCCTAATGGTGTGTCCGAACGTCATAACCATACTTTATTAGATACAGTGCGATCTATGATGTCTCTTACCGATCTACCACTATCGTTTTGGGGTTATGCATTAGAGACAGCTGCATTCACGTTAAAAAAGGGGCACCATCTAAGTCCGTTGAGACGACACAATCTGAACTGTGGTTTAGCAAGAAACCAAAGTAGTCGTTTCTTAAAGTTTGGGGTTGTGATGCTTATGTGAAAAAGTTTCATCTTGATAAGCTCAAAACCAAATCGGAGAAATATGTCTTCATAGGATACCCAAAAGGAGACTGTTGGGTACACCTTCTATTACAGATCCGAAGGCAAGATATTCGTTGCCGAGAATGGATCCTTTCCAGAGAAGGAGTTTCTCTCGAAAGAAGTGAGTGGGAGGAAAGTAGAAAACTTGATAAGGTAATTGTACCTTCTCCCTTATTGGAAAGTAGTACATCACAGAAACCAGTTTCTGTGACACCTACACCAATTAGTGAGGAAGCTAATGATGATGATCATGTAACTTCAGATCAAGTTACTACCGAATCTCGTAGGTAAACCAGAGTGAGATCCGCACCAGAGTGGTATGGTAATCCTGTTCTGGAAGTCATGTTACTAGACCATGACGAACTTGCGAACTATGAGGAAGCGATGATGAGCCCAGATTCCGATAAATGGCTTGAGGCCATGAAATCTGAGATATGATCCATGTATGAGAACAAAGTATGGACTTTGGTTAACTTGCCCGATGATCGGCAAGCAATTGAGAATAAATGGATCTTCAAGAGGAAGACGGACGCTGATAGTAGTGTTACTATCTACAAAGCTAGAATTGTCGCAAAAGGTTTTCGACAAGTTCAAGGTGTTGACTACGATGAGAGCTTCTCACTCGTATCTATGCTTGAGTCAGTCCGAATCATGTTAGTAATTGCCGCATTTTATGAAATCTGGCAAATGGATAAACAAAACTGCATTCCTTAGTGGATTTATTAAAGAAGAGTTGTGTATGATGCAACAGAAGGTTTTGTCAATCCGAAAGGTGCTAACAAAATGTGCAAGCTCCAGCAATCCATCTGTAAACTGGTGCAAGCATCTCGGAGTTGGAATATACGCTTTGATGAGTTGATCAAAGCATATAGTTTTATACAGACTTGTGGTGAAGCCTGTATTTACAAGAAAGTGAGTGGGAGCACTACAGCATTTCTGATAAGTATATGTGAATGACATATTGTTGATCGGAAATAATGTAGAATTATTCTGTAAAGCATAAAGGAGTGTTTGAAAGGAGTTTTTCAAAGAAAGACTTCGGTGAATCTGCTTACATATTGAGTATCAAGATCTATAGAGATAGATCAAGACGCTTGATAAGTTTTTTCAATGAGTACATACCTTGACAAGAATTTGAAGTAGTTCAAAATGGAGCAGTCAAAGAAAGAGTTCTTGCCTGTGTTACAAGGTGTGAAGTTGAGTAAGACTCAAAGCCCGACCACGGCAGAAGATAGAAAGAGAATGAAAGTCATTCCCTATGCCTTGGCCATAGGTTCTATAAAGTATGTCATGCTGTATACCAGATCTATTGTATACCCTGCATTGATTTGGCAAGGGAGTACAATAGTGATCTAGGAGTAGATCACTGGACAGCGGTCAGAATTATCCTTAGTGAAATAAGGATATGTTTCTCGATTATGGACGTGACAAAAAGGTTCGTCGTAAAGGGTTACGTCGATGCAAGTTTTTGACACTGATCCAGATGAATCTAAAGTCTCAATTTGGATACATATTGAAAGTGGGAGCAATTAGCTAGACTAGCTCCGTGTAGAGCATTGTAGACATAGAACTTGCAAAATACTTACGGATCTGAATGTGACAGACCCGTTGACTAAAATTATCTCACAAGCAAAACATGATCACACCTTAGTACTCTTTGGGTGTTAATCACATAGATATGTGAACTAGATTACTGACTCTAGTAAACCCTTTGTGTGTTGGTCACATGACGATGTGAACTATGGGTGTTAATCACATGGTGATGTGAACTATTGCTGTTAAATCACATGGCGATGTGAACTAGATTATTGACTCTAGTGCAAGTGGGAGGCTGAAGGAAATATGCCCTAGAGGCAATAATAAAGTTATTATTTATTTCCTTATATCATGATAAATGTTTATTATTCATGCTAGAATTGTATTAACTGGAAACATAATACGTGTGTGAATACATAGACAAATAGAGTGTCACTAGTATGCCTCTACTTGACTAGCTCGTTAATCAAAGATGGTTATGTTTCCTAACCATGGACAAAAGAGTTGTTATTTGATTAACGAGGTCACATCATTAGTTGAATGATCTGATTGACATGACCCATTCCATTAGCTTAGCACCCGATCGTTTAGTATGTTGCTATTGCTTTCTTCATGACTTATACATGTTCCTATGACTATGAGATTATGCAACTCCCGTTTACCGGAGGAACACTTTGGGTACTACCAAACATCACAACGTAACTGGGTGATTATAAAGGAGTACTACAGGTGTCTCCAAAGGTAGATGTTGGGTTGGCGTATTTCGAGATTAGGATTTGTCACTCCGATTGTCGAAGAGGTATCTCTGGGCCCTCTCGGTAATACACATCACATAAGCCTTGCAAGCATTGTGACTAATGAGTTAGTTGCGAGATGATGTATTACGGAACGAGTAAAGAGACTTGCCAGTAATGAGATTGAACTAGGTATTTGATATCGACGATCGAATCTCGGGCAAGTAACATACCGATGACAAAGGGAACAACGTATGTTGTTATGCGGTCTGACCGATAAAGATCTTCGTAGAATATGTAGGAGCCGATATGGGCATCCAGGTCCCGCTATTGGTTATTGACCAGAGACGTGTCTCGGTCATGTCTACATTGTTCTCGAACCGTAGGGTCCGCACGCTTAACGTTACGATGACAGTTATTATGAGTTTATGCATTTTGATGTACCGAAGGTTGTTCGGAGTCCCGGATGTGATCACGGACATGACGAGGAGTCTCAAAATGGTCGAGACATAAAGATTGATATATTGGAAGCCTATGTTTGGACATCGGAAGTGTTCCGGGTGAAATCGGGAATTTTACCGGAGTACCGGGAGGTTACCGGAACCCCCCCGGGAACCAAATGGGCCTTATTGGGCCTTAGTGGAAAGGTGAAAGGGGCAGCCCAAGGTGGGTTGTGCGCCTCCCCCCTCCCCTAGTCCTATTAGGACTAGGAGAGGTGGCCGGCCCCCTTCTCCCTCTCTCTCTCTCGAGGAATCCTATTAGGAATAGGATTGGGGGGGGGGGAGTCCTACTCCCGGTAGGAGTAGGACTCCTCCTGCGCCCTCCTCCTTTGGCCGGCCAGCCCTCCCCCTGGCAACCTTTATATACGGGGGCAGGGGGCACCTCTAGACACACAAGTTGATCCTTGAGATCGTTCCTTAGCCGTGTGCGGTGCCCCTGCCACCAAATTCCACCTCGATCATACCGTTGCAGTGTTTAGGCGAAGCCCTGCGTCGGTAGTACATCAAGATCGTCACCACGCCGTCGTGCTGACGGAACTCTTCCTCGACGCTTTGCTGGATTGGAGCCCGAGGATCGTCATCGAGCTGAACGTGTGCTAAGAACTCGGAGGTGCTGGAGTAACGGTGCTTGGATCGGTCGGATTGGGAAGAAGACGTATGACTACTTCCTCTACGTTGTGTCAACGCTTCCGTTGCGATCTACAAGGGTACGTAGATCAGACTCTTCCCCTCGTTGCTATGCATCACCATGATCTTGCGTGTGCGTAGGAAATTTTTGAAATTACTACGTTCCCCAACAATGATATGGGTAGTACAAGAGTAGATCTACCACGAGATCAGAGAGGCTAAACCCTAGAAGCTAGCCTATGGTATGATTGTTGTGTATGAATGTGTTGTCCTACGGACTAAAACCTTCCGGTTTATATAGACACCGGATAGGGTTAGGGTTACATAGAGTCGGTTACAATGGTAGGAGAACTACATATCCGTATCGCCAAGCTTGCCTTCCACGCCAAGGAAAGTCCCTTCCGGACACGGGACGAAGTCTTCAATCTTGTATCTTCATAGTCCAGGAGTCCGGCTGAAGGTATAGTCCGGCCATCCGAACACCCCCTAATCCAGGACTCCCTCAGTAGCCCCTGAACCAGGCTTCAATGACGGCGAGTCCGGTGCGCAGATTGTCTTCGGCATTGCAAGGCGGGTTCCTCCTCCATGTACTTCATAGAAGATTTTGAACACAAAGATAGTGTCCGGCTCTGCAAAATAAGTTTCCACATATTGCCATAGAGAGAATAATATTTACACAAATCTAATCTGCTGACGTATTCCGTAGTGTGACATCACACCACGGCCAAGCCTTTATTCGAATCGTTTTACTGTCCCATCTCAGCGTGTTATGCGAGGCGGTTTCCTTGGCACGTCTTGTCAAAGCAGAGATCGTGTCCCCTTATTCCGGGATTCTCATCAATACGGGCGTGGGTAACCCAACTGCGCCATTGATTGCGGCACTTGGAGATAAGCGAGTTTTACCAGGCTGGTGGGGACACGTAGTTGCGTCCACCCATATAAGGGGATAAGGATCCACCTTTTCACCTACGCCTTCTTCCTCCCTTGCTTATCCATTCTCGCGCACTCGAGCTCCAGTGCCCAAGTCCGCAGTCCCCACCTCAACCTTCTCCAGCCATGTCCGGAGCGGGAGGCAAGTGGATGGTCTCCTCCGTTACGGAGGGACACATCAAAAGACTAAGGAAGGCCGGATACTTGTCCAACGACATTGCGCACCGGCTTCCTGAAGGGGGGCAGCTCATCCCTACCCCTAGGCCCCATGAGAGGGTGGTGTTTCTCCCCCATTTCCTCCGCGGACTGGGTTTCCCTCTCCACCCATTTGTCCGGGAGCTCATGTTCTACTATGGCCTGGATTTCCACAATCTGGCCCCGAACTTTGTCCTCAACATCTCGGCGTTTATCGTCGTGTGCGAGGCTTTCCTTCGCATCCGCCCCCATTTTGGCCTATGGCTCAATACTTTCAATGTCAAGCCGAAGGTGGTGCGCGGCAACCAGGCGGAGTGCGGAGGCGCCATGGTGGGCAAAATGGCCAACGTCTTATGGCTCGAGGGCTCTTTTGTGGAGACCCTGAAGGGGTGGCAATTGGTGTGGTTTTACATCACCGAGCCGCGCGACCCCGAATGGGTCGCAGCCCCCGAGTTTTGATCCGGACCCCCTACGCGGCTTACCTCCTGGAAGGAGACAGGCCTGTCATGGGGTAAAAAAGGAGAGCTGACCGGACTCCAAACATGCGTCCAAACCCTGGTGGACAAGAAGCTCAAACTTGTCAACGTAGTCCAGGTTATGCTCATCCGCCGGATCCTCCCGTGTCAACAACGGGCTTTCAACCTGTGGGAGTTCGACCCGGCGCGGCACCAAACTCTGAGCAGGCTCTTCGACACGACGTACGAAGATGCCTGGAAGGTGCTTTTCAAGGGCGCCGAGGCCCCCACATCCGCTACCGAGGATCGCGGATTCAGTACACAGCGTCACGCTCATGCGGTAAGCTATTTTTTTCCTTTTACAGGGTATTGGTTTTTCATAGTTTGACTCCATGCGAGATCTAAGCTCCCTTACCTTTGACAGGATTGGCAGGAGACGTCCGGACAGATCAACTGTCCGGCTCCTTTGCCCGAAGGCCCAGCGGACGCTTTCTTGGCGAAGCTAATGGTTCCGGCACCCCATGTGGTGCCGGAGAAGAGGGCCAAGAAGAAGGCCACGGGGACTCGAAAGAGTGCCCGGCGCCTGGAGGTGTCGGATCCCTCATCCGACGACTCCAAGACGCACTCCTCCCATGAAGACGAGGAGGAGGAAGAAGAGACCCCTCCCCCTCCAGCGGGGGAAGGGAAGAAAAGGAAGGCCGCCCCAACTGGGGAGGCCGAAGGGTCCAAGAAGGGGAAAACCCTTCCTCCGAACTACTCCACCGACGTCGACGATGGCGGAGAGGAGTGGCCGTCCAGGGCCAAGCCCTGTCCAAATCATAAGTATCCGAATACCAGGGTAATTCATAGTATTCGTTTATTGCACAGCTTTCCCTTATGTTGAATATGTTTATGCAGCCCACCCAAAGACTGGCTCGACGCGTCGTCGAGCGGCTCACTGGACTCGTCGGATGTGAACTCGCTTTCGACGGCTTCCTCCCCCCGCCCTACGGACGACACCGAAGTGTTGTCCCAACAGGTTCCAATCCAGGAGGAGGTGGTCCTGGAGGCACCGCGAGGCGACCTCCCGGACTCCAGGAGTAAAGGGGATGAAACCCCCCAGGGCTCCAAGTCCGGCCCTAGGCCGGACACCGCTCCGGAACCTTCAAAGGTTCCAGAGTCCAGCGGGGGACCTCCTTCCAAGAGGAGCAAGCCCACCGTGCCGGTGACCTCCGTCCAACCGGAGGCGCCGTACAATTTGTTGGAGGCGCTCCAAGGTGCCTCCATCGACGAGGAGCACCGCACCATTATGAGTGTGGTGGTCCAGAAGGTTCAGTCCGCCAAGAGCGTACTGACTGAAGCTTGTACTAGCCTTTTAACATGCTTTGAGGTAAGTAAAGAATGTGTAAATAATATTACCGCATAGACAGTAGCCCCTGATGCTTTGTTTGGCGTTCGGGAAGAAAAGCCGAATAGAGGATCAAATAAAATTCGCAGGAGTCTAACAAAAAGGAGTCAATATGCGTATGCAGGCTTCTCTGCTTGCGTCCGCCGCACTGACTGCGGAAGTGGACACGCTAAAGCAGAACCTCGAGCAGTCCGAGCAAGAGTTCGGGCGTGCCAAGAAGCAACTCAAGGACAATGAAGGTAAGAAATACCTTGTTTAAATATATATATATAAAGGTGCAATTGCAAAAAATGACAGGATTATCGTGGCTATTGTAGGGGCCACGTTTGAGGTGGCGACCCTTAAGCAAGCGCTGGTCGAGGCCGAGAAGAGGGCGGCCACGGAGCGCACCGAGCGGGAGAAGTATGAGGCCGAGGTTGGCAAGGTATGGCAAGAGCTGCAGGCTCTCATAGAAAAACATGAGAGTTTGGAGCTTGACTCAAAGACACGAGCGTTCGAGCTCGCGGTAGCTATTGAAAATGCCAAGTCTGCCAAGGCCGAATCCCAGAAGACCCTCCAGGAGTTGGATGAGGTGAATAAGATAGCGGCGGGTAAGGCATTCTTTATGCAAAGCAAACACATAAACGTGAGTTACTTGTTACTTACCCGAATCCGGAGCTCTCCAGGAGCGTTCGCAGATCTTCCCCGGAGTGTGTCCGATGCTGCCGCATTCTATCGAGCCGAGGAGGGCAGCTCGACGGAGAAGGTGTTCTGGTCTCAGTATGCTGAGGCCGGACACCCCGTGCCCCTGAGCGACCAGCTGAAGCAACTGGTCGAGCTCCACATGGCGGGCGAACAGGCCATGAAGGGCCTCATAGTTCGGCTGTGGCCTGGAGAGGCTCTGCCTGAGAGCTATTTTGGGCTGGTGCGGCGGCTGGTGGAGGCCTGTCCAAGGCTTGAAGTCATCAAGCGCTCTGTCTGCATTGAAGGTGCCTGTAGGGCCCTTGCCCGTGCTAAGGTGCACTGGGCAAGCTGGATGCTGAGAAGCTTGTGAAGGACGGGCCACCGCCGGGGAAAGAGCATCGCAAGCCCGAGAATTATTATAAGGATGTTCTGAAGGGTGCCTGCCTTGTGGCGGATGAATGTTCTAGGGATGTAATTTTTGAGTAAAACTCGCTTGTTTTGTCCTGTGCGCTGAAAACTTGTTGATATGCGCTAAACAATGCTGTTTGAATTTAAAATATTACCTTATGTGTGGCTGTTTATCAATTCTGAGAGATGGCGAGTCGTCGGCTTCTGCCCCCGTGCCGCTAGTGCTGGGGTGTTCGGGGATAAACCTGAGCGCTCTTTTCCCCATGTTTGGGTCCTTCGAGGGAGGCGCTCAGCCCAACGAACAAAGGCAATCGGACTATAATGCGTGAACACTCTCACTTAGCCATAGAATTCTATAATTTTAAATTTCGGCGAAGCCCCCGGTATTCGAAAGACCGAGTTCGGGGCGCTATCCATGCCTTGGCCGGACAAAGACGACTCCTCGCCCTAAGCGGCATTAGTCTTTAGGGACTCGAAAAAACCTCTCGAACAGCGACCAGCTCTCACTTCATCATGACAGTCAGTTTTAGCTTTCTCCACTGAGGTGCTCGACCCAGCTCAACTGGGGCACAATCGCAGTGGTTCTCCTAGTGCTACCTTAGCCAATATAGCGGAACGTAAGGCACCAAAACATAGGAGCCGGGGAAACCCAACTATTGACCCAAGACATGATTCGGAGCCGATGCATATAATGCTATAAGTTCGGGGTGCCGCACTTGTTAAAGTGTTCAGACTTCTCACACCATGTTGAGGGGTACTGAAGGCCCTGGCGTATTTTGGCCGTACCAAAGTGTATGGGTGCAACATGTCGTTAAGGAACATATATATATAGAAAAAGAGTAATGCAAAAATAGACAAAAGCTATGCATTGTTTATTAAAGAGGGCTGCGATCAATGTAGAACGATACAAATAATGCGATAAGCAAAAGGTTGGACTATTTAACATGTCCGTTCCACGGGCAAGTTGCGGAATAATATGCGAAACAGGTATACTGCTCGTGATAGAGACCACCTGGGAGTTCCGTAATGCGGCGTGGCTTGTCTGCTTCCCTGGTTCTTGCATCGTTTGTGCGGCAATTGAACTGCCGAACAGGCCTTCCGAAGAATGGAGTCCTGAAAGTAAGAGAAAATTAAAAAATCGGCAGCCCCTGGTGCGGTTTAAGCCGTGTTTCGGGCGTGCCATGATGGTGCCCCTCCCCCTGTACCCATGGTATTTCTAGAGCGTAGTTATGTATGCGAAGCACTGGCATCGCCTTTTTGCAAGGGCTGGGGTTGGGGCCGCATTGCTACGCCTGCTCGGGTCGTGCCAGGCGGTCTTGTTGTAGGTTACTCTGGGCGCGCTTGACGGTGTCCGGTCGTTTAATGGCCGGACTGGAGAACTACCTAGAGAGGCTGCTTTGTACTTCTGCTGCAAGGGCCGCCGTGTGCTCCTCCGTTTGGAGGGAGCGTTCGGTGTTTCCATTGACCGTAATTAGTCCTCGAGGGCCTAGCATTTTGAGCTTAAGGTATGCGTAGTGTGGTACCGCATTGAACTTGGCGAATGCGGTTCGCCCGAGCAGTGCGTGATAGCCACTGCGGAATGGGACTATGTTGAAGATTAAGTCCTCGCTCCGGAAATTATCCGGAGATCCGGAGACCACTTCAAGTGTGACTGAGCCTGTACAGTTGGCCTCTACACCTGGTATTACGCCTTTAAAGGTCGTTTTGGTGGGCTTAATACTCGAGGGATCTATGCCCATTTTCTGCACTGTATTCTGGTAAAGCAGGTTCAGGCTGCTGCCGCCGTCCATAAGGACTATAGTGAGATGAAATCCGTCAATAATTGGGTCTAGAACCAATGCGGCGAATCCGCCATGACAGATGCTAGTGGGATGGTCCCTTCGATGAAAGGTGATCGGGCAGGAGGACCATGGGTTGAACTTTGGGGCAACTGGCTCTACCGCGTGTACGTCCCTTAACGCGTGCTTCCGCTCCCTTTTGGGGATGTGGGTTGCATATATCATGTTCACCTTCCGCACTTGTGGGGGAAAACCCTTCTGTCCACTATTGTTCGGCAGCCGGGGCTCCTCGTCGTCATCGCTATGCAGCCCCGTGTCTTCATTTTCGGCATTTAACTTGCATGTCTGCTTGAACACCCAACAATCCCTGTTGGTGTGATTGCCCGGCTTTTCGGGGGTGCCATGTATCTGGCATAAGCGGTCGAGTATTCGGTCCAAACTGGACGGGCCCCTAGGATTCCTTTTGAATGGCTTTTTCCGCTGACCGGATTTAGAGCCTCTGAATCCGGCATTAACTGCCGTATCCTCAGTATTGTCTCCGTTAATGCGGCGCTTCTGCTTGTTGCGACGCGACCTGCCACTACTGTCCGTGGTATCCGAATTACCAGGGTTCTTGGTCATATTGTTGCTACGAGCAAGCCATCTGTCTTCTCCCGCGCAAAAGCGGGTCATGAGTGTCGTGAGTGCTGCCATAGACTTCGGCTTTTCCTGTCCAAGGTGCCGGGTAAGCCACTCGTCACGGATATTATGCTTGAAGGCTGCTAGGGCCTCGGCGTCCGGACAGTCGACTATTTGATTTTTCTTTGTTAGGAACCGTGTCCAGAATTGCCTGGCCGATTCATCTGGCCGCTGAATTACGTGACTTAGGTCATCGGCGTCTGGGGGTCGCACATAAGTGCCCTGGAAATTGTCGAGGAATGTGGCTTCCAGGTCCTCCCAACAACTGATTGATCCTGTTAGAAAGTTGTTAAGCCAATGTCGAGCTGGTCCTTTAAGCTTGAGTGGGAGGTATTTGATGGCGTGGAAATCATCGCCGCGGGCCATGTGGATATGAAGGAGATAATCCTCGATCCATACCGCAGGATCTGTTGTGCCATCATATGATTCGATGTTTATGGGTTTGAAACCCTCGGGGATTTGATGATCCATTACTTCGTCTGTGAAGCATAGTGGGTGTGCGGCGCCTCTGTACTGGGCTATGTCACGACGTAGCTCCAATGAGCTTTGGCTGCTGTGTTCGGCCCTACCTAATTTGTGGCCGGTGTGACGGTTACCGTCTCGAGTCGTGGGGCGCCCACGCGATCCGTAGATCGATCTTGTTTGCCTTGCCTTGTCCTCCAACATATCTCGCAAGTCCGGCGCATTTTCCCGTGCTTTGGTACGGGGTGCGGCTTGAGTGGAGGGCCGAGAGGCCTCTCTGTCGCGGCCACGAGGTGGCCGATCGGCCGTATCGAGTGCAGGTGATGTAGGTTTAAGTGCTTCCTCCTCTATCGGGGTAGCAACCTGCGCTTTGGGTACCTCTTGGAGGGGCGTTCGAGTTTATGCTCTTCGGCCGCAAGGACTTCAGTCCATCTGTCCACTAGCAAATCTTGATCAGCTCTAAGCTGTTGTTGTTTTTTCTTGAGGCTTCTTGCCATGGCCATAAGCCTGCGTTGAAAACGCTCTTGCTCGACAGAATCCTCTGGCACGATGAATTCGTCGTCGTCGAGGCTTGCCTCATCTTCGGAGGGAGGCATATAATTATCGTCCTCGACCTCTCTGTCTGCCGCTCTCTCATGAGGGCTGGTTTCTCCATCCTCCTGTGCTAATTCTGCCGGAGGGGGTTTTCTTCGGCACTTTCTGGAGTATTATTATCTCCCGTGCTGGAATCACCGTATTTGTTTTGGCGGGATTTTGAGCGGCGCCGCTGACGCCGATGCTTAGGCTGTTTCTTGGAGGGGTCATCCTCCGCTGTTCCATCGCCATCTCCTTCTTTTGGGGTGTCCACCATGTATATGTCATATGACAAGGTGGCTTTCCAGGGCCTGATAGGCACTGGTTCTTCATCGTCTCCTTCATCGGCGTCCATACCGTCGATGTCTTCGGAGTCGAAGTCGAGCATGTCTGTTAAGTCGTCGACAGTGGCTACCAAGTGGGTGGTGGGTGGGCTTAGAATTTCTTCATCGTCCGAATCGCAACCTTGCTGACCGTAGTCCGGCCAGGGCTCTCCTGATAAAGAGAGAGACTCCAGTGTCTTCCGAATTTCGCCGAAAGGCGAGAGCTGAAAGATGTCCGCGGCAGTAAACTCCATGATCGGCGCCCCATCGGATTCGATCGGCAGGGGCGCGGAGGGTTCGGAGTCCGGAGAGGAGTCCGGCTCCTTGGAGTCACGAGTCTCGCGGAGTGTGGGGCTGGTGTTCGGCTCAATCGCTGTTGGGATCACAGCCCCCGAGGCGGCGTCCAACCGCCCATCCTCGATCGGCGCAGTTGGCTCCGAATTAAGGGTCGAAGCCGATGCGGGTGCGGCCTCCAGGGCACTGTTCGGCAGCAAAGCTAGATCATGCTCGTCGGGACAGTGCGGCGTGCTCGGCAGTGGCTCGAATCCGTCGAAGATCAAGTCCCCATGGATGTCAGCCATGTAGTTTAAACTTCCAAATCTGACCTGACGGCCAGGGGTGTAGCTTTCGATCTGCTCCAGATGGCCAAGTGAATTGGCCCGCAATGCGAAGCCGCCGAAGATGAAGATCTGTCCGGGGAGGAAGGTCTCACCCTGGACTGCATCGCTATTGATGACCGTTGGAGCCATCGAGCTTGACGATGACACAGAGGAACTCTCAATGAAAGTACCAATGTCGGTGTCAAAACCGGAGGATCTCGGGTAGGGGGTCCCGAACTATGCGTCTAGGCCGGATGGTAACAGGAGGCAAGGAACATGAAGTTTTACCCAGGTTCGTGCCCTCTTGATGGAAGTAAAACCCTACGTCCTGCTTGATTAATATTGATGATATGGGTAGTACAAGAGTAGATCTACAACGAGATCAGAGAGGCTAAACCCTAGAAGCTAGCCTATGGTATGATTGTTGTGTATGAATGTGTTGTCCTACGGACTAAAACCCTCCGGTTTATATAGACACCGGATAGGGTTAGGGTTACATAGAGTCGGTTTCAATGGTAGGAGATCTGCATATCCGTATCGCCAAGCTTGCCTTCCACACCAAGGAAAGTCCCTTCCGGACACGGGACGAAGTCTTCAATCTTGTATCTTCATAGTCCAGGAGTCTGGCTGAAGGTATAGTCCGGCCATCCAAACACCCCCTAATCTAGGACTCCCTCAATCATCGTGTGTGAGGCCTTCCTCCGCATCCCCCCACTTTGGACGGTGGCTGAAGACCTTCAATGTGAAGCCGAAGGTGGTGGGCAGCGAACACGCTGAGTGCCAGGCACCATGGTGGGCAAAATTTCCAATGTCCCATGGCCCAAAGGCACCTTCGTGGAGACCGTCAAGGGGTGGCAGAAGTTGTGGTTCTACGTCACATAGCCCCGCGGCACTACCTGGGCCGCGGCTCCCAAATTTAAATCCGGGGCCCCGATGCTGCTTACCGCCTGTCAAGAGAAGGGCTTGGGTTGGTCTTCATCGGACGAGCTGACAGCGCTCCAGATGCGCATGAGGACCATGAGGGACAAGAACGTCAAGCTTGTTGATGTGATTCAGGTGATGCTAGTTCGCCGAATCCTTCCATGCCAGAGCCGGGCTTGCCACCTATGGGAGTTCGATTCGGCCGAGCACAAGACCCTGCAATGGTTCTTCAGAACTACACACGAAGATATCGGGAAGGTGCTCTTCAAGGCCAATAAGACATGGCCGAAGACAACCGAGGACCGTGGGCACGACCTGGCCCATCCCGCCAATTTGGTAAGTTTTCCATTGTTTCAAGGTGTATTCCTTACTTGCTTATTCAAGGAGGGTGTCCGAACTCCCCCATTTGTTTTTTTAGGGTTGGACGAAGAGGGCGGAGCGGATTCAGTGTCCGGCTCTGCTGCCCGAGGATCCAGCCATCCCACGTCTGATGAAGATGCTGGTTCCAGCGCCCTACAAGGCACCGGAGAAGAAGGCCAAGGGGACCAGAGGTGGCCTCCGTCCCAAGGGTACTTCGGACATGGTGTTCGAAGACGCCGAAACTCACTCCACCGCCGAAGATGATGAGGAGGAGGAAGAGGAAAGCAACTCGCCCTCACGGATGGGGGGAATAAAGAAGTGGGTGGCCTCCACAAACCTGGAGGTGGAGGCGTCCAAGAAGGGGAAGGTCTCCCTCACGGATAGCTCCGCATGGGACGTCGACAGCAGCCCAGAACGGCGCCCCCGAGATAAGCCTCAGGCCGAATCGTGAGTATTCAAAGACCCAGATGCATTCATATATCAACCTCTTTACTTCATTATTTTAACATGTGGAATCATGCACTTGTAGTCTGGCTCGTCCCGCCCTCGAGCGATCCTCGTATTCGGTGAACTTACAAGACCCGAAGGTGATGGACAGCGGGTCCCCTCCGACGGCCTCTTCTCCCAGGGCCATGGATGACACCGAGGTGTTGTCCCAAAGGATCCTAGACCAGGGAGAGACGCAGAAGGTCGTCAGGGTGGCGCCAGAGGGCAAGACCTCGGCCGCCGGACACATGGGGGAGCAGATCCCCATGGAGATTGGCGATGAGGGCCATGTCCAGTTCGGCCCCAGCCGACTATGGTCCCAGAGACCTATACGGCTCCGGACTCCGGCAAGTAGCCTCCTTCGTCAGAAGGAGGTGTGCCTATTCCGCCGGTGACCTTTCTCCAATTAGAGGCACCAGATACTCTATTGGAAGCGTTGTGAAGTGCTTCCATCGTTGAGGAACACTGTACCCTTATGGGTGCGGTGATTGAGAAGATTCAGTCCCCGAAGGGCGGACTGACCGAAGCCTGCACAAGCCTTTTAACAGGCTTTGAGGTAAGCAATGCAATTTTGTGAAAAGAAAGTCACAGTATAGACAGTAGCCCCTGAGACTCTGTCCGGTGTTCGGAAAGAAGAGCCGAACAGAGGATCAAATTTTTTTTCGCAGGAGACTAATCAAATATGTCTATGTGAATAAGCAGGCATCGCTGCTACCCGCAACTTCTCATGTTGCCGAAGTTTCCGGACTGAGGCAGGGTCTGGAGTGGGTCGAGGAAGATCTCGGCCGAGTGAAAAAGCAGCTGGCGGACAAGCAGGGTATGTAACGACCTATTCAAATATAACAAGATATGAATTGCTTGTGTTGATTGTATGATAATTGGTAGGGGCGGCGGCTGAGGTGGAAACCCTCAAGGCAGCGCTGGCCGAAGCCCAGAAGAGGGCGGCAGATGAACAAGCCGCCCGCGAAAGGCACGAGGCCAGGGTCGGTGAGGTCCAGCAGGAGCTGCAGGATGTCGTGAAGATATGTGAGTCCTTGGAGCGCAAGAATGCAGACCAAGAGTCCGAACTTGCCAAGGCCCGTCAAAGTGCACAAGAGGCCCGGGTCGAAGCCCAGAGCGCCCTTCGGGAAATCCAAGAGGCCAAGAAAATTGTGGCGGGTAAGGCTTTTATTATGCAGAGCAAGTATGTTAAGAAGAGATATCTCTTGGTAACCCGGATTTGGAGTTCTCTAGGGGCGTTTGCGGATCTACCACGCTGTGTATCTGATGCCGCAGAATTCTTCCGAGTCGAAGAGGTGAGCTCAACGGAGAAGCTGTTCTGGTCACAATACCTTGCACCAGAACATCCGGTGCCCTTTAGCGACCAGCTAAAATAGCTGGTTGAGCTGCACAGGGTGACCGAACTAGCCATGAAGGATTTAATAATCTGGCTATCGCCTGCAGAAGCTATACCTGACAGCTACTTCGGACTCGTGAAGCGGCTGGTCAATGCCTGCCCTCGGCATGATTCCATCAAGCGGTCGGTCTGCATAGAAGGTGCGCGGATGGCCTTCACCCGTGTCAAGATACAATGGGCGAAGATGGACGCCGTCAAGCTCGCGACCGAAGGACTGCCCGCAGGCAAGGAGCACCGCACGCCCGAGCGGTATTTTGAAGATGTTCTGAAGGGATCCCGCATTGTGGTGGAGCAATGTGCTAAGGACATTATTTTTGAATGAATACATTCATGTTATCCCCTCCTATATGATGAAAACAAGGCTGATATATAATATAATGCTTTGCTGTTTATTATTTAAAAGTTTTACCTCATGTGCGACTGTTTTATCATATGTGAGAGTTGGCCAGTCGTTGGCGTTAGCCCCCATGTAGGTAGTACGGGGGTGTTCGGGATGAATCTAAACACTCTTTATCCAAGAATTTGATCCTTGAAGGAGGTGTTTAGCGCAACGAACCATGCAATCGGACTATGTGGCTTTATCACCCTCACTTAGCCATAGGAGTTTGACAATAAAAATTTAGGCACAACCCCTAGTATCCGTACTAGTGTGCTGTAAACACCGGATCGGATAGGAACCAATTCATCGCACAATGTGGAAAAATTGCTAAAGATTTGAAACCTCCGAAGAGCTGACCAGCTGTCGCCGCACCATGACAATCAGTTTCCAGCTTTCTCTACTGAGATGCTCATCCGGATAAACCAGGACATAATCGCAGTAGTTCTCCCTTTACTACCCTAGCCGATATAGCGGAACATAAGGTAGTAAGCACAGGAGCCGGGCAACCCAACTATTAACCAAAGACATGATTCGGAGCCAATGCATATAATGCTAAATTCGGGGTGCCGAACTATACTATAAAAAGTGTTCGGACTTTGTTGCCGTATTATGAGGCGCAATGAAGCCCTTGGCGGATTAAAGCATACCAAAGTGTACATGTGCGATTTGAGAAGATTATCAAAAGAGCAAACTAGTGCCGCAGAGGTTTTTGATTAATACGTCAAAGCGTATTTGTACAAGTAGTGCAATAAGCAACATGGCTATTTAATATGCCACAACCAAGGGAGAGCCGCGTGCGGGTCCTGAAAACAGGTAGAGTGATCGTTAAAAAGACCACCTAGAAATTCCCTTATATGTCAGTGCTTTGTGCCGTCTTGGTCTATCTATCCTTTCGAAAGGACCTGCGATCAGGCCGCCAGGAAGGGCATGTGGAAAAAAACCTGAAAAGGAGAAAAGAAAAGAAAAAATAAAAAGTGAAAGTATGTGTGTCTAGGGGGGTCAAGCCGTATTACAGATCACAATCTAGTTATGCCTCCGTCTATGCCCATGGTATTTTGAGTGCGTAGTTATGTATGCGCGGGATGAACGCCGCCACTTGGTAGGGTCTGGGACAGAGGCCGAATTGCTAGTTGAGATCTTGACGAGCTAGGCTGTCCTGGCGCAGAGTAGTCCTGACTCGTTTGACAGTGTCCAGGAGTATGGTCGCCGAATTAAGGTTCTGCTTGTGGAGGCCGCTCTGTACCTCTGCTGCCAGGGCAGTGATATGTCTCCAGTATCTATAATTTTTTATTGATCCATGCTATTATATTATATTTTTTGGATGTTTAATGGGCTTTATTATAAACTTTTATATTATTTTTGGGACTAACCTACTAACCCAAGGCCCAGTGCAAATTGTTGTTTTTGCCTATTTTAGTGTCTCGCAGAAAAGGAATATCAAACGGGAATCCAAACGGAATGAAACCTTCGGGAGAGTTATTTTTGGAACAAACGTGATCCAAGGGACTTGGAGTAGACATCAAAAAAGAAGCGAGGAGGCCACGAGGCAGGGAGGCGCGCCTGCCCCACTGGGCGCGCCCCACCCTCGTGGGCCCCTCGCAGCTCCACCGACCTACTTCTTCCTCCTATATATATCCATATACCCCAAAAACATCCAGGAGCACCACAAAACTCTACTTCCACCGCCGCAACCTTCTGTACCCAAGAGATCCCATCTTGGGGCCTTTTCCAGAGCTCCACCGGAGGGGGAATCGTTCACGGAGGGCTTCTACATCAACACCATAGCCTCTCCGATGATGTGTGAGTAGTTTACCACAGACCTTCGGGTCCATAGTTATTACCTAGATGGCTTCTTCTCTCTCTTTGGATCTCAATACAAAGTTCTCCTCAATCATCTTGGAGATCTATTTGATGTAATTCGTTTTGCGATGTTTTTGTCGAGATCTGATGAATTGTGGGTTTATGATCAAGTTTATCTATGAACAATATTTGATTCTTCTCTGAAATCTTTTATGTATGATTTTTTTATCTTTGCAAGTCTCTTCGAAGTATCAGTTTGGTTTGGCCTACTAGATTGATCTTTCTTGCAATGGGAGAAGTGCTTAGCTTTGGGTTCAATCTTGCGGTGTCCTTTCCCAGTGACAGCAGGAGCAGCAAGGCACGTATTGTATTGTTGCCATCGAGGATAAAAAGATGGGGTTTATATCATATTGCTTGAGTTTATCCCTCTACATCATGTCATCTTGCCTAATGCGTTACTCTGTTCTTATGAACTTGATACTCTAGATGCATGCTGGATAGCAGTCGATGTGTGGAGTAATAGTAGTAGATGCAGAATCGTTTCGGTCTACTTGTCGCGGACGTGATGCCTATATACATGATCATGCCTAGATATTCTCATAATTATGCACTTTTCTATCAATTGCTCGACAGTAATTTGTTCACCCACCCTAATACTTATGCTATCTTGAGAGAAGCCATTAGTGAAACCTATGGCCCCCGGGTCTATCTTTTATCATATAAGTTTCCAATCTAATTTTATTTTGCAATCATTGCTTTAAATCTATATCATAAAAATACCAAAAATATTTATCTTATTATCTCTATCATATCTCACTCTCGTAAGTGACCGTGAAGGCATTGACAACCCCTTTATCGCGTTGGTTGCGAGGTTCTTATTTGTTTGTTTAGGTACGAGGGACTTGCATGTAGTCTTCTACTGGATTGATACCTTGGTTCTCAAAAACTGAGGGAAATACTTACGCTACTTTGCTGCATCCCCCTTTCCTCTTCAAGGGAAAACCAACGCAGTGCTCAAGAGGTAGCAGGCAGCGGTGTACTCCTCGGTACGGAGGGAGCGCTCCGTGTTTCCATTGACTATTATGACACCGCGAGGTACGGGCACCTTGTGCTTGAGATAAGCATAGTGCAGCACTGCATTGAATCGGGCAAACGCAGTTTGTTCGAGCAATGTGTGATAGCCACTGCGGAAGGGGACAATATCAAAGATTAACTCCTCGCTTCGGAAGTTGTCCGGAGATCCGAAGATGGCCTCCAATGTGATTGAGCCCGAGCAGCAGGCCTCTACACCTGGTATAACTCCTTTAAAGGTAGTTTTGGTGGGCTTGATCCTTGATGGATCGATGCCCATTTTGCGCACTGTATTCTGGCAAAGCAGGTTGAGGCTACTGGCACCGTCCATGAGGACTCGTGTGAGGTGAAATCCATCAATTATTGGGTCAAGGGCCAGTGCGGCTGACCCGCCATGAGGAATATTGGTCGGATGGTCCCTGTGATCGAAGGTGATCGGGCATGACGACCATGGGTTGAATTTTGGGGCGACTAGCTCTATCGCATAGACGTCCCTGAGCGTGCGCTTGCGCTCCCTCTTGGGGATATGGGTAGCGTATATCATGTTCACCGTTTTTATTTGAGGGGGGAACTTCTTCTGTCCCCTTGTGTTCGGTGGACGAGGCTCCTCGTCGCCGTTCTCGCTTTGCGACCCCTTCTCCTTGTCTTCGGCATTTAACTTTCTGGCCTGTTTGAAGACCCAACAACCCTTGTGGGTATGATTGGCTGGTTTATCAGGGGTGCCATGGATCTGACATGGGCAATCGAGTATGCGGTCTAGGCTGGAAGGGCCCTGATTATTTCTTTTATATGGCTTCTTCCGCCGACCTGACTTGGAGTCACTAAATTCGGCGTTGACCGCCATGTCATCGGTATTATCACCATTGCTTCGACGTTTGTGTCTGTTGTGTCGGGGCTTGCCGTTGCTATTTTTGGCTTCCGAAGTGCCAGGTTCGCTTGTATTGTTATTGCTACGGGCTAGCCAGCTATCTTCGCCCGCGCAAAAGCAGGTCATAAGTGCTGTGTGGGCTGCCATGGATTTCGGCTTTTCTTGGCTGAGGTGTCAGGCGAGCCATTCGTCCCGGATGCTATGTTTAAATGCCACTAGGGCTTCGGCATTCGGACAGTCGACGATCTGGTTCTTTTTGGTTAAGAATCTAGTCCAGAATTTCCTGGCTGACTCTCCAGGCTGTTGGATTATGTGACTTAAGTCGTCGGCATCCGGAGGTCGAACATATGTACCTTGGAAGTTGTCAAGGAAGGCTTCTTCCAAGTCCTCCCAGCTGCCAATGGAGTTTTTTCAGGCAGGTTGTTCAGCCAGTGTTGGGCTGGCCCCTTGAGTTTTAGGGGGAGGTATTTGATGGCATGAAGATCATCGCTGCGGGCCATATGAATATGGAGAGTAAAGTCTTCAATCCATACCGCCGGATCTGTGGTTCCGTCATATGATTCAATATTCACGGGTTTGAACCCTTCTCAGAATCCATACCGCGGCGCCTCTACATCGGGCCAGGTCGCGACGTAGTTCGGATGGAGTCCGTCTGCGATTTTCGGCTCGGACTTAATTGTGCTTGCCATGTTCGACTTGATAGCCGTCGTCGCGCGTCGAAGCACGCCCCTGTGATCCGTAGATCGATCTGGCTAGACCTGCTTTATTCTTCGGGCCCTGCCGGAGATCATATGTGCATCCCTGAGCAGTTTTGTCTCTGCCTTTACGGCGATGTAGGGCGGGCTGGTATTCGGCTTGTGTTGCCGCTTTGTCCCGGCCACGTGGTGGTCGGTCAGCCGCATTGTGCGCTGATGGCATGGGCTCCAATACCTCGTCATCGAATTGAGGTAGTAATTTGCGCTTCGGGTAACTTTTGAGTGGTCGCTTGAGGCCGTATTCCTCGGCTTGCAGGACATTACTCCATCTATCATTGAATAGATCTTGATCAACTTGAAGCAGTTACTGCTTCTTTTTCAGGCTCCTTGCAGTGGCTATTAGCCGGCGCTTGAAGCGCTCATGCTCGAGAGGTTCCTCAGGCACGATAAAATCCTCGTTGCCGAGGCTCACCTCATCCTCTGAGAGTGGAAGATAATTACTGTCCTCCGAGTCTTCGTGCATGGCCTGTTCATCAGGGCTGACCCGCCCATCTTTCCGTTCGGCCTGTTCGGAAGTTGGCTCAACGGGGTCTTCATTTTCTCCGGCATCGTCTAGAGTATTGTTTTCTCCTGTGCCGGTATTCCAGTCTTTTTCACGGCGTGACTTAGAGCGGCGCCGCTGTCGTTGGCGCTTTGGCTGTATCGCAGGGGGTTTATCGTCCACTGGGTCTTCTTTGTCATCGCCGTTAACTTCTTTGGGTGTGTCCACCATGTATACGTCGTAGGAGGAGGTGGCCATCCAGCGCCCTGTAAATGGCGGGTCTTGGGCCTGCTCCTCTTCAGCATCGTCATCCATACCGTTGATGTCTCCGGAGTCGTAGTCGAGCATGTCGGTTAGATCTTCGATAGAGGCTATTAAGTGGGAGGTGGGTGGGAAGCGAGATTCCCCGTCATCAGCCCCTAGTTCAAACTGGATATAATTCGGCTGTGAGTCCCCTGCTAAAGAGAGGGTTTTCAATTAACTTAGCACATCACGTAAAGGTGAGTGCCAGAAGATGTCAGTGGAACTGAATTCAACGATCGACGCCTGGTAAGGTTCGGCGGACGCAGATGCACGTAGTTTGGAACCAATGGCCGGAGATGGATCCAGGGGTCCGGTGACGCAGACCTCGCCCGAGGTTGGGTCTGTGTGTGGCTCCAACACCGTTGAGTCTACGGCTTCTGTGGTGGGTTAAGCTTCCCGTCTTCGGATGGCGCAAGCTGCTCCGGTTCTAGGGCCAGAGCGCTTACAAGCGCGATCTCCTGGGTATGATCTGATGACAGATTTAGGTCATGTTCATCGCGGTGGCAGGGAGCAGATGCCATGGGCTCGAATTCGTCGAAGATCAAGTCTCCACGGATATCAACGACGTAGTTCAAGCTTCCAAACTTGACCTGACGGCCAGGGGCGTAGCTGTTGATCTGCTCTAGATGGCCAAGCAAGTTGGCCCGCAGTGTGAAGCCGCCGAATACGAAGATCTGGCCAGGGAGAAAGACACCCCCCAGGCAGCATTGTTGTAGATGATGATGGATGAAGCCATCAATCCTTCTGATGACAGTACAGCAAAACTCTCAATGAAAGCACCAATGTCGGTGTCAAAACCGACGGATCTCGGTTAGGGCGTTGATGTCTACTACGCAACCTTCTTCTTGTATATGTTGTTGGGCCTCCAAGTGCAGAGGTTTGTAGGATAGTAGCAAATTTCCCTCAAGTGGATGACCTAAGGTTTATCAACCGTGGGAGGCGTAGGTTGAAGATGGTCTCTCTCAAACAACCCTGCAACCAAATAACAAAGAGTCTCTTGTGTCCCCAACACACCCAATACAATGGTAAATTGTATAGGTGCACTAGTTCGGCGAAGAGATGGTGATACAAGTGCAATATGGATGATAGATATGAGTATTTGTAATCTGAAAAATATAAAAACATCAAGGTAACTAATGATAAAAGTGAGCGTAAACGGTATTGCAATGCTAGCAAACAAGGCATAGGGTTCATACTTTCACTAGTGCAAGTTCTCTCAACAATAATAACATAATTGGATCATATAACTATCCCTCAACATGCAACAAAGAGTCACTCCAAAGTCACTAATAGCGGAGAACAAATGAAGAGATTATGGTAGGGTATGAAACCACCTCAAAGTTATCCTTTCTGATCGATCTATTCAAGAGTCCGTAGTAAAATAACATGAAGCTATTCTTTCCGTTCAATCTATCATAGAGTTCGTACTAGAATAACACCTTAAGACACAAATCAACCAAAACCCTAATGTCACCTAGATACTCCAATGTCACCTCAAGTATCCGTGGGTATGATTATACGATATGCATCACACAATCTCAGATTCATCTATTCAACCAACACAAAGTACTTCAAAGAGTGCCCCAAAGTTTCTACCAGAGAGTCAAGACGAAAACGTGTGCCAACCCCTATGCATAAGTTCACGAGGTCATGGAACTCGCAAGTTGATCACCAAAACATACATCAAGTGGATCACGTGATATCCCATTGTCACCACAGATAAGCACATGCAATACATACATCAAGTGTTCTCAAATCCCTAAAGACTCAATCTGATAAGATAACTTCAAAGGTCAAACTCAATCCATTACAAGAGAGTAGAAGGGGAGAAATATCATAAGATCCAACTATAATAGCAAAGCTCGCGATACATCAAGATCGTTCCGAATCAAGAACACGAGAGAGAGAGAGAGAGAGAGAGAGATCAAACACATAGCTACTGGTACATACCCTCAGCCCCGAGGGTGAACTACTCCCTCCTTGTCATGGAGGCGCCGGGATGATAAAGATGGCCACCGGAGAGGGATTCCCCCCCCTCCGGTAGGGTGCCAAAACGGGTCTAGATTGGTTTTCGGTGGCCGCGGAGGCTTCTGGCGGCAGAACTCCCGATCTATTCAGCTCTCTGATGTTTTTAGGGTATATTGATATATATAGGTGAAATAAGTCGGTCCGGGGAGCCACGAGGGGCCCATGAGGGTGGGGGCGTGCCCAGGGGGGTAGGGCGCGCCTCCCTGCCTCGTTGCTTCCTCAAAGCTTCCCTGACGTCTACTCCAAGTCTCCTGGATTGCTTCTGTTCCAAAAATAACTCTCCCGGAGGTTTCATTCCGTTTGGACTCCGTTTGATATTCCTTTTCTTCGAAACACTGAAATAGGCAAGAAAACAACAATTTGGGTTGGGCCTCCAGTTAATAGGTTAGTCCCAAAAATAATATAAAAGTGTATAATAAAGCCCATAAACATCCAAAATAGATAATATAATAGCATGGAACAATCAAAATTATAGATACGTTGGAGACGTATCAGGGGTCCCGAACTATGTGTCTGAGGTTGATGGTAACAGGAGACAGGGGACATGATGTTTACCCAGGGTTGGCCCTCTTGATGGAGGTAAAACCCTACGTCCCGCTTGATTAATATTGATGAGTATGGGGGTTACAAGAGTTGATCTACCATGAGACCGTAATGGCTAAAACCCTATAGGTCCAACCTATGTGATTATGATTGTCCCTACGAACTAAACGCTCCGGTTTATATAAACACCGGAGGGTACTAGGGTTGTACAAAGCCGGTTACACAGAAAGGAATCTTCATATCCGAATGCCAAGCTTGCCATCCACGCCAAGGAGAGTCCCATCCAGACACGGGTGAGAGTCTTCGGTCTTGTATCTTCATGGCCCAACAGTCCGGCCCATGTCCAACAGGCTGGACGCCCGAGGACCCCTTAGTCCAGTACTCCCTCACCTGTGCTGATGGGGAACGGGTCACATGCCATTATTCAAGGTGTCGGTACGGTCGATCTCAAGTTTACTTTGGGGAAGATTGTGCATATGAAGAACATTCATCATGTGTCGTCCATCAATAAAAATGTCGTCAGCGGTTCCCATTTATGTCGAGATGGTTTTAAGTTGGTTTTTGAGTCCAATAAAATTGTAATTTCCAAGTGTGGACAATTTGTTGGAAAAGGCTATGAGAGTGGAGGATTGTTCCGCCTATCTTTATCAGATATTTGCACTAAAGTTATTAATAATGCTTGCCACGATAATGAGTCTGGTATTTGGCATTCATGACTTTGCCATATTAACTTCGGTTGCATGACGCGGCTATCCAATATGAATTTAATTTCGAAAATCCCTACTGTCAAAGGCTCCAAGTGCCAAGTATGTGTGCAAGCTAAGCAACCTCACAAGTCCCATAAGACTACAGAGGCAAGAGACTTGGCGCCACTAGAGCTTATACATTCTGATCTTTGTGAGATGAATGGTGTGTTGACAAAAGATGGAAAGAGATACTTCATAATGTTGATTGATGACTCTGCTAGATAATGTTATGTGTATCTTCAGAAATCAAAAGTTGAGGCTTTTGTTGGGGAACGTAGTAATTCAAAAAAAATCCTACGATCACGCAAGATCTATCTAGGAGAAGCATAGAAACGAGATGGGAGAGTGTGTCCACGTACCCTCGTAGACCGAAAGCGGAAGCATTATGTAACGCTGTCATGGTTTTCTCATGGCAGATGTCCTCGTGAAAGGACTTAGTCGTGGAGCCATCGCTACGGGTTAGCTTAAAGGGGTTAAAGCGGACGAAGGACGCAAGAGTTTATACTGGTTCGGCCCCTTATGGTGAAGGTAAAAGCCTAATCCAGTTGTGATGGAACTGCTAGGGTCTCGATGACCAGGGAGCGAATCCTCCTTCCCTGGCTCTCGAGTTGTTGTCTGTTGTCCCTAAACCGCCGCCGGGTCGTCCCTTTATATAAACAGGTTGACGCCTGGCGGTTTACAGAATCTCGAGGCCGGTTCATAAACCTACCCGGCTCGGTTTCCTCCTTTCCTTGCCTTACAACATAAGTTACATATCATATGGCGGTTTACATCTACGGGCCCTAATCACCTTTGGGCCCTGGCCTTCATGTTAGATCTCCTCCGTAAAGCGCCATCCCTTTTATCTTCATGGGCTTCAAACATGACTAACTCCTTGTGAACATAACCCGGCCCCTCACGGCCGGTTTATACTTAATAGTAATATCCCCAACATTAGGCCCTAGATTGATTTGAACTTGTTCATGTCAATCTTCAACACTTAGAAAAATTCCTCCTTTTGCACCTTCGCATAGATCTTGTAAACCGTCGTGTCGTCATCCTCCAGATTTGAAGTAAACCGCCGTGACATCACCTGTTCATTAAAGCCGAAGATACCCTTTATTAATGAGCATCCAACAATTGAGGCGACAACCTTGTTATATATCCATTTTTTGGGCTCCTCGATTCCCGCACCTGTCGCTTATCTCTTTGCCTTATAAATAAGGCCGAGGATCCCTTTCTTTTTCCTCCTGTTGCCTCTTCATCTCTTCTTCCACCTCGCGACGCCTCTGCACCCGAGCACCGCCGCCGTCGTCGAGCTTCACATCTGCCTCACCGTCGGCCACTGCATCAACCTGATCGCACCAAAAAAACGCGGCGCACCTCCGCTGCTTCAACAACTTCGGTAAGTCTTTCCCTCTTTCCTCCGTAGATCCACTTAGGGTTCACACGGGTTCATGGTGTTCTTCTCTTGTTCTTCGTCAGTTCATACACAACAGACCTCAACTTTGATGCGTTCCGTGCGGTAGCTATAGCAGTCTTTTATCTTGGCTATCAAACCATGCCTTTTATGTATAAAACCGATCTGGACTTTTGCGAACTGCTCCAGAACCAACCTTTTAGGTCTAAATCTTTTTCTTTTCGTGACTTGTGGTAGATCCAAAATGCCAATGTGAACTTGTGAAACCTCTTTTTCCTCACTTAGTTTTTTTTGCCTCAAATCTGTACCTTCCTCATCTGCCTAGGCGGTTTATCCTTTTAGAAAATAATCCGTCATATGCCATTAGTCCCCTGGTAAACCGCCCGTCGCTTTACCATTTACAACAGCATCAGCCTCTGGTTTAATAATTTTGCATGCTTGAATGCCATTTTCTTAACCTGTTGCGCTTTATGCTTTGTCAATTATGAATCATAAACCGGCATTAATCCTTTCCAGCTCTTCGCTTGCAATGGCCAAACAATTTTATGCCTGTAACTGGGTCCCTTCCCGGGTTACTGAGGAGCAACTGGATGGATGCGTCAGAACTGGCGTTTTAACATAGCGAAGTGAAATCCAGTGGCGAGTTCCCGGTCTAGAAAACCCCCTACCCCCAGAGATGG
Source organism: Triticum monococcum (assembly GCA_034509565.1). NCBI lineage: Eukaryota > Viridiplantae > Streptophyta > Magnoliopsida > Poales > Poaceae > Triticum > Triticum monococcum. The sequence continues at coordinate 683,368,771 of CM067842.1, forward strand.
CGAAGTAGTAGTGTTTGTTGATCACATGAGCCGTGGCTTTAAACCGCCCGGGTCCAAGTTTTTCCGTGATGTGCTTGCCAATTTCCAGATCCATCCTCAAGACATTGGACCAAACTCCGTGTCCAATGTTTGCGACTTTCAAGTATTTTGTGAAGCATACCTGCAAGAGGAGCCAACTGTTGAGCTATTCCGGGACTTTTTCTATTTGAACCATCGTACTGAGTTTGTAGACGGGCCCAATACCGAATTGGGCGGCGTTTCAATTCAGAAGTGAAAAGATGTCAGTTTCCCTCATGCTAAACTCCATAGCCATCCTAAAGACTGGAACTAGACTTGGTTTTATTGTAAAGATACCTCCCCTGATGATGAGAATCCTCTGCCGGGTTACCGCCCTCACTGGCTTACCAACACACATCCATTTCCGCAACGGTTGACTACCAAAGAACGGGCTACATATGCTCCACAGCTCTCCAAGATCAGAGCCTTTATGGCCAATGGTCTAACAGGAGTTAATTTGTTCGCTGCTGGATTTCATCGAGTATATTGCCTTTAAGCCGTCGCCCCGGTTTAATGTGCGAGTATACTGGTGACTCAAAAGACCGTCAACGTCAATATTGATATTGAGCTGACAGAAGCTAAAGTTACTGAATCTATGAAGAAGATACTGAATGAACCGGAGGCTGTCTATAGCCGGACAGGGTTAAGTCCCTACAACACTTTGAATAAACCGCCAGCTGTAAGCATTGCCTCACTCCTGCTTGTACTTAATCTGTGTAATCTCCTATAACTTTTGTCAATTCTTTCAACATGGCGATGACCCATTTTGGAAGAAGAAACCTCAAGAAAAAACGGTGAAAACCCCTCGACTTAAGACAAAGGCGGTCAAGAGGCCTGCCAAGAAGAAGGCAGTTGAACCCATCGGGTTGAACCTCGATGAAGACGTCGATAATCCGGACTTAGAGGTAGAACTTGACTCACTTGGTTCGCTTTTCAGACACCTCATTGACAATGATTATTATTATTATTAGGATGACGCTGAAGGCAGCCAGGCTGACGACGCAGAAGGTAATTACTCTTCCCTCCGGTTCAGACACTCCGTCAACACAGAAAATCCGTCAAACAATCCGGAAAATAAAAAATTTCTCACCCCCTTGCTCACTTGGACCCAAAATTTCTTTTGAAGAAGCAGCAACACGAAGCTCGCCGCACAACCCGACACAGCGGCCAAGTAGTGACTTCGGCTGGTTTACCGAACACTCTGGTTCAGAAACGTCGACCTGAGGTCTCACCCACTTTTGATACTTCTTATCCCAAGGCAGGTTATTTCTGACAACCTCTTAATCCGTCTAATTCAAATTATCAGGGAACGCCTCATTCATCATCTGGCAAGCCAACGGCCACACAACTCCCTCCTCTTCAGATAGTTGCTGGGTGAGTATTTTAACTGAATCTTTTGACGCTTTATACTTGCATGCTATATTAACCCTTGCATCTTTTTCCTTTCAGAGCCAAGGCTAGACCCAGCAAAAAGGCTCGGGCGAATAAACCGTCTGACGACCATGTGGTTGTTGAATCGGAGAAAACTCCAGAAGCAGAACGTACAAATGTTGATGCCATTTTGGATGATCCGCCCCCTCAAGATCATGATTTTGATGAACAAGTAGAAGTTGAAGCAGCACACCATGCTGATAAACCGATGAGCCCGGTCCGTATTGATGATGGACCATCTAGTCCGGTTAAAGCTGTTGATATCCCATCAACTCCAGTGAAGGCTGCCGGTGACAAGGAAGATGATGTTATCATTACTGGCGTTGGCCACACCTCCCCTGGCAACCCTGTTGCATTATCAAAGCATAGCGCCAAGGAGGAATGTTCTGCTATGGCAAAAGGCAAATGGAGCACCGATTTATCAAGCTATGCCCACCTCAACGCCCAGGAACTCCATTCTGGTTTGTTAAACCGTCTGTACAGAAACCGTGACTACGAAGCCGGTTTAGTGAATCTGATGAAGGAGCGTTATGAGGTAATTACATAACCTTTTCTCTCTTAAGTAAAATTGTAAGTACCAACTCTAGTAGACCCCAAGGGCCTATTTATGATGGTAATCAAAAACCAGGACTTTGTAATATTTCAACTCTGCATACTTATCCTCCAAGGGTCGGTTGATCCTTGTTAAAAAATGAACCGGTACTTTAGCATTGTAATCATGTAACTTTCGCCTGTGTAGTCCCCAAGGACCGATTTATCTTTCCAAGGTGAGCCGGGACTTTAACCACTATTACTTTGAACAGATGTACATTAGCCCCCAGGTGCCAAGAATAATGCTTGTATTATACTTGGGACTTTAAAAAATTCTGATAATGAAGCAAATAGGCATTAGCCCCCAAGTGCGAAGTGCATAACTTGTTTTGTGCTTGGTACTTCAAATATATACAACCCACTGATGATATGTCTTTCCTTTGTAGGCTGAGCTGAGCAAAAAGGACACCCAAACTGCTGATCTTCAAGAGAACATTAAATCTCAGCAAGCGGAGGCTTCTAAAGCCAAGGAGGAACTGACCAATGCCTTAGCTGATGAAGCTATGTACCTAGGGTAGGGTCATGGACCTGTCCTAACCGCCCTACCCAAGGACATCTCTAGGAGAAATCACCTTTCAATCGACTTGGAGGTATTCCACTCAACAGACTCGAAGACACTCGACCAAGAAGCGACCACTCGACCAAGACCCAACCACTCGACGGTCAGGAGACCTAAAGCCACTCCGCACGCTAACGGTCGGTCATTAAGTAGCTTTTATGGTCATCATAGCACTTTATTAGGGGCATTACTAGTAACCCCCGACATTAATGTATTTGAAACCCTGCATAACTGAGGGCCGGAGGGGTCTGGCGAACTCTATATAAGCCACCCCCCTCCTCAGTGTAAAGGGTTCGCACCCCTGTAATCCATACACACATAATCCAGTCGACTGCCTCCGGGCTCCGAGACGTGGGGCTATTACTTCCTCTAAGAAGGGCCTGAACTCGTAAACCTCGTGTGCTTACAACTTCTCCATAGCTAAGATCTTGCCTCTCCATACCTACCCCCCTACATCACTGTTAGGCTTAGAACCACGACAGTTGGCGGCCACCGTGGGGCCGGTGTTTTAGCGATTTGTTGGGGACAGTTGCGATCTTTTCCGATCCAAATCATCATGGTTTCTGGCGGAGTCTTGGTGCAGGGCCGCGAGATCCGTCTCAGCGCGCTCACGTTCATCGCCGACGACTCCGCTTGGTTTCAGGAGGCTCCGCTCTTCGTGGACGCACTCCCTGTCCACGGGGCGATGCACTTTCGCGCTTGTGTCCGCGACCGTAGACCAACTATCAGTCGGCTCCTGTGTTGTCCTCCCTCCCTGTTTCCCGCTGGCGCAAGTGCTCCGGTCGGTCGAGACTTCAGCGGTGGGTGAGAAACGCGGTGGCATGCCAGTCAGCCACCCCTCAAGTCGCAGCGATCGAGCCCGACGAATCCCTCTACGGCCTGTTCGACTGGCTCCGCATAGACCGCATCCGAGTGCGACAGCAGTGATCCGGCGGCGGAAGTTCTGATGGTCGACGGACCACCCAGTCCTCCCGGTTTTCCCCGCATCGATGGAGGCGCCGGTGGAGGCGACCCGTCGCGTCCTCATGAGGAATATCTCCCCGAGCCTCTCACGTCGCTGCAGAGAGAAGAACTGCGTCGCCGGAACATGGATGCATTGCACACTCCTATCGTTGGAGAAACCCCCGAGGCTCGTGCCTTGGAGGACGCGCGCCTGGCAAACTTGGCCGAGCGCACTTGACTAGAGAACCTCCAGCGAGCACTCGACGAGCGTGCGCGACAACGGGTTCCAGAATCCAGTCGACGTCAGCTCTTTCCGCCCCCGCAGGTATACCGAACTCGGATTCAGAATTTAGCAGTTGCAGCCCGTATAGCAGAGTCGATTCAGCCTTCCCAGTTGGAGGCTGGCAGAGGCTTGCTGCAGATTAGAGTGTTACTCCGGGCAGCAGGAAACCAGAATTTCGCTGTTTCTCAGTCGCGGAACAGGATTCATAGCAGATCCATTGCTGCAGACATAGTCCAGTCGGCTCATAGCCCAAGATCACCCCCGAGGCGTGAGGGGCGTAGGGGACCGACATAATCAGTACGGGAACCGTGAGCAGTATGATCACCGATTCGATCGTGACGATCGACGTCGAGTGTCACAGCCCTAGAATTTGCTTGTAGCTATTTACCTGAGTAAGCATCATGCATCATGTCTAAATTCTGAAAGTTGAATTGAGGTATGTTGAAACCCTCATAAATCACTTCAAAAATAATCAACATTAAAATCTTTTCAAAGAAGTCCAAGAAAATGTTCCTCGTAGTCTCTGAAAATATTGGCAAGAGGTAAAACTTAAAACAATATTTTTGGAATCTCAGAGATATTTATTTTGGGCCTTTGAATTAATTCAATAACTATTTGCATTGGATATGTATTCTTTATATAATTAATATATGTCCAATAATTCTGGAACATTTTATGTGGTTTGGGATATTTTAGTTCTAGTCACATATTTATTTTCAGGATTTTATAAAATGATTTAGTATTTAAACTAAATCAAAACAAAATAACATAAATAGAAAACAGAAACAGAATTAGAAAGAGAGGAACCTACCTGGCAAGCCCACCTGGCCTGTTACTGTAGTGGCCCAGCTCCTCTAGCCGGCCCAGCCCAGCTGGCCAGTGCCAGTCGTCTTCAACCTCTGCCAGTAGGCAGAGGCGAAGGCGGGCACGGCGCGCGCTGAGGCCGCCACCTCCTCCCTGCCTGCCTCGTGCCCCTGAGGCTCTCTTCCAGCGCCATGGAGATGGCCACGCACCCCCAGGCCCTCTCACTCCCCCCATGCTCATCCCCTCCCCTGTCTCTCTCCCTCGCACCACCGAACGCGGCCGCCGCCGACGACGAGAACCACCACGGCCACAGCTACCCCCTCGCCCCTCGGTTGTGCCCACGAGTTCCGCGACATCATCCTCGACCCCCTCACCGAACCACGCCCCGCCGGAAGCCCTGCAGCGTCGCCTTCGAGCTCTTCTTCAACCTCGGTCCGCCGAGATCACCGGCGACCGTGCGCCCGATCCGTTGCTCCCCCGAGCTCCCTAAGACCACCGCTGCACTCCTCGTGAGCTTCTCCTTCGATCCCCACTTTCCCCTTGCTTGTTTCGCCGTGTAGTCACTGCCCCCTTCGAGCCCGAGAGCATCTCGCCGCCGGCCATGGCGTAGCCGTGGCCATAGGCGCGCAAGCTCGCAACCGAGCACTCCACCGCACTCGCTGCGTCCCCAGGAGCCCGCAGCACCCCTCCGCACCTCCTGCTATGCCTCCTAGCGACGACCTCGAGCTCACCCGAGCTCCGGCCACCGCCTTGGAGCCCGCCGTCGTCGCCTCCGGCCATCCCACGGTCTCCTGCGTGCTCCATTGGATGCGCGGGAGCCTGGGCTTCGCACCGGTGGTCTCGGCCGCTAATTTGGTCGCCGAAGGGCAAAATCCGATCCCCTCCGCCGTCTCGGCCTCGCCGGCGACTCAACGCCGGCAGGGTTTGACCCATGTTTGACTAGGGTTTGACTTCCGTGAGTCAGTGACATGTGGGGCCAGCCCCTGACTAACCCTAGATTATGTTTTTTTGTTAGCACTAATTAACACTGTTAATTAGTTAGGACGCTGACATGCGGGTCCCACTGGTTAGGTTTGACCTGGCCAGCCACAGTTGACCTACTGACGTCACTCTTACGTCATGTTGATGTAGTAAAACCTTTTCTGGATTTTAAATAAATCTAAATGATTTATTTATTCCAGAAAATGCCCAAAATTTCTCAAATTCATAGAAAATTAACCGTAGCTCAGAATGAAATAATTTATATATGAAAAATTATCAGAAAAATTCAAGGAATCTGTTTATGGCATTTTCATGCATGTTTGAACAATGTTTGTCCTATGTTTTGGACAAAACAAATAAATGGCATTCAACTAATCATATATGGAATTTGAATTTGAACCTAGTGTTCAAACCAACTCCATTTAACTTGTTGTTAGTTGCATTAGCTCAATCAACAGCATATTGACATGTCATGATCATGCATCATATTGTTGCATCGCATTGATTGTGTTCTTCCTTGTTTGCCGGTAATTGTCCCCTCTCGGTAGACGTTGCTCCGACGCTGTGATCGTTGACACTGATGAAGACTCAATGTTATCTTCAAAAGTGCCAGGCAAGCAAAACCCCCTTGTTCATTCCGATACAACCCCACACTCTCGCTCCTGCTCTCTTTTACTGCATTAGGACAACAACGATTCATCTGTTACTTATTGCGGTAGTTGAACCCCTTATCCTCTGCATGACCTGTCATTGCCACAGTAAATAGATGAAACCCACTAGCATGAGTAGGAGTTGTTTGAGCCCTGATGTGCCTACTCATTCATGCTTGTTTGTCATGCCTGCTATTGCATAGAGTTGCGTCAGGTCTGATTCATCGGGAATGAATCGGAGGTGTGTGAACATGTCCTACTTGTGTGAGCTAAGTGTGTGAATACGTTTTTGGTAAAGGTAGCGGTGAGAGGCCATGTAGGAGTACATGGTGGGTTGTCTCATTGCAGCCGTCCTCAGGAACTGAGTTCTGTGTCTGTGATCCATGAACAGCTACTACCACTCATTGGAATCCTTAATTGACCCTCTCGGCTTCTTAATCACCCTAGTACTCTGCTCAGGAGTTGCGACTAGTTTCTGGTGTTTGTAGGTTATGTGTTGGCGGCCGTGCATAGCACTGACCCTAGGGGTGGGCTATGATGCGGTAGATACATCGTGGCACGGTGTACCGGGCGCCCGTTTGGTGTCTCGGGAACCCTGTTCACATCGTTCGGGGCCGTATGTGGAAACCTCGGCCGAACTCCCTGCGGATGGAACCTGGATAGGCGATAAACCTGGACTAGAGACTTAAGTGTTTAGGTAGGCCGTGGCCGACACCCTCGCCAGGCTTCCGCTTGAAGGTTGCCGAGATACATGACGTGTATATGGTGGTAAGTGGTGGGAGCGTGTGTGAAGAAGTACACCCCTGCAGGGTTATCATTATCTATTCGAATAGCCGAATTCCTCAGATATGGAAACTTGGACCCCTTGCATAGTTCATAGACAAGTGAAAGTGGATACTCTAAAACTCGCAAGATAAGTGTGAGTGCTATGGATGGCCTTCTCGTAGGGAGACGAGAGCGGATCCATGGTGGTGTATTGAAGGGTGAATATGTGGACTCGTGTGCGCCACCACAAAAGAGTTGCTTGCAGTCGTAGTTTAGGATAGCCACTGAGTCAAATCTGGCTTGCTGCAGTCAAACTCCACCACCCCCTTTGTTGATACCGATGCATATGTAGTTAGTTCCGATGTAAGTCTTGTTGAGTACAATTGTACACGCGTTTGCTTAATTTATGTTTTGCAGAGAGGCTTTAGTCTCGCTAGTAGTTCCGCGTGGACTTCGACGTTTAGCTTGATACCTCAGCTATGATCTTGTACCTTGGGAGGGTCTTGTAAATAGTCAAGCTTCTTAGTCTTTTTCATTTGTAGATGTCTGTACTCAGACATGTTAAGCTTCCGCATGTGTTTGACCTGTATGCTCTGAATGTTGGGTCATGAGACCCATATTTGTAATATCTCGCTCCTCGGAGCCTAATGAATAAATACTTGAGTTGTAGAGTTATGTGGTGATGCCATGTTGTATTTACACATATCGAGCATATTGTGTGTATGATTGAAATGCTTGGTATGTGTGGGATCCGACAATCTCGTTGTTTATCCTTGGCAGCCTCTCTTATGGGGAAATGTAGTCTAGTGCTTCCATGAGCCATAGTAGTCCGCTACAGCCCGGTTCACCGGAGTCCTGCTAGCCCAGCACTAGTGCTCAGGACACTTGACTGGCCGACATGTGTTTCACTTCGTTCCTGTGTCTGTCCCTTCGGGAAATGTCACACGGTGACATCCGGAGTCCTGCCTAGCCTACTACAGCCCGGGTTCCCGGAGTCCTGTTAGCCCAGTGCTACAGCCCGGATTCACACGCTGCTGACCGACATGCTCGATGTGATTCATGTATGCCTGTCCCCATAGGTTAGTGTCGCTTTGGGTTCACGACTAGCCATGTCGGCCCGGGTTCTCTGTCATATGGATGCTAGCGACACTATCATATACGTGAGCCAAAAGGCGCAAACGGTCCCGGGCCATGGTAAGGCGACACCCGTGGGAATACCGTGCGTGAGGCCGCAAAGAGAAATGAGGTGTTACCGGCTAGATCGAGGTGACTTGGAATCGGGGTCCTGACAGCGTTGGTATTAGAGCCTGACTGCCTGTAGGATTACCAAGCCAAACTGGTCGAAGTTGAGTCTAGAAATGCTTTAGTTTTGTAAGGGAATTGTTTGTGGAAGGGAACGTAAGGCTCTTTTTACTCCTTATATCTTATGCCCTTCTGATCTGAGTCATCCTCTTCTTTTTCTACGGGGATTAAGAACTAGGCCTTCTCATCTATCTATCAGGATGACGTGTTACTAATCCATAGACTTATAGAATTGATAGTTTCAAGCCTCAGTTCAGTTCCTACTACTTCCATATGTTCATAATTGGTCTCAGAACCTTGATATTGTGGTGGTGAGTGGTTATGCCACCATTTTTGCAGGTTGTCTCAAATCTGTTGAGCAATTACAGCCGTTATGTTGTCCGAGTCATCCCAGGTTTCTAAATAGTCTGATGCATTTGCAAACCCTTTCCCCTGTTCCTGATGTCCATTTGGGCCAGATTAATCACACTACCTGTCAGTTGAGGTACTCTATTGCCTCGAGATATATGTTGGATCTATTATTATGACCCTAGGTGTTTAGGGAGTCACCTAGTGATCTAGCCATGTTTTGTATTCCCAGTGTGTGATTCTGGCCATTATTCTCAAAAGCATCCCATGATGCCATGTAGTGGTAGGTATTCTATTCATGGGTTCTTGAACCCGAGATTCACTCTACTTTACCTCTTGTTGATAGTGTTGCTAGTTCCTTTAGGATATTAGTAACCTTTGCATTAGTCCTCGAGGTTCGTGGTATTTCCTTCTTCCAAATACTATGAACCACTTATGGCAGAAGTTTGTTGGATCAAAAGATCACAACAAGAGTGCTCTCGATGAGTTCCCCATTCTTCATTGTGAATCTGCCAGTCCTACCTTTCTGCATGGGTTATCCGGAAGAAATAACATGCTAATCCATGCATCCATAACTCAGAAAAATTATATGTTCCTTTGAGTTGTTCCTCTCTAGTTGTATTCTGACCCCCGTCTATCAATTGATAGTCAGGAGTAGTTGTGCATTGATGTTATCGATGCCTGTTATTCATGTGATCTGTCAAGCCATTCTATTTCAGAATGACTAGGAGAAACAAACTCCAGTACCTCATCCATATCCAGGATTGGGTCAAAGTAGTTGTGTTCTGCAGATCAAATGCCATCTAGCTTTATCTCTGTTCTACCCTGGAGTATTACCCCTTTTATGTCAGGACTGTCGTGAGAATTGCACCACCTCTTATGAATTCTTAACGCAGTAATACTTCTTGCCATCATTGTTCATTCCTCAGTTCCGTGTTATTATAACCGGAATGCTGACAAGTGAACCGTGGTGTGTGAAAGCAATATTCCAAGCAACTCCGTTGCTTGGTAGTTAATGGACAATACTCTCATTCTTAGTGTGCTAGTAATTGAATCATCATTCTAAGATAGATTGTGCTACCTAGTCCTTATCTCCTGGTGCACTCTTCGATCAACGAGTTAGGATTTTGCCAAACCCTTGCTCTATTGACCATATCGTCTTGCCCTGAAAAGCAAGATTGATCTCGAGCTTAGTATCATATCAGTGGTTCGTGATGTTCCGATTATCTTCTCGGAAGTATTACCTGGTTGTCACACGACCGCTATGTTGAGTTCGTGATCATGTTGGTTTTCCTCCAACCACCCATTCTCCAAGAATCTGTGTTGGATACCCCTGAGCTAGTTGGTTAAGCTTAACAACAACTTGGAGAGTTGGAAGATAAAAGCTTGTCCTACCACGCTCATTCCTAAGGGATATCCTTGTGTGTGCGTGTGTGTGTGTTGAAGAAAGATGATATCTTCATCGACTGATCCCCGTGATCAGTTGTTGGATCTATTATCTTGTCCAAACCTTGATTTGAGTGTGGGCTATCGTCAAATCAAATCAGAACCAACGATGTTCGTAATGTTGTCTTACTTGCGGTTATCCCTCGAGCATACACCATTATATCTTTGGTCTGACCAATACTATCACATTGTTCACATAGTGGTGGAAGTCCAGTGATATGGAAATTCCGATGAGTTAATGTTGAGCCCATCAGCGGCATTTTGTCTCCTCCATGATTGTGTTGAACATCCAGCTAGTGTTGGAAACTTTATAAGCATTGCCCTCATGTTCCGATCATGAAGCATATGTCCGGTTGAAAGATGTGACTTCCTCTAATTCATGTGCATCTGATGTAAGTTGCCACCGTGAACTAGAGAAAGTTTGTTTTTGCTTCCTCTGGAATCATCCCAAGTCAGTCATGCATGTGCGAAGTATTCTATGGTCTGATAGACTCATCATCTACATTCTATACGTATCCCTAGCACACCAAGCCACTAATTGATTTGTTCAAGGAGAAGGAGTTTCTTCTTAAGGGTTAGACCTACGCAAGGACTTTGATATCCTCGTTGATGGTTCCCCCTGAACTCGGTAGTGCTTCATTTTAAGACTACCAGGTGACCATGCTTGTCTAGGACAACGTGTTCACATGCTTGTAGCAGAAATGGCTCATGTTTTGGAGCTTACTACCGTAGTTCATTCCCCGAGAATCTCGCAACGTCGTCTCGTCGATTTGTGTTGCAAACCTTCATTTTTCCTTTCTAGACTCGATGAGTCTGGAATATCCTGACACCAACCAGATCTGAATCTCAGGCAGATATGATGTTTGGAGCATTTTCCAAGAACTATAATATTAGTCTCTCGATAACCGGTAAAGTGGATGTCGTGGCCAACACACCTAGCCGGAAGGCCTATTATTGTAGTATATTGATTGAGGAAGTTGGTCACCTAACCATAAGGATTTCATAGGATTTACTCCATAAGTTGTGCCTTATGGATCTATTGTATTCCGAAGTCTGACCACTACTTGGTGGCAATGCCGATGCTTTAAAGCATGACCGTGGTAACCAGTACATCAAGGAGAACATTAGAAGCGGAGAGCTAAATGTCTCTCGGCCGATCATCCAGATTTCTTTCCCTTGGCCTCGCCAAGGTGAAATATGAGAAAGTGTTATCTTCCTTTGCACCTGCATTGTCCATCACTATTCATCATGGTAGCAAGATGTGTTCCCAGGATCCTCGGCACGGATGTTGGTAAGACCTTGATGAGTATGGAAATGCTCAAGTTCTTGAGAGCATGCTCAGGCACTAGGTTATGATGTTGTCGTTAACTGGAATGTGCCTCCGTTCTCTCAGTTGTTCGATAGCCATCCAATTGGTGGAATCACCTTTGCAGGTGAACCTTCTCCCCAGTTACTAGAATCATTCCCAACATTTGCATTTTGTTCCCAGCTTACACCTCAGTAGCTGTTGTTCAGGATCATCCTCAAAAGTGGACTTACCATGGGTCTCATCCATTTCTGATGATAAGCAAAAATCATCCATTGCGTTGTCTTCAACAAGGTAGTCCACATCATCCATTCAAGTCCGAGTATGTCATTCTTTCAAACTCCTTCAAAAGATCGATTGTGACTGCCTTAGGCTGGTATAAAGAGTTTCAATGATCTATGGGTCAAAAGTAATTCTTTTTGCCACTTAAGGGAATAGCTCTACAAGTCACCTTCACTAAGGTGCCTCATTATGGTATTATGGGCAACATAACTTCTCGCTACTTTGAAACCCCCTCACCATCTATTTAGGCGTGGAATTGTTGCCCACCAAATCAAACCCCGTCGTTGTTCTTCCATCCCTCTCGATGTGTTTTGTGTCTCAACTTGAGATGTTTCAACATCTCATTCCGCGAGTTGATATTGTTTAGCTCGATCTTCGAGAAGATCAATCCTAGTTGAGTTTCTTTCCGTCGTCATCGCGTGGATGAAGATCTCAAAAGCGAGGATGTCAAGATCTACATGATGCAATGAATCAACATCTTCAAGAAGGGCAATCGGATCGTGAAGATTCTTTATTGGCGTTCCCTCTGTCTTCTTACCTCACGTCTTGAATCTCGGGACAAGATTCTTGTTTAGTGGGGTGAGTTGTCATAGCCCTAGAATTTGCTTGTAGCTATTTACCTGAGTGAGCATCATGCATCATGTCTAAATTCTGAAAGTTGAATTGAGGTTAGTTGAAACCCTCACAAATCACTTCAAAAATAATCAACATTAAAATCTTTTCAAAGAAGTCCAAGAAAATGCTCCTCTTAGTCTCTGAAAATATTGGCAAGAGGTAAAACTTAAAACAATATTTTTGTAATCTCAGAGATATTTATTTTGGGCCTTTGAATTAATTCAATAACTATTTGCATTGGATGTATATTCTTTATATAATTAATATATGTCCAATAATTCTGGAACATTTTATGTGGTTTGGGATATTTTAGTTCTAGTCACATATTTATTTTCAGGATTTTATAAAATGATTTAGTATTTAAACTAAATCAAAACAAAATAACATAAATAGAAAACGGAAACAGAATTAGAAAGAGAGGAACCTACCTGGCAAGCCCACCTGGCCTGTTACTGCAGTGGCCCAGCTCCTCCAGCCGGCCCAGCCTAGCTGGCCAGTGCCAGTCGTCTTCAACCTCTGCCAGTAGGCAGAGGCGAAGGCGGGCACGGCGCGCGCTGAGGCCACCTGAAAGTGCAACTATCCCTAGGTGGTTTTGGTAATTCATAACAACATATAGCTCATTGAGCTAATGCTATTCCAAGATGATTATTTCAGGAAAGCTCAATGATTGGCATGGCATGGATGGTGAAAGTGGAACCCTCAAAATGCTAAGGACAAAGGATTGGCTCAAGCTCAAAAGCTCAAGACTCTTCATTTTATATTTTAGTGATCCAAGATCACATTGAGTCTTTAGGAAAAGCCAATACTATCAAGGAGGGATGAGGTGTTGCTTAATGAGCCTCTTGCTTCATGTGCTTAGTGATATGCTCCAAAACCCTCAACTACTTTCCCATATCCACATATGACCTAAACCCTAAGCCAAACTCGGTCCTACCCAAGGTTGTCAGAATCGCGATTCTGTTATACGATTCTACGACTTTATGATCCAAACTAACCTCTATGATTCTACGATTTTAGTTCATGAAATCTATGTTTCTACGATCTTGATAGTGAAGATTCTACGATTTGAGATCCAACCATCAGAGTTCCGATCCGATTCAAAATCATGATTCTGACAACCTTGGTCCTACCGATTCTTTCTATCCGGCGCCACCGAGTTTCACTTGTCATAAGCCGCTGCCAAACCCTAGCAATTCGGTTCCACCGAAAGAGCGGATCGGTCCCACCGAGATTGCAATGTAAACTCTCTGTTTCCTTTTTGTAACTTTTCGGTCTCACCGAAAGAGCAAATCGGTCCCACCGAGTTTGCCTGACCAACTCTCTGGTTAGCTAATTACCAAAATTGGTCTCACCGAGTTTGTGTAATCGGTCTCACCGAGATTACGTTATGCCCTAACCCTAACAAAATCGGTCCTACCGAGTTGCATGTCAGCCCCACCAAAAATCTCTAACGGTCACTAGGTTTACTATTTCGGTCTGACCGAGTTTATTGATTCGGTCCCACCGAGATTGGAAAACTGTGTGTAACGGTTGGATTTTGTGTGGAGGCTATATATACCCCTCCACCTCCTCTTCACTCGTGGAGAGAGCCATCAGAACACATCTACACTTCCAACTCATATGTTCTGAGAGAGAACCACCTACTCATGTGTTGAGACCAAGATATTCCATTCCTACCATATGAATCTTGATCTCTAGCTTTCCCCAAGTTGCTTTCCACTCAAATCTTCTTTCTACTAGATCCAAATCCTATGAGAGAGAGTTGAGTGTTGGGAGACTATCATTTGAAGCACAAGAGCAAGGAGTTCATCATCAACACACCATTTGTTACTTCTTGGAGAGTGGTGTCTCCTAGATTGGCTAGGTGTCACTTGGGAGCCTCCGACAAGATTGTGGAGTTGAACCAAGGACTTTGTAAGGGCAAGGAGATCGCCTACTTCATGAAGATCTATCGCTAGTGAGGCAAGTCCTTCGTGGGCGATGGCCATGGTGGGACAGACAAGGTTGCTTCTTCGTGGACCCTTCATGGGTGGAGCCCTCCGTGGACTCACGGAACCGTTACTCTTCATGGGTTGAAGTATCCATCAACGTGGATGTAGGATAGCACCACCTATCCGAACCACAGGAAAAACATCCGTGTCTCCAATTGCGTTTGAATTCTCCAAACCCTTCCCTTTACATTCTTGCAAGTTGCATGCTTTACTTTCCGCTGCCAATATACTCTTTGCATGGTTGCTTGAATTGTGTGATGATTGCTTGACTTGTCCTAAAATAGCTAAAATCTGCCAAGAACTAAAATTGGGAAAAGGTTAAGTTTTTATTTGGTCAAGTAGTCTAATCACCCCCCCCTCTAGACATACTTTCGATCCTACACCGCCACCTCCTCCCTGCCTGCCTCGTGCCCCTGAGGCTCTCTTCCAGCGCTACGAAGACGGCCACGCACCCCCAGGCCCTCTCACTCCCCCCCCCCCCCCGTGCTCATCCCCTCCCCTGTCTCTCTCCCTCGCACCACCGAACGCGGCCGCCGCCGCCGACGAGAACCACCACGGCCACAGCTACCCCCTCGCCCCTCGGTTGTGCCCACGAGTTCCGCGACGTCGTCCTCAACCCCCACACTGAACCACGCCCCGCCGGAAGCCCTGCAGCGTCGCCTTCGAGCTCTTCTTCAACCTCGGTCCGCCGAGATCGCCGGCGACCGTGCGCCCGCTCCGTTGCTTCCCCGAGCTCCCCAAGACCACCGCTGCACTCCACGTGAACTTCTCCTTGAAGGAAATATGCCCTAGAGGCAATAATAAAGTTATTATTTATTTCCTTATATCATGATAAATGTTTATTATTCATGCTAGAATTGTATTAACCGGAAACATAATACATGTGTGAATACATAGACCAACAGAGTGTCACTAGTATGCCTCTACTAGACTAGCTCGTTAATCAAAGATGGTTATGTTTCCTAACCATGAACAAAGAGTTGTTATTTGATTAACGAGGTCACATCATTAGTTGAATGATCTGATTGACATGACCCATTTCATTAGCTTAGCACCCGATCGTTTAGTATGTTGCTATTGCTTTCTTCATGACTTATACATGTTCCTATAACTATGAGATTATGCAACTCCCGTTTACCGGAGGAACACTTTGGGTACTACCAAACGTCACAACGTAACTGGGTGATTATAAAGGAGTACTACAGGTGTCTCCAATGGTAGATGTTGGGTTGGCGTATTTCGAGATTAGGGTTTGTCACTCCGATTGTCGGAGAGGTATCTCTGGGCCCTCTCGGTAATACACATCACATAAGCCTTGCAAGCACTGCAACTAATATGTTAGTTGTGAGATGATGTATTACAGAACGAGTAAAGAGACTTGCCGGTAACGAGATTGAACTAGGTATTGGATACCGACGATCGAATCTCGGGCAAGTAACATACCGATGACAAAGGGAACAAAGTATGTTGTTATGCGGTCTGACCGATAAAGATCTTCATAGAATATGTAGGAGCCAATATGGGCATCCAGGTCCCGCTATTGGTTATTGACCGGAGACGTGTCTCGGTCATGTCTACATTGTTCTCGAACCGCAGGGTCCGCACGCTTAACGTTACGATGACAGTTATTATGAGTTTATGCATTTTGATGTACCGAAGGTTGTTCGGAGTCCCGGATGGGATCACGGACATGACGAGGAGTCTCGAAATGGTTGAGACATAAAGATTGATATATTGGAAGCCTATGTTTGGGCACCGGAAGCGTTCCGGGTGAAATCGGGATTTTTCCGGATTACCGGGAGGGTTACCGGAACCCCCCAGGAGGTAAATGGGCCTATTGGGCCTTAGTGGAAAAGAGAGAAGAGGCAGCCCACAAGCCTAGCCGGCGCCCCCCCTTTCCCAAGTCCTAATAGGACTAGGAGAGGTGGGCCGGCCCCCTCTTTCTCCTTCCCCCCCAAGAATCCTAGTTGGAATAGGATTGGAGGGGAGGAGTCCTACTCCCGGTGGGAGTAGGACCGGGAGTAGGACTCCTCCCTGCGCCTCCCTCCTAGCCGGCCGAACCCCCTGCCCCTGGCCTTTATATACGGGGGCAGGGGGCACCCCAAGACACACAACTTGATCCTTGAGATCGTTCCTTAGCCGTGTGCGGTGCCCCCTGCCACCAAATTCCACCTCGATCATACCGTTACAGTGCTTAGGCGAAGCCCTGCGTCGGTAGTACATCAAGATCGTCACCACGCTGTCGTGCTGACGGAACTCTTCCTCGACGCTTTGCTGGATCGGAGCCCGAGGAACGTCATCGAGCTGAACGTGTGCTAAGAACTCGGAGGTGCCGGAGTAACGGTGCTTGGATCGGTCGGATCAGGAAGAAGACGTACGACTACTTCCTCTACGTTGTGTGATCGCTTCCGCAGTCGGTCTGCGTTGGTACGTAGACAACACTCTCCCCTCTCGTTGCTGTGCATCACCATGATCTTGCGTGTGCGTAGGAAAATTTTGAAATTACTGCGTTCCCCAACAGTGGCATCCGAGCCTAGGTTTTATGGTTTGATGTTATATGCACGAGTAGAACACAAGTGAGTTGTGGGCGATACAAGTCATACTGCCTACCAGCATGTCATACTTTGGTTCGGCGGTATTGTTGGACGAGACGATCCGGACCAACCTTACGCATACTCTTACGCGAGACCGGTTCCCTCGACGTGCTTTGCACATAGATGGCTTGCGGAAGACTGCCTCTCCAACTTTAGTTGAACCAAGTGTGACTACGCCCGGTCCTTGAGAAGGTTAAAACGGAGTCTATTTGACGAACTATCGTTGTGGTTTTGATGCGTAGGTGAGATGAGTTCTTACTTAAGCCCGTAGTAGCCACGTAAAACTTGCAACAACAAAGTAGAGGACGTCTAACTTGTTTTTGCAGGGCATGATGTGATGTGATATGGTCAAGGCATGATGCTGATTTTATTGTATGAGATGATCATGTTTTGTAACCGAGTTATCGGCAACTGGCAGGAGCCATATGGTTGTCGCTTTATTGTATGCAATGCAATCGCGATGTAATGCTTTACTTTATTACTAAGCGGTAGTGATAGTCGTGGAAGCATAAGATTGGCGAGACGACAACGATGCTACGATGGAGATCAAGGTGTCACGCTGGTGACGATGGTGATCATGACGGTGCTTCGGAGATGGAGATCACAAAGCACAAGATGATGATGGCCATATCATATCACTTATATTGATTGCATGTGATGTTTATCCTTTTATGCATCTTATCTTGCTTTGATTGACGGTAGCATTATAAGATGATCTCTCACTAAATTATCAAGAAGTGTTCTCCCTGAGTATGCACCGTTGCAAAAGTTCTTCGTGCTGAGACACCACGTGATGATCGGGTGTGATAGGCTCTACGTTCAAATACAACGGGTGCAAAACAGTTGCACACGCGGAATACTCAGGTTATACTTGACGAGCCAAGCATATACAGATATGGCCTCGGAACACGGAGACCGAAAGGTCGAGCGTGAATCATATAGTAGATATGATCAACATATTGATGTTCACCATTGAAAACTACTCCATCTCACGTGATGATCGGTTATGGTTTAGTTGATTTGGATCACGTGATCACTTAGAGGATTAGAGGGATGTCTATCTAAGTGGGAGTTCTTAAGTAAATTGACTGAACTTAAAAATTATCATGAACTTAGTACCTGATAGTATCTTGCTTGTTTATGTTGATTGTAGATAGATGGCTCGTGCTGTTGTTCCGTTGAATTTTAATGCGTTCCTTGAGAAAGCAGAGTTGAAAGATGATGGTAGCAATTACACGGACTGGGTCCGTAACCTGAGGATTATCCTCATTGCTGCACAGAAGAATTACGTCCTGGAAGCACCGCTGAGTGCCAGGCCTGCTGCAAGAGCAACACCAGAAGTTATGAACGTCTGGCAGAGCAAAGCTGATGACTACTCAATAGTTCAGTGTGCCATGCTTTACGGCTTAGAACCGGGACTTCAACGACGTTTTGAATGTCATGGAGCATATGAGATGTTCCAGGAGTTGAAGTTAATATTTCAAGCAAATGCCCGGATTGAGAGATATGAAGTCTCCAATAAGTTCTATAGCTGCAAGATGGAGGAGAACAGTTCTGTCAGTGAGCATATACTCAAAATGTCTGGGTATAATAATCACTTGATTCAATTGGGAGTTACACTTCCGGATGATTGTGTCATTGACAGAATTCTCCAATCACTGCCACCAAGCTACAAGAGCTTTGTGATGAACTATAATATGCAAGGGATGAACAAGACTATTCCCGAGCTCTTCGCTATGCTGAAAGCTGCTGAGGTAGAAATCAAGAAGGAGCATCAAGTGTTGATGGTTAACAAAACCACTAGTTTCAAGAAAAAGAGCAAAGGGAAGAAGAAAGGGAACTTCAAGAAGAACGGCAAGCAAGTTGCTGCTCAAGAGAAGAAACCCAAGTCTGGACCTAAGCCTGAAACTGAGTGCTTCTACTGCAAGCAGACTGGTCACTGGAAGCGGAACTGCCCCAAGTATTTGGCGGATAAGAAGGATGGCAAGGTGAACAAAGGTATATGTGATATACATGTTATTGATGTGTACCTTACTAATGCTCGCAGTAGCACCTGGGTATTTGATACTGGTTCTGTTGCTAATATTTGCAACTCGAAACAGGGACTACAGAATAAGCGGACACTGGCAAAGGACGAGGTAACGATGCGCGTGGGAAACGGTTCCAAAGTCGATGTGATCGCGGTCGGCATGCTACCTCTACATCTACCTTCGGGATTAATATTAGACCTAAATAATTGTTATTTGGTGCCAGCGTTGAGCATGAACATTATATCTGGATCTTGTTTGATGCGAGACGGTTATTCATTTAAATCAGAGAATAATGGTTGTTCTATTTATATGAGTAATATCTTTTATGGTCATGCACCCTTGAAAAGTGGTCTATTCTTATTGAATCTAGATAGTAGTAATACACATATTCATAATGTTGAAGCCAAAAGATGCAGAGTTGATAATGATAGTGCAACTTATTTGTGGCACTGCCGTTTAGGTCATATCGGTGTAAAGCGCATGAAGAAACTCCATGCTGATGGGCTTTTGGAACTATTTGATTATGAATCACTTGGTACTTGCGAACCGTGCCTCATGGGCAAGATGACTAAAACACCGTTCTCCGGTACTATGGAGAGAGCAACAGATTTATTGGAAATCATACATACCGATGTATGTGGTCCGATGAATATTGAGGCTCGTGGCGGATATCGTTATTTTCTCACCTTCACAGATGATTTAAGCAGATATGGGTATATCTACTTAATGAAACATAAGTCTGAAACATTTGAAAAGTTCAAGGAATTTCAGAGTGAAGTTGAAAATCATCGTAACAAGAAAATAAAGTTTCTACGATCTGATCGTGGAGGAGAATATTTGAG
Source organism: Triticum monococcum (assembly GCA_034509565.1). Lineage (NCBI taxonomy): Eukaryota > Viridiplantae > Streptophyta > Magnoliopsida > Poales > Poaceae > Triticum > Triticum monococcum. The sequence goes on from CM067842.1 coordinate 683,388,590, forward strand.
TTACGAGTTTGGTGTACATTTGAAAAATTGTGGAATAGTTTCGCAACTCACGCCACCCGGAACACCACAACGTAATGGTGTGTCCGAACGTCGTAATCGTACTTTACTAGATATGGTGCGATCTATGATGTCTCTTACTGATTTACCGCTATCATTTTGGGGTTATGCTTTAGAGACAGCCGCATTCACGTTAAATAGGGCACCATCTAAATCCGTTGAGACGACGCCTTATGAACTATGGTTTGGCAAGAAACCAAAGTTGTCGTTTCTTAAAGTTTGGGGCTGCGATGCTTATGTGAAAAAGCTTCAACCTGATAAGCTCGAACCCAAATCGGAGAAGTGTGTCTTCATAGGATATCCAAAGGAAACTATTGGATACACCTTCTATCACAGATCCGAAGGCAAGACTTTTGTTGCTAAATTCGGAAACTTTCTTGAGAAGGAGTTTCTCTCGAAAGAAGTGAGTGGGAGGAAAGTAGAATTTGACGAGGTAACTGTACCTACTCCGTTATTGGGAAATAGTACATCACAGAAAACTGTTTCTGTGAGAATTACACCAATAAGAGAGGAAGTTAATGATGATGATCATGAAACTTTAGATCAAGATACTACTGTACCTCGTAGATCAACCAGAGTAAGATCCGCACCAGAGTGGTACGGTAATCCTGTTCTGGAAGTCATGCTACTAGATCATGATGAACCTACGAACTATGAAGAAGCGATGGTGAGCCCAGATTCCGCAAAGTGGCTTGAAGCCATGAAATCTGAGATGGGATCCATGTATGAGAACAAAGTATGGACTTTGGTTGACTTGCCCGATGATCGGCAAGCAATTGAGAATAAATGGATCTTTAAGAAAAAGACTGACGCTGATGGTAATGTTACTATCTACAAAGCTTGACTTGTTGCAAAAGGTTTTCGACAAGTTCAAGGAGTTGACTACGATGAGACTTTCTCACCCGTAGCGATGCTTAAGTCTGTCAGAATCATGTTAGCAATTGCCGCATTTTATGATTATGAAATTTGGCAAATGGATGTAAAAACCGCATTCCTAAATGGATTTCTGGAAGAAGAGTTGTATATGATGCAACCCGAAGGTTTTGTCGATCCAAAAGGAGCTAACAAAGTGTGCAAACTCCAGCGATCCATTTATGGACTGGTGCAAGCATCTCGGAGTTGGAATAAACGCTTTGATAGTGTGATCAAAGCATTTGGGTTTATACAGACTTTTGGAGAAGCCTGTATTTACAAGAAAGTGAGTGGGAGCTCTGTAGCATTTCTGATATTATATGTGGATGACATATTACTCATTGGAAATGATATAGAATTTCTGGATAGCATAAAGGGATACTTGAATAAAAGTTTTTCGATGAAAGACCTCGGGGAAGCTGCTTACATATTAGGCATAAAAATCTATAGAGATAGATCAAAACGCTTAATTGGACTTTCACAAAGCACATACCTTGACAAGATTTTGAAGAAGTTCAAAATGGATCAAGCAAAGAAAGGGTTCTTGCCTGTATTACAAGGTGTGAAGTTGAGTCAGACTCAATGCCCGACCACTGCAGAAGATAGAGAGAAAATGAAAGATGTTCCCTATGCTTCAGCCATAGGCTCTATCATGTATGCAATGCTGTGTACCAGACCTGATGTGTGCCTTGCTATAAGTTTAGCAGGGAGGTACCAAAGTAATCCAGGAGTGGATCACTGGACAGCGGTCAAGAACATCCTGAAATACCTGAAAAGGACTAAGGATATGTTTCTCGTATATGGAGGTGACAAAGAGCTCACCGTAAGAGGTTACATTGATGCAAGCTTTGACACTGATCCGGACGATTCTAAATCGCAAACCGGATACGTGTGTACTTTAAACGGTGGAGCTGTCAGTTGGTGCAGTTCTAAACAAAGCGTCGTAGCGGGATCTACATGTGAAGCGGAGTACATAGCTGCTTCGGAAGCAGCGAACGAAGGAGTCTGGATGAAGGAGTTCATATCCGATCTAGGTGTCATACCTAGTGCATCGGGTCCAATGAAAATCTTCTGTGACAATACTGGTGCAATTGCCTTGGCAAAGGAATCCAGATTTCACAAAAGAACCAAACACATCAAGAGACACTTCAACTCCATCCGGGATTTAGTCCAGGTGGGAGACATAGAGATTTGCAAGATACATACGGATCTGAATGTTGCAGACCCGTTGACTAAGCCTCTTCCACGAGCAAAACATGATCAGCACCAAGGCTCCATGGGTGTTAGAATCATTACTATGTAATCTAGATTATTGACTCTAGTGCAAGTGGGAGACTGAAGGAAATATGCCCTAGAGGCAATAATAAAGTTATTATTTATTTCCTTATATCATGATAAATGTTTATTATTCATGCTAGAATTGTATTAACCGGAAACATAATACATGTGTGAATACATAGACCAACAGAGTGTCACTAGTATGCCTCTACTAGACTAGCTCGTTAATCAAAGATGGTTATGTTTCCTAACCATGAACAAAGAGTTGTTATTTGATTAACGAGGTCACATCATTAGTTGAATGATCTGATTGACATGACCCATTTCATTAGCTTAGCACCCGATCGTTTAGTATGTTGCTATTGCTTTCTTCATGACTTATACATGTTCCTATAACTATGAGATTATGCAACTCCCGTTTACCGGAGGAACACTTTGGGTACTACCAAACGTCACAACGTAACTGGGTGATTATAAAGGAGTACTACAGGTGTCTCCAATGGTAGATGTTGGGTTGGCGTATTTCGAGATTAGGGTTTGTCACTCCGATTGTCGGAGAGGTATCTCTGGGCCCTCTCGGTAATACACATCACATAAGCCTTGCAAGCACTGCAACTAATATGTTAGTTGTGAGATGATGTATTACAGAACGAGTAAAGAGACTTGCCGGTAACGAGATTGAACTAGGTATTGGATACCGACGATCGAATCTCGGGCAAGTAACATACCGATGACAAAGGGAACAAAGTATGTTGTTATGCGGTCTGACCGATAAAGATCTTCGTAGAATATGTAGGAGCCAATATGGGCATCCAGGTCCCGCTATTGGTTATTGACCGGAGACGTGTCTCGGTCATGTCTACATTGTTCTCGAACCGCAGGGTCCGCACGCTTAACGTTACGATGACAGTTATTATGAGTTTATGCATTTTGATGTACCGAAGGTTGTTCGGAGTCCCGGATGGGATCACGGACATGACGAGGAGTCTCGAAATGGTCGAGACGTAAAGATTGATATATTGGAAGCCTATGTTTGGGCACCGGAAGCGTTCCGGGTGAAATCGGGATTTTTCCGGATTACCGGGAGGGTTACCGGAACCCCCCGGGAGGTAAATGGGCCTATTGGGCCTTAGTGGAAAAGAGAGAAGAGGCAGCCCACAAGCCTAGCCGGCGCCCCCCCTTTCCCAAGTCCTAATAGGACTAGGAGAGGTGGGTCGGCCCCCTCTTTCTCCTTCCCCCCCAAGAATCCTAGTTGGAATAGGATTGGAGGGGAGGAGTCCTACTCCCGGTGGGAGTAGGACTCCTCCCTGCGCCTCCCTCCTAGCCGGCCGAACCCCCTGCCCCTGGCCTTTATATACGGGGGCAGGGGGCACCCCAAGACACACAACTTGATCCTTGAGATCGTTCCTTAGCCATGTGCGGTGCCCCCTGCCACCAAATTCTACCTCGATCATACCGTTACAGTGCTTAGGCGAAGCCCTGCGTCGGTAGTACATCAAGATCGTCACCACGCCGTCGTGCTGACGGAACTCTTCCTCGACGCTTTGCTGGATCGGAGTCCGAGGAACATCATCGAGCTGAACGTGTGCTAAGAACTCGGAGGTGCCGGAGTAACGGTGCTTGGATCGGTCGGATCAGGAAGAAGACGTACGACTACTTCCTCTATGTTGTGTGATCGCTTCCGCAGTCGGTCTGCGTTGGTACGTAGACAACACTCTCCCCTCTCGTTGCTGTGCATCACCATGATCTTGCGTGTGCGTAGGAAAATTTTGAAATTACTGCGTTCCCCAACACTCCTTTGATCCCCACTTTCCCCTTGCTCGTTTGCGCCGTGTAGTCGCCGCCCCCTTCGAGCCCGAGAGCATCTCGCCGCCGGCCATGGCGTAGCCATGGCCATAGCCGCGCAAGCTCGCAACCGAGCACTCCAGCGCACTCGCTGCGTCCCCAGGAGCCCGCGGCACCCCTCCGCACCTCCTGCTGTGCCTCCTAGCGACGACCCCGAGCTCCGGCCGCCGCCTTGGAGCTCGTCGTCGTCGCCTCCGGCCATCCCACGGTCTCCTGCGTGCTCCATTGGATGCGCGGGAGCCTGGGCTTCGCACCGGTGGTCTCGGCCGCTAATTTGGTCGCCACAAGGCAAAATCCGATCCCCTCCGCCGTCTCGGCCTCGCCGGCGACTCAACGCCGGCAGGGTTTGACCCTTGTTTGACTAGGGTTTGACTTCCGTGAGTCAGTGACATGTGGGGCCAGCCCCTGACTAACCCTAGATTATGTTTTTTTGTTAGCACTAATTAACACTGTTAATTAGTTAGGACATTGACATGCGGGTCCCACTGGTCAGGTTTGACCTGGCCAGCCACAGTTGACCTGCTAACGTCACTCTTACGTCATGCTGATGTAGTAAAACCTTTTCTGGATTTTAAATAAATCTAGATGATTTATTTATTCCAGAAAATGCCCAAAATTTCTAAAATTCATAGGAAATCAACCGTAGCTCAGAATGAAATAATTTATATATGAAAAATTATCAGAAAAATTCAAGGAATCTGTTTATGGCATTTTCCTGCATGTTTGAACAATGTTTGTCCTCTGTCTTGGACAAAACAAATAAATGGCATTTAACTAATCATATATGGAATTTGAATTTGAACCTAGTGTTCAAACCAACTCCATTTAACTTGTTGTTAGTTGCATTAGCTCAATCAACAGCATATTGCCATGTCATGATCATGCATCATATTGTTGCATCGCATTGATTATGTTCTTCCTTATTTGCCGGTAATTGTCCCCTCTCGGTAGACGCTGCTCCGACGCTGTGATCGTTGACACTGATGAAGACTCAATGTTATCTTCAGAAGTGCGAGGCAAGCAAAACCCCCTTGTTCATTCCGATACAACCCCACTCTCTCGCTCCTGCTCTCTTTTACTGCATTAGGACAACAACGATTCATCTGTTACTTGTTGCGGTAGTTGAACCCCTTATCCTCTGCGTGACCTGTCATTGCCATAGTAAATAGATGAAACCCACTAGCATGAGTAGGAGTTGTTTGAGCCCTGATGTGCCTACTCATTCATGCTTGTTTGTCATGCCTGCTATTGCATAGAGTTGCGTCAGGTCTGATTCATCGGGAATGAATCGGAGGTGTGTGAACATGTCCTACTTGTGTGAGCTAAGTGTGTGAATACGTTTTTGGTAAAGGTAGCGGTGAGAGGCCATGTAGGAGTACATGGTGGGTTGTCTCATTGCAGCCGTCCTCAGGAACTAAGTTCTGTGTCTGTGATCCATGAATAGCTACTACCACTCATTGGGATCCTTAATTGACCCTCTCGGCTTCTTAATCACCCTAGTACTCTGTCCAGGAGTTGCAACTAGTTTCTGATGTTTGTAGGTTATGTGTTGGCGGCCGTGCATAGCACTGACCCTAGGGGTGGGCTATGTTGCTGTAGATACACCATGGCACGGTGTACCGGGCGCCCGTTTGGTGTCTCGGGAACCCTGTTCACATCGTTCGGGGCCGTATGTGGAAACCTCGGCCAGACTCCCTGCGGATGGAACCTGGATAGGCGATAAACCTGGACTAGAGACTTAAGTGTTTAGGTAGGCCGTGGCCGACACCCTCGCCAGGCTTCCGCTTGAAGGTCGCCGAGATACATGACGTGTATATGGTGGTAAGTGGTGGGAGCGTGTGTGAAGAACTACACCCCTGCAGGGTTATCATTATCTATTCGAATAGCCGAATTCCTCGGATATGGAAACTTGGACCCCTTGCATAGTTCATAGACAAGTGAAAGTGGATACTCTAAAACTCGCAAGATAAGTGTGAGTGCTATGGATGGCCTTCTCGTAGGGAGACGAGAGCGGATCCATGGTGGTGTATTGAATGGTGAATATGTGGACTCATGTGCGCCACCACAAAAGAGTTGCTTGCAGTCGTAGTTTAGGATAGCCACTGAGTCAAAGCTGGCTTGCTGCAGTCAAACTCCACCACCCCCTTTGTTGATACCGATGCATATGTAGTTAGTTCCGATGTAAGTCTTGTTGAGTACAATTGTACTCACGCTTGCTTAATTTATGTTTTGCAGAGAGGCTTCAGTCTCGCTAGTAGTTCCGTGTGGACTTCGACGTTTAGCTTGATACCTCAGCTACGATCTTGTACCTTGGGAGGGTCTTGTAAATAGTCAAGCTTCTTAGTCTTTTTCATTTGTAGATGTCTGTACTCAGACATGTTAAGCTTCCGCATGTGTTTGACCTGTATGCTTTGAATGTTGGGTCATGAGACCCATATTTGTAATATCTCGCTCCTCGGAGCCTAATGAATAAATACTTGAGTTGTAGAGTTATGTTGTGATGCCATGTTGTATTTACACATATCGAGCATATTGTGTGTATGATTGAAATGCTTGGTATGTGTGGGTTCCGACAGTCTAGTTGTTTATCCTTGGCAGCCTCTCTTATGGGGAAATGTAGTCTGGTGCTTCCATGAGCCATAGTAGTCCGCTATAGCCTGGTTCACCGGAGTCCTGCTAGCCCAGCACTACTGCTCAGGACACTTGACTGGCCGGCATGTGTTTCACTTCGTTCCTGTGTCTGTCCCTTCGGGAAATGTCATGCGGTGACATCCAGAGTCCTGCCTAGCCTGCTACAGCCCGGGTTCCCGGAGTCCTGTTAGCCCAGTGCTACAGCCCGGATTCACACGCTGCTGACCGACATGCTCGATGTGATTCATGTATGCCTGTCCCCATAGGTTAGTGTCGCTTTGGGTTCACGACTAGCCATGTCGGCCCGGGTTCTCTGTCATATGGATGCTAGCGACACTATCATATACGTGAGCCAAAAGGCGCAAACGGTCCCGGGCCATGGTAAGGCGACACCCGTGGGAATACCGTGCGTGAGGCCGCAAAGAGATATGAGGTGTTACCGGCTAGATCGATGTGACTTGGAATCGGGGTCGTGACATTGAGTGCCCACCCCTCCCCCAAGGAGCGGGTCGTATGTGCCTCGACAACAAGATGACAGGCGCCCTCATAGTGTTGGGCGAAGGATTCCAGTCGACCCCAGGGAACCAGGCTTTGATGCGAGATCCATTCTCGTTCAAGGTTTGGTCGACAGGAACAGAGCTCACCGAGAAGGTCATGACAGGGATGCACCTACCAGCGGCAGAGTACACGTTTCGGGACCAGAGTGCTTTAGTAGAGCCATCAGGGCCGCCGTGATTCCTCCCAACTTCAGGTTGGCGACTGGAGTCAGTAAGTTCACTGGTGAGTCCAAACCCGATACTTGGCTTGAAGACTACCAAGTGGTCGTCTAGATTGGCGGCGACAATGATGAAGTGGCCATGAAGCACCTGCCTCTCATGTTGGAGGGCTCGGCTAGAGCGTGGCTGAATCAGTTAGCACCCAGCAGCATTTACACTCTGGAAGATCTCGCCCGAGTGTTTGTCACCACATTTGAAGGAACATGCAAATGACCAGCAAGGCTGACGGAACTGCGGTCTTGCATGCAGAAGCCGAATGAAACTTTGAGGGACTACATCCAGAGGTGGATCACGTTGCATCACACAGTTGAGAATGTGCCCGACCACCAAGCAGTTTGTGCCTTCAAAGAAGGCGTCAAGTACAGAGAACTGAATCTGAAGTTCGGTCGAACCGGAGATATGTCTCTGAATCGGATGATGGAGATTGCCACCAAGTATGCTAATGGTGAAGATGAGGATCGACTCAGGAGTGGCAAGCTCAAGCCAGTCGCTCAAGAAGCCGGAGGAAATTCCAATCGGAAACAGAAACGGAAAGCCGAGCCAGCTGCTCCTGGGGAAGCCTTGGATGTGACGCCAGGAAAATTTAAGGGGAAACCCAAAGGACCTTGGAACCCAAAGAAAGTTAAAGACCAGGACGGAAATGATGTGTTGGATTTGCCGTGTCACATCCACACAAAGAAAGATGAAGAGGGTAATTTCATTTACCCGAAACATACCACTCGACAGTGTCGACTCTTGATCCAGCAGTTCCAGGGCAAGCAGCCCAAAGATAAGGAAAATGAGTCGGACAAAGTTGAGGACAAGGAAGATAGTGATGATGGATACCCCAGGTCAATTCCACCCTAATGATTTTTGCTGATGTTGAAAGCAAAAGTCGACTAAAAGTTATCAACCGAGAGGTGAATATGGTTGCTCCGGTGACACCCAGTTATCTGAAGTGGTGTCAGGCTGCCATCACATTCGACCGGTCCGATCACCCAACGCACATTGCTACCCCTGGGAGGCAAGCTCTGGTGGTCGACCCAGTTGTTGAAGGCACTCGACTGACCAAAGTCTTGATGGATGGCGGCAGTGTCTGAACATACTATATGTTGAGACGTTGAAAGGGATGGGCATTCCGATGTCCAGACTCAGTACCAGCAACATGAGTTTCCATGGAGTCATTTCTGGAAAGAAGGTTGAATCACTCGGCCAGATAGCTCTTGATGTGGTTTTCGGTGATTCAAAGAATTACCGCAAAGAAAAGTTGACGTTTGAAGTTGTAGACTTCCAGAGTGCCTATCATGCTATTTTGGGCAGGCCGGCTTATGCACGCTTCATGGCCCGACCATGTTATGTGTATCTCAAATTGAAGATGCCTGGCCCCAAAGGTGTGATCACTATTACGGGCAATCGGAAGAAAGCGGAAGAATGTTTTCAGAAAGGTTCAGAGATTGCTGATGCTCAGATGGCAGTGGTGGAGCTGCAGGAATACCAGAAGACTGCAGACCCGAGTGATTTGTTGCGAGCCAAGAAGCCCGCTACAGAATCAGCTTTTCAGTCGTCTGGCGAAACGAAGACAGCTCACATCCACCCGACCGATCCCAGCGCTGATCCAACTCATATCTCAACAACACTCGACTCCAAATATGAAGAAGCGCTCATCTAGTTCCTCCATGAGAACTGGGACATTTTCGCATGGAAGCCTTCAGACATGTCGGGTATTCCCAGGGAGCTGGATGAGCACCGCCTAAGAATCGACTCAAAAGTAAAACCTGTCAAGGAACATCTCCGACGGTCCGTCGTCCAGAAGAGAAAGGCTATTGGCGAGGAGGTGGCTCGGCTCTTAGCAGCGGAGTTCATCCGAGAAATCTACCACTCCGAGTGGCTCGCCAACATTGTCATGGTCCCCAAGAAGGACAAGTCACTTCGCATGTGCATTGACATTAAACATACCAATCGGGCCTGCCCGAAAGATCATTTTCCTCTCCCCCGCATCGATCAGATAGTCGACTCAACTGCGGGATGTGAGCGGCTGTCTTTTTTAGATGCCTATTCTGGGTACCATCAGATCCATCTGTATGGACCTAACGAGATCAAGACAGCCTTCGTCACCCCATTCGGTTGCTTCTGTTATGTTACCATGCCGTTCGGCCTCAAGAATGCCGGAGCCACATTCATGAGGATGATTCAGAAGTGTTTACTCACTCAAATCAGTCGGAATGTGGAAGCATACATGGATGATATTGTGGTCAAGTCACGGAAGGGTTCTGACCTGCTGACTGACCTTGCTGAAACCTTTGCCAACCTCAGGAGGTATGATATCAAGCTTAATCCATCAAAGTGTACATTCGGAGTTCCTGGCGGAAAATTACTCGATTTTATCGTTTCTGAACAGGGAATCGATGCCAATCCAGAAAAAGTTGGTACTATACTCCGAATGAAAAGTCCTGTGCGAGTGCACGACGTCCAGAAGCTTACTGGTTGCTTGGCCGCTTTAAGTCGATTCATATCTCGTCTCGGTGAAAAGGCATTACCTCTTTACCGATTGATGAAGAAGTTTGACAAGTTCGAATGGACTCCCGAAGCTGATGTAGCATTTGCAGAGCTCAAAGCTCTACTCTCCACCTAGCCGGTGCTTGCTACCCCAATCAGCAAGGAGCCTTTGCTGCTTTACATTGCAGCCACGGGACAAGCCGTTAGTACGGTACTTACGGTTGAGCAGGAAGAAGAAGGAAAAACCTTCAAAGTTCAGCGCCTAGTATATTACATTTCTGAAGTTTTGACTCCGTCGAAGCAAAGATATCCTCACTATCAGAAGCTTGTATATGGGATTTATATGACCACAAAGAAAGTTGCTCACTACTTCTCTGATCATTCCATTATAGTCGTCAGCGACGCTCCATTGTCAGAGATCCTGCATAACAGAGATGCAACTGGTCGAGTGGCAAAATGGGCGATTGAACTCCTTCCTCTAGATATCAAGTTTGAGGCAAAGAAAGCTATCAAGTCCCAGGCAATAGCAGATTTCGTCACCGAGTGGATTGAATAACAACTGCCGACTCAGGTCCACTCGGAGCATTGGACCATGTTCTTCGAGGTTCCAAAATGCTGAATGGTTCCGGTGCCAGGGTGGTGTTGGTCTCCCCCCGAGGAGACAAGCTCAGATATGTTCTTCAAATCCACTTTGATTCCTCCAATAACGAGGCGGAATATGAAGCACTTCTATATGGATTGCGCATGGCCATTTCACTCGGCGTCCGTCGCCTCATGGTCTATGGCGACTCAGATTTGGTGGTTAATCAGGTGATGAAGGAATGGGACGTCAGAAGTCCAGCCATGACTGGTTATTGTAATGCAGTGAGAAAGCTGGAGAAGAAATTCGAGGAGTTAGAGCTTCATCACATACCCCGACTGAAAAATCAAGCAGCTGATGATTTGGCAAAAATAGGTTCCAAAAGAGAAGCCATCCCCAGCAATGTGTTTTTGGAACACATCCACACACCATCAGTTCAGGAGGATCCCTTCACTGAAGAGGCCCCGCAGCCAAAAAGTGCCACGGACCCGACTGAAGTTGAAGTTCTAGCTATGGTCGACGTAATCATGGAAGTCTTGGTCATCACTCCCGACTGGACAGTACCGTACATCACGTACATCTTAAGGAAAGAACTCCTAGAGGACGAAGAAGAGGCTCGACAGATCGTCCATCGATACAAGGCCTTTACAGTCATAAAGGGACAGTTGTATAGGGAAAGCGCGACTGGAGTCAGTCAGAAGTGTATAACACCAGAAGAAGGTCAGATGATCCTTGATGATATCCACTCGGGGACCTGTGGTCATCATGCGTCCTCTCGGACCATTGTGGCTAAAGCATAACGAGCGGGATTTTACTGGCCAAGGGCCAATGAAATGGCAAAAGAGATAGTCGACAAATGTGAAGGATGTCAGTATTACTCCAATATGTCGCACAAGCCCGCGTCAGCCCTGAAAACCATTCCACTCATCTGGCCCTTCGCTGTTTGGGGGCTGGACATGGTTGGACCACTGAAAACGGGTAGGAGCGGCTTCACTCATGTGCTAGTAGCAGTCGATAAGTTCACCAAATGGATTGAAGCTAAGCCTATCAAGAATTTGATGCTTGCACTGCTATTAGTTTCATCAGAGAGTTAATATTCAGATATGGAGTTCCGCACAGCATCATCACTGACAATGGGTCAAACTTCGATTCTGACAAATTCAGGGCCTTTTGCGCCTCTCAGGGCACACGAGTCGACTACGCCTTGGTCGCTCACCCTCAGTCGAATGGACAGGCGGAAAGAGCAAACGGCCTAATTCTCAAAGGACTGAAACCTCGATTGATGCGCGATCTCAAGCACGCAGCAGGTGCATGGGTCGACGAGCTTCCATCAGTTCTTTGGGGATTGAGGACGACCCTGAACCGATCGACCGGCAGAACCCCATTCTTTCTGGTCTACGGAGCCGAAGCAGTCTTGCCGAGTGACATGCTTCACAACGCCCCTCGAGTCGAGCTCTACTCTGAAGAAGAAGTAGAACAAGCCCGGCAGGACGCAGTCGACCTCCTAGAAGAAGAAAGAGAAATGGCCATGATCCGATCGACCATCTATCAGCAAGACTTGCGTCGATTCCATGCTAGAAATGTAAAGAGTCGAGCCTTCCAAGAAGGAGACTTAGTCCTCCGAGTGGATCAGCAGAAACCACACAAACTCGCTCCTACTTGGGAAGGCCCCTTCATAGTCACCAGAGTCCTCCACAATGGAGCGTACCACCTCTATAATGTCGATCGCCAGATTGATGAGCCACGAGCCTGGAATGCGGAGCTACTCCGCCCCTTTTATACTTGAATTCTCACTCCGATGAGATGAAATAAGAAAAAAACTCATGTAGTTTATTTATCAAAGACAAGAGCCTTATAATTTTCCGAGTGATTGTTATTGTTTTTGTTTGCGTAAGAAATCCCCCAGTGGGTGGCTTAGCTGCGAATCCGCTTCGCCTAAGTTTGTAAAAATAATTTCCTACCGAGTGGTGAGCCAGCCTCCCACTCGGGGGCTTAGCTGCGAACCCGTTTCGCCTAAGTATTTAAAAATCCTACTGAGTGGAGAGCAATCCTCCCACTCGGGGGCTTAGCTGTAGTCCAGTACTCGCCTAAGTTTTCTCACTCGGAGACTTAGCTACAGTCCGGCCCTCGCCTAAGTTTGAAAAAATCCTACCGAGTGGAGAGCAATCCTCCCACTTGGGGGCTTAGCTGCAGTCCAGTACTCGCCTAAGTTTTCTCACTCGGAGACTTAGCTGCAGTCCCGCACTCGCCTAAGTTTGAAAAAATCCTACCGAGTGAGGAGCAATCCTCCCACTCGGGGGCTTAGCCGCAGTCCAGTACTCGCCTAAGTTCTCTCACTCGGAGACTTAGATGCAGTCCGGCACTCGCCTAAGTTTGAAAAAATCCTACCGAGTGGAGAGCAATCCTCCCACTCGGGGGCTTAGTTGCAGTCCAGTAGTCGCCTAAGTTTTCTCACTCGGAGACTTAGCTACAGTCCGGCACTCGCCTAAGTTTGAAAAAAGCCTACTGAGTGGAGAGCAATCCTCCCACTCGGGGGCTTAGCTGCAGTCCAGTACTCGCCTAAGTTTTCTCACTCGGAGACTTAGCCACAGTCCGGCTCTTGCCTAAGTTTGAAAAAAATCCTACCGAGTGGAGAGCAATCCTCCCACTTGGGGGCTTAGCTGCAATCCAGTACTCGCCTAAGTTTTCTCACTCGAAGACTTAGCGGCAGTCCGGCACTCGCCTAAGTTTGAAAAAATCCTACCGACTGGAGAGCAATCCTCCCACTCGGGGGCTTAGCTACAGTCCAGTACTCGCCTAAGTTTTCTCACTCAGAGACTTAGCTGCAGTCCGGCACTCGCCTAAGTTTGAAAAAATCCTACCGAGTGGAGAGCAATCCTCCCACTCGGGGGCTTAGCTGCAGTCCAGTACTCGCCTAAGTTTGAAAAAAAAATCCTACCGAGTGGAGAGCAATCCTCCCACTCGGGGGCTTAGCTGCAGTCCAGTACTCGCCTAAGTTTTCTCACTCGGAGACTTAGCTGCAGTCCGGCACTCGCCTAAGTTTGAAAAAATCCTACCGAGTGGAGAGCAATCCTCCCACTCGGGGGCTTAGCTGCAGTCCAGTACTCGCCTAAGTTTTCTCACTCGGAGACTTAGCGGCAGTCCGGCACTCGCCTAAGTTTGAAAAAATCCTACCAAGTGGAGAGCAATCCTCCCACTCGGGGGCTTAGCTGCAGTCCAGTACTCACCTAAGTACGAAACACATCTCAATCCTCAAGGATGGCGAGGTGCAGGTCGACTGCCACCTTCTCCTGGGGAGCTTCGCCACAAATACAATGTGCGCTCCGTCCCGCTCTGCAGTAACGAGGCGTCGTGGACTGCCGCCTTCCCCTAGAGAGCTTCGCCACAAATACAATGTGCGCTCCGTCCCGCTCTGAAGTAACGAGGTGCAGGTCGACTGCCGCCTTCCCTTGGAGAGCTTCGCCACAAATACAACACGCACTCCATCGCCGACCCGCAAGGGCAACAAGGCGCGGGTCGACTGCTTCCTTCTCCTTCGGGGCTATGCTACAAATACAAAAGTTGTCTCGAATGAAGAACGGGTTCACTCAGCAGGGGATTCATGAAGATACTCAATGATAAACCAAGTTCAGATAAATCCTAAAGGTTCCAGACCACAGATCGAAGCGCTCGGACATTCAGCCCGAAAGAGTTTAACGGTTACAAAAACCACTCGGCATTCCGAGGCAAATTTAAGGTGAGGCATAAAAGTTTGTTCACTCCGCAGGAGGAGGGCTGGCAGGCTCGACGAACTCGTCCAGGTCAACGTCGTCGGCGATCCGAGTGGCTGCAGCGATGAAAGACTCCATAAAAGTTCGGAAGTCATGCTTCTGGGTGTTGGCGACCTTGATTGCTGCCAGTTTATCTTGTCGCACCTCCTTGCAGTGGACACGAACCAAAGACAGAGCCACATCAGCGCCACACCGGGCAGAAGACTTTTTCTACTCCTGCACTCAGTCAGGGATTCGTTAAGTCGAGTCATCAGGGACTCAAGATCATTTTGGAGCGTAGCCTCTGGACAAAGTGTCGGGTTGATCCGGGACATGGCGACCTTCAGTCGAGCCAGGTAGTCCACGACACCGTCGATGCGGGATTCTAGTCTGAGCAGATTCATGGCAGTTTCATCTTTCACGGGAGAATTGATTGGATCCAAACCTGGTTCGATCCGCCCAGTCTCCTCCTCGAAGTTCTGGCAAAACTTTGCATTCACGATCCAAGGATAAGTCAATTTTCATACGCTGAGTCGACAAAAAAAAGCAGTCGGAACAAAATGTGCACCTTCAAGCTTGATGAACAACTTCTTGGCAAGGCTCCTCAGATAGCTCTCCAGATCGTCCCTCCTGTGAGCGATGCCTTCCATCTTCTAGCCCAGGTTGAGGTTCTCCTTCTTCCAGCGCGAACACTCCTTGTTGGCTTCGTTCAGAGCAGATTTCAGCTCGGTATTCTCTTCTTCCAACTGGCCGACCGATGCCAGTTTCTGTTCAGCAAGAGCGGTCTTGTCGTCAGCCTCCTTTCGAGCAGCAGCCAAATCCTGATCCTTCTTCGCCAGAGCTTCTCTCAGTTTTTCTACAAAGAAATGATGATTGATTCAGAAATAGCAGAAGGGTACGCAAGCCTAAGACTGACCAGTCGACAAACTCGTCTTACCAGTGGCGCCGTCTCTGACCTTTTGCAGCTCTGTCCTGGCCAGCTCCAAGTCAAGGTTCAGTTGAATCTGTTGTTTCTCCAAGTCAGCAAAGCGAGCTCCAAGATCACAAGATTTCTGAAATCAAAGGGGAGAAGTTATTTTACAGCGAAAAACGACAAAGACAATAAGTACTAAGACTACGGTCGACTGCCCGCAGTCCACCATAGTCTCGGGGACTACACCCAGTGGGTGCACTTTGCGTGCCCCCACCGGTTCTGATCCCACTCGACCGGCCCGCTGGAGTCGAGTGCAGGAAGTAAAAAAAGAGGAGAGAAAGTAGAGCTCAGACCACAGTCGACTGCCAGTAGACGACCGCGGTCTCGGGGACTACACCCAGTGGGTGCACTTTGCGTGCCCCCACCGGTTCTGATCCCACTCGACCAGATCGAGTAGAAGAGACAAACTACCAGTTTGGTTCACACTCGACGAAATACAAAGGCTACAGTCGACTGCCAGCAGTCCACCGTAGCCTCGGGGACTACACCCAGTGGGTGCACTCAGCGTGCCCCCACTAGTTCGAAAATTCAATCGACGCACCCAGTGGGTGTACAGATGCAAAGATTTTCGGAAAAAGCCCTCAGATAGCATATCCTAACAGAACAAACGGCGACCAACTAACCTGAACGTTGCTCTGGAGAGCCAAGCTGGCATCGTAGGCGGCCTGGCTGGCGTCCCGCACCGTCTTCATCTCCTCCATCATAATGCCCGCCTGGCGTATGGCCTCCTTGGCAACATTCACTTCGTCCTCTGGGACATGATGGGTCGCAAAAACTAAAGGCGGGTCGACAGGGGCCTGAGCAGTCGACGAGGAAGACAAGGCACTCAACAATGGCACGGCGAAGGTGACAAAACCCTGATTGGCATCACCAGCGTCCTGAACGACTGGCTCCGCCCTAGGCGCCGATTGTGGCACCTCGCTCGCAGGAACTTGCCTATTTTTCCTCGTTAAAGGCCTCTCGGGCTCTTCATCATCATCATCAGGGAGGTCAATAATGTTAGGGGTTGTTCAAAGTTCAATCGACAAAGTCACATCACCCAATGGTACACATTGCAGTTGAATCGACCAAAATAAAGACAGTATGGCAGAAATCATACCCAGATTAGAAGTGACCGCATCCTCCATCACCTTTTCGTCGTCCCTGTAAGCTGAGGTCCCGGAAGTAGCAGCGCTGACAGTTCCAAAGTTCATCCGGTTAAAACAAGAAAAACAAACAGCACGGGGCGTCGAGTGAAGATAAAAGGAGACACTCACGCAGAAGCGACGGGGATGTCAATCTTAATTTTCGGCAACGCCTTCCGAAGCTTCGGCTCTGCGACTTTGGGATGCTTTGACGTTTTTTTAGTCGGAATTGGCGAAGAGGTCCGAGGACGCTTTGAAGACTGACCAGCTTGAGCAATCGCCTTTTCACGGGCGCTCGATCGTTCTTGCTCAAGTTTGGACCGCCTCTCCCTGCGAGGAGGCGACTCGACTTCTTCTTCGTCACTTGGATCGTCGCTCTCTTCGTCCCCTCCACCATCAGACTCCCATTCGCCACTGTCGCCACCGCTCGCTTCTCCTTCTGGGTCCTGCTCTTGCTCTCCGTTGGGCATTGAATACATTTTAATAATGGCCTAAAAGAAAGCGGGAAGAACAAAGTTAGTCGACTCAGTATAGGCAGTTACGCGAGTGAATTCAGATTACAAACAAAAACTCAGAATCGGACCTTCTCTGGTACATGAGACTGGTCGAATGGAGGAACTCTCCTGTCTCCCCTGGGGTTGTCCTTGTTTTCGGTCATGCTCGACAGCCACTTCTCCAATGTGTCGTCATCAAACTCCTCCGGGTGAATCCGAGTGGAGTCTTCAAGACCCGAATACATCCACATCGGATGGTCTCAGGCTTGAAGAGGCTGGATGCGCCGCCGAAGGAAGACCTCCAAGAGATCCATACCGGTGACGCCGTCATGGATAAGCTGGACCACTCGCTCTACCAGCACCCTCACCTGCGCCTTCTCCTCCGGGAGCACCTTCAAAGGGGAGGGTTTTCTCACTCGGTCCATGGTGAAAGGAGGGAGGCTAGTCGACTGCCCTGGCGTCGACTGATCTTTGCAGTAAAACCAGGTCGACTGCCATCCGCGAACTGAGTCGAGAAGGATCATGGCCGGAAAGGAACTTTTCCCTCTCATCTGAACACCAAGACCCCCACACATCTGAATCACTTGAGTCCTCTCGTCACTCGGATTGGCCTTTTTCACCGTCTGGGAGCGACAAGTGAAAATGTGCTTGAAAAGGCCCCAAGGAGGTCGACAACCCAGGAAATTCTCACACAAAGAAATGAAAGCGGCGAGATAAACGATTGTGTTGGGAGTGAACTGGTGGAGTTGTGCCCCAAAGAAGTTCAGAAATCCCCGAAAGAAAGGGTGAGGAGGCAAAGAAAATCCACAGTCGACGTGGGTGGCAAGGAGAACACGCTCACCCTCTCGAGGTTGCGGCTAGGATTCCTTCCCCGGAAGCCGCGCCGATTCATAGGGGATCAGCCCTCCCTCGGCTAGGTCGTCGAGGTCTTCTTGGGTGACCGTTGAGCGGATCCAGTCGGCCTGGATCCAGCCCTTCGGCAGGCCCGTTCGCGAGGAGGATCCACCACGACTGGTCGCCTTTCCCTTCGACCTCGCCGTCGCCTTCTTTGCCCACTCCAGAGCCGCCATCTTCTCCTTCCCCATCGTCGCCGGCGAGACGCGTACGGAGCAGTGGCGCTGGGGCGAGAGCGAGCACGGCGAGGGAGTGTGAAGAGGAGAAGAGATAACGGGGACACACTATTCGAGAGACCCCGGTCCGACGCCTTATATGAAGCCACTTCCGAGTGGCTGAATGGTAGGCCCGAGCGGCCCCGTCAATTCCCGTAACAATCGCGCGCACGATACGTGGCGAAAAAGGTGGTGCGGGGATCGAGGCGGCTCCGCTCTATCCCATCCGATTACTGCGGCCTCCCCCGTCCCGCGCGCTTCCCAAAATTCGGATCCCGTGAAATCTGCGGGCAGCAGAACAACTTGTCAGACCGAAGATCTCCTCCACATCGTCACTCGGAGCCCTTCAAGTAAAGAAACTCACTCGACAAAAAACTAAGAATGGATCAAGGCGACTGAAAAGGAAGTTGCTGTCATCACTCAGGTCCGTTGATCCTAAACAAGATATGCTCATGGCATGAAAAACGAGTCGGAGAAGTTCTCAACTCCTTCCCCACTCAAACCTCGATCCATTCGGGGGCTAATGATGAAGCTATGTACCTAGGGTAGGGTCATGGACCTGTCCTAACCGCCCTACCCAAGGACATCTCTAGGAGAAATCACCTTTCAATCGACTTAGAGGTATTCCACTCGATAGACTCGAAGACACTCGACCAAGAAGCGACCACTCGACCAAGAGCCAACCACTCGACGGTCAGGAGCCCTAAAGCCACTCCGCACGCTAACGGTCGGTCATTAAGTAGCTTTTATGGTCATCATAGCACTTTATTAGGGGCGTTACCAGTAACCCCCGACCTTAATGTATTTGAAACCCTGCATAACTGAGGGTCGGAGGGGTCTGGCGAACTCTATATAAGCCACCCCCCTCCTCAGTGTAAAGGGTTCGCACCCCTGTAATCCATACACACACAATCTAGTCGACCGCCTCCGGGCTCCGAGACGTAGGGCTATTACTTCCTCTGAGAAGGGCCTGAACTCATAAACCTCGTGTGCTTACAACTTCTCCATAGCTAAGATCTTGCCTCTCCATACCTACCCCCCTACATCACTGTCAGGCTTAGAACCATGACATTAGCAGCTATGGACAAGCTGAAGGAGACCTTTAAGATGGAACGGGCGGATTGGGACACTGAGAAAGCCGCTTTATCAAAAGGAGCCAAGGATGCAGAAGCAGCCCTTAAACCGGTGGTCGAAGAGCTGACCGGTTTAAACCGGCAGATAAACGCTATGACCTCTGTTGTATTTGGTAAGTATCCTCATCTGATGTTTTTCAATTCATTTTATCTCATCTGTTACCGGTTTACTGATGCTTGAAATGTCACAAGGACCCACATTACCCATTTGGGCTCTGACAAGCGGATGAAGCTGAAGGCTGCCTATTCTTTGATGGAGCAGTTATATTCCGGAGCTCAACGGGCTATTTGCACCGCTGCTCATAACAAGCCTCCTCCAACCTTGATAAAAGAAGGGACAATTGCATTTTTGCCCCTAGTTGGTTCCTACCCACGGGTTTTGCCCTTACTTTTTGAGCTTGCTCAGTTTTGCCCTTACTTTTTCCGTCGAGTTCCCTTGAATGCCCTTTGACCGTTTGACCAAAACTTTGAAAATTCATAACTAATACATATGAACTCAGAAAAATGCAAATAAGATATCAAAATGTTCAGATAAACTTTACCTTTATGTGCATATCATTTCCATTCAGGACAACAGCACCCTTTCAACTACCTGAGGTAATTAATGTTATTAACACTATTAAAAATAAAAAGGTATCAACAATATTTTTTCATGAATGTTTTCTGAACATCCTAATATCTTATTTACAGTTTTCTGAGTTCGTATCAATTTGTTATGAAGTTTCCAAATAATGGTCAAAGTCATACGAACATTCATAACAAGATGATACGAACTCAGAAAAATGGAAATAAGATATCTAGATGTTCAAAAAACATCACCTACATTTGCATGTATTTTTTATTCATGAAAAATATATTGTTTATACCATTTTATTTTTAGTAATGTTAATAACATTAATTACCTTAGGTAGTTTAAAGGGTGCTTTTCCCCTGATTGCAAATGATATGCACATAAAGGTAATGTTTATCTGAACATTTTGATATCTTATTTGAATTTTTCTGAGTTCATATGAATTAGTTATGAATTTTCAAAGTTTTGGTCAAACGGTCAAAGGGCATTCGAGAGACCAAGATGGAAAAAGTAAGGGCAAAACTGAGCAAGCTCGAAAAGTAAGTGCAAAACCCGTGGGTAGGAACCAACTAGGAGTAAAAATGCAATTGTCCCATAAAAGAAACCATTGAGAAGCTGTCAATGTTGCCTGCCCGGTTGGATGAATTAAAAAGATCAGCGGCAAGGTCAGGCGCACTGGCTGCGCTAATCCGGGCCAAGGCATGGATTCCAGATCTTGAATCGTCAGATATTGGCAAAGGCTATCCTGGCGTGAAGGAAGATGGTTCAGAATTTAACAATGACGATCTCCGAAGGCTGACAAGGGAAATGCGGCCTTTAGCGAGCAAATTGGCGGAAGAAACGGATCTCTCTCATTATCACCCGGTTTATGATGCTGATCAGAAAAGATATCCTGCGCCAACACATGATGTAGAAGATCTTGTTCCGCCAATTCGTAAGCACACTTATGCCCCTGACATTGATCCTTCCAACCTTATAAGTGAAGAAGTCGTGTTCCAAGCCTTAACTGGAATCGATTGGGCAACAATTGATTTCCAGCCACTAGGTAGGGAGGAGGAAGATGCACCGGCGCAAGATGATCCCCAATCTTCAAGTCGTCCTGGTGATGAATCCTAAATCGGAGGCCGGTTTATCCTGTCGCAGCCTGCCACTCTTGCTAAAAAATTTATTTTGTGTGGGCATTAAAGCGCCTTGTAATAGGCTAGTTCAAACACTTGTCTGTTATGCCATCGAGCATACTTATTTTGCTTGATATTGATAATTCACCATGCTTTTGGGATCTATTATATGCATAATCCGTAGTGGCTATATTTTAACTTGTTCCTGCATACAAGAGATTGAAAGTGTCCTCGCAGTTTACCGCTGGACGGATCATGATGCCCAAATATATAGCCTAAGTGTAGAGCCAAGGGTTTATTTAAAAAACAACCAGATAAAAAATGGATGATACCTGTTGCATTGAATCACCTCGTTTGTTGACCAATTGTTGTTATAATAAGGGTGATAACACCAATCTGGAGTATTGATGACTCCTTCCATGTTTGCTGGTTTATAACAAAACTGTACCAGGTTATGATAAACATCGGTTTATCCATATAATACTAGTGACTTGTAGTCAAAACCAAACCGGATCAATAAGTGCCGAATTATAACTGATCATGTACTGACAACTTAGCGCTGAAAGCCATGCCGGGTTTTAATAAACGTCGGTTTATCAGAAAATATTTATGAATCTTATCAAAAGAAAGAAAACTTTGCAAAAAACACAAGAAGAATATGGAAAGCTTTTCATGGGCTGCCAGGCCCTAAATCGAGGCTTTTCATGGGCTGCCAGGCTACTGAGTTAAACATTTTTCAAAGCCTTTTAAGATGGACCTCAATCTTTAACCAATCATCGTTTTAACTTTGACACGTTCAGGGTCTATGAGATTGACTTGTCAAACGTTCGACGGGTCATACCAGGTTTACCTGGATGGAGTGGCTTGCTTAAAAAGGCAAGATAATCCGGGGTTTTAGGTGAATACACCTGGCTTCCAAGCCTGGCTTGATAGCCTATTGCAAGGGTGCAAACTCTTTGTTCTTTGAGAAGCAAAGAGCCGCTAAGCAACGTTTGAGCTGTGCTCGGTGGGTACCTATGTTTGAGTTGTGCTGGTGCAACACTCTCTTTGCCCCACATAATTTCCTTTTGGCCTTTAGCCTATCAAGAGGTGTAGCTATGGTTAGAATACGACCAAGCCCCCTAGTGATTTCCTTTTATATGTGTGGCTTTATAAGCCGGATCAGTAGAACTCCGCTTTATAAAAAGAAGCCCCCATGTAAACACACATGATGTAAAAACAACAGCGACCCCGCTTTAGCCGAGGCTCTGGTTTATTATATTGATCATAATATATACATTGTCATAATTATGTACATAAGAAGAGCATGTGGCTCAAGTATAGTAAGGCCGAAGATGAGCTATATTCCACGGCCGCTGGGTCTCCTCCTCTGATTTACGTGAGTCTTTGTGCTCTCGAACATCGATAAGGTAGTATGATCCATTGTGCAGATTTTTGCTGAGCCCAAAAGATCCTACCCAAGGTGGGTATAACTTGTGCATATCAGTCTGATCCTGGATGAGCTGGAGCACCAGATCACCTTCTTGAAAAGTTCTGGTTTTAATCCGGCGGTTGTGGTAACGTCGCAGATCTTGTTGATAAATCGTCGAACATGCCGCTGCAAGATCATGCTCCTCATCTAACGGGTCCAGTGAGTCCTGGCGTGCTTTCTCATTATCAGCTTCAACATAAGCCGCCACACGGGGCGAGTCATGACGGATGTCACTAGGGAGAACCGCCTCTGCTCCGTAAACCATGAAGAAAGGCGTGTAACCCATAGATCTATTCGGTGTGGTGTTGATAATAACACAAAAGGTAACTCCTCCACCCAACAACCTGTGACAGCCTGATTTTTGGCCCTTTCTTTTTCTTTTGTTTTTCTGAGGTTTTTGCTTGAGTTTTCCTTTTCCGTGGCTTTGTGATCTGGAAACTGAAGAAGATGCCCTCTTCTTTGTTTCCAGAGTGGCCTGTCATACCCAAATCCTTACCTAGACCCTGTCATTTTCATCCTAGCCCAAATCCCAATATTCTTTTTATTGGGAATATTCCTTTTCTATTAAAGGAATAACCCAATTTGCCCTAGGTTGTGAAGCAACCTTTATTTCTATCACTCCTAAAATTCCCAGATAATTTTCATAAATTGTTTGGGTCATATATTTCTCAAATATGTCAAAATATTTCATTTGTCATGTTATCATCATGCTCAAATAATTCATTTCCTATTCTGCCCTAGATGGCACATTGTGAAGCAAGTGCCATTTTCCTTTTCTCTATTGACCTCAAACTCCTTGGACACCTTTTCCTGTCCATATCATTGACACATGCCAAAGTGCAACCTCATTTTCCTAGTAATTATTTAATTATGATTTTCCAAAGTTCCTTTCTAAGGGAACTGGTTGTGAAGGAAGTACAAGCTACGCATATCCAAATGAGTTGCAATTTTGCATGGCCCTTCATATAACCAAATCATCACTCTCCACTAAAGTAGAGCTCATGTCATGCCTCCATGTGAGCTCACCATCAATTCTTTGATTCTGTCCAAAATTTCAGTTTGTGAAGCAAGTATATTTTATATTGCTCCATTATGTCTGCCAATGTTTCTAGACCTTCTATTATCCATATAAACTACCTCCACCGATTTTGGGAATGTTTCATAAAGCCATTTGTCCTCTAGAATTTTTGCAAGTTTCTGGTCAGTGGAAATGTTTGTCAAGGAAGTACCATTTTGGTTTATCCAATTGGTATGAAACCTTTTTCAGCATCTTCATATGTCCAAATAAGCCTTCCTTGCCAAAGTTCAGCTCAATTGGCTTCTCCATTTGAGAGCATCATCATGATCTTCATTCTGGACCAGATTACTTAGTTGTAAAGCAACTATATTAATTAGTGGTCCAATTCTTCTCAAAATTACCAGGATGTAAGGCCTTCTTACCCTGAATCTACCAGACAACTCCATTTGACCCAATCCCTCTCCTGTGGATCAGCAATACACGATCAAGTTTACTGCAGTAAACTTCAGACCTCATTTACCTTTTAATCAGGGCAGTTTTCATCGATCTACCACCTCAGTTACCACTTAACCAGGATATACTTACCCCTAGACAACAATTTACAACCCATTTCTACCACTACATGCCGTTGCACATGGTGACCACGACAATGGCGTGTCTGTGCACGCGCTCTGTGTGCAGTGCGCGCGTTGTTTGTGCTGGACCCCTTCCTCCTCCCGGCGTCTTCGAGCTCGTGAACCTGTCCAACAGCTGGCCCGCGTCGTCGCCGTCCTCTTGGAGCCCTCTCCTCCTCCGTCAGCCCCTCCGTCAACGCTCGTCGCCGCGCGCCCACGGGCGTACTGTGGCCGACCGAGCAGTTATGGCGCCGTGGCCATTTCCCCTCTTGTCCTCGAGCTCCGCTCGTCTCCGAGACCTCTGCGGCTCGTCCGTTGCCGTCGCTGTCGCCTTCCCCGAGCTCATGCGCGAGCACACGCGTCTGCGGCGCCGTCCGCGTGTCCACGGCGACGCCAGCGCAGCACGTCCTCTCCCCGCCTATATATAGGCCTCCCCCGAGCTGTTCGAGCACACCACTGGCCTCCCCGCACTCCCAGCTCTCTCCCCAGCCTCTCGTTCGAGCTCGAGGAGCTCCCTGTGCCCTCCATGGCCGGCATGGCCGCCTCGGGTCTCCTCTCGAATTGGCTTGATGCCGACTCTCCCCCTCCTTTCTGTAGCCACCAGAGGCCTCCCTACTACCCACCTAGCCTCCCCATCCCCTCGCTTAGTCGCTGGAGTAGGCGTGACCGCGCTTCCCCGGGATCGGCCGCCGCCCGGTTCTCTGTTGCCGCAGCCACCTCTTGGTCTATCCCTCCCCGGCGCTGTCCAACCCTATGGATGGATGCGCCGCTCCTACCTGAGCACGCCGGTGTGCAGAACTCCGCGAGAGGTGGTCTGAGCCGCCGGAACCATCATCGGAGCACCGCCTCTGTCCTCTGCTGCGGCGGGTGCCACGGCCCTTCCCCGCGATCCCTGCTGGTCCCCTCGATTGCAGCGCCCTGCCGCGATCCCTCCGGTGGTCCGAGCTCCGCCGGATCTTGCCGGAGTTGGCCGTGCCGGCGCCGGCCCCGCTGCTGCCTCGGCCCTCCTCTGTTATGCGGGCGCGCGTTGGGGAACAAGAAGGAGGCGTAGGAGGAGACATATGGATAAGGCGGGCCCCGCGCGTCATCGATCCAGAGCCCGGCCCCGCCACGCTGACCTGGGTAAGTGACGGGCCCCACCCGCGGGACCCGCACGTCAGCGAAACAAGGCCCGGCCCCGCCCCTGCTGACTGGATTAAGTGTAGACGTACTTCCTTGAGTACGTTTCACCTTCGGGAAAGCGTAGTTTCCCTCTGTTTCGGCCAGAGTACGTTTTCCTTTTCAGAAAGCGTATTTTCTAAGTTTACGCTTCTGCCTTATCCACTCAGGGACTTGTTTGTGATGATATTTTTGCAGAAAAGTCCCTGAACTTCAATCCTTCGTATCTTTTTAACCATAACTCCAAATGAGGTGATTCCAGAGCCCATTTCTTCATCTCGTCGAGCCCGTTCTGTTGGTTTCATTTTCACTATGGTTTGACACTGTGAAAATGACACTTTTGCCGTTGCACGTAAACAGCCCCTTCGAGAGAGAACTGTTTCCGGCAAATCTTTCCGCGGCTTCATCGCACTTCTTCCTGGTGCCTTCTTCATCCTCACGCAAGCCACAATACACACTTGCATGATAGTCATGTAGTAGCCATGGTTTTCAACTTAAATATTTATTAAATGATTGCTTGTTTAAAATATGGTTATCGTTGTTTCGGAAATGCTTCTGGGATTGTGCTTACTTGTTTGCTATGTTGTTATGCACCTGGTTATCATGCCCTGCTAGTTTCTAGTATTACTTTCATATTGCAATGCTTGATAGTAGTACATGTTGGGTTGGTCATGCTCTTCGGTGCATGGCTAACGTCGGTTACCGAGTACTGTTAATAGGCATTGTTCCGTTGTTGTTAGTTGGTTAAGTGTTACTCGGTGATGTTATTGATAAGTTCTTGCATGTTATTTATGGTTGATGCTAGTGGTCATGTTATGTTATACTATGATTAGTGTTGCACTTGTAATATTTATGCTCGTCATTATGCCATGTTCAGTTGGAGATTATTTCATAGTTGATGTGGTGGATAGTTATGTTGCATCCCGTGATTATGTTGATATCATGCTCATGCATTGTAATTGCATCATGTTATTTTATCATGGCTCAGCATATTGCATTCAAGTTTAACCGGATTTAATTGAACTTGAACAACTGTTGGCCGAGTCATGGTGCCGCTAGATCGAAACTGACCAGTGCAACCACACTTACCGTATGGGTAAGGTCCTAACTGGGTCTATTGTCGTGCATCTCACCGGTGCCTCCCACGAGGGAAGGTTATGGGCGTGCTTACCCTGATCAGGTAGGCGGACATAACCTTGTGTGCCCATTGTTTTTATTTTTATGGGTCCAGTCCCCGAGTAGGAGTGTTTTGACCACGACGGTGGTCGGGGTGTCTTTGGTAGACATGGGGCCACCCAGGACTAGCCCAGTTGGGAGTGGGTCGGAGTGGCCGGGAGAGTGTCATGACAATAGATCGGTTTTGTCGGAACACCGTTGGTCCACCCAAATGGGAGTGCGAGGCCATGGGTTCCGTGGTGTGGGTACAGTGTGCTACCTCTGAGAGTGTATATTAAATCTATCGATAGCCGCGCCCGCGGATAAGGGCCTAGTTCGTGTCGGTCCCACCGTGAGTCAACAGTATTAATAATAACTTGATTAATGACAACCATGGTTCGGTGATGAAATAAGTTGGTGGTGATCGCCGTAAGGATCACGAGTTACTTTGGTGGTGATCGCCGTAAGGATCACGAGTTAGTTTGGTGATGATCGCCATAAGGACCAAGAGTTACTTTGGTTGTGATCCCCGGAATGATCACTGTGGTATCGAGGATACCGAGTTGTTGGATATTCGTGATGTTGTGCGAGAATCATGGGTAAAGATCAAGGTCCTTGTGGTCATTTAATGATTACTACGGTATTGTTT
The DNA here is from genome assembly GCA_034509565.1 of Triticum monococcum. Lineage (NCBI taxonomy): Eukaryota > Viridiplantae > Streptophyta > Magnoliopsida > Poales > Poaceae > Triticum > Triticum monococcum. The sequence goes on from CM067842.1 coordinate 683,415,480, forward strand.
ATACCAAGCTTGATTTGATCCTGAGATGATCGTGTGATGTCTGAGGATGGTAAGTGATGCATGTGATGGTTGCGAGATAACCCGAGCAGAATAATTGGTCCATATAGTGTCATCATGTTGCATGCTAGTATCGTCAGATTATATTTCATGCCATGCTCATATTGTTCTAGCTGTATCAGGTTCATACTGCCTTTGGATTCTTAGTGGCTATTATAATTATTTTCATGATGGTATCTGGTATTAATTTGGAGTATTACTTTGGATATCATGTGCTCATGTCATGTTGTTATAAGGATCTCATGTTAATTCCTGCTTAACCTGTAATTGCCATGGTGTTGTTTGTCTTAAATGCTTCTGGTTAATTGTGAGCTTGCAAGTACATTCAATGTACTGACCTGGCGTGTCATGCCAGCTTGCAGGTCATGCCTGGATTGCTTGACTGTTTGGTGTTGTTCCTGTGTTCGTGAGCTAGGATAAGCATTCCAGCCAGAGTCCCTGCGGAGTGGAATTCACCACCGTCGCCGTTGTTCCGCTGCCACTAGTTTTTTCCGCTGCTAGAGTTATTCCGCTGCTTCGAGTTGTTCTGCTACTTGCATAGAGCAACTGAGGATGGCGTAGTGTCGCCGTGCCGATGTTATTCATTGTAATATCGCAGACCTTGTAATCATATTCGTGTTGTAATAGAGAGCTGGTTTGTTCTATGCTAAGTAGTGCTGTATTCCAAAAGACTTCACCTTGATCTATGGGCTGGAATACGGGGCGTTCCGGTTTTCTCTGAGTCGGGGTGCTTTAAAGGAACCATAAGCCGGGGTTTGATACCTCTCAAAATATCTTGATTGGCCCTCTCTGCTTGACCATTAGATTGGGGTGATCCACTAATGATACGTCAAGCCGGATGTGCTCATGTTGGCAAAATACTTCCATAGCACCCTTGGACAGATTAGTACCATTATCAGTTATAATATCGTGTGGAAAACCAAACCGGAAGATCACCTTTTTGATGAATTGAACCGTCGTGGCCGCATCACACTTGCTGACTGGCTCTGCCTCTACCCACTTGGTGAACTTATCAACCGCCACCAATAAGTGGGTCTTCTTGTCTTTGGACCTCTTAAAGGGTCCAACCATATCCAGCCCCCAAGTTGCAAACGGCCAAGTGATTGGAATCATCCTTAATCCTTGGGCCGGAATATGAGCGTGGCGTGCAAACTTCTGACAACCGTCACACCTCTTTATGAAATCCTCAGCATTAGCATGAGCCGTCAACCAATAGAAGCCATGACAAAAGGCCTTAGCCACCATGGATTTTGAACTGGCGTGGTGACCACAATCTCCTTCGTGGATCTCACGCAAAATCTCACAACATTCTTGAGGAGACACACAACGCTGAAACGCCCCTGTTACGCTGCAATGATGCAGCTCCCCATTGACAATGGTCATGGACTTGGATCGCCGGATTATCTGCTGGGCCAAAGTTTCATTGTCTGGTAACTCGCCCCGGTTCATGTATGCTAGGTATGGGACCGTCCAATCCGGAATAACGTGAAGAGCCACCACCAATTGAGCCTCTGGGTCAGTCACAGCCAAATCCTCCTCCATAGGTATCTTGACTGATGGATTATGCAGCACATCTAGAAAGGTATTGGGTGGCACCGGTTTACGTTGAGAGCCTAAGCGACTTAAAGCATCTGTCGCTTCATTCTTTCGCTGGTCTATATGGTCAACCTGATAACCCTTGAAATGACCGGCCACTGTATCCACCTCTCATCTATACGCCGCCATGAGTGGATTCTTGGAATCCCAAGTGCCAGACACATGTTGAGCCACCAGGTCCGAGTCACCAAAGCACTTAACCTGGCTCAAATTCATCTCCTTAGCCATCCGAAGACCATGGAGCGAGGCCTCATACTCAGCTGCATTGTTAGTGCAAGGGAACATTAAACGGAGAACATAACAATACTTATCACCTCATGGGGAAGTTAATGTGACTCCAGCCCCCGAGCCTTCCAATTGCCTGGACCCACCAAAATGAATAGTCCAATAAGTGTTGTCTGGCTTTTCCTTCGATGCCTGCAACTCTGTCCAATCATTGATGAAGTCCACAAGTGCTTGGGATTTGATTGTTGTGCGAGGCATATATTTTAACCCGTGAGGTCCAAGCTCAATAGCCCATTTGGAAATCCAGCCAGTTGCTTATTCGTTTTGGATGATATCTCCCAAGGGGGCTGAACTGACGACTATGATAGGATGACCCTGAAAATAATGATTGAGCTTCCAGCTTGCCATGAAAACCCCATACACCAGCTTTTGCCAATGTGGGTACCTCTGTTTGGACTCAATAAGCACTTCGCTGATGTAATAAACCGGCCGTTGAACTAGATACTCTTTTCCGGCCTCCTTGCGCTCCACAACAATAGCCACACTAACAACCCGGGCATTAGCAGCCACATATAGCAATAAGGGCTCTCTATCGACCGGAGCCGCAAGGACAGGTGGCTTGGCTAACTGTCTCTTCAAGTCCTCAAACGCTTTATCAGCAGCATCACTCCAGACGAAGTGATCCGTCTTCCTTAGCATCTGATACAAAGGGATAGCCTTCTCCCCAAGGTGACTGATAAACCGGCTTAAGGCTGCAATCTGGCCCACCAAATGCTGAACATCATTGATACACGCCGGTTTAGACAAAGATGAAATAGCTGTGATCTTCTCCGGATTAGCTTCAATGCCCCTGTTAGACACCAGAAAACCCAAGAGCTTGCCTGCCGGTACACCAAAGACACATTTGGCCGGATTAAGCATCATCTTATAAACCTGGAGGTTATCAAAAGTTTCCTGCAAGTCATCTATCAATGTTTCCTCTTTTCTTGATTTCACCACAATATCATCCACATAAGCATGAACATGGCGCCCAATCTATTTATGAAGACAATTCTGGACACAACGCTGATAAGTCACCTAGGCACTCTTGAGCCCAAAAGGCATAGATACATAGCAGAAGGCTCCAAGGGGAGTTATGAAAGTTGTCTTCTCCTAGTCCTTAACTGCCATTTTGATCTGATGATAACCAGAATAAGCATCCAGAAAACACAAACGGTCACAACCTACCGTAGCATCAATAATTTTATCGATACGAGGGAGAGCAAAGGGCTCAGCTGGACAGACCTTGTTTAAGTCTGTGTAATCCACACACATATGCCATGTGTCATTTTTCTTAAGTACCAGCACTGGATTAGCTAGCCACTCAGGGTGAAAGACCTCCATAATAAACCCTGCTGCCAAAAGCCGGGCTACCTCTTCACCAATAGCCTTACGCCTCTCCTTGTTGAAGCGGCGGAGAAACTGCCTGACCGGTTTAAACTTAGGATCTATATTAAGAGTGTGCTCAGCGAGTTCCCCCGGTACACCTGGCATGTCAGAAGGCTTCCATGCAAAGATGTACCGGTTCTCACGGATGAACTCGATGAGCGCGCTTTCCTATTTTGGATCCAGGTTAGCGATGATGCTGAACTTCTTGGATGAATTGCCAGGAACAAAGTCAACCAGCTTAGTCTCTTCGGCCGATTTAAATTTCAGCGCCGGATCATGCTCTGTAGTTGGCTTTTTCAGAGAAGTCATATCTTCCGGATCAACATTGTCCTTATAAAACTTCAGCTCCTCTGTAGCATAAACCGACTCAGCATAAGCCACATCACCCTCTTCACATTCCAAAGCAATCTTCCGGCTCCCATGCACTGTGATGGTCCCCTTATGACCCGGCATCTTAAGCTGCAAATAAACATAACAAGGCCTTGCCATGAACTTAGCATAAGCCGGCCGACCGAACAGGGCATGATATGGACTCTTGATTTTCACCACTTCAAACTTCAACACCTCTGATCTTGAATCATGATCATCTCCAAAAGCAACCTCTAGAGCTATCTTGCCAACTGGGTATGCCGATTTACCAGGCACCACACCATGAAAATGGTGTTCGATGGTTTAAGATTCTTATCTATCAATCCCATGCGACGGAAGGTTTCATAGTAAAGGATATTGATACTTCTTCCTCCATCCATAAGAACCTTGGTGAACTTAAACCCCCCTACCTGAGGTGCCACCACTAAGGCTAAATGACCCGGAATATCAATCCTGGGTGGATGATCCTCTCGACTCCACAAAATGGGTTGTTCAGACCAGCGCAGATAACGGGGTACCGTCGGTTCAACGGAATTCATGGCCCTTTTATGAAGCTTCTAATCACGCTTACATAAGCTAGTGGTGAAGACATGGTACTGCCCACTATTCAATTGCTTCGGATTGCTTTGATAACCCAATTGCTGCTGCTGTCGATTCCCCTGAAGGTAATAACCTCCCTGATTTCCCTGACTACCTTGACTGCTGATACGTCTCTGTCGTATCTACTTTTCCAAACACTTTTGCCCTTGTTTTGGACTCTAACTTGCATGATTTGAATGGAACTAACATGGACTGACGCTGTTTTCAGCATAATTGCCATGGTGTTATTTATGTGCAGAAACAAAAGTTCTCGGAATGGCCTGAAACTTCACGGAACATCGTTTCGGTAATAATAAAAAATCATTGCAAAAGATGAAGACCAAGGGGCCCACACCCTAGCCACGAGGGTGGGGGGCGCGCCCCCTACCTCGTGGGCCCCCTGGAGCTCCTCCGACCTCAACTCCAACTCTATATATTTGCTTTCTGGAAGAAAACAATTAGAGAGAAGGATTCATCATGTTTTACAATACGGAGCCACCGCCAAGCCCTAAAACCTCTCGGGAGGGCTGATCTGGAGTCCGTTCAGGGCTCCAGAGAGGGGAATCCCTCGCCATCATCATCATCAACCATCCTCCATCACTAATTTCATGATGCTCACCGCCGTGCGTGAGTAATTCCATCGTAGGCTTGCTGGACGGTGATGGGTTGGATGAGATTTATCATGTAATTGAGTTAGTTTTGTTAGGGTTTGATCCCTAGTATCCACTATGTTCTGAGATTGATGTTGCTATGACTTTGCTATGCTTAATGCTTGTCACTAGGGCCCGAGTACCATGATTTGAGATCTGAACCTATTATGTTTTCATCAATATATGAGAGTTCTTGATCCTATCTTGCAAGTCTATAGTCACCTATTATGTGTTATGATCCGTTAACCCCGAAGTGACAATAATCGGGATACTTACCGGTGATGGCCGTAGTTTGAGGAGTTCATGTATTCACTATGTGTTAATGCTTTGGTCTGGTACTTTATTAAAAGGAGGCCTTAATATCCCTTAGTTTCCAATAGGACCCCGCTGCCACGGGAGGGTAGGACAAAAGATGTCATGCAAGTTCTTTTCCATAAGCATGTATGACTATATTCGGAATACATGCCTACATTACATTGATGAATTGGAGCTAGTTCTGTGTCACCCTAGGTTATGACTGTTACATGATGAACCACATCCGGCATAATTTTCTATCACTAATCCATTGCCTACGAGCTTTCCATATATTGTTCTTCGCTTATTTACTTTTCCGTTGCTATTGCTATCATCACTAAAAAATACCAAAAACATTACTTTTGCTACCATTACCTTTTGCTATCGTTACCACTACTATCATATTACTTTGCTACTAAACACTTTGCTGCAGATATTAAGTTTCCAGGTGTGGTTGAATTGACAACTCAGCTGCTAATACTTGAGAATATTCTTTGGCTCCCCTTGTGTCAACTCAATAAATTTGTGTTGAATACTCTACCCTCGAAAACTATTGCGATCCCCTATACTTGTGGGTTATCAAGACTATTTTCTGGCGCCGTTGCCGGGGAGCGTAGCTTTATTCTTTGAGTCACTTGGGATTTGTATCTGCTTATCATTATGAAGAACTTGAGAGATCCAAAAACCAAGATTTTTCCCTCAACTACGAGGGGAGGTAAGGAATTGGCATCTAGCTCTGCACTCGATTCACCTTCTATTTTGAGTAAGCTTGCAACACCTAAACCCGCTTCTGCTATTCGTTCTGATATGTCGCATGTTATTGATGATGCCACTTCTGCTATGCATGATACTATCAGGATGTGGGGTTCCGGCAAACCCTTAAGGTTCGAACACTGGGGTGCGCGCGAAGCCTTTCCCTCCAACTGATCTACGCTCTAGCTTGCTAAGATCTTGTGGACGAACTCGACGAACTCACAACACGGAAGGACATGGGGTTTATACTGGTTCGGGCCACCGTTGTGGTGTAATACCCTACTGAAGTGTGGTGGTGGTGGATTGTCTCTTGGGCTGATGATGAACCATACAAGGGAAGAACGGCCTCCTGAGGTTGAGGCGTTCTTCAGCTCGGTGAGCCTGTGTGTGGGGGGTGGTCTCTCCCTTTTCTCTAAGGTGGTGGCTAGTCCTATTTATAGAGGCCCTCGTCCTCTTCCCAAATATCGAGTGGGAAGGGAGCCAACAATGGCGGGCTAATTTGAAGGGGGACAGCAAGTACAAGCTATCCTGACAAAAGTAGTCTTCGCTTGCACAAAGTTCTGGTGGTGACACTGTTCTGGGCTCCACGATGACCTCTGTCTTGCAGTCCATGGTCTTGGTCTTGTTTCACCGAAATGGCAACCTTTGCCTGAGGCCTCGGTACTCTACGGCTGCGCTTGCCCCCTTTGCACCAAAGAGGAAACAAGGACGCTATGTGCGCTGGCACTCGCCTGACGCCCTCCTGGTGTCGATCGTCACGGCTCACGTCACGAGAGCCTCATGAGGTTCGCCTCGCCTTGATATCTCCGCGCCTCGTGAGCCTGCCTAGCTAGGCCACTCCAGCGGAGGTCTTGCGTTGTCCGCCTCGTGAGGCTTGGCCCCTCGCGAGGGTCTTGGGGGCTTTGTTGGTGAAGATGGGTCGTTCGGCCTGCTGGCTCAGCCACGCCGCGGGCCGCAGGCAGGCAAGTCTGGGGACCTCCATTCCCAGAACGCCGACAGTAGCCCCTGGGCCCAACGTGCGCTCGGGCTTGGCTTCGCGGCGAAGCCAAGGGTCAAGTTCAGAGCACCGCGGGCCCCAAAAGCCTACGGCCTCGGTTGACACGTGGCGGTTGATTGGACGTGGGCATCTCCGCTTCCCCACGCTGCCTTTGAATCCGCCTGGCTATGCGGCCCCGCTTCTTGCACAGTTATTCTTCCCTCTCCGCGCCTGGTTCTTCCAATCTTCCAATCTCCCTACTTCCTCGACGCCTTGCTCCGCCTCCTCAATCCAACTTGCGCTCCGCCCACTTCGCCGCCATGGCACCGAAACAGGCCAAGATGGGGAAGAAACCCCTGTCCCCACCAACTGCGTTTCCATCCTTCGAGCCGGCGCTCGGCCGGCCTCGGGTGCTCAACGATGAGGCCATGGGAAAGGTGCGCCCCATGCTCGCCTCCAGCTTCAACGAGTAGGGAGAGACGCCGGCCTGGCCTGCGTCTCACCCCAGCATGACCCGGGCAGTCACCGAGGTTCCGATCTTCATCGACGCCTCTGGGCTGGCCTGCTTCCTCCCTTCTCCGCCTTCTTCAACGCGGTGCTCGAGCACTATCAGATCCACATGCTCCATCTCGACCCTCAATCAGTGACCCTTCTTGCCGTCTTTGCTTTTGTGTGTCAGGCTATGGCGGGCATCACCCCCTCCGTGGCGCTCCTCCGCCACTTCTTCTTGCTGCATCTCACCGGTGCCCGGCAGAGCTCAGGGTGTGTGAGCTTCCAGGCCGTGGCTGCGATGGCAGGCATGGGGATTGACTTCGAGCTCCCTTCATCCGCGCGCGATGGGTGTTTGTTGATGCCGGTGTGCTCAACCCTCTGCTTCAGGCTCCGGTGGGGCCTGCCATTCCAAACTCTGGCTGGGGCCATGAGAAGCTCACGAGCCCCTGCCTTGCCCCCGTCTGGGCCAGATTGCGGTGGTTGAAGGACCTTGGTGTGACTGCGCCCATGGTGGTGAGGGAGTTCGTCAGGTGTCGGGTTGCCCCGCTTCAGCGCCATTCTCACCCGATGTGGGACTTGCTCACCAGTCAGGACAACATGAGGGTTCAGGAGGAGGGGATCCCTCTTGCTGCGTGGCAGACGGTGCTCACGATCCTATCCGGCGTCCCTCTGCCGGATGAGATGCCCAAGAAAAGCTGCATGTTGTACCGCTGTGAGAACAAGGTTACCTTTGCCGCGACCATCCCTTCCTTTGATGAGTGGGGGATGCGCCCAACTGTCTTGGAGGGGCCCCGCGAGAATCCCATCATCGTGGTCCCATTCTTCTCCGCCGGTGACGAGCTTGCCCCTGGTGATGGTGCGGGGGAGCGAGCGGCGACGGGTGTCGGCTGCTCAGATGTTGAGGAGCACATGCCGAGCAGTGATCCGGGGCGTCGTCCTCGGGAGCTTGCGACGCCCCTCCTGAGGCGCCAGTCGTTGGCGAGATGTGGCATGTGACTCCCGAGGCCAAGGCTCCAGGGGCCTCGGGAGGTCACATCGAGAAAGAGCCAGGCTGTTTGCCGCAGCCAGGCTCCCCTAAGGCTATCCCTCTTGGTTCCTCTTCGGCTCCGCGGCGCTCCGGCCGTCACGTCCAGTGCTTCGGTCGCCTTTGCATGGACTTCGAGGAGCTCCATAAGAGGAAGCGATCCCCCAGCGGCAGCAACATTTTCGGGCCACTGAAGCGACGGAAGTACGTCGCCGTCGACGAGTAAGTACCTTCTCTTGGTGATCTTCTATGTGCTGCCTTCCCTTCCTGACGAATGCCCCCTCAGGTCCCCTTCTTCTAAGGCCGTGAAATCTCCAGAGAAGCATCTCCCTCTCGTCGCATCACACTCGCCAAGCTCCAGTGCTTCAGGCTCGGACGCTGCCCACGGCATGGGGTCAATCTCGGGAGCTGGTCTGTCATCAAGGCGCCCCGAGCTTGCGCCTCCGCCGTCCTTTCTGCGCAGCCTTGCTCGAAGTGCAGCAGCCGTGCCAATGGCTCCTCCCTTGGTCACAGTTCGTAGGTGGCTAGCCTCGATGCTGGAGCTTAGCGGGCCTTGCTCGGTTCGGGCCCCTCGCGAGGGTCTGCTGTCGCCTGGGGTCGCACTGACCCCCAGCCCCCAGCCAGGAGATGGAGCGCCACTTGATGCTCGACCCGCAGCCCCCGAGGCGGAGGACGAGATGGGCCGAGCGTTCGCGCTCGAGCGCGGGAGCAGCATGGTCTGCCACGAGCTCTTCCAGGAGGCGATGGGCGCGATGAACCGTCTCGGTGAAGAGCTTGCCGGTGTCGACTCGCGTCTTGAGGCTGAAGGTCTTCGGTTGGTGGAGGAGCAGCGCAAGCTGCGAGTGGCCATCAACCCTAGTCGTTATCATTGCGACCTCAAGAACGCGAAGGTTGAGGCGTCCCTCAGGATTGCCAATGAGGCCCGCTCGCGAGCCTTGGAGGAAGCTCACGAGGCCGATCGCCGCCGCGAAGCTACGGAGGAGCACGCGTGGGAGCTCCAGGCCTGGAGCACGTCCCTTGAGCAGCAAGTCGAGGCGCGCGGGGCCGCCCTTGCGTCAGTGAGGGGGACACCTACGGAGGATGAGGAGGTCCGGCGGCGCGAGGAGGCGTTGGCCCTGGAGGCCATGGAGCGCAGCCTCGAGCTCGAGCGACTGGAGACGAGGGAGCGTCAAGTCGCTCAAGCTGAAGACACCGTCGGGGCCTGCGAGGCCAGAGTCGAGGAGGAGGTCGATCATCGTGTGGCCGTGGTTCGTGCTGATCTGGAGGGCAGGTACGGCCTGAGGCTGGAGCTCGCCGGACAGGAGGGTGCGGGCAGGGCTGCCGCCCTCAGGTCCAGGTTGGACAAGGCCGAAAGACGTGCGGAGGCTACCACCGCCACCCTGGTTTCGGCACGGGCGGACCTGGCCTCCACCCGCGCCGAGCTCCTTTCCCTTCGGAGGCGAATTGATGACGCCGAGGCCGTCGCTCGACAAAACAGTGAAGAAGTGCTCCAGCGCCGAACGCTGGAGCGTGAGCATGCCCCTATGCTTCAAGACCTTCGGAACAAGGCCAACACCGCCTTGGGCTATATCTGCGACGAGAACGCCCCGACCCCTCACTCGAGTGACTATGCCAGCCACTTGACCTTCTTCACTGAGGTGGTGACGCGCCTGGAAGCTCAATCTGCCAGAGCTCGGCAGCTTGTGGAGGAGAGGGGTCGTGGCCTGCTTCAGCGCGCCTTCTCCCATGTCTTTAGCCACCTCCTGAACACCGACCCCAACTTCGACTTTGATGCCGCCATTGCTCCAGTGCCCATTGTCGTCCGGGGCGAATTGGCGCGTTGGGTAGAGGACCATGTCGACGCATTGGTCAGGGCCTTCACCTCGGAGAACAATGGGGTGGTGGTCGTCGCGGATGAAGGTGATGTGGTCAATGACGGCGATGGGGGCGTCGCCGACGGTGGCCACGATTTCGACGGAGACGATGATGATGCGAGTGACGCGTCTGTGAACGATGCAGTGAGCGATGTCTCTGGCTGATCCCATATTCTCCTGTCGTTTTATTCTGCACGCAAAACTCGGGCGTGGCCCTTGGAAAACTTGTAAGATCATTTTGAGAGGGGAAGCCCCTTGTGTAAGCAAATTGCAATTTTTACTTTCCTATGCGATGTGGGTATGTGCCCTTGCGAGCTCATGCAGCTGGGGGTGAGTCTCCAGACGTGGTTTACCTTAGTCAGCGCTGACTTAGGGCTGGGTCATGAGGCAACGAGTTCCTGAGCATCCTGCGGAGCTTATCGCCCCGTTTGAGAGGGGCCCGCAAGGGGTGAGCACCAGGCATAGTGCTAGCGCGTGCTCTGCGCGGTCCGGCTCGCGAGGAGCTTGCGAGGGAAAGGCGACGGACGTGAGTCCCAACCAAACGAGATCCAGAAGGCGAAAAACGGCTCGAACGAGAAAAGGCACCCCCGCGCGCAACGATAAAAATTCAGCTTCAACTTAAGTCCAGAATCAGAAAGCAAAGCCACAGAAAGAAAGATCCAAAGCAAAAGGCCGCGTCCGGCACCTAGTCTAGTCTTCGGGTCTTCAAGTCTTCTCACCAGCGCGGAGGTAAGTGTTGTCCACTAGGCGTGGGAGGGAGCACCAGGGCCTGAGGTCGGCGCTCCTGAGACTCCGGGGCGTGTACAGCCCCAACTCATTATTACGTGAGAGTGTCACGGGCGGCGAGCTTCACAGGCACCGGGCCTTCTTCATAGGTACCGGCCTTGCTTCATATCGCTAGACGAGGGCCCCGCCTTGCGCCACTCTTGACCTCCTTTGAGCCGGCCAGAGACCAGGACGACACAAAGGAGGGAAAGAGGACGCCAGCGGTTCCCTCGGTGACCACGGGTCCTCTGCCGGGGGAAGGGTCGTTGAAGCCACCCCGGCAGAGGGCCTACCTTCGGGTGTCCCCTGGTTTCACGTGCCTTGGGGAGGGGCCCTGCTCCTGGCCCCCTCTCAGCGGCCCCCAGTGTGTCTCCCTTGTTGAGACGGGTGCCGCCGTGCCGGGGTCATCGATCGGTGCTGCAACCTGATCCATCTGCAGCCCATGGTTAGCATAAGCCTGCTCCTGAGAGGTTAGCGGTACCCTGTGGTTGCTGTCGTCAGCGCGATCGTTGTGGTTCTCCGCTAGCTCTTGGAAGGCTTCGGCTCCTAGCAGACCTTCCCCCCAATCTTCTCCAACGAATGAGCCGATGTTCTCCTCCTCCGGTGCGTACCCTTGGTTCACCATGCGGGGCACGTAGGCCTCCGGGGCCGCCACCCCGAACACCTCGCCGTGGTGCCCAACGCTCCATGTTGCTCCACCCATGATGGCGTCCTGGGATGATAATATGGCATTCGGCCGGGATCATGGGGGGTGACGCTTGCGCTCGTGCCTGTCAAGGGCGGCAGGGGGCGGAGCCCCCTACGCTGCCAGCCGTGCTGATGTTGACGAAGCCCCCGGGCATAGTCGATGCTGCGAAGATGTGGTGAGGCTCGCCGCGCGACCTTGCATTGGCCTGGGGGGAGTCGATAGCAGAAAGGTGGCGCTCCCGATGCTGCTATGTCCATCAGCTCAGCAACATGCTCAAGCAGCGTGTCCCGGCCGCTCTCCATCAGCCTGCATCGCAGCAGCTCCCTTGCCACTGTGAGTGCCGCCCGCATGTTCGCTTGCTCCCGCCGTGAGTGCAGCGCCGTTGCTGCGGCGTGACTCGCTGCTCTCTCCATGGCTCGTGCTTGCCGTGGGGTGAGGGTGGATGATGCTTGGCCGCGCTATCCGTGCCCGGTGGAGCTTGGTGGCACCCCGACCGCTCGGGGTGCGGGGTCGAGATCTTCATGGGCAGGCGGCGCCATCCGGGCCGGCCAGGCTGCCCAGCGGTCGGATCCGGCCCTTGGGTCGCCAGACATCATAGCCGGCGAACGTCGAAGAGGTGATTGGCGGAGAAGAAGCTCCGGCGACCCCCTACACGGCGCGCCAAATGTCGAGATGTGGGGTTCCGGCAAACCCTTAAGGTTTGAACACTGGGGTGCGCGCGAAGTCTTTCCCTCCAACCGATCTACGCTCTAGCTCGCTAAGATCTTGCGGACGAACTCGACGAACTCACAACATAGAAGGACACGGGGTTTATACTGGTTCGGGCCACCGTTGTGGTGTAATACCCTACTATAGTGTGGTGGTGGTGGATTGCCTCTTGCGCTGACGATGAACCATACAAGGGAAGAACGGCCTCCTGAGGTTGAGGTGTTCTTGAGCTCGGTGAGCCTGTGTGTGGGGGGGTTGTCTCTCCCTTTTCTCTAAGGTGGTGGATAGTCCTATTTATAGAGGCCCTGGTCCTCTTCCCAAATATCGAGCGGGAAGGGAGCCAACAATGGCGGGCTAATTTGAAGGGGGGCAGCTAGTACAAGCTATCCTGACAAAAGTAGTCTTCGCCTGCACAAAGTTCTGGTGGTGACGTTGTTCTGGGCTCCACGATGACCTCCATCTTGCAGTCCATGGTCTTGATCTTGTTGCACCGAAATGGCAACCTTTGCCTAAGGCCTCGGTACTCTACGGCCGCGCTTGCCCCCTTTGCACCAAAGAGGAAACAAGGACGCTGTGCGCGCCGGCGCCCGCATGGCGCCCGCCTGGTGTCGATCGTCACGGCTCACGTCACGAGAGCCTCATGAGGTTCGCCTCACCTTGATATCTCCGCTCCTCGTGAGCCTGCCTAGCTAGGCCACTCCAGAGGAGGTCTTGCGTCGTCCGCCTCACGAGGCTTGGCCCCTCGCGAGGGTCTTGGGCGCTTTGTTGGTGAAGATGGGACATACGGCCTGCTGGCTCAGCCACGCCGCGGGCCGCAGGCAGGCAAGTCTGGGGACCCCCGTTCCCAGAACTCCGACTAATACTTATGATGAAACTACTTCTATGCTTGATACTATTGTGCCACTTGGTGAATTTCTTGATGAACAACTTGCTAGGGTTAGAGAGAGTGAAAATATTGAATCTGGTAATATTGATGAAAGTGATGATGCTTCCCCTAATAAATATGAATCGCCTGTTATTCCTGAGGTTTATGTTTTTGAAAAAGGAGCTGCTTTGGCTATTTTAGCTTGCAAAGATAGATACGAACTCAAGAGGTTATTAGCTAAATGGAAGCAACAATCTCTTAATGCTAGAATGAAACCTGACCCTGCTTTTGCTACTTCACCTATCTGTGTTATTGATAAGGATTACGAATTCTCTGTTGATCCTGATATAATTACTTTGGTTGAATCTGATCATTTTCATGGCTATGAATTTGAAACTGTTGTGGCACATCTTACTAAATTAAATGATATAGCCACCCTGTTCACTAATGATGAGAGAACTCGTTACTTTTATAACCTTAGAATATATCCATTCTCATTAAAGGGTGATGCTAAGATATGGTTTAATTATCTTGATCCTGGTTGTGTGCGTAGTCCCTAGGATATGATTTATTACTTCTCTGCTAAATATTTCCCAGCTCATAAGAAACAAGCTGCCTTAAGGGATATATATAATTTTGTTCAAATTGAAGAAGAGAGTCTCCCACAAGCTTGGGCGAGGCTTCTCAAGTTACTTAATGCTTTGCCTGATCATCCTCTTAAGAAAAATGAAATACTTGATATCTTTTATAATAGACTAACCGATGCTTCGAGGATTACCTGGATAGTTGTGCTGGTTCTGTTTTCAGGGAAAGAACACCGGATGAAGCTGAAATTCTATTGAATAATATGTTGACAAATGAAAATAATTGGGCACTTCCTGAGCCTATTCCTAAACCAACTCCGAAGAAAAGAGGTGTTCTTTTTCTCAGGCCTGAAGATATGCAAGAGGCAAAGAACTCTATGAAAGAAAAAGGTATTAAAGCTGAAGATGTTAAGAATTTACCTCCTATTGAAGAAATACACAGTCTTAATTTACCGCCTATTGAAGAAACATATGATCTTGATAACCCGACACAGGTAGTAAAGGTAAATTCTCTCTATAGGTATGATAAAGCTGAAATCTCATTTACTAAGTTTGCTAGCCCATGCTTAGATGAGTTTGATAAATTTATGGTTAAGCAAGAAGACTTCAATGCTTATTTCGCTAGACAGTTGAAATACAATTCAAATATGCTTGAACACTTGGGTGATTATATGGCTAATGTCAAAGGTGAACTTAAACTTATTAGTAAACATGCTTCTATGGTTACCACTCAAGTAGAACAAGTACTTCAAGCTCAAAATGATTTTCTCAATGAATTGAATAGTAAGAATAATGATAATGATGTTAGAGTTATGACTAGAGGTGGTAGAATGACTCAGGAACCTTTGTATCCTGAAGGCCACCCTAAGAGAATTGAGCAAGATTCTCAGAGAAATAATATAGATGCACCTAGTCCTTCTAAAAGGAAGAAAACGAAAAATGATAGGACTTTGCATGCTTCTAGTGAACCTGTTATTGATACACCTGAGAATCCGAATGATATTTCTATTTCTGATGCTGAAATACAATCTGGTAATGAACCTGAAACTAGTGATAATAATAATGTTCATGATGATGCTCAACCTAGTAATGATAATGACATAGAAATTGAACCTGCTGTTGATATTGATAACCCACAAACGGAGAATCAACGTTATGATAAGAAAGACTTTGTTGCTAGGAAAAATGGTAAAGAAAGAGAACCATGGGTTCAGAAACCCATGCCTTTTCCTCCCAAACCATCCAAGAAAAAGGATGATGGGGATTTTGAGCGCTTTGCTGAAATGATTAGACCTATCTTTTTGCGTATGCGATTAACTGATATGCTTAAAATGAATCCTTATGCTAAGTATATGAAAGAAATTGTTACAAATAAGAGAAATATACCGGAAGCTAAAATTTCCACCATGCTTGCTAATTATACTTTTAAGGGTGGAATACCAAAGAAACTTGGATATCCAGGAGTACCCACTATACCATGCTCCATTAAAAGAAACTATGTTAAAACTGCTTTGTGTGATCTTGGAGCCGGTGTTAGTGTTATGCCTCTCTCTTTATATCTTAGGCTTGATTTGAATAAGTTGACACCTACTGAAATATCTTTGCAAATGGCTGATAAATCAACTGCTATACCTGTCGGTATTTGTGAGGATGTGCATGTTGTAGTTGCAAACATTACTATTTTAACGGACTTTGTTATTCTTGATATTCCCGAGGACGATAGTATGTCTATTATTCTTGGAAGACCCTTTTTGAATACTGCAGGGGCTGTTATTGATTGCACTAAAGGCAATGTCACTTTTCATGTTAATGGTAATGAGCATACGGTACACTTTCCAAGGAAACAACCTCAAGTTCATAGTATCAACTCTATTGGAAAAATTTCATCGATTATATTTGGAGGTTTTGAATTTCCTCTTCCTACTATCAAGAAGAAATATGATATTCTTATTATTGGGGATGTGCATATCACCGTTGAGGTAACATAGTGTTATTCGAAATTTCTCCGGTTCCATGTTATTCAGAATGAGTTCATTAACAAGACTTGATCAACCTTGTTAGTGGATTCCTTTTGATGAGCATGAGATGGATGAAACTAGAAGGCACAACCTTCTGTTACCCTCCTTTTACTTTCTGTTATTTATATTAAATAAAATAAAAATAGTATTTTTCTCTCTGTTATCTGAATTATCCGTGCAATATAAAAATACCCCGAAAATAAAAGTTCTCCAAATGCCCTGAAATTTAAATATGATTTTTTCTGAAATATTTGAGAATATTTGGCACTGAGAAAACAGCAGGAGGGGCATCCGCCTGGCCACGAGGGTGGAGGGTGCGCCCTACCCCCCTGGGCGCGCCCCCCTGCCTCGTGGGCCCACGGTGGCCCTCCTCCACTTATTCCTGCACCCACACACTTCTTCTTCCTCCCACAAACACGAATATCCAGCTCAAGCACGAGTTCTAGCTCATTTTGCTGCGATTTTCGATCTCCTTGCTCAAAGCACCTCTCACTAAACTGCTTGGGGGAATTGTTCCTTGGTATGTGACTCCTCCAGTGGTCCAATTAGTTTTGGTTCTAGTGCTTTATTCATTGCAAATTTCTGCTGCTTAGGTGACCCTGTTCTTGAGCTTGCATGTCAAATTTATATGGCCAAAGTAGTTCTAATGCATGATATAGGCTCTAGGCACTTGTAGGAGTTGTTGCTATCAATTTTGTTGAGCTTGGTTCACTTTCATTTGAAGTTACTAAAAATTTCAGAATTTTTCAGAAAATAATGAAGAGATTTTTGAGGGGCTCATCGAGCCGAAGCTCGAAGGAAAAGCAAAATGAAAAAGCAGAGAAGCCCAAGTATAATCTGCCTCGCATCGCGGAGGTTCGGTCGTGTGAATGGCCTTCCGATGATTTCTTGAGAGCAGCCGGGATTTATGATGATTTTTATGAATTGGCTGAGAATGCAGGCCTCACCGCTTTCCTCCACGACCAACGCGACCAGTATCTCTTACTCACCAATATCTTTGTGCAAAACTTTCATTTCCATGCTAGGAGCTCACCACCTACGGTGGAGGTTTATTTATCTGATGAGCATAAGGAGATGTTAATTTATGATTTTTGTCGGGTTTGGTTGATCCCTTTGAGGGCACGATAGAGGAACCACATCGCGGCGATGTGGATGGATTTATTGATACCATCACTGTAGGGGAAACGAGGAAGGTTTCCGATGCACGAATCACTAGCATACATTTTCATGTTTTACGCTACTTTGCAATATTTGCTAGTCGTTGCTTAATTGGTCGCGGAAACTGTGGAAACCTTAGTGTTCCTGATATTATTATTTTGTTCCACAGTTTATTCTCTGATAACTCTGTTAGTATGGGCGGTATTCTTGCTAAACGGTTAAGTCTGAACCGTACAAAGGGCCCCATCTTTGGAGGCATCTATGCTTCATGTCTAGCTGCACATTTTAACATACCTATTAGGCATTATGAGAAGGAAGAAAAATTGTTGCCCACTGTTTATCTAGATTATAAAAGTATGGTGGCACACGATTTTATTGTTAAGAATAGGGAAGGGGAGCTTAAATACAAATTGTTCTTTCATAAACATCATCCTGATACTATTACCCTGCCTACTCCTTCCTTGTTTGATTTATCTGCAGGCCAGTACCTTGTTCCGTTAGAGGCTATTCACGCCTATCGGAACCCTACATCAGCCATAGAGTCAGAGTTGGAACCACAAGTTGATCCTCCACGACAGTCTAATTACCATTGGGATCCGGAAATGATTGCCAACCAGTGGTAGTCAGAGTCTTCTTCTTCTCAGTACGACCCCAACTATTATTATGGATATCCACCAGGCCAACCGTGGCCATAGACCAACTTAGGCCAAAAGCCTAAGCTTGGGGGAGTACGTATTTCTCACCGACATTATATTCATGTTCACACACTCATTGCTAGATGTCGGTGCTCATACTTTTTCATTGTATCATCCATGCTAGTTTATTTTACTTTTTATGCTTTCTTCTTGTGTGTTTAATAAACCTTAAGAAACACCAAAAAAATAGTTGTAGCTTTTAATTAGTTTACTTTCCGTGCTTGTAGTAGTAATTAAAAAGAAAACCCAAAAAGATTTCCTGTTCTTCTTTTGCTTGTTGGGAGCTTTCCCGTGTAAATAGTTTTTTCTTTTCTTTTCTTTTCTTTTCTTTGAGGGTCAATAGGAGAAGACCATGATTAAATTGTTGAAGTAGCTCTTATATGCATTATTGTTGATCTGACAAAAGAGCCCATATTGCCTTGTCTTCTCCTGTTTATTGAATGCTTGCAGATTCCATCTTAGTCCAATGCACGTGCATTATTATTATTATCCACATCGTTCGGTCGTGCAAGTGAAAGGCAATTATGATGATATATGATGGACTGACTGAGATGAGAAAAGCTGGTATGAACTCGACCTCTCTTGTTTTTGTAAATATGATTACTTCATCGTTCCTGGTTCAGCCTATTATGAATAAACATGTTTGCAATGACAACTAGAGATCAGAGTTTATTGTGTCATGCTTGATTAGCTAGAAGCTTATAATTGTTTACCTTGCGTGTCAACATGCTATTAAAATGGTTGTGATGTGGTATGATAGGGTGGTATCCTCCTCTGAATGATTTAAGTGACTTGACTTGGCGCATGTTCATGCATGTAGTTGAAACAAAATCAACATAGCCTTCACGATATTTATGTTCATGGTGGATTATATCCTACTCATGCTTGCATTCGGTGTTGATTAATTTTAATGCATGTTCATGATTGTTGTCGCTCTCTAGCTGATTGCTTCCCAGTCTTTTGCTACCCTTCACCTGTGCTAAGCGGGAATACTGCTTGTGCATCCAACTCCATAAAACTGTAAAGTTATTCCATATGAGTCCACCATACCTACC
Source organism: Triticum monococcum (assembly GCA_034509565.1). Classification (NCBI taxonomy): domain Eukaryota; kingdom Viridiplantae; phylum Streptophyta; class Magnoliopsida; order Poales; family Poaceae; genus Triticum; species Triticum monococcum. The sequence continues at coordinate 683,434,312 of CM067842.1, forward strand.
TATATACGGTATCTACCTGCCGTTCCAAGTAAATTTGTATGTGCCAAACTCTAAACCTTCAAATAAATATCATGTTTTGTATGCTCAAATAGCTCATGTATCAACTAGGGCTGTCCGTATCTTCCATGTTAGGCGGGTTATTCTCAAGAGGAGTGGACTCCGCTCCTCACTCACGAGAAAGTGGCTGGTCACCGGGATGCCCAGTCCCATGCTTTATGCAAACTAAATCAAAATAATTGCAAACAAAACTCCCCCTGGGACTCTTGTTAGTTGGAGGCACTCGTTGTTTTGAGCAAGACATGGATTGATGCCTGTTGGTGGAGAGGGAGTATAAACTTTACCATTATGTTTGGGAACCGCCTATAATGTGTGTCGCATGGAAGATATCGCCATCTCTTGGTTGTTACATTGACATTGAAAGTATACCGCTCAAAATATTATTCATCTCTCTTTTAAAACCGAGCTCTGGCACCTCTAAAAATCCTTGCTTCCCTCTGCAAAGGGCCTATCTATTTACTTTTATGTTGATTCATCATCCTATTATTAAAAAGCACCAGTTGGAGAGCACCGCTGTCATTTGCATTCATTACTATTAGTTTACATTGAGTATGACTTGACTGGATCTCTTTTACTATGAATTACAATGTCTAGTCAGTCCTTTATCTTTAAAGGTGCTCTGCATTTATTTTTTGCAGTCTCGGACAGGGCTAGCGAGATACCATCTTGTTATATCCTATTATGATTTTTTTTAGAAGTGTTGTCATCCGAGATTTATTATTATTGCTTGCTAGTTGATTATGCCATTGATATGAGTAAACATGAGACCCATGTGTTATTGTGAATATGGTTAGTTCATAATCTTTGCTGAAAACTTGAATGCTGGCTTTACATATTTACAACAACAAGAGCAAACAGAGTTTGTAAAAAAAATTCTTTATCACTTTCAGTTTGTCAACTGAATTGCTTGAGGACAAGCAAAGGTTTAAGCTTGGGGGAGTTGATACGTCTCCGTCGTATCTACTTTTCCAAACACGTTTGCCCTTGTTTTGGACTCTGACTTGCATGATTTGAATGGAACTAACCTGGACTGACGCTGTTTTCAGCAGAATTGCCATGGTGTTATTTATGTGCAGAAACAAAAGTTCTCGGAATGACCTGAAACTTCACAGAACATCTTTTCAGAAATAATAAAAAATCCTTGCAAAAGATGAAGACCAGGGGGCCCACACCCTAGCCACGAGGGTGGGGGCGTGCCTGCCCCCTAGGGCGCGCCCCCTACCTCATGGGCCCCCTGGAGCTCCTCCGACCTCAACTCCAACTCTATATATTTGCTTTCGGGGAGAAAAAATCAGAGAGAAGGATTCATCACGTTTTACGATACAGAGCCACCACAAGCCCTAAAACCTCTCAGGAGGGCTGATCTGGAGTCCGTTCGGGGCTCCGGAGAGGGGAATCCGTCGCCATCGACATCATCAAGCATCCTCCATCACCAATTTCATGATGCTCACCGCTGTGCATGAGTAATTCCATTGTAGGTGTAGCGACCAGACCTCAAACAGTCTGATCTCTGTGCTCCGGTGTCATCCCTGGATCGGTAATGCTGACACCACACAGTACTCGGAGGATTTATAACAGAGTAGCAATCACACACTTATTACATCGAGTGTCTCAAAAGAGAACTTTTTACAATAAATATGTCTTAAGGCCATCTAATAACGATAACAGTGGAAGGCTTGGAAGATAAGTGAGTCCATCAACTCCAACGGCATCACTGAGTATAGAACCACGACCTAAAAACTCCTTAATCGTCGTCTGAAAAGTCTGCAACATTAACGTTGCAGCCTGAAAACAGGTCAGCACATGGAATATGCTGGCAATGTAACACATAGAGAGTAATGGAATGAAACAACTATACTATATGCATATTTGGCTGGTGGAAAGCTCTATGGTTACAGTTTTGCGTAAAGCCAATTTTTCCCTACTTCAAAGGAATAATTTTATTTAACTATCATGGTGGTTGTTAAACATTGAGAATGGTTGACAGCATTCTCAATCCCAATTAAGCATCATCATTAAACATAACCCAACAAAATTAATTTAGAGTAACATGTTGAGATTCACATGAAAATCCAAGTACTACATACTCAAGATGTCCATAATCGGGGACACGTCTAACCATGATTAGTTTATTACACTCTGCAGAGGTTTGCGCACTTTTCCCCACAAGACTCGATCGCCTCCGTTTGGTTTCTCGCACTACAGGGTGTTTGAGAAGACGGATGACCGAGACATAGTCTTTCAGAAGTGCTAGCACCTTACGATCGAGTAGACCGTACCACCTACATCCCCTACATCTGCTAGTCTACCACTGTAAGAGTTCGCACGACTTAGTCAACTATGCTAGAGCCCATAATAGCTTGTGGCTGCACACGGAAGTTTCTAGTATGAATAGTCCCATGATCCCTTTGAGCCTAGGTGGCGGTCCAAAAGAAAACAGGCAAGTCCTGGAATACCCAGGTGCCTCAATCCACCCAGATGTGTGTTTAAGTTGCGACCTTAGATAAACCATTAATTAACAAAACTCACATCTTTCATGGATATCACTCACCCAATCCACGTCTACTAGCATAACATGGCATAATAAGCAAACGTAGAAGTAACTCCCAAAGGTTTGATAATAAACAGGTAATAGGTACTGCCTCATCTACTTCCCATCCCACAATTTAATTAGATCCTAATCATGCAATGTGTGAGGATTGATCTAATGCAATAAAACTGGGTAGTAGAAAAAGGTATGATCAAAGTGTTACTTGCCTTGCTGATGATCCGCGAAACCTAACGATTTAAAGTAACAGGCGGCGCACTCCCGGTATTCTATCACAGACAAACAAACAAGCGAACAATAAATACTCATCTAATGCACAGGTAAAACTCAAATAAGAGATCTAACCAGAAGATTCAACTTAAGAACTCTGGTTGGCAAAAAGAATCAAATCGAACGAAGCAACGAAAGTCAAACGGCGAAAGAAAAAAACTTTGTTCTAGTAATCTGGATCTAGGGCAAATTTTACAGTAGCAAAAACTTGTTTAAGTTGGTTAAACGAATAGAGGGTTTCGAGACGAAACTCTAGGCGCTTGAATTGCCTGATTCTGACAAACGAGCGAAAAGTTAAACTAAAACGAAAATCGGATCAGGAATCACGATCAGAGAAATCGCGGATTTAATCCGAGAAAAAGAAAAACGAAGAACGCCGACTTTTTTTTCTTTTTTTTCTTTTTTTCAGCACGGAAATCGAGGCGCGACGAACCTCGGGCGGCGGGATCGTCGTCGGCGGCGGCTCCGGCGGCACGCGTGGATCGAGGCGGAGCTGATGGGCTGGGGCGGCTCGGGGCGGCGCTATTTAAAGGCTGCCCCCGGGCGGTGTCCCGCTCGGGTACGGCCCGAAGTCGGTTCGTTTTTTTAATTATTCCGTTCGGAAGAAAAATAAAAAGAAATACTAAACGGACTCCAAAAATTTCGAAATAAATTTTCATGGGCTTCTAAAATCAAGCCGCACAAGGTGAACATTTATTTGGGCCCTAAATGCAATTTTGAAAAACGCACATTTTTTCTAAATTCAAATAAAACACCAAAAAACTCCGAAATAAAATCTTATTTGATTTTATTATTAAATCCTCAATATTTCTTTATTTTGGGAAAGTCATTTTATTCCCTCTCTCATATTTTTGTAATAGAAATAGACGATAAAATAAATAAAATCAAATGATCCTATTCTCAAAATTTGAGAAAACTCAAATATGAAAATAACGAAATCCCCGACTCTCTTCGTGGGTCCTTGAGTTGCGTAGAATTTCTAGGATCAACCAAAATGCAAAATAAAATATGATATGCAGTGATGATCTAATGTATAACATTCCAAATTGAAAATTTGGGGTGTTACAAACCTACCCCCCTTAAGACGAATCTCGCCCTCGAGATTCGGGTTGGCTAGAAAATAGGTGAGGGTGGTCTTTGAGCAAATCTTCCTCTCGCTCCCAGGTGGCTTCATCCTCCGTGTGGTGGCTCCACTGAACTTTGCAAAACTTGATAACCTTGTTGCGAGTGACTCGACTGGCAAACTCGAGAATCTTAATTGGTTTCTCCTCGTACGTCAAATCGTTATCCAACTGAATAGTTTCCAAAGGCACTGTGTCTGTCAACGGTATGTCAGCCATCTCCGCGTGACATTTCTTTAACTGAGAAACGTGGAACACATCATATACTCCTGGTAATCCTTCGGGCAATTCCAACTTGTAGGCCACTTCTCCCATACGCTCCAAAACTCGATATGGTCCTACAAATCGTGGCGCTAACTTCCCTTTAACTTCAAAACGCTTTGTTCCTTGAAGTGGAGATACTCGAAGATAAGCTCTATCTCCGACTTCATAAACTGTCTCCTTGTGTTTAGCATCTGCATAACTTTTTTGTCTGGACTGGGCTATCTTGAGCCTATCACGAATCAACTTCACCTTCTGTTCAGACTCCTTAATCAAGTCAGGTCCAAACAACTGGCGGTCTCCAACTTCGTCCCACGACAACGGTGTCCTGCACCTCCTTCCGTACAAGGCTTCGAAAGGGGCCATCTTCAAGCTGGTTTGGTAACTGTTGTTGTAAGAGAACTCTGCATATGGCAAATTGTCATCCCAACTAGATCTGTAATCTAGCGCACAAGCTCTCGGCATATCCTCCAAAATCTGATTTACTCTCTCGGTCTGTCCATCTGTCTGTGGATGAAAAGTTGTACTGAATTCTAGCCTGGTACCCAAAGTTTCGTGCAACTGCTTCCAGAACTTTGAGGTAAACAGGGTTCCTCTATCCGATACGATACTCCTCAGAACTCCATGCAGACATACGATCCTGGTCATGTATATCTTCGCCAACTTAGCACTGGTGTAAGTGGTCTTTACTGGGATGAAATGAGCTACTTTCGTCAATCGATCGACTACAACCCAAATTGAGTCATAGCCTGAACATGTTCTGGGCAATCCCGTGATAAAATCCATGCCTAACTTATCCCACTTCCATTTGGGTATCGGCAATGGTTGTAACAGTCCTGCTGGCTTCTGATGTTCTGCCTTTACTCTCTGACATACATCACAAACTGCTACGTACTCCGCAATATCCTTCTTCATTCCGGTCCACCAGAAGATATCCTTCAAATCGCAATACATCTTGGTATTTCTTGAGTGAATTGAATATGGTGAATCGTGTGCCTCTTGCAGTATCAACTTCCTGATCTCCGGGTCATTGGGCACGTAAACACGGTCTTCAAACCATAGGGTATCGTGCTCATCCTGACGAAATCCTTTAGCTTTTCCTTTACTCAGTTTCTCCTTTATAGCGGCAATCTCTTTGTCAGCTTTCTGAGCTTCCCTGATTTTATCCATCAAAGTTGACTGAATCTCCAATGCTGCTACATAGCCTCTCGGAACTATTTCCAAACATAGTTCATGAAGATTTTCTGCTAACTCCTGGGGTATTTCTCCCGTCATTAACGTATTGACATGGCTCTTACGGCTTAATGCGTCAGCTACTACATTAGCCTTTCCGGGATGATAATGCAATTTCATATCATAATCCTTGATAAGCTCCAACCATCTCCTTTGTCTGAGATTCAACTCCTTCTGTGTGAAAATGTACTTCAAACTCTTATGATCCGTGTACACCTCACAATGATTTCCAATGAGGAAATGTCTCCATGTCTTCAAAGCATGCACTATGGCTGCTAACTCCAAATCATGCGTAGCATAATTTAACTCGTGAGGCTTCAGTTGTCTTGAGGCATACGAAACAACTCTCCCTTCCTGCATAAGCACTGCTCCAAGTCCTCGACGTGAAGCGTCGCAATACACCTCATAATCCTTGGTCTGGTCTAGCAAAATCAACACTGGTGAGGTAACCAAACGTTTCTTCAACTCCTGGAAACTAGCCTCACACTCCTCCGTCCATATGAACTTGGTATCTTTCTTTAATAATTCCGTCATAGGCTTCGCAATCTTTGAGAAATTCTCAATAAATCTCCGGTAGTATCCTGCGAGTCCAAGAAAACTCCGGATCTCTCCAACTATTGTTGGGGCTTCCCACTTGATCATGTTATCAACTTTAGTGGGGTCAACTGCTATACCTTCTCCAGATATAATGTGTCCGAGGAATCCTACTTCCTTCAACCAAAACTCACATTTGCTGAACTTGGCATATAATTGATGTTCTCTGAGCTTTCCAAGTACTAAACGCAAGTGCTCCTTATGCTCCTCTTCATTCTTCGAGTAAACCAAGATATCATCAATGAACACTACGACGAACTTATCCAAAAAATCCATAAACACTTTGTTCATCATGTTCATAAAATAGGCAGGTGCGTTAGTCAGACCAAATGACATAACGGTATACTCGTACAACCCATACCTGGTGGTAAAAGCTGTCTTCGGAATATCCTGTTCTCTAATCTTCAACTGCTGGTATCCTAATCGCAGATCGATCTTGGAAAATACCTTAGCTCCTTGCAATCGATCAAACAGATCGTTGATCATTGGTAGTGGGTACTTGTTTTTCATCGTTACTTCATTCAATCCTCGATAATCAACAACCATCCTTAACGATCCATCCTTCTTCTCCACTAGTAGTACTGGCGATCCCCAAGGTGAAGAACTTGGGCGAATATATCCCTTATCCAGTAACTCCTTAATCTGCTTCTTAACTTCCACCAAATCCTTTGCTGGCATCCTATATGGTCTCTTTGATATCGGCCTTGTGCCTGGCAATAGCTCAATCAAAAACTCAATATCTCTATCCGGTGGCATGCCTGGCAACTCCTCTGGAAATACATCAGGGAAATCCCTTACCACTGGTACTTCCTCCTGCACAACTCCTGTTAGGAAATTTACTTGAGTCCTCTTTGGCACATGCCGGGATACATACTTGATCCTTCTCCCTTCTGGGGTGGTAAGAAAAATTGACTTACTAGCACATTCAATATTCCCTTCATACTTTGATAACCAATCCATGCCTAATATCACATCCAATCCTTGAGATTCCAATACTATTAGGTCTGACGGAAAAACATAGTTACCAATCCTTAATGGTAACCGATCACACCATAGACTAGCCACATATTCTGCTCCGGGTGAGGTTACTAACATGGGTGACCTAAGGGCTTGGGTTGGTAGGTTATACTTATCCACAAATCCCTTTGAGATGTATGAATGTGATGCGCCAGTATCAAAAAGAACAAGTGCAGTAACTGACTTAACTAAAAACTTACCTATTACTACATCGGGCTGAGCTTCAACCTCCTCCACGCTAACGTGGTTCACCTGTCCCCTGTTGAAAGGGTTCGGCTTCTTCCCAGAACTTCCATTGCCATTTTGGCCTTCAGGACATTCATTGGCATAATGTCCGGTTTTCTGACACTTAAAACAAGTGACTTGGCTTCCTTCTTGGCTGGGGTGGATGGGTTGGTGCGGTTCTGGCCGTTGCTTCCTCCATTGCCATTTCCATTCTTGGTGCCATTGTGATTGTGCGAGCTACCTCCTCCATGGGTATGCTGAAAATGTCCTCCCGGTCTAGGGGTAAAACGTGCCTTCTGCTGAGCTCCTGAATTGTACTTCCCTTGTCCATACTTCCTTTTGCGATTCTCAATTTGCTGCTGCTTGCCTTCAATCATAAGAGCACGATCTACCAACTCCTGGTAGTTGTTGAAGGTGGCTACCATCAACTGCATGCTCAACTCATCAATCAGTCCTTCCAAAAACTTCTCCTGCTTAGCTGCATCCGTAGCGATGTCATCTGGGGCATAACATGCAAGCTTACTAAATTCCTCCACATACTGGCCAACTGTCCTTCCTCCTTGGCGCAAGTTGTGAAACTCACGCTTCTTCATGGCCATAGCTCCTGCTGAAACATGTGCAGTACGAAAAGCCTGTTGAAACTGGTCCCATGTGACAGTGTCAACTGGGAAAGTGGTTGTGAAATTCTCCCACCATTATGCTGCGGGTCCTTCTAACTGATGTGCGGCAAACTTCACCTTCTCCGCATCTGTGCATCCTGTTGTGGTCAACTCCCTAGCTGTCTTGCGGAGCCAATCATCTGCTACTATCGGCTCGGTGCTACTGGAAAACACTGGCGGATTCAGCCTAAGAAAACGGGCTAAGTGGTCAACAGGTGGTGGTGGTGGTGGGTTGTTGTTGTTGTTCCCCTGATTCTGATTCTGGGCTAGTAACTGCATCAATGTGTTCTGCTGCTGGATCAACTGGGTGAGCTCCGGTGAAATGGTAAATCTGGGGTCACTTCTCGGAGGCATCTGAGGGTTTTAGACAAGATGAGATATAAGAATAGAGGGGGTCTAAAGAGAAAACACTACCCATATGCACATGAGGCAAAACAAACAATTCACTTCAATCAATCAAACAAGGGCATACAATCAATCTATCTATGACAAAAGTGCTCGGACTACTATATTTACATGGTGGACTACTACTACTGATGAGGTGGTCTACTAGAAATATTCTACGGTTGTTGACTCCATAATATCCGCTCCTGCTTCATCAACATAGTCATCATCGCTACTATCTGCTTCCGAGTCGGTGCCATCGATGATGATGTAGTCTTCCGGGCTAATCTCCTTGGGTTCTTCATCTTCATCTACTGGTGTAGGGCCTCCCATAAATATTCCAATCTTCTTTGTTAGGTCGGCATTCTTATCCACCAATACTTCAATTTCCTCTTCATAATCTTCACGTGTAGCCTTGAGTTTTTCCTCCAGTTCCTTGATTCTAGTCTTATTCTTCTTCAGATCTATCATGTCGGCGCACATCTGGTTCTCCTGTCGTCAAATGTGCTGGTTTAACTCCTGAATAAAAGCTGCGATTGATCTATCCTTCCTGGTGCTGATCATCTCCCAGTGTTCATCTCGGCACCCACAAATCTGGTATAGTATCCTTGAGATCCTTGCGGTAGACTTCTCCAATGCGTCCCATGGCGATGTGAGCTGCCATGCTCTTTCCTAGACTCCAAGTTGGTGCATCAAAAGAAAACTCTATGGACTCAGTGACTGGCATGAACGTCCTTCCTGAAACTTGAACTTGAATCATCCAGCGCTCTTCTTCAGGTAAAGTGGCATTGTAGGTTCCGGTGAAGCTTGGTACTCCTATGTTCAGGTATCTAGTGACTTCCTTCAAGTGTCGTCCAAAGGGTGTATCTTCATTCGGTTGTGTAAACTTGTTCCTTGCATCCGCCATACTAAAGAGTAGAAAAGATGAGAGGTCAGAAGAGAAGAGAGTGAATAGTGATCTAGGTCTTTTAGCTTAGGGGTTGTGTCCTACAGTCAGCGTGTGCTCTGATACCATCTCTGTAGCGACCAGACCTCAAACAGTCTGATCTCTGTGCTCCGGTGTCATCCCTGGATCAGTAATGCTGACACCACACAGTACTCGGAGGATTTATAACAGAGTAGCAATCACACACTTATTACATTGAGTGTCTCAAAAGAGAACTTTTTACAATAAATATGGCTTAAGGCCATCTAATAACGATAACAGCGGAAGGCTTGGAAGATAAGTGAGTCCATCAACTCCAACGGCATCACCGAGTATAGAACCATGACCTAAAAAATCCTTAATCGTCGTCTGAAAAGTCTGCAACATTAACGTTGCAGCCCGAAAATGGGCCAGCACATGGAATATGCTGGCAATGTAACACATAGAGAGTAATGGAATGAAACAGCTATACTATATGCATATTTGGCTGGTGGAAAGCTCTATGGTTACAGTTTTGCGTAAAGCCAATTTTTCCCTACTTCAAAGGAATAATTTTATTTAACTATCATGGTGGTTGTTAAACATTGAGAATGGTTGACAGCATTCTCAATCCCAATTAAGCATCATCATTAAACATAACCCAACAAAATTAATTTAGAGTAACATGTTGAGATTCACATGAAAATCCAAGTACTAGATACTCAAGATGTCCATAACCGGGGACACGGCTAACCATGATTAGTTTATTACACTCTGCAGAGGTTTGCGCACTTTTCCCCACAAGACTCGATCGCCTCCGTTTGGTTTCTCGCACTACAGGGTGTTTGAGAAGACGGATGACCGAGACATAGTCTTTCAGAAGTGCTAGCACCTTACGATCGGGTAGACCGTACCACCTACATCCCCTACATCTGCTAGTCTACCACTGTAAGAGTTCACACGACTTAGTCAACTATGCTAGAGCCCATAATAGCTTGTGGCTGCACACGGAAGTTTCTAGTATGAATAGTCTCATGATCCCTTTGAGCCTGGGTGGCGGTCCAAAAGAAAATAGGCAAGTCCTGGAATACCCAGGTGCCTCAATCCACCCAGATGTATGTTTAAGTTGCCACCTTAGATAAACCATTAATTAACAAAACTCACATCTTTCATGGATATCACTCACCCAATCCACGTCTACTAGCATAGCATGGCATAATAAGCAAACATAGAAGTAACTCCCAAAGGTTTGATAATAAATAGGTAATAGGTACTGCCTCATCTACTTCCCATCCCACAATTTAATTAGATCCTAATCATGTAATGTGTGAGGATTGATCTAATGCAATAAAACTGGGTAGTAGAAAAAGGTATGATCAAAGTGTTACTTGCCTTGCTGATGATCCGCGAAACCTAACGATTCGAAGTAACAGGCGGCGCACTCCGGGTATTCTATCGTAGACAAACAAACAAGCATACAATAAATACTCATCTAATGCACAGGTAAAACTCAAATAAGAGATCTAACCAGAAGATTCAACTTAAGAACTCCGGTTGGCAAAAAGAATCAAATCGAACGAAGCAACGAAAGTCAAACGACGAAAGAAAAAAACTTCGTTCTAGTAATCTGGATCTAGGGCAAATTTTACAGTAGCAAAAACTTGTTTAAGTTGGTTAAACAAATAGAGGGTTTCGAGACGAAACTCTAGGCGCTTGAATGGCCTGATTCCGATAAACGAGCGAAAAGTTAAACTAAAACGAAAATCGGATCAGGAATCGCGATTAGAGAAATCACGGATTTAATCCGAGAAAAAGAAAAACGAAGAACGCCGACTTTTTTTCTTTTTTCGGCACGGAAATCGAGGCGCGACGAACCTCGGGCGGCGGGATCGTCGGCGGCGGCGGCTCCGGCGGCACGCGTGGATCGAGGCGGGGCTGATGGGCTGGGGCGGCTCGGGGCGGCGCTATTTAAAGGTTGCCCCCGGGCGGTGTCCCGCTCGGGTACGGCCCGAAGTCGGTTCGTTTTTTTTTAAATTATTCCGCTCAGAAGAAAAATAAAAACAAATACTAAACGGACTCCAAAAATTCCGAAATAAATTTTCACGGGCTTTTAAAATCAAGCCGCACAAGGTGAACATTTATTTGGGCCCTAAATGCAATTTTGAAAAAATGCACATTTTTCCTAAATTCAAATAAAACACCGAAAAACTCTGAAATAAAATCTTATTTGATTTTATTATTAAATCCTCAATATTTCTTTATTTTGGGAAAGTCATTTTATTTCCTCTCTCATATTTTTGTAATAGAAATAATTGACGATAAAATAAATAAAATCAAATGATCCTATTCTCAAAATTTGAGAAAACTCAAATATGAAAATAACGAAATCCCCAACTCTCTCCGTGGGTCCTTGAGTTGCATAGAATTTCTAGGATCAACCAAAATGCAAAATAAAATATGATATGCAGTGATGATCTAATGTATAACATTCCAAATTGAAAATTTGGGATGTTACAGTAGGCTTGCTGGACGGTGATGGGTTGGATGAGATTTATCATGTAATCGAGTTAGTTTTGTTAGGGTTTGATCTCTAGTACCCACTATGTTCTGAGATTGATGATGCTATGACTTTGCTATTCTTAATGCTTGTCACTAGGGCCCGAGTGCCATGATTTCATATCTGAACCTATTATGTTTTCATCAATATATGAGAGTTCTTGATCCTATCTTGCAAGTCTATAATCACCTATTATGTGTTATGATTTGTTAACCCCGAAGTGACAATAATCAGGATACTTACCGGTGATGGTCGTAGTTTGAGGAGTTCATGTATTCACTATGTGTTAATGCTTTGGTCCGGTACTCTATTAAAAGGAGGCCTTAATATCCCTTAGTTTCCAATAGGACCCCGCTGCCACGGGAGGGTAGGACAAAAGATGTCATGCAAGTTCTTTTCCATAAGCACGTATGACTATATTCGGAATACATGCCTACATTGATGAATTGGAGCTAGTTCTGTGTCACCCTATGTTATGACTGTTACATGATGAACCACATCCGGCATAATTCTCTATCACCGATCCATTGCCTACGAGCTTTCCATATATTGTTCTTCGCTTATTTACTTTTCTGTTGCTATTGCTATCATCACTACAAAATACCAAAAACATTACTTTTGCTACTATTACCTTTTGCTATCGTTACCACTACTATCATATTACTTTGCTACTAAACACTTTGCTGCAGATATTAAGTTTCCAGGTGTGGTTGAATTGACAACTCGGCTGCTAATACTTGAGAATATTCTTTGGCTCCCCTTGTGTCGAATCAATAAATTTGGGTTGAATACTCTACCCTCAAAAACTGTTGCGATCCCCTATACTTGTGGGTTATCAACTGCCATGTCCGGTTTGGTTGCCTTGGAATCCTGAGCCGGAGCTGCCACCACCATAACTCGGCCCATGGAAACCGCCTCCTGAACCACCGAGCGGTCCATTGTCATATTGAAAGAGATTTGAATTTTTGAACTCCCGCATAATGAAGCAATCCTTCCAAAGATGTGTAGCCGGCCTCTCATTCGATCCGTGCTTTGGGCAAGGACGATTTAACATGTGCTCAAGATTGGGGCCTGAACCTCCACCCTGCCGGGGCGGTTTACCCTTACGGCGCTGACCGTTATCCTCGGTGTTGGTGTTGGCCACAAAGTCCAAGCTATTATCCGCCTTGCGTTTACCGTTGTTCCCATGACCTGCCGGGTTATGCTGCTGCCCTTTGGTGTTGCCGCTCTTCTTTCCCTTCCCTGTCTTGTCGTCATCAGACTCGGGGTCCTTGGTACTAACAGAGTCGGCATACTTCACCAGAGCCACCATAAGTGTTCCCATGTCATTGCAATGGCGTTTGAGCCGTCCCAACTTCAGCTTCAGAGGATAACTTCGAAGGACTCAAGGGATATGCTGGGACGAGACCCGGAGGCGTTGAGACGTGTCGTGATGGGACATTGTTCTAATGAGGCTGAGGGGGTGGATCCATCGCACGCGGTTGAACTGGTGCCCCGGTCCTAGGCGCCTCCGCCCGGTTTACCACTGGCTGGTTGCTGGTGCCTGCTCCTGGCGTGTTAAAGAGATTTCTTGGCTCAAAAACCAGTGGAAGGTGCGACCGGTATCTTCTCCTCATGACATCATCTGACGCACTTTGATCCAGCATAAGCCGGTAAGCCTGAGCCTCTAACTCGGCCTGCTCTGTAGCCATCTTGGTGTTCTCTGCCGCCAGGTCTGCTTTAGCCTGAGTTATCTGATCCTTGACCTTTGCAATCTCCACGTTGTGCTGATCCCGGTTTGCCGCGTCAACCTCCGCTGCCAGCAATGTTGCCAAAGCATTGAACAAATCAGACAAAACCTGAGCCGGAGGCGGCGCAGAGCCCCCTGCTCCTGCTGGTGTTGCTGCTGCTGAACCGGAAATCATTGATGTGGCGGTAGAAGAGTGTTGCACTGATTGTGTACTGGCCATGAAGACCGCGACCCGACTCGGCGGATTAAGGGGGTCCGGAATACTGTCGCCATCGAAACCACCACTAATCCGGCCATCCTGCAGCTGATACAGTGACTCGGTCTCTCCGGTTGAAGACTCGTCATCAGAGTAGACAACGGTTTCGCTACCAGATGCCCATCTATCCTCATATTCCGCTCCATGGATGACACCTACGAAGGCGCGCTTTACGGCAGGCTGAACCTGGGCAAATCTTGCACACTGAACCGTCTCGATGATGTCAGTGCAGATGTCCGGCTCAGGGCCCGGTTCGCCGATCTTGCCGATGAAGACGTGAATTCCACCAAAGGGGACCTGGTACCCGTACTCAATTGAACCGGCCTCGGGGCTCCATCCTGCATCGTCGATGTAGAGCTTGCCACGACGACTCTTAGTCATCCGGCCCACTATGTATCCCTTGAGTCCTTCGAAGCTGCCCTTCAAGAACTCGAAACCATCGTGCGATAGCCCCATGGTGGGTGCCAACTATCGTGGTTTTGTCACGGCAGATGTCCTCGTGGAAGGACTTAGTCGTGCAGCCATTGCTACGGGTTAGCTTAAAGGGGTTAAAGCGGACGAAGGACACAAGAGTTTATACTGGTTCGACCCCTTACGGTGAAGGTAAAAGCCTAATCCAGCTGTGATGGAATTCCTAGGGTTTCGATGACCAGGGAGCGAATCCGCTTTGCCTGGCTTTTGAGTTGTTGTATGTTGTCCCTAAATCGCCGTCGGGTCGTCCCTTTATATACACAGGTTGACGCCCGGTGGTTTACAGAATCCCGAGGCCGATTCATAAACGTACCTGGCTCGGTTTCTACCTTTACTTGCCTTACAACATAAGTTACATATCATATGGCAGTTTGCATCTACGGGCCCTAATCACCATTGGGCCCTGGGCCTTCATGTTAGATCTCCTCCGTAAAGCGCCATCCCTTTTATCTTCATGGGCTTCAAACATGACTAACTCCTTGTGAACATAAGCCGGCCCCTCATGGTCGGTTTATACTTAATAGTGATATCCCCAACAAACGCGGTTGATGTAGTCGAACGTCTTCACGATCCAAGTACCGAACGTACAACACCTCCGTGTTCAGCACACGTTCAACACGATGATGTCCCTTGAGCTATTGATCCAGTAGAGGATCGAGGGAGAGTTCCGTCAGCACGACTGCGTGGCAACGGTGTTGGTGATGTGATCCGCGTAGGGCTTATCCTAAGCACTACGAGAATATGACCGAGGTGGTAAACTATGGAGGGGGCACCGCACACGACTAAGAAACAACTGATGTGTGTGTTGGGATGCCCCCTGCCCCCGTATATAAAGGAGGAGAGGAAGGAGGCCGGCCCCCTAGGGGCACGCCAAGTGTGGGGAGTCCTACTAGGACTCCCAAGTCCTAGTAGGATTCCCCTTCCCTTTTCTGGAGTGGGAAAGAGGGAAAGGGAAAGGGAGTAGGAAAGGGCAAGGGGGGCGCCGCCCCCTTCCCTAGTCCAATTCGGACTCCATGGGGGGCGCCTCCTCCCTTGTCCTGCCTCCTCTTCTCCCTTAAGGCCCAATTACTTCCCCGGGGGGTTCCCGTAACCTCTCGGTGCTCCGGTAAAATACCCGAATCACTCGGAACCATTTCGATGTCCGAATACAACCTTCCAATATATTAATATTTACCTCTCGACCATTCTGATACTCCTCATCATCTCCGTGATCTCATCTGGGACTCCGAACAAACTTTGGTCACCAAAACACATAACTCATAATACAAATCGTCATCGAACGTTAAGCGTGCGGATCCTACGGGTTCGAGAACTATGTAGACATGACCGAGACACATCTCCGGTCAATAACCAATAGAGGAATCTGGATGCTCATACTGGCTCCTACATATTCTATGAAGATCTTTATCGGTGAAACCGCATAACAACATACGTTATTCCCTTTGTCATCGGTATGTTACTTGCCCGAGATTCGATCATCGGTATCATCATACGTAGTTCAATCTCGTTACCGACAAGTCTCTTTACTCGTTTTATAATGCATCATCCCACAACTAACTCATTAGACACATTGCTTGCAAGGCTTATAGTGATGTGCAATACCGAGAGGGCCCAGAGATACCTCTCCGATACACGGAGTGACAAATCCTAATCTCGATCTATGCCAACTCAACAAACACCTTCGGAGACACCTGTAGAGTATCTTTATAATCACCTAGTTACGTTGTGACGTTTGATAGCACATAAGGTGTTTCTCCGGTATTCAGGAGTTACATAATCTCATAGTTAGAGGAATATGTTAAGTCATGAAGAAAGCAATAGCAATAAAACTAAATGATCATTATGCTAACCTAACAGATGGGTCTTGTCCATCACATCATTCTCTAATGATGTGATCCCGTCCATCAAATGACAACACATGTCTATGGTTAGGAAATTTAACCATCTTTGATTAACGAGCTAGTCAAGTAGAGGCATACTAGGGACACTCTGTTTGTCTATGTATTCACACATGTACTAAGTTTCCGGTTAATACAATTCTAGCATGAATATTAAACATTTATCATGATATAAGGAAATATAAATAACAACTTTCATTGGTCTCGATGCACTAGGTATTACACCTAGATCGGATATGAACTCCTTCATCCAGACTCCTTCATTTGCTGCTTTCGAAGCAGCTATGTACTCTGCTTCAGACATAGATCCCGCCACGACGCTCTGCTTGGAACTGCACCAACTAACAACTCCACCATTCAATATAAATACGTATCCGGTTTGTGACTTAGAGTCATCCGGATCAGTGTCAAAGCTAGCATCGACGTAACCATTTACGACAAGCTCTTTGTCACCTCCATAAATGAGAAACAGATCCTAAGTCCTTTTCAAGTATTTCAGGATGGTCTTGACCGTTGTCCAGTGATCCACTCCTGGATTACTTTGGTACCTCCCTGCTAAACTTATAGCAAGGCACACATCAAGTCTAGTACACAACATTGCATACATGATAGAACCTATGGCTGAGGCATAGGTAATGACCTTCATTTTCTCTCTATCTTCTATAGTGGTCAAGCATTGAGTCTGACTCAACTTCACACCTTGTAACACAGGCAAGAACCCTTTCTTTGACTGATCCATTTTGAAATTCTTCAAAACTTTATCAAGGTATGTGCTTTGTGAAAGTCCAATTAAGCGTCTTGATCTATCTCTATAGATCTTGATGCCCAATATATAAGCAGCTTCACCGAGGTCTTTCATTGAAAAATTCTTATTCAAGTATCCTTCTATGCTATCCAGAGATTATGTATTTCCAATCAATAATATGTCATCCACATATAATATTAGAAATGCTACAGAGCTCCCACTCACTTTCTTGTAAATACAGGCTTCTCCAAAAGTCTACATAAAACCACATGCTTTGATCACACTATCAAAGTGTATATCCCAACTCTGAGATGCTTGCACCATTCCATAAATGGATCGTTGGAGCTTGCACACTTTGTTAGCACCTTTAGGATCAACAAAACCTTTTGGTTGCATCATATACAACTCTTCTTTAACATATCCATTAAGGAATGTAGTTTTGACATGCATTTGCCAAATTTCATAATCATAAAATGCGGAAATTCTAATATGATTCGGACAGACTTAAGCATCGCTATGGGTGAGAAGGTCTCATCGTAGTCAACTCCTTGAACTTGTCGAAAACCTTTCGCAACAAGTCGAGCTTTGTAGACAGTAACATTACCATCAGCGTCAGTCTTCTTCTTGCAGATCCATTTATTCTCTATGGCTTGCCGATCATCGGGCAAGTCAACCAAAGTCCACACTTTGTTCTCATGCATGGATCCCATATCAGATTTCATGGCCTCAAGCCATTTCGCGGAATCTGGGCTCATCATCGCTTCCTCATAGTTCATAGGTTCGTCATTGTCAAGTAACATGACATCCAGAATAGGATTACCGTACCACTCTGGTGTGGATCATACTCTGGTTGACCTATGAGGTTCGGTAGTAACTTGATCTAAAGTTTCATGATCATCATCATTAGCTTCCTCACTAATTGGTGTAGGAATCACTGGAACTAATTTTTGTGATGAATTACTTTCCAATTCGGGAGAAGGTACAATTACATCATCAAGTTCTACTTTCCTCCCACTCACTTCTTTCGAGAGAAATTCCTTCTCTAGAAAGGATCCATTCTTAGCAATGAATATATTGCCTTCGGATCTGTGATAGAAGGTGTACCCAACAGTTTCCTTTGGGTATCCTATGAAGACACGTTTCTCCGATTTGGGTTCGAGCTTATCAGGTTGAAGCTTTTTCACATAAGCATCGCAGCCCCAAACTTTAAGAAACGGCAGCTTAGGTTTCTTTCCAAACCACAGTTCCTATTGTGTCGTCTCAACGAATTTAGATGGTGCCCTATTTAACGTGAATGTAGTCGTCTCTAAAGCATAACCCCAAAACGATAGCGGTAAATCGTTAAGAGACATCATAGATCGCACCATATCTAATAAAGTACAGTTACGGTGTTCTGACACACCATTACGCCGTGGTGTTCCAGGTGGCGTGAGTTGTGAAACTATTCCACGTTGTTTCAAATGTAGACCAAACTCATAACTCAAATATTCACCTCCACGATCAGATCGTAGAAACTTTATTTTCTTGTTACGATGATTTTCCACTTCACTCTGAAATTCTTTGAACTTTTCAAATGTTTCAAACTTATGTTTCATTAAGTAGATATACCCATATCTGCTCAAATCATCGGAAAATAACGATACCCACCGCGAGCCTCAACACTCATTGGACTGCATACATCAGTATGTATTATTTCCAATAAGTCAGTTGCTCGCTCCATTGTTCTGGAGAACAAAGTCTTAGTCATCTTGCCCATGAGGCATGGTTCGCAAGCATCAAGTGATTCCAAAATCCCATCAGTATGGAGTGTCTTCATGCACTTTACACCAATATGACCTAAACAGCAGTGCCACAGATAAGTTGCACTATCATTATTAATTTTACATCTTTTGGCTTCAATATTATGAATACGTGTATCACTACAATCGAGATTCGGCAAAAATAGACCACTCATCAAGGGTGCATGACCATAAAAGATATTACTCATATAAATAGAACAACCAATATTCTCTGATTTAAATGACTAACCGTCTCGCATCAAACAAGATCCAGATGTAATGTTCATGCTCAACACTGGCACCAAATAACAACTATTTAGGTCTAAAACCAATCTCGACGGTAGATGTAGAGGTAGCGTGCCAAAGGCGATCACATCGACTTTGGAACCATTTCCCACGCGCATTGTCACCTCGTCCTTAGCCAATCTTCGTTTAATCCGTAGCCCCTGTTTCGGGTTGCAAATATGAGCAACAGAACCAGTATCAAATACCCAGGTGCTACTACGAGCATTAGTAAGGTACACATCAATAACATGTATATCAAATATACCTTTCACTTTGCCATCCTTCTTATCTGCCAAATACTTGGGGCAGTTCCGCTTCCAGTGACAAGTCCCTTTGCAGTAGAAGCACTCAGTCTCGTGCTTAGGTCCAGACTTGGGTCTCTTTACTTGAGCGGCAACTTGCTTGTTGTTCTTCTTGAAGTTCCCCTTCTTCCCTTTGCCCTTTTTCTTGAAACTAGAGGTCTTGTTAACCATCAACACTTGATGCTCCTTCTTGATTTCTACCTATGTAGCCTTTAGCATCGCGAAGAGCTCGGGAATTGTCTTTTCCATCCCTTGCATATTATAGTTCATCATGAAGCCTTTATAGATTGGTGGCAGCGATTGAAGAACTCTGTCAATGACACTATCATCAGGAAGATTAACTCCCAGCTGAGTCAAGTGGTTGTGTTACCCAGACATTCTGAGTATATGTTCACTGACAGAACTATTCTCCTCCATTTTGCAGCTATAGAACTTATTGGAGACTTCATATCTCTCAATTCGGGAATTTAGTTGAAATATTAAATTCAACTCTTGGAACATCTCATATGCTCGATGACGTTCAAAACGTCTTTGAAGTCCTGATTCTAAGTCGTAAAGCATGGCACACTGAACTATCGAGTAGTCATCAGCTTTGCTCTGCCAGATGTTCACAATGTTCAGAGTTGCTCCTGCAGTGGGTCTTGCACCTAGCGGTGCTTCCAGGACGTAATTCTTCTGTGCAGCAATGAGGATAATCCTCAAGTTATGGACCCAGTCCGTGTAGTTTCTACCATCATCTTTCAACTTAGCTTTCTCTAGGAACGCATTAAAATTCAAGGGATCTCCCACTTAGATAGACATCCCTCTAGTTATCTAAATGATCATGTGATCCATATCAACTAAACCATGTCCGATCATCACATGAGATGGAGTAGTTTTCAATGGTGAACATCTCCATGTTGATCTTATCTACTATATGATTCACGTTCGACCTTTCGGTCTCAGTGTTCCGAGGCCATATCTGCATATGCTAGGCTCGTCAAGTTTAACCTGAGTATTCTGCAGGTGCAAAACTGGCTTACACCTGTTGTATGTGAACATAGAGCTTATCACACCCGATCATCACGTGGTGTCTCGGCACGACGAACTGTAGCAACGGTGCATACTCAAGGAGAACATGTATACCTTGAAATTTAGTGAGGGATCATCTTATAATGCTACCCCCGTACTAAGCAAACTAAGATGCATAAAGGATAAACATCACATGCAATCAAAATATGTGACATGATATGGCCATCATCATCTTGTGCCTTTGATCTCCATCTCCAAAGAACCGTCATGATCTCCATCGTCACCGGCTTGACACCTTGATCTCCATCATAGCATCATTGTTGTCTCGCTAACTATTGCTTCCACGACTATCGCTACCGCTTAGTGATAAATTAAAGAAATTACATGGCGATTGCATTTCATACAATAAAGCGACAACCATAAGGCTCCTGCCAGTTGCCGATAACTTTTACAAAACATGGTCATCTCATACAACAATTTATATCTCATCATGTCTTGACCATATCACATCACAACATGCCCTGCAAAAACAAGTTAGACATCCTCTACTTTGTTGTTGCAAGTTTTACATGGCAGCTACGGGCTTCTAGCAAGAACCATTCTTACCTATGCATCAAAACCACAACGATTTTTCGTCAAGTGTGTTGTTTTAACCTTCAACAAGGACCGGCCGTAGTCAAACTCGATTCAACTAAAGTTGGAGAAACAGAAACCTGCTAGCCACATGTGTGCAAAGCACGTCGGTAGAACCAGTCTCATGAACGCAGTCATGTAATGTCGGTTCGGGCCGCTTCATCCAACAATACCGCCGAATCAAAGTAAGATGTTGGTGGTAAGCAGTATGACTATTATCAC
This sequence comes from Triticum monococcum, assembly GCA_034509565.1. NCBI lineage: Eukaryota > Viridiplantae > Streptophyta > Magnoliopsida > Poales > Poaceae > Triticum > Triticum monococcum. Next base: position 683,455,472 of record CM067842.1, read on the forward strand.
CCACAACTCCTTTGTGATCTACTTGTGCATATAACATCTACGCATAAACCTAGCTCGGATGTCACAGTTGGGGAACGTAGTAATTCAAAAAAATTCCTACGATCACGTAAGATCTATCTAGGAGAAGCATAGCAACGAGATGGGCAGTGTGTCCATGTACACTCGTAGACCGAAGGTGGAAGCGTTATGTAACGCGGTTGATGTACTCAAACGTCTTCACGATCCAACCGATCCAAGTACAGAACGTACGGCACCTCCGTGTTTAGCACATGTTCGGCACAATGACGTCCCTTGAGATCTTGATCTAGTAGAGGATCGAGGGAGAGTTCCGTCACCACGACGGTGTGGCGACGGTGTTGGTGATGTGATCCATGCAGGGCTTCGCCTAAGCACTACGGCAATATGACCGAGGTGGTAAACTGTGGAGGGAGGCACCACACACGACTAAGAAACAACTGATGTGTTTTGGGGTGCCCCCTGCCCCAGTATATAAAGGAGGAGAGGGAGGAGGCCGGCCCCCTAGGGGCGCGCCAAGTGTGGGGAGTCCTACTGGGACACCCAAGTTCTAGTAGGATTCCCCTTTCCTTTTCCAGAGTGGGAAAAAGGGAAAGGGCAAGGGGGCGTGTTGGGGAATGTAGTATTTCAAAAAAAATCCTACGATCACGCAAGATCTAGCAAGGAGAAGCATAGAAATGAGCAGGGAGAGTGTGTCCACGTACCCTCGTAGACCGAAAGCAGAAGCGTTTAGTAACGCGGTTGATGTAGTCGAATGTCTTCACGATCCAACCGATCCAAGTACCGAACGTACAGTACCTCCGCGTTCAGCACACGTTCAGCTCGATGACGTCCCTCGAGCTCTTGATCTAGTTGAGTCCGAGGGAGAGTTCCGTCAGCACGACGGCATGGTGACGGTGATGATCAAGTTGCCGGCGCAGGGCTTCGCCTAAGCACTACGAGGATATGACCGAGGTGTCTAACTGTGGAGGGGGGCATCGCACAAGGCTAAGAGAAACTTGTGTGTCCTTTGGGGTGCCCCCCTCCCACGTATATAAAGGGGGGAGGACGAGGCTGGCCTAGAGGGGGTGCGCGCCATGGGGAGTCCAACTAGGATTCCCAATCCTAGTTGGAGTCCCCTTCCATCCAAGAGAGGGAGAAGGAGGGAAGAAGGAAGAGGGGAGAAGGAAAGAGGTGGCGTCGCCCACCTCCCTAGTCCAATTCGGACTGGACATGGGGGGGACGCAGCCTCCCTTGTGGCCCTCCTCTCCTTTCCACTAGGGCCCATGAAAGCCCATGAACTTCCTGGGGGGTCCGGTAGCCCCCGATACTTCGAAACTTATAAGAAACGACCCGAACCATTCCGGTGTCCGAATGTAACCTTCCAATATATGAATCTTTATGTCTCGACCATTTCGAGACTCCTCGTCATGTCTGTGATCTCATCCGGGACTCCGAGCAAACTTCGGTTCATCAAAACACGAAACTCATAATACAAATTGTCATCGAACGTTAAGCGTGCGGACCCTATGGGTTCGAGAACTATGTAGACATGACCGAGACATATCTCCGATCAATAACCAATAGCGTAACCTGGATGCTTATATTGGTTCCTACATATTCTACGAAGATCTTTATCGGTCATACCGCATAACAACATACGTTGTTCCCTTTGTCATCGGTGTGTTACTTGCCCGAGATTCGATCGTCGGTATCATCATACCTAGTTCAATACCGTCACTGGCAAGTCTATTTACTCGTTCTGTAATGCATCATCTCGTGACTAACTCATTAGTCACATTGCTTGCAAGGCTCATAGTGATGTGCATTACCGAGAGGGCCCAGAGATACCTCTCCGATACATGGAGTGACAAATCCTAATCTCGATCTATGCCAACTCAACAAACACCATTGGAGACACCTATAGAGCATCTTTATAATCACCCAGTTATGTTGTGTCGTTTGATAGCACACATGGTGTTCCTCCAGTATTCGGGAGTTGCATAATCTCATAGTCTGAGGAACATGTATAGTCATGAAGAAAGCAGTAGCAGAAAAACTAAACGATCATTATGCTAAGCTAACGGATGGGTCTTGTCCATCACATCATTCTCTAATGACGTGATCCCGTTCATCAAATGACAACAACTGTCTATGGCTAGGAAACTTAACCATCTTTGATCAACGAGCTAGTTAAGTAGAGGCATACTAGGGACACTCTGTTTGTCTATGTATCCACACATGTACTAAGTTTTCGGTTAATAAAATTCTAGCATGAATAATAAACATTTATCATGATATAAGGAAATATAAATAACAACTTTATTGTTGCCTCTAGGGCATATTTCCTTCAGGGCGCCGCCCCCTCCCCTAGTCCAATTCGGACTCCATGGGGGGTGTGTGCCTCCTCCCTTGTCCTGCCTCCTCTTCTCCCATAAGGCCCAATTACTTCCCCGGGGAGTTCCGATAACCCCTCGGTGCTCCGGTAAAATACCCGAATCACTCAAAACCATTCCGATGTCCGAATAGAACCTTCCAATATATGAATCTTTACCTCTCAACCATTCTGATACTTCTCGTCATGTCCGTGATCTCATCCGGGACTCCGAACAAACTTCGGTCACCAAAACACATAACTCATAATACAAATCATCATCGAACGTTAAGCGTGCGGACCCTATGGGTTTGAGAACTATGTAGACATGACCGAGACACATCTCCGGTCAATAACCAATAGCGGAACCTGGATGCTCATATTGGCTCCTACATGTTCTACGAAGATCTTTATTGGTCAAACTGAATAACAAAATATGTTATTCCCTTTGTCATCGGTATGTTCCTTGCCCGAGATTCGATCGTTGGTATCATCATACCTAGTTCAATCTCGTTACCGGGAAGTCTCTTTACTCGTTCCGTAATGCATCATCCCACAAGTAACTCATTAGTCACATTGCTTGCAAGGCTTATAGTGATGTGCATTACCGAGAGGACCCAGAGATACCTCTCCGATACACGGAGTGACAAATCCTAATATCGATCTATGCCAACTCAACAAACACCTTCAGAGACACCTGTAGAGTATCTTTATAATCACCCAGTTACGTTGTGACGTTTGATAGCACATAAGGTGTTCCTCCGGTATTCGGGAGTTACATAATCTCATAGTCAGAGGAATATGTATAAGTCATGAAGAAAGCAATAGCAATAAAACTAAACGATCATTATGCTAAGCTAACAGATGGGTCTTGTCCATCACATCATTCTCTAATGATGTGATCCCGTCCATCAAATGACAACACATGTCTATGGTCAGGAAACTTAACCATCTTTGATTAACGAGCTAGTCAAGTAGAGGCATACTAGGGACACTCTGTTTGTCTACGTATTCACACATGTACTAAGTTTCTGGTTAATACGATTCTAGCATGAATAATAAACATTTATCATGATATAAGGAAATATAAATAACAACTTTATTATTGCCTCTAGGGCATATTTCCTTCAGCTTTAACTTTCTTCAAAAACTATAAAGCTGAAGCAGAGAACCAACTTGATCGAAAAATTAAACGGCTAAGGTCTGATCGTGGTGGAGAGTATTTTTCTAATGAATTTGATTTGTTTTGTGTGGAACATGGTATAATCCATGAGTGGATGCCTCCCTACTCACCTCAGTCAAACGGGGTGGCCAAAAGAAAAACCGAACTCTAACTGATTTGGTTAACACCATGTTAAGACACATTGGGTCTTTCCAAGGAATGGTTGGGGTGGGGCGCTAATGATTGTGTGTCATGTCCTAAACCGAGTTCGAACAAAGCATAAGACCATGACTCCATTTGAGGAATGGGAAAGAAAAAGATTGAAACTCTCTTACCTATGTACTTGGGGTTGTTTGGCGAAAGTCAATATACCAATTCCCAAGAAGCGCAAGCTTGGACCAAAAAACCATGGATTGTGTTCTTTTGGGCTATGCTTTTCATAGCATTGGCTATAGGTTTTTTATAATAAAATCTGAGGTATCCGACATGCATGTTGGTACCATTATGGAGTCGAATGATGCAACTTTCTTTTAGTACATATTTCCTATGAAGGATATGTCAAGTTCATCAAATCAGGAGATACCTACTCCATGTAGTGAGGAATTCCCTGTAGCTCCTGAACCACCATTGCGATGGAACACGTTGAGAATCCCGTTGAGGGTGACAATGAAACTCCTGTAAAGAGTAAGAGACAAAGGACTGCAAAGTCCTTCGGTGATGATTTCATTGTGTACCTCGTGGATGACACACCCAGGACTATTTCAGAAGCCTATGCATCTTCTGGTGCTGACTACTGGAAGGAAGCTGTCTGCAGCGAGATGGGTTCCATCTTAGCTAACGGAACCTGGAAAATCACGGATCGTCCTTATGGGTGCAAACCTGTAGGATGTAAGTGGGTGTTCAAGAAAAAGCTTAGACCTGATGGTACGATTGAAAAGTACAAGGCACGGCTTGTGGCTAAGGGTTATACCCAAAAAGAAGGTGAAGACTTCTTTGATACTTACTCACTCGTGGCTAGACTGACCACTATTCGGGTGCTACTATCACTGGCTACCTCACATGGTCTTCTCGTTTATCAAATGGACGTTAAGATGGCTTTCCTCAATGGAGAGTTGAAGGAGGAAATTTACATGGATCAGCCAGATGGTTTTGTAGTACCTAGTCAGGAAAGAAAGGTGTGCAAGTTATTAAAGTCTTTATATGGCCTTAAACAAGCTCCTAAGGAGTGGCATGAGAAGTTCTAAAGAACATTAACTAATGCAGGCTTTGTAGTAAACGATGGTGAAAAGTGTGTGTACTATCGCCATGGTGGGGCGAAGGAGTTATTCTTTGTGTGTATGCTGATGACATATTGTTCTTTGGAACCAAACTTGATTTAATCAAGGAGGTTAAGGATTTCTTATATTGATGTTTTGAGATGAAGGATTTAGGAGTAGCTGATGTTATCTTAAACATTAAGCTGTTGAGAGATGAGAATGGTGGGATTACACTGCTTCTGTCTCACTATGTGGAAAAGGTTCTGAGTCGTTTTCGGTATAGCGACTGCAAGCCTTCCCCAACTCCATATGATTCTAGTGTGTTGCTTCAAAAGAATCGACGGATCTCTAGAGATCAACTGAGGTATTCTCATATTATTGGCTCGCTTATGTATTTGGCGAGTGCCACGATGCATGACATCTCTTTTGCTGTGAGCAAACTGAGTCGGTTTGTGTCAAAATCGGGAGATGGTCATTGGCATGCGCTTGAGAGAGTTATGCGCTATTTGAAAGGCACTGCGAGCTATGGGATTCACTACACCGGGTATCCAAGGGTATTGGAGGGTTATAGTGACTCAAACTGGATATCTGATGCTGGTGAGATTAAGGCCACAAGTGGCTATGTTTTTACACTTGGCGGTGGCATTGTTTCCTGGAAGTCTTGCAAGCAGACCATCTTAACGAGGTCAACTATGGAAGCAGAACTCACAGTGTTAGACACTACCACTATTGAAGCAGAGTGGCTTCATGAGCTCTTGATGGACTTACCTATGGTTGAAAAACCAATACCCCCTATCCCTATGAACTGTGTTAATCAAACTGTGATCGTCAAGATAATCAGTTCTAAGGATAATATGAAGTCCTCAAGGCATGTGAAGAGGAGACTAAAATCTGTCAGAAAATTGAGGAACTCCGGAGTTATTACGTTCCATTATATCCAAACATCGAAAAACTTGGTAGATCCCTTCACAAAGGGTTTATCACGTAATGTGATAGATAATGCATCGATGGAGATGGGTTTGAGACCCAACGCATGAGTTGTCCACAGTGATAACCCACTCTATGTGATCGAAAATCCCGTGAAGTAGAACTGGGAGACAAGTTGTTGGTCAGTTGGGAGGAGAGTATCCCTATTTTAAATATCCCACTACGTGAAGATGCAATACTCTCTTGATCTGCATGGCAGGTTGATAGTTATCTTAATGTGTTCCAAGTGGCTTATTTGAGTAAGCAGAGATGCTGTCCTGCAGAGCATCTCCTGAGGAAGACACCTATATGAATTTGACTGTTAACGTTGCAGTATATGAGAATTGGGTGTTCTCTGATAAATTCATGAAAGGCCCTGGAGTTTGACGTATACGCTCCACCCGCGGGGAAGTCTTGCGGCGGCCTAGCATCGGTCAAGAGTTTGTGTGAAACTAGTCTCACTGAAAACTTGTAGTTCAAGGCATAGTCCACTATTCAAGTTGTGATCTAGTGTAGTATAAAACTCTAAGTGAAAGTTCAACTTCACAGTCTCCACTAAGCACCGGTATATAAACAATGTTTTGAAACTAAATGATGAGATGTGCCAATGAGACTCTGTGGGGGATTGTTGGACTCTGTTAGTAGGTCTTTGGCCCAAAGCCCAACTAAAATTCTGAAATTCTCTTGGCCCATTCATGCATAGCTTGTGAGTGGTGTGAGTGGGACTAAAGTTTAGTCCCACCCCGGAAGTTGAGTGGGACTTGTACCTCTTTATAAGGTGAGTTCTTCTACTACTTGTATGAGCATTAGAAGAGGAGACATACACACGCGCTCCTCCTCGCTCGCCACGCCTCGTCACGACGCGTCGCGCCGCGGGTTGCGGGAATGAGACGAACCGAGGACAGAGCTATGCACGTTGTCTATATTTTTGCTGCTCAGGGAAATTAATGAGTCATTAATTAGTAATTAACGGATGCGTTAATTACTGAACCGTTTCTGATTCTTTTGGATCGCGACTCGGACATGGGGCTTACTCCCACGACCTACCACGTCTACCCTAACCGCCGCCGCATCGTATGGTTTCGCACTATCATTCCAGATCATTGCGTCGCCACGCAAGTCTTCTCCATCCCTCCTTTTGGCGTGCATCGCGAGAAGGGACAGCAGGCCTCTGGAACCCCGCCTCTCATGATCCTGTACAGGAGAGGGGCAATCAGGTTTTTGAGGAGCACACTCGCGCGACTGCTGGCAGCGAGGACTTCACCGACGACGACTTCTTCTCCGATCTCGGCAACCTCTTCCTCAACGACATGGGCGATAACCTCAACGCCAACGGTGCTACTGCTCCCGTTGCATTGTATGTGACTATGTCCTTCCTGTTCGAGATCGTGAAAGAATTCATATTTCTAGTCTGTGACCTAGGTTTGATCTGTTCATCTACTATACTAGTCCACATAATTAGTTTAATCTTTATTATTGCCGTCATGACTTACTATATGTTTATTCAGATTAAATCTCATAGTAATTTGCTCATATATTCAACAAGTTATACGAAGAAATACGAGGAAACTGAATCTCACCCGCTCTCTTTGTCTCTCGATTCCCACCCAGTTTATTCAGTGGTATGTGGAACACCTATGTTCAGTTTCTTGACGGAAAGATGGCAATCTGGGGCCAAATCTATCGACGGAGCCCGAAGCATACAAGGCGCAAATTGGGACCGACTGACACTCAAAAGGCCGCCTTGCGCAAATTTGGCCAACTAAATTTTCCATATCTATTTGGGTAACTAACTACTCCATCCGGAAAGGGAACGTGCGCAGGAGTAGGGAGATCTAACAAATTATTAGCAGAAGACACCCAAGACAGCTATTCCCATTCTCAAACTGACGACGCGTGCCAGCGAACCGAGAAGGTGAAACTGAATATCATAAAGGCATAAACAGAGGTTCAGAAAATACAGAAATCGGGTCACAAATCTGCAATTTCATTTCATCTCCGGAAACCTAACAATTTCATTGATTTAAACACCGCACACGATACATAGAAACTGCCTAGCAGGATCGAGACCTGCATCAGGGAGGACGAGGCGTCCTTTTTGTACATACCCTGAACACAAACAAACCAAGCACAACTAAAACCCATCGCCATCGGACCAGATCAAGCGGCGGCGACCTTGCGGCCCTTCTTGGCGGCCGGGGAGCGGACGGTCTTGGGCTTCGCCTTGGCCTTGGCCGCGGGCGACTTCTTGGCCTTGGCGACCAGCGTCTTCTTCTCCGGCGCCTTGCGCTTCGTGCCAGCGGCGGCGGCCTTCTTGGGCTTCGCGGCCGCCTTCTTCTTGGGCTTGGCGGCGTCCTTTGCGGGCTTTGCCGCGGCCTTGGGCTTGGGCTTGGCGGCGTCCTTTGCGGGCTTCGCCGCTGCCTTGGGCTTGGGCTTGGGTGCGTCCTTCTTGGCGGCGTCGGAAAGCTTGTAGGAGGCCTTGACCTTGACGAGCTTGCCCTTGGAGGCGGACGCGCGGAGCTGGACGGAGAGCATCTTCTTGAAGTTGGCCGGGAGGGACTTGCCGTGCTTCTCCTCGATGTACTTGGCGATGGCGACCGAGCTGGATCCGGTCCTGTCCTTGAGCGCCGCGATCGCCTCCTTGATCATCTGCCAAGATCGAAATCAAGATCCAATCAGCCCCAAGCGCAAACCGAAACGAACAAATCAGAGATGCAGAGGATTCAACAGGAGAGGCTCGGGCGCTCACCTCGAAGTATGCCGGGTGGGAGGGGCCAGTGGCGGCCTTCTTCGGCTTGGCGGCGGAGGGCTTCGCCTTCGGTGCGGCAGCGGCGGGCTTGGCGAGGGCAGGCATGGTGGCTAGCTGAAGCGGAGCGCTGAAACTGAAACTGCTACTTGTGCTGAGCGCGCGTGAAATTTTCGGAAGGAGTTTGAGTGGTGGATGGATTTGGGAGCACCGGGTCGGGGATTATTTATACCCGCAGAGGGGGCGATCCGGGGGATGGGAATGCTGCCATCTCATTGGTTGGAGCGGGAGTGCCGCGGATCGCGAGCAGCGACGGGAAGGATCGGCCGAAAGCGCAAAGTATACCAGGTCACGAGGTAGGACCTCGAGCTGAGCTGTAATGCTGATTGGGTAGCTTTAGAAAAACTATTGTGCCAAATTTTGACATTATTTTCACTAATAAAATTTAATGCATGTCATAAAAAAATAATTAAAAATATGTTCAAATATGAATCCAACGATATAAATTTTTATGACATGCATTAATATTTTGTTAGCTAAATCTCTACTCCCTCCTTTTATGTATATAGGGCTTAATACATTTTTTGAGCCTACTTTTGATCATATGTTAGAGCAATAACATATGACATGCAAGTTACACAAAGCAAATCATCAAATTCGCAAGTGAATGGAGCTTCTAATGATATGATTTTTGGATTATACATGTCATATATTATTAATCTTATCAGTAGTCAAAGGCAACCTCGAAAAATGTATTAGGCCTTATATAAATGGAAGGAGGGAGTGGTCAAAATTTAGCACAAAATACGAAGGGGACTAATAAACCAGGACGGAAGTAATTACACAATGCATTGAAATATACTTTTTCTTCAACACCAATCCTACATCCTACGGACAGTGATCCAATGACATGCCCATAGCATCACTCGCAAAAAAAAGACATGCCATAGCATGTCAGGAGGTAACATGTCTGTTGGATCAGGAATGGAGAGCCCGGATCATATATGGTAGCATAGAAACACTGTGCATCGGTCTTGTAGCATGCATACTGTAGCCGTGTGTTGTAAATGTGCATTGTAGCTATACACTATTCATGAGATCTGTCCACTGATTCCTTATCCCATGGTCTAGATATGGGGGAATGTCACCGTACTGTTCATCAGTGACTCGCCCATGGAAAGTCATCTGATTTTAATCCACGTCCTACATACATAAGAGAGTCATCCCCACTAAGTTATTTATCTCAACATGCAAGCATGCTATATTACAATACAATTATGGATGGGATAAGCCCAGTGGTGGAGCTTGAAAGAAAAAGTTGGGCAGGCTAGAGTAAAGAAGACCAGAGTTTTTTTTCCAGAAGTACCACTTGAGTTTGTTGCTGGAAGAATAGTATATTTTGTCATAGCATCATCGTAGGGGTCGACATACCAAATGATCGTTGCATAATTGAGTTCTAATGTGCTAAACAGGGGTACGCATGATTTGGCAGAGCTCCTATATGAGCCTATGCAGATAAATAGCAAAGCTTAGGTCATAGGTAATTGAAAATGAAAAGTAGTTTAAAAAGTATGCTTCTTATACCATTTGGGTTGGGTTGTACCGTGGTAGAAGCCTGGGCATTTGGTTTGTCAAAGGCATTTTCAGGTCGTTGTTGTAAAGAATCGGTTGTCTTCTTTTTCTTCTTTGTTTTCGCTTTCTCCGAGCCACCAACTAGTCTTGTTGATCCTAGTACAATATTTTCTCTGAATTGACCCAATTAAAATTAGTAGCAAAGCTTAGCATCGCCGAAGTTTGAAAAAGGAGATAAAGTCAAAAAGCTTAGACTTCTTATACCATTAAGATTGGGTTATACGTAGGCATTTGCTTTGTGAAAGGCGTTTCAGGTTGTAGTTATAAAGAATCATCTATCTTCTTTTTCTTCTTTGTTTTTGCTTTCTCAAAGCCACCAACGGGTCTTGCTGATCCTTGTATAGTCTTCTCCTTGACCTTCATACCTCTTGGCATGTGAACCCCTCGTTATGCTTTGGAACTCTAGTAGAGTCGATGTTTGGACATGCAACCATAAATTTAAATGTAAGACTTACTTTGAAAATACTTTATGCAACTAGTAGTATATAACTATATACCTTTTGAAACAGAGGAGTCACCCAAATCCGGATTTGGGTCTAGATCAACTCAAATTTCGAAACTTTGCTCGACATCTCGTGCTATCTGCTCTGCACATTTAGCAGCCATGTCATATGTTTCATCGGACTCTGCGGCGCGAGCAGCTATGTGGATAAACATTCTGCACAAGTCCTTGTAAAAGTTTGATATTCTTGCTTTTAGATCCTAGTGCAAATTGCGGTTGCTTGTTATCTCTAGCACTTTCGCATCAATTGTCCATATTTTCAATATATATTGTTCAAGGATATGCTTGGTATTATTAATATCAAGTATATTTAAGCAATGAGAGAAGAGGATTCCAGCAAATTCAAACTTCCTGTAGCTGTAATTGACTTTTTTCACTTGGATAAAAAATAACAACATGCTCACGTTGTGTTCCATGAAATTTTAGTACTATATAAACCTTCTTATCTTTATCACTTGAATCAAATGTGTCATAGTTCATGAAGGAAATATGCCCTAGAGGCAATAATAAAGTTGTTATTTATATTTCCTTGTATCATGATAAATGTTTATTATTCATGCTAGAATTGTATTAACCGGAAACTTAGTACATGTGTGAATACATAGACAAACAAAGTGTCACTAGTATGCCTCTACTTGACTAGCTCGTTAATCAAATATGGTTAAGTTTCCTAGCCATGGACAAGAGGTGTCATTTGATGAACGGAATCACATCATTAGAGAATGATGTGATTGACTTGACCCATCCATTAGCTTAGCACGATGATCGTTTAGTTTGTTGCTATTGCTTTCTTTATAACTTATACATGTTCCTATGACTATGAGATTATGCAACTCTCGAATACCGAAGGAACACTTAGTGTGCTATCAAACGTCACAACGTAACTGGGTGACTATAAAGATGCTCTACAGGTGTCACCGATGGTGTTTGTTGAGTTGGCATAGATCGAGATTAGGATTTGTCACTCCGATTGTCAGAGAGGTATCTCTGGGCCCTCTCGGTAATGCACATCATTATAAGCCTTGCAAGCAATGTGACTAATGAGTTAGTTGCGGGATGTTGCATTACGGAACGAGTAAAGAGACTTGCCGGTAACGAGATTGAACTAGGTATTGAGACACCGACGATTGAATCTCGGGCAAGTAACATACCGATGACAAAGGGAACAACGTATCTTGTTATGTGGGTTGACCGATAAAGATCTTCATAGAATATGTAGGAGCTAATATGAGCATCCAGGTTCCGCTATTGGTTATTGACCGGAGATGAGTCTCGGTCATGTCTACATAGTTCTCGAACCCGTAGGGTCCGCACGTTTAACGTTTGATGACGATCGGTATTATGAGTTTATGTGGTTTGATGCACCGAAGGTTGTTTGGAGTCCCGGATGAGATCACGGGCATGATGGGGAGTCTCAAAATGGTCGAGACATAAAGATTAATATATCGGGGGGTTATATTCGGACACCGGAAATGTTCCAGGGGTCATCGGATAAATACCGGACTACCGGGGAGTTACCAGAACCCCCCCCCCCCCGGGGGGGGGGGTCAATGGCCCTTCATGGGCCTTAGTGGAAAAAGAGGGCAACAAGGGAGCTGTGGGGCGCGCCCTCCCCAGGCCCAAACTAAATTGGTTTAGGGCTTGGCGGTCGGCCCCCTCTTTCCTTCTCTCCTCCTCCTCCTCTTTCCTTCCCCTCCTAGTTAGACTAGGAAAGGGGGAACCTACTCCTAGTAGGAGTAGGATTTCCCCCTTGGGGAGCACCCTATGAGGCCGCCGGCTCCCTCCCTTGCTCCTTTATATACGGGGGCAGGGGGCACCCTAGAACACACAAGTTGACTTTGTTTATCCATGTGCGGTGCCCCCCTCCACCATAATCCACCTCGGTCATATCGTTGCAATGCTTAGGCGAAGCCGTGCACCGGTAGCTTCATCATCACCGTCATCACGCTGTCGTGTTGACGAAACTCTCCCTCGACACTCAGCTAGATCTAGAGTTCGCGGGACGTCACCGAGATGAACGTGTGCAGATCGCGGAGGTGCCATACCTTCGGTGCTAGGATCGGTCGGATCGTGAAGACGTATGACTACATCAATCGCGTTGTCATAACGCTTCCGCTTACGGTCTATGAGGGTACATGGTCAACACTCTTCCCCTCTCGTTGCTATGCATCACCTAGATGGATCTTGAATGTGCATAGGATTTTTTTTGAAATTAATGCATTCCCCAACAGTGGCATCCGAGCCAGGTCTATGCGTAGATGTTATATGCACGAGTATAACACAAAGGAGTTGTGGGCGTGGGTATATACATATTGCTTGTTGTCACTAGTTGATTGTTGATTCAACGGTATTGTTGGATGAAGCGGCTCAGACCGACATTACGCGTACGCTTATGCGAGACTGGTTCTACCGACGTGCTTCGCACACAGGTGGCTAGTGGGTGTCTGTTTCTCAAACTTTAGTTGAATCGGATTCAACGAACATGGTTCTTTCTGAAGATCAAAAAGCAATCACTATACCGCGTTGTGGTTTTTGATGCGTAGGTAAGAACGATTCTTGCTAAGCCAAGCCCGTAACAGCCACGTAAAACTTGCAACAACAAAGTAGAGGACGTCTAACTTGTCTTTGCAGGGCATGTTGTGATGTGATATGGTCATGACGTGATGAGATATAACTTGTTGTATGAGATGATCATGTTTTGTTAAAGTTATCGGCAACTGGCAGAAGCCTTATGGTTGTCTCTTTATTGCATAAGATGCAAGCGCCATACAATTGCTTTACTTTATCGCTATACGATAGAAATAGTTGAAAAGCAATAGTTGGTGAGATGACCATGTGATGACACGTTGATAGAGATCAAGATGATGGAGATCATGGTGTCATACCGGTGACGATGGGGATCATGACGTAGTTTGGAGATGGAGATCAAAGGCACAAGATGATAATGGCCATATCATGTCACATATTTTGATTGCATTTGATGTTTATCTTTTATGCATCCTATTTTTCTTAGTACGATGGTAGCATTATAAGATGAACCCTCACTAAATTTCAAGGTACAAGTGTTCTCCCTGAGTATGCACCGTTGCCACAGTTCGTCGTGCCGAGACACCACGTGATGATCGGGTGTGATAAGCTCTACGTTCACATACAACGGGTGCAAGCCAGTTTTGCACACGCAGAATACTCAGGTTAAACTTGACGAGCCTAGCATATGCAGATATGGCCTCAGAACACTGAGACCGAATGGTCAAACGTGAATCATATAGTAGATATGATCAACATAGTGATGTTCGCCATTGAAAACTACTCCATCTCACGTGATGATCGGACATGGTTTAGTTGATATGGATCACATGATCACTTAGATGATTAGAGGGATGTCTATCTAAGTAGGAGTTCTTAAGTAATATGATTAATTGAACTTAAATTTATCGTGAACTTAGTCCTCATAGTATTTGCATATCTATGTTGTAGATCAATTGCTCGCATATAGGTTCCCTGTTTTATTTATGATATGTTCCTAGAGAAAACTATGTTGAAAGATGTTAGTAGCAATGATGCGGACTAGCTCCGTGATCTTAGGATTATCCTCGTTGCTGCATAGAAGAATTATGTCCTTGATGCACCGCTAGGTGACGGACCTATTGCAAGAGCAGATGCAGACGTTATGAACGTTTGGCAAGCTCGGTATGATGACTACTTGATAGTTTAGTGCGCCATGCTTTACGACTTAGAACTGGGACTTCAAAACGTTTTGAACGCCATGAAGCATATAAGATGTTCCAAGAGCTAAAATTGGTATTTCAGACTCATGCCCGAGTCGAGAGGTATGAGACCTCCGACAAGTACTTTGCCTACAAGATGGAGGAGAATAGCTCAGCTATTGAGCATGTGCTCAGAATGTCTGAGTACTACAATCACTTGAATCAAGTGGGAGTTAATCTTACAGATAAGATAGTGATTGACAGATTTCTCTAGTCACTATCACCAAGTTACTAGAACTTCGTGATGAACTATAATATGCAAGGGATAACGAAAATGATTCCCAAGCTCTTCGCAATGTTGAAATTGGCGAAGGTAGAAATCAAGAAAAAGCATCAAGTGTTGATCATTGACAAGACCACTAGTTTCAAGTAAAAGGGCAAGGGAAAGAAAGGAAACTTCAAGAAGAATGGCAAGCAAGTTGCCACTCCCGTGAAGAAGCCCAAAGCTAGACCTAAGCCTGAAACTGAGTGCTTCTACTACAAAGGGAATGGTCACTGGAAGCGGAACTACCCCAATTACTTGGCGGATAAGAAGGATGGCAAAGTGAACAAAAGTATATTTGATATACATGTTATTGATGTGTACTTTACTGGTGTTCATAGTAACCCCAGGGTATTTGATACTGGTTCAGTTGCTATGATTAGTAACTTGAAACAGGAGTTACAATATGAACAGAAACTAGTTGAGGGCAAGGTGACAATGTGTGTTGGAAGTGATTCCAAGGTTGATAAGATCACCATCGCACACTCCCTTTACCTTTGGGATTAGTGTTGAACCTAAAATAAATGTTATTTGGTGTTTGCGTTGAGCATAATATGACTGGATCATGTTTATTGCAATACGATTATTCATTTAAGTCAAAGAATAATTGTTATTCTGTTTACATGAATAAAACCATATATGGTCATACACCCAAGGTGAATGGTTTATTGAATCTCGATCGTAATGATACACATATTCATAATATTGAAGCCAAAAGATGTAAAGTTAATAATAATAGTGCAACTTATATGTGCCACTGCCATTTAGGTCATATTGGTGTAAAGCGCATGAAGAAACTCCATGCTGATGGGCTTTTTGGAATCACTTGATTATGAATCATTTGATGCTTGCGAACCATGCCTCGTGGGCAAGATGACTAAAACTCCGATCTCCAGAACAATGGAGCAAGCAACTGACTTATTGAAAATAATACACACTAATGTGTGCGGTCCAATGAGTTTTGAGGCTCGTGGTGGGTATCGTTATTGTTTGACCTTCACAGATGATTTGAACAGATATGAGTATATCTACTTGATGAAACATAAGTCTAAAACATTTGAAAAGTTCAAAGAATTTCCGAGTGAAGTGGAAAATCATCGTAACAAGAAAATAAAATTCCTGCGATCTGATCATGGAGGAGAATATTTGAGTTACGAGTTTGGTCTTTATTTGAAACAATGCGGAAGAGTTTCGCAACTCACGCCACCCGAAACACCACGGCATAATGCACTACTGGAATTAGCTTATTTGCCGTCAGCCAATTCTTTGTCGTCGGCTGGCTGAGGGCAAAGAAGGTCTTTGTCGTCCGCTTACAGAAAACGGATGGCAAACAACTGGCTTATGGCAAAGAAGGTCTTTGCCATCAGCCAATTATTTGCCGTCTGCTAGCGGACGGCAAAGAATCTTTGCCGTCAGCTGGCACACGACAAAGATAGAGGTGGCCCCACTAACGAGCTAATTAAAAAAACTTAACGCCCCCCTCTTTGCCGTCTGCTAGTGGATGACAAAGACAAAAAAACCGGACGACAAAGGTGGGGCGGACGATAAAGAATTAACCTAACTAGCGGCCGATCCCCACCCCGCCCCTCCATCTCTCTGTTTCTCTCCCTCTCTCCTCCCCGACGAACATAGCCACCACCGCCGCCCGCCGCCACCACCACCCGTCGTCGCTTGCCCCGTCGCCCCACCACCCCGCCGCCCCCACCCGCCGACGCCTCGTCGCCCCGCCGCCCCCCACCCCGCCGACGCCCCGTAGCCCCACCACCTCGACGCCCCGTCGCCCCACCACCTCGCCGCCCACCATGTCGCCGCTCGACCGCCCCACCGCCCCGCCATCCCGTCGCCCCCACCACCCGCCCACCACCCCGGCGCCACCGCGACCCCATCACCCCTGCCTCCCTGCCGGCTCGGCGGCGCCGCTCACCGCCCCCTGAGCTCCACCGCCCCAGAGCCCTGCGGCCCCCGTCGCCACCGCCACCCTGCCCTGCGAAACCCCGGGCCCCATCTGCTCCGGTGAGTTATTTTTTTTCTTTTTTCTTTTTTGTTGTTTAATTGTTAGTGTTAGATTTAGTGCTAGATATGTGTTAGTGTTAGATTTAGTGTTAGATTCGGTTTAGTTTTAGTGCTAGAATATGTAGAAGGGGAAGAATAAGAAGAAGAAGAAAAAGAAGAAGACGAAGAAGAAGAAGAGGAGGAGGGAAGAAGGGAGGGAGAGGAGGAGGGAGAAGAAGAAAGAAAAGAAGAGGAAACCCAAAACCTTAGTTTTAGTTATAGTTTTACTTTAGTTTTATTTTCAGTTTAGTTTTAGTTTTAGTTTTGGTTTTGTTTATTTTAGATTAGTTTTAGTTTTAGTTCAGAAGAAGTGAAGAGTAGAAGGAGGAGGAGGAGGGAGGAAGAGGAGGAGGGAGAAGAAGAAAGAAAAGAAGAAGAAGAAGAAGAAGAAGAAGAAGAAGAAGAAGAAGAAGAAGAAGAAGAAGAGGAAGAAGAAGAAGAAGAAGAAGAAGAAGAAGAAGAAGAAGAAGAAGAAGAAGAAGAAGAAGAAGAAGAAGAAGAAGAAGAAGAAAGAAGAGGAGGAGGAGGAGGAGGGGGAGAAGAAGAAGAAGAAGAAGAAGAAGAAGAAGAAGAAGAAGAAGAAGAAGAAGAAGAAGAAGAAGAAGAAAGAAGAAAGAAGAGGAGGAGGAGGAGGAGGAGGGGGGAAGAGGAGGAGAAGAAGAAGAAGAAAAGAAAAAGAAGAAGAAGAAGAAGAAGAAGAAGAAGAAGAAGAAGAAGAGAGGGGGAGAAGAAGAAGAGGGAAAGGGAAATGAAGAAGAAGAAGAAGAGGAGGATGAGAAAAATAAGAAGAAAAAAGAAGAGGAAGAAGAAAAGAGGAGAGGGGGAGAAGAAGAAGAGGGAAAGGGAAAGGAAGAAGAAGAAGAAGAAGAAGAAGAAGAAGAAGAAGAAGAAGAAGAAGAAGAGGAAGAAGAACAAAAGGAAAAGGAGGAAAAGGAAGAAGAGGGGAAGAAGAAGAAGAAAAATACATGTTTTTATACTTTCTTATTTAGGGTTCCGCCACGTTTTGCAGTTTCTTTCTTTTCTTTATTTGAATGTTTTTATACTGCTAGCTAGTTGCCTAGTTTGCCGACCGAAAGAAGTTAAAATAGTTATTACATGAAATTCAACTAAAGTCAACATTTTTGACAACTAGTGCTACTAACAAATTCAACTAGAGCCATCATATGTCCACAAGTGCATTGTTTTTTGAATGAGAAATGATAACTTGGTGTAGTTGATTATCTTCTGCTCAAAATTTCTTATGTTATAATGTTGTATGATAATGTTGTAAGGGTACTAATTGGTCTCTTCTGCTGCTTATCAGAGATGGGGGGAAGCCGCCACCGCAGACTCCGCTCTACCACACCGGAGTATGAGTTGGATGCTTTCGAGTTCTTCAGTATTGGGACTTCAGTATCATCCACGAGGCAGGTATATAAAATGAGAGTTCTCCCCTTCAACCATCTCATTATGATAACTCTATTGTTTTATACATCACTCATTGTCCCAAACTGCAGAGGCTGCCTGACACTTTTATGAACATGCTGGGTGAAGATCCGCCAAATAATGTGAAGCTGCGACAGGCCGGCAGCGGGTTTCGCGGGTTGTGGGACGTGGAGTTGGTGATCAAGGAGGGCCACATGTACCTGTGTCGTGGCTGGGAGAAGTTCTACCATGCCTACGACCTGCGGCAGGGGTACTTCCTTCTCTTCAGATACGACGATGACACCACCATGCTCATCATGAAGGTTTTCAACGCGACTATGTGTCGCATGCGCTACGCTAACAACAATGATGCCAGTACGTTCTGTATCTTCTTATTCCTCTACATTTGGATTTGTCTTGCATCGATTGTTAACGGTCATTATTGCATTTGGACAGGCAATGGGGGCAGCAGCGACACTAGCTACAGCCAAAGCATCAGCGATTCTGGTTGTAGCAAAAGCAACACGATTCTGGCTGTAGCAACAACAGCAGCGATTCTGGCTGCAGCAAAGACAACAAGGAGGATGATCCGGACTAGAGTGGGGAACAAGAGGAGCAGAGTGGGCATTAGGCTCAGGATGACCTAGCGATGGTGGTGGTTGACCAAGGGCAAGAGATGGTGGTGGCTGACCATGGGAAAGAGATGGTGGTGGCTGAGGATGACCTAGCGATGGTCGTGCCTGTCATGCCTAAAGATGGCCTCGCGATTGTGGTGCTGCCTGACAATGACCTCGTGCCGGTGGTGGCGCCGACGATCCCACAGCTGGGCGACATGACCACGCCAATTGTCATAGAAGACTACATCCCATTGCCTCCAACGCCTCGCCGCTCTTGGCGCATCAGGCCGAGGAAGGAGAAGGAGAATAACAATGAGAACTGAACTATGTCAGGTATGTCAGATCTCCAAAATGATCTATATATACTTAGCTTTGTTTCCTCCAAAATGACATAAGTTAGCTCTAATTTAGCTCTAATATGCTTAGTTACCTATGTTAGCTCTAATATGCTAAGTTATCTCTACTATGCTTAGTTTCCTATAGGTTAGCTCCAAAATTACTTATCTTAGCACAAAATGACCAAGTTTACATAATAAGCTTATAGTCCTCTTCTTCTACTACTACTACTACTTCTTCTTCTTCTTCTTCTTCTTCTTCTTCTTCTTCTTCTTCTTCTTCTTCTTCTTCTTCTTCTTCTCCAAAATGACATAAGTTAGCTCTAATATGCTTAGTTCACTTAAAGATGGCATAATTAGCTAAGCTGGCTCCATTTTACCTAAGTTGGCTCTAATATGCTAAGTTATCTCTAATATGCTTAGTTTCCTATAGGTTAGCTCCAAAATTACTTATGTTAGCACAAAATGACCAAGTTTACATAATAAGCTTATAGTCTTCTTCTTCTTCTTCTTCTTCTTCTTCTCCAAAATGACATAACTTAGCTCTAAGTTAGCTCTAATATGCTTAGTTTCCTATAGGTTAACTCCAAAATTACTTATGTTAGCACAAAATGACCAAGTTTACATAATAAGTATGCTTACTTCTTATAGTCTTCTTCTTCTTCTTCTAACATCTTGTTTATCATTTTGCAGATTTGATTTAATTCACGGAAGCTTGCATGGATGGAGTGCTTCTTTTCCATTTGTGCTTTTATTTTGTATCAATGAACTTGCATGGTTGGAACTTGTTATATGGATGGATGGATAACGGTGTTGGATGAATGTGAAACTTTTGTAATATGTAAGGATGGAACTATATGTGTGTTGGTTATGTATGTATATATGATGAAACTTGTGTGTTGGATATGCTTGTTGTGCATATATGTATATCTATGAATTGCTGTCAAATTAAATGAATTAAATTAGAAACAGGGATGTACAGGCTCTTTGCCGTCAGCTAGCTGACGGCAAACATGCCACGTGGCAGCTACCTGTGATTCCTGGGACTGGCATGTTTGAGCACTTTGCCGTTAGCCAGCGGACGACAAAGACCTTAGCCTCTTTGTCGTCCGCTGGCTGACGGCAAAGCACGCCGTTAACCCCTAATGGCTCTCACCCCACCTCATTGCCGTCCATGATCTTTGCCGTCTGCTGGCCACCAACGGCGGACGGCACAACCCTTTGCCGTCCGTGATCCATGCCTTTGCCGTCCGCCATGGAGGAAGGCAAAGAAGCTGATTCCAGTAGTGATGGTGTGTCCGAACGTTGTAATCGTACTTTATTAGATATGGTGTGATCTATGATGTCTCTTACTGATTTACCGCTATCATTTTGGGGTTATGCATTGGAGACAGCTGCGTTCACGTTAAATAGGGCACCGTCTAAAAATCCGTTGAGATGACAACGTATGAACTGTGGTTTAGTAAGAAACCAAAGTTGTTATTTCTTAAAAGTTTGGGGTTGCGATGCTTATGTGAAAAAGTTTCAACCTGATAAGCTCAAACCCAAGTCGGAGAAGTGCATCTTCATAGGATACCCAAAAGAAACTGTTGGGTACACCTTCTATCACAGATCCAAAGGCAAGATCTTTGTTGCTAAGAGTGGATGTTTTCTAGAGAACGAGTTTCTCTCAAAAGAAGTGAGTGGGAGGAAAGTAGAACTTGATGAGGTAACTGTACCTTCTCTCGAATTGGAAAGTAGTTCATCAGAGAAATCTGTACCTGTGATGCCTACACCAACTAGAGAGGAAGTTAATGATGATGATCATGAAACTTTGGATCAAGATACTACAGAACTTCATAGGTCAACCAGAGCATGATCCGCACCAGAGTGGTACGGTAATCTTGTATTCGAAGTCATGTTACTAGACCATGATGAACCAACGAACTAAGAGGAAGCGATGATGAGCCCAGATTCCACGAAATGGGTTCAGGCCATGAAATCTGAGATGGGATCCATGTATGAGATCAAAGTATGGACTTTGATTGACTTGCCCGACGATTGGTGAGCCATTCAGAATAAATGGATCTTCAAGAGGAAGACGGATGCTGATAGTAGTGTTACTATCTACAAAGCTCGAATTGTCGCAAAAAAGGTTTTCGACAAGTTCAATGTGTTGACTACGATGAGAATTTCTCACTCGTATCGATGCTTAAAAGTCTGTCCAAATCATGTTAGAAGTTGCCGCATTTTATGAAATCACTAGCATCACACATAATTTCAAAAGGTAAATTACAATCAGGTGGCTGAACAATAGGTGCAGAGATTAATGCTTTCTTAAGTATTTCAAAGGCTTCTACACAATCATCATCAAAGACGAATGGTATATCTTTTTGTAATAAATTAGTCAGAGGCTAAGAAATTTTTGAGAAGTCCTTAATGAACCTCCTATAAAAACCGGCATGACCAAGGAAACTTCTTATACCTTTGATGTCCTTGGGACACGACATCTTTTCAATAGCATCAACTTTAGCTTTATCGACTTCAATGCCTCCTTTAGAAATTTTATGCCCCAAGACAATACCTTCATTAACCATAAAGTGGCATTTCTCCCAATTCAAGACAAGGTTAGTTTCTTCACATCTCTGCAAAACTCGATGAAGGTTGCTTAAGCAATCATCAAAAGAGGATGCATAAATGGAGAAATCATCCATGAATACCTCACATATCTTTTCACAAAAGTTAGAAAATATAGCCATCATGCATCTTTGAAAGGTAGCAGGTGCATTACATAAACCAAAAGGCATACGTCTATAAGCAAAAGTACCGAAAGGGCAAGTAAAAGTGGTCTTAGATTGATCATCAGCTGACACAGGTATTTGGGAGAAACCAAAATAACCATCTAGAAAGCAAAAATGTGTATGTCTGGATAATCCTTCTAGCATTTGATCAATAAAAGGTAAGGGGTAATGATCTTTTTAGTAGCCTTATTTAATTTGCGGAAATCAATTACCATCCTATAACCTGTAATAATTCTTTGCGGAATCAATTCATCTTTATCATTAGGAACGACAGTAATACCTCCCTTCTTAGGAACACAATGGACATGACTTACCCACTGACTATCAGCAATGGGATAAATTATACCTGCCTCAAGGAGCTTTAGTATTTCTTTTCTTACCACTTCTTTCATCTTAGGATTCAGTCGTCGTTGGTGATCAATAACTGGTTTGGCATCTTTTTCCAAATTTACTTTGTGTTGACATAGAGTGGGACTAATGCCCTTAAGATCATCAAGAGTATATCCAATAGCAGCACGGTGCTTCTTCGGAGTTTTCAATAATTTTTCTTCCTCCTTCTCTGAAAGGTTAGCACTAATAATAACAGGATATATCTTCTTTTCATCAAGATAAGCACATTTAAGAGTATCAGGCAATGGTTTAAGCTCAAACACTGGATCACCCTTGGGTGGAGGAGGATCCCCTAAGATTTCAACAGGCAAGTTGTGTTTCAGAATAGGTCCCTGTTTAAAGAACACTTCATCTATTTCCCTTCTTTCATTCATATACATATCATTTTCATGGTGTAGCAAATATTGTTCTAAAGGATCACTAGGAGGTACGACAATAGAAGCAAGACCAATAATTTCATCTTTACTAGGCAATTCTTCTTCACGGTGTTGTCTACGAAATTTAGAAAAGTTGAACTCATGAGACATATCACCTAAACAAATAGTAATAACATCCTTTTTGCAGTCTATCCTAGCATTAATAGTGTTTAAGGAGGGTCTACCAAATATAATGGGACAAAAGCTATCTTGTGGGGAACCAAGAACAAGAAAATCAGCAGGATATTTAGTTTTCCCACACAAGACTTAAACATCTCTAACAATTCCCATTGGTGAAATAGTATCTATGTTGGCAAGTTTAATGGTGACATCAATTTCTTCTAACTCAGCAGGTGCAATATCATGCATAATTTCTTTGTATAAGTCAATAGGTATTGCACTAGCACCCATATCACACAAGCCATGATAACAATGATCTCCTATTTTAACAGAAATAACATGCATGCCTACCGCAGGTCTATGTTTATCTTTAGCACAAGGTTTAGCAATTCTAGCAGTTTCATCACAGAAATAAATAACATGCCCATCAATATTATCAGCCAAGAGATCCTTAACAATAGCAATATTAGGCTCAACTTTAACTTGCTCAGGAGGTGTATAGGTTCCAATATTGCTCTTACGAACCATAGTTGAAGCTTTAGCATGATCTTTTATCCTAACAGGAAAATGTGGTTTCTCAACATAAGCAGTAGGAATAATAGGATCATTATAAGTGACAGTCTTTTCTTCAACTTTAATAGGTGCAACTACTTTTACTTCAATGGGGGGATGATATTTAAACCACTTCTCCTTAGGGAGATCAACATGAGTAGCAAAAGATTCATAGAAAGAAGCAACTATCTTAGAGTCAAGTCCATATTTAGTGCTAAATTTATGGAAAACATCGGTATCCATAAAAGATTTAACACAATCAAACTTAGGTGTCATATCTGACTCCTTACCTTCGTCGAGATCCCAATCTTTAGAGTTGCATTTAATTCTTTCCAATAAACCCCATTTGAATTCAATACTATTCATCATAAAAGAGCCAGCACAAGAAGTATCGAACATGGTGCGGTTGTTATCAGAAAGCCGAGCATAAATTTTTTGAATAATCATTTCTCTTGAGAGCTCATGATTGGGGCATGAATATAACATTGACTTAAGCCTCCCCCAAGCTTGAGCGATGCTTTCTCCTTCGTGAGGCCAAAAATTATATATATAATTACGATCACGATGAACAAGATGCATAGGATAAAACTTCTGATGAAATTCCAACTTCAATCATTTGTAGTTCCATGATCCCATATCATCACATAGCCTATACCATGTCAATGCGTCTCCCTCCAAAGATAAAGGGAAGACCTTCTTCTTGATAACATCATCGGGCATACCTACAAACTTAAATAATCCACAAACTTCATCCACATATATTAGGTGCTCATCAGTATGTAATGTTCCATCTCCTCCAAAAGGATTAGCTAGCAGTTTTTCTATCATACCCGAAGGAATTTCAAAGCAGACATTTTCATTTTCAGTAGGTTCAGTAGGTTCAATAGATGGATGAGCAACTCTTTGCTCTACTGGTCGAGGTGAAGATACCCCGAACAAGCCCCTTAGAGGATTACTTTCCATAGTAACAAGTGACAGTAAATTTCAGCACACTATATAAATTTTTCCTTACCAAATTCCACCTACCAAAGGTGCTTCACTCCCCAACAACGGTGCCAGAAAAGAGTCTTGATGACCCACAAGTATAGGGGATCCATCGTAGTCATTTCGATAAGTAAGAGTGTCGAACCCAACGAGGAGCAGAAGGAAATGATAAGCGGTTTTCAGCAAGGTATTCTCTGCAAGCACTGAAATTATAGGTAATAGATAGTTTTGTGATAATATAATTTGTAACAAGGAACAAGTAACAAAAGTAAATAAATTGCAGCAAGGTGGCCCAATCTGTTTTGTAGCAAAGGACAAGCCTACAAACTCTTATATAGACAAAAGCGCTCCCGAGGACACATGGGAATTATCGTCAAGCTATTTTTCATCACGTTCATATGATTCGCGTTCGGTACTTTGATAATTTGGTATGTGGGTGGACCGTGTTGGGTAACGTAGCAGAAATTCAAAATTTTCCTACGTGTCACCAAGATCTATCTATGGAGAGACTAGCAACGAGGGGAAGGAGAGTGCATCTACATACCCTTGTAGATCGCTAAGCGAAGCGTTCAAGTGAACGGGGTTGATGGATTCGTACTCGTCGTGATCCAAATCACCGATGATCCTAGTGCCGAACGGACGGCACCTCCGCGTTCAACACACGTACAGCCCGATGATGTCTCCCACGGCTTGATCCAGCAAGGAGAGAGGGAGAGGTTGAGGAAGACTCCATCCAGCAGCAGCACAACGGCGTGGTGGTGGTGGAGGAGCGTGGCAATCCTGCAGGGCTTCGCCAAGCACCACGGGAGAGGAGAAGGACTTGGGAGAGGGGAGAGGGCTGCACCAAAGGCAAAGGTAAGAAGTCCTCCATCTCCCCCACTATATATAGGGGGGCCAAGGGGGGGCGCCGGCCCTAGGAGATCCAATCTCCTAGGGGGGCGGCGGCCAAGGGAGGAATCCCTCCTCCCCAAGGCACCTAGGAGGTGCCTTCCCCTTCTGGGACTCTTCCTTTAGGGTTTCCCCACACTAGGCGCATGGGCCCTGAGGGAAAGTGGCGCCCCAGCCCACTTTGGGCTGGATCCCTTCCCACTTCAGCCCATGGGACCCTCCGGGATAGGTGGCCCCACCCGGTGGGCCCCCGGGACCCTTCCGGTGGTCCCGGTACAATACCGATGACCCCGAAACTTGTCCTGATGGCCGAAATAGGACTTCCTATATATAAATCTTTACCTCCAGACCATTCCAGAACTCCTCGTGATGTCCGG
This sequence comes from Triticum monococcum, assembly GCA_034509565.1. Taxonomy (NCBI): domain Eukaryota; kingdom Viridiplantae; phylum Streptophyta; class Magnoliopsida; order Poales; family Poaceae; genus Triticum; species Triticum monococcum. The sequence continues at coordinate 683,481,048 of CM067842.1, forward strand.
GATCTCATCCGGGACTCCGAACAACATTCGGTAACCACATACAAACTTCCTTTATAACCCTAGCGTCATCGAACCTTAAGTGTGTAGACCCTACGGGTTCGGGAGACATGCAGACATGACCGAAACGTTCTCCGGTCAATAACCAACAGCGGGATCTGGATACCCATGTTGGATCCCACATGCTCCATGATGATCTCATCGAACGAACCACGATGTCAAGGACTTAATCAATCCCGTATACAATTCCCTTTGTCTAGCGGTACGATACTTGCCCGAGATTCGATCGTCGGTATCCCGATACCTTGTTCAATCTCGTTACCAGCAAGTCTCTTTACTCGTTCCGTAACACATCATCCCGTGATCAACTCCTTGATCACATTGTGCACATTATGATGATGTCCTACCGAGTGGGCCCAGAGATACCTCTCCGTCACACGGAGTGACAAATCCCAGTCTCGATTCGTGCCAACCCAACAGACACTTTCGGAGATACCCGTAGTGTACCTTTATAGCCACCCAGTTACGTTGTGACATTTGGCACACCCAAAGCACTCCTACGGTATCCAGGAGTTGCACAATCTCATGGTCTAAGGAAATGATACTTGACATTAAAAAAGCTTTAGCATACGAACTACACGATCTAGTGCTATGCTTATGATTGGGTCTTGTCCATCACATCATTCTCCTAATGATGTGATCCCGTTATCAATGACATCCAATGTCCATGGTCAGGAAACCGTAACCATCTATTGATCAACGAGCTAGTCAACTAGAGGCTTACTAGGGACATGGTGTTGTTTATGTATCCACACATGTATCTGAGTTTCCTATCAATACAATTCTAGCATGGATAATAAACGATTATCATGAACAAGGAAATATAATAATAACCAATTTATTATTGCCTCTAGGGCATATTTCCAACAGTCTCCCACTTGCACTAGAGTCAATAATCTAGTTCACATCGCCATGTGATTAACACTCACAGGTCACATCGCCATGTGACTAACACCCAAGAGTTTACTAGAGTCAGTAGTCTAGTTCACATCACTATGTGATTAACACTCAATGAGTTCTAGGTTTGATCATGTTGCTTGTGAGAGAGGTTTTAGTCAACGGGTCTGAACCTTTCAGATCCGTGTGTGCTTTACAATTCTCTATGTCATCTCCTAGATGTAGCTACCACGTTCTATTTGGAGCTATTCCAAATAACTGTTCTACTTGGAGCTATTCTAAATTGTTGCTCCATTATACGTATCCGGTATCTCTACTCAGAGCTATCCGGATAGTTGTTAAGCTTGCATCGACGTAACCCTTTATGACGAACTCTTTTACCACCTCCATAATCGAGAAAAATTCCTTAGTCCACTAGTTACTAAGGATAACTTTGACCGATGTCCTGTGATCCATTCTTGGATCACTCTTGTACCCCTTGACTGACTCATGGCAAGGCACACTTCAGGTGCGGTACACAACATAGCATACTGTAGAGCCTACGTCTTAAGCATAGGGGACGACCTTCGTCCTTTCTCTCTATTCTGCCATGGTCGAGCTTTAAGTCTTAACTTCATACCTTACAACTCAGGCAAGAACTCCTTCTTTGACTGATCCATCTTGAACACCTTCAAGATCATGTCAAGGTATGTGCTCATTTAAAAGTACCATTAAGCGTTTTGATCTATCCTTATAGATCTTGATGCTCAATGCTCAAGTAGCTTAATCCAGGCTTTCCATTGAAAAACACTTTCCAAATAACCCTATATGCTTTCTAGAAATTCTACATCATTTCTGATCCATAATATGTCAACAACATATACTCATCAGAAATTCTATAGTGCTCCCACTCACTTCTTTGGAAATACAAGTTTCTCATAAACTTTGTATAAACCCAAAATCTTTGATCATCTCATCAAAGCGTGCATTCCAACTCCGAGATGCTTACTCCAGTCCTCAGAAGGATTGCTGGAGCTTTGCATACTTATTAGCATCTTTCAGGATTGACAAAACCTTCTGGTTGTATCACATACAACCTTTCCTCAAGAAAATCATCGAGGAAACAATGTTTTGACATCCTATCTGCAAGATTTCATAAATAATGCAGTAATCGCTAATATAATTCCAACAGACTCTTAGCATCGCTACGAGTGAGAAAGTCTCATTGTAGTCAACTCCTTGAACTTGTCGGAAAACATCTTAATGACAAGTCGATCTTTCTTAATGGTGAAACATACCATCATTGTCCGTCTTCCTTTTAAAATCCATCTGTACTCAACAGCCTTACGACCATCGAGCCATTCCGCCAAAGTCTACACTTTGTCTTCATACATGGATCCTCTCTCGGATTTTATGGCCTCGAGCCATTTATCGGAATCCGGGCCCACCATCGCTTCTCCATAGCTCGTAGGCTCATTGTTGTCCAGCAACATGACTTCCAAGACAGGATTACGTACCACTCTGAAGTAGTACGCATCCTTGTCATCCCACGAGGTTTGGTAGTGACCTGATCTGAAGTTTCATGATCACTATCATAAGCTTCCACTTCAATTGGTGTAGGTGCCACAGGAACAACTTCCTGTGCCCTGCCACACACTAGTTGAAGAGACAGTTCAACAACCTCATCAAGTCTCCACCATCCTCCTGCTCAATTCTTTTGAGAGAAACTTTTCCTCGAGAAAGGACCCGATTCTAGAAACAATCCCATATTGCTTTCGGATCTGAGACCCAACTGTTTTAGGTGTCCTATGAAGATGCATTTATCCGCTTTGGGTTCGAGCTTATCAGCCTGAAACTTTTTCACATAAGCGCCGCAGCCCCAAACTTTTAAGAAATGACAGCTTAGGTTTCTTTAAACCATAGTTCATACGGTGTCATCTCATCGGAATTACATGGTGCCCTATTTAAAGTGAATGTGGTTGTCTCTAATGCCTAACCCATAAACTATCGTGGTAATTCGATAAGAGACATCATGGTATGTATCATATCCAATAGGGTGCAGTTATGATGCTCGGACACACCATCACACTATGGTGTTCCAGGCTGTATCAGTTGTGAAACAATTTCCACAATGTCTTAATTCTGTGCCAAACTCGTAATTCAGATATTCATCTCTATGATCATATCATAGATAGTTTATCCTCTTGTCACGATGATCTTTCAACTTCACACCGAAATTACTTGAACCTTTCAATAATTCAGACTCGTGATTCATCAAGTAAATATACTCAACATCTACTCAAATCATCTGTGAAGTAAGACCATAACGATATCCACTACACGCCTCAGCACTCATTGGACTGCACACATCAAAAATGTATTACTTCCAACAAGTTGCTTTCTAGTTCCATTTTACTGAAACCGAGGCTTTCAGTCATCTTGCCCATGTGGTATGATTTGCATGTCTCAAGTGATTCAAAATCAAGTGAGTCCAAACGGTCCATTTGCATGGAGTTTCTTCATGCATATACACCAATAGACATGGTTCGCATGCCTCAAACTTTTCAAAAATGAGTGAGTCCAAAGATCCATCAACATGGAGCTTCTTCATGCGTTTAATACCAATATGACTTAAGTGGCAGTGCCACAAGCAGGTGGTACTATCATTACTATCTTATATCTTTTGGCATGAACATGTGTATCACTACGATCGAGATTCAATAAACCATTCATTTTAGGTGCAAGACCATTAAAGGTATTATTCAAATAAACAGAGTAACCATTATTCTCCTTAAATGAATAACCGTATTGCGATAGACATAATCCAATCATGTCTATGCTCAACGCAAACACCAAATAACAATTATTTAGGTTTAACACCAATCTCGATGGTAGAGGGAGCATGCGATGCTTGATCATATCAACATTGGAAACACTTCCAACACATATCGTCAGCTCACTTTTAGCTAGTCTTCGTTTATTCTGTAGCTTTTATTTCGAGTTACTAACACTTAGCAACCGAACCGGTATCTAATACCCTGGTGCTACTAGGAGTACTAGTAAAGTACACATCAACAAAATGTATATCCAATATACTTCTATCGACTTTGCCAGCCTTCTCATCTACCAAGTATCTAGGGTAATTCTGCTCCTGTGGCTGTTCCTCTTATTACAGAAGCACTTAGTCTCGGGTTTGGGTTCAACCTTGGGTTTCTCCACTAGAGCAGCAGCTGATTTGCCATTTCATGAAGTATCCCTTCTTGCCCTTGCCCTTCTTGAAACTAGTGGTTTCACCAACCATCAACAATTGATGCTCATTCTTGATTTCTACTTTTGTGGTGTCAAACATCGCGAATAACTCAAGCATCAACTACAAGGAGTAATCAACACTACTAGCAACCTACAGGTACCAATCCCAGACTTAGAGACAAGAATTGGATACAAGAGATGAACTAGGGTTTGAGAGGAGATGGTGCTGGTGAAGATGTTGATGGAGATTCACCCTCTCCCGATGAGAGGAGCGTTGGTGATGACGATGGTGATGATTTCCCCCTCCCAGAGGGAAGCGTCCCCGGCAGAAAAACTCTGCCAGAGCCCTAGATTGGTTCCGCCAAGGTTCCGCCTCGTGGCGGTGGAGTCTCGTCCCGAAAGCTTGCTTATGATTTTTTTCTCAACGAAAGACTCCATATAGCAGAATATGGGCATCAGAGGGCCACCAGGGGGCCCACGAGGCAGGGGGCGCGCCCAGGGGGGTAGGGCGCGCCCCCACCCTCATGGCCAGGGTGTGGCCCCCCTCTGGAACTTCTTGTGCTCAGTATTTTTTATATATTTTGAAAATGACTTCCGTGAAGTTTCAGGACTTTTGGAGCTGTGCGGAATAGGTCTGTAATATTTGCTCCTTTTCCAGCCTAGAATCCCAGCTGCCGGCATTCTCCCTCTTTATGTAAACCTTGTAAAATAAGAGAGAATAGGCATAAGTATTGTGACATAGTGTGTAATAACAGCCCATAATGCAATAAATATTGATATAAAAGCATGATGCAAAACAGACGTATCACTATGCGATAGCAATAGTTGCAAAAGCAATAGTTGGTGAGACGACCATGTGACAACACGTTGATAGATATCAAGATGATGGAGATCATGGTGTCATGCCGGTGACGATAGAGATCATGACGGTGTTTTGGAGATGGAGATCAAAGGCACAAGATGATGTTGGCCATATCATGTCACATATTTTGATTGCATGTGATGTTTATCCTTTATGTATCTTATTTTGCTTAGTTCGGCGGTAGCATTATAAGATGATCTCTCACTAAATTTCAAAGTATAAGTAGTCTCCTTGAGTATGCACCGTTGTGATAGTTTGTCGTGCCGAGACACCACGTGATGATCGGGTGTGATAAGCTCTACCTTCACATACAACGGGTGCAAGCCAGTTTTGCACACGCAGAATACTTGGGTTAAACTTGACGAGCCTAGCATATGCAGATATGGCCTCGGAACATTGGACACCGAAAGGTCGAGCGTGAATCATATAGTAGATATGATTAACATAGTGATGTTAACCATTGAAAACTACTCCATCTCACGTGATGATCGGAGATGGTTTAGTTGATTTGGATCACGTGATCATTTAGATGACTAGAGGGATGTCTATGTAAGTGGGAGTTCTTAAGTAATATGATTAATTGAACTTTAATTTATCATGAACTTAGTCCTGATAGTATTTGCATATCTATGTTGTAGATAAATAGCTCGCGATGTAGTTTCCCGTTTATTTTTGATATGTTCCTAGAGAAAAATAAGTTGATACGTTAGAAGCAATGATGTGAACTAGCTCCGTGATATGAGGATTATCCTCATTGCTGCACAGAAGTATTATGTCCTTGATGCACCGCTAGGTGACAGACCTATTGCAGGAGCAGATGCAGACGTTATGAATGTTTGACAATGCTAAGTATGATGACTACTTGATAGTTTAGTGCACCATGCTTTATGGCTTAGAACGGGACTTCAAAAATGTTTTGAATGACATGGAGCATATGAGATGTTCCAAGAGTTGAAATTGGTATTTCATACTCATGCCCGTGTCGAGAGGTATGGGACCTCTGACGGTACTGTGCCTACAAGATGGAGGAGAATAGCTCAACTAGTGAGCATGTGCTAAGATTGTCTGGGTACTACAATTGCCTAAATCAAGTGGGAGTTAATCTTCCAGATAAGATAGTAATTGACAAAGTTCTCTAGTCACTGTCACCAAGTTACTAGAACTTAGTGATGAACTATAATATGCAAGGGATAACGAAAGTAATTCCCAAGCTCTTCGCGATGCTGAAATCAGCGAAGGTAGAAATCAAGAAATAGCATCAAGTGTTCATGGTTAACAAGACCACTAGTTTCAAGAAAAAGGGCAAAGGGAAAGAAAGAGGAACTTCAAAGAAGAATATCAAGCAAGTTTCTTCTCCCATGAAGAAGCTCAAAGCTAGACCCAAGCCTGGAACTGAGTACTTCTACTGCAAAGGAAATGGTCACTGGAAGTGGAGCTGCCCTAGATACTTGGCGGATAAGAAGGATGGCAAAGTGAACAGAAGTATATATTTGATATACATTTTATTGATGTGTACTTTACTAGTGTTTATAAAAACACCTCAGTATTTGATACTGGTTCAGTTACTAAGAGTAGAAACTCAAAACGGGAGTTGCAAAATAAACAGAGACTAGTTAAGGGTGAGGTGATGATGTGAGTTGGAAGTGATTCCAAGGTTGATAAGATCACCATTGCACACTCCCTTTACCTTCGGGATTAGTGTTGAACCTAAAGTAAATGTTATTTGGTGTTTGCGTAGAGCATAATATGATTGGGTCATGTTTATTGCAATATGGTTATTCATTTAAGTCAAGGATAAATGTTATTCTGTTTACATGAATAAAACCTTCTGAGTTCATACACCCAAGGTGAATGGTTTATTGAATCTCGATCATAGTAATACACATATTCATAATATTGAAGCCAAAAGATGCAAAGTTAATAATGATAGTGCAACTTATATGTGGCACTGCCGTTTAGGTCATATTGGTGTAAAGCGCATGAAGAAACTCCATGCTGATTGGCTTTTGGAATCACTTGATTATAATCATTTGATGATTGCGAACCATGCCTCGTGGGCAAGATGACTAAAACTCAGTTTTCTGGAACAATGGAGCAAGCAACTGACTTATTGGAAATAATACATACTGATGTATGCAATCCGATGAGCGTTGAGGCTCGCAGCGGGTATCATTATTTTCTGATCTTCACAGATGATTTGAGCAGATATGGGTATATCTACTTGATGAAACATAAGTCTGAAACATTTGAAAAGTTCAAAGAATTTCAGAGTGAAATAGAAAATCATCGTAATAAGAAAATAAAGTTTTTGCGATCTGATCATGGAGGAGAATATTTGAGTTACGAGTTTGGTCTTCATTTGAAACAATGCAAAATAGTTTCGCAACTCACGCCACCTGGAACACCACAGCGTAATGGTGTGTCCGAACGTCATAACCATACTTTATTAGATATGGTGCAATCTATGATGTCTATTGCCGATTTATCACTATCGTTTTGGGGTTATGCATTAGAGACAGTTGCATTCACGTTAAATAGGGCACCATCTAAATCCGTTGAGACGACACCATATGAACTGTGGTTTAGCAAGAAACCTAAGCTGCCATTCTTAAAGTTTGGGGCTATGATGCTTATGTAAAAAAGTTTCAACCTGATAAGATCGAACCCAAATCGGAGAAATGCGTCTTCATAGGATACCCAAAAGAACTGTTGGGTACACCTTCTATCACAAATCCGAAGGCAAGATATCCATTGGTAAGAATGGATCCTTTCTAGAGAAGAAGTTTCTCTCGAATGAAGTGATTTGGAGGAATGTAAAACTTGATGAGGTAATTGTACCTTCTCCTGAATTGGAAAGTAGTTCATCACAGAAATCAGTTCTAGCAATTCCTACACCAATTAGTGAGGAAGTTAATGATGATGATCATGAAACTTCAGAACAAGTTACTACCAAACCTCGTAGGTCAACCAGAATACGTTCCGCACCAGAGTGGTACGGTAATCCTATTATGAAGGTCATGTTACTTGGCCATGACGAACCTGTGAACTATGAGGAAGTGATGATGAGCCCAGATTCCGCGAAATGGCTTGAAGCCATGAAATCTGAGATGAGATCCATGTATTAGAACAAAGTATGGACTTTGATTGACTTGCCCATTAATTGGTGAGCCATTAAGAATAAATGGATTTTCAAGAGGAAGACGGACACTGATAGTAGTGTTACTATCTACAAAGCTCGAATTATCGCAAAAGGTTTTTGACAAGTTCAAGATGTTGACTACGATGAGATTTTCTCACTCGTAGTGATGCTTAAGTCTGTCCGAATCATGTTAGCAATTGCCACATTTTATGAAATCTGGCAAATGGATGTCAAAACTGCATTCCTTAGTGGATTTCTTAAAGAAGAGTTGTATATGATGCAACAAGAAGGTTTTGTCAATCCTAAAGGTGCTAACAAAGTGTGCAAGCTCCAGCGATCCATCTATGGAGTAGTGAAAGCATCTCGGAGTTGGAATATATACTTTGATAAACTGATCAAAGCATATGGTTTTATACAGACTTGCGGTGAAGCTTGTATTTACAAGAAAGTGGGTGGGAGCACTACATCATTTCTGATAAGTATATGTGAATGACATATTGTTGATCAGAAATAATGTAGAATTTTCTGGAAAGCATAAAGGCGTGTTTGAAAAGAGTTTTTCAAAGAAAGACCTCGATGAAGCTACTTACATAATGAGCATCAATATCTATAGAGATAGATCAAGACGCTTGATATGTTTTCAATGAGTACATACCTTGACAAGATTTCGAAGTAGTTCAAAATGGAAAAGTCAAAGGAGTTCTTGCCTATGTTGTAAGGTGTGAAGTTGAGTAAAGACTCGAAACCCAACCACGGCAGAAATAGAAAGAGAATGAAAAGTCATTCCCTATGGCTCAGTCATAGGTTCTATAAAGTATGCTATGCTATGTACCAGACCTATTATGTACCTCAACATAAGTTAGGCAAGAGGGTACAATAGTGATCCAGGAGTGGATCACTAGACATCAGTTAAAAATATCCTTAGTGGAATAAGGAAATGTTTCTCGATTATGGAGGTGACAAAGAGTTCGTCGTAAAGAGTTACGTCGATGCAAGCTTTGACACCGATCTGGATGACTCTAAGTCTCGATCTAGATACATATCGAAAGTGGGAGAAATTAGCTAGAGTAGCTCCGTGCAAAGCATTGTAGACATAGAAAATTTGCAAAATGCAAACGGCTCTGAATGTGGCAGACCCGTTGACTAAATTTCTCTCTCAAGCAAAACATGATCACTCTTTGGGTGTTAATCACATAGCGATGTGAACTAGATTATTGAGTCTAGTAAACCCTTTGGGTGTTAGTCACATGGAGATGTGAACTAATCACATAAAGATGTGAACTATTCGTGTTAAATCACATGACAATGTGAACTAGATTATTGACTCTAGTGCAAGTAGGAGACTGAAGGAAATATGCCCTAGAGGCAATAATAAAGTTGTTATTTATGTTTCCTTATATCATGATAAATGTTTATTATTCATGCTAGAATTGTATTAACCAGAAACTTAGTACATGTATGAATACATAGACAAACAGAGTGTCCCTAGTATGCCTCTACATGACTAGCTTGTTAAACAAAGATGGTTAAGTTTCCTAGCCATGGACATGTGTTGTAATTTGATGAACGGGACCACATCATTAGAGAATGTTGTGATGGACAAGACCCATCCGTTAGCTTAGCATAATGATCGTTCAGTTTTATTGCTACTGCTTTCTTCATGACTTATACATGTTCCTATGACTATGAGATTATGCAACTCCTGAATACTGGAGGAACACCTTCTGTGCTATCCAACGTCACAACACAACTGGGTGATTATAAGGATGCTTTACAGGTGTCTCCAATGGTGTTTGTTGAGTTGGCATACATCGCGATTAGGATTTGTCACTCCGTCTATTGGAGATGTATCTCTAGGCCCTCTCGGTAATGTACATCACTATAAGCCTTGCAAGCAATGTAGCTAATGAGTTAGTTACGGGATGTAGCATTGAACGAGTAAAGAGACTTGCCGGTAACGAGATTGAACTAGGTATTGAGATACCGACGATCGAATCTTGGGCAAGTAACGTACCGATGACAAAGGGAACAACGTATATCGTTATGCGGTTTGACTGATAAAGATCTTCGTAGAATATGTAGGAACCAATATGAGCATCCAGGTTCCGCTATTGGTTATTGACCGGAGACATGTCTCAGTCATGTCTACATAGTTCTCGAACCCGTAGGGTCCGCACGCTTAACGTTCGGTGACGATCGGTATTACGAGTTTATATGTTTTCATGTATCGAAGGTAGTTCGGAGTCCCGGATTTGATCACGGACATGACGAGGAGTCTCGAAATGGTCGAGACATAAAGATCGATATATTGGAAGCCTATGTTTGGACATCGGAATGGTTCCGGGTGAAATCGGGAGTATACCGGAGCACCGGGAGGTTACCAAAACCCCCCGGGAGGTATATGGGCCTTATTGGGCCTTAGTGGAAGAGAGGGGAAAGAAGCAAAGGAGGGGGCGCCCTGATACGTCCATTTTGCATCATGCTTTTATATCGATATTTATTGCATTATGGGCTGTTATTACACATTATGTCACAATACTTATGCCTATTCTCTCTTATTTTACAAGGTTTACATAAAGAGGGAGAATGCGGGCAGCTAGGATTCTGGGCTGGAAAAGGAGCAAATATTAGAGACCTATTCTACACAGCCCCAAAAGTCCTGAAACTTCACGGAAGTCATTTTCAGAATATATAAAAAATACTGAGCGCAAGAAGTTCACCAGGGGGGCCACACCCTGCCCACGAGGGTGGGGGGCGCGCCCTACCCCCCTGGGCGCGCCCCCTACCTCGTGGGACCCCTGGTGGCCCTCCGATGGCCATCTTCGGCTATATGAAGTCTTTCGATGAGGAAAAAATCAGAAGCCATCTTTTCGGACGAGACTCCGCCGCCACGAGGCGGAACCTTGGCGGAACCAATCTAGGGCTCTGGCGGAGCTGTTCTGCCCGGGAAACTTCCCTCCGAGAGGGGGAAATCATCACCATCGTCATCACCAACGCTCCTCTCATCGGGAGAGGGCAATCTCCATTAACATCTTCACCAGCACCATCTCCTCTCAAAACCCTAGTTCATCTCTTGTATCCAATTCTTGTCTCCAAGTCCGTGATTGGTACCTGCGGGTTGCTAGTAGTGTTAATTACTCCTTGTAGTTGATGCTAGTTGGTTTATTTGGTGGAAGATCATATGTTCAGATCCTATATGCATATTAATAACCCTCTGATTATGAACATGAATATGCTTTCTGAGTAGTTACGTTTGTTCCTGAGGACATGGGAGAAGTCTTGCTATTAGTAGTCATGTGAATTTGGTATTTGTTTGATATTTTGATGAGATGTATGTTGTCTCTCCTCTAGTGGTGTTATGTGAACGTCGACTACATGACACTTCACCATTATTTGGGCCTAGACGAGGGCATTGGGACGTAATAAGTAGATGATGGGTTGCTAGAGTGATAGAAGCTTAAACCCTAGTTTATGCGTTGCTTCATAAGGGGCTGATTTGGATCCATATGTTTCATGCTATGGTTAGGTTTACCTTAATACTTCTGTTGTAGTTGCGGATGCTTGCAATAGAGGTTAATCATAAGTGGGATGCTTGTCCAAGTAAGGGCAGCACCCAAGCACCGGTCCACCCCACTTCAAAAAAAAGACACATCCGTGACATTTTGGGCCAAACGATTTTTTTTCTGTCATACATATGACACTTCTATGACAATAATTGTGACAAAACTCGATATCATCATAGATGTGGTCGGCTCCTATTTCTATGACAAAAAATCATGACAGAAAATGGGCTTTTCGTCCTGGGCGGGCCGGACACGCAGCTGCATGACATTCTTTGGGCCGTCCATGACGGAAAAAACCGTGGTAGAAGCGAGGGGGAGGAAAATTTCGGGGAGTTCCCGGTTACGGTGGGAGGTCGAGGCCGAGCGATGCGCGTTTCTCTCGTAGACGTACGCGCATGTTGTGAGGCGTTGGCTCTAACTGAACCCGAGCGAGGCATTGGGCTCTAACTGAACCCGAGTGATTGCATTGCAGGCTACGCGTTACTGAACACGAGCGATCGATCGATGGCTGTTAACTGAACCCGATCGAGCGATTTCTTTGTTGCTGCTGCTAACTGAAGCCGATCGATGCTGCCTCTGGGATGAATAGTGAGCGTTGCGGGGGGGGGGGGGGTTGGATGAACAGTGAGCGGTGGCGTTGCCTGTGGATGAACAGGACCCCGTGGTGTGGTGGAGGCCTGGATGAACAGTAGACGGTGGAGGGATGCCCGTGGAGGGGTGGTTGAACAGGACCCCGTGGTGTGGAGGGCTGGATGAATAGTAGACGGTGGAGGGGTGCCCACGGAGGCGTGGTTGAATAGTAGCCGGTGGAGTAGCGCGTGGTGGAGGCTGGATGAATAGGAGCCCGTGGAGGCTGGAGGAGGTCGACGGTAGCCCGTGGAGGATGGAGGAGGTCGACGGTGGAGATGAACAGTATCCCGTGGAGTCCCGTTTTGCGGTACGCCACACCCCTCCCGATGAACAGGACCCCCGTTTCGACCGTAGGAGGTCCGTTTCGTCCATTTTGTGGTACGCCACACCCCTCCCGATCAACAGGACCCCCGTTTCAATTGTAGGAGGTCCGTTTCCTCCGTTTTGCGGTACGCCAGACCCCTCCCGATCAAAAGGACACCATTCCGAACGTAGGAGGTCCGTTTCCTCCATTGTGCGGTACGCCAGGCCTCGTTTCCATCGCCTGTTCCGTCCAAGCCATCTCGATGAACACGACCACGCATTCCGTTCCGACCCAGCCGGTTGGCTCCCACATGTTTCGTTGCCTCCCGATGAACACGACGCATTCTGTTGCCTCCCCATGAACACGACGCATTCCGTTGCCTCCCCATGAACACGAGGACAACGCTGTTTCTCCGTTCTGACCCAGCCGTGTACACGAGCCCTGGCCGTACGTATGCACGAGTAGGCGTTCGAGACCCCGCCCGTATGTACACATACATGGCCGTATTTTCTTTCTTGCACCCTGGCCGCTGTACGTACATGTACATGCTACGTGCGCGCCTCTACTATGACACGTACACGCCTCTACTACGACACGTGTGCGCCTCTACATCCACCAGTATATATGTATGTACACGTTCGCGACCAGAATGACAATGCTACGTACGCTTCGACCAGGTGGGTCCCGACTGTCAGGCACTTCCTTGCCTGCGAAGATGTAGCTGGTGGGTCCCAGCAGTCAGGGGGGCGAATCGTTTTTTTTGCCCAGACACACTTCCTTGCATGCGAAGATGTAGCTGGTGGGTCCCAGCAGTCAGGGGCAAACGTTTTTTCGCGAAATACGATGGCCCGTCCGGTGGGTCCCCGCTGTCAGGTGGAGGAATAATTATTTTGCACGTAATATGGAGGCACTTCCTTGCTGCGGCCGTGGACCCAGCTGTCAGCCTCTCCACGTACAGTCCACGTCCGATGGAAGGCGTTCCTTGACCATGTTGACCACGCCAAGCCGAGAGCACCAGGGCGGTGGACGACGACGAGGCCTAGGAAGGGGACGACGCGGAGTCGGGGAAGACGCGGCAGTGGATGCCCACGTGTAGAGGAGTACGAGGGTTCACTGGTTTGCTGCGGTGTGAGGCTACCGTCGCTGCAGAATAACAGGGGGTGTGGGTGAGTAGAGGGATGGCATGGCCAGCGGTGGGAGTAGTAGGGGGCGGTGAGGCCTCCGCCGCATCGCAGCCGGCCACGGGAGGCAGGAACATGAGGCACGACCGGCGCTGGTTTGGGCGGCTGGAGCAAGAAGACTAGAGGTTGAAGAAGCACTACGGCCATTGGATGGACATCGTACGGTCACTGGAGCTAGAATCGTGCGTATTGACTAAGTTGACAAAGCACACCGTCCCCGTCAACTTAGTAGGCCCACAAGTCAGTATGCCACTATACCGGGTCCCAGCTAACAGGGGGAGTATTCCTTTTTTTGTGCGTAATAAGGAGGCACTTCCTTGCGTGCGAAGATATAGCTGGTGGGTCCGAGCTGTCAGTGGGGGTAATGTTTTTTCGCAAAATACAGAGGCCCTTTCGGTGGGTCCCTGATGTCAGGTGGAGGAATCATTATTTTGCGCATAATAAGGAGGCATTTTCTTGCGTGCGGTCGTGGACCCAGCTGTCAGCCTCTCCACGTACAGTCCACTTCAAATGCATGTTGGTCATTGACCACGTTGACCAGGCCGTGCTGAGAGCACCAGGGCGGTGGACAACGGCGAGGCCTAGGAAGGGAACGACATGGAGGTAGGGAAGCCTCGGCAGTTGTTTCCCACGCGGAGGGGAGTACGACTGTACGAGGGTTTACTGGTTCGTCTGCCGTCACCGGAGAATAACAAAAGGTGTGGGTGAGTAGAGGGATGGCTAGGCCAACGATGGGAGTACGGTGGGGCGGTGAGGCCTGCATGGCAGCAGAGCCGGCCGCGGGGAGGAGGGAGCAGGCAGTCCCGCCGGCGCTTGTTTGAGCGGCTGGAGCAGGAAGAGCAGAGATTGAAGAAGCACGACGGCCGTTGGATGGCCATCCAACAGTCACTGCTTGTGCGTCAACCTTTTTTTTAGGAAAGCCTCAAATCTATGGAAAACAACATACAACCCATCTGCCATTATTTCTAATAATTTATAGCCCATTTGCTAATTCTTAAGGTTTTTTTGGAGCCCATATTCTATTTGTTAGCATTACAACCCATATTGTGGACACGGTTAAAAAATTATACGAAATTTTGCATATTTCGGTGCGGTCCGAACTGTTTTTAATCCCGAAATTTCGACTCACATTCAAACTGATTTTAAAAATAAATGTATATCAATATAAAATCCAACAAATTCTCCACGCATAAAAATTAATGTAATTTAAAATCTCGAAATGAAAAAAGATATTTGAAACTAATTGCCGGTTTGATGTGTTTTAAAAATGCACAACCCATTTCTCATTACTAATAGGCCATTTTCTCGGCCAGCCGAATGAAGCTCTCCTCGTCTTGAAAGATTTGCAGCCCAACAGGCCTGACAAAGCGACTTACTTGGCAAATCACAAAAAAACTGGGTTGTGGCCATGGACCCAGCTGTCAGTCCATTTGTTTTTTAGTCCATTTGGTGGGCTGGGTGAAACAATGATGTAGCATCTATGCAGCCCGTTTAAATCCCATTTGCATTTCTCTCGAAATCCGTGGACTTGCTGGGGTGGGTGAAAATATCATGTTGGGCTAGACGGGGAAAGTACTGGGAGAAAACTCAGTTTACATCGAAAAAAAGTGGGAGAAAATTCAGAGACCTGCTGGGTCCACCTGAGGAGGGGAATATGTTGGGAGGAAGGAGATTCAAAGCACGGCAGCCAAGTGAACTAATTTTTTTTACGGACAAGTGAACTAGTTTACATACATAAGCAAATAGCCACTAAAAAGCAATCAGGTTAATGGGTTCTTAAAAGAAATATTGCGGACAAAACAGATAATTACGACACATAGGCTAATGCATGAAACACTCATATGATAAAGGTGCTTATAAATAGATAAAGTACAACATCTAGACCTTCCTCGCATGCTTGATCATGACGTTGTGGCTGTCCGTGTACTCGTCGGTTACGTGAAGCAGACACGTCCTCATGTCCAAGATCTGCCTATACATGTCGTAGCATGCGTATGTGTCCTTGGCCGCATAGGTTATGTAGGCTAGATTCAGAGGTACCTCCCATGTGTTCAGGCCGTCTTCTTTCATGTTGGCGTATCAGGGGTCGATGATGGTCTCAGCGAGGTCAACCACATAGTCCTTCTCCTGCCCGTTGCTGATGATCTTGTATTGCTTCTGGATGTCGACAAGCTTGTTGCACCAGATGGCCCAATTGTCGCGTTCTTCCTTCTCTCCACCGTAGCGAAGGTGCAGTCGGCGCTGTCGATGAAACGGGCGAATGCTCCAGAACCTGGTGTAGCCATAAGACTGAGGCGAGGCAGAGCTTCACCAAGTCCGTATCATTGGTGTACATCACATTCAACTTGGTGCAGCCATAGGACTAAACGGCGAACTCAAAGGGAAACTCCTTGCCGAAGTCCATATCCAGCAGGCTCACCCCTCGGATCGCCATTGGAGTCTCTTCGAGTGAGCGAGTGTGTAGGCGGCGGCAGCAGTTCGTTTTTCAACTCTTGGGGAACTGGA
Source organism: Triticum monococcum (assembly GCA_034509565.1). Classification (NCBI taxonomy): domain Eukaryota; kingdom Viridiplantae; phylum Streptophyta; class Magnoliopsida; order Poales; family Poaceae; genus Triticum; species Triticum monococcum. Next base: position 683,497,414 of record CM067842.1, read on the forward strand.
TTCAACAGTAAGCTAAGTGTGTAGAGGCGACAACAGTTACTACCCCTCCCTCGTCCGCTGCACGCCCGGCAGAAGATGCACCCTCGGCCACACGTCGGTTCACGAGCGGGTCTGTATTGGTACTGTAATAACATGAGTTAGTGGTCACTTTACTTAAATTTAATTAGCTTTAATAGAAATTTATACTTAAAACAAGCAATGCATTCGCTCGTTCTATCAGTGCCACAGGATCAACATGCACAACAATTAGAATTATTATTCTCAGGACACACACGATCAGCACATTTGTCGCACTTTCACAAAGATAATACTACCAAGTTTGAACTGTTTGTTATGGTTGTTGTCCTCTACATCATCATGCTGTGTTTCCCAGCTTGCAAGATTCAGAACCAACAAATAAGATCCAAATAATAAGTACAACAAAGATGCCTACACATCTCATTGATTCCCAACTTGCAAGATTCAAAACCAACAAATAAGATCCAAATAATAAGTACAACAAAGATTCCTACACATCTCATTGATTCCCAGCTTGCAAGATTCAGAACCAACAAATAAGATTCAAATAATAAGTACAACAAAGATGCCTACACATCTCACTGATTCCCAACTTGCAAGATTCAGAACCAACCCATTAGAGTCTTTTGATAAAGTGAATATCGGGATTAAATCCATCTTGGCTAGCCATGTCATACAATCGAAGAACTTGGCGAATGCTCTTGACCATCACAACATCTGTAGTTGAGTATTCCTATTTGCACAACATGTTTGCACATCACAAACAAGGAGACATGAGAGCATGATTTCGCTTTAATAGCGGCCTCCTTGAACTCAACCTCCAGCTCTACTTGGATGAGGTCTGCCTGGACTTCCATGATTCAATTCATGCGCCTTTTTCTGCAGTTCACCTGAAATGAAGCAAAGATTGCATCATTCAGCTAGCAAGAAGTACTTGCTCTTGTGAGCTGGCAGGTTCTTCTTTAGTAGTTGCACTAAAATTGAGGAACATTAAGGTTGGCTGTCCGGCTCATGTAAGGTGCAACTATAATTTTCATATCCTTTTGTGCAGTTCCACTAAAATAAAGTGCCATTGTGGTGACAGTGATGGCTCCATCTTGCAAAGGCTAATAAAATGTTGCACGAGATTACCAGCAGAACTTGACGGAGATTTTGGAAAATCCAATCACCATTTTGTGCAGTTCCACCAAAATTGAGAGATGTTGCCCAGGTGACATTTTAGTTGAACTGCACAAGACACTCATTCCAAAAAACAGTGTTTTGTGCAGTTCACCAGAAGGTCACAATAGCAACAAGGTGAAATGGATATCCCTATCTGCACAAAAGATAGAAAGTAAATAGTTGCTGGTCAATAAGAATATACGAAACATATACAAAATGAAAAGATGCATCTTAATTATGTTCATGGCAATCACGCAAGGACAGTAGAAATTTTAAAACGTCAGCAATGCTTCATGTTAGCAGAAGCATTACGATCAACAATGAGATTCCTCAAATATGGGATTACTTTAATGGTGGCATTGCTTGTTTACCAAACACAGTAAATCAACAGCAGCTAAAGAGTTGGTTTAAGGGCATGGGACCGTGGGGACACCAGGACACTCAGCAGCGTAAAGGAGCAACTTACTTATCATACTGGGGAAAACAGCAGGAGTGCCATTGTACTATGTGAGGGCAACAAATATAATCCTGGAGACCTTGTACTATGTGAGGGCAGCAAATCTAATCCTGGAGACCTTTTACTATGTGAGGGCAGCAAATCTAATCCTGGAGACCTTTTACTATGTGAGGGCAGCAAATCTAATCCTGGAGACCTTTTACTATGTGAGGGCAGCAAATCTAATCCTGAGACCTGATGACCCACAAGTATAGGGGATCTATCGTAGTCCTTTCGATAAGTAAGAGTGTCGAACCCAACGAGGAACAGAAGGAAATGATAAGCGGTTTTCAGCAAGGTATTCTCTGCAAGTACAGAAATAAGTGGGAACAGATAGTTTTGTGATAAGATAGATTGTAACGAGCAACAAGTAACAATAGTAAATAAAGTGCAGCAAGGTGGCCCAATCCTTTTGTAGCAAAGGACAAGCCGGAACAAAGTCTTATAATAGGAAAAGCGCTCCTGAGGACACATGGGAATATCGTCAAGCTAGTTTTTATCACGTTCATATGATTCGCGTTCGATACTTTGATAATTTGATATGTGGGTGGACCGGTGCTTGGGTGCTGTTCTTACTTGAACAAGCATCCCACTTATGATTAACCTCTATTGCAAGCATCCGCAACTACAACAAAAGTATTAGGGTAAACCTAACCATAGCATGAAACATATGGATCCAAATCAACCCCTTATGAAGCAACGCGTAAACTAGGGTTTAAGCTTCTGTCACTCTAGCAACCCATCATCTACTTATTACTTCCCAATGCCTTCCTCTAGGCCCAAATAATGGTGAAGTGTCATGTAGTCGATGTTCACATAACACCATCAGGCTAGACAACATACATCTTATCAAAATATCAAACGAATACCAAATTCACATGACTACTCATAGCAAGACTTCTCCCTTGTCCTCAGGAACGAACGTAATTACTCACAAAGCATATTCATGTTCATAATCAGAGGGGTAATAATATGCATATAGGATCTGAACATATAATCTTCCACCAAATAAACCAACTAGCATCAACTACAAGGAGTAATTAACACTACTAGCAACCTACTAGCACCAATCCTAGACTTTGAGACAAGAATTGGATACAAGAGATGAACTAGGGTTTGGAGATGAGATGGTGCTGGTGAAGATGTTGATCGAGATTGCCCTCTCCCGATGAGAGGAGCGTTGGTGATGACGATGGTGATGATTTCCCCCTCCGGGAGGGAAGTTTCCCCGGCAGAACAGCTCTGCCGGAGCTCTAGATTGGATCCGCCAAGGTTCCGCCTCGTGGCGGCGGAGTCTCGTCCCGAAAAGTTCCTCTCTATTTTTTTCTCATAGAAAGACATCATATAGGAGTAGATGGGCATCGGAGAGCCACCAGGGGGCCCACAAGGTAGGGGGGCGCGCCCTACGGGAGGCGCCCCCCACCCTCGTGAGCAGGGTGTGGGCCCCCTGGCCTTCATCTTTGGCGTGGATTTTTCTTTATTTCTTTTAAGACGTTCCGTGGAGTTTCAGGACTTTTGGAGTTGCGCAGAATAGGTCTCTAATATTTGCTCCTTTTCCAGCCCAGAATTCCAGCTGCTGGCATTCTCCCTCTTTATGTAAACCTTGTAAAATAAGAGAGAATAGCCATAAGTATTGTGACATAAAGTGAAATAACAGTCCATAATGCAATAAATATCGATATAAAAGCATGATGCAAAATGGACGTATCAACTCCCCCAAGCTTAGACCTCGCTTGTCCTCAAGCGAAAAGCCAATAACAATAAATATGTCCTCATGTTTAGAGGTAGAGGCGTCGATAAAAATAAAATATGGACATGAAGGCACCATGATTATTCTCATAACAGCAACATATATAGATTTTTTCATATGATTACTTATGTTCAAGTGATGATCTATTCACAATGCAAAAGTATAAATCATAAACCTTATTGGGCTCCAACAAACTATAATCTCAGTCATTGAAACAATTGCAATTTATCATAACATCGGAAAGAGTCTATGTCAGAGCTAAAAAGCAAGTCCACATACTCAACTATCATTTAGTCCTCCATAATTGCTAACACTCACACAATACTTGTGGTTACGGAGTTTTAATCGGACACAGAGAAAGATAGGGGCTTATAGTTTTGCCCCACAACCTTTTACCTCAAGGGTAATGTCAACAATAATGGTTCATGCTCTCCTACATCCAATTATATATCATGCTCTTTCCAACATGCTGAGCTTGCCAAAGGATAAAATGAAAAAGAAAAGGTGAAGATCACCATGACTCTTGCATAAGGTAGAAGATAATAATAAAGGATAGGCCCTTCGCAGAGGGAAACAGAGGTTGCCATGCGCTTTTATGGTTGGATATATAAAATCTCAATGTGTCGGTGTACTAGAGTAGGGGTACCCTAGTATCCCGAACTTGTGCACGGGCAATCGCAGCGTCCCGCGGCAAGGCTTGCCGGGTGACCGCCAAGGTCCTCCGTGGTTCCTTTGGGGCCATTCAAGAACAAAGTATCCAAGCCAAGGAGACAAGACCCCGGCAAGAGGAGCTTGCCGGGAAGGCCAACCAAGGCATCTCAAGGAACTTGCCGCAACGCACCACGCATCCCGGCAAGGCCCGGTGAGCGACAAGCTCCCGGACGCGACAAGACAATGACCGCGGCAAGGCACTTGCCGCGGCAAGCCTCCACTCTGTACTTGCGCTCCAGCACATCCACCAACGTGTCGCTCTGGGGCCCTTCCAGGCATACGTGGCGGGAAGCTGTGCAGCCAGCGGTACACGGTGGCAAGCGGCGCTGACAAGATTGCCATCGTGGCGAGCGGTGGCGCCCCTGGCGGTCCCTATTGCACTATTTAGGCGACACAGACGGGCATTTAATGCCCTTGTCCCCTGCCGTCAGGGTTAGGTATGATACACTGTAGTAGGTGGCGGTGCCAACCACCATGCCTTTTCCATTTTTATCCTCGTCTACGTTGCCACCTGTCGGTGACCCCTTGAACATATAAAAGGAGGCCCATGCGCAACATAGGGGGAGGTGGGCCAAACAGAACGCTCACGCTCGGTCTCATTAGCTGCTTGTGTGTACTGTAGCACTCGGCGCTCCCGAGCAAGAACACAATACAAATCAAAGCAGGAGTAGGGTTTTACGCATCCGTGCGGCCCGAACCTGGGTAAACTGATCGCGTGCTCATGTGTTTCGCCTCGATCTGCTCTTCGTGCGATCTCCGCCCCCCTGCCGAACCAAAAGGGGCTCGGTCCGCCGGTCCCATAGGTGTTCGTGGATTAGCACCCCCGACATCTTTGGTGCGCCAGGTAGGGGAGCGTCGAGGTTGTGTGAACCTGATCCGGTGTTCGCACGAGCTAAATCTTCATCGTCTTCATCGACATGCCGCCGAAGAAGAAAGCTTCAGAGGCGGCTGCTCCGTCCGCGCCGCACCCACCATCGCCGGAGCAAACGGCTGGTGGGGTAGACGCCGGTGGAAGAACGAGCGTCGACGAGGGAGCTCACGATGCTGCCAGGTCCAAGGACAAGGTTGCGCTGCTCATCGGCGGCGCAGTCGGCTCCCACAACGACCGAGCGCACTCCAAGACCTCGGCGTCCGTACATGCACCGCGCCCGTCCCAGGAGGCGCGGGACCAGCAGCGTCATGGTACTCACGGTACCATACGTTTGCTAGGCCAAGATCGAGCTGGTGGATCTCGGAGTGCTCAAGACCAGCGTGCACGCCAACATGCTGGCGCGAGCGGGGCACGGTCGCCTGGACGAGATACTGCTCCTTCTAACATGGTTAGAAGTCCGAGCATATCCCGCTCCTCGCACCGTTCGCCGCCGCCACCCGCCACTTCAGCAGAAGCTTTGGCGGGAGCTCAACTGCTCCTAGACTACCCTCCAGCGGCAGACAAGATCGACGACTGGAGGGCCACCATTCAGAGTCTCATCGGCTTCGCCAACGGCGACAACCCCTGGCAGCCGAGTACTTCGCAGCCGCGGCAAGTCAGCCAGGCACGAGCCGGTGGCGACAAGACCGGTGAGGGTGCAACCACTGTGCACTCTCCGCCCCGAAGGCCAAGATCGCTGACTCGCCGGATCCACCTCGACAGCGACTCCACCGCGTCGTCAGATCCATGAGCTCGTCGCGATCAGCGCCAAGTTCTTCACGAGCGACAGCAAGAAGACGCTCGTACACACATCGAGCGCCGAAGAGAAGCGCGGCGACAATCAGACCAGCGCGCTGGGCCCTCTGTAGACATGCATGCGCCAGGGGAACCAGGCGACTTGCCGTACGCGGTAGGTTGCCCTGCGTATACCCGTGAGCTCCGGCAAGTCCAGTGGCCCAGCAGGAAGAATTTCAAGCCAGACGTACCGGAGAAGTACGACGGCAAGTCGCATCCGTCGGAGTTCCTCAGCATCTACACCATCGCGGTGCAAGCTGCCGGGGGGCGAGACGACAAGATCCTTGCCAACTACTTCTCGCTGGTGCTCAAGCCCAACGTCAGGTCCTGGCTCATGCACTTGCCGGACAACTCCATATCCTCCTGGGCAGACCTATGCCATCAGTTTGTCGGCGCCTTTACAGGCGGCCACAAACCTCATGGTCAAGAGAGTGACCTTCACCTGCTTGCCCAGAAGGAAGGAGAGCCCCTGCGCAAGTACATTCAGAGATTCAGCCGTGTACAGCACAACATCCCAGATGTCCACCCTGCCGCGGTCATCAGCGCGTTCCATCAGAACGTGCGTAACCGCAGGATGCGGGAGGAGATGGCGATGTGCAAGATCAGAGACGTCAGTGAGCTGTATGCCCTGGCCGACAAGTGTGCACGTGCTGAGGAAGGGAGGGAACTCCCCGGAGAGAATACAGGAGCAGGATGATCTGACAGCGAGGACGCCGCCCCGGCAAAGAAAAACCGTCGGCGGAACAATAGGAAGAAGAAAGGCAAAGATGTGCTAGTCGTCGAGCAGTCCGGCAACGATGGTGGCGCCAAGAAGGCCAAAGCTGGTAGCACCGGCAAGGAGATTGCCGCGTGCACCAACTGCCAAGCTGTGGCGGTCGCCGACAAGCAGGACGGCACCGACAAGCAGTACTGCAAGATCCACCCCACCAAGGGCCATGACCTCCAGAGTTGCAAGAAAGTCGAACAGCTTGTCCAGCAGCAAAAGGCTAAATACGAGCGATGCGACAAGGACAGGGCCCAAGGAGGCGCTGGAGAATCCGGCAAGAAGCGCGCCGGCCAGGGAGGACGCCATGGCAAGGCCAAGCAGCGGCAAGGAGACAGACCTCCCCGCGGCCGCGACAAGGATGAAGACGACGCCGATGACAAAGACATGGATGATGTCGAGACCAGTGAGTAGGAGTTCCAGAAAGCCACAGAGGTCTTGTGCGTTGACGGTGCTGCTTCTCTGCATACTTCGCACCGCCAACTCAAACAGTGGGTGCGGGAAGTCAATGCGGTAGAACCACCTGTCGAGTCACGCAAGCTTCTGAAATGGTCCAGCACGCCTATCATCTTTGATATTGAGGACCACCCTGATCGCACAACTGCGGTCGGGTGCTTGCCGATGTTGGTTTCACCAACTATCCGCAACCTCAAGGTCACTAAGATGCTAGTTGACGGTGGGGCCGGCTTGAACCTGATCTCCTCCGCTGTACTCCAGAAACTCTAGATCCCCGACAGCGAGCTTGAAGAGACCAGCACATTCCAAGGAATCAACCCGGGAAGGAGCAAGCCGAAGGGGAAGGTCACGTTGCCAGTAACATTTGGCAGCGAGTTGAACTTCAGGACTGAGAGGGTTACTTTTGACGTTGCCGATTTTCCATTACCTTACAATGGAATACTTGGCCGTCCAGCACTCGCCAAGTTCATGGCAGCCTCTCACTACGCATACAACATGCTCAAGATGCCAGGCCCGATAAGCGTCATCTCTGTCCCTGGCGACAAGAAGGATGCTCTTATCTGCACCAACAAGATCTACCGGGAAGCAGCAGCCGCAACAGACCGCAAATCACTTGCCGCTGAAGCTCCCGGGGGGAAGAGGAAGATCAAGTCCGGCAAGAGTTCTGATGCCCACTCCGGCAAGCGCACCTCTTCGGAGTGTTGTGCTACCGTCGAGGACGCACCATCGAGCTCCACCGGCAAGTGTAAGAAGGCAATGGCAGCTCCGCCAGAGACCAAGAAAGTGTCCGCCAAGGAGGACGGCACTGGTGGTACCTTCACCATCAGTGCCACTCTCGACCCTAAATAGGAAAGCGCGCTCATTGCTTTCCTGCGGGCGAACGTCGACGTGTTTGCGTGGCAACCGTCTCACATCCCCGGTGTTCCCAGGAAAGTAATTGAGCACCATCTTGCCACTTGTCCTCATGCGCGGCCCGTCAAGCAGAAGGTCAGGAAGCAAGCAGTGGAGCACCAAGAATTCATCGCAGAAGAGATCAAGAAATTGGAAGCAGCAGGCCTTGTCAGAGGAGTGCTCCATCATACGTGGTTGGCCAATCCCGTAGTCGTGCGCAAGGCAAACGGGAAATGGAGGCTTTGTATCGACTTTACTGATGTTAATAAAGCTTGTCCCAAAGACCCATTTCCCTTGCCGCGCATTGACCAGATTGTTGACTCCACGGCCGGATGTGACTTGCTTTCATTTCTTGACGCATACTCAGGATACCATCAAATCTTCATGGTAGAAGAAGATGAGGAGAAGACCGCATTCATCACTCCATGTGGCACGTACTGTTTCATATGGATGCCTTTCGGTTTAAAGAATGCTGGTTCAACATTTGCAAGAGTAGTTCATGTCGCTCTTGAGCCACAAATGCACAGAAATGTGGAAGCCTACATGGATGACATAGTGGTCAAGAGCAAGGACAGGACAACTCTGATTCAAGATTTAGACGAGACCTTTGCAAATCTGCGCAAGATCAACCTCAAGCTCAACCCCGAGAAGTGTGTGTTTGGAGTTCCCTCCGGCAAGCTTCTCGGGTTCTTCGTGTCTCAGCGGGGAATTGAAGCCAATCCCGACAAGATCAAGACTATTGAGCAGATCGAAGCACCAAAGCGCGTCAAGGATGTACGAAGACTTGCCGGTTGCATAGCTGCTCTCAGCAGGTTTATCTCTCGGTCTGCTGAGCGCGCCCTGCCGTTTTTCAAAATTTTGAAAAGGCAGGTCCAATGAAATGGACTCCGGAAGCGGAGGCTGCGCTGCAGGACTTGAAGAGATACCTGTCCTCCACTCCAACACTTGTCGCACCTAAGCCACAAGAGAAGTTGCTGCTGTATATAGCGGCAACCAATCAAGTGGTTAGTGCTGCGTTAGTGGCAGAGAGGGAGGCAGATGACGAGCCAGCAACCGCGGCAAGCGCATCCAGCGACAAGCAGGGGGCTTCCCCGACAAGCTCTGGTCCCGACAAAGATGGATCTGCGCAGGTGCGCGGGGAGATACAGAAGAGAATGGTGCAGCGCCCAGTTTACTTTGTCAGTTCCCTTCTGCAGGGGGCTAGGTCAAGGTATTCTGGTGTGCAGAAATTGCTTTTCGGCCTTCTCATGGCCTCGAGAAAGCTGCGCCATTACTTCCAAGCACATGAGATCACAGTTGTCACTCGCTTTCCGCTGAAGAGGATACTGCAGAATCCAGAAGCGACATGCAGGATTGTTGAGTGGGCACTGGAACTGTCAAGCTTTGGCCTCAAGTTTGAGAGTACTTCAACTATCCAAAGCAGAGCATTAGCAGAATTCATAGCAGAGTGGACGCCAACACCAGATGAAGAAATTCCGGAAACGAGCATCCCCGTCAAGGAAGCAAGCAAGGAGTGGCTCATGTACTTTGACGGTGCCTTCTCGCTGCAAGGCGCCGGCGCTGGTGTGCTGCTTGTCGCACCCACCGGAGAGCACCTCAAGTACGTAGTCTAGATGCACTTTCCCAAGGAGCAAGCGACAAACAATACTGCAGAGTATGAAGGCTTGCTTGCCGGTCTCAGGATTGCGGCAGACCTTGGGATCAAGAAGCTCATTGTCAGGGGTGACTCACAGCTTGTCGTCCGCCAAGTGAACAAGAGTTATCAGAGTCCGTTGATGGAAGCCTACATTGACGAAGTAAGAAAGCTAGAAGAGCACTTTGACGGCCTACAGATGGAGCATGTCCCAAGAGCTCAAAACGACATTGCCGATGGCCTGTCAAAGTGCGCCGCACTTAAGTTACCTGTTGAACCAGGGATCTTTGTGCTCAAGCTGACTCAACCGTCCGTAACACCGTCAACTGGACACAGTAAGAAGAGGAAGTTGATTTCTGGTGACTATTTTCCGGCAGAGCTTCCCGAAGCCGCCGCCAAGAAGGTCCCCAAGATCAACACCAAAAGTGCTGAGGAGCAGTCTGCTCCGGCAAGCCCTAGGGTTTGTTCCATTGAAGCAGAGGCTCCCGACAAGTTTTGCTCCGGCAAGCTTGCCGGGGAACGTCAAGCTCCGGCTGAGCCGCGGGTTCTCGCCGTAGAAGCGGATGTTCCCGCAGCAGCAGATATGCCTTTAGTCCTCGTTGTCGAGCCGCAAGCTCCAGCATGGGCACAGCAGATTGTCCATTTCCTTCAGACAGGAGAACTTCCCGAAGAGCAAGAAGAAGCGGAAAGAGTAGCCCGACAGTCAAGTATGTACCAGTTTGTCGACACCACACTGTACAGAAAAAGACTCAACGGTGTGAAATTGAAGTGTATTCACCGGGAAGATGGACAAAAGCTGTTGGCAGAGATACATGGAGGCATATGTGGTCACCACATTGGCGCAAGAGCACTTGTCGGCAAAGCATTCCGGCAAGGTTTCTTTTGGCCGACAGCCCTCCAGGATGCAACTGCACAAGTAACCAAGTGTGAAGCGTGCCAGTTCCATTCCAAGCAGATACACCAGCCAACTCAAGCTCTCCAGACGATCCCTTTATCCTGGCCATTTTCGGTCTGGGGGCTCGATATCCTCGGCCCCTTTCCCCGAGCAGTCGGGGGCTTTGAGTACTTGTACGTTGCAATCGACAAGTTCACAAAGTGGCCGGAAGTGGAACCAGTGAGGAAGGTGACAACACAGTCAGCAGTCAAGTTCTTCAGGTCGATTGTTTGCCGCTTCGGGATCCTTAACAGGATAATCACCGACAATGGTACGCAATTCACGAGCCACACCTTCATGCAATACGTCCAAGATCTTGGCGCCAAGGTCTGCTTCGCTTCTGTTGCTCACCCGAGAAGCAACGGTCAAGCGGAGAGGGCAAATGCTGAAGTGCTGCGTGGGCTCAAGACCAGAACTTTCGACAGGCTGCACAAGTGCGGAAGAAACTGGATTGAGGAGCTGCCGGTGGTTCTTTGGTCGCTCAGAACGACGCCAAATCGAGCCACTGGCCAGACACCTTTCGCTCTATTCTATGGAGCAGAGGCAGTTCTCCCCACGGAACTCGTATACGGGTCGCCTCGAGTGCTCGCTTATGATGAGCTTGAGCAAGAGCAGCTGCGACAAGATGACGCGCTGCTCCTTGAGGAAGACCGTCTTCAGGCTGCTGTACGAGCTGCTCGCTACCAGCAAGCTTTGCGCCGCTACCATAGCCGCAGAGTTAATGCCAGAAGTCTCGAGGAAGGCGACCTTGTTCTTTGGCGTGTTCAGTCCGCCAAGAATTCCAACAAGTTGACACCGAAGTGGGAAGGCCCTTACCGGGTGAAACGAGTCACTAGGCCTGGCGCTGTCCGCCTTGAGACTGAAGATGGCATTCCAGTGAGCAACTCCTGGAATATTGAGCATCTTCGTAAGTTTTACCCGTAGGGCACGGTTGCCGGAACCCGTTCCGGCAACCACCTTTTGTACAAGTCTTGCCGCTGTTGCATTTAATCCTTTGTACAAAGCCGGGCGCAGACCCCGTGCATAAAGATCATGTGCTCTGCACATCTTGTCAATTTCATGCTTTTTATTTTTTGCATGTGTTATCTGACACTTTGTGCAGCACTTACACCCGGTAAGCAGCAACGAGCCATAAGGCTCCATATCTTTATTTTCTCCTCTTTCTTTTTTCTCAAGGAAAAGGAAGGTTCCCTCGCACACAAGTTTGCCGGGGGGGGGGGGAAGGAGAAGATAATGGTATGGACCAGGCGTCGTTCAAGAAAGTTTCGCCTTGCCGAGAAGCAAACGACAGAAAAGATAAGTTGCCAAAGTTTGAGCAATCAGATTTCCTTTAAAAAAAATTAAGTTATCTTCCTTGAACGACCTTGCTTTGTATGGAAAACCTGTGCGCGGAGGAACCAACTCGTAGCTAGTTGCGCCCTTATTTTGTTTTGAGTCCGCTCAACAACTTAAGTGAGCTGCGACTAGCTGCGACAAGGTTTCTTGCCGGTAGCGGCACCACCAGCAGGCTGCTGACGTTCTGCACTCAGCGCTCGCGGCTAAGGTGCCTACGCCGGCAAGTTCCCTAAAAGCGTAGGGCAAAAACATACAAAGGAAGGAATCAAGTAAAGGAAATAACATCGCAATCATTACACAGAATAAAGTTATATTACAAGATAGCTTGCCGCAGCTCTAACAGATTGTTCTCGTAACATGACTAGCAGCGACAAGAAAAGAAGAAAACAGGCGGCCTAGTCTACGCGGTCGCCCTCAACCCTCTTGATCCCGCTCACCTTGTCCACAATGGGTGCGACAAGGGTCTTGAGCGCCTCCAGATCGGCATCCGGCGGCAAGGTCCTGAGGACGTTGGTGAGGTTGAGGCCCGGGTTATGGATGGCCACCTTCACCAACACCTTCTGAAGAGCTCCCGCGCAGATCTTGCGCGACTCGTCGGCCAGCTGCTTTGGGATCCTCTCCCGGAGTCGCCGGAGTGCCGTCGCCACGCCTTTGAAGAACGAGGTGAGCTTGGCGCTGGGTTGGAGGTTCTCGTCGGAGGGATACCCGAGATCCTCCATCCCCAGCTGCACCAGCTCCCTGTCAATATCTGCGGCAACATCCACGAGACCCTCCGTCCAGCGCTCCACATTCTCCCGAAAAGTGCTCTGGGCGACAGCAGCACTCGTCAGCAGCGCCTTGCCGGCCTTGACCTCCTCCTTCAAGGCCGTCTCCTGCTCCTTGGCGCCGTCCAACGTCTTGGTCAAAGTGGTCAACTTCAACTCAAGATCAGCATTGGAGTCCTTGGCGGCGCTGAGTTCCTGGCCCTTCTCGGCGAGACGGGCCTGCAGCTCCGAGTAGCTGCGGGCGTCCTTCTCCCGCTCAAGCTTGAGCGCGGCAAGCTCTTCACCGCTCGCCTTGAGATCGACCTCCAGCTGTGCCACCTTCGTCTCCAGCTCCTTCTTAGCGGCCTCGGCAGCTGCGGCAGCGTCTTCTGCTTGCTTGAGGGCTCCGCCAAAGGTTCGCTCGCGCGCGACAAGCTCCGCCTCGTGGCTGTCAAGATTGACCTTCCGCTGCACCAGCTCGCCCTCCTGCACAGATAGCTTCTCAGCGGCAAGCCTTTGTTTCTCTTCGACTTCAGCCCGCTCGAGGAGGAAGGCCTCCCGCTCCTCGGCAAGTCGCGCCCGCTCCTCTGCCAGTGAGCGGAGAGCTTCCTGGTTGTGACCCCGGAGCTCCTCCACGCGCTTCTCGATGTCCTCTCCCGCCTCCGCGACAAGCGCCTCGCGGGATTCCATCTTGGCTTGCCGGGCGCGGTAGAGCGACACCAGCTTCCGCAGCAGCCGCTCCTCCTCAGGCTCGCTGCTGCTGCTCGGCGCGTCAACCAGCGCCAGCCCGGCGGAGGCGAGCACCTCTCCGTCGAAGCTCTCTCCTTCGACCGGCGCCCTGGAGCTTGACGCCCAGGGGAGGTTGATGAAGATGTCGTCGCCAGCCTTCAAGTAGACGCCCGGCTGGGGCTCTTCGGAGCCTGACGCTGCGGCAGCGGCGGAGGGATCAGTGGTCGATGCAGCGCCTGGCGCTCCTGCGACCTCAGGGCCATCAGTGCGATCGCCAGATCCCCCGCCTGCTTCTGTGGCGGCAGCCTTGGCGGTCTCTGCGCCGGCGGGCTCGTCAGCGCCGGCTGCTTCCTGAGCGGCAGCAGCATCTTCGGCGGCAACCTCGGTCTCCATCGGCTCCGCAGCAGATGGATCTGACAGCCGGAAGAGGGAGAAGAGTCAAGCAAATATCCAAAAAAGAAGATCAAAAGAAGAAGAACCCAAGGAAGTTCTGAAACGAGAAGATTACCTGTGCCAGGTTCTGCAGTTGTGGTCTCCGCCGCTGGGGGGCCGCTGGCGCTGTCCCTTGCCAGAGAACCCTCCCTTTGTTGGGGAACGTAGTAATTTCAAAAATTTCCTACGCACACGCAAGATCATGGTGATGCATAGCAACGAGAGGGGAGAGTGTTGTCTACGTACCAACGCAGACCGACTGCGGAAGCGACCACACAACATAGAGGAAGTAGTCGTACGTCTTCCCGATCCGACCGATCCAAGCACCGTTACTCCGGCACCTCCGAGTTCTTGGCACACGTACAGCTCGATGACGATCCCCGGGCTCCGATCCAGCAAAGCGTCGGGGAAGAGTTCCGTCAGCACGACGGCGTGGTGACGATCTTGATGTACTACCGTCGCAGGGCTTCGCCTAAGCACCGCTACAATATGATCGAGGTGGAATATGGTGGCAGGGGGCACCGCACACGGCTAAGGAACGATCTCAAGGATCAACTTGTACGTCTAGAGGTGCCCCCTGCCCCCGTATATAAAGGAGCAAGGGGGAGGAGGCCGGCGATAGGAGAGGCGCGCCAGGTGTGGAGTCCTACTAGGACTCCAAGTCCCAGTAGGAGTCCACCAAGAGGGGAGGAAGGGAGAAGGAAGTGGAGGAGTAGGAAATTTGGCCGGCCCCCTTTTCCCTAGTCCAATTCGGACTAGAGGGGAGGGGAGGGGGGGGGGGCAGCAGCCTTTTTCCTCTTCCCACTAAAGCCCATCAAGGCCCATTACTTCTCCCGTAACTACCCGGTACTGCGAAAAATACCCGAATCACTCGGAACCTTTCCGATGTCCGAATATAGTCGTCCAATATATCGATCTTTACGTCTCGACCATTTCGAGACTCCTCGTCATGTCCCCGATCTCAGCTGGGACTCTGAACTCCTTCGGTACATCAAAACTCATAAACTCACAATATAACTGTCATCGAAACCTTAAGCGTGCGGACCCTACGGTTCGAGAACAATGTAGACATGACCGAGACACGTCTCCGGTCAATAACCAATAGCGGGACCTGGATACCCATATTGGCTCCTACATATTTTACGAAGATCTTTATCGGTCAGACAGCATAACAACATACGTTGTTCCCTTTGTCATCGGTATGTTACTTGCCCGAGATTCGATCGTCGGTATCCAATACCTAGTTCAATCTCGTTACCGGCAAGTCTCTTTACTCGTTCCGTAATACATTATCTCACAACTAACATATTAGTTGCAATGCTTGCAAGGCTTATGTGATGTGCATTACCGAGAGGGCCCAGAGATACCTCTCCGACAATCGGAGTGACAAATCCTAATCTCGAAATACGCCAACCCAACATCTACCTTTGGAGACACCTGTAATGCTCCTTTATAATCACCCATTTACGTTGTGACGTTTGGTAGCACCCAAAGTGTTCCTCCGGCAAACGGGAGTTGCATAATCTCATAGTCATAGGAACATGTATAAGTCATGAAGAAAGCAATAGCAACATACTAAACGATCGGGTGCTAAGCTAATGGAATGAGTCATGTCAATCAGATCATTCAACTAATGATGTGACCTCGTTAATCAAATAACAACTCTTTTGTCCATGGTTAGGAAACATAACCATCTTTGATTAACGAGCTAGTCAAGTAGAGGCATACTAGTGACACTCTGTTTGTCTATGTATTCACACATGTATTATGTTTCCGGTTAATACAATTCTAGCATGAATAATAAACATTTATCATGATATAAGGAAATAAATAATAACTTTATTATTGCCTCTAGGGCATATTTCCTTCAGTCTCCCACTTGCACTAGAGTCAATAATCTAGTTCACATCGCCATGTGATTTAACAGCAATAGTTCACATCACCATGTGATTAACACCCATAGTTCACATTGTCATGTGACCAACACTCAAAGGGTTTACTAGAGTCAGTAATCTAGTTCACATATCTATGTGATTAACACCCAAAGAGTACTAAGGTGTGATCATGTTTTGCTTGTGAGATAATTTTAGTCAACGGGTCTGCCACATTCAGATCCGTAAGTATTTTGCAAGTTCTATGTCTACAATGCTCTACATGGAGCTACTCTAGCTAATTGCTCCCACTTTCAATATGTATCCAGATTGAGATTTAGAATCATCTGGATCAGTGTCAAAAACTTGCATCGACGTAACCCTTTACGACGAACCTTTTTGTCACGTCCATAATCGAGAAACATATCCTTATTTCACTAAGGATAATTTTGACCGCTGTCCAGTGATCTACTCCTAGATCACTATTGTACTCCCTTGCCAAATCAATGCAGGGTATACAATAGATCTGGTATACAGCATGACATACTTTATAGAACCTATGGCCAAGGCATAGGGAATGACTTTCATTCTCTTTCTATCTTCTGCCGTGGTCGAGCTTTGAGTCTTACTCAACTTCACACCTTGTAATATAGGCAAGAACTCTTTCCTTGACTGCTCCATTTTGAACTACTTCAAAATCTTGTCAAGGTATGTACTCATTGAAAAAACTTATCAAGCGTCTAGATCTATCTCTATAGATCTTGAAGCTCAATATGTAAGCAGCTTCACCGAAGTCTTTCTTTGAAAAACTCCTTTCAAACACTCCTTTATGCTTTACAGAATAATTCTACATTATTTCCGATCAACAATATGTCATTCACATATACTTATCAGAAATGCTGTAGTGCTCCCACTCACTTTCTTGTAAATACGGGCTTCACCGCAAGTCTGTATAAAACTATATGCTTTGATCAACTCATCAAAGCGTATATTCCAACTCCGAGATGCTTGCACTAGTCCATAAATGGATCGCTGGAACTTGCACACTTTGTTAGCTCCCTTTGGATCGACAAAACCTTCTGGTTGCATCATATACAACTCTTCTTTAATAAATCTATTAAGGAATGCAGTTTTGTTTATCCATTTGCCAGATTTCATAAAATGGGCAATTACTAACATGATTCGGACAGACTTAAGCATAGATATGAGTGAGAGAATCTCATCGTAGTCAACACCTTGAACTTGTCGAAAACCTTTTGCGACAATTCTAGCTTTGTAGATAATAACATTACTATCAACGTCCGTCTTCCTCTTGAAGATCCATTTATTCTCAATTGCTTGCCGATCATCGGGCAAGTCAACCAAAGTCCAAACTTTGTTCTCATACATGGATCATATCTCAGATTTCATGGCCTCAAACCATTTCGCGGAATCTGGGCTCATCATCGCTTCCTCATAGTTCGTAGGTTCGTCATGGTCAAGTAACATGTCCTCCAGAACAGGATTACCGTACCACTCTGGTGCGGATCTCACTCTGGTTTACCTACGAGATTCGGTAGTAACTTGATCCGAAGTTTCATGATCATTATCATTAGCTTCCTCACTAATTGGTGTAGGAGTCACAAGAACAGATTTCTGTGATGAACTACTTTCCAATAAAGGAGAAGGTACAATTACCTTATCAAGTTCTACTTTCCTCCCACTCACTTCTTTCGAGAGAAACTCCTTCTCTAGAAAGTATCCATTATGAGCAATGAATGTCTTGCCTTAGGATCTGTGATAGAAGGTGTACCCAATAGTCTCCTTTTGGGTATCTTATGAAGACATATTTCTCTGATTTGGTTTTGAGCTTATCAGGATGAAACTTTTTCACATAAGCATCACAACCCCAAACTTTAAGAAACGACTACTTTGGTTTCTTGCTAAACCACAGTTCAGATTGTGTCGTCTCAACGGACTTAGATGGTGCCCTTTTTTAACGTGAATGCAGCTGTCTCTAATGCATAACCCCAAAATGATAGTGGTAGATCGGTAAGAGACATCATAGATCGCACTATATCTAATAAAGTATGGTTATGACGTTCGGACACACCATTATACTATGGTGTTCCTTGTGGCGTGAGTAGTGAAACTATTTCACATTGTTTTTAACTGAAGGCCAAACTCGTAACTCAAATACTCTTCTCTACGATCAGATCATAGAAACTTTATTTTCTTGTTACGATGATTTTTCACTTCACTCTGAAATTCTTTGAACTTTTCAAATGTTTCAGACTTATGTTTCATCAAGTATATATACTTATATCTGCTCAAATCATCTGTGTAGATCAGAAAATAATGATACCTGTCGCGAGCCTCAATATTCATCGGACCACATACATCAGTATGTATGATTTCCAACAAATCTGTTGCTCGCTCCATTGTTCCGAAGAACAGAGTCTTAGTCATCTTGCCCATGAGGCATGGTTCGCAAGCATCAACTGATTCATAATCAAGTGATTCCAAAAGCCCATCAGCATGGAGTTTCTTCATGCGCTTTACACCAATATGACCTAAACGGCAGTGCTACAAATAAGTTGCACTATCATTATTAACTTTGCATCTTTTGGTTTCAATATTATGATTATGTGTATCACTACGATCGAGATCCAACGAACTATTTTCATTGGGTGTGTAACCATATAAGGTTTTATTCATGTAAACAGAACAACAATTTATTCTCTTACTTAAATGAATAACCGTATTACAATAAACATGATCAAATCATATTCATGCTCAACGCAAACACCAAATAACACTTATTTAGGTTCAACACTAATCCCGAAATTATAGGGAGTGTGCGATGATGATCATATCAATCTTGGAACCACTTCCAACACACATCGTCACTTCACCCTTAACTAGTCTCTGTTTATTCTGCAACTCCTGTTTCGAGTTACTAATCTTAGCAACTGAACTAGTATCAAATACTGAGGGTTTGCTATAAACACTAGTAAAGTACACATCAATAACATGTATATCAAATATACTTATGTTCACTTTGCCATCCTTCTTATCCGCCAATTACTTGGGGTAGTTCCGCTTCCAGTGACCAGTCCCTTTGCAGTAGAAGCACTCAGTCTCAGGCTTAGGTCCAGACTTGGGCTTCTTCATTTGAGCAGCAACTTGCTTGCTGTTCTTTTGAAGTTCCCCTTCTTCCCTCTGCCCTTTTCTTGAAACTAGTGGTCTTGTCTACCATCAACACTTGATGTTTTTCTTGATTTCTACCTTCATCGATTTCATCATCATGAAAAACTCGGGAGTCGTTTTCGTCATCCCTTGCATACTATAGTTCATCACGAAGTTCTACTAACTTGGTCATGGTGACTAGAGAATTCTGTCAATCACTATCTTATCCGGAAGATTAACTCCCACTTGATTCAAGCGATTGTAGTACCCAGACAATCTGAGCACATGCTCACTAGTTGAGCGATTCTCCTCCATCTTGTAGCTATAGAACTTGTTGGAGACTTCATATCTCTCAACTCGGGTATTTGCTTGAAATATTAACTTCAACTCCTGGAACATCTCATATGGTCCATGACGTTCAAAACGTCTTTGAAGTCCCGATTCTAAGCCATTAAGCATGGTGCACTAAACTATCAAGTAGTCATCATATTGAGCTAGCCAAACGTTCATAACGTCCGCATCTGCTCCTGCAATAGGTCTGTCACCTAGCGGTGCATCAAGGACATAATTTTTCTGTGCAGCAATGAGGATAAACCTCAGATCACGGATCCAATCCGTATCATTGCTACTAACATCTTTCAACACAATTTTCTCTAGGAACATATCAAAATAAACATATGAAAGCAACAACACGAGCTATTGATCTTCAACATAGATATGCTAATACTACCAGGACTAAGTTCTGTTGGGGAACGTTGCAGAAAACAAAATTTTCCTACTCGTTTCACCAAGATCCATCTAGGAGTTCATCTAGCAACGAGTCATCAGATGCATCTACATACCTTTGTAGATCGCATGCGGAAGCGTTCAAAGAACGGGGATGATGTAGTCGAACACGTCGTGATCCAAATCACCGATGACCGAGTGCTGAACGGACGGCACCTCCACGTTCAACACACGTACGGGACGGGAGACGTCTCCTCCTTCTTGATCCAGCAAGGGGGAAGGAGAGGTTGATGATGATCCAGCAGCACGACGGCGTGGTGTTGGATGCAGGGCGTCACAGTAGCAGGGCTTCGCCTATACTACGCGAGAGAGAGAGATGTAACAGGGAGAGAGGGATGCACCAAAAGCCGTAGCATCAAGTCCCTCCTCTCCCCACTATATATAGGGGTGCCAAGGGGGGGCACCGGCCCTAGGAGATGGATCTCCTAGGGGGGGCGGCGGCCAAGGGTGGGGGGCTTGCCCCCCAAGGCAAGGGGGCGCCCCTCCTTTAGGGTTTCCCCTAACCCTAGGCGCATGGGCCCTTAGGGGGTGGCGCCCCAGCCCACTAAGGGCTGGGTCCCTTCCCACTTCAGCCCATGGGGCCCTCCGGGATAGGTGGCCCCACCCGGTGGACCCCCGGGACCCTTCCGGTGGTCCCGGTACAATACCGGTAACCCCGAAACTTGTCCCGATGGCCGAATTAGCACTTCCTATATATAATTCTTTACCTCCGGACCATTCCGGAACTCCTCGTGACGTCCGGGATCTCATTCGGGACTCCGAACAACATTTGGGTTACTGCATATACATATCTTCACAACCCTAGCGTCACCGAACCTTAAGTGTGTAGACCCTACGGGTTCGGGAGACATGTAGACATGACCGAGACGACTCTCCGGTCAATAACCAACAGCAGGATCTGGATACCCATGTTGGCTCCCACATGCTCCACGATGATCTCATCGGATGAACCATGATGTCGAGGATTCAATCAACCCCGTATGCAATTCCCTTTGTCAATCGATATATTGCTTGCCCGAGATTCGATCGTCGGTATCCCAATACCTCGTTCAATCTCGTTACCGGCAAGTCACTTTACTCGTACCGTAATGCATGATCCCGTGACCAGACACTTGGTCACTTTGAGCTCATTATGATGATGCATTACTGAGTGGGCCTAGTGATACCTCTCCGTCATACAGAGTGACAAATCCCAGTCTTGATCCGTGTCAACCCAACAGACACTTTCGGAGATACCCGTAGTCTACCTTTATAGTCACCCAGTTACGTTGTGACGTTTGGTATACCCAAAGCACTCCTACGGTATCCGGGAGTTACACGATCTCATGGTCTAAGGAAAAGATACTTGACATTGCAAAACTCTAGCAAACGAACTATACGATCTTTATGCTATGTTTAGGATTGGGTCTTGTCCATCACATCATTCTCCTAATGA
Source organism: Triticum monococcum (assembly GCA_034509565.1). Lineage (NCBI taxonomy): Eukaryota > Viridiplantae > Streptophyta > Magnoliopsida > Poales > Poaceae > Triticum > Triticum monococcum. The sequence goes on from CM067842.1 coordinate 683,518,431, forward strand.
TGTGATCTCATTATCAATGACATCTTATGTCCATAGCCAGGAAACCATGACTATCTGTTGATTAACGAGCTAGTCAACTAGAGGCTTACTAGGGACATGTTGGTGTCTGTTATTCACACATGTATTACGATTTCCGGATAACACAATTTTAGCATGAATAAAGACAATTATCATGAACAAGGAAATAAAATAATAATGCTTTTATTATTGCCTCTAGGGCATATTTCCAACAGTCTCCCACTTGCACTAGAGTCAATAATCTAGTTACATTGTGATGAATCGAACACCCATGGAATTCTGGTGTTGATCATGTTTTGCCCTAGGGAGAGGTTTAGTCAACGGATCTGCTACATTCAGGTCCGTATGTACTTTACAAATATCTATGTCTCCATCCTGAACATTTTCACGAATGGAGTTGAAGCGACGCTTGATGTGCCTTGTCTTCTTGTGAAACCTGGGCTCCTTGGCAAGTGCAATAGCTCCAGTGTTGTCACAGAAGAGCTTGATCGGCCCCGACGCATTGGGTATGACTCCGAGGTCGGTGATGAACTCCTTCACCCAAATTGCTTCATGTGCTGCCTCCGAGGCTGCCATGTACTCCGCTTCACACGTAGATCCCGCCACGACACTCTGCTTGCAACTGCACCAGCTTACTGCCCCACCATTCAAAATATACACGTATCCGGTTTGTGACTTTGAGTCATCCAGATCTGTGTCGAAGCTAGCGTCGACGTAACCCTTTACGACGAGCTCTTCGTCACCTCCATAAAGGAGAAACATCTCCTTAGTCCTTTTCAGGTACTTCAAGATATTCTTGACCGATGTCCAGTGTTCCTTGTCGGGATTACTTTGGTACCTTCCTACCAAACTTACGGCAAGGTTTACATCAGGTCTGGTACACAACATGGCATACATAATAGAACCTATGGCTGAGGCATAGGGGATGACACTCATCTCTTCTATTTCTTCTGCCGTGGTCGGACTTTGAGCCGAGCTCAATTTCATACCTTGCAGTACAGGCAAGAACCCCTTCTTAGACTGATCCATATTGAACTTCTTCAATATCTTATCAAGGTATGTGCTTTGTGAAAGACCTATGAGGCGTCTCGATCTATCTCTATAGATTTTGATGCCTAATATATAAGCAGCTTCTCCAAGGTCCTTCATTGAAAAACTCTTATTCAAGTAGGCCTTGATGCTGTCCAAGAGTTCTATATCATTTCCCATCAAAAGTATGCCATCTACATATAGTATGAGAAATGCTACAGAGCTCCCACTCACTTTCTTGTAAACACAGGCTTCTCCATAAGTCTGCATAAACCCAAACGCTTTGATCATCTCATCAAAGCGAATGTTCCAACTCCGGGATGCTTGCACCAGCCCATAAATCGAGCGTTGGAGCTTGCACACTTTGTCAGCATTCTTAGGATCGACAAAACCTTCCGGCTGCATCATATACAATTCTTCCTTAAGGTAACCATTAAGGAATGCCATTTTGACGTCCATTTGCCATATTTCATAATCGTAGAATGCAGCAATTGCTAACATGATTCGGACGGACTTTAGATTCGCTACCGGTGAGAAAGTCTCATCATAGTCAACCCCTTGAACTTGTCGATAACCCTTAGCGACAAGCCGTGCTTTATAGATGGTCACATTTCCATCCGCGTCTGTCTTCTTCTTAAAGATCCATTTATTTTCTATGGCTCGCCGTTCAACGGGCAAGTCAGTCAAAGTCCATACTTCATTTTCATACATGGATCCTATCTCGGATTTCATGGCTTCTAGCCATTTGTCGGAATCCGGGCCCGCCATTGCTTCTTCATAGTTCGAAGGTTCACCGTTGTCTAACAACATGATTTCCAAGACAGGGTTGCCGTACCACTCTGGTGCGGAACGTGTCCTTGTGGACCTACGAATTTCAGTAGGAGCTTGATCAGAAGTATCTTGATCATCATCATTAACTTCCTCTCTAGTCGGTGCAGGCACCTCAGGAACATTTTCTTGAGTTGCGCCCGCTTCCGGTTCAAGAGGTAATACTTCATCAAGTTCTACTTTCCTCCCACTTACTTCTTTCGAGAGAAACTCCTTCTCTAGAAAGGATCCATTCTTGGCAACAAAGACCTTGCCTTCGGATCTGAGGTAGAAGGTATACCCAATAGTTTCTTTAGGGTATCCTATGAAGACGCATTTTTCCGACTTGGGTTTGAGCTTTTCAGGTTGAAGTTTCTTGACATAAGCATCGCATACCCAAACTTTTAGAAACGACAGCTTAGGTTTCTTTCCAAACCATAATTCATACGGTGTTGTCTCAACGGATTTCGACGGAGCCCTATTTAAAGTGAATGCGGCAGTCTCTAAAGCATAGCCCCAAAAAGATAGCGGTAAATCGGTAAGAGACATCATAGATCGCACCATATCTAATAGAGTGCGATTACGACGTTCGGACACACCGTTACGCTGAGGTGTTCCAGGCGGCGTGAGTTGTGAAACTATTCCACATTTTCTTAAGTGTGTGCCAAATTTGTGACTCAAGTATTCTCCTCCACGATCTGATCGTAGAAACTTGATTTTCCTGTCACGTTGATTCTCAACCTCACTCTGAAATTCCTTGAACTTTTCAAAGGTTTCAGACTTGTGTTTCATTAAGTAAATATATCCATATCTACTCAAATCATCAGTGAGGGTGAGAACATAACGATAGCCATCGCGAGCCTCAACACTCATTGGACCGCACACATCAGTATGTATGATTTCCAACAAGTTGGTTGCCCGCTCCATTGTTCCTGAGAACGGAGTCTTGGTCATTTTACCCATAAGGCATGGTTCGCACGTGTCAAATGATTCATAATCAAGAGACTCTAAAAGTCCATCTGCATGGAGCTTCTTCATGCGTTTGACACCTATGTGACCAAGGCGGCAGTGCCACAAGTATGTGGGACTATCATTATCAACCTTACATCTTTTGGTATTCGCACTATGAACATGTGTAGCATTGCGCTCGAGATTCATTAAGAATAAACCATTCACCATATGAGCATGACCATAAAACATATCTCTCATATAAATAGAACAACCATTATTCTCGGATTTAAATGAGTAGCCATCTCGAATTAAACGAGATCCCGATACAATGTTCATGCTCAAAGCTGGCACTAAATAACAATTATTGAGGTTTAAAACTAATCCCGTAGGTAAATGAAGAGGCAGCGTGCCGACGGCGATCACATCGACCTTGGAACCATTCCCGACGCGCATCATCACCTCGTCCTTCGCCAGTCTCCGTTTATTCCGCAGCTCCTGCTTTGAGTTACAAATGTGAGCAACTGCACCGGTATCAAATACCCAAGAGCTACTACGAGTACTGGTTAGGTACACATCAATTACATGTATATCACATATACCTTTTGTTTTGCCGGCCTTCTTGTCCGCTAAGTATTTGGGGCAATTCCGCTTCCAGTGACCACTTCCCTTGCAATAAAAACACTCAGTCTCGGGCTTGGGTCCATTCTTTGGCTTCTTCCCGGCAGCTTGCTTGCCGGGCGCGGCAACTTCCTTGCCGTCCTTCTTGAAGTTCTTTTTACCCTTACCCTTCTTGAACTTAGTGGTTTTATTCACCATCAACACTTGATGTTCCTTCTTGACTTCTACCTCTGCTGATTTCAGCATAGCAAATACTTCAGGAATGGTCTTTTCCATCCCCTGCATATTGAAGTTCATCACAAAGCTCTTGTAGCTCGGTGGAAGCGACTGGAGGATTCTGTCAATGACCGCATCATCCGGGAGATTAACTCCCAGCTGAGTCAAGCGGTTATGCAACCCAGACATAGTGAGTATGTGCTCACTGACAGAACTGTTTTCCTCCATCTTACAGCTGAAGAATTTGTCGGAGACTTGATATCTCTCGACCCGGGCATGAGCTTGAAAAACCATTTTTAGCTCTTCGAACATCTCATATGCTCCGTGTCTCTCAAAACGTTTTTGGAGCCCCGGCTCTAAGCTGTAAAGCATGCCGCATTGAACGAGGGAGTAGTCATCGGTACGTGCCTGCCAAGCGTTCATAACGTCTTGTTCAGCAGGGAGGACAGGTGCGTCACCCAGCGGTGCTTGTAGGACATAATCTTTCTTGGCAGCTATGAGGATGATCCTCAGGTTCCGGACCCAGTCCGTGTAGTTGCTGCCATCGTCTTTCAGCTTGGTTTTCTCTAGGAACGCGTTGAAGTTGAGGACTACGTTGGCCATTTGATCTACAAGACATATTGTAAATATTTTAGACTAAGTTCATGATAATTAAGTTCATCAAATCAAATTATTTATGAACTCCCACTTAGATAGACATCCCTCTTCTAGTCATCTAAGTATAACATGATCCGAGTTAACTAGGCCGTGTCCGATCATCACGTGAGACGGACTAGTCAACATCGGTGAACATCTTCATGTTGATCGTATCTTCTATACGACTCATGCTCGACCTTTCGGTCTTTTGTGTTCCGAGGCCATGTCTGTACATGCTAGGCTCGTCAAGTCAACCTAAGTGTTTGCATGTGTAAATCTGTCTTACACCCGTTGTATGTGAACGTTAGAATCTATCACACCCGATCATCACGTGGTGCTTCGAAACAACGAACTGTCGCAACGGTGCACAGTTAGGGGGAACACTTCTTGAAATTAATATGAGGGATCATCTTATTTACTACCGTCGTTCTAAGTAAACAAGATGCAAAACATGATAAACATCACATGCAATCAAATAATAAACGTGACATGATATGGCCAATATCACATAGCTCCTTTGATCCCCATCTTGGGGCTCCATGATCATCTTGTCACCTGCTTGACACCATGATCTCCATCATCGTGTCTCCATGAAGTTGCTCGCCAACTATTACTTCTACTACTATGGCTAACGCGTTTAGCAATAAAGTAAAGTAATTTACATGGCGTTTCTCAATGACACGCAGGTCATATAAAAGAATAAAGACAACTCCTATGGCTCCTGCCGGTTCTCATACTCATCGACATGCAAGTCGTGATTCCTATTACAATAGCATGAACATCTCATACATCACATATAGATCATTCATCATTCATCACAACTTTGGCCATATCATATCACAAACCACTTGCTGCAAAAACAAGTTAGACGTCCTCTAATTGTTGTTGCAAGTTTTACGTGGCTGAATTAGGGTTCTAGCAAGAACGTTTTCTTACCTACGTGAAAGCCACAACGTGATTTGTCAACTTCTATTTACCCTTCATAAGGACCCTGTTCATCGAATCCGCTCCAACTAAAGTAGGAGAGACAGACACCCGCCAGCCACCTTATGCAACTAGTGCACGTTAGTCGGTGGAACCGGTCTCACGTAAGCGTACGTGTAAGGTTGGTCCGGGCCGCTTCATCCCACAATACCGTTGAAGCAAGAAAAGACTAGTAGCGGCAAGAAAGTTGACAAATCCACGCCCACAACAAATTGTGTTCTACTCGCGCAAGAAGAACTACGCATAGACCTAGCTCATGATGCCACTGTTGGGGAACGTTGCAGAAAACAAAATTTTCCTACTCGTTTCACCAAGATCCATCTAGGAGTTCATCTAGCAACGAGTCATCAGATGCATCTACATACCTTTGTAGATCGCGTGCGGAAGCGTTCAAAGAACGGGGATGATGTAGTCGAACACGACGTGATCCAAATCACCGATGACCGAGTGCCGAACGGACGGCACCTCCGCGTTCAACACACGTACGGGACGGGAGACGTCTCCTCCTTCTTGATCCAGCAAGGGGGAAGGAGAGGTTGATGATGATCCAGCAGCACGACGGCGTGGTGTTGGATGCAGGGCGTCACAGTAGCAGGGCTTCGCCTATACTACGCGAGAGAGAGATGTAACAGGGAGAGAGGGATGCACCAAAAGCCGTAGCATCAAGTCCCTCCTCTCCCCACTATATATAGGGGTGCCAAGGGGGGGGCGCCGGCCCTAGGAGATGGATCTCCTAGGGGGGGGGGCCAAGGGTGGGGGGCTTGCCCCCCAAGGCAAGGGGGCGCCCCCCTTTAGGGTTTCCCCTAACCCTAGGCGCATGGGCCCTTAGGGGGTGGTGCCCCAGCCCACTAAGGGCTGGGTCCCTTCCCACTTCAGCCCATGGGGCCCTCCGGGATAGGTGGCCCCACCCGGTGGACCCCCGGGACCCTTCCGGTGGTCCCGATACAATACCGGTAACCCCGAAACTTGTCCCGATGGCCGAAACAACACTTCCTATATATAATTCTTTACCTCCGGACCATTCCGGAACTCCTCGTGACATCCGGGATCTCATCCGAGACTCCGAACAACATTTGGGTTACTGCATATACATATCTTCACAACCCTAGCGTCACCGAACCTTAAGTGTAGACCCTACGGGTTCGGGAGACATGTAGACATGACCGAGACGACTCTCCGGTCTATAACCAACAGTGGGATCTGGATACCCATGTTGGCTCCCACATGCTCCACGATGATCTCATCGGATGAACCACGATGTCGAGGATTCAATCAACCCCGTATGAAATTCCCTTTGTCAATCGATATATTACTTGCCCGAGATTCGATCGTCGGTATCCCAATACCTCGTTCAATCTCGTTACCGGCAAGTCACTTTACTCGTACCGTAATGCATGATCCCGTGACCAGACACTTGGTCACTTTGAGCTCATTATGATGATGCATTACCGAGTGGGCCCAGTGATACCTCTCCGTCATACGGAGTGACAAATCCCAGTCTTGATCCGTGTCAACCCAACAGACACTTTCGGAGATACCCGTAGTCTACCTTTATAGTCACCCAATTACGTTGTGACGTTTGGTATACCCAAAGCACTCCTACGGTATCCGGGAGTTACACGATCTCATGGTCTAAGGAAAAGATACTTGACATTGCAAAACTCTAGCAAACGAACTATACGATCTTTATGCTATGTTTAGGATTGGGTCTTGTCCATCACATCATTCTCCTAATGATGTGATCTCGTTATCAATGACATCTTATGTCCATAGCCAGGAAACCATGACTATCTGTTGATTAACGAGCTAGTCAACTAGAGGCTTACTAGGGACATGTTGGTGTCTGTTATTCACACATGTATTACGATTTCCGGATAACACAATTTTAGCATGAATAAAGACAATTATCATGAACAAGGAAATATAATAATAATGCTTTTATTATTGCCTCTAGGGCATATTTCCAACAAGTTCATGATAAATTAAAGTTCAATTAATCATATTACTTAAGAACTCCCACTTAGATAGACATTCCTCTAATCCTCTAAGTGATCACGTGATCCAAATCAACTAAACCATAACCGATCATCACGTGAGATGGAGTAGTTTTCAATGGTGAACATCGTTATGTTGATCATATCTACTATATGATTCACGCTCGACCTTTCGGTCTCCGTGTTCCGAGGCCATATCTGCATATGCTAGGCTCGTCAAGTTTAACCTGAGTATTCTGCGTGTGCAAAACTGGCTTGCACCCGTTGTAGATGGACGTAGAGCTTATCACACCCGATCATCACGTGGTGTCTGGGCACGACGAACTTTGGCAACGGTGCATACTCAGGGAGAACACTTCTTGATACTTTAGTGAGAGATCATCTTATAATGCTACCGTCAATCAAAGCAAGATAAGATGCATAAAAGGATAAACATCACATGCAATCAATATAAGTGATATGATATGGCCATCATCATCTTGTGCTTGTGATCTCCATCTCCGAAGCACCATCATAATCACCATCGTCACCGGCGCGACACCTTGATATCCATCGTAGCATCGTTGTTGTCTCGCCAATCTTATGCTTCCACGACTATCACTACCGCTTAGTAATAAAGTAAAGCATTACATCGCGATTGCATTGCATACAATAAAGCGACAGCCATATGGCTCCTGCCAGTTGCCGATAACTCGGTTACAAAACATGCTCATCTCATACAATAAAATTTAGCATCATGCCTTGACCATATCACATCACAACACGCCCTGCAAAAACAAGTTAGACGTCCTCTACTTTGTTGTTGCAAGTTTTACGCGGCTGCTACGGGCTTAAGCAAGAACTCATCTCACCTACGCATCAAAACCACAACGATAGTTTGTCAAATAGACTCCGTTTTAACCTTCTCAAGGACCGGGCGTAGCCACACTTCGTTCAACTAAAGTTGGAGAGACAGTCGCCCGCAAGCCATCTATGTGCAAAGCACGTCGAGGGAACCGGTCTCGCGTAAGCGTACGCGTAAGGTTGGTCCGGGTCGTCTCGTCCAACAATACCGCCGAACCAAAGTATGACATGCTGGTAGGCAGTATGACTTGTATCGCCCACAACTCACTTGTGTTCTACTCGTCCAAATAACATCAAACCATAAAACCTAGGCTCTGATGCCACTGTTGGGGAACGTAGTAATTTCAAAAATTTCCTACGCACACGCAAGATCATGGTGATGCATAGCAACGAGAGGGGAGAGTGTTGTCTACGTACCAACGCAGACCGACTGCGGAAGCGATCACACAACGTAGAGGAAGTAGTCGTACGTCTTCCCGATCCGACCGATCCAAGCACCGTTACTCCGGCACCTCCGAGTTCTTGGCACACGTACAGCTCGATGACGATCCCCGGGCTCCGATCCAGCAAAGCATCGGGGAAGAGTTCCGTCAGCATGACGGTGTGGTGACGATCTTGATGTACTACCGTCGCAGGGCTTCGCCTAAGCACCGCTACAATATGATCGAGGTGGAATATGATGGCAGGGGGCACCGCACACGGCTAAGGAACGATCTCAAGGATCAACTTGTGCGTCTAGAGGTGCCCCCCTGCCCCCGTATATAAAGGAGCAAGGGGGAGGAGGCCGGCCATAGGAGAGGCGCGCCAGGTGTGGAGTCCTAATAGGACTCCAAGTCCCAGTAGGAGTCCACCAAGAGGGGAGGAAGGGAGAAGGAAGTGGAGGAGTAGGAAAGGTGGCCGGCCCCCTTTTCCCTAGTCCAATTCGGACTAGAGGGGAGGGGGGGGCAGCAGCCTTTTTCCTCTTCCCACTAAAGCCCATCAAGGCCCATTACTTCTCCCGTAACTACCCGGTACTCCGAAAAATACCCGAATCACTCGGAACCTTTCCGATGTCCGAATATAGTCGTCCAATATATCGATCTTTACGTCTCGACCATTCAGGGACTCCTCGTCATGTCCCCGATCTCAGCCGGGACTCCGAACTCCTTCGGTACATCAAAACTCATAAACTCACAATATAACTGTCATCGAAACCTTAAGCGTGCGGACCCTATGGTCCGAGAACAATGTAGACATGACCGAGACACGTCTCCAGTCAATAACCAATAGCGGGACCTGGATGCCCATATTGGCTCCTACATATTCTACGAAGATCTTTATCGGTCAGACCGCATAACAACATACGTTGTTCCCTTTGTCATCGGTATGTTACTTGCCCGAGATTCGATCGTCGGTATCCAATACCTAGTTCAATCTCGTTACCGGCAAGTCTCTTTACTCGTTCCGTAATACATTATCTCACAACTATAATATTAGTTGCAATGCTTGCAAGGCTTATGTGATGTGCATTACCGAGAGGGCCCAGAGATACCTCTCCGACAATCGGAGTGACAAATCCTAATCTCGAAATACGCCAACCCAACATCTACCTTTGGAGACACCTGTAATGCTCCTTTATAATCACCCATTTATGTTGTGACGTTTGGTAGCACCCAAAGTGTTCCTCCGGCAAATGGGAGTTGCATAATCTCATAGTCATAGGAACATGTATAAGTCATGAAGAAAGCAATAGCAACATACTAAACGATCGGGTGCTAAGCTAATGGAATGGGTCATGTCAATCAGATCATTCAACTAATGATGTGACCTCGTTAATCAAATAACAACTCTTTTGTCCATGGTTAGGAAACATAACCATCTTTGATTAACGAGCTAGTCAAGTAGAGGCATACTAGTGACACTCTGTTTGTCTATGTATTCACACATGTATTATGTTTCCGGTTAATACAATTCTAGCATGAATAATAAACATTTATCATGATATAAGGAAATAAATAATAACTTTATTATTGCCTCTAGGGCATATTTCCTTCACCCTTGCTGGAGACTTCTCCCTTGCCGGAGAGCTCTCCCTTGCCGGAGGACTCTCCCTTGGCGTTTCGGGGGCGGCCTCCGGGCGCTCCTGGTGGGGCTGCTCTGCTCCTGCACAAGTCAACAATCAGATATCAGCAAAGCAAGGATCTCCATGCGCGCCCAAACAGCGAAAAGCAAGCTATATACTTACGCTGGGGGCTGCTCTGGAGAACAGTTGCCGGGTCCGGCAAGGTTGTCTCGGGCGCATCCCCTGCTGTCGCGGTGGGTTCATCCTCGATGATAATCACCGGGGCCTTGGCTCTCTTCGCTGCTCTCTGGGCCAGAGTCCTAAGAAGGAGAAGGTTCAGAATGAAGCAGATGAGATACAAGACAAAACAACAAGGATTGAAGAACTGCAAGTATAACAAGAGAATCTTACTCTTCTTCTTCTTCCTCGTCGGAGCTGAACACGGAGAAGTCGAAGTCCGGCTCACGCCCGGCGCGAGAAGATGGAGGAGTAGGTTCCCTTGGCCGCTTGGCGGGAACAGTGGCGGTGGTCTGAGACGATCCCGCTCCGGCTGCCGCCGCGGCATGAGAAGCGGCAGGAGCAGAAGCGGAGGCCCGAGTAGACCCCGCTCCAGCTGCCGCAGCAGCACGAGGCGCTCCCGCGGCAACAGTGCTTGCCGCGGTGGAGCGTGTCGCGCGGCGCGGCGACTGTCGGCTCGCCCGCCGCCTCACTACTTCCCCGGCCTTGCGGAGACGCCTTCTTGGTGGAGATGGGGGCTCTGCTTGTGGCGAGCTGTCTGATGATGAGGAGGAAGAGGAGTTGATCTCCAACGAGCCGCTCGTATCCTCGGCGGGCTCGCTCGGCTCGATGTCACGCCCGGCAAGCTCTTTCTTGCCGGCAGGCTCCTCTCGCCCGACAAGCTCTTTCTTGCCGGCAAGCTCCTCTCGCTCAGCACGGCTTGCCGCCTCTGCTGCCTCTGCCTCCTCCATGGTGAATCCGAACTCGCCCGCAGCTACGGCTGCCGCTGCCTCTTCCAGCCTGGTGGCGATGCGTTTCAACTCCGCATCGGTGGTGTCGCGAGTGAGGCCATTCTTCTCATCAGAGCGGATCGGCACTTCTACCAGGCCGTCAAAGAACTGCTGCACGACGTCGTCAGCAGGCTCTTGCCAAAGTCGGGACGATTCCATGCGAGTCGCACAACGGCATCATTGCCCGGATGCGGTCGAGCGCGGAGTTGTTGCACAGTGGAACGACGCCCTGCGGCAACCTAAACACTTCGGGATGCTCAGGGTCATACTTGAACAGTTCCTGGAGCATCGCGTTGAGCTCCAGAACAGTGAAGTTGTAGTTGAGGCCCAGGCGCAGCCTCATGATATCCGCCGCATTCTTAAACTCCCAGGCGGGCCTCTCCGTTCCTGCAGGGGGCGATGCGGCGGCAAAGGAAATCTGCGCCAACGGCACCTACAGTGAGCCCGACAAGCCTGAGGCGTTGGATCCTGGTGACAGCAATCTTCAGCCTATCGTCTTCCGGGGCCACGTCGCTCCAATCGCTGCCGTGTATTGCCATGGTTTGGCGCCGGGCGGTAAACGGCTGCGGGTTCTCCTCGACAACCCAGCACCAGTCTGCTCTCCACTCCTCCCACTTGCCGCGGAACTCTCCCTCCAGATAAGAGTCCTTCTTGCCGGCCCTCGAGATCCAGGCAATTCCGCCAGATAAAGGCTCTCCTCTCTCTACTCGGGGCATAAAGAAGTGGCGGAAAAGGGCTACATTTGGGTGGACTCCGACAAAGTTTTCGCAAAGGTGTGCGAAAACTGCCATGGTCAGAATGGCATTGGGCGTGAAATCAAGGAGGCAGAACCCGTAGGTATTCATGATATCACAGAAGAACTCAGAAAAGGGCGGGCAGAGCCCGCAGTAGAAGAACACAGCGAAGAACGGATATCCACTTGGAGCCATTTTCCAAGCGGAGTGAAAGTGCAACTATCCCTAGGTGGTTTTGGTAATTCATAACAACATATAGCTCATTGAGCTAATGCTATTCCAAGATGATTATTTCAGGAAACCTCAATGATTGGCATGGCATGGATGTGAAAGTGGAACCCTCAAAATGCTAAGGACAAAGAATTGGCTCAAGCTCAAAAGTTCAAGACTCTTCATTTTATATTTTAGTGATCCAAGATCACATTGAGTCTTTAGGAAAAGCCAATACTATCAAGGAGGGATGAGGTATTGCTTAATGAGCCTCTTGCTTTATGTGCTTAGTGATATGCTCCAAAATCCTCAACCACCTTTCCATATCCACAAATGACCTAAACCCTAAGCCAAACTCGGTCATACCGATTCTGTCAATCCGGCGCCACCGAGTTTCACTTGTCATTTGCCACTGCCAAATCCTAGCAATTCGGTCCTACCGATAAGGATCTCGGTCACACCGAGATGGGGTTGCAAACTCTCTGTTTCCCTTTCGTAACTTTTCGGTCTCACCGGAAGAGCGAATCGGTCCCACCGAGAATGCAATGCAAACTCTCTGTTTCCTTCTTGTAACTTTTCGGTCTCACTGAAAGAGCAAGTCGGTCCCACCGAGTTTGCCTGATCAACTCTCTGGTTAGCTAATTGCCGAACTCGGTCTCACTGAGTTTGTGCGATCGGTCTCACCGAGTTTGTGCGATCGGTCTCACCGAGATTACGTTATGCCCAAACCCTAACCGAATCGGTCCTACCGAGTTGCATCTCAGTCCCACCGAAATTCCTAACGGTCACTAGGTTTACTATTTCGGTCAGACCGAGTTTTCTGATTCGGTCCCACCGAGATTGGTAGATTGTGTGTAACGGTTGGATTTTGTGTGGAGGCTATAAATACCCCTCCACCTCCTCTTCATTCGGAGAGAGAGCCATCAGAACACATACACCATTCCTACTCATATGTTTTGAGAAAGAACCACCTACTCATGTGTTGAGACCAAGATATTCCATTCCTACCATATGAATCTTGATCTCTAGCCTTCCCCAAGTTGCTTTCCACTCAAATCTTCTTTCCATCAGATCCAAATCCTATGAGAGAGAGTTGAGTGTTGGGGAGACTATCATTTGAAGCACAAGAGCAAGGAGTTCATCATCAACACACCATTTGTTACTTCTTGGAGAGTGGTGTCTCCAAGATTGGCTAGGTGTCACTTGGGAGCCTCCGACAAGATTGTGGAGTTGAACCAAGGAGTTTTTAAGGGCAAGGAGATCGCCTACTTCATGAAGATCTACCGCTAGTGAGGCAAGTCCTTCGTGGGCGATGGCCATGGTGGAATAGACAAGGTTGCTTCTTCGTGGACCCTTCGTGGGTGGAGCCCTCCGTGGACTCGCGCAACCGTTACCCTCCGTGGGTTGAAGTCTCCATCAACGTGGATGTAGGATAGCACCACCTATCCGAACCACGGGAAAACATCCGTGTCTCCAATTGCGTTTGAATCCTCCAAACCCTTCCCTTTACATTCTTGCAAGTTGCATGCTTTACTTTCCGCTGCCAATAAACTCTTTGCATGCTTGCTTGAATTGTGTGATGATTGCTTGACTTGCTCTAAGATAGCTAAAATATGCCAAGAACTAAAATTGGGAAAAGGCTAAGCTTTTAGTTGGTCAAGTAGTCTAATCACCCCCCCTCTAGACATACTTTCGATCCTACACAGAGGCCGGGAGTACCTTCGTGCTCAGATGCGCTCGCGTCTCCGTCGACCAGAAGAGGTAGTAGTACTCCCTCAGCTCCTTCACGGCGAGCTTGGGGGGGGAGATGGCCCGCTCCTTTCGCAGCGCCGCAAGCCGCTGCGCCTCGGTCGACTTCACAGCCTTCCCCTTGTCGGCTTTCGGAGCCATGGCGGAAGTGGTGGAGGAGGTCGACGGCGTTGGTGGTGCTTGTGGCAATGGGGGGCGGGGCGCTGCTCTCTTTTCAGCTTTGGGAAGACAGAGGAGCGGCGGAGGTTTTCGAGATTGGAATGGAAAGGGGCGAGTGGGCGCACTACCCCTGCTTCCCCTGCTTATAAAGGGGGGCGGGGCGGACGTTCTGCCTTTCCGAATAAAGAAACCACCCACGATCTCCCCCACGACGCTGCATTCGACGCGTGCCGTTCGGGGAGGGCACGGTGGATACGGAGAGAGATACGGCGTAATCTAGGCCGCGCGTGCCCGTGCCCTGTTTTGGGCCTGGCCCAAAAGCGCTCGGCACCGTGTATGGCCCAGGCCCGGGGGCTCCTGTTGGTGTACTAGAGTAGGGGTACCCTAGTATCCCGAACTTGTGCACGGGCAGTCGCAGCGTCCCGCGGCAAGGCTTGCCGGGTGACCGCCAAGGTCCTCCGTGGTTCCTTTGGGGCCATTCAAGAACAAAGTATCCAAGCCAAGGAGACAAGACCCCGGCAAGAGGAGCTTGCCGGGAAGGCCATCCAAGGCATCTCAAGGAACTTGCCGCAAGGCACCACGCATCCCGGCAAGGCCCGGTGAGCGACAAGCTCCCGGACGCGACAAGACAACGACCGTGGCAAGGCACTTGCCGCGGCAAGCCTCCACTCTGTACCTGCGCTCCAGCTCATCCACCAACGTGTCGCTCTGGGGCCCTTCCAGGCGTACGTGGCGGGAAGCTGTGCAGCCAGCGGTACACGGTGGCAAGCGGCGCTGACAAGATTGCCATCGTGGCGAGCGGTGGCGCCCCTGGCGGTCCCTATTGCACTATTTAGGCGACACATACGGGCATTTAATGCCCTTGTCCCCTGCCGTCAGGATTAGGTATGATACACTGTAGTAGGCGGCGGTGCCAACCGCCATGCCTTTTCCATTTTTACCCTCGTCTACGTTGCCACCTATAGGTGACCCCTTGAACATATAAAAGGAGGCCCATGCGCAACGTATGGGGAGGTGGGCCAAACAGAACGCTCACGCTCGGTCTCGTTAGCTGCTTGTGTGTACTGTAGCACTCGGTGCTCCCGAGCAAGAACACAATACAAATCAAAGCAGGAGTAGGGTTTTACGCATCCGTGCGGCCCGAACCTGGGTAAACTGATCACGTGCTCGTGCGTTTCTCCTCGATCTGCTCTTCGTGCGATCTCCGCCCCCCTGCCGAACCAAAAGGGGCTCGGTCTGCCGGTCCCATAGGTGTTCGTGGATTAGCACCCCCGACACAATGCGAAAGAACATCACTTTATATTGCCATTGTGATATGAACCTTTATTATGCAGTCCGTCGCTTTTATTACTTCCACATCACAAGATCGTATAAAGCTTATTCCTCCCAGACCAATCAATCATACATATTTAGAGCAATTTTTATTGCTTTGCACCGATGACAACTTACTTGAAGGATCTTACTGAATCCATAGGTAGATATGGTGGACTCTCATGGCAAAACTGGTTTAAGGGTATTTGGAAGCACAAGTAGTATTTCTACTTGGTGCTGAGAATTTGGCTAGCATGAGGGGGAAAGGCAAGCTCAACAAGTTAGAGGAACCATGATGACATACTTTATCTCAGATATAAGAAAGACATAACTCATTACGTTGTCTTCCTTGTCCAACATCAACTCTTTAGGATGTCATATTTTAATTAGTGCTCCCAATCATAAAAGATGTCAACGATAATATATCTATATGTGAAAACCTCTCTTTCCTTATTACTTCCTATTACTTGCAACAATGACCAAAGCTATGTCTGCCAATTCCCAACAACTTTTAATCATCATACTCTTTCTATGTGAAGTCATTACTCTCAATAAGATCAATATGAACTTTTTGTTTCTTTTTATCCTTTTTCTCTTTTCTTTTATTCACCCAAGATCATGGCAAAATAATCAAGCCCTTGACTCAACACTAATCTTTATTACATATAACTCACGGACTCGATTACATAGAGAGATCATAAAGCGAAACTCAAAACTAGATCATGCCATAAACTTTATTCTACTAGATCAAGATACTACTAATAGGATCGAACTAAGAAAAACGGTAAAGATAGGAGTTGTGATTGTGATACGATACCGGGGCATCTCCCCTAATCTTGGTAGTTGCCAAGGGGAGTGCCCATACCCATGTGATTATATCTCCTTGGTTAGAGGAGACGGTGGAGGTGACGGATAATCACACATCGAGCGTAAGAGGTCCTCCAGCTTGCGAATAATGCCCTTGAGTGCGACAATATGCTCCTTCAACAAAATATTTTCTTGTGTGAGATACTTGTTTTGAACATGAGCTAACTCAACCATCTTGAAAGCTTCGATATCAGTTGGGGTAAGAAAGTTATGATCAATTTGAAGGGTGTCTTTTGCTGCTGGAGCTTGATCCTCCGTGGCCTTCTTGATCCTTTCATCCTTGTTGACCCTCGTGGGTTCTTCCCTCTTCAGATCTATCTTCATTAGCCAAGCATCGTTGTCACCATCGTTGGAGGGGGGAGATGACATGATGCCTAGCCTGGAAAACCCTGACAGAAAACAGCTCGAAACAAAGACACGAGATTTTTGCGTGATACGGGATTCAAAACCTTCGGGAGGTTATATAATGAATTTTTACCGACCAAAATACGTAACGTGCAAGAAAACGGAGTCCGGAAGGCACACGAGGTGCTCACGAGGTAGGGGGCGCACCCACCACCCTCGTGGGGCCCTCGTGTCCTTCCCGGACTGCTACTTATTTTTCTATTTTTCTAAATATTCCAAAACGGAGAAATATTGCCTTAAAAGTTGTTTTGGAGTCGTTTTACTTACTGTACCACATACCTATTCCTTTTCGGAGTCTGAAACGTTCCAGAAAGTGTCTCTTATGTATTCCTCCGGGGTTACGGTTTCAATAATATTGGTTTCAACATTAATGGGATTACCTGAGATATAATGTTTGATTCTTTGACCGTTTACCACCTTCAGATTTGTGCCCTCGAAGTTGTTGATTTTTATGGCACCGGAACGATAGACCTCTTCGATAACATAGGGCCCTTCCCATTTAGAGAGAAGTTTTCCTGCAAAAATCTTAAATGAGAGTTGTATAGCAATACATAATCACCTACATTAAACTCACGCTTTTGTATTCTTTTGTCATGCCATCTTTTAACTTTTTCTTTAAACAACTTGGCATTTTCATAAGCTTGGGTTCTCCATTCATCAAGTGAGCTAATATCAAATAACTTCTTTTCACTGGCAAGTTTAAAATCATAGTTAGGCTCCTTAATAGCCCAATATGCCTTATGTTCTAGTTCGAGAGGTAAGTGACATGCTTTTCCATAGACCATTTTATATGGACATACCCATAGGATTTTTATATGCAGTTCTATAAGCCCATAATGCATCATCAAGTTTCTTGGACCAATTCTTTCTAGACCTATTAATAGTCTTTTGCAAAATTAATTTGAGCTCTCTATTGCTCAACTCTACTTGACCACTAGACTGTGGGTGATAAGGGGATGCAATTCTATGATTAACATCATATTTAGCAAGCATTTTACGGAAGGCACCTTGAATAAAGTGTGAACCACCATCAGTCATTAAATATCTAGGGACTCCAAACCTCGGAAAAATAACTTCTTTAAGCATTTTAATAGAAGTGTTATGATCAACACTACTAGTTGGAATAGCTTCTACCCACTTAGTAACGTAATCAACAGCAACTAGAATATGTGTGTATCCATTAGAGGCAGGAAAAGGTCCCATATAATCAAAGCCCCAAACATCAAACGGTTCAATAACAAGAGAATAATTCATAGGCATTTCTTGACATCTACTAATATTACCAATTCTTTGACATTCATCGCAAGACAAGACAAACTTACAGGCATCCTTGAAGAGAGCAGGCCAATAAAAACCAGATTGCAATACCTTATGTGCAGTTCTATCTCCAGCGTGGTGTCCTCCATAAGACTCGGAATGACACTTGCGTAGGATCTGTTCCTGTTCATGCTCAGGTACACAACGCCTAATAACACCATCTACTCCTTCTTTATAAAGATGTGGGTCATCCCAAAAGTAATGTCTCAAGTCATAGAAAAACTTTTTCTTTTGCTGGTATGTGAAACTAGGTGGTATAAACTTAGCAACAACATAATTAGCATAATCAGCATACCATGGAGTACTACGAGAAGTACTTATAACATTTAATTGTTCATCAGGGAAGTCATCATTAATAGGTAGTGGGTCATCAAGAATATTTTCTAACCTAGACAGGTTGTCTGCAACGGGGTTCTCTGCTCCCTTTCTATCAACAATATGCAAATCAAATTCTTGTAGCAAGAGAACCCATCTAATAAGTCTAGGTTTAGCATCTTTCTTTTCCATAAGATATTTAATAGTAGCATGATCTATTTGAATAGTTACTTTAGAATCAACAATATAAGATCTGAACTTATCACAAGCAAATACAACTGCTAAAAGCTCTTTTTCAGTAGTAGTATAATTTCTTTGAGCATTGTCTAGAGTCTTACTAGCATAATGAATAACATTTAATTTCTTATCAACTCTTTGCCCTAGAACAACACCTACAACATAATCACTAGCATCACACATAATGTCAAAGGGTAAATTCCAATCAGGTGGCTAAACAACAGGTGCAGAGACTAATGCTTTCTTAAGTATTTCAAATGCTTCTACACAATCATCATCAAAGACAAATGGTATATATTTTTGCAATAAATTAGTCAGATGCCGAGAAATTTTTGAGAAGTCCTTAATGAACCTCCTATAAAACCGGCGTGACCAAGGAAACTTCTTATACCTTTGATGTCCTTGGGACATGGCATCTTTTCAATAGCATCAACCTTGGCTTTATCGACTTCAATACCTCTTTCAGAAACTTTGTGCCCCAAGACAATACCTTCATTAACCATAAAGTGGCACTTTTCCCAATTCAAGACAAGATTAGTTTCTTCACATCTTTGCAAAACTCGATCAAGATTGCTCAAGCAATCATCAAAAGAGGAACCATAGATGGAAAAGTCGTCCATGAAAACCTCAAAATCTTTTCACAAAAGTCAGAGAATAGAGCCATCATGCATCTTTGAAAGGTAGCAGGTGCATTACATAAACCAAAAGGCATATGTCTATAAGCAAAAGTACCAAAAGGGCATGTAAAAGTAGTCTTTGATTGATTTCTAGCCGACACAGGTATTTGAGAGAAACCAGAATAACCATCTAGAAAGCAATAGTGTGTGTGTTTGCATAATCTTTCTAGCATTTGATCAATAAAAGGTAAGGGGTAATGATCTTTCTTAGTAGCTTTATTTAATTTACGGAAATCAATTACCATCCTATAACCTGTGATACTTCTTTGTGGAATCAATTCATCTTTATCATTTGGAACAACAGTAATACCTCCCTTCTTAGGGACACAATGGACATGACTTACCCACTCACTATCAGCAACGGGATAGATTTTGCCTGCCTCCAGAAGCTTTAGTATTTCTTTTCTTACCACTCCTTTCATTTTAGGATTCAGACGTCGTTGAGGATCATGAACTGGTTTGGCATCTGCTTCCAAATTTATTTTATGTTGGCATAGAGTGGGACTAATGCCCTTAAGATCATCAAGAGTATATCCAATAGCAGCACGATGCTTCTTTAGAGTTTTCAATAATCTTTCTTCTTCATGCTCTGAAAGGTTAGCACTAATAATAACAGGATATATCTTCTTTTCATCAAGATAAGCATATTTAAGATTATCAGGCAAAGGTTTAAGCTCAAACACGGGATCACCCTTGGGTGGAGGAGGATCCCCTAGGATTTCAACAAGCAAATTGTGTTTCAGAATAGGTTCCTGTTTAAAGAATACTTCATCTATTTCCCTTCTTTCATTCATGAACATATCATTTTCATGGTCTAGCAAATAGTGTTCTAAAGGATCACTAGGAGGTACGGCAATAGAAGCAAGACCAATAACTTCATCCTTACTAGGCAATTCTTCCTCACGATGTTGTTTACTAAATTTAGAGAAATTAAACTCATGAACCATATCATCCAAGCCAATAGTAACAATATTCTTAGTGCAGTCTATGGTAGCATTGACAGTATTTAAGAAGGGTCTACCGAATATAATTGGACAAAAGCTATCTTGCGGAGAAGTAAGAATAAGAAAATTAGCAGGATATTTAGTTTTCCCACACAAGACTTCAACATCTCTAACAATTCCAATTGGTGCAATAGTATCTCTATTAGCAAGTTTAATAGTAACATCAATATCTTCTAACTCAACAGGTGCAATTTCATTCTTAATTTCTTTTATAAGTCATGAGGTATAACACTAGCACTAGCACCCATATCACATAAGCCATGATAATAGTGATCTCCTATTTTAACAGAAATAACAGGCACGCCTACCACAGGTCTATGTTTATCCTTATCACAAGGTTTAGAAATTCTAGCAGTTTCACCTTCGAACTGAATAACATGCCCATCAATATTATCAGACAAGAGATCTTTAAGAATAGCAATATTAGGTCCTATTTTAACTTGCTGAGGAGGTGTATAAGTTTTAATATTGCTTTTTACGAACAATAGTTGAAGCTTTAGCATGATCCTTTACTCTAACAGGGAAAGGTGGTTTCTCAACATAAGAAGTAGGAACAATAGGATCATTATAAGTGACAGTCTTTTCTTCAACTTTAATAGGTGCAGCTACTTTTACTTCTATGGGAGGATGATATTTAAACCACTTCTCCTTAGGGAGATCAACATAAGTAGCAAAAGATTCACAAAAAGAAGCTACTATCTCAGAGTCAAGTCCATATTTAGTGCTAAACTTACGAAAAATATCGGTATCCATAAAGGATTTAACACAATCAAACTTAGGTATCATACCTGACTCCTTACCTTCGTCGAGGTCCCAATCTTCAGAGTTGCGTTTAATTCTATCCAATAAATTCCATCTGAATTCAATAGTCTTCATCATAAAAGAGCCAGCACAAGAAGTATCGAGCATGTTGCGATTGTTTTCAGAAAGCCGAGCATAAGCGGTTTTCAGCAAGGTATTCTCTACAAGTACTGAAATAACTGGTAACAGATAGTTTTGTGATAAGATAGATTGTAACGAGCAACAAGTAACAATAGTAAATAAAGTGCAGCAAGGTGGCCAATCCTTTTGTAGCAAAGGACAAGCCGGAACAAACTCTTATAATAGGAAAAGCGCTCCCGAGGACACATGCGAATATCATCAAGCTAGTTTTCATCACGTTCATATGATTCACGTTCGATACTTTGATAATTTGATATGTTGGTGGACTGGTGCTTGGGTGCTGTTCTTACTTGAACAAGCATCCCACTTATGATTAACCTCTATTGCAAGCATCCGCTACTACAACAAAAGTATTAAGGTAAACCTAACCATAGCATGAAACATATGGATCCAAATCAGCCCCTTACGAAGCAATGCGTAAACTAGGGTTTAAGATTCTGTCACTCTAGCAACCCATCATCTACTTATTACTTCCCAATGCCTTCCTCTAGGCCCAGATAATGGTGAAGTGTTATGTAGTCGACGTTCACATAACACCACTAGAGGCTAGACAACATACATCTTATCAAAATATCAAACGAATACCAAATTCACATGACTACTCATAGCAAGACTCCTCCCTTGTCCTCAGGAACGAACGTAATTACTCACAAAGAATATTCATGTCCATAATCAGAGGGGTAATAATATGCATATAGGATCTGAAAATATAATCTTCCACCAAATAAACCAACTAGCATCAACTACAAGGAGTAATTAACACTACTAGCAACCTACTAGCACTAGTCCGGACTTTGAGACAAGAATTGGATACAAGAGATGAACTAGGGTTTGGAGATGAGATGGTGCTGGTGAAGATGTTGATGGAGATTTCCCTCTCCCGATGAGAGGAGCGTTGGTGATGACGATGGTGATGATTTCCCTCTCCGGGAGGGAAGTTTCCTCGGCAGAACAGCTCTGCCGGAGCTCTAGATTGGATCCACCAAGGTTCCGCCTCGTGGCGGCGGAGTCTCATCCCGAAAAGTTCCTCTCTATTTTTTTTCTCATCGAAAGACCTCATATAGGAGAAGATGGGCATCGGAGAGCCACCAAGGGGCCCACGAGGTAGGGGGCACGCCCTAGGGGGGGCGCCCCCCACCCTCGTGAGCAGGGTGTGGGCCCCCTGGCCTTCATCTTTGGCGTGGATTTTTCCTTATTTCTTTTAAGACGTTCCGTGGAGTTTCAGGACTTTTGGAGTTGCGCAGAATAGGTCTCTAATATTTGCTCCTTTTCCAGCCCAAAATTCCAACTGCCGGCATTCTCCCTCTTTATGTAAACCTTGTAAAATAAGAGAGAATAGCCATAAGTATTGTGACATAAAGTGAAATAACAGTCCATAATGCAATAAATATCGATATAAAAGCATGATGCAAAATGGACGTATCAAGACCTTTTACTATGTGAGGGCAGCAAATCTAATCCTGGAGACCTTTTACTATGTGATGGCAGCAAATCTAATCCTGGACATACTCTGTTGACTTGTCCACCAGCCGCCACTTTCTATCCTTTTTTCAACCAATAATAGATATGCTCCTTATCCAGTTTGTACTGCATTTTCCCATTATTTCCCTTTTCAACCAAGAGACCGGTTGGGTATCCGGTCTCTACTACTTTCACCATATTATTTCCTCTTTGAATCAAGTCCTAGATTCATGCTACAACTTTCCCCCTTTCTTCGTTGTTTGAACAAAGCCCTAGATTTGAATGCATGAAGTAGCTTTACCTCTAATAATATTAAAAATTTAGGTGGCTTTGGAAGAGCTGATGGGAGTAGAAAAAGATGCACATGCAGACACGTGGGGAGCTGGGGCAGTAGAGCAAGGCCGCTTTCGAAGAACTTATACCTGAGGGTCACCGGGATGTTGGCGGCGGCAGGTCGGATCTGCGGACAATACGGTAGGGTGGAAGAAGGGTCGGAGGACCTCCCGAGCCGGCCATGTGTCGGAGAGAACGACACGGGCAGAGGATTGGGCCCCTCCAGCAGCTGTGGGTTTCCTCCCTCGGTGGTGATGACCGCGTGAACGATGCACCTTTTAGTCCTCTACACACACCGGCCGAAGGGATCCGGCCGGATCTATGACCAGCGGTGAGCAGAGAGAAAATGTCGCTACCGTTGTCTTGTTTATATCTGGAGAGGATGAGAGAATGAAGAGAGCAATCCTAGTAAAGCAAGCGCTCAGGCCCCTGCGTCCATATATAGTGGAGTGATTATATTTTTTTCTCCACAACAAGCATTTCAATTTGTGTACGTGGCATTAAAGGAAAGAAACTCTCTATTTAAGGTGACTACTATACGACTCCTACTTACTACTATTAGTAGTACTACAGTATTGTTCACTTGTGCTCCCCGCCCCTCCATTCATTGAACAACCCCACGGGTGAATAAACATACAGTAAGTACTGTATTTATATAGAACGAACAAGATTGAACTATTTTCGCGTAGTTAAAAGTTGAGGGCGGGGCTTTTCCCGGGCAGTACGCACGGCAGTTTTCGGGTAGGGCTAGAAGACTATTTTTTAAAAAAAAACTTCGAGATGACCACATAGCATGGAGCCAACCCCAACGATTTTAAGCTTACAGGCATGATACATGCTATCCGAAACTACTCTACACATGAAATTGCACACGAGCATGCGGGCTGCGCTTGGCTCTTCGCCTCTTCGGGAAGTCGAACAATGATGGAATACTACTACACTAGAGGAGTACTATAGTACGCTTCTGGCCATCTGACACCGATTGAACTGCTGCATGTCCACCACGTGCGGGGGGGGGGGGAGCGTGTAGCGAAAGCTTCTCCTAGTCTTGCCAGCCACCACGCTCATGGGCGAGGGAGGGGCGCTCCTACCTTTGCGTGCATGACAGGTGGGCTCGACAGGTGTGTGGCCAACCTGTCATACAGCCAAAGACAGTTAAGTCCACGAGGGAGAGGATAATCAAACTTCTCGTTGATGTATGAGTTGACGCGACACATCAAAGCACTGCACTCGATATATTTCAATAATTTGCGTGTGTGACTCCCAGATGCAGAGGCCGGGGGTTATCATCCTCCTTTTCGAGAAAAAACAAACGCGTGTGTGAGAGGATGAGTGCGTGTGTGCACCTCTTCTCTTCCTGTATAACGTACTACTAAACTCAGAGTACAAGTTTTTGTGGGTGGCACGATGGTGCGTGCGAGAAGTCCCGAGAGATAGGTTTAATGCGTCTAAAAAAAGACTAGCCTAGAGCTCGCCACACGGCTATTGTTTTTCTCAAAAAACTATGTTTATCAATGCATTAATTGCAATGCATGCATGCATAAAGTACATGCATTGGTCAATTTTCTCTTAATACTTGCATGCAATGATTTAATGCACCTTGGAATTTGAACATGTGTTGGGGAACAACCAAATTGAGCCTTATTTTAAAATGGAAAAACTAAAATTTTGAGATAAGCCCTATAAAACCGGAAAGGAGGGAGTAGAAAAAGAAGTACTCCATCCAGGAATAGTGCCGCACTTCGAAACTAGAACCGTCAATAAATTTTGAGCTTGCGTCTCATCACATTCTAAATTACTCCATGCTATATTGAATTGCAAACCTGTTCACACCGATCACAACCTAAACGGTTTCCCACTTAGGAGCGTATTAGTACTCGGTTATAAATACTAGTATGCCAAGATGACTGCACATTCCTCCTCAACTCCTCATCCACAAAAACAAACAAGTCATTCAGCATCCTTCCCCTGCATCTGCCATGGCCAGCGTGAGTTCTGGATTGAGAGATTGCCACCAGGGAGAGGCGAGCATGGAAGCAGAAGCACGAGAGATGTCCCGCCTCGCTGCGAGAGGAGCCGACATGTCCCGCCACGCGGAAGTAGCAACACAGAGGTCCTGTCGCACCGCTGAAGCAGCATGGAGGTCCCGCCGCGCCGTCGATGCAGTAGACTGGTCCGGCCGTGCCGCGGAAGCAGCAGAAATGTCCCGCCGCGCCATGAATGCAGCAGAGATGTCCCGCCGTGCCGCGGCGGCCTGGGAAAATTTCTCGCGGGTAGGTGACGACTGTTATAGGCGCATGCATGCCATCGTCCATAGCTAGATGGATCAGATCTCCAGCTCGGCGAGGTTGCAGGATGGCATGATAGCCTCATTTGAACAGGCTACCAGCGTCATCCGACAACTAAGGGAGGGCAATGAAAGGCTCCGGGCCGAGCGCGACCTGCTGAGGGAGAAGATTGTCCAAAGTGCAGACCAGCAAGAGGACACCAATGCCTTGTTGAAAGAGGACCGGCGTCATCATCAAGAAACTTATGGACGAGAATGACATGCTCCGCAACGAGCGCCAAAGGCTAGTGGAGGAATCCGTGGATGTTCTCAAGCAGCGTCTTGAGGACACGAAAGAGCTCATCGCCGCTCGCCGCGGAGACTAGTTTCCTGGTTTCTTTTGATGTAATAATCAGTTTAGGATGTGGATTGTGTCGTCGGTTGTGAAATGTTGGGTTCTAGCGTGGATGTTTGGCCTTTGTTGGCCTCTTGGGATGTTGCGATTTCAATCTGGTAGCTTTTAGTCCTTCGTGTTAGGCTGGAGTTGTGCTGAACTTCTTGTGAATTGTGGTGCTTTTCAGTAATGAAAATCGGAAGGGGCAAGCCCTTCTTTGATCAAAAAAGAAAAAAAATCGTCCTTATATATTCATCAGTCTTGCTATAAGTCGTAGTAGATGCTATATAGGTCCGTCGGATCTTACATCAAGATCCGTGCTTTCAGATTTTCTTTTTTCTCTCTTAAATCTCAGTCAAGTGAGACATAGCCACGCCATTAAATAGAGGCTCGGGCGCCATTAATGGAGACCTTGGGAGAGAGCTGGACGACAGATGGAGGTCAAAGGGCTCTCCTCCCGATAAGCACACGCAGGGGTCTAATCGCACGCCTCTCGTACTCAAATAGCTACCCTGCACGACGCCTCCTAGCTAATAAAAAATGGGGATGCGTGGCGGCACGTAAATGGTACTAGTAAGTAGAACTCCCACGGTTTCAATAATACTTGTGTTTCCAATTGTAACGTGACAACACTTGTTCCAAAATGACTTTGTTGATTGTTAATGTGTGCGCCTTCGCAAATCGGACTGCAAATTTACCACAGCATGTTGGGGCCATGTCATGGCACCAAGCCAAGTTTTATTATTTTCATGCGTGTTTTGGATTTACAAGAATTAAAAAACTAAGTTTCTCAATGTTTCCCACCCAGCCACGACGCCCAGAATTTTGAATTTCATTTCCATTTCTTGCATGGAACCTAGAAATTTACCCGAGGACACACATGTGATTTTTCAACCAACTTTGGTGCACTGGAACATGTGCTTGTGTTTCAAATTTGAATTATGCACACAAAGGTGACACGTTCCCTCCCAGAACCATGAGCCTTCTTGAGAGAAGCTCCGATTTGCAAGAAGCTTATATCAAAATTTGTTCCTATTCGACCATTTTTTTACCACGGCATGGTACTACCATGACATGACACCATGCCAAGTTTCATGAGTTTAAAACCAAGTTTCTCAATGTTCTCGACTGAGCCACGATGCCCAGATGTTTGAATTTTATTCTCATTTTTTGCAGGGGACCTACTCCCTCCTTCCATCTATAGGGCCTAATGTGTTTTTCAAGACAGCATTTGACTATTGACAAGATTAATAGCACATGAGATGTATACTATGAAAATTATATTATTGGAAGCTCCTTTGACATACAAAATTGAAGGTATGCTTCGTGTAAGTTGCATGTCATATATTATTGCTCTAACGTTTGGTCAAAGTTAGCCTCGAAAAATGCATTAGGACCTATATAGATGGAAGGAGGGAGTAGAAATTCACCCGAGGACACAAATGTGATTTTTCAACCAACTTTGGTGCACGGGAGCATGTGCTTGTAGTTCAAATTTGAATTATGCACATTAAATGACCAAAAACTCAATTAATGTGTAAATAAGGCCAATCAAAGCCAGAATAATTCTAAAATTTAACAGGGCACTCATGTAGTTCTATGTTGCCTTTGTAAATAAACTCAAGGGGGACAACGTATATCGTTTCGCACTCAAAGGTGGCATGTTCCCTCTCAGAACCACGAGCCTTCTTGAGAGAAGCTTCGGTTTGCAAAAGCTTATACCAAAATCTGTTCCTATTCGGCCAATTTTTTTACCACAACATGGTAGTACCATGACATGACATCCATGCCAAGTTTCATGATTTTCAGACGTGTTTTGGATTTACAAGAATTTTAAAACCAAGTTTCTCAATGTTCTCGGCCGAGCCACGATGCCCAGATGTTTTAATTTTATTCTCATTTCTTGCATGGGACCTAGAAATTCACCCGAGGACACAAATGTGATTTTGCAACCAACTTTGGTGCGCGAGAGCATGTGTTTGTAGTTCAAATTTGACTTATGCACATTAAATGACCAGAAACTCAATTAATGTATAAAAAACGACAAAGGAACCTGGAATAATTCCAAAATTTAATAGGGCACTAATGTAGTTCTATGTTGCCTTTGTTAAGAAACTCAAGGGGGCAGCATACATCGTTTCACACTCAAAGGTGGCACGTTCCCTCTTAGAACCACGAGCTTCCAAATCGGCCCAATTTTTTACCACAACATGTTAGTGCCATGACATGACACCGTGCCAAGTTTCATGATTTCCAGGCAAGTTTTGGATTTACATGAATTTAAAATAAAAGTTTCTCGATGTTCTCGGCCGAGTCATGACTCCCAGATGTTTGAATTTCATTCTCATTTCTTCCATGTGACCTAGAAATTCAACCAAGGACACACATGTGATTTTTCAACCCACTTTGGTGCACCGAAGCATGCGCATGCAATTCATATTTAAATTATGCACATTAAAAGTCCAAAAACTCAATTAGTGTATGAAAAGGCCAAATGAACCCGAAATAATTCCAAAATTTAACAGGGCACTCATATAGTTCTATGTTGCCTCTGTAAATAAAATCAGGGGGGAGGCAGCGTATATCGTTTCGCACACAAAGGTGACACATTCCCTCTCGGAACCACGAGGCTTGTTGAGAGAATCTCCGGTTTTGCAAAAGGCTTATACCAAAACTTGTCCCAATTCAGCCGGAGACTCTTCCCCAACTACGTCGTCCACCGCAACAGCTTGTCGTCCCTCATCCACCACACCGGATGAGGATCCATTGTCAATCTCGTCATCTTGCCGGATCAGCCGCCCCGTCCTCCACCTCCAAGGAGCTGCCCCGACATTCGCCTCGTCTATCGTGCCACCTCAATCCCCACAGCGCCGTATTGACCTGCCCCATCGGAACCGCAGCACCCTCACCAATTCCTCCGATGAAGCCGAGGCCAACTCGGCGCCACCAAGGAGGTTCTGCACTCGCCGCTGCATTTTATCTCTTATTCGATCTCACGAGGCTGCCGGTGCTCGATACCGAGCAGACATGGCGTGTCTCCATCGACGTAGCCGTTGCCGGCCACATCATCCATGGCGTCTCTCCCCCATGTTGTTGCTTCCTCGGCGGCGACTTCCACAACGGCACTAGCTACAGCTCCTCCGGCTCTCGCCCGCGTTGCAGCTCAGTTCTTGCTGTCAGTCACGCTGCTGCACTGCTTCTGCTTTCGTTCGTGCTGCTGCTCTGCTCTTGCTCTCGCTTGCGCTGCTGCTGCTGCATGACCTCCGGCAGCTACAGGAGTTGCTCCTTTAGCACTCGCTCGCGGTGCTACTGCATGACTTGCTCTCTGCTAGTGCGTTCC
This sequence comes from Triticum monococcum, assembly GCA_034509565.1. Lineage (NCBI taxonomy): Eukaryota > Viridiplantae > Streptophyta > Magnoliopsida > Poales > Poaceae > Triticum > Triticum monococcum. The sequence goes on from CM067842.1 coordinate 683,547,296, forward strand.
CTGCTCGAGCGCCTGCTGATTTAGATCACTGCTTCTCTGCTACTAGTGCTCGAACGCCCTAAACATCTATTGCAATGCTTTGTTACTAGTTCAATCAGTTTCGATAGTAAAATTCAGTTTCGACTGTGAAGTTCATTTTCTTCAGTTAAGTTCAGAGTGAACAGTACTTACAACATCTGTTAGAGCGGTCGTGGCGCGGCTGATGCGTTTTACATCTAGCACTTTTCGGTGATGTATTTTACATCATCTATTGCAGATGATATTAGGGTCCCACTTCAGATTAACGGTGTCTATATTGTCATGCTTCAGCCTCGTCGCCGTACACCTTAGCGGAGCTGCTCCAACGACGGAACCGCCCATCACAGCGGAGCAATACCCTCGGCGCCATTTCCAGAGGCCTCGGATCTTCTTTCCCGCCTTCGACAGCCACACCAGCATCATCTCCATCCTCCACGTCCAACCCAATGATGTTGAGGTCCACAAGGCTATGCCAAAGAGGTTGTACACTCGTCGCATCACTTTATTTCTCCATTCCTCTGTTCTTCCAATTCATGTGAGCCAAACACCCAGGTTGACTGAAATCCTATGTTTCCAAATGCTCTATTTTGCACGTGCATTCCTATCCTATTCCTGTGTTTTTCCTGTCCCTGCGTTTATAGAATCCTCCAATTCTAAGGAGCCCTTACAGATTTACTTCATTTTCATATAGGCGTCAAAGAAAACTCTGTGTGTTATGTCCTACTCCTGCCGTGCCGTCATCCACCCCACTTGAGGTGCACCATCGACAGAAGCGTTCACTATAGCAGAGATCCCCCTTGCAGACTTCCTTTTGCCGCCTCAGATCATCTTCCCCGTTGCCGGCAGCCACGCCAACTGCATTACCATCATCGACTGAGCAGATATACCTAAGGACTACACAGTTCCGGAAGAGAGGTCGCAGTCTTTCGTGTTTGCATACGTTATAGATCGGTTATTATTACCTGCTACTTTATAGTTCAATCTTGAGTTTTGAATTGCCCATGGGTCTCATATCGAGCCAGCAACGAATAGTATCTGTCTACTATCTGGTTCATCTGGGGTCTTCTATGTGGTTCATGTTGGGTGGGCAACAAACAATAGATGATCCATTGTCTATCTTTTTAAACTGAAGCTATAATCTACCTGCTATCATTAGTTTTGGATCCATCCACTCGTTTGCTACCATCAGTCTTGATTTTTGCATGCACCCCTTAGGACTTACAAAATCTAACTATTTTTTTATTATGCATGTCAGATATTGTACACAATCCTACTCAACATGTAGAGAAAAGGAGAAGGCCGTTGCATGCGAATATAATGTCATGCAGACGCCGCTCCATGGTGGGCGAAGTGCCCCCCCCCCTTCTGCATTTCCAGATTGTATTCCAGAGGAAGATAACTGTTTAGATGGAGATTCAGAAGGAGCCGACCACGCCTGTTTACCACCTGAGGTGTTTGCTCTAACCTGGCATGCTGATGTTGGTCATATCATGCATATGGCGCCTTGCATTGATTACATTATAGATCTTATATGTCATCAGCTTAGTTTAGATTTGCTTTGTGTGAATGCCACCTGTTTGGTTTCTATATCATACTCCCACCATTCCTAAATATTTGTCTTTTTAGATATTTCAACAAGTGACTACATACGGAACAAAATGAGTGAATCTACACTCTAGAATATGTCTATATACATCCGTATGTGGTAGTCCATTTGAAATCTCTAAAAAGACAAATATTTAGGAACGGAGGGAGTATATGGGAATTATGCAATGCCATCTTCTTTAGCCAGGCATCATATACGTGAATCATGCAAAGCCATCCTGTTTAGCCAGTCATCGTATATGTGAATTGTATCGTGCCATATTTTTCCATAATGTATTCCATTTGTCAAAATTGTTTATACATTCATCTACTCTTCCTGTGCATCAGCCATTTGAGTCGGGCATGGGAAAATCTGGAGTGAAAACAAGGTCTTCTGAGCAGTCAGTGCTACCCGTCGATGCAGATTTCTTGCTGGTTACAGATAGCTCCTCAAAGGAGGATTCAGAGAGAGAGATGACCAGTCGTACCCCCCCCCCCCCGCGCCCGAGGTGCATGCTCTAACTTGGCTGGGTTATATTGCTCATATCATGCATATGGTGTCTTGCATTGCCATGCCATCTGCTTAGATTAGACATGCTTTATGTGAATGCCTCCTGTTTGCTTTGTATATCAGATATGTGAATTATGCAATGCCATGTTTTTCAGCCAGTTATCATATATGTGAATTATGCACCGCCATGGAGCCAGGCATCATATATGTGAATTATCTCATGCCATCTTTTTTTCATTACGTATTCCATTTGTCGGCAATCTGTGTATATTGAACTACTCTTCATGTGTATCAGCCATTTGAGCCAGTTATGGAAAAATCTGGAGTGAAAACAAGGTCTTCAGAGCAGGCAATGGTACCTGTTGAGGCATATATCTCGATGGTTACAGGGAGCTCCTCAGTGGAGGATTCAGAGACAGATGACCAGTCCAATATCCCACCTGAGGTGTATGCTCTAAGTTGCAATGTTTATATTTCTCATATGATGCATATGGTGTCTTGCATTGCTTAGTTTAGACATCATATGCACAATATTGAATTATATCTGCTTAGTTTAGAGATCATACATGCGAGTGCCAGCTGCTTAGTATATGAATCAATTATGTCAATTATATCATGCCATCCTGTATGCTTAGACAACATGTATGTGAATTATTTCATCCCAACCTATTTTAGAAAGACATCATATAGTTTTGTCATGTCATCCTGTTTAGGTACTCATCATATGTTGAATTATGCCATTATATCCTGTTAAGTTATCCATCATATATCTGCAACTGTGTCATGCTATCTTGTTTAGTTAGGCATCATATATGTGAAATTGTGTCATGCTGTCCTATTTGGTTAGACAACATTGTAGCGACCCGACCTCAGATGGTCAAGTCTCTGTGCTTCAGTGTCATCCCTGGATCGGTAATGCTGACACACACAGTACTCGAAGGATTTATAACAAAGTGGCAATCACACACTAATTACATCGAATGTCTCAAGAGAGAACTTATTACAATAATATGGCTTAAGGCCATCTAATGCGATAACAACGGAAGGCTTGGAAGATAAAGTGAGTCCATCAACTCCAACGGCATAGCTGAGCTGCATGGCAACGACCTAACGAACCTTACTCCTCGTCTGAAAAGTCTACAACATAATACGTTGCAGCCCGAAAACGGGTCAACACATGGAATATGCTGGCAAAGTAACACAGTAGAGCAAGAATAGAATAATGCTATCACTGCATGCATATTTGGCTGGTGGAAAGCTCTACGGTTACAGTTTTGCGAAAAGCCAATTTTTCCCTACAACAAAGGAATAGATTTTAATTTAACTATCATGGTAGTTGAAACATCATTGAGAAGGTTCCTCCAACTCAATCCCAATTAAAGTGGTTAACAACCCAACAGTATTAATTAAGAGTGATGAGATACATGTGATAACCCAAGTACTAGATACTCAAGATTTGTCCATAACCGGGGACACGGCTAACCATGATTAGTTTATACACTCTGCAGAGGTTTGCGCACTTTTCACCACAAGACTCGATCTCCTCCGTTGGATTTCTTGCACTATATGGTGTTTGAGAAACGGATGACCAAGACACAGTCTTTCAGAAACATTAACTCTCTACTCCGGACAGACCATACCAAACCTACATCCCACTACCTGCTGATCTGCCTCTTCAAGAGCTTCACGTAACTTACTCAACTATGCTAGAGCCCATAATAGCTTGTGGCTACACACGGAAGTTTCTAGCATGAATAATCTTATGATCCCTTTGAGCCTGGGTGGTGGTCCATAAGAAGATCACACGGGTACTCCGGGATTTCCAAAAAATATAGGCAACACTGGGGACTCCAGGTGCCTCAATCCACCCAGATGTGTATTTAAGTTGCCACCTTAAGTTGAACCATTAATTAACAAACTCACATCTGTCATGGATTTCACTCAAACCCAAACCACGTCTACGAGCATAGCATAGTAATATAAGCAAGCGTAGAAGTAACTCCCGAGGGTTTGAATATAACAGGGCAATAGGTTCTACCTCAACAACCAGGGGCGGAGCCAGGATTTGAATATAGGGGGGGTGAGGCAGGAAAACTAGTAACTATAAAAGTATTGTCATATGATGTGTTTTTCACTTAGAGCTTACGGTTAAATTTCTACCGCCTATGACACAATATTTTTGTCAGGAGTTTGTATACCAAGTGAAATGAGGACAGAGCTAGATCCATCCCCTCAGAATTTCATCAAAAAATAAGGTGATACTGTATTGTTCATCTTCATCTTGAAAAATAACGAACTTTAAAACTAAATAAACTAGACTTCCAAATCAATCATTTGGATTTTTCCTTGTGTAATTTTATATTACTCCCTTCGTCCCCCATAATGTAAGATGTTTTTCGACAGTACACTAGTGTCACAAAAACGTCCTATATTATGGGACGGAGAAAATAGTATACAAGCCCACCAGCAGGCTAAAAAATCCTAGCTAGTACTCTGCATCAATATAACTAATATGTAACTCAAAATAGATCTAGCAAAAAAAACTAACCAATAATCTTTAAAAGTTCATAATGATATACCTTAAGTCTAGAGATGACTCGCCTGAGCTACGCCGCCAGGTTCAAAGACTGGACCAATGCGTTGTGGACGACGACACACGGGAAACGCACGGTTGTGAAGACCGATGCTGCGACCCTCTGCCAAGTGCTCAAGCGCTAGGCCGCTATCAACAGATGCTGTTGTGCCAGCCGGCGGCAACAATCTGATCTGAATGGAAGTTTCTACTATATCGTGCCGGCGGCAGCGGCAAAACCCTAGCGGAAGTGCAGACATGCACACCCGCAGGTCACGATCTGATCGATTCATCGCTCACAATAAGCAAATTTTTTCCCTCGACCGTAAATGGGCTATTGCATGCTGGGCTTTGGGATTTACCATCATCATTAACATATGGGCTAATGAGTAATTAGCTTCGGCCAGCCGGCCATTAGAAAAAAACATATGGTGTATGGCCTGTGAAAATTTGTTGAGGGGGGCGAGCGATTGGCGGGGGTCTAGCCCCTGCTCGCCCCTCCCTGTCTCCGCCCTTGTCAACAACTACTTCCCAACCCACATGTTAAAGACCTCCTAATCATGCAATGTTTGGGGGGTGAAACTAATGCATAAAACTGGGTATGAAAAGAGTATGATCAATGTGTTACTTGCCTTGCTGACGATCTGCAAAACCTAGGGACTCGTAGCAGCACGCTTCGCACTCCGGATGTTCTGTCGCAAACAAACAATAACATACATAAGCAACAAGCAAAGATGCACAAGCCAAACTCAAATAAAAGAGGTTGACCGGAAATTTCAACTTAAGAACTCCAGTTAGCAAAAGAAATCAAATCAAACGGAGCAGCGAAACTCAAACAGCGAAAGAAACAAGATTCATTTACTAGTCTGGATCTAGGTCAAATTTTACAGTAGCAAAAACTTGTTCAAGTTGATTAAACAGAAAGTGGATCTCGTGACGAAGATCTAGGTGCTTGAATCGCCTGATTCCGACTAACAAGCGAAAAGACAAACACAAACTAAGATCGGATCAGAAATCGCGATCGAGAATAATTGCAGAAAAATCCGATAAAAGAAAACTGACGAACAGACTAACGAACGAGCGTTCGTTAGTTGTAACTAACGGGCGAAGAGCCGTTCGTTAAACGAATGTATGGACGAACGTCCGCTAAACAGAAAAACCGGCGATCCAAAAAAATGAATCTAGGGTTTTCTTAAAAACCGAACCGTTCAAAAAAACGGTGGCTCGGATTCCAGCGTGGTACCTCCGGCGAGGGGCTCCAGCGAAGCGGGGCGGGGCGGTGGCGGCAAGCGGCGGCGGCGACGCGAGGCGCGGCGGCGGCGGCTAGCGCGGCGGCGGGGTTGGCAGCAGTGGCGGCTTGGAGGAGGAGGCAAGGCGCGGCGGAGGCGGAGTCCGACTCGGACTCCGGTCCGAGCGGCGGCAGCGGCGGCGGCGGCGGCCTGGCTCGGCTGGGCCTTAGGCCCAGTCGGGCGCGGAAACTTTTTTTAAAATAATTTCGCCGACGGAAATAAAATCCTAGAAAAATAAATGAAAATCTAAAAATGCCAAAATAAATTTTCACCGTCTAAATAAAATATTTAGAACGAGATGAACATTTTCTTGGCCCTAAAATGCAATTTTGAAAACGTGCAATTTTTCTAATGCAAACAAAATTGCAATAAAATCCAAATAAAACAAATATTTGATTTTAATATTTTTCCTCCAATATTTCAATTATCTAGGAGAAGTCATATTATCTCTTCTCATATATTTTATTATGAAATATTTTCGGAGTGAAAAATAATTAAAACCAAAATCCTCATTTCAAAATTTGATAAAATCAGTAATTTTTACTTCTGGTTCCGGCGAACGAATAATCATTAAGTCCTCCTCTTTCCGGACAAGACATACAAAGAGACCCGCCAACTATCTTTTTAGTGAATCTTTGAAAGATATATATTTTGAAAGATAGATTTTGAAAGATAGATATTATGATTTTTGCTGGTGGCATTCACTGGAAAAGCTTGCACGAGCATACAAATCTCTCCTTGTTGTAACTGCACCCTTCCTCTTTCTACTAACCTCCTTGTCTGATCCTGAATTCCCTTTCAAACTACTTTCTTGAATTTGAAAATCGGGGAAATCCCCAACTCTCTCCGAGGGTCCTTGAGTTGCTTAGGATTTCGAGGATCGCGAGACGAAAAGAAAATAAAATATGATATGCAAGAATGACCTATGTATAACATTCCAAATTGAAATTTTGGGATGTTACAAACATATATGTGAATTACTGCATCTGTCTATCATACAATGTATGTACGTTCAATTTCTTTTCTTGTTTATCAGCCATTTGAATTGGAGGGGGTGATGACAGTATCTAAGGGAGCAAAAACCCGTTCTTCACAAAAGACAGTGCTACCCATCGATGCAGATAGAACCATGGTTGTACTGGCCCACAAACTAGCCCCACCACACATAATCGAGACTCTTCCAGATTGCACACTTACACCGTTAGGCAGAGAATCAGCTACAACCCATCTAACCGCAACCCCAGCGGATAGTAACCCACTTATAGTTGACAAAGCACCATGTCCACCACAGAGTACCCCCACACGAGCAGTTTGTAAAGCTACTGTAGTGCCCAAAGCATGAAGACCACCACAGCTAACCCAAACTCCACGTTTAAAGCAGAAGAGCAGCTGTTTTCAGGTCAGATTCCGTAGCTATGGTCCATACTCCTTTGCTGTTGCATCACTGTATTTACTCATACCAACTACTTTCGAATTTGAAGGATCCAATTGAAACTCCAATGGCACAACAGGTATGTTTTAAACCTATTTCTTTAACTGGATTGCTGTTCTAACTTCTTACTCTATGTTGATTTCAGTTTAAGTTGTATAAACAGTTATGTTCTCATGTGATGGACATTACAAGTGCTGCCAATGTTGTGTAGTTTCTCACACTTACATTTTGTCTATGCTGATGTGTCTTAAAAATATATGAGTTGAACTGTGTCTCTATCTTGATTAGGGAACATAAACTAGAATGATATGGACAATACAGTGACCATAGTACATAGATATATGTTTGTTTCATAATGTTATCTTGTCCAGCTTACTACTGAACCGGTTTACCAAAATGAGTTTCGTATACTACAAGCTAAACCTGTGATGTGTCTGCTTGTTTCTCTTGTAGTATGCAAACAGAATATTGGAGAAGAGCACCCCACTATGCAATGGTAGAGAGAGTAATGCAGATAAGGTTCAAGATAGTGAGACAACCATGTTGGTCTCCAAGAAAGGTGATAAAAATGATCTTGTATACAGTGAGAAAACCACACAGTCCTGCGTTGATGTAGTGTTCGAGTTACTGGCCGGTACCGCTGGCACAAGCTCTTCGAACTTGCTGCCTGAATCACTTCGGCTTCTTCAGTCTTAGCTACAAGCTAAAAGGCATCAGTCAGCTGTGCTGCGGCAAGAAGCCGAAGGACTGAGGAAGTCCCTGCAGAATTCAGATGCGTACTTTCTTGTGCAACAGCAAGCGCTGGAGGATTTAAGCGCCAAATAAGAGAAAGTTAATAAGCTTTCTAAGCATCTTGCCAGCATTATGGGTACCGAGGATATTGTTTCTTGAACTCTTCTGAAGTGGTTTCAGTTCTGGACTTGTTTTGCTGCAGTGTTTATATGCTGCTTTGTTCCCTATATTTGCACTGGTGGTGAACTTTGATGCCCAGTGGATGTAATATGTGTAATAGTCGTGATAGCCTAGCATAAGTTGCTTGCTTATTTATTTCCTTGTTGTCTTGTTTATTTGTTTGCTTGTAGTCAGTGCAGTATGGACACTGGGCCTCGTACAAGCCGTAGAAACAGTGGGCCTTCTACGGTCCGTAGAAACAGTAGGCCTTCTACAGGCCGTAGAAACAATGGGCCTTCTACGGGCCATAGAAACAATGAGCCTTCTACGGGCCGTATCATCAATGGGCCTTATACGAGCCGTATGGTCGATTGGCCAAACATGGGCCAATAACAGGCCGCATTATGGCCGTAAATGGGCTAGAGTTGGAATCGTCCGTTCATGGGCCGACCATAACAGGCCATCATAAATAGGCCGTATTTGATGACGCTATGAAAACGGCCCAACGTATTAACGGACCACAAACGGGACGACTGTAACCACGGGCTGAATTTGGCCCACAAGCAGAAAATGACAGTAACGGGCCGTAAGTAAATGAATGCTGGAAATGAGCCCAAGAATAAATGGGCTCTGAGAAGGCCGAAAGATAACATGGGCTAGAAATGGCCCAACGGAATAACAGGCTGTTAATGGGTATAAAGTGATACATTGTTCATTATGGGCCAGTTTCACCACGGGCCGTTAATAGGCCAAGAGTTACATAGGGCCTCATATGGGCCGAAAGACGTCATGGGCCATACATGGGCAAGAAGTGAAAACGGGCTGGAATCATATTGGATGGCCCAGATGATGCTACTGGGCCTAATTTAGATAGGGCGTAACGAGCCTTGGGTTAGCGGGCTGTAAATGGGCTATATGCGAACAGGCCATTAACAGGCTTTCCATGGGCTAGCCCGCCACCTTTTGACCAAGTCAAACGGGCCAGCCTTTTCACAGGAATGGGCCTCTGTTGGGCCATGCCACGTGTCAACAAAGGTAAAGAGTCGGGTATGACACCTAAATTTGATTGTGTTAAATCTTTTATGGATACCGATGTTTTCCGTAAATTTAGCACTAAATATGGACTTGACTCTGAGATAGTAGCTTCTTTCTGTGAATCTTTTGCTACTCATGTTGATCTCCCTAGGGAGAAGTGGTTTAAATATCATCCTCCCATAGAAGTAAAAGTAGTTGCACCTATTAAAGTTGAAGAGAAGACTATCACTTATAATGATCCTATTGTTCCTACTTCTTATGTTGAGAAACCACCTTTCCCTGTTAGGATAAAGGATCATGCTAAAGCTTCAACTGTGGTTCGTAAAAGCAATATTAGAACTTATACACCTGCTTAGCAAATTAAAGTTGAACCTAATATTTCTATTGTTAAAGATCTCTTGTGTGATAATATTGATGGGCATGTTATTCATTTCCGTGATGAAATTGCTAGAATTGCTAAACCTTGCGCTGAAGATAAACCTAGATCTTTGGTAGGCATGCCTGTTATTTCTGTTAAAACCGGAGATCATTGTTATCATGGCTTATGTGATATGGGTGCCAGTGATAGTGCTATACCTCATGACTTATACAAAGAAATTATGGATGATATTGCACCTGCTAAGATAAAATTGTTGGAAATATGCCCTAGAGGCAATAATAAAAGCATTATTATTATATTTCCTTGTTCATGATAATTGTCTTTATTCATGCTATAATTGTGTTATCCGGAAATCGTAATACATGTGTGAATAAATAGACACCAACATGTCCCTAGTAAGCCTCTAGTTGACTAGCTCGTTGATCAACAGATAGTCATGGTTTCCTGACTATGGACATTGGATGTCATTGATAACAAGATCACATCATTAGGAGAATGATGTGATGGACAAGACCCAATCCTAAACATAGCACAAGATCGTATAGTTCGTTTGCTAGAGTTTTCCAATGTCAAGTATCCTTTCCTTAGACCATGAGATCATGTAACTCCCGGATACCGTAGGAGTGCTTTGGGTGTACCAAACGTCACAACGTAACTGGGTGACTATAAAGGTATACTACGGGTATCTCCGAAAGTATCTGTTGGGTTGACATGGATCAAGACTGGGATTTGTCACTCTGTATGACGGAGAGGTATCTCTGGGCCCACTCGGTAATGCATCATCACAATGAGCTCAAAGTGACCAAGTGTATGGTCACGGGATCATGCATTATGGTACGAGTAAAGTGACTTGCCAGTAACAAGATTCAACGAGGTATTGGGATACCGATGATCGAATCTCGGGCAAGTAACATACCGATTGACAAAGGGAATTGTATACGGGGTTGCTTGAATCCTCGACATCGTGGTTCATCCGATGAGATCATCGAGGAGCATGTGGGAGCCAACATGGGTATCCAGATCCTGCTGTTGGTTATTGACCGGAGAGCAATCTCGGTCATGTCCACATGTCTCCCAAACCCGTAGGGTCTACACACTTAAGGTTCGGTGACGCTAGGGTTGTAGGGATATGTATATGCAGTAACCCGAATGTTGTTCGGAGTCCCGGATGAGATCCCGGACGTCACGAGGAGTTTCGGAATGGTCCGTAGGTAAAGAATTATATATAGGAAGTGCTATTTCGGCCATCGGGACAAGTTTCGGGGTCACCGGTATTGTACCGGGACCACCGGAAGGGAACCGAGGGTCCACCGGGTGGGGCCACCTATCCCGGAGGGCCCCATGGGCTGAAGTGGGAAGGGATCCAGCCCAAAGTGGGCTGGGGCACCACTTTCCCCTAGGGCCCATGCGCCTAGGGTAGGGGAAACCCTAAAAGGGGGCGCCCCCTTGCTTGGGGGGCAAGCCCCCCACCCCTTGGCCGCCGCCCCCCTAGGAGATTGCATCTCCTAGGGCCGCCGCCCCCCCTAGGCTCCCTATATATAGAGGGGGGAGGGAGGGCAGCCGCACCCATGCCTCTGGCGCCTCCCTCTCCCTCTCCAACACCTCCTCCTCCTCCATAAAGCTTGGCGAAGCCCTGCCGGAGTACTGCAGCTCCATCACCACCACGCCGTCGTGCTGCTGCTGGAGCCATCTTCCTCAACCTCTCCTTCCCCCTTGCTGGATCAAGAAGGAGGAGATGTTACGCTGACCGTATGTGTGTTGAACGCGGAGGTGCCGTCCGTTCGGCGCTAGGATCTCCGGTGATTCGGATCACGTAGAGTACGACTCCCTCATCCCCGTTCTTTGAACGCTTCCGCTCACGATCTACAAGGTACGTAGATGCATCCAATCACTCGTTGCTAGATGAACTCATAGATGGATCTTGGTGAAACCGTAGGAAATTTTTTGTTTTTTTAACGTTCCCCAACAATGGTATCAGAGCTAGGGCTATGCGTAGTTCTCTTTGCACGAGTAGAACACAATTTGTTGTGGGCGTAGATGTTGTCAACTTTCTTGCCGCTACTAGTCTTATTTTGCTTCAGCGGTATTGTGGGATGAAGCGGCCCAGACCAACCTTACACGTACGCTTACGTGAGACCGGTTCCACCGACTAACATGCACTAGTTGCATAAGGTGGCTGGCGGGTGTCTGTCTCTCCCACTTTAGTTGGAGCAGATTCGATGAAAAGGGTCCTTATGAAGGGTAAATAGAAGTTGACAAATCACGTTGTGGCTTTCATGTAGGTAAGAAAACGTTCTTGCTAGAACCCTATTGCAGCCACGTAAAACTTGCAACAACAATTAGAGGACGTCTAACTTGTTTTTGCAGCAAGTGTTTTGTGATGTGATATGGCCAAAGTTGTGATGAATGATGAATGATATATATGTGATGTATGAGATGTTCATGCTATTGTAATAGGAATCACGACTTGCATGTCGATGAGTATGACAACCGGCAGGAGCCATAGGAGTTGTCTTTATTTTTTGTATGACCTGCGTGTCATTGAGAAACGCCATGTAAATTACTTTACTTTATTGCTAAACACGTTAGCCATAGTAGTAGAAGTAATAGTTGGCGAGCAACTTCATGGAGACATGATGATGGAGATCATGGTGTCATGCCGGTGACAAGATGATCATGGAGCCCCAAGATGGAGATCAAAGGAGCTATGTGATATTGGCAATATCATGTCACTATTATTATTTGATTGTATGTGATGTTTATCATGTTTTTGCATCTTGTTTACTTAGAACGACGGTAGTAAATAAGATGATCTCTCATAATAATTTCAAGAAAGTGTTCCCCCTAACTGTGCACCGTTGCGACAGTTCGTTGTTTCGAAGCACCACGTGATGATCGGGTGTGATAGATTCTAACGTTCACATACAACGGGTGTAAGACAGATTTACACATGCAAACACTTAGGTTGACTTGACGAGCCTAGCATGTACAGACATGGCCTCGGAACATAGAAGACCGAAAGGTCGAGCATGAGTTATATAGAAGATACGATCAACATGAAGATGTTCACCGATGTTGACTAGTCCGTCTCACGTTATGATCGGACACGGCTAGTTAACTCGGATCATGTTATATTTAGATGACTAGAGGGATGTCTATCTAAGTGGGAGTTCATTGAATAATTTAATTAGATGAACTTAATTATCATGAACTTAGTCTAAAATATTTACAATATGTCTTGTAGATCAAATGGCCAACGTAGTCCTCAACTTCAACGCGTTCCTAGAGAAAACCAAGCTGAAAGACGATGGCAGCAACTACACGGACTGGGTCCGGAACCTGAGGATCATCCTCATAGCTGCCAAGAAAGATTATGTCCTACAAGCACCGCTAGGTGACGCACCTGTTCTCTCTGCAGAACAAGACGTTATGAACGCTTGGCAGGCACGTACCGATGACTACTCCCTCGTTCAGTGCGGCATGCTTTACAGCTTAGAGCCGGGGCTCCAAAAACGTTTTGAGAGACACGGAGCATATGAGATGTTCGAAGAGCTGAAAATGGTTTTCCAAGCTCATGCCCGGGTCGAGAGATATCAAGTCTCCGACAAGTTCTTCAGCTGTAAGATGGAGGAAAACAGTTCTCAGTGAGCACATACTCACTATGTCTGGGTTGCATAACCGCTTGACTCTGCTGGGAGTTAATCTCCCGGATGATGCGGTAATTGACAGAATCCTTCAGTCGCTTCCACCGAGCTGCAAGAGCTTTGTGATGAACTTCAATATGCAGGGGATGGAAAAGACCATTCCTGAAGTATTTGCAATGCTGAAATCAGCAGAGGTAGAAGTCAAAAAGGAACATCAAGTGTTGATGGTGAATAAAACCACTAAGTTCAAGAAAGGCAAGGGTAAGAAAAACTTCAAGAAGGACGGCAAGGGAGTTGCCGTGCCCGGCAAGCAAGCTGCCGGGAAGAAGCCAAAGAATGGACCCAAGCCCGAGACTGAGTGTTTTTATTGCAAGGGAAGTGGTCACTGGAAGCGGAACTACCCCAAATACTTAGCGGACAAGAAGGCCGGCATCACGAAAGGTATATGTGATATACATGTAATTGATGTGTACCTTACCAGTACTCGTAGTAGCTCTTGGGTATTTGATACCGGTGCAGTTTCTCATATTTGTAACTCAAAGCAGGAGCTACGGAATAAGCGGAGACTGGCGAAGGACGAGGTGAAGATGCGCGTCGGGAATGGTTCCAAGGTCGATGTGATCGCCGTCGGCACGCTACCTCTAAATTTACCTACGGGATTAGTTTTGAACCTCAATAATTGTTACTTAGTGCCAAGTTTGAGCATGAACATTGTATCAGGATCTCGTTTAATACGAGATGGCTACTCATTTAAATCCGAGAATAATGGTTGTTCTATTTATATGAGAGATATGTTTTATGGTCATGCTCCGATGGTGAATGGTTTATTCTTAATGAATCTCGAGCGTAATGCTACACATATTCATAGTGTGAATACCAAAAGATGTAAGATTGATAATGATAGTCCCACATACTTGTGGCACTACCGCCTTGGTCACACAGGTGTCAAACGCATGAAGCAGCTCCATGCAGATGGACTTTTAGAGTCTCTTGATTACGAATCATTTGACATGTGCAAACCATGCCTCATGGGTAAAATGACCAAGACTCCGTTCTCAGGAACAATGGAGCGAGCAATCAACTTATTGGAAACCATACATACTGATGTGTGCGGTCCAATGAGTGTTGAGGCTCGCGGTGGCTATCGTTATGTTCTCACCCTCACTGATGACTTGAGTAGATATGGGTATATCTATTTAATGAAACACAAGTCTGAGACCTTTGAAAAGTTCAAGGAATTTCAGAGTGAGGTTGAAAATCAACGTGACAGGAAAATCAAGTTCCTGCGATCAGATCATGGAGGAGAATACTTGAGTCACGAATTTGGCACACACTTAAGAAAATGTGGAATAGTTTCACAACTCACGCCGCCTGGAACACCTCAGCGTAATGGTGTGTCCGAACGTCGTAATCGCACTCTATTATATATGGTGCGATCTATGATGTCTCTTACCAATTTACCGCTATCTTTTTCGGGCTATGCTTTAGAGACTGCCGCATTCACTTTAAATAGGGCTCCGTCAAAATCCGTTGAGACGACACCGTATGAATTATGGTTTGGGAAGAAACCTAAGCTATCGTTTCTAAAAGTTTGGGGATGCGATGCTTATGTCAAGAAACTTCAACCTGAAAAGCTCGAACCCAAATCGGAAAAATGCATCTTCATAGGATACCCTAAAGAAACTATTGGGTATACCTTCTACCTCAGATCCGAAGGCAAGATCTTTGTTGCCAAGAATGGGTCCTTTCTAGAGAAAGAGTTTCTCTCGAAAGAAGTAAGTGGGAGGAAAGTAGAACTTGATGAAGTATTACCTCTTGAACCGGAAAATGGCGCAACACAAGAAAATGTTCCTGAGGTGCCTGCACCGACTAGAGAGGAAATTAATGATGATGATCATGAAACTTCAGATCAAGTTGCTACTGAACTTCGTAGGTCCACAAGGACACGTTCCGCACCAGAGTGGTACGGCAACCCTGTCTTGGAAATCATGTTGTTAGACAACAGTGAACCTTCGAACTATGAAGAAGCTATGGCGGGCCCGGATTCCGACAAATGGCTAGAAGCCATGAAATCCGAGATAGGATCCATGTATGAAAATGAAGTATGGACTTTGACTGACTTGCCCATTGAGCGGCGAGCCATAGAAAATAAATGGATCTTTAAGAAGAAGACAGACGCAGATGGTAATGTGACCATCTATAAAGCTCGGCTTGTCACTAAGGGTTATCGACAAGTTCAAGGGGTTGACTACGATGAGACTTTCTCACCGGTAGCGAAGCTAAAGTCCGTCCGAATCATGTTAGCAATTGCCGCATTCTATGATTATGAGATATGGCAAATGGACGTCAAAACGGCATTCCTTAATGGTTTCCTTAAGGAAGAATTGTATATGATGCAGCCGGAAGGTTTTCTCGATCCTAAGAATGCTAACAAGGTGTGCAAGCTCCAATGCTCAATTTATAGGCTAGTGCAAGCATCTCGGAGTTGGAACATTCGCTTTGATGAGATGATCAAAGCGTTTGGGTTTACGCAGACTTATGGAGAAGCCTGCGTTTACAAGAAAGTGAGTGGGAGCTCTGTAGCATTTCTCATATTATATGTAGATGACATACTTTTGATGGGAAATGATATAGAACTCTTGGACAGCATTAAGGCCTACTTGAATAAGAGTTTTTCAATGAAGGACCTTGGAGAAGCTGCTTATATATTAGGCATCAAGATCTATAGAGATAGATCAAGACGCCTCATAGGTCTTTCACAAAGCACATACCTTGATAAGATATTGAAGAAGTTCAATATGGATCAGTCTAAGAAGGGGTTCTTGCCTGTGTTACAAGGTGTGAAATTGAGCTCAGCTCAATGTCCGACCGCGGCAGAAGATATAGAAGAGATGAGCATCATCCCCTATGCCTCAGCCATAGGTTCTATTATGTATGCCATGATGTGTACCAGACCTGATGTAAACCTTGCCGTAAGTTTGGTAGGTAGGTACCAAAGTAATCCCGGCAAGGAACACTGGACAGCGGTCAAGAATATCCTAAAGTACCTGAAAAGGACTAAGGAAATGTTTCTCGTTTATGGAGGTGACGAAGAGCTCGTCATAAAGGGTTACGTCGACGCTAGCTTCGACACAGATCTGGATGACTCTAAGTCACAAACCGGATACGTGTATATTTTGAATGGTGGGGCAGTAAGCTGGTGCAGTTGCAAGCAGAGCGTCGTGGCGGGATCTACATGTGAAGCGGAGTACATGGCAGCCTCGGAGGCAGCACATGAAGCAATATGGGTGAAGTAGTTCATCACCGACCTAGGAGTCATACCCAATGCGTCGGGGCCAATCAAACTCTTCTGTGATAACACTACAGCTATTGCACTTGCCAAGGAGCCCAGGTTTCACAAGAAGACAAGGCACATCAAGCGTCGCTTCAACTCCATTCGTGAAAATGTTCAAGATGGAGACATAGATATTTGTAAAGTACATACGGACCTGAATGTAGCAGATCCATTGACTAAACCTCTCCCTAGAGCAAAACATGATCAACACCAGAATTCCATGGGTGTTCGATTCATCACAATGTAACTAGATTATTGACTCTAGTGCAAGTGGGAGACTGTTGGAAATATGCCCTAGAGGCAATAATAAAAGCATTATTATTATATTTCCTTGTTCATGATAATTTTCTTTATTCATGCTATAATTGTGTTATCCGGAAATCGTAAAACATGTGTGAATAAATAGACACCAACATGTCCCTAGTAAGCCTCTAGTTGACTAGCTCGTTGATCAACAGATAGTCATGGTTTCCTGACTATGGACATTGGATGTCATTGATAACGAGATCACATCATTAGGAGAATGATGTGATGGACAAGACCCAATCCTAAACATAGCACAAGATCGTATAGTTCGTTTGCTACAGTTTTCCAATGTCAAGTATCCTTTCTTAGACCATGAGATCGTGTAACTCCCGAATACCGTAGGAGTGCTTTGGGTGTACCAAACGTCACAACGTAACTGGGTGACTATAAAGGTATACTACGGGTATCTCCGAAAGTATCTGTTGGGTTGACACGGATCAAGACTAGGATTTGTCACTCCGTATGACGGAGAGGTATCTCTCGGCCCACTCGGTAATGCATCATCACAATGAGCTCAAAGTGACCAAGTGTCTGGTCACGAGATCATGCATTATGGTACGAGTAAAGTGACTTGCCAGTAACGAGATTGAACGAGGTATTGGGATACCGACGATCGAATCTCGGGCAAGTAACATACCGATTGACAAAGGGAATTGTATACGGGGTTGCTTGAATCCTAGACATCGTGGTTCATCCGATGAGATCATCGAGGAGCATGTGGGAGCCAACATGGGTATCCAGATCCTGTTGTTGGTTATTGACCGGAGAGCAATCTCGGTCACGTCCACATGTCTCCCGAACCGGTAGGGTCTACACACTTAAGGTTCAGTGACGCTAGGGTTGTAGGGATATGTATATGCAGTAACCCAAATGTTGTTCGGAGTCCCGGATGAGATCCCGGACGTCACGAGGAGTTTCGGAATGGTCCGGAGGTAAAGAATTATATATAGGAAGTGCTATTTCGGCCATCGGGACAAGTTTCGGGGTCACCGGCATTGTACCGGGACCACCGGAAGGGTCCCGGGGGTCCACCGGGTGGGGCCACCTATCCCGGAGGGCCCCATGGGCTGAAGTGGGAAGGGATCCAGCCGAAAGTGGGCTGGGGCGCCACTTTCCCCTAGGGCCCATCCGCCTAGGGTAGGGGAAACCCTAAAAGGGGGCGCCCCCTTGCTTGGGGGGCAAGCCCCCCACCCGTTGGCCGCCACCCCCCTAGGAGATTGCATCTCCTAGGGCCGCCCCCCCCCTAGGCTCCCTATATATAGAGGGGGGAGGGAGGGCAGCCGCACCCATGCCCCTGGCGCCTCCCTCTCCCTCTCCAACACCTCCTCCTCCTCCATAGAGCTTGGCGAAGCCCTGCCGGAGTACTGCAGCTCCATCACCACCACGTCGTTGTGCTGCTACTGGAGCCATCTTCCTCAACCTCTCCTTCCCCCTTGTTGGATCAAGAAGGAGGAGATGTTACGCTGACCGTACGTGTGTTGAACACAGAGGTGCCGTCCGTTCGGCGCTAGGATCTCCGGTGATTCGGATCACGTCGAGTACGACTCCCTCATCCCCGTTCTTTGAACGCTTCCGCTCGCGATCTACAAGGTACGTAGATGCATCCAATCACTCGTTGCTAGATGAACTCATAGATGGATCTTGGTGAAACCGTAGGAAAATTTTTGTTTTCTGCAATGTTCCCCAACAAGAATATATTGATGTCACAATTAAACTTGCCAATAGAGATACTATTTCACCAATTGGAATTGTTAGAGTTGTTGAAGTCTTGTGTGGGAAAACTAAATATCCTGCTGATTTTCTTGTTCTTGGTTCCCCACAAGTTAGCTTTTGTCCCATTATATTTGGTAGACCCTTCTTGAACACAGTTAATGCTAAGATAGATTGCAAAAAGGATGTTGTTACTATTGGTTTAGGTGATATGTCTCACGAATTTAATTTCTCTAAATTTCGTAGACAACACCGTGAAGAGGAATTGCCTAGTAAAGATGAAATTACTGGTCTTGCTTCTATTGTCGTGCCTCCTAGTGATCCTTTAGAACAATATTTGTTAGACCATGAGAATGATATGTTTACGAATGAAAGAAGGGAAATAGATGAAGTATTCTTTAAAAAGGAACCCATCCTGAAACACAATTTGCCTGTTGAAATCCTAGGGGATCCTCCTCCACCCAAGGGTGATCCTGTGTTTGAGCTTAAACCGTTACCTGATACTCTTAAATATGCTTATCTTGATGAGAAAAAGATATATCATGTTATTATTAGTGCTAACCTTTCAGAGCATGAAGAAGAGAGATTATTGAAAACTCTGAAGAAGCACTGTGCTGCTATTGGATATACTCTTGATGATCTTAAGGGCATTAGTCCCACTCTGTGTCAACACAAAATAAATTTGGAGGAAGATGCCAAACCTGTCCGTGATCATCAACGACGGCTGAATCCTAAGATGAAGGAAGTGGTCAGAAAGGAAATACTAAAGCTTCTTGAGGCAGGTATAATTTATCCCGTTGCTGATAGTCAGTGGGTAAGTCATGTCCATTGTGTCCATAAGAAGGGAGGCATTACTGTCGTTCCTAATGATAAAGATGAGTTGATCCCGCAAAGAATTATTACAAGTTATAGGATGGTAATTGATTTCCGCAAATTAAATAAAGCTAAAAAAGATCATTACCCCTTACCATTTATCGATCAAATGCTAGAAAGATTATCCAAACATACACATTTTTGCTTTCTAGATGGTTATTCTGGTTTCTCTCAAATACTTGTGTCAGCCAATGATCAATCAACAACTATCTTTACTCGTCCTTTTGGTACTTTTGCTTATAGACGTATGCCTTTTGGTTTATGCAATGCACCTGCTACCTTTCAAAGATGCATGATGGCTATATTCTCTGACTTTTGTGAAAAGATTTGTGAGGTTTTCATGGACGATTTTTCCGTTTATGGATCTTCTTTTGATGATTGCTTAAGCAACCTTGACCGAGTCTTGCAGAGATGTGAAGAAACTAATCTTGTATTGAACTGGGAAAAGTGCCACTTTATGGTTAATGAAGGTATTGTCTTGGGGCATAAAGTTTATGAAAGAGGTATTGAGGTTGATAAAGCCAAGGTTGATGCTATTGAAAAGATGCCATGTCCCAAGGACATCAAAGGTATAAGAAGTTTCCTTGGTCACGCCGGTTTTTATAGGAGGTTCATTAAGGAATTCTCCAAAATTTCTCGGCCTCTGACTAATTTATTACAAAAAGATATATCATTTGTTTTTGATGATGATTGTGTAGAAGCATTTGAAATACTTAAGAAAGCATTAATCTCTGCACTTATTGTTCAGCCACCTGATTGGAATTTACCTTTTGAAATTATGTGTGATGCTAGTGATTATGCTGTAGGTGCTGTTCTAGGGCAAAGAGTTGATAAGAAATTAAATGTTATTCAATATGCTAGTAAAACTCTAGATAATGCCCAGAGAAATTATGCTACTACTGAAAAAGAATTCTTAGCAGTTGTATTCGCTTGTAATAAGTTCAGACCGTATATTGTTGATTCTAAAGTAACTATTCACTCGGATCATGCTGCTATTAAATATCTTATGGAAAAGAAAGATGCTAAGCCTAGACTTATTAGATGGGTTCTCTTGCTACAAGAATTTGATTTGCATATTATTGATAGAAAGGGAGCTGAGAACCCCATTGCAGACAACTTGTCTAGGTTAGAAAATGTGCTTGATGACCCACTACCTATTGATGATAGCTTTCCTGATGAACAATTAAATGTCATAAATGCTTCTCGTACTGCTCCATGGTATGCTGATTATGCTAATTATATTGTTGCTAAATTTATACCACCTAGTTTCACATACCAACAAAAGAAAAGGTTCTTCTATGATTTGAGACATTACTTTTGGGATGACCCACACCTTTATAAAGAAGTAGTAGATGGTGTTATTAGATGTTGTGTACCTGAGCATGAACAGGAACAGATCCTATGCAAGCGTCACTCCGAAGCTTATGGAGGACACCACGCTGGAGATAGAACTGCACATAAGGTACTGCAATCCGGTTTTTATTGGCCTACTCTCTTCAAGGATGCCCGTAAGTTTGTCTTGTCTTGTAATGAATGTCAAATAATTGGTAATATTAGTAGACGTCAAGAAATGCCTATGAATTATTCACTTGTTATTGAACCATTTGATGTTTGGGGCTTTGATTATATGGGACCTTTTCCTGCCTCTAATGGTTACACACATATTTCAGTTGCTGTTGATTACGTTACTAAGTGGGTAGAAGCTATTCCAACTAGTAGTGTTGATCATAACACTTCTATTAAAATGCTTAAAGAAGTTATTTTTCCAAGGTTTGGAGTCCCTAGATATTTAATGACTGATGGTGGTTCACATTTTATTCATGGTGCTTTCTGTAAAATGCTTGCTAAATATGATGTTAATCATAGAATTGCATCTCCTTATCACCCACAGTCTAGTGGTCAAGTAGAATTGAGCAACAGATAGCTCACATTAATTTTGCAAAAGACTGTTAATAGATCTAGAAAGAATTGGTCCAAGAAACTTGATGATGCATTATGGGCCTATAGAACTGCATATAAAAATCATATGGGTATGTCTCCGTATAAAATGGTCTATGGAAAAGCATTTCACTTACCTCTCGAACTAGAACATAAGGCTTATTTGGCTATTAAAGAGCTCAATTATGATTTCAAACTTGCTGGTGAGAAGAGGTTATTTGACATTAGCTCTCTTGATGAATGGAGAACCCAAGCCTATGAGAATGCCAAATTATTTAAAGAAAAAGTTAAAAGATGGCATGAAAAAAGGATACAAAAGCGTGAGTTTAATGTAGGTGATTATGTATTGCTATACAACTCTCGTTTAATATTTTTTGCAGGAAAACTTCTCTCTAAATGGGAAGGTCCTTACGTTATCGAGGAGGTCTATCATTCCGGTGCCATAAAAATCAACAACTTCGAAGGCACAAATCCAAAGGTGGTGAACGGTCAAAGAATTAAACATTATATCTCAGGTAATCCTATAAATGTTGAAACCAATGTTATTGAAACCGTAACCTCGAAGGAATACATAAGGGACACTTTCCGGAACGTTTCAGACTCCGAAAAGGAATAGGTATGTGGTATGATAAGTAAACCGACTCCAAAACAATTCTAATGGCAATATTTCTCTGTTTTGGAATATTTAGAAAAATAGAAAAATAAGAAGCAGTCCGGGAAGGACACGAGGTCTCCACGAAGGTGGAGGGCGCGCCCTACCCCCCTGGCGCGCCCCCCTACCTCGTGGGCACCTCGTGGGCTCTCCGGACTCCGTTTTCTTACACGACACAAATTTTGGTCGGTAAAAATTCATTATACAATCTCCCGAAGGTTTTGACTCCTGTATCACACAAATATCTCTTGTCTTTGTTCCGAGCTGTCCTGCTGCAGATTAGAGCAACATGTCGCCCCAGGATTCGGAAGGAGAAAGCTATGTGGCTAATTACCTTGCAGATCCTAAGGTCTATGGGGATGTGGAGCATTGTGGTTGGACTATGGAAGAAGAAGAAGAGGACTATGAACCCAAGGGAAGGGAGGAGACGAGCTCAGAAGAAGACGAAGTCCCATTACCTCAACCTAGAGACATGCATGTGGAGTTCAAAAAGTCAAGCCTCCCGGATAGAGTAAAGAAACCTAAGATCGAGTTTATCCCTTTTCGCCTCTTGCAGGAAAACAAGCAGGAACTATGCAAAAAGATAGTGAGCGTGGAGCAGGAGATCGATGACCTAAGGGACCAAAATTCTGTCCTCAAGCGTAAATTAAGGAAGAAGCCTACACCATCAACAAAACCATCACCTTCTTCACCAACAAAGAAGAACTAAGCATCGGGTATGGGCACTCCCCTTGGCAACTGCCAAGCTTGGGGGAGTGCCCCAGTATCGTATCACCATCACTTTTATCTTTACCGCTATTCTTAGTTCGATCCTTTTGATAATATTTTGATCTAGTAGAATAAAAGTTCTTAGTATGATCTAGTTGTGAGTTTTGCTTTATGATCCTTCTATCTAATCGAGCCCGTGAGCTATATAATAAAGATTAGTGTTGAGTCAAGGACTTAATTATTTTGCCATGATCTTGAGTGAATAAAAGAAAAGAGAAAGAATAAAAAGAAATAAAAGAGATCATATGGATCTTATGGAGAGTAATGAGCTCACATAGAAAAAGTATGATGAATAAAAGCTGTTGAGAGTTGACAAACATAGTTTTGGTCATCGTTGCAATTAATAGGAAGTAATAAAGAAAGAGAGATCTTCACATATAAATATACTATCTTGGACATCTTTTATGATTGTGAGCACTCATTAAAATATGACATGCTAAAGAGTTGACGTTGGACAAGGAAGACAACGTAATGGGTTATGTTTTCTTACATCTGAGATAAATTATATTGTCTTGGATCATCCAACATGATTGACCTTGCCTTCCCCCCTCATGCTAGCCAAATCCTTTGCACCAAGTAGAGATACTACTTGTGCTTCCAAACACCCTTAAACCAGTTTTGCCATGAGAGTCCACCATATCTACCTACGGATTGAGTAAGATCCTTCAAGTAAGTTGTCATTAGTGTGGATAAAATAAGCTTTATACGACCTTGTGATGTGGAAGAAATAAAAGCGACAGACTGCATAATAAAGGTCCATATCACAAGTGGCAATATAAAGTGATGTTCTTTCGCATTAAGATTTTGTGCATCCAACCATAAAAGCGCATGACAACCTCTGCTTCCCTCTGCGAAGGGCCTATCGTTTACCTTTATCTCCTACCTTACATAAGATTCATGGTGATCTTCACCCTTCCTTTTTGCATTTTATCTTTTGGCAAGCACAACATGTTGGAAAGATCCTGGTATATATGGCTAATTGGATGTGAGTTTTCATGAATTATTATTGTTGACATTACCGTTGAGGTAAAACATTGGGAGGCAAATTTATAAGTCCCTATCTTTCTCTGTGTCCGATTAAAACTCCATACCCATAAGTATTGCGTGAGTGTTAGCAATTGTGAAAGACTATATGATAGTTGAGTATGTTGACTTGCTGAAAAGCTCTTATATTGACTCTTTCCTATGTTATGCTAAATTGCAATTGCTCCAATGACTGAGATTACAGTTTGTTAGTTTGCAATGAAGTTTATGATTCATACTTTAAATTGTTTTTGAATTGTTACTTTAGCATAAGAGATCATATGACAAGAATTATATAAGTTGTTGTTCTAAGAATGATCATGATGCCCTCATGTACGTATTTTATTTTTATCGACACCTCTATCTCTAAACATGTGGACATATTTTTCGATTTCGGCTTTCGCTTGAGGACAAGCGAGGTCTAAGCTTGGGGGAGTTGATACGTCCATTTTGCATCATGTTTTTATATCGATAATTATTGCATTATGGGCTGTTATTACACATTATGTCACAATACTTATGCCTATTCTCTCTTATTTTACAAGGTTTACATAAAGAGGGAGAATGCCGGCAGCTGGGATTCTGGGCTGGAAAAGGAGCAAATATTAGAGACCTATTCTTCATAGCTCCAAAAGTCCTGAAACTTCACAGAAGTCATTTTCAGAATATATAAAAAATACTGAGCGCAAGAAGTTCACCAGGGGGCCACACCCTGCCCACGAGGGTGGGGGGCGCCCCCTACCTTGTGGGCCCCCTGGTGGCCCTCCAATGGCCATCTTCTGCTATATGAAGTCTTTCGATGAGGAAAAAATCAGAAGCCATCTTTCCGGACGAGACTCCGCCGCCACGAGGCAGAACCTTGGCGGAACCAATCTAGGGCTCTAGCGGAGTTGTTCTGCCAGGGAAACTTCCCTCTGGGAGGGGGAAATCATCGCCATCGTCATCACCAACGCTCCTCTCATCGGGAGAGGGCAATCTCCATCAACATCTTCACCAGCACCATCTCCTCTCAAAACCCTAGTTCATCTCTTGTATCCAATTCTTGTCTCCAAGTCCGGGATTGGTACCTGTGGGTTGCTAGTAGTGTTAATTACTCCTTGTAGTTGATGCTAGTTGGTTTATTTGGTGGAAGATCATATACGCATATTAATACCCCTCTTATTATGAACATGAATATGCTTTGTGAGTAGTTACGTTTGTTCCTGAGGACATGGGAGAAGTCTTGCTATTAGTAGTCATGTGAATTTGGTATTCGTTCGATATTTTGATGAGATGTATGTTGTCTCTCCTCTAGTGGTGTTATGTGAACGTCGACTACATGACACTTCACCATTATTTGGGCCTAGAGGAAGGCATTGGGAAGTAATAAGTAGATGATGTGTTGCTAGAGTGACAGAAGCTTAAACCCTAGTTTATGTGTTGCTACCTAAGGGGCTGATTTGGATCCATATGTTTCATGCTATGATTAGGTTTACCTTAATACTTTTGTTGTAGTTGCGGATTCTTGCAATAGAGGTTAATCATAAGTGGGATGCTTGTAAGGGCAGCACCCAAGCACCGGTCCACCCACATACCAAATTATCAAACTACCGAACGCGAATCATATGAACATGATGAAACCTAGCTTGACAATATTCCCATGTGTCCTCGGGAGCGCTTTACATCATATAAGAGTTTGTCCAGGCTTGTCCCTTGCTACAAATAGGATTGGGCCACCTTGCTGCACTTTATTTACTTTTTTTACTTGTTGCTCGTTACAAATTATCCTATCACAAAAACTATATGTTACCTATTATTTCAGTGCTTGCAGAGAATACCTTGCTAAAAACTGCTTATCATTTCCTTTTGCTCCTCGTTGGGTTCGACACTCTTACTTATCGAAAGGACTACGATAGATCCCCTATATTTGTGGGTCATCACGCCCCCCCCCCCCCAAGCCCAATCCGAATTGGGAGGGGGCCCCCCTTTTCCCTCCTTCTTCATCCTCCTTCCTTCTCTCCTAGAACCAACAAAGGGAAGGGGGAAATCCTACTCCCGATGGGGGTAGGACTCCCTTGGGGCGCGCCTAGAGAGGTCGGCCCCCTCCCCCTCCTCCAGTCCTTTATATACGGGGGAGGGGGCACCCCATGAACACACAAGTTGATCATTGATCCATTAGCCGTGTGCGGTGCCCCCCTCCACCATAATCCACCTCAGTCATATCATAGAGGTGCTTAGGCAAAGCCCTATTCCGGTAGCATCATCATCACCGTCATCATGTCGTCGTGTTGACGAAGCTCTCGCTCGACACTCTGCTGGATCATGAGTTTGTGGGACATCACCGAGCCGAACGTGTGTAGATCGCGGAGGTGCCATACTTTCGCTACTAGGATCGGTCGATCGTGAAGACGTACGACTACATCAACCGCGTTGTCATAACGCTTCCGCTTATGGTCTACGAGGGTACGTGGACAATACTCTTCCCCTCTCGTTGCTATGCATCACCATGATCTTGCGTGTGCGTAGATTTTTTTTTTTTGAAATTACTGCGTTCTCCAACAGATCCATCTATGGACTGGTGCAAACATCTCGGAGTTGGAATATACACTTTCATAAAGTGATCAAAGCATATGGTTTTATACAAACTTGCGGTGAAGCCTGTATTTACAAGAAAGTGAGTGGAGCACTACAACATTTCTGATAAGTATATGTGAATGACATATTGTTGTTCGGAAATAATGTAGAATTTTTTGGAAAGCATAAAGGAGTGTTTGAAAGAAGTTTTTCAAAGAAAGACCTCGGTGAAGTTGCTTACATATTGGGCATCAAGATCTCTAGAGATAGATCAAGACGCTTGATAAAGATTTTTCAATGAGTACATACCTTGACAAGATTTTGAAGTAGTTCAAAATGGAAAAGTCAAAGAAGGAGTTCTCACCTGTATTGCAAGGTGTGAAGTTGAGTAAAGACTCAAAACTCAACCATGGAAGAAAAAAGAAAGAGAATGAAAAGTCATTCCCTATGCCTCAGTCATAGGTTCTATAAAGTATGCTATGTTGTGTACCAGACCTATTGCGTACCTCACCATGAGTTTGGCAAGAGGGTACAATAGTGATCTAGGAGTAGATCACTGGACAATGGTCAAAATTATCCTTAGAGGACTAAGGAAATGTTTCTTGGTTATGGAGGTGATAAATGAGTTTGTCGTGAAGAGTTACGTTAATGCAAGTTTTTTTTCACCAATCTAGATGACTCTAAGTCTCGATCTAGATACATATTAAAAGTGGGAGCAATTAGCTAAGAGTAGCTCCGTGCAGAGTATTGTAGACATAGAAATTTGCAAAATACATACGGATCTGAATGTTGCAGACCCGTAGACTAAACTTCTCGCACAAGCAAAACATGATCACTCTTTGGGTGTTAATCACATAGCGATGTGAACTAGATTATTGACTCTAGTAAACCCTTTTGAGTATTAGTCACATGAAGATGAGAACTAATCAGATAAAGATGTGAAATATTGGTGTAAAATCACATGACGATGTGAACTAGATTATTGACTCTAGTGCAAGTGGGAGACTGAAGGAAATATGCCCTAGAGGCAATAATAAAGTTCTTATTTATATTTCCTTATATCATGATAAATGTTTATTATTCATGCTAGAATTGTATTAACCGGAAACTTAGTACATGTGTGAATACATAGACAAACAGAGTGTCACTAGTATGCCTCTACTTGACTAACTCGTTAATCAAAGATGGTTAAGTTTCCTAGCCATGGACAAGAGTTGTCATTTGATGAATGGGATCACATCATTAGAGAATGATGTGATTGACTTGACCCATCCGTTAGCTTAGCACGATGATCGTTTAGTTTGTTGCTATTGCTTTCTTTATAACTTATACATGTTCCTATGACTATGAGATTATGCAACTCCCGGATACCGGAGGAACACTTAGTGTGCTATCAAATGTCACAACGTAACTGGGTGACTATAAAGATGCTCTACACGTGTCTCTGATGGTGTTTGTTGAGTTGGCATAGATCGAGATTAGGATTTGTCACTCTGATTGTCGGAGAGGTATCACTGGGCCATCTCGGTAATGCACATCACTATAAGCCTTGCAAGAAATGTGACTAATGAGTTAGTTGCGGGATGTTGCATTATGGAATGAGTAAAGAGACTTGCCGGTAACGAGATTGAACTAGGTATTGAGATACCGACGATCGAATCTCGGGTAAGTAACATACCGATGACAAAGGGAACAACGTATGTTGTTATGCGGTTTGACCGATAAAGATCTTCGTGGAATATGTAGGAGCCAATATGAGCATCCAGGTTTCTCTATTAGTTATTGACTGGAGACGAGTCTCGGTCATGTCTACATAGTTCTCGAACCCGTAGGGTCCGCACACTTAACGTTTGATGACGATCGGTATTATGAGTTTATGTATTTTGATGTACCGAAGGTTGTTCGGAGTCCTGGATGAGATCACAGACATGACGAGGTGTCTCGAAATGGTCGAGACATAAAGATTGATATATTGGAAGGTTATATTCGGACACCGGAAAGGTTCCGGGGGTCATCGGATAAATACCGGAAACCCCCTGGGGGTCAATGGGCCTTAGTGGAAATAGAGGGCAGCAAGGGAGCTGTGAGGCACGCCCCCCTAGGCCCAAACCGAATTGGTTTAGGGCTTGGTGGCGGCACCCTCTTTCCTTCTCCCCTCCTCCTCTTTCTTTCCCCTCCTAGTTGGACTAGGAAAAGGGAACCTACTCCTAGTAGGAGTAGGATTCCCCCCTTGGGGCGCACCCTATGAGGCCGCAGGCCCCCTCCCCTTGTTCCTTTATATACGAGGCAGGGGGCACCCTAGAACACACAAGTTGACGTTGTTTAACCGTGTGCGGTGCCCCCCTCCACCATAATCCAGCTCGGTCATATCATTGCAGTGCTTAGGCGAAGCCCTGCACCGGTAGCTTCATCATCACCGTCATCACGCCGTCGTGCTGACGAAACTCTCCCTCGACACTCAGATGGATCTAGAGTTCGCGGGACGTCACTGAGCTGAACGTGTGCAGATCGCGAAGGTGCGGTACCTTCGGTGCTAGGATCGGTCGGATCGTGAAGATGTACGACTACATCAACCGCGTTGTCATAACGCTTTCGTTTACGGTCTACGAGGGTACATGGACAACACTCTTCCCCTCTTGTTGCTATACATCACCTAGATGGATCTTGCGTGTGCGTAGGATTTTTTTGAAATTACTGTGTTCCCCAACAGTTCAGGGTCTGAAGCACTTGTTCTTGAAACACCTTGAATATTGCGGGAGTATATGTAGTTGCAGCTTGCCTTAACACATAGCCAACTTCTTCCTTGAGCTTGGGAGTAGTTTATGACACCTTGAAGTCATACTTGACCTCTACAAATCTTTTATCCGCTACTAGATGCTCAAAATGCTCGAAAAAAAGCAAGCATGTCATATTTAATATTAATGTACCGCTTTAGTTCATTATTCATGCTTTCACTTCTCTAGGCAGTGCTCATGTGGGATAATGTATTTCTGCCATTCACTATATTGCCCATTACTCCCTTTTCTCAAACAGTATTTGCAACCACGTATTGTCACGTAGTCCATATATGTCTATCATTTTATTCCATTCATTTATAAAATCGTCTTCTTCCTCAATTTCATAGATACAATGCTGAAAATCAGCATTGAACTTCTTATATTCTTCAACAACCCCAGCAAGGTGCTAGCAAGCATTTCGATTCATATGCCACACACAAAGTTTATGGTGAGACTGAGGAAGGACTTTACTGATTGCGTTGGCCATTACTGCATCTTCATCGGTCAGAATACTCCTTGGATGTTTCCCAGACATGGTTGTTAGAAATGTTCTAAAAAGCCAACCAAAACTTTCAGTTGTTTCATCATAGATAAGCATAGCACCAAAGGTGCGGTGAGCTTAGTGCTCTTGGTGTTGTTCTGGTTCATCTTTGCTCTGCGATGACGCAAGATGTCTTCCCAACTTGCTAATCGTTCCGGATTCTCGTGGCGGAGCTCCCAGTCAAGGTTCATGGTGTCACTCGTTGGTTATGGTTGCTCCTGAGTTGTGTCGTGAGGTTAGGTTTGCACGCCGGTGTGGCGCGTGAGGTTGCTTGCTTAGTCTTGGTATTGTGATCCCTCCACAACACCTCATATCTACTTGTGCCTCCTTTGTTGTTGGTCCTTCAGTCTGCTAGCTAGGTCGGGCCTTGTCCTGGTTGTCCTTTTTTTCTCACCTCTGTAACTTTGTTACTTGTACGGTTTTCGGCCTAATTTTCCTCATAAACAGGGTCAATTTGTTTAGGTTTTCGATCTGGTTTCCCTTATAAACTGGATCAACCAAAGCTTAAGAGGCAACTCTTGGCTTCGGCAGCTTTTTGAGCAATATATTCAGGCGGGAGGATCCCCCCCCCCCCCCCGTGACCGTTCAAAAAATGCCTACAGACTTTGCGACTTCAGCGTTTGCTATTTATCCTTCTGTGACTTTCCTTTGGGATCTTAAGTATAGGGCCATGTCTCCGGTAGCAAGAGGATGGTTATGTGCTACCTCAAATCCATACACATAATATAACCATTTTTTGAGACTTATCTTCATATGGGCTTGACAACCACATCATGTTTCGGGCCTAGTGTAACTGAAAGAATCCTCTCTGCTATCTTCAACACGTAAGCCTGTCAATTAAAGTAATTATCTTAGCGAATCAAAAAATCAATAGTATAACCAAAACAAAATAAATACAAGCAACCCATACCTTAACGGGAGCATGTAAATGTATGTTGTTGTATTACAATACTATTCTTCCGTTTATGGCGACTCCCTCTTCGAAAGCTAAAACCAGTAACTTCTGCATATTTGTTATAAAAGGAGTAGGCCTCCTCTTCAGATAAAAATGTCAATCTTTGGTAACTTGTTGTCACTACAATTTGCTGCAACATTTTCTTGCAAATAATGTATGAATTAGTATTCAATTTTGTTAATGCACATTTTTCACATATGTTGTATTGTGCTTACCATGCGTTATTTTATTGGATTTATGAAACAAGGATTAAAAAGAGACCACCCATATCATAACAATACTGTCAAACAATGTAGACTAATATGCATGGGCCGCTGTTTTATTAGAACTAGATAATACCCCGCGCGTTGCTGCGGAATAGGTTGCAATATATACTAATGTGATTTGATTTTATTGAAGATGAATATTGGATTAGTAGTATGATAAATAAATCCGAATGTACATATATGTGTTATTATATAATTGTAAACTATTTATTTAATATAAGTATCTTTTTTCATGCATGATAAATATGATTTATAATTGGAAAAATATATAATGAGAAAATCAAATTATCCATGCAGTTAGCTTAATTATTGGGTTTACAATTAGCGCGGGGTATTTAATGTTTTTTGTGAGAACATGTCGTTAGCGCTTCATGCTTAATTACTGGGTTCTAAACTATTTGTTCTTTTGTACATGGGTTGCCCTTGACAGTATTGACAGAAATTGAAATAAGGAACAAACTTTGGGAAAAATAATTGGAAACCAAATGGACGCTTCATATTTTGGTAAGATCAGAGGCATGATGGTGAGGCACATTGGCTTTTGGGTAATTGGAAGGAAACTTTTAAACACGAATTATATATGGCCTGACACCATAGAGTTAGGAAAGCAATATGTACTACTCAAGAATGGCTTGATAATCTAATTGATCATCTTCCTTATTTTTATCTTATGCGCCTGTTAAAATTAACTTATTTGTATAAGACATCCTACTGTTTCCTGTACCTTAATCATATACGTCCAATCATATATGCTTCATTGTTCTGATATAAGAAATGATGAGACAGCATAATTTGACAAAAAGCCAAAAAAAAATAAATAAACATGCATCCATGGGATGAAAAATAATTTGATATTTCATCCATCTCTGAACAGAACTACAGAAGGCATTGCAAAAAATAATAAGCAAATCATGTAGCACAACCTTATGTTAAAGTTGCAAGATAATAGGAGGATTACTAATGGAGCTATCAGCAATAGCCTGCTACGATTCCCTCAAAACAAAAAAAGGAATATCCTGCCACGTGGTATAGATGCCATGAGGGGGAGGACATAATATGCAAATCATGTAGCATAACCTCACGCTAAAGTAGCAAGATAATAGGAGGATTAGGAATGGAGCAATCAGAAATAAACTTCTACATTTCAGATTTCACACAAAAAAGAAGGAACAGCATGCTACATGGTACAAATTCCATGAGGGGGAGGACCTGCAGCAATGGAGAATCCAAATTTCGCCGAGCACTACAATCAGTAATTCAGTATGAGAAAAAGATAGAGGTGCATGAAGAAAATTAACCGCAGGGCAAGATTAATTTAGGAGAAATAATCGAGGATTGACGCCATTGGTTATTTACCTACTCATGGGCGAGGTCTTTGCTGCAGTCAAAGGCTAGATAAGAGCAGGGGACTTGTCCATGATTCAATAGGCAGAGACACAGGGTGAGAGGCGCTGGATATGACACCAAACTTCGGTCACGGAGCAAAGATTATGCAGACTGTGTCGGGTAGGGAGATTGGGAGAGGAAGAGGACGGCGAGGCCCTAGGTCACGGACCGCTCCATCCGGATACATGATCAGAGGCCGGTGATCTAACTGGAGCTGAGCCCTGCGGTCACCACTCACCACAACGCAATGCCCCAATGGGGGCTTTTAATCCTTGATTTGCCATTATTATAGGCTGCGATTTGCAGGAAGTTGGATGGCCCGAGGGAGTTTAAGGGGTGTAATGACGCCGCTGATTAAGGGAGACGAATCACATGGTGTGGTGGAACTTTATAAGGTAGTATAGAGAAGAACTGTGCGCTAGTTAAACATCAACTAATGACACGGGAGAATGCATAAAGTGGGTGAAGTTGTTTAGTACTACCGCAGGAAAGAAACCGCAAGGGGCTGGGCTTCGGTCTGTTTGCATGCAAATGGAAACTGAAGGCATGACATGGCATGTATTTATGTTTAGAGTTGCTGACATGGCTAGATGCTGATGTGGACAGCCTGCATGTTTAGATAAATATGATAGTGGGGATGAACTTCTTAAGTATATAGGATATGCTGAGTGGGGTATTAACTGAATATTAAGCATCTATTCTTACATGTGCAATTTCGTCATGTACCAGGCATAAAGCTAGTATAGTTGTAGCCTATCCATAAGCTCCATCATCCTATACGGAGCAACACAGATAATTTTCTAATCATGATTGACATTTTTAATTTTGTTTTCATCGGGGAGAATTAACGTTCTACAATCATGAAGGCATTTTTGATCTTTTCAGCAGAGGGAAAATTAAGCAATAGATTCCACAAGGAAAGAACAATGAAAAGAGATCATGAAGACTATACTTTTGGTCCCTGAGATTCATCACCATCCTCATGGATCCAAGGATTGATGCTTGAAGAAGCCATGGGGAACGAGATGCCCCTTTCCTTCAGCCCCTAGGTTGCCTTGCTTCTGCCCAATTGATGCACCTTAGCCTCCCATGGATTTCCTTTCTTCCGCCTGATATTGAACTTGTTTGATGTGCTTTTGCCAAGATCTTGTTCTTGATTGATGTGGGTGATCTAATATGGTGGTGAGATTTGCGTGCTTCCTATATGGATAATCAGGAATATATGTGTTGGCGCCCAAACCTCTTTGTTGTTTATGTTGGCGGCAAAAAAATGAGATTAACCTCCTTTTTCCTTCAAATTAGTGCAGCAAGAGTATTGCCAAGTATTACGGACACATAACCGAGAGAGAATACGAGTTTTTTTAAAAAAAATCTTGCGCTGAAAAAGGGATGCGGGTGGAGAGATAAGTCGTACAGCCGTTGGATTGTAAAATAAGTCACATGCACGGAACGGGAGCAGGCAAGCCCCGTCCACTTTTGACATTAGTTTCATACATTGTGAAGGGTGTTGCCAAAAGAAGAAAAGAGAAAACCGATGCTTCGATGAGCGCCGATGCCAAGTTAGCCCAACACAATAAATAATTATTTGTTATCAGTCGAGAGCTTGGACACAATATTGAGCGGGAGGACAATGGCATGGCATTCTGGATAAAAGGAGAGCTGTGGTTAGTTCTTTATCCTATTCTGTTCAGTGATGGGACCAACTATACAGATATTTGAAATTACACACGTTGTGGACATGATGATAAATATGGCGCCGATGCCACATCCCGTTTAATGCTCAAATTTGGCAACAGCACATTGTGGATGCCCTAAGCGACACACACGTGTACATTTTGTCACAGGGTCCGGTGGAAAGCGACACGCGTCGCTTCGTTGTGCTTCTGCAAGGGCATTTTCATTATTCTTACTCAAAAGGATGTATTCCTCGCAATTGCTACACAGTGGGGGTTAGATGTGAAAAAGATCGGAACGGTTCATTGCGCGTGGCGAGACGGGCAGCCACACACCACTCGCACGATGTCACGCGGCGGTTTCGAACTGGCGATTCCTGTGATTTTCTCTGCACGCAGCCGCAACAGCCAGGCACGCCCGGCTGGTCGAAACCCTGCGGAATTGCCAGGCGACCCGTCGACCGCCGTTCCTTACCCCCTCGTTTACAATTGAGGGCAAGTGATCGGGAGTTCCACTCAATCTTGTAGAACCTGCCCAGAGGCCGCAACTGAACTTGAACAAGTAGAAAGGGGCGAAGGGGAAATTGAGGATCGCAAATGCTCAGGATCGAAGTACAACCAACAAACAATCGCTATTCTCAGGATCAAAACTGACGACATGTAGAAATTGGGAAACTGCAAATTCGTTTTAGAGTTAGAGCTGGATACATCTGACACCTGAACATTCCCGACACTAAACACCACCGGCGATACATAGAACCTGCCTAGCAGAACCGAAACCTAAATCAGGGAGGATGAGGCATCCTTTTGTACAGACCCAGAGCACCGACACACACCTAAAACCACCTATCAGATCAGATCAAGCGGCGGCGACCTTGCGGGCCTTCTTGGCGGCCGGGGAGCGGACGGTCTTCGGCTTCGCCTTGGCCTTGGCTGCGGGCGACTTCTTGGCCTTGGCGACCAGCTTCTTCTTCTCGGGTGCCTTGCGCTTCGTGCCAGCGGCGGCGGCCTTCTTGGGCTTCGCGGAGGCCTTCTTCTTGGCCTTGGCGGCGTCCTTTGCGGGCTTCGCCGCAGCCTTGGGGGCGGCGGGCTTGGGCTTTGGCTTGGGCGCGTCCTTCTTGGCGGCGTCGGAGAGCTTGTAGGAGGCCTTGACCTTGACGAGCTTGCCCTTGGCGGCGGACGCGCGGAGCTGGACGGAGAGCATCTTCTTGAAGTTGGCCGGGAGGGCCTTGCCGTGCTTCTCCTCGATGTACTTGGCGATGGCGACCGAGCTCGACCCGGTCCTGTCCTTGAGAGCCGCGATCGCCTCCTTGATCATCTGCGCAAGATCCAATTCAAAATCCAATCAGCCCAATCGCAATCAAAACCATTCAATCAGAGGGGAACACTCACCTCGAAGTAGGTCGGGTGGGCGGCTCCAGCGGCGGAGGTCTTCTTCGGCTTCGGCGCTGAGGCGGAGGGCTTGGCCAAGGCAGTCATGGTGGCTAGTCGAAGAAAATATCTGAAAGGGATACTGCTACGTGTGCGGTGTGGTCTGCTCGCTTGCGGCTTCAGAAAAGAGCTCGAGAGGTGGATGGATTCCAGAGAACCGGGTGGAGGCTCGTATTTATAGTCACGGAGGGGAGCGATCCGGGAGGGTGGGAATGCTGCGATCTCATTGGCTGGAGGGGGAGTGCCGCGGATTGTGAGTGCGAGAGAAGGGGCGGGCGAACAGCTCAATTACCCCCGCGAGACTGGGTTAAAATTGGAAGGGAGGCTCTATTTGTCATGAGCCTGAAAAAAAAAACAGTTGCATCGGTGGCTTTTTATACGAATTGTCAGATCTCGATCCAATGGTTCAAAATAGATCACGCTACTGTTCATCCTTTTCTTCCCTTCCTTCTTCCTTCTTCTGATCCCCCAGCCTACCCCGTCCTAATCGTCGGTCTCCATCACCCGTGGCCGGCGGTTGCTACCACGCACCGCCTCGCCCTCCCCCACCGCCAT
Organism: Triticum monococcum; assembly: GCA_034509565.1. Taxonomy (NCBI): domain Eukaryota; kingdom Viridiplantae; phylum Streptophyta; class Magnoliopsida; order Poales; family Poaceae; genus Triticum; species Triticum monococcum. The sequence continues at coordinate 683,583,392 of CM067842.1, forward strand.
TGCTAGCCATTGCCTCGGCCATCCCTCTAAGCCCGACACCATCCATAAGAACTTCCGGCAATCCCCTGCACCCCCATCCCATAATAAGATACTCCCTCCTTTCCAAATTACTCGTCGCAGAAATGGATGTATCTAGAACTAAAATACATCTAGATACATCCATATCTGCGACAAGTAATTCGGAACGAAGGGAGTAGATAATAAGGACACTATTTCACCCTAAGATAAATGGTGGGGCTAGTTCTTCTCCGGCGAGGTTCGGCCAAGAGGGAAGGAAGAAGGAAAAAAGTGACTGGTGGGAGAAGAAATTCCAAGCACCTGAGAAAATAGCAAATCCGAACACAATACAAAACACCAAATGGCGGACAAGTTCCATACTGAACCTTAAAACCGGACACTGAATAAACCGTCAAATCGTTTAAAACATTTTCCGGCTTTCGATCACAAAGTGCCCAGCCCTAGTCATAACTATTCATATGATTTTCAAGAATTCGCCATAGGTTAGTTTTCATGGTCATATGTGTATGTGATCTTTATGGATTTTTTTTTCAGAAATTACGAATATTTTTAAAGTTTTAGATATTGCGTAATCCCGTCAGATCTTTGCAAGGGGTTTCTTATGGGGCGGGGGACATAGAGGATCATATTGGGGTACACACATGACACACGGATTTACCCTGGTTTTACTGAAAACAATGTCAGTCTGGGTTAGTTCCATTCAAATCATGCAAATTAGAGTCCAAAACAAGAGCAAAAGTGATCAAAAAAGTAGATATGTTTGAGACGTATCAATGCACCACTCCATCTAAAGAACCACTCATCAATCTTGGCCAGAGAAGACAAATAGATAGGAAAGCATACATACCTATTTAATTGTACAACAAAGAAACTTCAAAAGTTCAATAGGATTTAATGAATGATTTGATCATAAACTCATAATTCATCTTGTCACAACAAACACATCAAGGAATTACATCGAGTGATCCCAATCACACAAGGAAGAAGGGGAACATGGTATTGAAGATCACAAAAGAGAGATAAAACCATCTAGCTACTACTATGGACCCATCGGTCCTAAGGGAACTATCCACGCATGGTCATGGTGGCAGTAAGGTGATGAAGAGGCATCCGACAGTGGCTTCCCCCTCCGTCATGGTTTTGGAACAGGACTTCATATGGCATCTCTTTGGAACATAGGCATGCGGCACGGGTAAAAGCCTTCTAGAGGAACGACGAATGGTCTCAGTATCTATATGAATTCATGGCGGTGGAATCAGATCAAGGCGGTGCTCAGGAGCCCCACATACACAGGTGGCGTGGCCACCCCCTGCCTGCGCCATGTTTCCATGATGACCTTGTTCTTCAAGCCGAAATACTTGCTCGGGAACGAGCAAAACTCTAGGCTCGGGTGATCCAAAAGGGGGGTCAATAGAAGGGCCATGTGACGCCATAATCTCGACCAAGGAGACTCCAACATTAACATTCATCATGAGCACCCCCTATTCATCTCTTTGTAATACCAAACCCAAGGTGGAAACCTAAGTGTGTTACTTTGACCGTTTGTTCATGCTTGTCATGATAACCTTGTGATGATTGTCGTTTCTATGTTGGAGTTACACCCGGTATGTTGAGGTGTTGAACACCGATAGGATATATAATCCTCCTTTGCATGTTTGAGTTAGAATTCTTCATGAATGTTGTGTAAGGTCGATCACTCGACATTTAGCCTATGAAGGATGTTACTATCGTTGTGATGTTGGCATGCGGAGGTAAAGAGGTGGCTAATATCCTCCATTTCTTTCCTAACCAATTGATAGGGGAATAATAGAGAATCACCCATTGTCCGCGTCCATGGGGTAACCATTAACCATCGCCATTGTAATATGTTGTGGCGAGGAATGATGGTGGCGTGTGTGATATCGAGCTACACGAGTAGCACGTATGTTGTACTAGGCTTCACCCATTTATAAAAAAAATGCAAGGTGACTTAGTTATTCGAACCAACAACCGTGCTTCGCACATATATTACGTTACACACATACTATTGGGGAATCTATACTCCATGAGAATGCATTAGAGCTATTTATTTTATCGCTTGCATTTATCCTCTCTCGCTTTTATTTTACTTTCACACTTTATTTTGATATGTCATTCACTCACAATATTTTAAGGTTTCATCTATGCTTTTCTTTCGATGGTGATTAACTTGCAGAAGGTAAGATCATTTCCTATGCTCCCGTGAGATCGATACTACTCTTAATTCACAAAGTTATAACTAAACTTTGTGGACTTGCAGATCATGAACTACCAGCCGCTCTCCCACTTGCTCCAGTCGATGGCAAGCAGGTGAGAAAGCCAGGTGGCTCGCAAGGCCCTCAACAAGACAACGAGGAAGAAGTCGTCCACATAGATGCCTTCTTCACGTCCGGTGTCACGCAGGCATTCTCCGCCATCGCCAACCCCACCCATCACCTCATGCTCCGCCACCTATGACTACCGCAGCCTCCGACGAGGTCCATGCCCACCATATGTTTCATGAAATGCCTGAGGGGTAAAAAATTGCACTTCTCTTTTTTAGCTAGGGATTTTGGTAATGCAATGCGGCGACGATCTTGTGATGTGTTTGTTCTAGATGATTTCATTGTGGACAAATACGATGTTGCAAGTTTCTGAGCATAATTGATTTGGTGCCAAAAATTGACATGCCAATGTTTGGCATTGTGCCAAGTGGCACAATGCCAAACATTGGCATGCCAATTTTTTACACCAAACCAATGATGGATGAACTACCGTGCAATCGTTTAAAATGTGTGTGTAACAAAGGATGAAAAAAATAGTATTTATTTAGGAAATTAAATATTATGGGGTTCCGTTATATGCGAGCACTTTAAGAATGTCAAATAGAGAGGTTTATGAAATTTACTCAGTTGAACCTGAGGCTCTTGTAATGCATCTATGTAATCTGCTACTATGGTTTTAGCGAGACACGCTGCCACACACTGCTCGCACGGCGTAAGGGCATGTACAACAGGGTACAGTCAGCTGTCTATAACACCTGCCATGCAGGAAAATAATTGACGTGGAAGAGAGAGAAAAGAGAAACCGAACGAGGCTATCGGTAGAAATAGCGATGATCTGTTGCCGTATATATGGCTAGTTACAGACGATCTTTTGCCGTTGTACGAGTACGTCGTTTGTCAAGGGCTGCATCGTGGGCAGGAAATCCCTTAAAATATGCATGCACGTTATGAAGTTTTAGACGAGTCTAGAGACAATCCGCTGTAGTAGCTATCTGTATATGCTGTCTGCAAATGACGTGGAAGAGTATTATAGACAACCACCGTCTAGTCTGTTGTACATGCCCTAACGCGGCGATTTGTCCCCGGTAATTGCTGACTGCTGTGATTCTCTCCCTAGTCGCCGATGCAGCTTGATCAGCGCGCAGCTGCAACCAACAGCCAACGGTTCGTGTGGCATCAGCCACTCGCAGCTGCTTGACCAATGGGTATTTGCCACGCACCCCGTCGTTCCCGTTCCCCTCTACAACGCACGGAGAAGCAATCGCACCGAGGGGTAATAACAGTGTATCTCCCGATTACATGTGCTCAGTTTCTAAGAGCATATCCAACCGCGTCTCCAACAGATCAAGGCCGTTTTTTAGGGCCAGCGTTGAAAAATCGGCCCAGTCGCGTTCACACGAGCCTGTTTTTTGTTTGATTGGACCGAAATTGACGCGAGCGCATCCAACCCGAACCCGGCATGCTGGGGTACGCCCGGGGGCGCCGGCGCGAAAGGGTGACGGGACCGGCGCGTCAATGAGACGAAAACTGGTCGTCCTTATCGTCTCAATTTTCCCGCGGGGAATCAATGCCAAGGCTGCCGCCGGTTCGCCTGCCATTCATTCACGGGCGGCGAAGTGCGACGCCGCTGCCCCGCCTTCCGCCACGCGTTTGCACGTGGCCGCCCCCGAGCCGCTATAAAAAGCGCCCCTGGCCGCACCGGTGAGGCACTCATCCATCGGCATCGGCAGTCCTCCCCCTCCTGCACGCTGGGGTACGTCCGGGGGCGCCGGCGCGAACGATTTGGCGCGAAAGGGTGACGGGACCGGTGCGTCAATGAGACGAAGGTTGGTCGTCCTTATCGTCTCAGTTTTCCCGCGGAAAATCAATGCCAAGGCTGCCGCCGGTCCGCCTGCCATTGATTCACGGGCGGCGAAGTGCGACGCCGCCGCCCCGCCTTCCGCCACGCGTTCGCACGTGGCCGCCCCCGAGCCGCTATAAAAGGCGCCCCTGGCCGCGCCGGTGAGGCACTCATCCATCGGCATCGGCAGTCCTCCCCCTCCTCGCCGCCGCACTTCCTCCCCTCTCTCCGCCGTTCGATCCTCTCTCTCTCCCCCACGGCAACCATGAGCGCGAGGTACCCTAGCGACGCGGCGGCAGCCAACTGTTTTGGCCGCCGCTCGCTGCATGAGTGGGAGGCCTACCTCCTCCACGAGGCCAACTACCCCGCGCCGCCCGACGTACGCGCTCCGTCGCGGTGGAGGCTCAGCGCCGGCGGGGTCCCTGTCCCCCCTCTGCCCGTCCCCGAGACGCCCGTCTATTTCCACGCCGAGATTGAGCGTGCGCGGGCGTCCCTAACGGTCGCGGAGCGGGCGCTCCCGGAATACGCTACCGGCAACCACACGGCGTAGGCGGCGTACTTCAAACGCCGGCAGGAGGAGCGGCTCGCCTTCACCAACAACGCGCCGACGCCGCACGGCCGTAACAACAACGAGGGCCACCGCCTGTGGTGGGGCGTCCCGGGCCGCACGCTCAGCGGCGTCCTCGCGCACCTCGAGGCCGGCAACGACCCGCCGTTCGAGTACCCGACCGCTTGAAGCGACGGCACGTGGCTGCCGAGGAGGATGATGGGATGGTCATCCTCCTCTTCCTCCTCCTCCCGATCCTCCTCTCACTGCTCCGGTGCGCCGACGTTGGTCAGCGTCAAGCTAGAGCCGTCCGAGAGGCCGCTCGGTAGGCGCACCCGTGGCGCCGGCCTTGTTATCAACGACGGCGGCCGTTGCTCCTCCTCCTCGGCCCCTCCTCGACTGATGCCGAAGAGGGAGCCAGGGCTGGCGCTATTGAAGCCGGAGCCGGGGCTCGCCGCCGTGAAGCCGGAGCCTGCTCTCGCTGAGGAGGCCGCCTTGAAGTGGGCGCGTATGGAACTGAACCGCCAGCGCCGCGCCCTAGAGGAGATCGCCGAACGCCGCCGCCGTGAAGCAGCGCCGGGGCGAGAGGTCGAGCAGCGACGCCGAACTGTGTCAAGGAGGAGAACTACGCCTTGCTCAACGCCTACTTCGGCCCGTAGTTTATGGTTTTTCCGTCTATTTTATTCGTGTAAAAAATGTCTAAATTTCGTCGAAATATGTCGTGTTTGTTGAAATTTGGCTGTATTTGCTGAAATTTGACCAAACTGTGGGGACATCTGGAACCCGATAGCTGAAGACGTGCTCGCCCCTATGCAGAAAAAAACGCCGGCTCGCCCCAAGCCGCGATTTTCAGCGCGCGCTGAACTGGAGATGCTCTACCTGATGAATTTGGGATAAAGAACAGAACTAACAAAGGCGGCTGGAGATGCTCTACCTGATGAATTTGGGATAAGAACAGAACTAACAAAGGGATGGCGAACAGAGATTTACAATTTAAAACTGAAAGGTAAATAACCAGATGCAGGGGATAACGAGACGGAAAACAAGGACCAAGCAACAGGCAGCGCTATTTTCCAAGATCAAATTGAAGATGAATCCCCCAGCGACCTTAATAAAACTGAAGTAAATAGGGATTGGGGAACAAACGATCACAAGGCACAGGAAGTAGTATAACTGAAGCAAATAGAGATTGGGAAATTGCTTGTATGGTGAAGGAAACTGCAGATTCATTTCACAGAGTTAGAGCTGGAAACATCTCTAAAACAACCATTACATTACACTAAACACCACCCACGATACATAAACTTGCCTAGCAGAACCGGAACCTAAACAAGGGAGGATGAGGAATCCTTTTGTACAGACCCTTGAACACCAAGCACTCCTAAGACCAGCTATCGGATCGGATCAGATCAGGCGGCGGCGACCTTGCGGGCCTTCTTGGCGGCCGGGGAGCGGACGGTCTTCGGCTTCGCCTTGGCCTTGGCCGCCGGCGACTTCTTCGCCTTGGTGACCAGCTTCTTCTTCTCCGGCGCCTTGCGCTTGGTGCCAGCGGCGGCAGTCTTCTTGGGCTTCGCGGCTGCCTTCTTGGGCTTGGCGGCGTCCTTGGCGGGCTTGGCCGCAGGCTTGGCCTTGGGGGAGTCCTTCTTGGCGGCGTCGGAGAGCTTGTAGGAGGCCTTGACCTTGACGAGCTTGCCCTTGGCGGCGGAGGAGCGGAGCTGGACGGAGAGCATCTTCTTGAAGTTGGCCGGGAGAGCCTTGCCGTGCTTCTCCTCGATGTACTTGGCGATGGCGACCGAGCTCGACCCGGTCCTGTCCTTGAGCGCCGCGATCGCCTCCTTGATCATCTGCCAAGATCCAATTTCAAAATCCAATCAGCCCCAATCGCAATCAAAACCATTCAATCAGAGGGGAACACAGGAGAGGCTCAGACGCTCACCTCGAAGTAGGTCGGGTGGGCGGCTCCAGCGGCGACCGCCTTGGGCTTGGCGGCGGCGGGCTTCGGCTTCGGCGCCGCGGCGGCGGGCTTAGCGGGGCGGGCAGCGGGCTTGGCGAGGGCAGGCATGGCGGCTGACCGAAGCGGAGCTCTGAAACCGAAACTGAAGCTGCTACTTGCGCGGTGTGCTCGCTTTGAGATTTCGAGAAGGAGCTCGAGAGGTGGATGGATTCGAGAGGACCGGGTCGAGGCTTATTTATACACGCCGAGGGGATCGATCCGGGGTGGTGCGAATGCTGCGATCTCATTGGCTGGACGGTGGTGCCGCGGATCGCGATCCGCGAGAGAGGGGGCGGGCGAATCGCGGCCGTCGGATGGTGGGGAGGTGGGATGGCGCCAGGATCAGGGTGCGCCACCCAAAGCGGGAAATGGATTACTATCTGTCAACAAAAACGCTGGGTCGCGGGTCGGTGAACTCCGTGCGCGGTGGACCGGTGCGCTGGCGAGCACCCTCTGTGCGGGAGGGATGGGTTGGGCGCTGTAACCAGTCCCCGGTGTTCTGTGGAACGGGTGTATGGGGGAACAGTGAGAGGCTGTTGATTTGCCGTGGTTTCAGGCCATCGGTTGCCAATCTGGATACGGGTGTACGTGTGCTATTCGAGAGCTTTCGACTTTGGTCCATTTTTTCTTTCTTTGTTTACGGACAGCTTTCGAAATGAGTATTGCTACGCACAGTTCCGAAATTTTTAAACAAGATGTATGGCGGAATGTTGCAAGTTTTTATCGACTTTAAACCATGTTTGACAGTGATGATCTCGTACGACATCAAATTGATGCCCGGCTCCAATTTGATTGAAACCACGATTGTGGCACCAAGCTCATAGTTAGGTCTCCTGATTCAAAAATAATTCATACGAAATTTGGATAACTCAAATTCTCAAATTATTTAAAAAAACTGGAACTTTCTTATGATGGCCTTGTATTGTACTACTAGTAGTATATATATTGTGTCATGATATGATTTTCTTTATGAAATATATATCTATACCTAATAATATTAAAGGGCGGTGTGTTTCTTCCGGTTTTTCGTCAGTCCTAAATTTCCGTCCATCATGTATTTACAAATGAGTAAAATACGCCGGAGGTTCTAAAAGTATTCCAAGTGTGCCAAATAGGTCTTGAAAATTTGAAATTGTTCACATGGTTCTATATGTGTATTTTACCCATGACTTTTAGGACCTACTTGGCACATCCGGGATATTACCGCGATAAATGACTTATACGCATCTAGGACCTGCGGTGAACGATTTCAAATTTTTAGGAGCTACTACTTGGCCCACTTGAAATATTTTAGGATCTCCAATGTATTCTACTCTTCATAAATTTGCATGTGTGCCTGTCTTTATAACTGGCCTATGTGGTACTAAGGGCATCTTCAACGACAACTCATAAATTTTCTCCCGCATCCGTCCGCGGACAGGGGGACCAGTCCGCGAACATGGATGCGGGAGGTAGCCATCTAATCGTAGATGTATTTTGTCCGCCGGTAAATTCAAATTCAAATCTATGTTGATCCACACAACGCGCCGGATCACACCTGCGCCGGATCGCATCCCCGATCACAATCAAAAGGAGGCAAATATGCTTAGTTTTTACATGCCCGAATCCAAAAAAAATAACAGTCCGACAGTCCATGCATTTCTGCCCTCCCAGACCGGCCATCCTAGCAAGTTGGTTCCCGATCAAGGAGGTGTCGTCGCCGCAGCGTAGGTAGCCTCCGCGTCCGCCTCCCCTCCATCGCGTCCTCGTCTTCCATCGCCACCAACTCATCTTTCTATCGCTCCAACATCAATCTCATAACATAGTGGATAATAGGGATCAAGCCCAAATAAATTGACTCGATTACATGACAAAAATCTCATCCAACTCCATCATCGTCTAGCAAGCCTACGAAGGAATTACTCACTCCCGATGATGAGCATCATGAAATTGGCGATGAGTAAGGGTTGGTTATGATAATGGCGATGAATCCCCCTCTCCGGGGCCCCGAACAGACTCCATATCAGCCCTCCCGATGAAGAACAGGAGGTGGCGGCAGCTTCGTATAGTAAAACGCAATGAAAAATCTTCTCCTATTTTTTCTTAGGGAAACAGAATTTATAGGCTTGAGATTATGGTCCACATGGGCCCCACAAGGTAATAGGGTGCGCCCCGGGGGTTGGTCGTGCCTTGTTGCATTGTGGGTAATAGGTGGCCCCCTTTGGTGGGTCTTGGATCCAGTATTTTTCATATATTCCATAAAAAATCTTCAAAAAGTTTCATCTAATTCCGATAACTTTATTTCTGCACAAAAAATAACATCATGGTAGTTCTGCTAAAAACGGCGTCAGACCGGGTTAGTTTCATTCAAATCATGCAAATTAGAGTCCAAAACAACAGCAAAAGTGTTTGGAAAAATAGATACGATGGAGATGTATCAATGATTAGTGTGAATAGTAACTTTTGAATCAATAATGTAAGTTCTGAATTTGTCACAAGCAAACACAACTGCAAAATTTCTTTCTCGGTAGTAGCATAATTTTTCTTGGCAATGTCCAAGGTCTTACTAGCATAATGAATAACATTCAATTTCTTATCAACTATTTAACCAAGAACAACACTTATAGAATCATAAGTAGCATCACACATAATTTTAAAGGGTAAATTCCAATCAAGTGGTTGAACAATAGGGCAGTTAGTAAGGCTTTCTTAAGTGTTTCCAAGGCTTCTACAAAATCATCATAAAAAACAAATGGAACATCTTTTTGCAAAAGTTTAGTAAGATGCCTAGAAATTTTAGAAGTCTTTAATGTAATCATCTATAGAAACCAGCACGACCAAGAAAAGCTTCTTATACCTTTGACATTTTTAGGACATGACATTTTCTCTATGGCATCAACTTTAGCTTTATCTACCTCGATGCCTCTTTCAGAAATCTTATGACCGAGGACTATACCTTCGTTTACCATGAAGTGACACTTCTCCATGTTCAAAACGAGACTAGTTTCTTGATGCGTCCATTTTGCATCATGCTTTTATATCGATATTTATTGCGTCATGGGCTATTATTACACATTATGTCATAATACTTATGCCTTTTATCTCTTATTTTACAAGGTTTACATGAAGAGGGAGAATGCCGGCAGCTGGAATTCTGGGCTGAAAAAGAAGCAAATATTAGGAGAAGGAAAGGGAAGGGGTGGCCCCTCCTGCCTTTCCCTCCTCATGAGAGAAAGGAAAGGGGGGCACCCCTCCTTCCTTCCTCCCACACTCCAAATAAGGAAGGGGGTGCCACTTGGGAAGGGACCACAAGTAGGATTCAACCTACTTGGGGGCGGCTCCTGGCTGATCCCTCCCCCGCCTATATATATGTGGGAGGGGGCGCCTAGCAGAAATACAACATTGTCTTAGCTGTGTGTGACGCCCCCTCCACCGTTTACACCCTCGGTCATATTTTCTTAGTGCTTAGGTGAAGCCCTGGGGAGATACTGTTGGAAATATGCCCTAGAGGCAATAATGAAGTTGTTATTATTATATTTACTTGTTCATGATAATTGTTTATTATCCATGCTATAATTGTATTGACCGGAAACTCAAATGCATGTGTGGATACATAGGCAAAAACATGTCCCTAGTAAGCCTCTATCGGACTAGCCCGTTGATCAAAGATGGCTATGGTTTCCTTGCCATGGACATGAGTTGTCATTTGATAATGGGATCACATCATTAGGAGAATGATGTGATGGACAAGACCCAAACTATAAATGTAGCATATGATCGTGTCAAGTTTATTGTTATCGTTTTGTGCATGCCAAGTATATGTTTCCTATGACCATAAGATCATGCTACTCATTGACAATGGATGAGTACCTTGTTTGTACCAAATGTCACAACATAACTGGGTGACTATAAAGGTGCTCTACAGGTATCTCCGGGGGTGTCTGTTGAGTTGGCATGGATCAAGACTGGGATTTGTCACTCCGTATGACGGAGAGGTATCTCAGGGCCTACTCGGTAGTACATCATCACACTGAGCTTGCAAGCAACGTGACTAATGGGTTAGCCACGGGATCTTGTATTACAAAATGAGTAAAGGGACTTTTCGGTAACGAGATTGAACTAGGTATGGAGATACCGACGATCGAATCTTGGGCAAGTAACATACCGACAGACAAAGGGAACTGCATACAGGATTAGCTGAATCCTTGACATCGAGGTTCAACTGATAAGATCTTCGCAGAATATGTAGGAGCCAATATGGGCATCTAGGTCCCGCTATTGGTTATTGACCGTAGAGGTGTCTCGGTCATGTCTGCATAGTTCTCGAACCCGCAGAATCTACACACTTAATGTTTGGTGACGATATAAGTATAGTTGAGTCTTTATGGTGGTTACCGAAGGTTGTTCGGAGCCCCGGATGAGATCCCAGGCATGACGAGGAACTTCGAAATGGTCTGAAGGTGAAGATTGATATATTGGACGAAGGGTATAGGAGTCTAAAATTGTTCCGCGGGTACCGGGTGATGACCAGCATGACCGGAAGGGGTTTCGGGGGGGGGGCAATTGTTGGGGGGGGGGCTCATGGGCCTAGGGGAGGGGCACACCAGCCCACTAAGGGGATGTGTGCACCCCCTCACCCCATCCCACATAACAAGAAGGGGTGGGGGCTCCCCCCTAGGGCAGCCATCCCTTTTGCCTTGGGGGCCAAGGCTCACGAGGGTGGGAGGCGCCCAAAACCCATCGGTACTTTGATAATTTGGTATGTGGGTGGACCCGTGCTTGGGTACTGTCCATACTTGGACAAGCATCCCACTTATGATTAACCTCTATTGCAAGCATCCGCAACTACAACAAAAGTATTAAGGTAAACCTAACCATAGCATGAAACATATGGATCCAAATCAGCCCCTTACGAAGCAACACATAAACTAGGGTTTAAGCTTCTGTCACTCTAGCAACCCATCATCTACTTATTACTTCCCAATGCCTTCCTCTAGGCCCAAATCATGGTGAAGTGTTATATAGTCGACGTTCACATAACACCACTAGAGGAGAGACAACATACATCTCATCAAAATATCGAACGAATACCAAATTCACATGACTACTAATAGCAAGACTTCTCCCATGTCCTCAGGAACAAACGTAACTACTCACAAAGCATAATCATGTTCATAATCAGAGGGGTATTAATATGCATATAGGATCTGAACATATGATCTTCCACCAAATAAACCAACTAGGATCAACTAAAAGGAGTAATTAACACTACTAGCAACCTACTAGCACCAATCCCGTACTTGGAGACAAGAATTGGATACAAGAGATGAACTAGGGTTTTGAGAGGAGATGGTGCTGATGAAGATGTTGATGGAGATTTCCCTCTCCCGATGAGAGGAGCGTTGGTGATGATGATGGCGATGATTTCCCCCTCCCGAAGGGAAGTTTCCCCGGCAGAACAGCTCTGCCGGAGCCCTAGATTGGTTCCGCCAAGGTTCCGCCTCGTGGCGGCGGAGTTTCGTCCGAGGAGATGGCTTATGATTTTTTTCTCATCGAAAGACTTCATATAGCAGAAGATGGACATCAGAGGGCAACCAGGGGGCCCACGAGGTAGGGGGCGCGCCCAGGGGGGTAGGGCGCGCCCCCACCCTCGTGGGCAGGGTGTGGCCCCCTTGGTGAACTTCTTGCGCTTAGTATTTTTTATATATTCTGAAAATGTCTTCCGTGAAGTTTCTGGACTTTTGGAGCTGTGCAGAATAGGTCTCTAATATTTGCTCCTTTTCCAGCCCAGAATCCCAGCTGCCGGCATTCTCCCTCTTTATGTAAACCTTGTAAAATAAGAGAGAATAGGCATAAGTATTGTGACATAATGTGTAATAACATCCCATAATGCAATAAATATTGATATAAAAGCATGATGCAAAATGGACGTATCAACTCCCCCAAGCTTAGACCTCGCTTGTCCTTAAGCGAAAGCCGAAATCGAAAAATATGTCCACATGTTTAGAGATAGAGGTGTCTATAAAAATAAAATACGGACATAAGGGCATCATGATCATTCTTAGAACAACAACTTATATAATTCTTGTCATATGATTTCTTAAGCTAGAGTAATAATTCAATCAAAATTTCAAGTATGAATCATAAACTTCATTGAAAACTAACAAATTATAATCTTAGTCATTGGAGCAATTGCAATTTATCATAACATAGGAAAAAGTCAATGTATAAGAGCTTTTCAGCAAGTCCACGTACTCAACTATCATATAGTCTTTCACATTTGCTGACACTCACGCAATACTTATGGGTATGGAGTTTTAATCATACACAGAGAAAGATAGGGGCTTATAATTTTGCCTCCCAATATTTTACCTCAAGGGTAATGTCAACAATAATAGTTCATGAAAACTCACATCCAGTTAGCCATATATACCAGGATCTTTCCAACGTACTGTGCTTGCCAAAGGATAAAATGTAAAAATGAAGGGTGAAGATCACCATGACTCTTATGCAAGGTAGGAAATAAAAGTAAAAGATAGGCCCTTCGCAGAGGGAAGCAGAGATTGTCATGCGCTTTTATGGTTGGACGCACAAAATCTTAATGCGAAAGAACGTCACTTTATATTGCCACTTGTGATATGGACCTTTATTATGCAGTCTGTCACTTTTATTTCTTCCATATCACACGATCGTATAAAGCTTATTTTCTCCCACACTAATAAGTCATACATATTTAGAGAGCAATTTTTATTGCTTGCACCGATGACAACTTACTTGGCGGATCTTACTCAATCCATAGGTAGGTATGGTGGACTCTCATGGCAAAACTGGTTTAAGGGTATTTGGAAGCACAAGTAGTATCTCTACTTGGTGCGATGAATTTGGCTAGCATGAGGGGGGAAAGGCAAGCTCAACCATGTTGGATGATCCATGACAATATAATTTATCTCAGATGTAAGAAAACATAACCCATTACGTTGTCTTCCTTGTCCAACGTCAACTCTTTAGCATGTCATATTTTAATGAGTGCTCACAATCATAAAAGATGTCCAAGATAGTATATTTATATGTGAAGACCTCTCTTTCTTTATTACTTCCTATTAATTGCAAAGATGACCAAAACTATGCTTGTCAACTCTCAACAACTTTTATTCATCATGCTTTTTCTATGTGAGCTCATTACTCTCCATAAGATCCATATGATCTCTTTGTTTCCTTTTTTATTCTTTTTCTTTTCTTTTATTCACTTAGGATCATGGCAAAATAATCAAGCCCTTGACTCAACACTAATCTTTATTATATATAGCTCACGGACTCGATTACATAGAGGAATTATAAGGCAAAACTCACAACTAGATCATACTAAGAACTTTTATTCTACTAGATCAATATATTACCAAAAAGGATCGTACTAAGAAAAACGGTAAAGATAAAAGTGATGGTGTCATGGTTTTGTCACGGCAAATGTCCTAGAGAAAGGACTTAGTCGTGGAGCCATCGCGGCGGGTTAGCTTGAAGGGGTTAAAGCGGACACAGGGACGCAAGAGAGTTTATACTAGTTCGGCCCCTTCAATGAAGGTAAAAGCCTACGTCTAGTTGTGATGGAATTGATGGGGTTTCGATGACTAGGGAGCAAATAAGCTTCGCCGATGTCTCGAGTTGTTGTTTGTTGTCCTTGAACCGTCACCGGGTCGTCCCCTTATATACATGGGTGACACCCGTCGGTTCACAGAGTCCCAACACCGGTCGATATTCGTATCCGGGCTGGTCTCTCCTTATTCCTGGCTTACAATACAAGTTTATATACAAATTCCGGTTTACAGCTACAAGTCTTGAACCGGCTACGGGCCTTAGGCCCTCATCTGCCTCCTTGGGCTTTATCACTTCTAGAGCTACTGATGAAATTGATCCGGCCCAGATAGGCCGGTTTACGCCCAGTAGTAATATCCCCAACATTAGGCCCCAGATTGATTTGAACAGGTTCATGTCAATCCTTTAACAAAAACTTCATCTTCAACGTCTTCTCTTAAATTGGTAGACCGCCATGATGTCATCTTTTCTGATTATTGTAAACCGGAGTGACGTCACCTGTCATAACGAAGATATCCATTATGCTTCTTTGTTTAATATATTTGCGGAAATCGAGGCGACAGCTCCATTTCATGGCCCCTTGATTGTCGCGCCTGACTCATGTTTGCCTTATAAATAGGACCGAAGGGTCATTTCCTTTCTCTTTCCCTTCTTCCCCTTCTGCTTCGTCTTCCTCGCGTCGCTAGCCTCGGAGCTCCGCTGCCGCCGTCAACCTCTGCACCAACCTTGGTCGCTGCATCAACCTGAACGCACCAGAGCGCCGCGGCAACCTTCCGTGTCTTCCTTAACTCCGGTAAACCTTCTGCTCTTCTCAACTCAGATCTGTTCTAGGGTTTCATGTTCTTGCAGTGTTCATCACCTGTTCGTGCTCATACACTAACCCTGGATGCATCTGCGAACCTCTGCTCTGTATAACGGTAGCTGTTAGTATCCGCTTTTAGCTTCATGCCCTAGACCATAGATCTCACATATATTTCTGCCCATTGATTCAATGCTGTTCTGCCTTGAGCTTCTGAATATTTTTCTTATTTCTGAACTTGCTTCAGATCCAACGCTGTAAAGAAATCGTGTGAAATCTGTTTCTGCACACTTATCCATCCGCCATCTCAGCGGTCTCCATGCGTAGATCAGGCGGTTTAACCTTGTAGAAAAAATTTACCAACCCGGTATATATCATTAGTCCCCTAGTTGAACCGCCGGATGTTGTTGCTTCATAAACTTCGCTTTAGATAGATATGTCCCCGGTTTAACATTACGCATACCAATGTACCTTGATCAATGCATTTTTGAACCGGGATCTTCTACCTTGTAGATTTCCTCATGGCCAAGCAAGTATATGAGTGCAATTGGGTTCCTTCTCGCGTCACAGAGGCTGAACTTGACGATCTAGTCCTGATTGGCGCTTTAGGCAGCAAAGATACCATCCATTGGAGGGCTGCTGGCAAAGAATGCCCTCCCACACCTCAAGAAGGAGAGGTCGTTGTTTTCGTAGATCACCTAGCCCGGGGCTTTAAGCCGCCGGTTCTAAATTTTACCGGGATGT
Source organism: Triticum monococcum (assembly GCA_034509565.1). Taxonomy (NCBI): domain Eukaryota; kingdom Viridiplantae; phylum Streptophyta; class Magnoliopsida; order Poales; family Poaceae; genus Triticum; species Triticum monococcum. The sequence continues at coordinate 683,599,184 of CM067842.1, forward strand.
TTTAGCCGATTTCCAACTCCATCCACAAGACACTGGCCCCAACTCTGTTACAAATATGTGTCACTTCCAAGTGCTCTGTGAGGTGTTCTTTCAAGAGGAGCCCACAGTGGAATTGTTCAGAGATCTTTTCCATCTAAACCGCCGTACTGAGTTTACTGATGGCTCTAATACGGAGTTGGGTGGCGTGGCGATTCAGAAAAGGAAAGAGGTCACATACCCTCACGCCAAACTGCACAGCCACCCCAAAGAGTGGAATCAGACATGGTTCTACTGCAAAGACACCTCCCCTGCTGGTGAGAATCCCTTGCCTGGCTTTTGTCCGGAGCGGCTCAGCAATACACACCCTTTTCCTCAAAGATTGACTGCCCAGGAGAGAAGCAAATATGCTCCTCAAATGTCAAAGCTCAGAGCCTTTATGGCCAACGGTTTAACAGGGGTTGATCTCGCTCGCTGTTGGATATCATGGAGCATACTGCCCCTTAGTCGGCGCTCCGGTTTGATGTGCGAGTATACTGATAGTGTTGATGACCCACTGCGACATTCCAAAATCCAGCTTTCTGATGAAGAAATCACAGAGGCTGTGAATAAGATGCTGAATGAACCGGAACACGTCTGCGCTAGAACCGGCTTGCTTCCCTTCTGTGCCACCAACAAACCACCAGCTGTAAGACTTTGATTTTTCTCTTTGCTGAATCTGTTGTTGATATGTCTGGTCATTGTTTAATATCAGTGTCTGTGCAATCAGGGCAATGATCCATTTTGGAGCAAGAAACTGCCGCAGGAGAAACCAGAAAAACCAGACAAACCGGAGAGAGCAACTCGTCAAAAGACTAAAGCTGTGAAGAAGACTGCCCACAGGAAAAGAACCACTGCATCTTCTAATCTGTCCCCTGATGATGATGTGGGTAATCCGGACTTTGAGGTAGAACTTGACTTACTTGGTTTATTTTTCATACGTCTTATTGATGATGATACTTGTCAGGATGATGCCGAAGCCAGCCACGCGGATGTTGCAGAGGTAATTATTCTCTCTTCCGATTCAGAAACTTTGCCTTCACAAAAAAACCGTCAGGCAAATCGGAAAGTTAAATTTTCTCATCCTCTTGCCTATTTGGATCCTAAATTTCTTATGAAGACCCAACAACACGAAGCTCGTCGCACAACCCGGCACAGCGGCCAGGTAGTTACCTCCGCTGGTTTACCGAACAGCCCGGTTCGGAAACACCATTCAGAGGTCTCTAATTTGCTTGTCAGTGCTTGTCCTAAAGCGAGCTGCTTTCGTCAACCTCTTAATCTGTCTGACTCCGATTACCAGGTTACTTCCCACTCATCTTCTGGCGAGTCATCGGCTACTCAGCTCCCACTGCTCAAAACGGTGCTTGGGTAAGCTATACTTATTGTGATATTTGCAGTATATCGCCTTAGAACATATGTTGTATTTGATTTTGTTATTCTTCTCAGGGCCAAACCTCGGCCAAGCAAGAAGGCCCGCCTGGACAAAGCGGTTGAAGGAGATGTCGTTCTTGAGCCAGGCAAGACACCCGATCTTGAAGTGGCTATTCCTGAGGATATACCCAACGATCCACCACAGCAAGACGACGATCTTATTGCTGAAGAGAGACCTACTGATGCCTCAGGTCCTGTCAATTAGCCCACAGGTTCCATCCAGATTGAAAGCTCCACCGGTCCAGCAAAACCTGCTGACAAGCCAATAGCCCCAGTGCAAACCGGCGGTACCCAGGATGATGAGGTTGTCATTACTGGCACTGGCCATACTAAGCCAAGCAATCCTGTCGCTTTGTCCAAACACTTTGCCAAGGAAGAATTTGCTGCCTTTGGCAAAGGCAAGTGGAACGCTGATCTGACGACTTACGCTGCTCTGAACGCCCAAGATATCCATTCCGGCTACCTGAACCGGTTGTATACCAGTCGCGACTATGAAGCCGGTCTGGTTAATATGATGAAAGATAAATATGAGGTAACTTCCGTATGCTCCTTCCTGCTTGTATGCTTCAATTCTTGCTGATTCTCCTAGCCCCCAAGGGCCGGTTTGTAATCTTCTTTCAAACCGGGACTTACTAATGTAAACCTTAATGCTTTGAAATTCGCTGATGTAGCCCCCAAGGGCCGGTTCAACTTAAGCATAGTTAAACCGGTACTTTAAGTAATTGAAATTGCCGCATCAGAATATATACGAGCAAATAGCCATTAGCCCCCAAGTGCCAAGTTGAATACTTGTATTGATCTTGGGACTTTGTAAGCAATTGAAAGATGAAGATCGAATATGCATTAGCCCCCAAGTGCCAAGTGCATAACTTGTTATGTGGTTGGTACTTCAATCCTTGTACCGTTTTGTTGAAGCATATAACTGTCTGCATGCAGGCTGAGCTGAACACGAAAGAAAACCAAACCGCCGACCTTCAAGAAAACATGAAAACCCAACAAGCTGAAACCTCCAAAGCAAAAGAGGAATTAGTCAGCGCTTTAAGCGCCATGGAGCAGCTTAAGGAGAGGTTCAAGAAGAGGCAGGCGGATTGGGCCACTGAAAAGTCCACTTTAATCAAACGAGCAGAGGATGCCGAGGCTGCACTAAAACCGGTGGCGGATGAACTGACCAGTATAAAGCGGCACGTGCATACTATGACCACTGCTATCTTTGGTAAGCCAGTTTGACCTCTGAATTGACTCGGCCTTCTTACAGAGCTGCCGGTTTAACCCTTATGATATTTCAGGGACCCGCACTGGTCACTTGGGTTCAGATGTGCGGAAAATTGAAAGCCGTCTACACGTTGGTCGAACAACTGTATACTGGCGCACAGCGGATCATATGTACCGCATCTCACAACAAACCGGCGCCCACTTTGATTCAAGATACCCTGTTGAAACTGTCGGTGCTTCCCGCCTGGGTTGAAGAGCTGAAGAAATCTGCTGCTCGAATCGGTGCGATCAATGCCTTAATGCAGACAAATGCCTGGGTGCCGGATTTTGATCCTATTGAAGCGGCTCAGGGCTATCCCAGCTTGAAAGAAGATGGGTCAGAATTTAGTGAAGCGGATCAGCGAGCCATAAACCGGGAGGTGCGTCCGCTAGCTTGTCAACTGGTTAAAGAAGCAGACTTGTCTCGTTATCAAGCTCAATATGATAATCAGAACAAGCGAATAGCTGCCCCAATTCATGAGTCGGAAAATCTTATCCCTCCAATCCGTAAGCACACTTACGCTCCCGATATTGACCCGTCATTGCTGATCCATGATGAAGCTGTTTTTCAAGCATTAATGGGAATCGACTGGACAACTGTTGATTTCCAGCCACTGGGTAGAGAAACGGAGGCTGAAGCGGCGCAGGATGACCCACAACCATCAGGCCAGGCTGGTGACCAGGCTTGAACCGGAAGCCGGTTTTGAAACTGCCTCTCCTTTGCGAAAAACAATGATATTATTATGGGCACCGTGTTGCCTTGTAATAGACTAGCTGATACTTTTGATGTTGATATGCCTTCATGCATAATTTGTTTTTCCTGTGGTGATGAACTTTCCAAAGCGCTTTCTGCAATAAAAAAACTCTTCAAGTGCCACCGCGGTTGTACCGTCTGGCGGAATATGATGTCTGCATATATGAAGTCAAAACATCCAAAAAATTCTTAAGTATATGACCAATTTTTTGCGATACATAATACCTGCCATCGTTGAGCATGAAGCTGGCTTGGCCAATCTTGAAGCGGAGTTTTGCAAACCCACATCAGAGGAGGTAAACCGTGCCGGGTTATAATAAACACCGTGTTACTCCATAAGAGGATGTTAACAACAAGGATCAAACTGGGCAAATAGTCTCCGGATTGACGTGAACTGTGTTTCGTCAATTGATTGGTTAAAAAACGTTGTCGGTTTAAAAAACATAATAAAAAGCAAAAAAAACCCTTCAAAGAAAAGTGCAAAGACAAAAACATTGCAAAAAAGGTTTATTTGAACTGATCAGATGGTGTTACCATGGCCGAACACGACCAAGCTCCCGTTAGGTGTAACTATGGTTCTAGTCAGCCAGGCCCCCAAATGAAACCGTGGCCTTTATGCCGATCAAGTGGCATGGTCATGGTTCGGGTTCGACCAAGCCCCCAAGTGATTCTGTGGCCTTAGGCCGACCAAGAGGCATGACTGGTTCAGACGTGACCAAGTCCCCAAGTGATCTGGTGGCTCTCGCCTATCAAGAGGCATGGTATTGGTTCGGACACGACCAATCCTCCAAGTGATATGATGCTTTTGTAAAGCTAACTCAAGGGGTAAACCGGAGGCCGCTTTAGAGCAACTCCGTGTAACCTCACATGATGTAAAAGAACAGATACCCGCTTTAGTTGAGGCTCCGGTTTATTATATTTAATCATAATATATACATTGTCGTAATATGTACATAAGTATAGCCAATGGCTCAGGTATAGTAAGGCCGAAGATGAGCTATGTTCCACGGCCTGTTGGTCTCCTCCTCTGATGTGCATGAGTCTTTATGCTCTCGAATATCGATCAGATAGTATGACCCGTTGTGCAGATTCTTGCTGACCATGAAAGGCCTCTCCCAAGGTGGGGATAGCTTATGCATATCAGTCTGATCTTGGATGAGCCGAAGCACCAAATCTCCTTCCTGAAAGGTTCTGGTTCTGACTCGGCGACTATGATAACGACGAAGATCCTGCTGGTAAATCGCCGATCGGGCGGCTGCGATGTCACGCTCTTCATCCAACCGGTCCAAAGCATCTTGCCGTGCTGTCTCGTTGTCCGCTTCAATATAAGCCGTCACACAAGGTGAATCATGACGGATATCACTGGGGAGAACCGTCTCCGCTCCATAAACCATGAAGAACGGTGTGTATCCTGTTGATCTATTGGGTGTTGTATTGATGCTCCATAACACATATGGTAATTCTTCTACCCAACAACCCGGCGTTCTCTGCAAAGGAACCATGAGCCGGGGCTTGATGCCTCTCAAGATCTCTTGATTAGCTCTTTCTGCTTGACCATTGGACTGTGGATGCGCCACTGATGAAACGTCGAGCCGGATGTGCTCCAATTCGCAGAACTCTTTCCTAGCTCCTTTGGACAAATTGGTACCATTATCTGTGATAATACTGTGCGGAAAGCCGAAATGGAAAATCACCTTTTTGATGAACTGAACCGCCGTGGCCACATCACACTTGCTAACAGGTTCTGCCTCCACCCACTTTGTAAACTTGTCAACCGCCACCAGGAGGTGGGTCTTCTTATCTTTGGACCTTTTGAAAGGCCCAACCATATCCAGCCCCCAAGTCGCAAACGGCCAAATAATTGGAATCATTCTCAATTCTTGAGCCGGTACATGAGCACATCTTGAAAACCTTTGGCAACCATCACATCGTCTGACCAGATCCTCCGCATCAGCATGAGCAGTTAACCAATAGAAGCCATGGCGAAATGCTTTAGCCACCAGAGACTTTGAACCGGTGTGGTGACCACAATCTCCTTCATGGATCTCACGCAAAATTTCACGTCCTTCTTCAGGAGACACGCAGCGTTGAAAAGCTCCTGACACACTGCAATGATGTAACTCACCATTGATAATAGCCATGGACTTGGATCGCCGGATTATCTGCCAGGCCAGAATATCATCCTCTGGCAACTCGCCCCGGTTCTTGTACGCCAGGTAAGGAAGCGTCCAATCCGGAATAACATGAAGAGCTGCCACCAATTGAGCCTCCAGATCAGGAATAGCCAAATCCTCTTCACCAGGGATCTTGATCGACGGGTTGTGCAACACATCCAGAAAAACATTGGGCGGGACCGATTTGCGCTGAGAGCCCAGCCGGCTTAAAGCGTCTGCCGCTTCATTTTTCCGCCGGTCCACGTGGTCCACCTGATAGCCTTTGAAATAACCTGCAACAGTATCCACCTCACGACGATATGCTGCCATGAGTGGGTCCTTGGAGTCCCAAGTGCCAGACACTTGCTGAGCCACAAGGTCCGAGTCACCAAAGCACTTAACTCGACTTTTCATCTCCTTAGCCATCCGGAGACCATGGAGCAAGGCTTCATACTCAGCTGCATTGTTAGTACAAGGGAACATTAAGCGGAGAACATAACAAAACTTATCACCTCGTGGGGAAGTTAATACGACTCCAGCCCCCGAGCCTTCCAACTGCCTGGATCCGTCAAAATGGATGGTCCAATACGTGTGATCCGGCTTTTCTTCAGGTGCTTGCATTTCCGTCCAATCATTGATGAAATCAACAAGTGCTTGAGACTTAACCGCTGTCCGAGGCACATACTTCAAACCGTACGGCCCCAGCTCTATAGCCCACTTTGCAATCCGGCCAGTTGCTTCCCGGTTCTGGATGATATCTCCCAAAGGAGCAGAACTGACCACCGTAATTGGGTGCCCTTGGAAGTATTGTTTAAGCTTCTGGCTTGCCATAAAAACTCCATACACCAGCTTCTGCCAATGCGGATACCTTTGCTTGGACTCGATTAGTACCTCGCTGATATAATAGACCGGACGTTGAACCGGATGTTCCTTACCTGCCTCCTTTCGTTCCACCACAATAGCCACGCTGACCGCCCGAACATTGGTAGCAACATATAGCAGCAACGGCTCCTTGTCAATGGGAGCGGCGAGCACCGGCGGATTGGCCAATTGCCGCTTTAAGTCCTCAAACGCTTCATCAGCGGCGGAACTCCAGACAAACTGATCCGTCTTTTTCAACATATGATACAAAGGGATTGCCTTCTCACCAAGACGACTGATAAACCGGCTTAATGCCGCAATCCGGCCGGCCAGTCGTTGAACATCATTGATACACTTTGGTTTAGCCAGGGAGGTGATGGCCGTGATCTTCTCCGGATTAGCCTCAATTCCCCTGTTGGACACCAGAAAACCCAACAGCTTGCCCGCCGGTACACCAAAAACACACTTGTCCGGATTAAGCATCATCTTGTATGTCCTCAGGTTATCAAAAGTTTCCTTCAAATCATCAATCAAAGTCTCCTTCTCCCTAGACTTAACCACGATATCATCCACATAAGCATGTACATTACGGCCAATCTGCTTGTGAAGACAATTTTGTACACACCGTTGATAAGTTGCCTGGGCACTCTTGAGCCTGAAGGGCATAGACACATAGCAGAAGGCTCCAAAGGGAGTTATAAATGTCATCTTCTCCTGGTCCTTAACTGCCATTTTGATCTGATGATAGCCAGAATATGCATCCAAAAAACTTAAACGCTCACAACCCGCCGTAGCATCAATAATTTGATCAATACGGGGGAGGGCAAAAGGATCTGCTGGACAAGCTTTATTAAGATCTGTGTAATCCACACACATGTGCCAGGTGCCGTTTTTCTTGAGGACCAGTACCGGATTGGCAAGCCACTCAGGGTGAAAAACTTCAACAATAAGGCCAGCTGCTAAGATCCTGGCTACCTCTTCTCCAATCGCCTTGCGTCTTTCTTCGTTAAACCGGCGGAGGAACTGTTTCACCGGTTTATATTTAGGATCCACATTGAGGGTGTGCTCGGCGAGTTGCCTCGGTACACCTGGCATGTCAGAGGGCTTCCATGCAAAAATGTCCCGATTCTCACGGATGAACTCAATGAGCGCGCTTTCCTATTTCGGATCCAAGTTGGCACTGATGCTGAACTGCTTGGATGAATCGCCAGGTACGAAGTCAACAAGCTTAGTTTCTGCTACCGATTTGAACTTCAGGGCCGTATCATGCTCCGTAGTTGGCTTTTTTAACGGAGTCATGTCCGCCGGATCAACATTGTCCTTATAGTACTTTAACTCCTCGGTGGCACAAACCGACTCTGCATAAGCCGCATCTCCTTCCTCGCACTCCAAAGCGATTTTGCAGCTTCCGTGAACCGTTATTGTCCCCCTGTGACCCGGCATCTTGAGCTGCAAATACACATAACAGGGCCGTGCCATAAACTTGGCGTAAGCCGGTCGCCCAAACAGGGCGTGATATGGACTCTGGATTTTCACCACTTCAAACGTCAATGTCTCCGACCTGGAATCATGGTCATCCCCAAAGGCCACTTCCAGAGCTATCTTACCAACGGGATACGCTGATCTGCCAGGCACTACATCGTGGAATACTGTATTAGACGGTTTGAGATTCTTATCTGTTAGTCCCATACGACGGAAGGTCTCATAGTACAGGATGTTAATGCTGCTCCCTCCATCCATGAGCACCTTGGTGAACTTGTAACCTCCCACCTGAGGCGCCACCACTAGAGCCAACTGACCCGGATTATCGACCTGGGGAGGGTGATCCTCTCTGCTCCATATGATGGGCTGTTCAGACCAACATAGATAACGGGGTATGGCCGGTTCAACAGAGTTGACCGCCCGCCTCTGAACCTTCCGGTCTCGCTTGTCCAAGCTAGTGGTGAAGACAGGGTACTGCCCGCTACTCAGCTGCTTTGGGTTGCTCTGGTAACCTGACTGTTGCTGCTGTTGGTTGTAGCCACCCTGGTTGTTCTGACTATTTTGACCATTATGTCCACCCGGATTACCATTGAATCCTGAACCGGAACTTCCTCCACCGTAACCCGGCCCGGATCCTGAGCCACCGCCAGATTCGTGATCATACCGGAAATTATTAGAATTCTTGAACTCCTGCATAATAAAGCAATCCTTCCAAAGGTGGTTTGCTGGTGCCTCCTTCGTCCCATGTTTTGGACAGGGCTGGCTTAGCAGATAGTTTAGGCGGTTTGGGTTAGGGTTAGGTGCTCCATTACGATTTTTCGGTCTACCCTTGTGTCGTTGGCCATTGTCCTGTGCGTTGGTATTAGCCACAAAGTCCATGTTACCATCCGCTTTACGCTTGCCTCCACCACCATTGCCTGCCCAGTGATGTTGCTGACCTTTGGAGCTGTTGTTCTTCTTCCCTTTCCCTGTCTTGTCATCATCAGATTCGGGATCCTTGGTACTATCAGAATCAGCATATTTCACCAAAGCGGCCATGAGGGTCCCCATGTCGGTGCAATGACACTTCATCCGTCCCAACTTCGGCTTGAGGGGCCCAAACCGGCAATTGCCCTCTAGGGTTAATACTGCGGTGTCAGCGTTGATGCGGTCTGAGGAGTGCAACACTTGTGAAACCCGGCGCACCCAATGAGTCATTGATTCTCCTTCCTCCTGGACGCATGCAGCTAAGTCCACTATCGACATAGGCTGTTTACAAGTATCCTTGAAATTGCTGATAAACCGGGCTCGTAATTGGGCCCATGAACTGATAGAATTAGCCGGCAAACTTTTTAACCAAGTACGGGCCGTTCCTTCAAGCATCATGGTGAAGTATTTCGCACACGCCGCGTCATCCACATCAAGCATCTCCATGGCCATCTCATAGCTCTCCACCCATGTCTCTGGGGGTTGATCCGCCGTGTAATTTGGTACCTTGCGCGGGCCTTTGAAATCCTTGGGCAGGCGCACGTTGCGTAAAGCGGGAATAAGGCAAGGCACCCCCAAAGAAATAGAAGTAACACCAGGTTCAGTAAAGGTGGTTGGACAAACCGGCGTGAGCTGCCGAGCCTGATGCTGTGTGGCTAACTCGGCCTCCCTACGCGCGCGGGCCCGGTCCACCACTCCCTGAGCGTTATCAGCACCACCCGCCGGGTTGTTGTCATGGGGTGCCCCACGTCGCTCATTACTCGACACTGCTGGTTCATCCATATGTCTGCTATAGCTCCGGCTTGGACGGGGGGTCGAGTGGATCCGGTCGCGGCTGTATGAGTACGATTCCTGTTGGGCCAAAGCTGTCCTCAGAAGTTCCTTGACCCGTCGCGTCTCTACTGCCTGCGGCGAGTCACCTTCAATTGGAATGGCCTCCAGCCGTGCAGCAATGGCAACAAGATTGTCCATTGGGTTGGAGTAGTGACCCGGTGGTGTTAAAGCAGCCTGAGCTATAACGGTGTTTTGACGAGGCGGGTCCATCTGACGAGGCTGAACCGGTGCACCGGTCCCAGGGGCTTCTGCCCGGTTTCCCTCCAGTGCGTTGCCGGCTCTTGGTCCTGGAGTGTTGAAAAGGTCTCTGGCTTCAAAAACCGGAGGTAAACGGGATTGGTGCTTCCTCCTCATGACTTCATGCGATGCGCTCTGGTCCAACATAAGCCGGTTGGCCTGTGCGTCTAAAGCGGCCCGCTCTGCGGCCATCCTGGCATCCTCAGCCGCCAGATCCACCTTGGCCTGGGTGATCTGTTCCTTTACCTTTGCAATCTCTGCGTTATGAGCGTCCCGATCCGGTGGATTAACCTCCACCACAAGCACAACCAACGCATCAAATAGTTCTGATAGAACCTAAGCCGGTGGGCGCACAGGGCCTCCTGCCCCGGCAGCCGTCGCCGCTGCTGAAACGGAGATCGTTGCCGCAGCCGTCGAAGAATGAAGTGCTGCTTGTGTTCCGGCCATGAATATACCAACCCGGTTGGGCAGATCAGAGGGGTCCGGAATACTGTCGCCATCGGAACAGCTCCCAATCCGGCCATCTTGTAGCTGATAAAGAGATTCGGTTTCTCCGGTCGAAGACTCGTCACCGGAACAAACAACGGTCGCACCGCGAAATTCTGATCCGTCCTCATAACTTCCTCCATGGATGACTCCCACGAAGGCACGCTTCATGGCCGGTTTAACCCGGGCGGATCGCGCCCGCTGAGCCGTCTCGACGAGGTCGGTGCAGATGTCCGGCTCAGGGCCCGGTTCACCGATCTTGCCAATGAAAACGTGAATGCTACCAAAGGGGACCCGATACCCATACTCAATTGAGCCGGCCTCGGGGCCCCAGCCTGCATCGTCGATGTAGAGCTTGCCGCGACGACTCTTAGTCATCCGGCCTACAACGTAGCCCTCAAGTCCTTCAAAGCGGCCCTCCAAGAACCGGAAACCATCGTGCGATAGCCCCACGGTGGGCGCCAACTATCGTGGTTTTGTCACGACAGATGTCCCAGAGAAAGGACTTAGTCGTGGAGCCATCGCGACGGGTTATCTTGAAGGGGTTAAAGCGGACACAGGGACGCAAGAGAGTTTATACTAGTTCGGCCCCTTCAATGAAGGTAAAAGCCTACGTCTAGTTGTGATGGAATTGATGGGGTTTCGATGACTAGGGAGCAAATAAGCTTTGCCTATGTCTCGAGGTGTTGTCTGTTGTCCTTGAACCGTCACCGGGTCGTCCCCTTATATACACGGGTGACACCTGTCGGTTCACAGAGTCCCAACACCGGTCGATACTCGTATCCGGGTTGGTCTCTCCTTATTCCTAGCTTACAATACAAGTTTATATACAAATTCCGATTTACAGCTACAAGTCTTGAACCGGCTACGGGCCTTAGGCCCTCATCTGCCTTCTTGGGCTTTATCACTTCTGGAGCTACTGATGAAGTTGATCCGGCCCAGATAGGCCGGTTTACGCCCAGTAGTAATATCCCCAACAGATGGTGATACGATACCGGGGCACTCCCCCAAGCTTGGCGGTTGCCAAGGGGAGTGCCCATACCCATGTGATTATGTCTCTCTTTTCGGGGATGGTGATGTGATATTCTTGGCGATGATGCCCCTCAGGATACGATTCTCCTCCTCGAGCTTATTGACTTGCTGCTTGAGGTCCATTATTTCCTTTCGGAGTTTTCCTATAATAGCCAAAGCTCCCTGCACCCAAGGGTGCTCCATAACTGCGGGAGAACCAGTGACACTCTTTTTCATATTCTCATAAAAAAGAAATCTAACATTGGAAGGGATAACCGAGTTTGGAATAGCCGAGCTCTGCAGTTCTCCCATTGTGAATCCAGCTCAGAAGCGGGAAGTGACTTCTTGATCCTCTTCCATGGCATCTATCCTCTTCAAATCAGCCTCCATCTCATCCTCCGTGGCTGGCCCAAAGAGGTCCACATTGCTATTTGTCATTGATCTCGGTGCCGGATGAGACACCCGGCTCTCCCTAACTGACTCTTGTGAAGACATCTTGCTCTAATCTGCAGCAGCAACAGCTCGAAACACAAACATAGGATAATTGCGTGATATGAGAGTCAAAACCCCGGGAGATTATATAATGAATTTTTACCGACCAAAATACGTGTTGTGTAAGAAAACGGAGTCCGGAAAGCGCACGAGGTGCCCACGAGGTAGGGGGCGCGCCCTCCACCCTCGTGGAGCCCTCGTGTCCTTCCCGGACTGCTTCTTATTTTTCTATTTTTCTAAATATTCCAAAACAGAGAAATATTGACTTAAAAACTGTTTTGGAGTCGGTTTACTTACCGTACCACATACCTATTCCTTTTCGGAGTCTGAAACATTCCGGAAAGTGTCCCTTATGTATTCCTCCGGGGTTACGGTTTCAATAACATTGGTTTCAACATTTATGGGATTACCTGAGATATAATGTTTGATTCTTTGACCGTTCACCACCTTTGGATTTGTGCCTTCGAAGTTGTTGATTTCTATGGCACCGGAACGACAGACCTCCTCAATAACGTAAGGACCTTCCCATTTTGAGAGAAGTTTTCCTGCAAAAAATCTTAAACGAGAGTTGTATAGCAATACATAATCACCTACATTAAACTCACGCTTTTTTAGCCTTTTATCATGCCATCTTTCAACTTTTTCTTTAAACAACTTGGCATTTTTGTAGGCTTGGGTTCTCCATTCAATGAGTGAGCTAATATCAAATAACCTCTTCTCACCGGCAAGTTTAAAATCATAATTGAGCTCTTTAATAGCCCAATATGCCTTGTGTTCTAGTACGAGAGGTAAGTGACATGCTTTTCCATAAACCATTTTATACGGAGACATACCCATAGGATTTTTATATGCAGTTCTATAGGCCCATAATGCATCATCAAGTTTCTTGGACCAATTCTTTCTAGATCTATTAACAGTATTTTGCAAAATTAATTTGAGCTCTCTATTACTCAATTCTACTTGACCACTAGACTGAGGGTGATAAGGGGATGCAATTCTATGATTAATATCATACTTAGCAAGCATTTTACAGAAAGCACCATGAATAAAATGTGAACCACCATCAGTCATTAAATATCTAGGGACTCCAAATCTTGGAAAAATAACTTCTTTAAGCATTTTAATAGAAGTGTTATGATCAGCATTACTAGTTGGAATAGCTTCTACCCACTTAGTAATGTAATCAACAACAACTAAAATATGTGTATATCCATTAGAGCAAGGAAAAGGTCACATATAGTCAAAGCCCCAAACATCAAATGGTTCAATAATGAGTGAATAGTTCATAGGCATTTCTTGATGTCTACTAATATTATCAATTCTTTGACATTCATCACAAGATAAGACAAACTTACGGGCATCCTTGAAGAGAGTAGGCCAATAAAAACCAGATTGCAATACCTTATGTGCAGTTCTATCTCCAGCATGGTGTCCTCCATAAGCTTCGGAGTGACACTTGCGTAGGATCTGTTCCTGTTCATGCTCATGTACACAACGTCTAGTAACACCATCTACTCCTTCTTGATAAAGATGTGGGTCATCCCAAAAGTAATGCCTCAAATCATATAACTTTTTATTTTGCTAGTATGTGAAACTAGGTGGTATAAACTTAGCAACAATGTAATTAGCATAACCAGCATACCATGGAGCAGTATGAGAAGCATTTATGACATTTAATTGCTCATCAGGAAAGCTATCATCAATAGGAAGTGGGTCATCAAGCACATTTTCTAACCTAGACAAGTTGTCTGCTATGGGGTTCTCAGCTCCCTTTCTATCAACAATATGTAAGTCAAATTCTTGTAGCAAGAGAACCCATCTAATAAGTCTAGGTTTAGCATCTTTCTTTTCCATAAGATATTTAATAGCAGCATGATCAGTGTGAATAGTTACTTTAGAATCAAAAATATAAGGTCTGAACTTATCACAAGCAAATACAACTGCTAAGAATTCTTTTTCAGTCGTAGCATAATTTCTTTGAGCATTGTCTAGGGTTTTACTAGCATATTGAATAACATTTAATTTCTTATCAACTCTTTGCCCAAGAACAACACCTATAGCATAATCACTAGCATCACGCATAATTTCAAAGGGTAAGTTCCAATCAGGTGGCTGAACAATAGGTGCAGAGATCAATGCTTTCTTAAGTATTTCAAATGCTTCTAAACAATCATCATCAAAGACAGATGGTATATCTTTTTGTAATAAATTAGTCGGAGGCCGAGAAATTTTTGAGAAGTCCTTAATGAACCTCCTATAAAATCCGGCATGACCAAGCAAACTTCTTATACCTTTGATGTCCTTGGGGCATGGCATCTTTTCAATAGCATCAACCTTGGCTTTATCAACTTCAATACCTCTTTCAGAAACTTTATGCCCCAAGACAATACCTTCATTAACCATAAAGTGGCACTTTTCCCAATTCAAGACATGATTAGTTTCTTCACATCTCTGCAAAACTCGATCAAGATTGCTCAAGCAATCATCAAAAGAAGATCCATAGATGGAGAAATTGTCCATGAAAACCTCACAAATCTTTTCACAAAAGTCAGAGAATATAGCCTTCATGCATCTTTGAAAGGTAGCAGGTGCATTACATAAACCAAAAGGTACGTCTATAAGCAAAAGTACCAAAAGGGCAAGTAAAAGTAGTCTTTGATTGATCCTTGGCTGACACAAGTATTTGAGAGAAACCAGAATAACCATCTAGAAAGCAAAAATGTGTATGTTTGGATAATCTTTCTAGCATTTGATCGATAAAATGTAAGGGGTAATGATCCTTTTTAGTGGCCTTATTTAATTTGCGGAAATCAATTACCATCCTATAACCTGTAATAATTCTTTGAGGAATCAATTCATCTTTATCATTAGGAATGACAGTAATACCTCCCTTCTTAGGGACACAATGGACAGGACTTACCCACTGACTATCAGCAACGAGATAGATTATACCTGCCTCAAGGAGCTCTATTATTTCCTTTCTTACCACTTCTTTCATTTTAGGATTCAGCCATCGTTGATGATCACAAACTGGTTTAGCATCTTCTTCCAAATTTATTTTATGTTGTCATAGAGTGAGACTAATGCCCTTAAGATCATCAAGAGTATACCCAATAGCAGCACGGTTCTTCTTTGGAGTTTTCAATAATCTCTCTTCCTCATGCTCTGAAAGGTTAGCACTAATAATAACAGGATATGTCTTTTTCTCATCAAGATAAGCATATTTAAGAGTATCATGCAACGGTTTAAGCTCAAACACGGGATCACCCTTGGGTGGAGGAGGATCCCCTAGGATTTGAACAGGCAAATTGTGTTTCAGAATAGGTTCATGTTTAAAGAATACTTCATCTATTTCCCTTCTTTCATTCATAAACATATCATTTTCATGGTCTAGCAAATATTGTTCTAAAGGATCACTACGAGGTACAACAATAGAAGCAAGACCAATAATTTCATCCTTACTAGGTAATTCTTCTTCACGGTGTTGTCTACTAAATTTAGAGAAATTAAATTCATGAGACATATCATCTAAACCGATAGTAACAACATCCTTTTTGCAATATATCTTAGCATTAACAGTGTTTAAGGAGGGTCTACCAAATATAATGGGACAAAAGCTATCTTGTGGGGAACCAAGAACAAGAAAATCAGCAGGATATTTAGTTTTCCCACACAAGACTTCAACATCTCCAACAATTCCCATTGGTGAAATAGTATATCTATTGGCAAGTTTAATTGTGACATCAATATCTTCTATCCCAGCAGGTGCAATATCATGCATAATTTCTTTGTATAAGGCATAAGGTATTGCACTAGCACTGGCACCCATATCACATAAACCATGATAACAATGATCTCCTATTTTAATAGAAACAACAGGCATGCGTACCACAGGTCTAGGTTTATCTTTAGCACAAGGTTTAGCAATTTTAGCAGTTTCATCACAGAAATAAATAACATGCCCATCAATATTATCAGCCAAGAGATCTTTAACAATAGCAATATCAGATTCAACTTTAATTTGCTCAGAAGGTGTAGTTTTAATATTGCTTTTACGAACCACAGTTGAAGCTTTAGCATGATCCTTTATCCTAACAGGGAAAGGTGGTTTCTCAACATAAGAAGTAGGAACAGTAGGATCATTATAAGTGATAATCTTTTCTTCAACTTTAATAGGTGCAGCTACTTTTACTTCTATGGGAGGATGATATTTAAACCACTTCTCCTTGGGGAGATCAACATAAGTAGCAAAAGATTCACAGAAAGAAGCTGCTATCTCGGAGTCAAGTCCATATTTAGTGCTAAACTTACGGAAAACATCGGTATCCATAAAAGATTTAACACAATCAAACCTAGGTGTCATACCTGACTCCTTACCTTTGTCGAGGTCCCAATCTTCAGAGTTGCATTTAATTCTTTCCAATAAATCCCATTTTAATTCAATAGTCTTTATCATAAAAGAGCCAGCACAAGAAGTATCAAGCATGGTGCGATTGCTATCAGAAAGCCGAGCATAATTTTTTTGAATAATCATTTCTCTTGAGAGCTCATGATTGGGGCATGAATATAACATTGATTTAAGCCCCCCCAAGCTTGAGCGATACTTTCTCCTTCGCGAGGCCAAAAATTATATATATAATTGCGATCACGATGAACACGATGCATAGGATAAAACTTCTGATGAAATTCCAATTTCAATCGTTTGTAATTCCATGACCCCGTATCATCACATAGCCTATACCATGTCGATGCATCTCCCTTCAAAGATAAAGGGAAGACCTTCTTCTTAACAACATCTCCGAGTACACCCACAAGCTTAAATAATCCACAAACTTCATCCACATATATTAAGTGCTCATCAGGATGCTTTGTTCCATCTCCTACAAAAGAATTAGCTAGCAGTTTTTCTATCATACCCGAAGGAATTTTGAAGCAGACATTTTCATTTTAGTAGGTTCAGTAGGTTGAGGAGCAACTCTTTGCTCTACTGGTCGGGGTGAAGATACCCCGAACAAGCCCCTTAGAGGATTACTTTCCATAGTAACAAGTGACAGTAAATTTCAGCACACTATATAAATTTTTCCTTACCAAATTCCACCTACCAAAGGCGCTTCACTCCCCGGCAACGGCACTAGAAAAGAGTCTTGATGACCCACAAGTATAGGGGATCTATCATAGTCCTTTCGATAAGTAAGAGTGTCGAACCCAACGAGGAGCAGAAGGAAATGATAAGCGGTTTCCAGCAAGGTATTCTCTGCAAGTACTGAAATAAGTGGTAACAAATAGTTTTGTGATAGGATAATTTGTAACGAGCAACAAGTAACAAAAGTAAATAAAGTGCAGCAAGGTGGCCCAATCCTTTTTGTAGCAAAGGACAAGCCTGGACAAACTCTTATATAGAGAAAAGCGCTCCCGAGGACACATGGGAATATCGTCAAGCTAGTTTTCATCACGCTCATATGATTCGCGTTCGGTAGTTTGATAATTTAGTATGTGGGTGGACCGGTGCTTGGGTACTGTCCTTACTTGGACAAGCATCCCACTTATGATTAACCTCTATTGCAAGCATACACAACTACAACAAAAGTATTAAGGTAAACCTAACCATAGCATGAAACATATGGATCCAAATCAGCCCCTTACGAAGCAGCGCATAAACTAGGGTTTAAGCTTCTATCACTCTAGCAAGCCATCATCTACTTATCACTTCCCAATGCCTTCCTCTAGGCCCAAATCATGGTGAAGTGTTATGTACTCGACGTTCACATAACACCACTAGAGGAGAGACAACATACATCTCATCAAAAAATTGAACGAATACCAAATTCACATGACTACTAATAGCAAGACTTCTCCCATGTCCTCAGGAACAAACGTAACTACTCACAAAGCATAATCATGTTCATAATCAGAGGGGTATTAATATGCATATAGGATCTGAACATATGATCTTCCACCAAATAAACCAACTAGCATCAACTACAAGGAGTAATTAACACTACTAGCAACCTACTAGCACCAATCCCGGACTTGGAGACAAGAATTGGATACAAGAGATGAACTAGGGTTTTGAGAGGAGATGGTGCTGATGAAGATGTTGATGGAGATTGCCCTCTCCTGATGAGAGGAGCATTGGTGATGACGATGGCGATGATTTACCCCTCCCGGAGGGAAGTTTCCCTGGCAGAACAGCTCTGCCGGAGCCCTAGATTGGTTCAGCCAAGGTTCCGCCTCGTGGCGGCAGAGTTTCGTCCGAGGAGATGGCTTATGAATTTTTTCTCATCGAAAGACTTCATATAGCAGAAGATGGACATCGGAGGGCCACCAGGGGGCCCACGAGGTAGGGGGCGCACCCAGGGGGTAGGGCGCGCCCCCACCCTCGTGGGCAGGGTGTGGCCCCCCAGGTGAACTTCTTGCGCTCAGTATTTTTTATATATTCTGAAAACGTCTTCTGTGAAGTTTCAGGACTTTTGGAGTTGTGCGGAATAGGTCTATAATATTTGCTCCTTTTCCAGCCCAGAATCCCAGCTGCCGGCATTCTCCCTATTTATGTAAACCTTGTAAAATAAGAGAGAATATGCATAAGTATTGTGACATAATGTGTAATAACAACCCATAATGCAATAAATATAGATATAAAAACATGATGCAAAATGGACATATCATTTCCTTAAGGAAGAGTTGTATTTGATGCAACCGAAAGGTTTTGTCAATCCAGAGAATGCTGACAAAGTGTGCAAACTCTAGCGATCCATTTATGGACTGGTGCAAGCATCTCAGAGTTGGAATCTTCGCTTTGATGAGGTGATCAAGGTGTTTGGGTTTATACAAGTTTTTGGAGAATCTTGTATTTACAAGAAACTGAGTGGGAGCTCTATAGCATTTCTAATATTATATGTGGATGACATATTGCTGATTGGAAACAATATAGAACTTTTGGAAAACGTGAAGGAATATTTTAACAAGATTTTTTCAATGAAGGACCTAGGAGAAGCTGCTTTCATATTAGGCATCAAGATCTATAGAGATAGATCGAGACACTTAATAGGACTTTCACAAAGCACATACCTTGATAAGATTTTGAAGAAGTTCAAAATGGATCGGTCCAAGAAGGGGTTATTGCCTGTTTTGCAAGGTGTGAAGTTGAGTCAGACTCAATGCCTAGTGACTACAGAGGATAGAGAAAAGATGAGTGTCATCCCCTATGCTTCTGCCATTGGCTCTATCATGTATGCGATGTTGTGCACAAGACCGAATGTCAGCCTTGCCATAACTATGGCCGAAAGGTTTCAAAGTAGTCCAGGAGTGGATCAATGGACAACGGTGAAGAATATCCTTAAGTACCTAAAAAGGACTAAGGAAATGTTTCTCGTTTATGGAGGTGATCAAGAGATCGTCGTAAAGGGTTATGTCGATGCTGTTGGAAATATGCCCTAGAGGCAATAATAAAAGCATTATTATTATATTTCCTTGTTCATGATAATTGTCTTTATTCATGCTATAATTGTGTTATCCGGAAATCGTAATACATGTGTGAATAAATAGACACCAACATGTCCCTAGTAAGCCTCTAGTTGACTAGCTCGTTGATCAACAGATAGTCATGGTTTCCTGACTATGGACATTGGATGTCATTGATAATGAGATCACATCATTAGGAGAACGATGTGATGGACAAGACCCAATCCTAAACATAGCACAAGATCGTATAGTTCGTTTGCTAGAGTTTTTCCAATGTCAAGTATCCTTTCCTTAGACCATGAGATCGTGTAACTCCCGGATACCGTAGGAGTGCTTTGGGTGTACCAAACGTCACAACGTAACTGGGTGACTATAAAGGTATACTACGGGTATCTCCGAAAGTGTCTGTTGGGTTGACACGGATCAAGACTGGGATTTGTCACTCCGTATGACGGAGAGGTATCTCTGGGCCCACTCGGTAATGCATCATCACAATGAGCTCAAAGTGACCAAGTGTCTGGTCACGGGATCATGCATTACGGTACGAGTAAAGTGACTTGCCGGTAACGAGATTGAACGAGGTATTGGGATACCGACGATCGAATCTCGGGCAAGTAACGTACCGATTGACAAAGGGAATTGTATACGGGGTTGCTTGAATCCTCGACATCGTGGTTCATCCGATGAGATCATCGAGGAGCATGTGGGAGCCAACATGGGTATCCAGATCCCACTGTTGGTTATTGACCGGAGAGCAATCTCGGTCATGTCTACATGTCTCCTGAACCCGTAGGGTCTACACACTTAAGGTTCGGTGACGCTAGGGTTGTAGGGATATGTATATGCAGTAACCCGAATGTTGTTCGGAGTCCCGTATGAGATCCCGGACGTCACGAGGAGTTTCGGAATGGTCCGGAGGTAAAGAATTATATATAGGAAGTGCTATTTTGGCCATCGGGACAAGTTTCGGGGTCACGATATTGTACCGGGACCACCGGAAGGGTCCTGGGGGTCCGCCGGGTGGGGCCACCTATCCCGGAGGGCCCCATGGGCTGAAGTGGGAAGGGATCCAGCCCAAAGTGGGCTGGGGCGCCACTTTCCCCTAGGGCCCATGCGCCTAGGGTAGGGGAAACCCTAAAGGGGAGCGCCCCCTTGCTTGGGGGGCAACCCCCCCATCCCTTGGCCGCCGCCCCCCTAGGAGATTGCATCTCCTAGGGCCGGCGCCCCCCTAGGCTCCCTATATATAGAGGGGGGGAGGGAGGGCAGCCGCACCTCATGCCCCTGGCGCCTCCCTCTCCCTCTCCAACACCTCCTCCTCCATAGAGCTTGGCGAAGCCCTGCCGGAGTACTGCAGGTCCATCACCACCACGCCATCGTGCTGCTGCTGGAGCCATCTTCCTCAACCTCTCCTTCCCCCTTGCTGGATCAAGAAGGAGGAGACATTACGCTGACCGTACGTGTGTTGAACGCGGAGGTGCCGTCTGTTCGGCGCTAGGATCTCCGGTGATTCGGATCACGTCGAGTACGACTCCCTCATCCCCGTTCTTTGAACGCTTCCGCTCGCGATCTACAAGGTACGTAGATGCATCCAATCACTCGTTGCTAGATGAACTCATAGATGGATCTTGGTGAAACCGTAGGAAATTTTTTGTTTTCTGCAACGTTCCCCAACAGTGGCATCATGAGCTAGGTCTATGCGTAGTTCTCTTTGCACGAGTAGAACACAATTTGTTGTGGGCGTAGATGTTGTCAACTTTCTTGCCACTACTAGTCTTATTTTGCTTCAGCGGTATTATGGGATGAAGCGGCCCGGACCAACCTTACACGTACGCTTACGTGAGACCGGTTCCACCGACTAACATGCACTAGTTGCATAAGGTGGCTGGCGGGTGTCTGTCTCTCCCACTTTAGTTGGAGTGGATTCGATGAAAAGGGTCCTTATGAAGGGTAAATAGAAGTTGACAAATCACGTTGTGGCTTTCACGTAGGTAAGAAAACGTTCTTGCTAGAACCCTATTGCAGCCACGTAAAACTTGCAACAACAATTAGAGGACGTCTAACTTGTTTTTGCAGCAAGTGTTTTGTGATGTGATATGGACAAAGTTGTGATGAATGATGAATGATATATATGTGATGTATGATATGTTCATGCTATTGTAATAGGAATCACGACTTGCATGTCGATGAGTATGACAACCGGCAGGAGCCATAGGAGTTGTCTTTATTTTTTGTATGACCTGCGTGTCATTGAGAAACGCCATGTAAATTACTTTACTTTATTGCTAAACGCGTTAGCCATAGTAGTAGAAGTAATAGTTGGCGAGCAACTTCATGGAGACACGATGATGGAGATCATAATGATGGAGATCATGGTGTCATGCCAGTGACAAGATGATCATGGAGCCCCAAGATGGAGATCAAAGGAGCTATATGATATTGGCCATATCATGTCACTATTATTATTTGATTGCATGTGATGTTTATCATGTTTTTGCATCTTGTTTACTTAGAACAACGGTAGTAAATAAGATGACCCCTCATAATAATTTCAAGAAAGTGTTCCCCCTAACTGTGCACCGTTGCGACAGTTCGTTGTTTTGAAGCACCACGTGATGATCGGGCGTGATAGATTCTAACGTTCACATACAACGGGTGTAAGACAGATTTACACATGCAAACACTTAGGTTGACTTGACGAGCCTAGCATGTACAGACATGGCCTCGGAACACAGAAGACCGAAAGGTCAAGCATGAGTCGTATAGAAGATACGATCAACATGAAGATGTTCACCGATGTTGACTAGTCCATCTCACGTGATGATCGGACACGGCCTAGTTAACTCGGATCATGTTATACTTAGATGACTGGAGGGATGTCTATCTAAGTGGGACTTCATTGAATAATTTGATTAGATGAACTTAATTATCATGAACTTAGTCTAAAATATTTACAATATGTCTTGTAGATCAAATGGCCAACGTAGTCCTCAACTTCAACGCATTCCTAGAGAAAACCAAGCTGAAAGACGATGGTAGCAACTACACGGACTGGGTCCAGAACCTGAGGATCATCCTCATAGCTGCCAAGAAAGATTATGTCCTACAAGCACTGCTAGGTGACGCACCTGTTCTCCCTGCAGAACAAGACGTTATGAACGCTTGGCAGACACGTACCGATGACTACTCCCTCGTTCAGTGTGGCATGCTTTACAGCTTATAGCCGGGGCTCCAAAAACGTTTTGAGAGACACAGAGCATATGAGATGTTCGAAGAGCTGAAAATGGTTTTCCAAACTCATTCCCGGGTCGAGAGATATCAAGTCTCTAACAAGTTCTTCAGCTGTAAGATGGAGGAAAACAGTTCTGTCAGTGAGCACATACTCACTATGTCTGGGTTGCATAACCGCTTGACTCAGCTGGGAGTTAATCTCCTGGATGACGCGGTCGTTGACAGAATCCTTCAGTCACTTCCACCGAGCTACAAGAGCTTTGTGATGAACTTCAATATGCAGGGGATGGAAAAGACCATTCCTGAAGTATTTGCAATGCAGAAATCAGCAGAGGTAGAAGTCAAAAAGGAACATCAAGTGTTGATGGTGAATAAAACCACTAAGTTCAAGAAAGGCAAGGGTAAGAAAAACTTCAAGAAGGACGGCAGGGGAGTTGCCACGCCCGGCAAGCAACCTGCCGGGAAGAAGCCAAAGAATGGACCCAAGCCCGAGACTGAGTGTTTTTATTGCAAGGGAAGTGGTCACTGGAAGCGGAACTGCCCCAAATACTTAGCGGACAAGAAGGTTGGCATCACGAAAGGTATATGTGATACACATGTAATTGATGTGTACCTTACCAGTACTCGTAGTAGCTCTTGGGTATTTGATACCGGTGCAGTTGCTCATATTTGTAACTCAAAGCAGGAGCTACGGAATAAGCGGAGACTGGCGAAGGACGAGGTGACGATGCGCGTCGGGAATGGTTCCAAGGTCGATGTGATCGCCGTCGGCACGCTACCTCTACATTTACCTACGGGATTAGTTTTGAACCTCAATAATTGTTATTTAGTGCCAAGTTTGAGCATGAACATTGTATCAGGATCTCGTTTAATACGAGATGGCTACTCATTTAAATGCGAGAATAATGGTTGTTCTATTTATATGAGAGATATGTTTTATGGTCATGCTCCGATGGTGAATGGTTTATTCTTAATGAATCTCGAGCGTAATGCTACACATATTCATAGTGTGAGTACCAAAAGATGTAAGATTGATAATGATAATCCCACATACTTGTGGCACTGCCGCCTTGGTCACATAGGTGTCAAACGCATGAAGAAGCTCCATGCAGATGGACTTTTAGAGTCTCTTGATTACGAATCATTAGACACGTGCGAACCATGCCTCATGGGTAAAATGACCAAGACTCCGTTCTCAGGAACAATGGAGCGAGCAACCAACTTATTGGAAATCATACATACTGATGTGTGCGGTCCAATGAGTGTTCAGGCTCGCGGTGGCTATCGTTATGTTCTCACCCTCAATGATGACTTGAGTAGATATGGGTATATCTATTTAATGAAACACAAGTCCGAGACCTTTGAAAAGTTCAAGGAATTTCAGAGTGAGGTTGAAAATCAACGTGACAGGAAAATCAAGTTCCTGCGATCAGATCATGGAGGAGAATACTTGAGTCACGAATTTGGCACACACTTAAGAAAATGTGGAATAGTTTCACAACTCACGCCGCCTGGAACACCTCAGCGTAATGGTGTGTCCGAACGTCATAATCGCACTCTATTAGATATGGTGCGATCTATGATGTCTCTTACCGATTTACCGCTATCTTTTTGGGGCTATGCTTTAGAGACTGCCGCATTCACTTTAAATAGGGCTCCGTCGAAATCCGTTGAGACGACACCGTATGAATTATGGTTTGGGAAGAAACCTAAGCTGTCGTTTCTAAAAGTTTGGGGATGCGATGCTTATGTCAAGAAACTTCAACCTGAAAAGCTCGAACCCAAATCGGAAAAATGCGTCTTCATAGGATACCCTAAAGAAACTATTGGGTATACCTTCTACCTTAGATCCGAAGGCAAGATCTTTGTTGCCAAGAATGGGTCCTTTCTAGAGAAAGAGTTTCTCTTGAAAGAAGTAAGTGGGAGGAAAGTAGAACTTGATGAAGTATTACCTCTTGAACCGGAAAATGGCGCAACTCAAGAAAATGTTCCTGAGGTGCCTGCACCGACTAGAGAGGAAATTAATGATGATGATCATGAAACTTCAGATCAAGTTGCTACTAAACTTCGTAGGTCCACAAGGACACGTTCCGCACCAGAGTGGTACGGCAACCCTGTCTTGGAAATCATGTTGTTAGACAACGGTGAACCTTCGAACTATGAAGAAGCTATGGCAGGCCTGGATTCCGACAAATGGCTAGAAGCCATGAAATCCGAGATAGGATCCATGTATGAAAACGAAGTATGGACTTTGACTGACTTGCCCATTGAGCGGCGAGCCATAGAAAATAAATGGATCTTTAAGAAGAAGACAGACGCAGATGGTAACGTGACCATCTATAAAGCTCGGCTTGTCGCTAAGGGTTATCGACAAGTTCAAGGGGTTGACTACGATGAGACTTTCTCACCGGTAGCGAAGCTAAAGTCCGTCCGAATCATGTTAGCAAATGCCGCATTCTATGATTATGAGATATGGCAAATGGACGTCAAAACGGCATTCCTTAATGGTTACCTTAAGGAAGAATTGTATATGATGCAGCCGGAAGGTTTTGTCGATCCTAAGAATGCTAACAAGGTGTGCAAGCTCCAACGCTCGATTTATGGGCTGGTGCAAGCATCTCGGAGTTGGAACATTCGCTTTGATGAGATGATCAAAGCGTTTGGGTTTACGCAGACTTATGGAGAAGCCTGCGTTTACAAGAAAGTGAGTGGGAGCTCTGTAGCATTTCTCATATTATATGTAGATGACATACTTTTGATGGGAAATGATATAGAACTCTTGGACAGCATTAAGGCCTACTTGAATAAGAGTTTTTCAATGAAGGACCTTGGAGAAGCTGCATATATATTAGGCATCAAGATCTATAGAGATAGATCAAGACGCCTCATAGGTCTTTCACAAAGCACATACCTTGATAAGATATTGAAGAAGTTCAATATGGATCAGTCTAAGAAGGGGTTCTTGCCTGTGTTGCAAGGTGTGAAATTGAGCTCAGCTCAATGTCCGACCACGGCAGAAGATATAGAAGAGATGAGCGTCATCCCCTATGCCTGAGCCATAGGTTCTATTATGTATGCCATGCTGTGTACCAGACCTAATGTAAACCTTGCCGTAAGTTTGGTAGGTAGGTACCAAAGTAATCCCGGCAAGGAACACTGGACAACGGTCAAGAATATCCTGAAGTACCTGAAAAGGACTAAGGAAATGTTTCTCGTTTATGGAGGTGATGAAGAGCTCGTCATAAAGGGTTACATCGACGCTAGCTTCGACACAGATCTGGATGACTCAAAGTCACAAACCGGATACGTGTATATTTTGAATGGTGGGGCATTAAGCTGGTGCAGTTGCAAGCAGAGCGTCGTGGCGGGATCTACATGTGAAGCGGAGTACATGGCAGCCTCGGAGGCAGCACATGAAGCAATTTTGGTGAAGGAGTTCATCACCGACCTAGGAGTCATACCCAATGCGTCGGGGCCAATCAAACTCTTCTGTGACAACACTGGAGCTATTGCACTTGCCAAGGAGCCCAGGTTTCACAAGAAGACCAGGCACATCAAGCGTCGCTTCAACTCCATTCGTGAAAATGTTCAAGATGGAGACATAGATATTTGTAAAGTACATACGGACCTGAATGTAGCAGATCCGTTGACTAAACCTCTCCCTAGAGCAAAACATGATCAACACTAGAATTCCATGGGTGTTCGATTCATCACAATGTAACTAGATTATTGACTCTAGTGCAAGTGGGAGATTGTTGGAAATATGCCCTAGAGGCAATAATAAAAGCATTATTATTATATTTCCTTGTTCATGATAATTGTCTTTATTCATGCTATAATTGTGTTATCCGGAAATTGTAATACATGTGTGAATAAATAGACACCAACATGTCCCTAGTAAGCCTCTAGTTGACTAGCTCGTTGATCAACAGATAGTCATGGTTTCCTGACTATGGACATTGGATGTCCTTGATAACGAGATCACATCATTAGGAGAATGATGTGATGGGCAAGACCCAATCCTAAACATAGCACAAGATCGTATAGTTCGTTTACTAAAGTTTTTCCAATGTCCAGTATCCTTTCCTTAGACCATGAGATCTTGTAACTCCCGGATACCGTAGGAGTGCTTTGGGTGTACCAAATGTCACAACGTAACTGGGTGACTATAAAGGTATACTATGGGTATCTCCAAAAGTGTCTGTTGGGTTGACACGGATCAAGACTGGGATTTGTCACTCCGTATGACGGAGAGGTATCTCTGGGCCCACTCGGTAATGCATCATCACAATGAGCTCAAAGTGACCAAGTGTCTGGTCACGGGATCATGCATTATGGTACAAGTAAAGTGACTTGCCGGTAACGAGATTGAACGAGGTATTGGGATACCGACGATCGAATCTCGGGCAAGTAACGTACCGATTGACAAAGGGAATTGTATACGGGGTTTCTTGAATCCTCGACATCGTGGTTCATCCGATGAGATCATCGAGGAGCATGTGGGAGCCAACATGGGTATCCAGATCCCGCTGTTGGTTATTGACCGGAGAGCAATCTCGGTCATGTCTACATGTCTCCCGAACCCGTAGGGTCTACACACTTAAGGTTCGGTGACGCTAGGGTTGTAGGGATATGTATATGAAGTAACCCGAATGTTGTTCGGAGTCCCGGATGAGATCCCGGACGTCACGAGGAGTTTCGGAATGGTCCGGAGGTAAAGAATTATATATAGGAAGTGCTATTTCGGCCATCGGGACAAGTTTCGGGGTCACCGGTATTGTACCGGGACCACCGGAAGGGTCCCGGGGGTCCACTAGGTGGGGACACCTATCCCGGAGGGTCCCATGGGCTGAAGTGGGAAGGGATCCAGCCCAAAGTGGGCTGGGGCACCACTTTCCCCTAGGGCCCATGCGCCTAGGGTAGGGGAAACCCTAAAGGGGGGCGCCCCCTTGCTTGGGGGGCAAGCCCCCCACCCCTTGGCCGCCGCCCCCCTAGGAGATTGCATCTCCTAGGGCCGGCACCCCCCTAGGCTCCCTATATATGGAGGGGGGGAGGGAGGGCAGCCGCACCTCATGCCCCTGGCGCCTCCCTCTCCCTCTCCAACACCTCCTCCTCCTCCATAGAGCTTGGCGAAGCCCTGCCGGAGTACTGCAGCTCCATCACCACCACGCCGTCGTGCTACTGCTGGAGCCATCTTCCTCAACCACTCCTTCCCCCTTGCTGGATCAAGAAGGAGGAGACGTTACACTGACTGTACGTGTGTTGAATGCGGAGGTGCCGTCCGTTCGGCGCTAGGATCTCCGGTGATTCGGATCACGTCGAGTACGACTCCCTCATCCCCGTTCTTTGAACACTTCCACTCGCGATCTACAAGGTACGTAGATGCATCCAATCACTCGTTGCTAGATGAACTCATAGATGGATCTTGGTGAAACCGTAGGAAATTTTTTGTTTTCTGCAACGTTCCCCAACAGATGCAAGCTTTGACACTGATCCAGATGACTCTAAGTCTCAAACCGGATACATATATGTTTTGAACAGTGGAGCTGTAAAGCTGGGGCAGTTCCAAGCAGAGCATGGTTGTTGATTCTACATGTGAAGTGAAGTGCATAGCTACCTCGGAGGCAGTGAAGGAAGGTGTCTAGATGAAGCAGTTCATGACAGATCTTGGAGTTGTGTCCAGTGCACCAGACCCAATGACTATGTTTTGTGACAATACTAGTGCCATTGCTCTAGCCAAGGAACCAAGGTTTCACAAGAGGACCAGACACATAAAGTGACGCTTCAATTCTATCCGTGCTTACGTCAAGGAGGAAGACATAAACATTTGCAAGATACATACGGATCTGAATGTTGTAGATCCGTTGACTAAACCTCTTCCACGAGCAAACATGATCTGTAACATCCCAAATTTTCAATTTGGAATGTTATACATAGGTCATTCATGCATATCATACTTTGTTGCATTTCATTTCGCGATCCTCGAAATTCGAAGCAACTCAAGGACCCTCGGAGATAGTTGGGGATTTCACCGTTTTCATATTTGAATTTTATCAAATATCGAAACGAGGATCATTGGTTTTATTATTTTTCTCTCCAAAATATTTTCATACTAAAAGATATGAGAGGAGATAATATGACTTCTCCAAAATAAATGAAATATTGGAGGAAAAATATTAAAATCAAATATTTGATTTTATTCGGATTTTATTTGCATAGAAAAAAATACGCGTTTTTCAAAATTGCATTTTAGGTCCAAATAAATGTTCACCTTGTCCGGCATATTTTTAGAGGACGGGGAAAATTTATTTCGGGATTTTGGGAGTCCATTTAGTATTTATTTTCTTTCTTTTTTTGCACGATGGAATTATTAAAAAAAGTCAACTGACCTACGGGCCGTGTCCGGCCCGGAATCCCCAGGCCAGGCCGCCTTATAAGCTGCCTGAGCCCCCCGAGCCGCAGCCCACCACGCCGCCAGCCCGCCCGCGCCTCCCAAACCCTAGCCGCGCCAGCCGCCGCCGCCGTTTTTTTCCTCGTCGATTTTTTTTTCTGGTAAACCCTAGATCTAGATCCGGTTTTTTTAAAAAAATCGGTTTATTTCTTTAGATCCGGTTTTTTTGGTTTAGTTATTTAGCGGACGTTCGTTTTAACGAACGGTTTTTGCCCGCTAGTCACAGACAACGAACATTCGTTCGTTAGCCTGTTCGTCAGTTTTTCTTTTTCTCAGGTTTTTCGCGATTATTTTCGATCACGATTTCTGATCCAATTTTCGTTTTAGTTTATCTTTTCGCTCGTTTATCGGAATCAGGTGATTCAAGCACCTAGATCTTCGTCTCGAAACCCTCTTTCCGTTTAACCATCTTGAACAAGATTTTGGTACTGTAAAATTTGACTTTAGTTCAGATTAGTAATTGAATCTTGTTTCTTTCGCAGTTTGAGTTTTGTTGCTCCGTTTGATTTGATTCTTTTTGCAAACCGGATTTCTTAAGTTGAACTTTATGGTTAGATCTTCTTAGTTGAGTTTTACCCATGCATCTTTGCTTGATTGCTTATGTATGCTATTGTTTGTTTGCGATAGAACACCCGGAGTGCGAAGCGTGCTACTACGAGTCCCTTGGTTTTGTGGATCATTAGCAAGGCAAGTAACACATTGATCATACTCTTTTCATACCCAGTTTTTATGCATTAGTTTCAATCCTCAAACATTGCATGATTAGGAAGTGATTAACTTGTGGGTATTGGGAAGTAGATGATGAGGTAGAACCTAATACATGTTTTATTATCAAACCCTCGGGAGTTACTTCTACGTTATGCCTTTATTGCTATGCTATGCTCATAGACGTGGATTGGGTTCGAGTGTATCCATGACAGATGTGAGATTGTTAATTAATGGTTCAACTTAAGGTGGCAACTTTAATACACATCTGGGTGGATTGCTTGTTTGGGCACGTGGAGAATCCAGTGTTGTCCTAGGATATCCCGGAGTACCCGTGTGATCATCCTACGGTCCACTACCTAGGCTCAAAGGGATCATAAGACTATTCATGCTAGAAACTTCCGTGTGCAACCACAAGCCATTATGGGCTCTGGCATAGTATGAGTAGGTTGTGTGACCTCTTTCAGTGGTGGGCTAGCAGATGTAGAGGGAATGTAGGTGTAACTGTCCACCCAGAGTAAAGAGTTAATGCTTCTGAAAGACTGTGTCTCGGTCATCCGTTTCTCAAACACCATGTAGTGCGAGAAATCCAACGGGGGAGATCGAGTCTTGTGGGGAAAAGTGCGCAAACCTCTACAAAGTGTACAATCTAATCATGGTTAGCCGTGTCCCCGGTAATTATGGACATCTTGAGTATCTAGTATTTGGATTATCATATTGTATCTCATTACCCTAATTTAATTGGATGGGTTAATGAATTACTTTAATTGTGATTGAGTTGGGGGAACCTTCTCAATGATGTTTCAACTACCATGATAGTTAAAATAAAACTTATTCCTTTGTTGTAGGAAAAAAATGGCTTTTCGCAAAAACATATTAACCATACAACCTCCACCAGCCATGTTGCATATAGAGTTAGCATTATTATGTTCATTGATCTACTGTGTTACATTGCCAGCATATTCCATGTGTTGACCCATTTTTCGGACTGCAACGTATCATGTTGCAGACTTTTCAGACGAGGAGTAAGGTTCACTAGGTCGTTGCCGTGTAGCTCAGCTATGCTGTTGGATTTGATGGACTCACTTTTTCTTCCAAGCCTTCCGCTGTTATCGTATTAGATGGCCTTATGCCATATTATTGTAATAAGTTCTCCTTTGGAGACATTCGATGTAATAAGTCTGTGATTGCTACTCTATCATAAATCCTTCGAGTACTGTGTGTGTCAGCATTACCGATCCAGGGATGACACTGAAGCACATAGACTTGACCGTTTGACGTCGGGTCGCTATAAGATGGTATTAGAGCACACGCTGAGTGTAGGACACGACCACTAAGCTAAGCCCTACATCACTACTCTCTTCTCATTTCCGACTCCTCTCCATTTTCTACTCTTTAGGATGGCGGACGCAAGGAACAAGTTTGCACAACCGGATAAAGAAGCACCTTTTGGACGACACTTGAAGGAAGCCACTAAACACTTGAACATCGGAATACCAAGCTTCACAGGGACTTACAACGCCACTTTACCAAAAGAGGAGCGATGGATGATTCGAGTTCAAGTTCCAGGAAGGACATTCACGCTAGTCACTGAGCCCATAGAGTTTTCCTTCGATGCACCAACCTGGAGTTTAGGAAAGAGTATGGCAGCCCACATCACCATGGGACGCATTGGAGAAGTCTACAAGAAGGATCTTAAGGATACTATCTACCAGATTTGTGGGCGCCGAGATGAGCAATGGGAGATGATCAACACCAGGAAGGATAGATCCATTGCAGCTTTCATCCAGGAGTTAAACCAGCACATTCGATGCCAGGAGAACCAGATGTGCGTAGGCATGATAGATCTGAAGAAGGCAATGACAAGGATCTCTGAGCTTGAAGAAGAACTCAAGTCTACACGCGATGGATACGAGGAGGAGATGACGATACTAGTGGAGATGAATGGCGATCTAACAAAGAAGCTAGGAGCATTCATGGGAGACCCCGCGCTAGGAGGAGAAGACGATGAACCCAAGGAGATTCATTCTGAAGACTACATCCTCATCGACGACATCGACTCGGACCCCGACGATAGTGATGATGACTATGTTGATGAAGCTGGCACAGATATCATGGAGTCTTCTACCGATCAACTTTTCTAGACGACCACCATATCAGTAGTAGAATTCCACCATGTATATAGTATAGTCAGAGCCCTTTTGTAACGATAGTTCTAGACCGATTGTATGCCTTGCTTGATTGATTGAGTGATATGATTGTGTTTGTCTCATGTGCATATGGGTAGTGTTTTCTCACTAGACCTCATTCTATTCTATTTCTCTTCCCTCTAAACCCTCAGATGCCTCCGAGACGTGACCCCGGACTTACCTTTCCACCGGAGCTCACTCAGTTGATCCAGCAGCAGAATACCTTGATGCAGTTGTTAGTTCAGAATCAGGGCAACCACAACAACAACAACCCACCGCCACCACCACCAGTTGAAAACTTAGCCCATTTTCTGAGGCTGCAGCCGCCGGTGTTTTCCAGCAGCACCGAGCCGATAGTGGCAGATGATTGGCTCCACAGGATTGGAAGGCAGTTAACCACTGCAGGATGCACGGATGCTGAGAAGGTGCGTTTTGCCGCACATCAGTTGGATGGACCAGCAGCCTCATGGTGGGAGAATTACACTGTCACCTATCCTATAGCCATTGTTACATGGGACCAGTTTCAGCAGGCTTTTCGCATAGGCCATGTATCAACAGGAGCTATGAGCATGAAGAAGCGTGAGTTTCGCAACTTACGCCAAGGGAACCGTACTATGGGGCAGTACATGGATGAATTTAGTAAGCTATCTCGTTATGCCCCTGATGATGTGGCCACCGATGCCACAAAATAGGAGAAGTTTATGGAAGGGCTGAATGATGAGATGAGCATGCAATTGATGGTGGCAACATTCAACAACTACCAGGAGTTGGTAGACAAGGCTCTTATGATTGAAGGGAAGCAGCAGCAGATTGAGAGTCGCAAAAGGAAGTATGGACAAGGGAGGTACAACTCAGGAGCTCAGCAAAAGCCTCATTTAACCCCGAACTCGGGAGGACTTGTCCATAACCATGGAGGTTACACCCACAATGGAGGGAGTTCTCACAACCATAGTGGCCCCAAGAATGGAAACGGGAACAGAGCAGGTAGTAATCAGAACCGCACTAACCCAGCCACACCCGCCAAAAAGGACCTAAGTCACATTACTTGTTTCAAGTGCGGGAAGACAGGACACTTTGCCACTGAGTGCCCTGAAGCGAAGAATGGGAATGACAATGGAAGCACTGGGAAGAAGCCCAACCCTTTCAACAGGGGACAAGTGAACCACATGAACATGGAGGAGGTTGAGGAGCAGCCTGATGCCGTTATCGGTAAGTTTTTGGTTAAGTCATTTACTGCAATCGTTCTTTTTGACACTGGTGCATCGCATTCATACATATCAAGGGGATTCGTGGATAAGTATAAACTGCCCACTAAAGTACTTAGGACACCTATGCTAGTAACCTCACCCGGAGCTGAGTATATGGCAAGTAGTGGATGTTTTCAGATGCCACTAACCATTGGAAGCCATGTTTTCCCCTCAGACCTGATAATTTTGGAGTCACAAGGACTGGATGTGATACTAGGAATGGATTGGCTATCGATGTATGGGGGAAACATTGATTGCGCGAGTAAGTCGATATTGCTCACCACCCCAGAGGGAAAAAGGATCAAGTATGTATCTAGGCATGTGCCTAGGAGGAGCCAAGTAAATATCCTCACAGGAGTTGTTCGGGAGGAAGTGCCTGTAGTAAAGAATTATCCATATGTTTTTCCAGAGGAGTTACCAGGCATGCCACCAGATCGAGACATCGAGTTTTTGATAGAGCTATTGCCAGGCACCGGGCCAATATCTAAGAGACCCTACCGGATGCCCGCAAATGATCTAGAAGAGATCAAGAAGCAGATTAAGGAGTTGTTGGAGAAAGGTTACATTCGACGGAGTTCATCACCATGGGGAGCCCCAGTGCTATTGGTTGAGAAGAAGGATAAATCTCTAAGAATGGTTGTTGATTATCATGCGTTGAATGAAGTGACGATTAAGAACAAATACCCCCTGCCGACGATCAATGATTTATTCGACCAGTTGACAGGAGCTAAAGTGTTTTCGAAGATTGATCTACGATCAGGATATCACCAGCTGAAGATCCAAGAGAAGGATATACCTAAGACATCTTTCACCACAAGGTACGGGTTGTATGAGTATACAGTCATGTCTTTTGGATTGACTAACGCCCCTGCCTATTTCATGAGTATGATGAACAAGGTGTTCATGGAGTTCTTGGATAAGTTCATTGTGGTGTTCATTGATGACATCTTGGTATACTCGAAGAGTGAAGAGGAGCACAAGGAACATCTGCGTATGGTTCTAGAGAAGCTCAGAGAACATCAGTTGTATGCCAAGTTCAACAAATGTGAGTTTTGGTTGAAGGAAGTTGGATTTCTTGGACATGTTATATCAGGAGAGGGTATAGCAGTAGATCTCACCAAGGTTCAGTTAGTCACTGAGTGGTTGGCACCCACCTCAGTTGGAGAGATCCGCAGTTTTCTTGGACTCGCGTGATATTATCGGAGATTTATTGAAAATTTCTCTAAGATTGCAAAGCCTATGACGACATTGTTGAAGAAGGACACTAAGTTCCATTGGACAAATGAATGTGAAGCAAGTTTCCAGGAGTTGAAGAAGCGTTTGACTACAGCCAAGTGCTGATTTTGCCGGATATACGCAAGGACTTCCAAGTGTATTGCGATGCTTCACGCTTAGGACTTGGAGGAGTACTGATGCAAGATGGAAGAGTTGTTTCGTATGCCTCACGACAACTGAAATCGCATGAGTTAAATTATGCCACACATGATTTGGAGTTAGCAGCCGTAGTGCATGCACTCAAGACATGGAGACATTTTCTCATTGGAAACCGTTGCGACGTATACACGGATCACAAGAGTTGAAGTACATCTTCACACAGAAGTAGCTTAACCTCAGGCAGAGGAGATGGTTGGAACTCATAAAGGATTATGATATGAAGCTGCATTATCATCCAGGAAAGGCCAATGTCGTAGCAGATGCTTTGAGCCATAAGAGTTATGTTAACACCCTCGTACGCGAAGAGATGACAAAGGAGTTAGCCGAGGATCTCAGGGAACTTCGATTAGAGATAGTTCCTATAGGATTTTTGGCAACATTGGAAGTTCAGTCAACACTATTGGAAAAGATTCGAGAAGCATAGAAGGATGACAAAGAGATCGGTGAGATAAAAGAGAAGATGAGTGAAGGCAAAGCCAAAGGTTTTTGTGAGGATGAGCATGACACCCTGTGGTTTGAGGACCATATATATGTGCCCTATAATGCATAGATCAGAAAGTTGATACTACAGGAAGCTCATGACTCACCATACTCGATACACCCCAGAAACACCAAGATGTATTTGGATTTGAAGGAGCATTTCTGGTGGACTGGTATGAAGAAGGATATTGCCGAGTATGTAGCCGTATGCGATGTATGTCGGAGAGTGAAGGCAGAACATCAGAAGCCAGCAGGATTGCTACAACCTATGCCGATACCCGAATGGAAGTGGGATAAACTTGGCATGGACTTTATCACCGGATTTCCCAGGACTAAATCAGGATATGATTCTATATGGGTAGTGGTTGATCGCTTGACCAAAGTGGCTCACTTTATCCCAGTGAAAACCACGTATACAAGTGAGAAGTTGGCCAAGATATACATGACCAGGATCATATGTCTGCATGGAGTTCCAAGGACCATCGTATCAGATAGAGGAGAGCAGTTTAGTTCAAAATTTTGGCATCAGTTGCACCAGACCTTGGGCACTAGACTGGATTTCAGCACAACATTTCATCCGTAGATGGATGGATAGACTGAGAGAGTCAATCGGATTCTGGAGGACATGTTGAGAGCTTGTGCACTAGACTACGGGTCTAGTTGGGATGACAACTTGCCCTACGTAGAGTTCTCGTACAACAACAGCTACCAGGCCAGTTTGAAGATGGCACCGTTTGAAGCCTTGTATGGGAGAAGATGCCGAACACCGTTGATGTGGGATGAAGTTGGAGACCGGCAGTTGTTTGGACCAGATTTGATTAAGGAATCCGAAGAGAAAGTTAAATTGATTCGAGATAGACTGAAGGTAGCTCAGTCAAGGTAGAAGAGTTATGCAGATTCAAAATGCAAGGAGGTAGTCTATGAAATCAGAGACAAAACATATCTGTGAGTTTCACCTTTGCGAGGTGTTAAACATTTTGGAGTTAAGGGAAAGTTAGCCCCGAGATTTGTGGGACCATACCGTGTTTTGGAACGCATGGGAGAGGTTGCCTACAAGTTGGAGTTACCCGAAGGACTGTCAGGCGTTCATGATGTGTATCACGTTTCCCAGTTGAAGAAGTGTAATGCTGAGATGGCCGATATACCACTAAGAGATACAATACCCCTGGAAGCAATTCCGTTGGACAGTGATCTGACCTATGAAGAGAAACTAGTCAAAATTCTTGAGTTTGCCAGCCAAGTCACTCGTAGTAAGGTTATCAAGTTTTGCAAAGTTCAGTGGAGCCACCATACCGAGGATGAAGCCACCTGGGAACGAGAGGATGATCTTCGCAAAGACCACCCACACCTATTTTCTAGCCAACCCAAATCTCGAGGGCGAGATTCATCTTAAGGGGGTAGGTTTGTAACATCCCAAATTTTCAATTTGGAATGTTATACATAGGTCATTCATACATATCATGTTTTGTTGCATTTTGTTTCACGATCTTCAAAATTCTAAGCAACTCAAGGACCCTCAGAGAGAGTTGGGGATTTCACCGTTTTCATATTTGAATTTTATCAAATATCGAAACGAGGATCATTGGTTTTATTATTTTTCTCTCCAAAATATTTTCATACTAAAAGATATGAGAGGCGATAATATGACTTCTCCAAAATAAATGAAATATTGGAGGAAAATATTAAAATCAAATATTTGATTTTATTCAGATTTTATTTGCATAGGAAAATACGCGTTTTTAAAATTTGCATTTTAGGCCCAAATAAATGCTCACCTTGTCTGGCATATTTTTAGAGGATGGGGAAAATTTATTTCGAGATTTTTGGAGTCCGTTTAGTATTTCTATTCTTTTTTTCTGCACGACGGATTTAAAAAAAAAAGTCAACCGACCTACGGGCCGTGTCCGGCCCGAACTCCCCAAGCCAGGCCGCCTTATAAGCCGCCTGAGCCGCCCCGAGCCGCAGCCCAACCCGCCGCCAGCCCGCCCGCGCCTCCCAAACCCTAGCCGCGCATCGCGCTAGCCGCCACCGCAGTGCCGCCTCACCGCACCAGCCGCTGCCGACTTTGCCGAAGCCGCCGCTGTTTTTTTTCCTCATCGGTTTTTTCTGGTAAACCCTTGATCTAGATCCGGTTTTTCTAAAATTTTCGATTTATTTCTTTAGATCGTTTTTTTTCAGTTTAGTTATTTAGCGGACATTCGTCCGTACGTTCATTTTAACGAACGATTTTCGCCCGTTAGTCACAGAAAACGAACGTTCGTTCATTAGCCTGTACGTCAGTTTTTCTTTTTCTCGGGTTTTTCACGATTATTTTTTATCACGATTTCTGATCTGATTTTCATTTTAGTTTACCTTTTTGCTCGTTTATCGGAATCAGGCGATTCAAGCGCCTAGATCTTCGTCTTGAAACCCTCTTTCCGTTTAACCAACTTGAACAAGATTTTGGTATTGTAAAATTTGACTTTAGTTCAGATTAGTAATCGGATCTTATTTCTTTCGCAGTTTGAGTTTCGTTGCTCCGTTTGATTTGATTCTTTTTGCAAACCGGAGTTCTTAAGTTGAACTTTCTGGTTAGATCTTCTTAGTTGAGTTTTACCCGTGAATCTTTGCTTGATTGCTTATGTATGCTATTGTTTGTTTGCGATAGAACACCCGAAGTGCGAAGCGTGCTACTACGAGTCCCTAGGTTTTGCGGATCATCAGTAAGGCAAGTAACACATTGATCATACTTTTTTCATACCCAGTGTTTATGCATTAGTTCAAACTCTCAAACATTGAATGATTAGGAAGTGATTAACTTGTGGGTATTGGGAAGTAGATGATGAGGTAGAACCTAATACCTATTTTATTATCAAACCCTCGGGAGTTACTTCTACGTTATGCCTTTATTGCTATGCTATGCTCGTAGACGTGGATTGGGTTCGAGTGTATCCATGACAGATGTGAGATTGTTAATTAATGGTTCAACTTAAGGTGGAAACTTTAATACACATCTGGGTCAATTGCTTGTTTGGGCACATGGGGAATCCAGTGTTGTCCTAGGATATCCCGGAGTATCCATGTGATCATCGTACGGTCCGCCACCCAGGCTCAAAGGGATCATAAGACTATTCCTGCTAGAAACTTCCATGTGTAGCCACAAGCCATTATGGGCTCTAGCATAGTATGAGTAGGTTGTGTGACCTCTTTCAGTGGTGGGCTAGCAGATGTAGAGGGAATGTAGGTGTAACTGTCCACCCAGAGTAAAGAGTTAATGCTTCTGATAGACCGTGTCTCGGTCATCCGTTTCTCAAACACCATGTAGTGCGAGAAATCCAACGAGGGAGATCGAGTCTTGTGGGGAAAAGTGCGCAAACCTCTGCAGAGTGTACAATCTAATCATGGTTAGTCGTGTCCCCGGTAATTATGGACATATTGAGTATCTAGTATTTGGATTATCATATTGTATCTCATCACCCTAATTTAATTGGATGGGTTAACGAATTACTTTAATTGGGATTGAGTTGGAGGAACCTTCTCAATGATGTTTCAACTACCATGATAGTTAAAATAAAACTTATTCCTTTGTTGTAGGGAAAAATTGGCTTCTGGCAAAAACATATTAACCATACAGCCTTCACCAGCTATATTGCATATAGAGTTAGCATTATTATGTTCATTGCTCTACTGTGTTACATTGCCAGCATATTCCATGTGCTGACCCGTTTTTCGGGCTGCAACATATCATGTTGCATACTTTTCGGACGAGGAGTAAGGTTCGCTAGGTCGTTGCCGTGCAGCTCAGCTATGCCGTTGGAGTTGATGGACTCACTTTTTCTTCCAAGCCTTCCGCTATTATCGTATTAGATGGCCTTAAGCCATATTATTGTAATAAGTTCTCCTTTGGAGACATTCGATGTAATAAGTGTGTGATTGCTACTCTCTTATAAATCCTTCGAGTACTGTGTGTGTCAGCATTACCAATCCAGGGATGACACTGAAGCACAGAGACTTGACCGTTTGAGGTTGGGTCGCTACATGATCAACACCAGAACTCTATGGGTGTTAGATTTATTACCATGTAATGCTAGATTATTAACTCTAGTGCAAGTGGGAGACTATTGGAAATGCCCTAGAGGCAATAATAAAGTTTTATTATTATATTTCCTTGTTCATGATAATCGTTTATTATCCATGCTATAATTGTATTTACCGGAAACTCAAATGCATGTGTGGATACATAGGCAACAACATGTCCCTAGTAAGCCTCTACCGGACTAGCTCGTTGACCAAACATGGCTATGGTTTCCTAGCCATGGACATGAGTTGTCATTTGATAACGGGATCACATCATTAGGAGAATGATGTGATGGACAAGACCCAAACTATAAACAACCCTACAACCAAATAACAAAGAGTCTCTTGTGTCCCCAACACACCCAGTACAATGGTAAATTGTATAGGTGCACTAGTTTGGCGAAGAGATGGTGATACAAGCGTAATATGGATAGTAGATATAGGTTTTTGTAATCTTAAAATATAAAAACAGCAAGGTAACTAGTAGCAAAAGTGAGCGAAAACGGTATTGCAATGCTTGGAAACAAGGCCTAGGGTTCATACTTTCACTAGTGCAAGTTCTCTCAACAATGATAACATAACTAGATCACATAATAATCCCTTAACGTGCAACAAAAGTCACTCCAAAGTTCCTATCGCGGAGAACATAATATGAAATTGCTTGTAGGGTACGAAACCACCTCAAAGTTATTCTTTCCGATCAATCCATTGAGCTATTTCTATAAGTGTCACAAACAGCCCTAGAGTTCGTAGTAAAATAACACCATATGACACACATCAATCAACCCTAATGTCACCTAGATACTACAATGTCACCACAAGTATTCGTGGGTCAATTATACGATATGCATCAAACAACTTCAGATTCATAATATTCGATCCAACATAAAGAACCTCAAAGAGTGCCCCAAGATTCCTACCGGAGAAACAAGGACGAAAACATGCATCAACCCCTATGCATAGATTACCCCAATGTCACCTCAGGAATTCTCAAGTTGAGTGTCAAAACATACATCAAGTGAATCAATAGAATACCCCATTGTCACCACGGGTATCCCATGCAAGACATACATCAAGTGTTCTCAAATCCATAATAGTATTCATTCCGATAATAGTGAAACCTCAAAGGTAAAACTCAATTCATCACAAGAAGATAGAGGGGGAGAAACACCATATGATTCAACTATAGTAACAAAGCTCGCGGTACATCAAGATCGTGCCATATCAAGAACGAGAGAGAGAGAGAGAGATCAAACACATAGCTACTGGTACATACCCTCAACGTCGAGGGTGAACTACTCCCTCCTCGTCATGGAGAGCGTCGGGATGATGATGGCCTCCGGTGATGGTTTCCCCCTCCGGCAGGGTGTTGGAATGGGCTCCCGATTGGTTTTTTTATGGTTACAGAGGCTTGCGGCGGCGGAACTCTCGATCTAGGTTTATTTCTGGGGGTTTCTGGATTTATATGATTTTTTGGCATCGATTTCACGCCAGGGGGGTCCACGAGTCAGCGACAAGGCAGGGGGGCGTGCCCTCCACCCTTGTCGTTGACTCGGGACTCTTCTGTCCCAACTCTTGTGCTTCGGGGGCTTCTTCTGGTCCATAAAAAAACACTATAAAGTTTTAGCTCGTTTGGATTCCGTTTGGTATTCCTTTTCTTTTAACTAAAAAACAAGAAAAAACAAAAACTGGCACTGGGCTCTAGGTTAATAGGTTAGTCCCCAAAATAATATAAATGCATATAAAACATCCAAGATGGATAATATAATAGAATGGAACAACAAAAAATTATAGATATGTTGGAGACGTATCACCGTCCATTCGACACTTGGATCGGAGTTCGCTGGACGGATCGTGATTGGATCGCGAAGATGTTCGACTACATCAACCACGTTTCTTAACGCTTCTGCTTAGCGATCTACAAGGGTATGCAGATGCAATCTCTCCTCTCGTAGATGGTCATCTCCTAGATTGATCTTGGTGAGCATGGGATTTTTTTTGTTTCCCATGCAATGTTCCCCAACAAGCTTCACAATCACCGTCACCATGTCGTCGTGTTGCCAGAACTCATCCACTACCTCGCCGTCTTGCTGGATTAAGAAGGAGGAGGACATCACCGAGCTGAATGTGTGCTGAACGCAGAGGTGTCGTACGTTTGGTACACAGTCGGTTGGAGCGCGAAGAAGTTTGACTACATCAACCACGTTAACAATCGCTCCCGCTTATGGTCTACGAGGGTACGTAGACACACTCTTCCTTCTCGTTGCTATGCATCTCCATGGATAGATCTTGCGTGTGCGTAGAATTGTTTTTGTTTTCCATGCAACGTTTCCCAACAGTGGCATCAGAGCTAGGTCTATGCGTAGATGATATGCGTGAGTAGAACACAAAGAGTTGTGGGCGATGTTAGTCATATTGCTTACCACCAACATCTTATTTTGATTCAGTGGTATTGTAAGATGAAGCGGCCCGGGCCAACCTTACATGTACATGCACATGAGACCGGTTCCACCGGCTGACACGCAACTAGTTTTGCATAAAAGGTGGCTGGCGGGTGCTTGTTTCTCCTACTTTAGTTGAATCAAATTTGACTATGGCCAATCCTTGAAGAAGGTTAAAACATCAAACTTGATGAATCATCGTTGTGGTTTTCATGTAGTTAAGAACATGTAACGCCCCGAGACCGATGTGCCAGGTGTCGTTCAGTTATTCGCTGGTGTTGCCTTGTCATTGCTTGCGTGTCATGCATTGCATATCATGTCATCATGTGCATTTCATTTGCATACATGTTCGCCTCATGCATCCGAGCATTTTCCCTCTTGTCCGTTTTGCATTCCGGCGTTCCGTTCTCCTCCGGTGGTCATTTCTACCTTTCTTTCGCGTGTGGGGATTAAACATTTCCGGATTGGACCGAGACTTGCCAAGCGGCCTTGGTTTACTACCGGTAGACCGCTTGTCAAGTTTCGTACAATTTGGACTTCGTTTGATGCTCCAACGGTTAACCAAGGGACCGAAAAGGCCTCGTGTGTGTTGCAGCCCAACACCCCTCCAATTTGGCCCAAAACCCACCTAACTCTGCTCCATCATCTAGAGCGCTCGATCACGATCGCGTGGCCACAAACCGCACCTCATTTGGACTCTCCTAGCTCCCTCTACCTATAAATAGGTGCTCCCCTCCCGAAATTCGCGGATGAACCCTAGATCCCACCTTCTCGCGTCGACGGACACATCCACTCCCGCGCCGGACAATGTACGCCCCGCCGGCCACGTCCTCCCGCCCAATGGCGTTGTGCCACGTCACCCGCTGCCACCTCCCGCACCAATCGGCGAGCGCCACCTCAACCGGCCGCCTCCCTCTCCACCGCGCGGCCTGCGGGGCCCAAAATTAGCCCGCGCGGGCCCGGTTGCCGCCGCCGCCGCCCGCAGGCGTGTGCCCGCACCCCCCGCCTCGCCTCTCGCCGACGCGCACCTCCACCGCCGCGCCATTGCAGCTCCGCCCCGCCGTGTGCGCCGCCGCCTTTGCCGGGTCGCCGCCAGCCATCTCCGCCGCCGTCCGGCCACCTACGGCCTCCCGCGCCGCCTCCCCTTTGTCGCCGGCGTTCGAGCTCACCGGAGCCCGTCCCGGCCAGATCGGCCCTGGTGGATGAGATCCACCGGGAGACGAACCAAACGGCGTACTCCGTCCCGGATCCGCGCCGTCCCACACCACTTCGTCCCGGTTTGATTTTTCGGAGGTATAATTTTCCCTAAGTCCCGAGATTCACAGATTCATGTGCCCATATTCATCATGTCATAACTCCGCATCCGTAACTCCGTTTTGAGAATATAGCATATCAAATTGTTCGTCTCAAAGAGTACATCATTTCATTCCATTGCATCATTTTCATTTGAGTTCATCTTGATGCCCGAAATGCTGTTAGAAGAGGGCTACTTGAGTTAATTGTCAGATCTGCTACTCCATGTTAGACTTTTGTCATTTTTGCCATGATTATTGTGTGCATGATATGACCATGAGCTCTACATATGTTTTGTTAAGGGTTTTGTCATCTTTCCAGATGTGCAACCCATGTATTTTTGTGATGTGTGTGGTGACTAGTGCAAGCTTGCAAAGTGAGGCACTTGGTAATTCTGTTTTCAGGGACTTAGTGATTTCACTAAGCCCTGGGA
This sequence comes from Triticum monococcum, assembly GCA_034509565.1. Taxonomy (NCBI): domain Eukaryota; kingdom Viridiplantae; phylum Streptophyta; class Magnoliopsida; order Poales; family Poaceae; genus Triticum; species Triticum monococcum. The sequence goes on from CM067842.1 coordinate 683,642,575, forward strand.
TTGTTTAGTCATGATGCCATATGTTCATGTTGTTTCCTAGTGATCCGTGCCTCTTTTGAGGATGATCAGTAAAGGAGTTTTATTAATATTGTAGTGCTCTATCCATCCATGTCTTTGTTTACAATTATGGAGAACCCTAGTTTGACTCAATCGAGCTCTACTTTTGCTACTTTGTGAATCTGAGCAGATCATCAACTTGTTTGCGATTTTGCCGATGTTGTTGTAGTTGATTCGTGCATGCTATGCCATTGTTCTTGCCATGTCTAGTTTGCATTTTGTGCCTTCTTAATGGATGTATGCTTGTCCTGCCATGACTTGCACCGTAGTGAGTGCATCGAGCTTGTAAACATGCCTACTTGAGTTATGTTTCAGCATGTCCCAGTTTTCACTAAGTCTGAAAACTGATTATGTTTTTGCCATGTTCACATGCTTGCAATTGTATTTTCTGATCCCTTTTGGCTCAAGGTCACTAAGGGACTTTTGTTAAGCTTGTTGAGTAGCTCCATGCCATGTTCTTCTTTGTCATGTTCAGGTCCTGTAGCATATAGTTTTGTTGCTCCGAAGAGTGCTATCTGATCTGAAATTCCAGACAAGTGTTAATTTCACTAAGTCTGAGATCTTGTTTCACTTCGTTCATTCCATTCCACTCTTTCTTTTGTTCCGGAGGCATTGTGATGTTGCTATCTTCAACCATCATCTCGTTTCATCAAAGATAATGTTTTTTCGTGCTTACCATTTTAACCAGAGTGTTGTGCCCTTTTGCTCAAGCTCTTTTCAGTTTATCAAGTTTTTGACTTCCATTTCAACCGGAGTGCTGCCCGAATTTGGTCTTCCTTGATCCCCTTCTGTAACCGGAGTGTTTTTCAATATATGTCTTCCCTTCATCCTCAAGGTTTTTCGCAATGTTCTTTGTCCCTCTTTTCTAACGGAGCGTTTTTCGACCTTGTTCACCTTCGTTGTATTCTTTTCTCGGAATTGTTCAACCTCGCAAGGTTCTTTGGTTGCACTCTTTGGTAAAAGAAGCAATTTGTTTAACCTCTTCTCTTATCTCTTCCGTTGTCCCTCCGGTGCCATTCTAGATCTCGGGACGAGATCCTCTCGTAGTGGTGGAGTGTTGTAACGCCCCGAGACCGATGTGCCAGGTGTCGTTCAGTTATTCGCTGGTGTTGCCTTGTCATTGCTTGCGTGTCATGCATTGCATATCATGTCATCATGTGCATTTCATTTTCATACATGTTCGCCTCATGCATCCGAGCATTTTCCCTGTTGTCCGTTTTGCATTCCGGTGTTCCGTTCTCCTCTGGTGGTCATTTCTACCTTTCTTTCGCGTGTGGGGATTAAACATTTCTGGATTGGACCGAGACTTTCCAAGCGGCCTTGGTTTACTACCGGTAGAGCGTTCGATCACGATCGCGTGGCCGCAAACAGCACCTCATTTGGACTCTCCTAGCTCCCTCTACCTATAAATAGGTGCTCCCGTCCCGAAATTCACAGATGAACCCTAGATCCCACCTTCTCGTGCTGACTGACACGTCCGCTCCCGCGCCGGACAATGTCCACCCCGCCAGCCACGTCCTCCCGCCCAATGGCGCTGTGCCACGTCACCCACCGCCGCCTCCTGCACCAATCGACGAGCGCCACCTCAACCGTCTGCCTCCCTCTCCACCGCGCGGCCCGCGGGGCCCAGATCTGGCCCGCGCGGGCCCGGTCGCCGCCGCCGCCGCCCGCCGGCGTGTGCCCGCACCCGCCGCCTCGCCTCTCGCCGGCGCGCACCTCCGCCGCCGCGCCATTGCAGCTCCGCCCCGCCGTGTGCGCCGCCGCCTTCGCCCGGTCGCCGCCCGCCATCTCCGCCGCCGTCCGGCCACCTACGGCCTCCCGCGCCGCCTCCCCTTTGTCGCCGGCGTTCGAGCTCGCCGGAGCCCGTCCCGGCCAGATCGGCCCCGATGGATGAGATCCACCGGGAGATGAACCAAACGGCGTACTCCATCCCGGATCCGCGCCGTCCCGCACCACTTCGTCCCGGTTTGATTTTCCGGAGGTATAATTTTCCCTAAGTCCCGAGATTCACAGATTCATGTGCCCATATTCATCATATCATAACTCCGCATCCGTAACTCCGTTTTGAGAATATAGCATATCAAATTGTTCGTCTCAGAGAGTACATCATTTCATTCCATTGCATCATTTTCATTTGAGTTCATCTTGATGCCCGAAATGCTGTTAGAAGAGGGCTACTTGAGTTAATTGTCAGATCTGCTACTCCATGTTAGACTTTTGTCATTTTTGCCATGATTATTGTGTGCATGATATGACCATGAGCTCTACATATGTTTTGTTAAGGGTTTTGTCATCTTTCCAGATGTGCAACCCATGTATTTTTGTGATGTGTGTGGTGACTAGTGCAAGCTTGCAAAGTGAGGCACTTGGTAATTCTGTTTTCAGGGACTTAGTGATTTCACTAAGTCCTGGGATTGTTTAGTCATGATGCCATATGTTCATGTTGTTTCCTAGTGATCCGTGCCTCTTTTGAGGATGATCAGTAAAGGAGTTTTGTTAATATTGTAGTGCTCTATCCATCCATGTCTTTGTTTACAATTATGGAACACCCTAGCTTGACTCAATCGAGCTCTACTTTTGCTACTTTATGAATCTGGGCAGATCGTCAACTTGTTTGCGATTTTGCCGATGTTGTTGTAGTTGATTCGTGCATGCTATGCCATTGTTCTTGCCATGTCTAGCTTGCATTTTGTGCCTTCTTAATGGATGTATGCTTGTCTTGCCATGACTTGCACCGTAGTGAGTGCATCAAGCTTGTAAACATGCCTACTTGAGTTATGTTTCAGCATGTCCCAGTTTTCACTAAGTCTGAAAACTGATTATGTTTTTGCCATGTTCACATGCTTGCAATTGTATTTTCTGATCCCTTTTGGGTCAAGGTCACTAAGGGACTTTTGTTAAGCTTGTTGAGTAGCTCCATGCCATGTTCTTCTTTGTCATGTTCAGGTCCTGTAGCATATAGTTTTGTTGCTCCGAAGAGTGCTATCTGATCTGAAATTCCATACAAGTGTTAATTTCACTAAGTCTGAGATCTTGTTTCACTTCGTTCATTCCATTCCACTCTTTCTTTTGTTCCGGAGGCATTGTGATGTTGCTTTCTTCAACCATCATCTCGTTTCATCAAAGATAATGTTTTTTCGTGCTTACCATTTTAACCAGAGTGTTGTGCCCTTTTGCTCAAGCTCTTTTCAGTTTATCAAGTTTTTGACTTCCGTTTCAACCGGAATGCTGCCCGAATTTGGTCTTCCTTGATCCCCTTCCGTAACCGGAGTGTTTTTCAATATATGTCTTCCCTTCATCCTCAAGGTTTTTCGCAATGTTCTTTGTCCCTCTTTTCTAACGGAGCGTTTTTCGACCTTGTTCACCTTCGTTGTATTCTTTTCTCGGAATTGTTCAACCTTGCAAGGTTCTTTGGTTTCACTCTTTGGTAAAAGAAGCAATTTGTTTAACCTCTTCTCTTATCTCTTCCGTTGTCCCTCCGGTGCCATTCTAGATCTCGGGACGAGATCCTCTCGTAGTGGTGGAGTGTTGTAATGCCCCGAGACCAATGTGCCAGGTGTCGTTCAGTTATTCGCTGGTGTTGCCTTGTCATTGCTTGCGTGTCATGCATTGCATATCATGTCATCATGTGCATTTCATTTGCATACATGTTCGCCTCATGCATCCGAGCATTTTCCCCATTGTCCGTTTTGCATTCCGGCGTTCCGTTCTCCTCCGGTGGTCATTTCTACCTTTCTTTCGCGTGTGGGGATTAAACATTTCCGGATTGGACCGAGACTTTCCAAGCGGCCTTGGTTTACTACCGGTAGACCGCCTGTCAAGTTTCGTACCATTTGGATTTCGTTTGATGCTCCAACAGTTAACCGAGGGACCGAAAAGGCCTCGTGTGTGTTGCAGCCCAACACCCCTCCAATTTGGCCCAAAACCCACCTAACTCTGCTCCATCATCTAGAGCGTTCGATCACGATCGCGTGGCCGCAAACAGCACCTCATTTGGACTCTCCTAGCTCCCTCTACCTATAAATAGGTGCTCCCGTCCTGAAATTCACGGATGAACCCTAGATCCCACCTTCTCGTGCCGACGGACACGTCCGCTCCCGCGCCGGACAATGTCCGCCCCGCCAGCCACGTCCTCCCGCCCAATGGCGCTGTGCCACGTCACCCACCGCCGCCTCCTGCACCAATCGACGAGCGCCACCTCAACCGTCCGCCTCCCTCTCCACCGCGCGGCCCGCGGGGCCCAGATCTGGCCTGCGCGGGCCCGGTCGCCGCCGCCGCCGCCCGCAGGCGTGTGCCCGCACCCGCCGCCTCGCCTCTCGCTGGTGCGCACCTCCGCCGCCGCGCCATTGCAGCTCCACCCCGCCGTGTGCGCCGCCGCCTTCGCCCGGTCGCCGCCCGCCATCTCCGCCGCCGTCCGGCCACCTACGGCCTCCCACGCCGCCTCCCCTTCGTCGCCGGCGTTCGAGCTCGCCGGAGCCCGTCCCGGCCAGATCGGCCCCGGTGGATGAGATCCACCGGGAGACGAACCAAACAGCGTACTCCGTCCCGGATCCGCGCCGTCCCGCACCACTTCGTCCCGGTTTGATTTTTCGGAGGTATAATTTTCCCTAAGTCCCGAGATTCACAGATTCATGTGCCCATATTCATCATATCGTAACTCCGCATCCGTAACTCCGTTTTGAGAATATAGCATATCAAATTGTTCGTCTCAGAGGGTACATCATTTCATTCCATTGCATCATTTTCATTTGAGTTCATCTTGATGCCCGAAATGCTGTTAGAAGAGGGCTACTTGAGTTAATTGTCAGATCTGCTACTCCATGTTAGACTTTTGTCATTTTTGCCATGATTATTGTGTGCATGATATGACCATGAGCTCTACATATGTTTTGTTAAGGGTTTTGTCATCTTTCCAGATGTGCAACCCATGTATTTTTGTGATGTGTGTGGTGACTAGTGCAAGCTTGCAAAGTGAGGCACTTGGTAATTCTGTTTTCAGGGACTTAGTGATTTCACTAAGTCCTGGGATTGTTTAGTCATGATGCCATATGTTCATGTTGTTTCCTAGTGATCCGTGCCTCTTTTGAGGATGATCAGTAAAGGAGTTTTGTTAATATTGTAGTGCTCTATACATCCATGTCTTTGTTTACAATTATGGAGCACCCTAGCTTGACTCAATCGAGCTCTACTTTTGCTACTTTGTGAATCTGGGCAGATCGTCAACTTGTTTGCGATTTTGCCGATGTTGTTGTAGTTGATTCGTGCATGCTATGCCATTGTTCTTGCCATGTCTAGCTTGCATTTTGTGCCTTCTTAATGGATGTATGCTTGTCTTGCCATGACTTGCACCGTAGTGAGTGCATCAAGCTTGTAAACATGCCTACTTGAGTTATGTTTCAGCATGTCCCAGTTTTCACTAAGTCTGAAAACTGATTATGTTTTTGCCATGTTCACATGCTTGCAATTGTATTTTCTGATCCCTTTTGGGTCAAGGTCACTAAGGGACTTTTGTTAAGCTTGTTGAGTAGCTCCATGCCATGTTCTTCTTTGTCATGTTCAGGTCCTGTAGCATATAGTTTTGTTGCTCCGAAGAGTGCTATCTGATCTGAAATTCCAGACAAGTGTTAATTTCACTAAGTCTGAGATCTTGTTTCACTTCGTTCATTCCATTCCACTCTTTCTTTTGTTCCGGAGGCATTGTGATGTTGCTTTCTTCAACCATCATCTCGTTTCATCAAAGATAATGTTTTTTCGTGCTTACCATTTTAACCAGAGTGTTGTGCCCTTTTGCTCAAGCTCTTTTCAGTTTATCAAGTTTTTGACTTCCGTTTCAACCGGAATGCTGCCCGAATTTGGTCTTCCTTGATCCCCTTCCGTAACCGGAGTGTTTTTCAATATATGTCTTCCCTTCATCCTCAAGGTTTTTCGCAATGTTCTTTGTCCCTCTTTTCTAACGGAGCGTTTTTCGACCTTGTTCACCTTCGTTGTATTCTTTTCTCGGAATTGTTCAACCTTGCAAGGTTCTTTGGTTTCACTCTTTGGTAAAAGAAGCAATTTGTTTAACCTCTTCTCTTATCTCTTCCGTTGTCCCTCCGGTGCCATTCTAGATCTCGGGACGAGATCCTCTCGTAGTGGTGGAGTGTTGTAATGCCCCGAGACCAATGTGCCAGGTGTCGTTCAGTTATTCGCTGGTGTTGCCTTGTCATTGCTTGCGTGTCATGCATTGCATATCATGTCATCATGTGCATTTCATTTGCATACATGTTCGCCTCATGCATCCGAGCATTTTCCCCATTGTCCGTTTTGCATTCCGGCGTTCCGTTCTCCTCCGGTGGTCATTTCTACCTTTCTTTCGCGTGTGGGGATTAAACATTTCCGGATTGGACCGAGACTTTCCAAGCGGCCTTGGTTTACTACCGGTAGACCGCCTGTCAAGTTTCGTACCATTTGGATTTCGTTTGATGCTCCAACAGTTAACCGAGGGACCGAAAAGGCCTCGTGTGTGTTGCAGCCCAACACCCCTCCAATTTGGCCCAAAACCCACCTAACTCTGCTCCATCATCTAGAGCGTTCGATCACGATCGCGTGGCCGCAAACAGCACCTCATTTGGACTCTCCTAGCTCCCTCTACCTATAAATAGGTGCTCCCGTCCTGAAATTCACGGATGAACCCTAGATCCCACCTTCTCGTGCCGACGGACACGTCCGCTCCCGCGCCGGACAATGTCCGCCCCGCCAGCCACGTCCTCCCGCCCAATGGTGCTGTGCCACGTCACCCACCGCCGCCTCCTGCACCAATCGACGAGCGCCACCTCAACCGTCCGCCTCCCTCTCCACCGCGCGGCCCGCGGGGCCCAGATCTGGCCTGCGCGGGCCCGGTCGCCGCCGCCGCCGCCCGCAGGCGTGTGCCCGCACCCGCCGCCTCGCCTCTCGCCGGTGCGCACCTCCGCCGCCGCGCCATTGCAGCTCCGCCCCGCCGTGTGCGCTGCCGCCTTCGCCCGGTCGCCGCCCGCCATCTCCGCCGCCGTCCGGCCACCTACGGCCTCCCGCGCCGCCTCCCCTTCGTCGCCGGCGTTCGAGCTCGCCGGAGCCCGTCCCGGCCAGATCGGCCCCGGTGGATGAGATCCACCGGGAGACGAACCAAACGGCGTACTCCGTCCCGGATCCGCGCCGTCCCGCACCACTTCGTCCCGGTTTGATTTTTCGGAGGTATAATTTTCCCTAAGTCCCGAGATTCACAGATTCATGTGCCCATATTCATCATATCATAACTCCGCATCCGTAACTCCGTTTTGAGAATATAGCATATCAAATTGTTCGTCTCAGAGGGTACATCATTTCATTCCATTGCATCATTTTCATTTGAGTTCATCTTGATGCCCGAAATGCTGTTAGAAGAGGGCTACTTGAGTTAATTGTCAGATCTGCTACTCCATGTTAGACTTTTGTCATTTTTGCCATGATTATTGTGTGCATGATATGACCATGAGCTCTACATATGTTTTGTTAAGGGTTTTGTCATCTTTCCAGATGTGCAACCCATGTATTTTTGTGATGTGTGTGGTGACTAGTGCAAGCTTGCAAAGTGAGGCACTTGGTAATTCTGTTTTCAAGGACTTAGTGATTTCACTAAGTCCTGGGATTGTTTAGTCATGATGCCATATGTTCATGTTGTTTCCTAGTGATCCGTGCCTCTTTTGAGGATGATCAGTAAAGGAGTTTTGTTAATATTGTAGTGCTCTATCCATCCATGTCTTTGTTTACAATTATGGAGCACCCTAGCTTGACTCAATCGAGCTCTACTTTTGCTACTTTGTGAATCTGGGCAGATCGTCAACTTGTTTGCGATTTTGCCGATGTTGTTGTAGTTGATTCGTGCATGCTATGCCATTGTTCTTGCCATGTCTAGCTTGCATTTTGTGCCTTCTTAATGGATGTATGCTTGTCTTGCCATGACTTGCACTGTAGTGAGTGCATCAAGCTTGTAAACATGCCTACTTGAGTTATGTTTCGGCATGTCCCAGTTTTCACTAAGTCTGAAAACTGATTATGTTTTTGCCATGTTCACATGCTTGCAATTGTATTTTCTGATCCCTTTTGGGTCAAGGTCACTAAGGGACTTTTGTTAAGCTTGTTGAGTAGCTCCATGCCATGTTCTTCTTTGTCATGTTCAGGTCCTGTAGCATATAGTTTTGTTGCTCCGAAGAGTGCTATCTGATCTGAAATTCCAGACAAGTGTTAATTTCACTAAGTCTGAGATCTGTTTACCGTTTGCATTTTTGCCATGCTTGTTTGAACCTCTTAATGGATGAATTGGCCGTAGCTCAGTGCTAGACTTTTGTTAAGCATCTTGAATGCTTCCCTGCCATGTATTTTGATGCCATGTTTGAGTGCTGTAGCATGCTCATCTCATTGCATTTAGATGCCTACTTGCTGTAAATTGCAGACCGGTGTCATATTTGAATCGCTTGCCATTTCTAAACCGTAACTCCGATTCCGGTGATCTTTATATTGTTTTCAAGCGATTTCATCTCTTCTTTCCAGTGGCACACTTGGTTTTCCAAGTTGAGGCCAGGTTCATGCTTTTCCTGTCATATCTTGCATATGCATCCCGCATCGCATCCCGCATAGCATACCATGTTTGCATCATCTTGTTTGGTCCTTGCACGTGGTTGATTGTATCCTTGTTGCTTGTTTGTCTTGTTTGGGTAGAGCCGGGAGAAGAGTTCGCTAACGAGGATCCGGTTGAGTTTGCTTTCGAGGATCCATTCAACTCTGACAACTTTGTAGGCAAGATGATCATACCCTCGAAATCACTTCTATCTTTGCTATGCTAGTTTGCTCGCTCTTTTGCTATGCCAATGCTACGATGCCTACCACTTGCTTTCAAGCCTCCCAAATTGCCATGTTCAGCCTATAACCCACCATTGTCCTAGCAAACCGTTGATTGGCTATGTTACCGCTTTGCTCAGCCCCTCTTATAGCGTTGCTAGTTGCAGGTGAAGATTGGAGACCGTTCCTTGTTGGAACATGTATTTTCTTGTTGGGATATCATTATATTGCCATGCTATCTTAATGCATCTATATACTTGGTAAAGGGTGGAAGGCTCGGCCTCTCGCCTAGTGTTTTGTTCCACTCTTGCCGCCCTAGTTTCCGTCATATCGGTGTTATGTTCCCGGATTTTGCGTTCCTTACGCGGTTGGGCTATAATGGGAACCCCTTGATAGTTCGTCTTGTTTAAAGCTTTTCCAGCAATGCCCAACCTTGGTTTTACCATTTGCCACCTAGCCTCTTTTCCCTTGGGTTTCCGGAGCCCGAGGGTCATCTTATTTTAACCCCCCCCCCGGGCCAGTGCTCCTCTGAGTGTTGGTCCAACCGAGTGATGTCCGGGGCTACCAGGGGCAACTCTGGGCTGGCCTACCCGACATCTTGCTCATCTGGTGTGCCCTGAGAACGAGATATGTGCAGCTCCTATCGGGATTTGTTGGCACATCTGGGTGGTGTTGCTGGTCTAGTTTTAACCTGTCGAGTTGTCTTGAAGAACCGAGGTATCGAGTCTGATCGGAACGTCTCGGGAGGAGGTCTATTCCTTCGTTGACCGTGAGAGCTTGTCATGGGCTAAGTTGGGACTCCCCTGCAGGGATTGAACTTTCGAAAGCCATGCCCGCGGTTATGGGCAGATGGGAATTTGTTAATGTCCGGTAGTAGATAACTTGAACCTTAACTTAATTAAAACGAATCAACTGAGTGTGTCACCATGATGGCCTCTTCTCGGCGGAGTCCGGGAAGTGGACACGGTGTTGGAGTAATGTTTGCCGCAGGATTGCCCTCTTTAGTTATGCGTTCGCGCTTTGCCTCCTCTTCTCGCTCTCTTTTGCGAATAAGTTAGCCACCATATATGCTAGTCGCTTGTTGCAGCTCCACATATTTTTACCTTACCCTACCTATTAAGCTTAAATAGTCTTGATCGCGAGGGTGCGAGATTGCTGAGTCCCTGTGGCTCATAGATTACTATTACACCAGATGCAGGACCCGATGATACAGCTCTAGATGGCACGCTTGAGCTCAAGTGGGAGTACGACGAGGACTCTCAGCGTTACTATGTTTCTTTTCCTGATGATCAGTAGTGGTGCCCAGTTGGGGTGATCGGGACCATGTCGCTTGTTGGGTTATATTTTATTTTGGCGCCGTAGTCGGGCCATGAGTGTTTGGATGATGTATGTTATTTGTGTACTTGATTGACTTGGCGAGTGTAAGCCAACTATGTTATCCCTTTTCATTATCTATATTACATGGGATGTTTGTGATGATTACCCGACTTGCGACATATGCCTTCAATGCGATTATGCCTCTATGTCGTGCCTCGACACGTGGGAGATATAGTCGCATCGAGGGTGTTACAGAACAGTTCTTGCTAGAAGCCCGTAGCAGCCACGTAAAACTTGCAACAACAAAGTAGAGGCCATCTAACTTGTTTTTTTGCAGGGCATGTTGTGATGTGATATGGTCAAGATATGATGTAATATATGTTGATGTATGAGATGATTATGTTTTGTAATATCGACAACTGGCAGGAGCCTTAGGGTTGTCACTTTATTGTATGAAATGCAAGTGCCATGTAATTGCTTTACTTTATCTCTATGCGTTAGCAATAGTTGTAGAAGCAATAGTTGGCGAGACGACCCTGACGCAACTATGCTACGATGGAGATCAAGGTGTCAAGCTGGTGATGATGGAGATCATGACGATGCTTTGAAGATGGAGATCAAAAGCACAAGATGATGGCCATATCATGTCACATATTTTGATTGCATGTGATGTTTATCCTTTATGCATCTTATTTTGCTTAGAATGATGGTAGCATTATAAGATGACCCCTTCACTAAATTTCAAGATAAAAGTGTTCTCCCCGATTATGCATGCTTGCCAAAGGTCATCATTTTGAAGCACCACGTGATGATCGGGTGTGATAGACTCTATGTTCACATACATTGGGTGTAAGACAGTTGTGCACATGCAGAATACTTGGGTTAAACTTGACGAGCCTAGCATGTACAAACATGGTCTCGGAACACTAGAGACCGAAAGGTTGAACATGAGTCATATAGTAGATATGATCAACATAGAGATGTTCACCATTGATGACTACCTCATCTCACGTGATGATCAGACATGGGTTAGTTGATTTGAATCAGGTATCACTTAGATAAACTTGATGGATGTTTATTTAAGTGGGAGTTCATTAGTAATTTGATTAATTGAACTTAACTTATCATGAACTTAGTCTTAATAGTTTTGCATATCTACGTTGTAGATCAATGTATAGCTCGTGATATAGCTCCCATGTTTTTGATATGTTCCTAGAGAAAACTAAGTTGGAAGGTGATGGTAGCAATAAAGTGGGCTGAGTCCGTGATCTGAGGATTATCCTCATTGCTACATAGAATAATTATGTCCTTGATGCACCGCTAGGTGATAGACCTATTTCAAGAGCAGATGCAGACATTATGAATGTTTGGCAAGCTCGATATGATGACTACTTAATAGTTTAGTGCGCCATGCTTTATGACTTAGAACTGGGACTTCAAAAATGATTTGAACGCCACGGAGCATATGAGATGTTCCAAGAACTGAAAATTGGTATTTCGGACTCATGCCCGTGTCAAGAGGCATGAGACCTCTGACAAGTAGTTTGCCTACAAGATGGAGGAGAATAGCTCATCCAGTGAGCATGTGCTCAGAATGTCTGAGTACTACAATCGCTTGAATCAAGTGGGAGTTAATCTTCCAGATAAAATAGTGACTGACAGAGTTCTCTAGTCACTATCACCAAGCTACTAGAACTTCATGATGAACTATAATATGCAAGGGATGACCAAAACGATTCCTGAGCTCTTCGCGATGCTGAAATCGGCAAAGGTAGAAATCAAGAAAGAGCATCAAGTGTTGATGGTTAATAAAACCACTAGTTTCAAGAAAAGGGCAAGGGAAAGAAAGGAACTTCAAGAAGAATGGCAAGCAAGTTGCCGCTCCCATGAAGAAGCCCAAAGCTGGACCCAAGCCTGAAACTGAGTGCTTCTACTGTAAAGGAAATGGTCAATGGAAGCAGAAATGCCCCAAATACTTGGCATATAAGAAGGATGGCAAAGTGAACAAAGGTATATATGATATACATGTTGTTGATGTGTACCTTACTAGTGTTCGTACTAGCCCCTGGGTATTTGATACTATTTCAGTTGCTAAGCAACTCGAAACAGGAGTTGCAAAATGAATAGAGACTAGTTAAGGGTGAGGTAACGATGTGTGTTGGAAGTGATTCCAAGGTTGATATGATCACCATCGCACACTCCCTCTACCTTTGGGATTGGTGTTCAACCTAAATAAATGTTATTTTGGTGTTTATGTTGAGCATGAATATGATTAGATCATGTTTATCGCAACATCGTTATTCATTTAGGTCAGAGAATAATTGTTGTTCTGTTTACATGAATAAAACCTTATGTGGTCATACACCCAATGTGAATGGTTTATTGAATCTCGATTGTAGTGATAAACATATTCATAATATTGATGCCAAAAATGCAAAGTTGATAATGATAGTGCAACATATTTGTAGCACTACCGTTTAGGTCATATTGATGTAAAGCGCATGAAGAAACTCCATGCGGATGGACTTTTGGAACCACTTGATTATGAATCATTTGATACTTGCAAACCATGCCTCATGGGATATATGACTAAAACTCTGTTCTTCGGAACAATGGAGCGAGCTAATGACTTATTGGAAATAATACATACTGATGTATGCGGTCCGATGAGTGTTGAGGCATGCGGCGGGTATCATTATTTTTTAACCTTCACATATGATTTGAGTAGGTATGGGTATTTCTACTTGATGAAACACAAGTCTGAAACATTTGAAAAGTTCAAAGAATTTCAGAGTGAAGTGGAGAATCATCGCAGCAAGAAAATAAACTTTCTACGATCTGATCACAGAGGCGAATATTTGAGTTACGAGCTTGGCCTTCATTTTAAACAATGTGGAATTGTTCCACAACTCACGCCACCTAGAACACCAAAATGTAATGGTGTGTCCGAACGTCGTAACCGTACATTATTAGATATGGTGCGATCTATGATGTCTCTTACCGATTTACCACTATCGTTTTGGGGTTATGCATTAGAGACGGTCGCATTCACGTTAAATAGGGCATCGTCTAAATCCGTTGATATGACACCGTATGAACTTTGGTTTGGCAAGAAACCTAAGCTCTCGTTTCTTGAAATTTGGGGTTGCGACACTTATGTCAAAAGGCATCAGCCTGATAAGCTCGAACCCAAATCAGAGAAGTGCGTCTTCATAGGATACCCTAAGGAAACAATTGGTTACACCTTCTACCACAAATCTGAAAGCAAGATCTTTGTTGCCAAGAATGGATCCTTCCTAGATAAGGAGCTTCTCTCGAAAGAAGTGAGTGGGAGGAAAGTACAACTTGATGAGGTAATTGTACCTTCTCTTTAATTGGAAAGTTTCACATCAGAGAAATCCATTCCCGTGATGCCAACACCAACTAGAGAGGAAGCTAATGATGATGATCATGAAACTTCGGATCAAGTTACTACTAGACCTCGTAGGTCGAACAGAGCACGTTCCGCACCAGAGTGGTACGGTAATCCTGTCCTAGAAGTTATGTTATTAGACCATGGCAAACCTATGAACTATGAAGAAGTTATGATGAGCCCAGATCCAGATAAATGTCTTGAGGCCATGAAATCAAAGATAGGATCCATGTATGAGAACAAAGTATGGACTTTTGTGACGCCCCCGATTTGACCGTACACTAATCATACACGCAAACGTGTACGATCAAGATCAGGGACTCACGGGAAGATATCACAACACAAATCTACAAATAAAATAATTCATACAAGCATCATATTACAAGCCAGGGGCCTCGAGGGCTCGAATACAAGAGCTCGATCATAGACGAGTCAACGGAAGCAACAATATCTCAGTACCGACATAAGTTAAACGGGTTTGCCTTAAGAAGGCTAGCACAAACTGGGATACAGATCGAAAGAGGCGCAGGCCTCCTGCTTGGGATCCTCCTAAACTACTCCTGGTCGTCGCCAGCGAGCTGCACATAGTAGTAGGCACCTCCCGAGTAGTAGTAGTCGTCATCGACAGTGGCGTCTGGCTCCTGGGCTCCATCGTCTGGTCGCAACAATCGGGTATAGGAAAGGGGAAAAGAGGAAGCAAGGCAACCGTGAGTACTCATCCAAAGTACTCGCAAGCAAGGAACTACACTACAAATGTATGCATTGGTATCAAATGGAATAAGGCTATCATATGTGGACTGAACTGCAGGATGCCGGAATAAGAGGGGGATAGCTAGTCCTATCGAAGACTACGCTTCTGGCCACCTTCATCTTGCAGCATGTAGGAGAGAGCAGAAGGTAAATTCACCAAGTAGCATCGCATAGCATAATCCTAACTGATGATCCTCCCCTTGTCGCCCTGTGAGAGAGCGATCACCGGTTGTATCTGGCACTTGGAAGGGTGTGTTTTATTAAGTATCCGGTTCTAGTTGTCATAAGGTCAAGGTACAACTCCAAGTCGTCCTGTTACCAAAGATCACGGCTATTCGAATAGATTAACTTCCCTGCAGGGATGCACCACATTTCCAACACGCTCGATCCCCTTTGGCCGGACACACTTTCCTGGGTCATGCCCGGCCTCGAAAGATCAACACGTCGTAGCCCCACCTAGGCACAACAGAGAGGTCAACATGCCGGTCTAAATCCTATGGCGCAGGGGTCTGGGCCCATCGCCCATTGCACACCTGCACGTTGCGTATGCGACCGGTGAGCAGACCTAGCAACCTCCATTACAAAGGAAGTTGCATTACGTGGTCCAACCCGGCGCGCGCCGCTCAGTCGCTGACGTCACGAAGGCTTCGGCTGGTACCACGACGTCGAGTGCCCATAACTGTTCCCGTGTAGTTGGTTAGTGCGTATATGCCAGTAGCCAGACTCAGATCAAATACCAAGATCTCGTTAAGTGTGTTATTTTGAAATAACCACGGACGCCGACCAGGGCCAGGCCCACCTCTCTCCTAGGTGGTCTCAACCTGCCCTGTCGCTCCGCCACAGTGTAACAGTCAGGGGCCTTCAGGAACTCAGGCCCACCTCTACCGGGATGGAGCCACCTGCCCCTTCAACCCCCAACATCGGAATTAGTCGCGGGTACTCCTACGAGCCGACCCGACTTTATTCACCACCTGTATAGCATGAATATATGTATAAGTATATACCCGTGATCACCTCCCGAGTGATCACGGCCCGATAGTATAGCATGGCAGACGGACAAGAATGTAGGGCCACTGATGATAAACTAGCATCCTATACTAAGCATTAGGATTGTAGGTAAAGGTGACAACAGTAGTAGCAAGGACAGGCGATGCATCAGGATAGGATTAACGGAAAGCAGTAACATGCTACACTACTCTAATGCAAGCAGTAGAGAGAAGAGTAGGCGATATCTGGTGATCAAGGGGGGGCTTGCCTGGTTGCTCTGGCAAGAGAGAGGGGTCGTCAACACCGTAGTCGTACTGGGTAGCAGCGGCGTCGGTCTCGTAGTCTATCGGAGAGAAGAGGGGGAAGAAACAATAAATATTAAGCAAACAGATGCACAGCGATGCATGACAAGACAAGTATCGGTGCTAGGGGTGCCCTAACGCGGTATGAGGTGGTACCGGTGAAGGGGGGAAACATCCGAGAAAATATCCCTGGTGTTTTGCGTTTTTGGACCGATGAACCGGAGGGGGAAAGTTGCGTGCTCTCTATGCTAGGGATGGGTGGCGGACGAACGGGCTGCGTATCGTGATTCGTCTCGTTGTTCTGAGCAACTTTCATGTACAAAGTTTTCCCATCCGAGCTACGGTTTATTTTATATTAGTTTTAAAAGATTTAAATCATTTTTAAGATTTATTTAATTATTTAAATTCAACATTGTCCAGAATAGTGTTTGCTGACATCATCATGATGTCAGCAGTTGACCTGGTCAACCTGACAGGTGGGTCCCGTTCGTCATTGACTGTTCAGTCTAATTAGGGTTTAATTAACTTAACTACTTGATTAGATTAATTAAACAAGATTAATTAACTTAATTAATTATTTAATTAATTTAATTATTAATTATTAATTTATCTATTTTTATTATTATTTTAATTCTCTTTTTTAACACATTTTTTAAAACGTTCTGGGCATGGGCCCACTGTCATAGGGCCAGGGGGTTTAGCGGGCGCCGGGTGTAGCGGGGCGGGCGTGGGCGCTAGCTCGTTATGTCGCTTTCCCAGGTAGGCCGCAGGGGGGGCGGGGGCGTAATGGCGAGGCGCGGCAGGGCGCCGACGACGCAGGGAGGCAGGGCTCGCCCGTTGGAGCCGGGCGCGGGGCGGCGTGCGCGCCAAGGCCAGGCGCCGGTGGTGGGGCGCGGCACGGAGGAGAGCAATGTCGGCGAGGGCGCGAGCAGCGCACAACCATGGGGCGGCACGGAGGAAGGCTCGCGGCATGGGGGCGAGGCCAGGGCGAGGCCATGGGTCGAGCAGAGCAAAGGGAAAGGGGCGGGCGGCACGTTGAGCGCGGGAGCGGCGGGCGCGGGCCAACCAGGCGATGGCCACGGCGGACAGGGCGCAGGAGGGGGAGAGGCGGCAGCGCGGCGCACAGGGAAGGAGCAGCAGGGGCGGGGAGCACCGCGGGACAACGCGCAGCGGGCGCCGGTCGCAGGCGCGAGGGGGCGCGCACACGGGGGCGCAGTGGTGTGCACGGGCGGCGGAACGACGGCGGCTGTGGCGGGCCGAGCGCGGGAGAAGCGACAGACGTGGGTACGGGGCTGCGCGAGCGGACGCTGGGCTGCCAGGGGGTTGGCCGGGCATGGCAAGGGTGGCAGTTGGCGCGCGCACGCGCGGCGGGGCAGGGGGGCGCAGCCACGATGCGGTGGGCACGGCCGTGAGCGCGTGTGCGTGCGGAGAGCGCCAACCGCGACGACGGGGACGTGTGAGAGAGGGATAGGCCGGGGGCCTCACCGCGGGGTCGTAGGTTTCGGGGCAGCGGGGTCGTAGGTTTTGGGGCAGCGGGCTCGGGGAGGAGGACGCAGATGGCGAGGTGGCGAGGAGGACGCGTGACGGCGACGCCGACGGGTTCGGTGCGGGAGCGGTCGTGGAGGAGTGGGGGAAGTCGAGGCGGAGGAGCTCCGGCGAGGCTCCTCCGATGAACGGCGACGGCAGCGACGGGTTCGGGGGCACGGTTGCCCCGATCTAGAAATCAGGAGGGAAGTGGGGGGAAGCGAGCGAGAGAGTGGGGGGGTCGTGGGGGTAGTGGGAGAGTGGGGCTAGGGTTTCTAGCGCCCGGGGGGAGTAGTAGCGAGCGCGGCTGGGCCGGCCTGGCGGCCCTATAGCCTGAGGCCCAGCTGGGGGTCCTTTTACTTGTTTTGTTTGTTTGTTTGTTTTGTCTTATTTTCTTTTTCTTTTACTATTTTATTTTAGTTCCTCTTTTATTTTGGTAATATAAACTATAAAAATAGTCCCTAATTTAATGTTAAGAAATAGGCTAAATAAAATAGTCTAATATTTTATTTATTGTTAAAGGCATTTAACTAATTGTTTTGTTACTGTTTTATTCATCTTAGAGTATTTAAACATTCTATGAAAGTGGGGTTTTTGTTCACCACAATTACCTATGCTTTAATTGGCACAACCAGAACATTTTATTTTTAAAGTTTGAAAACTTTTGTTGTTTGCCTTGATTTTGAATTTGAATTTTGAATCGGTTTTTGAACTAACCCAAGATTAACTACAGTGATAGAGGTGACGTGGCAACATTAATGGGGGACTACTGTAGCTTAATTATCCGGACATCACAATTCTCCTCCACTACAAGAAATCTCGTCCCGAGATTTAGGAGCGGGAGTAAGGGGGGAGAGATTAGGTTACGAGATTCTAACGAATCTTCTCGGTTGTGGTTGGTCTTCTCGAAGAAGTTGACCGCTTCCGTTGATGTCATCATTCCTTGGCTTCGGGTTATCATGATAAGTCATTAGCCTTTCTTGGTGAACTCCATCATACTTACCAATAAGAAAGGGGCAGCCCGACAACGATAGAATGCTATCTGGGAAAATCATCTGGGGTTTATCCCATGAATGACCACATGAGTAACTCTCGAATTGGTCAAATGGAACACATCGAGAGCCGAGCAAGAAGGTACGGTAAGAAGTTTCAAGTGGCTAGCCAATCGTTCGTTGCCTAAAAACTGAGTGTGAAAGGGTTTTAGAGCAACGGGAATAAGTATTATGTATGATACCAGAATGGAGCACTAGGAAGGTGGCTCACGAATTACATACGAAGTCAAGCGCGAGGAACAACCTTGGGAACAGGTGGTGTACAGGAGAGTCAGGTTTCGATCCTGTGGAACTGTGGGTTATGGGCCCACCATGTGGGTTAAAATAAGGAAGGGCATTGACATCTGGCACGGTCATGATAGCAAGGCATGTCAGAGAATAACCAGTCAGTTATGTTGACTGCATCGTTGGTACCAAGGGCGAGGGACGAAGAGAAACATTTTCCTGCTCGTTGAACGAGGCGGACCAGTAGGCAAGATTCTTGTCTATCGATGGTTACCAGAATGTCATCAACAAAAGTAACAGGGTCTTTCTGATAGAGTGGTACAACGAGGTGTTTACATAAGCAGGGATATATTACTGCTTATATAATAGAGTTCACAAGAAGGTTTAAGCTAACCAATGGAAAGGAAAAGTGATTATCAGGTTTAAGAAGAACAATGGAAAGGAAAATGTGTTTAAACACATATTTCAAGGGTATATCCTTCCCAAGGACAAGCAGAGCATGATATCCAAGACGGGATATTAGC
The DNA here is from genome assembly GCA_034509565.1 of Triticum monococcum. Classification (NCBI taxonomy): domain Eukaryota; kingdom Viridiplantae; phylum Streptophyta; class Magnoliopsida; order Poales; family Poaceae; genus Triticum; species Triticum monococcum. Next base: position 683,661,557 of record CM067842.1, read on the forward strand.
AGAAAACCATTTTAGGTAAGGGGATAAAAATATCATAACATTACCCATACAATGGTGTTTGGATAATTGAGCAAGAAGCATTTAGCATTGTGCTTCAAATGTTCTTATTGAAAATCGGAGTACCACTTGTTGGGGAACGTTGCAGAAAACAAAATTTTCCTACGGTTTCACCAAGATCCATCTATGAGTTCATCTAGCAACGAGTGATCGGATGCATCTACATACCTTTGTAGATCGCGAGCGGAAGCGTTCAAAGAACGGGGATGAGGTAGTCGTACACGACGTGATCCAAATCATCGATGACCAAGCGCCGAACGGATGGCACCTCCGCATTCAACACACGTACGGAGCGGATGACGTCTCCTCCTTCTTGATCCAGCAAGGGGAGAGGAGAGGTTGAGGAAGATGGCTCCAGCAGCAGCACGACGGCGTGGTGGTGATGGAGCTGCAGTACTCCGTCAGGGCTTCGCCAAGCTCTATGGAGGAGGAGGAGGTGTTGGAGAGGGAGAGGGAGGCAACCAAAGGCGTGGATGAAAAGCCCTCCTTCCCCCACTATATATAGGAGGGCCTAGGGGGGGGGGGCGCCGGCCCTAGGAGATCCAATCTCCTAGGGGGGCGGCGGCCAAGGGAGGTTTCCCTCCCCCCCAAGGCACCTAGGTGGTGCCTTCCACTTGTGGGACTCTTCCCCTTTTGAAACCCTAGGCTCATGGGCCTCTTGGGGCTGGTGCCCTTGGCCCATGTAGGCCAAGGCGCACCCCCTACAGCCCATGTGGCCCCCCGGGGCAGGTGGCCCCACCCGGTGGGCCCCCGGGACCCTTCCGGTGGTCCCGGTACAATACCGGTGACCCCGAAACTTGTCCCGATGGCCGAAATAGCACTTCCTATATATAATTCTGTACCTCCGGACCATTCCGGAACTCCTCATGACATCCGGGATCTCATCCGGGACTCCGAACAATATTCGGGTTACTGCATACACATATCCCTACAACCCTAGCGTCACCGAACCTTAAGTGTGTAGACCCTACGGGTTCGGGAGACATGTAGACATGACCGAGACGACTCTCCGGTCAATAACCAACAGCGGAATCTGGATACCCATGTTGGCTCCCACATACTCCATGATGATCTCATCGGATGAACCACGATGTCGAGGATTCAAGCAACCCCGTATACAATTCCCTTTGTCAATCGGTATGTTACTTGCCCGAGATTCGATCGTCGGTATCCCAATACCTCGTTAAATCTCGTTACCGGCTAGTCACTTTACTCGTACCGTAATGCATGATCCCGTGACCAGACACTTGGTCACTTTGAGCTCATTATGATGATGCATTACCGAGTGGGCCCAATGATACCTCTCCGTCATACGGAGTGACAAATCCCAGTCTTGATCCGTGTCAACCCAACAGACACTTTCGGAGATACCCGTAGTATACCTTTATAGTCACCCAGTTACGTTGTGACGTTTGGTATACCCAAAGCACTCCTACGGTATCCGGGAGTTACACGATCTCACAGTCTAAGGAAAAGACACTTGACATTGGAAAAACTCTAGCAAACGAACTATACGATCTTTATGCTATGTTTAGGATTGGGTCTTGTCCATCACATCATTCTCCTAATGATGTGATCTCGTTATCAATGACATCCAATGTCCATAGTCAGGAAACCATGACTATCTGTCGATCAACGAGCTAGTCAACTAGAGGCTTACTAGGGACATGTTGGTGTCTATTATTCACACATGTATTACGATTTCCGGATAACACAATTATAGCATGAATAAAGACAATTATCATGAACAACGAAATATAATAATAATGCTTTTATTATTGCCTCTAGGGCATATTTCCAACAGTCTCCCACTTGCACTAGAGCCAATAATCTAGTTACATTGTGATGAATCGAACACCCATGGAATTCTGGTGTTGATCATGTACCCTTAGGGAGAGGTTTAGTCAACGGATCTGCTACATTCAGGTCCGTATGTACTTTACAAATATCTATGTCTCCATCTTGAACATTTTCACGAATGGAGTTGAAGCGACGCTTGATGTGCCTTGTCTTCTTGTGAAACCTGGGCTCCTTGGCAAGTGCAATAGCTCCAGTGTTGTCACAGAAGAGCTTGATCGGCCCCGACGCATTGGGTATGACTCCTAGGTCGGTGATGAACTCCTTCACCCAGATTGCTTCATGTGCTGCCTCCGAGGCTGTCATGTACTCCGCTTCACATGTAGATCCCGCCACGACGCTCTGCTTGCAACTGCACCAGCTTACTGCCCCACCATTCAAAATATACACGTATCCGGTCTGTGACTTAGAGTCATCCAGATCTGTGTCGAAGCTAGCGTCGACGTAACCCTTTACGACGAGCTCTTCGTCACCTCCATAAACGAGAAACATTTCCTTAGTCCTTTTCAGGTACTTCGGGATATTCTTGACCACTGTCCAGTGTTCCTTGCCGGGATTACTTTGGTACCTTCCTACCAAACTTATGGCAAGGTTTACATCAGGTCTGGTACACAGCATGGCATACATAATAGAACCTATGGCTGAGGCATAGGGGATGACACTCATCTCTTCTATATCTTCTGCCGTGGTCGGACATTGAGCTGAGCTCAATTTCATACCTTGTAACACAGGCAAGAACCCCTTCTTAGATTGATCCATATTGAACTTCTTCAATATCTTATCAAGGTATGTGCTTTGTGAAAGACCTATGAGGCGTCTTGATCTATCTCTATAGATCTTGATGCCTAATATATAAGCAGCTTCTCCAAGGTCCTTCATTGAAAAACTCTTATTCAAGTAGGCCTTGATGCTGTCCAAGAGTTCTATATCATTTCCCATCAAAAGTATGTCATCTACATATAATATGAGAAATGCTACAGAGCTCCCACTCACTTTCTTGTAAACGGAGGCTTCTCCATAAGTCTGTGTGAACCCAAACGCTTTGATCATCTCATCAAAGCGAATGTTCCAACTCCGAGATGCTTGCACCAGCCCATAAATCGAGCGTTGGAGCTTGCACACCTTGTCAGCATTCTTAGGATCGACAAAACCTTCCGGCTGCATCATATACAGTTCTTCCTTAAGGAAACCATTAAGGAATGCCGTTTTGACGTCCATTTGCCATATCTCATAATTGTAGAATGCGGCAATTGCTAACATGATTCGGACGGACTTCAGCTTCGCTACCGGTGAGAAAGTCTCATCGTAGTCAACCCCTTGAACTTGTCGATAACCCTTAGCGACAAGCCGAGCTTTATAGATGGTCACATTACCATCCGCGTCTGTCTTCTTCTTAAAGATCCATTTATTTTCTATGGCTCGCCGTTCAACGGGCAAGTCAGTCAAAGTCCATACTTCGTTTTCATACATGGATCCTATCTCGGATTTCATGGCTTCTAGCCATTTGTCGGAATCCGGGCCCGCCATCGCTTCTTCATAGTTCGAAGGTTCACCATTGTCTAACAACATGATTTCCAAGACAGGGTTGCCATACCACTCTGGTGCGGAACGTGTCCTTGTGGACCTTCGAATTTCAGTAGGAGCTTGATCAGAAGTATCTTGATCATCATCAATAACTTCCTCTCTAGTCGGTGCAGGCACCTCAGGAACATTTTCTTGAGTCGCGCCATTTTCCGGTTCAAGAGGTAATACTTCATCAAGTTCTACTTTCCTCCCACTCACTTCTTTCGAGAGAAACTCCTTCTCTAGAAAGAATCCATTCTTGTCAACAAAGATCTTGCCCTCAGATCTGAGGTAGAAGGTATACCCAACAGTTTCTTTAGGGTATCCTATGAAGACGCATTTTTCCGACTTGGGTTCGAGCTTTTCAGGTTGATGTTTCTTGACATAAGCATCGCATCCCCAGACTTTCAGAAACGACAGCTTAGGTTTCTTCCCAAACCATAATTCATACGGTGTCATCTCAACGGATTTCGACGGAGCCCTATTTAAAGTGAATGCGGTAGTCTCTAAAGCATAGCCCCAAAAAGATATCGGTAAATCGGTAAGAGACATCGTAGATCGTACCATATCTAATAGAGTGCGATTACGACGTTCGGACACACCATTACGCTGAGGTGTTCCTGAAGGAAATATGCCCTAGAGGCAATAATAAAGTTATTATTTATTTCCTTATATCATGATAAATGTTTATTATTCATGCTAGAATTGTATTAACCGGAAACATAATACATGTGTGAATACATAAACCAACAGAGTGTCACTAGTATGCCTCTACTTGACTAGCTCGTTAATCAAAGATGGTTATGTTTCCTAACCATGAACAAAGAGTTGTTATTTGATTAACGAGGTCACATCATTAGTTGAATGATCTGATTGACATGACCCATTCCATTAGCTTAGCACCCGATCGTTTAGTATGTTGCTATTGCTTTCTTCATGACTTATACATGTTCCTATAACTATGAGATTATGCAACTCCCGTTTACCGGAGGAACACTTTGGGTACTACCAAACGTCACAACGTAACTGGGTGATTATAAAGGAGTACTACAGGTGTATCCAATGGTAGATGTTGGGTTGGCGTATTTCGAGATTAGGGTTTGTCACTCCGATTGTCGGAGAGGTATCTCTGGGCCCTCTTGGTAATGCACATCACATAAGCCTTGCAAGCACTACAACTAATATGTTAGTTGTGAGATGATGTATTACGGAACGAGTAAAGAGACTTGTCGGTAACTAGATTGAACTAGGTATTGGATACCGACGATCGAATCTCGGGCAAGTAACATACCGATGACAAAGGGAACAACGTATGTTGTTATGCGGTCTGACCGATAAAGATTTTCGTAGAATATGTAGGAGCCAATATGGGCATCCAGGTCCCGCTATTGGTTATTGACCGGAGACGTGTCTCGGTCATGTCTACATTGTTCTCGAACCGTAGGGTCCGCACGCTTAACGTTACGATGACAGTTATTATGAGTTTATGCATTTTGATGTACCGAAGGTTGTTCGGAGTCCCGGGTGTGATCACGGACATGACGAGGAGTCTCGAAATGGTCGAGACGTAAATATTGATATATTGGAAGCCTATGTTTGGACACCAGAAGTGTTCCGGGTGAAATCGGGATTTTACCGGATTACCGGGAAGGTTACCGGAACCCCCCGGGAGCCAAATGGGCCAACATGGGCCTTAGTGGAAAGGTGAGAGGGCAGCCCACATAGGGCTGCGCCTCCCCCCCTCTCCCTAGTCCTATTAGGACTAGGAGAGGGGCCGGCCACCTCTCTCTTTCTCTTCCCTCTTGAGGAAACCTAGTTGAACTAGGATTGGAGGGGGGAGTCCTACTCCCGGTAGGAGTAGGACTCCTCCTACGCCTCCCACCTTGGCCGGCCGGCTCCTCCTCCTCCATCCTTTATATACGGGGGCAGGGGACACCCCAAGACACACAAGTTGATCCTTGAGATCGTTCCTTAGCCGTGTGCGGTGCCCCCTGCCACCAAATTCCACCTCAGTCATATCGTTGTAGAGCTTAGGCGAAGCCCTGCGTCGGTAGTACATCAAGATCGTCACCACGCCATCATGCTGACGGAACTCTTCCTCGACGCTTTGCTGGATCGGAGCCCGAGGATCGTCATCGAGCTGAACGTGTGCTAAGAACTCGGAGGTGCCGGAGTAACGGTGCTTGGATCGGTCGGATCGGGAAGAAGACGTACGACTACTTCCTCTACGTTGTGTGATCGCTTCCGCAGTCGGTCTGCGTTGGTACGTAGACAATACTCTCCCCCTCGTTGCTATGCATCACCATGATCTTGCGTGTGCGTAGGAAAATTTTCGAAATTACTACGTTCCCCAACAGTGGCATCCGAGCCTAGGTTTTATGGTTTGATGTTATTTGCACGAGTAGAACACAAGTGAGTTGTGGGCGATACAAGTCATACTGCCTACCAGCATGTCATACTTTGGTTCGGCGGTATTGTTGGGTGAGACGATCCGGACCAACCTTACGCGTACTCTTACGCGAGACCGGTTCCCTCGACGTGCTTTGCACATAGATGGCTTGCGGAAGACTGTCTCTCCAACTTTAGTTGAACCAAGTGTGACTACGCCCGGTCCTTGAGAAGGTTAAAACGGAGTCTATTTGACGAACTATCGTTGTGGTTTTAATGCGTAGGTGAGATGAGTTCTTACTTAAGCCCGTAGCAGCCACGTAAAACTTGCAACAACAAAGTAGAGGACGTCTAACTTGTTTTTGCAGGGCATGTTGTGATGTGATATGGTCAAGGCATGATGCTGATTTTATTGTATGAGATGATCATGTTTTGTAACCGAGTTATCGGCAACTGGCAGGAGCCATATGGTTGTCGCTTTATTGTATGCAATGCAATCGCGATGTAATGCTTTACTTTATTACTAAGCGGTAGTGATAGTCGTGGAAGCATAAGATTGGCGAGACGACAACAATGCTACGATGGAGATCAAGGTGGCGCGCCGGTGACGATGGTGATCATGACGGTGCTTCAGAGATGGAGATCACAAGCACAAGATGATGATGGCCATATCATATCACTTATATTGATTGCATGTGATGTTTATCCTTTTATGCATCTTATCTTGCTTTGATTGACGGTAGCATTATAAGATGATCTCTCACTAAATTATCAAGAAGTGTTCTCCCTGAGTATGCACCGTTGCCAAAGTTCGTCGTGCCCAGACACTACATGATGATCGGGTGTGATAAGCTCTACGTCCATCTACAACGGGTGCAAGCCAGTTTTGCACACGCAGAATACTCAGGTTAAACTTGACGAGCCTAGCATATGCAGATATGGCCTCGGAACACAGAGACCGAAAGGTCGAGCGTGAATTATATAGTAGATATGATCAACATGACGATGTTCACCATTGAAAACTACTCCATCTCACGTGATGATCAGTTATGGTTTAGTTGATTTGGATCACGTGATCACATAGAGGATTAGAGGGATGTCTATCTAAGTGGGAGTTCCTAAGTAATTTGATTAACTGAACTTAAACTTATCATGAACTTAGTACCTGATAGTATCTTGCTTGTTTATGTTGATTGTAGATAGATGGCTCGTGTTGTTGTTCCGTTGAATTTTAATGCGTTCCTTGAGAAAGCAAAGTTGAAAGATGATGGTAGCAATTACACGGACTGGGTCCATAACCTGAGGATTATCCTCATTGCTGCATAGAAGAATTACGTCCTGGAAGCACCGCTAGGTGCCAGGCCTGCTGCTGGAGCAACGCCAGATGTTATGAACGTCTGGCAGAGCAAAGCTGATGACTACTCGATAGTTCAGTGTGCCATGCTTTACGGCTTAGAATCGGGACTTCAACGACATTTTGAACGTCATGGAGCATATGAGATGTTCCAGGAGTTGAAGTTAATATTTCAAGCAAATGCCCGAATTGAGAGATATGAAGTCTCCAATAAGTTCTATAGCTGCAAGATGGAGGAGAACAGTTCTGTCAGTGAGCATATAATCAAAATGTCTGGGTATAATAATCACTTGATTCAGATGGGAGTTAATCTTCCAGATGATTGCGTCATTGACAGAATTCTCCAATCACTGCCACCAAGCTACAAGAGCTTCGTGATGAACTATAATATGCAAGGGATGAACAAGACTATTCCCGAGCTCTTCGCAATGCTGAAAGCTGCGGAGGTAGAAATCAAGAAGGAGCATCAAGTGTTGATGGTTAACAAAACCACTGGTTTCAAGAAAAAGGGTAAAGGAAAGAAGAAGGGGAACTTCAAGAAGAACAGCAAGCAAGTTGCTGCTCAGGAGAAGAAACCCAAGTCTGGACCTAAGCCTGAAACTGAGTGCTTCTACTGCAAGCAGACTGGTCATTGGAAGCGGAACTGCCCCAAGTATTTGGCGGATAAGAAGGATGGCAAGGTGAACAAAGGTATATGTGATATACATGTTATTGATGTGTACCTTACTAAGAGCTCGCAGTAGCACCTGGGTATTTGATACTGGTTCTGTTGCTAATATTTGCAACTCGAAACAGGGACTACGGAATAAGCTGACGCTAGCAAAGGACGAGGTGACGATGCACGTGGGAAACGGTTCCAAAGTCGATGTGATCGCGGTCGGCACGCTACCTCTACATCTACCTTCGGGATTAATATTAGACCTAAATAATTGTTATTTGGTGCCAGCGTTGAGCATGAACATTATATCTGGATCTTGTTTGATGCGAGACGGTTATTCATTTAAATCAGAGAATAATGGTTGTTCTATTTATATGAGTAATATCTTTTATGGTCATGCACCCTTGAAGAGTGGTCTATTCTTATTGAATCTCGATAGTAGTGATACACATATTCATAATGTAGAAGCCAAAAGATGCAGAGTTGATAATGATAGTGCAACTTATTTGTGGCACTGCCGTTTAGGTCATATCGGTGTAAAGCGCATGAAGAAACTCCATACTGATGGGCTTTTGGAACCACTTGATTATGAATCACTTGGTACTTGCGAACCGTGCCTCATAGGTAAGATGACTAAAACACCGTTCTCCGGTACTATGGAGAGAGCAACAGACTTATTGGAAATCATACATACCGATGTATGTGGTCCGATGAATATTGAGGCTCGTGGCGGATATCGTTATTTTCTCACCTTCACAGATGATTTAAGCAGATATGGGTATATCTACTTAATGAAACATAAGTCTGAAACATTTGAAAAGTTCAAGGAATTTCAGAGTGAAGTTGAAAATCATCGTAACAAGAAAATAAAATTTCTACGATCTGATCGTGGAGGAGAATATTTGAGTTACGAGTTTGGTATACATTTGAAAAATTGTGGAATAGTTTCGCAACTCACGCCACCCGGAACACCACAGCGTAATGGTGTGTCCGAACGTCGTAATCGTACTTTACTAGATATGGTGCGATCTATGATGTCTCTTACTGATTTACCGCTATCGTTTTGGGGTTATGCTTTAGAGACGGCCGCATTCACGTTAAATAGGGCACCATCAAAATCCGTTGAGACGACGCCTTATGAACTATGGTTTGGCAAGAAACCAAAGTTGTCGTTTCTTAAAGTTTGGGGCTGCGATGCTTATGTGAAAAAGCTTCAACCTGATAAGCTCGAACCCAAAGCGGAGAAATGTGTCTTCATAGGATACCCAAAGGAAACTGTTGGGTATACCTTCTATCACAGATCCGAAGGCAAGACATTCGTTGCTAAGAATGGATCATTTCTAGAGAAGGAGTTTCTCTCGAAAGAAGTGAGTGGGAGGAAAGTAGAACTTGACGAGGTAACTGTACCTGCTCCCTTATTGGAAAATAGTACATCACAGAAAACTGTTTCTGCGACACCTATACCAATTAGTGAGGAAGCTAATGATGATGATCATGAAACTTCAGGGCAAGATGCTACTGAACCACGTAGATCAACCAGAGTAAGATCCGCACCAGAGTGGTACGGTAATCCAGTTCTGGAAGTCATGCTACTAGATCATGATGAACCTACGAACTATGAAGAAGCGATGGTGAGCCCAGATTCCGCAAAGTGGCTTGAGGCCATGAAATCTGAGATGGGATCCATGTATGAGAACAAAGTATGGACTTTGGTTGACTTGCCCGATGATCGGCAAGCAATTGAGAATAAATGGATCTTCAAGAAAAAGACTGACGCTGACGGTAATGTTACTGTCTATAAAGCTCGACTTGTCGCAAAAGGTTTTCGACAAGTTCAAGGGGTTGACTACGATGAGACCTTCTCACCCGTAGCGATGCTTAAGTCCGTCAGAATTATGTTAGCAATTCCTGCGTTTTATGATTATGAAATATGGCAAATGGATGTCAAAACTGCATTCCTAAATGGATTTCTGGAAGAAGAGTTGTATATGATGCAACCAGAAGGTTTTGTCGATCCGAAGGGAGCTAACAAAGTGTGCAAACTCCAGCGATCCATTTATGGACTGGTGCAAGCATCTCGGAGTTGGAATAAACGCTTTGATAGTGTGATCAAAGCATTTGGCTTTATACAGACTTTTGGAGAAGCCTGTATTTACAAGAAAGTGAGTGGGAGCTCTGTAGCATTTCTGATATTATATGTGGATGACATATTGCTGATTGGAAATGATATAGAATTTCTGGATAGCATAAAGGGATACTTGAATAAAAGTTTTTCGATGAAAGACCTCGGGGAAGCTGCTTACATATTAGGCATAAAGATCTATAGAGATAGATCAAAACGCTTAATTGGACTTTCACAGAGCACATACCTTGACAAGATTTTGAAGAAGTTCAAAATGGATCAAGCAAAGAAAGGGTTCTTGCTTGTGTTACAAGGTGTGAAGTTGAGTCAGACTCAATGCCCGACCACTGCAGAAGATAGAGAGAAAATGAAAGATGTTCCCTATGCTTCAGCCATAGGCTCTATCATGTATGCAATGCTGTGTACCAGACCTGATGTGTGCCTTGCTATAAGTTTAGCAGGGAGGTACCAAAGTAATCCAGGAGTGGATCACTGGACAGCGGTCAAGAACATCCTGAAATACCTGAAAAGGACTAGGGATATGTTTCTCGTATATGGAGGTGACAAAGAGCTCACCGTAAGAGGTTACGTTGATGCAAGCTTTGACACTGATCCGGACGATTCTAAATCGCAAACCGGATACGTGTTTACTTTAAACGGTGGAGCTGTGAGTTGGTGCAGTTCTAAACAAAGCGTCGTAGCGGGATCTACATGTGAAGCGGAGTACATAGCTGCTTCGGAAGCAGCAAACGAAGGAGTCTGGATGAAGGAGTTCATATCCGATCTAGGTGTCATACCTAGTGCATCGGGTCCAATGAAAATCTTCTGTGACAATACTGGTGCAATTGCCTTGGCAAAGGAATCCAGATTTCACAAAAGAACCAAACACATCAAGAGACGCTTCAACTTCATCCGGGATTTAGTCCAGGTGGGAGACATAGAGATTTGCAAGATACATACGGATCTGAATGTTGCAGACCCGTTGACTAAGCCTCTTCCACGAGCAAAACATGATCAGCACCAAGGCTCCATGGGTGTTAGAATCATTACTGTGTAATCTAGATTATTGACTCTAGTGCAAGTGGGAGACTGAAGGAAATATGCCCTAGAGGCAATAATAAAGTTATTATTTATTTCCTTATATCATGATAAATGTTTATTATTCATGCTAGAATTGTATTAACCGGAAACATAATACATGTGTGAATACATAAACCAACAGAGTGTCACTAGTATGCCTCTACTTGACTAGCTCGTTAATCAAAGATGGTTATGTTTCCTAACCATGAACAAAGAGTTGTTATTTGATTAACGAGGTCACATCATTAGTTGAATGATCTGATTGACATGACCCATTCCATTAGCTTAGCACCCGATCGTTTAGTATGTTGCTATTGCTTTCTTCATGACTTATACATGTTCCTATAACTATGAGATTATGCAACTCCCGTTTACCGGAGGAACACTTTGGGTACTACCAAACGTCACAACGTAACTGGGTGATTATAAAGGAGTACTACAGGTGTATCCAATGGTAGATGTTGGGTTGGCGTATTTCGAGATTAGGGTTTGTCACTCCGATTGTCGGAGAGGTATCTCTGGGCCCTCTCGGTAATGCACATCACATAAGCCTTGCAAGCACTGCAACTAATATGTTAGTTGTGAGATGATGTATTACGGAACGAGTAAAGAGACTTGCCGGTAACGAGATTGAACTAGGTATTGGATACCGACGATCGAATCTCGGGCAAGTAACATACCGATGACAAAGGGAACAACGTATGTTGTTATGCGGTCTGACCGATAAAGATCTTCGTAGAATATGTAGGAGCCAATATGGGCATCCAGGTCCCGCTATTGGTTATTGACCGGAGATGTGTCTCGGTCATGTCTACATTGTTCTCGAACCGTAGGGTCCGCACGCTTAACGTTACGATGACAGTTATTATGAGTTTATGCATTTTGATGTACCGAAGGTTGTTCGGAGTCCCGGATGTGATCACGGACATGACGAGGAGTCTCGAAATGGTCGAGACGTAAAGATTGATATATTGGAAGCCTATGTTTGGACACCGGAAGTGTTCCGGGTGAAATCGGGATTTTACCGGATTACCGGGAGGGTTACCGGAACCCCGCGGGAGCCAAATGGGCCAACATGGGCCTTAGTGGAAAGATGAGAGGGCAGCCCACATAGGGCTGCGCCTCCCCCCTCTCCCTAGTCCTATTAGGACTAGGAGAGGGGCCGGCCACCTCTCTCTTTCTCTTCCCTCTTGAGGAAACCTAGTTGAACTAGGATTGGAGGGGGGAGTCCTACTCCCGGTAGGAGTAGGACTCCTCCTGCGCCTCCCACCTTGGCCGGCCGGCTCCTCCTCCTCCATCCTTTATATACGGGGGCAGGGGGCACCCCAAGACACACAAGTTGATCCTTGAGATCGTTCCTTAGCCGTGTGCGGTGCCCCCTGCCACCAAATTCCACCTCAGTCATATCGTTGTAGAGCTTAGGCGAAGCCCTGCGTCGGTAGTACATCAAGATCGTCACCACGCCGTCGTGCTGACGGAACTCTTCCTCGACGCTTTGCTGTATCGGAGCCCGAGGATCGTCATCGAGCTGAACGTGTGCTAAGAACTCGGAGGTGCCGGAGTAACGGTGCTTGGATCGGTCGGATCGGGAAGAAGACGTACGACTACTTCCTCTATGTTGTGTGATCGCTTCCGCAGTTGGTCTGCGTTGGTACGTAGACAATACTCTCCCCCTCGTTGCTATGCATCACCATGATCTTGCGTGTGCGTAGGAAAATTTTCGAAATTACTACGTTCCCCAACAGTTCCAGGCGGCGTGAGTTGTGAAACTATTCCACATTTTCTTAAGTGTGTGCCAAATTCGTGACTCAAGTATTCTCCTCCACGATCTGATCGTAGAAACTTGATTTTCCTATCACGTTGATTTTCAACCTCACTCTGAAATTCCTTGAACTTTTCAAAGGTTTCAGACTTGTGTTTCATTAAGTAGACATAACCATATCTACTCAAGTCATCAGTGAGGGTGAGAACATAACGATAGCCACCGCGAGCCTCAACACTCATTGGACCGCACACATCAGTATGTATGATTTCCAATAAGTTGGTTGCTCGCTCCATTGTTCCTGAGAACGGAGTCTTGGTCATTTTACCCATGAGGCATGTTCGCACGTGTCAAATGATTCATAATCAAGAGACTCTAAAAGTCCATCTGCATGGAGCTTCTTTATGCGTTTGACACCTATGTGACCAAGGCGGCAGTGCCACAAGTATGTGGGACTATCATTATCAACCTTACATCTTTTGGTACTCACACTATGAATATGTGTAGCATTACGCTCGAGATTCATTAAGAATAAACCATTCACCATAGGAGCATGACCATAAAACATATCTCTCATATAAATAGAACAACCATTATTCTCGGATTTAAATGAGTAGCCATCTCGAATTAAACGAGATCCCGATACAATGTTCATGCTCAAAGATGGCACTAAATAACAATTATTAAGGTTTAAAACTAATCCCGAAGGTAAATGAAGAGGCAGCGTGCCGACAGCGATCACATCGACCTTGGAACCATTCCCGACGCGCATCGTCACGTCGTTCTTCGCTGGTCTCCGCTTATTCTGAAGCTCCTGCTTTGAGTTACAAATGTGAGCAACTGCACCGGTATCAAATACCCAGGAGCTACTACGAGTACTGGTAAGGTACACATCAATTAAATGTATATCACATATACCTTTTGTTTTGCCGGCCTTCTTGTCCGCTAAGTATTTGGGGCAGTTCCGCTTCCAGCGACCACTTTCCTTGCAATAAAAGCACTCAGTCTCGGGCTTGGGTCCATTCTTTGGCTTCTTCCCGGCAGCTTGCTTGCCGGGCGCGGCAACTCCCTTGTCGTCCTTCTTGAAGTTCTTTTTACCCTTGCCCTTCTTGAACTTAGTGGTTTTATTGACCATCAACACTTGATGTTCCTTTTTGACTTCTACCTCTGCTGATTTCAGCATAGCAAATACTTCAGGAATGGTCTTTTCCATCCCCTGCATATTGAAGTTCATCACAAAGCTCTTGTAGCTTGGTGGAAGCGACTGAAGGATTCTGTCAATGACCGCGTCATCCGGGAGATTAACTCCCACCTGAGTCAAGCGGTTATGCAACCCAGACATAGTGAGTATGTGCTCACTGACAGAACTGTTTTCCTCCATCTTACAGCTGAAGAATTTGTCGGAGACTTGATATCTCTCGACCCGGGCATGAGCTTGGAAAACCATTTTCAGCTCTTCGAACATCTCATATGCTCCGTGTCTCTCAAAACGTTTTTGGAGCCCCGGCTCTAAGCTGTAAAGCATGCCGCACTGAACGAGGGAGTAGTCATCGGTATGTGCCTGCCAAGCGTTCATAACGTCTTGTTCTACAGGAAGAACAGGTGTGTCACCCAGCGGTGCTTGTAGGACATAATCTTTCTTGGCAGCTATGAGGATGATCCTCAGGTTCCGGACCCAGTCCGTGTAGTTGCTGCCATCGTCTTTCAGCTTGGTTTTCTCTAGGAACGCGTTGAAGTTGAGGACTACGTTGGCCATTTGATCTACAAGACATATTGTAAATATTTTAGACTAAGTTCATGATAATTAAGTTCATCTAATCAAATTATTTAATGAACTCCCACTTAGATAGACATCCCTCTTCTAGTCATCCAAGTATAACATGATCCGAGTCAACTAAGCCGTGTCCGATCATCACGTGAGACAGACTAGTCAACATCGGTGAACATCTTCATGTTGATCATATCTTCTATACGACTCATGCTCGACCTTTTGGTCTTCTGTGTTCCGAGGCCATGTCTGTACATGCTAGGCTCGTCAAGTCAACCTAAGTGTTTGCATGTGTAAATCTGTCTTACACCCGTTGTATGTGAACGTTAGAATCTATCACACCCGATCATCATGTGGTGCTTCGAAACAACGAACTGTCGCAACGGTGCATAGTTAGGGGGAACACTTTCTTGAAATTATTATGAGGGATCATCTTATTTACTACCATCGTTCTAAGTAAACAAGATGCAAAAACATGATAAACATCACATGCAATCAAATAATAATAGTGACATGATATGGCCAATATCACATAGCTCCTTTGATCTTCATCTTGGGGCTCCATGATCATCTTGTCACCGGCTTGACACCATGATCTCCATCATCATGATCTCCATCATCGTGTCTCCATGAAGTTGCTCGCCAACTATTACTTCTACTACTATGGCTAATGTGTTTAGCAATGAAGTAAAGTAATTTACATGGCGTTTCTCAATGACACGCAGGTCATACAAAAAATAAAGACAACTCCTATGGCTCCTGCCGGTTGTCATACTCATCGACATGCAAGTCGTGATTCCTATTATAATAGCATGAACATCTCATACATCATATATATGCCATTCATCATTCATCACAACTTTGGCCATATCATATCACAAAGCACTTGCTGCAAAAACAAGTTAGACGTCCTCTAATTGTTGTTGCAAGTTTTACGTGGCTGAAATAGGGTTCTAGCAAGAACGTTTTCTTACCTACGTGAAAGCCACAACGTGATTTGTCAACTTCTATTTACCCTTCATACGGACCTTTTTCATCGAATCCGCTCCAACTAAAGTAGGAGAGACAGTCACCCGCCAGCCACCTTATGCAACTAGTGCATGTTAGTCGGTGGAACCGGTCTCACGTAAGCGTACGTGTAAAGTTGGTCCGGGCCGCTTCATCCCACAATACCGTTGAAGCAAGATAAGACTAGTAGCGGCAAGAAAGTTGACACCATCTACGCCCACAACAAATTGTGTTCGACTCGCGCAAGAAGAACTACGCATAGACCTAGCTCATGATGCCACTGTTGGGGAACGTTGCAGAAAACAAAATTTTCCTATGGTTTCACCAAGATCCATCTATGAGTTCATCTAGCAACGAGTGATCGGATGCATCTAGATACCTTTGTAGATCGCGAGCGGAAGCGTTCAAAGAACGGGGATGAGGTAGTCGTACACGACGTGATCCAAATCACCGATGACCAAGCGCCGAACGGACGGCACCTCCGCGTTCAACACACGTACGGAGCGGATGACGTCTCCTCCTTCTTGATCCAGCAAGGGGAGAGGAGAGGTTGAGGAAGATGGCTCCAGCAGCAGCACGACGGCGTGGTGGTGATGGAGCTGCAGTACTCCGTCAGGGCTTCGCCAAGCTCTATGGAGGAGGAGGAGGTGTTGGAGAGGGAGAGGGAGGCAACCAAAGGCGTGGATGAAAAGCCCTCCTTCCCCCACTATATATAGGAGGGCCTAGGGGGGGCGCTGGCCCTAGGAGATCCAATCTCCTAGGGGGGGCGGCCAAGGGAGGTTTCCCTCCCCCCAAGGCACCTAGGGGGTGCCTTCCACTTGTGGGACTCTTCCCCTTTTGAAACCCTAGGCGCATGGGCCTCTTGGGGCTGGTTCCCTTGGCCCATGTAGGCCAAGGAGCACCCCCTACAGCCCATGTGCCCCCCGGGGCAGGTGGCCCCACCCGGTGGGCCCCCGGGACCCTTCCGGTGGTCTCGGTACAATACCGGTGACCCCGAAACTTGTCCCGATGGCCGAAATAGCACTTCCTATATATAATTCTTTACCTCCGGACCATTCCGGAACTCCTCATGACGTCCGGGATCTCATCCGGGACTCCGAACAACATTCGGGTTACTGCATACACATATCCCTACAACCCTAGCGTCACCGAACCTTAAGTGTGTAGACCCTACGGGTTCGGGAGACATGTAGACATGACCGAGACGACTCTCCGGTCAATAACCAACAGCGGGATCTGGATACCCATGTTGGCTCCTACATACTCCATGATGATCTCATCAGATGAACCACGATGTCGAGGATTCAAGCAACCCCGTATACAATTCCCTTTGTCAATCGGTATGTTACTTGCCCGAGATTCGATCGTCGGTATCCCAATACCTCGTTCAATCTCGTTACCGGCTAGTCACTTTACTCGTACCGTAATGCATGATCCCGTGACCAGACACTTGGTCACTTTGAGCTCATTATGATGATGCATTACCAAGTGGGCCCAGTGATACCTCTCCGTCATACGGAGTGACAAATCCCAGTCTTGATCCGTGTCAACCCAACAGACACTTTCGGAGATACCCGTAGTATACCTTTATAGTCACCCAGTTACGTTGTGACGTTTGGTATACCCAAAGCACTCCTACGGTATCCGGGAGTTACACGATCTCACAGTCTAAGGAAAAGACACTTGACATTGGAAAAACTCTAGCAAACGAACTATACGATCTCTATGCTATGTTTAGGATTGGGTCTTGTCCATCACATCATTCTCCTAATGATGTGATCTCGTTATCAATGACATCCAATGTCCATAGTCAGGAAACCATGACTATCTGTCGATCAACGAGCTAGTCAACTAGAGGCTTACTAGGGACATGTTGGTGTCTGTTATTCACACATGTATTACGATTTCCGGATAACACAATTATAGCATGAATAAAGACAATTATCATGAACCAGGAAATATAATAATAATGCTTTTATTATTGCCTCTAGGGCATATTTCCAACACCACTGACATGCTTCGAGATAGCATTGACATGGTCTTCAGGCAAAGGTCAGACTCTAGATACACGAAGGACCCATCTAGAACATCTTGTAGAATAGTCTTACAATTACCTCATTGAAGAATGGAGAATATTGCATAAAAGGAAACTATAACAATAGGTCCCCAGCCAGGTGTGCTAGGCATGACATCACCTTACTTGGTCATATAATGACCGATGTTATAACCCTTGAAAATATGTTCCAACCATCATATCTGACCAAGATTCAGATCTGGTTGGTGTCAGGGTACTTCAGACTCAAGATGCCTGAGAAAGAAAAGGTGCAACACAATTGACGAGATGACATAGTAAGATTTTCGGGAAATGAACTATGGAAGCAAGTCCGGAATCATGAGTTCATCATTAACCCAAGGAGAGGATGAGGGGGTGGCTGATGGAATCAGTGTCAATCCATCAAGATTTTCAAGAGATGGATCTCCCCAATTATGTGAGCAAGGGGATAACATTTGTCAAATCAAAATGATATAAAGATGTATGCTCGAGGAAAACATACACAATTAAACATTGGTTCAAAGCAATAGGGTTGCTAGAAGTTTTGAATTCACACATCATAGTTCATTTGTCGGTATTCCGGTTAGGAACAACATGAGGACCAAGAAGGAATGGTGATGGTGATAAGTATTACTTGTATCAAGAATTCTCAAGAGGTGGTGAAATTCTCATGACATTCTTGACATAAAAGATGGTAATGCTCCAAGGTAAAGAAGAATAATTGCTGGATAGTGAGGATCTCCAGGTATAACACAAAACACGAACAAGTTTGTGTTGGAGGGGAAGCAATAATGTTGTCGGTGATAACACAATTCATCAAGGGGAAAGGATGGTACTTGTCAATATGAATTCGATATATATATTGGAAGAGCTTAGGATGTTGATGATGATCACGACACAGTTGTCGAGAGATTTCATGAAGATGTAATCGATTGGCGATGACATCAAGTCAAAGGAATGATGAAGCGAAAGGTTAATGGATCCAAGGGTAGGACACAAACTCCAAACCAAGCTTGTTGTCCAAAGCGAAATGATATGATGACGAAGATCGACGTAAGCTTAGCTCATCGTCGAAGGTTGTGCTCCAGGAATAAGGACCAGGTAGCACAGTTAAAAATTAGCACAATAATTATATAGTCAATCAGGCTAGGAATGAAGTGATTGGGTACAAACTCGTAAGCAAGAAGATTGCTAAGAATGGTTGAATCGTAGAATGGACACGATTCAGTTATCGATGTACTTGAGTGACTAACCACTCAGAACCTAGGGAAATTGGAATTGGTGAGAATGTAGTACTTGATGAAGAACTCATAAGAAGTTATGTAGTTCCATGATATTCTTGAGATACCAGGGTGTAATACTCGATGGTAGATCAAAGTAAAGATTGGACAGGTGCAATGATCTGCAGAAGACAAGTACTTCAACTTGTCCGAGAAATGGTATTTAAAGGAAAACATGGCCGGAACCACGATTGCAAAAGGATCAATTCACAGATACCAAATGATATTATATCAAGGGAATAGTTATTATTACAACAAGCTTCCATGATAGGATATACATCGTGTCCATGGGCATGAACATAAAGTTCAAGGTCGACTCCCACTTCTTCAATGTATAACCTTCCATTCACCTCTCGCTTTTCGGAAATGACATTAGTCGTCGAAAGTTTTACCTGGTGCAATACTAGATAATTATGACCCGTGAAATCTTTCGGGTTCACACAAAGTAAGGAAGGCATAGGTTTAATCCATCGGGGCATCTTATGAACACATACCACAAACTTTTGGAGTAAATAATACAAGCTCAAAAATAGAGCATGGTTGACAAAAGGAGGGGATACAATTTACCAAAGGCATTATGTATCCGCTGAAAGGCTCACAATTTTAAGGAATATGAAGGACGGTGTCAGACAAAATCCAACAAAGGATCTGGTGGTCCATAAGGGATCTGATGTGAGTATCGGTACTCTATCAAAGGAAGAAGGAATGCAAGTGTATCGGATTATATAAACAACTGACTAACTCAAAGCTCAAATGCAAAGGAATTATGAATTCCAAGACAAGGGATCAGAAGCAATGCTCTGATTAGGGTTGTATAAGTTGAATAGCCTTAGGGGTACAATCGACGGCAATTTGATTGGTCGAGATCCAGCTCATGTTTAAAATGGTGTCCGAGCCGGAAAGATGAATTTTTGGATCTGGTTAAGGATTGCGAGCATTCGCACTTGTTGAATCAATGGGCTCAAGACGATAGTGGCAAAGGATGCCAATAAGATTACTAGACTTTTGGGATTAATCCCAATGCAAGCAAGCAAGAATTTCAAAAGCTATAAGCTGCTGAGGATTTCCGGAAGATCAAATAGTATTTCGAAGACTTTGGTAAAACACATGAACAGCTGGGGAGAAACAAATCCTCGGTGTGTGTGAGGATTAAGTTGTAGGTGTATTCAGGTGACAAGGAACTGCAGGGCAGTAGGCACAAGGATTCTTGGAACAACGGAGAGCTGTTTAGGGCATCTTGTATTAACAAGATCAACTTGGAATAAAAGTAAGAACAACAGGTGTATGTATTTATCCATAGGGATATTTCAGTGGTAGGGAATTGCAAAAGCGACGAACACAAAGTCTCCAGAACATCGGAGAGTATCTTCGAAATCCTTCAGTGCACCAAGCAATCATCTGGAGTGAGGGGCTCTCTGGGAGGAAGTAGTTACGAGAACCTAGAGTCAGAGTTAGTAAAATCATTTCACCCAAATAGAAGAGAGGTTTGAGTCCTAGAGTATGGACAAGGAGTAAAAGATCTTAATCCCACCCAATGGCGACGTGGGCCCATGGGCCGCACAGCCATGTTAGTAAAACAGTTTTCATCGACTAGACTCAACTTCGGCCAACGAGTGTGGAAGGGGGATTCCTACAGGCAGTCGGCTCTGATACCAACTTGTGACGCCCCCGAATTGACCGTACACTAATCATACATGCAAATGTGTACGATCAAGATCAGGGACTCACGGGAAGATATCACAACACAACTCTACAAATAAAATAAGTCATACAAGCATCATATTACAAGACAGGGGCCTCGAGGGCTCGAATACAAGAGCTAGATCATAGACGAGTCAGCGGAAGCAACAATATCTGAGTACAGACATAAGTTAAACAAGCTTTCCTTAAGAAGGCTAGCACAAACTGAGATACAGATCAAAAGAGGCACAAGCCTCCTACCTGGGATCCTCCTAAACTACTCCTGGTCGTCGCCAGCGGGCTGCATGTAGTAGTAGGCACCTCCCGAGTAGTAGTAGTCGTCATCGACAGTGGCGTCTGGCTCCTGGGCTCCATCGTCTGGTCGCAACAATCGGGTATAGGAAAAGGGAAAAGAGGAAGCAAGGCAACTGTGAGTACTCATCCAAAGTACTCGCAAGCAAGGAACTACACTACAAATGTATGCATTGGTATCTAATGGAATAAGGCTATCATATGTGGACTGAACTGCAGGATGCCGGAATAAGAGGGGGATAGCTAGTCCTATCGAAGACTATGCTTCTGGCCACCTCCATCTTGCAGCATGTAGGAGAGAGCAGAAGGTAAATTCACCAAGTAGCATCGCATAGCATAATCCTAACCGATGATCCTCCCCTC
The DNA here is from genome assembly GCA_034509565.1 of Triticum monococcum. Classification (NCBI taxonomy): domain Eukaryota; kingdom Viridiplantae; phylum Streptophyta; class Magnoliopsida; order Poales; family Poaceae; genus Triticum; species Triticum monococcum. Next base: position 683,682,862 of record CM067842.1, read on the forward strand.
GTCACCCTGTGAGAGAGCGATCACCGGTTGTATCTGGCACTTGGAAGGGTGTGTTTTATTAAGTATCCGGTTCTAGTTGTCATAAGGTCAAGGTACAACTCCAAGTCGTCCTGTTACCGAAGATCATGGCTATTCGAATAGATTAACTTCCCTGCAGGGGTGCACCATATTTCCCAACACGCTCAATCCCCTTTGGCCAGACACACTTTCCTGGGTCATGCCCGGCCTCAAAAGATCAACATGTCGCAGCCCCACCTAGGCACAACAGAGAGGTCAGCACGCCTGTCTAAATCCTATGGCGCAGGGGTCTGGGCCCATCGCCCATTGCACACCTGCACGTTGCGTACGCGGCCGGTGAGCAGACCTAGCAACCTCCATTACAAAGGAAGTTGCGTTACGCGGTCCAACCCGGTGCGTGCCGCTCAGTCGCTAACGTCACGAAGGCTTCGGCTGATACCACGACGTCGAGTGCCCATAACTGTTCCCGCGTAGTTGGTTAGTGCGTATAAGCCAGTAGCCAGACTCAGATCAAATACCAAGATCTCGTTAAGCGTGTTATTTTTGAAATAACCACGGATGCCGACCAGGGCCAGGCCCACCTCTCTCCTAGGTGGTCTCAACCTGCCCTGTCGCTCCGCCACAGTGTAACAGTCGGGGGCCTTTAGGAACTCAGGCCCACCTCTACCGGGATGGGGCCACCTGCCCCTTCAGCCCCCAACATCGGAATCACTCGCGGGTACTCCTACGAGCCGACCCGACTTTAGTCACCACCTGTATAGCATGAATATATGTATAAGTATATACCCGTGATCATCTCCCGAGTGATCACGGCCCGATAGTATAGCATGGCAGACGGACAAGAATGTAGGGCCACTGATGATAAACTAGCATCCTATACTAAGCATTAGGATTGCAAGTAAAGGTGACAACAGTAGTAGCAAGGACAGGCTATGCATCAGGATAGGATTAACGGAAAGCAGTAACATGCTACACTACTCTAATGCAAGCAGTAGAGAGAAGAGTAGGCGATATCTGGTGATCAAGGGGGGGCTTGCCTGGTTGCTCTGGCAAGAGAGAGAGGGGTCGTCAACACCGTAGTCGTACTGGGTAGCAGCGGTGTCAGTCTCGTAGTCTATCGGAGAGAAGAGGGGGAAGAAACAATAAATATTAAGCAAACACATGCATAGCGATGCATGACAAGACAAGTATCGGTGCTAGGGGTGCCCTAACGCGGTATGAGGTGGTACCGGTGAAGGGGGCAAACATCCGGGAAAATACCCCCGATGTTTTGCGTTTTCGGACCGATGAACCGGAGGGGAAAAGTTGCGTGTTCTCTATGCTAGGGATGGGTGGCGGACGAACGGGTTGCTTATCCGAATTCGTCTCGTCGTTGTGAGCAACTTTCATGTACAAAGTTTTTCCATCCGAGCTACAGTTTATTTTATATTAATTTTAAAAGATTTAAATCATTTTTAGGATTTATTTAATTATTTAAATTCAACATTATTCAGAATAGTGTTTGCTGATGTCATCATGACGTCAGCCGTTGACCTGGTCAACCTGACAGGTGGGTCCCGTTCGTCATTGACTGTTTAGTCTAATTAGGGTTTAATTAACTTAACTACTTGATTAGATTAATTAAACATGATTAATTAACTTAATTAGTTAATTAATTAATTAATTTAATTATTAATTATTTATTTATCTATATATTTATTTTTATTTTTATTATTTTAATTCTCTTTTTAACACATTTTTTTAAACGTTCTGGGCATGGGCCCACTGTCATAGGGCCAGGGGGTTTAGCGGGCGCCGGGTGTAGCGGGGCAGGCGTGGGTGCGTGGGCGCTAGCCCGTTATGCCGCTTGCTAAGGTAGGCCGCGGGGGAGGGGTAGAATGGCGAGGCGCGGCGGGGCGCCGGCGACGCAGGGAGGCAGGGCTCGCCCGTTGGAGCCGGGCGCGGGGCGGCGTGCGTGCCAAGGCCAGGCGCGTCACGGAGGAGAGCAATGCCGGCGAGGGCGCGAGCAGCGCACAACCGCAGGGCGGCACGGAGGAAGGCTCGCGGCGTGGGGGCGAGGCCATGGGTCGAGCGGAGCAAAGGGAAAGGGGCGGGCGGTACGCTGAGCGCGGGAGCGACGGGCATGGGCCAACTAGGCGATGGCCACGGCGGATAGGGCGCTTGAGGGGGAGAGGCAGCAGAGCGGTGCATGGGGAAGGAGCAGTAGGGGCGGGGAGCGCCGCGGGACGACGCGCAGCGGGCGCCGGTCGCAGGCGCGAGTGGGCGCGCGCGCGGGGGGCCAGTGGTGTGCACGAGCGGCGGAACGACGGTGGCTGTGGTGGGCCGAGCGCGGGAGAAGCGACGAACATGGGTGCGGGGCTGCGTGAGCGGCGCTGGGCTACCGGGAGGTTGGCCGGGCATGGCAAGGGTCGCAGTTGGCGCGCGCACACGCGGTGGGGCAGGGGGGCGCGACCATGATGCGGTGGGCACGGCCGTGAGCGCGTGCGCGTGCGGAGAGCGCCGAGCGCGACGACGGGGACGAGTGAGAGAGGGAGAGGCTGGGGGCCTCACTGCGGGGCCATAGGGTTTGGGGCAGCGGGCTCGGGGAGGAGGACGCAGACGACGAGGCGGCGCAGAGGATGCGTGACAGCGACGCCGGCGGGTTCGGTGCAGGAGCGGTCGTGGAGGAGTCGGGGAAGTCGAGGCGGAGGAGCTCCGGCGAGGCTCCTCCGATGAACGGCGATGGCGGTGACAGGTTCGGGGGCACGGTTGCCCCGATCTAGAAATCAGGAGGGAAGTGGGGGGAAGCAAGCGAGAGAGTGGGGGGGTCATGGGGGTAGTGGGAGAGTGGGGCTAGGGTTTCTAGCGCCCGAGGGGAGTAGTAGCGGGCGCGGCTGGGCCGGCCTGGCGGCCCTATAGCCCGAGGCCCAGCTGGGGGTCCTTTTACTTGCTTGCTTTGTTTTTTTGTTTTTTGTCTTATTTTCTTTTTCTTTTACTATTTTCTTTTAGTTCCTCTTTTATTTTAGTAATATAAACTATAAAAATAGTCCCTAATTTAGTGTTAAGAAATAGGCTACTGTCACATAAGTTTGGGCAACTAAATAAAATAGTCTAATATTTTATTTATTGTTAAAGGCATTTAAGTAATTGTTTTGTTATTGTTTTATTCATCTTAGAGTATTTAAACATTCTATGAAAGTGGGGTTTTCTTCACCACAATTACCTATGCTTTAATTGGCACAACCCGAACATTTTAGTTTTAAAGTTTGAAAACTTTTGTTGTTTGCCTTGATTTTGAATTTGAATTTTGAATCGGTTTTTGAAATAACCCGAGATTAACTGCAGTGATAGAGGTGACATGGCAACATTAACGGGGGACTACTGTAGCCTAATTATCCGGGCGTCATAACTTTGGTGGACTTGCCCGATGATTGGCAAGCCATAGAAAATAAATGGATCTACAAGAAGAAGACTGAAGCTGATGGTAATGTTACTATCTAGAAAGCTTGACTTGTTCCGAAAAGTTTTCGACAAGTTCAAGGAGCTGACTATGATGAGACTTTCTCAACCGTAGCGATGCTTAAGTCTGTCCGAATCATGTTAGCAATTGCCGCATTTTATGATTATGAACTCTGGCAAATGGACGTCAAAACCTCATTCCTTAATGAATTTCTTGAAGAAGAGTTGTATATGATGCAACCAGAAGGTTTTATCGATCCTAAAGGTGCCAACAAAGTGTGCAAGCTCCGGCGATCCATCTATGGACTAGTGCAAGCATCTCGGAGTTGGAATATATGCTTCGATGAGGTGATCAAAGCATATGGTTTTATACAGACTTACGGTGAAGCCTATATTTACAAGAAAGTGAGTGGGAGCTCTGTAACATTTCTGATATTATATGTGGATGACATATTGTTGATTGGAAATGATATAGAATTTCTGGATAGCATAAAAGGGTACTTGAATAAGATTTTTTCAATGAAAAACCTCGGTGAAGCTGGTTATATATTGGGCATCAAGATCTATAGGGATAGATCGAGACGCTTAATAGGACTTTCACAAAGCACATACCTTGAGAAAGTTTAGAAGAAGTTCAAAATGGATCAGTCAAAGAAAGGGTTCTTTTGCCTGTGTTGCAAGGAGTGAAGTTGAGTAAGGCTCAAAGCAGACCACGACAGAAGATAGAGAGAGCATGAAAGTAATTCCCAATGCCTCTTTCATAGGTTCTATAAAGTATGCCATGTTGTGTACCAAACCTGTTGCGTGCCTTGTGATACGTCTCCAACGTATCTATAATTTATGAAGTATTCATGCCAAGTTTACAATAGTTTTATATGATTTTGGTATGATTTGATTAGAACTAACCCGAACTGACGCTGTTTTTAGCAGAAATACCGTGGACTTGTTTTTGTGCAGAAATAAAAGTTCTCGAAATGCGATGAAAATCAACAGAGAATTTTTCTGGAAAATATAAAAAATACCAGAACAAAAATCTACCGTAGGGGAGTCCCGTGGGTCCCACGAGGGTGGGGGGCGCGCCCTTGTGCCTCGTGGCCTTCCCGTGGGCCCCCTGACTTGTTCTCGACTCCAACCTCTCCTATAAATGCCCAAACCTCCAGAAAATAACCTAGATCGGAAGTTCCGCCGCCGCAAGCCTCTGTAGCCACGAGAAATCAATCTAGGCCCTCTCTGGCACCCTGCCGGAGGGAGACATCATCATCGGAGGCTATGGAGGAGGATCCTAGAGGGGCCATCATCACCATGAAGGCCAAGGACCAGAGGGAGAACCTCTCCCCATCCAGGGGGAGGCCATGGAGGAGGAAGCACAAGGGGGGAACCTCTCCTCCTCTCTCTCGGTGGCACCGGGGTGCCATCGGGAGGGGAATCATCGCCGTGGTGATCATCTTCATCACCATCACCACCACCATCCTCATCACCATCCTCATCTCTTTTATGCGGTCCACTCTCCCACACCCCGCTGTAATCCCTACTTGAACATGGTGCTTTATGCCACATATTATGATCCAATGATGTGTTGCCATCCTATGATGTTTTGAGTAGATATCCATTGTCTTTGGGTTGATTGTTGATCTAGATTGGTATGAGTTGCATGTTTTATTTTGGTGCTGTCCTATTGTGTCGTCCGTGTCATGCAAGCGTGAGGGATTCCCGCTATAGGGTGTTGCAATACGTTCATGATTCGCTTATAGTGGGTTGCTTGAGTGACAGAAGCATAAACCCGAGTAAGGGGGTTGTTGCGTATGGGATAAAGGGGACTTGATGCTTTAATGCTATGGTTGGGTTTTACCTTAATGATCTTTAGTAGTTGTGGATGCTTGCTAGAGTTCCAATCATAAGTGCATATGATCCAAGAAGAGAAAGTATGTTAGCTTATGCCTCTCCCTCATATGAAATTGCAATGACGACCACCGGTCTTATTAACGATTGCCAAGGATACTTCCGCACACCGACCCATCATTATTCCACACTCGCTATTTATAATATTTAGTAATATATTCTAAGTTTATGATAACAACACCTACTTTTATATTTTAGCTCTCCTATATCATGCAAAGTTATCCTCTTCATACCCACAACGTAGTTTTATTTCTCGTTTCTAGTTGGAAGCAAACGTTCGGTGTACGTAGAGTCGTATCAGTGGCAGATAGGACTTGAGAGAATATTGATCTTACCTTTAGCTCCTTGTGGGTTCGACACTCCATAGTTATCACTTCCGCCTTTGGGAATTTCTATGATGATTCCCTGCACTTGGGGATTATCAAGCTCTTTTCTGGCGCCGTTGTCGAGGAGCAATAGCGCGGGGTTGATATTCTCGTGTGTGCTTGTTTGCTTTCTTCACTAAGTAGATTTTTTCCCTTTATTTGTTTCTGTTTAGTTGTGGGTGAAACATATAAAAAAACAATGAAAAAACAAAAAAAATTAGTTGCCTCTCATACCTAAAAAGTTTTTCAATAAGAGAAGTGATTGGAAGGTTATGCATTGGAGAAGTGAGGGTCGACCTTGAACACTTGTGTTCATGCTCATGGAAACAATGTAAAAAAATTCATGGAAGATTCTCTGAAAATAATTATCCCCTTGTTCCATTGTATAATAAAAATAATGTGCCAAGCCTTGGTTTTAGGATGATTAGATTGCTTGTTTACTTTGTGCAGTACAAAAACAGAAACTTTGGCTGTAGCGCGTGAATTTACATTTTTACTGGAAAGTCAAATGGGTCTGAAATTTCTTGCACATTACTTTTGTACAAATTGTTTAAATTGTCATGTTTTTTTAGAATTTTTGGAGTTAAAGAAGTATACTAAACTTCCAGATTACTACAGACTGTCCTGTTTTTGACAGATTTTGTTTTCTATGTGTTGATCGCTTATTTTGATGAATCTATGGGTAGTATCGGGGGTGGGGGTATGAACCATGGTGAAGTTGGAATACAGTAGATATAGTTCTAATATGAAATTGGAATGAGTTTGCAATAGTACCTAAAGGTAGTGATTTGCTTTATTATACTAACGGATCTCACAAAGTTTTTGTTAAAGTTTTGTGTGGATGAAGTGTTCGAAGAATGAGGAGTTACCGATGTGAGAAGAATAAAGAGAGGCAAGAGCTCAAGCTTGGGGATGCCCAAGGCACCCCAAGTAAATATTATAAGGACACTCATGTTGGAAATATGCCCTAGAGGCAATAATAAAAGCATCATTATTATATTTCCTTGTTCATGATAATTGTCTTTATTCATGCTATAATTGTATTATCCGGAAATCGTAATACATGTGTGAATAACAGACACCAACATGTCCCTAGTAAGCCTCTAGTTGACTAGCTCGTTGATCAACAGATAGTCATGGTTTCCTGACTATGGACATTGGATGTCATTGATAACGAGATCACATCATTAGGAGAATGATGTGATGGACAAGACCCAATCCTAAACATAGCATAAAGATCGTATAGTTCGTTTGCTAGAGTTTTTCCAATGTCAAGTATCTTTTCCTTAGACCATGAGATCGTGTAACTCCCGGATACCGTAGGAGTGCTTTGGGTATACCAAACGTCACAACGTAACTGGGTGACTATAAAGGTATACTACGGGTATCTCCGAAAGTGTCTGTTGGGTTGACACGGATCAAGACTGGGATTTGTCACTCCGTATGACGAAGAGGTATCACTGGGCCCACTCGGTAGTGCATCATCATAATGAGCTCAAAGTGACCAAGTATCTAGTCACGGGATCATGCATTACGGTACGAGTAAAGTGACTTGCCGGTAACGAGATTGAACGAGGTATTGGGATACCGACGATCGAATCTCGGGCAAGTAACATACCAATTGACAAAGGGAATTGTATACGGGGTTGCTTGAATCCTCGACATTGTGGTTCATCCGATAAGATCATCGTGGAGTATGTGGGAGCCAACATGGGTATCCAGATCCCGCTGTTGGTTATTGACCGGAGAGTCATCTCGGTCATGTCTACATGTCTCCCGAACCCGTAGGGTCTACACACTTAAGGTTCGGTGACGCTAGGGTTGTAGGGATATGTATATGCAGTAACCCGAATGTTTTTCGGAGTCCCGGATGAGATCCTGGACGTCACGAGGAGTTCCAGAATGGTCCGTAGGTAAAGAATTATATATAGGAAGTGCTGTTTCGGCCATCGGGACAAGTTTCGGGGTCACCGGTATTGTACCGGGACCACCGGAAGGGTCCCGGGGGTCCACCGGGTGGGGCCACCTGCCCCGGGGGGCTACATGGGCTGTAGGGGGTGCGCCTTGGCCTACATGGGCCAAGGGCACCAGCCCCAAGAGGCCCATGTGCCTAGGGTTTCAAGAGGGAAGAGTCCCACAAGGGGAAGGCACCCCCTAGGTGCCTTGGGGGGGAGGGAAACCTCCCTTGGCCGCCGGCCCCCCTAGGAGATTGGATCTCCTAGGGCCGGCGCCCCCCCTTGGCCCTCCTATATATAGTGGGGGAGATGGAGGACTTCATACCTTTGCCTTGGCGCCTCCTTCTCCCTCTCCAACACCTCCTCCTCCTCATAGTGCTTGGCGAAGCCCTGACGGAGTACTGCCGCTCCATCACCACCACGCCGTCGTGCTGTTGCTGGAGCCATCTTCCTCAACCTCTCCTCTCCCCTTGCTGGATCAAGAAGGAGGAGACGTCATCCACTCCGTACGTGTGTTGAACGCGGAGGTGCCGTCCGTTCGACGCTAGGATCTCCGGTGATTTGGATCACGTCGTGTACGACTACCTCATCCCCATTCTTTGAACGCTTCCGCTCGCAATCTACAAAGGTATGTAGATGCATCCGATCACTCGTTGCTAGATGAACTCATAGATGGATCTTGGTGAAACCGTAGGAAATTTTTTGTTTTCTGCAACGTTCCCCAACAGTGGCATCATGAGCTAGGTCTATGCGTAGTTCTTCTTGCGCGAGTAGAACACAATTTGTTGTGGGCATAGATGTTGTCAACTTTCTTGCCGCTACTAGTCTTATCTTGCTTCAACGGTATTGTGGGGTGAAGTGGCCCGAACCAACCTTACACGTACGCTTACGTGAAACCGGTTCCACCGACTAACATGCACTAGTTGCATAAGGTGGCTGGTGGATGACTGTCTCTCCTATTTTAGTTGGAGCGGATTCGATGAAAAGGGTCCTTATGAAGGGTAAATAGAAGTTGACAAATCACGTTGTGGCTTTCATGTAGGTAAGAAAACGTTCTTGCTAGAACCCTATTTCAGCCACGTAAAACTTGCAACAACAATTAGAGGACGTCTAACTTGTTTTTGCAGCAAGTGCTTTGTGATATGATATGGCCAAAGTTGTGATGAATGATGAATGACATATATGTGATGTATGAGATGTTCATGCTATTGTAATAAGAATCACGACTTGCATGTCGATGAGTATGACAACCGGCAGGAGCCATAGGAGTTGTCTTTATTTTTTGTATGACCTACGTGTCATTGAGAAACGCCATGTAAATTACTTTACTTTATTGCTAAACGCATTAGCCATAGTAGTAGAAGTAATAGTTGGCGAGCAACTTCATGGAGACACGATGATGGAGATCATGGTGTCAAGCCGGTGACAAGATGATCATGGAGCCCCAAGATGGAGATCAAATGAGCTATGTGATATTGGCCATATCATGTCACTATTATTATTTGATTGCATGTGATGTTTATCATGTTTTTGCATCTTGTTTACTTAGAACGACGGTAGTAAATAAGATGATCCCTCATAATAATTTCAAGAAAGTGTTCCCCCTAACTGTGCACCGTTGCGACAGTTCGTTGTTTCGAAGCACCACGTGATGATCGGGTGTGATAGATTATGACATTCACATACAACGGGTGTAAGACAGATTTACACATGCAAACACTTAGGTTGACTTGACGAGCCTAGCATGTGTATAGACATGGCCTCGGAACACAGACGACCGAAAGGTCGAGCATGAGTCGTATAGAAGATACGATCAACATGAAGATGTTCACCGACGTTGACTAGTCCATCTCACGTGATGATCGGACACGGCCTAGTTGACTCGGATCATGTTATACTTAGATGACTAGAAGAGGGATGTCTATCTAAGTGGGAGTTCATTGAATAATGTGATTAGATGAACTTAATTATCATGAACTTAGTCTAAAATCTTTACAATATGTCTTGTAGATCAAATGGCCAACGTTGTCCTCAACTTCAACGCGTTCCTAGAGAAAACCAAGCTGAAAGACGATGGCAGCAACTATACAGACTAGGTCCGGAACCTGAGGATCATCCTCATAGCTGCCAAGAAAGATTATGTCCTACAAGCACCGCTGGGTGACGCACCTATTCTCCCTGCAGAACAAGACGTTATGAACGCCTGGCAGGCACATACCGATGACTACTCCCTCATTCAGTGCGGCATGCTTTAGAGCTTAGAGCCGGGGCTCCAAAAGTGTTTTGAGAGACATGGAGCATATGAGATGTTCAAAGAGCTGAAAATGGTTTTTCAAGCTCATGCCCGGGTCGAGAGATATGAAGTCTCCGACAAATTCTTCAGCTGTAAGATGGAGGAAAATAGTTCTGTCAGTGAGCACATACTCACTATGTCTGGGTTACATAACCGCTTGACTCAGCTGGGAGTTAATCTCCCGGATGACGCGGTCATTGACAGAATCCTTCAGTCGCTTCCACCAAGCTACAAGAGCTTTGTGATGAACTTCAATATGCAGGGGATGGAAAAGACCATTCCTGAGGTATTTGCAATGCTGAAATCAGCGGAGGTAGAAGTCAAGAAGGAACATCAAGTGTTGATGGTCAATAAAACCACTAAGTTCAAGAAGGGCAAGGGTAAAAAGAACTTCAAGAAGGACGGCAAGGGAGTTGCCGCGCCCGGCAAGCAAGCTGCCGGGAAGAAGCCAAAGAATGGACCCAAGCCCGAGGTTGAGTGCTTTTATTGCAAGGAAAGTGGTCACTGGAAGCGGAACTGCCCCAAATACTTAGCGGACAAGAAGGCCGGCAAAACAGAAGGTATATGTGATATACATGTAATTGATGTGTACCTTACTAGTACTCGTAGTAACTCCTGGGTATTTGATACCGGTGCAGTTGCTCACATTTGTAACTCAAAGCAGGAGCTTCGGAATAAGCGGAGACTGGCGAAGGACGAGGTGACGATGCGCGTCGGGAATGGTTCCAAGGTCGATGTGATCGCCGTCGGCACGCTGCCTCTTCATTTACCTTCGGGATTAGTTTTAAACCTTAATAATTGTTATTTAGTGCCAGCTTTGAGCATGAACATTGTATCGGGATCTCGTTTAATTCGAGATGGCTACTCATTTAAATCCGAGAATAATGGTTGTTCTATTTATATGAGAGATATGTTTTATGGTCATGCTCCTATGGTGAATGGTTTATTCTTAATGAATCTCGAGCGTAATGCTACACATATTCATAGTGTGAGTACCAAAAGATGTAAGGTTGATAATGATAGTCCCACATACTTGTGGCACTGCCGCCTTGGTCACATAGGTGTCAAACGCATGAAGAAGCTCCATGCAGATGGACTTTTAGAGTCTCTTGATTATGAATCATTTGACACGTGCGAACCATGCCTCGTGGGTAAAATGACCAAGACTCCGTTCTCAGGAACAATGGAGCGAGCAACCAACTTATTGGAAATCATACATACTGATGTGTGCGGTCCAATGAGTGTTGAGGCTCGCGGTGGCTATCGTTATGTTCTCACCCTCACTGATGACTTGAGTAGATATGGGTATGTCTACTTAATGAAACACAAGTCTGAAACCTTTGAAAAGTTCAAGGAATTTCAGAGTGAGGTTGAAAATCAACGTGATAGGAAAATCAAGTTTCTACGATCAGATCGTGGAGGAGAATACTTGAGTCACGAATTTGGCACACACTTAAGAAAATGTGGAATAGTTTCACAACTCATGCCGCCTGGAACACCTCAGCGTAATGGTGTGTTCGAACGTCGTAATCGCACTCTATTAGATATGGTGCGATCCATGATGTCTCTTACCGATTTACCGCTATCTTTTTGGGGCTATGCTTTAGAGACTGCCGCATTCACTTTAAATAGGGCTCCGTCGAAATCCGTTGAGACGACACCGTTTGAATTATGGTTTGGGAAGAAACCTAAGTTGTCGTTTCTAAAAGTTTTGGGATGCGATGCTTATGTCAAGAAACTTCAACCTGAAAAGCTCGAACCCAAGTCGGAAAAATGCGTCTTCATAGGATACCCTAAAGAAACTGTTGGGTATACCTTCTACCTCAGATCCGAAGGCAAGATCTTTGTTGCCAAGAATGGATCCTTTCTAGAGAAGGAGTTTCTCTCGAAAGAAGTAAGTGGGAGGAAAGTAGAACTTGATGAAGTATTACCTCTTGAACCGGAAAATGGCGCAACTCAAGAAAATGAGGTGCCTGCACCGACTAGAGAGGAAGTTATTGATGATGATCAAGATACTTCTGATCAAGCTCCTACTGAAATTCGAAGGTCCACAAGGACACGTTCCGCACCAGAGTGGTACGGCAACCCTGTCTTGGAAATCATGTTATTAGACAATGGTGAACCTTCGAACTATGAAGAAGCGATGGCGGGCCCGGATTCCGACAAATGGCTAGAAGCCATGAAATCCGAGATAGGATCCATGTATGAAAACGAAGTATGGACTTTGACTGACTTGCCCGTTAAACGGCGAGCCATAGAAAATAAATGGATCTTTAAGAAGAAGACAGACGCGGATGGTAATGTGACCATCTATAAAGCTCGGCTTGTCGCTAAGGGTTATCGACAAGTTCAAGGGGTTGACTACGATGAGACTTTCTCACCGGTAGCGAAGCTAAAGTCCGTCCGAATCATGTTAGCAATTGCCGCATTCTACGATTATGAGATATGGCAAATGGACGTCAAAATGGCATTCCTTAATGGTTTCCTTATGGAAGAATTGTATATGATGCAGCCGGAAGGTTTTGTCGATCCTAAGAATGCTGACAAGGTGTGCAAGCTCCAACGCTCGATTTATGGGCTGGTGAAAGCATCTCGGAGTTGGAACATTCGCTTTGATGAGATGATCAAAGCGTTTGGGTTTACGCAGACTTATGGAGAAGCCAGCGTTTACAAGAAAGTGAGTGGGAGCTCTGTAGCATTTCTCATATTATATGTAGATGACATACTTTTGATGGGAAATGATATAGAACTCTTGGACAACATTAAGGCCTACTTGAATAAGAGTTTTTCAATGAAGGACCTTGGAGAAGCTGCTTATATATTAGGCATCAAGATCCATAGAGATAGATCAAGACGCCTCATAGGTCTTTCACAAAGCACATACCTTGAGAAGATATTGAAGAAGTTCAATATGGAACAGGCTAAGAAGGGGTTCTTACCTGTGTTACAAGGTATGAAATTGAGCTCAGCTCAATGCCCGACCACGGCAGAAGAGATAGAAGAGATGAGTGTCATCCCCTATGCCTCAGCCATAGGTTCTATTATGTATGCCATGCTGTGTACCAGACCTGATGTAAACCTTGCCGTAAGTTTGGTAGGAAGGTACCAAAGTAATCCCGGCAAGGAACACTGGACAGCGGTCAAGAATATCCTGAAGTACCTGAAAAGGACTAAGGAAATGTTTCTCGTTTATGAAGGTGACGAAGAGCTCGTCGTAAAGGGTTACGTCGACGCTAGCTTCGACACAGATCTGGATGACTCTAAGTCACAGACCGGATACGTGTATATTTTGAATGGTGGGGCAGTAAGCTGGTGCAGTTGCAAGCAGAGCATCGTGGCGGGATCTACATGTGAAGCGGAGTACATGGCAGCCTCGGAGGCAGCACATGAAGCAATTTGGGTGAAGGAGTTCGTCACCGACCTCGGAGTCATACCCAATGCGTCAGGGCCGATCAAGCTCTTCTGTGACAACACTGGAGCTATTGCACTTGCCAAGGAGCCCAGGTTTCACAAGAAGACAAGGCACATCAAGCGTCGCTTCAACTCCATTCATGAAAATGTTCAAGATGGAGACATAGATATTTGTAAAGTACATACGGACCTGAATGTAGCAGATCCGTTGACTAAACCTCTCCCTAGGGCAAAACATGATCAACACCAGAATTCCATGGGTGTTCGATTCATCACAATGTAACTAGATTATTGACTCTAGTGCAAGTGGGAGACTATTGGAAATATGCCCTAGAGGCAATAATAAAAGCATCATTATTATATTTCCTTGTTCATGATAATTGTCTTTATTCATGCTATAATTGTATTATCCGGAAATCGTAATACATGTGTGAATAACAGACACCAACATGTCCCTAGTAAGCCTCTAGTTGACTAGCTCGTTGATCAACAGATAGTCATGGTTTCCTGACTATGGACATTGGATGTCATTGATAACGAGATCACATCATTAGGAGAATGATATGATGGACAAGACCCAATCCTAAACATAGCATAAAGATCGTATAGTTCGTTTGCTAGAGTTTTTCCAATGTCAAGTATCTTTTCCTTAGACCATGAGATCGTGTAACTCCCGGATACCATAGGAGTGCTTTGGGTATACCAAACGTCACAACGTAACTGGGTGACTATAAAGGTATACTACGGGTATCTCCGAAAGTGTCTGTTGGGTTGACACGGATCAAGACTGGGATTTGTCACTCCGTATGACGAAGAGGTATCACTGGGCCCACTCGGTAGTGCATCATCATAATGAGCTCAAAGTGACCAAGTGTCTGGTCACGGGATCATGCATTACGTACGAGTAAAGTGACTTGCCGGTAACGAGATTGAACGAGGTATTGGGATACCGACGATCGAATCTCGGGCAAGTAACATACCAATTGACAAAGGGAATTGTATACGGGGTTGCTTGAATCCTCGACATCGTGGTTCATCCGATGAGATCATCGTGTAGTATGTGGGAGCCAACATGGGTATCCAGATCCCGCTGTTGGTTATTGACCGGAGAGTCGTCTCGGTCATGTCTACATGTCTCCCGAACCCGTAGGGTCTACACACTTAAGGTTCGGTGACGCTAGGGTTGTAGGGATATGTATACGCAGTAACCTGAATGTTGTTCGGAGTCCCGGATGAGATCACGGACGTCACGAGGAGTTCCGGAATGGTCCGGAGGTAAAGAATTATATATAGGAAGTGCTGTTTCGGCCATCGGGACAAGTTTCGGGGTCACCGGTATTGTACCGGGACCACCGGAAGGGTCCCGGGGGTCCACCGGGTGGGGCCACCTGCCCCGGGGGGCCACCCTCCCTTGGCCGCCGCCCCCCTAGGAGATTGGATCTCCTAGGGCCGGTGCCCCCCCTTGGCCCTCCTATATATAGTGGGGGAGATGGAGGACTTCATACCTTTGCCTTGGCGCCTCCTTCTCCCTCTCCAACACCTCCTCCTCCTCATAGTGCTTGGCGAAGCCCTGACGGAGTACTGCAGCTCCATCACCACCACGCCGTCGTGCTGTTGCTGGAGCCATCTTCCTCAACCTCTCCTCTCCCCTTGCTGGATCAAGAAGGAGGAGACGTCATCCACTCCGTACGTGTGTTGAATGCGGAGGTGCCGTCCGTTCGGCGCTAGGATCTCCGGTGATTTGGATCACGTCGTGTACGACTACCTCATCCCCGTTCTTTGAACGCTTCCGCTTGCAATCTACAAAGGTATGTAGATGCATCCGATCACTCGTTGCTAGATGAACTCATAGATGGATCTTGGTGAAACCGTAGGAAATTTTTTGTTTTCTGCAACGATCCCCAACAACTCAAGCATCTAAGCTTGGGGATACCCCGGTTGGCATCCCATCTTTCTTCTTCAACAATTATCGGTATACCTCGGTTTTTGTTTTGTTCACATGATTTGTGTCCTTTGTGTTTTTTTGTTTTTCCTTAATAACCATGCTAGTATGAGATAGCCCTTCATTTACTTATAGAATGCTTCATGTGCTTCACTTATATCTTTTAAGTATGATCTTATAGAATTGCTCTTTGTGCTTCACTTAAATCTTTTGAGTATGGTTTTATAGAATGCTTCGTGTGCTTCACTTATATATTTTGAGCTTGGATATTGGTTTGTCTATATTAATTGTAGAATGCTCCATGAACTTCACTTATATCTTTTGGAGTATTAATAATACTATAATCTAAAGTGGATTTGGAAGAGTGTCAACTTTAGTTAGTAATGATTCCACTATTTCGGAGAAGGTTCCCATTGATTATGAGAACAAAGTTGTTATCTATTATGATTATTGTGACGACATGTATGCTATAGAGAATAATGTTAACCACGAAACTTGTCATCATGATTTTAATTTTCAATTGGATTATGCCTCACATGACAGTTACTTTGTTGAGTTTGCTCCCACTATTCCGAATGAGAAGAATTTTGCTTATGTGGAGACTAGTAAAATTTATATGCTTGTAGATCATGAACAGAATACTTTAAGTGATGATTACATTGTTGAACTCATTCATTATGCTACTGAAAATTTTTATGAGGGAGGAATACATGCTTGTAGGAGTTGAAATAATATCAAGTTTCCTCTCTATGTGCTTAAAGTTTTGAAGTTATACTTGTTTTGCCTTCCTATGCTAGTTGATTCTTGTTCCCATAAATTGTGTGCTCACAAAATCCCTAGGTATAGGAAGTGGGTTAGGTTTAAATGTGCTAGTCATATTCTTCATGATGCTCTCTTATGTTTCAATTTTTATCTTTTATGTGAGCATCATTGAAATCATCATGCCTAGCTAAAAGGCATTAAAGAACAGTGCTTGTTGGGAGACAACCCAATATTTACCCTTACTGTTTTTGTGTGTTCTCATGATTAAGCTACTATAGTAATCATGTATTATAGCATTTGTTTTGATAAAGTGTCAAGCAAGACCTTTGGGAAGACATGGGTGAATGTTAATGTGATCTTGTTGTAAAAAACAGAAACTTTGCGCTCACGAGATTAGCTGTAATTTTTTTTACAGAAGAGTGCGATTGAGTTGATTATTTTTTTCAGAAGATTAATAGACAAATTCCTCACCTCCACCAATTTATTTCATAATTTTTGGAGTAGAAGAAGAATGGTTGTTGTTCAGATCATTACAGACTGTTCTGTTTCTGACAGACTATGTGTTCATTGCATAGTTTTGTTGTTTTCTAGTTTCTATGGCTTATATTTCTCAATATAAATTGTAGAAATGATATGGTACAGTAGGCATTGTGTGAGAACAATTATGAACCTTGTCTTTGACAGTGCCAAAGTGAATGGTTTACTCTTTATCATACTAACCTAACTCACGAAGTTCCGTTAAGTTTTGTGTGATTGAAGTTTTCAAGCATTGGGTGAGATATCGATACGAGGAGAATAAGGAGTGGAAATACCCTAAGCTTGGGGATGCCCAAGGCACCCCAAGGTAATATTCAAGGAATACTCAAGCGCCTAAGCTTGGGGATGCCCCGGAAGGCATCCCCTCTTTCGTCTTCAAAACTATCGGTATAGCTTACTCGAAGCTATATTTTTATTCGTCACATGATATGTGTTTTGCTTGGAGCATATTTTCAATTTTACTTGCTATTTGAATAAAATCATTGGATCTGAAATCTTGAATGAAAAAGAATCCTCCCATGGCTAGTTAATTATTTGACTACTCAGTGTTCTTCACTTATATCTTTTTGGAGTAGTTTGTCATTTACTCACGTGCTTCACATATATCCTATGAGTAAATGGTTGAATGAATTGAATATCATAAATCTGAATTTATATACGTTTCATATGCTTACAACATGGGGAGTAATGATTTCACACATAATAAGTATAGGTAGTAAACTTATTGGAAGTTAGCAAACGCAGAATTGGTCACTTGAACAATTCATGAAATAATATTGAAGGAAGAGAGATTTCACATATAAATATACTATCATGGACATCTTTTGTAATTGTGAGCACTCATTAAAATATGACATGCTAAAAAGTTGATGTTGGACAAGGAAGACAACTTAATGTGTTATGTTTTCCTATATTCGAAATGTTATATTGTCTTGGATCATCCAACATGTTGAGCTTGCCTTTCCCCCTCATGCTAGCCAAATTCTTTGCACCAAGTAGAGATACTACCTGTGCTTCCAAATATCCTTAAACCCAGTTTTGCCATGAGAGTCCACCAGATGTACCTATGGATTGAGTAAGATCCTTCAAGTAAGTTGTCATTGTTGCAAGAAATAAAAATTGCTCTCTAAATATGTATGATATATTAGTGTGGAGAAAATAAGCTTTATACGATCTTGTGATGTGGAAGAAATAAAAGCGACAAAATGCATAATAAAGGTCCATATCACAAGTGGCAATATAAATTGACATTCTTTTGCACTAAGATTTCGTGCATCCAACCATAAAAACACATGACAACCTCTGCTTCCCTATGCGAAGGTCCTATTTTTTATTTTTGTCCTATACTTTATACAAGAGTCATGGTGGTCATCACCTTTCCTTTTTACACTTTTTCCTTTGGCAAGCACTTTGTGTTGGAGCGATCCGAATATATATATATATATATATATATATATATATATATCCACTTGGATGTAGGTTTTCATAAATTATTATTGTTGACATTACCCTTGAGGTAAAAGGTTGGGAGGCGAAACTATAAGCCCCTATCTTTCTCTGTGTCCGATTAAAACTTTGAACCCATAAATATCACATGAGTGTTAGCAATTGTGAAAGATTAAATGATAGTTGAGTATGTGGAGTTTGCTGAATCAAAGCTCTTACATAGACCCTTCCCAAAAATAAGATGAATTGCAATTGTTTGATGACTAAGAGCACGGTTTGTTAGTTTTCAAGAAAGTTTATGATCTATATTTTAACATGTGAATAGCTTGTTACTTGATCATGAGAACTTTCATGAGTTGAGCTACTGTTATGATATATAATGGTGCTAGAAAAAGTGATTGGAACTATCATTGATCAAACTTATGCACTTGCTAGTATTCACACTTCATAAATTATTTCTTTTATCATTTACCTACTCGAGGACAAGTAGGAATTAAGCTTGGGGATGCTGATACGTCTCCAACGTATCTATAATTTATGAAGTATTCATGCCAAGTTTACAATAGTTTTATATGATTTTGGTATGATTTGATTAGAACTAACCCGGACCGACGCTGTTTTCAGCAGAACTACTGTGGTGTTGTTTTTGTGTAGAAATAAAAGTTCTCGGAATGCGATGAGAATCAACGGAGAATTTTTCTGGAAAATATAAAAAATACCAGAACAAAAATCTACCGAAGGGGAGTCCCATGGGCCCCACGAGGGTGGGGGGCGCGCCCACCCCCCTGGGGCGTGCCCCTGTGCCTCGTGGACTTCCCGTGGGGCTCCCTGACTTGTTCTCGACGCCAACCTCTCCTATAAATGCCCAAACCTCCAGAAAATAACCTAGATTGGAAGTTCCGCCGCCACAAGCATCTGTAGCCACGAGAAATCAATCTAGGTCCTCTCTGGCACCCTGCCGGAGGGGGCCATCATCACCGGAGGCTATGGAGGAGGATCCCGGAGGGGCCATCATCACCATGAAGGCCAATGACCAGAGGGAGAACCTCTCCGCGTCCAGGGGAGGCCATGGAGGAGGAATCACAAGGGGGAGAACCTCTCCTCCTCTCTCTCGGTGGCACCGGAGTGCCATCGGGAGGGGAATCATCGCCGCGGTGATCATCTTCATCAACATCACCATTATCATAACCATCTTCATCTCTTTTACACGATCCACTCTCCCGCACCCTGTTGTAATCCCTACTTGAACATGGTGCTTTATGCCACATATTATGATCCAATGATGTGTTGCCATCCTATGATGTTTTGAGTAGATATCCTTTGTCTTTGGGCTGATTTTTGATCTAGATTGATACGAGTTGTATGTTTTTTTGGTGCTGTCCTATTGTGCCCTCCGTGTCGCGCAAGCGTGAGGGATTCCCACTGTAGGGTGTTGCAATACGTTCATGATTTGCTTATAGTGGGTTGCTTGAGTGACAGAAGCATAAACCCGAGTAAGGGGGTTGTTGCGTATGGGATAAAGGGGACTTGATGCTTTAATGCTATGGTTGGGTTTTACCTTAATGATCTTCAGTAGTTGCGGATGCTTGCTAGAGTTCCAATCAAAAGTGCATATGATCCAAGAAGATAAAGTATGTTAGCTTATGCCTCTCCCTCATATGAAATTGCAATGACGACCATCGGTCTTGTTAACGATTTCTTAGGATAATTCCACGCACCGACCCATCATTATTCCACACTCGCTATTTATAATATTTAGTAATATATTCTAACTTTATGACAACAACACCTACTTTTATATTTTAGCTCTCCGATATCATGCAAAGTTATCCTCTTCATACCCACCACGTAGTTTTATTTCTCGTTTCTAGTTGGAAGCAAACGTTCGGTGTACGTAGAGTCGTATCAGTGGCAGATAGGACTTGAGAGAATATTGATCTTAACTTTAGCTCCTTATGGGTTCGACACTCCATACTTATCACTTCCACCTTTGGGAATTGCTACGATGATTCGCTGCACTTGGGGATTATCACCTTGCCATGAGTTTGGCAAGGGGGTACAATAGTGATCCAGGAGTGGACCACCGGACGGCGATCAAAATTATCCTTAGGTAGCTAAAAGAGGACTAGGGAAATGTTTCTCGATTATGGAGGTGATAAAGAGTTCATCATAAAGAGTTACATCGATGCAAGCTTTAACACCAATCCGGATGACTCTGAGTCTCAATCTGGATACGTGTTGAACGTGGGAGCAATAAGCTAGAGTAGCTCCATGCAGAGCATTGTTGGCATAGAAATTTGCAAAAATACATATGGATCTGAATGTGGCAGACCCTTTGACTAAACCTCTCTCACAAGCAAAACATGATCACACCATAGTACTCTTTGGGTGTTAATCACATGACGATGTGAACTAGATTATTGACTCTAGTAAACTATTTAGGTGTTAGTCATATGGCGATGTGAACTATGGGTGTTAATCACATGGCGATGTGAACTAGATTATTGACTCTAGTGCAAGTGGGAAACTAAAGAAAATTTTCCCTAGAGGCAATAATAAAGTTGTTATTTTATATTTCCTTATTTATGATAAAGATTTATTATTCATGCTAGAATTGTATTGACCGGAAACTTAAATACATGTGTGGATATATAAACAAATACCATGTCCCTAGTGAGTCCCTACTAGACCAGCTCGTTGATCAAAGATGGTTAAGGTTTCCTAACCATAGACATGAGTTGTCATTTGATAACGAGATCACATCATTAGGAGAATGATGTGATGGACAAGACCCATCTGTTAGCTTAGCATTTGATCGTTCAGTTTATTTCTATTACTTTCTTAATGCCAAATACATATTCCTTCGACTATGAGATTTTGCAACTCCCAGATAGCGGAGGAATGCCTTGTGTGCTAACAAACATCACAACGTAACTGGGTGATCATAAAGATGCTCTACAGGTATCTTTGAAGGTGTTTGTTGAGTTGGCATAGATCGAGATTAGGATTTGTCACTCCGTGTATCGAAGAGGTACCTCTGGGCCCTCTCTGTAATACACATCATAAGAAGCCTTGCAAGCAAAGTGACTAATGAGTTAGTTACAAGATTATGTATTACGGAACGAGTAAAGAGACTTGCCGGTAACGAGATTGAACTAGGTATGAAGATACCAACGATCGAATCTCGGGCAAGTAACATACCGATGGACAAAGGGAATTACTTATGTTGTCATAAGGTTCGACCGATAAAGATCTTCATAGAATATGTAGGAGCCAATATGGGCATCTAGGTTATGCTATTGGTTATTGACCGGAGAAGGTGTCTCGGTCATGTCTACATAGTTCTCGAACCCGTAGGGTCCGCACGCTTAACGTTCGTTGATGATATAGTGTTATATGAGTTATATGATTTAGTGACCGAATGTTGTTCGGAGTTCCGGATGAGATCACGAACATGAAGAGGAGTATCAAAATGGACGAGAGGTAAAGATTGATATATATATATATAGGACGATGGTATTCGGACATCAGAAGAGTTTCAAAGTACACCGGATAGTCATTGAGTCACCGGAAGGGGTTTTGTACACCCACGATAAGTGTATGGGCCTAATGGGCCAAAGGGGGGGGGGGACAGACCAACCCACTAGGGGGCTGGTGTGCCCCTCTACATGGCTGGACGGCCCTAGGGGAAGAAAAGGGTGGCCCCTCCTGCCTTTCCCTCCTCGGGAGAGAAAGGAAGGGGGCGCCACCTCCTCCTTCCTCCCGCACTCCAAATAAGGAAGGGGGCGCCACTTGGGAAGGGACCCCAAGTAGGATTCAACCTACTTGGGAGTGCCTCCTAGCTGCTCCCTCCTCCCCCACCTATATATATGTGGGAGGGGGGCGCCTAGCACAACTACAACATTTTCTTAGTCGTGTGCGGCGCCCTCCTCCACCGTTTACACCCTCGGTCATATTTTCATAGTGCTTAGGCGAAGCCCTGCGGAGATAGCTTCACCATCACCGTTACCACGCCGTCGTGCTGCCGGAACTCATCCACTACCTCGCCGTCTTGTCGGATCAAGAAGACGGAGGACATCACCAGGCTGAACGTGTGCTGAACGCGGAGGTGATGTACGTTCGGTACTCGATCGGTTGGAGCATG
The DNA here is from genome assembly GCA_034509565.1 of Triticum monococcum. Lineage (NCBI taxonomy): Eukaryota > Viridiplantae > Streptophyta > Magnoliopsida > Poales > Poaceae > Triticum > Triticum monococcum. The sequence goes on from CM067842.1 coordinate 683,705,072, forward strand.
AAGAAGTTTGACTACATCAACCGCGTTAACAAACGCTTCCGCTTACGGTCTACGAGGGTACGTAGACACACTCTCCCCTCTCGTTGCTATGCATCTCCATGGATAGATCTTGCGTGTGCGTAGATTTTTTTTTCATGCAACATTTCCCAACAGCCTTAACATGTTCCTTAACTCTAACAGGGAAAGGGAGCTTCTCAATATAAGCAATAGGCACAACAAGATTAGTAGTATAACCTAGCATTTCAGTATTAGAAATGATAGGTTCTTCACAAGCATCTTTAATTGGTTCATGATATTTAAACCACTTCTCTTTAGGAAGATTAACATGAACATCAAAGCATTTACAGAATGTAGCTACTATCTCAGAATCAAGTCCATATTTTGCAGTAAGCTCATGAAAAACATCTGTTTCTACAAAAGACTTAATACAATAATATTCATCATTTATACCTGACTCTTTACCTTTGTCCTCCTCCCAATCTTCAGAGTTGTGTTTAATTCTTTCAATAAGATCCCATTTGATTTCAATACTTGTTCTTGACAAAAAACCCGCATAAGATGAATCAAACATTTCTTTATCATGAAGAGAAAGCCTAGCATAAAAATTATGAACAATAATATCTCTCGAAAGCTCATGATTGGGGCAATTAAGCATTAAGTCCTTAAGCCTCCCCCAAGCTTGAGCGATACTTTCTCCTTCACGTGGCAAAAAATTATAGATAAAATTTCGATCACGATGAACCAAGTGCATATGATATTTTTTGATGAAATTCCAGCTTCCTTCGGTTCTAGTCCAATAAATCAGAATCATCCAATAGCCTATACCATGCCAATGCTTTTCCCTCCAAAGATAAAGGGAATAATTTCTTTTTAATTTCATCCCTCGACAGATCTGCAATCTTAAATAATCCACAAAGTTCATCCCCTCCAGCGGTCCCTCTGCATTGGATGGTCGCTCTCCGCCTCCATCATCGCCCAGTAGAGGTACTCATCGGAAGAGCGCGGTTCGGGCGCATGCTGGCCTTCTCCTTGCGCCGCGAGACAACCGACGATGCCGACCGCCTCCTTGTAGATCATCGCCAGGTCAGGGAACCACACGCATATCTCGCGTAGCCGAGCGAGCTTCTCCACATTGCCGGCGACCACCTGAACAAGGATTTGCGCCAACGGATTGAGGATTGGAGATTGGATGGGGATGGCCGGAAGATCGATTGACTAGGGTGAGAAGGGTTAGGGATTTGGGCAAGCTCGGGTGACGGATTTCGGAGAGATGATGAAGAGACGGATCAAGAGGAGTGGTGGTGTGGAGGCGGCTGGCTCAGAGTGGTGGAGTGGAGGCGATTGGCTTACCGAATAAGGTTGCACGCTTTGACTACTTCACGCCGGAGGCCGACAATTGTGCCTGAAGACGACGAGGCAGAGAACGTGTATCGAGGGAGCACGGGTTGTTTTCGAAAAACGCGAGTTTTTTTCCACAAAAGCGTGGCACCACGCGACGGCACCAGGGCGCTCTACCGTCGAGGGGACCATAAAGATAACGTCAATGTATTGTATTCTCGTGTATAGGGGCCGTATCGAAGCGTTTCTCGAGTTGCGGTACCATTTTTTATTTTTTTGTGCCAGAGAATTAGAGGACCAAACATGTACTACTTTAGTGATCTAAATGCTATTATATTTTTTTACGGATTTAGTGATCTAAACGCTTTTATATTTCTCGAATTCACTAATTAAGGAGTACTCCTCGCAAAGATCACTTCCACCTTCCCAGATTGTGACAAGTGGCACGCTGCATGCGGGCCACTTGTCGCAACCTGGAAGTTTTCCCGTTTTCATAGATCCATTTATTCAAAACGTCTTATCTCTTAAACCGTGCGTCCAAATCTCGAACCATTTTCATCGTTGGATTTCTCGTGTCGAGTTCTTCAAAACTAGATCCCATGTTGATAGATTTTAACGAACTTATTTTTCATGAAAAAACCAGACAAAAAACCTGAACCGGGAGCACGATTCTTTCCCTTTGCGAAAGAGGCACGGCCATGCCTCTCGTGAAATCACAACCGTGTCTCTCGCGGAAGCAAAACCATGCCTCTTATGAAAGGAAAAAAAACAAAAAACACATTTTTTTCCATTTCCGAGAGGTACGACCGTGCCTCTCGCGGAAGGGAAAAAAACAGAAAACGTGTTTTTTCCCGTTTCCGATAGGCACGATCGTGCCTCTCGTGAAAGCAAAACCGTGCCTCTCGCAAAAGCAAAACCGTGCCTCTGATGAAAAAAAAACTAAAAACATATTTTTTTCATTTTCCGAGAGGCACGGTCGTGCCTCCCACAAAAGCAAAACCGTGCTATGGCAGAAGGAAAAAAAAGGTTAGAAAACACGTTTTTTTTCCATTTCCATGATGCATGGTTGTGCCTCTCTCAAAAGCAAACCCGCGCCTCTCGCTGAAGCAAAAAAGCATGTTTTTTCGGGTAAATTTTTTTCCAATTTTTTTTGACAAAAGCTAAGACCGGTGAAAACTGAAACATCGAAAAAAACAAAAAATAATTTAAAAAGCCAAAAACGCATGCAAAAAAAATCGAAGGGAGTATCCAGAGTGCGACACGTGACGGGCGGCTGAGAGCGCGCTAAGTGACGCTGATCGTTGTGAGGCTTCCGAAGAAGCGTCGTCAACTAGTTGCTCCCTTTCTATGCTAGTCAATGTGTACGTGCAATGCACGTTAGTTTGGAAGTACATTAAATGCATGCGGATATTAAGTAAGATATTATTTGCATATGATTAGCATTATATTTGGCATAAAATTAACTACATGCTAAATATGTTGAACACTCGATATTGAAGCAGTCTAGTTCGTTGGATTGACATGATTTAATGATCAAAATTAATTGAATCTGCCTATTTGGCTTTTTTATATTAGTATAGAAGTATAGATATAGATTTATCTATACGAAGGGAGTAATTTTCTCCCTTTCATCAAAGCCCAAAAAGCCCAAGATCAGTCAACACTCCTTCCCGTCCAGTCCACCGTATCGTCCGTTTCGTCGGGAGCTCCTAACCGGCGCTCTCAGCGCCGGTTTTGACTACTGGCGCTCGAAGGTGGTGCTACTTGGGCCGGCCCAGCAAATCTTCGTTCGCTAGCTCGTGGGCAGCGCGGAAAAATAACACAAAATGTAGCGCTGTGGAGGATCGAACTCGCACCACTATTAAATCGTAGGACCCACCACAACAACTGTGTGGTAGCGATCAATTCAGGGAGCGAACTTTTTTAAGAATACGTGGCAGTGCAATTAATTGCATATTTCTATTGTTTACTGTAGCACTTTGATTCGCGAATTATTTCAAAACTATTATAGAAATGTGTTTTCTAATGTAAAAGGAAAAAAATTGAAACTTCACATATTTAAAAAAAATCGATATTAAAATAAAAGGCAAGAATACGAAAAAGTTCATCTGTTCACAAAAGTTCAAAAAGAAAAGAGTTCATCGATTTTGAAAAGAGTTCATCGAATTAAAAAATTCATAGGTTTTGAAAAGAGTTCATCGATTTTGAAAAAAAGTTCAACGACTTGGAAATAAGTTCATCGATTTGGAAAAAGAGTTCAACGATTTTGAAAAAGAGTTCATCGGTTTTGAAAAAAAGTTCATCGATTTGGAAAAAGAGTTCATCAATTTTGAAAAGAGTTCATCGATTTGGAAAAAGAGTTCATCAATTTGGAAAAAGAGTTCATCAATTTGAAAAAAAATCATTGATTTGGAAAAAGAGTTCATCGATTTTGAAAAAAAGATCATCCATTTTGAAAAACAATGCACGAATTTGAAAACGTTCATCAGATTTTGAAAAAAAATCACGCATTTAACAAAGAAAAGAAAAAGAAAAAGAACAAAAGAACAAAACCGTTCCAACAAAGGAGAAAAAGGAACATGATAAAGGAAAAAAGAATGAAGAATGAAGAAAATAGTTAATAATGAACAAAATAGCGAAGAAGACCTAAATGAACATATCTGGTGTGGTTGGGCGGTGGTTACTGCAGCATGCATTGAAAGAAGAAGTCGAGGGATCGAATCCCTCCCACGCGTTTCTATTTTTTTTGCGGGATAAAAGCAGAAGAAAGAACGTAGATGGGCCAAGCCCACGTCGCTGAGGGGGTATGCGCCCGTTAGTGTAAACAGCTAAAACGGGCGCAGCGGGCGCTGCTTAGGATTTGCCCGTTTCGTCGTTCCTTGATTCCCTCCCGCATATTAGCCGACTCCTCATTTGTTGCAAAATCGAAATTCGAACCCCAACTTCCGCAAATCCATCGCCATGGCGTCGCCTCTCGAGTACGGTAAGCACCCCCGAAACCCTAGCCCCAACACCCCCCAAGTGCGGGCTCTTACCAAACTCCGGTCGCCCGTGCAGCTCTCGCCGTGCTGCAGGTGCGGCTCCTCCAGGCGGCGGAAGACGGCGACCTCCCCCTCTTCAAGAGTACGTACGCGCGCTGCGGTCTACGATACCATCTCCTCTTGCCTGCTCTGTTAAACTCGCCCGGACGCTCATTTGGGGTTTTCGCTCCGTCTCGCAGGGACGGCGAGGGCGCTGGACGGCGGGAAAGGCCGCCTGAGGGAGGCGGTGGAGGGCGCGACCGCGAGTAACTGCGGCGCTCGGGCTTTGCACGTCGCCGCCGTTCACGGGAGGATGCCCGTGTGCGCCTACCTGGTCGAGGACCTCCAGGTGAATGTCGATGCCACCGACGAGTCAGGTTGTTCCTTGTGTTCCATCTCGTGCTAAGCGAAACACTCCGTTGTCAGAAATGAATGTCTAGTCACGTTGGGAAATCTGGGTGACTGAGCAGCACTCCAGCCGCGCATCAGATTTCCCCAAGTTTGTACGCTGCCTGTAGCCTGTAGGTATATATAGAGTATACTTGTTGGTTTCAGTTTTTCTGGCGATTTGATTTGGTTTATCTCATGGTATGTTTTTCACTAGGCAAGAGTACAAGTTCTGCAGGGAAATTGTAATTAACTGGATTGTAATACTGAATTTGCTAGCGTTGTGTTTCAGTGGCAAATTTGGTTAACTGGTAGTTGCTTTAGCGTCGGTGTATCTTACTGTAAACTGTAATAAATCGACCGATTATTTCATGTTTCTGAATTCTGATCAAGGTAAGTGTTACCTGCATGCTTAGGTTGCTTGCTCGATCGAATTTAAATTAAATCTGATCTGCATGATGCATGATTATGGAGAACCATTTTCCCATGATATCATTGTCTCTGCTGCCATGACCTTTTTTGAAAAGACTGGTGCCATGATTTCATACACTAGAACGGATAAATAAGCTGTTTCCTAGATTTTAGCTTATTGGATTAGACATGAAGACTGCATGCGTAATCTCAGCCTATAACACACAATCAGGAAGGGAGGGGCGCGGGGGGGGGGGGGGGGGGGCGGGGCGGTACTCCTGATTTGGAAGCATAGCATAGATTACAATTTGATACAACTGAACAATTTTTTAGTAGACTTGCGTAGCAGACTGACATGCCAATTTGTCAAAGCTGAATCATACGAGGATGATTGGTTATGTGCACATTGACATCTCTATCCTAGTTTTGTGTTAATATTTTTATTGCATTGTTTTGGTACTTATCCTGCTGAAATCAGCACTATGCACTTCATTTAGAGAGCCACATCAAAATGAAGTATGTTTATGCCATGCGTCGTTAGTCAAGATACTTTTCATGTATTATAGCAAAGCAAAGATGCTTTGCTGCAAAAATCTCTGTTTTGACAAGCCTTTTCTTTTGATGATTTTGATAGGCGAGACAGCTCTGAGTTATGCAGCTGTTAATGGAATTGTGAATGTTGTGCGCTATCTTCTTGATCACGGTGCCAATCCAGATAAGTCTGGTCCGGGAAACCGTACTCCTCTCCACATGGCAGTTGGACAAGGTCTCTATCTATTTTCTATTTCAGTTGGGACTATTTATAAATTGTTTCCTTATCTGTTTTCGCTGAATGTAAATAATTGTGGGATAACCATTATATGTTGGAAGATAGGGAACTACCCATGCAGTAGCAAGGTTGTGCATAGTTATTATTCAAGGTTGACATGGTTATTCACTTATGCTTCTTGTTGTAGAGATTTCTCCACGATGAATGGGTTGGGTGGGTGAGTGATTTTGGTGTGTTTTTTCTGTTTGTGCAAGTAAATGATGTGTTTCAGTATAAACCGAGTAGATAACATCTGAAAGTCTGGACCTAAGCAGTGGCCATTCAAACTTTAAGAGTTACCAACTGACCATCCTGTAGTTCTAAGACTTACCAATACAAATTGATAATTGAATATTTTGATTTTAAATTTGAGAACAATAATTCTCGTCTGAAAATGGTCAAACCTTTGTATTCAACCGATATCAGCTCAATTAAATTTTGTGTTTAAATTTACGATTGAGGCAGGAGGAAACTATTTCCTAGCAATATCAGCCAGGAAAATTTGTTATTCGTCAGAATATTTTGCAACCGGTTTCTAAATCTTTGCTAGGTAGTATCAGAATTCCTGTTTATTTGAGTTGAATTTGATCAGAACTTGAGATGTATAGACAACAATTCCATTCCTACTTAAGGCTGAAAATGATCTACTAATTTATATACCTATCGGGGAAAGAAAATAAATCTGTAAGTTCGATTGCAGCTACTATCTGAACCAACTCTGAACATGACACATCTATGATGAATTGCTGTCATATACTTCCTTTGACCATCTGGATTTGCTAGTCCTCATTAGTGTTGCAGTTATCACCAGAGTCATTAGAATTTTCCAGGTTTGCTGTTATTATATCTTTCTTGCCATTTGAGATGGTGCACATCACATTCAGACATGCAAGAAGTTCTTTTGTTCCTTTCACATGCTGGTGTGATAAGATACAGGGAGGTTTATATTTTAACTGGCAGGAGCATTGCCTATTCACAAAGGGGAAATAGAACCAACATTTACATTATGGATATGCTATATTATCATACTTGTCTATAACAGTGCCTATTGCAAGGTCTGACTTTTAATTAAGAAAACTGTGAAAGAGTAATAATACTGACCTATTGCATGATCTGTATTTCTAATTCAGGGAATTGTGAAATAGTAAAGGTTTTGCTGTCAAAAGGAGCTGATGTCAATTGTTATTCTGACTCGGGGACGCCACTGCATATTGCTGCCGTATTTGGGTTAGATGGTGCTATGAAGATTTTGTTGGATCACCATGCAGATGCAAGTCTCACTATTTTACCTTGTTTGCTCCTTGTACTTAACGCACCAAGTACTGCACAATCCACTCCATGAATATGCTGCTATATAGCATATTTATGTTGAAGTTCAATTGCTGTAACTTCACTTCTGGGGTTGGAACTGAGTAGACTTGTACAATTTAGGGTATCAATGGATTAGATATATCTGACCGGCACAGTGCCAAATCTAAATCAAGTTGTCCTGGCTGTGATATTTGCTATCTGGAAAGAGAAGATCGTAAGACACACACTTTAGTTTTTTTTTTCTTGATACTCCGTGGCTCATTGGAGGGAAGTGCTTGAAATAAATGGAGTAGATTAGGAACAAATTTGGTTCGTATTAGGTAAGTCAATGGATCTTATTCCTAAACTCGTTGCGTGCTTATGGTTTGACTAATTAATGTCATGTGTTCACTAACAGTGTGCATAGGTTTATATGTTTGTATGTAATATGTGACTCCAAATTTGTAACCGTGTTTTAGCAATATGGTTCTTTATGTGGTTCTGTTACTACCACTTTTTTGGTTGCCTCATGTCTGCAAACTTTCATCATGTAAGGGTGCTAAGTTCCTTATGCCCACCTATTTGTAACCGTGTTCTGCCAATTTGGTTCCACCTGTTCATATTCTGTGTGCATACCACTTTTTTTGTTCTCCACATGTGCTAACTTTCAACAAGCTGAAGTGCTAATTTTCTTCACCTTCACTGTCAGTGTAACAAATCAGTTTGCATCGCCGATACACCTCTCATTGTTGCTCTCCGAGCTCACCGGCAGAAATGTGTGAAGCTTCTGATTAAGGTGGTGTACATTGTTTGTGCAACCAACTGAAGTTATGCCAGTCTTATTTAGAGGCATCTGCAATATTTTCTGTGTAGGCCGGTGCTGATTTGAAGGGTCTTGGCAGTGCTGATCCCGTAATAGTTGCTATAGATGAGGGTTTAACTGATTGTCTCAAGTGCTTACTAAATGCTGGCGCTGATCCCAATGTCCTTGATGATGTAAGTTTTGACCTTTTCATTCAGTTACCAGTGCATGTTCTTCACAATGGAAATTGAATTGACGACTAATTCTTGTTGACATTCAGATATCTAGAAGATGTTCTTGCTCACAATGCGGAAGTATTTTGTTATGATCTGCAGGGCTATTAGGACCTTAGGAACCTTGTCCTAGGAGAAGGATGCACACTCGACCTTTGTAATAGTAATTCCCTTGTAACTAGGCATATACCATTCAAACTGGGGCTATTACAAGATTAGGACTCAGACTGTAATGCATTGCTGTGTCTTCATTCTGACATGCCTTCCGGGAAAAGTCCTGACAGTCACATGCCCAGGGTAGTGGTATACACTTCCCTCCCTTACATACAGCTGTCTGAGATCTGGAACATCCGCAAGGTCTGGTGTGCTCGACCCTTGTTGGCCTTAGATGATGGACTAGAGACCTTCTAGCATGACATAGTTGAGGTGGCCGCCATAGCATCGCTTTGTTGCATTTGGTGATGAATCAAGCACTTAGATGACGTATCAGTTATGTCTGCTAGACCCACCTTGACACTGCAAGTGCTTGTGAGGACAACCAAAACCTCAAGGTTAATGGGTGGCATTTAACATGCATTAGAATAGGTTGATACTCTACTAGATGTTCCCTGCACGCACAAAGGCGGGTTCTTTAATGTTTACGGTCTTCGATGCAAGATTTTAACTATGGTTTCCAGTCATGTTATGAAAGGGTTTTGCGCAATAAATCCGATGACATTATTTTCATAACTTTATCTACTATTTATTTTCATAAACTAGTGGCCAAAGGCTCAAAGGTTCAGTGCACAGATCCCATGCAGACCTATCCTTGTGGATTGAAGTATTCCTTCTGTTCATAAATGAAAGATGTTTTGGCAGTTCAATTTAAACTGCCAAAATGTCTTACATTTGTGAACAGAGGGAGTAGTAATTTAAAGGCAGTATAATAATTTAAATTTTCATTATTGCCATGTTCAGCTCTAGCCAGATGTTGTATGCCACCTATGGCTGCTATGTTAAGTTGTTACTGTGATACTGTCATGACACTGGTGGGCCCTTTCAAGTAAAATATGTCTCTGTTTATTCATAACAGTTTGGACGCCTGCCAATTGAAGTTGCTGCATCTTACAATAGCCGGGAAGACGTTGAGATCCTATTTCCAGTAACTTCTCGCATTCCATCGGTGCGTGATTGGAGCATTGATGGGATAATGGCTTACGTAAAATCAAAAGAGAAGGTACAAACTAGAACACCATTGTCATATCTAAGATTTTATTATTATTTGGTCTTAACAGTTCTCGCAGTATTCTGTAGATTCTTCAATAATCAATGTGTACCTCACTTGAAAGAAAGTATTTGTTGCACTTGAGCATTTCCTATTCAATTCATTCTTCAATTATTACCCCTGAGTTCAAGAGCTGAAAGCATGTAGACAAAAGTAGCACATATTTCCATTCATCTTTCTTGAAGGCAGCATTGCAATTGGTTTGCTATGAACTATGAATTAGTAAATCCATAAATTCATCGAGATTTAAGGGTCTAGTAGCAGGAACAGGAATACTATCAATTTGACTTATGCTTTTTTTGGGGGGGGGGGGGGGGGGTGGGGGGGCAAATCAAGCACATAATTGATCTCAAATAGATACTTGTGAAAGCTATGAGAAATGAATGTGTAGTCATATGTTTACCTCGGATAGTTCCACATTGGATGGTGGATGCGGCAGTTTAGTGGTCATGGAGAAGGTGTAATTTCAATGCGTGAGGTGGCTTATTTAAAATTTAACAAACTATGTCACGTCTAGCTACCTAGTGTGTTCATCCCTTTTTCAATAATTCGAGTGGGAAGTTGGAAGTTTGCACAATAGCACTGAAATTGTGAAATATGACTGAATGTGTTCCCATTCCACGTTTATGTGGTAATTCCTAAATGGTCAAGATTTTCGGATATGGCCTCTCGGCAGAAGTATCAGCATTGGGTAACACAGGTTCTTTCACTGTTTTGGAAGCAGTTGTGAATGCGTTATGTGCATGTTCGGAGTTTTGGTGGGGGTGGGCCGGTGGGGGATATGTAAAAATAAACAAGTCGCATAGGTCAAGCTAATATTAAGTTGGCTGATTATATCTGCTACCTTCCCATATATGTCTTAACCATATGTATCTGATATACTCCAATTGTACAGGATGACCCTATTTTAAAATTGAATCCATCTAATATGAAGATAGAAGGAAACAAAGCATACAAGAGAAAAGACTATATTACTGCAGCAAGGCTCTACACCATGGTATATTTTCCACAATGCTGTCTTATCACTCCTACTACCTCCGTCCGGGTTTATTGGTCCCCATTGTATTTTGTGCCAAATTTTGACCATAGATTAAACTAACAAAATGTTCATGCATGTAACTAAACATTATGTTTTTGAAAACTATGTTCAAATACGAATCCAATGAAATAATTTTTCTTGACATGCATTAACATTTTGTTAGTTAAATCTTTAGTCAAAATTTGGCACAAACTACAAAGGGGACCTATAAACCAGGACGGAGGTAGTAGTTTACAATTGCGCGATATTTTAAGGAAAGTTATGTAGTTTCAGAAAAATCAATATTATTGTGATCTATCGGCAATTGTATGGCTTACACGTGTGTTCATGGTATCTGCCAAACGTTAATAATGCCAGTCTCTTGATTGGGATACCATGCCATATACGTACCAAATTGCCATTTTAATTTAGGTAGGTTAGAAAGGCTCTAATTTGGATGGCTTAAAGTCTTAATAACAAAGTAAAATTGCATCCTATCTAATCTGTATGTGGGTTTATCATACAATTTATGCAGAGCTTACCACTTACCCCTTTCAAAAAAGTTTTGCCAGTTTAATTGTACTCATACAAATGCCCCTGATGAATTTTTATTTAAGTGGTACCAGTTAGCAAAAGTGATAACTACTGGTTTGATTTGTTGGTGTAGGCAGAAGGTGACTACCCAGAGAATGTAACATTGATTTCAAATAGAAGCGTTTGCTGGCTTAACATGGGTGAAGGAGACAAAGCTTTGCGGGATGCTCAAATTTGCAGGGCACTGCGTCATGACTGGCCGAAGGCCTGCTTCCGGGAAGGAGCTGCTCGAATGCTGTTAAAGGTAAAAGAAATGTATAATTGGCTTCCACAGCTGTATTTTCTGTAGAAAATCTTTCTTCATTATGCCGTGGTCCTTCTGTCTTCAGGACTGTGAAAAGGCATGTGATGCATTCCTTGATGGCCTCAAATTAGACCCATTGAACACTGAGATTGAGAACGCCTTGAGGTAGCCTACTCTTCCCCGTCCATTGAATTCTTAGTTTGGAAGGACAAAATTCACTAGATTCGGTGCGGTACAATAATTCAATCAAATACGTACATATCATCTGTAGCTGTCATCTAGAAACACATTAATTGACTTGCTGGTGACTTCTTTTATCTGCAAAGAACTTCTAGCCAGTAGTTTGTAGATGATTTTATTTCCTGTCATTTGGGACGTGAGATGTTTCCAGAACTCCTAGGGAAGCTGAACCGAACCGTCTACTATGAAACTCCTGTATGCTAAATAGTGCTTGAATACACAAGAGCATTATCTAAACATGCACCATGCATATGCTATATGCTTTTGTATATGCTGTAATTGTTGGAATATGGTTTTTCAGGGAGGCTTTACATTCCCTGGAGGTATCACATGCTGTCAAGAAGGGCCACTGAAGTGTCATCTGCCCCAAGAAAGGAAAACTTCTATGATGTTAAAAGAAATTAACTGATCTCGACAAGCAGATTATGTGATTCGATCACTCTGCGATGCGCTGTGGCCTCCAATGTAAGAATATAAAAGTTGAGCGCTTAAAATCAGTATTGCACCAAGGGCGTTGTCCACGGCTTCACGTCATCTCATGTCAGATGAGGCCGAGCAGTTTGGGCAAGCTTGGGAGTTCCCTGCATAACGAAACAACAATTACTGAAACCTATTGTCTTCACAGAGGGAGTATTTGTTTAGGCCTCCGAAAGTACCTACAAGAACTCAGCACGAAACTCACTGACCCATTTAATCTCGTCCACAGAGGTTGGTAGATGTGGTGTCGTGAAAAAAGCAAGACCTGACCAACTGGTCGCTGCATCTGTTTGTCTTCAAGCCAGTCTCTTGTAAGGGCATGTACAATGGTTCTATCTTAAGAGTGCTAGGTAAGATAAATGATGAGGTGGAGAAGAGAGAAATGATAAGAAAAGGCTTGTCTTATCTTATTTAAGAGAAGACAAGAGATGATCTCTTAGCATAATTTATCTCATCATGTTTCTAGGAACAACTAATTATTGAAGATAAGACTAAAAGATGACCCATTGTAGATATGTTTTTTTGTCATCTCTAATTTACATGCAAAACTTAAGATAAGACTATCTTATCAACCATTGTACATGCCCTAATATTCTCTCGCTATCTAGCTCGCTGGGCGCTGGCGATGGCCGTAGTTATGCGCATATGATGCCCACGTCGGGCCTCTTCTTTTTTTAGGGAAGGGCGTCCTCTGTTTGCAAACCCAGGAATAGGGAAAATTTTAGTAAGGTGTTTCGGATGACAGCTTCATGGAGCCTGTTAATAAAAATAAATCAGTTTGGAATTTTTCTGTTTCAAATATCGCTAAAAAATTATATATAAGGATGTAACGTATATGTGTGCAAATTTCATGATGAAATACCTTTTTTTAGGTAAATGAAATACCTTGAATTGCAAGCTGCACCAAAGAATAAAATCGTGTACTGTAAGAGTGAATGATGAACGGTGTATGTGCTAAAAAGCCATATGTTTGTCTTTTGTAGCTCTTATTTTAACATATTGCATCAACATACTACTGTAGAGCACCAATATGGGAAGTGAGAAACAGCAGCTAGGACCTAGCAGCGTCCCTTTGGTCCAAGTTTTTGAACCAAAAAATGCAAAGAGAGAAAACTTGCAGAATGTTTTTTGTGGAGATTTTAGCTGGAACACTGTCATCTCTAAAAGCGAGAGAGTTGCGTGTGATGGGAGCTAGGGTTTGTCACAAATTGCCTTCTGTGCGTGAGAGGAGAGGAGTAGAGATAGGGTTCATCGAGCAAATGGGTAGGATGCAAATCTGAAATCTTAAGGGTACCCTTTGACTCTCCTTGGTTTGACTAAATAAACTAAAATTCACATTACATTTAAATTTTAATTCATTTGATTTAATTGAGTGTATGTGTTTCAAATTTCATTTGATTTGAGGGTACGTGTTCCAAATTTGCATGCCTACAAATGAAGAAATTCCATCCCAAGCCGTTCACTGCCACGTCATCTAACATGTCACAACCCAGTCAGCATAATGAGTCAAAGGGGTTGTTTGGTTGGTGCCCATGCCAACCCTACCAAAACGAGGGCTTGCCCTAAAATTTTGGCACAGTATTTTATCGCCAGGGTTTCGCCCGTAGGTTGCAGCAGAATCTCAAGGGGTGACCAAATAATTGGCAGTGATAGGCGCGATCCAAACACTTAGCAACCCATCGGTGAACGACCAAAATTTGCCCGGATAGGTCTAGGCGCCCATCCAAACAACCCCAAAACAACTATGGATGGGGCTCATCACAGGGGATTTCAAGAGTGAAAACTATGGGGCTACTTGGTTGGTGCCCATGCCACCCCTACAAAAACGAGGGTTTGCCAAAATTTTGGCACAAGATTTTGCCACGAGGGTTTCACCCACAGGTTGTGGCAGAATCTCAAGAGATGACCAAAAAAATGGCAAGGATATGAAAAATTAGGGGGACGTTTGGATTACACCTAGGATGGCCACGCCAAATCAGGGTGAGCCAAAAATTTTCCGGAGGAATCGACCGCCCGCGCTTCGCCGTCGCATGGGCATCATATCTAAACTAGACGACCAAAATATTGGCGTGAAAAGGAAAGCTAGGCTTTAATCCAACGTTCACCCATGCAGTTAGTCAACGCCAAGATTTTGGCGTGGTGACCGTGGGCCACGATCCAAACTGCCCTTCCAAACACCTACCAACCCATCGGTCAACAATCAAAAAATTGGCAGGGCAGCTCTGGGTCCCATCCAAACAGCCCCAAAACCACTATGGATGTGATTCATCACAGAGAATTTCATCAGAAGTGATTTTTTTTTAAATCAGGAGGGTTTTTTTTTTGAGAATCAGGAGTGAAAACTATACTATGTACTTCCACATTTCGCAAGAAAAAAACTATGTACTTCCCTCTTTTCCCTCTTCCACGGGCGAGTCAAAAAGCCCAGGCCACTGTTCTATAAAAAGGGGGCCCAGGCCACACCGTACCGTGCCGTCCAGACGTGACCAGCCCAACCCAGCCCAGCGCATCCAGACGGGTTAGAAGCCGTTAGTCCCGTCTGCCTACGGCGTCAGCCACGCCCACACCCAAATTCCAAAACCCTCGCCTGGTTCGCTGGTTTCACTCGAGGGACGAAACAATGATGGCGGCGCAGCCGACGGATACCCCGGGGGTCCGCCTCGGCTGGAAGGGCCTTGGCGCTCTAGCGTCCCCGCCGCGCCTGGCGCTCTCTCGCTCCGCCGCCGCGGCGCTCGCGTCACACAGGTTGCCCCCCGGTCTCTGTGACTACGTTTTTTTAGTGTATATAACCGATTTGTTGATTACTAAAATCGGAACTGTCTGATGAGAGTACTTGTGTGCGAATTTCGGTTGAGATTCCTGGATTTGTTCGGCCATTGGAGACTAGTCAGTGAGACAGTGAGATTGGGTGGATAGAGAAAAGAAGGCCAGCGAGAATTGGCTTCCCCCCCGGCAGAAATGAACAGAACTGGATTAGTTATTCAGCTGTAGTTCTAGACTTGGACCTCAGAATAGTTAGTGTATTTTGGTTTGAGTGCTAAATTAAGGATAATGACAGCGTGTTTGCTCTTACTTTAGTTGGCACCAAACATGTGGGGGGCTGTCTGGCTGTAAAACTATTCCAGTGTGATGGTTGCCTTTTATTTATTTATTAAGGAAGCAGATTTTATACTAGCAACTTATCAAATAGGAGGCACCAGACAATGTGGTGGGTGGACCAAGTCTGTATTTGAGCTATAATTAGTCAATCTTTGCAAATCCTTTGTTTCTAGTAATAGAATCAGAAGCCATGAAGCCTCTTTCTCAAGGAAAAAACAAGAAATAAGTAGTACCAGTAGGCGGCGCCAACGTATTTCCTGAGCCACACACATCTTGGTAGGTACTCAAGAAGGTTCCATTGCAGTGTTATATTTTGCACTTGTTTTATTCAAGAGGCTGTGTTTATAATATGCTTCATTTGTCATACAATATGCACAGCTTCCCATCTTGACTATTCAGGATTGTTATCCTTCTGTAATGTGCAGTCTTCCTTCCACTGTTAGAACTGGACATGGGTTTTAGCTTTCATTTTTGCACACTGGTTTCAGCTTGTCTATTCTGCCTAATATTCTGCTCTACTACCAAAAGCAACACACTAATGTCAAAAAGTGCTTGTACAGGGTTGGCAGAGGAAAGTTTTCAGCTGCGGCCATCACTACCGATGATTATCTTCCGATGCGAAGTACTGAAGTTAAAAATCGGTGACTTTTCTCTCTCGAAAAGAAAGCCTTGGTTTCTTGTTTTATTCATTTCATCATAGGTTGCTTGTACTTTTTGGTTGATGCCACTGAACAAGCTGTTAAGTTTGTGTATACCGTAAAGCTAACAACAGTGTACCCCGGATTGTACCGACTCGGTTAATATGTTGTCCCCTCCTATTTCTCTGCTGCCTCACTTCAAAATTTAGAATGTTTTGGGCAACTTCTTGCAATGGTCAGTATCTGTAAATTCTGCTATCGCCGTTCATTGAGTTAGGTCAAAAAAGAAAAAAAGTTCTTACTTAAACTGATGGAGATTACGTCAATTTTGGCCCATTTTATATGGCATGGTACTATGGCAGCCTGGATATAGTCTTGAGGGCCAGATGCTTTACTGGCACACCAATTGATTATCATGTTTGCTCCCTACTGTTTTCTGTTGCATGGGAGGAATATGACAAGTTAACAACTCCCCAAAGCTACTGAGAAGTAGAAATGTGAAGTTAAATTTATTGTCTCAGAGACAAGGGATGAAAACATACTGGGAGAAGATGTTTACTAAGTCAAAGTTTTTGTGTTTGTGTGATCAATCCTGTTTCAACCGTCATTCGATTTATTGTTGTAACATCAGGGCCCACTGGCATAACTATTATCTTCTGCAGTTTGTACCTTTTGCTAAATTGCCACATGTACTTCTGTACCATTTCTCTAGTGAATTACAATAAGTCCAGGTCTAGTCCCCTGAATTATTGTTTCGCTAATAGAGAAACAAAGGATGTTCTTAACTTCTCATTATCTTCCTTTATTAAAGCCAATTCTGTAAAACTAACCTAGTTTTTGTGAATTATCCCTTGTTTTAATAAGCTAGTTAATTGTTGTAGATAGAAGAGTCTAAACTAAGCATATTGTATGCTTGGTTCATTCTGCTAAACAAATGATGCTTGTACAATCCTAGTGAATGGGTAACCGAGCGGTTTAGTTGCTTAGTAGCCACATGACTAACATGGACCATCCTGTTTGCACAAGTATTTGATGGCTTTGATACATTTCTGCTGCTTATATCTGATCTTTCCCTGTCTGCAGGACATCAGTAGATGGAATCAAAAGTCTCAGACTGATCACAGCAGTCAAAACCCCCTATTTGCCAGATGGAAGATTTGATCTTGAAGCATATGATTCTTTGATAAACACACAGATAAATGGGGGTGCCGAAGGTGTAATAGTTGGTGGAACAACAGGAGAAGGTCATCTTATGAGCTGGGATGAACACATCATGCTCATCGGGCACACTGTTAACTGCTTTGGAACTAACATTAAAGTGATAGGCAACACGGGAAGTAACTCAACTAGAGAAGCTATTCACGCTTCAGAGCAGGGATTTGCTGTTGGCATGCATGCAGCTCTCCATGTCAATCCTTACTATGGGAAGACCTCAACTGCAGGACTGATCTCTCATTTCGACGAAGTACTCCCGATGGGTCCAACAATCATTTACAATGTGCCAGCCAGGACTGGTCAGGACATACCTCCTGCGGTCATTGAGGCTCTCTCAGGTTATCCAAACATGGCAGGAGTGAAAGAATGTGTTGGACATGAACGGGTGAAGTGCTACACTGACAAAGGTATAGCAATATGGAGTGGCAATGATGACGAATGCCATGATTCAAGGTGGAAATATGGTGCTACTGGAGTCATTTCTGTAACTAGCAACCTTGTTCCTGGTCTCATGCGCAGTCTCATGTTTGAAGGGGAGAACACAACGCTAAATGAGAAGCTACAGCCTCTGATGAAATGGTTATTTTCTGAGCCTAATCCGATTGGTCTCAACACTGCCCTGGCTCAGCTCGGTGTAGTGCGGCCAGTTTTCAGGAGACCGTATGCCCCTCTTTCTCTTGAAAAGAGGACCGAGTTTGTCCGGATTGTTGAAGCAATCGGGCGGGAGAACTTTGTGGGACAGAAAGAGGTGCAGGTTCTGGATGATGATGATTTTGTCTTGATCAGTAGGTATTAAAAGTGAGTTCATTGTGCGCAATGTACGTTGACGAACAGCGGTGATTCTCCTTTTAGACATTTTATTTGTTCAAGAGTCGTATGTTTATCTTTTCTATGCTCGGAAGTTAATTTGGAACCCTGTGGGGTTTCTTTGCACCCTATAATGCCAGTTCTAGTGAGAAATGAGAATAAGCTAAGATATGTACAACATTCTTGTGATCAATCCATAGATAGTATTCCTTCTAGCTCTAGCTTACTACAATTCATATAGTATTATAAGTGTCTTATTTATGCTGATCAAGCCATGGAATCCTGTAATGCTGTTTAATCACACATAGTATATACAACTAGTCTGTTTTCTCCTCTTCTTCCTTGTCTGCAGAGTTGCTCTTGGTGATGGAGGAGACGACCGAGAGCGGCACCTGCTTGGCCCACCGCTTGATGTCGTTCACCCTCTTGCCGGCCTTCCTCCCCTTGCCGTGCGGCCTCCCTGCGCCGCTCTGCCGGTCCTTGGTGATGGCGATGGCGAGGTCGTTGGGGAACAGCGAGCGCCAGTAGAAGGCGTGCAGGAGCGTCGACACGAGCAGCAGCGACACCATGGTCGTCGACATGAGGGAGAGGCTCAGCGCCAGGGCTCTGCTCGTGAAGCACGGCACGGCCTCGGCGTACTTGACGGTGGCTAGCGACGCCGTCGTCATGGGGAACGTGTAGGACCACCACGCGATGGAGAACCTGTTGAATTGACACGGCGAATGATCATCAGATGATCGGATCGGACGGTGGAGTACAAGCGGATATGGGTCATGGATGGGGTGGTGCTCACCGGAAGCCACGGAAGAAGTTGATGCGCACGACGAGGGACATGTAGAGGAAGAGCGCCATGAAGAAGAAGGTGCGCGCGACGGCGTCGAAGCTGCCGTAGATGGCGGCCCAGGCGAGGCTGGCGGCGGACGGCGTGGCGATGAACATGGAGTAGACCGGGTGCAGCTCCATGGGCAGCGCCTCGTTGGTGGGCAGCCGCTGGTAGAGCGTGACGAAGACGACGATGTAGTGGGACACCCCGATGGCCCACAGGAACTTGCCGGCCTCCTCCCACCCGACCCTCGCCGCCAGGATGGCGCCCACGAAGTTGCCCACCACGGACAGGTGGGACGACGGGTTGGCCACCTTGCACAGCCTCCGCTTGCCGCCCGACAGCCACTGCCCGTAGATCTTGAGCTCCAGCGCGAACAGCGGCGCCACGAACGCGCACCACACCGCCGGGTGCAGCCTCGCCGGCGCGAAGGCACGCGGCAGGCCGATGGCGAGGAACATGGCGGCGATGGACGGCGTGAAGAAGAAGTTGACGCGCACCGGGTGGAAGAACTCGCGCCGGATGGCCTCAAAGTAGAAGACGCACTTGAGCGCGTAGGTTACGGACGTGGCCACCAGCACGGCCGTCGCCAGCAGCCACACGGCGACGTTGATCATGGGCGTCACCCGGAGGAACCCCATCGCCGGGCTCGCCGCCAGCGCGCCCCACAGGATGGCCTGGCTGCCGAGCCCCAGGCAGACCCCGAAGCAGCCGATCGGGAACCGCAGCAGGAACGGCCACACCTCGTCCTTGGGCAGCAGGATGTCCTCGTAGTCCTACGTGCAGACAGTTCAGTCAGTATGATTTTTCAGCAAAATCATACTGATCAGCAAGGACAAGATGGATGGATGGATGACTTACGCGGACTTCGTCGAGCTCGGGGCCGCGGAGCGCGGCGAAGTAGCGGCCGGCGGGGACGCTCTTGTTGAGGGGGTCCACGTCGGCCGGCCTGCCGGCGGGCTGGCCCTCGACGCGGTCCAGGTCGACGCCGTCGAGCTCCTCCTTGATCCTCGACGGCAGCATGGAGTTCTGCTTGCTGAGCGTGGACTTGGTCCGGAACATGCTGAAGTCGCCGCCCCTGCGCGGGGCGCCGTCCGGGCCGAGGCCGCCGCTGTGGTTGAGCACCCCAAGGCTCTTGCCGCTGCGAGGGAGCGCGCGCTGCCCGGGCCTGCCGCCGTTCCTCCCGCCTCTGTCCATGCCCATCACCGTGACGCCGCTGCCCAGGGACACCTGCCGGCTGAAGGGCCTCTGCGCCGGCGGCGGCCTCCGGTCGCTCCGGAGGTTGAGCGGCCCGCTCATGGACGTCTGCCTCGGCTCCTCGTGCTGCGCCGCCGCCCGGATGTCCACCGCCGCGTGCTGGCCATTGCCCGCCCCCGCCGCCGCCGACGATGGCTCCGCTCCCGACATCCCGCAGCTAGCTACTCGATGGCAGCAAGAACTCAGGTGCTCGAAATGTTGGCGGCGTCGCCGTCCAGCGCCGATATAAAAGCTCCGGGCTCCGGGGAGGATGTCAACGTGAGCCGTGAGCGGGTGCTTTCACGTGTGCCGTCGCCGCGATCATGCATGCACACGGAGAGGCCATTGCTGTCCAAGTGGTTGGCCGATGCCGAGGACACCATGGATCTCTGCCAGCCACGCCTTTTGCGCCAAAGGGGAGATGGCCATGGCGAGGTCACGGGCCGTCGCATCCACTGGGTGTGCGCTGCCGTTGCCGTCGCGCCGGTCACAAAATCGGCGAAAAAGCTCGGAGGTTTTGTAGCCACGACGATGCGTGAAAAGCAGGGGGTCGGTCGAGGAGCCCTGCCTAGTGTGTTCGGGGCTGGCATTTCGGCAAAAGCTCACGTGTAGGTACCCAGCAACCACGCACGACCGAACCCCCCTTGGCATGTGACCTCAGAACGGAGAACCAGAAAACTACCGGTTCAGATGGCGTGAAAACATAAGCAAAAACTGGCAGATGGGCCAGCTCCGGGCTAGTTCATTAAAATCGAAGGTACCACAAAATCTTGGTATGTTTCTCCACGACAACAAAATCTCAGTCATCTTCCAGCATTTCTGAATGGAGATGCATACATGTAGTGCTGCAGTACTTGTAGCTGTACCTATGGAATGGTACCTTGCCTGCCAGGGAC
The DNA here is from genome assembly GCA_034509565.1 of Triticum monococcum. Lineage (NCBI taxonomy): Eukaryota > Viridiplantae > Streptophyta > Magnoliopsida > Poales > Poaceae > Triticum > Triticum monococcum. Next base: position 683,725,912 of record CM067842.1, read on the forward strand.
GAGAAACAGCATGAACATGTAGCGTCGTTTGCCGCTGCTGTAGTCTGCGTGGAGCTGCCCGCCGCCGCCGGGGGCCCTGATGTGCCGCCTGATTGAACTGCTAGCGCCGCGAGCCTTCTTTCCGCTGCCGCTGCTCTCTTCTCTCTTTCGTCGGCGAGTTTCCGGTCTCGTTCCTCCTGATTAACAGTGAATCGAGATATAAATATGTGTGTGGTTTGAAAATATACCAAAGATGTGCTTAGCCTAAGATGGTTGCCCTTTAGTACATACCTGCATCGAAAGAGCAACAGCCTGGGGATTCTTATGTTTCAGGCCTGGCACAGAAGCAGTTGATTTACCCATTTGGCCAACTGAAGTGCCTTTAGCAACAGGTTGTGATTGCGCTGCTAGCGCCTGCAGTTTCGAAGGATTAAATGTCAGAAATAAGCAGCTAGATCAAAAACATATCTAGGGGTGATGAATGTATACTGGCATAAGTAACAAATTAAACGCCAGCAAAGCAAAGCACTATATTTGGGGCAACCAGTGAATGGTGTTTAAAAAAAAGGGCAACCAGTGAATGGTGTTTAAAAAAAGGGCAACCAGTGAATGGTACTTGCAACATATCACCAGATAGTGTATTGCATTCATGTGCAACCAAGTATAAGATATACATGCAGTCATATTTACTCACAACAATCATAATAATGAAATCATTACCAACCTTCTCTTTTTCCTTTTCCTTTTCCTTTTCCTTCTCTCTAGCCTTCTTTTGTTTCTTCAGTTCCTTTGCTCTGGCTTTCTTCTTGGCATCCTTCTCTGCCTAAAGAACAATTACAGATCAATTTACACAGCCATCTTCTTCCTCATTCAACGAGAACAAGAAGAGTTTATTCACAGGACATGAAACTCACCTGTTTTGCAGCTTGTGATTCTTCCATTTCCTTTGTTAATGCACTAGGCACATCAGCAGCATGCCAATCCCACTTGTCAAGGTTGAGCGCCATGAATCTTCTGAACGTATTTCTGACTTCTTTATCTGAAGCCAGCAGGTAAGGTGTCTTTCCTCTTTCATCTTTGATACAAGGATCCAAACCCTGCTCGAGCAATTCCATAGTTTGTTCAACATTGCCAGCCTTTGCAGCTTCATGGAGAGGTGTTGTTGCATTATTAGATGGTATAGCCATTGCTTCATGTGAATTCGATGAGTCCAAAATAGGTTCCTCAGGGGCCACACTTATTTCTTCCCTTGCTTCTGTACTTTGCTCAAACTTTGTCACATTTTCCACAAGGGGTAATACTTCACCCATAATAGAGCATTCCGTCTCATAATAGAGCTGTGTTAGGTTATTGTATACGCGTTTCGCTTCTTTCAAGGTGGGCCGATGAACAGTCAAAGGGAGTGGACGAATATCACATGCTTGCAATACCGATTGAGCCTTATCCCCATCAAAGAGCATCTGGCGGTTCTTTGATGGAGCGTATATATAGACACAAACACAGGCGTCAAAGTATGGCTTCCAAGAAACTATAAATTCTTGAACTTCCTGCAATTAGACCGACAATAACAACAACAAATAAAAGAAATATAAGTAAACCATGATCAAATTTGGATACTAACTTGTAATCAGGTGATAACATCTACTAGAGTTCCAGTGAAAAAGCACCCAAATAAACTTATGCTCTAAGCTGCGCATTACCTTTTTCAATGCTGCTTCGTTATAGCGGCGGAGAGAGGAGCCCGCTGAGTGTGCAACCTTTCCGGTAGCATCTTTTCCAGACTGCCTCTTTCCAGCCTTTGCCCTTACAACATACCTAACACATAAATAAGTAAGAATTATCAGTTATTACTAACATTAAGTTAGAAACAGTATTGCCAACTAATTTTGCTTGACAAACAAAAAATCCAACTAATTTTGCCAGTCACAGAGGTACAACTATGCTGACTGAAAGAATAAAATTTATTCTGCAAGGTGAACTTGACATGGTTATCAAAAGCGACAGGAAAATGATCGTGGCTAGATTATCTAGTTTAATTCAGTCAAACTTTACTACTTTAATATTTATTGTCTAGGAGCATTTCTTACTGTTCCAATGAGAAAAACATCTCTGTCATTTTTTTAGAAATAATTTATTCTGCATACGGCAAAATTACTGAATGTTGTCATAAAACTGAGAGCGTTGATGTTCTTTATCATGTCAGGGTGTACACAGAAATTCATCAAAGTAATGTCGATAAAGAAAATATGGCTAACAAGCATGGACAATATTAGGGACTGACAATCTTGTTACCTGTGAAAAGTTTTATTTGCTAATATTTTGTTTCCATCAAAAACACATCCAGCAAAATGTCCACCACTTGTTAATATAATGATCCTCAAATGTGATGCATTGCGAGGTTCACATGCCAACTGCTTCACTCTATTTATCATCTCATCTTCATGCACATATGATGTAGACCCGTGACTTTCCATTTTTCCAGATTTGCAGTCAAAAAATGGTTCTTCATGTTCTTTGAACAGCACGCATCTCCAAAAAGAAACTGTGTCACCAGAATGACCATGAAAAAAAAGTTTCTTCCTGAAGTCTTCCTTGCCTTTAACTGAGAGCCGGTGATCCGATGCAGGCACATCTTCCCTTTCGTCCTCAGAACCAGATACACTAGATACCTCCAAATCGTCAAATAGAGAATCAGAATCAATTTTTTCCAAGTCTTCTTCCTTGATAATAGATTTACCAGCAACACTCAGCTTAACCTGACAGGATTGCCAGAAAAACAGATTCAAGAGTGTCAATAAGATGAGAAACATGTAGCATGGATAGGTTTTTGAGAATGACTACACAAACCCCACAGTAATTAGACTAAATATAACAACATCGGGAGGAGATTCATGCTTTTAAATCCAAAGTTACACTAAACAATAACCGTTTTACTTTCAAGTATGTAGCAAGTAGAAAGTTTTGCATTGAATCTTCACAGCATCAAGATAATGTTGAAATAAAATTACCCCAAGATCAAATTAATGATTACGAACTAACCAGTTTAGTCAGGTGGGTCACCAGAGTAGTAAAGTAGATAATAAATAAATAAATAAAAGAATGCAAAGTGGACCAGTAATGACGGCATAAACATTTCCAGTTAGTAGAACATGAACAGTGTACTTTTTAGTGAACATTTCGCTGTTGATACGAGTGACGCCATGTGGATGTAAGATATGCACCAATGCAAGAGGAAGGGCAACAAAGAGTGGATTGACTCCTATGAAATATCTGAATTTGGTAGAAAACGTCAAACACATGTAACAAACAAATCTTCCATGTCGAGTTTGTGGAGGCTATATCAGTTATATTATGTGATGGCGCCCAATTTATAGTTACTTAAACAAATAAGCTGTTAGTAAGGAGCTTTCGCAGAACAGTGTAGCAAAAGACGGCAATTTTAAACTCACCCTGATAGGGTTTCAAGTTCTAACATCTAGAATTTGGGGCTCCGGTGCAATATAAGAGGCTTCTAGTTAGCTATTCCTAGGTACAACTGAATGATTGGATGAATCTAGAGGCTCAATTGATTACTATCTGCTGTCGTTCTCAGGTACTCCACTGAACAGCACATACAGCTGCAGGTTCGTATTTCCATCTGCTGAAGAATGTGTCCTATGATCAACACTAGCATCTAAACACCATTCACACTTTTTCTTCAGTTGTTTCTTACCACATCAATCACGTATTATATACACGAAGGAAGATGCGATGTCAGGTAAAGAAGAGGGATGAGGATATATACGTTGAGGCGGTGGAGATCGGACTTGAAGTGCTCGCGTTGCTCCTGCAGTGAATCGAATTCGCCGGCGCAGGTGTTACACGTCCACCGGAACCCCGCGGCCTCCGGCGGTTGCTGCTGCTGCAACGGCGCCGGCGCCGGCCGGGAGGGTTCGGACGGCTCCGCTGGGGAAGGGGCCAAGGCGGGGTGGGACCGGAAGAGTACATACGAGTCGAAGAAGTCCGACGGGAGGTCGAAGAGCGAGCGGGGAGGTCTATTCTCCGGCGCGGCCGCCGCCATCTGGGGGGCGGAGGAGGCCATGGCTGTGGATCCGACGTTTCGTGCCCGTGCCGTCTCGTGCGGTACGCGTGGAGGCGGATCTGCTTCATCAACCAGTCATCCAAAGGCTTGTGCGATAGGTTTGCCGTTGGATCAGAAATCGACGTCGCAGAGCAACTAGTCAGCCTTCGCAAAGACAATAAAAACGTCGGTTCTCTTATTTGCAGATTAGTCCTGGTTGCAAATTCTTATTCACGCCATTAAAAAGGATATTTCCAAGATTGCCATTTCTTGTTTTTTTTTTGCATATATCAAGGTTTGAGATTGCTAATCAGGTCCGCCGCCTGGTAGATTGTTATTTCTCATCGACTCAACTTGTTAAGTAACTTGCTCTTTTGTCAACCCTAGCCGTCACAAAAGTTTTCCCATGCCGTTGCCTCGGTGCCCTTCCTTTCTCTCTTCTGGTGGCCTCGTTATCGGCTAGAGGAGTAGGGACTCACCCGTTGCGTTGTTATTAGTGTTAGTATGGTCTCGTTTCTCCGTCTGTGATGATAAGGTGGTGGTTGCGAAGACGAGTTGGAATAAGACTTCTCCCTACCTCGACGACGTCTGATCTGACACTAGCGAATGGCCAATGAGGGTATTTGTCATCAGATTTGTTGTGTCTCTTCGAATCTTGGCATTTGACGTGTCAATCAAGCGAAGTTGTTGGTTGGATTTTGGTGCGATGACTCCGACCTCTTCTTTTGATTTTGTTCCATTGCATGGTCCTATTTCTCCAACCATTTGGGTCGGTAGTGAAGGCAAGTATGTGTTGCCTGGGGTGATGCCCCAGTCAAGATTCTTTCGACGTTTTCTAAATATCATTTCATGTGACGATTAGCGCTGCACTCTTCAAAGTCTGCTATAACAAGGGTGTTCAACAAGTATCCCCTCTCCTTGCTATCACTTAAGTGCAATTTTCAATATCCGTCAAGCGGCAAATGACCGAAGAAAAAGGATGGTTGGTATGGTTTCCAATGTAATTTTGTTTTTCGCTCGTTAATTTTTGTGTCATGTTTTTTCCTCTGTTGTATTGGCTACTATTTTACTTGATAGTTTTCTAATCTAAAATATATTTTGGATGTACTTTTTGGGAGACAAAAAGATACATGCAAGGTGACTTATGAGCATTGTCTCTCCGAGACAATGTCGGACATGATTTAGCTAAGAGTATTAGGCTAACTAAATGATGCCACGCGTGTTGATGCGGGTACCTTGCTAAAAAGAGAATGCAAGAAAGTTATTAAAACATCTAAAACTAGTGGGAAGTAAATGTAAGCTTAAAGAATAAAAAATAAAACACAAATGGTATAAAGGAAAGAACTATAGTTACGTTTCGAGAATATCATTTCTAACAAAAATATGAAGGGTTAACTACATATGTATGTTGCAATCACCCAACCCACATATCAAATACAAAAATCTAACGAAAAAATAACTTATGACTAACATGCATGAATTGATGATGTGACGTGTTGCACTCATAGAGACTAATGCAAAAACAATATATTGTTTTTACTTACATGCACAACTTGCTTATGTGGCATGCTTGCATGTCTAGTAAAAATAGCTAGTGGGTTGTAACTATTTAGAAATTGAAGTTTCCATAAGGTGTTGTTATGGGTGGGATCAATGGAAAAGAAGATCAACAAATTAAAATATAGTGAAAATAGATGTTTGTAGGATGGATGTGAACAACATAAAGAAGATCCCTAAGGGGATCTAGCATTCGCGGTGCTATCCGTATTATTATTTTGGTGAAAATTACTTGTATCACCCATTTTGCTACAATCATCATTACATAGGTTTATGACCTCATTAGGCCCTCAACCAAGTCATACCATGCACAACCACTAGTTCTACCATAAGATGTCATCACATGGCTTATAGAAAATTCGGTCTACAGGACGTGAGCAATACAAGAATTTCATTGTTCCATGAGTTGTCTGATCTCACAAACAATGAGGCTACGCTAAGATCTATCCTTATCTCCCTTCATCAACATTTTAGTGGCTTCCTGGCAACCTGATTCAATGACAGCACGTTGATCACTCCATTGCAATGCAAGCAAGAAACCCTCCCTTTTTTTATAAAAGCAAGAAACCATCCCTTATAGCACATAATTCAGCCTCAAGAGCTTCATGGCAATACAATAAATGACGACATGCACTGAGAATAATACCCCCCCCAAGTTCCTTGTCGTGCACATCCTCCAAGAACGACCCATCCATCTGTGATTAGCTTCCCTAAATGGTCTTTAGGGCATCTCACCCTCAAACCTCCCCTATACATCTGGACCGTAGTGTTCGGATCACTTTTGCCATCCAACGGGGACACCTATTGTTGGGGAACGCAGTATTTAAAAAAAATCCTACGATCACGCAAGATCTATCTAGGAGATGCATATCAACGAGAGGAGGGAGTATGTCTACGTACCCTCGTAGACCGAAAGCGGAAGCATTATGAAACGCGGTTGATGTAGTCGAACGTATTCACGATCCAACCGATCAAGTACCGAACACACGGCACCTCCGGGATCTACACACGTTCAGCTCGGTGACGTCCCTCGTACTCTTGATCCAGCTGAGGCCGAGGGAGAGTTTCGTCAGCATGATGGCGTGGTGATGGTGATGATGAAGTTACCGACGTAGGGCTTCGCCTAAGCACTACAACGATATAACCGAGGTGGAAATCTGTGGAGGGACGCACCGCACATGGTCAAGATCAACTTTCATGTGTTCTAGGGTGCCCCCCTCCCCACATATATAAAGGAGGGAGGGGGAGGCTGAGGGAGTCCTGGATTAAGGGGTCCTCGGGCGTCCGGGCTATGTGACGTGGGTCGGACTAATGGGCCATGAAGATACAAGACAGAAGATTTCCTCCCGTGTCCGGATGGGACTCTCCTTTACGTTGAAGGCAAGCTTGGCATTCGGATATGAAGATTCCTTCCTCTGTAAACCGACTCTGTACAACCCTAGGTCCCTCCGGTGTCTATATAAACCGGAGGCTTTAGTCCGTAGAGGCAATCATAATCATACAGGCTAGACGACTAGGGTTTAGCCATTACGATCTCGAGGTAGATCAACTCTTGTAAATCCTATATTCATCCAAGATAATCAAGCAGGAAGTAGGGTATTACCTCCATCAAGAGGGCCCGAACCTGGGTAAACATCGTGTCCCTGTCTCCTGCTACCTTCGATCCTCATACGCACAGTTCGGGACCCCTACCCGAGATATGCCGGTTTTGACACCGACATTGGTGCTTTCATTGTGAGTTTCGTTGTGTCGTCATCGAAAGGATCAATGGACCCATCAGTCATCTACAACAATGCAGCCCTAAGGGAGGACTTTCTCCCCGTTCAGATCTTTGTGTTCGGCGGCTTCGCACTGCGGGCCAACTCGCTTGGCCATCTAGAGCAAATCGACAGCTACACCCTAGGTCACCAGATTAGTTTTGGAAATCTAGATTATGTCGCCAATATCCGAGGAGATTTGGTCTTCCAAGGATTCGCGACCCCAACCTCCGCTCTGGCCTGAGATCTGGAGCGCATTACCAGGTCCGAAGACGGGATGTCCGAGCCCGCCGGACTCCCTGCGGCTATTGAGCCTAGTATGGGAGAGCCGGAGGAAGTAGTGTCACCGGCAATCATCATGAAGCCGGATTCTTCTCCGAACACTGGCTCCGGACCCTCGGAGTCAGCATCGTGTGAGCTCGGTCAAGGAGTCTCCTTCCCGCCATACTCCACGGACTCTCTTCTCCCTAGCCAAACCTCGCCTTTAAGCGAGGCTCTGGACTTAATGCGATCCCTCGTCATTATAGAGGGGCAACATCCGAACTACGCCCAGCCTAGACTAGGGCCCGAGAGCGGGGAGTTTTACGTCCCACCACCACCCACTTCATAGCCACTATCGAGGACCTAACCGACATGCTTGACCGTACCTCCGAAGACATCTATGGTATGGACGTCGATGCCACAGACCAACAAAGCCAAAACCCGCCGCATACCCGATGCTGGGCGGCCACCTCCACATACGACGTATACATGGTGGATACGCCAAAAGAGGACGGCGATGAAGGCAGCAAGGATCCAATCAAGGACAATAACATTGATGAACCACCAAAGCGGCGGCACCAGCGGTGCCGTTCAAAATCACGCCGCGACAAAGAAAGCAATACCGGCAACGGAAACAATACCACTCTGGAGAATGCCGAAGACCCAGATGCCCCCGCCGAACCAACATCCAAACATGACGATATGGAGGAGGGGCAGGGTAACCCTGACGACCCAGTCAGAAATGAGGACTCGGAGGATAGCAATTATATGCCACCCTCCGAAGACGAAATAATCCTCGGCAACGAAGACTTCATCGTGCCAGAGGAACCCCTCGAGCAAGAACGCTTTAAGCAACAACTCGTCGCAACCGCAAGGAGCCTGAAAAGGAAACAACAACGGCTTCAAGCCGAACAGGATACGCTCAACGACAGATGGAATAATGTCCTGGCAGCCGAGGAATACGGCCTCGCACGACCAACCAAAAGCTACCCGAAGCGCAATTTGTTACCCCAATTCGACGTTGAGGCGCGGGAGCCCCTAACATCAGCGCGTAACGCAACCGATAAACCAGATCAGCCACCGCATGGCCAAGACAGAACGGCTACCCAAGCCAAACACCAGCCCACATTACCCCATCGTAAAGGCAGGGAGATAGTGGCCCGGGATTACACCTACGACCTACGACAGAACCTGGACACTAAGGTAGGCCTAGCCAGATCAATCTACGGGTCAAGGGGACGTGCCCCCAACACGAGAGGACGGCTATCAGGCCCGGTGTGATCAACACAACCTCACTCAGGGTGAAAACCACATAGGGACGTCCGCCAAACTCCGTCGTGATGTCGCCCGTTATAGAGGTGTCGCACACACCCTGTGCTTCACTGAGGAAGTAATGGAGCACAAATTCCCAGAAGGGTTTAAACCTATGAATATTGAATCATATGATGGAACAATGGATCCTGCAGTATGGATTGAGGATTTTCTTCTCCATATCCACATGGCCCGTGGTGATGATATTCATGCCATCAAATACCTCCTACTAAAATTAAAGGGACCAGCCCGGCACTGGCTAAACATCCTCCCAAAGAACTCCATTGGCAGCTGGGAAGACTTGGAAGACGCCTTTCGCGACAACTTCCAAGGTACATATGTCCGGCCCCCAGACACCGATGACCTCAGTCACATCATCCAGCGGCCCAGAGAGTCAGCCAAGAAACTCCGGACTAGGTTCCTAATTAAAAAGAACCAAATTGTCGACTGTCCAGACGCCGAATCCCTCACGGCCTTTAAACATAGCGTCTGAGATGAGTGGCTCGCCCGTCACCTCGGCCAAGAAAAACCTAAGTCCACGACAGCTCTTACCTCACTGATGACCCGCTTTTGCGCGGGAGAAGATAGTTGGCTTGCTCGTAGAAGCAATAGCACCAGCGATCCCTGTAGGGGAACGCAGTAATTTAAAAAATTCCTACGCACATGCAAGATCATGGTGATGCATAGCAACGAGAGGGGAGAGTGTTGTCCATGTACCCTCATAGACCGTAAGCGGAAGCGTTATGACAACGCGGTTGATGTAGTCGTACGTCTTCACGATCTACCGATCCTAGTACCGAAAGTACGACACCTCCGTGATCTGCACACGTTCGGCTCGGTGACGTCCCATGAACTCACAATCCAGCAGAGTGTCGAGGGAGAGCATCGTCAGCACGACGGCGTGATGACGGTGACGATGATCCTATCGGAATAGGGCTTCGCCTAAGCACCGCTACGATATGACCGACGTGGATTATGGTGGAGGGGGGCACCGCACACAGCTAAGAGATCAATGATCAACTTGTGTGTCTATGGGGTGCCCCCTCCCCCGTATATAAAGGAGTGGAGGAGGGGGAGGGTCGGCCCTCTACTATGGCGTGCTCTAGGGAGTCCTACTCCACCCCTTTCCAAGTAGGAGTAGGAGAGAAGGAAGGGAAGGAGAGAAAAGAAGGAAGGAGGGGGCGCGCGGCCTGCCCTAGGCAGCCCCTCTCTCTTTCCCCTAAATCCCAATAAGGCCCATATACTCCCCGGGAGGTTCCAATAACCTCCCGGTACTCCGAAAAATGCCCGAACTCATCCGGAACCATTCCGATGTCCAAACATAGGCTTCTAATATATCGACATTTACCTCTCGACCATTTCAAGACTCCTCATCATGCACATGATCAAATCCGGGACTCCGAACTACCTTCGGTTCATCAAAACACATAAACTCATAATACCGATCGTCACCAAACGTTAAAGCGTGCGGACCCTACGGGTTCGAGAACTATGTATACATGACCGAGACACGTCGCCAGTCAATAACCAATAGCGGAACTTGGATGTTCATATTGGCTCCCACATATTCTACGAAGATCTTTATCGGTCAAACCGCATAACGATATACGTTGTTCCCTTTATCATCGGTATGTTACTTGCCTGAGATTCGATCGTCGGTATCTCAATACCTAGTTCAATCTCGTTACCGGCAAGTCTCTTTACTCGTTTCGTAATGCATCATCTCACAACTAACTCTTTAGTTGCATTGCTTGCAAGGCTTATAGTGATGTGCATTACCGAGAGGGCCCAGAGATACCTCTCCGACAATCGGAGTGACAAATCCTAATCTCGATCTATGCCAACTCAACAAACACCATTGGAGACACATGTAGTGCACCTTTATAATCACCCAGTTACGTTGTGATGTTTGGTAGCACACGAAGTGTTCCTCCGGTATTCGGGAGTTGCATGATCTCATAGTCATAGGAACATGTATAAGTTATGGAGAAAGCAATAGCAACAAACTAAACGATCATCGTGCTAAGCTAACGGATGGGTCAAGTCAATCACATCATTCTCTAATGATGTGATCCCGTTAATCAAATGACAACTCATGTCTATGGTTAGGAAACATAACCATCATTGATTCAACGAGCTAGTCAAGTAGAGGCAAACTAGTGACACTCTGTTTGTCTATGTATTCACACATGTACTAAGTTTCCGGTTAATACAATTCTAGCAGGAATAATAAACATTTATCATGATATAAGGAAATATAAATAACAACTTTATTATTGCCTCTAGGGCATATTTCCTTCAATCCCGGCACCTCTGAAGCCATGGATAGTAACACTACTATCAGCGTCCGTCTTCCTCTTGAAGATCCATTTATTCTCAATGACTCACCTATCATCGGGCAAGTCAATAGAAGTCCATACTTTGTTCTCATACATGGATCCCATCTCATATTTCATGGCCTCAAGCCATTTTGCGGAATCTGGGCTCATCATCGCTTCCTCATAGTTTGTAGGTTCGTCATGGTCTAGTAACATGACTTCCAGAATAGGATTACCGTACCACTCTGGTGCGGACCGTACTCTGGTTAACCTACGAGGTTCAGTAGTAACTTGATATGAAGTTTCATGATCATCATCATTAGTTTCCTCACTAATTGGTGTAGGAATCACTGGAGCTGATTTCTGTGATGAACTACTTTCCAATTCAGGAGAAGGTACAATTACCTCATCAAATTTTTCCTCCCACTCACTTCTTTTGAGAGAAACTCCTTCTCTAGAAAGGATCTATTCTTAGCAACAAATTATCTTGCATTCATGTAACATCCCAAATTTTCAATTTGGAATGTTATACATTAGGTCATCATGCATATCATATTTTATTTTACTTTTGGTTTTGATCCTAGAAAATCCTAAGCAACTCAAGGACCCACGGAGAGAGTTGGGGATTTCATTATTTACATATTTGAGTTTTCTCAAATTGTGTAAACATGATCATTTGATTTTATTTATTTTATCATCTGTCGGGGTAAATAGCCATGGGTAGCCCAGCCGGCTTCCCCTGGCCCCTCAGAAAAAATTATGAGCCCATCCGGCTCATAAGGAGGCTCAAGACCTGGGCCGCCTCCCCCCTAACCGACTGCCATCCTAGCCGGCTTCGGGGGCGGCCCACCCTTTTTACCCCCATGAAGAAAACTGTGGAAGGCCGGCTACGGCAGGGCTGGCTATGGCAAGGCCGGCTACAGCGAGGCCGGCTATGGCAGGGCCGGCTACTGCCGGGCCGGCTCCGATAAAGCAGTCAACGCCGTACCCGTGATGTACGCGTCTACTCTGCGATGATGAAGTGGGGCGTGGCTACAGTGGAGCCTGCCACCCCCAAAACCCGGAGCACGCCTGGTACAGCGCGTCGTGCGGGCAGCTGCGGCCCGCCCGGCGCGGCACTGTAGCCACGGCGGCTCTGACACCGTCCACGACGGGCCGCCAGCATGGCCCCCGAGGCGGTGGGCCCCTTCGGGCGGAGAGATGCCGAAGGCGGCCGCACCCCCTCTCAAGCCGGCAAGACAGAGGGCCGGCTTCGCGTAGCCGGCCTGCTGCCCTCCTCGAAGGAGACGCCCATTAAGGAGACAAGGTGCGGCGGGGTACAGTAATCGCCCGCCAGGGCGGCATTACTGTAGCCACGCTTACCCCGACCAAGCCTGCGCCGACAAACACGGGGCAACAGTAGCCAGCCGCCAACCAGGCCCTGGCCGGTGGGGCCGGCCTGTCAACCCAAGAGCCGGCAGCCGGCGGGGCCCACCAGCCGGCGGGCCCCGGAAGCCGGCGGAGAAGCCGGCGAGCATAGTCACAGACAGCTGGGCCCCGTACCCAGTCGGATTACCATTGTACCCCCGGGGGGTAGGCCTATATAAACCCCCCGGTGCACCCATGCAAAGGGTTGGACTCTCATTCTAGACCTAGACACATACAAGGAGAGGAAGCAAGCTGAGCTAAGCCCTTCTTCCTCCTTCCACCCCAAACAGCTCAAGGAGCATTGTAGCCACCTGTGAACTTAGTAATCATGCGGAGACCCCGCAGAGCAGCAGTAGGGGTGTTATCTCCCCGGAGAGCCCTGAAGCTGGGTAAGATTCGCCGGCGTGCATGACTACGCCTCATCCCGTTTCCAGGCACCGGCGACGTTCTTTTGGCCCCCGCAATGATAAGCCACCCGTTGGCATATGTCGATCCTACCACCTGACATTTGGCGCCCACCGTGGGGCCAGGTGCACCGTCGTCCGGAGACCTGTTCTGGACGGGAACCCTTTTCCTCCCTCGCGGGCGTAGCCAGCCCGGCTCGCCCGATGGCGCTGGCCGCGACGCGCTGCATGGCGTCGCCGACGTCTGCGCGGGAAGCAACCTCGCCAACCTCTTCGACGAGGCCCGCATCTCCGACGAGCTCGCCTCCGATGCGGGCGCAGATCACCTCGCCAACCTCCTCGGCCAGCTCCACGTCTCCAGCGAGCCCGCTGCGGACTTGGAGTCGGTTGGCTCCACCGACCCGATGCCCGTCGACTTCGACTCGGCATCCTACGACACCTTCCCCACCAACGTCACGGTCTACAACGACCCGCTCCCTCTGGCTGGCGATCGCGATCCTGACGCCCCCGAGGTGATGGTTATCAGCCTCGACGGCCCGACTGGCGAGGGCGCCCGCGACACCCCACTCGCGGCTGCCCAAGACTTGTCCGCCCCCCTTCCAGCGGACGCCAGCGACGAAGTTCTGGAGGCACGCCGCCTCGCCCTCCTCGCGGAGGGCCGGCGGCTGGCCTCCGTAAGACGCCTCACCGAGGCCTACCAGCGCGAAGCTGACCGCGCCGCCTTCGGCACGCCGGCTCCGGCTGGCCCTAGCCGGGCTGGTGCTGTCAGGCAACGCGGCGCCGTCATCGCCGACACGTTTGGAGTGGATCGCCCGGTCTACGCCACCCTGCTCGAGAACCTGCGCGCCGCCCAGGCGGCTGTAGACGAGCTGGACGGCTTGGAGGCCGAAGACCTCCCCCACATGACGCGGCGCATCCAGCAACTGATTGATGTGGCCGCACAGCGGCACGAAGCCGACGCCTGCGCGGGGATCCCTCCCCCGCGCCGCGAGCAAGGCGCGACTTCCCGGTCGCCGACTACCAGCAACACCCGCGCGCGGCGCGAGAAAGAGCCGGCTTCCAGCCGAAGCCGGACCCAAATCTCCATCGAGCGAGACGCGGACGGCCGCCCCCGAGCCATGGAATGGCGGGGCACCCCGCCTCCGCCTCGAGCTCGCGGAGAGAGATATCCTACCCCGCCTCCAGTGGCTCACCCGACTCTCAGCGGCCGGCTTGGTCGTCGTGAGGGAATCGGCGAAAACGACGCCTGCCACCGGATCGACCGCCTGGCCCGATCCCTGGCGCTAGAAGAAGAAGACGATGTCGGCCCGCCTTGCTTCGGCCCCCGCATCCGCGACGAGCCCTTCCCCAAAGGGTTCTCGCTCCCAAGAGACACGCCCAAGTACAACGGCTCAGTGAAGCCGGAAGATTGGCTGACCGACTACTCCACAGCCGTCAGCATCGCCAATGGCAACCGGCGTGTTGCCGTAAAGTACGTGCCCCTCATGCTGCAAGGCACGGCGCGGACTTGGCTTAACAGCCTCAAGCCCCTCAACATCAACAGCTGGGTGGATTTCACTGAAGCCTTCATTCGCAACTTCACCAGCACCTACAAGCGGGCTCCCAAGCCCAGACAGCTCTCCCTGTGCGTACAGGGCCCAATCGAGTCCACTCGCGACTACCTGACGCGTTGGGCCGAGCTCCACAACTCCTGCGAGGGGGTGCACGAGGTGCAAGCCATCGAATACTTCACAGCCGGGTGCCGAGAGGGCACCCTCCTCAAGCACAAGCTTCTCTGCGATGAGCCGACTACCCTCGACGAGCTCCTGAACATCGCCGACAAGTATGCCACCGCCGACTCCTCAATGAAGACCGAGCTCCGGGTAGACGCATCCGAAAAGGTGCTCAACCCGGCGCCCAAGGCGCCGGCTGGAGACGGCGGCCGACGCCAACACCAGAATGATCGAAAGCGCAAGGGCCCTGCGCCGCCTCCCGCCAGTCGGCAGGTGGCCACGGTCGAAGACGCGCCGCCTGAAGGGCGGCCTGTACCCAAGAAGCCCAAGGGCGGCAGGCCGGCTTGGCAGCCGGCCTTCTCCTACGAGCAAACCCTTGATGCCCCGTGCAAGTTCCACAGCGGCACGAAGCCGTCCAACCACACGACCCACAAATGCAACTGGCTCGCCCGAATCTCGAAGGGTGAAGGGCTCACGCCGACTCCGCCTGCCGGCCCGCCGCCGCCGGCTCCGCCGCCCAAAGCCGCCCGGCCCGCGATCGACGCCGTGCAGGACGAGTTCCCCGACGAGCAAGCGTCTTATGTCGTCTTCACGAGCCAGCCCGAAGACCGGCGCAGCAAGCGCCGAGAGCAACAGGAGGTCAACGTGGCCGCCACTAGCCCAGCCGGCCACATGCACTGGTCGGAGAAACCCATCAGCTGGAGCCGGGCCGACCACCCAGAGGTGATGCCATCCCCCGGCTCCTACGCATTGGTCCTGGAGGCCACCCTCGCAACGGATACGCGCGCCGCACGCTTCTCCCGCGTGCTGATCGACGGCGGAAGCAGCATCAACATCCTGTACCGCGACACCATGGAGAAGCTGGGCGTCAAGGCAAAGCAACTTGCGCCGACTCGAACGGTGTTCCACGTCATCGTACCCGGCCTGTCCTGCGCCCCCATCGGCAAGCTCAAGATCGATGTACTCTTTGGGGGCAAGGATCATTTCCGCCGGGAAGCAATCTGGTTCGAGGTGGTGGACCCGGAGAGCCCTTATCATGCCTTGCTCGGCCGACCTGCCTTGGCCAAGTTCATGGCGGTCCCCCACTATGCTTACCTCAAGATGAAGATACCGAGCTCCAAGGGTGTCATCACCATCGCCGGCGACTACAAGAAGTCCGCCGACTGCACCGCGGCCAGCAGCCGGCTGGCCGAATCCCTCGTGATCGCTGCCGAGAAGAAGACGCTGGACCAGGTCGTGGCCCTGGCCAGCAAGCAGCTAAACCAACCCGCCGACTCCAAGGAGTACGATGCCCAAGGATCTTTCCAGCCGGCCAAGGAGACCAAGAAGATACAGCTCGACCCCGAGCACCCCGAGAGGTTTGCTGTCATTGGGGCGAGCCTGGATAGCAAATAGGAAGGCGAGCTCGTCGATTTCCTCCGTGAGAATCGGGATATCTTTGCATGGTCCCCCAAGGACATGCCGGGTGTTCCGAAGGATTTCGCCGAGCACAAACTGCACGTGCGAGAGGACGCTAAACCAGTCAAACAGCCCCTCCGCCGACTGTCAGAGGAGAAGAGAAGGATCGTAGGGGAGGAGATAGCCCGGCTTCTCGCAGCCGGATTCATCATGGAAGTTTTCTTCCCTGAGTGGCTCGCGAACCCGGTTCTCGTGCTGAAAAAGAATAACAAGTGGCGCATGTGTATAGATTACACAAGCCTCAACAAAGCCTGCCCAAAAGATCCCTTCGCTCTGCCCAGGATTGATCAAGTGATAGACTCCACAGCCGGATGCGAGCTGTTGAGCTTCTTGGATGCCTACTCGGGATACCACCAGATCAAGCTGAACCCGGATGACCAACTGAAGACCGCCTTCATCACGCTATTTGGAGCCTTCTGCTACCTGACTATGACGTTCGGCTTGAGGAATGCCGGCGCCACTTTTCAGCGTTGCATGCAGAAGTGCCTCCTCACGCAGCTCGGCAAGAACGCCCACGTTTACGTGGATGATGTTGTGGTGAAGACGGAGAAGCGTGGCACTCTGCTGGAAGACTTGAAGGAGACATTCGAGAACCTGCGCCGGTTCCGGATCAAGCTCAACCCGGAGAAATGCGTGTTCGGAGTGCCAGCCGGCCAGCTCCTAGGCTTTCTGGTCTCTGAACGCGGCATAGAGTGCAACCCTGTGAAGATCAAGGCCATCGAGAGGATGGCGGTCCCAACCAAGCTCAGAGAGATTCAGAAGTTCACCGGGTGCCTGGCCTCTCTTAACCGCTTCATCAGCCGGCTTGGAGAAAAAGCTCTCCCCCTCTACCGCCTCATGAAGAAGAGCACTCACTTTGAGTGGAACGACCAGGCCGACCAAGCTTTCCACGACCTGAAGAAAATGCTGTCCACGCCGCCTGTCTTGGCGGCACCGACTGAGAAGGAGCCCATGCTCCTATATATTGCCGCCACTAGCCGGGTGGTCAGCACCGTCATTGTGGTCGAACGCCCCGAAGAAGGCCGAGCCCAGCCAGTCCAAAGGCCGGTTTATTACCTGAGCGAGGTGCTGTCCGCCTCGAAGCAAAATTACCCGCACTATCAGAAGATGTGCTATGGCGTGTACTTCGCCGCCAAGAAGCTGAAGCCGTACTTTCAAGAGCACCCCATCACGGTCGTATGCACTGCCCCGCTAGCCGACATCATAGGCAGCCGGGATGCATCCGGCCGGGTGGCCAAATGGGCCATCGAGCTGGCCCCCTACACGATCTTCTACCAACCCCGCACCGCCATCAAGACGCAAGCGCTGGCCGACTTCCTCGTCGACTGGGTCGAGACCCAGTACTTACCACCAGCGCCCGACTCCACCCATTGGCGCATGCACTTTGACGGATCAAAGATGCGCACCGGCCTGGGAGCCAGTGTCGTCCTTACCTCTCCAAAGGGCGACAAACTCAGATACACGCTGCAGATCCACTTTGCCGCCTCCAACAACGTAGCCGAGTACGAGGCGCTCATACACGGGCTCCGGCTTGCCAAGGAATTCGGCATTCGCCGGATCCTGTGCTATGGCGACTCGGATTTGGTGGTGCAGCAGTCTTCTGGCGACTGGGACGCCAAGGACGCAAACATGGCGAGCTACCGCTTCCTAGTGCAGCAAATCAGCGGATACTTCGACGGGTGTGAATTCCTTCACGTGCCGCGAGCCGACAACGAGCCAGCGGATGCTCTGGCCCGAATAGGCTCCACGCGGCAAGCAATACCAGCCGGCGTCGCCCTGCAGCGCCTCCTCAAGCCTTCAATCAAGCCGTCTCCGGAATCCGACTCCATTTTCGTGCCGCCTAACCCCGAGGGGGCCGGGTCCGGCTCGAAGAATCAAGCAGCCGGCCCGGGGATTTCAATATTTGGTTCGGGGACTGCAGCACCCGGCCCGGGGATTGCGGTAGCCAGCCCGGGGACTGCAGTACCCGGCCCGGGGACTTCCTCAGCACAGCACGCGGCGGCCGACTCCAGCACTGCACTGCCCAGCCCGCCCACCCTGATGGCTGTGGCCACATTGGTGGCAGAGGAGGTCGCCGCCCCATCATGGGCCCAAACCATCCGCAACTTTTTGGTGAACCACGACCTGCCGGCTGATAAAAACGAAGCAAGACAAGTTCAGCGCCGGGCTGGAGCATACACAATCGTTAACAAAGAGCTTGTCAAGCGCAGCGCCACCGGAGTCTTGCAGCGATGCGTCGAGCAGGAGAAAGGCATCGCGATCCTCAGGGATATACACCAAGGAGAGTGCGGCCACCACGCCGCATCAAGATCACTGGTCGCCAAAGCCTTCCGCCACGGTTTCTTCTGGCCGACTGCTTTGGACGATGCCAAAGAGCTAGTCAAACACTGCAAAGGCTGCCAGCTTTTCAGCTCGCAGCAACACATGCCGGCTTCAGCACTCAAGACCATTCCCATCACCTGGCCCTTTGCCGTCTGGGGATTGGATATGGTGGGCCCATTCAAGACGGCGCGCGGCGGCATGACACATTTGCTCGTCGCCGTTGACAAATTCACCAAGTGGATCGAGGCGAAGCCGATCAAGAAGCTGAATGGGCCGACTGCAGTGACCTTCATTGCAGATATAACAACACGGTACGGCGTACCGCACAGCATCATCACTGACAACGGCACGAACTTTGCCAAAGGTGCCTTGGCACGGTTCTGCGCTGCGCAAGGTATCCGGCTGGACCTTGCGTCAGTCGCCCACCCGCAGTCAAACGGCCAAGTGGAGCGAGCAAATGGCCTTATTTTGTCCGGCATCAAGCCTCGACTGGTCGTACCTCTGGAGCGTTCAGCCGGCTGCTGGCTCGATGAGCTGCCGGCTGTCCTATGGAGTCTACGCACTACCCCCAACAGATCAACCGGCTTCACTCCCTTCTTCCTTGTATATGGTGCTGAGGCGGTCATCCCAACAGACATCGAGTTCGACTCACCTCGGGTAACCATGTACACGGAAGCAAAAGCCAAGGAAGCTCGAGAAGACGGCGTCGACCTGCTGGAAGAGGCCCGGCTGTTAGCCCTCAGCCGGTCTGCCATCTACCAGCAGGGTCTGCGCCGCTACCATAGCCGAAGGGTCCGCCCAAGATCCTTCCAGGAGGGCGATCTTGTGCTCCGGCTGATCCAGCGAACAGCCGGCCAGCACAAGCTCGCAGCCCCCTGGGAAGGCCCCTTCATCATCAGCAGAGCCTTGGGCAACGACGCCTACTACCTCATCGACGCGCAGAAGCCGAAGGCACGCAAGAGAGACGACTCCGGCAAGGAGTCAGAGCGACCATGGAACGCAAATCTCCTTCGGAAGTTTTACAGTTAAAGCGCAGTATGTGTCATGCCCACTTTTGTATTTAGTATGATACAGTAGGCTCCCTGAGAAAGACTCAGGGACTGCCACCCGTTGTTTTATGAATGAAAGTTATCATGCGTATGATATTACCTTTTCATTTATTTTGTCCGGTACCGGGTCCGACGAGTCGGCCCGGGGACTGGCCGACTAGAGTTATATTAGGAGCCCTACCCACAGTCAGACAAGTAATGTGCCGACACCCAGGCTTGGCTCTTGTCGAAACCGCAGCTCGAAGAACCGACTGCCCGGCTGGCAAGAGCCACAAGCCGGAAAAGGTACCCACATGAAAAACGGCTAGGGACCAAACAGGCTCTCATATATAACAAAAGCCGGCTGACTGCCTCACGCGGACCGACTACCAGAGTAGCCGGCCGGCCGGCTTACATTCAGTCTACTTCAAATCCAAGAAAACTCAAGTACTTGCCTTCCCAAAAAGGGAAGGCGGCAAAGGAAAGAGCCTAAGGACAAAAAGTACACTTGGATGAACGCCAACACATGCATATATTAATATTTACACAAAAAGCCTCCAGAGAGGTCGACGTCCAACATCGTTCGATACACCCCCAGTGGGTGGAATTGCAGAAACTTAAATTTGTCCAAAAAGAAAGACAGGGACAAAAAGAACGGCAGATCAAGCCGGCGGGGCCGCAGACGAGCTGGGTTAGGCGGTGGAAGTAGTCGCGCCGGCTGGAGGAGCGGCCGGCTGGCCAACCTCGGCTTGATCGTCGTCTCCGGCAGAGGGCACGCTCCCGCGTGGCTCGTTGCTGGAGGCACGGTCGGCTGGGGGACGGTCGGCCGCCTCACCAGTCGGTTCGGCATCTTCGCCGTCCTCCTCCTCGTCGTCCTCGCCCTCGTCGCTGGAGGCGATCTCTTCGGCCGAGTCCTCGCCGTCCGCCGGGTTCAGCCCGAACCATTCCTCCGACTGGGCGGCGCCATCGTCGTTGAGCTCCGGCGCGAAGACGCTGGTGTCGGTGCACTCGGCGATCGTCGAGGCGCGTTGCGCGATCGCCGGCCGCACCTCCTCCAGCTTGGCGTCGGCTTCCGACCGCCACGTCCGCAGCTGGTCCAGGCTCAGCCCTGGGTACCACGCGCGGACGAACTCCAGCGCGCGCCCGGCTCCAAGACGGGCCGCGGACGCCTTCCAGGCCTCGAAGCGGCCGACTGCGACTTCGAGCTAGTCGGCCGTCCGGCTTGGGGTCCGGGGAATTGTCTGGCCGGGCCAGAGCGCGGCTAGCATCGTCGCCCCGGCGCGTTGGAGCCGGCGGAGCAATCGGTGGGCCGGCTGCAGCCGCGCCTGGACGGCGATGAGCTGCTCCGACAACGTCCGGTTCGCATCCGGCGGAATCACAACCCCGGCCTGACGGCGCTCCTCGCGGTAGGCTTCGATGGCTTGGGCGGCAAGGACGGACTGGCCGGGGAAGTACTCTGTGCAAGACAGCAAACACAAGTCAAAACAAAACCATAGGCGGCCGGCAGATGGAAGAAGAGCAAGAAAGACAGCCTACCATCGATGAGATCCTCGATCCGGCCGAAGCCTTCTTCCAGCGCCTGGCGCGTCTTGGCCCAGTTCGCCTCCCTGGCCTCAAACTCCGCCCTCAGGGTAGCCTCGCCGTCCTGCGCCTTTTGCAGGGCCGCCTTGTGGCTCTCCTCTTGGTCGGCCAGTTTCGTCGCCAGGCGGTCACGCTCTTGAACCAAGTCAGCATACTCGGCGTCCTTGGCACGAAGAGCGGCCTGCACCACGCCGAGTTCCCTCCGCAGGTCGGCGTTGGCCTCTGCACGAGCAAAAAATAAAGAGAAAAGTCAGCAAAGGAAAAGTCGTCGAGTAAGATCCGACCCGACTGCGCTACAGTCGGCCCAGATCTCGGGGACTACACCCAGTGGGTGCGCTGTCGCGCCCCCACGAGAAATTAATAAGGACAAAACACTTACGCCGGCTGCTGGCGAGGTCTTCGGTCCTCCGGCTTAGCTCCCGAGCCTGGGAGTTGAAGGCGGCAGCGCGAGAATTGTGATAATCCTGGAGATCAGAAAAAACAGTCAACATAGTCGTCAAGTAAGATCCGACCCGACTGTGCTGCAGTCGGCCCGGATCTCGGGGACTACACCCAGTGGGTGCGCTAGCGCGCCCTCACGGAAAAGATTCAAAGGACCAGAGCGGTCAAGGAGTGAAGACTTACCCGGATTGCAGACCGCGTCGACAGAAACTCCTGAGTGAATTGCCTCAGGAGGCCGGCCTGTGCCTGCAGCCGGCTCCGAACCTCTTGAGCCGCGACGTTCAGCTCGCCGCTCCCTCCGCTGGGAGCCCAGCCGGACGTGGCGGAGCTGGCCGCCTCCAAGGCGTCTGCCGTCCGCTCGGCCCCCGTGGCTCGACGCGTGTCCGGCGGGGCCGTGCTCCCTCCGGCGGGCCGGCCCGCCGCCAGCTCGATCTCAAGGCCGGCTCCGGCCTCGGGCGCGGCCCGGGCCGGCTCCTCCGGCACCGCCGACGATTGGCCGCCTTCGCCTGCTCCGGCTGGCGCTGCCGGCGGCGTCCTCTCAACGGAAACCCCGAGGACTTCGTCCCTCTGCACCGGCGGCTGCTCGGGGATAATCTCCTCCGCCGTGGGCAGAGGAATATCCGGATCCAAGGTCTGGAGGGGGATGGCGAGTAGCGGAGGCTGGCTACGCGCGCCTTCCGCCTCCGTCTCCGCAGCCGCCCGCTCCGACGGAGTTTCGGCCGCCTCGCTCGCTCGCCCTGGCGCCGTCTGGGCGGCCTCCCGCTCCGCCGCCTCCCGCTCGGCCGCCTCCCTCTCTCGGCGCGCCTCACGAGCGTCGCGCTCCGTGGCTGCGTCAAGTTCAGCGCGGGGGTCCACTCGGCGGGACCCTGAGGATCCGGCGCTCGGCCCGACCACGGAGCCGGCTGGGCCTCGCTCGAGGAAGAGCGGCGCCCTGCTCAGAAAATCAGAAAAGCATTCAAGGAAAGAAAACTTCAGAATAACAAGCACGTAGGCGGCTACTAGACTTACGCGGACACTGAGGGGGGCTTCTTCACCGCCTTCCGGAAGCGGGCCGCCTTCGCCGCCGCCTCCTCGCGCTTCGTGGCCGCGGCGGAGGCCTTCGGCCTCTTCGGCCGGCTTCCGAAGAGCGGGAGCGCGGCCCGGCGCTTCCCCTTTCCACCACCGGCAGTCGGCGCGGCAGACGAGCTCGCGCCGCGGCGGTCGGTTGCCGGCTGGTGGCGCGGGAGTTCTTCGGCTTCATAATCGTCCGGCCAGTCATCGAAACCGGCCGAGAACCCGGTGCCGCCGGGCTCGGCGGCGTCCCCCGTGGCGGCGTCCTCCATGGCGACGGCGGAGAGATCCGGGTCGTCGGGGTCGTCCACCGTGCGGTCCGGGGCGTACTCTCGGTCGACTCCGGCTGCCCCGGCTGGCAGTGGGAGGAGAGGATTCTGATGAAGAGAAAAAAGAAAATAGCCGCCTGGTCAGAGGCCGGCTGACCCAAGTCGGCAGACGACAAGAAGAAAAACTTACCACGGGCGGAGGATGGGCGCGGGAGTACGGCGCCTTGCCGAATTGCCACTCGTCGGTGAGCTTCAAGTTGGCGACGTAGTTCGCCATCAGAGCCACCTCGGCATGGGGCATCTCCCATGTGCTCAGCCGGCAAGGATCGAACCGGCCACTCATTTGGCACATCATGTGCGGCCGGCTTTGGAGAGGCAGGATCCGGCGCTCGACGAAGGCGGTTACCAAGTCGGATGCGCGCAGACCTTCCGACTGGATCATCACCCGAAGCCGGGAGATGGAAGCGTTCCCAGCTGGAGACAAGGACTTCGACCGGTAGCCCCAGGTCCGCCGCCTCCCAGCCGGCGGGCCGGCTACGTAAGCCGGCAGGTTGACGTAGTCGCCGTGCGGAGCGACGTTCTTGACGTAGAAATAAGATTTCTGCCATAGCTTGACAGACTGGATCAGAGGAATGTGGGGGAAGGGGTTGTCGTTGCTTGCCCTATTCATCGCGATAAAGGCGCCGCAGGGAGCCGGCACGCCGGCGGAGACGGTGCCGAGCTTGTTCTGGAACAGCTCCGCCCAGAGCTCCAGCGTCGGTAGCACCCCCAAGAACCCTTCCCAGAGCGTGACGAAGGCCGAGAGCTGCAACACTGCGTTGGGCGTGACGTGGTGTGGTTGGAGGTTGTAGAATTCAAGAAAGGAGCGCATGAAGCCGCTCGCCGGGAAGCCGAAGCCCCGGAGGAAGTGCGCACGGAAGACGACGCGCTCGCCTTCCTCCGGCACCGGCGAGACCTCCTTCGCGGGCGCCAGACGCACCTGCACGAGGTTGGCGGCGGGCAGGCGCCGGGTCTGGCAGAGGAACTCGATGTGGTCCTCGTGAACGTTGGACCCGTCCCACGAGCTCGACAAAGCCAGAGACATGGCAGCGTGGGTGGGCTGCGGCGCAAAACTGCGTCGGGCGCGAGGAAGAAGAAGAGGAGGAAGAAGAGCAGGAGGGACGGGGAGCGGGGAAGCGAACAGGCCTGTGCCTCTCCCCCTCCCCCCCCTACTTGTAGGCGCATGCGCCAGAGACGAGGAGGCGCGGCGTGGGGGATCGTGGGGATCGATCGTGCCCATCTCCCCCACGCCCGCGTTATTTACGCACCTTGATGACGCGAAGTAACGGCCGCGGGGAGGCGAGCAGTCCCCTCGGGCCACAGAAGATCTGCGCCCGGGCCGAGGGCAGGGAGTGGCGGGCCCGGGCCTGCGGCGGCGTCCCGTCGCGCGCGTGCGACGGCAGAGCTTCCCCTCCACGTGGCTCGACGTGGGGCCCGCGGCCAGCCCGCGGGTCAACCACGGTCACCCTAATAACGAGAAGTGCTCCGAAGTCTGCTACAACGACGAGGTCGGTCCCTCACGGTATGAAGCCGGCCAAGCTTCCCGTCCTTCCATCCGCCGTGAAGCTCGCCCGCCTTCGGGGACTACTGTCGGGGTAAATAGCCATGGGTAGCCCAGCCGGCTTCCCCTGGCCCCTCAGAAAAAATTATGAGCCCATCCGGCTCATAAGGAGGCTCAAGACCTGGGCCGCCTCCCCCCTAACCGACTGCCATCCTAGCCGGCTTCGGGGGCGGCCCGCCCTTTTTACCCCCATGAAGAAAACTGTGGAAGGCCGGCTACGGCAGGGCCGGCTATGGCAAGGCCGGCTACGGCGAGGCCGGCTATGGCAGGGCCGGCTACTGCCGGGCCGGCTCCGATAAAGCAGTCAACGCCGTACCCGCGATGTACGCGTCTACTCTGCGATGATGAAGCGGGGCGTGGCTACAGTGGAGCCTGCCACCCCCAAAACCCGGAGCACGCCTGGTACAGCGCGTCGTGCGGGCAGCTGCGGCCCGCCCGACATGGCACTGTAGCCACGGCGGCTCTGACACCGTCCACGACGGGCCGCCAGCGTGGCCCCCGAGGCGGTGGGCCCCTTCGGGCGGAGAGATGCCGAAGGCGGCCGCACCCCCTCTCAAGCCGGCAAGACAGAGGGCCGGCTTCGCGTAGCCGGCCTGCCGCCCTCCTCGAAGGAGACGCCCATTAAGGAGACAAGGTGCGGCGGGGTACAGTAATCGCCCGCCAGGGCGGCGTTACTGTAGCCACGCTTGCCCCGACCAAGCCTGCGCCGACAAACACGGGGCAATAGTAGCCAGCCGCCGACCAGGCCCTGGCCGGTGGGGCCGGCCTGTCAACCCAAGAGGCGGCAGCCGGCGGGGCCCACCAGCCGGCGGGCCCCGAAAGCCGGCGGAGAAGCCGGCGAGCATAGTCACAGACAGCTAGGCCCCGTACCCAGTCGGATTACCATTATACCCCCGGGGGGTAGGCCTATATAAACCCCCCGGTGCACCCATGCAAAGGGTTGGACTCTCATTCTAGACCTAGACACATACAAGGAGAGGAAGCAAGCTGAGCTAAGCCCTTCTTCCTCCTTCCACCCCAAACAGCTCAAGGAGCATTGTAGCCACCTGTGAACTTAGTAATCATGCGGAGACCCCGCAGAGCAGCAGTAGGGGTGTTATCTCCCCGGAGAGCCCTGAAGCTGGGTAAGATTCGCCGGCGTGCATGACTATGCCTCATCCCGTTTCCAGGCACCGGCAACGTTCTTTTGGCCCCCGTAATGATAAGCCACCCGTTGGCATATGTCGATCCTACCACCCGACATCATCAATTATTTCTATTACAAAAATATGAGAGAGGGAATAAAATGACTTTCCCAAAATATAGAAATATTGAGGATTTAATAAAAAAACCAAATAAGATTTATTTCGGAGTTTTTCGGTATTTTTATTTGAATTTAGGAAAATGCGCGTTTTTCAAAGTTGTAGTTTGGGCCCAAATAAATGTTCACTTTATCGGGCTTGATTTTAGAAACCCGGAAAAATTTATTTCGTGATTTTTGGAGTCCGTTTAGTATTTCTTTTTATTTTTCTTCCGAGCAAAATTATTTAAAAAAAACGGAACCGACTTTGGGCCGTACCCGAGCGGGACTCCGCCCGGGGGCACCTTTATAAGCCGCCGCCCCGGGGCCTGAGAAGCCCAGCCACCGAAACCCTAACCCTAGCCGCCCCAGCCCCGCCGCCGCCGCCTCGATTTCCGTGCAGTTTTTTTTGGAAAAAAGGAAAAAAATATTTTTTTCTGTTCGTCGTTTCTCTTTTTCGTCGGATTTTCCACGGTTATTTTCTGATCGCGATTTCTGATCCGATTTTCGTTTTAGTATAACTTTTCGCTCGTTTATCGGAATCAGGCGATTCAAGCGCCTGGAGTTTCGTCTCGAAACCCTCTTTCCGAATAATCAACTTAAACAAGTTTTTGCTACTGTAAAATTTGACCTAGATCCAGATTACTAGAACGAAGTTGTTTTTTTCACCGTTTGATTTCTTTTGCTTCGTTCGATTTGATTCTTTTTGCAAACCAGGGTTCTTAAGTTAAACTTTCTGGTTAGATCTTCTATCTGAGTTTTACCTGTGCATTAGATGAGTACTTATTGTATGCTTGTTTGTTTGTCTGCGATAGAATACCCGGAGTGCGCCGCTTGTTACTTCGAATCTCTAGGTTTCGCGGATCATCAGCAAGGCAAGTAACACTTTGATCATACCTTTTCTACAACCCAGTTTTATTGCATTAGATCAATCCTCACACATTGCATGATTAGGATCTAATTAAATTGTGGGATGGGAAGTAGATGAGGTAGTACCTATTACCTGTTTAATATGAAACCTTTGGGAGTTACTTCTACGTTTGCTTATTGTGCCATGCTATGCTAGTAGATGTGGATTGGGTGAGTGATATCCATGACAGATGTGAGTTTGTTAATTTTAATGGTTTACTTAAGGTGGCAACTTAAACACACATCTGGGTGGATTGAGGCACCTGGTTTCTATTAGGACTTGCCTGTTTTCTTTTGGACCGCCACCCAGGCTCAAAGGGATCATAAGATTATTCATACTAGAAACTTCCGTGTGCAGCCACAAGCCATTATGGGCTCTGGCATAGTTGATTAAGTCGTGCAAACTCTTACAGGGTAGACTAGCAGATGTAGGGGAAAGTAGGTGTACCGGTCTATCCAACGTAAGGTGCTAGCGCTTCTGAAAGACTGTGTCTCGGTCATCCGTTTCTCAAACATCATGCAGTGCGAGAAATCCAACGGAGGCGATCGAGTCTTGTGGGGAAAAGTGCGCAAACTCTGCAGAGTGTAACAAACTAATCATGGTTAGCCGTGTCCCCGGTTATGGACATCTTGAGTATCTAGTACCTGGATTATCATGTGAATCTCAACATGTTACTCTAAAGATAATTTTGATGGGTTTGTTTAATGATGATGCTTAATTGGGATTGAGAATGCTGTCAACCATTCTCAATGTTTAACAACCACCATGATAGTAATTAAATTTATTTCCTTTGAAGTAGGGAAAAATTGGCTTTATGCAAAAACTGTAACCATAGAGCTTTCCACCAGCCAAATATGCATATAGTATAGCTGTTGCATTTCATTACTCTCTATGTGTTACCTTGCCAGCATATTCCATGTGCTGACCCGTTTTCAGGCTGCAACGTTAATGTTGCATACTTTTCAGACGACGATTAAGGAGTTTTAGGTCGTGGTTCTATACTCAGTGATGCCGTTGGAGTTGATGGACTCACTTATCTTCCAAGCCTTCCGCTGTTATCGATATTAGATGGCCTTAAGCCATACCTATTGTAATAAGTTCTCTTTTGAGACACTCGATGTAATAAGTGTGTGATTGCTACTCTGCTATAAATCCTCCGAGTACTGTGTGGTGTCAGCATTACTGATTCAGGGATGACACCGGAGCATAGAGATCAGACTGTTTGAGGTCTGATAGCTACAGAGATGGTATCAGAGCACAGCTGACTGTAGGACATGACCACTAAGCTAAAAGACCTAGATCACTACTCACTCTCTTCTTTTCTGACTTCTCATCTCTTCTACTCTTTAGGATGGCGGATGCGAGGAACAAGTTCACACAACCAGATGAAGGTACACCCTTTGGACGCCACTTGAAGGAAGTCACTAGATACCTGAACATAGGAGTACCTGAAGAAGAGCGCTGGATGATTCAAGTTCAAGTTCCAGGAAGGACGTTCATGCCAGTCACTGAGCCCATAGAGTTTTCTTTTGACACACCAACTTGGAGTCTAGGAAAGAGTATGGCAGCTCACATTGCCATGGGACGCATTTGGAGAAGTCTACCGCAAGGATCTCAAGGATACTATCTACCAGATCTGCGGACGCCGAGATGAACACTGGGAGATGATCAGCACCAGGAAGGATAGATCAATTGCAGCTTTTATACAGGAGTTAAACCAGCACATTCGACGACAGGAAAATCAGATGTGCGCCGACATGATAGATCTGAGGAAGGCTAAGACTAGAATCAAGGAACTGGAGGAAGAACTCAAGGCTACACGTGAAGGTTATGAAGAAGAAATTAAAGTATTAGTGGAGAAGAATGACGACCTGATCAAGAAGATTGGGATATTTATGGGAGGCCCGACACCAGTAGATGAAGACGAAGAACCCAAGGAGATTAGCCCGGAAGACTACATCATCATCGACGGGACCGACTCGGAAGCAGATAGTAGCGATGATAACTATGTTGATGAAGCTGGAGCCGATATCATGGAGTCTACAACCGTAGAATATTTCTAGTAGACCACCTCACCAGTAGTAGAAGTCCACCTTGTAAATTTAGTAGTCCGAGCACTTTTGCGATAACTAGATCGATTGTATGCCTTTGATTGAATGAAGTGAATTGTTTGCTTTTGCCTCATGTGCATATGGGTAGTGTTTTCTCTTTAGACCCCCTCTATTCTTATATCTCATCTTTTCTAAACCCTTAGATGCCTCCGAGACGTGACCCCGGATTTGCCTTTCCGCCGGAGCTCACCCAGTTGATCCAGCAGCAGAACACCTTGATGCAGTTGCTAGTTCAGAATCAGAATCAGGGGAACAACAACAACAACCCACCACCACCACCACCTATTGACCACTTAGCCCGTTTTCTTAGGCTGAATCCGCCGGTGTTTTCCAGTAGCACCGAGCCGATAGTAGCAGATGATTAGCTCCGCAAGACAGCTAGGGAGTTGACCATAGCAGGATGCACAGATGCGGAGAAGGTGAAGTTTGCCGCACATCAGTTAGAAGGACCCGCAGCATCATGGTGGGAGAATTTCACAGCCACCTTCCCAGTCGATACTGTCACATGGGACCAGTTTCAGCAGGCTTTTCGTACTGCCCATGTTTCAGCAGGAGCAATGGCCATGAAGAAGCGTGAGTTTCGTAACTTGCGCCAAGGAGGACGGACAGTTGGCCAGTATGTGGAGGAGTTTAGTAAGCTAGCACGTTATGCCCCAGATGACGTTGCTACGGATGCAGCTAAGCAGGAGAAATTCCTGAAAGGACTGAATAATGAGTTGAGCATGCAGTTGATGGTAGCCACCTTCAACAACTACCAGGAGTTGGTAGATCATGCTCTTATGATTGAAGGGAAGCAACAGCAAATTGAGAACCGTAAGAGGAAGTATGGACAAGGAAAGTATAATTCAGGAGCTCACCAGAAGCCACGTTTTACCCCTAGACCGGGAGGACATTTTCAGCATACCCATGGAGTAGGTAGCTCGCACAATCACAATGGCACCAAAAATGGTAATGGGAATGGAGGAAGCAATGGACAGAACCGCAACACCCCATCAACCCCAGCCAAGAAGGACCTGAGTCAAGTCACTTGTTTTAAGTGTCAGAAGACTGGACATTATGCCAATGAATGTCCTGAAGGCCAAAACGGCAATGGAAACTCTAGAAAGAAGCCGAACCCTTTCAACAGGGGACAGGTGAACCACATTAATGTGGAGGAGGTTGAAGCTCAGCCCGATGCAGTAATAGGTAAGTTTTTGGTTAAGTCATTTACTGCACTCGTTCTTTTTGATACTGGTGCATCGCATTCATACATATCAAGGGGATTTGTGGAAAAGTATAGCCTACCCACTAGGGTTCTTAAAACACCTATGCTAGTAAGCTCACCAGGAGCAGAGTACATGGCCAGTCAAGGATGTTTTCAAGTGCCATTAAGTATAGGACGGCATGTTTTCCCAACAGATTTGATTATTCTGGAATCTCAAGGCCTAGATGTGATTCTTGGTATGGATTGGCTGTCGATGTATGGAGGAAACATCGATTGTACCAGTAAGACAATTTTGCTCACCACACCAGAAGGAAGAAGGATCAAGTATGTATCCCGGCATATGCCAAACAGGACACAAGTAAATTCCTTATCAGGAGTTGTGCAAGAGGAAGTACCAGTGGTAAAGGATTTTCCCGACGTATTTCCAGAAGAGTTGCCAGGCATGCCATCGGATAGAGATATTGAGTTTTTGATTGAGCTATTGCCAGGCACTGGGCCAATATCGAAGAGACCATACAGGATGCCCGCAAAGGATTTGGTGGAAATTAAGAAGCAGATTAAGGAGTTACTGGATAAAGGTTACATTCGCCCAAGTTCTTCGCCTTGGGGATCACTAGTACTACTAGTGGAGAAGAAGGATGGATCGTTAAGAATGGTTGTTGATTATCGAGGATTGAACAAAGTAACAATCAAAAACAAGTACCCGCTACCAATGATCAATGACCTGTTTGATCGATTGCAAGGGGCTAAAGTGTTTTCCAAGATCGATTTGCTATCAGGGTACCATCAGTTAAAGATTCGAGAGCAGGACATACCTAAGACAACATTCACCACAAGATATGGACTGTATGAGTATACCGTTATGTCATTTGGACTGACTAACGCACCTGCCTATTTTATGAACATGATGAACAAAGTGTTTATGGAGTTTTTGGATAAGTTCGTCGTGGTTTTCATCGATGATATTCTGGTATTCTCAAAGAATGAAGAGGAGCATAAGGAGCATTTGCGTTTGGTACTTGGAAAGCTGAGAGAACATCAATTATATGCCATGTTCAGCAAATGTGAGTTTTGGTTGAAGGAAGTAGGATTCCTCGGACATGTTATATCTGGAGAAGGTATAGCAGTAGATCCCGCTAAAGTTGATACCGTGACCAAGTGGGAAGCACCAACAACAGTTGGAGAGATCCGGAGTTTTCTTGGACTCGCAGGATACTACCGGAGGTTTATTGAGAACTTTTCAAAGATTGCGAAGCCTATGATGGAGTTGTTGAAGAAGGAGACTAAGTTCAAATGGACTGAGGAGTGTGAGGCTAGTTTCCAGGAGTTGAAGAAACGCTTGGTTACCTCACCGGTGTTGATTTTGCCAGACCAGACCAAGGATTATGAGGTGTATTGTGACGCTTCACGTCGAGGACTTGGAGCAGTGCTTATGCAGGAAGGGAGAGTTGTTTCGTATGCTTCACGACAACTGAAGCCTCACGAATTGAATTATGCCACGCATGATTTGGAGTTAGCAGCCGTAGTGCATGCATTGAAGACGTGGAGACATTTCCTCATTGGAAATCATTGTGAGGTGTACACGGATCACAAGAGTTGGAAGTACATTTTCACGCAGAAGGAGTTGAACCTCAGACAAATGAGATGGTTGGAGCTCATCAAGGATTATGATATGAGATTGCATTACCATCCCAGAAAGACTAATGTAGTAGCTGACGCATTAAGCTGTAAGAGCCATGTCAATACGTTAAGGACGGAAGAAATACCCAAGGAGTTAGCAGAAAACCTTCGTGAACTAAGTTTGGAGATAGTTTCGAGAGGCTATGTGGCAGCATTGGAGATTCAGTCAACATTGATGGATAAAATCAGAGAGGCTCAGAAATCTGACAAGGAGATTGCTCCTATAAAGGAGAAACTGAGCAAGGGAAAAGCTAAAGGATTTCGTGAGGATGAGCACGACACCCTATGGTTTGAAGACCGTGTTTATGTGCCCAATGACCCAGAGATCAGAAAGTTGATTCTGCACATGATTCAGCGTATTCGATTCACCCAGGAAATACCAAGATGTATTTGGATTTGAAGGATATTTTCTGGTGGACCGGAATGAAGAAGGATATTGCGGAGTATGTAGTAGTTTGTGATGTATGTCAGAGAGTAAAGGCAGAGCATCATAAGCCAGCATGATTGTTGCAACCATTGCTGATACCCGAATGGAAGTGGGATAAGATAGGCATGGATTTTATCACGGGATTACCAAGGACTCGTTCAGGCTATGACTCGATTTGGGTTGTAGTTGATCGATTGACGAAAGTATCTCATTTCATCCCAGTAAAGACCACTTACACCAGTGCTAAGTTGGCAAAGATATATATGACCAGGATCGTATATTTGCATGGAGTTCCGAGGAGTATCGTATCAGATAGAGGAACCCAATTTACCTCGAAGTTCTGGAAGCAATTGCATGAGACTTTGGGTACTAGGCTAGAATTTAGTACAACTTTCCATCCGCAGACAGATGGACAGACCGAGAGAGTCAATCAGATTTTGGAGGATATGCTGAGAGCTTGTGCGCTAGATTATGGATCTAGTTGGGACGATAATTTGCCACATGCAGAGTTCTCTTACAATAATAGCTATCAGACCAGTTTGAAGATGGCCCCTTTCGAAGCTTTGTACGGAAGGAGGTGCAGGACACCGTTGTCATGGGACGAAGTTGGAGACCGCCAGTTGTTTGGACCAGATCTGATTAAAGAGTCTAAACAGAAGGTGAAGTTGACTCGCGATAGGCTCAAGGTAGCCCAGTCCAGGCAGAAGAGCTACGCAGATTCTAAACGCAAGGAGACGGTTTACGAAGTCGGAGACAGAGCTTATCTTCGAGTATCTCCACTTCGAGGGATTAAGCGCTTTGGAGTTAAGGGGAAGTTAGCGCCATGATTTGTAGGGCCATATCGAGTTTTGGAGCGTATGGGAGAAGTGGCCTACAAGTTGGAAATGCCCGAAGGACTGTCAGGAGTTCATGATGTGTTCCACGTTTCTCAGTTGAAGAAGTGTCACGCGGAGATGGCTGACATACCTTTGAGAGACACAGTGCCATTGGAAGCAATTCAATTGGATAACAATTTGACCTATGAGGAGAAACCGGTCAAGATTCTCGAGTTTGCCAGCCGAGTCACTCGCAGCAAGGTTATCAAGTTTTGCAAAGTTCAGTGGAGCCACCACACGGAAGATGAAGCCACCTGGGAGCGAGAGGAAGATTTGCTCAAGGACCACCCTCACCTATTTTCTAGCCAACCCGAATCTCGAGGGCGAGATTCATCTTAAGGGGGGTAGGTTTGTAACATCCCAAATTTTCAATTTGGAATGTTATACATTAGGTCATCATGCATATCATATTTTATTTTGCTTTTGGTTTTGATCCTAGAAAATCCTAAGCAACTCAAGGACCCACGGAGAGAGTTGGGGATTTCGTTATTTACATATTTGAGTTTTCTCAAATTGTGTAAACAGGATCTTTTGATTTTATTTATTTTATCATCAATTATTTCTATTACAAAAATATGAGAGAGGGAATAAAATGACTTTCCCAAAATATAGAAATATTGAGGATTTAATAAAAAAATCAAATAAGATTTATTTCGGAGTTTTTCGGTATTTTTATTTGAATTTAGGAAAAATGCGCGTTTTTCAAAGTTGTATTTTGGGCCCAAATAAATGTTCACTTTATCGGGCTTGATTTTAGAAACCCGGCAAAATTTATTTCATGATTTTTGGAGTCCGTTTAGTATTTCTTTTTATTTTTCTTCCAAGCGGAATTATTAAAAAAAACGGATCCGACTTTGGGCCGTACCCGAGCGGGACTCCACCCGGGGGCGCCTTTATAAGCCGCCGCCCCGGGGCCCGAGAAGCCCACCCACCGAAACCCTAACCCTAGCCGCCCCAGCCCCGCCGCCGCCAGAGCGCGCGCCGCCCGAGGTTCGCCGCCACCGCCTCGATTTCCGTGCAGTTTTTTTGGAAAAAAAGGAATTTTTTTTCTGTTCGTCGTTTCTCTTTTTCGTCGGATTTTCTGCGGTTATTTTCTGATCGCGATTTCTGGTCCGATTTTCGTTTTAGTATAACTTTTCGCTCGTTTATCGGAATCAGGCGATTCAAGCGCGTGGAGTTTCGTCTCGAAACCCTCTTTCCGAATAATCAACTTAAACAAGTTTTTGTTACTGTAAAATTTGACCTAGATCCATATTACTAGAACGAAGTTGTTTTTTTTTCGCCGTTTGATTTCTTTTGCTTCGTTCGATTTGATTCTTTTTGCAAACTAGGGTTCTTAAGTTGAACTTTCTGGTTAGATCTTCTATCTGAGTTTTACCTGTGCATTAGATGAGTACTTATTGTATGCTTGTTTGTTTGTCTGCGATAGAATACCCGGAGTGCGCCGCCTATTACTTCGAATCTCTAGGTTTCGCAGATCATCAGCAAGGCAAGTAACACTTTGATCATACCTTTTCTACAACCCAGTTTTATTGCATTAGATCAATCCTCACACATTGCATGATTAGGATCTAATTAAATTGTGGGATGGGAAGTAGATGAGGTAGTACCTATTACCTGTTTAATATGAAACCTTTGGGAGTTACTTCTACGTTTGCTTATTATGCCATGCTATGCTAGTAGACGTGGATTGGGTGAGTGATATCCATGATAGATGTGAGTTTGTTAATTTTAATGGTTTACTTAAGGTGGCAACTTAAACACACATCTGGGTGGATTGAGGCACCTGGTTTCTATCAGGACTTGCCTGTTTTCTTTTGGACCGCCACCCAGGCTCAAAGGGATCATAAGATTATTCATACTAGAAACTTCCGTGTGCAGCCACAAGCCATTATGGGCTCTGGCATAGTTGATTAAGTCGTGCGAACTCTTACAGGGTAGACTAGCAGATGTAGGGGAAATTAGGTGTACCGATCTATCCAACGTAAGGTGCTAGCGCTTTTGAAAGACTGTTTCTCGGTCATCCGTTTCTCAAACATCATGCAGTGCGAGAAATCCAACGAAGGCGATCGAGTCTTGTGGGGAAAAGTGTGCAAACCTCTGTAGAGTATAACAAACTAATCATGGTTAGCCGTGTCCCTGTTTATGGACATCTTGAGTATCTAGTACCTGGATTATCATGTGAATCTCAACATGTTACTCTAAAGATAATTTTGATGGGTTTGTTTAATGATGATGCTTAATTGGGATTGAGAATGCTGTCAACCATTCTCAATGTTTAACAACCACCATGATAGTAATTAAATTTATTTCCTTTGAAGCAGGGAAAAATTGGCTTTATGCAAAAAATGTAACCATAGAGCTTTTCACAAGCCAAATAAGCATATAGTATAGCTGTTGCATTTCATTACTCTCTATGTGTTACCTTGCCAGCATATTCCATGTGCTGACCCATTTTCGGGCTGCAACATTAATGCTGCAGACTTTTCAGACGACGATTAAGGAGTTTTAGGTCGTGGTTCTATACTCAGTGATGCCGTTGGAGTTGATGGACTCACTTATCTTCCAAGCCTTCCGCTGTTATCGATATTAGATGGCCTTAAGCCATACCTATTGTAATAAGTTCTCTTTTGAGACACTCGATGTAATAAGTGTGTGATTGCTACTCTGCTATAAATCCTCTGAGTACTGTGTGGTGTCAGCATTACTGATCCAGGGATGACACCGGAGCACAGAGATCAGACTGTTTGAGGTCTGGTCGCTACAATTCAGATCTGTGATAAAAGGTGTACCCAACAGTTTCTTTTGGGTATCCTATGAAGACGCACTACTCCGGTTTGGGATCGAGCTTATCAGTTTGAAACTTTTTCACGTAAGTATCGCAACCTCAATCTTTAAGAAATGACAGCTTTGGTTTCTTGCCAAACCATAGTTCATATGGTGTCATCTCAACGGATTTAGATGGTGCCCTATTTAACGTGAATGCAGCTATCTCTAATGCATAACCCCAAAACGATAGTGGTAAATCGGTAAGAGACATCATAGATCGCACCATATCCAATAAAGTACAATTGCAATGTTTGGACACACCATTATGCTGTGGTGTTCCAGGTGGCGTGAGTTACGAAACTATTCCACATTGTTTCAAATGAAGACCAAACTTTTAACTCAAATATTCGCCTCCGCGATCAGATCGTAGAAACTTTATTTTCTTGTTACGATGATTTTACACTTCACTTTAAAATTCTTTGAACTTTTCAAATGTTTCAGACTTATGTTTCATTAAGTAGATATACCCAGATCTGTTCAAATCATCTGTGAAGGTCAGAAAATAAGATACACACCGTGAGCCTCAACACTTATCGGATCGCATACATCAGTATGTATTGTTTCCAATAAGTCAGTTGCTCGCTCCATTGTTCCGGAGAACAGAGTCTTAGTTATCTTACCCATGAGGCATGGTTCACAAGAATCAAGTGATTCCAAAAGTCCATCAGCATGGAGTTTCTTCATGCGCTTTACACCAATATGACCTAAACACCAGTGCCACAAATAGGTTGCACTATCATTATTAACTTTGCATCTTTTGGCTTCAATATTATGAATATATGTGTATCACTACGATCGAGATTCAATAAACCATTCACCTTGGGTGTATGACCACAGAAGGTTTTATTCATGTAAACATAATAACAATTATTCTTTTACTTAAATGAATAACTGTATTGCAATAAACATGATCCAATCATATTATTCTCAACGCAAACACCAAATAACATTTATTTTAGGTTCAACACTAATCCCGAAGGTAAAGGGAGTGTGCGATGGTGATCTTATCAACCTTGGAATCATTTCCAACACAAATCGTCACCTCGTCCTCAACTAGTCTTTGTTTATTTTGCAACTCCCGTTTCGAGTTACTACTCTTAGCAACTGAACTAGTATCAAATACCGAGGGGTTTGTTATAAACACTAGTAAAGTACACATCAATAACATGTATATCAAATATACCTTTGTTCACTTTGCCATCCTTCTTATCCGCCAAGTATCTAGGGCAGTTCCACTTCCAATGACCATTTCCTTTGCAGTAGAAGCACTCAGTTTCAGGCTTGGGTCTAGCTTTGGGCTTCTTCATGGGAGTGACAACTTGCTTGCCATTCTTCTTGAAGTTCCCTTTCTTTCCCTTTCCCTTTTACTTGAAACTAGTGGTCTTTTCAACCATCAACACTTGATGCTTTTTATTGATTTCTACCTTCGCCGATTTCAGCATCGCGAAGAGCTTTGGGAATGGTTTCCATTATCCCTTCCATATTATAGTTCATCATGAAGTTCTAGTAACTTGGTGATAGTGACTAGAGAACTCTGTCAATCACTATCTTATTGACAAGATTAACTCACACTTGATTCAAGTGATTGTAGTACTCAAACATTCTGAGCACATGCTCACTTGTTGAGCTATTCTCCTCCATCTTGTAGGAAAAGTACTGTCAGAGGTGTCATACCTCTTGACACGGGCATGAGCATGAAATACCAATTTCAACTCTTGGAACATCTAATATGCTCCACGCCGTTCAAAACATTTTTGAAGTCTCGGTTCTAAGCCGTAAAGCATGGTGCACTAAACTATCAAGTAGTCATCATACCGAGCTTGTCAAACGTTCATAACGTCTGCATATGCTCCTGCAACAGTTCTGTCAGCTAGTGGTGCATCAAGGACATAATACTTCTGTGCAGCATTGAGGATAATACTCAGATCACGGAGCTAGTCCGCATCATTGCTACTAACATCTTTCAACTTATTTTTTCTCTAGGAACATATTCAAATAAATGGGGAGCTACATTGCGAGCTATTGATCTACAACCTAGTTAGGCAAATACTATCAGGACTAAGTTCATGATAAATTAAAGTTCAATTAATCATATTACTTAAGAACTCCCACTTAGATAGACATCTCTCTAATCATCTAAGTGATCACATGATCCATATCAACTAAACCATGTCCAATCATCACGTGATATTGAGTAGTTTTCCTTGGTGAACATCACTATGTTGATCATATCTACTATATGATTCACGCTCGACCTTTTGGTCTTAGTGTTCCGAGGCCATATCTGCATATGCTAGGCTCATCAAGTTTAACCCGAGTATTCCGCGTGTGCAAAACTGGCTTGCACCCGTTGTATGTGAACGTAGAGCTTATCACACCTGATCATCACGTGGTGTCTCGGCACGATGAACTGTAGCAATGGTGCATACTCAGGGAGAAAACTTATACCTTGAAATTTAGTGAGAGATCATCTTATAATGCTACCGTCGAACTAAGCGAAATAAGATGCATAAAGGATAAACATCACATGCAACCGATATAAGTGATATGATACGGCCATCATCATCTTGTGCCTTTGATCTCCATCTCCAAAGCATCGTCATGATCACCATCGTCACCGGCTTGACACCTTGATCTCCATCGAAGCATCGCAGTCGTCTCGCCAACTATTGCTTCTGTGACTATCACTACCGCTTAGTGATAAAGTAAAGCAATTACATGGCGATTGCATTTCATACAATAAAGCGACAACCATATGGCTCCTGCCAGTTGCCGATAACTATGTTACAAAACATGATCATCTCATACAATAAAATTTAGCATCATGCCTTGACCATAGCACATCACAACATGCCCTGCAAAAACAAGTTAGACGTCCTCTACTTTGTTGTTGCAAGTTTTACGTGGCTGCTATGGGCTGAGCAAGAACCGTTCTTACCTACGCATCAAAAACCACAACGTGGTATAGCGATTGCTTTTCGATCTTCAGAAAGAACCATGTTCATTGAATCCAATTCAACTAAAGTTGGAGAAACAGACACCCACTAGCCACATGTGTGCGAAGCACGTCAGTAGAACTAGTCTCGCGTAAGCGTACGCGTAATGTCGGTCTGAGCCGCTTCATCCAACAATACCGCTGAATCAAGAATCAACTAGTGATGGCAAGCAATATGTATATACCAACGCCCACAACTCCTTTGTGTTCTACTCGTGCATATAACATCTACGCATAGACATGGCTCGGATGCAACTGTTGGGGAACGCAGTAATTTCAAAAAAATTCCTACGCACACATAAGATCATTGTGATGCATAGCAACGAGAGAAGAGAGTGTTGTCCACGTACCCTCGTAGACCGTAAGCGGAAGCGTTATGACAACGTGGTTGATGTAGTCGTACATCTTCACGATCGACCGATCCTAGTACCGACAGTACGACACCTCCGCGATCTGCACACGTTCGGCTCGGCGACGTCCCACGAACTCACGATCCAGCAGAGTGTCGAGGGAGAGCTTCGTCAGCACAACGGTGTGATGACGGTGATGATGATGCTATCGGAACAGGGCCGAGCCGAACAAAGAAGAGTAGGAACAGGGCGGCCCCCCTCCCCCTAGTCCAATTCGGACTTGGACTTGGGGGGCGCGTGGCCTGCCCTAGGCAGCCCCTCTCTTTTTCCCCTAAAGCCCAATAAGGCCCATATACTCCCTCGGAGGTTCCGGTAAGCTCCCGGTACTCCGGAAAATGCCCAAACTCATCCGAAACCATTCTGATGTCCAAACATAGGCTTCTAATATATCGATCTTTATGTCTCGGCCATTTTGAGACTCCTCATCATGTCCATGATCAAATCCGGGGCTCCGAACTACCTTCGGTTCATCAAAACACATAAACTCATAATACCGATCGTCATCGAACGTTAAGCGTGCGGACCCTACGGGTTCGAGAACTATGTAGACATGACCGAGACACGTCTTCGGTCAATAACCAATAGCGGAACCTGGATGTTCATATTGGCTCCCACATATTCTACGAAGATCTTTAGCAGTCAAACCGCATAACGATATACGTTGTTCCCTTTGTCATTGGTATGTTACTTGCCCGAGATTCGATCGTCGGTATCTCAATACCTAGTTCAGTCTCGTTCCCGGCAAGTCTCTTTACTCGTTCCGTAATGCATCATCCCACAACTAACTCATTAGTCACATTGCTTGCAAGGCTTATAGTGATGTGCATTACCGAGAGGGCCCAGAGATACCTCTCCGACAATCGGAGTGACAAATCCTAATCTCGATCTATGCCAACTCAACAAACACCATCGGAGACACCTGTAGAGCACCTTTATAATCACCCAGTTATGTTGTGATGTTTGGTAGCACACAAAGTGTTCCTTCGGTATTCGCGAGTTGCATGATCTCATAGTCATAGGAACATGTATAAGTTATGGAGAAAGCAATAGCAAAAAACTAAACGATCATCGTGCTAAGCTAATGGATGGGTCAAGTCAATCACATCATTCTCTAATGATGTGATCCCGTTAATGAAATGTCAACTCATGTCTATGGTTAGGAAACATAACCATCATTGATTCAACGAACTAGTCAAGTAGAGGCAAACTAGTGACACTCTGTTTGTCTATGTATTCACACATGTACTAAGTTTCCGGTTAATACAATTCTAGCATGAATAGTAAACATTTATCATGATATAAGGAAATACTATAAATAACAACTTTATTATTGCCTCTAGGGCATATTTCCTTTAATCCCGGCACCTCTGAAGCCAGGAGGCAATGGCAAGCCACGACGCAATAAAAACAAGCGTCGAAACAATAACGTAGGAACCCAAGACACGGCGGTCAATGCCGGATTCAATGGCTCCAAATCCGGTTAACGGAAGAAGCCATTCAAGGCAAACAGAGATGGTCCATCCAGTTTAGACAGGATACTGGATCAGCCTTGTCAGATTCATGGCAGCCCTGACAAACCCGCTAACCATACCAACAGAAATTGCTGGGTTTTCAAACAAGCCGACAAGCTCAATGCCGAACACAAAGGGAAGGGGTCGCCCAGTGATAGCGAAGACGAAGAGACTCGCCAACCAAAGAACGATGGACAGAAGCAATTTCCCCACGAAGTCAAAACAGTAAACAAACTATATGTGACGCACAGGGACGGAGCCAGAAATTTGGTATGGGGGGGGCGAGTTCTACACTTGATTGACCCAGCCATAAAACATTTTGACCATGAAAAAGGCCTAAACTGAAATCATGTTTTCATCGATCTAGTATGTACCAGAAGAAGACTACCAAATTATCAATCTTTGCCAAGACATATTCAGTTTGTTAGTTTATATAGCCAAATTCGTTACACTATAGTATAAATAATTGATTCCAATCCAATTTTCATCTCCATCAATCAATGATCATTCATGTTAGGCAAAAAAAATTTTGGCGTACCATGGAGGCATAGAGGACGGTCATGCTCATGCATTCTTAAATCCATGGTCGTTCATGGTGACCGTGCTTCCCCCAATCCCTCTCTTCCTCTTCATCTCTACATAGATACAATTATACAATTGAATTTTTTAATTACTTTGCAATGTCTACAATTACATTATAAGGCAGAAAGTAATCTAATCCTGAAAATAAACTGACCTTTTCTTTCTTGTTGGGGCGCTCATCCGTGTCGCCGGCCGGTCGAAACGCGCCTGTGGATCAGCGCGACGGCTCTTGCGTGTCTCCTTCCCTTCTCGACAGTATACGATCTACTAGATGGGCGGCATCAACGAGCAGGTTGTTTCCGATCGCAGGAACTAATAGATTGGAAACCAAGCGACCGGAGGAGAAAGAACAACTGCCGTGTGCATGCGTCATGGTTGAGCCTGTGTCCTTCTCATTCATGGTGGGCTGTTTTTCTTCTTTCCTTCTCCTGGTATTTGGGCCTTTGACCTGCTGTCTACATGGGCTTTGACTATGGGAGGCACAGGGGGGCGACACAAGCCACAAATCGTTGCGTACACAAAAAAACTACTGCAACCTAATCGCTATCAAGGGCCAATGTGATCGTTGGGGGGGTCTCGCCCCCCCTCGCCCCCCTTGAAATCGTCCCTGGTGATGCATGTCCCTACAAGTGAGCGCAAGCACGCACTACGAGACGTCTACGCCATAAGACCGGTCGCCCCAAAATTTAACCCATGGGCGGCCTACTCGATCACTTTTGATTGCAAGGACCACCCAACCAATATCCGTCACGGAGGTTTGGCAGCTCTGGTCCTCGATCCAATTATCGATGGATTCCATCTCATACGGGTCCTTATGGACGACGGTAGTAGCCTTAATTTACTTTATCAAGACACTGTTTGCAAGATGGGCATTGACCCCTCAAGGATCAAGCCCACCACAACTACCTTCAAGGGAGTAATACCTGGCGTCGAAGCTCACTGCACGGGTTCAATCACATTGGAAGTCATCTTCGATTCATCGGACAACTTTGGAAGCGAAGACTTGATCTTCAATATTGTCCCATTTCGCAGTGGCTACCATGCACTGCTCGGGCGGACCGCTTTTGCTCGTTTCAATGCGGTCCCATACTACGCCTATCTAAAATTTAAGATGCCCGGTCCACGCGGCGTTATCACGATCAACGGAAACATGAAATGCTCCCTCCATGCCGAGGAGCATACCGCGGCCATCACAGCTGAAGTACAAAGTGGCCCTGTCAAGCCGCATATCTCATTGGCCATTAAGCCGCCGGCCTCTATTACACAGGACCGGCCAATTCTAGAGTTGGATTAGCAGTTCCGCCTCCGTTCGCCACATATACTCGTGAAGTTCGTATCGTGCATGCATAATTATGCACTTTAAATACCTTGGTCATCGGCGGAGGCACAATACGAGCATGCCTACAATGCGGTTCGCCCTCCTACAACCTTTTTTCTATTTTCTAACTATATCTTATCTTTTGCCACAGGTGAATCAAAAATGGTTCATCCTATGGACCTACACAGACTCTTTTTGAGCCCGGTTTCGTACAAATAACCAAAGATTGCTCCTTTTAAGGAATACTTTTCGCTGAGGCAACGACAGCGTAGACGTGCGACAGGAGGTCCAAAAGATTTTCTGTAGACCAAACACTATATTTAAAACCTGTATAGAGCCTTTTTCCTCAGCCTTCGACCCCTGGCATATAAAATGGCCTGGGTAGTGGTGTTATAATCTGTAAGATTGTGTTCGACGTATCAATCAGATTCCAATGAACATAATACGTCTTCAGCATTTGCTTTTCCTCATAGAACTGCATTTTTCGGTTGTTTCACGCACAGACCTCGGCACAAATCATCAGGGGCTCGATATGGCAACATATGGGTTACCGAAAAGTCCGAACAGCTCTATGGCATACTTCGGCGTCACGAGTCTGGCATTATATGCATCAGCTCCGAATCATGTCTTTGGTCAATAGTTGGGTTGCCCGGCTCCTATGCTTACTACCTTACGTTTTGTCTTATCGGCTAGGGTAGTAAAGGGAGAACTACTGCGATTGTGTTTCCAGTTCACCTGGTTAAACGCCTCAGTAGAGAAAGCTGAAAACTGACTGTCATGATGCGGCGAGAGCTGGTCAACCACTCGGAGACTTATTAGAAACTTTTGCGATTTCTTTCGTGCTACACGAAGGACCGTTCTTTATTTTTTGGTCACCTATGTAACGCGACCGTATTAGGATAACCACGTACATACCAGGGGCTACATAGTAGACCCACCGTAAAACTCCTATGGCTAAGTGAAAGTGTTAAAGCCCTATAGTCCGATTGCCTAGTTCGCCGCACTGACACCTCTGTTACGGACCAAGACATTGGGTCAAGAGTAATCAGGTGCTATTCCGAACACCCCCGCATTA
The DNA here is from genome assembly GCA_034509565.1 of Triticum monococcum. Classification (NCBI taxonomy): domain Eukaryota; kingdom Viridiplantae; phylum Streptophyta; class Magnoliopsida; order Poales; family Poaceae; genus Triticum; species Triticum monococcum. The sequence goes on from CM067842.1 coordinate 683,769,633, forward strand.
TATGCGAGGGGGCCGAAGCCGACGATTGGCAAACTTTCAGATTACAAAAGACGGCTGCACAGGAGGAAATAACTTGTAGGCAAAGAAACGAATATAACACAACCTTAATGTATCATAATATTGTTCTCACAATTCCGGTGCATTTATTCGAACATAATATCCTTCGAGCACTGACCCTCTATCAAGCGAGCGCCCTCTAGGACGTCCTCAAAATAATGCTCCGGCGTGCGATGGTCCTTGCCTCCGGGTGGGCCCTTAGCTGCAACATCGGTGGCCTTCATCTTTGCCCAGTACATCTTGACGCGGGCGAAGGCCATCCGGGCACCTTCTATGCACGCTGACCGCTTGACAGCGTCGATATGCGGCACTGCATCGACAAGTCGCTGCACCAAACCAAAATAGCTGTTTGGAATGGGTTTAGCCGGCCATAGCCAGACCACGACGTCCTTCATGGTGGTTCCGGACATCTTGTGGAGCTCGGCCCACTACGCCATCTGTTCGTTCAGCAACGCCGGACGCCGTGGCACGTTGAATTGTGACCAGAAAAGCTTCTCCGTAGCACGTCCTTCCTGCACTTGGAAGAACTGTGCCTCGTCAGAGACACTCTTCGGCAGGTCCAAGAATGCATCTGGAGAACTCCACAATTGGTTAAGCAGCGCATACTTCCGGTCGCCGAACTTAGTCTGTAAAAGAAAGGGCTTACCAGCCGCTATCTCCCCAGCTTGCCGGATCTCCTCCCGAGCCTCTCTAGACTCGGACCGTGCTTCTCTGGCCTCTTGTAAGGCCTTGTCGAGTTCGGCTGCCTTGGCTTTGTTATCCTCCTCGAGTGATTTGCATTTGCCAGTGGCATCCTTCAGCTCTCGCTCCATGGTAGATATTCTCTCCTCGCACTACCGCCGAGTGGCCTGTTTGGCCTTTAAATCAGCAGCCACCTTCTTGGCAGCCGCACTACTCACTCTGGCCTGCTCCTTGGCCCGGGCAAGCTCGGCCCGAAGGGTCTCAACCGCGGTAGCACCATCTACAGTTATGCATGTCACAGTGTATAATTTTCAGCTTTGTGCTCATATTATTATACATGCATAAGCGGGCTGTCCCAAAACATACCTTGTGCCTCGTCGAGCCGCGTGTTAATGAGGGTAATGTCCTCATTAGCTAATTCAAGTTTATGCTTTAAATCTGCAACTTCCGCAGCTTGGGCAGTCGCCTTTGACATAACAGCCTATTTTCAAATTAATTATGTTACTTCCTGAGCATATCTTTTTTTGATCCTCTGATCGCCTCCCTGTGGAAACCGACTAGAGTCTCAGGGGCTACTATCTATACATAGGCTCATTTTTTCATGAAAAGAGCGGTTAAAGATATTACATTGCATACCTCGAAGCCTCGCAGCAGGCTCGTGAAGGCTTCATTCAATCCGCTTCTCGTGGACATAATCCTCTCAACTATCGTACCCATTAAGGTATGATGTTCCTCTGAGATTGATGCACGTTGCAATGTTCCCATCAGTGTATCCGGCACCTCCGGATTCCCGGAGGCTGTTGCGGGAGCACAAACTCCCTTCAAAAGGGTATGCTTACTCGACCCTAGAATCGTCTACGGCTGTAAAATGAATAGTTCGGGGCCCTCATTTTTGGTCCCTGTGGGGGCTTCCTCCCCTGGACCCTTGACGGTCGAAGACCTTCGGTTGTTGTCTCCATTGTCCCCCGCGCCGCTGGATGGTCAGGGGAGATCCTCCGGGACGACACCTCAAAGTCGTCCGCCCTTAGGGGCGATGAAGCTTATGGAGGCGTCTCGCTTTCCATCATGTTTGGAGGCAAGCCCCCCGATGAGGAGGACTGTTGAGGTAGATAGCAGGCCGGACTGCAAACATATGGTTTAAATGTTACCCTTGCAAACCAAAAAGAACGGGATATGTCTAGAGCATCCTTGTCCACTTACGATTCGGCAAAGGGCTTGTCCCTAGAGAGGAGCTCTGCGTCAACATCGGCTTCCGAACCCGAACCATCTGATAGGGATATCTTCCCTCTCTTGGGTGCCTCCACCTCCAAGTCTTCGGAGGCAGTCCTTTTCTTCCCATGGGGGGAAGGGATATCCCCTTCTTCTTCTTCCCCTTTGTCTTCATCTTCAGAAGAGGGAGCTTTAGTCTCCCTGGACATAGCGTCCAGTATAACTTTAGAGCGGAGGCCACCTTCAGCCCTCTTGTTCTTCTTCTTGCCCTCCCTCGCCGGCATTTGGTACGGCGCCGGGGCCAGCATCCTCATTAACACAGGATCAGCTGAGTCTTCGGGAAGTGGAGCCAAACACCTAATTCGTTCCACCTTCTTTATCCATCCCTGGCCGAAGATAGGTTTCTCAGTACATCGCTATGGGATAATCAACTGAGTTGCGTTCAGAAGTTGGGTGCTTACCGAAGTATCCAGATGGTTGCAGTCGAGGCTGATGTCCTTGGATGTGTCCGGCCACTGCTTTTGGGTCTTGAAGAATAGTTTCCACATCCCTCTGTGTGTTGTGTCGAAGAATTGCAGAAGGGTCTGCGGTCCTTCGGATTGAACTCCCACATGCGGAGAGGCTGTCGCTAACATGGGAGTATCCGGCGGACTAGCATCACCTGGATCACGTTAATGATGCCAGTTTCCTTTTCGAGGATGCTCTGGATATGACTTTGCAGTATCTGCACTTCATCAGTTGATCCCCAGTCAAGCCCCTTATTAATCCATGATGTGAGTCGCAATGGAGGGCCAGATCGGAACGCAGGCGTGGCTGCTACTACCTCTTGAGCACTGCGTTGGTTTTCCCTTGAAGAGGAAAGGGTGATGCAACAAAGTAGCATAAGTATTTCCCTCAGTTTTTGTGAACCAAGGTATCAATCCAGTAGGAGGCCACACGCAAGTCCCTCATACCTACACAAACAAATAAGAACCTCGCAACCAATGCGATAAAGGGGTTGTCAATCCCTTCACGGTCACTTACGAGAGTGAGATTTGATAGAGATGATAAGATAATATTTTTGGTATTTTTATGATAAAGATTGAAAAATAAAGATTGCAAGATAAAATAGATTGGAAACTTATATGAAAAAAGATAGAGGGCCATAGGTTTCACTAGTGGCTTCTCTCAAGATAGCATAAGTATTATAGTGGGTGAACAAATTACTGTCGACCAATTGATAGAAAAGCGAATAATTATGAGAATATCTAGGCGCGATCATGTATATATGAAGGAAACATGCCCTAGAGGCAATAATAAAGTTATTATTTATTTCCTTATTTCATGATAAATGTTTATTATTTATGCTAGAATTGTATTAACTGGAAACATAATACATGTATGAATACATAGACAAACAGAGTGTCACTAGTATGCCTCTACTTGACTAGCTCGTTGGTCAAAGATGGTTATGTTTCCTAACCATAGACATCAGTTGTCATTTGATAAACGGGATCGCATCATTAGGAGAATGATGTGATTGACTTGACCCATTCGGTTAGCTTAGCACTTGATCGTTTTAGTTTACTGCTATTGCTTTCTTCATGGCTTATACATGTTCCTATGGCTATGAGATTATGCAACTCCCGGTTACCGGAGGAACAGTTTGTGTGCTACCAAACGTCACAACATAACTGGGTGATTATAAAGGTGCTCTACAGGTGTCTCCGATGGTACTTGTTGAGTTTGCATAGTTCAAGATTAGGATTTGTCACTCCGATTATCGGAGAGGTATCTCTGGGCCCTCTAGGTAATGCACATCACTATAAGCCTTGCAAGCAATGCAACTAATGAGTTAGTTGCGGGATAATGCATTATGGAAACGAGTAAAGAGACTTGCCGGTAACGAGATTGAACTAGGTATTGAGATACCAACGATTGAATCTCGGGCAAGTAACATACCGATGACAAAGGGAACCATGTATGTTGTTATGCGGTTTGACCGATAAAGATCTTCGTAGAATATGTAGGAGCCAATATGAACATCCAGGTTCCGCTATTGGTTATTGACTAGAGACGTGTCTCGGTCATGTCTACATAGTTCTCGAACCCGTAGGGTCCGCACGCTTAACGTTCGATGATGATTGGTATTATGAGTTTATGTGATTTGATGTACCAAAGGTAGTTCGGAGTCCCGGATGAGATCGGGGACATGACGAGGAGTCTCGAAATGGTTGAGACGTAAAGATCGATATATTGGACGACTATATTCGGACATCGGAAAGGTTCCGAGTGATTCGGGTATTTTTCGGAGTACCAGGGAGTTACGGGAATACGAGGAAGAAGTATTGGGCCTCATGGGTCAAGTGGTGGAAGAGAGGAGGCAAGGGCGCGCGGCCCCCCTTTCCTCCTTTCCTCCATGTCCTTCCTTCTCCCTCTCCTCCTTCCTTTCCTCCTCCTAGTAGGAGTAGGAAAGGGGAGTCCTACTCCTACTAGGAGGAGGAATCCTCCTCCTGGCGCGCCCTAGGAGGGCCGACCAGCCTCCCCTTTGCTTCTTTATATACGGGGGCAGGGGGCACCCTAGAACACACAAGTTGATTGTTCCAAGCTGTGTGCGGTGCCCCCCTCCACCATAATCCACCTCGATCATATTGTAGCGGTTGCTACCTCTTGAGCACTGCGTTGGTTTTCCCCGAGGAAGGGACGATGTAGCAAAGTAGCGTAAGTATTTCCCTCAGTTTTTGAGAACCAAGGTATCAATCCAGTAGGAGGCTACGCACGAGTCCCTCGTACCTACACAAAACAAATAAATCCTCGCAACCAACGCCATAAGGGGTTGTCAATCCCTACACGGCCACTTACGAGAGTGAGATCTGATAGATATGACAAGATAATATTTTTGGTATTTTTGTGATAAAGATGCAAAGTAAAATAAAGGCAAAGTAAAAGCAAAGGAAATAACTAAGTAGTAGGAGATTAATATGATGAAGATAGACCTGGGGGCCATAGGTTTCACTAGTGGCTTCTCTCGAGAGCATAAGTATTCTATGGTCGGTGAACAAATTATTGTTGAGAAAGTGACAGAATTGAGCATAGTTATGAGAATATCTAGGTATAATCATGTATATAGGCATCACGTCCGAGACAAGTAGACCGACTCCTCCCTGCATCTACTACTATTACTCCACTCATCGACCGCTATCCAACATGCATCTAGAGTATTAAGTTAAAAACAGAGTAACGCCTTAAGCAAGATGACATGATGTAGAGGGATAAACTCATGCAATATGATGAAAACCCCATCTTGTTATCCTCGATGGAAACAATACAATACGTGCCTTGCTGCCCCTACTGTCACTGGGAAAGGACACCGCAAGATTGAACCCAAAGCTAAGCACTTCTCCCATTGCAAGAAAGATCAATCTAGTAGGCCAAACCAAACTGATAATTCGAAGAGACTTGCAAAGATAACGAATCATACATAAAAGAATTCAGAGAAGATTCAAATATTGTTCATAGATAGACTTGATCATAAACCCACAATTCATCGGTCTCAACAAACACACCGCAAAAAGAAGATTACATCGAATAGTTCTCCATAAGAGAGGGGGAGAACATTGTATTGAGATCCAAAAAGAGAGAAGAAGCCATCTAGATAATAACTATGGACCCGTAGGTCTGAGGTAAACTACTCACACTTCATCGGAGGGGCTATGGTGTTGATGTAGAAGCCCTCCATGATCGATGCCCGCTCCGGCGGAGCTCCGGAACAGGCCCCAAGATGGGATCTTGTGGATACAGAAAGTTGTGGCGGTGGAACTAGTTTTTTTGCTCCGTCTCTGATCGTTTGGGGGTACGTAGGTATATATAGGAGGAAGGAGTACGTCGGTGGAGCAACAGGGGGCCCACGAGGGTGGAGGTCACACCTGGGGGGGGGGGGTAGGCGCCCCCCTACCTCGTGGCCTCCTCTTTTGTGTCTTGACGTAGGGTCCAAGTCTCCTGGGTCTTGTTTTTTGAGAAAATCACGTTCCCGAAGGTTTCATTCCGTTTGGACTCCGTTTGATATTCCTTTTCTTCGAAACCCTAAAACAGGCAAAAAAGCAATTCTGGGCTGGGCCTCCGGTTAATAGGTTAGTCCCAAAAATAATATAAAAGTGGATAATAAAGCCCAATAATGTCCAAAACAGTAGATATATAGCATGGAGCAATCAAAAATTATAGATACGTTGGAGACGCATCAAGCATCCCCAAGCTTAATTCCTGCTCGTCCTCGAGTAGGTAAATGATAAAAACGGAATTTTTGATGCGTATTGCTACTTGGCATAATTTTAATGTAATTCTTCTTAATTGTGGTATGAATATTCAGATCCGAAAGATTCAAGTCAAAAGTTTAATATTGACATAAAAATGATAATACTTGAAGTATACTAACAAAGCAATTATGTCTTCTCAAAATAACATGGCCAAATAAAGTTATCCCTACAAAATCATATAGTCTAGCTATGCTCCATCTTCACCACACAAATATTTAAATCATGCACAACCCCGATGACAAGCCAAGCAATTGTTTCATACTTCTGGTGTTGTATAACTTTTTAAATCTTCACGCAATACATGAGCGTGAGCCATGGACATAGCACTATAGGTGGAATAGAATGGTGGTTGTGGAGAAGACAAAAAGGGAGAAGATAGTCTCACATCAACTAGGCGTATCATCGGGCTATGGATATGCCCATCAATAGATATCAATGTGAGTGAGTAGGGATTGCCATGCAACGGATGCACTAGAGCTATAGGTATATGAAAGCTCAAAAAGAAACTAAGTGGGTGTGCATCCAACTTGCTTGCTCATGAAGACCTAGGGCATTTTGAGGAAGCCCATCATTGGAATATACAAGCCAAGTTCTATAATGAAAAATTCCCACTAGTATATGAAAGTGATAACATAGGAGACTCTCTATCATGAATATCATGGTGCTACTTTGAAGCACAAGTGTGGTAAAAGGATAGTCACATTGTCCCTTCTCTCTTTTTCTCTTATTTTTTATTTGGGCCTTTTCTCTTTTTATGGCCTCTTTTCTTTCTTTTTTTTATTTTTCGTCCGGAGTCTCATCCCGACTTGTGGGGGAATCATAGTCTCCATCATCCTTTCCTCACTGGGACAATGCTCTAATAATGATGATCATCACACTTTTATTTTTCTTACAACTCAACAATTACAAGTCGATACTTAGAACAAAATATGACTCTATATGAATGCCTCCGGCGGTGTACCGGGATATGCAATGAATCAAGAGTGACACGTATGAAAGAATTATGAATGGTGGCTTTGCCACAAATACGATGTCAACTACATGATCATGCTAAGCAATATGACAATGATGAAGCGGAACGGTGGAAAGTTGCATGGAAATATATCTTGGAATGGCTATGGAAATGCCATAATAGGTAGGTATGGTGGCTGTTTTGAGGAAGGTATATGGTGGGTGTATGATACCAGCGAAAGTTGCGCGGTATTAGAGAGGCTAGCAAAGGTGGAAGGGTGAGAAAAGTTCGTATAATCCATGGACTCAACATTAGTCATAAAGAACTCATATACTTATTGCAAAAATCTACAAGTTATCAAAGCAAAGTATTACGCGCATGCTCCTAGGGGGATAGATTGGTAGGAAAAGACCATCGCTCGTCCCCGATCGCCACTCATAAGGAAGACAATCAAAAAATAAATCATGCTCTGACTTCATCACATAACGGTTCACCATACGTGCATGCTACGGGAATCACAAACTTTAACACAAGTATTTCTCAAATTCACAACTACTCAACTAGCATAACTTTAATATCACCATCTTCATATCTCAAAACAATTATCAAGTATCAAACTTCTCATAGTATTCAACACACTCATAAGAAAGTTTTATTATTAATCTTGTATACCCAGCATATTAGGATTTTTAGCAAATTACCATGCTATTTAAGACTCTCAAAATAATCTAAGTGAATCATGAGAGATCAATAGTTTCTATAAACAAATCCACCACCGTGCTCTAAAAGATATAAGTGAAGTACTAGAGCAAAACTATATAACTCAAAAGACATAAGCGAAGCACATAGAGTATTATACCAAATTCCAAATCATGTAGGGCTGTCTCAAAAGGTGTGTACATCAAGGATGATTGTGGTAAACTAAAAAGTAAAGACTCAAATCATACAAGACGCTCCAAGCAAAACACATATCATGTGGCGAATAAAAATATAGCTCCAAGTAAAGTTACCAATAGAAGTAGACGAAAGAGGGGATGCCTTCTGGGGCATCCCCAAGCTTTGGCTTTTAGGTGTCATTAGATTATCTTGGGGGTGCCATGGGAATCCCCAAGCTTAGGATCTTGCCACTCCTTGTTCCATAATCCATCAAATCTTTACCCAAAACTTGAAAACTTCACAACACAAAACTTAAAGTAGAAAAATCTCGCGAGCTCCGTTAGCGAAAGAAAATAAAAGACCACTTCAAGGTACTGCAATGAACTCATTCTTTATTTATATTGGAGTTATACCTACTGTATTCCAACTTCTCTATGGTTTATAAACTATTTTACTAGCCATAGGTTCATCAAAATAAGAAAACAACACACGAAAAAACAGAATCTGTCAAAAATAGAACAGTCTGTAGTAATCTGTAGGTAGTGCAAGATATGGAACCCCAAAAATTCTAAAATAAATTGCTGGACGTGAGGAATTTATCTATTAATCATATGCACAAATAATTAACTAAATAGCATTTTCCAAATAAAAATGGCAGTAGTTCTCGTGAGCGCTAAATTGCTGTTTTTTACAGCAAGTGTAACAAGACTTTCCCCAAGTCTTCCCAACGGTTCTACTTGGCACAAACACTAATTAAACACAAAAAACACAACCAAAACATAGGCTATATAAATTATTTATTACTAAAGAGGAGCAAAAAGCAAGTAATAAAAATTAAATTGGGTTGCCTCCCAACAAGCGCTATCGTTTAGCGCCCCTAGCTAGGCATAACAAGCAAGGATAGATCTAGGTATTGCCATCTTTGGTAGGAAATTCTTCAATGAGGCATCTACCATCTTTAGGAATTTCTTCCTTTTTATTGATTATCAAATTTCTAGGCACAAGATCGAAAAAATCATTTCTAATAAATGGTTCCTTAATGATAGCAAAAAGATTGGGATGGACACTTATAGATTTGAGATCCATAGTTTCCTTACTAGAGGATTTCACCCTTATTCTTAGGAACATACATAAGCTTGGCAGTTTTAGCGGGAGGACTTGGAGTGTTCTTTACGGAAGAAAAAGCGGTTCCCAAGTTGGTAATAATATCCTCAAGTTTATCAATTCTAGTGGAATCGTGATTTATTTTCTCATTAACTATGGGTTCCTTCTCTTTAATATTTTCAAAGTGACTCCTACTTTAGATCCATATTGAGAGATTCGGTTGTGAATCTTTTTATCCAAATTTTCAATTAACTCTATGGTGGCAACCTTATTTTCAACAATTTCAAGCCTTTGCATTACATGCTCCAAAGTTAATACAGTTCCATTAACCAAAAGAGGGGGTGAGCCAAACAAATCTATCATAGCATTATAAGAATCAAAAGTATGGCTACCCAAGAAGTTCCCTCCGGTAATAGTATCAAGGATATATCTGTGCCAGGGAGTTATGCCTACATAAAAATTGTGAAGAAGAACGGAAGTAGATTTCTTCCTGGTAGATCTATTTTGAGAATTGCAAATTCTATACCAAGCATCCTTTTGATTTTCTCCCTCCCTTTGCTTAAAATTTAGAATTTCACTCTCGGGAGATAGCAGAGAAGATAAGGGACTAGCCATAACGACAAGCAAGCAAACTAACACAAGCAAACAAGCAGGCAAAAAGAGGCAAATAGAGAAAGAGAGGGAGGATAGAGAGAGAGAGAGAGAGAGGGCGAATAAAACGGCAAGGGTGAAGTGGGGGAGAGGAAAACGAGAGGCAAATGGCAAATAATGTAATGCGGGAGATAAGGGTATGTGATGGGTACTTGGTATGTTGACTTTTGCGTAGACCTCCCCGGCAACGGCGCCAGAAATCCTTCTTGCTACCTCTTGAGAACTGCGTTGGTTTTCCCCGAAGAGGAAGGGATGAGGTAGCAAAGTAGCATAAGTATTTCCCTCAGTTTTTGAGAACCAAGGTATCAATCCAGTAGGAGGCTACGCGCGAGTCCCTCATACCTGCACAAAACAAATAAATCCTCGCAACCAACGCGATAAGGGGTTGTCAATCCCTACACGGCCACTTACGAGAGTGAGATCTGATAGATATGATAAGATAATATTTTTGGTATTTTTGTGATAAAGATGCAAAGTAAAATAAAGGCAAAATAAAAAGCAAAGGAAATAACTAAGTAGTAGGAGATTAATATGATGAAGATAGACCCGGGGCCCATAGGTTTCACTAGTGGCTTCTCTCGAGAGCATAAGTATTCTACGGTGGGTGAACAAATTACTGTTGAGCAATTGATAGAATTGATCATAGTTATGAGAATATCTAGGTATGATCATATATATAGGCATCACGTCCAAGACAAGTAGACCGACTCCTGCCTGCATCTACTACTATTACTCCACTCATCGACCGCTATCCAGCATGCATCTAGAGTATTAAGTTAAAAATAGAGTAACACCTTAAGGAAGATGACATGATGTAGAGGGATAAACTCATGCAATATGATGAAAACCCCATCTTGTTATCCTCGATGGCAACAATACAATACGTGCCTTGCTGCCCCTACTGTCACTGGGAAAGGACACCGTAAGACTGAACCCAAAGCTAAGCACTTCTCCCATTGCAAGAAAGATCAATCTAGTAGGCCAAACCAAACTAATAATTCGAAGAGACTTGCAAAGATAACCAATCATACATAAAAGAGTTCAGAGAAGATTCAAATATTGTTCATAGATAGACTTGATCATAAACCCACAATTCATCGGTCTCAACAAACACAACGCAAAAAGAAGATTACATCGAATAGTTCTCAACAAGAGAGGGGGAGAACCTTGTATTGAGATGCAAAAAGATAGAAGAAACCATCTAGATAATAACTATGGACCCGTAGGTCTGAGGTAAACTACTCACACTTCATCGGAGAGTCTATGGTGTTGATGTAGAAGCCCTCCGTGATCGATGCCCCCTTCGGCGAAGCTCCGGAACAGGCCCAAGATGGGATCTCGTGGATACAGAAAGTTGAGGCGGTGAAATTAGGTTTTTGGCTCCGTATCCGATCGTTTGGGGGTACGCAGGTATATATAGGAGGAAGGAGTACGTCGGTGGAGCAACAGGGGGCCCACGAGGGTGGAGGGCGCGCCTGGGGGGTAGGCATGCCCCTACCTCGTGGCCTCCTCTTTTGTGTCTTGACGTAGGGTCCAAGTCTCCTGGGTCTTGTTTGTTGAGAAAATCACGTTCCCGAAGGTTTCATTCCGTTTGGACTCCGTTTGATATTCCTTTTCTTCGAAACCCTAAAACAGGCAAAAAAGCAATTCTGGGCTGGGCCTCCGATTAATAGGTTAGTCCCCCCAAAAAAATATAAAAGTGGATAATAAAGCCCAATAATGTCCAAAACAGTAGATAATATAGCACGGAGCAATCAAAAATTATAGATACGTTGGAGACGTAGCAGCGGTGCTTAGGCGAAGCCCTGTGTCGATAGCAACATCATCACCATCATCACACTGTCGTGCTGACGGAACTCTCCCATGAAGCTCTGTTGGATCGGAGTTCGTGGGACGTCATCGAGATGAACGTGTGCTGAACTCGGAGGTGCCGTGCGTTCGGTACTTGGATCGGTCGGATCGTGAAGACGTTCGACTACATCAACCGCGTTCTCATAACACTTCCGCTTACGGTCTACGAGGGTACGTGGATGATACTCTTGTTGGGGAACGTAGTAATTTCAAAAAAATTCCTACGCACACGCAAGATCATGGTGATGCATAGCAACGAGAGGGGAGAGTGTTGTCTACGTACCCTCGTAGACCGTAAGCGGAAGCGTTATATCAACGCGGTTGATGTAGTCGTACGTCTTCACGATCCGACCGATCCAAGTACCGAAAGCACGGCACCTCCGAGTTCTGCACGCGTACGGCTTGGTGACGTCCTCGCCTTCTTGATCCAGCAAGAGGGGCGAAGTAGTAGATGAGTTCCGGCAGCACGACGGCGTGGTGACGGTGTCGGTGAAGAACAATCTCCGCAGGGCTTCGCCTAAGCACTACGAAAACTATGACGGAGGATAAACTAGAGGAGACGGGGTTGCCAGCACACGGCTTGGTGTTTCTTGATGTGTCTTTTGTGCTAGCCCTGCCCCTCTATTTATATGTTGAGCCCTGGGGTCGAAACTTGGAGTAAAAGCCTCCACAAATTCGGTTTCACCCGAAAGGCAAGAGTCCTTCTCGGACTCCAGGGCCAGACGCCAGGGTTCCCGGCGTCTGGCCCCTGGACTCCGCAAAACTTTCTTTTGCGCTTTCCAAAAACCTTGTGGGCTTTCCCCTTTGGCCCAAATAAAGTGTTCTCGTACCCAAACATTTCGGGAAACATCCGGAACCCCTTCCGGTGATTTCCGGAACCCTTCCGGTGACCAAACACTATTATCCCATATATCAAACTTTGTCTCCGGACCATTCCGGAGTTCCTCGTCATGTCCGTGATCTCATCCCGGACTCCGAACAACATTCGGTCACCAACATACATAACTCACATAGTACTATATCGTCAACGAACGTTAAGCGTGCGGACCCTACGGGTTCGAGAACTATGTAGACATGACCGAGACACCTCTCTGGTCAATAACCAATAGCGGGACCTGGATGCCCATATTGGCTCCTACATATTCTACGAAGATCTTTATCGGTCAGACCGCATAACAACATACGTTGTTCCCTTTGTCATCGCTATGTTACTTACCCGAGATTCGATCGTTGGTATCCAATACCTAGTTCAATCTTGTTACCGGCAAGTCTCTTTACTCGTTCTGTAATACATCATCTCGCAACTAACTCATTAGTTGCATTGCTTGCAAGGCTTAAGTGATGTGCATTACCGAGAGGGCCCAGAGATACCTCTCTGACCATCAGAGTGACAAATCCTAATCTCGAAATACGCCAACCCAACATCTACCTTTGGAGACACCTGTAGAGTACCTTTATAATCACCCATTTACATTGTGATGTTTGGTAGCACACAAAGTGTTCCTCTGGCAAACGGGAGTTGCATAATCTCATAGTCATAGGAACATGTATAAGTCATGAAGAAAGCAATAGCAACATACTAAACGATCGGGTGCTAAGCTAATGGAATGGGTCATGTCAATCAGATCATTCAACTAATGATGTGACCTCATTAATCAAATAATAACTCTTTGTTCATGGTTAGGAAACATAACCATCTTTGATTAACGAGCTAGTCAAGTAGAGGCATACTAGTGACACTCTGTTTGTTTATATATTCACACATGTATTTATGTTTCCGGTTAATACAATTCTAGCATGAATAATAAACATTTATCATGATATATGAGGAAATAAATAATAACTTTATTATTGCCTCTAGGGCATATTTCCTTCAACTCTTCCCTCTCGTTGCTATGCATCACCATGATCTTGCGTGTGCGTAGGATTTTTTTTTGAAATTACTATGTTCCCCAACAGTGGCATCCAAGCCAGGTTTATGCGTAGATGTTATATGCACGAGTAGAACACAAGTGAGTTGTGGGTGATACAAGTCATACTGCTTACCAGCATGTCATACTTTGGTTCGGCAATATTGTTGGATGAAGCTGCCTGGACCAACACTATGCGTACGCTTACGCGAGACTGGTTCTACCGACGTGCTTTGCACATAGGTGGCTGGCGGGTGTCAGTTTCTCCAACTTTAGTTGAACCGAGTGTGACTACGCCCGATCCTTGTTGAACCGAGTGTGACTATCGTTGTGGTTTTGATGCATAGGTAAGAATGGTTCTTGATCAACCCGTAGCAGCCACGTAAAACTTGCAACAACAAAGTAGAGGACGTCTAACTTGTTTGTGCAGGGCTTGTTGTGATGTGATATGTTCAATACGTGATGAGATATAAGTTGTTGTATGATATGATCATGTTTTGTTGAAGTTATCGTCAATTGGAAGAAGCCTTATGGTTGCCTCTTTATTGCATAAGATGCAAGCGCCAAACAATTGCTTTACTTTATCGCTATGCGATAGCAATAGTTGCAAGAGCAATAGTTGGCGAGACGACCATGTGACGACACATTGATAGAGATCAAGATGATGGAGATCATGGTGTCATGCCGGTGACGATAGAGATCATGACGGTACCTTGGAGATGGAGATCAAAGGCACAAGATGATGATGGCCATATCATCTCACATATTTTGATTGCTTGTGATGTTTATCCTTTATGCATCTTATTTTGCTTAGTTCGATGGTAGCATTATAAGATGATCTCTCACTAAAAATTTCAAGGTACAAGTGTTCTCCCTGAGTATGCACTGTTGCAAAAGTTCGTCGTGCCGAGACACCACTTGATGATCGGGTGTGATAAGCTCAATGTTCTTATACAACGGGTGCAAGCTAGTTTTACACACGCAGAACACTCGGTTTAAACTTGACGAGCCTAGCATATACAGATATAGCCTCCGAACACCGAGACCGAAAGGTCGAGCGTGAATCATATAGTAGATATGATCAACATAGTGATGTTCACCATTGAAAACTACTCCATTTCACGTGATGATCGGTTATGGTTTAGTTGATTTGGATCACGTAATCACTTAGATGATTAGAAGGATATCTATCTAAGTGGGAGTTCTTAAGTAATATGATTAATTGAACTTAAATTTATCATGAACTTATTCCTAATAGTATTTTCATAACTATGTTGTAGATCAATAGCTCGCGATGTAGCTCCCCGTTTATTTTGATATGTTCCTAGAGAAAAGAAATTGAAAGATGTTACTAGCAATGATGCGGATTGGATCCGTGATCTGAGGATTATCCTCATTGCTGCACAGAAGAATATGTCCTTGATGCACCGCTAGGTGACGAACCTATTGCAGGAGCATATGCAGACGTTATGAACGTTTGGCAAAGCTTGGTATGATGACTACTTGATAGTTTAGTGCACCATGCTTTACGGCTTAGAACCGGGACTTAAAAAATGTTTTGAACGCCACAGAGCATATAAGATGTTCCAAGAGTTGAAATTAGTATTTCAGACTCATGCCCATGTCAAAAGGTATGAGACCTTTGACAAGTACTTTGCCTACAAAATGGAGGAGAATAGCTTAGCTAGTGAGCATGTGCTCAGAATGTCTGAGTGCTACAATCACTTGAATCGAGTGGGAGTTAATCTTCCAGATAAGATAGTGATTGACATAATTCTCTAGTCACTATCACCAATTTACTAGGACTTCATGATGAACTATAATATGCAAGGGATAACGGAAACGATTCCCAAGCTCTTCGTGATACGGAAATCGACGAAGGTAGAAATCAAGAAAAGCATCAAGTGTTGATGGTTGACAAGACCACTAGTTTCAAGAAAAGGGCAAAGGGAAGAAGGGGAACTTCAAGAAGAATGGCAAACAAGTTGCTGCTCAAGTGAAGAAGCCAAAGTCTAGACCTAAGCGTGAGACTAAGTGCTTCTACTGCAAAGGGACTGGTCACTGGATTTAACGCCCCGTGACCGATGTGCCAGGTGTCCTCCAGTTATTCGCTGTTGTTGCCATGTCATTGCTTGCGTGTCATGCATTGCATATCATGTCATCATGTGCATTTCATTTGCATACATGTTCATCTCATGCATCCGAGCATTTTCCCCGTTGTCCGTTTTGTAATTCGGCGCTCCGTTCTCCTCCGGTGGTCCTTTCTACCTTTCTTTCGTGTGTGGTGGTTAAACATTTCTGGATTGGACCGAGACTTGCCAAGCGGCATTGGTTTACTACCGGTAGACCGCCTGTCAAGTTTCGTACCTTTTGGACTTCGTTTGATGCTCCAACGGTTAACCGAGGGACCGAAAAGGCCTCGTGTGTGTTGCAGCCCAACACCCCTCCAAGTTGGCCCAAAACCCACCAAAACCCTCTCCATCATCTAGAGCGTTCGATCACGATCGCGTGGCCGAAAACCTCACCTCATTTGGACTCTCCTAGCTCCCTCTACCTATATATATGTGCTCCCCTCCCAAAAATTGCGGGCGAAACCCTAGTCTTCGTCCTCTCCGCGCCGCCGGACACTTCTCCACCGCACCGGACATGTCCGCATTGCCGTCCCCGACGAACCACACTGCGCCATGTCAGCCGGCCGCCGCCCTCCACCAACTGGACATCGCCACCTCAGCCGCGCCTCTCCCTCCCCGCCGCGGAGCCCACGCGAGGCCCGCCCGGGCCCGAGGCTCCCCGCCGCCACTCAGATCCGCACGCCGCCCGTGTCTTTGCGCCACCGCCTACGGCCCTCGCCCGCGTTGCCCAGGGCCGCTGCCTCTCAACCTCGCCGGGGCCCTATGTCGCCGGCCACGACGCCTCCAACCGCGCCTCCAACCGCGCCACCTCCATGCTCCCCACCGCCGGACCTCGCCTTCGCCGACGGGCACCGCTCCGCCCCGTCCCAGGCCGCCCCGCTGCTACCTCGTCTTCCCCGTCGCCGGTGGCGCCCGCCGCAGCCCCCTTCCTTGATCCCGATCGGATCGGGAGAGACGACCGGGCCGCTCCACGCCCGCGTGGGCCTCGCCTGGCCAACCTCCTCCCCGGCCCATCTCCATGCCAGATCCAAGCCCATCTCCTCCGGCCCGGCCTCCTTCCTCTTCATTTTGGGCCGAAGCCCATGGGTGAGCCACCACTATTCCCTGCCTCGTGCGCGACATATTATCTTACGCCCAGTTCCAGACTTGTCGATTTTCACTAAGTCCCCGGGTTTTCCATGTTTCATATGCCCATCTTCATCATGTCGTAACTTCACATCCGTAGCTCCGATTCATGCGTGTAGCATATCAAAATGTTCATCTCAGAGAGTGCATCATTTCATCTCATTGCATCATTTTCATTTGAGTTCATCTTGAAGCCTGAAATGCTGTTGGAAGAGTGTTATTTGAGTTAGTTGTCAGATCTGCTGCTCCAAATAGCTATTTTTCATTTTTGCCATGTTTAATGTGTGCATGATATGCTCCTGAGCTCTACATGTGTTTTGTTATATATTTTGCCATCCTTACAGAGGTGCTATCCATGTATTTTTGTGATGTGTGTGGTGACTAGCACAAGCTTGCAAAGTGGTGCATTTGTTAATGCTGATTTCAGGGACTTAGCATTTCCACTAAGTCTTTGATCTGTTTTTATCAATATGCCATATGTTCATGTTGTTTCCTAGTGATCTGTGCCTCTTTTGAGGATGATCAGTAAGGAGGTTTTGTTAATCTTGTAGTGCTCTATCCATCCATGTCTTTGTTTGCAATTATGGAGCACCCTAGCTTGAGTCAATCGAGCTCTACTTTTGCTATTTCGTGAATCTGGGCAGATTGTCTACTTGTTAGCGATTTTGCCGAGGATGTTGTAGTTGATCCGTGCATGCTATGTTGTTGTTCTTGCCATGTCTAGCTTGTATAATGTGTATTCTTAATGGGGGTATGCTTAGTTTGTCATGCCTTGCTCTGTAGTGAGTGCATCGAGCTTGTAAACATGCCTACTTGATATCTGATTTTGCATGCTCCAGTTTTTCACTAAGTCTGAGAACTGATTATGTTTTTGCCATGTTCACGTGCTTGCTATTGTATTTTATGATCCCTTTTGGCTCAAGGTCACTAAGGGACTTTTGTTAAGCTCTTCGAGTAGCTCCATGCCATGCTTTACTTTGCCATGTTAAGTTCCTGTAGCATATAGTTTTCTTGCTCCAATGTGTGCTACCTGATCTGAAATTCCAGGCTTGTGTTAATTTCACTAAGTCTGAAACCTGTTTACCAATTGCACTTTTGCCATGCTTGTTTGAACCTGTTAATGGATGAATTAGCCGTAGCTCAGTGTTCATCTTTTGTTAAGCTTCTTGAGTGGATCCCTGCCATGTATTTTGTTGCCATGTTTGGATGCTGTAGCATAATTAACTTGATGCATTTAGGTGGCTACTTGCTGTTTATCGCAGACCGGTGCCATATTTGTTTTTGCTTGCCATTTCCAAACAGTGCATCCGACTCCGGTGATCTTTATATCGATTTCAACCGAAATCACCTCACCTTTCCAGTGGCTCTCTTGGATTTCCAAGTTGAGGCCAGGTTCAATCATTCCTTGTCAAATCATGCATATGCATCGCATACCGCATCTCGCATATCATACCGCATCTCGCATATCATACCATGTTCATGTGTTGGTTGTTTACTATGTTGTGTGCTTTCTTTTCTGGTGTTTGCTTCTTCGGGTTGGTTCCGATAACGTCGCGTTTGTGAGGACCCGTTCGTCTACGTCCGATTATCTTCTTCATGGAGTCGTTCTTCTTCTTTGCGGGATTTCAGGCAAGATGACCATACCCTCGAAATCACTTCTATATTTGCTTGCCTAGTTGCTCGCTCTTTTGCTATGCCTATGCTACGATACCTACCACTTGCTTATCATGCCTCCCATATTGTTGAACCAAGCCTCTAACCCACCTTGTCCTAGCAAACCGTTGTTTGGCTATGTTACCGCTTTGCTCAGCCCCTCTTATAGCGTTGTTAGTTGCAGGTGAAGATTGAAGTTTGTTCCTTGTTGGAACATGGAGATGTCGTTCCTTGTTGGAACATGTTTACTTGTTGGGATATCACAATATCTCTTATTTAATTAATGCATCTATATACTTGGTAAAGGGTGGAAGGCTCGGCCTTATGCCTGGTGTTTTGTTCCACTCTTGCCGCCCTAGTTTCCGTCATATCGGTGTTATGTTCCCGGATTTTGCATTCCTTACGCGGTTGGGTTATAACGGGAACCCCTTGATAGTTCGCCTTGAATAAAACTCCTCCAGCATGGCCCAACATTTGTTTTACCATTCGCCACCTAGCCTTTTCTTTCCCTTGGGTTCTGCAGACTCAAGGGTCATCTTTATTTAAACCCCCGGGCCAGTGCTCCTCTGAGTGTTGGTCCAACCCAGAGCACCGTGCGGGGCCGTCCCTTGGCAACTTGGGTTATGTTGGCTCCCGTACGCTTAGCTTATCCGGTGTGCCCTGAGAACGAGATATGTGCAGCTCCTATCGGGATTTGTCGGCACAGCGGGTGGTCTTGCTGGACTTGTTTTACCATTGTCGAGGATGTCTTGTAACCGGGATTCCGAGTCTGATCGGGTCTTCCCGCTAGAAGGAATATCCTTCGTTGACCGTGAGAGCTTGTGATGGGCTAAGTTGGGACACCCCTGCAGGGATTTGAACTTTCGAAAGCCGTGCCCGCAGTTATGGGCATATGGGAATTTGTTAACGTCCGATTGTAGAAAACCTGAAGTTGACCTTAATTAAAATGCATCAACCGCGTGTGTAACCGTGATGGTCTCTTTCCGGCAGAGTCCGGGAAGTGAACACGGTGTTGGAGTTATGCTTGACGTAGGTTGTTCTAGGATCACTTCTTGATCATAGTTGTTCGATCGTGCTTTGCCTTCTCTTCTCGCTCTGATTTGCGTATGTTTAGCCACCAGATATGCTAGTCGCTTGCTGCAGCTCCACCTCATACCTTTTACCTTACCCATAAGCTTAAATAGTCTTGATCGCGAGGGTGCGAGATTGCTGAGTCCCCGTGGCTCACAGATACTTCCAAAACCAGCTTGCAGGTGCCGATGAGTCTGTGCAGATGACGCAACCAAGCTCAGGAGGAGCTCGATGAAGATCTTGTCCTTTGTGTTGTTTCGTTCTAGTTGATCAATAGTGGAGCCCAGTTGGGGTCGATCGGGGACCTTGTCGCATTTGGGGTTCTTCTTTTATTTTGGTTCCGTTGTCGGACCTTGATTGTATTTGGTTGATGTAATGCTTTATTCATGTAATTGTGTGAAGTGGCGATTGTAAGCCAACTATGTACCTCTTTCCTTTATCTATTTACATGGGATGTTGTGAAGATTACCTTACTTGCGACATTGCTTTCAATGCGGTTATGCCTCTAAGTCGTGCTTCGACACGTAGGAGATATAGCCGCATCGAGGGCGTTACACTAGAAGCAGAACTGCCCCAAGTATTTGGCGGATAAGAAGGATGGCAAAGTGAACAAATATATATATTTGATATACATGTTATTGACGTGTACTTTACTAGTGTTTATAGCAACCCCTCAGTATTTGATACTAGTTCAGTTGCTAAGATTAGTAACTCGAAACGGGAGTTGCAGAATGAATAGAGACTAGTTAAGGGTGAAGTGACAATGTGTGTTGGAAGTGGATCCAAAATTGATATGATCATCATCGCACACTCCCTATACTTTCGGGATTAGTGTTGAACCTAAAATAAATGTTATTTGGTTTTGTGTTAAGCATGAATATGATCAGATCATGTTTATTGCAATACGGTTATTCATTTAAGTCAAAGAATAATTTTTGTTCTATTTACAAGAATAAAACCTTCTATGGTCATAAACTCAATATAAATGGTTTATTGAATCTCGATCGTAGTGATACACATATTCATAATATTGAAGCCAAAATATGCAAAGTTAATAATGATAGTGCAACTTATTTGTGGCACTGCCGTTTAGGTCATATTGGTGTAAAGCGCATGAAGAAACTCCATGATGATGGGTTTTTGGAATCACTTGATGCTTGCGAACCATGCCTCATGGGCAAGATGACTAAGACTCCATTCTTCGGAACAATGGAGCGAGCAACTCACTTATTGGAAATAATACATACTGATGTACGCGGTCCGATGAGTGTTGAGGCTCGCGGCGGGTATCGTTATTTTCTGACCTTCACAGATGATTTGAGCAGATATGGATATATCCACTTAATGAAACATAAGTCTGAAACATTTGAGAAGTTCAAAGAATTTCAGAGTCAAGTGGAAAATCATCGTAACAAGAAAATAAAGTTTTTGTGATCTGATCGTGGAGGAGAATATTTGAGTTATGAGTTTGGTCTTCATTTGAAACAATGCAGAATAGTTTCGCAACTCACGCCACCTAGAACACCACAACGTAATGGTGTGTCCGAACGTCATAACCGTACTTTATTAGATATGGTGCGATCTATGATGTCTCTTACCAATTTATCACTATCATGTTGGGGTTATGCATTAGAGATAGCTGCATTCACATTAAATAGGGCACCATCTAAATACGTTGAGATGACACAATATGAACTGTGGTTTGGCTAGAAACCTAAGCTGCCATTTCTTAAAGTTTGGGGCTGCGATGCTTATGTGAAAAAGTTTCAACCTGATAAGCTCGAACCCAAATCGGAGAAATGTGTCTTCATAGAATACCCAAAAGGAAACTGTTGGGTACACCTTCTATCACAGATCCAAAGGCAAGATCTTTGTTAGTAAAAGTGGATCCTTTCTAGAGAAGGAGTTTCTCTCGAAAGAAGTGAGTGGGAGGAATGTAGAACTTGATGAGGTAATTGTACCTTCTCCCGAATTGGAAAGTAGTTCATCACATAAATCAGTTCCAGTGATCTCTACACCAATTAGTGAGGAAGCTAATGATGATGATCATGAAACTTCAGATCAAGTTACTACCGAACCTCGTAGGACAACCAGAGTATGGTCCACACCAGAGTGGTACGGTAATCCTTTCTGTAAGTCATGTTACTATACCATGACGAACCTACGAACTATGAGGAAGCGATGATGAGCCCAGATTCCGCGAAATGGCTTGAGGCCATGAAATCTGAGATGGGATCCATGTATGAGAACAAATTATGGACTTTGATTGACTTGCCCGATGATCGTTGAGTCATTAATAATAAATGGATCTTCAAGAGGAAGACAGACGCTGATAGTAGTGTTACTATCTACAAAGCTCGAATTGTCGCAAAATGTTTTCGACAAGTTCAAGGTGTTGACTATGATGAGATTTTCTCACTCGTATCGATGCTTAAAAGTCTGTCTGAATCGTGTTAGCAGTTGCCGCATTTTATGAAATCTAGTAAATGGATGCCAAAACTGTATTCCTTAATGGATTTCTTAAAGAATAGTTGTATATGATGCAACCAGAAGGTTTTGTCGATCCTAAAAGTGCTAACAAAGTGATCAAAGTGATCAAAGCATATGGTTTTATACAGACTTGCGGTGAAGCCTGTATTTACAAGAAACTGAGTGGAGCACTACAACATTTCTGATAAGTATATGTGAATGACATATTGTTGATCATAAATAATGTAGAATTTTCTGGAAAGTGTAAAGGAGTGTTTCAAAAGAGTTTTTCAAAGAAAGACCTCGATGAAGCTGCTTACACATTGATCATCAAGATCTATAGAGATAGATCAAGACGCTTGATAAGTTTTTTCACTGAGTACATACCTTGACGAGATTTTGAAGTAGTTCAAAATGGAACAGTCAAAGAAGGAGTCCTTGCCTGTGTTGCAAGGTGTGAAGTTGAGTAAAGACTCAAAACCCGACCACGACAGAAAATAGAAAGAGAATGAAAAGTCATTCCCTATGCCTCAGTCATAGGTTCTATAAATTATGCTATGCTGTTTACCAGTCCTATTTTATACCTTAGCATCTTTCTGGCAAGGGAGTACAATAGTGATCTAGGAGTAGATCACTGGACAGCGGTCAAAATTATCCTTAGAAGACTAAGGAATTATTTCTCGGTTATGGAGGTGATAAAAGAGTTCGTCGTAAAGATTTACGTTGATGCAAGCTTTTTACATCGATCTAGATGACTCTGAGTCTTGATCTGGATACATATTGAAAGTGGGAGCAATTAGCTAGAGTAGCTCCGTGCAGAGCATTGTAGACATAGAAATTTGTGAAATACATACGGATCTGAATGTTGCAGACCCATAGACTAAATTTCTCTCACAAGCAAAACATGATCACTCTTTGCGTATTAATCACATAGCGATGTGAACTAGATTATTGACTCTAGTAAACCCTTTGGGTATTAGTCACATGGAGATGTGAACTAATCACATAAAGATGTGAACTAGATTATAGACTCTAGTGCAAGTGGGAGACTAAAGGAAATATGCCCTAGAGGCAATAATAAAGTTATTATTTATTTCCTTATTTCATGATAAATGTTTATTATTCATGCTAGAATTGTATTATCCGGAAACATAATACATGTATGAATACATAGGCAAACAGAGTGTCACTAGTATGCCTCTACTTGACTAGATCGTTGATCAAAGATGGTTATGTTTCCTAACCATAGACATGAGTTGTCATTTGATAAACGGGATCATATCATTAGGAGAAGGATGTGATTGAATTGACCCATTCCGTTAGCTTAGCACTTGATCGTTTTATTTTACTGCTATTGCTTTCTTCATGACTTATACATGTTCCTATGACTATGAGATTATGCAACCCCCGATTACCGGAGGAATACTTTGGGTGCTACCAAACGTCAAATCATAACTGGGTGATTATAAAGGTGCTCTATAGGTGTCTCTGATGGTACTTGTTGAGTTGGCATAGATCAAGATTAGGATTTGTCACTCAGATTGTCGGAGAGGTATCTCTGGGCCCTCTCGGTAATGCACATCACGATAAGCCTTGCAAACAATGCAACTAATGAGTTAGTTGCGGGATAATGCATTACGTAAATGAGTAAAGAGACTTGCCGGTAACGAGGTTGAACTAGGTATTGAGATACCAATGATCGAATCTCGGGCAAGTAACATACCGATGACAAAGGGAACAACGTATGTTGTTATGCGGTTTGACCCATAAAGATATTCGTAGAATATGTAGGAGCCAATATGAACATCCAGGTTCTGCTATTGTTTATTGACCGGAGACGTGTCTCGGTCATGTCTACATAGTTCTCGAACCCGTAGGGTCCACACGCTTAACATTCGGTGACGATCGGTATTATATGTTTATGTGATTTGATGTACCGAATGTAGTTCGGAGTCCCGGATGAGATCAGGGACATGACGAGGAGTCTCGAAATGGTCGAGACGCAAAGATCGATATATTGGACGACTATATTCGGACATCGGAAAGGTTCCGAGTGATTCAGGTATTTTTCGGAGTACCGAGGAGTTACGGGAATACGGGAAAGAAGTATTGGGCCTCATGGGCCAAGTGGTGGAAGAGAGGAGGCAAGGGCGCGCGCCCCCCTAGCCCAAACCGAATTGGACTAGGGGGCCGGACCCCTTTCCTCCTTTCCTCCCTCTCCTTCCTTCTCCCTCTCCTCCTTCCTTTCCTCCTCGTAGTAGGAGTAGGAAAGGGGAGTCCTACTCCTACTAGGAGGAGGACTCCTCCTCCTGGCGCGCCCTAGGAGGGCCGGCTGGCCTCCCCTCTTGCTCCTTTATATATGGGGCACCCTAGAATATACAAATTTATTGTTCCAAGCCGTGTGCGGTGCCCCTCCACCATAATCCACCTCGATCATATCGTAGCGGTGCTTAGGAGAAGTCGTGCATCGGTAGCAACATCGTCACCGTCATCACGCTGTCGTGCTGATGGAACTCTCCCGTGAAGCTATGCTGGATCGGAGTTCGTGGGACGTCATCAAGCTGAACGTGTGCTGAACTCAGAGGTGCCGTGCGTTCAGTACTTGGATAGGTCGGATCGTGAAGACGTTTGACTACATCAACCACGTTCTCATAACGCTTTCGCTTACGGTCTACGAGGGTACGTGGACGATACTCTTCCCTCTCGTTGCTATGCATCACCGTGATCTTGCGTGTGCGTAGGATTTTTTTTTGCAATTACTCTGTTCCCCAACAATATAGGCATCACGTCCGTGACAAAGTAGACCGACTCCTTCCTGCATCTACTACTATTACTCCACATATCAGCCGCTATCCAGCATGCATCTAGAGTATTAAGTTCATAAGAACAAAGTAACGCATTAGGCAAGATAACATGATGTAGAGGGATAAACTCAAGCAATATGATATAAATCCCATCTTTTTATCCTCGAGGGAAACAATACAATACGTGTTGTTTCCCTTTATGTCACTGGGATCGAGCACGGCAAGATTGAACCAAAGCTAAGCACTTCTCCCATTGCAAGAAAGATCAATCTAGTAGGCCAAACCAAACTGATAATTCGAAGAGACTTGCAAATATAACCAATCATACATAAAAGATTTCAAAGAAGAATAAAATATTGTTCATAGATAGACTTGATCATAAACCCATAATTCATCGGATCTCGACAAGAACACCGCAAAAAGAGTTACATCGAATAGATCTCCAAGAAGATCGAGGAGAACTTTGTATTGAGATTCAAAGAGAGAGAACAAGCCATCTAGCTAATAACTATGGAACCGAAGGTCTGAAGTAAACTACTCACACATCACCGGAGAGCCCATGGATTTGATGTAGAGGCCCTCCGTGATCGATGCCCCCTCCGGTGGAGCTCCGGAAAAGGCCCCAAGATGGGATCTCTTGGGTACAGAAGGTTTCAGCGGTGGAAATAGGGTTTCGTGGCGCTCCTGGTTGTTTTCACGGTATATGAGTATATATAGGAGGAAGAAGTAGGTCGGTTGAGCTACGAGGGGCCCAGGAGGGGGAGGGCGCGCCCCCTGCCTCGTGGACTCCTCGTTTGTTTCTTGACGTCCACTCCAAGTCCTCTGGATCACGTTTGTTCCAAAAATAACTCTCCCGAAGGTTTCATTCCGTTTGGATTCCGTTTGATATTCCTTCTCTGTGAAACACTGAAATAGGCAAAAAAAAACAATTTGCACTGGGCCTTGGGTTTGTAGGTTAGTCCCAAAAATAATATAAAAGCGTAAAACAAAGCCCATTAACATCCAAAACAGATAATATAATAGCATGGAACAATAAAAAATTATAGATACATTGGAGACGTATCAGCTGCCCATCTGGTACCGCGGGGTTCGGTGATATAGAACCACCCCCGCTGCCATAAGTTGGAGGTTTCCATGAAGGTGCCTTTTGGCCAGATAGTATTGGCGAGCTTGCTCACCATAGCACCACCGCACTCCGCCTACTCCCCGTCGACTATTTTCGGCTTCACATTGAAGGTCTTGAGCCATAGGCGGAAGTGTGGGGGGATGCGAAGAAAAGCTTCACACATGACGATAAACGCTGAAATGTGGAGAAAGGAGCCCGGAACTAGATCATGAAAATCTAGCCTATAATAGAACATAAGGCCATGTACGAAGGGGTGGAGAGCGAACCCTAGCCCGCGCAGGAAGTAAGAGAGGAATACAACCCTCTCGCTGGATTTAGGCGTGGGGATAACCTGCCCCTTGGCAGGGAGTCTGTGGGGGATTTCCGCAGTCAGGTACCTAGCCTCCCGGAGCTACACGATATCTTCCTCGATGACCGAGGAGGCTGTCCACCTGCCTTGGGAGTGGGATTCGGACATGACCAGAAGGCTTGGTAGCAATGAAAGAAATCGAGACCTGGGCGCTAGAGCTTGGGGCTGGAAGGGCTGAGGAAGAGGTAGGTGTGGGGGACAAAGACGGGTCTGTACCCCTTTATAAAGGCGATGAATATCGAACGCCTCCTCATAGGCCTTAAAGCTCGCCTATTCCCAAGGGATCGTGCAAACGACACGGTTGGATTACCCACGCCCATATTGGTAAGAATCCCGTGATAAAGGGGCACGATCTCTGCTTTAAAAAGATGTGCCAATAAAGACCGTGTCTCGTAACGTGGAGCGGGAGGCTGAAAGATGGTTCGAAATAATAACCAGGCAAGGGACGAAACGTCTCACCATGAAAGCCCTCAATAGATGGGACTTGTTAAATAGTATACCCTGTTGTGGTTGTATGTGGTGTCTGTTTCACAGAACCAGACACGTTTTCTGTGTTCAAGGACTACTTTGAATTATTCGGAGGAGGAACCCACCTTGCAATGCCGAAGATAATCTGCGCGTCGGACACATTGTCATTGAAGCCTGGTTCAGGGGCTACTGAGGGAGTACTGGATTAAGGGGTCCTCGGGCGTCCGGGCTATGTGACGTGGGCCGGACTAATGTGCCATGAAGATACAAGACATAAGACTTCCTCCCATGTCCGGATGGGACTCTCCTTTACATGGAAGGCAAGCTTCGCATTCAGATATGAATATTCCTTCCTCTGTAAACCGACTCTATACAACCCTAGGTCCCTCCGGTGTCTATATAAACCGGAGGGTTTAGTCCGTAGAGGCAATCATAATCATACAGGCTAGACTACTAGGGTTTAGCCATTATGATCTCGAGGTAGATCAACTCTTGTAAATCCTATATTCATCTAAGATAATCAAGCAGGAAGTAGGGTATTACCTCCATAAAGAGGGCCCGAACCTGGGTAAACATCGTGTCCCTGTCTCCTGTTACCTTCGATCCTCAGACGCATAGTTCGGGACGTCCTACCCGAGATCTGCTGGTTTTGACACCGACAGAGGCCGGCCGGCCCTCATAGGCGCACCAAGGGGGGAGGAATCCTCCTCCTAGGAGTAGTACTCCCCCCTTTCCTAGTCCTACTAGGAGAAGAAGGAAGGAGGGGGCACCGCCCCTCCCCCTAGTCCAATTCGGACTAGGCCCATGGGGGGGGGGGGGGGGGCGGCCAGCCCTTGGTAGCCCCTCTCTCTCCCCTAGGCCCAATAAGGCCCATTACTTCTTCGGTGGTTCCGATAACCCTTCCGGCACTTTGATATATACCCGGTGACCCCCGGAACTCATCCGGTGTCCGAATATAGTCATCCAATATATCAATCTTTATGTCTCGACCATTTCGAGACTCCTCATCATGTCCGCGATCACATCCGGGGCTCCGAACAACCTTCGGTACATCAAAACACATAAACTCATAATACAAATCGTCATCGAACGTTAAGCGTGCGGACCCTACGGGTTCGAGAACTATGTAGACATGACCGAGACTCACTTCCGGTCAACAACCAATAGCGGAACCTGGATGCTCATATTGGTTCCTACATATTCTACGAAGATCTTTATCGGTCAAACTGCATAACAACATACGTTTTGTCATCGATATGTTACTTGCCCGAGATTTGATCGTCGGTATCATCATACCTAGTTCAATCTCGTTACCGGCAAGTCTCTTTACTCATTCCGTAATGCATCATCCCGCAACTAACTCATTAGTCATATTGCTTGCAAGGCTTATAGTGATGTGCATTACCGAGAGGGCCCAGAGATACCTCTCCGATACACAGAGTGACAAATCCTAATCTTGATCCATGCCAACTCAACAAACACCATCCGAGACACCTGTAGAGCATCTTTATAGTCACCCAGTTACGCTGTGACGTTTGATACCACACTAGGTGTCCTCCGGTATTGAGGAATTGCATAATCTCATAGTCATAGGAACATGTATAAGTCATGAAGAAAGCAATAGCAACAAACTAAACGATCATAGTGCTAAGCTAACAGATGGGTCTTGTTCATCACATCATTCTCTAATGATGTGATCCCGTTCATCAAATGGAAACACATGTCTATGTCTAGGAAACTTAACCATCTTTTATTAATGAGCTAGTCAAGTAGAGGCATACTAGGGACACTCTGTTTGTCTATGTATTCACACATGTATCAAGTTTCTGGTTAATACAATTCTAGCATGAATAGTAAACATTTATCATGATATAAGGAAATATAAATAACAATTTTATTATTGCCTCTAGGGTGTATTTCCTTCAGTCTCCCACTTGCACTAGAGTCAATAATCTAGTTCACTTCGTCATGTTATTTAACACCAATAGTTCACATCTTTATGTGATTAGTTCACATCTCCATGTGACTAATACCCAAAGGGTTTACTAGATTCAATAATCTAGTTGACATCGCTATGTGATTAACACCCAAAGAGTACTAAGGTGTGATCATGTTTTGCTTGCGAGAGAAGTTTAGTCAACGGGTCTGCCACATTTAGATCTATATGTATTTTGCAAATTTCTATGTCTACAATACTCTGCACGGAGCTACTCTAGCTAATTGCTCCCACTTTAAATATGTATCTAGATCGAGACTTAGAGTCATCTAGATCGGTGTCAAAAGCTTGCATCGATGTAACTCTCTATGACAAACTCTTTGATCACCTCCATAACCGAGAAATATTTCCTTAGTCCTCTAAGGATAATTCTGACCGCCATCCAGTGATCTACTCCTAGATCACTATTGTACTCCCTTGCC
Organism: Triticum monococcum; assembly: GCA_034509565.1. Lineage (NCBI taxonomy): Eukaryota > Viridiplantae > Streptophyta > Magnoliopsida > Poales > Poaceae > Triticum > Triticum monococcum. The sequence goes on from CM067842.1 coordinate 683,798,831, forward strand.
AAAATGCTAAGGTATACAATAGGTCTGGTACATAGCATAGCATACTTTATAGAACCTATGGCCGAGGTATAGGGAATGCCTTTTCATTCTCTTTCTATTTTTTGCCGTGGTCGGGTTTTGAGTCTTTACTCAACTTCACACCTTGCAACACAGGCAAGAACTCTTTCTTTGACTGATCCATTTTGAACTCCTTCAAAACATTGCCAAGGTATGTACTCACTGAAAACTTATCAAGCGACTTGATCTATATCTATAGATCTTGATGCTCAATATGTAAGCAGCTTTATCGAGGTTTTTCTTTGAAAAACTCCCTTTCAAACACTACTTCATGCTTTCCAGAAAATTCTACATCATTTCCGATCAACAAATATGTCATTCACATATACTTATGAGAAAGGTTGTAGTGCTCCCCCTCACTTTCTTGTAAATACAGTCTCCACCGCAAGTCTTAAAACTATATTCGTTGATCAACTTATCAAAGCGTATATTCCAACTCCAAGATGCTTGCACCAGTCCATAGATAGATCGCTGGAGCTTGCACACTTTGTTAGCATCTTTCAGATTGACAAAACTTTCTGGTTGCATCATATACAACTCTTCTTTAGTAAATCCATTAAGGAATGTAGTTTTGATATAAATTTGCCAGATTTCATTAAATGCGGCAACTGCTAACATGATTCAGACAGACTTTTAAGCATCGATATGAGTGAGAAAATCTCATCGTAGTCAACACCTTGAACTTGTCGAAAACCTTTTGCGATAATTCGAGCTTTGTAGATAGTAACGCTACTATTAATGTCTATCTTCCTCTTGAAGATCCATTTATTCTTAATGGCTCACCGATCATCGGGTAAGTCAATCAAAGTCCATACTTTGTTCTCATACATGGATCCCATCTCAGATTTCATGGCTTAAGCCATTTCGCGGAATCTGGGCTCATCATCGCTTCCTCATAGTTCGTAGGTTCGACATGGTCAAGTAACATGACCTCCAGAACATGATTACCATACCACTCTGGTGCAGATCTTACTCTGGTTGACCTATAATGTTTGGTAGTAACTTGATCTGAAGTTTCATGATCATCATCATTAACTTCCTCACTGATTGGTGTAGGCATCACTGGAACTGATTTCAGTGATGAGCTACTTTGCAATTCGAGAGAAGGTACAATTACCTCATCAGGTTCTACTTTCCTCCCACTCACTTATTTTGAGAGAAACTCCTTCTCTAGAAAGGATCCACTTTTAGCAACAAAGATCTTGCCTTTGGATCTGTGATAGAAGGTGTACCCAACAGTTTCCTTTGGGTATTCTATGAAGACACATTTCTTTGATTTGGGCTAGACCTTATCAGGTTGAAACCTTTTCACATAAGCATCGCCGCCCCAAACTTTAAGAAATGACAGCTTAGGTTTCTAGCCAAACCATAGTTCATATGGTGTCGTCTCAACGGATTTAGATGGTGCCCTATTTAACGTGAATGTACCTGTCTCTAATGCATAACCCCAAAACAATAGTGGTAAATCGGTAAGAAACATCATAAATCACACCATATCTAATAAAGTATGGTTATGACGTTCGGACACACCATTATGCTGTGGTGTTCCAGGTGGCGTGAGTTGCGAAACTATTCCACATTGTTTCAAATGAAGACCAAACTCGTAACTCAAATATTCGTCTCTGCGATCAGATTGTACACACTTTATTTTCTTGTTACAATGATTTTCCACTTCACTCTGAAATTATTTGAACTTTTCAAATGTTTCAGACTTTCTGTTTCATCAAGTAGATATGCCCATATCTGCTCAAATCATCTATGAAGGTTAGAAAATAATGATACCTGCCGCGAGCCTATACACTCATCGGACCGCATACATCAGTATGTATTATTTACAATAAGTCAGTTGCTCGCTCCATTGTTCCGTAGAACGGAGTTTTAGTCATCTTGCTCATGAGGCATGATTTGCAAGCATCAAGTGATTCATAATCAAGTGATTCCAAAAATCCATCAGCATAGAGTTTCTTCATGCGCTTTACACCAATATGACCTAAACGACAGTGCCACATATAAGTTGCACTATCATTATTAACTTTGCATCTTTTGGCTTCAATACTATGAATATGTGTATCATTATCATCGAGATTCAATAAACCATTTATTTTGAGTGTATGACCATCGAACGTTTTATACATGTAAATAGAACAACAATTATTCTTTTGACTTAAATGAATAACTGTATTGCAATAAACATGATCCAATCATATCCATGCTCAACGCAAACACCATATAACTTTTATTTTAGGGTCAAAACTAATCCCGAAGGTAAAGGGAGTGTGCGATGGTGATCTTATCAACCTTGGAACCACTTCCAACTCACATCATCTCCTCGCCCTTAACTAGTCTCTGTTTATTTTGCAACTCCCGTTTCGAGTTACTACTCTTAGCAACTGAACCAGTATCAAATACCGAGGGGTTGCTATAAACACTAGTAAAGTACACATCAATAACATGTATATCAAATATACCTTTGTTCACTTTGCCATCCTTCTTATTCACCAAGTATCTAGGGCAGTTCCACATCCAGTGTCCATTTCCTTTGCAGTAGAAGCACTCAGTTTCAGGCTTGGGTCTAGTTTTGGGCTTCTTCATGGGAGTGGAAACTTGCTTGCCATTCTTCTTGAAGTTCCCTTTCTTTCCCTTGCCCTTTTACTTGAAACTAGTGGTCTTGTCAACCATCAACACTTCATGCTTTTCTTGATTTCTACCTTCGCCGATTTCAGCATTGCGAAGAGCTCGGGAATCGTTTTAGTCATTCCTTACATACTATAGTTCATCACGAAGTTCTAGTAACTTGGTGATAGTGACTAGAGAACTCTGTCAATCACTATCTTATCTGGAAGATTAACTCCCACTCGATTCAAGCGATTGTAGTACTCAGACATTCTGAGCACATACTCACTAGTTGAGCTATTCTCCTCCATCTTGTTGGCAAAATACTTGTCAGAGATCTCATACCTCTCGACCCGGGCATGAGTCCGAAATACCAATTTCAGCTCTTGGAACATCTTATATGCTCCGTGGCGTTCAAAACGTTTTTGAAGTCCCGGTTCTAAGCCATAAAGCATGGAGCACTAAACTATCAAGTAGTCATCATACCGAGCTTGCCAAATGCACATAACGTCTGCATCTGCTCCTGCAATAGGTGTCACCTAGCGGTGTATCAAGGACATAATTCTTCTGTGCAGCAATGAGGATAATCCTTAGATCACGGAGCTAGTCCGCATCATTTCTACTAACATCTGTCAACATAGTTTTCTCTAGGAACATATCATAAATAAAAAGGGGAAGCTATACGCGAGCAATTGATCTACAACATAGATATGCAAATACTATCAGGACTAAGTTCATGGTAAATTAAAGTTCAGTTAATCATATTACTTAAGAACTCCCACTTAGATAGACATCCCTCTAATCATCTAATTGATCACGTGATCCATATCAACTAAACCATGTCCGATAATCACGTGAGATGGAGTACTTTTCAATGGTGAACATCACTATGTTGATCATTTCTACTATATGATTCACGCTCGACCTTTCGGTCTCAGTGTTCCGAGGCCATATCTGTATATGCTAGGCTTGTCAAGTTTAACCCGAGTATTCTTCTTGTGCAAAACTGGCTGGCACCCATTGTACGTGAACGTAGAGCTTAGCACACCCGATCATCACATGGTGTCTCGGCACGACGAACTGTAGCAACGGTGCATACTCAGGGAGAACACTTACACCTTGAAATTTAGTGAGAGATCATCTTATAATGCTACCGTCGTACTAAGCAAAATAAGATGCATAAAGGATAAACATCACATGCAATCAAATAAGTGATATGATATGGACATCATCATCTTATGCCTTTTGATCTCCATCTCCAAAGCACTGTCATGATCACCATTGTCACCGGCTTGACGCCTTGATCTCCATCGAAGCATTGTTGTTGTCTCGCCAATTATTGCTTCCACGACTATCGCTACCATTTAGTGATAAAGTAAAGAAATTACATGGCGATTGCATTTCATACAATAAAGCGACAACCATACGGCTCCTGCCAGTTGCTACCTCTTGAGCACTGCGTTGGTTTTCCCTTGAAGAGGAAAGGGTGATGCAGCAAAGTAGCGTAAGTATTTCCCTCAGTTTTTGAGAACCAATCCAGTAGGAGACTACACGCAAGTCCCTCGTACCTACACAAAAAAATAAGAGCCTCGCAACCAACGCGATAAAGGGGTTGTCAATCCCTTCACGGTCACTTACGAGAGTGAGATCTGATAGAGATAATAATAATATGATAAATATTTTTGCTATTTTTATGATATAGATTGAAAGTAAAGATTGCAAAATAAACGGTGCCAGAAATAGCTAGTTGACGGGAGATTAATATAATAGAGAATAGTCCCAGGGGCCATAGGTTTCACTAGTGGCTTCTCTCAAGATAGCATAAGTATTACGGTGGGTGAACAAATTACTGTCGAGCAATTGATAGAAAAGTGCATAATTATGAGAATATCTAGGCATGATCATGTATATAGGCATCACGTCCGCGACAAGTAGACCGAAATGATTCTGCATCTACTACTATTACTCCACACATCGACCGCTATCCAGTATGCATCTAGAGTATTAAGTTCATAAGAACAGAGTAACACATTAGGCAAGATGACATGATGTAGAGGGATAAACTCAAGCAATATGATATAAACCCCATCTTTTTATCCTCGATGGCAACAATACAATACGTGCTTTGCTGCCCCTACTGTCACTAGGAAAGGACACCGCAAGATTGAACCCAAAGCTAAGCACCTCTCCCATTGCAAGAAAGATCAATCTAGTAGGCCAAACCAAACTGATAATTCGAAGAGACTTGCAAAGATAATAAATCATACATAAAAGATTTCAGGGAAGAATCAAATAGTGTTCATAGATAATCTTGATCATAAACCCACAATTCAACGGATCTCGACAAACACACCACGAAAAGAGTTACATCAAATAGATCTCCAAGAAGATCGAGGAGAACTTTGTATTGAGATCCAAAGAGAGAGAAAAGCCATCTAGCTAATAACTATGGACCCGAAGGTATGAAGTAAACTACTCACACATCATCAGAGAGGCTATGGTGTTGATGTAGAAGCCCTCTGTGATCGATTCCCCCTCCGGTGGAGCTCCGGAAAAGGCCCCAAGATGGGATCTCTTGGGTACAGAAGGTTGCGGCAGTGGAAATAGGGTTTCGTGGTGCTCCTGGATGTTTTCGGGGTATGTGGACATATATAGGAGGAAGAAGTAGGTCGGTGGAGCCACGAGGGGCCCACGAGGGTGGGGGCGCGCCCAGGGGGGCAGGCGCGCCTCCCTGCCTCGTGGCCTCCTCGTTGATTTCTTGACATCCACTCCAAGTCCTCTGGATCACATTTGTTCCAAAAATAACTCTCCCAAAGGTTTCATTCCGTTTGGATCCCGTTTGATATTCCTTTTCTGCGAAACACTGAAATAGGCAAAAAAACAGCAATTTGCACTGGGCCTTGGGATAGTAGGTTAGTCCCAAAAATAATATAAAGTGTATAAATAAGCCCATTAACATCCAAAACAGATAATATAACAGCATGGAACAATAAAAAATTATAGATACGTTGGAGACGTATCAAGCATCCCCAAGCTTAATTCTTGCTCGTCCTTGAGTAGGTAAATGATAAAAACAGAATTTTTGATGTGGAATGCTACCTAGCATATTTCTCAATGTAATTTTCCTTATTGTGGCATGAATGTTCAGATCCAAAAGTTTCAAGATGAAAGTTTAATATTGACATAAAAATAGTAATACTTTAAGCATACTAACTAAGCAATCATGTCTTCTGAAAATAAGATGGCCAAAGAAAGTTATCCCTACAAAATTATATAGTCTGGCTATGCTCTATCTTCATCACACAAAGTATTTAATCATGCACAACCCCGATGACAAGCCAGGCAATTGTTTCATACTTTTGGTGTTCTCAAACTTTTTCAATCTTCACGCAATACATGAGCGTGAGCCATGGACATAACACTATAGGTGGAATAGAATGGTGGTTGTGGAGAAGACAAAAAGGAGAAGATAGTCTCACATCAACTGGGTGTATCAACGAGTTATGGAGATGCTCATCAATAGATATCAATGTGAGTGAGTAGGGATTGCCATGCAACAGATGCACTAGAGCTATAAGTGTATGAAAGCTCAAAAAGAAACTAAGTGGGTGTGCATCCAACTCGCTTGCTCACGAAGACCTAGGGAATTTTGAGGAAGCCCATCATTGGAATATACAAGCCAAGTTCTATAATGTACAATTCCCACTAGTATATGAAGGTGATAACATAGCAGACTCTCTGTCATGAAGATCATGGTGCTACTTTGAAGCACAAGTGTGGAAAAAGGATAGTAACATTGTCCCTTCTCTCTTTTTCTCTCATATATTTTTTATTTGGGCCTTTATGTCCTCTTTTTCTTTTTTTTTTCTTTTCATCCGCCGTCTCATCCCGACTTGTGGGAGAATCATAGTCTCCATCATCCTTTCCTCACTTGGGACAATGCTCTAATGATGATCATCACACTTTTATTTACTTACAACTCAAGGATTACAACTCAATACTTAGAACAAAATATGACTCTATGTGAATGCCTCCAGTGGTGTACCGGGATATGCGATGAATCATGAGTGACAAGTATGAAAGAATTATGAATGGTGGCTTTGCCACAAATACGATTCCAACTACATGATCATGCAAAGCAATATGACAATGATGAAGCGTGTCATAATAATGGAACGGTGGAAAGTTGCATGGCAATATATCTCAGAATGGCTATGGAAATGCCATAATAGGTAGGTATGGTGGCTGTTTTGAGGAAGGTATATGGTGGGTTTAAGGTACCGGTGAAAGTTGCGCGGTACTAGAGAGGCTAGCAATGGTGGAAGGGTGAGAGTGTGTATAATCCATGGACTCAACATTAGTCATAAAGAACTCACATACTTATTGCAAAAATTTATTATTTATCGAAACAAAGTACTACGCGCATGCTCCTAGAGGGATAGATTGGTAGGAAAAGACCATCGCTCGTCCCCGACCGCCACTCATAAGGAAGACAATCAATAAATAAATCATGCTCCGACTTCATCACATAACGGTTCACCATACATGCATGCTACGAGAATCGCAAACTTCAACACCAGTATTTATCAAATTCATAACTACTCAACTAGCATGACTCTAATATCACCATCTCCATATCTCAAAACAATCATCAAGTATCAAACTTCTCATAGTATTCAATGCACCTTTTATGATAGTTTTTATTATACCCATCTTGGATGCCTATCATATTAGGACTAATTTTATAACCAAAGAAAATTACCATGCTGTTCTAAAGGACTCTCAAAATAATATAATTTAAGCATGAGAGATCAATAATTTCTATAAAATAAAACCACCACCTTGCTCTAAAAGATATAAGTGAAGCACATAGATGAAAATTATGTAGCTCAAAAGATATAAGGAAACACATAGAGTATTCTAATAAATTCCAATTTGAGTGTGTATCTCTCAAAAGGTGTGTACAACAAGGATGATTGTGGTAAACTAAAAAGCAAAGACTCAAATCATACAAGACGCTCCAAGAAAAACACATATCATGTGGTGAATAAAAATATAGCCTCAAGTAAAGTTACCGATAGAAGAAGACGAAAGAGGGGATGCCTTCCGGGGCATCCCCAAGCTTAGGCTTTTGGTTGTCCTTGAATTTTAATTTGGGGTGCCTTGGGCATCCCCAATCTTAGGCTCTTGCCACTTCTTATTCCATAATCCATCAAATCTTTACCCAAAACTTGAAAACTTCACAACACAAAACTTAAACAGAAAATCTCATGAGCTCCGTTAGTATAAGAAAACAAACCACCACTCAAGGTACTGTAATTAACTCATTCTTTATTTATTTTGGTGTTAAACCTACTGTATTCCAACTTCTCTATGGTTTATAACCTCCGATACTAGCCATAGATTCATCAAAATAAGCAAACAACACGTGAAAAACAGAATCTGTCAAAAACAGAATAGTCTTAAGTAATCTGTAGGTTTCGAATATTTATGTAACCCCAAAAATTCTAAATAAATTTATGGACGTGAGGAATTTTTTTATTAATTATCTTCAAAAATAATCAACCTAATCGCACTCTCCAGTAAAATATGGCAGCAAATCTCGTGAGCGCTAAAGTTTCTGTTTTTTACAGCAAGATCGCAAAGACTTTCCCCAAGTCTTCCCAAAGGTTCTACTTGGCACAAACACTAATTAAAAGCATAAAACCACATCTAAACCGAGGCTAGATAAATTATTTATTACTAAACAGAACCAAAAAGTAAGGAACAAAAATAAAATTGGGTTGCCTCCCAACAAGCGCTATCGTTTAACGCCCCTAGCTAGGCATAAAAGCAAGAATAGATCTAGGTATTATCATCTTTGGTATGCAATCCATAAGTGGATCTCATAATATATTCATAAGGTAATTTAATTTTCTTTCTAGGAAAGTGTTCCATGCCTTTTCTTAACGGAATTTGGAATCTAATGTTCCCTTCTTTCATATCAATAATTGCACCAATCGTTCTAAGGAAAGGTCTACCAAGAATAATAGGACATGTAGGATTGTAATCAATGTCAAGAACAATGAAATCTACATGCAAATAATTCCTATTTGCAACAATAAGAACATCATTAATCCTTCCCATAGGTTTCTTAATAGTGGAATCCGCGAGGTGCAAATTTAAAGAACAATCATCAAATTCACGGAAACCTAACACATCACACAAAGTTTTTAGAATCGTGGAAACACTAGCACCCAAATCACATAAAGCATAGCATTCATAATCTTTAATTTTAATTTTAACAGTGGGTTCCCACTCATCATAAAGTTTTCTAGGGACAGAAACTTCCAATTCAAGCTTTTCTTCATAAGATTGCATTAAAGCATCAATGATATGTTTAGTAAAAGCTTTATTTTGATTATAAGCATGCGAAGAATTTAGCACGGATTGCAACAAGGAAACACATCTATTAAAGAACAATTATCATAATTAAATTCCTTGAAATCCAAAACAGTGGGTTCATTGCTATGTAAAGTTTTGACCTCTCTAATCCCACTTTTATTAATTTTTGTATCAAGATCTAAAAACTCCAAATCATTGGAACGCCTTTTAACTAAAGTTGACTCGTCTCCAGTCCCATAATTATCAAGATTCATATTGCAAAACAAAGATTTAATAGGGGACACATCAATCACTTTTAGATCTTCATCCTTATTATCATGGAAACTAGAAGAACATGCTTTCACAAAGCAATCTTTTTTAGCACGCATCCTTGCGGTTCTTTCTTTGCACTCATCAATGGAAATTCTCATGGCTTTGAGGGACTCATTGATATCATGCTTAGGTGGAATAGATCTAAGTTTCAAAGAATCAACATCAAGAGAAATTATATCCACGTTCCTAGCCAACTCATCAATCTTAAACAGTTTTTCTTCAATCAAAGCATTGAAACTCTTTTGCGAACTAATAAATTCTTTAATATTGGATTAAAAATCAGAGGGCATATTATTATAATTTCCATAAGAATTGTTGTAGGAATTACCATAATTATTAGAGGAATTACTAGGAAACGGCCTAGGACTAAAATTACCTCTATACGCGTTATTACGAAAATTGTCCTACCAACAAAATTCACATCCATAGATTCATTATTATTCTTAATCAAAGTAGACAAAGGCATATCATTAGGATCAGAATAAACACTCTTGTTAGCAAACAATTTCATAAGTTCATCCATCTTTCCACTCAAAACATTAATTTCTTCTATTGCATGCACCTTTTTACTAGTAGATCTTTCAGTGTGCCATTGAGAATAATTAACCATAATATTATCTAGGAGTTTAGTAGCTTATACTAAAGTGATTTCCATAAAAGTGCCTCTCGCGGCCGAATCTAAAATATTTCTAGAAGCAAAATTCAATCCGGCATAAATTTTTTGTATAATCATCCAAAGATTCAAACGATGTGTAGGGCAATTACGTATCATTAATTTCATCCTCTCCCAAGCTTGTGTAACAGGTTCATGATCAAGTTGCTTAAAATTCATAATATCGTTTCTAAGAGAGATGATCTTAGCGGGAGGAAAATACTTAGAGATAAAAGCATCTTTGCACTTATTCCATGAATCGATAATATTTTTAGGCAAAGACGAAAACCAAGTTTTAGCATGATCTCTAAGGGAAAACAGGAATAGCTTCAATTTAATAATATCATTATCCACATCTTTCTTATTTTGCATATCACAAAAATCAACAAAGCTGTTTAGATGGGTAGCAGCATCTTCACTAGGAAGGCCAGAAAACGGATCTTTCATGACAAGATTCAGCAAAGCAGTATTAATTTCACAAGATTCAGCATCGGCAAGAGGAGCAATCGGAGTACTAATAAAATCATTATTGTTGGTATTAGAAAAGTCACACAATTTAGTATTACTTGAGCCATCATGACAAACAATCCAACACACAAGCAAACAAGAGGCAAACAAAAAGAGGCGCGAAAAAGAGGCGAGCGGAAAAGAGGGTGAATAAAACGACAAGGGTGAAGTGGGGGAGAGGAAAATGATAGGCAAATGGCAAATAATGTAATGCGAGGGATAAGATTTTACTATGGGTATTTGGTATGTCTTGACTTGTGGTAGATCTCCCCGGCAACGGTGCTAGAAATCCTTCTTGCTACCTCTTGAGCATTGCGTTGGTTTTCCCTTAAAGAGGAAAGGGTGATGCAGCAAAGTAGCGTAAGTATTTCCCTCAGTTTTTGAGAACCAAGGTATCAATCCAGTAGGAGACTACACGCAAGTCCCTCGTACCTACACAAACAAATAAGAACCTCGCAACCAACACGATAAATGGGTTGTCAATCCCTTCACGGTCACTTACGAGAGTGAGATCTGATAGAGATAATAATAATAAGATAAATATTTTTGGTATTTTTATGATATAGATTGAAATTAAAGATTGCAAAATAAACGGTTCTAGCAATAGCTAGTTGACGGGAGATTAATATAATAGACAATAGACCCAGGGGCCATAGGTTTCACTAGTGGCTTCTCTCAATATAACATAAGTATTACGATGGGTGAACAAATTACTGTCGAGCAATTGATATAAAAGTGCATAATTATGAGAATATCTAGGCATGATCATGTATACAGGCATCACGTCCGCTACAAGTAGATGATACGTCTCCAACGTATCTATAATTTTTGATTGCTCCATGCTATATTATCTACTGTTTTGGACATTATTGGGCTTTATTATCCACTTTTATATTATTTTTGGGACTAACCTATTAGCCGGAGGCCCAGCCCAGAATTGCTGTTTTTTTGCCTATTTTAGGGTTTCGAAGAAAAGGAATATCAAACGGAGCCAAAACCCTAATTCCACTGTTGTAACTTTCTGTATCCACGAGATCCCATCTTGGGGCCTGTTCCGGAGCTCCGCCGGAGGGGGCATCCATCACGGAGGGCTTCTACATCAACACCATAGCCTCTCCGATGAAGTGTGAGTAGTTTACCTCAGACCTTCGGGTCTATAGTTATTAGCTAGATGGCTTCTTCTCTATTTTTGGATCTCAATACAATGTTCTCCCCCTCTCTTGTGGAGATCTATTCGATGTAATCTTCTTTTTGCGGTGTGTTTGTTGAGATCGATGAATTGTGGGCTTATGATCAACATTATCTATGAACAATATTTGAATCTTCTCTGAATTCTTTTATGTATGATTGGTTATCTTTGCAAGTCTCTTCGAATTATCAGTTTGGTTTGGCCTACTAGATTGATCTTTCTTGCAATGGGAGAAGTGCTTAGCTTTGGGTTCAATCTTGCGGTGTCCTTTCCCAGTGGAAGTAGGGGCAGCAAGGCACATATTGTATTGTTGCCATCGAGGATAACAAGATGGGGTTTTTGTTGGGGAACGTAGTAATTTCAAAAATTTTCCTACGCACATGCAAGATCATGGTGATGCATAGCAACGAGGGGGAGAGTCTGATCTACGTACCCTTGTAGATCGCAACGGAAGCGTTGACACAACGTAGAGGAAGTAGTCGTACGTCTTCTTCCCGATCCGACCGATCCAAGCACCGTTACTCCGGCACCTCCGAGTTCTTAGCACACCTATAGCTCGATGACGATCCCCGGGATTCGATCCAGCAAAGCTTCGGGGAGGAGTTCCGTCAGCACGACGGCGTGGTGACGATCTTGATGTTCTACCGACGCAGGGCTTTGCCTAAGCACTACAACGATATGATCGAGGTGGAATATGCTGGCAGGGGGCACCGCACACGGCTAAGGAACGATCTCAATGATCAACTTGTGTGTCTAGAGGTGCCCCCTGCCCCCGTATATAAAGGATCCAAGGGGGAGGGGCTGGCCGGCCAAGAGGAGGGCGCAGGAGGAGTCCTACTCCTACCGGGAGTAGGACTCTCCCCCCAATCCTAGTCCTAATAGGATTCCTCAAGAGAGAGAGAGAGATAAGGGGGCCGGCCACCTCTCCTAGTCCTAATAGGACTAGGGGAGGGGGGGAGGCGCGCAGCCTACCTTGGGCTGCCCTTTTCACCTTTCCACTAAGGCCCACTAAGGCCCATATGGTTCCCGGGGGGTTCCGGTAACCTCCCGGTACTCCGGTAAAATCCCGATTTCACCCGGAACACTTCCGATATCCAAACATAGGATTCCAATATATGAATCTTTATGTCTCGACCATTTCGAGACTCCTCGTCATGTCCGTGATCACATCCGGGACTCCGAACAACCTTCGGTACATCAAAATGCATAAACTCATAATAACTCTCATCGTAACGTTAAGCGTGCGGACCCTACGGTTCGAGAACAATGTAGACATGACCGAGACACGTCTCCGGTCAATAACCAATAGCGGGACTTGGATGCCCATATTGGCTCCTACATATTCTATGAAGATCTTTATCGGTCAGACCGCATAACAACATACGTTGTTCCCTTTGTCATCGGTATGTTACTTGTCCGAGATTCGATCGTCGGTATCCAATACCTAGTTCAATCTCATTACCGGCAAGTCTCTTTACTCGTTCCATAATACATCACCCCGCAACTAACTCATTAGTTGCAATGCTTGCAAGGCTTATGTGATGTGTATTACCGAGAGGGCCCAGAGATACCTCTCCGACAATCGGAGTGACAAATCCTAATCTCGAAATACGCCAACCCAACATCCACCTTTGGAGACACCTGTAATGCTCCTTTATAATCACCCAGTTACGTTGTGACGTTTGGTAGCACCCAAAGTGTTCCTCTGGTAAACGGGAGTTGCATAATCTCATAGTCATAGGAACATGTATAAGTCATGAAGAAAGCAATAGCAACATACTAAACGATCGGGTGCTAAGCTAAAGTAATGGGTCATGTCAATCAGATCATTCAACTAATGATGTGACCTCGTTAATCAAATAACAACTCTTTGTTCATGGTTAGGAAACATAACCATCTTTGATTAACGAGCTGGTCAAGTAGAGGCATACTAGTGACACTCTATTTGTCTATGTATTCACACATGTATTATGTTTCCGTTTAATACAATTCTAGCATGACTAATAAACATTTATCATGATATAAGGAAATAAATAATAACTTTATTATTGCCTCTAGGGCATATTTCCTTCAGTCTCCCACTTGCACTAGAGTCAATAATCTAGATTATACAGTAATGATTCTAACACCCATGGAGTCTTGGTGCTGATCATGTTTTGCTCGTGGAAGAGGCTTAGTCAACGGGTCTGCAACATTCAGATCCGTATGTATCTTGCAAATCTCTATGTCTCCCACCTGGACTAGATCCCAGATGGAATTGAAGCGTCTCTTGATGTTTTTGGTCCTCTTGTGAAATCTGGATTCCTTTGCCAAAGCAATTGCACCAGTATTGTCACAAAAGATTTTCATTGGACCCGATGCACTAGGTATGACACCTAGATCGGATATGAACTCCTTCATCCAGACTCCTTCGTTCGCTGCTTCCGAAGCAGCTATGTACTCCGCTTCACATGTAGATCCCGCTACGACGCTTTGTTTAGAACTGCACCAACTGACAGCTCCACCGTTTAAAGTAAATACGTATCCGATTTGCGATTTAGAATCGTCCGGATCAGTGTCAAAGCTTGCATCAATGTAACCTCTTACGGTGAGCTCTTTGTCACCTCCATATACGAGAAACATATCCTTAGTCCTTTTCAGGTATTTCAGGATGTTCTTGACCGCTGTCCAGTGATCCACTCCTGGGTTACTTTGGTACCTCCCTGCTAAACTTATAGCAAGGCACACATCAGGTCTGGTACACAGCATTGCATACATGATAGATGAAGGAAATATGCCCTAGAGGCAATAATAAAGTTATTATTTATTTCCTTATATCATGATAAATGTTTATTATTCATGCTAGAATTGTATTAACCGGAAACATAATACATGTGTGAATACATAGACCAACAGAGTGTCACTAGTATGCCTCTACTTTGACTAGCTCGTTAATCAAAGATGGTTATGTTTCCTAACCATGAACAAAGAGTTGTTATTTGATTAACGAGGTCACATCATTAGTTGAATGATCTGATTGACATGACCCATTCCATTAGCTTAGCACCCGATCGTTTAGTATGTTGCTATTGCTTTTCTTCATGACTTATACATGTTCCTATAACTATGAGATTATGCAACTCCCATTTGCTGGAGGAACACTTTGGGTACTACCAAACGTCACAAAACTGGGTGATTATAAAGGAGTACTACAGGTGGCTCCAAAGGTAGATGTTGGGTTGGCGTATTTCGAGATTAGGATTTGTCACTCCGATTGTCGGAGAGGTATCTCTGGGCCCTCTCGGTAATACACATCACTTAAGCCTTGCAAGCAGTGCAACTAATGAGTTAGTTGCGGGATGATGTATTACGGAACGAGTAAAGAGACTTGCCGGTAACGAGATTGAACTAGGTATCGGATACCGACGATCGAATCTCGGGCAAGTAACATACCGATGACAAAGGGAACAACG
The DNA here is from genome assembly GCA_034509565.1 of Triticum monococcum. Classification (NCBI taxonomy): domain Eukaryota; kingdom Viridiplantae; phylum Streptophyta; class Magnoliopsida; order Poales; family Poaceae; genus Triticum; species Triticum monococcum. Next base: position 683,813,997 of record CM067842.1, read on the forward strand.
TATGTTGTTATGCGGTCTGACCAATAAAGATCTTCGTAGAATATGTAGGAGCCAATATGGGCATCCAGGTCCCGCTATTGGTTATTGACCGGAGATGTGTCTCGGTCATGTCTACAATGTTCTCGAACCGTAGGGTCCGCACGCTTAACGTTACGATGACAGTTATTATGAGTTTATGCATTTTGATGTACCGAAGGTTGTTCGGAGTCCCGGATGAGATCACGGACATGACGAGGAGTCTCGAAATGGTCGAGACGTAAAGATTGATATATTGGAAGCCTATGTTTGGACATCGGAAGTGTTCCGGGTGAAATCGGGATTTTATCGGATTACCGGGAGGGTTACCGGAACCCTCCGGGAGCCAAATGGGCCTACATGGGCCATTGTGGAAAGGTGAAAGGGGCTGCCAAAGAGGGCTGCGCGCCTCCCCCCTCCCCTAGTCCTATTAGGACTAGGAGAGGTGGCCGGCCACCTCTCTCTCTTTCCCTCTCCCTTTTTTCCAAGGAGTCCTAGTTGGAATAGGATTGGGGGGGGGGAGTCCTACTCCCGGTAGGAGTAGGACTCCTCCTGCGCCTCCCTCCTTTGGCCGGCCAGCCTCCCCCGTTCCATCCTTTATATACGGGGGCAGGGGACACCCCAAGACACACAAGTTGATCCTTGAGATCGTTCCTTAGCCGTGTGCGGTGCCCCCTGCCACCAAATTCCACCTCGATCATACCGTTATAGTGTTTAGGCGAAGCCCTGCGTCGGTAGTACATCAAGATCGTCACCACGCCGTCGTGCTGACGGAGCTCTTCCTCGACGCTTTGCTGGATCGGAGCCCGAGGATCGTCATCGAGCTGAACGTGTGCTAAGAACTCGGAGGTGCCGGAGTAACGGTGCTTGGATCGGTCGGATCGGGAAGAAGACGTACGACTACTTCCTCTACATTGTGTGATCGCTTCCGCAGTCGGTCTGCGTTGGTACGTAGACAACACTCTCCCCTCTCGTTGCTATGCATCACCATGATCTTGCGTGTGCGTAGGAATTTTTTTGAAATTACTACGTTCCCCAACAGTGGCATCCGAGCCTAGGTTTTATGGTTTGATGTTATATGCACGAGTAGAACACAAGTGAGTTGTGGGCGATACAAGTCATACTGCCTACTAGCATGTCATACTTTGGTTCGGCGGTATTGTTGGACAAGACGATCCGGACCAACCTTACGCGTACTCTTACGCGAGACCGGTTCCCTCGACGTGCTTTGCATATAGATGGCTTGCGGAAGACTGTCTCTCCAACTTTGGTTGAACCAAGTGTGGCTACGCCCGGTCCTTGAGAAGGTTAAAACGGAGTCTATTTGACGAACTATCGTTGTGGTTTTGATGCGTAGGTGAGATGAGTTCTTACTTAAGCCCGTAGCAGCCACGAAAAACTTGCAACAACAAAGTAGAGGACGTCTAACTTGTTTTTGCAGGGCATGTTGTGATGTGATATGGTCAAGGCATGATGCTGATTTTATTGTATGAGATGATCATGTTTTGTAACCGAGTTATCGGCAACTGGCAGGAGCCATATGGTTGTCGCTTTATTGTATGCAATGCAATCGCGATGTAATGCTTTACTTTATTACTAAGCGGTAGTGATAGTCGTGGAAGCATAAGATTGGCGAGACGACAACGATGCTACGATGGAGATCAAGGTGTCGCGCCGGTGATGATGGTGATCATGACGGTGCTTCGGAGATGGAGATCACAAGCGCAAGATGATGATGGCCATATCATATCACTTATGTTGATTGCATGTGATGTTTATCTTTTTATGCATCTTATCTTGCTTTGATTGACGGTAGCATTATAAGATGATCTCTCACTAAATTATCAAGAAGTGTTCTCCCTGAGTATGCACCGTTGCAAAAGTTCTTCGTGCTGAGACACCACGTGATGATCGGGTGTGATAGGCTCTACGTTCAAATACAACGGGTGCAAAACAGTTGCACACGCGGAATACTCAGGTTACACTTGACGAGCAAAGCATATACAGATATGGCCTCGGAACACGGAGACCGAAAGGTCGAGCGTGAATCATATAGTAGATATGATCAACATAATGATGTTCACCATTGAAAACTACTCCATCTCACGTGATGATCGGTTATGGTTTAGTTGATTTGGATCACGTGATCACTTAGAGGATTAGAGGGATATCTATCTAAGTGGGAGTTCTTAAGTAATATGATTAATTGAACTTAAATTTATCATGAACTTAGTCCTGGTAGTATTTTGCAAATTATGTTGTAGATCAATAGCTCGCGTTGTTGCTTCCCTGTGTTTATTTTTGATATGTTCCTAGAGAAAATTGTGTTGAAAGATGTTAGTAGCAATGATGCGGATTGGATCCGTGATCTGAGGTTTATCCTCATTGCTGCACAGAAGAATTATGTCCTTGATGCACCGCTAGGTGACAGACCTATTGCAGGAGCAGATGCAGACGTTATGAACGTTTGGCTAGCTCAATATGATGACTACTTGATAGTTTAAGTGCACCATGATTAATGGCTTAGAATCGGGACTTCAAAGACGTTTTGAACGTCATGGAGCATATGAGATGTTCCAGGAGTTGAAGTTAATATTTCAAGCAAATACCCGAGTTGAGAGATATGAAGTCTCCAACAAGTTCTATAGCTAAAAGATGGAGGAGAATCGCTCAACTAGTGAGCATGTGCTCAGATTGTCTGGGTACTACAATCGCTTGAATCAAGTGGGAGTTAATCTTCCAGATAAGATAGTGATTGACAGAATTCTCTAGTCACCATCAATAAGTTAGTAGAACTTCGTGATGAACTATAATATGCAAGGGATAACGGAGACAACTCCCAAGCTCTTCGTGATGCTGAAATCAACGAAGGTAGAAATCAAAGAAAAACATCAAGTGTTGATGGTTGACAAGAGCACTAGTTTCAAGAAAAAGGGAAAAGGAAAGAAGGGGAACTTCAAGAAGAACGGCAAGCAAGTTGCTGCTCAAGTGAAGAAGCCCAAGTCTGATCCTAAGCCTGAGACTAAGTGCTTCTATTGCAAAGGGACTGGTCACTGGAAGCGGAACTACCCCAAGTGATTGGCGGATAAGAAGGATGGCAAAGTGAACATAAGTATATTTGATATACATGTTATTGATGTGTACTTTACTAGTGTTTCTAGAAAACCCTCAGTATTTGATACTAGTTCAGTTGCTAAGATTAGTAACTCGAAACGGGAGTTGCAGAATAAACAAAGACTAGTTAAGGGTGAAGTGACGATATGTGTTGGAAGTAGTTCCAAGATTGATATGATCATCATCGCACACTTCCCTATAATTTCGGGATTAGTGTTGAACCTAAATAAGTGTTATTTGGTGTTTGTGTTGAGCATGAATATGATTTGATCATGTTTATTGTAATACGGTTATTCATTTAAGTAAGAGAATAAATTGTTGTTCTGTTTACATGAATAAAACCTTATATGGTTACACACCCAATGAAAATAGTTCGTTGGATCTCGATCGTAGTGATACACATAATCATAATATTGAAACCAAAAGATGCAAAGTTAATAATGATAGTGCAACTTATTTGTAGCACTGCCATTTAGGTCATATTGGTGTAAAGCACATGAAGAAACTCCATGATGATGGGCTTTTAGAATCACTTGATTATGAATCAGTTGATGCTTGCGAACCATGCCTCATGGGCAAGATGACTAAGACTCTGTTCTTCGGAACAATGGAGCGAGCAACAGATTTGTTGGAAATCATACATACTGATGTATGTGGTCCGATGAATATTGAGGCTCGCGACATGTATCATTATTTTCTGATCTTCACAGATGATTTGAGCAGATATGAGTATATCTACTTGATGAAACATAAGTCTGAAACATTTGAAAAGTTCAAAGAATTTCAGAGTGAAGTGAAAAATCATCGTAACAAGAAAATAAAGTTTCTATGATCTGATCATAGAGAAGAGTATTTGAGTTACGAGTTTGGCCTTCAGTTAAAAACAATGTGAAATAGTTTCATTACTCACGCCACAAGGAACACCATAGTGTAATGGTGTGTCCGAACGTCATAACCGTACTTTATTAGATATAGTGCGATCTATGATGTCTCTTACCGATCTACCACTATCATTTTGGGGTTATGCATTAGAGACAGCTGCATTCACGTTAAAAAGGGGCACCATCTAAGTCCGTTGAGACGACACAATCTGAACTGTGGTTTAGCAAGAAACCAAAGTAGTCGTTTCTTAAAGTTTGGGGTCGTGATGCTTATGTGAAAAAGTTTCATCCTGATAAGCTCAAAACCAAATCGGAGAAATATGTCTTCATAGGATACCCAAAAGGAGACTGTTGGGTACACCTTCTATCACAGATCCTAAGGCAAGACATTCATTGCTTATAATGGATACTTTCTAGAGAAGGAGTTTCTCTCGAAAGAAGTGAGTGGGAGGAAAGTAGAACTTGATAAAGTAATTGTACCTTCTCCTTTATTGGAAAGTACTTCATCACAGAAATCTGTTCTTGTGACTCCTACACCAATTAGTGAGGAAGCTAATGATAATGATCATGAAACTTCGTATCAAGTTACTACCGAATCTCGTAGGTAAACCAGAGTGAGATCCGCACCAGAGTGGTACGGTAATCCTGTTCTGGAGGTCATGTTACTTGACCATGACGAACCTACGAACTATGAGGAAGCGATGATGAGCCCAGATTCCGCGAAATGGTTTGAGGCCATGAAATCTGAGATACGATCCATGTATGAGAACAAAATTTGGACTTTGGTTGACTTGCCCGATGATCGGCAAGCAATTGAGAATAAATGGATCTTCAAGAGGAAGACGGACGTTGATAGTAATGTTATTATCTACAAAGCTAGAATTGTCGCAAAAGGTTTTCGACAAGTTCAAGGTGTTGACTACGATGAGATTCTCTCACTCGTATCTATGCTTAAGTCTGTCCGAATCATGTTAGTAATTGCCGCATTTTATGAAATCTGGCAAATGGATAAACAAAATTGCATTCCTTAATAGATTTATTAAAGAAGAGTTGTATATGATGCAACCAGAAGGTTTTGTCGATCCAAAGGGAGCTAACAAAGTGTGCAAGCTCCAGCGATCCATTTATGGACTGGTGCAAGCATCCCGGAGTTGGAATATACGCTTTGATGAGTTGATCAAAGCATATAGTTTTATACAGACTTGCGGTGAAGTCTGTATTTACAAGAAAGTGAGTGGGAGCACTACAGCATTTCTGATAAGTATATGTGACTGACATATTATTGATCGGAAATAATGTAGAATTATTCTGTAAAGCATAAAAGGAGTGTTTGAAAGGAATTTTTCAAAGAAAGACTTCGGTAAAGATGCTTACATATTGAGCTTCAAGATCTATAGAGATAGATCAAGACGCTTGATAAGTTTTTCAATAAGTACATACCTTGACAAGATTTCGAAGTAGTTCAAAACGGAACAGTCAAAGAAAAAAGTTTCTTGCCTGTGTTACAAGGTGTGAAGTTGAGTAAAGACTCAAAGCCCGACCACGGCAGAAGATAGAAAGAGAATGAAAGTCATTCCCTATGCCTCATTCATAGGTTCTATAAAGTATGCCATGTTGTGTACCAGATCTATTGTATACCCTGCACTGATTTGGCAAGGGAGTACAATAGTGACCTAGGAGTAGATCACTGGACAGCGGTCAGAATTATCCTTAGTGAAATAAGGATGTGTTTCTCGATTATGGACGTGACAAAAAGGTTCGTCGTAAAGGGTTACGTCGATGCAAGTTTTTGACATTGATCCAGATGAATCTAAAGTCACAATCTGGATACATATTGAAAGTGGGAGCAATTAGCTAGAGTAGCACCGTGCAGAGCATTATAGACAAAGAATTTTGCAAAATACTTATGGATCTGAATGTGACAGACCCGTTGACTAAAATTATCTCACAAGCAAAAACATGATCACACCTTAGTACTCTTTGGGTGTTAATCACATAGAGATGTGAACTAGATTACTGACTCTAGTAAACCCTTTGAGTGTTGGTCACATGACGATGTGAACTATGGGTGTTAATCAGATGGTGATGTGAACTATTGCTGCTAAATCACATGGCGATGTGAACTAGATTATTGACTCTAGTGCAAGTGGGAGACTGAAGGAAATATGCCCTAGAGGCAATAATAAAGTTATTATTTATTTCCTTATATCATGATAAATGTTTATTATTCATGCTAGAATTGTATTAACCGGAAACATAATACATGTGTGAATACATAGAACAACAGAGTGTCACTAGTATGCCTCTACTTTGACTAGCTCGTTAATCAAAGATGGTTATGTTTCCTAACCATGAACAAAGAGTTGTTATTTGATTAATGAGGTCACATCATTAGTTGAATGATCTGATTGACATGACCCATTCCATTAGCTTAGCACCCGATCATTTAGTATGTTGCTATTGCTTTTCTTCATGACTTATACATGTTCCTATAACTATGAGATTATGCAACTCCCGTTTGCCGGAGGAACACTTTGGGTACTACCAAACGTCACAACGTAACTGGGTGATTATAAAGGAGTACTACAGGTGGCTCCAAAGGTAGATGTTGGGTTGGCGTATTTCGAGATTAGGATTTGTCACTCCGATTGTCGGAGAGGTATCTCTGGGCCCTCTCGGTAATACACATCACTTAAGCCTTGCAAGCAGTGCAACTAATGAGTTAGTTGCGGGATGATGTATTACGGAACGAGTAAAGAGACTTGCCGGTAACGAGATTGAACTAGGTATCGGATACCGATGATCGAATCTCGGGCAAGTAACATACCGATGACAAAGGGAACAACGTATGTTGTTATGCGGTCTGACCGATAAAGATCTTCGTAGAATATGTAGGAGCCAATATGGGCATCCAGGTCCCGCTATTGGTTATTGACCGGAGATGTGTCTCGGTCATGTCTACAATGTTCTCGAACCGTAGGGTCCGCACGCTTAACGTTACGATGACAGTTATTATGAGTTTATGCATTTTGATGTACCGAAGGTTGTTCGGAGTCCCGGATGAGATCACGGACATTACGAGGAGTCTCGAAATGGTCGAGACGTAAAGATTGATATATTGGAAGCCTATGTTTGGACATCGGAAGTGTTCCGGGTGAAATCGGGATTTTATCGGATTACCGGGAGGGTTACCGGAACCCTCCGGGAGCCAAATGGGCCTACATGGGCCATTGTGGAAAGGTGAAAGGGGCTGCCAAAGAGGGCTGCGCGCCTCCCCCCTCCCCTAGTCCTATTAGGACTAGGAGAGGTGGCCGGCCACCTCTCTCTCTCTTTCCCTCTCCCTTTTTTCCAAGGAGTCCTAGTTGGAATAGGATTGGGGGGGGGGGGGGGGAGTCCTACTCCCGGTAGGAGTAGGACTCCTCCTGCGCCTCCCTCCTTTGGTCGGCCAGCCTCCCCCCTTCCATCCTTTATATACGGGGGTAGGGGACACCCCAAGACACACAAGTTGATCCTTGAGATCGTTCCTTAGCCGTGTGCGGTGCCCCCTGCCACCAAATTCCACCTCGATCATACCGTTACAGTGCTTAGGCGAAGCCCTGCGTCGGTAGTACATCAAGATCGTCACCACGCTGTCGTGCTGACGGAACTCTTCCTCGACGCTTTGCTGGATCGGAGCCCGAGGATCGTCATCGAGCTGAACGTGTGCTAAGAACTCGGAGGTGCCGGAGTAACGGTGCTTGGATCGGTCGGATCGGGAAGAAGACGTACGACTACTTCCTCTACATTGTGTGATCGCTTCCGCAGTCGGTCTGCGTTGGTACGTAGACAACACTCTCCCCTCTCGTTGCTATGCATCACCATGATCTTGCGTATGCATAGGAATTTTTTTGAAATTACTACGTTCCCCAACAGTGGCATCCGAGCCTTGGTTTTATGGTTTGATGTTATATGCACGAGTAGAACACAAGTGAGTTGTGGGCGATACAAGTCATACTGCCTACCAGCATGTCATAGTTTGGTTCGGCGGTATTGTTGGACGAGACGATCCGGACCAACCTTACGCGTACTCTTACGCGAGACCGGTTCCCTCGACATGCTTTGCACATAGATGGCTTGCAGAAGACTGTCTCTCCAACTTTAGTTGAACCAAGTGTGGCTACGCCCGGCGCTTGAGAAGGTTAAAACGGAGTCTATTTGACGAACTATCATTGTGGTTTTGATGCGTAGGTGAGATGAGTTCTTACTTAAGCCCGTAGCAGCCACGAAAAACTTGCAACAACAAAGTAGAGGACGTCTAACTTGTTTTTGCAGGGCATGTTGTGATGTGATATGGTCAAGGCATGATGCTGATTTTATTGTATGAGATGATCATGTTTTGTAACCGAGTTATCGGCAACTGGCAGGAGCCATATGGTTGTCGCTTTATTGTATGCAATGCAATCGCGATGTAATGCTTTACTTTATTACTAAGCGGTAGTGATAGTCGTGGAAGCATAAGATTGGCGAGACGACAATGATGCTACGATGGAGATCAAGGTGTCGCGCCGGTGACGATGGTGATCATGACGGTGCTTCGGAGATGGAGATCACAAGCGCAAGATGATGATGGCCATATCATATCACTTATATTGATTGCATGTGATGTTTATCTTTTTATGCATCTTATCTTGCTTTGATTGACGGTAGCATTATAAGATGATCTCTCACTAAATTATCAAGAAGTGTTCTCCCTGAGTATGCACCGTTGCAAAAGTTCTTCGTGCTGAGACACCACGTGATGATCGGGTGTGATAGGCTCTACGTTCAAATACAACGGGTGCAAAACAGTTGCACACGCGAAATACTCAGGTTACACTTGACGAGCCAAGCATATACAGATATGGCCTCGGAACACGGAGACCGAAAGGTCGAGCGTGAATCATATAGTAGATATGATCAACATAATGATGTTCACCATTGAAAACTACTCCATCTCACGTGATGATCGGTTATGGTTTAGTTGATTTGGATCACGTGATCACTTAGAGGATTAGAGGGATATCTATCTAAGTGGGAGTTCTTAAGTAATATGATTAATTGAACTTAAATTTATCATGAACTTAGTCCTGGTAGTATTTTGCAAATTATGTTGTAGATCAATAGCTCACGTTGTTGCTTCCCTGTGTTTATTTTTGATATGTTCCTAGAGAAAATTGTGTTGAAAGATGTTAGTAGCAATGATGCGGATTGGATCCGTGATCTGAGGTTTATCCTCATTGCTGCACAGAAGAATTATGTCCTTGATGCACCGCTAGGTGACAGACCTATTGCAGGAGCAGATGCAGACGTTATGAACGTTTGGCTAGCTCAATATGATGACTACTTGATAGTTTAAGTGCACCATGATTAATGGCTTAGAATCGGGACTTCAAAGACGTTTTGAACGTCATGGAGCATATGAAATGTTCCAGGAGTTGAAGTTAATATTTCAAGCAAATACCCGAGTTGAGAGATATGAAGTCTCCAACAAGTTCTATAGCTAAAAGATGGAGGAGAATCGCTCAACTAGTGAGCATGTGCTCAGATTGTCTGGGTACTACAATCGCTTGAATCAAGTGGGAGTTAATCTTCCAGATAAGATAGTGATTGACAGAATTCTCTAGTCACCATCACTAAGTTAGTAGAACTTCGTGATGAACTATAATATGCAAGGGATAACGGAGACAACTCCCAAGCTCTTCGTGATGCTGAAATCAACGAAGGTAGAAATCAAAGAAAAACATCAAGTGTTGATGGTTGACAAGACCACTAGTTTCAAGAAAAAGGGCAAAGGAAAGAAGGGGAACTTCAAGAAGAACGACAAGCAAGTTGCTGCTCAAGTGAAGAAGCCCAAGTCTGATCCTAAGCCTGAGACTAAGTGCTTCTATTGCAAAGGGACTGGTCACTGGAAGCGGAACTACCCTAAGTGATTGGCGGATAAGAAGGATGGCAAAGTGAACATAAGTATATTTGATATACATGTTATTGATGTGTACTTTACTAGTGTTTATAGCAAACCCTCAGTATTTGATACTAGTTCAGTTGCTAAGATTAGTAACTCGAAACGGGAGTTGCAGAATAAACAGAGACTAGTTAAGGGTGAAGTGACGATATGTGTTGGAAGTAGTTCCAAGATTGATATGATCATCATCGCACACTTCCCTATAATTTCGGGATTAGTGTTGAACCTAAATAAGTGTTATTTGGTGTTTGCGTTGAGCATGAATATGATTTGATCATGTTTATTGTAATACGGTTATTCATTTAAGTAAGAGAATAAAATTGTTGTTCTGTTTACATGAATAAAACCTTATATGGTTACACACCCAATGAAAATAGTTCGTTGGATCTCGATCGTAGTGATACACATAATCATAATATTGAAACCAAAAGATGCAAAGTTAATAATGATAGTGCAACTTATTTGTAGCACTGCCGTTTAGGTCATATTGGTGTAAAGCACATGAAGAAACTCCATGATGATGGGCTTTTAGAATCACTTGATTATGAATCAGTTGATGCTTGCGAACCATGCCTCATGGGCAAGATGACTAAGACTCTGTTCTTCGGAACAATGGAGCGAGCAACAGATTTGTTGGAAATCATACATACTAATGTATGTGGTCCGATGAATATTGAGGCTCGCGACATGTATCATTATTTTCTGATCTTCACAGATGATTTGAGCAGATATGAGTATATCTACTTGATGAAACATAAGTCTGAAACATTTGAAAAGTTCAAAGAATTTCAGAGTGAAGTGAAAAATCATCGTAACAAGAAAATAAAGTTTCTATGATCTGATCATAGAGAAGAGTATTTGAGTTACGAGTTTGGCCTTCAGTTAAAAACAATGTGAAATAGTTTCATTACTCACGCCACAAGGAACACCATAGTGTAATGGTGTGTCCGAACGTCATAACCGTACTTTATTAGATATAGTGCGATCTATGATGTCTCTTACCGATCTACCACTATCATTTTGGGGTTATGCATTAGAGACAGCTGCATTCACGTTAAAAAGGGGCACCATCTAAGTCCGTTGAGACGACACAATCTGAACTGTGGTTTAGCAAGAAACCAAAGTAGTCGTTTCTTAAAGTTTGGGGTCGTGATGCTTATGTGAAAAAGTTTCATCCTGATAAGCTCAAAACCAAATCGGAGAAATATGTCTTCATAGGATACCCAAAAGGAGACTGTTGGGTACACCTTCTATCACAGATCCTAAGGCAAGACATTCATTGCTTATAATGGATACTTTCTAGAGAAGGAGTTTCTCTCGAAAGAAGTGAGTGGGAGGAAAGTAGAACTTGATAAAGTAATTGTACCTTCTCCTTTATTGGAAAGTAGTTCATCACAGAAATCTGTTCTTGTGACTCCTACACCAATTAGTGAGGAAGCTAATGATAATGATCATGAAACTTCGGATCAAGTTACTACCGAATCTCGTAGGTAAACCAGAGTGAGATCCGCACCAGAGTGGTACGGTAATCCTGTTCTGGAGGTCATGTTACTTGACCATGACGAACCTACGAACTATGAGGAAGCGATGATGAGCCCAGATTCCGCGAAATGGTTTGAGGCCATGAAATCTGAGATATGATCCATGTATGAGAACAAAATTTGGACTTTGGTTGACTTGCCCGATGATCGGCAAGCAATTGAGAATAAATGGATCTTCAAGAGGAAGACGGACGCTGATAGTAATGTTATTATCTACAAAGCTAGAATTGTCGCAAAAGGTTTTCGACAAGTTCAAGGTGTTGACTACGATGAGATTCTCTCACTCGTATCTATGCTTAAGTCTGTCCGAATCATGTTGGTAATTGCCGCATTTTATGAAATCTGGCAAATGGATAAACAAAACTGCATTCCTTAATAGATTTATTAAAGAAGAGTTGTATATGATGCAACCGGAAGGTTTTGTCGATCCAAAGGGAGCTAACAAAGTGTGCAAGCTCCAGCGATCCATTTATGGACTGGTGCAAGCATCTCGGAGTTGGAATATACGCTTTGATGAGTTGATCAAAGCATATAGTTTTATACAGACTTGCGGTGAAGCCTGTATTTACAAGAAAGTGAGTGGGAGCACTACAGCATTTCTGATAAGTATATGTGACTGACATATTGTTGATCGGAAATAATGTAGAATTATTCTGTAAAGCATAAAAGGAGTGTTTGAAAGGAATTTTTCAAAGAAAGACTTCGGTAAAGATGCTTACATATTGAGCTTCAAGATCTATAGAGATAGATCAAGACGCTTGATAAGTTTTTCTATAAGTACATACCTTGACAAGATTTTGAAGTAGTTCAAAACGGAACAGTCAAAGAAAAAAGTTTCTTGCCTGTGTTACAAGGTGTGAAGTTGAGTAAAGACTCAAAGCCCGACCACGGCAGAAGATAGAAAGAGAATGAAAGTCATTCCCTATGCCTCATTCATAGGTTCTATAAAGTATGCCATGTTGTGTACCAGATCTATTGTATACCCTGCACTGATTTGGCAAGGGAGTACAATAGTGACCTAGGAGTAGATCACTGGACAGCGGTCAGAATTATCCTTAGTGAAATAAGGATGTGTTTCTCGATTATGGACGTGACAAAAAGGTTCGTCGTAAAGGGTTACGTCGATGCAAGTTTTTGACATTGATCCAGATGAATCTAAAGTCACAATCTGGATACATATTGAAAGTGGGAGCAATTAGCTAGAGTAGCACCGTGCAGAGCATTATAGACAAAGAATTTTGCAAAATACTTATGGATCTGAATGTGACAGACCCGTTGACTAAAATTATCTCACAAGCAAAAACATGATCACACCTTAGTACTCTTTGGGTGTTAATCACATAGAGATGTGAACTAGATTACTGACTCTAGTAAACCCTTTGAGTGTTGGTCACATGACGATGTGAACTATGGGTGTTAATCAGATGGTGATGTGAACTATTGCTGCTAAATCACATGGCGATGTGAACTAGATTATTGACTCTAGTGCAAGTGGGAGACTGAAGGAAATATGCCCTAGAGGCAATAATAAAGTTATTATTTATTTCCTTATATCATGATAAATGTTTATTATTCATGCTAGAATTGTATTAACCGGAAACATAATACATGTGTGAATACATAGAACAACAGAGTGTCACTAGTATGCCTCTACTTTGACTAGCTTGTTAATCAAAGATGGTTATGTTTCCTAACCATGAACAAAGAGTTGTTATTTGATTAACGAGGTCACATCATTAGTTGAATGATCTGATTGACATGACCCATTCCATTAGCTTAGCACGCGATCATTTAGTATGTTTCTATTGCTTTTCTTCATGACTTATACATGTTCCTATAACTATGAGATTATGCAACTCCCGTTTGCCGGAGGAACACTTTGGGTACTACCAAACGTCACAACGTAACTGGGTGATTATAAAGGAGTACTACAGGTGGCTCCAAAGGTAGATGTTGGGTTGGCGTATTTCGAGATTAGGATTTGTCACTCCGATTGTCGGAGAGGTATCTCTGGGCCCTCTCGGTAATACACATCACTTAAGCCTTGCAAGCAGTGCAACTAATGAGTTAGTTGCGGGATGATGTATTACGGAACGAGTAAAGAGACTTGCCGGTAACGAGATTGAACTAGGTATCGGATACCGATGATCGAATCTCGGGCAAGTAACATACCGATGACAAAGGGAACAACGTATGTTGTTATGCGGTCTGACCGATAAAGATCTTCGTAGAATATGTAGGAGCCAATATGGGCATCCAGGTCCCGCTATTGGTTATTGACCGGAGATGTGTCTCGGTCATGTCTACAATGTTCTCGAACCGTAGGGTCCGCACGCTTAACGTTACGATGACAGTTATTATGAGTTTATGCATTTTGATGTACCGAAGGTTGTTCGGAGTCCCGGATGAGATCATGGACATGACGAGGAGTCTCGAAATGGTCGAGACGTAAAGATTGATATATTGGAAGCCTATGTTTGGACATCGGAAGTGTTCCGGGTGAAATCGGGATTTTATCGGATTACCGGGAGGGTTACCGGAACCCTCCGGGAGCCAAATGGGCCTACATGGGCCATTGTGGAAAGGTGAAAGGGGCTGCCAAAGAGGGCTGCGCGCCTCCCCCCTTCCCTAGTCCTATTAGGACTAGGAGAGGTGGCCGGCCACCTCTCTCTCTCTTTCCCTCTCCCTTTTTTCCAAGGAGTCCTAGTTGGAATAGGATTGGGGGGGGGGGAGTCCTACTCCCGGTAGGAGTAGGACTCCTCCTGCGCCTCCCTCCTTTGGTCGGCCAGCCTCCCCCCTTCCATCCTTTATATACGGGGGTAGGGGACACCCCAAGACACACAAGTTGATCCTTGAGATCGTTCCTTAGCCGTGTGCGGTGCCCCCTGCCACCAAATTCCACCTCGATCATACCGTTACAGTGCTTAGGCGAAGCCCTGCGTCGGTAGTACATCAAGATCGTCACCACGCTGTCGTGCTGACGGAACTCTTCCTCGACGCTTTGCTGGATCGGAGCCCGAGGATCGTCATCGAGCTGAACGTGTGCTAAGAACTCGGAGGTGCCGGAGTAACGGTGCTTGGATCGGTCGGATCGGGAAGAAGACGTACGACTACTTCCTCTACATTGTGTGATCGCTTCCGCAGTCGGTCTGCGTTGGTACGTAGACAACACTCTCCCCTCTCGTTGCTATGCATCACCATGATCTTGCGTGTGCATAGGAATTTTTTTGAAATTACTACGTTCCCCAACAGTGGCATCCGAGCCTTGGTTTTATGGTTTGATGTTATATGCACGAGTAGAACACAAGTGAGTTGTGGGCGATACAAGTCATACTGCCTACCAGCATGTCATAGTTTGGTTCGGCGGTATTGTTGGACGAGACGATCCGGACCAACCTTACGCGTACTCTTACGCGAGACCGGTTCCCTCGACATGCTTTGCACATAGATGGCTTGCGGAAGACTGTCTCTCCAACTTTAGTTGAACCAAGTGTGGCTACGCCCGGCGCTTGAGAAGGTTAAAACGGAGTCTATTTGACGAACTATCATTGTGGTTTTGATGCGTAGGTGAGATGAGTTCTTACTTAAGCCCGTAGCAGCCACGAAAAACTTGCAACAACAAAGTAGAGGACGTCTAACTTGTTTTTGCAGGGCATGTTGTGATGTGATATGGTCAAGGCATGATGCTGATTTTATTGTATGAGATGATCATGTTTTGTAACCGAGTTATCGGCAACTGGCAGGAGCCATATGGTTGTCGCTTTATTGTATGCAATGCAATCGCGATGTAATGCTTTACTTTATTACTAAGCGGTAGTGATAGTCGTGGAAGCATAAGATTGGCGAGACGACAATGATGCTACGATGGAGATCAAGGTGTCGCGCCGGTGACGATGGTGATCATGACGGTGCTTCGGAGATGGAGATCACAAGCGCAAGATGATGATGGCCATATCATATCACTTATATTGATTGCATGTGATGTTTATCTTTTTATGCATCTTATCTTGCTTTGATTGACGGTAGCATTATAAGATGATCTCTCACTAAATTATCAAGAAGTGTTCTCCCTGAGTATGCACCGTTGCAAAAGTTCTTCGTGCTGAGACACCACGTGATGATCGGGTGTGATAGGCTCTACGTTCAAATACAACGGGTGCAAAACAGTTGCACACGCGAAATACTCAGGTTACACTTGACGAGCCAAGCATATACAGATATGGCCTCGGAACGCGGAGACCGAAAGGTCGAGCGTGAATCATATAGTAGATATGATCAACATAATGATGTTCACCATTGAAAACTACTCCATCTCACGTGATGATCGGTTATGGTTTAGTTGATTTGGATCACGTGATCACTTAGAGGATTAGAGGAATATCTATCTAAGTGGGAGTTCTTAAGTAATATGATTAATTGAACTTAAATTTATCATGAACTTAGTCCTGGTAGTATTTTGCAAATTATGTTGTAGATCAATAGCTCACGTTGTTGCTTCCCTGTGTTTATTTTTGATATGTTCCTAGAGAAAATTGTGTTGAAAGATGTTAGTAGCAATGATGCGGATTGGATCCGTGATCTGAGGTTTATCCTCATTGCTGCACAGAAGAATTATGTCCTTGATGCACCGCTAGGTGACAGACCTATTGCAGGAGCAGATGCAGACGTTATGAACGTTTGGCTAGCTCAATATGATGACTACTTGATAGTTTAAGTGCACCATGATTAATGGCTTAGAATCGGGACTTCAAAGACGTTTTGAACGTCATGGAGCATATGAAATGTTCCAGGAGTTGAAGTTAATATTTCAAGCAAATACCCGAGTTGAGAGATATGAAGTCTCCAACAAGTTCTATAGCTAAAAGATGGAGGAGAATCGCTCAACTAGTGAGCATGTGCTCAGATTGTCTGGGTACTACAATCGCTTGAATCAAGTGGGAGTTAATCTTCCAGATAAGATAGTGATTGACAGAATTCTCTAGTCACCATCACTAAGTTAGTAGAACTTCGTGATGAACTATAATATGCAAGGGATAACGGAGACAACTCCCAAGCTCTTCGTGATGCTGAAATCAACGAAGGTAGAAATCAAAGAAAAACATCAAGTGTTGATGGTTGACAAGACCACTAGTTTCAAGAAAAAGGGCAAAGGAAAGAAGGGGAACTTCAAGAAGAACGACAAGCAAGTTGCTGCTCAAGTGAAGAAGCCCAAGTCTGATCCTAAGCCTGAGACTAAGTGCTTCTATTGCAAAGGGACTGGTCACTGGAAGCGGAACTACCCTAAGTGATTGGCGGATAAGAAGGATGGCAAAGTGAACATAAGTATATTTGATATACATGTTATTGATGTGTACTTTACTAGTGTTTATAGCAAACCCTCAGTATTTGATACTAGTTCAGTTGCTAAGATTAGTAACTCGAAACGGGAGTTGCAGAATAAACAGAGACTAGTTAAGGGTGAAGTGACGATATGTGTTGGAAGTAGTTCCAAGATTGATATGATCATCATCGCACACTTCCCTATAATTTCGGGATTAGTGTTGAACCTAAATAAGTGTTATTTGGTGTTTGCGTTGAGCATGAATATGATTTGATCATGTTTATTGTAATACGGTTATTCATTTAAGTAAGAGAATAAATTGTTGTTCTGTTTACATGAATAAAACCTTATATGGTTACACACCCAATGAAAATAGTTCGTTGGATCTCGATCGTAGTGATACACATAATCATAATATTGAAACCAAAAGATGCAAAGTTAATAATGATAGTGCAACTTATTTGTAGCACTGCCGTTTAGGTCATATTGGTGTAAAGCACATGAAGAAACTCCATGATGATGGGCTTTTAGAATCACTTGATTATGAATCAGTTGATGCTTGCGAACCATGCCTCATGGGCAAGATGACTAAGACTCTGTTCTTCGGAACAATGGAGCGAGCAACAGATTTGTTGGAAATCATACATACTGATGTATGTGGTCCGATGAATATTGAGGCTCGCGACATGTATCATTATTTTCTGATCTTCACAGATGATTTGAGCAGATATGAGTATATCTACTTGATGAAACATAAGTCTGAAACATTTGAAAAGTTCAAAGAATTTCAGAGTGAAGTGAAAAATCATCGTAACAAGAAAATAAAGTTTCTATGATCTGATCATAGAGAAGAGTATTTGAGTTACGAGTTTGGCCTTCAGTTAAAAACAATGTGAAATAGTTTCATTACTCACGCCACAAGGAACACCATAGTGTAATGGTGTGTCCGAACGTCATAACCGTACTTTATTAGATATAGTGCGATCTATGATGTCTCTTACCGATCTACCACTATCATTTTGGGGTTATGCATTAGAGACAGCTGCATTCACGTTAAAAAGGGGCACCATCTAAGTCCGTTGAGACGACACAATCTGAACTGTGGTTTAGCAAGAAACCAAAGTAGTCGTTTCTTAAAGTTTGGGGTCGTGATGCTTATGTGAAAAAGTTTCATCCTGATAAGCTCAAAACCAAATTGGAGAAATATGTCTTCATAGGATACCCAAAAGGAGACTGTTGGGTACACCTTCTATCACAGATCCTAAGGCAAGACATTCATTGCTTATAATGGATACTTTCTAGAGAAGGAGTTTCTCTCGAAAGAAGTGAGTGGGAGGAAAGTAGAACTTGATAAAGTAATTGTACCTTCTCCTTTATTGGAAAGTAGTTCATCACAGAAATCTGTTCTTGTGACTCCTACACCAATTAGTGAGGAAGCTAATGATAATGATCATGAAACTTCGGATCAAGTTACTACCGAATCTCGTAGGTAAACCAGAGTGAGATCCGCACCAGAGTGGTACGGTAATCCTGTTCTGGAGGTCATGTTACTTGACCATGACGAACCTACGAACTATGAGGAAGCGATGATGAGCCCAGATTCCGCGAAATGGTTTGAGGCCATGAAATCTGAGATATGATCCATGTATGAGAACAAAATTTGGACTTTGGTTGACTTGCCCGATGATCGGCAAGCAATTGAGAATAAATGGATCTTCAAGAGGAAGACGGACGCTGATAGTAATGTTATTATCTACAAAGCTAGAATTGTCGCAAAAGGTTTTCGACAAGTTCAAGGTGTTGACTACGATGAGATTCTCTCACTCGTATCTATGCTTAAGTCTGTCCGAATCATGTTGGTAATTGCCGCATTTTATGAAATCTGGCAAATGGATAAACAAAACTGCATTCCTTAATAGATTTATTAAAGAAGAGTTGTATATGATGCAACCGGAAGGTTTTGTCGATCCAAAGGGAGCTAACAAAGTGTGCAAGCTCCAGCGATCCATTTATGGACTGGTGCAAGCATCTCGGAGTTGGAATATACGCTTTGATGAGTTGATCAAAGCATATAGTTTTATACAGACTTGCGGTGAAGCCTGTATTTACAAGAAAGTGAGTGGGAGCACTACAGCATTTCTGATAAGTATATGTGACTGACATATTGTTGATCGGAAATAATGTAGAATTATTCTGTAAAGCATAAAAGGAGTGTTTGAAAGGAGATGTGAACTAGATTACTGACTCTAGTAAACCCTTTGAGTGTTGGTCACATGACGATGTGAACTATGGGTGTTAATCACATGGTGATGTGAACTATTGCTGCTAAATCACATGGCGATGTGAACTAGATTATTGACTCTAGTGCAAGTGGGAGACTGAAGGAAATATGCCCTAGAGGCAATAATAAAGTTATTATTTATTTCCTTATATCATGATAAATGTTTATTATTCATGCTAGAATTGTATTAACCGGAAACATAATACATGTGTGAATACATAGACCAACAGAGTGTCACTAGTATGCCTCTACTTTGACTAGCTCGTTAATCAAAGATGGTTATGTTTCCTAACCATGAACAAAGAGTTGTTATTTGATTAACGAGGTCACATCATTAGTTGAATGATCTGATTGACATGACCCATTCCATTAGCTTAGCACCCGATCATTTAGTATGTTGCTATTGCTTTTCTTCATGACTTATACATGTTCCTATAACTATGAGATTATGCAACTCCCGTTTGCCGGAGGAACACTTTGGGTACTACCAAACGTCACAACGTAACTGGGTGATTATAAAGGAGTACTACAGGTGGCTCCAAAGGTAGATGTTGGGTTGGCGTATTTCGAGATTAGGATTTGTCACTCCGATTGTCGGAGAGGTATCTCTGGGCCCTCTCGGTAATACACATCACTTAAGCCTTGCAAGCAGTGCAACTAATGAGTTAGTTGCGGGATGATGTATTACGGAACGAGTAAAGAGACTTGCCGGTAACGAGATTGAACTAGGTATCGGATACCGACGATCGAATCTCGGGCAAGTAACATACCGATGACAAAGGGAACAACCTATGTTGTTATGCGGTCTGACCGATAAAGATCTTCGTAGAATATGTAGGAGCCAATATGGGCATCCAGGTCCCGCTATTGGTTATTGACCGGAGATGTGTCTCGGTCATGTCTACAATGTTCTCGAACCGTAGGGTCCGCACGCTTAACGTTACGATGACAGTTATTATGAGTTTATGCATTTTGATGTACCGAAGGTTGTTCGGAGTCCCGGATGAGATCACGGACATGATGAGGAGTCTCGAAATGGTCGAGACGTAAAGATTGATATATTGGAAGCCTATGTTTGGACATCGGAAGTGTTCCGGGTGAAATCGGGATTTTATCGGATTACCGGGAGGGTTACCGGAACCCTCCGGGAGCCAAATGGGCCTACATGGGCCATTGTGGAAAGGTGAAAGGGGCTGCCAAAGAGGGCTGCGCGCCTCCCCCCTCCCCTAGTCCTATTAGGACTAGGAGAGGTGGCCGGCCACCTCTCTCTCTTTCCCTCTCCCTTTTTTCCAAGGAGTCCTAGTTGGAATAGGATTGGGGGGGGGGGAGTCCTACTCCCGGTAGGAGTAGGACTCCTCCTGCGCCTCCCTCCTTTGGCCGGCCAGCCTCCCCCTTCCATCCTTTACATACGGGGGCAGGGGACACCCCAAGACACACAAGTTGATCCTTGAGATCGTTCCTTAGCCGTGTGCGGTGCCCCCTGCCACCAAATTCCACCTCGATCATACCGTTACAGTGCTTAGGCGAAGCCCTGCGTCGGTAGTACATCAAGATCGTCACCATGCTGTCGTGCTGACGGAACTCCTGCCCGAAGCTTTGCTGGATCGAATCCCGGGGATCGCCATCGAGCTGTACGTGTGCTAAGAACTCGGAGGTGCCGGAGTAACGGTGCTTGGATCGGTCGGATCGGGAAGAAGACGTACGACTACTTCCTCTACATTATGTGATCGCTTCCGCAGTCGGTCTGCGTTGGTACGTAGACAACACTCTCCCCTCTCGTTGCTATGCATCACCATGATCTTGCATGTGCGTAGGATTTTTTTTGAAATTACTACGTTCCCCAACAATAAAGCCTATGGATGAAGCATAGGGAACATCTTTCATTTTCTCTCTATCTTCTGCAGTGGTCGGGCATTGAGTCTGACTCAACTTCACATCTTGTAACACAGGCAAGAACCCTTTCTTTGCTTGATCCATTTTGAACTTCTTCAAAATCTTGTCAAGGTATGTGCTTTGTGAAAGTCCAATCAAGCGTCTTGATCTATCTCTATAGATCTTTATGCCTAATATGTAAGCAGCTTCCCCGAGGTCTTTCATCGAAAAACTTTTATTCAAGTATCCCTTTATGCTATCCAGAAATTCTATATCATTTCCAATCAGCAATATGTCATCCACATATAATATCAGAAATGCTACAGAGCTCCCACTCACTTTCTTGTAAATACAGGCTTCTCCAAAAGTCTGTATAAAACCAAATGCTTTGATCACACTATCAAAGCGTTTATTCCAACTCTGAGAGGCTTGCACCAGTCCATAAATGGATCGCTGGAGCTTGCACACTTTGTTAGCTCCCTTTGGATCGACAAAACCTTTTGGTTGCATCATATACAACTCTTCTTCCAGAAATCCATTCAGGAATGCAGTTTTGACATCCATCTGCCAAATTTCATAATCATAAAATGCGTCAATTGCTAACATGATTCTGACAGACTTAAGCATCGCTACGGGTGAGAAGGTCTCATCGTAGTCAACCCCTTGAACTTGTCGAAAACCTTTTTGCGACAAGTCGAGCTTTATAGACAGTAATATTACCATCAACGTCAGTCTTTTTCTTGAAGATCCATTTATTCTCAATTGCTTGCCGATCATCGGGCAAGTCAACCAAAGTCCATACTTTGTTCTCATACATGGATCCCATCTCAGATTTCATGGCTTCAAGCCACTTTGCGGAATCTGGGCTCACCATCGCTTCTTCATAGTTCGTAGGTTCATCATGATCTAGTAGCATGACTTCCAGAATTGGATTACCGTACCACTCTGGTGCGGATCTCACTCTGGTTGATCTACGAGGTTCAGTAGTATCTTGTCCTGAAGTTTCATGATCATCATCATTAGCTTCCTCACTAATTGGTATAGGTGTCGCAGAAACAGTTTTCTGTGATGTACTATTTTCCAATAAGGGAGCAGGTACAGTTACCTCATCAAGTTCTACTTTCCTCCCACTCACTTCTTTCGAGAGAAACTCCTTCTCTAGAAATGATCCATTCTTAGCAACAAATGTCTTGCCTTCGGATCTGTGATAGAAGGTGTACCCAATAGTCTCCTTTGGGTATCCTATGAAGACACATTTCTCCGCTTTGGGTTCGAGCTTATCAGGTTGAAGCTTTTTCACATAAGCATCACAGCCCCAAACTTTAAGAAACGACAACTTTGGTTTCTTGCCAAACCATAGTTCATAAGGCGTCGTCTCAACGGATTTTGATGGTGCCCTATTTAACGTGAATGCGGCCGTCTCTAAAGCATAACCCCAAAACGATAGCGGTAAATCAGTAAGAGACATCATAGATCGCACCATATCTAGTAAAGTATGATTACGACGTTCGAACACACCATTACACTGTGGTGTTCTGGGTGGCGTGAGTTGCGAAACTATTCCACAATTTTTCAAATGTACACCAAACTCGTAACTCAAATATTCTCCTCCACAATCAGATCGTAGAAACTTTATTTTCTTGTTACGATGACTTTCAACTTCACTCTGAAATTCTTTGAACTTTTCAAATGTTTCAGACTTATGTTTCAATAAGTAGATATATCCATATCTGCTTAAATCATCTGTGAAAGTGAGAAAATAACGATATCCGCCACGAGCCTCAATATTCATCGGACCACATACATCGGTATGTATGATTTCCAACAAATCTGTTGCTCTCTCCATAGTACCGGAGAACGGTGTTTTAGTCATCTTGCCTATGAGGCACGGTTCGCAAGTACCAAGTGATTCATAATCAAGTGGTTCCAAAAGCCCATCAGTATGGAGTTTCTTCATGCGCTTTACACCGATATGACCTAAATGGCAGTGCCACAAATAAGTTGCACTATCATTATCAACTCTGCATCTTTTGGCTTCAACATTATGAATATGTGTATTACTACTATCGAGATTCATCAAAAATAGACCACTCTTCAAAGGTGCATGACCATAAAAGATATTACTCATATAAATAGAACAACCATTATTCTCTGATTTAAATGAATAACCGTCTCGCATCAAACAAGATCCAGATATAATGTTCATGCTTAACGCTGGCACCAAATAACAATTATTTAGGTCTAATATTAATCCCGAAGGTAGATGTAGAGGTAGCATGCCGACCGCGATCACATCAACTTTGGAATCGTTTCCCACGCGCATCGTCACCTCGTCCTTTGCCAGTGTTCGCTTAATCCATAGTCCTGTTTCGAGTTGCAAATATTAGCAACAAAACCAGTATCAAATACCCAGGTGCTACTGCGAGCTCTAGTAAGGTACACATCAATAACATGTATAACACATATACCTTTGTTCAGCTTGCCATCCTTCTTATCCGCCAAATACTTGGGGCAGTTCCGCTTCCAGTGACCAGTCTGCTTGCAGTAGAAGCACTCAGTTTCAGGCTTAGGTCCAGACTTGGGCTTCTTCTCCTGAGCAGCAACTTGCTTTCCATTCTTCTTGAAGTTCCCCTTCTTCTTCCCTTTGCCCTTTTTCTTGAAACTAGTGGTCTTGTTAACCATCAACACTTGATGCTCCTTTTTGATTTCTACCTCCGCAGCTTTCAGCATTGCGAAGAGCTCGGGAATAGTCTTGTTCATCCCTTGCATATTATAGTTCATCACGAAGCTCTTGTAGCTTGGTGGCAGTGATTGGAGAATTCTGTCAATGATGCAATCATCTGGAAGATTAACTCCCATCTGAATCAAGTGATTATTATACCCAGACATTTTGAGTATATGCTCACTGACAGAACTGTTCTCCTCCATCTTGCAGCTATAGAACTTATTGGAGACTTCATATCTCTCAATTCGGGCATTTGCTTGAAATATTAACTTCAACTCCTGGAACATCTCATATGCTCCATGACGTTCAAAACGTCGTTGAAGTCCCGATTCTAATCCGTAAAGCATGGCACACTGAACTATCGAGTAGTCATCAGCTTTGCTCTGCCAGACGTTCATAACATCTGGTGTTGCTCCAGCAGCAGGCCTGGCACCCAGCGGTGCTTCCAGGACGTAATTCTTCTGAGCAGCAATGAGGATAATCCTCAAGTTACGGACCCAGTCCGTGTAATTGCTACCATCATCTTTCAACTTTGCTTTCTCAAGGAACGCATTAAAATTCAACGGAACAACAACACGAGCCATCTATCTACAATCAACATAAACAAGCAAGATACTATCAGGTACTAAGTTCATGATAAGTTTAAGTTCAGTTAATCAAATTACTTAAGAACTCCCACTTAGATAGACATCCCTCTAATGCTCTAAGTGATCACGTGATCCAAATCAACTAAACCATAACCGATCATCACGTGAGATGGAGTAGTTTTCAATGGTGAACATCGTTATGTTGATCATATCTACTATATGATTCACGCTCGACCTTTCGGTCTCTGTGTTCCGAGGCCATATCTGCATATGCTAGGCTCGTCAAGTTTAACCTGAGTATTCTGCGTGTGCAAAACTGGCTTGCACCCGTTGTAGATGGACGTAGAGCTTATCACACCCGATCATCACGTGGTGTCTGGGCACGACGAACTTTGGCAATGGTGCATACTCAGGGAGAACACTTCTTGATAATTTAGTGAGAGATCATCTTATAATGCTACCGTCAATCAAAGCAATATAAGATGCATAAAAGGATAAACATCACATGCAATCAATATAAGTGATATGATATGGCCATCATCATCTTGTGCTTGTGATCTCCATCTCCGAAGCACCGTCATGATCACCATTGTCACCGGTGCGACACCTTGATCTCCATCGTAGCATCGTTGTCGTCTCGCCAATCTTATGCTTCCACGACTATCACTAACGCTTAGTAATAAAGTAAAGCATTACATCGCAATTGCATTGCATACAATAAAGCGACAACCATATGGCTCCTGCCAGTTGCCGATAACTTGGTTACAAAACATGATCATCTCATACAATAAAATCATGCCTTGACCATATCACATCACAACATGCCCTGCAAAAACAAGTTAGACGTCCTCTACTTTGTTGTTGCAAGTTTTACGTGGCTGCTACGGGCTTAAGCAAGAACTCATCTCACCTACGCATCAAAACCACAACGATTGTTTGTCAAATAGACTCCGTTTTAACCTTCTCAAGGATCGGGCGGAGCCATACTCGGTTCAACTAAAGTTGGAGAGACAGTCGCCCGCAAGCCATCTATGTGCAAAGCACGTCGAGGGAACCGGTCTCGAGTAATCGTACGCGTAAGGTTGGTCCGGGTCGTCTCGTCCAACAATACCGCTGAACCAAAGTATGACATGCTGGTAGGCAGTATGACTTGTATCGCCCACAACTCACTTGTGTTCTACTCGTGCAAATAACATCAAACCATAAAACCTAGGCTCGGATGCCACTATTGGGGAACGTAGTAATTTCAAAAAATTTCCTACGCACATGCAAGATCATGGTGATGCATAGCAACGAGGGGGAGAGTCTGATCTACGTACCCTTGTAGATCGCAACGGAAGCGTTGACACAACGTAGAGGAAGTAGTCGTACGTCTTCTTCCCGATCCGACCAATCCAAGCACCGTTACTCCGGCACCTCCAAGTTCTTAGCACACGTACAGCTCGATGACGATCCCCGGGCTCCGATCCAGCAAAGCTTCGGGGAGGAGTTCCGTCGGCACGACGGCGTGGTGACGATCTTGATGTTCTACCGACGCAGGGCTTCGCCTAAGCACTACAACGATATGATCGAGGTGGAATATGGTGGCAGGGGGCACCGCACACGGCTAAGGAACGATCTCAATGATCAACTTGTGTGTCTAGAGGTGCCCCCTGCCCCCGTATATAAAGGATCCAAGGGGGAGGGGCTGGCCGGCCAAGAGGAGGGCGCAGGAGGAGTCCTACTCCTACCGGGAGTAGGACTCCCCCCCCAATCCTAGTCCTAATAGGATTCCTCAAGAGAGAGAGAGAGAGAAGGGGGCCGGCCACCTCTCCTAGTCCTAATAGTACTAGGGGAGGGGGGAGGCGCACAGCCTACCTTGGGCTGCCCTTTTCACCTTTCCACTAAGGCACACTAAGGCCCATATGGTTCCCGGGGGGTTCCGGTAACCTCCCGGTACTCCGGTAAAATCCCGATTTCACCCGGAACACTTCCGATATCCAAACATAGGCTTCCAATATATGAATCTTTATGTCTCGACCATTTCGAGACTCCTCGTCATGTCCGTGATCACATCCGGGACTCCGAACAACCTTCGGTACATCAAAATGCATAAACTCATAATAACTGTCATCGTAACGTTAAGCGTGCGGACCCTACGGTTCGAGAACAATGTAGACATGACCGAGACACGTCTCCGGTCAATAACCAATAGCGGGACCTGGATGCCCATATTGGCTCCTACATATTCTACGAAGATCTTTATCGGTCAGACCGCATAACAACATACGTTGCTCCCTTTGTCATCGGTATGTTACTTGTCCGAGATTCGATCGTCGGTATCCAATACCTAGTTCAATCTCGTTACCGGCAACTCTCTTTACTCGTTCCGTAATACATCATCCCGCAACTAACTCATTAGTTGCAATGTTTGCAAGGCTTATGTGATGTGTATTACCGAGAGGGCCCAGAGATACCTCTCCGACAATCGGAGTGACAAATCCTAATCTCGAAATACGCCAACCCAACATCCACCTTTGGAGACACCTATAATGCTCCTTTATAATCACCCAGTTACGTTGTGACGTTTGGTAGCACCCAAAGTGTTCCTCCGGTAAACGGGAGTTGCATAATCTCATAGTCACAGGAACATGTATAAGTCATGAAGAAAGCAATAGCAACATACTAAACGATCGGGTGCTAAGCTAATGGAATGGTTCATGTCAATCAGATCATTCAACTAATGATGTGACCTTGTTAATCAAATAACAACTCTTTGTTCATGGTTAGGAAACATAACCATCTTTGATTAACGAGCTAGTTAAGTAGAGGCATACTAGTGACACTCTGTTTGTCTATGTATTCACACATGTATTATGTTTCCGGTTAATACAATTCTAGCATGAATAATAAACATTTATCATGATATAAGGAAATAAATAATAACTTTATTATTGCCTCTAGGGCATATTTCCTTTAGTTTTTATCATATTGCATGAATTTATCCCTCTACATCATGTCATCTTGCTTAAGGCGTTACTCTGTTTTCATGAACTTAATACTCTAGCTGCATGCTGGATAGCGGTCGATGAGTGGAGTAATAGTAGTAGATGCAGGCAGGAGTCGATCTACTTGTCTCGGATGTGATGCCTATATACATGAAAATACATAGATATTCTCATAACTATGCTCAATTCTGTCAATTGCTCAACAGTAATTCGTTCACCCATCGTAAAATACTTATGCTCTTGAGAGAAGCCACTAGTGAAACCTATGGCCCCCGGGTCTATCTTCATCATATTAATCTTCCAATACTTAGTTATTTCCTTTGCTTTTTTACTTTGCTTTTTATTTTACTTTGCATCTTTATCACGAAAATACCGAAAAAAATTATCTTATCATATCTATCAGATCTCACTCTCGTAAGTGACCGTGAAGGGATTGACAACCCCTTATCGCGTTGGTTGCGTGGAGTTATTTGTTTTGTGCAGGTACGAGGGACTCGCACGTAGCCTCCTACTGGATTGATACCTTGGTTCTCAAAAACTAAGGGAAATACTTATGCTACTTTGCTGCATCATCCTTTCCTCTTCAAGGAAATCCAACGCAGTGCTCAAGAGGTAGCAGAGAAGATTTCTGGCGCCGTTGCCGGGGAGTCTATGCAAATGTCAATATACCAAGTACCCATCACATACCCTTACCTCCCACATTACATTATTTGCCATTTGCCTCTCGTTTTTCTTTCCCCCACTTCACCCTTGCCGTTTTATTCTCCCTCTCTCTCTATCCTCCCTTTCTTTTCCGTTTGCTTGTCGTTATGGCTATTGCCTTATCTACTCCATTGTCCCCTGAGTTTGAAGTCTTTCACTTCAAACAAAGACAAGGAGAAAACTTAAAAGATGCCTCGTCGAGGATAATGGAGTCTTATCGTAATTGTACCTTTGAAGTGAACCTGAGAATTTTGCTTCGCAATTTCTATGTTGGATTAAATATGTCTCATAGACAACTCTTGGATTGCGTTGCCAAAGGCAATTTTATTGAAATTGATCCCAATATTGCGCTTGAAATTATAGAAGGTATAGTGGGAACACTACCTCAACAAAAGGGGCTTCATCCTACCCAGGAAGAGACACAAGTTTTTGAAAAAAAAATTGAAGTTACTAAGATTTTACAGAAGTCTCTTGAACCTCTTAAGAACGTTAGCGGGAATATTCACCGCATGAATATGTTGATTACTCTTTGCAATAAGCGGTTGGATTCTTTAGATCTAAAAATTTCAGAATATGAAGGGCAACGTAAAGACCTCCCGGATTCGAGCTTGATTCCACTAAAAAGTTGAAAACCAAAGATGGTAATACCTAGATCTATCCTTGCTATGCCTAGCTAGGGGCGTTAAACGATAGCGCTTGTTGGGAGGCAACCCAATTTTATTTTTATTCCTTGCTTTTTGCTCCTGTTTAGTAATAAATAATTTATCTAGCCTCTGTTTAGGTTGAGTTTTTTGTGCTTAATTAGTGTTTGTGCCAAGTAGAACCATTGGGAAGACTTGGGGAAAGTCTTGTTAATCTTGCTGTAAAAAAATAGAAACTTTAGCGCTCACGAGAACTGCTGCAATTTTTATTTGGAAAGTGCTATTTAGTTAATTATTTTTGCAGATGATTGAGATAAATTCCTCACGTACAGCAATTTATTTTAGAATTTTTGGGGTTCCAGATCGTGCGCTAGCTACAGATTACTACAAACTGTTCTGTTTTTGACAGATTTTGTTTTTCGTGTGTTGTTTGCTTATTTTGATGAATCTATGGCTAGTAAATTAGTTTATAAACCATAGAGAAGTTGGAATACAGTAGGTTTAACACCAATATAAGTAAATAATGAGTTCATTACAGTACCTTGAAGTGGTCTTTTGTTTTCTTTCGCTAACGGAGCTCACGAGATTTTCTACTTTAAGTTTTGTGTTGTGAAGTTTTCAAGTTTTGGGTAAAGTTTTGATGGATTATGGAACAAGGAGTGGCAAGAGCCTAAGCTTGGGGATGCCCATGGCACCCCCAAGATAATCTAAAGACACCTAAAAGCCAAAGCTTGGGGATGCCCTGGAAATCATCCCCTCTTTCGTCTACTTCTGTCGGTAACTTTACTTGGAGCTATATTTTTATTCACCACATGATATGTGTTTTGCTTGGAGCGTCTTGTATGATTTGAGTCTTTGCTTTTTAGTTTACCACAATCATCCTTGCTGTACACACCTTTTGAGAGAACCATACATGATTTGGAATTTGTTAGAATACTCTATATGCTTCACTTATATCTTTTGAGTTATATAGTTTTGCTCTAGTGCTTCACTTATATCTTTTAGAGCACAGTGGTGGATTTGTCTTATAGAAACTATTGATCTCTCATGATTCACTTAGATTATTTTGAGAGTCTTAAATAGCATGGTAATTTGCTTAAATAATCCTAATATGCTAGGTATTCAAGAATAGTTAAAAAAATTCTTATGAGTGTTTTGAATACTAAGAGAAGTTTGATGCTTGATGATTGTTTTGAGATATGGAGGTAATAATATCAAAGTCGTGCTAGTTGAGTAGTTGTGAATTTGAGAAATGCTTGTGTTGAAGTTTGCAAGTCCCGTAGCATGCACGTATGGTAAACGTTATGTAACAAATTTTAAACATGAGGTGTTATTTGATTGTCCTCCTTATGAGTGGCGGTCGGGGACGAGCGATGGTCTTTTCCGACCAATCTATCCCCCTAGGAGCATGCGCGTAGTGCTTGGTTGTTGATGACTTGTAGATTTTTGCAATAAGTATGTGTGTTCTTTATGACTAATGTTGAGTCCATGGATTATACGCACTCTCATCCTTCCATCATTGCTAGCCTCTTCGGTACCGTGCATTGCCCTTTCTCACATTGAGAGTTGGTGCAAACTTCGCCGGTGCATCCAAACCCCGTGATATGATATGCTCTTTCACACATAAACCTCCTTATATCTTCCTCAAAACAGCCACCATACCTACCTATTATGGCATTTCCATAGCCATTCCGAGATATATTGCCATGCAACTTTCCACCATTCCGTTTATCATGACACATTCATCATTGTCATATTGCTTAGCATGATCATGTAGTTGACATAGTATTTGTGGCAAAGCCACCATTCATAATTCTTTCATACATGTCACTCTTGGTTCATTGCATATCCCGATACACCGCCGAAGGCATTCATATAGAGTCATCTTTTGTTCTAGTATCGAGTTGTAATCATTGAGTTGTAGATAAATAGAAGTGTGATGATCATCATTTTCTAGAGCATTGTCCCAAGTGAGGAATATAAAAAAGAGAAAGGCCATAAAAAAGAAGGCCCAAAAAATGAGAGAAAAAGAGAGAAGGGACAATGCTACTATCCTTTGCCACACTTGTGCTTCGAAGTAGCACCATAATCTTCATGATAGAGAGTCTCTTGTTTTGTCACTTTCATATACTAGTGGGAATTGTTCATTATAGAACTTGGCTTGTATATTCCAACAATGGGCCTCCTCAAGTGCCCTAGGTCTTCGTGAGCAAGCAAGTTAGATGCACACCCACTTAGTTTCTTTTGTTGAGCTTTCATACATTTATAGCTCTAGTGCATCCATTGCATGGCAATCCCTACTCCTTGCATTAACATCAATCCATGGGCATCTCCATAGCCCATTGATTAGCCTCGTTGATATGAGACTATCTCCTTTTTTGTCTTCTCCACATAACCCCCATCATCATATTCTATTCCACCCATAGTGCTATGTCCATGGCTCGCGCTCATATATTGCGTGAAAGTTTATAGGTTTGAGATTACTAAAGTATGAAACAATTGCTTGGCTTGTCATCGGGGTTGTGCATGATGAGAGCATTCTTGTGTGATGAAAATGGAGCATGACTAAACTATATGATTTTGTAGGGATGAACTTTCTTTGGCCATGTTATTTTGAGAAGACATAATTTCTTAGTTAGTATGCTTGAAGTATTATTATTTTTATGTCAATATGAACTTTTATCTTGAATCTTCCGGATCTGAAGATTCATGCCACAATTAAGAAGAATTACATTAAAATTATGCCAAGTAGCACTCCACATCAAAAATTATCTTTTTATCATTTACCTACTCGAGGACGAGTAGGAATTAAGCTTGGGGATGCTTGATACGTCTCCAACGTATCTATAATTTCTGATTGCTCCTTGCTATATTATCTACTGTTTGGGACATTATTGGGCTTTATTATCCACTTCTATATTATTTTTCAGACTAACCTATAAACTGGAGGCCCAGCCCAGAATTGCTGTTTTTTTACCTATTTTAGGGTTTCAAAGAAAAGGAATATCAAACGGAGCCAAAACCCTAATTCCACCGCCGTAACTTTCTGTATCCACAAGATCCATCTTGGGGCTTGTTCCGGAGCTCCGCCGGAGGGGGCATCCATCATGGAGGGCTTCTACATCAACACCATAGCCTCTCCGATGAAGTGTGAGTAGTTTACCTCAGACCTTCGGGTCCATAGTTATTATCTAGATGGCTTCTTCTCTCTTTTTGGATCTCAATACAATGTTCTCCCCCTCTCTTGTGGAGATCTATTCGATGTAATCTTCTTTTTGCGGTGTGTTTGTTGAGACCGATGAATTGTGGGTTTATGATCAAGATTATCTATGAACAATATTTGAATCTTATCTGAATTCTTTTATGTATGATTGGTTACCTTTGCAAGTCTCTTCGAATTATCAATTTTGTTTGGCCTACTAGATTGATCTTTCTTGCAATGGGAGAAGTGCTTAGCTTTGGGTTCAATCTTGCGGTGTCCTTTCCGAGTGACAGTAGGGGTGGCAAGGCACGTATTGTATTGTTGCCATCGAGGATAACAAGATGGGGTTTATATCATATTGCATGAATTTATCCCTCTACATCATTTCATCTTGCTTAAGGCGTTACTCTGTTTTCATGAACTTAATACTCTAGATGCATGCTGGATAGCATTCGATGAGTGGAGTAATAGTAGTAGATGCAGGCAGGAGTCGGTCTACTTGTCTTGGACGTGATGCCTATATACATGATCATACCTAGATATTCTCATAACTATGCTCAGTTCTGTCAATTGCTCAACAGTAATTTGTTCACCCACCATAAATTACTTATGCTCTTGAGAGAAGCCACTAGTGAAACCTGTGGCCCCCGGGTCTATCTTCATCATATTAATCTTCCAATACTTAGTTATTTCCTTTGATTTTTTACTTTGCTTTTATTTTACTTTGCATCTTTATCACAAAAATACCAAAAACATTATCTTATCATATCTATCAGATCTCACTCTCGTAACTAACCGTGAAGGGATTGACAACCCCTTATCGCGTTCGTTGCGAGGAGTTATTTGTTTTGTGCAGGTAGGAGGGACTCGCGCGTAGCCTCCTACTGGATTGATACCTTGGTTCTCAAAAAGTGAGGGAAATACTTACGCTACTTTGCTGCATCATCCTTTCCTCTTCAAGGAAATCCAACGCAATGCTCAAGAGGTAGTTGTAGACCGAAACGATTCTGCATCTACTACTATTACTCCACACACCGATTCCTATCCAGCATGCATCTAGAGTATTAAGTTCATAAGAACAGAGTAACGCATTAGGCAAGATGACATGATGTAGAGGGATAAACTCAAGCAATATGATATAAACTCCATATTTTTATCCTCGATGGCAACAATACAATATGTGCCTTGCTGCCCCTGCTGTCACTGGGAAAGGACACTGCATGATTGAACCCAAAGCTAAGAACTTCTCCCACTGTAAGAAGGATCAATCTAGTAGGCCAAACCAAACAGGTAATTCGTAGAGACTTGCAAAGATAACAAATCATACATAAAAGATTTCAGAGAAGTATCAAATATTGTTCATAGATAATCTTGATCATAAACCCACAATTCATCGGATCTCGACAAACACACCACAAACAGAGTTACATCGAATAGATCTACAAGAAGATCGAGGAGAACTTTGTATTGAGATCCAAAGAGAGAGAAGAAGTCATCTAGCTAATAACTATGGACCCGAAGGTATGAAGTAAACTACTCACACATCATCGGAGAGGCTATGGTGTTGGTGTAGAAGCCCTCTGTGATCGATTCCCCCTCCGGTGGAGCTCCGGAAAAGGCCCCAAGATGGGATCTCTTGGGTACAGAAGGTTGCGGCAGTGGAAATAGGGTTTCGTGGTGCTCCTGGATGTTTTCGGGGTATGTGGACATATATAGGAGGAAGAAGTAGGTTGGTGGAGCCCTAGGGGCCCACGAGGGGCCCAAGGCGGTGGGGGGCGCCCAGGGGGGCAGGCGCGCCTCCCTGCCTCGTGGCCTCCTTGTTGATTTCTTGACGTCCACTCCAAGTCCTCTGGATCACGTTTGTTCCAAAAATAACTCTGCCCAAGGTTTCATTCCGTTTGGATCCCGTTTGATATTCCTTTTCTGCGAAACACTGAAATAGGCAAAAAAACAGCTATTTGCACTGGGCCTTGGGTTAGTAGGTTAGTCCCAAAAATAATATAAAAGTTCATAAATAAGCCCATTAACATCCAAAATAGATAATACAATAGCATGGAACAATCAAAAATTATAGATACGTTGGAGACGTATCACCAATTGCTGATAACTGTGTTACAAAACATGATCATCTCATACAACAACTTATATAATCACGTCTTGACCATATCACATCACAACATATCTTGCAAAAACAAGTTAGACGTCCTCTACTTTGTTGTTGCAAGTTTTACGTGGCTGCAACGGGCTTCTAGCAAGAACCGTTCTTACCTATGCATCAAAACCATAACGTAGTATAGTGATTGCTTTTTGATCTTTATAAAGAACCCTGTTCATTGAAACCGATTCAACTAAAGTTGGAGAAACATACACCCACTAGCCACCTCTGTGCGAAGCATGTCGGCAGAACCAGTCTGGCGTAAGCGTACGCGTAATGTCGGTCTAAGCCGCTTCATCCAACAATACCGCCGAATCAAGAATCAACTAGTGATGGCAAGCAATATGTATATAACCACACCCACAACTCCTTTGTGTTATACGTGCATATAACATCTACGCATAAACCTGGCTCGGATGCCACTATTGGGGAACACAGTATTTCAAAAAAATTCCTACAATCACGCAAGATCTATCTAGGAGATGCATAGCAACGAGAGGGGGAGAGTATGTCTACGTACCCTCGTAGACCGAAAGCGGAAGCGTTATGAAACGCAGTTGATGTAGTCAAAAGTCTTCGCGATCCAACCGATGAAGTACCGAACGCACGGCACCTCCATGATCTGCACATGTTCAGCTCGGTGACGTCCCTCGTACTCTTGATCCAGCCGAGGCCAAGGGAGAGTTTCGTCACCACGACGGCGTGGTGACGGTGATGTTGAAGTTACCGACGCAGGGTTTCGCCTAAGCACTACAATGATATAACCGAGGTGGAAATCTGTGGAGGGGGGCACCGCACACGGTTAAGATCAACTTTCATGTGTTCTAGGGTGCCCCCTCCCCACATATATAAAGGAGGGAGGGGGAGGCTGGCCGGCCCTCATAAGCGCGCCAAGGGGGGGGGAGGAATCCTCCTCCTAGTAGGAGCAGGACTCCCCCCTTTCGTAGTCCTACTAGGAGAAGAAGGAAGGAGGGGGGAAGAGAAGGAAGGAGGGGGCGTCGCCCTCCCCCTAGTCCAATTCAGACTAGGCCCATGGGGGGCGTGCGGCCAGTCCTTGGCAGCCCCTCTCTCTCTCCCCTAGGCCCAATAAGGCCCATTACTTCTCCGGTGGTTCTGATAACCCTTCCTGCACTCCGATATATATCCGGTGACCCCCGGAACTCATCCGGTGTCCGAATATAGTCATCCAATATATGAATCTTTATGTCTCGGCCATTTCGAGACTCCTCGTCATGTCCTTGATCACATTTGGGACTCCAAACAACCTTAGGTACATTAAAACACATAAACTCATAATACAAATCGTCATCAAATGTTAAGCGTGCGGACCCTACGGGTTTGAGAACTATGTAGACATGACCGAGACTCACTTCCGGTAAATAACCAATAGCAGAACCTGGATGCTCATATTGGTTCCTACATATTCTACGAAGATCTTTATCGGTCAAACCGCATAACAACATACGTTGTTCCCTTTGTCATCGGTATGTTACTTGCCCGAGATTCGATCGTTGGTATCATCATACCTAGTTCAATCTCATTACTGGCAAGTCTCTTTACTCGTTCCGTAATGCATCATCCTGCAACTAACTCATTAGTCACATTGCTTGCAAGGCTTATAGTGATGTGCATTACCGAGAGGGCCCAGAGATACCTCTCCGATACACGGAGTGACAAATCCTAATCTTGATCTATGCCAACTCAACAAACACCATCGGAGACACCTATAGAGCATCTTTATAGTCACCCAGTTACGTTGTGACACTTGATAGCACACTAAGTGTTCCTCCGGTATTCTGGAGTTGCGTAATCTCATAGTCATAGGAACATGTATAAGTCATGAAGAAAGCAATAGCAACAAACTAAGAGATCATAGTGCGAAGCTAACGAGTGGGTCTTGTCCATCACATAATTCTCTAATGATGTGATCCCGTTCATTAAATGACAACACATGTCTATGGCTAGGAAACTTAACCATCTTTCATTAACGAGCTAGTCAAGTAGAGGCATACTAGTGACACTCTGTTTGTCTATGTATTCACACATGTATCAAGTTTCCGGTTAATACAATTCTAGCATGAATAATAAACATTTATCATGATATAAGGAAATATAAATAACGACTTTATTAATGCCTCTAGGGCATATTTCCTTCACCCATATGTCCGCGGAGCAGTCCGAAACAGATTCCGGTATCCTAACAAGAAAGGGGGGAAAGGGCCAAGGCACGATGTTGGGGAACGTAGCATGCAATTTAAAAAAAATCCTATGCTCACGCAAGATCTATCTAGGAGATGCATAGAAACGATAGGGGGAGAGTGTGCCACGTTCCCTCATACACCGAAAGCGGAAGCGTTTGACAACACTGTTGATGTAGTCGAACTTCTTCCCGTTCCGACTGATCAAGCACTGAATGTACGGCACCTCTGAGTTCTACACACGTTTAGCTCGATGACATACCTTGAACTCTTGATCCAGCAAAGTGTCGAGGGAGAGTGTCATCGGCACGACGGCATGGTGATGGTTTTGGTGAAGTGATCCACGCAGGGCTTCGCCTAAGCACTACGACAATATGACTAGAGGCATAAACTGTGGAGGGGGGCGCCGCACACGGCTAGGAATCCATGTTGTGTGTTCTAGCGGTGCCCCCACATATATATAAGTGGGAGAGGGAGAGGAGCACCAAAGGGTGCCCCAAGTAGGAGTAATCCTACTTGGGCGCCTCCTCCAAGTCGGCCTCTGTCACGCCCTCGATGCGGCTATATCTCCGACGTGTCGAAGCACGACTTAGAGGCATAACCACATTGAAAGCAATGTCGCAAGTGAGGTAATCTTCACACAACCCATGTAATACATAAGGGAAAAAGATACATAGTTGGCTTACAATCGCCACTTCACACAATTACATGAATAAAACATTACATCATCCAAATACAATCAAGGTCCGACTACGGAACCAAAATAAAAGAAGAACCCCAAAAGCGACAAGGTCCCCGATCGACCCCAACTGGGCTCCACTACTGATCAACTAGAACGAAACAACACAAAGGACAAGATCTTCATCGAGCTCCTCCTGAGCTTGGTTGCGTCATCTGTGCGGACTCATCGGCACCTGCAAGCTGGTTTCGGAAATATCTGTGAGTCACGGGGACTCAGCAATCTTACACCCTCGCGATCAAGACTATTTAAGCTTATGGGTAAGGTAAAGGTAAGAGGTGGAGCTGCAGCAAGCGACTAGCATATTTGGTGGCTAACATACGCAAAAGAGAGCGAGAAGAGAAGGCAAAGCACGGTCGATAAAAGTATGATCAAGAAGTGATCCTAA
Organism: Triticum monococcum; assembly: GCA_034509565.1. Lineage (NCBI taxonomy): Eukaryota > Viridiplantae > Streptophyta > Magnoliopsida > Poales > Poaceae > Triticum > Triticum monococcum. The sequence goes on from CM067842.1 coordinate 683,851,325, forward strand.
AACAACCTACGTCAAGCATAACTCCAACACCGTGTTCACTTCCCGGACTCCGCCGAAAAGAGACCATGACGGTTACACACGCGGTTGATGTATTTTAAATAAGGTCAACTTCAGGTTTTCTACAATCGGACATTAACAAATTCCCATCTGCCCATAACCGCAGGCACGGCTTTCGAAAGTTCAAATCCCTGCAGGGGTGTCCCAACTTAGCCCATCACAAGCTCTCACGGTCAACGAAGGAATAGACCTCCTCCCGAGACATTCCGATCAGACTCGGTATCCTGGTTCTTCAAGACATTACGACAGGTTAAAACAAATCCAGCAACACCGCCCGAATGTGCCGACAAATCCCGATAGGAGTTGCACATATCTCTTTCTCAGGGCACACTCAGATTGTCCAAACTTCCGGTAGGCCAGCCCAGAGTTGCCCCTGGTGGCCACCGCCGGCTGACAAGGTGGACCAACACTCAGAGGAGCACTGGCCCGGGGGGTAAAATAATGATGACCCTCAGGAGCGCGACTCCTAAGGGAAAAGAAAAGGCTAGGTGGCAAATGGTAAAACCAATGTTGGGCATTGCTGGAGGAGTTTTACTCAAGGCAAATTGTCAAGGGGTTCCCATAATAGCCCAACCGGGTAAGGAACGCAAAATCCGAGAACATAACACCGATATGACGGAAACTAGGGCGGCAAGAGTGGAACAAAACACCAAGCATAATGCCGAGCCTTCCACCCTTTACCAAGTATATAGATGCATTAATTAAATAAGATATATTGTGATATCCCAACAAGTAAACATGTTCCAACAAGGAACAACATCTCCATGTTCCAACAAGGAACAAACTTCAATCTTCACCTGCAACTAACAACGCTATGAGAGGGGCTGAGCAAAGCGGTAACATAGCCAATCAACAGTTTGCTAGGACAAGGTGGGTTAGAGGCTTGGTTCACCAATATAGGAGGCATGATAAGCAAGTGGTAGGTATCGCAGCATAGGCATAGCAAAAGAGCGAGCAACTAGCAAGCAAAGATAGAAGTGATTTCGAGGGTATGATCATCTTGCCTGAAATCCCGCAAGGAAGAAGAATGAGTCCATGAAGAAGACAAACGGACGAAGTCGAACGGATCCGCACAAACGCGACGTTATCGGAACCAACCCGAAGAAGCAACACCGGAAAGAAGCACACAACATAGTAAACAACCACCACATAAACATTGCATGATGCACAACCAAGTATGATGCATGTCCGGTTTAAATAGGCATGGCATGGCAAGGGGCACAAACAACACTACAAGTTAAGTGGAGCTCAATATGCATCGGGATGCATATTGACAAAACACCACATTCAATTATTTAGTTCACTCCCGGTTAGGTACTCAACAATATTAAATGTTGTTAAACATGGCAAGAAGTGAGTCATAACAAAACTACATCATCTAAACAATTTAAATGGGGCCGGATATAACAAATAACGAATCCGTTAAATCCCCATAGGCCTTAGTAATTTATTGCAACAACAATTTAAACATTTTAATTGTTGTTATCAAGATGCGGATGACATGTGCAAGTTTATGCAAATTTTATTAAAAGTTGACAAGAGCATTATGAAGCATTTGTCACCGTGGTGGAAAGAAAAGGGGTGCCACGGCAACGAATCCGGAAATGATGCCACGGCAACATATCGGTTCCGGTAACTCGATTGAGATCCCGGTGCAAACGAAAGTGCGGCGGGAGCGTGACATGCGATAGAAGGTGGGGTGCTCTCGGATATCGAGTTCCCACATGTCGGTGGCAAGGCAAAAAGAGGGGCGACGTTATCGAACAAGGGTGCAACTCATACACCATGCATTCATTCACGGGCATCGTCTCGGTGGGTATACCTTCGAAGCGTGCAAGCGGGATAGTTCTCGTGACGGTGGTAGTGGAAGTAGTCGTTCTCGCACGCTCTAGGGTCGACGGTAGAAGTTCTCGTGATCTCGGCGACGGTAGTGGTACATGTTTATCGTTGCACGAGTTTCTGTAGATGTTCATGCCATCGGTGTCGTGGTACTTGGGGTTTTCGGACTTTCTGGTCCCGTTCTTGCGACGGTTGTCGTTCATGTTCGTTCGGAGAGGTACTTGATGACTCCAACGTCTTCGGAGCGATGGTAGTTGTACACGGTCCACGAGACGTTGATCGGTCGGGGTACGACTTGCGGGCCTTGCCGACATGAGTGGTACTTGGCATTTTTGTGTAGACGAACTTGGCGCATCCGAAGGGTCACACTCGCCGTCGTGGGAACTTGGTGAATCCGAGGTCTTCGAGGTCGATGGTAGTTGTACATCTCATAGTGGAACTAGACGGATCCGAGGACTCCGAGCGTCGTGGTACTTGTCGAAATCCTCATTGAATGTAATTGAACATTTTGAAACGGAACTTGGTGCGTCATCGCGTAGTCGTACGTTGAGGCAGGGCAGCTCGGCCACGCGCGCTGGACGGGTAGAGGCAGACCTGAGCATGGTCAACGGCCACACGCGCTCGTCCCTGGGTGCGAGGCAAAGGAGGTAGTAGGAGTTGGCCGGCTCCGGTGGAGGGAGCTGAGGAGCTCAAGGAGGACCGAGTGGAGGTTGGAGCTGCTGCTGTTTGAGGATGACGAGGATGCCACAACGCGGAGGGGCTCGGTGCTGCTGGCCGGGAGCAGAGGAGAGGCAGAGTCGCCTGGCTGCGGAGGTCGGGGCGGAGCTGCTGCACCGGCTAACGACGACGAAGGCAGAGGTGGGGAACGGGCTCTGGTTCTCTGGGAAGACGAAGATGGTGCGAGGCAACGACCTGCGAGGTCGCCGGTGCGGGCGCCATGGCGGGGAGGCGACGAGGATTCGGGCAAGGGCATCAACAGCAGAGGCGTGGTGCTGGTCGTAGGGGAAGGAGAGGCTGACGTGGGGTCTCCTGCGTGTGGGGTCGAGCGAGAGGAGGAAGGAGATCGGGAAGAGGAGGTTGGCGGCGCTGGGAGATCGAAGAAAGAGGAGGGGGATCGAGCAAATCCTCCTGGCTCGATGCGTGCGGCGGCGCAGGAGGGAGTCGAGGGAGAAAAGGGGATCGAGGCTAGGGAACGGTTAGGTTTAGGAGGAATTGGGCCAGGGAGGCCCAGTCGGTCAGCTCGTCAGCTGGGCTGTAGGGGCCCAAGAGGGCTACGGGGATGGACGGCCTAGCTGGATCTCTCCCTCCATTTTCTATTACTCATAAGAAGAAGAAGAAAAACATAGGAGGTAAAAGAAATGAACCGAGGAGTAGCAAATGAGTTTGACAAGGAGATAAATCTTTCCAGACTCACAAAAATTAGCTCGGTCCAAGAAAAATAGGAGTGGACACCTTTGCAAGAATTAAATTCAAAGTCATTTGGATTTAATTCAAATGATTTGATCAAGGACTAGGAATTAGAAGTGTCCAATTTTTTTTAAGATTCTTGGTGGAGCTCCGGGATATGATGAAAGAATAAATGGCAAACGTTGGAGACCAAGAATTACGATAACAAAGGCATTGGGATATTTTGCAAGTGTGTTTATGGGTGAATCCAAATTAATGGGATATTTATAATAGCTCCCTAGATATTAGGAGGATAATGTTATAAATATAAGTCACTCTTCCCTCGATTTAAATGGATCGAAGACCCACACAAATTATTTAGCTGATATGCAAAGGATTTATGAGATGAAGGCATGATGACATGATGCAATGCACATGATGCAACGAACCAAACAAATCACACGACGAAACCCTGGAAGGCATCTGAAGATCCGGTCTTGGGGCGTCACAACACTCCACCACTACGAGAGGATCTCGCCCCGAGATCTAGAATGGCACCGGAGGGAAAATGGAAGGGAAAGAGAAGAGGTAATGCTAAGTTGCTTCTTTGACGAACGAGTGAAACCAAAGAACCTTGAAAGGTTAAACCATTTCGAGAAAAGAATACAACGGAGATAACGAAGTTGAAAAACACTCCATTAGAAAAGAGGAACAAGGAAGAACAAATTCGAACAGCACTCCGGTTGAGAAGGGATGCAAGATTTGATAAGGCGAAAAGAGCTTGAGGAAAAAGGACACAACACTCCGGTTAAATGGATAAACCAAGAAAAGAACACGATCCTGACAAAACGAAAGGATGGGTTGAAGAGAGCAACATCACAAAGCCTCCGGACGAAAGAATAGAAGATAGATAATTGAAATAGGAGAATTGAGAAGAAAATGCCAATTTCTACCACAAAAGAGTTTGAAAAGGCATCTTTAGGAGAAGGGTCGAACGGAGTTGTTGGAAAAACCAACAACGAAAAGATAAGCTTGATATGGACTTATAGAAGATACCCCCAAAATTATGAGGTGACAACTTGCCACTCACGGAATAGATTTGATTGGGTTTGTATGACAAGGAGACAAGAAACTATTCGCCGGAAGGACAAATGGGGAACTTGGATCATTTATAAGCACCAAAATTAGCAACAATCCTTAGGGAAGGCTATAGGTGAAATATAACCCAAGATAACTCCAAAGAAGAGATTGATGGATTTAAAATATCTCATTCTTGATAACTTGTGACTCACGAAGCACGAAGGGGAATTATCAAGAATGACACAATACCACCTCCAAAGATACGGTAGAAAGAAATTGCACTCCGGATAGCAAGATGAAGAATGCTTGAGCTCCTTAGAAAAGAATCTCGATGAAAACTTCGAGAAGGAATTAAATCCTTTATGAACCATCATGTAGAACCTCCATAAAGAACTCCAGTAAACAAAAGGATGATCAAACGGAAGGACAAAGAAGTTGAAAACACAAGGTGAATCCTTGTAAAGATTTTTGATGGACCTCCGTGATAATTAGATCTTGGAACTCCGGGAAAGAAAAGATGAGCACTTGAAACCCAGAATATGTATGATGAATCACTCCGTAATAAGGAATAAATCACTTGGATGAAACAAGAATGAGAATTACATTATGTTTATCCTTCACCAATTAAATTGATGACAATCAACAGATTTGACATATTACTTATTCTCGTAGAAAAGATTAAGAGAGATATAACATAAACTTGGGAAGGTATTGAACGAACCACCGGAAGGGTTGAAAACAACGAGTAAATAGATATGGTGACCAAGGAAAAGAACTCTTGAACGGACCACCGTAAGAATTAAAGATGAACGAAGTAAAAAGGATGAATCACCGGGTAAGAATTGTGAAATGAACGAAGATACTTGAATGAATTTAGATACATGAGAACAAAGAGATCACGAGCCGATTAAGGATCACTTGAACGAAGCACCGGGAAGATTGGAGAATGATAACTGGAAGCTGAGAATGAAAAAAATCCCGAAATGATGGCCTTCGGAGAATCAAACTGAAAAGACTCCTGAATGCTTCGGATGGATGAAAAGAATACTCACAATCAAAACAATTATGAGAGGATGGTCTCAAACTAGAACCATGAATCTTTGAGAGAACGGATAAGATATAGAGGTAAAACTCTTCTTCGGTCTTCAAGTGTTGAGAATGACGACGAGAAACACCACCAAGAATTATTTAGACACTCCGGAAGATTCAAAACGAAGAGGTTGAGCCAACGATGAAAAGAATTCGACAGATCTTGGAGAAAAGCATTTGACTGATGATAAATCATTCTTAGGTCAAACTTCAAAAAGAAATTTGAGGATAGCTCCGGGAAATAAGAAGAGTCAGGTAAGATCCTGGGAAAAGACCTGTGGGTTAGGGCCCACTCAAAAGAAAACACCGTTGAACGATTTACAAGAGGGAAAGCACCGGTTGAATTAAATGGCTTGAATGAGATAACAATCTCGAAAGAGCTTGAAAGGATCTTGAATGACAAGACGAGCCTTTTGAGAAAACTTGAGCACTCCAGAACAAATGAATAGGGAGAAATGAATGGCTATGAGGTGCGCCGGCACGAGAAAAACATTGAAATACGGAAAAGAATATGATCAACACCGAAAGCTTGAATTGGATCCACCGGAAAAGAAAACGATTGAAGAGTGACGAACTTGAAGCTCCGTTAGAATATTCATGAGAATCACCGGATAAGAATATTGATAGAAAAGAATGGAGAGACTTCACATCAATAAGAAGGATACTCGATTAAGAGATCTGAATCCTTGGAGAAAAACAAAGGGAGGGAGGGTGGGAAAAACAAAGGCAACTTGGAGACAGATGAAACAAACACCATTGAGAAGAAGTGATAATTGATCTTGCAAATGTTGAAGTGAACGGATCCACTTGAGGAGAGACACATCGGTTGAAAAGAATTAACATGACAATCTCGATTATCATGAAGGATTGGTATTCACATAAAAGTATGAGAACACCGCTTAGGAAAGGTATGGGATCAACATTTGACTTCGAAGCAACTCGAATACCACAACTCAAAACAAAAACAAAGGGTTGGCTTGCAGAATAAGCCGGAACAAACATATGATAGAGATTTCGTCCGAAGTTTTTGTGGTGGGGCCTACACGGGCTCAATCGTACAGCACCATCATGTACAAGGCAGTGCACATGACATACGAAGCATCCCCGAGTCGGCATAGCCAAGGACTCTTTAAGACGCAACGAGACCACTGTAAAACCGACCGTGAATAGGCGGACCACTAGACGTCGAACCCCAATTTCATATCATACACCTGTCGGAAAGATATCCTAAGAGCTACTTGAATTCCCACTTATAAACTCCCGAAATATTCCCAATTATGCAATCAGGTGTTGGGGATACAGGGGAAGCATAATATCTCACCCAAAACTAGCAAATCCCACATCTAGCTGTATCCATCCTTCAACACATAACCAAGAAACCTTCGGAAATCATCTACCTCAACCTTCGAAAAGCATCCGTTATACAAGTTATGGCGATACTCCCGAACTCCCGCCCCAGTACTGGGTGGCGTCGAGGTTATCTCACCAACGAACTACATAAAAGAGATTTTCGATGTCGGCGTACTAAACTCAGGTATTCCAGAACTACAACGATAAAATTATGACGACAACACCTCGGAGCTCAACTCCCCGGGACACTTCCACAAAACCCCTGACAGGAGGCACCAAGACAATGTTCTCGTCACAAAACCATCGAAACGATTCCAAGATACCCGTGTGATCCTAAATTTTTTAGTGAAATTTGAGAAGAGAAGAGTCAAAACTCTACGTCAGGATGCCTTACCAGAGCGATGAGGAGACTGGGAAGTAAAAATAATTCCTAAGCTCTCCGATATATAATTCCTAAATGACTCAAAACATTTTTCTAGACTCAACAACGACTGCTAAAAACGATCAAGCAGTGGGGGCTCCTAAGGTCGGGGAAGGCTCTGATTACCAACTTGTCACGCCCTCGATGCGGCTATATCTCCCACGTGTCGAAGCACGACTTAGAGGCATAACCGCATTGAAAGCAATGTCGCAAGTGAGGTAATCTTCACACAACCCATGTAATACATAAGGAAAAGATACATAGTTGGCTTACAATCGCAACTTCACACAATTACATGAATAAAACATTACATCATCCAAATACAATCAAGCTCTGACTATGGAACCAAAATAAAAGAAGAACCCCAAAAGCGACAAGGTCCCCGATCGACCCCAACTGGGCTCCACTACTGATCAACTAGAACGAAACAACACAAAGGACAAGATCTTCATCGAGCTCCTCCTGAGCTTGGTTGCGTCATCTGCACGAACTCATCGGCACCTGCAAGCTGGTTTTGGAAATATCTGTGAGTCACGGGGACTAAGCAATCTTACACCCTCACGATCAAGACTATTTAAGCTTATGGGTAAGGTAAAGGTAAGAGGTGGAGCTACAGCAAGCGACTAGCATATATGGTGGCTAACATACGCAAAAGAGAGCGAGAAGAGAAGGCAAAGCACGATCGATAAAAGTATGATCAAGAAGTGATCCTAAAACAACCTACGTCAAGCATAACTCCAACACCGTGTTCACTTCCCGGACTCCGCCGGAAAGAGACCATGACGGTTACACACGCGGTTGATGTATTTTAAATAAGGTCAACTTAAGGTTTTCTACAACCGGACATTAACAAATTCCCATCTGCCCATAACCGCGGGCACGACTTTCAAAAGTTCAAATCCCTACAGGGGTGTCCCAACTTAGCCCATCACAAGCTCTCACAGTCAATGAAGGAATAGACCTCCTCCCGAGACATTCCAATCAGACTCGGTATCCCGGTTCTTCAAGACATTTCGACAGGTTAAAATAAATCCAGCAACACCGCCCGTATGTGCCGACAAATCCCGATAGGGGCTGCACATATCTATTTCTCAGGGCACACTCAGATTGTCCAAACTTCCGGTAGGCCAGCCCGGAGTTGCCCCTGGTGGCCACCGGCGGCTGACAAGGTGGACCAACACTCAGAGGAGCACTGGCCCGGGGAAGTGAGCCACTTTGTCAAGCGATCCACTACTACCCAAATAGAATCATATCCCGATCATGTCCTGGGTAATCCGGTGATAAAATCCATGCCAAGCTTATCCCACTTCCATTCGGGTATCGGCATAGGCTGCAATAATCCTGCTAGCTTCTAATGTTCTGTCTTCACTCTCTGACATACATCACATACGACTACATACTCGGCAATGTCCTTATTCATACCAGTCCACTAGAAATGCTCCTTCAAATCCAAATACATCTTGGTGTTTCTGGGGTGTATAGAGTATGGCGAGTCAAGAGCCTCCTAAAGTATCAACTTCCTGATCTCTGCATTATTGGGTACATAAACACGGTCCTCAAACCACAAGGTGTCGTGCTCATCCTCACGAAAACCTTTGGCCTTTCCCTTGCTCATTTTCTCCTTTATCTCAGCAATTTCTTTGTCATCCTTCTGAGCTTCCCGAATCTTTCCCAATAATGTCGACTGAACCTCTAATGCTGCAACAAAACCCCTAGGAACTATCTCCAAACGAAGTTCCCGGAGATCCTTGGCTAACTCCTCTAGTAACCCTCCCGTTAAGAGAGTATTGGCGTAACCCTTCCGGCTCAAACCGTCTGCTACGACATTGGCCTTGCCTGGATGATAGTGCAACTTCATATCATAATCCTTTATAAGCTCCAACCATCTCCTCTGCCTGAGATTCAAATCCTTCTGTGTGAAAATGTACTTCAAACTCTTATGATCCGTGTACACATCACAATGATTTCCAATAAGAAAATGTCTCCAGGTCCTGAGCGCATGCACTACTGCTGCAAACTCCAAATCATGCGTGGCATAATTCCACTCATGCGGTCAAAGCTGACAGGAGGCATACGAAAAAACTCTTCCGTCTTGCATAAGCACACTTCCCAGTCCTAAGCGAGACGAGTCGCAATACACTTGTAAATCCTTGCGTATATCTGGCAGAATCAGCACTAGGGCTGTAGTCAAACGTTTCTTCAACTCGTAAAAACTTGCCTCACATTCATCTATCCATTTGAACTTGGTGTCCTTCTTCAACAACTCTGCCATGGGCTTTGCAATCTTTGAAAAAATCTCAATGAATCTCCGATAATATCCTGCGAGTTCCAGAAAACCACGGATCTCTCCAACTGAAGTGGGTGCCAACCACTCAGTGACTAACTGAACCTTAGTAGGATGTACTGCTATACCTTCTCCTGATATAACATGTCCAAGGAATCCTACTTCCTTCAACCAAAATTCACATTTGCTGAACTTGGCATATAACTGATGTTCCCTGAGATTCTCGAGAACTAATCGCAAATGCTCCTTGTGTTCCTCTTCATTCTTCGAGTATACCAGAATATCATCAATGAACACCATGACAAGCTTAACCAAGAACTCCATGAACACCTTATTCATCATACTCATGAAATAGGCAGGGGCGTTAGTCAATCCAAATGACATAACCGTGTACTCGTATAGCCCGTACCTGGTGGTGAAAGTTGTCTTAGGTCTATCATGTTCTCAGATCTAAAGCTAGTGGTACCCTGATCGTAGATCGATCTTGGAAAATACTTTAGCTCCTTGCAGCTGGTCAAACAAATCATTGATCATCGGCAGTGGGTACTTATTCTTGATCGTCACTTCATTTAGTGCACGATAGTCGACCACCATTCTCAGAGATTTATCCTTCTTCTCAACCAAGATGTAACGCCCTGAGACCGATGTGCCAGGTGTCGTGCAGTTATTTGCCGTCGTTGCCATGTCATTTGCTTGCGTGTTGCATCTTATCATGTCATCATGTGCATTGCATCATCATGTTTTCAAAACTTGCATTCGTCCGGGTTCTTCGAGTTCTCTCCGTTGTCCGTTCTGAGCCCTACCACACTCGCACGCGCCCGCGGCATGTCCAAAATATTATTTTATATGTGGCCGGAAAATATTCTCGCATTGAGTTGAAATTTGGTGTGCGGTCTTATTATAGTGTAGACAGACCGCCTGTCAAGTTTCATCGCAATCGGAGTTCGTTTGACGCCTCAACGGATAAATATAGCGGCAATATAGTCGGTCTAACGTCGGACGTTTTCGGTCTCCGAAAACAGTCGCCGGGCCACCCTCTCTTCTCTTCTCTCATCTCGAGACCGTCTACACAGCTCACTACCTACCGCCAGGCCCTACCTAATCTCTCTCGTCAGCCCGCAACCCTCCTCGCGCGCGTCCGAAAGTTGTCCCGGACCCGACTGCAGCTGTCGCTACCATTGTGTCCGGATCATCCCCTAACATCTACAAAACGTCACCGTTTTCTCATTTGGACTCCCTAGCTATTTTATCCGCGATTGTCCGTTTGCGATCATAGGGTCGAGATTACCCCTAACCTAATCCAACAACGTATAAATAGTGGACAACCCTAAAACCTAGGGATCTGTCCCATCCATCCCGTGTCCGCCGCCGCCGCTCCAAAAATCTTCCTCGGGATCCCCTTCTCCTCATTTTCCTCCACCCACCAACAGGAGCCCGAGCTCCTTCTCCCCGACCCCGAGCACCCAATCCACCCGTCGCCGAGCCTCCTTGCAGCAGCAGCCTCCCCGTGCGCGTCTCCTGCATCTTCGTCCTCCAGCAGGCTGCTCCGCGTCTCCTCTCCTCCTCCTGTGCCTCGATCCAGGGTGGATCGAGAGCAGCGCCGCCCGGCCCCGACCACCGTGCCGCCAGCTCGCCGTCAGCAACTCCAAGATCCTCCAGGCCGGCCCCTTCATGCCCTGTCTTTCTCCTTTCCTTCCTTCCCATTGTTTCGTCTCTCTCTCTGACCTCCCCGCTCTCCCTCTCTTGTCCTGGACAGGAACAACGACGCCAGGGCGCCCGGAGCTCGAGCTCATCCGGCCCCACCGCCCAGATCCATCTCCTGCACCATGCATCTTGGCGTCCCCATGCTCCTTATCGCCGGAACCCCTACCAAGTCCCACACCGCGCCTTGGGCGCCTCTCCTGCTTCGGCCTCCAAGTTCCAGCGTGAAGTCCCGCTCCCGTTGGCCGAGCTCGACCCTGCCTCCGGCTAGGTTGGGATCCCCAAGGCCGGATCCGCCCGTCCAGCCGCTCGCTGCGCCCACTCGCAGTGCCAGTCGCCACCCTCCGCTGCTGCTTTGCCACCGTCCAGCTGTGCCGCCGTTCCTCTGTTTCCTCTACTTCGTGTACGAGCGAGGAGAATGACCGCAGCACTCCTGTTTCGTTGACCGAGACCGCCCGAGCCGGCCCGCTGCTGTTTTCCCCTGCAGGCCTCCCTCTCCGTCTAAACCGGCCCAAGGCCACTTGGTGAGCAGTCCCAGATCCAGCACCCACTAGTCCGGCCCAGTTCCAGTGGTTTCAGCCCAATGCATGTTTTTTTCCTGCCTGCAATTTTATCAATTATGCAGAGACTCCAGTTTTACAGAAAAGCCCTTCAACTTCATGCATATAATAACTTAATAACCGTGCATCGGATTAAAATGTTTTATATATGAAAATTGCTCAGAATTTTGTGTAGATTAATAATTTGCAACTTTCATCTATGTTTAAAATGATTAAAATGCTGTTTGGTTAAATTTGCCCCTATGCCATGCTAAAATGATTTAATTCATAACTAAATAACCGTGGCTCCGATTTAAATAAACTTTATATGTAAATGGGGTAGAATTTGGCCTAGTTTATCATGGTGACATTGTTTTGCATGTTAAACAACTCTAAAATTATGTTTAGGGCAGAACAGTACAAACCTTAAATTATGCATATGAGGATTTTCCGGAATTGTTGTTCGTTGTTTCCGGCCTCATTTAAACTTGTCTAGTTAGGTAGTTTAATTATGCTCCACCCTCTTGCCATGTTAATCAACATTTAATATTGTTGGGTACATAACCGAGAGAGAACTAAATAATTGATGTGGTGTTCCGTCAACATGCAACGAGTTGCATATTGAGCTCCACTTAATTTGTAGGATTCCTTGTGCACTTTGCCATGCCATGCATACTTAAACCAGACATGCATCATACTCGATTGTGCATCATGCCATGTTGATGTGTTGGTTGTTTACTATGTTGTGTGCTTCTTTTCCGGTGATTGCTTCTTCGGGTTGGTTCCGGTAACGTCGAGCTTGTGAGGATCCATTCAACTTTGTTCGTTTGTCTTCTTCATGGACTCGTTCTTCTTCCTTGTGGGATTTCAGGCAAGATGATCATACCCTCGAAATCACTACTATCTTTGCTTGCTAGTTGCTCGCTCTTTTGCTATGCCTATGCTGCGATACCTACCACTTGCTTATCATGCCTCCCATATTGTTGAACCAAGCCTCTAACCCACCTTGTCCTAGCAAACCGTTGATTGGCTACGTTACCGCTTTGCTCAGCCCCTCTTATAGCGTTGTTAGTTGCAGGTGAAGACTGAAGTTTGTTCCTTGTTGGAACATGGAGATGTTGTTCCTTGTTGGAACATGTTTACTTGTTGGGATATCACAATATATCTTATTTAATTAATGCATCTATATACTTGGTAAAGGGTGGAAGGCTCGGCCTTATGCCTGGTGTTTTGTTCCACTCTTGCCGCCCTAGTTTCCGTCATATCGGTGTTATGTTCCTGGATTTTGCGTCCCTTACGCGGTTGGGCTATAATGGGAACCCCTTGACAGTTCGCCTTAAGTAAAGCTTCTCCAGCAATGCCCAACATTGGTTTTACCATTCGCCACCTAGCCTTTTCATTCCCTTGAGTCGGCCGGCTCAAGGGTCATCTTTATTTTAACCCCCCCGGGCCAGTGCTCCTCTGAGTGTTGGTCCGACCGAGTAGACTGCGGGGCCACCTCGGGGCAACTTGAGGGTTGGTTTTACTCGTAGGATGTCTCATCTGATTGTGCCCTGAGAAAGAGATATGTGCAGCTCCTACCGGGATTTGTCGGCACATTCGGGCGGTGTTGCTTGTTTAGTTTTACCCTGTCGAAATGTCTTGTTGTACTGGGATACCGAGTCTGATCGGAATGTCTCGGGTGGAGGTCTATTCCTTCGTTGACCGTGAGAGCTTGTGATGGGCTAAGTTGGGACACCCCTGCAGGGACTTGAACTTTCGAAAGCCGTGCCCGTGGTTATGGGCAGATGGGAATTTGTTAACGTCCGGTTGTAGAAAACCTGAAGTTGACCTTAATTAAAATGAATCAACCGCGTGTGTAACCGTGATGGTCTCTTTCCGGCGGAGCCCGGGAAGTGAACACGGTGTTGGAGTTATGCTTGACGTAGGTCGTTTAGGATCACTTCTTGATCATACTTTCTCGAACATGCTTTGCCTTCTCTTCTCGTTCTCATTTGCGTATGTTAGCCACCATATATGCTAGTCGCTTGCTGTAGCTCCACCTCATACCTTTACCTTACCCATAAGCTTAAATAGTCTTGATCACGAGGGTGCGAGATTGCTGAGTCCCTGTGGCTCACAGATACTTCCAAAAACCAGCTTGCAGGTGCCGATGAGTCCATGCAGACGACGCTACCAAGCTCAGGAGGAGCACGTTGAAGATCTTGTCCTTTATGTTGTTTCGTTCTAGTTGATCAGTAGTGGAGCCCAGTTGGGATCGATCGGGGACCTTTGTCGCATTTGGGGTTCTTCTTTTATTTTGGTTCCGTAGTCGGACCTTGATTGTATTTGGATGATGTAATGCTTTATTCATGTAATTGTGTGAAGTGGCGATTATAAGCCAACTATGTATCTCTTATTCCTTATTATATTACATGGGTTGTGTGAAGATTACCTCACTTGCGACATATGCCTTCAATGCGATTATGCCTCTAAGTCGTGCCTCGACACGTGGGAGATATAGTCGCATCGAGGGTGTTACAAGTTGGTAATCAGAGCCTTCCCCAACCTTAGGAGCCCCCACTGATTGATCGTTTTTAGCGGCCGAGTTGTGTCTAGAAAAATGTTTTGAGTCATTTAGGAATTAGATATCGGAGAGTTTAGGAACTCTTTTTACTTCCCAGTCTCCTCATCGCTCTGGTAAGGCATCCTGACGTAGAGTTTTGACTCTTCTCTTCTCAAATTTCACTAGAAATTTTTAGGATCACGCGGGTATCTTGGAATCGTTCCGATGGTTTTATGATGAGAACATTGTCTTGGTGCCTCCTGTCAGGGGTTTAGTGGAAGTGTCCCGGGGAGTTGAGCTCTGAGGTGCTTTCATCATAATTTTATCGTTGCAGTTCTAGAATACCTGAGTTTAGTACGCTGACATCGAAAATCTCTTTTATGCAGTTCGTTGGTGAGATAACCTCGACGCCACCCAGTACTGGGGCGGGAGTTCGGGAGTATCGCCATAACTTGTATAACAGATGCTTTTCGAAGGTTGAGGTAGATGGTTTCCGAAGGTTTCTTGGTTATGTGTTGAAGGATGGATACAGCTGGATGTAGGATTTGCTAGTTTGGGTGAGATATTATGCTTCCCCTGTATCCCCAACACCTGATTGCATAACCGGAAAATTTCAGGAGTTTCATAGGTGGGAATTCAAGTAGCTCTTAGGTTATCTTTCCGTCAGATGTATGATATGAAATTGGGGTTCGACATCTAGTGGTCCGCCTATTCACGGTCGATTTTACAGTGGTCTCGTTGTGTCTTAAAGAGTCCTTGGCTATGCTGACTCGGGGACGCTTCGTATGTCATGTGCACTGCCTTGTACATGATGGTGCTGTACGATCGAGCCCGTGTAGGCCCCACCACGAAAACTTCGGGCGAAATCTCTATCATATGTTTGTTCTGGCTTATTCTACAAGCCAATCCTTTGTTTTTGTTTTGAGTTGTGGTATTCGAGTTGCTTCGAAGTCAAATGTTGATTCCATACCTTTTCTAAATGGTGTTCTCATATTCCGATGTGAATACCAATCCTCTTGATAATCGAGACTGTCATGTCAATCCTTTTTCACCGGTGTGTTTCTCTTCTAGTGATTCCGATCATTCCAACTTCCGCAAGATCAATTATCACTTCTTCTCAAAGGTGTTCGTTTCATCCATTCCAAATTGTCTTTGTTTTCTTTCCCACCCTCCCTCCCTTTGTTTTTCTTCAAGGACTCAGTTATCTTAATCAAGTATCCATCTTATTGGTGTGAAGTCTCTCCATTCTTTTCCTTCTTGTTCTTATTCGGTGATTCTCATGAAGATTCTAACGGAGCTTCAAGTTCGTCACTCTTTACTCATTTTCCTTCTCTGGTGGATTCAATTCAAGCTTTCGGTCTTGGTCATATCTTGTTCCTCGTTGCAAATACCTTCTCATGCCGGTGCACCTCATAATCTTTCACCGCTAACTATTCTAGTGTTCCGGAGTGCTCAAGATATCTTGAAGATTCCTGTTTCCACTCTATTTTCGTTCAAGATCTTTCGAGGATGTCACCTCATTCAAGTCATTTAATTCAACCGGTGGAACCTCTCTTTTAAATCGTTCAATGATGTTTTCTTTCGAGTGGGCCCCTAACCCACAGGTCTTTTCCCAGGATCTTACCTGACTCTTCTTATTTTTCCGGAGCTTTTCAAATTCTTTTCTAAAGTTTGACGTAAGAATGAATTGTCATCAGTCAAATGTCTTTCTCCAAGATCGGTTAAATTCTTTTCATCGTTGGCTCAACCTCTTCGTTTTGATTCTTCCGGAGTGTCTAAATAATTCATGGTGGTGTTTCTCGTCGTCATTCTCGGATTTTGAAGACCGAAGAAGAGTTTTACCTCCATATCTTATCCGTTCTCTCAGAGATTCGTGGTTCTAGTTCAAGGTCATCCTCTCATAATTGTTTTAATCGTGAGAATTCTTTTTATCCATCCGGTGCAAATTCAGGAGTCTTTTCAGTTTGATTCTCCGAAGGCCATTATTTCGGGATTTTTTCATTCTCAGCTTTCAGTTATCATTCTCCAAATTTTGCCGGTGCATCAAGTGACCTCTTATCAGCTCGTGATCTCTTCGCTCTCATGTATCCATATTCTCTCAAGCGTCTTTGTTCATTTGCTTAATTCTTCAGGTGTTTCTTTATTTTTCCTTCGGTCATTTTAATTCTTACGGTGGTTCGTGCAAGAGTTCTCATCATTCGTTATCATATCAATTCATTCATTGTTCCAATCCTACCGGTGGTTCGTTGAAGACCTTCTCAAGTTTGCGCTATATCTCTCTTAATCTTTCTACGAGGATAAGTAGTATGCCAAATCCGTTGCTTGGCAGCAATTAAATTGTTGAAGGATACGCATAACATAATTCTTATTCTTGTTCCATCCAAGTGATTAATTCCTTTTTCCGGAGTGGTTCATCATATCATATTTTCAGTTCGAGATGCCTTGTCTTTTTTCCCGGAGTTCCAACCTCTTTCAATTATATTATCACGGAGATCTCTATCTAAATCATTGCGAGGCTTCAATCTTATTCTTTTCATCATTCAATTATTTTGGATCATTCTTTTATTACCGGAGTTCTTCATGGAGGCTCTACATGATGGTTCATAAGGGATTTAATTCCTTCTCGAAGTGTTCATCAATATTCTGTTCAGGGGAACTCAAGCTTTCATCATCTTCCTTTCCGGAGTGCATTTCTGTCTATCGTATCTTTGGAGGTGGTTTTACATCATTCTTGATAATTTGAGTTCATGTTTCACATGTTATTAAGAATGAGGTATTTTTAAATCCATCAATCCCTTCGTTGGAATTATCTTGGGCTATATTTCACCTAAAACCGCCCCTAAGGATTGTTGCTATTTATGGTGCTCATAAATGACCCAAGTTCTTCTTTTATCCTCCCAGTAATATAGCCTTCTCGTCTCCTTGTTCTTGTCAATCCAATTCTTTTACCGTGAGTGGCAGGTTTTTCACCTCATAATTTGAGACATATTCCATAAGACCATATCAACCTATTCTTTTCGTTGGTGGTTTTTCCAACAACTCCGTTCAACCCTTCTCCTAGAGATGCCTTTTCAGGCTCTTTTGTAGCAGAAGTTGGCATTGTCTTCTACATTCGCTTGTCTCAATTATCTTTACTCTACTCTTTTGTTCCGGAGGCATGGTGATGTTGGTCTCTTCAACCCATCTTCTTGTTTTATCAGGATCGTGTTCTTGTCGTGCCTATCCTTCTAATTGGAGTGTTGTGTCCTCTTTCAAGTATCCTCTCATCTTGTCAAGTTCAATTCCTTCCATTTACAGACGGAGTGCTGTCCAAATTATATCACTCTTATTCCTTCCCTATCTTGCTTAACCGGAGTATTGTGCCCCTTTGTTCAAGTTCTTTTCGCCTTATCAAGTCTTGCATCCCTTTTCTCAACCAGAGTGTCGTGTTTTCATTTGAGCTCTGTCATCTTATCAAATTTTGACTCCCTTCTCAACCGGAGTGCTGTCTGAGATCTTTCTTACCCCTTGTTCCATTCATTCAATAGTTCCGGTGGTAGTGTGTTGTGATTTCATCAAGTATCTTCTCATCTTATCAAGACCTTATTCAATTCTTTTTCTTTCCAACCGGAGTGCTGCCCGAATTTGGTCTTCCTTGATCCCCTTCCTTAACCGGAGTGTTTTCAATATATATCTTCCCTTCAACCTCAAGGTTTTTCGCAATGTTCTTTCTTCCTCTTTTCTAAATGGCTGTTCTCTACCTTGTTCACCTTCGTTGAATTCTGTCTCGAGTGTATTCAACCTCTCAAGGTTGTGGTTTCACTCGTTTGTCAAAGAAGCAACTTAGTTTTACCTCTCCTCTTTTCTCTTCCGTTGTTTCCCTCCGGTGCCATTCTAGATCTCGGGACGAGATCCTCTCGTAGTGGTGGAGTGTTGTAACGCCCCGAGACCGATGTGCCAGGTGTCGTGCAGTTATTCGCCGTCGTTGCCATGTCATTTGCTTGCGTGTTGCATCTTATCATGTCATCATGTGCATTGCATCATCATGTTTTCAAAACTTGCATTCGTCCGGGTTCTTCGAGTTCTCTCCGTTGTCCGTTCTGAGCCCTACCACACTCGCACGCGCCCACGGCATGTCCGAAATATTATTTTATATGTGGCCGGAAAATGTTCTCGGATTGAGTTGAAATTTGGTGTGCGGTCTTATTATAGTGTAGACAGACCGCCTGTCAAGTTTCATCGCAATCGGAGTTCGTTTGACGCCTCAACGGATAAATATAGCGGCAATATAGTCGGTCTAACGTCGGACGTTTTCGGTCTCCGAAAACAGTCGCCAGGCCGCCCTCTCTTCTCTTCTCTCAGCTCGACACCGTCTACACAGCTCACTACCTACCGCCAGGCCCTACCTAATCTCTCTCGTCAGCCCGCAGCCCTCCTCGCGCGCGTCCGAAAGTTGTCCCGGACCCGACTCCGGCTGTCGCTACCATTGTGTCCGGATCATCCCCTAACATCTACAAAACGTCACCGTTTTCTCATTTGGACTCCCTAGCTATTTTATCCGCGATCGTCCGTTTGCGATCGTAGGGTCGAGATTACCCCTAACCTAATCCAACAACGTATAAATAGTGGACAACCCTAAAACCTAGGGATCTGTCCCATCCATCCCGTGTCCGCCGCCGCCGCTCCAAAAATCTTCCTCGGGATCCCCTTCTCCTCATTTTCCTCCACCCACCAACAGGAGCCCGAGCTCCTTCTCCCAGACCCCGAGCACCCAATCCACCCGTCGCCGAGCCTCCTTGCAGCAGCAGCCTCCCCGTGCGCGTCTCCTGCATCTTCGTCCTCCAGCAGGCTGCTCCGCGTCTCCTCTCCTCCTCCTGTGCCTCGATCCAGGGTGGATCGAGAGCAGCGCCGCCCGGCCCCGACCACCGTGCCGCCAGCTAGTCGTCAGCAACTCCAAGATCCTCCAGGCCGGCCCCTTCACGCCCTGTCTTTCTCCTTTCCTTCCTTCCCATTGTTTCGTCTCTCTCTCTCTGACCTCCCCGCTCTCCCTCTCTTGTCCTGGACAGGAACAACGACGCGAGGGCGCCCGGAGCTCGAGCTCATCCGGCCCCACCGCCCAGATCCATCTCCTGCACCATGCATCTTGGCGTCCCCATGCTCCTTGTCGCCAGAACCCCCACCAAGTCCCACACCGCGCCATGGGCGCCTCTCCTGCTTCAGCCTCCAAGTTCCAGCGCGAAGTCCCGCTCCCATTGGCCGAGCTCGACCTTGCCTCCGGCTAGGTTGGGATCCCCAAGGCCGGGTCCGCCTGTCCAGCCGCCCGCTGCGCCCACTCGCAGCGCCAGTCGTCGCCCTCCGCTGCTGCTTTGCCGCCGTCCAGCCGTGCCGCCGTTCCTCTATTTCCTCTGCTTCGTGTACGAGCGAGGAGAACGACCGCAGCGCTCCTGTTTCGTTGACCGAGACCGCCCGAGCCGGCCCGCTGCTGTTTTCCCCTGTAGGCCTCCCTCTCCGTCTAAACCGGCCCAAGGCCACTTGGTGAGCAGTCCCAGATCCAGCACCCACTAGTCCGGCCCAGTTCCAGTGGTTTCAGCCCAATGCATGTTTTTTTCCTGCCTGCAATTTTATCAATTATGCAGAGACTCCAGTTTTACAGAAAAGCCCTTCAACTTCATGCATATAATAACTTAATAACCGTGCATCGGATTAAAATGTTTTATATATGAAAATTGCTCAGAATTTTGTGTAGATTAATAATTTGCAACTTTCATCTATGTTTAAAATGATTAAAATGCTGTTTGGTTAAATTTGCCCCTATGCCATGCTAAAATGATTTAATTCATAACTAAATAACCGTAGCTCCGATTTAAATAAACTTTATGTGTAAATGGGGTAGAATTTTGCCTAGTTTATCATGGTGACATTGTTTTGCATGTTAAACAACTCTAAAATTATGTTTAGGGCAGAACAGTACAAACCTTAAATTATGCATATGAGGATTTTCCGGAATTGTTGTTCGTTGTTTCCGGCCTCATTTAAACTTGTCTAGTTAGGTAGTTTAATTATGCTCCACCCTCTTGCCATGTTAATCAACATTTAATATTGTTGGGTACATAACCGAGAGAGAACTACATAATTGATGTGGTGTTCCGTCAATATGCAACGAGTTGCATATTAAGCTCCACTTAATTTGTAGGATTGCTTGTGCACTTTGCCATGCCATGCATACTTAAACCGGACATGCATCTAACTCGATTGTGCATCATGCCATGTTGATGTGTTGGTTGTTTACTATGTTGTGTGCTTCTTTTCCGGTGATTGCTTCTTCGGGTTGGTTCCGGTAACGTCGAGCTTGTGAGGATCCGTTCAACTTCGTTCGTTTTTCTTCTTCATGGACTCATTCTTCTTCCTTGCGGGATTTCAGGCAAGATGATCATACCCTCGAAATCACTACTATCTTTTCTTGCTAGTTGCTCGCTCTTTTGCTATGCCTATGCTGCGATACCTACCACTTGCTTATCATGCCTCCCATATTGTTGAACCAAGCCTCTAACCCACCTTGTCCTAGCAAACCGTTGATTGGCCACATTACCGCTTTGCTCAGCCCCTCTTATAGCGTTGTTAGTTGCAGGTGAAGACTGAAGTTTGTTCCTTGTTGGAACATGGAGATGTTGTTCCTTGTTGGAACATGTTTACTTGTTGGGATATCACAATATATCTTATTTAATTAATCCATCTATATACTTGGTAAAGGGTGGAAGGCTCGGCCTTATGCCTGGTGTTTTGTTCCACTCTTGCCGCCCTAATTTCCGTCATATTGGTGTTATGTTCCCGGATTTTGCGTCCCTTACGCGGTTGGGCTATAATGGGAACCCCTTGACAGTTCGCCTTAAGTAAAGCTTCTCCAGCAATGCCCAACATTGGTTTTACCATGCGCCACCTAGCCTTTTCATTCCCTTGAGTCGGCCGGCTCAAGGGTCATCTTTATTTTAACCCCCCCCCCCCCCGGGCCAGTGCTCCTCTGAGTGTTGGTCCGACCGAGTAGACTGTGGGGCCACCTCGGGGCAACTTGAGGGTTGGTTTTACTCGTAGGATGTCTCATCTGAGTGTGCCCTGAGAAAGAGATATGTGCAGCTCCTATCAGGATTTGTCGGCACATTCGGGCGGTGTTGCTGGTTTAGTTTTACCCTGTCGAAATGTCTTGTTGTACTGGGATACCGAGTCTGATCGGAATGTCTCGGGTGGAGGTCTATTCCTTCGTTGACCGTGAGAGCTTGTGATGGGCTAAGTTGGGACACCCCTGCAGGGATTTGAACTTTCGAAAGCCGTGCCCGTGGTTATGGGCAGATGGGAATTTGTTAACGTCCGGTTGTAGAAAACCTGAAGTTGACTTAATTAAAATGAATCAACCGCATGTGTAACCGTGATGGTCTCTTTCCGGCGGAGCCCGGGAAGTGAACACGGTGTTGGAGTTATGCTTGACGTAGGTCGTTTAGGATCACTTCTTGATCATACTTTCTCGAATGTGCTTTGCCTTCTCTTCTCGCTCTCATTTGCGTATGTTAGCCACCATATATGCTAGTCGCTTGCTGCAGCTCCACCTCATACCTTTACCTTACCCATAAGCTTAAATAGTCTTGATCGCGAGGGTGCGAGATTGCTGAGTCCCTGTGGCTCATAGATACTTCCAAAAACCAGCTTGCAGGTGTCGATGAGTCCATGCAGACGACGCTACCAAGCTCAGGAGGAGCTTGTTGAAGATCTTGTCCTTTATGTTGTTTCGTTCTAGTTGATCGGTAGTGGAGCCCAGTTGGGGTCGATCGGGGACCTTTGTCGCATTTGGGGTTCTTCTTTTATTTTGGTTCCGTAGTCGGACCTTGATTGTATTTGGATGATGTAACGCTTTATTCATGTAATTGTGTGAAGTGGCGATTGTAAGCCAACTATGTATCTCTTATTCCTTATTATATTACATGGGTTGTGTGAAGATTACCTCACTTGCGACATATGCCTTCAATGCGATTATGCCTCTAAGTCGTTCCTCGACACGTGGGAGATATAGTCGCATCGAGGGTGTTACACAAGAGCACTGGGGCTCCTCATGGTGACGAGATTCGTCGAATGTAACCTTTCTCCAATAACTCCTTAATCTGTTTCTTAATCTCCTCGAGATCATTTGCGGGCATGCGGTATGGTCTCTTCGATATTGGTCCGGTGCCTGGCAATAGCTCTATCAAAAACTCAATGTCTCGATCCAGTGGCATGCCTGGTAGTTCCTCTGGAAATACATCCGGGTAATCCTTCACTACAGGCACCTCCTCTTGAACAACGCCCGTGAGGGAGTTTACGTGAGTCCTCTTTGGTGTATGCCTGGATACATACTTAATCCTTTTCCCTCCAGGGTAATGAGCAGAATTGACCTACTAGCACAATCAATGTTTCCTCCATACTTCGATAGACAATCCATACCCAGTATCACATCCAATCCTTGTGACTCCAGAATTATTAGGTCTGAGGGGAAAATATGGCTGCCAATGTTTAAGGGTATCCAGTCGCACCATTGGCTGGCCATATACTCGGCACCTAGTGAGCTTACTAACAAGGGTGTCCTAAGGGCTAAGGTGGGTAACTTAAACTTGTCCACAAATCCCCTTGAAATGTATGAATGCGATGCACCAGTATCAAAAAGAACGAGAGCGGTAAATGACTTAACCAAAAACTTACCGATAACCGCATCTGGCTGCTCTTCAACCTCCTCCACATTAATGTGATTTACTTGTCCCTTGTTGAAAGGGTTGGGCTTCTTCCCAGAGCTTCCATTGCCATTTCCATTCTTTGCTTTAGGACATTTGGTGGCGTAATGTCCAGTCTTCCCGCACTTGAAGCAAGTAAACATGAGTTAGATCCCTCTTGGCGGGTGTGGCTGGGTTAGAGCGGTTCTGATTGCTGCTTGGTCCATTCCCGTTTCCATTCTTGGGGCCACTGTGGTTATGCGAACTTCCTCCATTGTGGTTATTCCCTCCATGGTTATGGGTATATCCTCCCGAGTTCGGGGTGAAACGAGGTTTCTGCTGAGCTCCTGAATTGTACCTCCCTTGTCCATTCTTCCTTTTGCGGCTCTCAATCTGTTGCTGCTTCCTTAAATCACAAGAGACTTATCTACCAACTCCTGGTAGTTGTTAAATGTTGCCACCATTAACTGCATACTCATCTCATCATTCAGCCCTTCCATAAACTTCTCTTGTTTCGCGGCATCGGTGGCCACGTCATCTGGGGCATATCGAGCTAACTTGCTAAACTCATCCACATACTGCCCCACAGTATGGTTACCCTGGCGTAAGTTGCGAAACTCACGCTTCTTCATTCTCATAGCTCCAGTTGAAACATGAGCTGTGCGGAATGCTTGCTGAAACTGCTCCCATGTGACATTGGCTATAGGAAAAGTGGATGTGTAATTCTCCCACCATGAGGCTGCAGGTCCATCCAATTGGTGTGCGGCAAATCGCACCTTCTCTGCATCTGTGCAACCTGTAGTGGTCAACTCCCTTCCAATCCAGCGGAGCCAGTCATATGTAACTATGGGCTCGGTGCTACTGGAAAACACCGGCGGTTGTAACCTTAGAAAGCGGGCTAAGTTGTCAACTAGAGGAGGGGCAGTGGGTTATTGTTATTGTTGTTGTTGTTGCCTTGATTCTAAACTAGCAACTGCATCAGTGTATTCTGTTGTTGGATCAGCTGAGTCAGCTCCGGTCGGAAGACAAATCCGGGGTCACGTCTCGGAGGCATCTGATGGGTTTAGAGGGAAGAGATTAGAATAGAATGAGGTCTAATGAGAAAGCACTACCCATATGCACATGAGTCAAACACAATCAATACCACTCCAAAACAATAACAAACAAGGACATAAAATCGATCTAACTATCGTTATAGTGCTCAGACTACTAATATATACATGGGGGAATACTACTTCCTCTAGAAATTTTGATCGTTGGAAGACTCCATGATATTTGCTCCAGCTTCGTCTTCATAATCATCATCTGTCGGTGTCAAAATCGGCGGATCTCGAGTAGGGGGTCCTGAACTGTTCGTCTAAGGCGGATGGTAACAGGAGGCATGGGACACGATGTTTACCCACGTTCGGGCCCTCTTGATAGAGGTAATACCCTACGTCCCGCTTGATTGATATAGATGATATGAGTATTACAAGAGTTGATCTACCACGAGATCATAGAGGCTAAACCCTAGAAGCTAGCCTATGGTATGATTGTTGTTGTCCTATGGACTAAACCCTCCGGTTTATATAGACACTGGAGGGGGCTAGGGTTACACAGAGTCAGTTACAAGGGAGGAGATCTACATATCCGTATTGCCAAGCTTGCCTTCCACGCCAAGAAGTGTCCCATCCGGACACGGGATGAAGTCTTCAATCTTGTATCTTCATAGTCCAACAATCCGGCCAAAGGATATAGTTCGGCTATCAGGAGACCCCTAATCCAGGACTCCCTCTGTAGCCCCTGAACCAGGCTTCAATGACGATGAGTCCGACGCGCAGATTTGTCTTCGGCATTGCAAGGCGGGTTCCTCCTCCGAATACTCCATAGAAGATTTTGAACACAAGGATAGTGTCCGGCTCTGCAAAACAAGTTCCACATACCACTGTAGAGAGAATAATATTTCCACAAATCTAATCTGCCGACATGTTTAGCAACATGACATCATGTCATGGCCCGGTCATTATTCGAACCGTTTTTCTCAACTAGCACTGCACATATTGCGAGGCGGTTTTCTTGACATGTCTTGTGGAAGCAGAGATCGTGTCCCCTTATTACGGGATTCTCATCAATACGGACGTGGGTAACCCAATCATGCCCGTTGGTATGACTCCTCGATTTTAGGCAAGTCCCAAACGGCCATGAGGAGGACGCTTGATATTCGCCCCCTTTATAAAGAGGCCAAGGCCCGTCCTTTTTCTTTTCCCTCTCGTACTCAATCAAATCCTTCCCCTGCCTCGAGTTTGAACACCCAAGGCTCAGGTCAGGCGCTTCATACCTTAAACCATGTCCAGATCCAACCTTCAAGGTCGGTGGATGCCTTCCTCTATCACAGAGGAAGACATCAAGAAGCTAAGAGAGGCCAGGTATTTGACCGACGAAATCTGGCACAGGCTGCCCGCTCGAGGGCAGATCATTCCCACTCCCAAAACCGGTGAGAGCATTGTATTCATCTCTCACTTCCTCCGAGGGCTAGGCCTCGCTCTGGATCCCTTTGTTAGGGGGCTCATGTTCTATTATGGGCTGGATTTTCATGAGCTGGCCCCGGATTCCCTCCTTCACATCTCGTCGTTTATTGTCGTATGTGAGACCTTCCTCCGCATTACCCCACACTTCGGCCTGTGGCTCAAGACTTTCAATGTGAAGCCAAAGATGATCGAGGGGCGACACTGTAACGCCCCAGTCACACACGCCGGTGGTCGTTACTCCTGGCGATATCTAGACTGGCCCCACAGATCAATACTAGTTTTTTCTGCGCACTTTGTCCTCACTCGTGCGCACCCGGGAGCAACTTCCCGGTCGGTCACCCATCCTGAAACTACTCCAAGCTGAGCATGCTTAACTTTGGAGTTCTGTCCGAATGGGCTTCCGGAAAAGAAGGAATTCCTTATTTATATGAGTAGTCTATCATCCCTAATAAGCCAGGCTATCACATACACCCCCACTCAAAGGAACCGACGTCCTCGTCGGGCCACAGGAACGTTCCCTCTTGGCAGAAATGTATGTGCATCCAGTCCGATACATGTGTCATGCCATGTGCCACGACGGGTTACAAACGTCATGAACAACATGACCGCGCACCTGTCCGCAACCATCCGTGTAACCGCGAGGGTCGGCTCTGATACCAACTTGTAACGCCCCGGACACACCCGCTGGTGGTCGTTACTCCTGGCGATATCTAGACTGGCCCCACAGATCAATACTAGTCTTTTCTGTGCACTTTGTCCTCACTCGTGCGCACCTGGGAGCAACTTCCCGGTCGGTCACCCATCCTGAAACTACTCCAAGCTAAGCACGCTTAACTTTGGAGTTCTGTCCGAATGGGCTTCCGGAAAAGAAGGAATTCCTTATTTATATGAGTAGTCTATCATCCCTAATAAGCTAGACTATCACAGACACGCAGAGTGCGGAGGTGCCGTAATAAGCAGAAGCGCTGATGCTCCATGGCCAGAGGGTTCTTTCCTGGAGGTGTCCAGTTTATGGCAACGGGAGTGGTTTTATATCACAGCTCCCCGAAGTGCCAAGTGGGTAGCCGCCCCTGCCTTCCGCTCAGGCCCCCCACCACAACTGACGTCATGGATCAACAAGGGGCTGGCCTGGGGGGCAGTAAATGATGTGCCGATATTGCAGAGTCGCATCCGAGATCTCCTCGAGAGAGATGTCAGCCTGGTCACGGTGATGCAAGTCATGCTAGTTCTTTAGGTCCCGCCTTGCGAACGTCGACCCCTCCGTATGTGCGAGTTCAACCCGGAAGGACAACAAATTATTCAGCACTTCCTCGGCATGACGCTTGAAGAGATGTACAAATTGTTCTTTGGACCACAAATAAGGTGTCCGGACACCACCGAGGATGCGGGTCTGAGCTGCAATCGCCCAAACACCCAAGTAAGTAATCCCGTGGCCGAACACGCAGTCTTTTTTATTTATCGTAGCATCATCCTGAAAAGTCACTCTTTGACCAGGATTGGGTAACAAAGGCGAAGATGATCATGCGTTCGGCCCCCCTTCCCGAAGGCTAAGCAAATCCAGTACTAGCCAGAATGCTCAAGCCGGCGCCTTATCAGGTGCCCTCAGGGGAAGATAAAGGGGAGAAAAAAGAGGCTGAAAGTGAGCCTCGCTCATTATTCATACAAACCAGGGGAATTAGCGCCTCCGCGAAGGAGGATAACCAGGGAGAAGAATCTAAAATTCCCTCTCCCCACGGGAGGAAGAGGACCACTTCTGAAGGCCCGAAAACAAAGGTTTCCAAACGGGGGAAGAAATCTTCGCCAGAGGGTCCTGCCTAGGAGGGTACTCTTGCCGCACAGTGCCCGCAAGGGGATCAGCCCTCTACCGAGCTGTAAGTAAACGAAAAGTACTTAATAGTAAAAATATCCTACATTACTTCTGAAGATAATAACTGAAGTATATACCTTGTAGTTCGGATCATAGCCCTTCTCGACAGAGTTCGTCTTCGGGGGATCTTCTTGAAGGAAATATGCCCTAGAGGCAATAATAAAGTTATTATTTATTTCCTTATATCATGATAAATGTTTATTATTCATGCTAGAATTGTATTAACCGGAAACATAATACATGTGTGAATACATAGACAAACAGAGTGTCACTAGTATGCCTCTACTTGACTAGCTCGTTAATCAAAGATGGTTATGTTTCCTAACCATGAACAAAGAGTTGCTATTTGATTAACGAGGTCACATCATTAGTTGAATGATCTGATTGAAATGACCCATTCCATTAGCTTAGCACACGATCGTTTAGAATGTTGCTATTGCTTTCTTCATGACTTATACATGTTCCTATAACTATGAGATTATGCAACTCCCGTTTACCGGAGGAACACTTTGGGTACTACCAAACGTCACAACGTAACTGGGTGATTATAAAGGAGTACTACAGGTGTCTCCAAAGGTAGATGTTGGGTTGGCGTATTTCGAGATTAGGATTTGTCACTCCGATTGTCGGAGAGGTATCTCTGGGCCCTCTCGGTAATGCACATCACTTAAGCCTTGCAAGCATTGCAACTAATGAGTTAGTTGCGGGATGATGTATTACGGAACGAGTAAAGAGACTTGCCAGTAACGAGATTGAACTAGGTATTGGATACCGACGATCGAATCTCGGGCAAGTAACATACCGATGACAAAGGGAACAACGTATGTTGTTATGCGGTCTGACCGATAAAGATCTTCGTAGAATATGTAGGAGCCAATATGGGCATCCAGGTCCCGCTATTGGTTATTGACCGGAGACGTGTCTCGGTCATGTCTACATTGTTCTCGAACCGTAGGGTCCGCACGCTTAACGTTACGATGACAGTTATTATGAGTTTATGCATTTTGATGTACCGAAGGTTGTTTGGAGTCCCGGATGAGATCACGGACATGACGAGGAGTCTCGAAATGGTCGAGACGTAAAGATTGATATATTGGAAGCCTATGTTTGGACATCGGAAGTGTTCCGGGTGAAATCGGGATTTTACCGGATTACCGGGAGGGTTACCGGAACCCCCCGAGAGCCAAATGGGCCAACATGGGCCTTAGTGGAAAGGTGAGAGGGAAGCCCACATAGGGCTGCGCCTCCCCCCCTCTCCCTATTCCTATTAGGACTAGGAGAGGGGCCGACCACCTCTCTTTCTCTCCCCTTTAAAGGATTCCTAGTTGGACTAGGATTGGAGGGGGGAGTCCTACTCCCGGTAGGAGTAGGACTCCTCCTGCGCCTCCCTCTCTTTGGCCGGCCAGCCCCCCTCCCTCCAACCTTTATATACGGGGGCAGGGGACACCCCAAGACACACAAGTTGATCCTTGAGATCGTTCCTTAGCCGTGTGCGGTGCCCCCTGCCACCAAATTCCACCTCGATCATACCGTTGTAGTGCTTAGGCGAAGCCCTGCGTCGGTAGTACATCAAGATCGTCATCATGCCGTCGTGCTGACGGAACTCTTCCTCGACGCTTTGCTGGATCGGAGCCCGAGGATCATCATCGAGCTGAACGTGTGCTAAGAACTCGGAGGTGCCGGAGTAACGGTGCTTGGATCGGTCGGATCGGGAAGAAGACGTACGACTACTTCCTCTACGTTGTGTGATCACTTCCGCAGTCGGTCTGCGTTGGTACGTAGACAACACTCTCCCCTCTCGCTGCTGTGCATCACCATGATCTTGCGTGTGCGTAGGAAAATTTTCGAAATTACCACGTTCCCCAACACTTCTTCCGGAGATGATGGAGAGCGAAACACCTCCCCCTACCACCCCGCCTCATGAGGTGGGCGACCCTGAAGTGTCGTCGCGGAGGGTTTCTCCTGATCCGCCAAGGCTAGAGGGTAATCCTTTGGCCACCCTAAGTCATCAGTATTCAGCTCCTAAAGAGTGCGACAGAAAGAGTCCGGAACCATACAGTGTGCGATCGGATGCACTAAAGGATCTTCTGGAGCAAGCGGCCATCTCAGAAGCGCATCGTACGCTAATGGGTACGGTGATTGAGAGGATTTCATCCGCCAAAAGCGGGTTGCATGAAGCTTTTACGAGTCTGCTGAAAGGCTTTGAGGTACGTGAAATAGTGTATGCTTTTGACAGTACTGCACACGTTAGGTGTGCCCTATGCAGATAGTAGCCCCTGAGACTCTGGTTGCCGCCGAGAACGGTGGCAAACAGAGGATCATAGTCACAAGTAATAATCAGGCCGCCTTCATTTGCAGGTGGCTGAAGGTCTGGTGGCTAGCCGGACTGGTGAATTTGCCGAGCTGAAGCGGCAACTTGATGCAGCAGATGCCGACATCATGCTTGTCAACAAGCGGCTCGACGAGGCACAGGGTATGTGATTTCTTCAGTGATCAACACATAGTAAGAGGAGCATGATGCCAGTATCTTTAATATGTTGTAACTGCAGATGGAGCTGCCACCGTGGAGACCCTTCGGGTGGAACTTGCCCGAGCCAAGGAACAAGCCAGGAATAGCGATGCAGCCGCTCTAAAGGTGGTCGAAGAGCTGAGGGCCGAACAGGCCGCGCATTGCCAAAGTAAAGAAAGAATGGCCAATATGGCCATTGAGTTGAATGATGCCACCAACCGTTACTAGCTTCTTGAAAAGGAAAGCCGAGCGAAGGCGACAGACCTGGAGAAGGCCATGGTAGCAGCCAAGGAAGCCCGCTCTAAAATCAGAGCGGCGAAGGAGGACCTGCATCAAGCTGGAGATATCGCGGTTGGGAAACCCTTTTTGTTGCGGACTAAGTTCGGAGATCCAAAGTATGCCCCTCTTGATCAACTATGGAGTTCTGCAGACGCATACGTGGATTTAGCGGCAAGTGCTGCTGATGCGGCCGAGTACTTCAACGATCAAAAAGATCGTGAAGTGGAAAAGATGTTCTGGTCACAGTTCCATGCTCCAGTGCGTCCGCTGCTGTTGAATGAGCGAATGGCCGAGTGGGCTGAGCTCCATAGGTTGTCCGAACTTGCCATGAGGTCTGTTGGGGATCATCTGTGGCCGGAAGGGCCATGGCCGAATAGTTACTTTAGTTTAGTGCAACAATTGTTTGGTGCTGTACCGCACATCGATGCTATGAAGAGGTCGGCGTGCATAGAGGGTGCACGGATGGCACTTGCCCGTGTCAAGACATACTGGGCAGAGATGGAGGCCACCACTATTGCAACACAGGGTTCGGCCGTGGGCCGAGTAGCTGCCGAGCATTACTTTGAAGAGGTCCTTGAAGGCGCTCGTTCGATAGAGACTCAGTGCTCGACGAATATTATGTTCTAGTGACATGTATTCCCATTGTAAAAACAATGTTTTATTGAATTATAGAGGTTGTGTTTATACTTTTGCCTGAAAGTATGATGATGCCTCTTGTGCGGCCGTTTGTGTATATATGTAAATAACCTGAAAGTTTGCAGTCGTCGGCTTCAGCCCCCACGCATATAATGCGGGGGTGTTTGCAAAAAACTCGTATTCACACTTGATCCAACGTCTTGGTCCATGAAGGAGGTGGTAGCGCAGCGAACGAGGCAATCGTACTATATTGCTTTAACACTTTCACTTAGCCATAGGAGTTTGACGGTGGGACTACTTTATAGCCCCTGGTACTCCCGCGCTCATCCGAATATGGGGCACGTACGTACATGACCGGGAAACAGCCCTTCATTAAGGCAGAGGAATCCCAAAGATTCTGCTAAGTCATCGACTGGTTGACCAGTCTCGCGCTTTATCATGACAGTCAGTTTTTGGCTTTCTCTACTGAGGTGCTCCTCCGGATGAACTAGGGCACAATCGTAGTAGTTCTCCCGGTGCCGCCTTAGCCGATAGAGCGGAACATAAGGTAGCAAAACACGGGAGCCGGGCAAACCTAACTTTTGACCAAAGACATGATTCGGAGCTGATGGATATAGGGCCAAACTCGCGACGCTGAACACTCCCTAAGGTATTCGGTCTTTATAACATATGTCCGGCTGAACAATGCCCTTAATAATAAACCCCAAGTGTCCAGGTACATGCAATATTCTGACGTGGCCACATGCCAATAATGTCAGCATCCTTCTCAGTTGTATTGAGTATCCGGAGGATGTGAACAACAAGAGACAGTAAAAAAGGTTTATGCATGGTCTTAATCTGGAAAAAACCAGCGGGTCCCTGCTGCATGTCTGCGCCTATGTCTCCGTTGTGCCGTGTCCTGGACGGGTGTAGCACGATTGTCATCTGTAAAAGAGAAGAACTTAGGTGAAAGTTGTCGTGCCATAAAATTGGTTATTATCAATAAACCATTAAAATTTAAGATAAGTCAAGTTGAGCTGAACTAGCCCTGTTTACACGCGGGAAGCCCCTGGTACCGTCTATGAGGGTTTAACCATCAAACCAATCTCATGTATATGTAGTGGTGCGCTGGACTCGTCTAACCGTGTCCGCGGTCTTGACGACCTGTCATTTATTCTGGTTGGTGAGGTCGTCTAGTGCTCGGCTGTTAAAGCTGCCGCACGTTCTTCCCCGCGTTGAGAACGTTCAATATTTCCACTAACTGTGATGGTGCCACGTGGACCGGGCATCTTAAGCTTGAGAGAAGCGTAATGCGGTACTGCATTAAAACGAGCGAAAGCTGCACTTCTGAGTAGTGCTTGATAGCCGCTTCAGGATGGAGCGATGTAGAAAGTTAACTTTTTGCTTCGGAAGTTGTCGGAAGAACTGAATACAACCTCTAGTAACTAAGAGCCCGTGCAGCAGGCCTCTCGGCCTGGTATTACTCCCTTGAAGGTAGTATTACTGCGGCTGATTTTTGTCGGGTCTATCCCATTTTGTGGACGGTGTCCTGATATATTAGATTTAGACCACTGCCGCCATCCATAAGGACTCGTGTGAAATGGTATCCGTTTATTATTGGGTCTAACACCAAGGCAGCCAATCCTTCATGCCGGATGCTTGTCGGGTGATCCCTGCGATCGAAAGTGGTCGGACAGGCCAACCAGGGGGTGAACTTGGGGGTGACGGGATCTACGGCGCGTGTGTCCCTGAGTGCATGTTTGCTTCTCCTCTTCGTCATGTGGATCATGTTTACTATTTTAACCTCTGGTGGGAATTTTTTCTGTCCTCCAGTGCTTTGCTGGCGAGGTTCGTCCTTGTCTTCGCTTGGTGTCTCCCCCCTTGTGTTCGGCGTTTAGCTTACCGGCCTGCTTGAAGACCCAACATTCTCTGTGGGTGTGATTTGCAGGTTTGTCGGGGGTGCCATGAATCTGACATAGCTTGTCTAGAATCTTGTTTAGGCTAGACGGTCCATCGTGAAGGAAATATGCCCTAGAGGCAATAATAAAGTTATTATTTATTTCCTTATATCATGATAAATGTTTATTATTCATGCTAGAATTGTATTAACCGGAAACA
Organism: Triticum monococcum; assembly: GCA_034509565.1. Classification (NCBI taxonomy): domain Eukaryota; kingdom Viridiplantae; phylum Streptophyta; class Magnoliopsida; order Poales; family Poaceae; genus Triticum; species Triticum monococcum. Next base: position 683,884,219 of record CM067842.1, read on the forward strand.
TAATACATGTGTGAATACATAGACAAACAGAGTGTCACTAGTATGCCTCTACTTGACTAGCTCGTTAATCAAAGATGGTTATGTTTCCTAACCATGAACAAAGAGTTGTTATTTGATTAACGAGGTCACATAATTAGTTGAATGATCTGATTGACATGACCCATTCCATTAGCTTAGCACATGATCGTTTAGTATGTTGCTATTGCTTTCTTCATGACTTATACATGTTCCTATAACTATGAGATTATGCAACTCCCGTTTACCGGAGGAACACTTTGGGTACTACCAAACGTCACAACGTAACTGGGTGATTATAAAGGAGTACTACAGGTGTCTCCAATGGTAGATGTTGGGTTGGCGTATTTCGAGATTAGGGTTTGTCACTCCGATTGTCGGAGAGGTATCTCTGGGCCCTCTCGGTAATGCACATCACATAAGCCTTGCAAGCACTGCAACTAATATGTTAGTTGTGAGATGATGTATTACGGAACGAGTAAAGAGACTTGCCGGTAACGAGATTGAACTAGGTATTGGATACCGACGATCGAATCTCGGGCAAGTAACATACCGATGACAAAGGGAACAACGTATGTTGTTATGCGGTCTGACCGATAAAGATCTTCGTAGAATATGTAGGAGCCAATATGGGCATCCAGGTCCCGCTATTGGTTATTGACCGGAGACGTGTCTCGGTCATGTCTACATTGTTCTCGAACCGTAGGGTCCGCACGCTTAACGTTACGATGACAGTTATTATGAGATTATTCATTTTGATGTACCGAAGGTTGTTCGGAGTCCCGGATGAGATCACAGACATGACGAGGAGTCTCGAAATGGTCGAGGCGTAAAGATTGATATATTGGAAGTCTATGTTTGGACATCGGAAGTGTTCCGGGTGAAATCGGGATTTTACCGGAATACCGGGAGGGTTACCGGAACCCCCCGGGAGACTAATGGGCCTATTGGGCCTTAGTGGAAAAGGAGAAAAAGGGAAAGCCCACAAGCTGGCCGGCGCCCCCCTTCCCAAAGTCCTAGTAGGACTAGGATAGGGGCCGGCCCCCCTTCTCTCTCCTTTTCCCCCCGGGAGTCCTAATAGGATTAGGATTGGGGGGAGGAGTCCTACTCCCGGTGGGAGTAGGACTCCCCTGCGCCTCCTCTCCCTGGCCGGCCGGCTCCCCCTCCTCCAACCTTTATATACGGGGGCAGGGGGCACCCCAAGACACACAACTTGATCCTTGAGATCGTTCCTTAGCCGTGTGCGGTGCCCCCTGCCACCAAATTCCACCTCGGTCATATCGTTGTAGAGCTTAGGCGAAGCCCTGCGTCGGTAGTACATCAAGATCGTCACCACGCCATCGTGCTGACGGAACTCTTCCTCGACGCTTTGCTGGATCGGAGCCCGAGGATCGTCATCGAGCTGAACGTGTGCTAAGAACTCGGAGGTGCCGGAGTAACGGTGCTTGGATCGGTCGGATCGGGAAGAAGACGTACGACTACTTCCTCTACGTTGTGCGATCGCTTCCGCAGTCGGTCTGCGTTGGTACATAGACAACACTCTCCCCTCTCGTTGCTGTGCATCACCATGATCTTGCGTGTGCGTAGGAAAATTTTCGAAATTACTACGTTCCCCAACAGTGGCATCCGAGCCTAGGTTTTATGGTTTGATGTTATTTGCACGAGTAGAACACAAGTGAGTTGTGGGTGATACAAGTCATACTGCCTACCAGCATGTCATACTTTGGTTCGGCGGTATTGTTGGGTGAGACGATCCGGACCAACCTTATGCGTACTCTTACGCGAGACCGGTTCCCTCGACGTGCTTTGCACATAGATGGCTTGCGGAAGACTGTCTCTCCAACTTTAGTTGAACCAAGTGTGGCTACGCCCGGTCCTTGAGAAGGTTAAAACGGAGTCTATTTGACGAACTATCGTTGTGGTTTTGATGCGTACGTGAGATGAGTTCTTACTTAAGCCCGTAGCAGCCACGTAAAACTTGCAACAACAAAGTAGAGGACGTCTAACTTGTTTTTGCAGGGCATGTTGTGATGTGATATGGTCAAGGCATGATGCTGATTTTATTGTATGAGATGATCATGTTTTGTAACCGAGTTATCGGCAACTGGCAGGAGCCATATGGTTGTCGCTTTATTGTATGCAATGCAATCGCGATGTAATGCTTTACTTTATTACTAAGCGGTAGTGATAGTCGTGGAAGCATAAGATTGGCGAGACGACAACGATGCTACGATGGAGATCAAGGTGTCGCGCCGGTGACGATGGTGATCGTGACGGTGCTTCGGAGATGGAGATCACAAGCACAAGATGATGATGGCCATATCATATCACTTATATTGATTGCATGTGATGTTTATCCTTTTATGCATCTTATCTTGCTTTGATTGACGGTAGCATTATAAGATGATCTCTCACTAAATTATCAAGAAGTGTTCTCCCTGAGTATGCACCGTTGCCAAAGTTCGTCGTGCCCAGACACCACGTGATGATCGGGTGTGATAAGCTCTACGTCCAAATACAACGGGTGCAAAACAGTTGCACACGCAGAATACTCAGGTTATACTTGACGAGCCAAGCATATACAGATATGGCCTCGGAACACGGAGGCCGAAAGGTCGAGCGTGAATCATATAGTAGATATGATCAACATAACGATGTTCACCATTGAAAACTACTCCATCTCACGTGATGATCGGTTATGGTTTAGTTGATTTGGATCACGTGATCACTTAGAGGATTTGAGGGATATCTATCTAAGTGGGAGTTCTTAAGTAATATGATTAATTGAACTTAAATTTATCATGAACTTAGTCCTGGTAGTATTTTGCAAATTATGTTATAGATCAATAGCTCGCGTTGTTGCTTCCCTGTGTTTATTTTGATATGTTCCTAGAGAAAATTATGTTGAAAGATGTTAGTAGCAATGATGCGGATTGGATCCGTGATCTGAGGTTTATCCTCATTGCTGCACAGAAGAATTATGTCCTTGATGCACCGCTGGGTGACAGACCTATTGCAGGAGCAGATGCAGGCGTTATGAACGTTTGGCTAGCTCAATATGATGACTACTTGATAGTTTAGTGCACCATGCTTAATGGCTTAGAATCAGGACTTCAAAGACGTTTTGAACGTCATGGACCATATGAGATGTTCCAGCAGTTGAAGTTAATATTTCAAGTAAATACCCGAGTTGAGAGATATGAAGTCTCCAACAAGTTCTATAGCTGAAAGATGGAGGAGAATCGCTCAACTAGTGAGCATGTGCCCAGATTGTCTGAGTACTACAATCGCTTGAATCAAGTGGGAGTTAATCTTCCAGATAAAATAGTGATTGACAGAATTCTCTAGTCACCATCACCAAGTTAGTAGAACTTCGTGATGAACTATAATATGCAAGGGATAAAGGAAACAACTCCCAAGCTCTTCGTGATGCTGAAATCAACGAAGGTAGAAATCAAGAAAAACATCAAGTGTTGATGGTTGACAAGATCACTAGTTTCAAAAGAACGGCAAGCAAGTTGCTACTCATGTGAAGAAGCCCAAGTCTGATCCTAAGCCTGAGACTAAGTGATTCTACTGCAAAGGGACTGGTCACTGGAAGCGGAACTACCCCAAGTGATTGGCGGATAAGAAGGATGGAAAAGTGAACATAAGTATATTTGATATACATGTTATTGATGTGTACTTTACTAGTGTTTATAGCAACCCCTTAGTATTTGATGCTAGTTCAGTTGCTAAGAGTAGTAACTCGAAACGGGAGTTGCAGAATAAACAGAGACTAGTTAAGGGTGAAGTGATGATGTGTGTTGGAAGTGGTTCCAATATTGATGTGATCATCATCGCACACTCCCTATAATTTCAGGATTAGTGTTGAACCTAAATAAGTGTTATTTGGTGTTTGCGTTGAACATGAATATGATTTGATCATGTTTATTGTAATACGGTTATTCATTTAAGTAAGAGAATAAATTTTTGTTCTGTTTACATGAATAAAACCTAATACGGTTACACACCCAATGAAAATAGTTCATTGGATCTCGATCTTAATAATACACATATTCATAATATTGAAACCAAAAGATGCAAAGTTAATAATGATGGTGCAACTTATTTGTGGCACTGCTGTTTAGGTCATATCGGTGTAAAGCGCATGAAGAAACTCCATACTGATGGGCTTTTGGAACCACTTGATTATGAATCACTTGGTACTTGCGAACCATGCCTCATAAGGCAAGATGACCAAAACACCGTTCTCCGGTACTATGGAGAGAGCAACAGATTTATTGGAAATCATACATACCGATGTATGTGGTCCGATGAATATTGAGGCTCGTGGCAGATATCGTTATTTTCTCACCTTCACAGATGATTTAAGCACATATGGGTATATCTACTTGATGAAACATAAAGTCTGAAACATTTGAAAAGTTCAAAGAATTTCAGAGTGAAGTGAAAAACATCGTGACAAGAAAATAAAGTTTCTACGATCTGATCGCGGAGACAAATATTTGAGTTGCGAGTTTGGTCTTCAGTTAAAACAATGTGAAATAGTTTCACTACTCACGCCACCTGGAACACCACATCATAATGGTGTGTCCGAACGTCATAACCGTACTTTATTGGATATAGTGCAATCTATGATGTCTCTTACCGATTTACCACTATTGTTTTTGGGTCATGCATTAGAGACAGCTGCATTCACGTTAAAAAGGGGCAACATCTATATCCGTCGAGACGACGCCTTATGAACTATGGTTTGGCGAGAAACCAAAGTTGTCGTTTCTTAAAGTTTGGGGTTGCGATGCTTATATGAAAAAGTTTCATCCTGATAAGCTCAAAACTCAAATCGGAGAAGTGCATCTTCATAGGATATCCAAAGGAAACTATTGGATACACCTTCTATCACAGATCCGAAGGCAAGACTTTTTGTTGCTAAATTCGGAAACTTTCTGGAGAAGGAGTTTCTCTCGAAAGAAGTGAGTAGGAGGAAAGTAGAACTTGACGAGGTAACTGTACATGCTCCCTTATTGGAAAGTAGTACATCACAGAAAAATGTTTCTGTGACACCTACACCAGTTAGTGAGGAAGCTAATGATGATGATCATGAAACTTCAGAACAAGACACTACTGAACCTCGTAGATCAACCAGAGTAAGATCCGCGCCAGAGTGGTACGGTAATCCTGTTCTGGAAGTCATGCTACTAGATCATGATGATCCTACGAACTATGAAGAAGCGATGGTGAGCCCAGATTCCGCAAAGTGGCTTGAAGCCATGAAATCTGAGATATGATCCATGTATGAGAACAAAGAATGGACTTTGGTTGACTTGCCCGATGATCGGCAAGCCATAGAAAATAAATGGATCTTCAAGAGGAAGACGGACGCTGATAGTAGTGTTACTATCTACAAAGCTAGAATTGTCGCAAAATGTTTTCGACAAGTTCAAGGTGTTGACTACGATGAGATTTTCTCACTCGTATCTATGCTTAAAGTCTGTCCGAATCATGTTAGCAATTGCCGCATTTTATGAAATCTGGCAAAACAAAACTGCATTCCTTAATGGATTTGCTAAAGAAGAGTTGTATACGATGCAACTAGAAGGTTTTGTGAATCCGAAAAGTGCTAACAAAATGTGCAAGCTCCAGCGATCCATCTGTGGACTGGTGCAAGCATCTCGGAGTTGGAATATACGCTTTGATAAGTTGATCAAAGCATATAGTTTTATACAGACTTGCGGTGAAGCCTGTATTTACGAGAAAGTGAGTGGGAGCACTACAGCATTTCTGATAAGTATATGTGAATGACATATTGTTGATCGGAAATAATGTAGAATTATTCTGTAAAGCATAAAAGGAGTGTTTGAAAGGAGTTTTTCAAAGAAATACTTTGGTAAAGCTGCTTACATATTGAGCTTCAAGATCTATAGAGATAGATCAAGACGCTTGATAAGTTTTTTCAATAAGTACATACCTTGACAAGATTTTGAAGTAGTTCAAAATGGAGCAGTCAAAGAAAGAGTTCTTGCCTGTATTATAAGGTGTGAAGTTGAGTAAGACTCAAAGCCTGACCACGGCAGAAGATAGAAAGAGAATGAAAGTCATTCCCTATGCCTTGGCCATAGGTTCTATAAAGTATGTCATGCTGTATACCAGATCTATTGTATACCCTGCACTGATTTGGCAAGGGAGTACAATAGTGATCTAGGAGTAGATCACTGGACAGCGGTCAGAATTATCCTTAGTGAAATAAGGATATGTTTCTCGATTATGGACGTGACAAAAAGGTTCGTCGTAAAGGGTTACGTCGATGCAAGTTTTTGACACTGATCTAGATGAATCTAAAAGTCTCAATCTGGATACATAATGAAAGTGGGAGCAATTAGCTAGAGTAGCTCCTTGAAGAGCATTATAGACAAAGAATTTTGCAAAATACTTACGGATCTGAATGTGACAGGCCCGTTGACTAAAATTATCTCACAAGCAAAACATGATCACACCTTAGTACTCTTTGGGTGTTAATCACATAGAGATGTGAACTAGATTACTGACTCTAGTAAACCCTTTGAGTGTTGGTCACATGACGATGTGAACTATGGGTGTTAATCACATGGTGATGTGAACTATTGCTGCTAAATCACATGGCGATGTGAACTAGATTATTGACTCTAGTGCAAGTGGGAGACTGAAGGAAATATGCCCTAGAGGCAATAATAAAGTTATTATTTATTTCCTTATATCATGATAAATGTTTATTATTCATGCTAGAATTGTATTAACCGGAAACATAATACATGTGTGAATACATAGACAAACAGAGTGTCACTAGTATGCCTCTACTTGACTAGCTCGTTAATCAAAGATGGTTATGTTTCCTAACCATGAACAAAGAGTTGTTATTTGATTAACGAGGTCACATCATTAGTTGAATGATCTGATTGACATGACCCATTCCATTAGCTTAGCACATGATCATTTAGTATGTTGCTATTGCTTTCTTCATGACTTATACATGTTCCTATAACTATGAGATTATGCAACTCCCGTTTACCGGAGGAACACTTTGGGTACTACCAAACGTCACAACGTAACTGGGTGATTATAAAGGAGTACTACAGGTGTCTCCAATGGTAGATGTTGGGTTGGCGTATTTCGAGATTAGGGTTTGTCACTCCGATTGTCGGAGAGGTATCTCTGGGCCCTCTCGGTAATGCACATCACATAAGCCTTGCAAGCACTGCAACTAATATGTTAGTTGTGAGATGATGTATTATGGAACGAGTAAAGAGACTTGCCGGTAACGAGATTGAACTAGGTATTGGATACCGACGATCGAATCTCGGGCAAGTAACATACCGATGACAAAGGGAACAACGTATGTTGTTATGCGGTCTGACCGATAAAGATCTTCGTAGAATATGTAGGAGCCAATATGGGCATCCAGGTCCCGCTATTGGTTATTGACCGGAGACGTGTCTCGGTCATGTCTACATTGTTCTCGAACCGTAGGGTCCGCACGCTTAACGTTACGATGACAGTTATTATGAGTTTATGCATTTTGATGTACCGAAGGTTGTTCGGAGTCCCGGATGAGATCACGGACATGACGAGGAGTCTCGAAATGGTTGAGGCGTAAAGATTGATATATTGGAAGTCTATGTTTGGACATCGGAAGTGTTCCGGGTGAAATCGGGATTTTACCGGAATACCGGGAGGGTTACCGGAACCCCCCGGGAGACTAATGGGCCTATTGGGCCTTAGTGGAAAAGGAGAAAAAGGGAAAGCCCACAAGCTGGCCGGTGCCCCCCTTCCCAAAGTCCTAGTAGGACTAGGATAGGGGCTGGCCCCCCTTCTCTCTCCTTTTCCCCCGGGAGTCCTAATAGGATTAGGATTGGGGGGAGGAGTCCTACTCCCGGTGGGAGTAGGACTCCCCTGCGCCTCCTCTCCCTGGCCGGCCGGCTCCCCCTCCTCCAACCTTTATATACGGGGGCAGGGGGCACCCCAAGACACACAACTTGATCCTTGAGATCGTTCCTTAGCCGTGTGCGGTGCCCCCTGCCACCAAATTCCACCTCGGTCATATCGTTGTAGAGCTTAGGCGAAGCCCTGCGTCGGTAGTACATCAAGATCGTCACCACGCCGTCGTGCTGACGGAACTCTTCCTCGACGCTTTGCTGGATCGGAGCCCGAGGATCATCATCGAGCTGAACGTGTGCTAAGAACTCGGAGGTGCCGAAGTAACGGTGCTTGGATCGGTCGGATCGGGAAGAAGACGTATGACTACTTCCTCTACGTTGTGTGATCGCTTCCGCAGTCGGTCTGCGTTGGTACGTAGACAACACTATCCCCTCTCGTTGCTGTGCATCACCATGATCTTGCGTGTGCGTAGGAAAATTTTCGAAATTACTACGTTCCCCAACACATCGCTGCTGCCTTTGAAAGGATTTTTCCGCTGACCTGGTCGAGAGCCCCTGAATCCGGTGTTTATCGCCGTATTATCTGGGTTGTCTTCTTTATTTCGACACTTGCTTTTATTGCGTCGTGGTTTTCCATTGCCATCCCTGACTTCGGATGTGCTTGGGTCGCTGGTGCTACTACGGGCTAACCAACTATCTTCGCCTGCGCAAAAGCAGGTCATGAGGCTTGTCAGGGCTGCCATTGTTCTTGGTTTTTCTTGGCCGAGGTGTCTGGCAAGCCATTCGTCTCGGACGCTATGCTTGAAGGCTGCTAAGGCTTCGCCGTCCGGACAGTAGACAATTTGGTTCTTCTTAGTGAGAAACCTGTTCCAAAGCTTCCGGACTGACTCTCTGGGCTGTTGAATTGTATGACTTAAATCGTCTGCATCCGGAGGTCGGACATAGGTCCCTTGAAAATTAGCCCGAAAAGCATCCTCGAGCTCCTCCCAACTTCCAATTGAGTTTTCAGGGAGGCTTTTTAGCCAGTGCTGAGCTGGTCCTTTAAGCTTGACAGGCAAGTACTTGATGGCGTGGAGATCGTCTCCGCGATCCATATGGATATGGAGGACAAAGTCCTCAATCCAGACCCCAGGGTCCGTGGTCCCGTCGTACACCTCTATGTTTACTGGTTTGAATCCTTCTGGGAATTCGTGGTCCAGCACCTCATCGGTGAAACATAGGGGGTGTGCGGCACCCCTGTATTTGGATGTATCAGGGCGTTCGGACGGTTGTAGTATTCGGTTTTGATTTTGTGCTGGAGCGCGCTTCCTAGATCCATAGATGGATCTAGTCATACTAGATTTTTAGCACAAGTCCTCACGTAGATCGTGTGTTGACTTATGTGCAGCCTTGTTAGCTGCTCTATCGCGGTCACAAGGTGGTTGATCCGGCCGGTTGGATGTTTTATTTTTCGGCTGTGTGGGCTCTAAGGCCTCATCGTTGAATTCAGCTAATAGCTTGCGCTTTGGATAGCTCGTTGTGTGGTAACTTCCACTGTAGTTTTCTTCGTTGTCGAGCACTTTGTTCCATCTGCTGTTGAGCGTATTTTGTGCGGCCTTAAGCCTTTGCTTATGTTTCTTCAGACCCCTCGCTGTGGCAATAAGCCTGCTGCGGAGGTTCTCTTGTTCCAAGTGCCTTTCCGGGATGATGTGTGCATCTTCGTCTGGACAGTTTTCCTCCCTAGAGGGGGGTTGATGAGGTTTATCCGCGGCATCGTCGTGCTCGGACATTGGATCCGTACTATGCTCGCCGTGCTCTGCCGCCGGGGTAATGTGGTCGTTGTTTCCTCTAGAGTTGACTGGAGTGTTATTTTCTCTTGCGTTGTTATCGTTGTTTTTGCCGAGGCGGGATTTGGAGCGGTGCCTACGCCGACTGTTTGCTTCTTGGAGGGGTCATCCTCCACTGTCTCCTCCCATTCCTCATCATCGTTTTCTTTGGGTGTATCCACCATATATATGGCATGTGATGAAGTGGCTGTCCGGTGCCTGTGGGCACTGGTTCCTGTTCCTCTCCTGCATCGTCTTCCATGCCGTTGATGTCTTCGGAGTCGAAATCAAGCATGTCGGTTAAATCGTCGATAGTGACAACTAAGTGGGTGGTGGGTGGGAGCGAATTTCTTCGCCGTCCGCATCCCATTCTAGCCAGACATAGTTCGGCCAAGGTTCTCCTAACAAGGAGAGGGACATTAATGAATTTAGCACGTCGCCGAAAGGCGAGTGCTGAAAGATATCCGCGGAGGTGAACTCCATGATCGGCGCCCAATTGGATTCGATAGGCATGGGCGCAGGCGGCTCGGAGTCCGTGGCCGGAGACGAATCTAGTGGTTCGGCAACACGGCTCTCGTAAGGGGTGAAGTCAGTATCCGGCTCCATCGCCACTGAGAGTGCGGCCTCCATGGCGGGGTCTATCCACCCGTCCTTGGATGGCGCAATTTGCTCTGGATTGAAGGCCGGAGTAGTTGCAGGTGCGATCTCCCAAACACTGTCCGACGGCAGAGCTAAATCATGCACGTCGTGATTGTGCGGCGCACCTGACATGTGCTCGAATCCGTCGAAGATCAAGTCTCCGCGGATGTCGGCAGTGTAGTTTAAGTTTTCGAACCTAACCTGATGGCCAGGGGTGTAGCTCTCGATCTGCTCCAGATGGTCAAGCGAGTTGGCCCACAGTGCGAAGCCGCCGAATACGAAGGTCTGCCCGGGGAGGAAAACCTCACCCTGGACCGCATCGTTACCAATGATTGAAGGAGCCATCAAGCCTTATGGCGACGACATAGTGGAACTCTCAATGAAAGCACCAATGTCGGTGTCAAAGCCGGCAGATCTCGGGTAGGGGGTCCCGAACTGTGCGTCTAAGGCGGATGGTAACAGGAGGCAGGGGACAGATGTTTACCCAGGTTCGGGCCCTCTTTATGGAGGTAATACCCTATGTCCTGCTTGATTGATATTGATGGTATGAGTATTACAAGAGTTGATCTACCACGAGATCGTAGAGGCTAAACCCTAGAAGCTAGCCTATGGTATGATTGTTGTTGTCCTACGGACTAAACCCTCTGGTTTATATAGACACCGGAGGGGGCTAGGGTTACACAGAGTCGGTTACAAGGGAGGAGATCTACATATCCGTATTGCGAAGCTTGCCTTCCTCGCCAAGAAGAGTCCCATCCGGACACGGGACAAAGTCTTCAATCTTGTATCTTCATAGTCCAACTGTCCGGCCAAAGGATATAGTCCGGCTGTCCTGAGACCCCTAATCCAGGACTCCCTCATCATCACTGGGGGCAGAGTTGGTGTCGTCGATGATGATGTAGTCCTTGGGATGGTCGTCATCTCCTCCTGGTGCAGGGTCTCCCATCAATACTCCTAGCTTCCTTGTCCGGTCGTCATTCTTCTCCACTAGTATGGTGATTTCCTCCTCATATCCGCCGCATGTATACTTGAGTTCCTCTCCCAGCTCCATGTTCCTAGTCATCAACTTCATCAGATCTATCATGCTTGCGCACATCTGGTTCTCCTGGCGACGGATGTGATGATTTAACTCCTGGATGAAGACTGCAATGGACCTGTCCTTCCTAGTGCTGATCATCTCCCATTGCTCATCTCGGCACCCACATATCTGGTAGATAGTATCCTTAAGATCCTTGTGATAAACTTTGCCGATGCGTCCTATGGCGATGTGGGCTGCCATGCTCTTGCCTAGACTCCAGGTTGGTGCATCAAAGGAAAACTCTACGGGTTCAGTTACTGGCGTGAATGTCCTTCCAGGAACTTGAAATCGAATCATCCAGCGCTCCTCTTCTGGTAAAGTGGCAGTGTAGGTCCCGGTGAACATTGGTATTCCAATGTTCAGGTACTTAGGGACTTCCTTCAAGTGTCTCCAAAGGTGTGTCTTCATCAAGTTGAGCGAACTTGTTCCTTGAGTCTGCCATCCTAAAGTGTAGAAAATGGAGAGGAGTCAGAAATGAGTAGAGAAGAGTGACCTGTGGCTTATCTTAGTGGTCGTGTCCTACATTTAGTGTGTGCTCTGATACCATCTTGTAGCGACCCGACCTCAGATGGTCAAGTCTCTGTGCATAAGTGTCATCCCTGGATCGGCAATGCTGACACACACAGTACTCGAAGGATTTATAACAGAGTAGCAATCACACACTTATTACATCGAATGTCTCAAAAGAGAACTTATTACTGTAAATATGGCTTAACGCCATCTAAATAAGATAACATCAGAACACTTGGAAGATAAAGTGAGTCCATCAACTCCAATGGCATAGCTGAGTGCATGACAAATGACCTAGCGCACCTTACTCTTCGTCCAAAAAGTCTGCAACATGATATGTTGTAGCCCGAAAATGGGTCAGCACATGGAATATGCTGGCAATATAACACAGTAGAGCAAAGAACAGATAAATGCTACCACTACATGCATATATGGCTGGTGGAGGCTCTATAGTTATAATGTTTTGCGAAAAGCCAATTTTTACTTAACTATCATGGTAGTGGTTAAACATTGAGAATGGTAAAACCCCATCTCAATCCCAATTAAAAGTAATTAACATCCCAACAAATCAATTTAGAGTGATGAGATCCACATGATAATTCAAGAACCAGATACTTAAGATGTCCATAACCGGGGACACGGCTAATCATGATTAGTTTGTACACTCTGCAGAGGTTTGCGCACTTTTTCCCACAAGACTCGATCTCCTCCGTTGGATTTCTTGCACAACATGGTGTTTGAGAAACGGATGACCGAGACATAATTTTTCAGAAGCATTAACTCTAACCCCGAGTAGACAGTACCAACCTACATCCCCTACATCTGCTAGCCTACCACTGGAAGAGGTCATGCAACTTACTCCACTATGCTAGAGCCCATAATAGCTTGTGGCTGCACACGGAAGTTTCTAGCATGAATAATCTTATGATCCCTTTGATCTTGGGTGGCGAACCAAAAAGGACAGCACTGGTACATCCCCAGGTGCCCACAACTAATCCACCCAGATGTGTGTTTAAGTAGCCACCTTAAGTAAACATTAATTAATAATCTCACATCTGTCATGGATACACTCAAACCCAATCCACCACTACGAGCATAGCATGGCACTAAGTAGCATAACGTAGAAGTTACTCCCAAGGTTTGATAATAAAAGGGTAATAGGTTCTACCTCATCATCTACTTCCCAAACCCACAAGTTAAGAGATCCTACTCATGCAATGTTTGAGGTTTGAGACTAATGCATAAAAACTGGGTAAAAGGGATATGATAAAAGTGTTACTTGGCTTGCTGATGATCCGCAAAACCTAGTGACTCGTAGTAGCACGCTACGCACTCCGGGAATTCTATCGCAAACAAACAATAGCATACATAAGCACTCAAGAAATATGCAAGGGGAAAACTTCAAATAGGAATATCCAAACTGAAATTTCAACTGAAGAGGTTCGATTTGCAAAAAGAATCAATCAAAACGGAGATACAGAACTGAAACTACGGTCAAAAGAACTTCGTAGAAAAATCTGCTTGAAACCAAAATTTAATTTTTCAAAACTTTGTTCAAAATGATTAAATAGAAAGAGGAGTTCGAGACGAAGATTTTGGCTTTGGTTTCACTGGATTTGGACAAACGGTTAAGAAACGACAAAGGTTTGAAGATCAGGGGCTAATCTGCGATAAAAGTAATTGTGGATAGGTCCCTGGGCGAAAATAAAATAAAAATAAAAGACTAACGAACGAACGTTCGCGGTCTGGAACTAACTGACGAAAAGCGTTCGTAAAAACGAACGAACGGACGGGCGTCCGCTAAATAACTAAAGCGAGAAAACCGAATAGATAAAAATGCATCTAGGGTTTCTAAAAAACCTGGTCGGTTTTCATTACCTAAACCGAAAAAACGGCGGCTCGGATCCGGTGAACTGCGGTGTGCAGCGTAGTGGCAAGTGGCGACGCAGCGCGGGCGGCGGATCTCGGCGGCGGGGTGCGGCGGTGGAGCGGGACGAGGTGAGGAGGGCGGCGGCGGGGGGGTTAAATAGGAAGGGGGAGGGGTTCGGCGGCTTGGGGAAGGGGTCGAGGAGGAGGAGTCCTCCTCGGACACGTGGCGGCGGCGGCGACGTGCGCCGGCCGAACTCGGTCGGGGCGAGGCGGCGGCTGGGCCGTGGCCTGGCGCTAGCTAGGCCGGCCCAGTTCGGCCGCGAACTCTTCTTTTAAAAAAAAGATTTCGCCAAAAAAATCCTAATAAAAAATAAAAATCTAAAAATGAAACAAATTTTCACCGTCTAAATAAAATATTTAGAACATGATGAACATTTTCTTGGCCTAAAATGCAATTTTAAAAATATGCATATTTTTCTAATCCAAATAAAATTGCAATAAAATCCAAATAAAATTATTTAGTTGATTTTAACATTTTCCTCCAATACTTCATTTATTTTGGAGAAGTCATATTATCTCCTCTCATATATATTTAATATGAAATATTTTTGGAGAGGAAAAACTATAAAACCAAAGTGATCCTTGTTTCGATATTTGAGAAAATTCAAATATGAAAATGGTGAAACCCCCAACTCTCTCTGTGGGTCCTTGAGTTGCTTAGAATTTCGAGGATCACAAAACAAAAAGCAATAAAATATGATATGCATGGATGACCTATATATAACATTCCTAATTGGAAATTTGGGATGTTACAGTATTACACCTAGATCGGATTTGAACTCCTTCATCCAGACTAATTCATTCGCTGCTTCCGAAGCAGCTATGTACTCCGCTTCACACGTAGATCCTGCCATGACGCTTTTCTTGGAACTGCACCAACTTACAACTCCACCATTCAATATAAAAATGTATCTGGTTTGTGACTTAGAGTCATCCGGATCAGTGTCAAAGTTAGCATCGATGTAACCATTTACGACGAGCTCTTTGTCACCTCCATAAATGAGAAACATATCCTTAGTCCTTTTTAGGTACTTCAGGATGTTTTTGACCGCTGTCCAGTGATCCTCTCCTGGATTACTTTGGTACCTCCCTGCTAGACTTATAGCAAGGCACACATCAGGTGTGGTACACAGCATATCATACATGATAGATACTATGGCTGAGGCATAGGGAATGACTTTCATTTTCTCTCTATTTTCTGTAGTGGTTGGGCATTGAGTCTGACTCAACTTCACACCTTGTAACACAGGCAATAACCCTTTCTTTAACTGATCCATTTTGAACTTCTTCAAAACTTTATCAAGGTATGTGCTTTGTGAAAGTCCAGTTAAGTGTCTTGATCTATCTCTATAGATCTTGATGCCCAATATATAAGCAGCTTCACCAAGGTCTTTCATTGAAAAACTATTATTCAATATCCTTTTATGCAATCCAGAAATTCTACATCATTTCCAATCAACAATATGTCATCCACATATAATATTAGAAATGCTACAGAGCTCCCACTCACTTTCTTGTAAATACAAGCTTCTCCAAAAGTCTATATAAAACCATATGCTTTGTTCACCTCATCAAAGCGTATATTCCAACTCCGAGATGCTTGCACCAGTCCATAAATGGATCGCTGGAGCTTGCACACTTTGTTAGCACCTTTAGGATCGACAAAACCTTCTGGTTGCATCCTATACAACTCTTCTTTGAGAAATCCATTCAGGAATGCAGTTTTGATGTCCATTTGCCAGATTTCATAATCATAAAATGCGGCAATTGCTAACATGATTCAGACAGACTTAAGCATCGCTACGGGTGAGAAAGTCTCATCGTAGTAAACTCCTTGAACTTGTCGAAAACCTTTCGCAACAAGTCAAGATTTGTAGACAGTAACATTACCATCAGCGTCAGTCTTCTTCTTGAAGATCCATTTATTCTCTGTGGCTTGCAGATCATCGGGCAAGCCAACCAAAGTCCATACTTTGTTCTCATACATGGATTCCATCTCAGATTTCATGGCCTTAAGCCATTTTGCAGAATTTGGGCTCATCATCGCTTCTCATAGTTCGTAGGTTCGTCAAGGTCTAGTAACATGACTTCCAGAACAGGATTACCGTACCACTCTGGTGTGGAACGTACTCTGGTTGACCTACGAGGTTCGGTAGTAACTTGATCTAAAGTTTCATGATCATTATCATTAGCTTCCTCTCTAGTTGGTGTAGGCATCACAAGAATGATTTTCTGTGATGAGCTACTTTCCAATTCAAGAGAAGGTACAATTACCTCATCAAGTTCTACTTTCCTCCCACTCACTTCTTTCGAGAGAAACTCCTTCTCTAGAAAGGATCCATTCTTAGCAACAGAGATCTTGCCTTCGGATTTGTGATAGAAGGTGTACCCAACAGTTTTGTTTGGGTATCCTATGAAGACGCACTTCTCCGATTTGGGTTCGAGCTTATCAGGCTGCACTTTTTCACATAAGCATCACAACCCCAAACTTTAAGAAACGACAGCTTAGGTTTCTTGTCAAACCATAGTTCATACGGTGTTGTCTCAACGGATTTAGATGGTGCCCTATTTAAAGTGAATGCAGATGTATATAATGCATAACCCCAAAAAAATAGTGGTAAATCGGTAAGAGGAATCATAGATCGCACCATATCTAATAAAGTATGGTTACGACGTTCGGACACACCATTACACTGTGGTGTTCCATGTGGCATGAGTTGTGAAACTATTCCACATTGTTTTAAATGAAGGCCAAACTCGCAACTCAAATATTCGCCTATGCAATCAGATCGTAGAAAAATTATTTTCTTGTTATGATGATTCTCCACTTCACTCTGAAATTCTTTGAACTTTCAAATATTTTAGACTTGTCTTTCATTAAGTAGATATACCCATATCTGTAGCCCCTGTTTCGAGTGGCAAATATGAGCAACAGAACCAGTATCAAATACCCAGGTGCTACTACGAGCATTAGCAAGGTACACATCAATAACATGTATATCAAATATTCCTTTGTTCACTTTGCCATCCTTCTTATCCACCAAATACTTGGGGCAGTTCCGCTTCCAGTGACCAGTCCCTTTGTAGTAGATGCACTCAGTTTCAGGCTTGGGTCCAGACTTGGGATTCTTACCGGGAGTGACAACTTGCTTGCCATTCTTCTCGAAGTTTCCCTTCTTTCCCTTGCCCTTTTTCTTGAAACTAGTGGTCTTGTTATTGAAAGTGGAACTATCCCTGGGTGGTTTTGGTAATTCCTAACAACATATAACTCATTGAGCTAATTCTACTTAAAGATAATCATTTCAGGAAAGCTCAATGATTGGCATGGCATGGATGAGAAAAGTGGATCCCTCAAAATTATAAGGACAAAGAATTGGCTCAAGCACAAAGCTCAGGACTCTACATCTTTTCATTTTTAGTGATCCAAGATCACATTGAGTACATAGGAAAAGCCAATACTATTAAGAGGGGATGAGGTGTTGCCTAATGGCTTACTTGCTCAAAGTGCTTAGTGACATGCTCCAAAAGCCCTCAACTACTTTCTCACATCCACATATGTCCCAAACCAAAATTCAAACTTGGCCCCACCGAAACCTTTTATCCGGCACCACCGAGTTCAGTTGACATAGCCACTGCGAGAAACCCTAGTCTTTTCGGTCTCACCGATAGGGATCTCGGTCTCACCAAGATGGGATTGTAATCTCTCAGTTTCCCTTCGTAACGTTTTGGTCAAACCGAGATGAGCGATCGGTCCCACCAAGATTGCAATGCAAACTCTCTGTTTCCCTTTCGTAACATTTCGGCCCAACCGAGATGAGCGAATCGGTCCCACCGATTTTGCCTGACCAACTATCTGTTAGTCCATTACCAAAATCGGTCCCACCGAGTTTGTGTAATCGGTCTCATCGAGATTACTTTATGCCCTAACCCTAACAAAATCGGTCCCACCGAGTTGACATGTCGGTCCCACCGAGAATCCAAATGTTCACATTTTGAACTAAATCGGTCTGACCGAGTTTTATGATTCGGTCCCGTCGAGTTTGGTGATTTGTGTGTAACGGTTAGATTTTGTGTGGAGGCTATTTATACCCCTCCACCCACTATTCATTCATGGAGAGAGCCAACAGAACATGCCTACACTTCCAACATATATTTTCTGAGAGAGAACCACCTACACTTGTGTTGAGGTCATGATATTCCACTCCAACCACATAAATCTTGATCTCTAGCCTTCCCAAGTTGCTTTCCACTCAAATCATCTTTCCACCAAATCCAAATCCTGTGAGAGAGAGTTCAGTGTTGGGGGGACTATCATTTGAAGCACAAGAGCAAGGAGTTCATCATCAACACACCATTTGTTACCTCTTGGAGAGTGGTGTCTCATAGATTGGTTAGGTGTCACTTGGGAGCCTCTGTCAAGATTGTGGAGTTGAACCAAGGAGTTTATAAGGGCAAGGAGATCACCTACTTTGTGAAGATCTACCCGAGTGAGGCAAGTCCTTCGTGGGCAACAGCCATGGTGGGATAGACAAGGTTGCTTCTTCGTGGACCCTTCGTGGGTGGAGCCCTCCATGGACTCACGCAACCGTTACCCTTCATGGGTTGAAGTCTCCATCAATGTGGATGTACGATAGCACCACCTATCGGAACCACGCCAAAAATCTCTGTGTCTCCAATTGCATTTGCATACTCCAAACTCCTCCCTTTACCTTCATATGCAATTGTTTTACTCTCCGCTGCTATACTCTTAGAATTGCATGTGTAGGTTGATTGCTTGACTTGTGCTAAAGTTGCTAAAATCTGCCTAGAACTAAAATTGGGAAAAGGCTAGATTTTTATTTGGTCAAGTAGTCTAATAACCCCCCCTCTAGACATACTTTTGATCCTACAAGTGGTATCAGAGCTTTGGTCTCCATTTGCTTTGATTTCCATAGCTTTTGGTGGTCATAGCCTTGGTTTCACAACCTAGGAGAGTGTGGAGTCTAGCAAGGGAAATTACCACCGTAGAGGTCCTTACTTTGATGGTACAAAATTTGCTAGTTGGAAGCATAAGATGAAAATGCATATTCTGGGACATAACCACGCCGTTTGGGCAATTGTGTGTATTGGCTTGCAAGGTGAATTCTTCGATGGGAAAGAACCAAACCGTGAAGCTACCACGGAAGAGTTGAAGATGGTACAATACAATGCTCAAGCTTGTGATATTCTCTTCAACGGATTATGCCCCGAAGAATTCAATAAAATCAGCCATCTTGAGAATGCAAAGGAAATTTGGGATACTTTGATTGATATGCACGAAGGTACCGAATCTGTCAAGGAATCCAAATTGGACGTGCTTCAAAGTCAGCTTGACAAATTCAAAATGAAGGATGGTGAAGGCGTCGCTAAAATGTACTCTAGGCTTGCTCTCATCACAAATGAGATTGCCGACTTAGGAAGTTAAGAGATGACTGATAGATTCATCATCAAGAAGATCCTAAGAGCCTTGGATGGAAAATATGATACCGTGTGCACATTGATCCAAATGATGCCCAATTACAAAGATCTCAAGCCAACGGAAGTTATTGGAAGAATTGTTGCTCATGAGATGTCACTCAAGGATAAGGAAGAGCTTCACAACAAGTCAAGTGGTGCTTAGAAAGCCTCTTGTGATGCTCCCACATCATCAAGTGAGAAGCAAACCTTCAATGAAGAATTGAGTCTAATGGTGAAGAACTTCAACAAGCTCTACAAGAGTAGAAGCAAGGAAAGAAGTTCCAAGTCAAGGTCCTACAATGACAAAAGATCTTCTTGTTGTGAGCATAATTTCTACAATTGTGGAAGACCCGAACACTACTCCAATGAATGTACGACCCCCTACAAAAGAAGAGAAGATTCTCCCAAAAGAAGGAGTAGAAGAGAAGAATCACCATCAAGAGAGAGAAGGAGTAGAGATGATCGTTATGAATGAAGACCCTCTCGGAGAATCAAGGACTCGAAAAGGAAGGACAAGTCATCAAGGAGCTACACAAAAAAGAAGACATCAAGCTCATGTTGGTGAATGGGTATCCGGTTCCTACTCTGACAATCACTCCGAAATAAGTTATCACTCCGACTCCGAATATACTCAAGATGAAGGTGTTGCCGGACTAGCACTTGTGACAACCAACTCCTTCGACATATTTGACTCACCAAATGAAGGAATTGGGAGATGCTTCATGGCTAAAGGTCCAAAGGTAACACACCCCGAGTATGTTGATTTCAATAGTGATGAAGATGATTTGCTAGGAGATGATGATTTACTTGTTGACAACTCTAGTTATGAAAACTATGATGAGCTTGCTATTAATCATGATAATCAAGATAAAACGAATGACGATGATAAGAAGGAGATTAAGTGCCTAACTAAAGAACTAAAAACTCTTAAGTTAGCTCATGAAACTAAATTGGAAGATCATCGAGAACTTTTAAAGACTCATGATAAGCTACGCTTTGAAAAGCTAAACCTTGAGCAAGAACATGAGTTTTTAAAGGCAATCAATGATGATCTTCACAAGAAAAGTTCTTCTTACATTACCAAGTGTTTACTCTTGTCTACTTACATGCCACAAGTTGAATCTAGCAACAAGAACAAGAAAGATTCTTCATCTAGTAGTAACAACAATCATTCTAAATCCAATGTTGTTGCTTCTAGTAGCTCTCTTGATTCCACTAATGATTCTATTAGCCAAGTTACACTTGAGCAAGAAAATAGCTTATTGAAGGGAATTATAGAGAAAGGTGTTTACAAGAGCCTTGCCGGAAGTAAGCAATTCGAGGAAATTGTACGCAAGCAAGGAAGACACAGGAAGAATCAAGGTGTTGGTTTTGAACGAAAGTTCAATGCCAATGGAGTTGAGTGGGAAGAAGATCAATATCCCAAGATGAAGTTATGTGTTGAAGGATGGATACAGCTGGATGTAGGATTTGCTAGATTTGGGTGAGATGTTATGCTTCCCCTGTATCCCCAACACCTGATTGCATAACCGGAAAGGTTCGGGAGTTTCATAGGTGGGAATTCAAGTAGCTCTTAGGATATCTTTCCGACAGATGTATGACATGAAATTGGGGTTCGACGTCTAGTGGTCCGCCTATTCACAGTCGATTTTACAGTGGTCTCGTTGTGTCTTAAAGAGTCCTTGGCTATGCCGACTCGGGGACGCTTCGTATGTCATGTGCACTGCCTTGTACATGATGGTGCTGTACGATCGAGCCCATGTAGGCCCCACCACAAAAACTTTGGACGAAATCTCTATCATATGTTTGTTCCGGCTTATTTTGCAAGCCAATCCTTTGTTTTGTTTTGAGTTGTGGTATTCGAGTTGCTTCAATGTCAAGTGTTGATTCCATACCTTTCTTAAATGGTGTTCTCATACTCCGATGTGAATACTAATCCCTCTTGATCATCGAGATTGTGCTGTCAATCCTTTTCAACCGGCGTGTTTCTCTTCAAGTGGATCCGATCATTTCAACATCCGCAAGATCAAATATCAGTTTCTTCTCAACGGTGTTTGTTTCATCCATCTCCAAGTTACCTTTGTTTTTCCCGCCCACCCACCCTTTTTCTTCAAGGATTCAGATTTCTTAATCAAGTATCCATTTTATTGATGGGAAGCCTCTCCATTTTTTTCCGTCTATATTCTTACCCGGTGGTTCTCAAGAAGATGTTCTACTAGTTCATCATTCCTCATTCCTTTTCTTCTCCGGTGGTTCCAAGTCAAGCTTTGTTGATCATACCCTTTCCTCATGTCAATGATTTCTCATGCCGGTGCAATTCTTAATCATTCACTTCTCGCTATTCCATTGTTCCGGAGTGCTCAAGAAATCCCGAAGATTCGTGTTTCCACTCTGCATTCGTTCAAGCTCTTTCGAGATTGGTATCTCATTCAAGTCATTTAATTCAACCGGTGCAACCTCTCTATTAAATCTTGTCAACGGTGTTTCTTTTGAGTGGGCCCTAACCCACAGGTCTTTTTCCAGGATCTTACCTGACTCTTCTTATTTTCCCGGAGGGGTTCTCAAAATTCTTTTCGAAGTTTGACGCAAGAATGATTTATCATCAGTCAAATGTCTTTCTCCAAGATCTCTCAATTTCTTTTCATCATTGGCTCAACTTTTCCATTCTTCATTCCGGTGTGCCTCAATAATTCTTGGTGGTGTTTCTCGTCGTCATTTGAAGACCGAAGAAGAGTTTCTCTTTAATCTTGCTCCATTCTCTTCAAAATTCGTGATTCTAGCTTGTTCCCATCCTCTCATAATTATTTTTCGATTGTGAGAATTCTTTTCACCCATCCGGAGTAATTCAGAATATTTTCAGTTTGATTCTCCGAAGCCCATCATCTCATAATTATTCATTCCCAGCTTTCAGTTATCATTCTCCGATCTTACCAGTGCTTCATCCAAGTAATCTCTAATCAGTTCGTGATCCCTCCGTTCTCATGGATCTGAATTCTCTCATGTATCTTCATTCATTTGCCAATTCTTACCCGGTGATTCATCCATTTATTTCATTCATCTCCAATTCTTACGGTGGTTCTTTCAAGATTCTTCTCCCGTCGTTTATCATATCAAGGCATTTGTGTTTTTCCAAATCCTACCATTGGTTCGTCGAAGACCTTCCCAAGTTTATGTTATATCTCTCTTAATCTTTTCTACGAGAATAAGTTGTATGCAATCCGTTTGCTCGTCATCAATTTAATTGGTGAAGGAGGAGCATAACATAATTCTTATTCTTGATTCACCCAAGTGATTAATTCCTTATTTCGGAGGTGCATCATATCACATTCTTGGTTCGAGATGCTTTATCTTTTCTTTCCCAAGAGTTCCAAGCTTTCACAATTACATCTCCACGTAGGTCCATCTAAATCATTGCAAGGATTCACCTTGTGTTTTCAATTTCTTTTTCTTGTTATTCTTTTCTTACCGGAGTTTCTTTATGGAGGCTATACATAATGGTCCATCAAGGATTTAATTCCTTCTCCAACTTTTTCATCGAGATTCTTTTCTAAGAAGCTCAAGTTTTCTTCATATTGTAATCCGGAGTGCATTCTTTCTTCCGTATCATTGGAGATGGTATTATGTCATTCTTGATAATTTGAATTCATGTTTCATGATTCACATGTTGTCATGAATGAGATATTTTAAATCCATCAATCTCGTCATTGGAATTATCTTGGGTTATATTTCACCTAAAGCTTTCCTTTAAGAATTGTCGCTCTCATGGTGTTTATCAATGATCCAATTTCTTCATTTATCCTTTCCGGTGCGATATACTTTCTCGTCTCCTTGTTCATATCAATACAATTCTTTTCCCGTGAGTGGCAGGTTGTCACCTCATAATTTGAGATGTACTCCATAAGACCATATCAAGTTTATTCTTTCGTTGTTGGCTTTCCAATAACTCCGTTCGACCCTTCTCCTTAAGATGCCTTTTCAAACTCTTTTGTGGCAGAAGTTGGCATTTTCTTCAACATTCTTTTATTTCAATTATCTATCTTCTATTTCTTTCTCCCGGAGGTATTGTGTTGCTGCTTTCTTCAAACCTTCTTCTTGCTCTTGTCAAGAGCATGTTCTTTTCGTGCTTATCCATTTAACCGGAGGTGTGCCTTTTGGCTCAAGTTTTCTTTGCCTTATCAAGCTTTGCATCTCTTTTCAACCGGAGTGCTGTCTGAGATCTTTCTTACCCCTTGTTCCATTCATTCAATAGTTACGGAGGCAGTGTATTGTGATTTCATCAAGTATCTTCTCATCTTATCAAGTTCTTATTTAATTCCTTTTCTTTTCAATCGGAGTGTTGCCCGAAGTTGTTCTTCCTTGTTCCTCTTTTCCAACGGAGTGTTTTCAAATTCGCTCATCTCTGTTGTATTTTTTTCTCGAAATGGTTTAACCCTTCAAGGTTCTTTGGCTTCACTCGTTTGTCGAAGAAGCAACTTAGTTTTACCTCTCCTCTTTCTCTTCCGTTGCCCCTCCGGTGCCATTCTAGATCTCGGGACGAGATCCTCTCGTAGTGGTGGAGTGTTGTGACGCCCCGAGACTGATGTGCCAGTTGTCTGCCAGTTATTCGCTGTCGTTGTCATGTCATTTTCTTGCGTGTTGCATCTTATCTTGTCATCATGTGCATTGCATCATCATGTTTTCAAAACTTGCATCCGTCCCGGCCTCCTCGTTCTCTCCGTTGTCCGTTCTGAACCCAACCACACTTGCACGCGCCCGCGGCATGTCTGAAATAGTATTTTATATGTGGCCGGAAATGTTCTCGGAATGGGATGAGAGTAGACGTGTGGTCTTATTATAGTGTAGATAGACTGCCTGTCAAGTTTCATCGAATTCGGAGATCGTTTGATGCCCCAACCGTTAACTATAGCGACAATATAGTCGGTCAAATCGTCGGACGTTTTCGGTCTCCGGAAATAGTCGCCGGGTCTCTCTCTTTTCTCTTCTCTCAGCCTCAGGCCTTCTGCACAACCCACTACCTCTTACAGTCAGGCCCTACCTAACCTCTCTCGTCAGCCCGGGGCCCTCCTTGCGCGCGCGTCCGAAAATTGTCCCGGACCCGACCCGAGCAGTCGTCACCGTGGTGTCCGGATCATCCCGAAACATCTACAAAACCTCACCGTTTTCTTATTTGGTATGCCTAGCTATTTTATTCATGACTGTCCAATTGCGATCGGAGGAACGAGTTAGTCCCTAACCTAAATTCATCTGATATAAATATCAGTCTAAACCCTAGGCCCTACCGGTCCAATCCACCCATTCCCATCCCGCCGCCGCCAGCCAACCACCTCTTTCATGTCTTCCTCGGGATCTCCTCCCACCAACCAGATCTCCGACCACCTCCTCGTGTTGCGCGCCGCCCAAATCGCAGCAGCCTCGATCCCGAGCTCCCCCTCTGCTTCCTGCCCAGGCGCCTGAAGCCTACCTCTTCTTCCTTGATCCCGAATGGATCGTGTAGCTGCTCGAGGCCCCGAGCAAGAGCTCTCGGCCTCGTCCCCTCGCGCCGCCGTCGTTGGCAACCAGAACCTCCAGGCCAGCCCCTCGCGACCATCTCCTTTTGTTCCCTCTTCCCTGCATCTCTCTCTTTCCCAAATCTCCTCATCTCTCTGTACCTCAACAGGAGCTCCAGCGCCATGGCCATCCCGAGCTCGGCCTGCGCAGCTCGGAGACTCCAAGCCCCCCTCGTTCCAGTAGACCAGGAGGATGCCGCCGTGCCGGTGCTGCATCTCGCGAACCCGCAGCTCGGAGACCCCAACCTTCAGACTACCACGACGCGCCCGATGCTTCCTCGACCCCACTTTGGACCCCGACGCCACCTCGTCCTGCGCGCCGCCGATGCCAGGTCCGGCCTCTGCTTTGAGCAGAGGAGGAGGACGCCCGTGTCTCGCCGCCCGAGCACCGCTGCTTGCCCTCGTCCCCTACGCCGGCAGCTCGCCACCGTCGGATCCACGTCTCCAGCCTGCCTGTGCTCGTGCACGCTCGCCTCCACCGGCCGTCTGCAAGCAGCAGCGCCGTCGCGGACAAGACCGAAGCCGCTCGAGAGCCGCCATGGCTGCGTCCCCTTTGACCCTGCGCGTGAATGCCTCGCTGCCTTGTATGTTTGCGTTGACCCCGCATCTATCGAGTAGCCACGGTTCAGAGCAAGCTATCGCTGTTTCAGTTTTCAGTTTCGTCAGACTTGCACCAGGTTATGGTTCATGTTGCGTATAAATGCTTTGTTTATCAGACTTCCACCGTAGCCCAGTGGTCACTCGTGCATGCATCCATTCAGGAGGTCCTGTGTTCGACTCCCTGCTCCACATATTTTTTGCTTTGGCCTTTTATTTTTAGTGTGAGACGAATTTAGATCTTTTCATGGCATGCATAATTTCAGTAAATGCCATTGTTTCAAAATGCTAATAACTCCACAACCGTGCATCGAATTAAAATACTTTATACATGTAAAATGCTTGGAATTTTGTGTAGTTTAATAATATGCTACTTTCATCCATGTTTAAATGAGGTTTGCTTATATTTGCCTATTGCCATGTTAAAATGATTTAATTCATAACTAAATAACCGTAGCTCCATTTTTAACAAACTTTATATGTAAATGGGGTAGAATTTTGCCTAGTTTAACATGGTTCACTTACTTCGCATGTTTAATAACTCTAAAATTGTGTTTAGGGCAGATCAGTACCAAACCTAAGATATGCACATGAGGAGTTTCCGGACTTGTTGTTTTGTGGTTCCGGCCTCATTTAAACTTGCCTGGATTAGATAGTTTTATTATGCTTCACCCTCTTGCCATGCTAACAACATTTAATCTTGTTGGGTACATAAACGAGAGAGAACTAAATAAGTCATGTGGTGTTTTCTTCAATATGCAACTCCGTTGCATAATGAGCTCCACTTAATTTGTAGGATTGTTTGTGCATTTTGCCATGTCATGCTTCATTAAAACGGACATGCATCATACTTGATTGTGCATCATGCCATGATTATGTGGTGGTTGTTTACTATGTTGTTTTGCTCCTTTCCGGTGTTTGCTTCTTCGGGTTGGATCCGGTAACATCGTGTTGTGAGGACCCGTTCAACTACGTCCATTTGTCTTCTTCATGGACTCGTTCTTCTTCCTTGCGAGATTTCAGGCAAGATGATCATACCCTCGAAATCACTACTATCTTTGCTTTGCTAGATGCTCGCTCTTTTGCTATGCCTATGCTGCGATACCTACCACTTGCTTATCATGCCTCCTATGTTGTTGAACCAAGCCTCTAACCCACCTTGTCCTAGCAAACCGTTGTTTGGCTATGTTACCGCTTTGCTCAGCCCCTCTTATAGCGTTGTTAGTTGCAGGTGAAGATTGAAGTTTGTTCCTCATTGGAACATGGAGGTGATGTTCCTTGTTTGGAACATGTTTACTTGTTGGGATA
This sequence comes from Triticum monococcum, assembly GCA_034509565.1. Lineage (NCBI taxonomy): Eukaryota > Viridiplantae > Streptophyta > Magnoliopsida > Poales > Poaceae > Triticum > Triticum monococcum. The sequence goes on from CM067842.1 coordinate 683,911,034, forward strand.
TCACAATATATCTTATTTAATTAATGCATCTATATACTTGGTAAAGGGTGGAAGGCTCGGCCTTATGCCTGGTGTTTTGTTTCACTCTTGCCGCCCTAGTTTCCGTCATATCGGTGTTATGTTCCCGGATTTTGCGTCCCTTACGAGGTTGGGCTATTATGGGAACCCCTTGACAGTTTGTCTTAAGTAAAGCTTCTCCGGCAATGTCCAACATTGGTTTTACCATTCGCCACCTAGCCTTTTCTTTCCCTTGGGTTTTGCAGACTCAAGGGTCATCTTATTTTAACCCCCCCCCCCCCCCCCCGGGCCAGTGCTCCTCGGAGTGTTGGTCCAACTGAGCGATGTCCGAGGCTACCAAGGGAAACTCTGGGCTGGCTTACCCGACGTCTTGCTCATCCGGTGTGCCCTGAGAACGAGATATGTGCAGCTCCTATCGGGATTTGTCGGCACATCTGGGTGGTGTTGCTGGTTTAGTTTTACCCTGTTGAAATGTCTTTTTGTACCGGGATACCGAGTCTGATCGGAACGTCTCGGGTCGAGGTTTATTCCTTCGTTGACCGTGAGAGCTTGTCATGGGCTAAGTTGGGACACCCCTGCAGGGATTGAACTTTCGAAAGCCGTGCCCGCGGTTATGGGCAGATGGGAATTTGTTAATGTCCGGTTGTAGAAAACCTGAAGTTGACCTTAATTAAAATACATCAACCGCGTGTGTAACCGTGATGGTCTCTTTCCGGCGGAGTCCGGGAAGTGAACACGGTTGTTGGAGTTATGCTTGACGTAGGTAGCCTAGGATCACTTCTTGATCATACTTTTATCGCCCGTGCTTTGCCTTCTCTTCTCGCTCTCATTTGCGTATGTTAGCCACCATATATGCTAGTCGCTTGCTGCAGCTCCACCTCATAACTTTACCTTACCCATAAGCTTAAATAGTCTTAATCGCAAGGGTGCGAGATTGCTGAGTCCCCGTGGCTCACAGATACTTCCAAAACCAGCTTGAAGGTGCCAATGAGTTCGTGCAGACGACGAAACCAAGCTCAGGAGGAGCTCGATGAAGATCTTGTCCTTTGTGTTGTTTCGTTCTAGTTGATCAGTAGTGGAGCCCAGTTGGGGTCGATCGGGGACCTTTGTCGCATTTGGGGTTCTTCTTTTATTTTGGTTCCGTAGTCGGACCTTGATTGTATTTGTATGATGTAATGCTTTATTCATGTAATTGCGTGAAGTGGCGATTGTAAGCCAACTATGTATCTTTTCCCCTATTGTATTACATGGGTTGTTTGTGAAGATTACCTCACTTGCGACATTGCTTTCAATGCGGTTATGCCTCTAAGTCGTGCTTCGACACGTGGGAGATATAGCCGCATCGAGGGCGTTTCAAGTTGGTAATCAGAGCCTTCCCCGACCTTAGGAGCCCCATTGATTGATCGTTTTTAGCGGCCGAGTTGTGTCTAGAAAAATGTTTTGAGTCATCTAGGAATTATATATCGGAGAGTTTATGAATTCTTTTTACTTCCCAGTCTCCTCATCGCTCTGGTAAGGCATCCTGACATAGAGTTTTGACTCTTCTCTTCTCAAATTTCACTAAAAAAAATTTAGGATCACGTGGGTATCTTGGAATCGTTCCGATTGTTTTGTGACGAGAACATTGTCTTGGTGCCTCCTGTCAGGGGTTTAGTGGAAGTGTCCCAGGGAGTTGAGCTCTGAGGTGTTGTCGTCATAATTTTATCATTGCAGTTCTGGAATATCTGAGTTTAGTACGCCGACATCGAAAATCTCTTTTATGCAGTTCGTTGGTGAGATAACCTCGACGCCACCCAGTACTAGGGCGGGAGTTCGGGAGTATCGCCATAACTTGTATAACGGAGGCTTTTCGAAGGTTGAGGTAGATGATTTCCGAAGGTTTCTTGGTTATGTGTTGAAGGATGGATACAGCTGGATATAGGATTTGCTAGATTTGGGTGAGATGTTATGCTTCCCCTGTATCCCCAACACCTGATTGCATAACCGGAAAGGTTCGGGAGTTTCATAGGTGGGAATTGAAGTAGCTCTTAGGATATCTTTCCGACAGATGTATGACATGAAATTGGGGTTCGACGTCTAGTGGTCCGCCTATTCACGGTTGATTTTACAGTGGTCTCGTTGTGTCTTAAAGAGTCCTTGGCTATGCCGACTCGGGGACGCTTCGTATGTCATGTGCACTGCCTTGTACATGATGGTGCTGTACGATCGAGCCCGTGTAGGCCCCACCACGAAAACTTCGGACGAAATCTCTATCATATGTTTGTTCCGGCTTATTTTGCAAGCCAATCCTTTGTTTTGTTTTGAGTTGTGGTATTCGAGTTGCTTCAATGTCAAGTGTTGATTCCATACCTTTCTTAAATGGTGTTCTCATACTCCGATGTGAATACTAATCCCTCTTGATCATCGAGATTGTGTTGTCAATCCTTTTCAACCGGCGTGTTTCTCTTCAAGTGGATCCGATCATTTCAACATCCGCAAGATCAAATATCAGTTTCTTCTCAATGGTGTTTGTTTCATCCATCTCCAAGTTACCTTTGTTTTTCCCACCGACCCACCCTTTTTCTTCAAGGATTCAGATTTCTTAATCAAGTATCCATTTTATTGATGGGAAGCCTCTCCATTTTTTTCCGTCTATATTCTTACCCGGTGGTTCTCAAGAAGATGTTCTACTAGTTCGTCATTCCTCATTCCTTTTCTTCTCCGGTGGTTCCAAGTCAAGCTTTGTTGATCATACCCTTTCCTCATGTCAATGATTTCTCATGCCGGTGCAATTCTTAATCATTCACTTCTCGCTATTCAATTTTTCCGGAGTGCTCAATAAATCCTGAAGATTCGTGTTTCCACTCTGCATTCGTTCAAGCTCTTTTGAGATTGGTATCTCATTCAAGTCATTTAATTCAACCGGTGCAACGTCTAGTTTAAATCTTGTCAACGGTGTTTCTTTTGAGTGGGCCCTAACCCACAGGTCTTTTTCCAGGATCTTACCTGACTCTTCTTATTTTCCCGGAGGGGTTCTCAAAATTCTTTTCGAAGTTTGACGCAAGAATGATTTATCATCAGTCAAATGTCTTTCTCCAAGATCTCTCAATTTCTTTTCATCGTTGGCTCAACTTTTCCATTCTTCATTCTGGTGTGCCTCAATAATTCTTGGTGGTGTTTCTCGTCGTCATTTGAAGACCGAAGAAGAGTTTCTCTTTAATCTTGCTCCATTCTCTTCAAGATTCGTGATTCTAGCTTGTTCCCATCCTCTCATAATTATTTTTCGATTGTGAGAATTCTTTTCACCCATCCGGACTAATTCAGAGTATTTTCAGTTTGATTCTCCGGAGCCCATCATCTCATAATTATTCATTCCTAGCTTTCAGTTATCATTCTCCGATCTTACCAGTGCTTCATCCAAGTGATCTCTAATCAGTTCGTGATCCCTGCGTTCTCATGGATCTGAATTCTCTCATGTATCTTCATTCATTTGCCAATTCTTACCCGGTGATTCATCCATTTATTTCATTCATCTCCAATTCTTACGGTGGTTCTTTCAAGATTCTTCTCCCGTCGTTTATCATATCAAGACATTTGTGTTTTTCCAAATCCTACCATTGGTTCGTCGAAGACCTTCCCAAGTTTATGTTATATCTCTCTTAATCTTTTCTATGAGAATAAGTTGTATGCAATCCGTTTGCTCGTCATCAATTTAATTGGTGAAGGAGGAGCATAACATAATTCTTATTCTTGATTCACCCAAGCGATTAACTCCTTATTCCGGAGGTGCATCATATCACATTCTTGGTTCGAGATGCTTTATCTTTTCTTTCCCAAGAGTTCCAAGCTTTCACAATTACATCTCCACGGAGGTCCATCTAAATCATTGCAAGGATTCACCTTGTGTTTTCAATTTCTTTTTCTTGTTATTCTTTTCTTACCGGAGTTTCTTTATGGAGGCTATACATAATGGTCCATCAAGGATTTAATTCCTTCTCCAACTTTTTCCTCGAGATTCTTTTCTAAGAAGCTCAAGTTTTCTTCGTATTGTAATCCGGAGTGCATTCTTTCTTCTGTATCATTGGAGGTGGTATTATGTCATTCTTGATAATTTGAATTCATGTTTCATGATTCACATGTTGTCATGAATGAGATATTTTAAATCCATCAATCTCGTCATTGGAATTATCTTGGGTTATATTTCACCTAAAGCTTTCCTTTAAGAATTGTCGCTCTCATGGTGTTTATCAATGATCCAATTTCTTCATTTATCCTTTCCGGTGCGATATACTTTCTCGTCTCCTTCTTCATATCAATACAATTCTTTTCCGGTGAGTGGCAGGTTGTCACCTCATAATTTGAGATGTACTCCATAAGACCATATCAAGTTTATTCTTTCGTTGTTGGCTTTCCAATAACTCCGTTCGACCCTTCTCCTTAAGATGCCTTTTCAAACTCTTTTGTGGCAGAAGTTGGCATTTTCTTCAACATTCTTTTATTTCAATTATCTATCTTCTATTTCTTTCTCCCAGAGGCATTGTGTTGCTGCTTTCTTCAAACCTTCTTCTTGCTCTTGTCAAGAGCATGTTCTTTTCGTGCTTATCCATTTAACCGGAGGTGTGCCTTTTGGCTCAAGTTTTCTTCGCCTTATCAAGCTTTGCATCTCTTTTCAACCGGAGTGCTGTCTGAGATCTTTCTTACCCCTTGTTCCATTCATTCAATAGTTACGGAGGCAGTGTATTGTGATTTCATCAAGTATCTTCTCATCTTATCAAGTTCTTATTCAATTCCTTTTCTTTTCAATCGGAGTGCTGCCCGAAGTTGTTCTTCCTTGTTCCTCTTTTCCAACGGAGTGTTTTCAAATTCGCTCATCTCTGTTGTATTTTTTTCTCGAAATGGTTTCACCTTTCAAGGTTCTTTGGCTTCACTCGTTTGTCGAAGAAGCAACTTAGTTTTACCTCTCCTCTTTCTCTTCCGTTGCCGCTCCGGTGCCATTCTAGATCTCGGGACGAGATCCTCTCGTAGTGGTGGAGTGTTGTGACGCCCCGAGACCGATGTGCCAGTTGTCTGCCAGTTATTCGCTGTCGTTGTCATGTCATTTTCTTGCGTGTTGCATCTTATCTTGTCATCATGTGCATTGCATCATCATGTTTTCAAAACTTGCATCCGTCCCGGCCTCCTCGTTCTCTCCGTTGTCCGTTCTGAACCCAACCACACTTGCACGCGCCCGCGGCATGTCCGAAATAGTATTTTATATGTGGTCGAAAATGTTCTCGGAATGGGATGAGAGTTGACGTGTGGTCTTATTATAGTGTAGATAGACCGCCTGTCAAGTTTCATCGAATTTGGAGATCGTTTGATGCCCCAACCGTTAACTATAGCGACAATATAGTCGGTCAAATCGTCGAACGTTTTCGGTCTCCGGAAACAGTCGCCGGGTCTCTCTCTTTTCTCTTCTCTCAGCCTGAGGCCTTCTGCACAACCCACTACCTCTCACTGTCAAGCCCTACCTAACCTCTCTCGTCAGCCCGCGGCCCTCCTCGCGCGCGCGTCCGAAAATTGTCCCGGACCCGACCCGAGAAGTCGTCACCATGGTGACCGGATCATCCCGAAACATCAACAAAACGTCACCATTTTCTTATTTGGTATCCCTAGCTATTTTATTCGCGACCATCCAATTGTGATCGGAGGAACGAGTTAGTCCCTAACCTAAATTCATCTGATATAAATATCAGTCTAAACCCTAGCCCCTACCGGTCCAATCCACCCATTCCCATCCCGCCGCCGCCAGCCAACCACCTCTTTCATGTCTTCCTCGGGATCTCCTCCCACCAACCAGATCTCCGACCACCTCCCTCGTGCTGCGTGCCGCCCAAATCGCAGCAGCCTCGATCCCGAGCTCCCCCTCTGCTTCTTGCCCAGGCGCCTGAAGCCTACCTCTTCTTCCTCGATCCCGAATGGATCGTTTAGCTGCTCGAGGCCCCGAGCAGGAGCTCTCGGCCTCGTCCCCTCGCGTCGCCGTCGTTGGCAACCAGAACCTCCAGGCCAGCCCCTCGCGACCATCTCCTTTTGTTCCCTCTTCCCTGCATCTCTCTCTCTCTCCCTAATCTCCTCATCTCTCTGTACCTCAACAGGAGCTCCAGCGCCATGGCCATCCCGAGCTCGGCCCGCGCAGCTCGGAGACTCCAAGCCCCCCTCGTTCCAGCAGACCAGGAGGATGCCGCCGTGCCCGTGCTGCATCCCGCGAACCCGCAGCTCGGAGACCCCAACCTTCAGACTACCACGACGCGCCCGATGCTTCCTCGACCCCACTTTGGACCCCGACGCCACCTCGTCCTGCGTGCTGCCGATGCCAGGTCCGGCCGCTGCTTTGAGCAGAGGAGGAGGATGCCCGTGTCTCACCGCCCGAGCACCGCTGCTTGCCCTCGTCCCCTACGCCGGCAAGCTCGCCGCCGTCGGATCCACGTCTCCAGCCTGCCTGTGCTCGTGCACGCTCGCCTCCACCGGCCGTCTGCAAGCAGCAGCGCCGTCGCGGACAAGACCGAAGCCGCTCGAGAGTCGCCATGGCTGCGTCCGCTTCGACCCTGCGCACGAATGCCTTGCTGCCTTGTATGTTTGCGTTGACCCTGCATCTATCGAGTAGCCACGGTTCAGAGCAAGCTATCGCTGTTTCAGTTTTCAGTTTCGTCAGACTTGCACCAGGTTATGGTTCATGTTGCGTGTAAATGCTTTGTTTATCAAACTTCCATTGTAGCCCAGTGGTCACTCGTGCATATATCCATTCAGGAGGTCCTGTGTTCGACTCCCTGCTCCACATATTTTTTGCTTTGGCCTTTTATTTTTAGTGTGAGACGAATTTAGATCTTTTCATGGCATGCATAATTTCAGTAAATGCCATTGTTTCAAAATGCTAATAACTCCACAACCGTGCATCGAATTAAAATACTTTATACATGTAAAATGCTTGGAATTTTGTGTAGTTTAATAATATGCCACTTTCATCCATGTTTAAAATGTTTAAATGAGGTTTGCTTATATTTGCCTATTGCCATGTTAAAATAATTTAATTCATAACTAAATAACCGTAGCTCCGTTTTTAACAAACTTTATATGTAAATGAGGTAGAATTTTGCCTAGTTTAACATGGTTCACTTACTTCGCATGTTTAATAACTCTAAAATTGTGTTTAGGGAAGATCAGTACCAAACCTAAGATATGCACATGAGGAGTTTCTGGACTTGTTGTTTTGTGGTTCCGGCCTCATTTAAACTTGCCTGGATTAGATAGTTTTATTATGCTTCACCCTCTTGCCATGCTAACAACATTTAATCTTGTTGGGTACATAAACGAGAGAGAACTAAATAAGTCATGTGGTATTTTCTTCAATATGCAACTCCGTTGCATAATGAGCTCCACTTAATTTGTAGGATTGTTTGTGCATTTTGCCATGTCATGCTTCATTAAACCGGACATGCATCATACTTGATTGTGCATCATGCCATGATTATGTGGTGGTTGTTTACTATGTTGTTTTGCTCCTTTCCGGTGTTTGCTTCTTCGGGTTGGATCCGGTAACGTCGTGTTGTGAGGACCCGTTCAACTACGTCCGTTTGTCTTCTTCATGGACTCGTTCTTCTTCCTTGTGGGATTTCAGGCAAGATGATCATACCCTCGAAATCACTATTATCTTTGCTTTGCTAGATGCTCGCTCTTTTTCTATGCCTATGCTGCGATACCTACCACTTGCTTATCATGCCTCCTATGTTGTTGAACCAAGCCTCTAACCCACCTTGTCCTAGCAAACCGTTGTTTGGCTATGTTACCGCTTTGCTCAGCCCCTCTTATAGCGTTGTTAGTTGCAGGTGAAGATTGAAGTTTGTTCCTCGTTGGAACATGGAGGTGATGTTCCTTGTTTGGAACATGTTTACTTGTTGGGATATCACAATATATCTTATTTAATTAATGCATCTATATACTTGGTAAAGGGTGGAAGGCTCGGCCTTATGCCTGGTGTTTTGTTCCACTCTTGCCGCCCTAGTTTCCGTCATATCGGTGTTATGTTCCCGGATTTTGCGTCCCTTACGCGGTTGGGCTATTATGGGAACCCCTTGACAGTTCGTCCTAAGTAAAGCTTCTCCAGCAATGCCCAACATTGGTTTTACCATTCGCCACCTAGTCTTTTCTTTCCCTTGGGTTCTGCAGACTCAAGGGTCATCTTATTTTAACCCCCCCGGGCCAGTGCTCCTCGGAGTGTTGGTCCAACTGAGCGATGTCCGAGGCTACCAGGGGCAACTCTGGGCTGGCTTACCCGACGTCTTGCTCATCCGGTGTGCCCTGAGAACGAGATATGTGCAGCTCCTATCGGGATTTGTCGGCACATCTGGGTGGTGTTGCTGGTTTAGTTTTACCCTGTCGAAATGTCTTTTTGTACCGGGATACCGAGTCTGATCGGAACGTCTCGGGTCGAGGTTTATTCCTTCGTTGACCGTGAGAGCTTATCATGGGCTAAGTTGGGACACCCCTGCAGGGATTGAACTTTCGAAAGCCGTGCCCGCGGTTATGGGCAGATGGGAATTTGTTAATGCCGGTTGTAGAAAACCTGAAGTTGACCTTAATTAAAATACATCAACCGCGTGTGTAACCGTGATGGTCTCTTTCCGACGGAGTCCGGGAAGTGAACACGGTTGTTGGAGTTATGCTTGACGTAGGTAGCCTAGGATCACTTCTTGATCATACTTTTATCGACCGTGCTTTGCCTTCTCTTCTCGCTCTCATTTGCGTATGTTAGCCACCATATATGCTAGTCGCTTGCTGCAGCTCCACCTCATAACTTTACCTTACCCATAAGCTTAAATAGTCTTGATCGCGAGGGTGCGAGATTGCTGAGTCCCCGTGGCTCACAGATACTTCCAAAACCAGCTTGCAGGTGCCAATGAGTTCGTGCAGACGATGCAACCAAGCTCAGGAGGAGCTCGATGAAGATCTTGTCCTTTGTGTTGTTTCGTTCTAGTTGATCAGTAGTGGAGCCCAGTTGGGGTCGATCGGGGACCTTTGTCGCATTTGGGGTTCTTCTTTTATTTTGGTTCCGTAGTCGGACCTTGATTGTATTTGTATGATGTAATGCTTTAGTCATGTAATTGTGTGAAGTGGCGATTGTAAGCCAACTATGTATCTTTTCCCCTATTGTATTACATGGGTTGTTTGCAAAGATTACCTCACTTGTGACATTGCTTTCAATGCGGTTATGCCTCTAAGTCGTGCTTCGACACGAGGGAGATATAGCCGCATCGAGGGCGTTTCATATATAGACGTCCTAGTCATCGCAAATTGCTTGATAGATGCTAGAGTGTTTGTGCATCCTTCGTCACATATTTCTTTTGCCATCTTATTGTGTGACCATGTTGGTTGCATATTTTACTCATTCGAGGACATCCATTTGTTGCTTTGATTGTTTAGCCTTTTTCTCTTTTGCCAAATGGATGGACAAGAATGCCTAAGAACTCCATCTAGCTAACTATGCTTTTTCTCGTCGCAAACTCTATTCATGCTACATCACAAAGTTTGACCAAGTCAGTTTCGAACCACTCTGTGTGAGGAGCACTCAGAGTTCCCGATTCGTCATAGACTTAAACTTCTCAAACCTCTTTGTGTATTTTGGTCTGACCGATTCATCCTTTTCGGTCCTACCAAGATCACTTAGTTGATCTAGGTTTTCAATCTCGGTGCAACCGATTAGAGCCTTTCGGTCACACCGAGTTGCAGTAACTGCCTGCAATTTTGCATCTCGGTGCCACCGAGTTGTTCCACTCGGTCACACCAACAGGGTCAGGTTATATATACCGGCAGGTCAAATTTTGGAAAAAAAATTGAAACCTCTCCGCCCGCGCATAACCTACTCTGCCTCTTCGGGTCTCCGGATCATCCTCTCGTCGCCAACGACCTCCCGCCGCTGGTCACCGCCGCCGTGAACGGCAATCTGCCCCTCCGTTGCTGCCGTAGCAAGTTCGCCGCCAAACTAGGCTACGAACTTGATCTTTGTGCTAATCCATAACTCTGATTCTTAGCACATTGCTTTGCCATGATTCTTGCCACGAATGAAATCATCCTGTCCAGCGAAAACGTCCCGTAGATTAGTTTTGATTTGAAAATTTAGGGTTAGGTCTCCGCCGAATTCATCTCGGACCGACCGAGTTGTAGAAATCGGTCTCACCGATTTGGCTTAGGCCATTGCACATGCATTTTTGGTCTGACCGAAAATTGCAAATCGGTGTGACCGAGTTCAATTCTCTGTGAAAGCCTAGCAGTCTCGGTGCCACCGAACTGTGACTCGGTCTGACCGAGTTTACTAGTTTAGATTCCAAAAGCTGCTTCGGTATCACCGAGTTTACAAATCGGTAGATCCAAAATGCTTTCTGTGAAGAACTAAAACTAAGTTTTTAAGTCATTCTACCTCCGCTCTAGAACTAAAATTGGGAAAAGGCTAGATTTTTATTTGGTCAAGTAGTCTAATCACCCCCCTCTAGACATACTTTCGATCCTAGAGTTAACCATCGACACTTGATGCTCTTTCTTGATTTCTACCTCCGCAGCTTTGAGCATACCGAAGAGCTCGGGAATTTTCTTATCCATCCCTTGCATAATATAGTTCATCACAAAGCCTTTGTAGCTTGGTGGCAGTGATTGAAGAACTCTGTCAATAACACTATCATCCGGAAGATTAACTCCCAGCCGAGTCAAGTGATTATGGTACCCAGACATTCTGACTATGTGTTCACTGACAGAACTATTCTCCTCCATGTTGCAGCTATAAAACTTGTTGGAGACTTCATATCTCTCAACTCGGGTATTTGCTTGAAAATTAACTTCAATTCCTGGAACATCTCATATGGTCCATGACGTTCAAAACGTCTTTGAAGTCCCGATTCTAAGCCGTAGAGCATGACACACTGAACTATAGAGTAGTCATCGGACCGCATCTGCCATACATTCAAAGCGTCTACATTAGCGGGAGGAGGCTTGTCACCAACCGGTGCATCAAGGACATAATTCTTCTGTGCAGCAATGAGGATAATCCTCAAGTTTGGACCCAGTCCATGTAGTTCCTACCATCATCTTTCAACTTAGCTTTCTCTAGGAACACATTAAAATTAAAGGGAATGGTACCACGGGCCATTGATCTACAACATAGATATGCAAAAACTATCAGGACTAAGTTCATGATAAATTAAGTTCAATTAATCATATTACTTAAGAACTCCCACTTAGATAGACATCCCTCGAGTCATCTAAATGATCACGTGATCCATATCAACTAAACCATGTCCGATCATCACATGAGATGGAGTAGTTTTCAATGGTGAACATCTCTATGTTGATCATATCTACTATATGATTCATGTTTGACCTTTCGGTCTCCAGTGTTCCGAGGACATGTTTATACATGCTAGGCTCGTCAAGCTTAACCCGAGTATACCGCATGTGCAGAACTGTCCTGCACCCGTTGTATGTGAATGTAGAGCTTATCACACCCGATCATCACATGGTGTCTCGGCATGATGAACTGTCGCAACGGTGCATACTCAGGGAGAACACTTATACCTTAAAACTTTAGTGGGGGGTCATCTTATAATGCTACCACCGTACTAAGCAAAATAAGATGCATAAAAGATAAACATCAAATGCAATCAAAATATGTGACATGATATGGCCATCATCATCTTGTGCCTTTGATCTCCATCTCCAAAGCACTATCATGATTTCCATCGTCATCGGCTTGACACCTTGATCTCCATCGTAGCGTCGTGGTCGTCTCGCCAACTATTTCTTCTATAACTATCGCTAACACATATTGATAAAGTAAAGCAATTACATGGCGTTTGCATTTCATACAATAAAGCAACAACCATAAGGCTCCTGCCAGTTGCCGATAACTTTCACAAAACATGATCATCTCATACAATAACTTATATCACATCACGTCTTTACCATAGCACATCACAACATGCCCTACAAAAACAAGTTAGACGTCCTATACTTTGTGGTTGCAAGTTTTACGTGGCTACTACGGGCTTCTAGTAAGAATTGTTCTTACCTACGCATGAAAACCACAATGGTGATTTATCAAGTTTGTTGTTTTAACCTTCAACAAGGACCGGCCGCAGTCAAATTCGATTCAACTAAAGTTGGAGAAATAGACACCCGCCAGACACCTTTATGCAAAACTAGTTGCATGTCTGTCGGTGGAACCGGTCTCATGAATGTGGTCATGTAAGGTTGGTCCGGGCCACTTCATCCAACAATACCGCCGAATCAAAATAAGACATTGGTGGTAAGCAGTATGATGATCACCACCCACAACTCTTTGTGTTCTACTCGTGCATATCATCTACACATAAACCTGGCTCGGATGCCACTGTTGGGGAATGTAGCATGCAATTTCAAAATTTTCCTACGCTCACTCAACATCTGTCTAGGAGATGCATAGCAACGAGAGGGGGAGAGTGTGTCCACGTACCCTCATAGACCGAAAGCGGAATCGTTTGACAACGCGGTTGATGTAGTCGAACTTCTTCCCGTTCCGACCGATGAAGCACCGAACGTACGACACCTCCGAATTCTGCACACGCTCAGCTCAATGACGTCCCTCGAACTCTTGATCCAAGAAAGTGTCGAGGGAGAGTTTCGTCAGCATGACGGCATGGTGACGGTGATGGTGAAGTGATCTGCGCAGGGCTTCACCTAAGCACTATGACAATATGATCGGAGGCGTAAACTGTGGAGGGGGCGCCGCACACGGCTAGGAATCCATGTTGTGTGTTCTAGCGGTGCCCCCCCCCCACATATATAGGTGGGAGAGGGAGAGGGGTGGCAAGGGGCGCCTGATGTCGCTTGAACCTACGTTGGTATTTCCCCAAAGAGGAAGGGATGATGCAGCACAATGGCGGTAGGTATTTCCCTCAGATATGAGACCAAGGTTATCGAACCAATAGGAGAACCAAGCAACACAACGTAAACAACACCTACACACAAATAACAAATACTCGCAACCTGACATGTTAGAGGGGTTGTCAATACCTTTCGGGTAACGGCGCGAGAAATTGGCAAACGGATGTGAATAAATTATAGTAGATTGATAGATCGAACACCAAATAAAATAAGATGCAGCAAGGTATTTCTGTATTTTTGGTTTAATAGATCTGAAAATAAAAGCAAACGAAAAGTAGATCGCAAAGGCAAATAATATTAGAAAGAGACCCGGGGTCCGTAGGTTTCATTAGTGGCTTCTCTCGAGAAAAATAGCAAATGGTGGGTAAACAAATTACTATTGGGCAATTGATAGAACTTCAAATAATCATGACGATATCCAGGCAATGATCATTACATAGGCATCATGTCCAAGATTAGTAGACCGACTCCTGCCTACATCTACTACTATTACTCCACACATCGACCGTTATCCAGCATGCATCTAGTGTATTAAGTTCATGGAGAAACAGAGTATGCAATAAGAACATTGACATGATGTAGACAAGATCTATCTATGTAGATATAGACCCAATCGTTTTATCCTTAGTAGCAGCGATACATACGTGTCGGTTCCCATTCTGTCACTGGGATCAAGCACTGTAAGATCGAACCCACTACAAAGCACATCTTCCCATTGCAAGATAAATAGATCAATTTAGCCAAACAAAACCCAAATATCGGAGAAGAAATATGAGGCTATAAGCAATCATGCATACAAGAGATCAAAGAAACTCAAATAACTTTCATGGATATAAAAAGATAGATATGATTATAAACGCAAAGTTCATCTGATCCCAACAAACACACCGCAAAAAGAGTTACATCATATTGATCTCCAAGAGACCATTGTATTGAGAATCAAACAAGAGAGATGAAGCCATCTAGCTACAAACTACGGACCCGAAGGTCTACAAAGAACTACTCATGCATCATCGGAGAGGCACCAATGGAGGTGATGAACCTGTGATGGTGTCTAGATTGGATCTGGTGGTTCTGGACTCTGCGGCAGCTGGAATTGATTTTCGTTGACTCCCCTAGGGTTTCTAGAATATTGGGGTATTTATAGAGCAAAGAGGCCGTCCGGGGGCACCCGAGGTGGGCACAACCCACCAGGGCACACCTGGGCCTCTAGGCGCGCCCTGGTGGGTTGTGCTCCCCTCGGAGCACCCCAGGCGCTGCCTTGGCCCATTGGGTGTCTTCTAGTCCATAAGAAACCTCCGTAAAGTTTCGTTGCTTTTGGACTCCATTTGGTAATGATTTCCTCCGATGTAAAAAACATGCAACAACAGCAACTGGCACTTGGCATTATGTCAATAGGTTAGTACCAAAAATGATATAAAATGACTATAAAATGATTATAAAACATCCAAGATTGATAATATAATAACATGGAACAATAAAAATTTATAGATATGTTGGAGATGTATCAGCATCCCCAAGCTTAACTCCTGCTCGTCCTCGAGTAGGTAAGTGATAAAAACAGAATTTTTGATGTGGAATGCTGCCTAACATGTCATATCATATTCTTTTCTTTATAGCATGGACATTTGGACTTTTATATTGTTCAAAGCAATAGTCTAGTTTTGACATGATAACTTAAGTACTCAAGCATATCAACAAGCAACCATGTCTTTCAAAATATCAACGCTAAAATAAGCTATCCCTAGCCCATCATGCTCAATCATTGATCCATTCATGAAACACACTCGCATATTAACTACACCCAATGCTCAAGTATGATCATGGTGCCTCCTAGTTGGTGCTTTTATAAGAGAAGTTGGAGACTCAAATTCAAAAATAAAAATAGCATAAAGTAAAAAGAAAGGCCCTTCACAGAGGGAAGTAGGGATTTGTAGAGGTGTCAGAGCTCAAAGCGAAAAACTTAGAGATAAAAACATTTTGGGAGGTGTGGCTTTCCCACCATCGAAAACGACTTAGAGTTCCCAACACTTTCCATGCTAGATATATCATAGGCGGTTCCCAAACAGAAATTAAAGTTTATTCCTTTTTCCACCATATTTTCACTTTCCATGGCTAACCGTATCCACGGGTTCGTTCCATACCAACACTTTCCAAGGAATTTATTATTTGACAACATAAAGTAAATTCATTTTTCATTTCGGGACTGGGCATCCCTAATACCTTTGCCTTACTCTCGTGTAATGACAAGTGAATAAACACTCATCGTGAGAATAATACATCTAGCATGGAAAATATTAGCCACCCCTCACCGCTCCGCGGACGGCATGAACACACAAAAGAGAAGTTTATTTTGAAAATTAGAGATGGCAGATACAAATTTTCTTAGAATGGCAAAAGAATACCGCATATAGGTAGATATAGTGGACTCATGTGGCAAAATTGGTTTAAAGGTTTTTGGATGCACAAGTAGTGATCATACTTAGTGCAAAATGAAGGCTAGCAAAAATATTGAGAAGCGACTAACCAAGAAACGAATAATCTCATAAGCGAGCATCAAGCATAATTAACACCGAATAATGCACCACAAGTAGGATGTAATTTCATTGCATTATTCACTTTCTTGCTTGTATAGGGAATCACAAACCTTAACACCAATATTCTTACTAAAGCATAGTTATCATCAAGATGACTCACATATCACATCATCATATGTCAAAACTATTACTAAGAATCATGTTTATTTTGTCCAATGATCTTCGTGGAAGTTTTTATCATATCCTTGTTGGATATCTATCACTTTGGAACTAATTTTCATGTGTTGCTTTTGATAAGCTCAAACAAATATAAGTGAAGATCATGAGCATAATATTTCTTTCTCTCAAATTAATTTAATTGAAGCAAGAGAGAATTTATTGAAAATTTTACTAACTCTCAAATAAATCTAAGTGAAGAAGGAGAGCATTTCTTCAAAAATACTAAAGCACACTGTGCTGAAAAAGATATAAGTGAATGCTACCTCTTGAGCACTGCGTTGGTTTTCCCTTGAAGAGGAAAGGGTGATGGAGTAAAGCAGCGTAAGTATTTCCCTCAGTTTTTTAGAACCAAGGTATCAATCCAGTAGGAGATCACACTCAAGTCCCATGCACCTACACAAACAAATAAGAACCTCGCAACCAACGCGATAAAGGGGTTGTCAAGCCCTTCTCGGTCACTTACGAGAGTGAGCTCTGATAGATATGATAAGATAATATTTTTGGTATTTTTATGATAAAGAGAAATAAAGATGCAAAAGTAAAATAAAAGGCAAAAGGAAATAACTAAGTATTGGAAGATTAATATGATGGAAGATAGACCCGGGGGCCATAGGTTTCACTAGCGGCTTCTCTCAAGGGCATAAGTATTACGGTGGGTAAACGAATTACTGTCGAGCAATTGATAGAATTGAGCATAGTTATGAGAATATCTAGGTATGATCATGTATATAGGCATCACGCCCGAGACAAGTAGACCGAAACAATTCTGCATCTACTACTATTACTCCACACATTGACCGCTATCCAGCATGCATCTAGAGTATTAAGTTCAAGAGAACAGAGTAATGCTTTAAGGAAGATGACATGATGTAGAGGGATAAACTCATGCAATATGATATAAACCCCATCTTTTTATCCTTGATGGAAACAATACAATACGTATCGGTTCCCTTTCTGTCACTGGGATTGAACACTGCAAGATTGAACCCAAAGCTAAGCACTTCTCCCATTGCAAGAAAGATCAATCTAGTAGGCCAAACCAAACTAATAATTCGAAGAGACTTGCAGAGATAAACCAATCATACATAAAAGAATTCAGAGGAGAATCAAATATTGTTCATAGATAATCTGGATCATAAACCCACAATTCATCGGATCTCGACAAACACACCGCAAAAAGAAGATTACATTGAATAGATCTCCAAGAAAATCGAGGAGAACTTTGTATTGAGATCCAAAGAGAGAGAAGAAGCCATCCAGATAATAACTGTGGACCTGTAGGTCTGAAGTAAACTACTCACACATCACTGGAGAGGCCAAGGAGTTGATGTAGAGGCCCTCTGTGATCAATGCCCCCTCCCGGGGAGCTTCGGAAAAGGCCCCGAGATGGGATCTCTCGAGTATAGAAGGTTGCGGCGGTGGAATTAGGTTTTCGTGGTGCTCCTGGATGTTTGAGGGTACGTGGATATATATAGGAGGAAGAAGCACGTCGGTGGAGCAACGGAGGGCCCACGAGGGTGGAGGGCGCGCCTAGGGGGGTAGGCGCGCCCCCCTGCCTCGTGCCTTCCTCCCTTGTTTCTTGACGGCCACTCCAAGTCTCCTGGATCACGTTTGTTGAGAAAATCACGTTCCCGAAGGTTTCATTCCGTTTGGACTCCGTTTGATATTCCTTTTCTTCGAAACCCTAAAATAGGAAAAAAAACAACAATTTGGGCTGGGCCTCCGGTTAGTAGGTTAGTCCCAAAAATGATATAAAAGTGTAAAATAAAGCCCATTAACATCCAAAATAGATAATATAATAGCATGGAGCAATCAAAATTTATAGATACGTTGGAGACATATCAGTGAAGCACTAGAGCAAATCCATAGCTCATAAAAATTTAAGTGAAGCATAGAGAGCAATTCTAACAAGTCATGACATAATCTTGGCTCTCTCAAATAGGTGTGTCCAGCAAGGAATCAAGAGTTAAAACACAAAATAAAACAAGCAAAGACTCATATCATACAAGACGCTCCAAGCAAAACACATAGTATGTGACGAATAAAAATATAGCTTCGAGTAAAATACCGATGGTCGTTAGAAGAAAGAGGGGATGCCACTCAGGGGCATCCCCAAGCTTAGTTTCTTGCTCATTTTTGGATAATAGCTTGGGATGCCAGGGCATCCCCAAGCTTAGGTTCTTCTTACTCCTTATTACTTCATCCATCGTAAGATAACCCAAAACTTGAAAACTTCAATCACACAAAACTGAACAAAAGTCTTCGTGAGATCTGTTAGTATAAGAAAACAAATCACTACTATAAGTGTTGTATTAAACCAATTCATATTTTGTTCTTGCATTATATCTACTGTATTCCAACTTTTCTATGGCAAAAACTCATCAAAGAAAACCATAGAGCCATCAAAACAAGCACACAACACAAAGAAAACAGAATCTGTCAAAAACAGAACAGTGTGTAGCAATCTGGATAATTCGAATACTTCTGTAACTCCAAAAACTCTGAAAAATTAGGAAGACCTGGGAAATTTGTATGTTAATCTACTAAAAAAGTAATTTGTATTTTATCTCTCTCTGGTTAAAGATTATTTTCGCGAGCGCAAATGTTTTTGTTTTTTTCAGCAGGATCAAACAACTATCACCCAAGAAGATCGTAAAGGCTTTACTTGCCACAAACACTAATTAAAACACAAAAACACAATCATAACAGTAGCATAATTGTGCAAACACTCAAGAACAGAAAGAAAAAAATCAAAAATAAATTTTATTCATTTGGTTGCCTCCCAACAAGCTATAGTTTTACGCCCTTAGCTATGCATAAAGCAAGGATCTAAGTTTTGTCACATTTGTTTCGAGATCCATAAGATTCCCTCATGATTGATTCATATGGTGGCCTAATTCTTGTTCTAGGGAAGTGTTCCATACCTTTCCTCAAAGGAGATTGGAACTTAATATTGCCTTCTTTCATATCAATCACGGCACCGACAGTGCGTAAAAATGGTCTACCAAGAATAATTGTACCAGATGGATTGCAATCAATATCAAGAACAATAAAATCTATGGGCACATAATTCCTATTTGCAAGAATAAGAACATCCTTAATTCTTCCCATAGGCTTTTTAATAGTAGAATCTGCCAAGTGCAAATTCAAAGAACATGATTCAATATTTGTAAGACCAAGCACATCACATAAAGATTTCGGAATTGTAGAAACACTAGCACCCAAGTCACATAAATCAAAGAACTCATAATTTTTTATCTTGACTTTGATAGTAGGTTCCCACTCATCATGCAATTTTCTAGGAATTGAAACTTCTAATTCCAACTTTTCCTCTAAAGCTTTCATCATAGCATCAACAATATGTTTAGTAAAAGCTTTATTTTTTTCATAAGCATGGGGTGAATTTATCATGGATTGCAACAAAGAAATACAATCAATCAAAGAGCAACTATGATAATTAAATTCTTTGTAATCCAAAAGAGTGGGCACATCACTAGCTAAAGTTTTGACCTCTTCAAACCCACTTTTATCAATTTTCTCAACAAGATTTTTACCCTCCGAAATAGCGGGACGCCTTCTAACTAAAGTTGACTCTTCTCCAGTCCATTTTTCACCAATATTAACTCTACTAAACAAGGAATAAATAGAAGAAACACCAATCATTTTAATATCTTCATCACTTTTGCGAAAGTAATCACTAGAAAACGCTTTTTCTAAAAATTCTCTTTTAGCTCTAAGCATAGCGGTTCTTTTCTTACTTTCATCCATAGAAACATAAAGAGCTTTAATTGATTCCTCAACTTTAGACAAAAAATTCATCTTGAGATATGATGACACACAAGTATAGGGGGTCTATCATAGTCCTTTCGATAAGTAAGAGTGTCGAACCCAACGAGGAGCAAAAGGAAATGACAAGCGGTTTTCAGTAAGGTATTCTCTGCAAGCACTGAAATTATCAGTAACATATAGTTTTGTGATAAGGTAATTCATAACGGGTAACGAGTAATAAAAGTAAACAAGGTGCAACAAGGTGGGCCAATCCTTTTTGAAGTGAAGGACAAGCCTAGACAAACTCTTATATAAAGGAAAGTGTTCCCGAGGACACATGAGAATTATCGTCAAGCTAGTTTTCATCATGTTCATATGATCCGTGTTTGTTACTTTGATAATTTGAAATGTGGGTGGACCGGTGCTTGGCTACTGCCCTTTCTTGGACAAGGATCCCACTTATGATTAACCCCCTTCGCAAGCATCCACAACTACGAAAGAAGAATTAAGGTAAACCTAATCATAGCATGAAACATATGGATCCAAACCAGCCCCTTACGAAGCAACGCATAAACTAGGGTTTAAGCTTCTGTCACTCTAGCAACCCATCATCTACTTATTACTTCCCAATGCCTTCCCCTAGACCCAAACAATGGTGAAGTGTTATGTATTTGACGTTCACATAACACCACTAGAGGAAAGACAACATACATCTCATCAAAATATCGAAGGAATACCAAATTCACATGACTACTTAGAGCAAGACTTCTCCCATGTCCTCAGGAGCAAACGTAACTACTCGCAAATCATATTCATGTTCATAATCAAAGGGGTATTAATGTGCATAAAGGATTTCAACATATAATCTTCCACTGAATAAACCAACTAGCATCAACTACAAGGAGTAATCAACACTACTAGCAACCCACAGCTACCAATCAATGGTTTTGAGGCAAATATAGGATATAAGAGATGAACTAGGGTTTGAGAGGAGATGGTGCTGGTGAAGATGTTGATGGAGATTGACCCCCTCCTGATGAGAGGATCGATGGTGATGATTTCCCCCTCCCGGAGGGATGTTTCCCCGGCAGAACAGCTTCGCCAGAGCCCTAGATTGGTTCCGACAAGGTTCCACCTTGATACGGTGGCGCTTCGTCCCGAAAGCTTACTCCTTTTTCCAGGGCCAAAGACACCTTATACCAGAAGATGGGCATCGGGGCCTGCCAGGTGGCCCACGAGGCAGGGGGCGCGCCCCCACCCTCATGGACGATGGCTGGCTCCCCTCTGGTGCTTTCTTTGCCCAATATTTTTAATATATTACAAAACTAACTTTCGTGTAGTTTCAGGACTTTTGGTGTTGTGCATAATAGGTCTATAATATTTGCTCCTTTTCCAGCCCAGAATTCCAGCTGCCGGCATTCTCCCTCTTCATGTAAACCTTGTAAAATAAGAGAGAAAAGTCATAAGTATTGTGACATAATGTGTGATAACAGACCATAATACAATAAATATCAATATAAAACATGATGCAAAATGGACATATCAACTCCCCCCAAGCTTAGACCTCGCTTGTCCTCAAGCGGAAGCCGATATCGAAAAATATGTCCACATGTTTAGAGATAGAGGTGTCGATAAAATAAAATACGGACATGAGGGAGTCATGATCATTCTTAGAACAACAACATATATATATATATAGTCATATGGTTTATTATGCTAAAGTAACAATCTATTCACAATGTAAAGTATGAATCAGAAACTTCATTGAAAACTAACAAACTATAATCTCAGTCATTGAAGCAATTGCAATTTATCGTAACATCGGAAAGAGTCAATATAAGAGCTTTTCGGCAAGTCCACATACTCAACTATCATTTAGTCTTTCACAATTGCTAACACTCACGCAATACTTATGGGTATGAAGTTTTAATCGGACACAGAGAAAGATAGGGGCTTATAGTTTTGCCTCCCAACCTTTTACCTCAAGGGTAATGTCAACAATAATAGTTTATGAAAACCCACATCCAATTAGCTACATATATCAGGATCTTTCCAACACATAGTGCTTGCCAAAGAATAAAATTTAAACTGGAAAGGTGAAGATCATCGTGACTCTTGTATAAGGTATAGAACAAAAATAAAACATAGGCCCTTTCGCAGAGGGAAGCAAAGGCTGTCGTGTGCTTTTATGGCTGGATGCACAAAATCTTAATGCAAAAGAACGTCACTTTATATTGCCACTTGTGATAGGGACCTTTATTATGCAGTCTGTCGCTTTTATTTCTTCCATATCACAATATCGTATAAGGCTTATTTTCTCCACACTAATAGATCATACATATTTAGAGAGCAATTTTTTTATTCCCTGCAACAATGACAACTTACTTGAAGGATCTTACTCAATCCATAGGTAGATATGGTGGACTCTCATGGCAAAACTGGGTTTAAGGATATTTGGAAGAACAAGTAGTATCTCTACTTGGTGCAGAGAGTTTGGCTAGCATGAGGGGGAAAGGCAATCCCAATGATGTTGGACGATCCATGACAATATAATTTATTTCGGATATAAGATAACATAGCCCATTACGTTGTCTTTCTTGTCCAACATCGACTTTTCAGCAGTTCATATTTTAATGAGTGCTCACAATCATAAAAGATTTCCAAGATAGTATATTTATATGTGAAAACCTCTCTTTCTTTATTACTTCCTATTAATTGCAACGATGACCAAAACTATGTTTGTCAACTCTCAACAACTTTATTCATCATATCCTTTATATGTGAAGTCATTACTCTCCATAAGATCAATATGATTTCTTTCTTTATTTTTATTATTTCTCTTTTCTTTTATTTTTATACCCTCAAGATCATAGCAAGATAACCAAGCCCTCAACTCAAGACTAATCTTTATCATATATAGCTCATGGAATCGATTACATAGATAAGGAGCAATTTAGTGGCTTCACCCAAAGTAATTCCCATAAAAGTACCACCCGCGGTGGAATCTAAAATATTATGAGAAACAAAATTCAACCCCGCATAAAAAAACTGTATGATCGTCCAAAGATTTAACCCATGCGTTGGGCAATTCCTTAGCATCATTTTCATCCTTTCCCAAGATTGTGCAACCTGCTCATGTTCAAGTTGCTTGAAATTCATGATCTGGGTTCTAAGGGAAATAAGTTTTGCTGGCGGAAAATACTTAGTGATAAAAGCATCTTTGCACTTATTCCAAGAATCGATACTATTGTGAGGCAAAGAAGAGAACCAATTTTTTGCAGAACCATGCAAAGAAAACGGAAATAATTTCATCTTCACAACATCATTGTCCACATCTTTTTTCTTTTGCATATCGCATAATTCCACGAACATATTAAGATGGGACGCGGCATCCTCATTAGGAGTACTGGAAAATTGATCTTTCATAACAAGATTCAGCAAAGCCGTATTAATATCACAAGACTCCGCACTAGTGGCGAGAGGAGCAAGCAGAGTGCCAATAAAATCACTGTTGTTGGTATTTGATAAATCACACAATTTGGTGTTCTCTTGACTCATGATGACTATGCAACAAGACTGCACTCAAAAACAGATCCGAGAAGAAAAACGCGAATGGAAAAGAGGGGCGAATAAAACTGCAAATTTTTGTGAAGTGGGGGAGAGGAAAATGAGAGACGAATGGAAAATTGTTGGAAATATGCCCTAGAGGCAATAATAAAATGGTTATTATTATATTTCCTTGTTCATGATAATTGTCTATTGTTCATGCTATAATTGTGTTATCCAGAAATCGTAATACATGTGTGAATACATAGACCACAAAATGACCCTAGTGAGCCTCTCGTTGATTAGCTCGTTGATCAATAGATGGTTATGGTTTCCTCACCATGGACATTGGATGTCGTTAATAACGGGATCACATCATTGGGAGAATGATGTGATGGACAAGACCCAATCCTATGCATAGCACAAGATCGTGTAGTTCGTCTGCTAAAGCTTTTCTAATGTCAAGTATCATTTCCTTAGACCATGAGATTGTGCAACTCCCGGATACCGTAGGAATGTTTTGGGTGTGCCAAACGTCACAACGTAACTGGGTGGCTATAAAGGCACACTATGGGTATCTCCGAAAGTGTCTGTTGAGTTGGCATGAATCGAGACTGGGATTTGTCACTCCGTGTGACGGAGAGGTATCTCTGGGCCCACTCGGTAAGACATCACCAAAATGAGCTCAATGTGATCAAGGAGTTGATCACGGGATGATGTATTACGGAACGAGTAAAGAGACTTGACGATAACGAGGTTGAACAAGGTATAGGGATACCGACGATCGAATCTCGGGCAAGTATCATACCGGTAGACAAAGGGAATTGTATATGGGATTGATTTAATCCCCGACATCGTGGTTCATCCGATGAAATCATCGTGGAACATGTGGGAGCCAACATGGGTATCCAGATCCCGATGTTGGTTATTGGCCGGAGATATGTCTCGGTCATGTCGGCATGATTCCCGAACCCGTAGGGTCTACACACTTAAGGTTCGGTGACGCTAGAGTTGTTATGGGAAATAGTATGCAGTTATCGAATGTTGTTCAGAGTCCCGGATGAGATCCTAGACATCATGAGGAGTTTCGGAATGGTCTGGAGGTGAAAATTGATATATGGGAAGACATCACACGGTCACCGGAAGTGTTCACGGGTTTATTGGTATTGTACCGGGACCACCTGCCCCGGAGGGCCCTATGGGCTATATGTGGAAAGGAACCAGCCCCTAAGTGGGCTGGGCGCCATCCCCCCTAGGGACCATGTGCCTAGGGTTGGGGGGTACCCTAAAGGGGCACCTCCTTGGCTTGGGGGGCAAGCCCCCTCCCCTTGCCCCCCCTCTAGATCTCATCTAGAGGGGCCGACCCCTTCCGCCTTCACCCTATAAATAGAGGGGTGGAGGGAGGGCAGCAACACCACATCCAAGGCGCAGCCCTCCCTCTCCCAACACCTCCTCCTCTTCCGTTGAGCTTGGCGAAGCCCTGCCGGAGAACTGCGAGCTCCACCACCACGCCGTCTTGCTACCGGAGCTCTTCCCCGACTTCTCCTTTGTAACATCCCAAATTTTCAATTTGGAATGTTATACATATAGATCATCATGCATATCATATTTTCTTGCATTTTGGCGATCCTAGAAATTTCACGCAACTCAAGGACCATCGGAGAGAGTTGGAGATTTCGTCTTTTTCATATTTGAGTCTTCTCAAATTGTGAAAAATAGGATCAATGGTTTTGTCGGAGTTTCATTTGTCTTTTATTTGGATAGGGAAAAATGCGCGTTTTAAAAATTTGCATTTTAGGCCCGGAGAAAAGTTCATTTTGTTCGACTCATTTTTATTAGTCGGGGAAAATTTACTTTATTAGATTTGGAGTTCGTTTAGATCTCTTTTTGTTTTTTTCCGAGCGCGGAACCGTTTAAAAAAATGAACCACAGCGCCCCTGGTCCTTAGGCCCAGCCGGCCGGCCAGGAGCCACCGCGTGCGCGTGCCAGTGCCCAGGCGCAAGGCGCCAGGGAGGCCGCCGCCGCCCCTTGCTGGTTTCCTAGTAGGATTCATCCTACTTTCGTTTTTTTTCTAGATCTTTGTCCTCTTTTCTTTCCTAGTCCTAGTCTATTTCCTTGACCCCTACCCCAAGTTTTCTCCTCCCCTCCCCAATATAAATACTCCCACACCCCCCCCCCTCTAAACACATCAAATCCAAAGCCCCAAGCACCACCGCGCCCACACCCCGCCGTGCCCCACACCCGCGCCGCCGCACCCCACCGCCGCCGCGCCGCCTAGTGCCCCGCGCCGCCGCCGCACCTTGCCGCCGCCCCACGCCCACGCCACCGGAGCCCCTCGCCGGAGACTTCACCGGAGGTAGCCCGCGCTACATCTATTCTTTTCATCATATCGTTTTCGTCTAATCATTCCGATTCTTTTTCTCTGATTCGTTTTTTCTTCGCCAAACCGTTCCGGTTTTCTAGATCGGTTTTTCGATCGGTTTTGTTTTCTCGAAAACCCTAGATCGGATCCGTCTTCTTTTCCGATTTAGTTGCCCGAGATTGTTTGCCGGACCGTTCGTCTTAACGAACGTGATCACCAGATTTCTTCTAGGTTAACGAACGCCCGTTCGTTCAACCGTTCTTCTTTTTCTTCTCGTCGGATTTATTCCGCGATCGCGATCTCAGATCCGATCTTCTTTCTAGTCTATCTTCTCGCCCGTTTATCGGAATCAGGTGATTCAAGCGCCTGGAGTTTCGTTTCGAAACCGCCATTCCGACTAATCAACTTAAACAACTTTTTTGCTACGGTAAAATTTGACCTAGTTTCAACTTGCTAGAACCGAGTTGTTTTTCCGCCGTTTGTTTCGGTTTCTTTGTTCGGTTCTTTCTCTCTTTGCAACCGGAGTTCTTAAGTTGAACAATCTGGTTCGATCTCTTGTTCGAGTTTTACCTGTGCATTAGATGAGTACTTATTGTATGCTTGTTGTTTGTCTGCGATAGATTACCCGGATTGCGCCGCCTGTTACTTCGAATCTCTAGGACTCGCGGATCATCAGCAAGGCAAGTAACACTTTGATCATACCTTTTCTACAACCCAGTTTTATTGCATTAGATCCATCCTCACACATTGCATGATTAGGATCTAATTAAATTGTGGGATGGGAAGTAGATGAGGTAGTGCCTATTACCTGTTTATTATGAAACCTTTGGGAGTTACTTCTACGTTTGCCTATTATGCCATGCTATGCTAGTAGACGTGGATTGGGTGAGTGATATCCATGACAGATGTGAGATTGATAATTTTAATGGTTTATCTAAGGTGGCAACTTAAACACACATCTGGGTGGATTGAGGCACCTGATGTCTATCAGGACTTGCCTATTTTTTTGGACCGCCACCCAGGCTCAAAGGGATCATAAGATCTTTCATGCTAAATACTTATGTGTGCAGCCACAAGCCAATATGGGCTCTGGCATAGTTGACTAGCAGATGTAGGGGATATAGGTGGTACGGTCTACTCCGTCGTAAGGTGCTAGCGCTTCTGAAAGACTATGTCTCGGTCATACGTTTCTCAAACACCATGTAGTGCGAGAAATCCAACGGAGGCGATCGAGTCTTGTGGGGAAAAGTGCGCAAACCTCTGCAGAGTGTAACAAACTAATCATGATTAGCCGTGTCCCCGGTTATGGACAATCTTGAGTATCTAGTACTTGAATATCATGTGAATCTCATCATGTTACTTCTAATTAATATTGTTGGGTTTTAATTGTTCACTTTTAATTGGGATTGAGAATGCTGTCAACCATTCTCAATGTTTAACAACCACCATGATAGTTAAATAAATTTATTCCTTTGTAGTAGGGAAAATTGGCTTTACGCAAAACAGTAACCATAGAGCTTTCCACCAGCCAAATATGCATGTAGTATAGCTGTTTCATTCCATCATTCTCTATGTGTTACCTTGCCAGCATATTCCATGTGCTGACCCGTTTCGGGCTGCAACGTTAATGTTGCAGACTTTTCAGACGATGATTGAGGTGTTTTTAGGTCGTGGTTCTATACTCAGTGATGCCGTTGGAGTTGATGGACCCATTTATCTTCCAAGTCTTCCGCTGTTATCGACACTAGATGGCCTTAAGCCATATTATTGTAGTAAGTTCTCCTTTGAGACATTGTTGTAATAAGTGTGTGATTGCCACTCTACTATAAATCCTTCGAAGTACTGTGTGGTGTCAGCATTACTGATCCAGGGATGACACCGGAGCACAGAGATGAGACTGTTTGAGGTCTGGTCGCTAATGAGATGGTATCAGAGCACACGCTGACTGTAGGACATGACCACTAAGATAAAGCCATAGATCACTATTCTCCCCTCATTTTCTAACTCCTCATCTTTTCTACTCTTTAGGATGAAGGACGCGAAGATTAAGTATGCTCAACCGGATGAAGGCACACCTTTTGGATTTCACTTGAAGGAAGTCACCAAGTACCTAAACATTGGATTACCAAGTTTCACGGGAACCTTCAACGCCACTTTGCCTGAAGAGGAGCGCTGGAAGATTCAAGCTCACGTTCCGGGAAGGATATTCGCGCCAATCACGAAGCCCATAGATAGTGTTTTCAATGCACCAACTTGGAGTCTAGGAAGGAGCATGGCAGCCCATATCACCATAGGACGCATTGGAGAAGTTTATCAAGAAGACCTCAAGGACACTGTCTACCAGATTTGCGGACACCGAGATGAACAATGGGAGTTAATCATCACCAAGAAGGATAGATCCATTGCAGCATTCATCCAGGAGTTAAACCAGCACATTCGACGCCACGAGAACCAGATGTGCAATGATATGATGGAGTTGAAGAATCGAAGACAAGGATCATCGAGCTAGAAGGAGAACTGAAGGCTACACGCAAGGACTACATGGACAAGATCGTAGCTCTAGCAAGACACAACGTCGATCTTAAGCAAGAGATTGAAGAACTCAAGAGGAAGTTAGCATCCAAGGAGGAAGACGAGTACGTCGCATGTCCGGATAACTACATCATCATCGACAACACCGATTCAGATCCAAGTGAACCCGACTTTGACGACGAAGCTGGAGCGGACATCATGGAGTCTTCCGTCGGTTCAAATTTCTAGATGACCACCAGATATTAGTAGTATTTCCCCCCATGTAAACACTATAGTTCGAGCACTTTTGCGATAGCTAGATCGATTGTATGCCCTTGTTTGATTGAATGAAGTGATTTTGTGTGATTTTGCTCATGTGCATTGGGGTAGTGTTTTCTCTTTAGACCTCATTCTATTCTTATATCTCTTCTTTTCTAAACCCTCAGATGCCTCCGAGACGTGACAATGGATTTCCACCGGAGCTCACTCAATTGATCCAGCAGCAGAATCAGTTGATGCAGATGTTAGTCCAGAATCAGCAGAACAACAACAACAACCCACCACCACCACCACCCCCTGTTGACCACTTAGCCAGTTTCCTTAGGCTAAACCCGCCGGTGTTTTCTAGTAGCACCGAGCTGATAGTAGCAGATGATTGTCTCTGCAAGATAGGACGGGAGTTGACCACTGCAGGATGCACGGATGGTGAGAAAGTGAAGTTTGCCGCACATCAGCTTGACGGACCCGCGGTAGCATGGTGGGAGAATTTCACAGCCACTTTCCTAGTTGACACAGTCACAAGGGATCAGTTTCAGCAAGCTTTTCACACTGCACATGTTTCAGTAGGAGCCATGGCCATGAAGAAGCGTGAGTTTCGCAACTTACGCCAAGGAGGAAGGACAGTTGGCCAGTACGTTGACGACTTTAGCAAGTTAGCACGTTATGCCCCAGGTGACGTTGCTACGGATGCAGCTAAGCAGGAGAAGTTTCTGGAAGGATTGAATGATGAGTTAAGCATGCAGTTGATGGTAGCGAGTTTCAGAAACTACCAGGAGTTGGTAGATCGTGCCATCATGATTGAAGGGAAGCAACAGCAGATTGAGAACCGCAAGAGGAAGTATGGACAGGGGAAGCATAACTCTGGAGCCCAGCAGAAGCCCTGTTTTACCTCTAAATCAGGATTTCAGTTTCAGCATACCCATGGAGGAAGTAGTTCGCACAACCACAATGGCCACAAGAATGGTAACGGGAATGGAGGAAGCAACGGCTAGAACCGGACCACCCCATCAACCCCATCCAAGAGAGACCTGAGTCAAGTCACCTGTTTCAAGCGTTCCAAGACCGGACATTATGCCAATGAATGTCCTGAAGGCCAAAATGGAAATGGCAATGGAAGCTCAGGGAAGAAGCTGAACCCTTTCAATAGGGGACAGGTGAACCACGTTAGCGTGGAGGAGGTTGAAGATCAGCCGGATGCAGTGATCGGTAAGTTTTTGGTTAAGTCATTTACCGCACTCATTCTTTTCGATACTGGTGCATCACATTCATACATATCAAGGGGATTTGTGGATAAGTATAACCTGCCAACCCAAGCCCTTAGGTCACCCATGTTAGTAAGCTCACCAGGAGCGGAGTTTATGGCTAGACAATGGTGTGATCGGTTACCATTAAGGATTGGTAACTATGTTTTTCCCTCAGACCTAATAGTATTGGAATCTCAAGGATTGGATGTAATACTCGGTATGGATTGGTTATCGATGTATGGAGGAAACATCGACTGTGCTAGTAAGTCAATTTTGCTTACAATGCCGGAAGGAAGAATGATCAAGTATGTATCCCGGCATGTGCCAAATAGGACACAAGTAAATTGCCGGACAGGAGTCGTGCAGGAGGAAGTACCAGTGGTAAAGGATTTTCCTGATGTATTTCCGGAAGAGTTGCCAGGCATGCCACCGGATAGAGACATTGAGTTTTTGATTGAGCTATTGCCAGGCACTGGACCAATATCAAAGGGACCGTACCGGATGGCAGCAAAGGATTTGGTAGAAATTAAGAATCAGATTAAGGAGTTATTGGAGAAAGGTTACATTCGCCCAAGTTCTTCGCCTTGGGGATCACCCGTACTTCTAGTGGAGAAGAAGGATGGATCATTAAGGATGGTTGTTGATTACCGTGGATTGAATGAAGTAACCATCAAGAACAAGTACCCATTGCCAATGATAAATGATCTGTTTGATCGTTTGCAGGGAGCTAAAGTGTTTTCCAAGATCGATTTGCGATCAGGGTACCACCAGTTGAAGATTCGAGAGCAGGACATACCCAAGACAGCATTCACCACAAGATATGGACTGTATGAGTATACCGTTATGTCATTTGGATTGACTAACGCGCCTGCCTATTTTATGAACATGATGAACAAAGTGTTTATGGAGTTTTTGGATAAGTTCATCGTAGTGTTCATTGATGATATCCTGGTTTATTCGAAGAATGAAGAAGAGCATAAGGAACATTTGCGTTTGGTTTTGGAGAAGCTAAGGGAACATTGGTTATATGCCAAATTTAGCAAATGTGAGTTTTGGTTGAAGGAAGTAGGATTCCTCGGACACGTTACATCCGGAGAAGGGATAGCAGTTGACCCCGCCAAGGTTGAGACCGTAACCGAATGGGAAGCACCAACGACAGTTGGAGAGATATGGAGTTTTCTTGGACTCGCAGGATACTACCGGAGATTCATTGAGAACTTTTCAAAGATTGCGAAGCCTATGATGGAGTTGTTGAAGAAGGATACTAAATTCAATTGGACTGAGGAGTGTGAGGCTAGTTTCCAGGAGTTGAAGAAACGATTGGTTACCTCACCAGTGTTGATTTTGCCAGATCAGACCAAGGATTATGAGGTGTATTGTGACGCTTCACATCAAGGACTTGGAGCAGTGCTTATGCAGGAAGGAAGAGTTGTTTCGTATGCTTCACGACAACTGAAACCTCATGAGTTAAATTATGCTACGCATGATTTGGAGTTAGCAGCCGTAGTGCATGCATTGAAGACATGGAGACATTTCCTCATTGGAAATCATTGTGAGGTGTACACGGATCACAAGAGTTTGAAGTACATCTTCACACAGAAGGAGTTGAATCTCAGACAAAGGAGATGGTTGGAGCTCATCAAGGATTATGACATGAGATTGCATTACCATCCCGGTAAAGCTAATGTAGTAGCTGACGCATTGAGCCGTAAAAGCCATGTCAATATGATAATGACAGGAAGTATACCAAAGGAGTTAGCAGAAAACCTTCGTGAACTAAGTTTAGAAATAGTTCCGAAAGGCTATGTGGCAGCATTGGAAATTCAGTCAACATTGATGGATAAAATCAGAGAAGCTCAGAAATCTGACAAGGAGATTGCTTCTATAAAGGAGAAACTAAGCAAAGGAAAAGCAAAGGGATTTCATGAGGATGAGCACGATACCCTATGGTTTGAGGACCGTGTTTATGTGCCAAATGACCCAGAGATCAGGAAGTTGATTTTGCAAGAGGCACATGATTCACCATATTCGATTCACCCAGGAAATACCAAGATGTATTTGGATTTGAAGGAGACATTCTGGTGGACCGGAATGAAGAAGGATATTGCAGCATATGTAGCAGTTTGTGACGTATGTCATAGAGTAAAGGCAGAACATCAGAAGCCAGCCGGATTGTTGCAGCCATTGCCGATACCCGAATGGAAGTGGGATAAGATAGGCATGGATTTTATCACAGGACTACCCAGGACGAAAGCAGGATATGACTCGATATGGGTAGTAGTTGATCGTTTGACGAAAGTAGCACATTTCATTCCAGTCAAGACCACTTACACCAGTGCTAAGTTGGCGAAGATATACATGACTAGGATCATTTGTTTGCATGGAGTTCCAAGGAGTATTGTATCAGATAGAGGAACCCAATTTACCTCAAAGTTTTGGAATCAGTTGCATGAAACTTTGGGAACCAGGCTAGAGTTCAGCACCGCTTTTCATCCGCAGACAGATGGACAGACCGAGAGAGTCAATCAGATTTTGGAAGATATGCTGAGAGCTTGTGCACTAGATTATGGATCTAGTTGGGACGATAATTTGCCGTATGCGGAGTTTTCCTATAATAACAGTTACCAAACTAGTCTGAAGATGGCACCTTTCGAAGCTTTGTACGGAAGGAGGTGCAGGACACCGTTGTCATGGGACGAAGTTGGAGACCGTCAGTTCTTTGGACCAGATTTGATTAAGGAGTCTAAACGGAAGGTGAAGTTGATTCACGATAGGCTCAAGGTAGCCCAATCCAGGCAGAAGAGCTACATGGATTCTAAACGCAAAAAGACAATTTACGAAACCAGAGACAGGGTTTATCTCCGAGTATCCCCACTTCAAGGAGTTAAGCGCTTTGGAGTTAAGGGAAAATTAGCATCATGTTTCGTTGGACCATATTAGATTTTGCAACGTATGGGAGAAGTCGCATACAAGTTGGAATTACCAGAGGGACTGTCAGGAGTTCATGACGTATTCCATGTTTCTCAGCTGAAGAAGTGTCACGCCGAGATGGCGGAGGTACCGGTAAGAGATACAGTACCGCTAGAAGCGATTCAGTTAAAGGACGACTTAACGTATGAAGAGAAACCAGTCAAGATTCTCGAGTATGCCAGCAGAGTTACTCGCAGCAAGGTTATCAAGTTTTGCAAAGTTCAGTGGAACCACCACTCAGAGGATGAAGCCACCTGGGAGAGAGAAGAAGATTTTCTCAAGGACCACCCTCACCTATTTTCTAGCCAACCCGAATCTCGAGGGCGAGATTCATCTTAAGGGGGGTAGGTTTGTAACATCCCAAATTTTCAATTTGGAATGTTATACATATAGATCATCATGCATATCATATTTTCTTGCATTTTGGCGATCCTAGAAATTTCACGCAACTCAAGGACCATCGGAGAGAGTTGGAGATTTCGTCTTTTTCATATTTGAGTCTTCTCAAATTGTGAAAAATAGGATCAATGGTTTTGTCGGAGTTTCATTTGTCTTTTATTTGGATAGGGAAAAATGCGCGTTTTAAAATTTTGCATTTTAGGCCCGGAGAAAAGTTCCTTTTGTTCGACTCATTTTTAGGAGTCGGGGAAAATTTACTTGATTAGATTTGGAGTTCGTTTAGATCTCTTTTTGTTTTTTTTCGAGCGCGGAACCGTTTTAAAAAAAATGAACCGCAGCGCCCCTTGGCCTTAGGCCCAGCCGGCCGGCCAGGAGCCACCGCGCGCGCGTGCCAGCGCCCAGGCGCAAGGCGCCAGGGAGGCCGCCGCCGCCCCTTGTTGGTTTCCTAGTAGGATTCATCCTACTTTCGTTTTTTTTCTAGATCTTTTTCCTCTTTTCTTTCCTAGTCCTAGTCTATTTCCTTGACCCCTACCCCAAGTTTTCTCCTCCCCTCCCCAATATAAATACTCCCACACCCCCCCTCTAAACACATCAAATCCAAAGCCCCAAGCACCACCACGCCCACACCCCGCGCCGCGCCCCACACCCGCGCCGCCGCACCCCACCGCCGCCGCGCCGCCTAGTGCCCCGCACCGCCGCCGCACCTTGCCGCCGCCCCACGCCCACGCCACCGGTGCCCCTCGCCGGAGACTTCACCGGAGGTAGCCCGCGCTACATCTATTGTTTTCATCGGATCGTTTTCTTCTAATCGTTCCGATTCTTTTTCTCCGATTCGTTTTTTCTTCGCCAAACCGTTCTGGTTTTCTAGATCGGTTTTTCGATCGGTTTTCTTTTCTCGAAAACCCTAGATCGGATCCGTCTTCTTTTCCGATTTAGTTGCCCGAGATCGTTCGCCAGACCGTTCGTCCTAACGAACGTGATCATCGGATTTCTTCTAGGTTAATGAACGCCCGTTCGTTCAACCGTTCTTCTTTTTCTTCTCGTCGGATTAATCCGCAATCGCGATCTCAGATCCGATCTTCTTTCTAGTCTATCTTCTCGCCCGTTTATCGGAATCAGGTGATTCAAGCGCCTGGAGTTTTGTTTCGAAACCGCCGTTCCGACTAATCAACTTAAACAAGTTTTTGCTACGGTAAAATTTGACCTAGTTTCAACTTGCTAGAACCGAGTTGTTTTTCCGCCGTTTGTTTCGGTTTCTTTGTTCGGTTCTTTCTCTCTTTGCAACCGGAGTTCTTAAGTTGAACAATCTGGTTCGATCTCTTGTTCGAGTTTTACCTGTGCATTAGATGAGTACTTATTGTATGCTTGTTGTTTGTCTGCGATAGATTACCCGGATTGCGCCGCCTGTTACTTCGAATCTCTAGGACTCGCGGATCATCAGCAAGGCAAGTAACACTTTGATCATACCTTTTCTACAACCCAGTTTTATTGCATTAGATCCATCCTCACACATTGCATGATTAGGATCTAATTAAATTGTGGGATGGGAAGTAGATGAGGTAGTGCCTATTACCTGTTTATTATGAACCCTTTGGGAGTTACTTCTACGTTTGCTTATTATGCCATGCTATGCTAGTAGACATGGAT
This sequence comes from Triticum monococcum, assembly GCA_034509565.1. Classification (NCBI taxonomy): domain Eukaryota; kingdom Viridiplantae; phylum Streptophyta; class Magnoliopsida; order Poales; family Poaceae; genus Triticum; species Triticum monococcum. The sequence continues at coordinate 683,945,458 of CM067842.1, forward strand.
TGGGTGAGTGATATCCATGATAGATGTGAGATTGATAATTTTAATGGTTTATCTAAGGTGGCAACTTAAACACACATCTGGGTGGATTGAGGCACCTGATGTCTATCAGGACTTGCCTGTTTTTTTTGGATCGCCACCCAGGCTCAAAGGGATCATAAGATCTTTCATGCTAAATACTTACGTGTGCAGCCACAAGCCAATATGGGCTCTGGCATAGTTGACTAAGTCGTGCGAACTCTTATAGGGGTAGACTAGCAGATGTAGGGGATATAGGTGGTACGGTCTACTCCGTCGTAAGGTGCTAGCGCTTCTGAAAGACTATGTCTCGGTCATCCGTTTCTCAAACACCATGTAGTGCGAGAAATCCAACGGAGGCGATCGAGTCTTGTGGGGAAAAGTGTGCAAACCTCTGCAGAGTGTAACAAACTAATCATGATTAGCCGTGTCCCCGGTTATGGACAATCTTGAGTATCTAGTACTTGAATATCATGTGAATCTCATCATGTTACTTCTAATTAATATTGTTGGGTTTTAATTGTTCACTTTTAATTGGGATTGAGAATGTTGTCAACCATTCTCAATGTTTAACAACCACCATGATAGTTAAATAAATTTATTCCTTTGTAGTAGGGAAAAATTGGCTTTACGCAAAACAGTAACCATAGAGCTTTCCACCAGCCAAATATGCATGTAGTATAGCTGTTTCATTCCATCATTCTCTATGTGTTACCTTGCCAGCATATTCCATGTGCTGACCCGTTTCGGGCTGCAACGTTAATGTTGCAGACTTTTCAGACGGCGATTGAGGTGTTTTTAGGTCGTGGTTCTATACTCAGTGATGCCGTTGGAGTTGATGGACCCGTTTATCTTCCAAGTCTTCCGCTGTTATCAACACTAGATGGCCTTAAGCCATATTATTGTAATAAGTTCTCCTTTGAGACATCGTTGTAATAAGTGTGTGATTGCCACTCTGCTATAAATCCTTCGAAGTACTGTGTGGTGTCAGCATTACTGATCCAGGGATGACACCGGAGCACAGAGATCAGACTGTTTGAGGTCTGGTCGCTACATCCTTCCCCCTTGCTGGATCAAGCAGAAGGAGACATCCCCAGTCTGTATGTGTGTTGAATGCGGAGGCGCCGTTGTTCAGCGCTTAGATCGGAATCAACCGCGATCTGAATCACTGCGAGTACGACTCCTTCATCTGTGTTCTTGTAACGCTTCCGTTTCTTGATCTTCAAGGGTACGAAGATACACTCCCTTCTCTCCCGTTGCTAGTCTCTCCATAGATTGATATTGGTGATGCATAGAAATTTTTTAATTTCTGCAACGATCCCCAACAGTGGCATCATGAGCTAGGTCTATGTGTAGTTTCTATGCACGAGTAGAACACAAGTTGTTGTGGGCGTCGATTTTGTCAATTTACTTGCCGTTACTAGTCTTATCTTGATTCGGCGGCATCGTGCGATGAAGCGGCCCGGACTGACCTTAAACGTACGCTTACGTGAGACAGGTTCCACCGACTGACATGCACTAGTTGCATAAGGTGGCTAGCGGGTGTCTGTCTCTCCCACTTTAGTCGGATCGGATTCAATGAAAAGGGTCCTTATGAAGGGTAAATAGAAATTGGCATATCATGTTGTGGTTTTGGCGTAGGTAAGAAACGTTCTTGCTAGAAACCTATAGCAGCCACGTAAAAAACTTGCAACAACAATTAGAGGACATCTAACTTGTTCTTGCAGCATATGTCGTGTGATGCGATATGGCCAAAAGGATGTGATGAATGATATAATGTGATGTATGAGATTGATCATGTTCTTGTAATAGGAATCACGACTTGCATGTCAATGAGTATGACAACCAGCAGGAGCCACAGGAGTTGTCTTAATTTATTGTATGACCTGCGTGTCAATGATAACACCATGTAATTCCTTTACCTTATCGCTAAACGTTAGTCATAGTAGTAGAAGTAACAGTTGGCGAGACGACTTCATGAAGGCACGATGATGGAGATCATAGTGTCATGCCGGTGACGATGATGATCATGGCACCCCAAAGATGGAGATCAAAAGTAGCAAAAATGATATTGGCCATATCATGTCACTATTTTATTGCATGTGATGTTTATCATGTTTTTACATCTTATTTGATTAGAACGACGGTAGCATAAATAAGATGATCCCTCGCAATAATTTCAAGAAAGTGTTCCCCCTAACTGTGCACCGTTGCTAAGGTCCGTTGTTCCGAAGCACCACGTGATGATCGGGTGTGATAGGTTCTAACATTCGCATACAACGGGTGTAAGCCAGATTTACACACGTGATACACTTAGGTTGACTTGACGAGCCTAGCATATACAGACATGGCCTCGGAACACAGAAGACCGAAAGGTCGAACATGAGTCGTATAGAAGATATGATCAACATGAAGATGTTCACCGATGATGACTAGTGCGTCTCACGTGATGATCGGACACGGCCTAGTTGACTCGGATCATGTATCACTTAGATGACTAGAGGGATGTCTATCTGAGTGGGAGTTCATTAAATAATGTGATTAGAAGAACTTAATTATCATGAACATAGTCTAAAAATCTTTGCAATATGTCTTGTAGATCAAATGGCCCACGCTAATGTTGCCCTCAACTTCAACGCGTTCCTAGAGAAAACCAAGCTGAAAGACGATGGTAGCAACTACACGGACTGGGTCCGTAACCTGAGGATTATCCTCATAGCTGCCAAGAAAGCATATGTCCTTGAAGCACCGCTAGGTGAAGCACCTGTTTTCCCAGCAACTCAAGACGTTATGAACGTCTGGTAGTCACGTAGTGATGATTACTCCCTGGTTCAGTGCGGTATGCTTTACAGCTTAGAACCGAGGCTCCAAAAGCGTTTTGAGCATCACGGAGCATATGAGATGTTCCAAGAGCTGAAAATGGTTTTCAAAGCTCATGCCCGGTCGAGAGATATCAAGTCTCCGACAAGTTCTACAGTTGTAAGATGGAGGAGAATAGTTCTGCCAGCGAGCACATACTCAAAATGTCTGGGTTGCACAACCGCTTGTCTCAGCTCGGAGTTAATCTCCCGGATGACGCGGTCGTTGACAGAATCCTTCAGTCGCTCCCACCTAGCTACAAGAGCTTTGTGATGAATTTCAATGTGCAGGGGATGGAGAAACCATTCCTGAGGTATATTCAATTCTGAAATCAGTGGAGGTGGAGATCAAAAAGGAACATCAAGTGTTGATGGCCAATGAAACCACTAGTTTCAAGAAAGGCAAAGGTAATAAGAACTTTAAGAAGGACGGCAAGGGAGTTGCCGCGCCCGGTAAGCCAGTTGTCGGGAAGAAGCCAAAGCATGGACCCAAGCCTGAGACTGAGTGCTTTTATTGCAAGGGAAATAGTCACTGGAAGCGGAACTGCCCCAAGTACTTAGCGGATAAGAAGGCCGGCAATACCAAAGGTATATATGATATACATGTTATTGATGTGTACCTTACCAGCACTCGTAGTAGCTCTTGGGTATTTGATACCGGTGCGGTTGCTCATATTTGTAACTCAAAACAGGAGGTGCGGAATAAGCGGAGACTGGCGAAGGACGAGGTGACGATGCGCATCGGGAATGGTTCCAAGGTCGATGTGAACGTCGTCGGCACGCTACCTCTACATTTACCTACGTGATTAGTTTTAAACCTCAATAATTGTTATTTAGTGCCAGCTTTGAGCATGAACATTGTATCTGGATCTCCCTTAATGCGAGATGGCTACTCATTTGAATCTGAGAATAATGGTTGTTCTATTTATATGAGAGACATGTTTTATGGTCATGCCCCGCTGGTCAATGGTTTATTCTTATTTAATCTCGAACGTGATGTTACACATATGCATAGTGTGAATGCCAAAAGATGTAAGGTTGATAATGATAGTCCCACATACTTGTGGCACTACCGCCTTGGTCACATTGGTATCAAACGCATGAAGAAACTCCATGCGGATGGACTTTTGGAGTCTCTAGATTATGAATCATTTGAAACGTGTGAACCATGCCTCATGGGCAAAATGACCAAGACTCCGTTCTCCGGAACAATGGAGCGAGCAACCAACTTATTGGAAATCATATATATTGATGTGTGCGGTCCAATGAGTGTTGAAGCTCGTGGTGGTTATCGTTATGTTCTCACCCTCACTGATGACTTGAGTAGATATGGGTATGTCTCCTTAATGAAACACAAGTCTGAGACCTTTGAAAAGTTCAAGGAATTTAGGAGTGAAGTTGAGAATCAACATGACAAGAAAATAAAGTTCTTACGATCAGATCGTGGAGGGGAATATTTGAGTCACGAATTTGGCACGCACTTAAGGAAATGTGGAATTGTTTCACAACTCACGCCGCCTGGAACACCTCAGCATAATGGTGTGTCCGAACGTTGTAATCGCACTCTATTAGATATGGTGTGATCTATGATGTCTCTTACTGATCTACCGCTATCATTTTGGGGTTATGCTTTAGAGACTGCCGCATTCACTTTAAATAGGGCTCCGTCAAATTCCGTTGAGACGACACCATATGAATTATGGTTTGGAAAGAAACCTCGGCTGTCATTTCTGAAAGTTTGGGGATGCGATGCTTATGTCAAGAAACTTCAACCTGAAAAGCTCGAACCCAAGTCGGAAAAATGCGTCTTCATAGGATACCCTAAGGAAACTATTGGGTATACCTTCTACCTCAGATCCGAAGGCAAGATCTTTGTTGCCAAGAATGGATCCTTTCTAGGGAAAGAGTTTCTCTTGAAAGAAGTAAATGGGAGGAAAGTAGAACTTGATGAAGTAGTGCCTCTTGAACCGAAAAGTAGTGCAGCTCAAGAAAATGTTTCTATGGTGCCTGCACCGACTAGAGAGGAAGTTAATGATGATGATCAAGGAACTTCGGATCAAGTTACTACTGAACTTTGTAGGTCCACAAGGACACGTTCCACACCATAATGGTATGGCAACCCTGTCCGAGAAATAATGTTGTTAGACAACGATGAACCTTCAAACTATGAAGAGCCGATGGCGGGCCCAGATTCCAACAAATGGCTTGAAGCCATGAAATCCGAGATAGGATCCATGAATGAAAACAAAGTATGGACTTTGACAGACTTGCCTGATGATCGGCGAGCCATAGAAAATAAATGGATCTTTAAGAAGAAGACGGATGCGGATGGCAATGTGACCATCTATAAAGCTCGACTTGTCACTAAGGGTTATCGACAAGTTCAAGGGGTTGACTACGATGAGACCTTCTCACCCGTAGCGAACCTGAAGTCCGTCTGAATCATGTTAGCAATTGCCGCATTCTATGATTATGAGATATGGCAAATGGACGTCAAAACGAAATTCCTTAATAGTTACCTTAAGGAAGAATTGTATATGATGCAGCCGGAAGGTTTTGTCGATCCTAAGAATGCTGACAAGGTATACAAGCTCCAACGCTCAATCTATGGGCTGGTGCAAGCATCTAGGAGTTGGAACATTCGCTTTGATGAGATGATCAAAGCGTTTGGGTTTACGCAGATTTATGGAGAAGCTTGTGTTTACAAGAAAGTGAGTGGGAGCTCTGTAGCATTTCTCATATTATATGTGGATGGCATACTATTGATGGGAAATGATATAGAACTCTTGGAAAGCATAAAGGCCTACTTGAATAAGTGTTTTTCAATGAAGGACCTTGGAGAAGCTGCTTATATATTAGGCATCAAGATCTATAGAGATAGATCGAGACGCCTCATTGGTCTTTCACAAAGCACGTACCTTGACAAGATATTGAAGAAGTTCAATATGGATCAGTCCAAGAAGGGGTTCTTGCCTGTGTTGGAAGGTGTGAGATTGAGCACGGCTCTATGCCCGACCACAGCAGAAGATAGAGAAAAGATGAGTGTCATCCCCTATGCCTCGGTCATAGGGTCTATTATGTATGCCATGCTCTGTACTAGACCTGATGTAAACCTTGCCGTAAGTTTGGTAGGAAGGTACCAAAGTAATCCCGGCATGGAACACTGGACAGTGGTCAAGAATACCCTGAAGTACCTGAAAAGGACTAAGGATATGTTTCTCGTTTATGGAGGTGACGAAGAGCTCGTCGTAAAGGGTTACGTCGATGCTAGCTTCAACACAGATCTGGATGACTCCAAGTCACAAACTGGATACGTATATATTTTGAATGGTGGGGCAGTCAGCTGGTGCAGTTGCAAGCAAAGCATCGTGGCGGGATCTACATGTGAAGTGGAGTTCATGGCAGCCTCGGAGGCAGCACATGAAGCAATCTGGATGAAGGAGTTCATTACCGACCTAGGAGTTATTCCCAATGCGTCGGGCCTGATGGCTCTCTTTTGTGACAACACTGGAGCTATTGCCATGTCCATGGAGCCCAGGTTTCACAAGAAGACCAGGCATATCAAGCGTCGCTTCAACTCCATTCGTGAAAATGTTCAAGATGGAGACATAGATATTTGTAAAGTACATACGGACCTGAATGTCGCAGATCCGTTGACTAAACCTCTTCCACGAGCAAAAGATGATCAACACCAGAACTCTATGGGTGTTCGATTCATCACAATGTAACTAGATTGTTGACTCTAGTGCAAGTGGGAGACTGTTGGAAATATACCCTAGAGGCAATAATAAAATGGTTATTATTATATTTCCTTGTTCATGATAATTGCCTATTGTTCATGCTATAATTGTGTTATCCGGAAATCGTAATACATGTGTGAATACATAGACCACAACATGTCCCTAGTGAGCCTCTAATTGACTAGCCCGTTGATCAATAGATGGTTACGGTTACCTGACCATGGTCATTGGATGTCGTTGATAACGGGATCACATCATTGGGAGAATGATGTGATGGACAAGACCCAATCCTAAGCATAGCACAAGATCATGTAGTTCGTCTGCTAAAGCTTTTCTAATGTCAAGTATCATTTCCTTAGACCATGAGATTGTGTAACTCCCGGATACCGTAGGAATGCTTTGGGTGGGCCAAATGTCACAACGTAACTGGGTGGCTATAAATTCACACTACGGGTATCTCCGAAAGTGTCTGTTGAGTTGGCACGAATCGAGACCGGGATTTGTCACTCCGTGTGACGGAGAGGTATCTCTGGGCCCACTCGGTAAGACATCATCAAAATGAGCTCAATGTGATCAAGGAGTTGATCACGGGATGATGTGTTACGGAACAAGTAAATAGACTTGCCGGTAACGAGGTTGAACAAGGTATAGGGATACCGACGATCGAATCTCGGGCAAGTATCATACTGGTAGACAAAGGGAATTGTATACAGGATTGATTGAATCCCCGACATCGTGGTTCATCCGATGAGATCATTGTGGAACATGTGGGAGCCAACATGGGTATCCAGATCCCGCTGTTGGTTATTGGCCGGAGAGATGTCTCGGTCATGTCGGCATGATTCCCGAACCCATAGGGTCTACATACTTAAGGTTCGGTGACGCTAGAATTATTATGGGAAATAGTATGCAGTTACCGAATGTTGTTCGGAGTCCCGGATGAGATCGGGACATCGTGAGGAGTTTTGGAATGGTCAGGAGGTGAAGATTTATATATGGGAAGTCATCATACGGTCACCGGAAGTGTTCGGGGGTTTATCGGTATTGTACCGGGACCACCGGGAGGGTCCACCTGCCCAGAGGGCCCTATGGGCTGTATGTGGAAGGGAACCAGCCCCTAAGTGGGCTGGGCGCCACCCCCCTAGGGCCCATGCACGTAGGGTTGGGGGGAACCCTAAAGGGGGCACCCCCTTGGCTTGGGGGGCAAGCCCCCTCCCCTTGGCCGTCGCCCCCCTCTAGATCTCATCTAGAGGGGCCGGTCCCCTTCCCCCTTCACCCTATAAATAGAGGGGTGGAGGGAGGGCAGCAACACCACATCCAAGGCGCAGCCCTCCCTCTCCCAACACCTTCTCCTCTTCCGTTGAGCTTGGTGAAGCCCTGCCGGAGAACTGCGAGCTCCACCACCACGTCGTCGTGCTGCCGGAGCTCTTCCCCAACTTCTCCTTCCCCCTTGCTCTATCAAGAAGACGGAGCTGTCCCCGGGCTGTACGTGTGTTGAACGCGGAGGCGCCGTTGTTCGGCGCTTAGATCGGAATCAACCGCGATCTGAATTGCTGCGAGTATGACTCCTTCATCCGCGTTCTTGTAACGCTTCCGTTTCGCGATCTTCAAGGGTATGAAGATACACTCCCTTCTCTCTCGTTGCTAGTCTCTCCATAGATTGATCTTGGTGATGCGTAGAATTTTTTTAATTTCTGCAATGATCCCCAACACAAATAATGTAAGTTGTGAGGAGATGAGATTTGTGATTAGGAACCTGGTATATGTTGAAGATCTTCCCCGGCAACGGCACCAGAAATTCCTTTTGATGTCGCTTGAAGCTACGTCGGTATTTCCCCAAAGAGGAAGGGATGATGCAGCACAACGGCGGGAGGTATTTCCCTCAGATATGAAACCAAGGTTATCGAACCAGTAGGAGAACCAAGCAACACAACATAAACAACACCTGCACACAAATAACAAATACTCACAACCCAACGTGTTAAAGGGGTTGTCAATCCCTTTCGGGTAACTGTGCCAAAAATTGGCAAACGGACGTGAATAATTGTAGTAGATTGATAGATCGAACGCCAAATAAAATAGAATGCAGCAAGGTATTTTTATATTCTTAGTTTAATAGATCTGAAAATAAAAGCAAAGGTAAAGTAGATCGCAAAGGCAAATAATATGAGAAAGAGACCCGGGGCCGTAGGTTTCACTAGTGGCTTCCCTCGAGAAACATAGCAAACGGTGGGTAAACACATTACTTTTGGGCAATTAATAGAACTTAAAATAATCATGATGATATCGAGGCAATGATCATTACATAGGCATCACGTCCAAGATTAGTAGACCGACTCCTGCCTGCATCTACTACTATTACTCCACACATCGACCGCTATCCAGCATGCATCTAGTGTATTAAGTTCATGGAGAAACAGAGTAATGCAATAAGAACAATGACATGATGTAGACAAGATCTATCTATGTAGAGATAGACCCCATCGTTTTATCCTTAGTAGCAATGATACATACGTGTCGGTTCCCTTTCTGTCACTAGGATCAAGCACCGTAAGATCGAACCCACTACAAAGCACCTCTTCCCATTGCAAGATAAATAGATCAAGTTGGCCAAACAAAACCCAAATATCGGAGAAGAAATACGAGGCTATAAGCAATCATGCATATAAGAGATCAAAGAAACTCAAATAACTTTCATGGATATAAAAAGATAGATCTGATCATAAACTCAAAGTTCATCCGATCCCAACAAACACACCGCAAAAAGAGTTACATCATATGGATCTCCAAGATACCATTGTATTAAGAATCAAATGTGAGAGAGGAAGCCATCTAGCTACTAACTACGGACCCGAAGGTTTACAAAGAACTACTCACGCATCATCGGAGAGGCACCAATGGAGGTGGTGAACCCCATCTAGTGGTTTTGGACTCTGCGGCGGCTGGAATTGATTTTTGTCGACTACCCTAGAGTTTTTGGAATATTGGGGTATTTATAGAGCAAAGAGGTGGTCTGGGGGGCACCCGAGGAGGGCACAACCCACCAGGGCGCGCCTGGACCTCCAGGCGCGCCCTGCTGGGTTGTGCTCCCCTCGGAGCACCCCCCAGGCGCTGCCTTGGCCCATTGGGTGTCTTCTAGTCCATAAAAAATCTCCATAAAGTTTCGTTGCATTTGGACTCCGTTTGGTATTGATTTCCTGCGATGTAAAAAACATGCAAAAAAACAGCAACTAGCACTTGGCACTATTGAGGGAGTCCTGGACTAAGGGGTCCTCGAGCGTTCGGACTGTTATCCTTTGGGCGGGACTGATGGGTTGTGAAGACATGAAGGCCGAAGACTGCACCGTGTCCGGATTGGACTCTACTTGGTGTGGAAGGCAAGCTTGGCGACCGAAGATTCCTTCTTATGTAACCGACTCCATGTAAACCCTCGATCCCCTCGGTGTCGATATAAACCGAAGGGGATAGTCCGGAAAGGCCACCACATATACTCATTACCATATTCATAGGCTAGACTTCTAGGGTTTAGCCATTACGATCTCGTGGTGGATCAACTCTTGTAATATTCATATTCATCAAGATCAATCAAGCAGGAAGTAGGGTATTACCTCCATAGAGAGGGCCCGAACCTGGGTAAACATCGTGTCCCCCGTCTCCTATTACCATCGATCCTAGACGCACAGTTCGGGACCCCCTACCCGAGATCCGCCGGTTTTGGCACCGACATTGGTGCTTTCATTGAGAGTTCCACTGTGCCATCGACAAAAGGTTCGATGGCCCCTTCAATTGTCAACAATGACGCTATCCAAAGAGGAACCTTCCTTCCCAGACAGATCTTCGTATTCGGCGGCTTCGTACTATGGGCCAACTCGCTTGGCCATCTGGAGCAGATCGACAGCTACGCCCCTGGCCATCAGGTCAGATTCAGAAGCTTGAACTACGTCGTGGATATCCATAAAGACTTGATCTTTGAGGGATTTGAACCCGCGGCGATCGCTCCCCCTCATCCCAATGAACGTGACTTAAATCTGTCATCGGATCACACCCACGAGATGGTCCCTGCGGCTGCAACGACCTTAGAGCCAAAGCAGATCGAGCCATCCGATGCCTCAGAGTCCGTGGCGTTGGAGCCGCACATGGACTCGACGCCCTGCAATATTCGCTTTAACGGAACTTCGGACTCGTCTCCGGTAATAAGTTCCGGATTGTGTACGCTCGCGGACACCGAGCTAGATCGGTTATCGATCTTTGAGTTTAGCGCCGCTGACGTTTTCCAGCACTCGCCTTTGGGTGACGTGCTAAAATCTTTAAAGAATTTGTCCTTGGAGAAGGACTCATAGCTAAACTATGTCTGGTTCGAGCTAGAGACGGATGATGAGGAATCTTGCTTCCCACCCGCCACCCACTTCATAGCCACTGTCGATGACTTAACCGACATGCTTGACTATGGCTCCGAAGACATCGACGGTATGGACGACGATGCCGACAAGGAGCAAGGCCAAGACCCGCCATTCACTGGACGTTGGACGGCTACCTCTTTGTACGACGTGTACATGTTTGATACACCTAAAGGATCTGGCGACGACAAATTAGACATATGCGAATAAAACCTCCGAGACACAGTCCAAGCGCCGGCGGCCCAAGCGCCGCCCCAAGCCCCGCCGCTCAAAGGACGGCAACACTGGCACCGGAGAAAATAGTACTCCGGGCGACGCCGAAAACAATGAAGACCCTGTCGGGGCTACATCCAAACAGGAACACGACAGCAGGCAAGACAACCCTGACGAACAGGCCATGGAAGATGACTCGGAGGATGATAGTTACCGTCCACCCTCCGAGGAGGAGATAAGCCATGGCAACGAAGACTTCATCGTGCCCGAGGATCCTATCGAGCAGGAGCGCTTTAAGCTTAAGCTCATAGCCACTGCAAGGATCCTGAAAAAGAAACAACAGCTGCTTCAAGCTGAACAAGACCTGCTCATCGACAGATGAACTGATGTCCTGACAACCGAGGAATACAGCCTCAACCGCCCAGCCAAGAGCTACCCAAAACACAGACTGCTACCTCAGTTCGATGAGGAGGTGCCGGAGCACATATCTCCCTCGTGTAATACGGATCGACCATCACGTGGTCGGGACAGGGCGGCGGAACGGCCACCCCGCAGTCGAGATAAAGCGGCAACTCAGGCTGAACAGCAGACCGCCCCACCACCCCATCAAAATAGGGACGGAAGAGTCCGGAGTCATATGTACGACCTCCGACAGACCCTGGATAGTAGAGCCGGACACACAAGATCAATCTACAGATCACGAGGACGTGCCTCGAGGCACGACAACGGCTACCTATTCGGACATGACAAACCTAACCACGCTTGGGCCGAATGCCGCAGACGGACTCCTTCAGAGCTCCGCCACGATGCGGCCCGATACAAAGGCGCCGCACACCCGCTCTGCTTCACAGATGAAGTACTGGATCATGAATTCCCCGAGGGGTTCAAGCCCGTCAATATCGAATCATACGACGGCACAATCGATCCTGCAGTATGGATCGAGGATTTCATTCTCCAAATCCACATGGCTCGAGGATACGACCTCCACGCCATCAAATACCTCCCATTAAAGCTCAAAGGACCATCTCAGCACTGGTGAAATAGCCTGCCTGAGAACTCCATCGGCAGCTGGGAGGACTTGGAAGAGGCTTTCCTCGACAACTTCCAAGGAACTTATGTCCGGCCACCAGATGCCGATGACCTAAGCCACATAGTTCAACAACCCAGAGAATCAGCCAGAAAATTCTGGACTAGGTTTCTAACCAAAAAGAACCAGATCGTTTATTGTCCGGACGTCGAGGCCCTAGTAGCCTTCAAGCATAGCATCTGTGACGAATGGCTAGCACGTCACCTCGGACAAGAAAAGTCGAAGTCAATGGCAGCCCTTACGGCACTCATGACCCGCTTTTGCGCAGGCGAGGACAGCTGGCTGGCTCGTAGCAAAAACACAGCCAGCGAGGCAGGCCCCACCGAGGCCAAGATCAGCACTGGCAAGCTCCGGCGCAATAGACACAAACGTCGAAGCAACATCGACAACACCGAGGACACCACAGTCAATGCCGGATTCAGTGGATCCAAGTCCGGCCAACAGAAGAAACCCTACAAAAGAAACAACGAAGGACCTTCCAGCCTGGACTGCATACTCGACCATCCGTGCCAAATTCACGGCACCCCGGATAAGCAAGCCAATCATACCAACAGGGATTGTTGGGTCTTCAAGCAGGCTAGCAAGTTGAATGCCGAAAACAAAGAAAAGGGATCACAAAGTGAGGACGAGGATGAAGAGCCCCGGCAGCCGAACACCAGGGGACAGAAGAAATCCCCCCCCCAGTCAAAATGGTGAACATGATATACGCCACGCACATCCCCAGAAAGGAGCGCAAACGAGCACTCAGGGACATCTACGCGGTAGAGCCAGCCGCCCCAAAGATCAATCCATGGTCGTCATTTCTGATCACCTTCGATCGACAAGATCATCCGACTAGTATCCACCATGGTAGTTTGGCCGCACTGGTCCTTGACCCAATCATCGACGGATTCCACCTAACACGAGTCCTGATGGATGGTGGAAGCAGCCTCAACCTGTTGTACTAGGATACAGTACGGAAGATGGGCATTAATCCCTCACGAATCAAACCAACAAAGACTACCTTTAAAGGAGTCATACCAGGTGTAGAGGCCCGCTGTATGGGCTCAATCACGCTGGAGGTGGTTTTAGGTTCTCCGGACAACTTCCGAAGCGAAGAGTTAATCTTCGATATCGCCCCCTTCCGCAGTGGCTACCACGCACTGCTCGGACGAACCACATTTGCTAGATTGAACGCAGTGCCACACTATGCGTATCTTAAGCTCAAGATGCCCGGTCCACGCGGGATCATAACAGTCAATGGCAATACGGAACGCTCCCTCCAAACAGAGGAGCAAATCGCCGCCCTAGTAGCAGAAGTATAGAGCGGCCTTCTCAAGCAGCATTATAATCCAGCTGCCGAGCCCCTGGACACCATCAAGAGGGTCCGGACTACACTGCAACAGGACAGCGCAGCTCGTCAAGAGCTCGACTAGCAATTCGGCCTCTGTCCCAGCCCCAATGAGGTAGTGGCATTCGTACCACGCATACACAATTACACACTCAAAAATCCATGGACATCGACAGAGGCACGAGATAACTCGGGGTCTACAATTCAGCAAAACCGATCCCGAACACACATACTTTCACTTCTTTTTCTTGTTTCATGCACCTTTTTCCGCGGGCCTAATATCAAGTCCTTTGGAAGGACTGGAATACAATGGAGGCAAGCAACACAAGTGTGTAGGGTAACCTTTATACGTTCTTCTTTACGGTATTCATACTTATTTCTCAGGACCCGCACGCTGCGCCTATTGATTCCAGCATGTTAAATGGCCAGATACTTCTCGCACCATCTGTACAAGATACGCCTTGACGTATCCATCCAGTTATAATAAAAATGGTTCGTGGCCCAGTTTGTGTGGTTTTCGCTTCTTACTTCATTTTATTTTGATCTGCTTATTTGCTGCATTGACACTCTTTTACGTTTCATATTCGCCAGGGGCTACCCGTCGCCCCACAATACGGCAGCACAGTCCGAACACTTCTTATATATAAGTTCAGCACCCCAAATTTAGCACTATATGCATTGGCTCCGAATCATGTCTTTGGTCAATAGTTGGGTTGCCCGGCTCCTGTGCTTGCTACCCTATGTTCCGCTCCATCGGCTAGGGTAGTAAAGGGAGAACTACTGCAATTGTGCCCTGGCTTTGACCAGACGAGCACCTCAGTAGAGAAAGCCGAAAACTGACTGTCATGATGTGGTGAGAGCCGGTCAGCTACTCGAGGGTTACAAATCGTTGGAGATTTTTTCTGCGTTACGCGAGAGATTGGCACTTCCTGATCAGATGCTGACAGTACTCTGGCCTAAACCAGGGGTTGCGCCCATGCTTTATTATAAAACTCCCATGGCTAAGTGAGGGTGTTAAAGCCATAAAGTCTGATTGCCTTGTTCGTTGCGCTAAACAACTCCTTCAAGGACCATGTAATTGGATCAAGATTGTTTAGATTCCATCCCGAACACCTCCGTACTATCTACGTGAGGGCAGAAGCCGACGACTGGCCAACCCTCAGATTACACACAACACGGCTGTACAGGAGGAAACAATTCAAAGCATAATAAAATTACTTTACAAAAACTGGCTTTGTTCCCATAATACAAGACAAAGGCAACATGAATACATTTATTCAAATACAATGTCCTGCAAACATTGCACCGCTACAAGTCGAGACCCTTCTACGACATCCTCGAAATATCGCTCGGGTGTGCGGTGCTCCTTGCCCTCCAGCGGCCCGCTGGCGACTTCAACAACGTTCATCTTCGCCCACCACATATTGCAGCGAGCGAAGGCCATACGGGCACCTTCAATACAGACGAAGCACTTGATAACGTCCAGCCGAGGACAGGCGTTCACCATCCGCCTCATGAGTCTGAAGTAGCTGCTAGGCATAGCTTTGGCTGGCCATAGCCGGATTATCAAATCCTTAATGGCTAGTTCGGTGTGACCCCCCAAGACTGGAGCTTCAGATGCCTTCCATGGGTTCCGAGATTCGTTGGTGTTTTGTTTGGTTCGTTGCATTCGTCATTGCATCATGTGCATTGCATCATGTCATCATGCCATCATGTCATTTCTTTTCTTAACTCAACTAAATAAATGGCATGGATCCTTGATCCATTTAAACCGAGGGAAATGCACATGGTGATTTTCTCTTTATAACATATATCCTCCCAATATTATTAGGGAGCTATCATAAATATTCCATCCTTATGGAATCAACCATAACACATGTGCAAAGTATTTTCCATGTCTATTCCTCTTCGAGTTTGACCTTCAAACCTTGCCAATATTTTTCTCATCCCTTTTATCGAGGCTCTTCAAAAATCTCAGCCCATTTTGAGTCTTTTCGAATGGGCTTCAAAATTCAAACATGTCGAATTATATTCAACATGTGTGGATCTATTTTATCCAAAAATCCCCTTGTCATTTTATTTAAATTCCTCACATTTTTGTGAGTCCAGTAATTTTACCCTCGTGCGCTAATTCTTTTCCCTAAAACCCCCTTCTTTTTTCCTTTCTCTCTAATTCTTTTCGGTTAAAGAAATTAATTAGGGAGAGGAAGAAGAGAGTCTAGCCCAACTGGGCCTCTCATCGGCCCAACCTTCCCCAGCCAAGTCGGTCTATAGGCCCTCCTCCGCGGCCCACCTAGGCCAGCCGGCCTCTTTTGCCCCTCCTTGGCCCGCACCCCTTTAACCCTAGGCCCAGCAAACCAACCTCCCTCTCCTTGCCCGATCCCACTCACCTCTCCCTCCCGTCCCCATCCACCGCCGCCAACACCCCCACGCACATCCCAGGAACCGCTCGACCCCCTCTCCCTCTCGCTCCCACACGCATTGCTAGGGAGAGGCGCTCCCCAGCATGCGCGAGCCCACGCCCCCGCCTCCTTCTTCCACCAATGCCCGTCCTTCTCCTCCACCGCCAGCCGTACGCCGGAGCCCTTCCTCCACCTCTGCTCTAGCCTCCTATGACAACCGCGTCAGCGCTCCAAGCTCTCCTCTCCGCCTTGCCTTCCTCCATCGACCTCGCGCCCATCTCCTCAGCCGGACGACCACCTCGCCGGTGACCAAACGCCCGTCGCCGAGCAGTCGCGCGCCTCGGCCAGCGACCAGCGCCCCTGCCGGTCCTGCGCTGCTCCTTCCCATCCCCGCACGCGCCAGGGGCCGAGCCTTCTCGTTGTGCCTCTCATGGCCTCGCAGCCCGGCCTCCTGTCCGACGCCCAATCACCTGCCGCTGCCCTTCTATAACGCCGTGTCCACAACTAGCAGGAGGTCGCCGCTCGCCTCACACCTCTGCTGCCGACTACCGAGGCCGCTGGGGTATGCCCGCAGTCACCCAGCGCCACGACTTGCTCCTCTGCTCGCGAGTCCCTGCTTCACCGATGCGCCTCCCCTGGCCTCGCCGCCTCACTGCAGTGTTCTTCCTCGAGCCACCCCTTCAGGGTTCCTCTTTGCTGTGGACCGCCAAGTACCACCGCCCGAGTCTTTTGCCTTGCTTCGTTTTGGATTGAAGACCGAGACAAGACCGCCAAGATGCATCCTGGTGTCACCGAAGACACGTGCACGACTACATGACGACATGCCAAGACCAACTACGATGCCCGAACGAGCACTGTTTTCACGGATGGTGCCAAGTTCCACTACCGTCGACCCTCAAGACCAACAAGTACCACGACGACGCGTCATGTTCATCTACCACCGTCTTTGGAACCAAAGAATGCCAAGTACCTCTCCGAAAAACGAACATGTACCACTACGTCCGGAGAGCTCGAACCCGTCATGTCCGACAACGATTATGTACAACTACCGACGGCGTGCATGTTGCCAAGTACCCTCTCCGGATCGTCATGTTTGACTACCAATAAACATGTACCACTACCGTCGCCGTGATCGCGAGAACCTCTACCGTCGACCCTAGAGCATGAGAGAACGACTACTTCCACTACGAAAGTCCCGAGAACGTCTACTTCCCCTTCTCTGCTTCGAACTTGATCCGTTCGATAATGCACGCTCTGAAAGGTATAACCGCTGAGACGACCTTCCGAGAATGAATGCATGTTGTATGAGATGCTCATGTTCGAACCGTGTCTGAGCTGTCATTGCACGTTCCTCCTCGGTTGCCATGCCGTCGACCCACGGGAAACCCGGTATCCGGGACCACCCCACCATCCTCGCATGATCCGCTCATCCACACTTTCTCTTGCACCGACATCTCAATGAGTTGTGGATCACCGGAATGTTGTCGTGGCACCATTTCCGTTGTAGTTGCCATGGCACCCCTTTTGTTCCGCCATGATGACCAAATGGTTCATAATGCTCTTGTCAAACTTCTAATAAAAATTGCGTAAACTTGCACATGTCATCCGCATCATGTTAACAACATCAAGAATGTTTAAAATTGTTGTTTGTATTAATTTGCTAAATGCATATGGGGATTTACCGGATTTGTTGTTTGCTATATCCGGCCCCATTTAAATTGTTTAGATAGATAATTCCTTTATGTTTCACCTCTTGACATGCTTAACAACATTTAATATTGTTGGGTACATAAACGAGATCGAACTAAATAACTTGAATGTGGTGTTTCGTCAATATGCAACGAAGTTGCATATCGAGCTCCACTTAATTCGTAGGATTGCTTGTGCACTTTGCCATGTCATGCATAATTAAACCGGACATGCATCATACTTGGTTGTGCATCATGCCATGTTTATGCTTGGTTGTTTACTATGTTGTTTGCTTCTTTCCGGTGTTGCTTCTTCGGGATAGTTTCGATAACGCCGCGTTTGTGAGGATCCGTTAGACAACGTCTGTTTGTTCTTCTTCTTGGACTCGTTCTTCTTCCTTGCGGGATCTCAGGCAAGATGACCATACCCTCGAAATCACTTCTATCTTTGCTTGCTAGTTGCTCGCCCTTTTGCGATGCCTATGTTGCGATACCTACCACTTGCTTATCATGCCTCCCATATTGTTGAACCAAGCCTCTAACCCACCTTGTCCTAGCAAACCGTTGTTTGGCTATGTTACCGCTTTGCTCAGCCCCTCTTATAGCGTTGTTAGTTGCAGGTGAAGATTGGAGCTTGTTCCATGTTTGGAACATGGATATTTTGTTGGGATATCACAATATTCCTTATTTAATTAATGCATCTAAATACTTGGTAAAGGGTGGAAGGCTCGGCCATATGCCTGGTGTTTTGTTCCACTCTTGCCGCCCTAGTTTCCGTCATATCGATGTTATGTTCCTGGATTTTGCGTTCCTTACGCGGTTGGGTTATAATGGGAACCCCTTGACAGTTCGCCTTGAATAAAACTCCTCCATCAAGGCCCAACATTGGTTTTACCATTCGCCACCTAGCCTTTTCTTTCCCTTGGGTTCTGCAGACTCAAGGGTCATCTGTAAGTGCATCTAGTGCCACCCCTAGTTGGTTTTGGTGTATTGACGACAAACCTAGTTGAGGGACTAATGTGTTTGTGAGAATTGCAGGATAACACAGGTAGAAGTCCCTCATTGATTCGGTTTTCCTACCAGAGATGACCCCTAAAAATGTATGAAGACATTGAAGTCAAAGGTGGTATGTGAAGACATTCACCCTGAAGACTATGACAAGAGAAGACATCGCGTGAAGACTATGGAGCGCGAAGACTTAGATCTTTCATGGTTCTTTTTCTTCTTTGTTGAGTCATAGGAACCACCGTACTGTTAAGTGGGGTCCAAGAGAACCAGTCAGAGTGACTGAAGTGATGCTTAACCAAAATCCTATGTCTTCGAGTGAAGACTATGAGAGCAAAACTTGTTCAGAGTTGGACAAGTCAGCTTTGCTTGTAGCCCAAGTAAAGTTGTCGTGTGTGTTTGAAATATGACCGTTGGAACACGTGTCAGTTCCTTAGTGACCCAGGGTCATTTCGAACAAATCAGGTCGGGTTGCCTAGTGGCTATAAATAGCCCACCCCCTACAACCATAAACGGTTGGCTGCTCAGAGTTAAAGTACGGCTGTTGTTGTTTGAGAGCAACCCACCTCGAAGTCTTTGAGAGAGAATTCCTTGCGAGGATAAAGCCCTAACCACCCAGAGCCAAAGAGTGTTAGGCATCACTTAAGTCTTCTTGTCTGTGTGATCTGAAGACTTATTACACTTGAGGACTGTGAATCCTCCAGCCGGTTAGGCGTCACGTTCTGAGCATCCAAGAGTCATTGTGGATCGCCCCTGAACGAAGTCTGTGAAGGTTTGGAAGTCTACCTTGAAGACTTACCCGAGTGATTGAGCGAGGTCTGCGTGACCTTAGCTCAAGGGGAATACGGTGAGGACCAAGGGTCCTGAGCTGCATGTTCAGGACTGGGTGTCCGGGACTGTGTGTCCTTAGGTTTAAATACCTAGCCGCCCTAACCAGACGTACAATCGTCACAGCAACTGGAACTGGTCCAACAAATCATTGTCTTCAACGAGTCACTGGTTTCATCCTTCCCTTCCCTTTACTTACTGTTGGTCCTTGTGAAGTCATTGTATGATTGCATTATCTTTTGTCTTCACTGAGTGACTGCTTGTTCTGATTGGCTTCACAATATCTTCCTACCTGATCCTTACTGCCTAGCTGCTATTAGTCATTGTGTTTTCACTTCATTGAATACTTGACTAAGGTTTGCCTAGTGTAGTCTACCTTTCGCTGCGTGGTAATAGGTTTACTTCTATCGTTTGTCTTCAAAACTTCCATGTTTTGAAGACTTTCATAAAAATCGCCTATTCACCCCCCCCCCCCTCTAGTCGATCACTAGCACTTTCAATTGGTATCAGAGCAAGGTACTTCCTTGTTCTATGTGATTCAGTTTAACCACCTGGAGTTTTAGCTATGTCGACTACAGGGATAGTTAAAGTCTCCGCCGCGTGCCCCGTCTTTGATGGAACTGAATATCCCTACTGGAAGAATAAGTGCGCATGCATCTTGAAGCCATTGATGTCGACCTATGGTATGTCGTCAAGAACGGCGTTCCCAAGGCTGGAGAAGGTGTCACTGCTGCTGATGTCAAGAAGTTCGTTCAACTGGACTCTACTGCGAAGAATATCATCTGTGGTCATCTGACCAAAGGACAGTATGGCCGCGTAAGTGCTTTGGAAACTTCCAAGCTAGTCTGGGACTGGCTCTCCAAGTTCAACGAAGGCGTCTGAACCCAGAGAGATCAGAGAATCAGTGTCCTTCGCAACCTCTTCAACCGCTTCAAGAGAAATGACAATGAGAATGTCCAGCTCACGTTTGATCGACTCACTGACATCACAAATGAGCTTCAAGCCCTCGGCGCCACTGAGATCACCAAGCATGAAGTCATCAAGACACTCCTGAGATCACTTGATAGTTCGTTTGACACCCTAGCCCTGATGATTCAAGAACGTCCCGATTCAAGACACTCAATCCGTCTGACATACTTGAGAGGCTCAACACACACGTATTTCAGCTTTCTGAGAAAAGAGACATCTACGGTCCCAACTATGGGCGAACTTGTGCCTTGAAGGCAAAAGCTGTCTCCTCATCTGAAGAAGAATCTGACATCAGTTCTGATGATCCTGAAGACATTGGAAAGGAGCTTGCTATGCTTGTGAAGAACTTCCAAAAATTCACCAAGAAGAAAGGCTTCAGAAAGTCTTCACGATCAAGCTCAAGGAATCATGAAGCTTCTGCTCATGACTACAAGAAGAGAACATGTCACAAGTGCAAGAAACCTGTCCACTACATCTCTGAGTGTCCACAGTGGGACAATGAGAACAACAAGAAGAAGAAGAGCAAGGAGTATGACTCTGACGACAAGAAGAAGAAGATATTCTCAAAGTCTTCTTCCAAGTCTTCCTGAAAGTCTTCATCACACAAGAAGAGCTCATCTGGCAAGGCACGTGCGTTTGTTGGCAAGGAAATGGATTCTGAGGAGGAGTCTGCTTCTGAGGAGGCGGAGGTGGAGTCTGAGGAGGAGTCCAATTCTGGCGTTGCGAGTCTGGCTACAGCATACGTTGCCAAGTCCATCTTCAACACTGAAGACAATGACTTCATCACCGACACCGATGCAAATGACAAGGACTACTCCGCTCCCTCCTACTGCTTCATGGCACGCGGTTCTAAGGTAAACACACGCACTACTCACTATCAAACATCTAGTGACGATGACTCTGATTGTGATTCCAAACCTAGCTACAAAACACTTGCTAAAATTGCAACTGAACAACAGAAAGCTATGGAACACGTTCAAAAACTATTAGACAAAAGCGATGATCTGTTAGACGCTGAAATGACTCGATCTCAGTCCTTAATTGAAGACATAAAAAATCTTCACGTTAAGTATGAGGAACTTGAAAATCATCATGAAACGCTCTCAACAACTCATGAAAGGCTTTCCTATGATTATCTTCAAAGGAAGCAAGATCTTGGGAAATTGAGAGCGGCTCATGAAGATCTTCAAAAGGAAAACGAGTCACTTCGCACCAAACAGATCAGTTCAGCTCAGGAAGAATTTGAACCACCATGTCTTAAATGCATTGAGCGTGATAACGCTGCTTCTGTTGCTGAATGTTCTACTGCTGCTACTATTGCAAGATCTTCAACTGTTGATGTGGTAACTAACCCCTCTGCTGAGGATACCACTGCTATTGCTGATGAGAATGCTAGGTTGAAGACACTGCTTGAAACAGGGATGTACAGAAGTCTTAAAGGGCATCAGACACTATGTGATGTCCTCAAAAGGCAGATCCTGAACCGAAACCCTAGGAAAGAGGGCGTTGGGTTCGAAAGGAAAATGAATGTTGATGGCTCCTACTGGAAACATGAGCAGTACCCCAAAACCACATGGGTTGCTGCAAAGGGACCTTCAGCGGATCCATCCACCCTATTTGGCTTCACTTGTGCTAATCCCATTGTTATTGATGAATCCTTTGATGCAAACTACAAACTGTTTAAGAATCAGAATGGTGAAGTGTTTGCCAGGTATAGTGGTACTAACTGCAGGAATGGACCGCCTATGAAGAAGATCTGGGTGCCGAAAAGGTGTTTGGAGAATCTTCCTATGAATGTCATCATGACACCATAGGTGAAGAAGACAAACCCCAGACCACAGGCTTCATACGGTCCAAAGGCTTCATATAGACGGAGGACTCACCTGAGTCGCACTAATGCAAATGTTTTGCAGGGAAGCCATACTCAGGCCTATGAATATGAACGCGGTTCATCAAACCGCCATGTTCATAAGACCAAGAACTATTCTGCTTATTCTTATGAGTACTATTGTCCACCTGCAAGACTTTTTGCTAGGGCTCCAAAGCCAAAGTTCTCAGATGCTGCACTTAGACTCATTGCTTCAAAGCCCCCCTTGAAGATGTGGGTGGCTAAGAAAGCTTAACTCTCTTTTGCAGGGAAAGGTCTCCAGTAGAAAACCAAAATCGTCTGACGCTATTGCTGGGGACCTTAAATATCTTGTAGGGCGCAAGATCAAATGCCCAAATGGTCTTATTATGTACTTTGTTCCTGAGTCTCTTGCTGCTTGCCCCATCAGTTCGAATCTCGATCTAAGTTTTCATAATCCACTGGCTCATCAAATGTTGTTGCTTCACAATTCTCTTCGTGAAGCCTATCCCCCTAACTGCACTATAGGGTACGACACCAGCTACTTCAGAATGGATTATTGATAGTGGGTGTACCAATCACATGACTGGCAAGCAAAGCCTTCTTATGGACTCAACCTTACGTTCATCCGACAAAAGTCATATCACATTTGCTGACACTGGTAAAAGTAAGGTATTGGGTCTAGGTAGAGTTGCAATCTCAAAGGATCAACACATGGATAAAGTCATGCTTGTTGAATCCCTTGGTTTCAACTTAATGTCTGTCTCAATGCTTTGTGATTTAAACATGATTGTGATGTTTGGAAAATATAGTTGCCTTGTTCTAATGGAATCTGACAAGTATCTAGTGTTTGAAGGGTATCAGAAAGATGATTTGTACATGGTAGATTTCTCAGCAGGACCACAGCTTGCCGTATGTCTTCTAGCAAAAGCTTCAGAATGCTGGCTCTGGCATCAGAGGCTAGGGCATGCTGGCATGAGGAACCTGTACACCCTTGCAAATAAGAAGCATGTCATGGGCATCGAGGGCGTCAAGTTCAAGAAAGATCACCTATGCGATGCCTGTGAAGCAGGAAAGATGACAAGGGCCAAGCATCCCTCGAAGACAATCATGACAACGACTCAACCCTTCGAACTGCTCCACATGGATCTTTTTGGTCCCACTCATTACTCAACTCTTACTACTACTACTTGTCTTTATGGCTTTGTCATTGTTGATGATTATTCTATATATACTTGGGTGCATATAATCCTCTACAAGACTGAAGTGCAGGATGTCTTCAGACGCTTCACCAATCGAGCAATGAACAACTATGGCGCTAAGATAAAACACATCAAAAGTGACAATGGCACTGAATTCAAGAACATTGTCCTAGATACATATCTTGATACTTTGGGCATCACACATGAATTCTCAGCTCCATACACGCCACAGCAGAATGGCATCGTCGGACGCAAGAACAGAACACTTATTGAGATGGCCCGAATGATGCTTGATGAATACAAGACTCCAAGAAAGTTCTGGCCGGAAGCCATTGATACTGCATGTCATATCATCAACCATGTTTATCTTCACAAGCTTCTGAACAAGACATCCTATGAGCTCCTTACTGGTAAGAAGCCAAATGTCAGTTACTTCAGAGTATTTGGCGCCAGGTGCTGGATCAAGGATCCACATCACACTTCAAAATTTGCACCAAAAGCACAGGAGGGTTTTATGCTTGGATATGGAAAGGATTCACACTCCTATAGAGTCTTCAAACTTTTTCACTATAAAGTGGTAGAAACAGTGGATGTGCGGTTTGATGAGACGAATGGCTCACAAAGAGAGCACCTGCCAAATGTGCTAGATGAAGTTCCATCCAGTGAATCAATCAAACTTATGGGAACTGGAGAAATCATACCGTCTAAAGCTTAGCCCGAAGAGGAACTTATCATCTCCGCACCTGATCAACCCGAAGACAATGCTCAGCCTGAAGACAATCCCTCTAACTATGACAATGATTAGCAAGAGCAAAATCTCCGTCCTATACATCCTCGTGTTGCAAATGAAGTACAGATTGAGAGAATAATTGATAGCATCAATGCACCAGGTCCACTCACTCGTTCAAGGGCAACACAGCTAGCAAATTTTTGTGGGTACTTCACATTTGTCTCAATATCTGAACCCAAGAAAGTTGAAGAAGCCTTCTTGGAACCTGAATGGATTCAAGCTATGCAAGAAGATCTTCAACAGTTTGAGCTGAATAATGTATGGGAACTGGTTAAGCGTCCTGATCCTCGCAAGCAAAATATAATAGGCACCAAATGGATATATCGCAACAAGCAAGATGAGCATGGTCAAGTTGTCAGAAACAAAGCTTGTCTCGTTGCTCAAGGGTACACTCAAGTTGAAGGAATTGACTTTGATGAAACATTTGCTCCTGTGGCTAGACTTGAAGCTATACGCATACTGCTGGCCTATGAAAATCATCATAACATTCTTCTGTATCAAATGGATGTGAAGAGTGCCTTTCTCAATGGCAAGATTGAAGAAGAAGTATATGTTGCACAACCGCCTGGCTTTGAAGATCCAAAACATCCTGATATGGTGTACAAGCTCAACAAGGCACTGTATGGCCTTAAACAAGCCCCTCGGGCTTGGTATGACACACTCAAATACTTCCTGAAGAGCAAAGGCTTCACACCTGGTTCCCTCGACCCCACTCTCTTCACGAAGACATATGAGGGTGAACTGTTTGTTTGCCAAATATATGTGGATGACATTATCTTCGGCTGCACCAATTAGAAAATACACTGACGAGTTTGGATATATGATGCAAGAGCAATATCAGATGTCCATGATGGGTGAACTGAAGTTCTTCCTTGGTCTTCAAATACGTCAGCAACGCAACGACATCTTCATATCTCAAGAGAAGTATCTCAAAGATTGCCTAAAGAAATTTGGGATGCAAGACTGCAAAGGCTTCACGACTCCAATGCCAGCCAAACATCATTTGGGTCCTGACGACAATGGTAAAGAGTTCGATCAAAAGGTATACCGCTCCATGATTGGGTCTTTACTTTATCTATGTGCATCTAGGCCAGATATTATGCTTAGTGTTTGCATGTGTGCTCGATTCCAAGCGGCACCAAAGGAATCGCATCACTTAGCTGTGAAGCGAATTCTTTGATATTTGGCTCACACCCCAACATTAGGATTATGGTATCCCAAGGGCTCAGAGTTTGATCTGGTTGGATTCTCGGATGTTGATTATGCTGGTGACAAGGTGGATCGCAAGTCTACATCAGGCACATGTCATTTTCTAGGACGATCACTTGTATGTTGGTCTTCAAAGAAGCAGAACTGTGTATCTCTCTCCACTGCTGAATCTGAATACATTGCTGCTGGATCTTGTTGCGCTCAGCTTCTATGGATGAAGCAAACACTCAAAGACTATGGCATTCATCTGAAGCAAGTGCCACTCTACTGCAACAATGAAAGCGCTATCAAGATCACCAACAACCCAGTTCAGCACTCGAAGACAAAGCACATTGAAATTCGTCATCACTTTCTCAGAGATCATGTTGTGAAGGAAGATATTGATATCATACATGTCAACACTGAAGAGCAATTGGCAGATACCTTCACCAAGCCCTTGGATGAGAAGAGGTTTTGCAAGTTACGGTGTGAGCTAAATATCTTGGAATCCTCAAACGTACTGTGATCAGGCACACATCCTAACACTTATGCATATTAATGACTTAGATGTGCAACACACGATGTAAAGTATGTCTTCAATCAATGAAGACTTACATTCTAAGTGTGAATACATTAATGTGGAATTTGACTTCGGAGCGCCACGATAATTGTGCGCCGTGTCTGGGTCTAATACTTCCTATACGGTGGGTAACGCCACCACCAAATTTTTCTGTTTGAAGTGTTTCACTCATGGCGTTACGTTTGGTATGTCTTCACATTTGGTTTGGCTTCAATCTCAACTTGTCTTCATGATTATCTTCATGATGTTGATTTGATTGTCTTTCTTATATATACATATATATATATATATATATATATATATACTAGTGTTGTGTCCTCTACAGCATTCACCTATAGCTATGTCTTCTTGTTGAATCTTTTAAACTAAGTGAATGTGATCGGACCCTAACCTCTCTATGCTTTCTATCTCAAACTCTATCTCTCCAAATCATATGCATTCTCTTGAAACTGTCGAATGTCTTCTCTGCGTCCTTGTCAGCAGAAGATACAGAGACAAACATAAAGTCCGCTTTCAATGCTAATTCCTTCACCTGAAACCCGGAGAAATGGGAACGACCACCCGACAATCCAGGCGTGCGTGGGAACGTGGAACAACCTCCGATATGTTGCATGATGGCCACGTGTCCTTCAGATGTGAATTGCCAGGGGCACCTGTGTAATAACACCGTGTCGTCCCTGTCCCTATAAATACACGCCTCACCACAGTCATTATCCTTTCTTCCACTCTTGCACGAACCCTAGCGCCACCACTAGCCCTCGACGACATCGGCGACGAAGCGCTTAGCTGCCGCGACCTTTCCGACGCCGTCTTCACGACGGCCGCGGACATCGTCCTCTCCGCCGTCGCCGTAGGTGTCATCCATCGCCAAGTTAGGGCATGGACGATCGAACTGCTCGGCCTCATCTCTCTCTCCGTCTAGCAGTTCTTCGTGTGGTAAATAAAACTTCCTTTTTACGGCCCCTTTGATCCTATAGATTCATCACTTTCTGCCACAAAAAGTTTCTATTCACACAAGATGGATCTATTTCATACTGCATCTTATAATATGCCTAGTATGTTCACTTATGCTTCACAAAGTAGTTAGATTCCTCAGTTGTATTGATCCATGGATTCGTACAAATCTGGAACCAACTCTTTATCTATGAGTGAATGTCTTCGCAATTGAGGTCAATGTCTTCTAAACTGATTTATCTTCAAAATCTTCTGAGAATGCATATGACCTCTTCCCCTTCCCTCGCACCTTAATGCTATCACAGGTACATGTCCGTGGGAGAATCCCTTGGGTCTCATAGTCTGCATTCATTTGCAGAATTCTTACAACATCATATAAATTCTCCCGAAGCCAGTTCCTGTTTGTCCAGCAAGCGAAAGCCTTTGAAGCCTTTGAACGTGTTGAAGCCATTCAGTTTAAAGTTCATGGCTGCGGAGAAACCAGCAAGGAAGGGTGGCAGAAAGCGTCGAGGTGAAACATCAAGAGATCTGTCCGATGACCTCTCAGAGCTGTACAAGACAGATCCAGAAGAGGATTACAATCAGCGCAAGACACGAATCCAATGGATTCGACGATATTGGGCAGAACAGTGGTTCAAGTACAGGTTTGTGACCAAGGAGTATGCTGAGAAGAATGCCATCAAGCGACCATGGGGAGTCATCCTATACAGAAATCTTCAACCCAGGTCCAGAGATGAAGCCATTGAACAAGGATTCTATCCCTGCATGGTCCATGGACCACAGCCTGCGGATGCTGACCCATCGTCATTACTATGGTGTCGTGACGACAATCTGTTCAAGCGCAACTTCCAGTTTGCCCAGAATTCGGCGAAGCAGAACAAGAAGTCATTGGGACTAGACTTCAACCCTGGTCCCTCTGCTTCCCGTGCCGATGGCACCCGCGAAGCTGAACCCAATCTTGTTGGGCCCTTCTACAACCTGGAAGGTCTTATCACTCATATCATGGTTCAAGGGACAGTCGTGGATGAGCCTGCAGATGACGCTGAATCTGGTGAAGTGCCTGCATCGCCGAAGCCTAAGAAGAATCATAAAGCTTCAAAGCCTGCCTCAGCACCAAAAATCTCACGAGCGAAGCCACTGGCTACTGCACCTCCTGAAGACAGTGTGCAGTCTGAAGATTTGTCACGCATCTCCAAGCCCTCAAAAGTAAAGATGCCTTTGCAACACACCAGCCAAGAACTGACTACTACTGCTATTCTGCGCAACGACGCTATTGATCTGTCCAGCTATGAAGATCTTGCAGATGACGCTCTTGAGCAACTGATCAAGAGCAAAGAAGAAGCAGAAATCTTCAATGATCTGCCTCTCTTTGATGTGGCAATCATCCATAACTTCATCGATGAGTGGTTTGACACGTCCAACCTCAGCTTTGAAGATCCGCAACTTCCAATTGGCCTCAGTGTCGCCTTCACTGGCGCCATTGCCTTTGAGCTCGCTCCAGCTCAGCGCATCGTTGAACTGAAGCAAAAGATCGACTATGAGAAAGCTCAGTTCAAGAAGCACATGGCCAAGCTCAGCGTGCAAGATGTCAAAAGCTTCCAGATCATGCTGCATGAGCTCAAGGAAGCCTTTCTCAAGAAGCATCAAGAAGCTCAAGGTTCTCATGAGTGCATGAAGAGCCTGGCTGACAAGTGTGTGCAAGACTACAATGAGGCTGAGAAGCACAAGGCTCTTGGTCGTCCTGGCATCGATCCCAGGATGGCTGCAAAGAAGAAGAAGAAGAAGCCAGCTGTGACTGAACCCGAAGCACCAAGGCAGGAAGCACATCCCATAGTCTTCCCAGCCAGCATGACTGGCTCGAAGCCAAAGGTCAGGTCAACCGCTTCAGAACTAAAGAAGACGAGGACTGCTGAGGCTGAAGCCAGAAAGAGGAAACATCCTGAAGCCTCTGATGTTGCTCCCTCCAAGAAGAAGCGTAAGACCAAGAAGAATAGGGCTGCTCCCACAGAGCCCTTAGTTGTTGAACCTATCTCAATGGTTCGCCCTGCATCTCCATGACAAGAGCACCAACTGATTGTCCATGAGCCTGCTTCCACAGAGGCTCTTGAAGCTGAAGACATTCTAGCAGTTGATCCCACCGCTGCTAAAGACATTGGTCACCATGACAATGTTGAAGATGATGTAGTTCTTCCTCAGATCGAGCACCAACAGGTATCATCGCCTGTGCTTATGCACAGCAAACTCATCAGCATTGGTCGTCCTCTGACGCCAATTGCTCAGGATGAATCATGGGCTGATCACCCACAACAACAAGTCACACCACCCCGGCAAGAAGAAGAAGATGACCTTGAGGCCCAGCCAACTCCATCTCCAATGGCGTCGCCAGCATTACGCAGGCTTCGCAAAGGACCAAGGTCTCAAGTCCCTCTTACGAGTGTTCCAGAAGGAGAAGTGCCCCACCACTCTGTTGCACGTCAAGTGTTTCCAGATGCCACTCCTATTGTGAATGTCTCCGAGTCTGAGGCTAAAGCTGCTGAAGACATTCCGGCTGCATCAGCCGATGAAACACAAGGAGAAGAACGTGTCCCTACTCCCCGCACTACTGAAGAAGCTGTTCTCGAGGAGAACGTGTCTGCGCCCGACCCTCCAGCTCATCAAGTGGAGGTTGAGAATCTTGAGGCTGCCACCACCAAAACAAATGAAGCCAATGACGTTGTCATGGTTGAAGCAAATGTGGAGCCTGCACCAACCAATGAGCCAGAAGTTAGTGAAGCAAATGATGCTACTGCCTCGGTTCCTGCGCCTGTTGCTGGTCCTCAGTTTGACTATCATGTTGAGCACAGGCCTCAGGTACAGAAGCCAATGCCAAGGTTGCCCAGGTTTCCAGGTCCTGCATCAGCACCTGGATCCTTTAATGTCAACAGCTTCAAAGCAGACAACACCTTCTTCAATAGCTCCAAGAACCCCTACTCAAGGGAAAGAATATCTTCTGATCGGTTGTGGAGCTATCCGCAGTGAAGTTATTACTCATGCATTCTGTACAAATCAAGGTCGCATCTTCCCACATATGCGTCTTGACATCGAAGCAATAACTGGTCTGCCCTGCTTGGAAGAAGCTCTGCATTGCTTCAAAGAGGTTGGATTGTTGCCTTTCATCACCGACCAAGAGCATTGGAACGAAGAGTTGCTGCTCCAATTTTATGCCACTCTTCACATTTGTGGCTACAACAGAGATCCAAAGACTTGGGTCCTTGAGTGGATGACCGGAAATGTTCATCACGAAGCGAAAGCCCTTGATATCATTGAGCTCATTGGTCTGCCCACTCCTGGAGATCTCTATGAACCTGGCTGTCAGCTTCACAGTGAAGCTATGGAGAGTATCTTTCAGAAGCCTGAACCAAACATGAGTCAGATGCTTAGCATGATGAAGCCTTTGCCTCCAGATGCTGCATATCCTAAGGAGTTCTTTGTTGAAGACCTTGAGTATCTGCCACGCACTATCTATCATATTATAAGGCGAACTCTCTGGCCCATCAAAGGACATTCCCCACATGCAAAGCTGGAAGGTGCAATGAAGACTTTGGTCTTCTATATTCTTCATGGCAAATGCTTCAATGCACAAGACTTCTTCGTCCGCCAACTTGCAGCATCAGGATCTGATCTTTTTGGCTTGAAGTTCTACGCTCCATGGATAATGCGGCCGATCAAACTCCACTCAGCTATCTCATATCATCCTCTGCTCGCAATCATCGGATCTTTCTGCCTGACGTGGATATGTCCGTTGAAGCCATCTATCCAGAGCCTGCCAAGGAACCTCTTAGTCTTCAGAATGCTGAGCATCAAAGTTTCTCTCAAAACATTGAAGGAGTTGAAGCAATCACTCGTGTTTATCCTCTGGCTGGTACTACACGTACCCTCATCATGGCCTCACTAAAGCCACTGAAAGCACTATTGCGCAACGGCCCAAGAAGCGATCTCGTGTTCTCAATGACCGAGAGCTTCTGGTTGCCCTTCATCAGAAACAGGATAGGCATCATGACTGGCTGAAGCGCCAAATGCAGAGCCTCTTGGTGGATGTCAACCGCATTCGCAATCTTGCCACCAAGAATGCCTTTGTTGCCCATGAAACCTATCGGCGTACATGGAAAGGGCTGACGCTTATGTGCTCTGAGGATGATCTTCACGAAGATGGCTTCTCTGAATGTTTCAAGTTTGACTCTACACCTCCCCGAAGGACTGTGTTGCGACGAACTCCGTCTCTTGAAGACTCTGAGTTCTCTTCCTCTGCGGCAACTATGAATGCCAGAGTGATCGAGGACGAAGACGATGCTACTTCACCGCCCCCTACTTCAGCACGCATTGACACTGCCCTGAGTTCGTCTGCACCGCCTAACAACACCGACGACCTTGCTGCTTCACCTACTCCTCATGGGAACGAGTAGACGCTCTATGTCTTCAAACCTTTTTGGTCCTTACTGACAAAAGGGGGAGAAGCATATGAGTTTGATAGTCTTCAAGCGGGTCCATATGGGCAGTTATTTTATGTTTTGCCTAGTGTTTACAAATCACGTTTTGATACATTTGGTTCTTTGAGTTGTAACACTTACACTCGATGGTCGTTTGCTACTTATTTGCTATTCTGTGATGCAATGATAAATTCTGCATGTGCGACGATAAATTCCGCACTTAGATCATTTGCAAACGTCCATTTTCCATTATGCATGTCATTATCTTCACATACTGTTCATGCATGTTGAATTGTCATCATAAGTTGAAGAGGATCTCCACAAGTACAACCTGCCATGTGCATTTGCATTCCAAAAGCAAATTACCTATATGCACATCTTCAGGGGGAGCCCTTGCAACTTATGAAGACAATTCCTTTACAATTTCACATATTATATTCCCCGTTGAAAACTTCAACTAGTTTGTCATCAATCACCAAAAAGGGGGAAATTGTAAGTGCATCTAGTGCCACCCCTAGTTGGTTTTGGAGTATTGACGACAAACCTAGTTGAGGGACTAATGTGTTTGTGAGAATTTCAGGATAACATAGGTAGAAGTCCCTCATTGATTTGGTTTTCCTACCAGAGATGACCCCTAAAAATGTATGAAGACATTGAAGTCAAAGGTGGTATGTGAAGACATTCACCCTGAAGACTATGACAAGAGAAGACATCGCATGAAGACTATGGAGCGCGAAGACTTAGATCTTTTGTGGTTCTTTTTCTTCTTTGTTGAGTCATAGGAACCACCGTACTGTTAAGTGGGGTCCAAGAGAACCGGTTAGAATGACTGAAGTGATGCTTAACCAAAATCCTATGTCTTCGAGTGAAGACTATGAGAGCGAAACTTGTTCAGAGTTGGACAAGTCAGCTTTGTTTGTAGCCCAAGTAAAGTTGCCGTGTGTGTTTGAAATCTGACCATTGGAACACGTGTCGGTTCCTTAGTGACCCAGGGTCATTTCGGACAAATCGGGTTGGGTTGCCTAGTGGCTATAAATAGCCCACCCCCTACAACCATAAACGGTTGGCTGCTCAGAGTTAAAGTACGGCTGTTATCGTTTGAGAGCAACCCACCTCGAAGCCTTTGAGAGATAATTCCTTGCGAGGATAAAGCCCTAACCACCTAGAGCCAAAGAGTGTTAGGCATCACTTAAGTCTTCTTGTCTGTGTGATCTGAAGACTTATTACACTTGAGGACTGTGAATCCTCCAGCCGGTTAGGCGTCACGTTCTGAGCATCCAAGAGTCATTGTGGATCGCCCCTGAACGAAGTCTGTGAACGTTTGGAAGTCTACCTTGAAGACTTACCAGAGTGATTGAGCGAGGTCTGCGTGACCTTAGCTCAAGGGGAATACGGTGAGGACTAAGGGTCCTGAGCTGTGTAACATCCCAAATTTTCAATTTGGAATGTTATACAGTAGATCATCATGCATATCATATTTTCTTGCATTTTGGTCGATCCTAGAAATTTCACGCAAGTCAAGGACCCTCGGAGAGAGTTGGAGATTTCGTCATTTTCATATTTGAGTTTTCTCAAATTTTGAAAAGAGGATCATTTGATTTATTTCTTTCATCTTCAATTATTTTTCCAATATCAAAATATGAGAGAGGGAAATAATATGACTTTTCCCAAATTTAGGAATAAGAAGATTTAATAAATAAATTCAATTTTGTTTTCCGGTGTTTATTTGCATTTTATTTGGATAGGGAAAAATGCGCGTTTTCAAAAATTTGCACCTAGGCCCCGAGAAAAGTTCATTTTGTTCGACTCATTTCTAGGAGTCGGGGAAAATTTTCTTTGGGAATTTTGGAGTTCGTTTAGATTTTCTTTTCTTTGTTTTTTCTGCGCGCGTATCTATTAAAAAAAATTCCGCGTCGCGCCCGCCTGGGCCAAGGCCCAGCCGGCAGGCCAGGCCGGCCTCCGTCCACGCGCGCGCGCCCGCACATAGCCGCCGCCGCCAAGGCCGAGTCCTAGTAGGACTCCACCGCCGCCACCTTTTCTTGCCCCCTCCCCCAAGTCACCCCCCTCCCCTCTTTAAATACCCCAAGACCCCCCCCCCCCCCTCTCCCCACACCACCCCGCCGCCTCCCACCCCGCGCGCAGCCCCGCCGCCCTCTAGCGCCGGCGCCGCCGCCTTACGTCGCCGCCGCCGCCTTACGCCGCCGCCGCCGGAGCCCCTCGCTGAGGTAGCCGCGCCGCGCCACCCCATCCCTCGGTTCGGTTTTTTTTTAAAACCGTTCCGGTTTCTTTCATTGCGTTGTTTCGGTTTTTTTTCGAAACCCTAGATTGGTTTTTGTTTTCTTTTCCGGTTTAGTTGCTTAGAGACCGTTCGTCGGACCATTCGTCCACACGAACGTGATCACCGGTTATTCTCGGTTGACGAACGTCCATTCGTTTATCCATTCGTCGTTTTACTTTTCGTCAGATTTATTCCGCGTTTTTCTGATCGCGATTTCAGATCCGATCTTCGCTCTAGTCTGTCTTCTCGCTCGTTTATCGGAATCAGGTGATTCAAGCGCCCGGAGTTTCGTTTCGAAACCGCCGTTCTGACTAATCAACTTAAATAAGTTTTTGCTACTGTAAAACTTGACCTAGTTTCAACTTGCTAGACCCGAGTTGTTTTCTTCCGCCGTTTGTTTTCCGTTGCTTTGTTCGGTTCGTTCTTTCTTTGCAACCGGAGTTCTTAAGTTGAACTTTCTGGTTCGATCTCTTGTTCGAGTTTTACCTGTGCATTAGATGAGTACTTATTGTATGCTTGTTGTTTGTCTGCGATAGATTTCCTGGAGTGCGCCGCCTGTTACTGCGAATCTCTAGGTCTCACGGATCATCAGCAAGGCAAGTAACACTTTGATCATACCTTTTCTACAACCCAGTTTTATTGCATTAGATCAATCCTCACACATTGCATGATTAGGATCTAATTAAATTGTGGGATGGGAAGTAGATGAGGTAGTACCTATTACCTGTTTATTATGAAACCTTTGGGAGTTACTTCTACGTTTGCTTATTATGCCATGCTATGCTGGTAGACGTGGATTGGGTGAGTGATATCCATGACAGATGTGAGTTTGATAATTTTAAGGGTTTATCTAAGGTGGCAACTCAAACACACATCTGGGTGGATTGAGGCACCTAGTTTCTATCAGGACTTGCCTATTTTCTTTTGGACCGCCACCCAGGCTCAAAGGGATCATAAGATCTTTCATGCTAGAAACTTCCGTGTGCAGCCACAAGCCATTATGGGCTCTGGCATAGTTGACTAAGTCCTGCGAACTCTTACAGGGTAGACTAGAAGATGTAGGGGAAAGTAGGTGTACCGGTCTATCCATCATAAGGTGCTAGCGCTTCTGAAAGACTGTGTCTCGGTCATCCGTTTCTCAAACACCGTGTAGTGCGAGAAATTCAACGGAGGCGATCGAGTCTTGTGGGGAAAAGTGTGCAAACCTCTGCAGAGTGTAATAAACTAATCATGATTAGCCGTGTCCCCGGTTATGGACATCTTGAGTATCTAGTACTTGAATATCGTGTGAATCTCATCATGTTACTTCTAATTAATACTGTTGCGTTTTAATTGTTCACTTAATTGGGATCGGAATGCTGTCAACCATTCTCGATGTTCAACTACCATGATAGTTAAATAAAATTCATTCCTTTGCAGTAGGGAAAAACTGGCTTTACGCAAAACAGTAACCATAGAGCTTTCCACCAGCCAAATATGCATATAGTATAGCTGTTACATTCCATTACTCTCTATGTGTTACATTGCCAGCATATTCCATGTGCTGACCCGTTTTCGGGCTGCAACTTTAAATGTTGCAGACTTTTCAGACGATGAGTAAGGTGCTTTTAGGTCGTGGTTCTATACTCAGTGATGCCGTTGGAGTTGATGGACCCATTTATCTTCCAAGTCTTCCGCTGTTATCGTTATTAGATGGCCTTAAGCCGTATTTATTGTAATAAGTTCTCTTTGAGACATCGATGTAATAAGTGTGTGATTGCTACTCTGCTATAAATCCTTCGAAGTACTGTGTGGTGTCAGCATTACTGATCCAGGGATGACACCGGAGCACAGAGACTTGATTCAATCGGGTCGGGTCGCTACAGAGATGGTATCAGAGCACACGCTGACTGTAGGACACGACCACTAAGTTAAAGCCATAGATCACTATTCTCTCCTCATTTTCTAACTCCTCATCTTTTCTACTCTTTAGGATGAAGGACGCGAAGATCAAGTACACCCAACCGGATGAAGGCACACCTTTTGGATTTCACTTGAAGGAAGTCACCAAGTACCTAAACATTGGATTACCAAGTTTCACGGGAACCTTCAACGCCACTCTGCCTGAAGAGGAGCGCTGGAAGATTCAAGCTCACATTCCGAGAAGGACATTCACGCCAATCACGAAGCCCATAGATAGTGTTTTCAATGCACCAACCTGGAGTCTGGGGAAGAGCATGGCAGCCCATATCACCATAGGACGCATTGGAGAAGTTTATCAAGAAGACCTCCAGGACACTATCTACCAGATTTGCGGACGCCGAGATAAACAATGGGAGTTAGTCAGCACCAAGAAGGATAGATCCATTGCAGCATTCATCCAGGAGTTAAACCAGCACATTCGACGCCACGAGAACCAGATGTGCAATGATATGATAGAGTTGAAGAATGCGAAGGCAAGGATCATCGAGCTAGAAGGAGAACTGAAGGCTACACGTAAGGACTACATGGACGAGATCGTAGCTCTAGCAAGGCACAATGGCGATCTTAAGCTAGAGATTGAAGAACTCAAAAGGGAGTTAGCATCCAGGAAGGAAGACATGTACATCGCATGTAAGGACAACTACATCATCATCGACGACACCAATTCGGATCCAAGTGAACCCGACTTTGAAGACGAAGCTGGAGCAGACATCATGGAGTCTTCCAACGATTCAAATTTCTAGATGACCACCAAATATTAGTAGTATTTTCCCATGTATACATTATAGTTCGAGCACTTTTGCGATAGTTCTAGACCGTTTGTATGCCCTTGTTTGATTTGAGTGAAGTGATTTTGTGTGCATTTGCTCATGTGCATTGGGGTAGTGTTTTCTCTTTAGACCTCAGTCTATTCTTAATTCTCGTCTTTTCTAAACCCTCAGATGCCTCCGAGACGTGACAATGGATTTCCACCGGAGCTCACACAGTTGATCTAGCAGCAGAATCAATTGATGCAATTGTTAGTCCAGAACCAGCAGAACAACAACAACAACCCACCACCACCGCCGCCACCTGTTGACCACTTAGCCCGTTTTCTTAGGCTAAATCCGCCAGTGTTTTCCAGTAGCACCGAGCCGATAGTAGCAGACGATTGGCTCCGCAAGATAGGAAGGGAGTTGACCACTGCAGGATGCACAGATGGTGAAAAAGTGAAGTTTGCCGCACATCAGCTTGACGGACCCGCGGCAGCATGGTGGGAGAATTTCACAGCCACTTTCCCAGTTGACACTGTCACATGGGATCAGTTTCAGCAAGCTTTCCGCACTGCCCATGTTTCAGCAGGTGCTATGGCCATGAAGAAGCGTGAGTTTCGCAACTTACGCCAAGGAGGAAGGACAGTTGGCCAGTATGTTGACGACTTCAGCAAGTTAGCACGTTATGCCCCGGATGACGTTGCTACGGATGCCACTAAGCAGGAGAAATTTCTGGAAGGATTGAATGATGAGTTAAGCATGGAGTTGATGGTAGCAAGTTTCAATAACTACCAGGAGTTGGTAGATCGTGCCATCAGTATTGAAGGGAAGCAACAGCAGATTGAGAACCGCAAGAGGAAGTATGGACAGGGGAAGTATAACTCTGGAGCCCAGCAGAAGCCCCGTTTTACCCCTAAACCGGGAGTTCAGTTTCAGCATACCCATGGAGGAGGTAGTTCGCACAACCATAATGGCCACAAGAATGGTAATGGGAATGGAGGAAGCAACGGCCAGAACCGGACCACCCCATCAACCCCAACCAAGAGAGATCTGAGTCAAGTCACCTGTTTCAAGTGTTCCAAGACCGGACATTATGCCAATGAATGTCCTAAAGGCCAGAATGGAAATGGCAATGGAAGCTCAGGGAAGAAACCGAACCCTTTCAATAGGGGACAGGTGAACCACGTTAACGTGGAGGAGGTTGAAGATCAGCCTGATGCAGTAATCGGTAAGTTTTTGGTTAAGTCATTTACCGCACTCGTTCTTTTCGATACTGGTGCATCACATTCATACATATCAAGGGGATTTGTGGAAAAATATAGCCTGCCCACTAGGATTCTTAAAACTCCTATGCTAGTAAGCTCGCCAGGAGCAGAGTACATGGCCAGACAAGGGTGTTTTCAAGTGCCATTAAGCATAGGAAGGCATGTTTTCCCAACAGATTTAATTATTCTGGAATCCCACGGTCTGGATGTAATTCTCGGTATGGATTGGCTGTCGATGTATGGAGGAAACATCGATTGCGCCAGTAAGACAATTTTGCTCACAACGCCAGAAGGAAGAAGGATCAAGTATGTATCCCGGCATGTGCCAAATAGGACACAAGTAAATTGCCTAACAGGAGTTGTGCAGGAGGAAGTACCAATGGTAAAGGATTTCCCTGATGTATTTCCTAAAGAGTTGCCAGGCATGCCACCGGATAGAGACATTGAGTTTTTGATTGAGTTATTGCCAGGTACAGGCCCAATATCGAAGCGGCCATACCGGATGCCAGCCAAGGATTTGGTAGAAATTAAGAATCAGATTAAGGAGTTACTGGAGAAAGGTTACATTCGCCCAAGTTCTTCGCCTTGGGGATCACCCGTACTTCTAGTGGAGAAGAAGGATGGATCATTACGGATGGTTGTTGATTACCGTGGATTGAACGAAGTAACAATCAAAATCAAGTACCCACTACCAATGATAAATGATCTGTTTGATCGTTTGCAAGGAGCTAAAGTGTTTTCTAAGATCGATTTGCGATCGGGATACCAACAGTTGAAGATTCGAGAACGGGATATTCCGAAGACAGCTTTCACCACGAGATACGGATTGTACGAGTATACCGTTATGTCATTTGGACTGACTAACGCACCTGCCTATTTTATGAACCTGATGAACAAGGTGTTTATGGAGTTTTTGGATAAGTTCGTCATAGTGTTCATTGATGATATCCTGGTTTATTCAAGGAATGAAGAAGAGCATAAGGAACATTTGCGTTTGGTTTTGGAGAAACTAAGGGAACATCAGTTATATGCCAAATTTAGCAAATGTGAGTTTTGGTTGAAGGAAGTAGGATTCCTCGGACACGTTATATCTGGAGAAGGGATAGCAGTTGACCCCACAAAGGTTGAGACCGTAACCGAATGGGAAGCACCAACGACAGTTGGAGAGATCCGGAGTTTTCTTGGACTCGCAGGATACTACCGAAGATTCATTGAGAATTTTTCAAAGATTGGAAAGCCTATGACGGAGTTGTTCAAGAAGGATACCAAGTTCAATTGGACTGAGGAGTGTGAGGCTAGTTTCCAGGAATTGAAGAAACGATTGGTTACCTCACCAGTGTTGATTTTGCCAGATCAGACCAAGGATTATGAGGTGTATTGCGACACTTCACGACGAGGACTTGGAGCAGTGCTTATGCAGGAAGGGAGAGTTGTTTCGTATGCTTCACGACAATTGAAGCCTCATGAGTTGAATTACGCCACACATGATTTGGAGTTAGCAGCCATAGTGCATGCATTGAAAACATGGAGACATTTCCTCATTGGAAATCATTGTGAGGTGTACACGGATCACAAGAGTTTGAAGTACATTTTCACGCAGAAGGAGTTGAATCTCAGACAAAGGAGATGGTTGGAGCTCATCAAGGATTATGATATGAGATTGCATTACCATCCAGGAAAAGCTAATGTAGTACCTGACGCATTGAGCCGTAAGAGCCATGTCAATATGTTAATAACGGAGGAAATACCCAAGGAGTTATCAGAAAACCTTCGTGAACTAAGTTTAGAGATAGTTCCGAAAGGCTATGTAGCAGCATTGGAGATTCAGTCAACATTGATGGATAAAATCAAAGAGGCCCAGAAATCTGACAAGGAAATTGCTTCTATAAAGGAGAAACTAAGCAAAGGAAAAGCAAAAGGATTTCGTGAGGATGAGCATGACACCCTATGGTTTGAGGACCGTGTTTATGTGCCAAATGACCCGGAGATCAGGAAGTTGATTCTGCAAGAGGCGCATGATTCACCCTATTCGATTCACCCAGGAAATACCAAGATCTATTTGGATTTAAAGGAAACATTCTGATGGACCGGAATGAAGAAGGATATTGCAGCATATGTAGCAGTTTATGATGTGTGTCATAGAGTGAAGGCAGAGCATCAGAAGCCAGCTGGATTGTTACAACCATTGCCGATACCCGAATGGAAGTGGGATAAGATAGGCATGGATTTTATCACAGGACTAACCAGGACGAAGGCAGGCTATGACTCGATATGGGTAGTAGTTGATCGTTTGACGAAGGTAGCACATTTCATTCCAGTTAAGACCACTTACACCAGTGCTAAGTTGGCAAAGATATACATGACTAGGATCATTTGTTTGCATGGAGTTCCGAGGAGTATTGTATCAGACAGAGGAACCCAATTTACCTCAAAGTTTTGGAATCAGTTGCCTGAAACTTTGGGAACCAGGCTAGAGTTCAGCACCGCTTTTCATTCGCAGACAGATGGACAGACCGAGAGAGTCAATCAGATTTTGGAAGATATGCTAAGAGCTTGTGCACTAGATTATGGATCTAGTTGGGACGATAACTTGATGTATGCGGAGTTTTCTTATAACAACAGTTACCAAACCAGTTTGAAGATGGCACCTTTCGAAGCTTTATGCGGAAGGAGGTGCAGGACACCGTTGTCATGGGACGAAGTTGGAGATCGTCAGTTCTTTGGACCGGATTTGATTAAGGAGTCTGAACGGAAGGTTAAGTTGATTCGCGATAGGCTCAAGGTAGCCTAGTCCAGGCAGAAGAGCTACGCGGATTCTAAACGCAAGGAGACAGTTTACGAAACCGGAGACAGAGTGTATCTCCGAGTATCCCCACTTCGAGGAGTTAAGCGCTTTGGAGTTAAGGGAAAATTAGCCCCGCGTTTCGTTGGACCATATAAGATCTTGCAACGTATGGGAGAAGTCGCGTATAAGTTAGAATTACCAGAGGGACTGTCAGGAGTTCATGATGTATTCCATGTTTCTGAGCTGAAGAAATGTCACGCCGAGATGGCAGAGGTACCACTAAGAGATACAGTGCCGCTTCAAGCGATTCAGTTGAAGGACGACTTAACGTATGAGGAGAAACCAGTCAAGATTCTCGAGTTTGCTAGCAGAGTTACCCGCAGCAAGGTTATCAAGTTTTGCAAAGTTCAGTGGAACCACCACTCCGAGGATGAAGCCACCTGGGAGAGAGAAGAAGATTTGCTCAAGGACCACCCTCACCTATTTTCTAACCAACCCGAATCTCGAGGGCGAGATTCATCTTAAGGGGGGTAGGTTTGTAACATCCCAAATTTTCAATTTGGAATGTTATACAGTAGATCATCATGCATATCATATTTTCTTGCATTTTGGTCGATCCTAGAAATTTCACGCAACTCAAGGACCCTCGGAGAGAGTTGGAGATTTCGTCATTTTCATATTTGAGTTTTCTCAAATTTTGAAAAGAGGATCATTTGATTTATTTCTTTCATCTTCAATTATTTTTCCAATATCAAAATATGAGAGAGGGAAATAATATGACTTTTCCCAAATTTAGGAAAAGAAGATTTAATAAATAAATTCAATTTTGTTTTCCGGTGTTTATTTGCATTTTATTTGGATAGGGGAAAATGCGCGTTTTCAAAAATTTGCACCTAGGCCCCGAGAAA
The DNA here is from genome assembly GCA_034509565.1 of Triticum monococcum. Classification (NCBI taxonomy): domain Eukaryota; kingdom Viridiplantae; phylum Streptophyta; class Magnoliopsida; order Poales; family Poaceae; genus Triticum; species Triticum monococcum. Next base: position 683,986,966 of record CM067842.1, read on the forward strand.
AGTTCATTTTGTTCGACTCATTTCTAGGAGTCGGGGAAAATTTTCTTTGGGAATTTTGGAGTTCGTTTAGATTTTCTTTTCTTTGTTTTTTCTGCGCGCGTATCTATTAAAAAAAATCCGCGTCGCGCCCGCCTGGGCCAAGGCCCAGCCGGCAGGCCAGGCCGGCCTCCGTCCACGCGCGCGCACCCGCGCATAGCCGCCGCCGCCAAGGCCGAGTCCTAGTAGGACTCCGCCGCCGCCACCTTTTCTTGCCCCCTCCCCCAAGTCACCCCCCTCCCCTCTTTAAATACCCCAAGACCCCCCCCCCTCTCCCCACACCACCCCGCCGCCTCCCACCCCGCGCGCAGCCCCGCCGCCCGCGCCTAGCGCCGCCGCCGCCTTACGCCGCCGCCGCCACCCAACGCCGCCGCCGCCGGAGCCCCTCGCCGAGGTAGCCGCGCCGCGCCACCCCATCCCTCGGTTCGGTTTTTTTTTAAAAACCGTTTCGGTTTCTTTCGTTGCGTTGTTTCGGTTTTTTTTCGAAACCCTAGATCGGTTTTCGTTATCTTTTCCGGTTTAGTTGCTTAGAGACCGTTCGCAAGACCGTTCGTCCTAATGAACATGATCGCCAGTTATTCTCGGTTGACGAACGTCCGTTCGTTTAACCGTTCGTTGTTTTTCTTTTCGTCGGATTTATTCCGCGTTTTTCTGATCGCGATTTCAGATCCGATCTTCGCTCTAGTCTGTCTTCTCGCTCGTTTATCGGAATTAGGTGATTCAAGCGCCTGGAGTTTCGTTTCGAAACCGCCGTTCCGACTAATCAACTTAAATAAGTTTTTGCTACTGTAAAACTTAACCTAGTTTCAACTTGCTAGACCCGAGTTGTTTTCTTTCGCCGTTTGTTTTCCGTTGCTTTGTTCGGTTCGTTCTTTCTTTGCAACCGGAGTTCTTAAGTTGAACTTTCTGGTTCGATCTCTTGTTCGAGTTTTACCTGTGCATTAGATGAGTACTTATTGTATGCTTGTTGTTTGTCTGTGATAGATTACCCGGAGTGCGCCGCCTGTTACTTCGAATCTCTAGGTCTCGCGGATCATCAGCAAGGCAAGTAACACTTTCATCATACCTTTTCTACAACCCAGTTTTATTGCATTAGATCAATCCTCACACATTGCATGATTAGGATCTAATTAAATTGTGGGATGGGAAGTAGATGAGGTAGTACCTATTACCTGTTTATTATGAAACCTTTGGGAGTTACTTCTACGTTTGCTTATTATGCCATGCTATGCTGGTAGACGTGGATTGGGTGAGTAATATCCATGACAGATGTGAGTTTGATAATTTTAAGGGTTTATCTAAGGTGGCAACTTAAACACACATCTGGGTGGATTGAGGCGCCTGGTTTCTATCAGGACTTGCCTGTTTTCTTTTGGACCGCCACCCAGGCTCAAAGGGATCATAAGATCTTTCATGCGAGAAACTTCCGTGTGCAGCCACAAGCCATTATGGGCTCTGGCATAGTTGACTAAGTCGTGCGAACTCTTACAGGGTAGACTAGCAGATGTAGGGGAAAGTAGGTGTACCGGTCTATCCATCGTAAGGTGCTAGTGCTTCTGAAAGACTGTGTCTCGGTCATCCGTTTCTCAAACACCGTGTAGTGCGAGAAACTCAACGGAGGCGATCGAGTCTTGTGGGGAAAAGTGCGCAAACCTCTGCAGAGTGTAATAAACTAATCATGATTAGCCGTGTCCCCGGTTATGGACATCTTGAGTATCTAGTACTTGAATATCGTGTGAATCTCATCATGTTACTTCTAATTAATACTGTTGGGTTTTAATTGTTCACTTAATTGGGATCGGAATGCTGTCAACCATTCTCGATGTTCAACTACCATGATAGTTAAATAAAATTCATTCCTTTGCAGTAGGGAAAAACTGGCTTTACGCAAAACAGTAACCATAGAGCTTTCCACCAGCCAAATATGCATATAGTATAGCTGTTACATTCCATTACTCTCCATGTGTTACATTGCCAGCATATTCCATGTGCTGACCCGTTTTCGGGCTGCAACTTTAAATGTTGCAGACTTTTCAGACGACGAGTAAGGTGCTTTTAGGTCGTGGTTCTATACTCAGTGATGCCGTTGGAGTTGATGGACCCATTTATCTTCCAAGTCTTCCGTTGTTATCATTATTAGATGGCCTTAAGCCATATTTATTGTAATAAGTTCTCTTTGAGACAACGATGTAATAAGTGTGTGATTGATACTCTGCTATAAATCCTTCGAAGTACTGTGTGGTGTCAGCATTACTGATCCAGGGATGACACCGGAGCACAGAGACTTGATCCAATCGGGTCGGGTCGCTACAAGCTGCGTGTTCAGGACTGGGTGTCCAGGACTGTGTGTCCTCGGGTTTAAATACCTAGCCACCCTAACCAGACGTACAGTTGTCACAGCAACTGGAACTGGTCCAACAAATCATTGTCTTCAACAAGTCACTGGTTTCATCCTTCCCTTCCCTTTACTTACTGTTGGTCCTTATGAAGTCATTGTATGATTGCATTATCTTTTGTCTTCACTGAGTGACTGCTTGTTCTGATTGGCTTCACAATATCTTCCTACCTGATCCTTACTGCATAGCTGCTATTAGTCATTGTGCTTTCACTTCATTGAATACTTGACTAAGGTTTGCCTAGTGTAGTCTACCTTCCGCTGCGTGGTAATAGGTTTACTTCTATCGTTTGTCTTTGAAACTTCCATGTTTTGAAGACTTTCATAAAAATCGCCTATTCACCCCCCTCTAGTCGATCACTAGCACTTTCATCATCTTTATTTAAACCCCCGGGCCAGTGCTCCTCTGAGTGTTGGTCCAACCTGTCAGCTGCCGGTGGCCACCAGGGGCAACTCTGGGCTGGCCTACCGGAACCTTGGACAATCCGGTGTGCCCTGAGAACGAGATATGTGCAGCTTCTATCGGGATTTGTCGGCACATTCGGGTGGCTTTGCTGTTCTTGTTTTACCATTGTCGAAATGTCTTGTAACCGGGATTCCGAGCCTGATCGGGTCTTCCCGCTAGAAGGAATATCCTTCGTTGACCGTGAGAGCTTGTGATGGGCTAAGTTGGGACTCCCCTGCAGGGATTTGAACTTTCGAAAGCCGTGCCCGCGGTTATGGGCAGATGGGAATTTGTTAATGTCCGGTTGTAGAAAACCTGAAGTTGACCTTAAGTAAAATACATCAACCGCGTGTGTAACCGTGATGGTCTCTTCTCGGCGGAGTCCGGGAAGTGAACACGGTGTTGGAGTTATGTTTGACGTAGGTTGTTCTAGGATCACTTCTTGATCATAGTTTCTCGACCGTGCTTTGCCTTCTCTTCTCACTCTCTTTTGCGTATGTTAGCCACTATATATGCTAGTCGCTTGCTGCAGCTCCACCTCACACCTTTTACCTACCTATGAGCTTAAATAGTCTTGATCGCGAGGGTGTGAGATTGCTGAGTCCCCGTGACTCACAGATACTTCCAAAACCAGTTTGCAGGTGCCGATGTTACCGAGCAGGTGACGCAACCGAGCTCAAGGAGGAGCTCGATGAAGATCTTGTCCATTGTGTTGTTTCGTTTGAGTCGATCAGTAGTGGAGCCCAGTTGGGACGATCGGGGATCTGTGTAGCATTTGGGGTAGTCTTCTTTCATTTTGGTTCCGTAGTCGAACCTTGATTGTATCTGGATGATGTAATGCTTTATTCATGTATTGTGTGAAGTGGCGATTGTAAGCCAACTATGTATCTCTTTCCCTTATGTATTACATGGGTTGTGTGAAGATTACCTCACTTGCGACATTGCTTTCAATGCGGTTATGCCTCTAAGTCGTGCTTCGACACGTGGGAGATATAGCCGCATCGAGGGCGTTACATTCGGCCACCCTATGCAGCTCCACCAGCTGTTTCAGCTGATCGGTGAAGGACACGGGATGCTCTGGTGCCGCACACTGGGACCAGAAGAGCCTCTCCAAAGAACCCCCTCCTTCGGCTCGATAAAACTCCACGGCGTCTGATACACTGTGTGGCAAATCTGCAAAAGTACCTGGGGAACTCCGAACCCGGGTTAGTAAAAGGTACTGCTTTCCTGAATAATTGCTTTGCATCTTAAGTGCCTTACCCGCTGTGATCTTCTTGGCCTCCTGGATCTCCTGAAGGGCGGCCTGGGCCTCATTCTGTGCGGTCTCCATGCTCTGACGAGCCTTGGCGAATTCGGTCCCTCGAACCGACGCATCATGCTCCAAGGTCTCGCATTTTTTCACCGCATCCTGGAGCTCCTGGTGGACTTCTTTGACCCGGGCCTTTAGCTTCTTACGGAAGGCTTGCTACTGGACAGCCTGCTCCTCGGCCTCGCCCAGGGCCTTCCTCAGGGCCTCGACCACGGTCGCGACTTCTGCACATATCAGAATACCGCTGTCAATATACAGCGCTTATCCTTTCCCAAACATATAGCAAGTCGTTCCTCACCTTGCTTCTACTGGAGCCGAACCTTAACCTCGCCGAGCTCGTTCTCGGTCCGCTCCAGCCTCCGCTTCAGCTCGAAGACCTCGGTGGCATGCGAGGTCGCAGCCAACGGGGACGCCTGCTTATCGATACATATTCAGTCAGCCTCTTATAATTAAGGATTGATCCCCTGTCCGGTTCTCCTCGTCGAACACCGGACAATGTCTCAGGGGCTACGGACTATACGGGGTTTTTCTCTTTCTTACCTCGAAACCTGTTAACAGGCTGCTGCAGGCTTCATTCAGTCCGCTCTTGGCGGACTGAACCTTCTCGATCACCGCACCCATAAGGATACGGTGCTTGTCCTTGACGGAGGCGCTTCGTAGCGCCCCCATCAGGTCATCTGGCGCTCCTGGATGGACAGGAGCCACCAGTGGAGGCGACGCACGCCCCCTCCTTCAAAGGGGGCTGCTCGCCCGACTCCGGAGCCATATTGTTCTCCGGAATCGTATTCGGCGAAGGGCCGAACTGGATACAGCCCTCTTTGCCAGTCTCCATGAGGATCGACTCCCCCATGTGTCCGGTAGTGGAGGTCCCGCCTTGTGGCGCCTCCCGGACAACGTCCTAGTCTCCTTTCTTCGGAGCGGTCCTCCGGGATAACACTTCGGTGTCGTCCCTGGCCCCGGGAGAGTAAGCAGGTGGTGGCGACATGCTCGCCATCTCCGACGGAGCCAATGAGCCTCCAGATGAGGATCGCTGGATGAGGTCATGGGACGGACTGCAATAGTGTGGATTAACCATGTTAGAATAATAAAAGGAAAGGGCTGGATGTGCGCATAAATAAGCCATGTCACTTATGATGCGGTCTGGGGCCTAGTACAGGGGCGACGTTCCGGGCTACTGTCAACGTCCCACGTGGTGTCGACCGCTGGGGCGCCTTTCCCCTTTTTGGGTGATTTCGCCTCCAGATGTGTCGAGGCCACCCTCTTCTTCTTCTCCTCGGGAGGAGGGTTGTTTTCCTCCTCCTCCTGTTCCTCGTCGTTGTCCTCAGGGACAGAGGAATGGGCCTCGTTGTCTTCGGACGTCGTGTCCGAAGTGCCCTTGCGACGGGGGCCAAGGCCACTCTTGGCCCCCTTGGCTTTCTTCTCCGGCGCCGTATATGGCGCCGATACCAGCATCTTCGCCAAGCACGGGATGACTGGTTCTTCGGGCAACGGAGCTGGACACTGGATCCGCTTCGCCCTCTCCACCCAGTCCTGAGAGAGTAATACTAAGATATCAAACATCATCCTCGAAACATTTAAGTTGGGAATACGTCAAAAGTAACATACCTCGCTGGCGGGGTGGTTACAATTGTGACCACGGTCTGAGTTCGTGGCTAGTGGCTTCTCGTTGCCTTTAAAGAGCAACTTCCAGGCCCCTTCATGAGAAGTATCGAAGAGCCTTTTTAGGGCCTGGTGCTTCTTCGAATTGAACTCCCATAAAGGGCGGCTTCGGCGCTGGCATGGAAGAATCTGGCGGATTAGCATCACCTGGATAACGTCAACGAGCTTGACATCATTGGTCACCATGCTTTGAACGTGCATCTGCAGCGCTATCAGCTCGTCAGAACACCAGTCCGGACTCTTCTCGACCCAGGAGGTGAGTCGCATGGGAGCACTGGAGCGGAATTCGGTAGCTACGACCCATGTGGTACCGCAAGGTTCTATAATGTAGAACCACTGCTTCTGCCATTCCTTTATTGTCTCCACAAAGGTGCCTTTGGGCCAGGAGGCGTTGGATAGCTTGCTCACCATGGCCCCTCCGCACTCCGCGTGCTGGCCATCCACCACCTTCGGCTTCACATTGAAGACTTTGAGCCACAGCCCGAAGTGGGGATGGATGCGGAGGAAGGCCTCGCACACGACGATAAACACCGAGATGTTGAGGAAGGAATTCGGGGACAGATCATGGAAATCTATCCCGTAGTAGTACATCAGCCCGTGGACGAAAGGGTGGAGTGGAAACCCTAGCCCGCGGAAGAAATGGGGGATGAATACTACCCTCTGTGTGGGCTCCGGCATGGGACGACTTTGTTGGGGAACGTAGTAATTTCAAAAAAATTCCTACGCACATGCAAGATCATGGTGATGCATAGCAACGAGGGGGAGAGTCTGATCTACGTACCCTTGTAGATCGCAACGGAAGCGTTGACACAACGTAGAGGAAGTAGTCGTACGTCTTCTTCCCGATCCGACCGATCCAAGCACCGTTACTCCGGCACCTCTGAGTTCTTAGCACACGTACAACTCGATGACGATCCCCGGGCTCCGATCCAGCAAAGCTTCAGGGAGGAGTTCCGTCAGCACGACGGCGTGGTGACGATCTTGATGTTCTACCGACGCAGGGCTTCGCCTAAGCACTACAACAATATGATCGAGGTGGAATATGGTGGTAGGGGGCACCGCACACGGCTAAGGAACGATCTCAATGATCAACTTGTGTGTCTAGAGGTGCCCCCTGCCCCCGTATATAAAGGATCCAAGGGGGAGGGGCTGGCCGGCCAAGAGGAGGGCGCAGGAGGAGTCCTACTCCTACCGGGAGTAGGACTCCCCCCCCCCATCCTAGTCCTAATAGGATTCCGAGAGAGAGAGAGAGAGAGAGAGAGAGACAAGGGGGCCGGCCACCTCTCCTAGTCCTAATAGGACTAGGGGAGGGGGGAGGCGCGCAGCCTACCTTGGGCTGCCCTTTTCACCTTTCCACTAAGGCCCACTAAGGCCCATATGGTTCCCGGTGGGTTCCGGTAACCTCCTGGTACTCTGGTAAAATCCCGATTTCACCCGGAACACTTCCGATATCCAAACATAGGCTTCCAATATATGAATATTTATGTCTCGACCATTTCGAGACTCCTCGTCATGTCCATGATCACATCCGGGACTCCAAACAACCTTCGGTACATCAAAATGCATAAACTCATAATAACTGTCATCGTAACGTTAAGCGTGCGGACCCTACGGTTCGAGAACAATGTAGACATGACCGAGACACGTCTCCGGTCAATAACCAATAGCGGGACCTGGATGCCCATATTGGCTCCTACATATTCTACGAAGATCTTTATCGGTCAGACCACATAACAACATACGTTGTTCCCTTTGTCATCGGTATGTTACTTGTCCGAGATTCGATCGTCGGTATCCAATACCTAGTTCAATCTCGTTACCGGCAAGTCTCTTTACTCGTTCCGTAATACATCATCCCGCAACTAACTCATTAGTTGCAATGCTTGCAAGGCTTATGTGATGTGTATTACCGAGAGGGCCCAGAGATACCTCTCCGACAATCGGAGTGACAAATCCTAATCTCGAAATACGCCAACCCAACATCCACCTTTGGAGACACCTGTAATGCTCCTTTATAATCACCCAGTTACGTTGTGACATTTGGTAGCACCCAAAGTGTTCCTCCGGTAAACGGGAGTTGCATAATCTCATAGTCATAGGAACATGTATAAGTCATGAAGAAAGCAATAGCAACATACTAAACGATCGGGTGCTAAGCTAATGGAATGGGTCATGTCAATCAGATCATTCAACTATTGATGTGACCTCGTTAATCAAATAACAACTCTTTGTTCATGGTTAGGAAACATAACCATCTTTGATTAATGAGCTAGTCAAGTAGAGGCATACTAGTGACACTCTGTTTGTCTATGTATTCACACATGTATTATGTTTCCGGTTAATACAATTCTAGCATGAATAATAAACATTTATCATGATATAAGGAAATAAATAATAACTTTATTATTGCCTCTAGGGCATATTTCCTTCAGTCTCCCACTTGCACTAGAGTTAATAATCTAGATTATACAGTAATGATTCTAACACCCATGGAGTCTTGGTGCTGATCATGTTTTGCTCGTGGAAGAGGCTTAGTCAACGGGTCTGCAACATTCAGATCCGTATGTATCTTGCAAATCTCTATGTCTCCCACCTGGACTAGATCCCGGATGGAATTGAAGTGTCTCTTGATGTGTTTGGTCCTCTTGTGAAATCTGGATTCCTTTGCCAAAGCAATTGCACTAGTATTGTCACAAAAGATTTTCATTGGACCCGATGCACTAGGTATGACACCTAGATCGGATATGAACTCCTTCATCCAGACTCCTTCGTTCGCTGCTTCCGAAGCAGCTATGTACTCCGCTTCACATGTAGATCCCGCTACGACGCTTTGTTTAGAACTGCACCAACTGACAGCTCCACCGTTTAAAGTAAATACGTATTCGGTTTGCGATTTAGAATCGTCCGGATCAGTGTCAAAGCTTGCATCAACGTAACCTCTTACGGTGAGCTCTTTGTCACCTCCATATACGAGAAACATATCCTTAGTCCTTTTCAGGTATTTCAGGATGTTCTTGACCGCTTTCCAGTGATCCACTCCTGGATTACTTTGGTACCTCCCTGCTAAACTTATAGCAAGGCACACATCAGGTCTGGTACACAGCATTGCATACATGATAGAGCCTATGGCTGAAGCATAGGGAACATCTTTCATTTTCTCTCTATCTTCTGCAGTGGTCGGGCATTGAGTCTGACTCAACTTCACACCTTGTAACACAGGCAAGAACCCTTTCTTTGCTTAATCCATTTTGAACTTCTTCAAAATCTTGTCAAGGTATGTGCTTTTTGAAAGTCCAATCAAGCATCTTGATCTATCTCTATAGATCTTTATGCCTAATATGTAAGCAGCTTCCCCGAGGTCTTTCATCGAAAAACTTTTATTCAAGTATCCCTTTATGCTATCCAGAAATTCTATATCATTTCCAATCAACAATATGTCATCCACATATAATATCAGAAATGCTACAAAGCTCCCACTCACTTTCTTGTAAATACATGCTTCTCCAAAAGTCTGTATAAAACCAAATGCTTTGATCACACTATCAAAGCGTTTATTCCAACTCCGAGAGGCTTGCACCAGTCCATAAATGGATCGCTGGAGCTTGCACACTTTGTTAGCTCCCTTTGGATCGACAAAACCTTCTGGTTGCATCATATACAACTCTTCTTCCAGAAATCCATTCAGGAATGCAGTTTTGACATCCATCTGCCAAATTTCATAATCATAAAATGCGGCAATTGCTAACATGATTCTGACAGACTTAAGCATCGCTACGGGTGAGAAGGTCTCATCGTAGTCAACCCCTTGAACTTGTCGAAAACTTTTTGCGACAAGTCGAGCTTTATAGATAGTAATATTACCGTCAGCGTCAGTCTTTTTCTTGAAGATCCATTTATTCTCAATTGCTTGCCGATCATCAGGCAAGTCAACCAAAGTCCATACTTTGTTCTCATACATGGATCCCATCTCAGATTTCATGGCTTCAAGCCACTTTGCGGAATCTGGGCTCACCATCGCTTCTTCATAGTTCGTAGGTTCATCATGATCTAGTAGCATGACTTCCAGAATTGGATTACCGTACCACTCTGGTGCGGATCTCACTCTGGTTGATCTACGAGGTTCAGTAGTATCTTGTCCTGAAGTTTCATGATCATCATCATTAGCTTCCTCACTAATTGGTATAGGTGTCGCAAAAACAGTTTTCTGTGAAGTACTATTTTCCAATAAGGGAGCAGGTACAGTTACCTCGTCAAGTTCTACTTTCCTCCCACTCACTTCTTTCGAGAGAAACTCCTTCTCTAGAAATGATCCATTCTGAGCAACGAATGTCTTGCCTTCGGATCTGTGATAGAAGGTGTACCCAACAGTCTCCTTTGGGTATCCTATGAAGACACATTTCTCCGCTTTGGGTTCGAGCTTATCAGGTTGAAGCTTTTTCACATAAGCATCGCAGCCCCAAACTTTAAGAAACGACAACTTTGGTTTCTTACCAAACCATAGTTCATAAGGCGTCGTCTCAACGGATTTTGATGGTGCCCTATTTAACATGAATGCGGCCGTCTCTAAAGCATAACCCCAAAATGATAGCGGTAAATCAGTAAGAGAAATCATAGATCGCACCATATCTAGTAAAGTACGATTACGACGTTCAGACACACCATTACGCTGTGGTGTTCCGGGTGGCGTGAGTTGCGAAACTATTCCACAATTTTTCAAATGTACACCAAAACTCGTAACTCAAATATTCTCCTCCACGATCAGATCGTAGAAACTTTATTTTCTTGTTACGATGATTTTCAACTTCACTCTGAAATTCTTTGAACTTTTCAAATGTTTCAGACTTATGTTTCATTAAGTAGATATATCCATATCTGCTTAAATCATCTGTGAAAGTGAGAAAATAACGATATCCGCCACGAGCCTCAATATTCATCGGACCACATACATCGGTATGTACGATTTCCAACAAATCTGTTGCTCTCTCCATAGTACCGAAGAACGGTGTTTTAGTCATCTTGCCTATGAGGCACAGTTCACAAGTACCAAGTGATTCATAATCAAGTGGTTCCAAAAGCCCATCAGTATGGAGTTTCTTCATGCGCTTTACACCGATATGACCTAAACGGCAGTGCCACAAATAAGTTGCACTATCATTATCAACTTTGCATCTTTTGGCTTCAACATTATGAATATGTGTATTACTACTATCGAGATTCATCAAAAATAGACCACTCTTCAAAGGTGCATGACCATAAAAGATATTACTCATATAAATAGAACAACCATTATTCTCTGATTTAAATGAATAACCGTCTCGCATCAAACAAGATTCAGATATAATGTTCATGCTCAATGCTGGCACCAAATAACAATTATTTAGGTCTAATATTAATCCCGAAGGTAGATGTAGAGGTAGCGTGCCGACCGCGATCACATCAACTTTGGAACCGTTTCCCACGCGCATCGTCACCTCGTCCTTTGCCAGTGTTCGCTTAATCCGTAGTCCCTGTTTCGAGTTGCAAATATTAGCAACAGAACCAGTATCAAATACCCAGGTGCTACTGCGAGCTCTAGTAAGGTACACATCAATAACATGTATATCACATATACCTTTGTTCACCTTGCCATCCTTCTTATCCGCCAAATACTTGGGGCAGTTCTGCTTCCAGTGACCAGTCTGCTTGTAGTAGAAGCACTCAGTTTCAGGCTTAGGTCCAGACTTGGGCTTCTTCTCCTGAGCAGCAACTTGCTTGCCGTTCTTCTTGAAGTTCCCCTTCTTCTTCCCTTTGCCCTTTTTCTTGAAACTAGTGGTCTTGTTAACCATCAACACTTGATGCTCCTTTTTGATTTCTACCTCCGCAGCTTTCAGCATTGCGAAGAGCTCGGGAATAGTCTTGTTCATCCCTTGCATATTATAGTTCATCACGAAGCTCTTGTAGCTTGGTGGCAGTGATTGGAGAATTCTGTCAATGACGCAATCATCTGGAAGATTAACTCCCATCTGAATCAAGTGATTATTATACCTAGACATTTTGAGTATATGCTCACTGACAGAACTGTTCTCCTCCATCTTGCAGCTATAGAACTTATTGGAGACTTCATATCTCTCAATTCGGGCATTTGCTTGAAATATTAACTTCAACTCCTGGAACATCTCATATGCTCCATGACGTTCAAAACGTCGTTGAAGTCCCGATTCTAAGCCGTAAAGCATGGCACACTGAACTATCGAGTAGTCATCAGCTTTGCTCTGCCAGACGTTCATAACATCTGGTGTTGCTCCAGCAGCAGGCCTGGCACCCAGCGGTGCTTCCAGGACGTAATTCTTCTGAGCAGCAATGAGGATAATCCTCAAGTTACGGACCCAGTCCGTGTAATTGCTACCATCATCTTTCAACTTTGCTTTCTCAAGGAACGGATTAAAATTCAACGGAACAACAGCACGAGCCATCTATCTACAATCAACATAAACAAGCAAGATACTATCAGGTACTAAGTTCATGATAAGTTTAAGTTCAGTTAATCAAATTACTTAAGAACTCCCACTTAGATAGACATCCCTCTAATCCTCTAAGTGATCACGTGATCCAAATCAACTAAACCATAACCGATCATCACGTGAGATGGAGTAGTTTTCAATGGTGAACATCATTATATTGATCATATCTACTATATGATTCACGCTCGACCTTTCGGTCTCTGTGTTCCGAGGCCATATCTGCATATGCTAGGCTCGTCAAGTTTAACCTGAGTATTCTGCGTGTGCAAAACTGGCTTGCACCCGTTGTAGATGGACGTAGAGCTTATCACACCTGATCATCACGTGGTGTCTGGGCACGACGAACTTTGGCAACGGTGCATACTCAGGGAGAACACTTCTTGATAATTTAGTGAGAGATCATCTTACAATGCTACCATCAATCAAAGCAATATAAGATGCATAAAAGGATAAACATCACATGCAATCAATATAAGTGATATGATATGGCCATCATCATCTTGTGCTTGTGATCTCCATCTCCGAAGCACCGTCATGATCACCATTGTCACCGGCGTGACACCTTGATCTCCATCGTAGCATCGTTGTCGTCTCGCCAACCTTATGCTTCCACGACTATCACTACTGCTTAGTAATAAAGTAAAGCATTACATCGCGATTGCATTGCATACAATAAAGCGACAACCATATGGCTCGTGCCAGTTGCCGATAACTTGGTTACAAAACATGATCATCTCATACAATAAAATCATGCCTTGACCATATCACATCACAACATGCCCTGCAAAAACAAGTTAGACGTCCTCTACTTTGTTGTTGCAAGTTTTATGTGGCTGCTATGGGCTTAAGCAAGAACTCATCTCACCTACGCATCAAAACCACAACGATAGTTTGTCAAATAGACTCCGTTTCAACCTTCTCAAGGACCGGGCGTAGCCATACTCGGTTCAACTAAAGTTGGAGAGACAGTCGCCCGCACGCCATCTATGTGCAAAGCACGTCGAGGGAACCGGTCTCGCGTAAGCGTACGCGTAAGGTTGGTCCGGGTCGTCTCGTCCAACAATACCACTGAACCAAAGTATGACATGCTGGTAGGCAGTATGACTTGTATCGCCCACAACTCACTTGTGTTCTACTCGTGCAAATAACATCAAACCATAAAACCTAGGCTCGGATGCCACTGTTGGGGAACGTAGTAATTTCAAAAAATTTCCTACGCACATGCAAGATCATGGTGATGCATAGCAACGAGGGGGAGAGTCTGATCTACGTACCCTTGTAGATCGCAACGGAAGCGTTGACACAACGTAGAGGAAGTAGTCGTACGTCTTCTTCCCGATCCGACCGATCCAAGCACTGATACTCCAGCACCTCCGAGTTCTTAGCACACGTACAGCTCGATGACGATCCCCGGGCTCCGATCTAGCAAAGCTTCGGGGAGGAGTTCCGTCAGCACGACGGCGTGGTGACGATCTTGATGTTCTACCGACGCAGGGCTTCGCCTAAGCACTACAACAATATGATTGAGGTGGAATATGGTGGCAGGGGGCACCGCACACGGCTAAGGAACGATCTCAATGATCAACTTGTGTGTCTAGAGGTGCCCCCTGCCCCCGTATATAAAGGATCCAAGGGGGAGGGGCTGGCCGGCCAAGAGGAGGGCGCAGGAGGAGTCCTACTCCTACCGGGAGTAGGACTCCCCCCCCCCCAATCCTAGTCCTAATAGGATTCCGAGAGAGAGAGAGAGAGAGAGAGAGAGAGAGAGAGAGAGAGAAGGGGGCCGGCCACCTCTCCTAGTCCTAATAGGACCAGGGGAGGGGGGAGGCGCGCAGCCTACCTTGGGCTGCCCTTTTCACCTTTCCACTAAGGCCCACTAAGGCCCATATGGTTCCCGGGGGGTTCCAGTAACCTCCCGGTACTCCGGTAAAATCCCGATTTCACCCGGAACACTTCCGATATCCAAACATAGGCTTCCAATATATGAATCTTTATGTCTCGACCATTTCGAGACTCCTCGTCATGTCCGTGATCACATCCGGGACTCCGAACAACCTTCAGTACATCAAAATGCATAAACTCATAATAACTGTCATCGTAACGTTAAGCGTGCGGACCCTACGGTTCGAGAACAATGTAGACATGACCGAGACACGTTAACCAATAGCGGGACCTGGATGCCCATATTGGCTCCTAGATATTCTACGAAGATCTTTATCGGTCAGACCGCATAACAACATACGTTGTTCCCTTTGTCATCGGTATGTTACTTGTCCGAGATTCGATCGTCGGTATCCAATACCTAGTTCAATCTCGTTACCGGCAAGTCTCTTTACTCGTTCCGTAATACATCATCCCGCAACTAACTCATTAGTTGCAATGCTTGCAAGGCTTATGTGATGTGTATTACCGAGAGGGCCCAGAGATACCTCTCCGACAATCGGAGTGACAAATCCTAATCTCGAAATACGCCAACCCAACATCCACCTTTGGAGACACCTGTAATGCTCCTTTATAATCACCCAGTTATGTTGTGACGTTTGGTAGCACCCAAAGTGTTCCTCCGGTAAACGGGAGTTGCATAATCTCATAGTCATAGGAACATGTATAAGTCATGAAGAAAGCAATAGCAACATACTAAACGATCGGGTGCTAAGCTAATGGAATGGGTCATGTCAATCAGATCATTCAACTAATGATGTGACCTCGTTAATCAAATAACAACTCTTTGTTCATGGTTAGGAAACATAACCATCTTTGATTAACGAGCTAGTCAAGTAGAGGCATACTAGTGACACTCTGTTTGTCTATGTATTCACACATGTATTATGTTTCCGGTTAATACAATTCTAGCATGAATAATAAACATTTATCATGATATAAGGAAATAAATAATAACTTTATTATTGCCTCTAGGGCATATTTCCTTCAGACTTGTCCCTCGGCTGGCAGACGATGGGCGATCTCCTTCGCCAAATATCCGGCCGCCCGGAGCTGAGTAATGTCCTCCTCCTTGACGGAGGAGACCATCCACTTGCCCTGACCACCAGATCCGGACATGGTTGCTTGAGTGAAAAGGAGATGAGAACTTGGGCGTTGGAGCTTGAGATCGGAAAGGCGGAGACAAAGAGAGAGCGTGAGGAGAGGAAGAGGGAAACCTTATCCCCTTATAAAGGCAACAAATATTAAAACGCCTCCTCACTCGCCTTAGGATTCGCCTGTTCCCTAGGGTTGTATAAACTGCACGGTTGAGTTACCCATGCCCGCATTGATGAGAATCCCGCAATAAGGGGGGCACGATCTCTGTTTCGACAAGACGTGCCAATAGCAACCACGTCTCGAAGCGTGGAATCGCAGAAGAAAAACGGTTCGAAATTATAACCGGACAGACGTGATGTCGTGTTGGAAAAAAGCTGCCAACAGATTAGATTCATGCAAATATTACATTCTCTCTGCGGTTGTGTATGGCGTGCATAACAGGTCAGGATACTATCATTGCATCCGAAGACTATCTTGGAGTTCGGAGAAAGGGGAACCCGCCTTACAATGCCGAAGACAATCAGCGCATCGGACTCCTCGTCATTGAAAGCCAGGTTCAGGGGCTACTGAGGGAGTCCTGGACTAAGGGGTCCTCGGGCGTCTGGCCTGTTATCCTTTGGGCCGGACTGATGGGCTGTGAAGACATGAAGGCCGAAGACTCCATCGTGTCCGGATTGGACTCTACTTGGCGTGGAAGGCAAGCTTGGCGACCGAATATTCCTTCTTATGTAACCGACTCCATGTAAACCCTAGATCCCCTTGGTGTCTATAGAAACCGAAGGGGATAGTCTGGAAAGGCCACCACATATACTCATTACCATATTCATAGGCTAGACTTCTAGGGTTTAGCCATTACGATCTCGTGGTAGATCAACTCTTGTAATAGTCATATTCATCAAGATCAATCAAGCAGGAAGTAGGGTATTACCTCCATAGAGAGGGCCCAAACCTGGGTAAACATCATGTCCCCTGTCTCCTGTTACCATCGATCCTAGACGCACAGTTCGGGACCCCCTACCCGAGATCCGCCGGTTTTGACACCGACAACTATGTCAATAGGTTAGGACCAAAAAATGATATAAAATGATTATAAAACATCCAAGATTGATAATATAACAACATGGAACAATCAAAAATTATAGATACGTTGGAGACGGATCAGCGCCCCAAGTAGGAGTACTCCTACTTGGACGCCTCCTCCAAGTCGGCCTCCCCCCTTCCATATGCATTGGAGGGGGAAGGAAAGAGAGGGGGGAGGGGAAGGAAAGGGGGAGGCCGAATCCTCCCCTTTCCTTCTCCCTTCCCTCCTTTCCTATTCCTCCTATTTCGGCCTATAGGGGGGCGCACCAGCCCCTAAGGGCTGGTCTCTCCCTTTCTTGGCACATTAGGCCCATATAGTTTGCCGGGGGTTGCCCGGAACCCCTTCCGGTGACCCGATACATACCCGGTATCCCCGGAACACTTCTGGTGTCTGAATACTGTTGTCCTATATACGAATCTTTACCTCGTCATGTCCGTGATCTCATCCGGGACTTCGAACAGCATTCGGTCACCAAATCACATAACTCATATAATACAAAATCGTCATCGAACGTTAAGCGTGCGGACCCTACGGGTTCGAGAACTATGTAGACATGACCGAGACACCTCTCCGGTCAATAACTAACAGCGGAACCTGGATGCTCATATTGGTTCCCACATATTCTATGAAGATCTTTATCGGTCGTACTATAATGACAACATATGTTATTCCCTTTGTCATCGGTATGTTACTTGCCCGAGATTCGATCGTCGGTATCTTCATACCTAGTTCAATCTCGTTATCGATAATTCTCTTTACTCGTTCCCTAATACATCATCCCGCAACTAACTCATTAGTCACATTGCTTGCAAGATTATTATGATGTGCATTACCGAGAGGGCCCAGAGATACCTCTTTGATACTCGGAGTGACAAATCCTAATCTCGACCTATGCCAACCCAACAAACACCTTCAGAGATACCTGTGGAGTATCTTTATAATCACCCAGTTACATTGTCACATCTGATAGCTGATACGTCACCAACATATCTATAATTTATGAAGTATTAATGCCGTTATATTATCATTCTTGGATGTTTTACAATCATTTTATAGCAAGTTTATATCATTTTTGGGATTAAACCTATTGACCCAATGCCCAGTGCCAGTTGCTGTTTTTTGCCTGTTTTTTTACATCGCGGGGAATCAATATCAAACGGAGTCCAAACACCGCAAAACTTTTTAGAGATTTTTTATGGACCAAAACACCCAGGATAGGCCAGAGTAGCACCTTGTGGGTGCCCGAGGGGGGCACAATCCACCTGGGCGCGCCTGGGCCCATCTCGGTGGCCTCCCGCACCCCCTCTTTACCCTATAAATTCTCAAAAAATCTAGAAACCCTCGGGGTTAACCTAGATCAGAAGTCCCGCCGTCGCAAGGCTCTATAGCCACCGAAAACCAATCTAAACCCTTTCCGGCACCCTGCCGGAGGGGGAAATCATCTCCGGTGGCCATCTTCATCATCCCTGAGGCCACCACGATGAGGAGGGAGTAGTCCACCCTCGGGGCTGAGGGTTTGTACCAGTACCTATGTGTTTAATCTCTCTCTCTCTCTCTCGTTCTCTCTCTTTCTCTCTCTCGTGTTCTTGAGATGTTACGATCTTGATGTATCGCGGGCTTTGTTAATATAGTCGGATCATATGGTGTTTTCCCCTCTCTATCTTGTTGTGATGAATTGAGTTTTTCCCTTTGAGATTCCATGGTTATTAGATTGAATACTTTTATGGATTTGAGAACACTTGATATATATCTTGCAATTGAATACTCGTGGTGACAATGGGGTATCATATTGATTCAGTTGATATTTGTTTTGGCACTCAACTCGCGGACTCCCGAGGTGACATTGGGGTAATCTATGCATAGGGTTTGATGCACGTTCTTGTCTTTGTTTCTCCGGTAGAAATCTTGGGGCTCTCTTTGAAGTTCTTTGTGTTGGATTGAATATTATAAATCTGAATTTTTTTTGGTGTTATTTTAGTACGAACTCTTGGTTAGATCGATTGGAAAGAATAGTTTCGTGTTATTTTAGTATGAACTCTAGGATAGATTGATCGGGAAAAAATAGCTTTGAGGTGGTTTCGTACCCTACAAACAATTCTGTCTTATATTCTCCGCTAGATAGGAACTTTGCAGTGATTCTTCGTTGCACGCTGAGGGACGGTTATATGATCCAATTATATTAGCACTGTTGAGAGGTTGCACTACTGAAAGTACGGGCCCTAGGCCTTATTTTCAAGCATTGCAATACCGTTTTGTGCCCCTTTATTATTTGCTCCCTTGCTGTTTTTATTTATTCAGATTATAAAAATATATTTCTATCATCAATATTACACTTTTATCATCATCTCTTTGCCGAACTAGTGCACCTATACAATTTGCCATTGTATTGGATGTGTTGGGGACATAAGAAATTTCTTGTATTTGGTTGTCGGGTTGTTTGAGAGAGACGATCTTCATCCTACACTTCCCACGGATTAATAAACCTTAAGTCATGCACTTGAGGAAAAAATGTTAATGCCCTACAAAAATCTGCGCTTGAAGGCTCAACACGAGTCTACAAGAATAAAGTTGTGTAGTAGACATCAATAGCACACAAGGTATTCCTCAGATATCCGGAAGTTGCATAATCTCATAGTTGAAGGAATATGTATTTCACATGAAGACAACAATAGCAATAAAACTTAACGATTGACATGCTAAGCTAAAAGATGAATCTTGTTCATCATATTATTCTCCTAATGATATAATCATGTTCATCAAATGACAACAAATATTTTTAGCTAGAAAACTTAACCATCTTTGATTAGCACAGGATGCTCCAGTTTCTTTCGAGTATTGTCGCTGCGGCGAGCTGGTCTTCTGCCGGGCCACTCTGCACCACGGACGGGTCGAGGGCCCAGCGTCTGCGCCCCAGCATCTGACCGGTCGTTCAGCATGGCCCTCAGCCCCAGAAAACACTAGCCGGGGCCCCGCCCATACCCCCGCACCCAGGCGCGTCTCCCACCTCAACAAATGAAAAACAACTCGCCTGCGGCATCAGACATGTCAGTGTGTCACTGCACAGACAGAGTAAACAGGGCAGCACGAACCCCCCTACGCATGCCATCCAACTTTGACGAGTCGGCAACACCGAGGCGTGGTCAAGGAGAAACTAAAAAATTACCAGTACCAGTACAGCATAATCCTCGGAGATTTCCCGCTACAGATTAGCACAAACAAGCAAAGCAAAACATCTGTAGCTAACTGAAGAAAATGCCGGCGTCAGGTCAGGTGGCACGGGCGGTGCCGTGCGCCAGGTAGACGCCGGCGGGGGAGGAGAAGCCGAGGCGCTGCGGTGGCGCCGCGTGCGCACTGGTGGCGCCCTGCGCGTCGGCGGCGTGCATCGCGCGGAT
This sequence comes from Triticum monococcum, assembly GCA_034509565.1. Lineage (NCBI taxonomy): Eukaryota > Viridiplantae > Streptophyta > Magnoliopsida > Poales > Poaceae > Triticum > Triticum monococcum. The sequence goes on from CM067842.1 coordinate 684,006,819, forward strand.
CGGGACGGCTGATGTGGCCGCCGCGGCTTCCACAGGCTTTCTTGCACGGCCGCGGCCGCGGTGGACGTGGCGCTCGCAGTACTTGTGCCCCGGCACCACGCCGCGCGAGCACCGCCACTTCTTGCCGTCCGTGCGCCGGCACCGGTCCGGCTCCGGCTCCATGCTGCTCCTGTGGTCGTAGCACATGCTCCCCAGCCCCGCCACTGCACACATCAAACGATCAACATCGGCGATAGCCAACCAATCAATCCAAAACAAACAGACAGTAAACGCTGGGGAGAAACTAGCGCAAGGAGAGTGCGCGGCACGTACGGGATGGGAACCTCTGCGGGGCGGAGGAGGAGGCGGCGACGCTCTTCCAGATGGGGAGGACGAGGTGCACGGGCACGGGAGCGTTGGCGGCGAAGTAGCGGTAGATGAGCACCTGGTGCTCCAGCTCCTGCCGCTGCATGAACGTCAGCGCCGACGGCCGCGTCGCCGCAGATGCCTCCGCGTCGCCTCGTCCGCTGTCACCGCTGCTGCCGCCCACGCCGAGACCCAGCCCAAGAACCAGCGGCGACGGCGCCGCCATGGTCACCGTCCCTGCGCCTATTAATCCAAGCAACGCACGTCAAAGACTAATGAATGAATCACTTACTTGTCTGAGGCAGACGGGGAAAAGTACGACACACCCTTCCATACCGTCATCGTCGTCGGCGCCGGAGAGGCGGGGGATCTTGGACGGCGGCGAGTGCTCCTGCCTTCGCTCGGTCATCTCTGGAGTGCGCCTTTCTTTCTCCGTGGCTGTCTGGTGTTGTTTTGTGTTCGAATGAGTGCTGCGGATAGAGGCAAGAGTGGTACTATGGAGCTCGCGCAGGTTCTTTGAGTAGAGAGAAGCGAAGGGACGCGACGCTGCCGTTTGACGTCGGCTGTCGGTGTCAGTAGCAGCGACTGGCTACATGTACGGGACACTCCACCGCTGACAGCTTCGCTGGTGCTCCGGAACTTTGACGGGGATGCAATAACTGGAACTGTAAAACTGCTGGCAAGACCGACGACGCTTCGGCCATGGTTGCTTGCTGCAGGCTGCACCCTGGAGGTTTTCCTTAAATAAATGCCTCCGTTCCGTTCCCTGGACATGGCAGGAGAGGCTGGGGAAGCACCGACGACGCGCTGCATGCCACTCCGGCCGCACCCACGGCGGCTTCAACGCCGTGGCCCGTAGCGAAAGCGCGCTTCACGTGCAGTGCGGTGTGCCACGGCGACGCCTCTTGGCTCGTCGGGCTCTATGCAGGGCACGCCCGAGACCGCGTCCATGCATGGCCCGCCTGGACCTAGCATGTGTAGCGCCGGGCCGGGCGCGCTCTCACCGTACAAGGAATCCCGGCGCGCATGCCGGGTAGACGCTCGCACCGTACACGCGCGTATGGATGTGTCACGAGATTACGGTACGGGCAAGGCCAGGTACCCAGATCTACGTCCGTGAGACGCATGGGGCTGTGCATGGGGCTGTGCATGGGGCCTCGCCTGGTCAACATGGCTCGGCTCTGTGCGCTCTCTGCCATCGACCCCTGTCCCCTGGCTACCCGGCTAGCCTCCTTTCACGCGCTACGTGACCATCTAAAACATGACAGCAGTATATTTTATTTTCTTGTAGAAGATGCACAAGATGGCTAGAAGGCCGCAAAATGAGCTCCCAATGGAGAAGGGGTCGGATGTACGAAGACCTCTACCAGTGGTTAGATATGAGGGAAGGCGAAAGTGATATCTATAAGATGGTCAACATATGAGAGAGCAAGACGAGGGATGTTGACCAAGTCCAATGCATCAAGAACGAAGCAGATCAACTCCTAACGAAGGACAATGAAATTAAGTATAGATGACGGGAGTACTTCGACAAGCTGTTCAATGGCGATAATGATAGTTCTACCATTGAAGTCGACAACTCCTTTGATGATACCAGCAGGCGTTTTGCGCGGTGAACCCAAGAGTTTGAGGTCAAGGGGGTTTTAAAAAGGATGAAAGGAGGCAAAGCGATGGGGCCCTGATTGCATCCTCATTAACGTGTGGAGAGGTCTCGGGGACATAGCGATAGTTTGGCTAGCCAAACTTTTCAACCTCATTTTTAGGCAAACAAGATGCCAAAAGAATGAAAACGATGTATATTAGTATCAATCTTCAAGAACAATGAGATGTTCAGAGTTCTATTAATTATCATGGAATTAAGCTGTGGGAGAGAGTCATTGACACCACTTAAGAAGAATGAAGTTATGGGAGAGAGCCATTGACACTGCTTAAGAAGAATGGCAACGAGGAAGAGAAGAGCACGGTAGGTTCCCATCGCTCGGGTCCCAAGAACGCCACCGCTCCTTCCCTCCCGTCGAAGCCAAGCTTCGTGGGCTCAACATCGGTTGCTGATTAGCCACTTGGCAGCGACCTGGAGGCGGATAACTTTACTTCCTGGGTCTCCGAAATCAGAGGTTACGGAGGCGGAGCTATAGAGTGCCGAGGTGAAACCGGAGAAGGCAGAGTTTCAGTTCTCGAGGCTCGTGGTCGGACATGGGGAACAGGCATCAGCGATCATAGATTAGGTGTATAAATTATACATCCAGAGCCGGACGAGCACCGCTTATGTAAATGTAATGAAATCCATCATGTTTATATGAAATACGGCCGTGTTTGAACGAATGGATGGGGCGCCAGAGTGTCCTTCTTATTCTTCTTCGCAACGTCCTCGATGAGGGCCGATGCTGTGGACATCGGCTGTCTAGCTCTCTTCCCGCCGGCTAGAGCGGCGGGAGGATGGTCAGCCATCGCTAGAGAGGCAGTCACCACCGCGGTGACCTTTGGTGCGATTGGAGTCGGTGCTTGTGGCCGGTGGAGCTTTTTCAACCCTATCTTCTTTTTTGCGTGAGGGTAGTCTTAAATGGCTACATGCCGGTGGCGGTGGCCGGTGGGGGTGGCGAGAGGGTCTTGGATATCCATTCCGGCGAGGGGGCAGTCATTGGAGGCGACGGCGGTGTGTGGGGGCGGCGGCGGCGGGAAGGATGGAGCCACGAGGGCGGGAGAAAGAGGTGCGTGACTTTTACTCGGCCGCGCAAGCGCCGAGTATATTTAGGCGGCTTGGAGGTGATTTTCATCGGGGAAGAAAAAATTATACTCCCTTATAGATTTTAGGAGTTTGGCTAGGTGCGGCATAGAGGAGTAAAACCGAATTTTTTACTCATGTACAGACTTTGGAGATTGGCTAGAGTTGGCCTTAAAAAGCAACATTGCACATAGTTTTATTACAACCAAATAAATCACGTAGTACAACAGTAATAAATAGTTTAGAACCAAATAAAAATTTCTTAGTTTACAAACAAAATGAAATTTAAATTTTCACAAGAAAATGGTTGCCAAGGTGAGTCCACATAGGCTCAATCAAATTATTTTGGAGTTACATGTGAGTTGCCCAATCACACATTTCATGATAAAATTGGGTGAAGTATGCAAACATTGTCGGTACATGCCGAAGTAGAACATTTTCACCATGAAATTAAAACATTTGGTCGAAGATTTGGTCCCCACACCCATCCTCTATGATCATGTGATGCTTTTTCATACAAGCAGTCATCATCTCCCACATCTTCTTGGTGCTCCAAATTCTAGCAGGATACCGAACGATGGCCTAATGAGACTGAAGCACGCCGTAAGCACACTCCATGTCCTTTCTAGCACTCTCGTACGTGAGCATGAAGGAAATATGCCCTAGAGGCAAAAATAAAATTGTTATTTATATTTCCTTATATCATGATAAATGTTTATTATTCATGCTAGAATTATATTAACCGGAAACTTGATACATGTGTGAATACATAGACAAAACAAAGTGTCCTAGTATGCCTCTACTTGACTAGCTCGTTAATCAAAGATGGTTAAGTTTCCTGACCATAGACATGTGTTGTCATTTGATGAACGGGATCACATCATTAGAAGAATGATGTGATGGGCAAGACCTATTCGTTAGCTTAGCATAATGATTGTTAATTTTTATTGCTATTGCTTTCTTCATGACTTATACATATTCCTCTGACTATGAGATTATGCAACTCCCGAATACCGGAGGAACACCTTGTGTGCTATCAAACGTCACAACATAACTAGGTGATTATAAAGATGCTCTACAGGTGTCTCCGAAGGTGTTTGTTGGGTTGGCATAGATCAAGATTAGGCTTTGTCACTCCGAGTATCGGAGAGGTATCTCTAGGCCCTCTCGGGGATGCACATCACTATAAGCCTTGCAAGCAATGTGACTAATGAGTTAGTTACGAGATGATGCATTACGGAATGAGTAAAGATACTTACCGGTAATGAGATTGAACTAGTTATGAAGATACCAACAATCGAATCTCAGGCAAGTAACATACCGAAGACAAAAGGAATGATGTATGTTGTCATTGCGGTTTGATCGATAAAGATATTCGTAGAATATGTAGGAACCAATATGAGCATCCAGGTTCCGCTATTGGTTATTGACCGTAGATGTGTCTCGGTCATGTATACATAGTTCTCGAACCCGTAGGGTCCGCACGCTTAACGTACGATGACGATTTGTATTATGAGTTATGTCTTTTGGTGACCGAAGATTGTTCGGAGTCCCGGATGAGATCATGTACATGACGAGGAGTCTCGAAATAGTAGAGAGGTAAAGATCGATATATTGGATGAAGGTATTCGGATACCGGAATGGTTTTGGGATGTTTTGGATATTTATCGACGTACCGAGGGGTTACTCGAACCCCCCGGGGAAGTAATGGGCCTTCATGGGCCATAGGGGAGAAAGAGAGGGGAGCCCCCTTTTCTCTTTCGCTCTCCCTCTCCTTCCCTCTTTTCCCTCCATGAGAAAGGAAAGGGGGGGCAAATCCTACTAGGAGTGGAGTCCTAGTAGGACTCCCCCCCTTGGTGGCCGGCCTCCTCCTCCCCTACTTTATATACGGGGGCAGGGGGCACCCCAAAGCACAACAGTTGTTCTCTTAGCCGTGTGTGGTGCCCACCTCCACAGTTTACTCCTCCGGTCATAGCGTCGTAGTGCTTAGTCGAAGCCCTGCGGGGATCACATCACCATCAACGTCACCACACCATCATGCTGATGAAACTCTCCCTCGACCCTGAAGGAAATATGCCCTAGAGGCAATAATAAAGTTGTTATTTATATTTCCTTATATCATAATAAATGTTTATTATTCATGCTAGAATTGTATTAACCGGAAACTTAGTACATGTGTGAATACATGGACAAACAGAGTGTCACTAGTATGCCTCTACTTGAGTAGCTCGTTAATGAAAGATGGTTAAGTTTCCTGACCATAGACATGTGTTGTCATTTGATGAACGGGATCACATCATTAGAGAATGATGTGATGGACAAGACCCATCTGTTAGCTTAGCATAATGTTCGTTTAGTTTTATTGCTATTGCTTTCTTCATGACTTATACATATTCCTCTGACTATGAGATTATGCAACTCCTGAATACCGGAGGAACACCTTGTGTGTTATCAAACATCAGAACGTAACTGGGTGATTATAAAGATGCTCTACAAGTGTCTCCAAAGGTGTTTGTTGGGTTGGCATAGATCAAGATTAGGATTTGTCACTCCGAGTATCAAAGAGGTATCTCTGGGCCCTCTCGGTAATGCACATCACCTTAAGCCTTGCAAGCAATGTAAATAATGAGTTAGTTGCGGGATGATGCATTATGAAACGAGTAAAGATACTTGTTGTAACGAGATTGAATTAGGTATGATGATACCGACGATCGAATCTCGGGCAAGTAACATACCGATGACAAAGGGAATGACGTATGTTGTTATGCGGTTTGACCGATAAAGATCTTGATAGAATATGTAGGAACCAATATGAGCATCCAGGTTCCGCTATTGGTTATTGACTGGAGATGTGTCTCGGTCATGTCTATATAGTTCTCGAACCCGAAGGGTCCGCACGATTAATGTTCGATGACGATTTATATCATGAGTTATGTGTTTTGGTGATCGAAGTTTGTTCAGAGTCCCGAATGAGATCACAGACATGACGAGGAGTCTCAAAATGGTCGAGAGGTAAAGATTCATATATTGGAAGGTTATATACGGACACTGAAATGGTTCCGAAGAGGTTCAGGGATTTTTCGGAGTACCGGGAGGTTACCGGACCCCCCAGAAAGTTAATGGGCCATAGTGGAGAAGAGGAGGCAGGCCACGGAAGGTGGCGCGCGCCTCCTCCTTGCCCAATCCGAATTGGACAAGGGGTGGGGGCGCGGCCCCCCCTTTTCTTCCCCTTCTCCCGCCTTTCCCCTTCCCCCTCTCTGTTGGAAGGAAGGAGGGAATCCTAGTAGGAGTGGAGTCCTAGTAGGACTCCCCCCTTGGCGCGCCCCTCCTAGGCCGGCCACCTCCTCCCCTCCCCTTTATATACGGGGGTGGGGGCACCCCAAAGGCACAACAGTTGTTTCTTAGCCATGTGTGGTGCCCCCCTCCATAGTTTAGTCCTCCGGTCATATTGTCGTACTGCTTAGGCGAAGCCCTGCACGGATCACATCACCATCACCATCACCACGCCGTCGTGCTGACGGAACCCTCCCTCGACCCTCTACTAGATCAAGAGTTTGAGGAACGTCATCGAGCTAAACGTGTGCTGAACTCGGAGGTGCCGTACGTTCGGTACTAGATCGGTTGGATCGCGAAGACGGTCGACTACATCAACCGCATTAACATAACGCTTCCGCTTTCGGTCTATGAGGGTACCGGGACACACTCTCCCCCTCTCGTTGCTATGCATCTCCTAGATAGATCTTGCATGATCGTAGGAATTTTTTTGAAACCGCATGCTATGTTCCCCAACAGTGGTATCCGAGCCAGGTCTATGCGTAGATGACATGCACGAGTAGAACACAAAGAGTTGTGGGCGATAATAGTCATACTGCTTACCACCAAGGTCTTACTTTGATTCGGCTGTATTTTTGGATGAAGAGGCCCGGACCAACATTACATGACCACGTTCATGAGACCATTTCTACCAACGTGCTTTGCACATAGGTGGCTGGTGAGTGTCTGTTTCTCCAACTTTAGTTTAATATTGTTTGACTACGGTCGATCCTTGTTGAATGTTAAAACAGCACACTTGACGAAAAATCGTTGTAGTTTTGATGCGTAGGTAAGAATGGTTCTTGCTAGAAGCCCGTAGCAGCCACATAAAACTTGCAACAACAAAGTAGAGGACATCTAACTTGTTTTTGCAGGGCATGTTGTGATATGATATGGTCAAGACGTGATGAGATATAAATTGTTGTATGAGATGATCATGTTTTGCAAAAGTTATTAGCAACTAGCAGGAGCCTTATGGTTGTCGCTTTATTGTATGAAATGCAATCGCCATGTAATTGCTTTACTTTGTCACTAAGAGGCAGCGATAGTCATAGAAGCAATAGTTGGCGAGACGACAACGATGCTACGATGAAGATCAAGGTGTCAAGCCGGTGACGATGGAGATCATGGCGGTGCTTTGGAGATGGAGATCAAAGGCACAAGATGATGATGGCCATATCATGTCACATATTTTGATTGCATGTGACATTTATCTTTTATGCATCTTATTTTGCTTAATACGGCAGTAGCATTATAAGATGATCCCTCACTAAATTTCAAGGTATAACTGTTCTCCCTAAGTATGCACCATTGCTACAGTTCGTCGTGCTGAGACACCACGTGATGATCGAGTGTGATAAACTCTACGTTCACATACAACGGGTGCAAGCCAGTTTTGCACATGCAGAATATTCGGGTTAAACTTGACGAGCCTAGCATATGCAAATATGGCCTCGGAACACTAAGACCGAAAGGTCGAACATGAATCATATAGTAGATATGATCAACATAGTGATGTTCACCATTGAAAACTACTCCATCTCACGTGATGATCGGACATGGTTTAGTTGATATGGATCACGTGATCATTTAGATGTATAAAGGGATGTCTATCTAAGTGGGAATTCTTAAGTAATATGATTAATTAAACTTTAATTTATTATGAACTTAGTCATGATAGTTTTTGCATATCTATGTTGTTGTAGATCAATGGCCCGTGCTATCGTTCCCTTGAATTTTAATGCATTCCTAGAGAAAGCTAAGTTGAAAGATGATGGTAGCAACTACACGGAGTGGGTCCATAACTTGAGGATTATCCTCATTGCTGCACAGAAGAATTACGTCCTAGAAGCACTGCTAGGTGCAAGACCCGCTGCAGGAGCAACTCTGAACGTTATGAACGTTTGGCAGAGCGAAGCTGATGACTACTCGATAGTTCAGTGTGCCATGATTTACGGCTTAGAATCGGGACTTCAAAGATGTTTTGAACATCATGGAGCATATGAGATGTTCCAGGAGTTGAAGTTACTATTTCAATCAAATTTCCCGAGTTGAGAGATATGAAGTCTCCAACAAGTTGTATGATGTCTACTACACAAACTTCTTCTTGTAGACATTGTTGGGCCTCCAAGTGCAGAGGTTTGTAGGACAGTAGCAAATTTCCCTCAAGTGGATGGCCTAAGATTTATCAATCCGTGGGAGGCGTAGGATGAAGATGGTCTCTCTCAAACAACCCTGCAACCAAATAACAAAGAGTCTCTTGTGTCCCCAACACACCCAATACAATGGTAAATTGTATAGGTGCACTAGTTCGACGAAGAGATGGTGATACAAGTGCAATATGGATGATAGATAAAGGTTTTTGTAGTCTGAAAATATAAAACAGCAAGGTAACTAATGATAAAAGTGAGCACAAATGGTATTGCAATGCTAGTAAACAAGGCCTAGGGTTCATACTTTCACTAGTGCAAGTTCTCACAACAATAATAACATAATTGGATCATATAACTATCCCTCAACATGCAACAAAGAGTCACTACAAAGTCACTAATAGCGGAGAACAAACGAAGAGATTGTGGTAGGGTACAAAACCACCTCAAAGTTATCATTTCTGATCGATCTATCCAAGAGTCCGTAGTAAAATAACATGAAGCTATTCTTTCCGTTCAATCCATCATAGAGTTTGTACTAGAATAACACCTTAAGACACAAATCAACCAAAACCCTAATGTAACCTAGATACTCCAATGTCACCTCAAGTATCCGCGGGTATGATTATACGATATGCATCACACAATCTCAGATTCATCTATTCAACCAACACAAAGAACTTCAAAGAGTGCCCCAAAGTTTCTACCAGAGAGTCAAGATGAAAACATGTGTGTCGGTGTCAAAACCGGCGGATCTCGGGTAGGGGGTCCTGAACTGTGCGTCTAAGGCGGATGGTAACAGGAGGCGGGGGACACGATGTTTACCCAGGTTCGGGCCCTCTCGATGGAGGTAATACCCTACTTCCTGCTTGATTTATCTTAATGATATGAGTATTACAAGAGTTGATCTACCACGAGATCGTAGAGGCTAACCCTAGAAGCTAGCCTATGGTACGATTGTTTGTTGTCCTATGGACTAAACCCTCCGGTTTATATAGACACCGGAGGGGCTAGGGCTACACAAGGTCGGTTACAAGGGAGGAGATATACATATCCGTATTGCCTAGCTTGCCTTCCACGCCAAGTAGAGTCCCATACGGACACGGGACGAAGTCTTCAATCTTGTATCTTAATAGTCCAACAGTCCGGCCAAAGGATATAGTCCGGCTGTACGGAGACCCCTTGATGTCTACTACACAACCTTCGTCTTGTAGACGTTGTTGGGCCTCCAAGTGCAGAGGTGTAACGCCCTCGATGCGGCTATATCTCCCACGTGTCGAGGCACAACTTAGAGGCATAACCGCATTGAAAGCAATGTCGCAAGTTAGGCAATCTTCACAACATCCCATGTAATATAGATAATAAAAGGGGAGATACATAGTTGGCTTACACTCGCCACGTCAACCAACATACATAAATAGCATTACATCATCCGAACACTCATGGCCCGACTACGGCGCCAAAATAAAAGATCAACCCAACATGTGACACGGTCCCGACCGCCCCAACTGAGCACCACTAATGATCATCAGGGAAAGAAACATAGTAACGGCGCGAGTCCTTGTCGAACTCCCACTTGAGCTCAAGCGCGTCATCTAGAACGGAGTCATCAGGCCCTGCATCTGGTTTGGAAGTAATCTGTGAGCCACAGGGACTCAGCAATCTCGCAACCTCGCGATCAAGACTATTTAAGCTTATAGGAAAAGGCAAGGTAAATATGTGGAGCTGCAGCAAGCGACTAGCATATATGGTGGCTAACCTGTTCGCAAAAGAGAGCGAGAAGAGAAGGCAATGTGCGAACGAATAACTAGAGAGCAACCTGCGGCAAGCATTACTCCAACACCGTGTTCACTTCCCGGCCGCCGACAAGAGACCATCACGGTAACTCACACAGTTGATTGATTTTAGTTAAGTTAAGGTTCAAGTTATCTACAACCGGACATTAACAAATTCCCATCTGCCCATAACCACGGGCACAACTTTCAAAAGTTCAAATCCCTGCAGGGGAGTCCCAACTTAGCCCATGACAAGCTCTCACGGTCAACGAAGGAATATACCTCCTCCTGAGACATTCCGATTAGACTCGGTATCCCGGTTCTACAAGACACTTCGACAAGTTAAAACAAATCCAGCAACACCGCCCGAATGTGCCGACAAATCCCGATAGGAGCTACACATTGTTGGGGCACGTTGCAGAAAACAAAAAAATTTCTACTCGTTTCACCAAGATCATCTAGGAGTTCATCTAGCAACGAGTCACGAGATGCATCTACATACCTTTGTAGATCGCAAGCGGAAGCGTTCGTTAGAACGAGGTTGATGTTGTCGAACACGACGTGATCCAAATCACCGATGACCAGCGCCGAACGGATGGCACCTCCGCGTTCAACACACGTACTGGACGGGAGACGTCTCCTCCTTCTTGATCCAGCAAGGGGGAAGGAGAGGTTGACGAAGATCCAGCAGCACGACGGCGTGGTGGTGGATGCAGGGGGTCACGACGCAGGGCTTCGCCGTGTACTACGAGAGAGGAAGAAGCAACGGGGAGAGAGGGAAGCACCAAAGGCGTGGGGATCAAGTCCCTCCTCTCCCCCACTATATATAGGGGTGCCAGGGGGGGCGCCGGCCCTGGTAGATGGGATCTACCAGGGGGGGCGGCGGCCAGGGGTGGGGGGCTTACCCCCCAAGCAAGGGGGCGCCCCCTTTAGGGTTCCCCCCCAACCCTAGGCGCATGGGCCTTGGGGGGGCTGGCGCCCCAGCCCACTATGGGCTGGGTTCCCTGCTATTTCAGCCCAAGGGGCCCTCCGGGATAGGTGGCCCCACCCGGTGGACCCCCGGGACCCTTCCGGTGGTCCCGGTACAATACCGGGTACCCCGAAACTTGTCCCGATGGCCGAAACTGCACATCCTATATATAATTCTTTACCTACGGACCATTCCGGAACTTCTCGTGACGTCCGGGATCTCATCCGGGACCCCGAACAACATTCGGGTTACTGCATATACTTATCTTCACAACCCTAGCGTCACCGAACCTTAAGTGTGTAGACCCTACGGGTTCGGGAGACAAGCAGACATGACCGAGACGACTCTCCGGTCAATAACCAACAGCGGGATCTGGATACCCATGTTGGCTCCCACATTCTCCACGATGATCTCATCGGATGAACCACGATGTCGAGGATTCAATCAACCCCGTATGCAATTCCCTTTGTCAATCGATATATTACTTGCCCGAGATTCGATCGTCGGTATCCCAATACCTCGTTCAATCTCGTTACCGGCAAGTCACTTTACTCATATCGTAATGCATGATCCCATGACCAGACACTTGGTCACTTTGAGCTCATTATGATGATGCATTACCGAGTGGGCCCAGTGATACCTCTCCGTCATACGGAGTGACAAATCCCAGTCTTGATCCGTGTCAACCCAACAGATACTTTCGGAGATACCCGTAGTCTACCTTTATAGTCACCCATTTACGTTGTGACGTTTGGTACACCCAAAGCACTCCTACGGTAACCGGGAGTTACACGATCTCATGGTCTAAGGAAAGGATACTTGACATCGCAAAACTCTAGCAAACGAACTATACGGTCTTTATGCTATGTTTAGGATTGGGTCTTGTCCATCACATCATTCTCCTAATGATGTGATCTCGTTATCAATGACATCTTATGTCCATAGCCAGGAAACCATGACTATCTGTTGATCAACGAGCTAGTCAACTAGAGGCCTACTAGGGACATGTTGGTGTCTGTTATTCACACATGTATTATGATTTCCGGATAACACAATTATAGCATGAATAAAGACAATTATCATGAATAAGGAAATATAATAATAATGCTTTTATTATTGCCTCTAGGGCATATTTCCAACAGTCTCCCACTTGCACTAGAGTCAATAATCTAGTTACATTGTGATGAATCGAACACCCATGGAATTCTGGTGTTGATCATGTTTTGCCCTAGGGAGAGGTTTAGTCAACGGATCTGCTACATTCAGGTCCGTATGTACTTTACAAATTTCTATGTCTCCATCTTGAACATTTTCACGAATGGAGTTGAAGCGACGCTTGATGTGCCTTGTCTTCTTGTGAAACCTGGGCTCCTTGGCAAGTGCAATAGCTCCAGTGTTGTCACAGAAGAGCTTGATCGGCCCCGACGCATTGGGTATGACTCCGAGGTCGGTGATGAACTCCTTCATCCGAATTGCTTCACGTGCTGCCTCCGAGGCTGCCATGTACTCCGCTTCACATGTAGATCCCGCCACGACGCTTTGCTTGCAACTGCACCAGCTTACTGCCCCACCATTCAAAATATACACGTATCCGGTTTGTGACTTTGAGTCATCCAGATCTGTGTCGAAGCTAGCGTCGACGTAACCCTTTACGACGAGCTCTTCGTCACCTCCATAAACGAGAAACATCTCCTTAGTCCTTTTCTGGTACTTCAGGATATTCTTGACCGCTGTCCAGTGTTCCTTGCCGGGATTACTTTGGTACCTTCCTACCAAACTTACGGCAAGGTTTACATCAGGTCTGGTACACAGCATGGCATACATAATAGAACCTATGGCTGAGGCATAGGGGATGACACTCATCTCTTCTATTTCTTCTGCCGTGGTCAGACTTTGAGCCGAGCTCAAGCTCATACCTTGTAGCACAGGCAAGAACCCCTTCTTAGACTGATCCATATTGAACTTCTTCAATATCTTATCAAGGTATGTGCTTTGTGAAAGACCTATGAGGCGTCTTGATCTATCTCTATAGATCTTGATGCCTAATATATAAGCAGCTTCTCCAAGGTCCTTCATTGAAAAACTCTTATTCAAGTAGGCCTTGATGCTGTCCAAGAGTTCTATATCATTTCCCATCAAAAGTATGTCATCTACATATAATATGAGAAATGCTACAGAGCTCCCACTCACTTTCTTGTAAACACAGGCTTCTCCATAAGTCTGTGTGAACCCAAACGCTTTGATCATCTCATCAAAGCGAATGTTCCAACTCCGAGATGCTTGCAACAGCCCATAAATCGAGCGTTGGAGCTTGCACACCTTGTCAGCATTCTTAGGATCGACAAAACCCTCCGGCTGCATCATATACAATTCTTCCTTAAGGAAACCATTAAGGAATGCCGTTTTGACGTCCATTTGCCATATTTCATAATCGTAGAATGCGGCAATTGCTAACATGATTCGGACGGACTTCAGCTTCGCTACCGGTGAGAAAGTCTCATCGTAGTCAACCCCTTGAACTTGTCGATAACCCTTAGCGACAAGCCGAGCTTTATAGATGGTCACATTACCATCCGCGTCTGTCTTCCTCTTAAAGATCCATTTATTTTCTATGGCTCGCCGTTCTACGGGCAACTCAGTCAAAGTCCATACTTCGTTTTCATACATGGATCCTATCTCGGATTTCAAGGCTTCTAGCCATTTGTCGGAATCCGGGCCCGCCATCGCTTCTTCATAGTTCGAAGGTTCACCGTTGTCTAACAACATGATTTCCAAGACAGGGTTGCCGTACCACTCTGGTGCGGAACGTGTCCTTGTGGACCTTCGAATTTCAGTAGGAGCTAGATCAGAAGTATCTTGATCATTATCATTAACTTCCTCTCTAGTCGGTGCTGGCACCTTAGGAACATTTTCTTGAGTTGCGCCATTTTCCGGTTCAAGAGGCAATACTTCATCTAGTTCTACTTTCCTCCCACTTACTTCTTTCGAGAGAAACTCCTTCTCTAGAAAGGATCCATTCTTGGCAACAAAGACCTTGCCTTCGGATCTGAGGTAGAGGGTATACCCAATAGTTTCTTTAGGGTATCCTATGAAGACGCATTTTTCCGACTTGGGTTCGAGCTTTTCAGATTGAAGTTTCTTGACATAAGCATCGCATCCCCAAACTTTTAGAAACGACAGTTTAGGTTTCTTTCCAAACCATAATTCAAACGGTGTCGTCTCAACGGATTTCGACGGAGCCCTATTTAAAGTGAATGCGGCAGTCTCTAAAGCATAGCCCCAAAAAGATAGCGGCAGATCGGTAAGAGACATCATAGACCGCACCATATCTAATAGAGTGCGATTACGACGTTCGGACACACCGTTTCGCTGAGGTGTTCCAGGCGGCGTGAGTTGTGAAACTATTCCACATTTTCTTAAGTGTGTGCCAAATTCGTGACTCAAGTATTCTCCTCCACGATCTGATCGTAGAAACTTGATTTTCCTGTCACGTTGATTCTCGACCTCACTCTGAAATTCCTTGAACTTTTCAAAGGTTTCAGACTTGTGCTTCATTAAGTAAATATATCCATATCTACTCAAATCATCAGTGAGGGTGAGAACATAACGATAGCCACCGCGAGCCTCAACACTCATTGGACCGCACACATCGGTATGTATAATTTCCAACAAGTTGGTTGCTCGCTCCATTGTTCCTGAGAACGTAGTCTTGGTCATTTTACCCATAAGGCATGGTTTGCACGTGTCAAATGATTCATAATCAAGAGACTCTAAAAGTCCATCAGCATGGAGCTTCTTCATGCGTTTGACACCTATGTGACCAAGGCGGCAGTGCCACAAGTATGTGGGACTATCATTATCAACCTTACATCTTTTGGTATTCACACTAAGAACATGTGTAGCATTACGCTCGAGATTCATTAAGAATAAACCATTCACCATAGGAGCATGACCATAAAACATATCTCTCATATAAATGGAACAACCATTATTCTCGGATTTAAATGAGTAGCCATCTCGAATTAAACGAGATCCAGATACAATGTTCATGCTCAAAGCTGGCACTAAATAACAATTATTGAGGTTTAAAACTAATCCCGTAGGTAAATGAAGAGGCAGCGTGCCGACGGCGATCACATCGACCTTGGAACCATTCCCGACGCGCATCGTCACCTCGTCCTTCGCCAGTCTCCGTTTATTCCGCAGCTCCTGCTTTGAGTTACAAATGTGAGCAACTGCACCGGTATCAAATACCCAAGAGCTACTACGAGTACTGGTTAGGTACACATCAATTACATGTATATCACATATACCTTTTGTTTTGCCGGCCTTCTTGTCTGCTAAGTACTTGGGGCAATTCCGCTTCCAGTGTCCGCTCCCCTTGCAATAAAAGCACTCAGTCTCGGGCTTGGGTCCATTCTTTGGCTTCTTCCCGGCAGCTTGCTTGCCGGGCGCGGCAACCTCCTTGCCGTCCTTCTTGAAGGCTTTCTTACCCTTGCCCTTCTTGAACTTAGTGGTTTTATTGACCATCAACACTTGATGTTCCTTCTTGACTTCTACCTCCGCTGATTTCAGCATTGAGAACAACTCAGGAATGGTCTTTTGCATCCCCTGCATGTTGAAGTTCATCACAAAGCTCTTGTAGCTTGGTGGAAGCGACTGGAGGATTCTGTCAATGACCGCATCATCCGGGAGATTAACTCCCAGCTGAGTCAAGCGGTTATGTAAACCAGACATAGTGAGTATGTGCTCACTGACAGAACTGTTTTCCTCCATCTTACAGCTGAAGAACTTGTCGGAGACCTCATATCTCTCGACCCGGGCATGAGCTTGGAAAACCATTTTCAGCTCTTTGAACATCTCATATGCTCCATGTCTCTCAAAACGCTTTTGGAGCCCCGGTTCTAAACTGTAAAGCATGCCGCACTGAACGAGGGAGTAGTCGTCAACACGTGTCTGCCAAGCGTTCATAACGTCTTGGTTCTGTGGGACGGGAGCTTCACCTAGCGGTGCTTGTAGGACGTAATCTTTCTTGGCAGCTATGAGGATGATCCTCAGGTTCCGGACCCAGTCCGTATAGTTGCTGCCATCGTCTTTCAGCTTGGTTTTCTCTAGGAACGCGTTGAAGTTGAGGACTACGTGGGCCATTTGATCTACATGACATATTGTAAAATATTTTTAGACTAATGTTCATGATAATTAAGTTCATCAAATCAAATTATTTATGAACTCCCACTTAGATAGACATCCCTCTTCTAGTCATCTAAGTATAACATGATCCGAGTTAACTAGGCCGTGTCCGATCATCACGTGAGACGGACTAGTCAACATCGGTGAACATCTTCATGTTGATCGTATCTTCCATACGACTCATGCTCGACCTTTCGATCTTCTGTGTTCTGAGGCCATGTCTGTACATGCTAGGCTCGTCAAGTCAACCTAAGTGTTTGCATGTGTAAATCTGTCTTACACCCGTTGTATGTGAACGTTAGAATCTATCACGCCCGATCATCACGTGGTGCTTCGAAACAACGAACTGTCGCAACGGTGCACAGTTAGGGGGAACACTTCTTGAAATTATTATGAGGGATCATCTTATTTACTACCGTCGTTCTAAGTAAACAAGATGTAAAACATGATAAACATCACATGCAATCAAATAATAAACGTGACATGATATGGCCAATATCACACAGCTCCTTTGATCTCCATCTTGGGGCTCCATGATCATCCTGTCACCGGCATGACACCATGATCTCCATCATCATGATCTCCATCATTGTGCCTCCATGAAGTTGCTCGCCAACTATTACTTCTACTACTACGGCTAACGCGTTTAGCAATAAAGTAAAGTAATTTACATGGCGTTTCTCAATGACACGCAGGTCATATAAAAGAATAAAGACAACTCCTATGGCTCCTGCCGGTTGTCATACTCATCGACATGCAAGTCGTGATTCCTATTACAATAGCATGAACATCTCATACATCACATATAGATCATTCATCATTCATCACAACTTTGGCCATATCATATCACAAACCACTTGCTGCAAAAACAAGTTAGACGTCCTCTAATTGTTGTTGCAAGTTTTACGTGGCTGAATTAGGGTTCTAGCAAGAACGTTTTCTTACCTACGTGAAAGCCACAACGTGATTTGTCAACTTCTATTTACCCTTCATAAGGACCCTGTTCATCGAATCCGCTCTAGCTAAAGTGGGAGAGACAGACACCCGCCAGCCACCTTATGCAACTAGTGCATGTTAGTCGGTGGAACCGGTCTCACGTAAGCGTACGTGTAAGGTTGGTCCGGGCCGCTTCATCCCACAATACCGCTGAAGCAAGAAAAGACTAGTAGCGGCAAGAAGGTTGACAAATCCACGCCCACAACGAATTGTGTTCTACTCGCGCAAGAAGAACTACGCATAGACCTAGCTCATGATGCCACTGTTGGGGCACGTTGCAGAAAACAAAAAAATTTCTACTCGTTTCACCAAGATCATCTAGGAGTTCATCTAGCAACGAGTCACGAGATGCATCTACATACCTTTGTAGATCGCGAGCGGAAGCGTTCGTTAGAACGAGGTTGATGTTGTCGAACACGACGTGATCCAAATCACCGATGACCAGCGCCGAACGGACGGCACCTCCGCGTTCAACACACGTACGGGACGGGAGACGTCTCCTCCTTCTTGATCCAGCAAGGGGGAAGGAGAGGTTGACGAAGATCCAGCAGCACGACGGCGTGGTGGTGGATGCAGGGCGTCACGACGCAGGGCTTCGCCGTGTACTACGAGAGAGGAAGAAGCAACGGGGAGAGAGGGAAGCACCAAAGGCGTGGGGATCAAGTCCCTCCTCTCCCCCACTATATATAGGGGTGCCAGGGGGGGCGCCGGCCCTGGTAGATGGGATCTACCAGGGGGCGGCGGCCAGGGGTGGGGGGCTTGCCCCCCAAGCAAGGGGGCGCCCCCTTTAGGGTTCCCCCCCAACCCTAGGCGCATGGGCCTTGGGGGGCTGGCGCCCCAGCCCACTATGGGCTGGGTTCCCTCCTATTTCAGCCCAAGGGGCCCTCCGGGATAGGTGGCCCCACCCGGTGGACCCCCGGGACCCTTCCGGTGGTCCCGGTACAATACCGGGTACCCCGAAACTTGTCCCGATGGCCGAAACTGCACATCCTATATATAATTCTTTACCTCCGGACCATTCCGGAACTTCTCGTGACGTCTGGGATCTCATCCGGGACCCCGAACAACATTCGGGTTACTGCATATACTTATCTTCACAACCCTAGCGTCACCGAACCTTAAGTGTGTAGACCCTACGGGTTCGGGAGACAAGCAGACATGACCGAGACGACTCTCCGGTCAATAACCAACAGCGGGATCTGGATACCCATGTTGGCTCCCACATGCTCCACGATGATCTCATCGGATGAACCACGATGTCGAGGATTCAATCAACCCCGTATGCAATTCCCTTTGTCAATCGATATATTACTTGCCCGAGATTCGATCGTCGGTATCCCAATACCTCGTTCAATCTCGTTACCGGCAAGTCACTTTACTCGTATCGTAATGCATGATCCCGTGACCAGACACTTGGTCACTTTGAGCTCATTATGATGATGCATTACCGAGTGGGCCCAGTGATACCTCTCCGTCATACGGAGTGACAAATCCCAGTCTTGATCCGTGTCAACCCAACAGATACTTTCGGAGATACCCATAGTCTACCTTTATAGTCACCCATTTACGTTGTGACGTTTGGTACACCCAAAGCACTCCTACGGTAACCGGGAGTTACACGATCTCATGGTCTAAGGAAAGGATACTTGACATCGCAAAACTCTAGCAAACGAACTATACGATCTTTATGCTATGTTTAGGATTGGGTCTTGTCCATCACATCATTCTCCTAATGATGTGATCTCGTTATCAATGACATCTTATGTCCATAGCCAGGAAACCATGACTATCTGTTGATCAACGAGCTAGTCAACTAGAGGCCTACTAGGGACATGTTGGTGTCTGTTATTCACACATGTATTATGATTTCCGGATAACACAATTATAGCATGAATAAAGACAATTATCATGAATAAGGAAATATAATAATAATGCTTTTATTATTGCCTCTAGGGCATATTTCCAACACACATATCTCGTTCTCAGGGCACACTCAGATAGGTCAAGCTACGAGTAAAACCAACCCTCGAGTTTCCCCGAGGTGGCCCCGTAGGCTGCCCTGTTCGGACCAACACTCACAGGAGGACTGGCCCGGGGGGGGGGGGGGGGGGGGTTAAATAAGATGACCCTCGGGCTCCGGAAACCCAAGGAAAAAAGAGGCTAGGTGGCAAATGGTAAAACCAAGGTTGGGCATTGCTGGAAAAGCTTTATTCGAGGCGAACTATCAAGGGGTTCCCATTATAACCCAACCGCGTAAGGAACGCAAAATCCGGGAACATAACACCGATGTGATGGAAACTAGGGAGGCAAGAGTGGAACAAAACACTAGGCGAGAGGCCGAGCCTTCCACCCTTTACCAAGTATATAGATGCATTAAGATAACATGGCAATATAATGATATCCCAACAAGTAAATAATGTTCCAACAAGGAACGGTCTCCAATCTTCACCTGCAAGTAGCAACGCTATAAGAGGGGCTGAGCAAAGCGGTAACATAGCCAATCAACGGTTTCCTAGGATATGGTGGGTTAGAGGTTTGACATGGCAATTTGGGAGGCATGATAAGCAAGTGGTAGGCATCGTAGCATAGGCATAGCAAAAGAGCGAGCATCTAGCAAAGCAAAGATAGTAGTGATTTCGAGGGTATGATCATCTTGCCTGCAAAGTTGTCAAAGTTGACTGGATCCTCGAAAGCAAACTCAACAGACTCCTCGTTAGCGAACTCGTCTCCCGGCTCTACCCAAACAAGACAAACAAGCAAACGGAACACAATCAACCACGTGCAAAGCACAAACAATATGATGCAAACATGGTATGCTATGCGGGATGCGATATGTGATGCATATGCAAGATTTGACAAGGAATGAATGAACCTGGCCTCAACTTGGAAAACCAAGTGTGCCACTGGAAAGGTGAGATGAAATCGCTTGAAAACGATATAAAAATCACCGGAATCGGAGTCACGGTTTGGAAATGGCAAGCAATTCAAATATGACACCGGTCTGCGATTTACAGAAAGTAGTCAACTAAATGCAACAAGATGAAGATGCTACAACACTCAAACATGGCAACAAAATACATGGCAGGGATCCATTCATGATGCTTAATAAAAGATGAACACTGAGCTATGGCCAATTCATCCCTTAACAGGTTCAAACAAGCATGGAAAAAATGCATTTGGCAAACAGATTTCAGACTTAGTGAAATTAACACTTGTCTGGAATTTCAGATCAGGTAGCACACTTTGGAGCATGAAAACTATATGCTACAGGACATGAACATGGCAAAGTAAAGCATGGCATTGAGCTACTCAAAGAGCTTAACAAAAGTCCCTTAGTGACCTTGAGCCAAAAGGGATCATAAAATACATTTGCAAGCATGTGAACATGGCAAAAACATAATCAGTTCTCAGACTTAGTGAAAACTGGAGCATGCAAAATCAGATATCAAGTAGGCATGTTTACGAGCTCGATGCACTCACTACAGAGCATGTCATGACAATCTAAGCATACACCCATCAAGAATACACAAAATACAAGCTAGAAATGGCAAGAACAATAACATAGCATGCACGGATCAACTACAACATCCCCAGCAAAATCGCTAACAAGTAGACAATCTGCCCAGATTCACGAAATAGGAAAAGTAGAGCTCGATTGACTCAAGCTAGGTTGCTCCATAATTGCAAACAAAGACATGGATGGACAGAGCACTACAAGATTAACAAAACATCCTTACTGATCATCCTCAAAAGAGGCACGGATCACTAGGAAACAACATGAACATATGGCATAATGAGATAAACAGTCCAAGGACTTAGTGGAAATGCTAAGTCCCTGAAATCAGCATTAACGAATGCACTACTTTGCAAGCTTGTGCTAGTCACCACACACATCACAAAAATACATGGGTTGCACCCCTGGATAGGTGGCAAAACATATAACAAAACACATGTAGAGCTCAGGGGCAAATCATGCACACAATAATCATGGCAAAAATGACAAATATCTAATTGGAGCAGCATATCTGACAATTATCTCAAGTAGCATTCTTCTAGCAGCATTTCGGGCATCAAGATGAACTCAAACGAAAATGATGCAATGAGATGAAATGATGTACTCTCTGAGATGAACATTTTGATATGCTATATGCCCAAAACGGAGCTACGGATGCAAAGTTACGATGCGATGAACATGGCAAAATAATTAGGGTCTCGGGCAAAAAGTCAACCCGATCTATTCCCAGATCTAGATCCAACCGGGCGCGGTTTACGAGGTTCACTGGAAACTATACACCGGGGGCGGGCATGACGCCGGAGGAGGTCGCCGGACAGACGCGAACGTCGAGGAGGTGGTCGGAGACGGCCGGAGGAGGTCGGCGGCTCGTGGTGGGGCGGCGCCGGGGCGGCGAGGGGCGCCGGCCGGCAAGGAGGCGGCATCGCGGTGCCCCGTCAAAGGGTGGCGAGCTCCCCGGCAATGGCGCGTGGCGGCGCCGGCGGCCGGGCGCGAGGGATAGGCGGCGCGGCGCGGGATGGAGGCGGCGGGGCGACGTGGGCCTCGGGGGCCCCGAGCAGGCCTGGCGGGCCTGGGGCGGCGGCGGTGATGTGGGGCTCGCCCAGGCCACGTGGCGGCGGCTGGTTGGTCGGCGGCGGCGGGCGGACGCGTCCGGCGCCGTCCGGACGTGTCCGGTGGCGGCGGAGATGATTTTTTTAGGGTTTGAACGGGGGAGGTCTGGAATTTCGAGAGGGTGGTCTTTATATAGAGGTAGAGGGAGCTAGGAGTGTCCAAATGAGGTGCGGTTTTTCGGCCACGCGATCGTGATCGAACGCTCTAGATGATGGAGAGGGTTTTGGGCCAACTTGGAGGGGTGTTGGGCTGCAACACACACGAGGCCTTCTCGGTCCCTCGGTTAACCATTGGAGCATCAAACGAAGTCCAAATGGTACGAAACTTGATAGGCGGTCTACCGGTAGTAAACCAAGGCCGCTTGGCAAGTCTCGGTCCAATCCGGAAATGTTTAATCCCCACACACGAAAGAAAGGTAGAAATGACCACCGGAGGAGAACGAAGCGCCGGAATGCAAAACGGACAACGGGGGAAATGCTCGGATGCATGAGATGAACACGTATGCAAATGCAATGCACATGATGGCATGATACGAGATGCATGACAACGATAACAACACACGGAGACAAAAACCCGAACCCGAGAAAATAAAATAACTTAACGCCGGAAACGGCAAGAGTTGGAATACATATTAGGTAAATCATATCCGGGGTGTTACAACTTACAACACTCCACCACTACGAAAGGATCTCATCTCGAGATCTAGGACTGAAAGAACGCCGGGTATTCAGAACGGAGGTGATCCTCGCGTTCCCAGGTAGCTTCACGGTCGGAATGGTGTGACCACTTGACTTTGAGGAATTTGATTGACTTGTTGCGAGTCTTGCGTCTAGTCTCTTCAAGAATAGCAACGGGGTGCTCACGATAAGAGAGATCTGCTTGGAGCTCAATGTCTTCGAAGTTGACGATACGGTCAGGAGTCTTGAAGCACTTGCGGAGCTGAGAGACATGGAACACGTCATGCACATTTGCAAAGTTTGAAGGAAGCTCGAGTTGATAGGCGAGATCGCCTCTCTTGCTAACGATCTTGAAAGGCCCCACGTATCTGGGGGCAAGCTTCCCTTTGATACCGAAGTGACGAGTACCTTTCATTGGAGAGACGCGGAGGTAAACATGATCTCCGATCTCAAAAGCCAAATCACGGTGCTTACTATCACAGTAGCTCTTCTGGAGGGATTGGGCTGCTTTGAGGTTATCTCGAATGACTTTGCACATTTCCTATGCCTCTGTGATTAAGTCATTACCTAGAAGCTGACGTTCACCGGTTCCAGACCAGTTGAGAGGGGTACGACACTTCCTGCCATACAGAATTTCAAATGGGGCCTTGCCCGAACTTGCTTGAAAACTGTTGTTATAGGAGAATTCAGCATATGGAAGACAATCCTCCCACTTCATACCGAAGGAGATCACACAAGCCCTGAGCATATCTTCAAGAATCTGGTTGACACGCTTGACTTGACCGCTAGTTTGAGGATGGAAAGCTGTGCTGAAGCGGATGTTGGTGCCCATGGCCTTCTGAAAAGAATCCCAAAACTTGGAGGTAAAGATGCTGCCATGGTCTGAAGAGATCACTTGTGGAATACCGTGTAGAGAGACAATCCGAGAGGTATAGAGTTCCGCCAATTGAGCTGCAGTGATAGACTCTTTGATAGGCAGAAAGTGAGCCACTTTAGTGAGTTTGTCGATGACAACGAATATAGCATCATTGCCACGCTTGGACTTTGGAAATCCAGTCACGAAGTCCATCTCAATGTGGTCAAACTTCCATTCTGGAATGGCAAGAGGTTGGAGGAGACCAGCTGGCCTTTGGTGTTCTGCCTTCACTCTTCTGCAGACATCACATTCATTCACGAACTGACCAATCTCGTGCTTCATTCGAGTCCATGAATAAGCCTGTTTGAGGTCCCGATACATCTTCGTGCTCCCAGGGTGGATGGAGAGGAGAGAATTGTGAGCCTCGTTCATGATCACTTTACGAAGGTCACCTTTGGGCACAACAATACGATCCTCGAAGAAGAGAGTATCCTTGTCATCAAGGCGGTAGCACTTGTACTTGGGTTGACTCTTGGCAATCCCAATCTTCACCTTCTTCACCATAGCATCAAGAAGCTGAGCTTGGCGAATCTGGTCTTCCAAGGTAGGGGATACTTGAAGGTTGGCGAGGAAACCTTGAGGAACAACTTGCAGATTAAGTTTGCGGAAAGCTTCACAAAGCTCAGGTTAATAAGGCTTGAGAATCAGACTGTTGCAATAAGCCTTCCTGCTCAATGCGTCATCAATCACACTGGCCTTGCCTGGAGTATACTCGATACTCGGATTATACTCTTGAATCATTTCGACCCATCGAGTCTGCCTGAGGTTGAGATTAGGCTGAGTAAAGATGTACTTGAGACTCTTGTGGTCAGTGAAGATGTCCACTTTTCTTCCCAATAAGAGATGTCTCCAAGTCAAAAGAGCATGCACAACTGCCGCCAACCCGAGGTCTTGAGTGGGGTAGTTCTTCTCGTTGGGCTTTAACTGGCGAGAGGTATAAGCCACAACTTTCTTCTCTTGCATCAACACTGCGCCAAGACCTTGGAGAGAGGCATCGCAAAAGAACTCATACGGTTTGGATTCATCAGGAGGAGTCAGAACTGGAGCAATGACCAATTTCTCTTTCAAAGTGTTGAAAGCGATGTCACATTCCGGAGACCAAACGTACTTGACATGCTTCTGGAGAAGATTTTAGAGAGGCTTCGCGATCTTAGAAAAGTTTTCAACGAATCTTCGACAGTAGCTTGTGAGACCGAGGAAGCTACGGAGTTGCTTCACGTTCTGAGGTGGTTCCCAATTCACAATTGCAGACACCTTCTTAGGATTCACCGCAATGCCCTTGGCAGAGATGATATGACCAATATAAAGAACCTCATCGAGCCAAAATTCGCACTTGGAGAACTTGGCGTAGAACTGGTGTTCCCTCAGCTTATCGAGCACCGAACGCAAGTGCTTGGCATGATCTTCCTTGTTCTTCGAAAAGACCAGAATGTCGTCGAGATAGACCAAAACGAAGTCATTGGTGTAGGCGTTGAAGATGAAGGTCATCATGCGAGAGAACGTCGGAGGAGCGTTGACGAGACCAAAAGACATGACGGTGTATTCATATGAACCATAGCTTGTCCTGAAAGCCGTCTTGGGAATATCTTGCTCACGGATTCAAATCTGATGATGACCCATACGGAGATCAAGCTTGCAGAATACTTGGGCGCCTTTGAGTTGTTCGAACAGCTCATTGATGTTGGGAAGTGGGTATTTGTTCTTGATGGTCTTCTTGTTCAATGGACGGTAATCAACACAAAGTCGGTCTGTTCCATCCTTCTTCTTCACAAAAAGAACACCACAACCCCACGGAGAAGAACTAGGTCAGATGAGACCCATTCACTCTTGAATATCGAGTTGCTTCTTCAACTCCTTCAACTCTTCAGGTCTGAGCTTGTAAGGACGCTTGCACACTGGTTCCATTCCAGGCTCAAGATCGATGACGAATTCAACTGGCCGGTGCGGAGGCATTGCTGGAAGCTCTTCTGGAAAGACGTCTTGATATTCGCAAATGACTGGAATCTGCGAGATAGCATCCAGTTCACCCTTCTCATTGAGAGAAAACAGACAGATGGTATCATCACGAGCGGCAAAGACAATTACATCCTCAAACGAATGAGTTAATTGAATCTGCCTGGCTGCACAATCAAGCTGTGCCTTGTGCTTAGAAAGCCAATCCATTCCGAGAATAAGATCAATATCCGAGTTACCAAGAACCATTGGGGAAGAAAGGAACTTGTAGTCGCCCAAGGTGATAGTAACATCTGGCACCTCCAGACTTGCACTCAAACGTTTGCCAGGAGAAACGATATCCATTTGTTTACCCAAATGAGAAGAAACTAACTCATGCTTGGTAAAAATGTCTTTGGCATGAAACAATGCGATGCACCAGTGTCAAAAAGAACTCTTGCAGGAATATCGTTAACAGGAAGGTTACCCATGATGACATCTGACGAGTCCTCTACCTGAGCTGCATTCACCATATTGACCTTGGCGTGCTTGGGGTTATGCTTGACCACAGCTGTACTTGCCGATCTCACAGGAGGAGGAGGAGGGAGGCGCCTCTGGTTGAAGCACTTGTTGGCATAGTGACCCTTCTGTTGGCACTTGTTGCACGTGACCTCTGAAAGCGGACGGTGATACGAAGCACTCGATCTTGGAGCTTGAGATGAAGTCTTGTTCTGAAAGCCAGGGTTGGGTGGGTGGGAAGATCCACTGCCACCTTTGCTCTTCTGATACGGCTGATGGAACAGAGGAGGAGGAAGCCAATACTTCTGCTGCTTGGCCACTTGAGTAGAGAAAAAGGAGTAGCATCTCTGACTCGCTTCTTGGAAGCATCACACCTCAGTTGAGCGGCCTCTTGCTTCAATGCCATGTTGTAGAACTAATCGTACCTCAAGGGCTCAAAGAGAACAAGAGCTAGCTGGATTTCTTCTCTGAGACCACCCCTGAACTGGTATATCATGCTCTTCTCGTCAGGGACGTCCTGCTTAGCAAAGCGGGCGATTTTCTGAAACAACTTGTTGTAGTCATAGACAGACAAAGAGCCTTGCTTCAGGTTGCGAAATTCCTCATGCTTGCTTTCAACCACGCTCTGAGGAATATGATGAGCTTTGAAATCTTGACGGAATTAATCCCAGGTAATCACACGGCCTCCTCTGGAATCTTTGTACTGCTGGAACCATTCTACAGCTTGGTCTTTGAGTTGGAAGGAAGCGAACTTGACAAAGTCCTCAGGCCAGACGTTAGTGTACTCGAAATGCTTGCACAAGTCCACTAGCCAATCGTCAGCATCAGTTGCCTCAACACAATTGCTGAAGGTCTTTGGCTGATTTGCAAGGAACTGGTTGAGTGTAGCAAAGTGATTCTGATTGTTGCCTTGGTTGCCTTGGTTCGCTTGATTGCGCTCTTGAAGAATTTGCATGATCAACTGCGTGTTTGCATTGGTTGCGGCCATCATAGCTTGCCATGCCTCCGGAGGAGGTGGAGGTGGTGGCGGATCAGGATTCGGAGTTGTGCGCGTTGGAGGAGCCATCCTGAAGAGGTTGACATCCATTAGAACATTGATAGACAAATATTGAAGCTGAATCCAACAGAATGAAAATTGCAACATATAGTCTTCACATCCGAACAAAAGAACGAATGCATTCCACTTGAAATGGTCACATATCCATAAATACAGAAGCCACTTAGAATTTAGGTAGAGGAATAAATCAACAAGGTACGAATCAATAACGAATACTCGGTAAGAAATCCCAATCTCAAACCAAATATCCGTGGAAGAAGAGCTAAAGCTACAAGAATTCTCACCTATGAAACTCCCGAACCTTTCCGGTTATGCAATCAGGTGTTGGGGATACAGTGGAAGCATAATATCTTACCCAAATCTAGCAAATCCTACATCCAGCTGTATCCATCCTTCAACACATAACCGAGAAAAACTTCGGAAACCATCTACCTCAACCTTCGAAAAGCATCCGTTATACAAGTTATGGCGATACTCCCGAACTCCCGCCCCAGTACTGGGTGGCGTCGAGGTTATCTCACCAACGAACTGCATAAAATAGATTTTTGAAGTCGGCGTACTAAACTTAGGTATTCCAGAACTGCAACGATAAAATTGTGACGACAACACCTCGGAGCTCAAATCCCCGGGAGACTGCCACAACCCCTAAAGACAGGAGGCACCAAGAACAATGTTCTCGTCACAAAACCATCGGAACGATTCCAAGATACCCGCGTGATCCTAAATTTTTTTAGTGAAATTTGGGAAGAGAAGAGTCAAAACTCTACGTAAGGATGCCTTACCAGAGCGATGAGGAGACTGGGAGTAAAAAGAATTCCTAAACTCTCCGATATATAATTCCTAAATGACTCAAAACATTTTTTCTAGACTCAACAACGGCTGCTAAAAACGATCAAGCAATGGGGCTCCTAAGGTCGGGGAAGGCTCTGATTACCAACTTGTAATGCCCTCGATGCGGCTATATCTCCCACGTGTCGAGGCACGACTTAGAGGCATAACCGCATTGAAAGCAATGTCGCAAGTTAGGCAATCTTCACAACATCCCATGTAATATAGATAATAAAAGGGGAGATACATAGTTGGCTTACACTCGCCACGTCAATCAAAGTACATAAATAGCATTACATCATCCGAACACTCATGGCCCGACTACGACGCCAAAATAAAAGATCAACCCAACATGCGATACGGTCCCGACCGCCCCAACTGGGCACCACTACTGATCATCAAGGAAAGAAACATAGTAACGGCGCGAGTCCTCGTCGAACTCCCACTTGAGCTCAAGCGCGTCATCTGGAATGGAGTCATCAGGCCCTGCATCTGGTTTGGAAGTAACCTGTGAGCCACAGGGACTCAGCAATCTCGCACCCTTGCGATCAAGACTATTTAAGCTTATAGGAAAAGGCAAGGTAAATATGTGGAGCTGCAGCAAGCGACTAGCATATACGGTGGCTAACCTGTTCGCAAAAGAGAGTGAGAAGAGAAGGCAATGCGCAAATGAATAACTAGAGAGCAACCTACCGCAAGCATTACTCCAACACCGTGTTCACTTCCCGGACTCCGTCGAGAAGAGACCATCATGGTAACTCACACAGTTGATTCATTTTAATTAAGTTAAGGTTCAAGTTATCTATAACCGGACATTAACAAATTCCCATCTGCCCATAACCGTGGGCACGGCTTTCGAAAGTTCAAATCCCTGCAGGGGAGTCCCAACTTAGCCCATGACAAGCTCTGACGGTCAACGAAGGAATAGACCTCCTCCCGAGACATTCCGATCAGACTCGGTATCCCGGTTCTACAAGACACTTCGACAAGTTAAAACAAATCCAGCAACACCGCCCGAATGTGCCGACAAATCCCGATAGGAGCTGCACATATCTCGTTCTCAGGGAACACTCAGATAGGTCAAGCTACGAGTAAAACCAACCCTCGAGTTTCCCCGAGGTGGCCCTGCAGGCTGTCCGGTTCGGACCAACACTCAGAGGAGCACTGGCCCGGGGGGGTTAAATAAGATGACCCTCGTGCTCCGGAAACCCAAGGGAAAAAGAGGCTAGGTGGCAAATGGTAAAACCAAGGTTGGGCATTGCTGGAAAAGCTTTATTCAAGGCGAACTATCAAGGGGTTCCCATTATAACCCAACCGCATAAGGAACGCAAAATCCAGGAACATAACACCGACGTGACGGAAACTAGGGTGGCAAGAGTGGAACAAAACACTAGGCGAGAGGCCGAGCCTTCCACCCTTTACCAAGTATATAGATGCATTAAGATAACATGGCAATATAATGATATCCCAACAAGTAAATAATGTTCCAACAAGAAACGGTCTCCAATCTTCACCTGCAACTAGCAACGCTATAAGAGGGGCTGAGCAAAGCGGTAACATAGCCAATCAACGGTTTGCTAAGATATGGTGGGTTAGAGGTTTGACATGAAAATTTTGGAGGCATGATAAGCAAGTGGTAGGCATCGTAGCACAGGCATAGCAAAAGAGCGAGCATCTAGCAAAGCAAAGATAGTAGTGATTTTGAGGGTATGATCATCTTGCCTACAAAGTTGTCAGAGTTGACTGGATCCTCAAAAGCAAACTCAATGGGCTCCTCGTTAGCAAACTCGTCTCCTGGATCTACCCAAACAATACAAACAAGCAAACGGAACACAATCAACCACGTGCAAAGCACAAACAATATGATGCAAACATGGTATGCTATGCGGGATGCGATATGTGATGCATATGCAAGATTTGACAAGGAATGAATGAACCTGGCCTCAACTTGGAAAACCAAGTGTGCCACTAGAAAGGTGAGATGAAATCGCTTGAAAACGATATAAAGATCACCGGAATCGGAGTCACGGTTTGGAAATGGCAAGCAATTCAAATATGACACCGGTCTGCGATTTACAGCAAGTAGTCAACTAAATGCAACAAAATGAACATGCTACAACACTCAAACATGGGAACAAAATACATGGCATGGATCCATTCATGATGCTTAACAAAAGATAAACACTGAGCTACGGCCAATTCATCCCTTAACAGGTTCAAACAAGCATGGCAAAAATGCATTTGGCAAACAGATTTTAGACTTAGTGAAATTAACACTTGTCTGGAATTTCAGATGAGGTAGCACACTTTGGAGCATGAAAACTATATGCTACAGGACCTGAACATGGCAAAGTAAAGCATGACATGGAGCTACTCAAAGAGCTTAACAAAAGTCCCTTAGTGACCTTGAGCCAAATGGGATCAGAAAATACATTTGCAAGCATGTGAACATGGCAAAAACATAATCAGTCTCAGACTTTGTGAAAACTGGAGCATGCAAAATCAGATATCAAGTAGGCATGTTTAAAAGCTCTATGCACTCACTACAGAGCATGTCATGACAATCTAAGCATACACCCATCAAGAATACACAAAATACAAGCTAGACATGGCAAGAACAATAACATAGCATGCACGGATCAACTGCAACATCCCCGGCAAAATCGCTAACAAGTAGACAATCTGCCCAGATTCACGAAATAGCAAAAGTAGAGCTCGATTGACTCAAGCTAGGGTGCTCCATAATTGCAAACAAAGACATGGATGGATAGAGCACTACAAGATTAACAAAACATCCTTACTGATCATCCTTAAAAGAGGCACAGATCACTAGGAAACAACATGAACATATGGCATAATGAGATAAACAGTCCAAGGACTTAGTGGAAATGCTAAGTCCCTGAAATCAGCATTAACGAATGCACCACTTTGCAAGCTTGTGCTAGTCACCACACACATCACAAAAATACATGGGTTGCACCCCTGGATAGGTGGCAAAACATATAACAAAACACATGTAGAGATCAGGGGCATATCATGCACACAATAATCATGGCAAAAATGTCAAATATCTAATTGGAGCAGCAGATCTGACAATTATCTCAAATATCATTCTTCTAGCAGCATTTCGGGCATCAAGATGAACTCAAACGAAAATGATGCAATGAGATGAAATGATGTACTCTCTAAGATGAACACTTTGATATGCTATATGCCCAAAACGGAGCTACGGATGCAAAGTTACGATGCGATGAACATGGCAAAATAATTAGGGTCTCGGGCAAAAAGTCAACCCGATCTATTCCCAGATCTAGATCCAGCCGGGCGCAGTTTACAAGGTTCGCCGGAAACTGTACACCGGGGGCGGGGACGACGCCGGAGGAGGTCGTCGGAGTGGCGCGGACGTCGAGGAGGTGGTCGGAGACGGCCGAAGGAGGTCGGCGGCTCGCGGTGGGGCGGCGCCGGGGCGGTGAGGGGCGCCGACCGGTGAGGAGGCGGCGTCGCGGTGCCCCGGCAAAGGGCGGCAAGCTCCCCGGCAGTGGCGCGTGGCGGCGCCGGCGGCCGGGCGCGAGGGAGAGGCGGCGCGGCGCGGGATGGAGGCGGCGGGGCGACGTGGGCCTCGGGGGCCCCGAGCAGGCCTGGTGGGCCTCGAGCGGCGGTGGCGATGTGGGGCTCGCCCGGGCCACGTGGCGGCGGCTGGTTGGTCGGCGGCGGCGGCCGGACGCGTCCGGCGCCGTCAGGACCTGTCCGGCGGCGGCGGAGATGATTTTTTAGGGTTTGAACGGGGGAGATCCGGAATTTCGAGAGGGTGGTCTTTATATAGAGGTAGAGGGAGCTAGGAGTGTCCAAATAAGGTGCGGTTTTCGGCCACGCGATCGTGATCGAACGCTCTAGATGATGGAGAGGGTTTTGGTGGGTTTTGGGCCAACTTGGAGGGGTGTTGGGCTGCAACACACACGAGGCCTTCTCGGTCCCTCGGTTAACCGTTGGAGCATCAAACGAAGTCCAAATGGTACGAAACTTGACAGGCGGTCTACCGGTAGTAAACCAAGGCCGCTTGGCAAGTCTCGGTCCAATCCGGAAATGTTTAATCCCCACACACGAAAGACATGTAGAAATGACCGTCGGAGGAGAACGAAGCGCCGGAATGCAAAACGGACAACGGGGAAAATGCTCGGATGCATGACATGAACACATATGCAAATGCAATGCACATGATGGCATGATACGAGATGCATGACAACGATAACAACACACGGAGACAAAAACCCGAACCCGAGAAAATAAAATAACTTAACGCCGGAAACGGCAAGAGTTGGATTACATATTAGGTAAATCATATCCGGGGTGTTACAAGAGGTTTGTAGGATAGTAGCAAATTTACCTCAAGTGGATGACCTAAGGTTTATCAATCCGTAGGAGGCGTAGGACAAAGATGGTCTCTTTCAAGCAACCCTGCAACCAAATAACAAAGAGTCTCCTGTGTCCCCAACACACCCAATACAATGGTAAATTGTATAGGTGCACTAGTTCGACGAAGAGATGGTGATACAGGTGGTATATGGATAGTAGATAATAGTTTTTGTAATCTGAAAATATAAAAACAGCAAGGTAACGAATGATAAAAGTGAGCGTAAATGGTATTGCAATGTGTGGAAACAAGGCCTAGGGTTCATACTTTCACTAGTGCAAGTCCTCTCAACAATAATAACATAATTGGATCACATAAATATCCCTCAACATGCAACAAAGAGTCACTCCAAAGTCACTAATAGCGGAGAACAAACGAAGAGATTATGGTAGGGTACGAAACCACCTCAAAGTTATTCTTTCCAATCAATCCGTTGGGCTATTCCTATAGGTGTCACAAACAGCCCTAGAGTCCGTACTAGAATAACACCTTAAGACACAAATCAACCAAAACCCTAATGTCACCTCGATACTCCAATGTCACCTCAAGTATCCGTGGGTATGATTATATGATATGCATCACACAATCTCAGATTCATCTATTCAACCAACACATAGAACCTCAAAGAGTGCCCCAAAGTTCTACCAGAGAATCATGACGAAAACGTGTGCCAACCCCTATGCATAGGTTCATGGGCGGAACCCGCAAGTTGATCACCAAAACATACATCAAGGGAATCACGTGGTATCCCATTGTCACCACAGATACGCACGGCAAGACATATATCAAGTGTTCTCAAATCTTTAAAGACTCAATCCGATAAGATAACTTCAAAGGGGACACTCAATTCATTACAAGAGAGTAGTGGGGGAGGAGAAACATAAGATCCAACTATAATAGCAAAGCTCGTGATACATCAAGATCGTACCACCTCAAGAACACGAGAGAGAGAGAGAGATCAAACACATAGCTACTGGTACATACCCTCAACCCCGAGGGAGAACTACTCCCTCCTTGTCATGGAGAGCACCGGGATGATGAAGATGGCCACCGGAGAAGGATTCCCCTCCGGCAGGGTGCCGGAACGGGTCTAGATTGTCTTTCGGTAGCTACGGAGGCTTCTGGCGGCGGAACTCCCGATCTATTGTGCTACCTAATGTTTTTAGGGTATATGGAGATATATAGGAGAAAGAAGTACGTCAGGGGAGCCACGAGGGGCCCACGAGGGTGGAGTGCGCGCATAGGGGGGTGGGTGCGCCCCCTACCTCATGGCCTCCTCGAAGCTTCCCTTACGTGCACTTCAAGTCTTCTGGGCTTCTTTCCTTCCAAAAATGGGTTCCGTGAAGTTTCAGGTCAATTGGACTCCGTTTGATTTTCCTTTTCTTCGAAACCATAAAACAAGGTAAAAACAGAAACTAGCACTGGGTTCTGGGTTAATAGGTTTTTCCAAAAATGATATAAAACTGTATAATAAAGCCAATAAACATCCAAAACAGTAGATAATATAGCATGGAGCAATCAAAAATTATAGATACATTGGAGACGTATCAGCATCCCCAAGCTTAATTCCTGCTCGTCCTCGAGTAGGTAAATGATAAAAACAGAATTTTTGATGCGGAGTGCTACTTGGCATAATTTCAATGTAATTCTTCTTAATTGTGCTATGAATATTTAGATCAATAAGATTCAAGACAAAACTTTAATATTGACATAAAAATAATAATACTTCAAGCATACTAACTTAGCAATCATGTTTTCTCAAAATAACATGGCCAAAGAAAGCTATCCCTACAAAATCATATAGTCTGGCTATGATCCATCTTCACCACACAAAATATTTAAATCATGCACAACCCCGATGACAAGCCAAGCAATTGTTTCATACTTTTGATGTTCTCAAACCTTTTCAATCTTCACGCAATACATGAGCGTGAGCCATGGATATAGCACTATAGTGCAATAGAATGGTGGTTGTGGAGAAGACAAAAAGGAGAAGATAGTCTCACATCAACTAGGCGTATCAATGGGCTATGGAGATGCCCATCAATATATATGAATGTGAGTGAGTAGGGATTGCCATGCAACGGATGCACTAGAGCTATAAGTGTATGAAAGCTCAACAAAAGAAACTAGTGGGTGTGCATCCAACTCACTTGCTCACGAAGACCTACGACATTTTAAGGAAGCCCATTATTGGAATATACAAGCCAAGTTCTATAATGAAAGATTCCCACTAGTAAATGAAAGTGACAACATAGGAGACTCTCTATTATGAAGATCATGGTGCTACTTTGAAGCACACGTGTGGTAAAAGGATAGTAGCATTGTCCCTTCTCTATTTTTCTCTCATTTTTTATATTTTTTTATTTGGGCATTTTTCTTTTTTATGGCCTCTTTTTTTATTTGGGCTTCTTTGGCCTCTTTTATTTATTTTTTTCGTCCGGAGCCTCATCCCGACTTGTGGGGGAATCATGGTCTCCATCATCCTTTCCTCACTGGGACAATGCTCTAATAATGTTGATCATCACACTTTTATTTACTTACAACTCAAGAATTACAACTCGATACTTAGAACAAGATATGACTCTATATGAATGCCTCCGGCGGTGTACCGAGATGTGCAATGACTCATGAGTGACAAGTATGAAAGTTTTATGAATGGTGGCTTTGCCATAAATACAATGTCAACTACATGATCATGCAAGCAATATGACAATGGTGGAGCGTGTCATAATAACGGAACGGTGGAAAGTTGCATGGCAATATATCTCGGAATGGCTATGGAAATGCCATAATAGGTAGGTATGGTGGCTGTTTTGAGGAAGGTATATGGTCGGTGTATGATACTGGCGAAAGGTGCGCGGTATTAGAGAGTCTACTTTGGGGAGTCTTAGACATAGAGTGCCTATTCTTGATGGAGAGTATTTTCATGAGTGGAAAAATGAAATGCTTGAGATTTTCAATGAATATCATTTGAACAAGTACATTACTAGCCCTTGTGCACCTCATGTTGATCCTTTGCACCCTACCCTAGATGAAGATATTGACATGATTCGCAATCTTAGAACTGTTGAGCTCATCATTAGAGGCTTGCCTAGAAACTTGATTAGATGTTTGCCTACTCTCAAGTGTGCCTACACCATATGGAGATTTCTTGAGGAACAATTTCCAGATTATTCCTTGAAAAATTTAGACGAAATTCTCCATAAGTCTATTGCCTTGAGTAAGATGAACTCTAGTGATCCTAGCTTTGGTGATTGTCTATTTGAGCTTACCAATCTCATGCGTGCTAAAGGAAATGTTGGAATCATTGTGATGATCATTTATCTAATGAATTACCCTCTCTAGGAATTGATCAATCACAAGATGATGTTGAACATGGATACTATGATGAAGATGATGATAGCGACTATGATCTTGATGATGCAATGAGGCATTTTGGTCTTATGGCAAATCTTCGCGGCTACATGGCTGGAGGAAAGGAATGGGCCCTTGATAGTGGATGTACTGATCATATGACCAGAGATAAAGATATGTTCCGTGAGCTTGCTGAAAACGACGGCCCTCGAAAATATGTCACTTTTGGTGATAATTCAAAGGGTAAGGTGGTTGGCCTTGGTAAGGTGGCCATCTCACATGATAGCTCCATACAAAATGTCATGCTCGTTGAATCCCTTGGATACAATTTACTTTCAGTTTCTAGACTTGCGGATTTCGGTTTCAATGTCTTATTCACTGAAGTAGATTGCCAAGTGTTTCGTAGAGACAATCATAAAATGGTCTTTACCGGTATACGTAGAGGAGATCTTTACATTGTTGATTTCACTAAAAAGGCTCAACCTAGAACTTGCTTAATTACCAAATCTTCTAAAGGTTGGTTGTGGCATAGAAGACTAGGTCATGTTGGTATGCGAAATCTTGATAAGCTTGTTAAAGGTGATCATATCCTTGGAATAAAAGATGTCATATTTGACAAGGATAGACTTTGTAGTGCTTGTCATGCAGGGAAACAAGTTGGAGGAAGTCACCGCGCGAAGAACATCATGACCACAAGAAGACCACTCGAGCTACTTCACATGGATCTCTTTGGTCCAAATGCCTACAAGAGTCTCGGTGGTAACTCATTTGGTCTAGTCATAGTTGATGATTTTTCAAGATTTACGTGGGTGTTCTTTCTTGATGACAAATCGCAGGTCCAAAAGATCTTCAAAAACTTCGCTAGGAAGGCCCAAAATCAGTTTGACGTGAAGATCAAGAAGGTTCGGAGCGACAACGGAACGGAGTTCAAGAACGCAAATGTGGACACCTTTCTTGACGAAGAAGGGATTTCACACGAGTTCTCGGCTACGTACACACCTCAACAAAATGGAGTTGTTGAAAGGAAGAACCGGACTCTTATTGAGATGGCAAGAACGATGCTTGATGAGTACAAAACGCCAAAGCACTTTTGGGCGGAAGCAGTTGAGACAGCTTGTCATGCAACAAATCGCTTGTATCTTCTCAAGCTACTCGGCAAGACGGCATACGAGCTCCTCACCGGTAACAAACCCCAAGTTGGATACTTTCGAGTATTCGGCTCAAAGTGCTACATTCTTGATAAGCATCGTCATTCTAAATTTGCTCCTAAATATCATGAAGGTTTCCTACTTGGTTATGGCTCAAACTCTCACACTTACCGTGTCTACAACAATTTCACCCGAAAGGTTGAAGAGACGGTAGATGTGAAGTTTGATGAATCTAACGGCTCACAAGTAGAGCAATTGCCAATTGATGTAGGAGACAAAGACCCTTCGAAAGCAATTCAAGACTTGTCCATTGGCAAGATTCGTCCAACGGAAGTGAAGGAGAGTAACTCGTCCGTCCAAGTGGAAGCTTCTACCTCACGACAAGGTGAACCAAGAGTTGATACGGAGGCATCCACAAGTGGGACACGCCAAGATGAAGAAAACGAGGAAGCGCACCAAGATGAACATCAACAACCTCCTTCTCCACCACGACAAGAGAACGACAACGTCAACAATGAAGAAGTCCAAGAAGAAGCACAAGATGATGAGGATGTTCCACCCTGACCCAAGCAAAAGCTTTCACGAGTTCGAGCAAGAATTGCTAAGGATCATCCCGTCGAGCAAATCTACAATGATATCCAAACCGGGAGAATCACTTGCTCCAAAACTCGTTTAGCTAACTTTTGTGAACATTACTCATTCATCTCTAGCATTGAACCTATGAAGGTTGAAGAAGCATTGGAGGATCCGGACTGGATAAATGCTATGCATGAAGAGCTACACAACTTTGAGAGAAATCAAGTGTGGACATTGGTCGAGAAGCCCGACAATAACCACAACATCATTGGTACCAAATGGGTGTTTCGCAACAAGCAAGATGAAGATGGACAAGTGGTTCGCAACAAAGCACGTCTCATCGCCCAAGGCTACACACAAGTTGAAGGTATGGACTATGGTGAGACATATGCTCCCGTTGCTAGACTTGAGTACATTCGCATCTTACTTGCTTGTGCTAATAACCATGATATCACCTTGTACCAAATGGACATTAAAAGTGCTTTTCTAAACGGCAAAATTGAGGAAGAAGTTTATCTTAAGCAACCTCCCGGCTTCGTCAATCCTAAGAAACCTAATCATGTTTACAAACTTCACAAAGCCCTTTATGGTCTTAAACAAGCTCCTAGAGCATGGTATAAATGCTTGGCCAAGTTCCTTATTGAAAAAGGCTTTGAAATTGGTAAAATTGATTCTACTCTTTTTACTAAAAGGGTTAATGGAGAACTATTTGTGTGCCAAATTTATGTTGATGATATCATATTTGGTTCAATTAACCCTCATTTTAGTGAGAAGTTTGGAAAGCTAATGTCGGAGAAGTTTGAGATGTCTATGATGAGTGAACTCAAATTCTTTCTCGGTTTGCAAATCAAGAAAACTAAGGAAGGTACCTTTGTCTCTCAAATGAAGTACACCAAGGACTTATTCAAGAAGTTCAATATGCAAGAATGCAAAGGTATGACTACACCCATGCCTACTAGTGGACATCTTGGTTTGACCAAAGATGGTGAACCGGTTGATCAAAAGGTTTATCGCTCTATGATTGGTTCATTGTTATATCTATGTGCCTCTCGTCCCGATATTATGCTAAGTGTGTGCATGATATCAAGCTGCTCCTAAAGAGTGTCATCTTAAGGCTGTGAAAAGGATAGTGAGATACCTAATCCATACACCAGATTTTGGCATTTGGTATCCCAAGAGGTCCTCTTTTGATCTTGTTGGCTACTCCAATTCGGACTATGCCGGAGACAAGGTTGATAGAAAATCCACTTCGGGTACTTTTCAATTCCTTGGTAGATCTCTTGTGTCTTGGTCTTCCAAGAAACAAAACTCGGTATCCTTATCCACCGCCGAAGCGGAATACATTGCCGCGGGTTCATATTGTACTCAATTACTTTGGATGACCCAAATTCTTAAAGATTATGGGATATATGTGAAACATGTTCCATTGCTATGTGACAATGAAAGTGCTATTAAGATTTCTCACAATCCCGTGCAACATTCTCGAACTAAGCATATTGAAATTCGCCATCATTTCGTTCGAGATCATGTTGCAAAAGGGGACATTAACCTTAAGCATGTTCGCACCGATAAGCAATTGGTGGATATATTCACTAAACCACTTGATGAGAAAGTGCTTTGCAGGTTGAGAGGTGAATTGAGCATCATTGATGCTTCAAACTTGGAGTAGGAACTCCATTTGATACATGCGGGGCATGAGCCTATGACTAATCCTCGATATTTCTCTTATGATGCTATTCATATGTCTTGGATATATTTGTACCTTGCATGGTATCTAACCCGTGTAGGTACTTGGATGAATCTAAATCTATGAGATTGCCACACACTCACATCTTCAGCAATTTCTACATCACCAAGTCTCTACACAATGGTGGTTGAAGACAAGGAAGCACGAAACCATTCAAACATGTCCTTTGGAAAATTCTATGTTGAGTCTCATGATTGTCATTTTGGATACACAAGTGCTCTTCCTTGCAAAGCTAACCCATGTAGGTAGATGAACTCAAACTCCAAGTGGTGCTCCCAACTCTTGATGAACTACATCAACCTTGAGCAACCCACACAAGTTCAACTACATGATCAAGATCAACACCACCACCCAAGGTATGTTATTCCATCTTAGAGAAGCTTTACTCCAAGTCATGAGCCAAAGCAAATCGACAATATGTGAATACATCAAGATGCTTAAACGAAAAATGGTAACCCCATTTTGAGCTTAAACGATGAGTATGACCTATGATCAAGTGCTCTCACTTGACTCCTAAGTCAATATACTCTAACATAGGTGACTTTGTCACCGACCATTTCTAGATGAAGTTCTCTAGTGTTTCTCCATCCTTTTGCATTTGCATATTTGTTTCTCTCTTTTTTTAAACTTCATCTAGAACTTTTAGTTTCTTTTCTTTCCTTTTTGTTCTGCATTTTCTGCATCCAATTCATTGCAAATCCTTCAGTAAATTCCTTGCATATCCTTGTGAGATCTTACTTGTCTAGTGAGCTGAGGTGACAAGTTGTTTCACTCTGATGAACTCGGTCACACCGGTTTGTTCTCTTTGGCCCAACCGAAATCTTTCGGTGCAACCGAAGCACACAA
This sequence comes from Triticum monococcum, assembly GCA_034509565.1. Lineage (NCBI taxonomy): Eukaryota > Viridiplantae > Streptophyta > Magnoliopsida > Poales > Poaceae > Triticum > Triticum monococcum. The sequence continues at coordinate 684,046,917 of CM067842.1, forward strand.
CTCGGAGTCACCGATTCCATCACAGGAAAACCAACTTGCCACTTATTCCTGATTTCTGTTTGCTCCAGCTCCACTCAATGATTCTTGTCCTCTACCAGCATCATATTAGACATGCTGCTTTGCTCTGTGACTCAAGCACCAACCCATTTGTATCACATGTCCATAAGAGCCCTTCTTGGAAATTGATGTCAAAGGGGGAGAGAGAGATCACATCAAATCTTAATCCTTCCTATAGGGGGAGAAAGAGAGAATACTCATGGGGGAGAGAGTTTCTCAAGTAGGAGAAAGTAAAATCATCAAAGACCCCAGATGCTTGGTGTTCACGAGGAGAGATGTCACATGTCTTTAAGAGGGGAAAGACATGTTTGGTTGCTTGCTTTAGCTCAAGCTCCGTTGTTTCCTTTTTGTTGCTCTGATTTTCTGTTCCCTATCTTCTCCCAATATCCCATGGAGATTCAGGGGGAGCAAGACATCTAAGGGAAGGAAATCTCTGATTTTATTGCATATCTTTACCTTTGGGGACATGTCTATATCGGTTAGCTTATTACCAAAATCGGATGACCTAAGGTTTGTAGGACAGTAGCAAATTTCCCTCAAGTGGATTACCTAAGGTTTATCAATCCGTAGGAGGCGTAGGATGAAGATGGTCTCTCTCAAGCAACCCTGCAACCAAATACCAAAGAGTCTCTTGTGTCCCCAACACACCTAATACAATGGTAAATTGTATAGGTGCACTAGTTCGACGAAGAGATGGTGATACAAGTGGTATATGGATAGTAGATAATAGTTTTTGTAATCTGAAAATATAAAAACAGCAAGGTAATGAATGATAAAAGTGAGCGTAAACGGTATTGCAATGCGTTGAAACAAGGCCTATGGTTCATACTTTCACTAGTGCAAGTCCTCTCAACAATAATAACATAATTGGATCACATAACTATCCCTCAACATGCAACAAAGAGTCACTCCAAAGTCACTAATAGCGGAGAACAAACGAAGAGATTATGGTAGGGTACGAAACCACCTCAAAGTTATTCTTTCCAATCAATCCGTTGGGCTATTCCTATAGGTGTCACAAACAGCCCTAGAGTTCGTACTAGAATAACACCTTAAGACACAAATCAACCAAAACACTAATGTCACCTAGATACTCCAATGTCACCTCAATTATCCGTGGGTATGATTATACGATATGCATCACACAATATTAGATTCATCTATTCAACCAACACATAGAACCTCAAAGAGTGCCCCAAAGTTCTATCGGAGAATCACGACGAAAACGCGTGCCAACCCCTATGCATAGGTTCATGGGCGGAACCCACAAGTTGATCACCAAAACATACATCAAGTGAATCACATGGTATCCCATTGTCACCACAGATACGCACGACAAGACATACATCAAGTGTTCTCAAATCTTTAAAGACTCAATCTGATAAGATAATTTCAAAGGGGAAAATCAATTCATTACAAGAGAGTAGAGGGGGAGGAGAAACATAAGATCCAACTATAATAGCAAAGCTCGCGATACATCAAGATCGTACCACCTCAAGAACACAAGAGAGAGAGAGAGAGAGATCAAACACATAGCTACTGGTACATACCCTCAGCCTCGAGGGAGAACTACTCCCTCCTCATCATGGAGAGCACCGAGATGATGAAGATGGCCACCAGAGAAGGATTGCCCCTCCGGCAGGGTGCCGGAATGGGTGTAGATTGGCTTTCGGTGGCTACGGAGGCTTCTGGCGGCGGAACTCCCGATCTATTGTGCTCCCTGATGTTTTTAGGGTATATGGAGATATATAGGAGAAATAAGTACGTTAGGGGAGCCACGAGGGGCCCACGAGGGTGGAGGTCGCGCCCAGGGGGTGGGCGCGCCCCCTACCTCGTGGCCTCCTCGAAGCTGCCCTTACGTGCACTTCAAGTCTTCTGGGCTTCTTTCCTTCCAAAAATGGGTTCTGTGAAGTTTCAGGTCAATTGGACTCCGTTTGATTTTCCTTTTCTTTGATACCCTAAAACAAGGTAAAAACAGAAACTGGCACTGGGCTCTGGGTTAATAGGTTAGTCCTAGAAATGATATAGAAGTGTATAATAAAGCCCATAAACATCCAAAACAGTAGATAATATAGCATGGAGCAATCGAAAATTATAGATACATTGGAGACATATCACCCCCTATTCTAGGACTCCCTCAGTAGCCCGTGAACCAGGCTTCAATGACGATGAGTCCGACGCACAGTATTGTCTTCGGCATTGCAAGGCGGGTTCTTCTCCAAATACTCCCTGGAAGATTTTTGAACACAAGGATAGTGTCCGGCTCTGCAAAAGAAGTTCCACACCCCACCGTAGAGAGAATAATATTTCCACAAATCCATTCTGCTGACACGTTTAGTGACATCACATCATGTCGTGGCTCGGTCATTATTCGAACCGTTTTCCTCAACCAGCACCACATATTGCGAGGCGGTTTTCTTGACACGTCTAGTCGAAGCAGAGATCGTGTCCCCTTATCACGGGATTCTCATCAATACGGGTATGGGTAACCCAACCGCGCCATCAATTATGGCGCTCGGGGAGTAAGCGATTTTAACAGGTGAGTGGGGAGGCGCATCGCCTCCTTCGCCCTTATAAAGGGACAAAGACTCACCCTTTTTACCCATGCCTTCTTCCTCCTTGCTTACCCATTCTCGCGCACTCAAGCTCCAGCGCCCAAGTTCGCGTCTTTCTCCTCAAACCACTCCAATCATGTACGGAGCGGGAGGCAAATGGATGGTCTCCTCTGTCACGGCGGAGGACATCACAAAGCTATGGGCAGACGGATATCTGGCCGCGAACATCACGCACCGGCTGCCAACTATGGGACAGATCGTCCCTACGCCCGAACCCCATGAGAGGGTAGTTTTCCTTACCCACTTCGTCCGCGGACTGGGATTTCCTCTCCACCCGTTTGTCCGCGGGCTCATGTTCTACTATGGGATAGATTTTCATGATCTGGCCCCTAATTTCATCCTCAACATCTCGGCGTTTATCGTCGTGTGCGAGGCCTTCCTCCGCATTAGGCCCCATTTCGGCCTGTGGCTGAAAACCTTCAATGTCAAACCGAAGGTGGTGGTCAGCCAGCAAGCAGAGTGCGGAGGCGCCATGGTGGGCAAAATGCCCAACATCACCTGGTTAGAAGGCTCCTATGTGGAGACCATAAAGGGGTGGCAATCAGGGTGGTTCTACATCACTGAGCTGCGCGACACCAACTGGGTGGCGTCCCTCAAATTCCGATCCAGAATCCCAATGCGGCTCACTTCTTGGAAAGAGAAGGGCCTGTCCTGGGGTTCTTCGGTAGAGCTGACCGGACTCCAGACCTGCATCAGGAACATGATGAGCAAGAAAATCAAGCTCATCAACATGGTCCAGGTCATGCTCTTCCGCCGGATTCTCCCATGTCAACGACGGGCATTCGATTTGTGGGAGTTCGACCCGGCCAGCACCAAATGCTGCGAGAGCTCTTCGATACGACGCACGAGGACGTCTAGAAGGTGTTGTTTAAAGGCGCCGAGGTTCCCCCTTCTCTCACCGAGGACCGCGGACTTAGCGCAAAGCGATGCGCTAATCCGGTAAGTTTTCGTATCTTGTAGGGTATTTATTTTCCCCAGTTAAATGATGTGCGGGATCTAAGATCTCATGCAATTAACAGAACTGGATAAAGATGGCGGAGCAGCTCGATTGCCCAGCCCCTCTGCCTGAAGATCCCGCAGATGCTCTCCTGACGAAGATGCTGACTCCAGCACCTTACGAGGTGCCAGCGAAGAAGGCCAAGAAGAAGGCCACGGGGACCCAAAAGGGTCTCCGGCGCAAGGCTGTATCGGGCTCATCATCCGATCATTCCGACGCACCCTCCTCCCATAAAAACGAGGAGGAGGAGGAAAGTTCTCTCCCCTTGGACGGGGGAGACAAGAAAAGGAAGGCTGACCCATCCGGGGAGGCCGAAGGGTCCAAGAAGGGAAGGACCCGCGCTCCGGACTGTTCCACGACGGCCGCAGATAGTGGCGACGAGTGGCTACCCAGGGTCAAGCCCCTGGCAAAGTCGTAAGTGTTCGGACACCCTAGTACTTCATGGTATGTTTTATTGCACTGCTTCTCCTCATGCCGAACATGATTATACAGTCCGTCCCGAGCTCATCTTGACGTATCCTCATCGAGCGGCTCATTGGACGCGTTGGATATGAACAGTGGTTCTCTTCCGTCCGCTTCCACCCCTCGCCCTATAAACAACACCGAGGTTTTGTCTCAAAAGACACCGAGCCAAGGGGAGGTGGTCCTGGGGGCGCCTCGAGGCGACTTCCCGGACCCTGGGTACCAAGGGAGCGAGGCTCCTACGGGCTCCGAGTTCGGCCTCTAGCCGAACACTGCGCCAGAACCTTCGATGGTTCCGGACTCCGGTAGGCGGTCCCCTATTAAGGGGGCCAACCACCCATGCCGGTGTCCTCTGTCCATCCAGAGGCACCGGACAACTTGCTGGAAGCGCTTCGCAACTCTTCCATCGACGAAGAGCACCGCACTATCATGAGTGCGGTGGTCGAGAAGGTTCAGTCTGCCAAAAATGGGCTAACCGAAGCTTGCACCAGCCTCCTAACAGGCTTTGAGGTAAGCAATCAAAACATATATAAGAAAATATTACCACATAGATAGTAGCCCCTGATGCTCTGTTCGGTGTTCGAGAAGAAAGGCCGAATAGAGGATCAAATGATGAGTCAGGAGTCTAATAAGAATATGTCTATGTGTAAGTGCAGGCTTCCCTGCTGGCCGCTGCCGCACGTATTGGGGAGGTTTCTGCACTGAGGCAGGACCTGGAATGGACCGAGAACGAGCTTGGCCTAACCAAGAGGCAGCTCGAGGAGAGTAAAGGTAAGCAATACCTTGTCTACGCTTTGGAAAAGAAGTTCGGTTGCAAAATAATAGGATCATCATGAATTTGCCAGGGGCCACGATCGAGGTGGCGACCCTGAAGAAGGCGCTGTCCGAGGCCGAAGACAAAGCGGCCAAGGAGCGCATCGAGCGGGAGAAGCAACAAGCCCGAGTGGGCGAGGTGCAGCAAGAGCTCGAGGCTCTCGCCAAAAACACGAGTCCTTGGATCTTGACTCTAAGACGCGAGAGTCCGAGCTCGCACAGGCGCTTGAAAGCGCCCGGAGCGCCAAGGCTGAAGCCCACAAGGCCCTCTAGGAAATTGAGGCGGCGAAGAAAATAGCAGCGGGTAAGGCATTCATTATGCAAAGCAAGCATGCGAAGGAAACTTTCCTTTTTTTACCCGACTTCGGAGCTTTCCAGGAGCGTTCGCAGATCTTCCCCGCAGTGTACTGGATGCCGTGGAGTTTTACCGGGCTGAGGAGGGAAGCTCGACGGAGAAGTTGTTTTGGTCTCAGTATACTGGGACCGAACACCCGATGCCTTTGAGCGACTAGCTGAAGCAATTGGTCGAGCTTCACAAGGCGGCCTAACAGGCCATGAGGGGCCTTATAGTCCGGATGTGGCCTGGCGAGCCCCTGTCCGGCAGCTACTTTGGCCTGGTGAGGTAGCTTGTGGAAGCCTGCCCACGGCTTGAAGTCATAAAGCAGTCCGTCTGCATCGAGGGTGCGTGCAGGGCTTTTGCCCGGGCGAAGGTGCACTGGGCGAAGCTGGACGCCGTGAAGCTGGTGAAGGAGGGGCCGCCGGAGGGCAAGGAGCATCACCACCCCGAGATGTACTATGAGAGTGTCCTGAAGGGTTCCCGCCTTGTGGCGGATGAATGTGCCAGGGATGTAATTTTTGAATGATCACGCTCATGTGATCCTGTAATGTGAAACAAGTTCACTTGCGCTATGCAATGCCTTTTATGTTTTAAAATATTACCTTCTGTGCGGCCGTTTATAATATCTGAGAGTTGGCCAGTCGTCGGCTTCTTCCCCCATGTAACTAGTACTGGGGTGTTCGGGATAAATCTGAGCACTCTTTACCTCAATTTTGGGTCCTTCAAGGGAGGTGTTGAGCGCAACGAACCAGGCAATCAGACTATAAGGCTTTATCACTCTCACTTAGCCATAGAAGTCTACAATTTTAAACTTTGGCGAAGCCCCTAGTGTTTGGAAGGCCGAATTTGGGGTGATATACTCGCCTAAGCCGGACAAGGCCGACTCCTCGCCCGAAGCGGAAAAAGTCTTTAAGGACTTGGGACCTCTCGAATAGTGACCAGTCTCTCGCCTTATCATGACAGTCAGTTTTCGGCTTTCTCTACTGAGGTGCTTGTCCGGAAGAACCGGGACACAATCGCAGTAGTTCTCCCACTGCTACCTTAGCCGATATAGCGGAACGTAAGGTACCAAAGCATGGGAGCCGGGCAAACCCAACATTTGACCAAAGACATGATTCGGAGCTGATGCATATAATGCTATAAGTTCGGGGTGCCGCACTGTCGAAAGTGTTCGGACTTCTTGCGCCGTATTATGGGGTAAACGAACGCCCCTGGCGTACTGACCGTACCCGAACATGCGGGTGCGGATTGTCGTAAATGGACATATAAGAGAGAGAGAAAAAAGGCTTAAATAATGCAATGATAGACTAATGATATGCATTGTTATTTAAATAATACGTCGAAGCGTAATGGTACAAGTAGTGCAATAAGCAGAAAGTAGGACAATTCGAAATGTCCTATCCCAGGGCAAGCTGCGCATAGATAGTGAAAAACGGGTATATCAATTATTATTAGAGACCACCTGGGGGTTCCCGTGTTCATCTTAGCTTCTTGCCGCCTTGGTTGTTTCTTCTGGAATGTGTCCGGCAATCGTACTGCCGGAAAGGGCTTCCAGAGAGTTAGGCCCTGAAAGAGAAAAGAAATGATAAAGGTATATGGCCCCTAGGGCAGTTAAGCCGCATTGCGGGACGTGCCCTGATCGTGCCCCCGCCTATGTCCATGGTATTTTCAGTGCGTAGTTATGTACGCATGGCACAGATTTCGTTGCTTGACTTGGACTGGGATGGGAGCCGAATTGCTAGGCGAGCTCTGAACGTGCCAGGCGATCCTGTTGCGGCTTGTTTCGGACTCGCTTGAAGGTGTTCGGAGGCTGTGACGCCGAATTAGTGGTCTGCCTTAAAAGGCTGCTTTGTGCTTCTGCTGCAAGGGCCGCAGTGTGCTCTTCCGTGCGAACGAGCGTTCTGTGTTTTCATTTACCATTATGACCCCCTAGGTCCTGGCATCTTGAGCTTGAGGTATGCATAATGCGGCACTGCATTAAATTTTGCAAATGTTGTTCGTCCGAGCAGTGTGTGATAGCCACTGCAAAACGGGACGATGTCAAAGATTAACTCCTCGCTTCGTAAGTTGTCCGGTGATCCGAAGACCACTTCCAGTGTGATTGAGCCTGTGCAGTGGGCCTCTACACCTGGGATGACGCCTTTAAAGGTGGTTTTGCCGGGTTTGATCCTCGAGGGATCGATACCTATTTTTCGCACTGTATCCTGATAGAGCAGGTTCAGGCTGCTGCCGCCATCCATAAGGACTCAAGTGAGGTGAAATCCGTCAATGATGGGGTCCAGGACCAGTGCGGCGGATCCGGCATGACGGATGCTAGTGGGTTGGTACCTGGGATCAAAGGTGATCGGGCAAGCAGACCATGGGTTGAACTTTGGGGTGACGGGCTCCATCGCATAGACGTCCCTTAGTGCACGCTTCCGCTCCCTCTTGGGAATGTGGGTTGCGTATATCATGTTCACCGTCTTCACTTGTGGGGGGAACCCCTTCTGTCCTCCTGTGTTCGGCGACCGGGGCTCCTTCTCGTCATCACTATGCAGCCCCTTGTCCTTGTTTTCGGCGTTTAACTTGCCGGCCTACTTGAACACCCAACATTTTCTGTTGGTGTGATTGGCTGGCTTGTCAGGGGTGCCATGGATTTGACACGAGCGATCCAATATGCGGTCAAACTGGACGGAGCCGAAGTACTTCTTTTAAATGGATTTTTCCGCTGACCGGATCTAGAGCCTCTGAATCCGGCATTGACTGCCGTATCTTCTGTGTTATCGCCGTTATTGCGGCGCTTTGGTCTGTTACGACGTTGCCTACCATTGGCATCTTTGGTATCCGAAGTGCCCGGATTCCTCGATGTGTTGTTGCTGCGAGCCAGCCAGCTATCCTCGCCCGCGCAAAAGCGGGCCATGAGTGTTGTGAGGGCTGCCATAGATTTCGGCTTCTCCTGGCCAAGCTGGCGAGCTAGCCATTCGTCACGGATGTTATGCTTGAATGCTGCTAGGGCCTCTGCATCTGGACAGTCGACAATTTGTTTTTTCTTAGTCAGGAACCGTGTCCAGAATTGTCTGGCCAATTCCCTTGGCTGCTGGGTTATATGGCTCAAGTCGTCAGCATCCGGTGGCCGCACGTAAGTGCCCTGGAAGTTTTCCAGGAATGCGTCTTCCAGATCCTCCCAACTGCCTACGGAGTCTGCTGGCAAGCTGTTCAGCCAATGCCGAGCTGGTCCTTTGAGTTTTAGTGGGAGGTACTTGATGGCATGTAGATCATCGCCGCGAGCCATGTGGATGTGAAGGTGGAAATCCTCAATCCATACAGCAGGATCCGTTGTGCCATCGTATGATTCAATATTTACGGGTTTGAAACCCTCCGAGAATTCATGATTCATAACTTCATCAGTGAAGCATAGGGGGTGTGTGGCGCCTCTGTGCTGGGCTATATCCCGACGTAGTTCGTATGAGTCTTGTCTACTGTATTCGGCCGGGCCGGATTTACTCTTGATGTATCCGACACGAAGATCATCGTCCCATGTTGGCGCGCGTGCCCGTGACCCGTATATTGACCTTGCGATTTTTGCCTTACTGTCCAATACGCTTCGCAGGTCCCCTGTGTTACCCCGGGCCTTAGTATTTTTGATTGAGTGGTTGTGGGGTGCAGGCTGAACTTCAGGCTGAAATGCCTCTCTGGCTCGGCCACGTAGTGGCTGGTCAGCCGCATCGTACACTGGTGAATGAGGTTTCAATGTTTCCTCCTCGAGGTGAGGTAGCAACCTGTGTTTTGGGTAACTCTTGGAGGGGCGCTCGAGTTCGTACTCCTCGGCCGCAAGGACTTCGGTCCATCTGTCTGCTAGCAAGTCTTGATCAGTTTGAAGTTGTTGCTACTTCTTCTTCAGGCCTTTTGCCGTGGCCATAAGCCGGCGCTTGAAGCGCTCTTGCTTGATGGGGTCCTCAAGCATGATAAATTCTTCATCGCCGAGGCTTGCCTCATCTTCGGAGAGAGGCATGTAATTGTCCTCCTTCGGTTCTGCATCTGCTGCCCGCTTTGGAGGGCTAGCTTGTTCGTCCTCCGGCTCTACATCGTGCTGGAGGGGATTGTTGTTGTCTTCGGCACTATCCGGAGTGTTATTATCTCCTGAGCCGGTATCACTACTTTTGCTATGGTGGGACTTAGAGCGGCGCCGCTGACGTCGGTGCTTGGGTTGCTTCTTGGAGGGGTCATCCTCTACTGTCTCGTCGCCATTGCCTTCTTTGGGGGTGTCCACCATGTATATATCGTATGCTGAGGTGGCGGTCTAGCGCCCTGTGGGCGGTGGTTCCTATTCGTCTCCTGCATCGCCGTCCATACCGTCGAAGTCTTCGGAGTCAAAGTCGAGCATGTCGGTTATATCGTCGACAGTGGCTACTAAGTGGGTGGTGGGTGGGCAGCGAATTTCTTCATTGTCCGCATCCCATTCTAACCGGACATAGTTCGGCCAAGGTTCTCCTGACAAGGAGAGAGACCTTAATGAATTTAGCACATCGCCGAAAGGTGAGTGCTGAAAGATATCCGCGGAGGTGAACTCCATGATCGACGCCCAATCGGATTTGATGGGTGCGGATGCAGGCGGCTCGGAGTCCGTGGCCGGAGAAGAATCCAGTGGTTCGGCGACACGGCTCTCATAAGGGGTGAAGTCAGTATCCGGCTCTATCGCCATTGAGAGTGTGGCCTCCATGGCGGGGTCTATCCCTCCGCTCTCGGATGGCGCGATTTGCTCCGGATTGATGGCCGGAGTAGCTGCAGATGCGATCTCCCAAACATTGTCCGACGACAGAGTTACGTCATGCTCGTCACGACTGTGCGGCACACCTGACATGGGCTCGAATCCGTCGAAGATCAAGTCTCCGCAGATGTCGGTCGTGTAGTTCAAGTTTCCGAATCTGACCTGATCGCCAGGGGCGTAGCTCTCGATCTGCTCCAGATGGCCAAGCGAACTGGCCTGCAGTGCGAAGCCGCTGAATACAAAGATCTGCCTGGGGAGGAAAACCTCACCCTGGACCGCATCGCTAGCGATGATTAAAGGAGCCATCAAGCGTTACGGTGACGATACAGTGGAACTCTCAATGAAAGCACCAATGTCGGTGTCAAAATCGGCGGATCTCTGGTAGGGGCTCCCGAACTATGCGTCTAAGGCGGATGGTAACAGGAGGCGGGGGACACGATGTTTACCCAGGTTCGAGCCCTCTCGATGGAGGTAATACCCTACTTCCTGCTTGATTGATCTTGATGATATGACTATTACAAGAGTTGATCTACCACGAGATCGTAGAGGCTAACCCTAGAAGCTAGCCTATGGTATGATTGTCTGTTGTCCTATGGACTAAACCCTCCGGTTTATATAGACACTGGAGGGGGCTAGGGTTACACAAGGTCGGTTACAAGGGAGGAGATATACATATCCGTATTGCCTAGCTTGCCTTCCACGCCAAGTAGAGTCCCATCCGGACACGGGACAGAGTCTTCAATCTTGTATCTTCATAGTCTAACAGTCCGGCCAAAGGATATAGTCCGGCTGTCCGGAGACCCCCTAATCCAGGACTCCCTCAGTGTGCCAACCCCTATGCATAAGTTCACGAGGTCATGGAACTCACAAGTTGATCACCAAAACATACATCAAGTGGATCACATGATATCCCATTGTCACCACAGATAAGCATGTGCAAGACATACATCAAGTGTTCTCAAATCCTTAAAGACTCAATCTGATAAGACAACTTCAAAGGGAAACCTCAATTCATCACAAGAGAGTAGAGGGGGAGAAACATCATAACATCCAACTATAATAGCAAAGCTCGCGATACATCAAGATCCTATCACCTCAAGAACACGAGAGAGAGAGAGAGATCAAACACATAGCTACTGGTACATACCCTCGGCCTCGAGGGAGAACTACTCCCTCCTCGTCATGGAGAGCACCGGGATGATGAAGATAGCCACCGGAGAGGGATTCCCCCTCCGGCAGGCTGCCAGAACGGGTCTAGATTGGTTTTCGGTGGCTACGGAGGCATCTGGCGGCGGAATTTCCGATCTATTCTGTTGTGCGATGTTTCTAGGGTATGTTTATATATATAGGCGAAAGAAGTCGGTCAGGGGGGCACGAGGCAGGGGGCGCGCCCATGGGGTAGGGCGCGCCCCCACCCTCGTGGTGGCCTTGGGACTCATCTGGCCCACCTCCGGTACTCCGTGGGCTTCTTCTGGTCCAAAAATGATCTCCGTGAAGTTTCAGGTCAATTGGACTCCGTTTGATTTTCCTTTTGTGCAATACTTAAAAACAAGGAAAAAACAGAAACTCGCACTGGGCTCTAGGTTAATAGGTTAGTCCCAAAATCATATAAAATAGCATATAAATGCATATAAAACATCCAAGGTTGATAATATAATAGCATGGAACAATCAAAAATTATAGATACGTTGGAGACGTATCATTGTACGGCTGCAAAATGGAGGAGAATAGTTCTGTCAGTGAACACATACTCAGAATGTCTGGGTACCATAACCACTTGACTCAGCTGGGAGTTAATCTTCCTGATGATAGTGTTATTGATAGAGTTCTTCAATCACAGCCACCAAGCTATAAAGGCTTCGTGATGAACTATAATATGCAAGGGATGGAAAAGACAATTCCCGAGCTCTTCGCGATGCTAAAGGCTGCGGAGGTAGAAATCAAGAAGGATGATCAAGTGTTGATGGTTAGCAAGACCACTAGTTTCAAGAAAAAGGGCAAAGGGAAGAAGGGGAACTTCAAGAAGAATAGCAAGCAAGTTGCTACTACGGGGAAGAAGCCCAAGTCTGGACCTAAGCCTGAAACTGAGTGCTTCTACTGCAAAGGGACTGGTCACTGGAAGCGAAACTGCCCCAAGTATTTGGCGGATAAGAAGGATGGCAAAGTGAAAGGTATATTTGATATACATGTTATTGATGTGTACCTTACTAATGCTCGTAGTAGCGCCAGGGTATTTGATACTAGTTCTGTTGCTCATATTTGCAACTCGAAACAGGGGCTACGCATTAAACGAAGATTGGCTAAGGACGAGGTGACGATGTGCGTCAGAAATGGTTCCAAGGTTGATGTGATCGCCGTCGGCACGCTACCTCTACATCTACCGTCGGGATTAGTTTTGGACATAAATAATTGTTATTTGGTGCTGGTGTTGAGCATGAACATTATATCTGGATCTTGTTTGTTCTATTTAAATCAGAGAATAATGGTTGTTCTATTTATACGAGTAATATCTTTTATGGTCATGCACCCTTGATGAGTGGTCTATTTTTGTTGAGTCTCGATTGTAGTGCTACATATATTCATAATATTGAAGCCAAAAGATGCAAAGTTAATAATGATAGTGCAACTTATTTGTGGCACTATCATTTAGGTCATATTGGTGTAAAGCGTATGAAGAAACTTCATGTTGATGGACTTTTGGAATCACTTGATTATGAATCACTTGATGCTTGCGAACCATGCCTCATGGGCAAGATGATTAAGACTCCGTTCTCCAGAACAATGGAGCGAGCCACAGGCTTATTAGAAATAATACATACTAATGTATGCGGTCCGATGAGTGTTGATGCTCGCGGTGGGTATCGTTATTTTCTGACCTTCACAGATGATTTGAGCAGATATGGGTATATCTACTTAATGAAACATAACTCTGAAACATTTGAAAAGTTCAAAGAATTTCAGAGTGAAGTAGAAAATCATTGTAACAAGAAAATAAAGTTTCTACGATCTGATCATGGAGGTGAATATTTGAGTTATGAGTTTGGTCTTCATTTGAAACAATGTGGAATAGTTTCGCAACTCACGCCACTTGGGACACAACAGCGCAATGGTGTGTCCGAACATCGTTACCGTACTTTATTAGATATGGTGCGATCTATGATGTCTCTTATCGATTTACCATTATCGTTTTGGGGTTATGCTTTAGAGACGGCTGCATTCACGTTAAATAGGGCACCATCTAAATCTGTTGATACGACACCATATGAAATGTGGTTTAACAAGAAACCTAAGCCGTCGTTGCTTAAAGTTTTCGGGTTGCGATGCTTATGTGAAAAAGCTTCAACCTGATAAGCTCGAACCCAAATCGGAGAAATGTGTCTTCATAGGATACCTAAAGGAAACTGTTGGGTACACCTTCTATCACAGATCCGAAGGCAAAATATCTGTTGCTAAGAATGGATCCTTTCTAGAGAAGGAGTTTCTCTCGAAAGAAGTGAGTGGGAGGAAAGTAGAACTTGATGAGGTAATTGTACCTTCTCCCAAATTGGAAAGTAGTTCATCACAGAAATCAGTTCCAGTGATGCCTACACTAAGTGAGGAAGCTAATGATGATCATGAAACTTTAGATCGAGTGACTACTGAACCTCGTAGGTCAACCAGAGTACGGTCTGCACCAGAGTGTTACAGTAATCCTATTCTAGAGGTCATGTTACTTGACCATGACGAACCTATGAACTATGAGGAAGCGATGATGAGCCCAGATTCCGCAAAATGGCTTGAGGCCATGAAATCTGAGATGGGATCCATGTATGAGAACAAAGTGTGGACTTTGGTTGACTTGCCCGATGATCGGCAAGCCATAGAGAATAAATGGATCTTCAAGAAGAAGACTGACGCTGACGGTAATGTTACTATCTACAAAGCTTGACTTGTTGCAAAAGGTTTTCAACAAGTTCAAGGAGTTCAATACGATGAGACTTTCTCACCCTTAGCGATGCTTAAGTCTGCCCGAATCATGTTAGCAATTGCCACATTTTATGATTATGAAACTTGGCAAATAGATGTCAAAATTGCATTCCTTAATGGATTTCTTAAAGAAGAGTTGTATATGATGCAACCAGAAGGTTTTGTCGATCCTAAAGGTGCTAACAAAGTGTGCAAGCTCTAGTGATCCATTTATGGACTGGTGCAAGCCTCTCGGAGTTGGCATATACACTTTGATAGTGTGATCAAAGCATACGGTTTTATACAGACTTTTGGAGAAGCCTGTATTTACAAGAAAGTGAGTGGGAACTCTGTAGCATTTCTAATATTATATGTGGATGACATATTGTTGATTGGAAATAATACATAATTTATGGATAGCATAAAAGGATAGTTGAATAAGAATTTTTCAATGAAAGACCTCGGTGAAGCTGCTTACATATTGGGCATCGAGATCTATAGAGATAGATCAAGATGCTTAATTGGACTTTCACAAAGCACATACCTTGATAAAGTATTGAAGAAGTTCAAAATGGACTAGTCAAAGAAAGGGTTCTTGCCCATGTTACAAGGTGTGAAGTTGAGTCAGACTCAATGCCCGACCACTGAAGAAGATAGAGAGAAAATGAAAGTCATTCCCTATGCCTCAGCCATAGGTTCTATCATGTATGCAATGCTGTGTACCAGACCTGATGTGTGCCTTGCTATAAGTTTAGCATGGAGGTACCAAAGTAATCCAAGAGTGGATCATTGAACAGCGGTCAATAACATCCTGAAATACCTAAAAAGGACTTAGGATATGTTTCTAGTTTATGGAGGTGACAAAGAGCTTGTTGTAAATGGTTACGCCGATGCAAGCTTTGACACTGATCCGAATGACTCTAAGTCACAAACCTGATAAGTATTTATATTGAATGGTGGAGCTATAAGTTGGTGCAGTTCCAAGCAGAGCGTCGTGGCGGGATCTACGTGTGAAGCGGATTACATAGCTGCTTCAGAAGAAGCAAATGAAGGAGTCTGGATGAAGGAGTTCATATCCGATCTAGGTGTAATACCTGGTGCGTCGGGCCCAATGAAAACCTTTTGTGACAATACTGGAGCAATTTCCTTGGCGAAGGAATCCAGATTTCACAAGAGAACCAAGCACATCAAGAGATGCTTCAATTCCATCCGTGATCAAGTCAATGAGGGAGACATAGAGATTTGCAAGATACATACGGATCTGAATGTTGCAGACCCATTGACTAAGCCTCTCTGATGAGCAAAACATGAGCAGCAGCAAGACTCCATGGGTGTTAGAATCATTACTATGTAATCTAGATTATTGACTCTAGTGCAAGTGGGAGACTGAAGGAAATATTCCCTAGAGGCAATTATAAAGTTTTTATTTACATTTCCTTATATCATGATAAATGTTTATTGTTCATGCTAGAATTGTATTAACCGAAAATTGGTACATGCGTGAATACATAGACAAATAGAGTGTCCCTAGTATGCCTCTACTTGACTAGCTCGTTAATCAAAGATGGTTAAGTTTCCTGACCATAGACATGTGTTGTCATTTGATGAACGGGATCACATCATTAGAGAATGATGTGATGGACAAGACCCATCCCTTAGCTTAGCATTATGATCGTTTAGTTTTATTGCTATTGCTTTCTTCGTGACTTATACATATTCCTCTAACTATGAGACTATGCAACTCCTTAATACCGGAGGAACACCTTATGTGCTATCAAACGTCACAACGTAACTGGGTGATTATAAAGATGTTCTACAAGTGTCTCCGAAGGTCTTTGTTGAGTTGTCATAGATCGAGATTAGGATTTGTCACTCCGAGTATCAGAGAGGTATCTCTGGGCCCTCTCGGTAATGCACATCACCTTAAGCCTGGCAAGCAATGTAACTAATGAGTTAGTTGCGGTATGATGCATTACGGAACGAGTAAAGAGACTTGCTAGTAACGAGATTGAACTAGGTATGATGATATTGATAATCGAATCTCGGGCAAGTAACATACCGATGACAAAGGGAATGACGTATGTTGTTATGCGGTTTGACCGATAAAGATCTTCGTAGAATATGTAGGAACCAATATGAGCATCCAGGTTCCGCTATTGGTTATTGACTGGAGATGTGTCTCGGTCATGTCTACATAGTTCTCGAACCCGTAGGGTCCGCACACTTAACATTCGATGACGATTTATATTATGAGTTATGTGTTTTGGTGACCGAAGTTTGTTCGGAGTCCCGGATGAGATCATGGACATGACGAGGAGTCTCGAAATGGTCGAGAGGTAAAGATTCATATATTATAAGGTTATATACGGACACCGGAATGGATCCGAAGAGGTTCGGGAATTTTTTGGAGTATCGGGAGGTTATCGGAACCCCTCTGGAAAGTTAATTGGCCTCATGGGCCATAGTGGAGAAGACGAGGCAGGCCACGGGAGGTGGTGCATGCCTCCCCCTTGCCCTATCCGAATTGGACAACAGGTGGGGGTGCCCCCCTTTCCTTCTCCTTCTCCCCCCTTTCCCCTACCACCTCTTTGTTGGAAGGAAGGGGGGCGAATCCTACTATGAGTGGAGTCCTAGTAGGACTCCCCCCCTTGGCGCGCCCCTCCTAGGCCGGCCACCTCCTCCCCCTCTCCTTTATATACGGGGGCAGTGGGCACCCAAAGGCACAACAGTTGTTTCTTAGTCATGTGCGCTGCCCCCTTCCACAGTTTACTCCTTCTGTCATATTGTCGTAGTGCTTAGGCGAAGCCCTGCGCGGATCACATCACCATCACCACGCCGTCGTGCTGACGGAACTCTCCCTCGACCCTCTAATGGACCAAGAGTTCGAGGGACGTCATCGAGCTGAACATGTGCTGAACACGGAGGTGTCGTACGTTCGGTACTTGGATCGGTTGGATCGTGAAGACGTTTCACTAAATCAACCGCATTAACCTAACGCTTCCGCTTTCGGTCTACGAGGGTACGTGGACACACTCTCCCCCTCTCATTACTATGCATCTCCTAGATAGATCTTGCGTGATTGTCGGAATTCATTTGAAAATTGCATGGTACGTTCCCCAAAGACCCTCTACTGGATCAAGAGTTCGAGGGACATCATCGAGCTGAACGTGTCCTGAAGTCGGAGGTGTCGTATGTTCGGTACTAGATCGGTTGGATCGCGAAGACGTTCTACTACATCAACCACATTAATCTAACGCTTTCGCTTTCGGTCTATGAGGGTACGTGGACACACTCTCCCCCCCTTGTTGCTATGAATCTCCTAGACAGATCTTGCGTGATCGTAGGATTTTTTTTGAAATTGCATGCTACGTTCCCCAACAGTGGCATCGGAGCCAGGTCTATGCGTAGATGATATGCACGAGTAGAACACAAAGAGTTGTGGGTGATAATAGTAATACTGCTTACCACCAACGTCTTATTTTGATTCGGCGGTATTTTTGGATGAAGTGGCCCGGACCAACCTTACATGACCACGTTCATGAGACCGGTTCCACCGACAGAATGCAACTTATTTTGCATAAAGGTGGCTGGTGGGTGTGTGTTTGTCCAACTTTAGTTGAATCGAATTTGACTACGGCCAGTCCTTGTTGAAGGTTAAAACAACACACTTGATGAAAAATCATTGTGGTTTTGATGCGTAGGTAAGACCGGTTCTTCCTAGAAGCCCGTAGCAGCCACGTAAAACTTGCAACAACAAAGTAGAGAAAGTCTAACTTGTTTTTGCAGGGCATGTGGTGATGTGATATGGTCAAGACATGATGTGTGATATGTCTCCATTGTATCTATAATTTTTGATTGTTCCATGCTATTATATTATCAACCTTGGATGTTTTATATGCATTTATATGCTATTTTATATTATTTTTGGGAATAACCTATTAACCTAGAGCCCAGTGCCAGTTTTTGTTTTTCCCTTGTTTCAGTGTTTCGCAGAAAAGGAATATCAAACGGATTCCAAATGGATTGAAACCTTCGGAAAAGTTATTTGTGGAAAGAAAGCAATACAGGAGACTTGGAGTGCATGTCAGGGGATCCATGAGGCAGGGGGCGGGCCCACCCCCTGGGCGCGCCCGCCACCATCATGGGCCCCTCGTGGCCCCCCTGATGTATTTCTTCCTCCCATATATACCCATATACCCTAAAAACTTCGGGGAGCACAATAGATCGGGAGTTCCGCCGCCAGAAGCCTCCGTAGCCACCGAAAACCAATTTAGACCCGTTTCCGACACCCTGCCGGAGGGGGAATCCTTCTCCGGTGGCCATCTTCATCATCCCGACGCTCTCCATGACGAGGAGGGAGTAGTTCTCCCTCGGGGCTGAGGGTATGTACCAGTAGCTATGTGTTTGATCTCTCTCTCTCTCTCGTGTTCTTGAGGTGGTACGATCTTGATGTATCGCGAGCTTTGCCATTATAGTTGGATCTTATGATGTTTCTCCCCCTCTACTCTCTTGTAATGGATTGAGTTTTCCCTTTGAAGTTATCTTATCGGATTGAGTCTTTAAAGATTTGAGAACACTTGATGTATGTCTTGCCGTGCGTATCTGTGGTGACAATGGGATATCACGTGATTCACTTGATGTATGTTTTGGTGATCAACTTGTGGGTTCCGCCCATGAACCTATGCATAGGGGTTGGCACATGTTTTCGTTGTGATTCTCTGGTAGAAACTTTGGGGCACTCTTCGAGGTTCTTTGCGTTGGTTGAATAGATGAATCTGAGATTGTGTGATGCATATTGTATAATCATACCCACGGATACTTGAGGTGACATTGGAGTATCTAGGTGACATTAGGGTTTTGGTTGATTTGTGTCTTAAGGTGTTATTCTAGTACGAACTCTAGGGCTATTTGTGACACTTATAGGAATAGCCCAACGGATTGATTGGAAAGAATAACTTTGAGGTGGTTTCATACCCTACCATAATCTCTTCGTTTGTTCTCCGCTATTAGTGACTTTGGAGTGAATCTTTGTTGCATGTTGAGGGATAGTTATATGATCCAATTATGTTATTATTGTTGAGAGGACTTGCACTAGTGAAAGTATGAAACCTAGGCCTTGTTTCAACGCATTGCAATACCGTTTACGCTCACTTTTATCATTAGTTACCTTGCTGTTTTTAAATTTTCATATTACAAAAACCTTTATCTATTATCCATATACCACTTGTATCACCATCTCTTCGACGAACTAGTGCACCTATACAATTTACCATTGTATTGGGTGTGTTGGGGACACAAGAGACTCTTTGTTATTTGGTTGCAGGGTTGCTTGAGAGAGACCATCTTCATCATACGCCTCCCACGGATTGACAAACCTTAGGTCATCCACTTGAGGGAAACTTGCTACTGTCCTACAAACCTCTGCAGTTGGAGGCCCAACAACGTCTACAAGAAGAAGGTTGTGTAGTAGACATCAAGCTCTTTTCTGGTGCCGTTGCCGGGGAGGTTAGCGCTTGAAGGTATATCTTTAGATCTTGCAATCGAATCTTTTTGTTTCTTGTTTTAGCACTAGTTTAGTTAAAAAAAGAAAACTACAAAAAAATATGGAATTGAGTCTACCTCATACGCTTCATCTTTTTAATATCTTTCGTGAGTATGATGGAAAGGAAAATTGTGCCAAAGTGTTAGAAGAAGAATGCATTAAAAATGTTTGGCACTAAATCTTTGAATGATGAGCATGATTGCAATGTTGTTAGTATGAACTCCTTGAACATCCATGGTACTAATGATGATTGCACTAGTTATGATGAAAATGTCCCCTATAAACATTTCAATTTTTGTGGAGTGCATTGGGTTTGTAAGTACACACCAAATAGGGAAGATAGATATTGCAAGAGGCATAAGTACTTAGAAACTAAATTGTTGCAAGAAAGGCTAGACGATTGTGCTGAAAATTTAAATTTTCTTGGCCGTACTTGTGGAATTTGCAATGAACAGGGTCATTTAGCTATCCGATGCAAATTGTTTCATGATCTAATCGTGTCCAAAAATTGTGATGACTTGATTTCCCTTGCACATTATAATGAACTCAGTTTTCTTATGGGTTATGAAGAAATGAAACGTATAACTAAGCATCTTCCAGAATTTGCCCGTTATAAACTTCTTGGTTTTGATCTGGATGAAATTTATATGTATTGTGCGGTGAATTGTATTGAAAATCCTTATATTGCCAACTACATAAAGAAAAGGAAACAAATAGAAGATGAAGAGAATACTAATGAAAGGGAAGAGACTTCCCAATACCCTCCTATTATTTCTTATGACGAATCAGGTAACGAGGAAGAGCCTCCTATTCAACCCATCTCATTAATAAGGAGCTCCAAAAAGAGGATTGAACCCACACATGATGTGGTGAAGAAGAAGAAAATAAAAAGGAAGAGAGGTAAGAACATATCTCCCCCAAATAATGCTGCTCCTATTACTGTTTTCCCTCATGAAAATATAATTATGGAAGATAATGATACTTCTTATGATCTTGAAAATCTTTTTGGCACTTGCTTGGAAGAATATGATAATTGCTATACTATTGGTGCTATCCATACTATTAATGATGAGAGTGATTATGCTTATGATATGAAAAGGGTCAAGCTTGGGGATGCTATGTTTGATGAAGATGATGTTTTTGAGAATATATTTGCTGCAATTAATGTTTGTCCCAAGCTTGGGGATGCTACGTTTAATGAAGATGATATTTTTAGTCTCCCAAGTTTTGATATGCAAATTTATAATGATGATAGCATGCCTCCTACTTATGATGATTATTGTGATGATACTTATGCTATAAAAAGTAGTGATTATATTTATAAAACTTGTCATGATTATGATTACCCCTTTTCTGAACATTACTCTTTTAATGTGGAAACAATTTATAGTATTCGAGTCTCTTATGATACTCCCACTATTTCGAATGAGAAGAATTTTGCTTATGTGGAAAGTAATAAAAAGTCTATGCTTATGCATCATGAAAATAATGCTTTAGGTGCTGGTTATATTGTTGAATTCATTCATGATGCTACTGAAAATTATTATGAGGGAGGAACATATGCTTGTAGGAATTGCAATAATATCAAGTTTCCTCTCTATGTGCTTAAAGTTTTAAAGTTATGCTTGTTTTACCTTCCTATGCTAGTTGATTATTGTTCCCATAAGTTGTTTGCTCACAAAATCCCTATGCATAGGAAGTCGGTTAGACCTAAATGTGCTAGTCATATTTTCCATGATGCTCTCTTTATGTTTCAATTCTTATCCTTTATGTGAGCATCATTGAAATCATCATGCCTAGTTAGGGGCGTTAAACAATATCGCTTGTTGGGAGGCAACCCAACTTTATTTTTGTCGCTTGATTTTTGTTCCTGTTTAGTAATAAATAATTTATCTAGCCTATGTTTTTGTTGTGTTTTTATTTGGAGAGTGCTATTTAGTAAATTATTTTTGAACATGATTAATAGATAAATTCCTCAGGTCTAGAAATTTATTTTAGAATTTTTGGGGTTCCAGAAGTATATGTTTGATCCAGATTACTACAGACTGTTCTGTTTTTGACAGATTCTGTTTTTGATGTGTTGTTTGCTTATTTTGATAAATATATGAGTAGTATCGGATGGTATGAACCATAGATAAGTTGGAATACAGTATATATTACACCACTATGAATTTAGAATGAGTTCACAACAATACCTAAGTGGTGATTTATTTTCTTATACTAACGGAGCTTACGAGTTTTCTGTTAAGTTTTGTGTTGTGAAGTTTTCAAGTTTTGGGTAAAGATTCGATGGACTATGGAATAAGTAGTGGAAAGAACCTAAGCTTGGGTATGACCAAGGCACCCCAAGGTAAAATTCAAGGACAACCAAGAGCCTAAGCTTGGGGATGCCCCGGAAGGCATCCCCTCTTTCGTCTTCGTTCATCGGTAACTTTACTTGGAGCTATATTTTTATTCGCCACATGATATGTGTTCTGCTTGGAGTGTCATTTTATTTTATTTAGTTTTGCTTGCTGTCTGAATAAAATACCAAGATCTGAAATTCTTTAATGTTAGAGAGTCTTCATATAGTTACATAATTATTCGATTACTCATTGATCTTCACTTATATCTTTCGGAGTAGTTTGTTGTTGCTCTAGTGCTTCACTTATATCTTTTAGAGCACGGCGGTGGTTTTATTTTGAAGAAATAGATGAACTCTCATGCTTCACTTATATCATTTTGAGAGTCTCTAAACAGCATGGTAATTTGCTTTGTTTATAAATTTAGTCCTAATATCATGGGCATCCAAGAGGGAGATAATAAAAACTTTCATATGAAGTGAATTGAATACTAAGAGAAGTTTGATACTTGATAATTGTTTTGAGATATGGAGATGGTGATATTAGAGTCATGCTAGTTGAGTAGTTGTGAATTTGAGAAATACTTGTGTTAAAGTTTGTGATTCCCGTAGCATGCACGTATGTTGAACCGTTATGTGACAAAGTCGAAGCATGATTTATTTATTGATTGTCTTCGTTATGAGTGGCGGTCGGGGACGAGCGATGGTCTTTTCCTAATAATCTATCCCCCTAGGAGCATGCGCGTAGTACTTTGTTTCGATAACTAATAGATTTTTGCAATAAGTATGTGAGTTCCTTATGACTAATGTTGAGTCCATGGATTATACGCACTCTCACCCTTCCACCACTGCTAGCCTCTCTAGTACCGCGCAACTTTCGCCCGTACCTTAAACCCACCATATACCTTCCTCAAAACAGCCAACATACCTACCTATCATGGCATTTCCATAGCCATTCTGAGATATATTGTCATGCAACTTTCCACCGTTCCGCTTATTATGACACACTTCATCATTGTCATATTGCTTTGCATGATCATGTAGTTGACATTGTATTTGTGGCAAAGCCACCATTCATAATTCTTTCATACATGTCACTCATGAGTCATTGCACATCTCGGTACACCACTGGAGGCATTCATATAGAGCCATACTTTGTTCTAGTATCGAGTTGTAATCATTGAGTTGTAAATAAATAGAAGTGTGATGATCATCATTTTCTAGAGCATTGTCCCAAGTGAGGAATCAAAAAAAAGAGAGAAAGGCCATAAAAAAGAGAAGGCCAAAAAATGAGAGAAAAAGAGAGAAGGGGAAATGCTACTATCCTTTTACCACACTTGTGCTTCAAAGTAGCACCATGATCTTCATGATAGAGAGTCTCCTATGTTGTCACTTTCATATACTAGTGGGAATCCTTCATTATAGAACTAGGCTTGTATATTCCAATGATGGGCTTCCTCAAAATGCCCTAGGTCTTCGTGAGTGCTACCTCTTGAGCACTGCCTTGGATTTCCCCGAAGAGGAGAGGATGATGCAGCAAAGTAGCGTAAGTATTTCCCTCAGTTTTTGAGAACCAAGGTATCAATCCAGTAGGAGGCTACGCGCGAGTCCCTCGTACCTACACAAAAACAATAGCTCAACGCAACCAACGCGCTTAGGGTTGTCAATCCCTTCACGGTCACTTATGAAAGTGAGATCTGATAGAGATGATAAATAATATTTTTGGTATTTTTGGTATAGATATGCAAAGTGAAAAGTAAAAGGCAAAGTAAAAAAGCAAAGCAATAATAAAGTGATGGAGATTGATATGATGAGAAAGAGACCCGGGGGCCATAGGTTTCACTAGTGGCTTCTCTCAAGAGCATAAGTATTCTACGGTGGGTGAACAAATTACTGTTGAGCAATTGACAGAATTGAGCATAGTTATGAGAATATCTAGGTATGATCATGTATATAGGCATCACGTCCGAGACAAGTAGACCGACTCCTGCCTGCATCTACTACTATTACTCCACTCATCGACCGCTGTCCAGCATGCATCTAGAGTATTAAGTTAAAGACAGAGTAACGCCTTAAGCAAGATGACATGATGTAGAGGGATAGTTTCATGCAATATGATAAAAAAACATCTTGTTATCCTCGATGGCAACAATACAATACATGCCTTGCTTCCCCTTCTGTCACTGGGAAAGGACACCGCAAGATCAAACCCAAAGCTAAGCACTTCTCCCATGGCAAGAAAAACCAATCTAGTAGGCCAAACCAAACTGATAATTTGAAGAGACTTGCAAAGATAACCAATCATACATAAACGAATTCAGAGAAGATTCAAATATTATTCATAGATAGACTGGATCATAAACCCATAATTCATCGGTCTCAACAAACACACCGCAAAAAGAAGATTACATCGAATAGATCTCCACGAGAGAGGGGGAGAACATTGTATTGAGATCCAAAAAGAGAGAAGAAGCCATCTAGCTACTAACTATGGACCCGTAGGTCTGAAGTAAACTACTCACACTTCATCGGAGGGGCTTGGATGATGATGTAGAAGCCCTCCATGATCGATGCCCCCTTCGGCGGAGCTCCGGAACAGGCCCCAAGATGGGATCACGTGGATACAGAAAGTTGCGGCGGTGGAATTAGGTTTTTGGCTCCGTGTCTGATCGTCTGGGGGTACGTAGGTATATATAGGAGGAAGGAGTACGTCGGTGGAGCTTCGAGGGGCCCACGAGGCAGGGGGCGCACCCTAGGGGGCGCCATCCACCCTCATGACCGCCTCATGGCTTTCTTGACGGAGGGTCCAAGTCTCCTGGGTCTTATCTGATGAGAAAATTGCGTCCCCGAAGGTTTCATTCCGTTTGGACTCCGTTTGATATTCTGTTTCTGTGAAACACTGAAATAGGCAAAAAAACAACAATTCTGGGTTGGGCCTCCGGTTAATAGGTTAGTCCCAAAAATAATATAAAAGTGGAAAATAAAGCCCAATATAGTCCAAAACAGTAGGTAATATAGCATGGAGCAATCAAAAATTATAGATACATTGGAGACGTATCAAGCATCCCCAAGCTTAATTCCTGCCCGTCCTCGAGTAGGTAAATGATAAAAATAGAATTTTTGATGCGAAGTGCTACTTGGCATAATTTCAATGTAAATCTTCTTAATTGTGGTATGAATATTCGGATTCAAAAGATTCAAGACAAAAGTTCATGTTGACATAAAAATAATAATACTTCAAGCATACTAACAAAGCAATTATGTCTTCTTAAAATAACATGGACAAAGAAAGCTATCCCTACAAAATCATATAGTCTGGCTATGCTCTATCTTCACCACACAAAGTATTTAAATCATGCACAAGCCCGATGACAAGCCAAGCAATTGTTTCATACTTTTGACATTTTCAAAACTTTTTTGATCTGCACGCAATACGTGAGCGTGAGCCATGGATATAGCACTATATGTGGAATAGAATGGTGGTTGTGGAGAAGAAAAAAAGAGCGGAAGATAGTCTCACATCAACTAGGCGTATCAACGAGCTATGGAGATGCCCATCAATAGATATCAATGTGAGTGAGTAGGGATTGCCATGCAACGGATGCACTAGAGCTATAAGTATATGAAAGCTCAACAAAAGAAACTAAGTGGGTGTGCATCCAACTCGCTTGCCCACGAAGACCTAGGGCATTTTGAGGAAGCCCATCATTGGAATATACAAGCCAAGTTATATAATTAAAAATTCCCACTAGTATATGAAAGTGACAGAATGAGAGACTCTCTATCATGAGGATCATGGTGCTACTTTGAAGCACAAGTGTGGTAAAAGGATAGTAACATTGTCCCTTCTCTCATTTTCTCTCATTTTTTTGTTTGTGCCTTCTCTTTTTTATGGCCTCTTTTTTTCGTCCGGAGTCTCATCCCGACTTGTGGGGGAACCATAGTCTCCATCATCCTTTCCTCACTTGGGACAATGCTCTAAAAATGATGATCATCACACTTTTTATTTTGCTTACAACTCAATACTTAGAACAAAATATGACTCTATATGAATGCCTCCGGCGGTGTACTGGGATATGCAATGAATCAAGAGTGACATGTATGAAAGAATTATGAACGGTGGCTTTGCCACAAATATGATGTCAACTACATGATCGTGCTAGCAATATGAAAATGATGGAGCGTGTCATAATGAACGGAATGGTGGAAAGTTGCTTGGCAATATATCTCGGAATGGCTATGGAAATGCCATGATAGGTAGGTATGGTGGCTGTTTTGAGGAAGGTATTTGGTGGGTGTATGATACCGGCAAAAAGTGTGCGGTATTAGAGAGGCTAGAAATGGTGTAAGGAAGGAAAGTGTGTATAATCCATGGACTCAACATTAGTCAAAAAGAACTCATATACTTATTGCAAAAATCTAGAAGTTATCAAAGCAAAGTATTACGTGCATGCTCGTAGGGGGATAGATTGGTAGGAAAAGACCATCGCTCGTCCCCGACCGCCACTCATAAGGAAGACAATCAATAAATAAATCATGCTCCGACTTCATCACATAACGGTTCACTATACGTGCATGCTACGTGAATCACAAACTTTAACACAAGCATTTCTCAAATTCACAACTATTCAACTAGCATGACTCTAATATCACCATCCTCATATCTCAAAACAATTATCAAGCATCAATTTTTTTCTTAGTATTCAACGCACTCAAAAGAAAGTTTTACAAATCTTGAATACCAAGCATATTATTATTAAGCAAATTATCATGCTATTAAGACTCTCAAAATAGTCTAAGTGAAGCATGAGAGATCAATAGTTTCTATAAAACAAATCCACCACCGTGCTCTAAAAGATATAAGTGAAGCACTAGAGTAAAACTATAGAGCTCAAAAGATATAATTGAAGCACATGGAGTATTC
The DNA here is from genome assembly GCA_034509565.1 of Triticum monococcum. Classification (NCBI taxonomy): domain Eukaryota; kingdom Viridiplantae; phylum Streptophyta; class Magnoliopsida; order Poales; family Poaceae; genus Triticum; species Triticum monococcum. Next base: position 684,073,697 of record CM067842.1, read on the forward strand.
TATCAAATTCCAAATTATGTATGGCTCTCTCAAAAGGTGTGTACAGCAAGGATGATTTTGGTATACTAACAAGCAAAGACTCAAATCATAAAAGACGCTCCAAGCAAAACACATATCATGTGGTGAATAAAAATATAGCTCCAAGTAAACTTACCGATAGAAGTAGACGAAAGAGGGGATGCCTTCCGGGGCATCCCCAAGCTTTGGCTTTTAGGTGTCCTTATATTATCTTGGGGGTGACATGGGCATCCCCAAGCTTAGGCTATTGCCACTCCTTGTTCCATAATCCATCAAATCTTTACCCAAAACTTGAAAACTTCACAACACAAAACTTAAAGTAGAAAATCTCGTGAGCTCTGTTAGCGAAATAAAACAAAAGACCACTTCAAGGTACTGAAATGAACTCATTCTTTATTTATATTCGTGTTAAACCTACTGTATTCCAACTTCTCTATGGTTTATAAACTATTTTACTAGCGAAATCTGTAGCTAGCGCAAGATATGGAACTACAAAAATTCTAAAATAAATTGATGTACGTGAGGAATTTATCTATTAATAATCTTCAAACAGAATTAACTAAATATCGCTCCACAAATAAAAATGACAGCAGTTCTCGTGAGCGCTGAAGTTTCTGTTTTTTACTGCAAGTTCAACAAGACTTTCCCCAAGTCTTCCCAACGGTTCTACTTGGCACAAACACTAACGAAACACAAAAAAGACAACCAAAATATAGGCTAAATAATTTATTTATTACTAAACAGGAGCAAAATGCAAGTAATAAAAAGAAAATTGGGTTGCCTCCCAACAAGCGCTATCGTTTAACGCCCCTAGCTAGGCATAACAAGCAAGAATAGATCTAGGTATTGCCATCTTTGGTAGGCAATTCTTCAATGAGGCATCTATATCCCTTAGGAATTTATTTCTTTCTAGTGATTATCAAACTCTTAGGCACAAGATCAAAAAATTCATTTGTAGCAATTGGTCCCTTAATGATAACAAAAAGATTGGGATGAATACTTATAGATTTAAGATCCGCAGTTTCCTTACTAGATGATTCACCCTTATTTTTAGGAACATACATAAGCTTGGCAATTTTAGTAGGAGGACTTGGAGTATTCTTTATGGAAGAAAAAGTTTTTCCCAAGTTCGTAATGATACCCTCAAGTTTATCGATTCTAGTGGAATCTAGATTTATTTTCTCATTAACTATGGGTTCCTTTTCCTTAATATTTTTCAAAGTCATTCCTACCTTAGATCCATATTTGGTAATTCGATTGTGGATCTTTTTATCTAGATTTTCAATTAATTCAATGGTAGCAACTTTATTTTCAATAATTTCAAGTCTTTGCATAACATGCTCGAAAGTTAACATAGTTCCATTAACAAAAAGAGGTGGTGAGCCAAATAAATCTAACATAGCATTATAAGAATCAAAAGTATGGCTACCCAAGAAATTCCCTCAGGTAATGGTATCAAGGATATATCTATACCAAGGAGTAGCACCTACATAAAAATTGCGGAGAAGAACTGAAGTAGATTGCTTCCTGGTAGATCTATTTTGAGCATTGCAAATTCTATACCAAGCATCTTTTAGATTTTCTCCCTCCCTTTGTTTAAAATTTAGAACTTCATTCTCGGGAGACAACGGAGAAGATATGAGACTAGCCATGAGCAAACAAAAAGCAAACGGGCAAAAGAGGCAAAAAGAGAGGGAGGATAGAGAGAGAGAGGGCGAATAAAACGGCAAGGGTGAAGTGGGGGAGAGGAAAACGAGAGGAAAATGGCAAATTATGTAATGCGGGATAACCAATCATACATAAAAGAATTTAGAGAAGATTCAAATATTATTCATAGATAGACTGGATCATAAACCCACAATTCACCGGTCTCAACAAACACACCGCAAAAAGAAGATTACATCGAATAGATCTCCACGAGAGAGGGGAAGAACATTGTATTGAGATCCAAAAAGAGAGAAGAAGCCATCTAGCTACTAACTATGGACCCATAGGTCTGAAGTAAATTACTCACACTTCATCGGAGGGGCTTGGATGATGATGTAGAAGCCCTTCGTGATCGATGCTCCCTCTGGTGGAGCTCCGAAACAGGCCCCAAGATGGGATCTCGTGGATACATAAAGTTGCGGCGGTGGAATTAGGTTTTTGGCTCCGTGTCTGATCGTTTGGGGGTACGTAGGTATATATAGGAGGAAGGAGTACGTCGGTGGAGCTTCGAGGGGCCCACGAGGTAGGGGGCACGCCCTAGGGGGCGCCTTCCGCCCTCGTGACTGCCTCGTGGCTTTCTTGACGGAGGGTCCAAGTCTCCTGGGTCTTATCTAATGAGAAAATCGTGTTCCCGAAGGTTTCATTCTGTTTGGACTCCGTTTGATATTATGTTTCTCCGAAACACTGAAATAGGCAAAAAACATCAATTCTAGGCTGGGCCTCCGGTTAATAGGTTAGTCCCAATAATAATATAAAAGTGGAAAATAAAGCCCAATATAGTCCAAAACAGTAGGTATTATAGCATGGAGCAATAAAAAATTATAGATACGTTGGAGACGTATGAGTGAGCAAGCGATTTGGATGCACACCCACTAGTTTCTTTTGTTGAGCTTTCGTACATTTATAGCTCTAGTGCATCTGTTGCATGGCAATCCCTACTCACTCACATTGATATCTATTGATGGGCATCTCCATAGCCCGTTGATACGCCTAGTTGATGTAAGACTATCTTCTCCTTTTTGTCTTCTCCACAACCACCATTCTATTCCACCTATAGTGCTATGTCCATGCCTCACGCTCAAGTATTGCATGAAGATTGAAAAAGTTTGAGAACATCAAAAGTATGAAACAATTGCTTGGCTTGTCACCGGGGTTGTGCATGATTTAAATATTTTGTGTGGTGAAGATAGAGCATAGCCAGACTATACGATTTTGTAGGGATAGCTTTCTTTGGCCATGTTATTTTGAGAAGACATGATTACTTGGTTAGTATGCTTGAAGTATTATTATTTTTATGTCAATATTAAACTTTTGTCTTGAATCTTATGGATCTGAGTATTCTTGCCACAATAAAGAGAAATAAATGGATAAATATGTTAGGTAGCATTCCACATCAAAAATTCTGTTTTTATCATTTACCTACTCGAGGACGAGCAGGAATTAAGCTTGGGGATGTTGATACGTCTCCAACGTATCTATAATTTTTGATTGTTCCATGCTATTATATTATCAACCTCGGATGTTTTATATGCATTTATATGCTATTTTATATTATTTTTGGGACTAACCTATTAACCTAGACCCCAGTGCTAGTTTCTATTTTTCCCTTGTTTCAGTGTTTCGCAGAAAAGGAATATCAAACGGAGTCCAAACGGAATGAAACCTTTGGAAAAGTTATTTTTTGGAAAGAAAGCAATACAGGAGACTTGGAGTGCATGTCAGGGGATCAATGAGGAAGCCACGAGGCAGGGGGCGCACCCACCCCCCTAGGCGCGCCCTCCACCCTCGTGGGCCCCTCATGGCTCCCCTGATGTATTTATTCCTCCCATATGTATCCATATACCCTAAAAACTTCAGGGAGCACAATAGATCGGGAGTTCCGCTGCCAGAAGCCTCAGTAGCCACCGAAAACGAATCTAGACCCTTTCTGGCACCCTGCCGGAGGGGGAATCCTTCTCCAGTGGCCATCTTCATTATCCCGACGCTCTCCATGACGAGGAGGGAGTAGTTCTCCCTCGGGGCTGAGGGTATGTACCAGTAGCTATGTGTTTGATCTCTCTCTCTCTCTCTCGTGTTCTTGAGGTGGTACGATCTTGATGTATCGCGAGCTTTGCTATTATAGTTGGATCTTATGATGTTTCTCCCCCTCTACTCTCTTGTAATGGATTGAGTTTTTCCTTTGAAGTTATCTTATCGGATTGGGTCTTTAAAGATTTGAGAACACTTGATGTATGTCTTGCCGTGCGTATCTGTGGTGACAATGGGATATCACGTGATTCACTGGATGTATGTTTTGGTAATCAACTTGCGGGTTCCGCCCATGAACCTCTGCATAGGGGTTGGCACACGTTTTCGTCGTGATTCTTCGGTAGAAACTTTGGGGCACTCTTTGAGGTTCTATGTGTTGGTTGAATAGATGAATCTGATATTGTGTGATGCATATCGTATAATCATACCCACAGATACTTGAGGTGACATTGGAGTATCTAGGTGACATTAGGGTTTTGGTTGATTTGTGTCTTAAGGTGTTATTCTAGTACGAACTCTAGGGCTATTTGTGACACTTATAGGAATAGCCCAACGGATTGATTGGAAAGAATAACTTTGAGGTGGTTTCGTACCCTACCATAATCTACCATAATCTCTTCATTTGTTCTCCGCTATTAGTGACTTTGGAGTGACTCTTTGTTGCATGTTGAGGGATAGTTATATGATCCAATTATGTTACTATTGTTGAGAGGACTTGCACTAGTGAAAGTATGAACCCTAGGCCTTGTTTCAACGCATTGCAATACCGTTTACGTTCACTTTTATCATTAATTACCTTGTTGTTTTTATATTTTCAGATTACAAAAACCTTTATATATTATCCATATACCACTTGTATCACCATCTCTTCGCCGAACTAGTGCACCTATACAATTTACCATTGTATTGGGTGTGTTGGGGACACAAGAGACTCTTTGTTATTTGGTTGCAGGGTTGCTTGAGAGAGACCATCCTCATCCTACGCCTCCCACAGATTGATAAACCTTAGGTCATCCACTTGAGGGAAATTTGCTACTGTTACAAACCTCTGCACTTGGAGGCCCAACAACGTCTACAAGAAGAAGGTTGTGTAGTAGACATCAATGTGATATGAGTTATTGTATGAGATGATCATGTTTTGTAAAAGTTATCAGCAACTGGCAGGATCCTTATCACTACTAGGGAAAAGCCTAGCAGCAGCACGGGTTTTACGCCTATCAGTAGCGCGGGTGGGAGCGCTACTAGTACGGCGCTACAGCTAAAGGTTAGCAGTAGCGTGGGTCAACCCACACTAGTGCTATATCGACTTAGTAGTAGCGCTTTCCCCAAGCAGCGCTACTGGTAATTAATAGTAGCGCTTCTACCAGCCCGCGCTACTACTATTATTCCATATTTTATTTTATTTATGTCGAGTTGTATTCATACACCTTTATACAAGTTTTCATACAACATCAATTTAGGGATTGTTTTTACATCATAATGAGTTATTACATCACGGGGTGAAAGAACTGTAGACTAGTTTCAAGTGGATGGACATCCACTTGAAACTAATCCGCGGTTCTTTCACCCAATGATATAATAAATATCATCATCATCATATCATTAACAACTTATCATCATAATACATCATTGTCATATAACACCTCCTCATGATCATCGTTTTCATCAATGAGACATCACATAGCAAGTTGGTCACTAGTCATAATCACAACTACTCCTCATCATCAACTCTAACACATTGTACCACATAATAAACATTATATTTCTTAGGACCTACTACATTCTCTTAAGACCTACTACATTCTCTTAGGTAAAACAGCATAAAACAAGATAGCCCTCACTCTCCATTATGGAGAATGGAGATTATCCTGTCTCCAATTCTTGCCTTTCCCACAATGTTGCTTCCAAGAACCTCCTTATGACTGTCCATACATTTTTTCCATTCTTTGATTATCATGTGTTCACTAGTTTTAGAAATGGGCCATTTGCATTTCTGTGCCTAACTCGAACCACCTACTCAGATTTACCCCTCATTTCGAAGCATGCTCAAATTTACCCCTCTACCGTTAGGTGCACTTATAGAAATGCCCCTATGTGCCGTTTTCGTCAGGTCAAAGGGCTTTGGCCATTTTCCTCACGTTTGTTGGACATTTTTGCCCCTCTGTGCACACCCCTCTTACAGGTGGGACCTACCTAGGAAAATGAAAAAAACTCCCTCTCTCTCTGACTTAAACATGGAGCCCACCAATAAAAAAGGTCTCCCTCTCTGATAACCTCCCCCTCTCTCTTCCTGACATGTGGGCCATTGGACCCAATGTCAGGGTCAACTCCTGTTCGCACGTGGTCATGGCGAGGCTTGGCGGCTCGGCCGGTGGCCGTCGCCGGTGAGGGACAGGCGCCTACATGTGAGGGCCGCGGTGGGAGGCTCGGGGTCGTCCAACGGAGGGGGTGGAGCCACCGCTCGCAGCTATCGTTGGAGCTATAATGGGAGCAATCGCGTGAGAACGCTTGAGAGCTTCGGTCGACGACGCCGTTAGCCACCGCGGCCGGAGTCCAAATCCAGCCATACGAGCATGTCCATGAGCTTCGTCGGGTGCCTCTCCTCCGCCCTGCGGAGTGAATCGGGCTTGGGACCGCCGTAGACGACGCCTGGCACGTCGAACTCCGCCAAGGCCGTCGCTCTTCCCGTCCTAAATTCAGTTGCCATGAGCCATTCTTCACCATCCTGACCTCTCTCAAGTGATCTAGGGAAGATCACACCCCTACTCTCATCATCCCCTGCCCGATTCCATGCCCGGAGCCCCTGCTCGAAGCCAGCCGCCATGACTGACCACGGTTGTGTGTTGGCCATGCGTGTGCGCATCTACACCCTACTGCGCCCGGTGATCTTGCGCCTCGTGTAGCTCGCATGGCTGCCCCCCCCCCCCCCCCCCCCCCCCCCCCCCCGCGGTCAACCGCCCCCCTCCGGCGAGCAGCCGGCGAGCGCATCCACTGACGGCTGGGAAAGAAAAGGGATGAGGGAGAGTTTTTTCTTTTTCCTTGGTAGGTCCCATATGTAAGTGGGTGACCCATGGTAGATCTGAGCTGGCCTAGTTTTCCTTTTGTTTATTTTGAATCGGTCCCGCATGTAAGTGTCACATGGAGTCAGGGGCAAAATGTCCGACTAACATCTAGAAAACGGTCAAATCCCTTTGACCTAACGGAAACGACACGGAAGGGCATTCTGTAAGGGCACAAAAAGGAGGAGGGGCAATTTTGAGCAGGCCTCGAATAGTATCATACATATAACAAGACTAATACAACTAAAACCCTAGCAAACGACGGGTATCGACGACGAGGATGCGGGATAGGCATCATCGACATCGATGCGGGAATAATTGCTTAAACTAAAAAACTAACAACAAATGTGACATGTTCAACTAGTTCTATTAATTCAACTAGTTCTTACTAAATATAAACTTACTATAAATAGAAATAAACTAGTTCTTTCTAAAAATAAACTAGTTCAACTAGTTATATTAAGTTTATTACTAAAAGTACATTAGTTCTATTAATTCAATTAGTTCTTTCTAAAACTAAACTAGTTCAACTAGTTTATTAATAAACTTACTAATTATTTTAAACACTTACTAAAAACAGTAAAAAAAACTACATTATACAATAGTAAAAAACTATAGTGAAAAACAAAAAAAAGATGGATGGAGGAGGGGAAGGGGGAGGAAGGAGAGAGGATTAGGGGGAGGAGGCCGGTGGGATCGGAGGAGGGAGAGGCGGGGGGAGGACGGGGAGGGGGCGGCCGGAGGAGGAGGAGGGAGGGGAGGGGGTGGAGGGAGAGGTCGGAGGAGGAGGGAGGGGAGGGGGTGGAGGGAGAGGTCGGAGGAGGAGGGAGGCGGCGGTCGGAGGAGGAGGAGGGGGGAGAGGGGCGGTGGGAGGAGGGCGGCCGGAGGAGGAGGGGGAGGAGGCAGTACCTCGGTGAGGAGCAGGACGACGGCGGCGGACGATGTACGGGTTCGGCGTGGGCGAGAGCGAGTGAGAGGGAGTAAGTGTGAGAGGGTGAACCGCTCCAGGATAAGGTAAGTAAGTAGTAGCGCGTTTCAGATAAACACGCTACTGCTACGGGCCATAGCAGTAGCGCTGTTCAGTGGTACGCGCTACTGCTAAGTGGGGTTAGCCATCTGCGCCCAATACAAATATAGCAGCAGCAAGGTTTCGTGGAATGCGCTACTGCTAAAGTAGTAGCAGTAGCGCGGTCTATTTAAAAATGCTACTACTAAGTAGCAGTAGCGCCCTGTTTTGTCCTGCGCTACTGCTAAGATGCTGTGTATAAGGTTTTCTCTAGTAGTGTATGGTTGTTGCTTTATTGTATGAAATGCAATCACCATGTAATTGCTTTACTTTATCACTATGCGGTAGCGATAGTCGTAGAAGCAACAGTTGGCGAGACGACAATGATGCTTCGATGGAGATCAAGGTGTCAAGCCGGTGGCGATGGAGATCATGACGGTGCTTCGGAGATGGAGATCAAAGGCACAAGATGATGATGGCCATATAATGTCACATATTTTGATTACATGTGATGTTTATCTTTTTATGCATCTTATTTTGCTTAATACGACGGTAGCTAATAACCCACAAGTATAGGTGTCGGGGTGCTAATCCACGAACACCTATGGGACCGGCGGACCGAGCCCCTTTCGGTTCGGCAGGGGGGCGGAGATCGCATGAAGAGCAGATCGAGGCGAAGCACACGAGCAGTTTACCCAGGTTTGGGCCGCACGGATGCGTAAAACTCTACTCCTGCTTTGTGGTTTGTATTGAGTTCTTGCTCGGGAGCGCTGAGTGCTACAGTACACACCAGCAGCTAACGAGACCGAGCGTGAGTGTTCTGTTCCACCGACCCCCCCCCCTCTACGTTGCGCATGGGCCTCCTTTTATATGCTCAAGGGGTCACTGACAGGTGGCAACGTAGACAAGGGTAAAAATGGAAAGATGTTGCGGTTGGTACAGCCGCCTGCTATAGTGTATCATACCTAACCCTGACGGCAGGGGACAAGGGCATTAAATGCCCGTCTGCTTCGCCCAAATAGTGCAAAAGGGACCGCCAGGGACGCCACCGCTCGCCACGATGGCAATCTTGTCAGCGCCGCTTGCCACCATGTACCGCTGGCTGCACAGCCTCCCACCACGTACGCCTGGAAGGGTCCCAGAGCGACACGTTGGTGGACGTGCTGGAGCGCAGGTACAGAGTGGAGGCTTGCCGCGGCAAGCGCCTTGCTGCGGTCGTTGTCTTGTCGCGTCCGGGAGCTTGTCGCTCACCGGGCCTTGCCGGGACGCGTGGTGCATCGCGGCAAGTTCCTTGAGATGCCTTGGTTGGCCTTCCCAGCAAGCTCCTCTTGCCGGGGTCTTGTCTCCTTGGCTTGGATACTTTGTTCTTGAATGGCCCCAAAGGAACCACGGAGGACCTTGGCGGTCACCCGGCAAGCCTTGCCGCGGGATGCTGCGACTGCCCGTGCACAAGTTCGGGATACTAGGGTACCCCTACTCTAGTACACCGACAGGAGCCCCCGGGCCTGGGCCATACACGGTGCCGAGCGCTGTTGGGCCAGGCCCAAAACAGGGCACGGGCACGCGCGGCCTGGGTTACGCTGTATCTCTCCCCGTATCCACCGCGCCCTCCCCGAACGGCACGCGTCGAATGCGGCGTCGTGGGAGAGATTGTGGGTGGTTTCTTTATTCAGAAAGGCGGAACATCCGCCCCTCCCTCTTTATAAGCAGGGGAAACATGGGGTAGTGCGCCCATTCGCTGGTTGCCATTCCAATCTCAGAAACCTCCGCCGCTCCTCCGTCTTCCCAAAGCTGAAAGAGAGCAGCGCCCTGCCCCCCATCGCCACCAGCACCACCAACGCCGTCGACCTCCTCCACCACTTCCGCCATGGCTCCGAAAGCCGACAAGGGGAAGGCTGTGAAGTCGACCGAGGCGCAGCGGCTTGCGGCGCTGCGAAAGGAGCGGGCAATCTTCCCCCCCAAGCTCGCCGCGAGGGAGTACTACTACCTCTTCTGGTCGACGGAGACGCGAGCGCATCCGTGCACGAAGGTACTTCCAGCTGCCGCTTGGAAAATGGCTCCAAATGGATATCCTTTCTTCGCCGTGTTCTTCTACTGCGGGCTCTGCCCGCCTTTCTCGGAGTTTTTCGGCGATATCATGAACACCTATGGGTTCCGCCTCCTTGACTTCACCCCCAATGCTGTTCTGACCATGGCAGTTTTCGCACATCTCTGTGAAAACTTTGCCGGAGTCTATCCCAATGTAGCCCTTTTTCGCCACTTCTTTATGCCCCGAGTAGAGAGAGGAGAGCCTTTATCCGGTGGGATCGCCTGGATCTCGAGGGCCAGCAAGAAGGATGCTTATCTGGAGGGAGAGTTCCGCGATAAGTGGGAGGAATGGAGAGCAGACTGGTGCTGGATTGTCGAGGAGAACCCGCAGCCGTTTACCGCCCGGCGCCAAGCCCCAGCAGCACGCGGCAGCGATTGGAGTAACGTGGCCCCGGAAGACGATAGGCTGAAGATTGCCGTCACCCGGATCCAACGCCTCAGGCTTGCCGGGCTTACTGTAGGCGCTGTTGGCGCAGATTTTCTTCGCCGCCGCATCGCCCCCTTGCAGGAACGGAGGAGACCCGCCTGGGAATTCAAGAATGCGGCGGATATCATGAGGCTGCGTCCGGGCCTCAACTACAACTTCACAGTTCTGGAGCTCAACGTGATGCTCCAGGAGCTGTTCAAGTATGATCCTGAACATCCCGAAGTGTTCAGGTTGCCGCAGGGCGTCGTTCCGCTGTGAAACAACTCCGCGCTCGACCGCATCCGTGCAATGATGCCGCTGTGCGATTCGCATGGAATTGTCCCAACTTGGCAAGAGCCTGCAGATGACGTCATGCAGGAGTTCTTTGACGGCTTGGTAGAAGTGCCGGTCCGCTCCGATGAAAAGAATGGCCTCACTCGCGACACCACCGATGCGGAGTTGAAACGCATCGCCACCAGGCTGGAAGAGGCGGCGGCAGCCGCAGCTGCGGGCGAGTTTGGATTCACCATGGAGGAGGCAGAGGCAGCAGAGGTGGCAAGCCGTGCCGAGCGAGAGGAGCTTGCCGACACGAAAGAGCTTGCCGGCAAGAAAGAGTTTACCGGGCGTGACGTCGAGTCGAGCGAGCCCGCCGAGGATACGAGCGGCTCGTTGGAGATCAACTTCTCTTCCTCCTCATCATCAGACAGCCCGCCGCAAGCAGAGCCCCCAGCTCCACCAAGAAGGCGTCTCCGCAAGGCCGGGGACGTAGCAGGGCGGCGAGCGAGTCGACAGTCCGGCAACTGGAGCGGGGTCCGCCCGGACCACCGCTACTGCTCCTGCCGCTTCTCACGCCGCGGCGGCAGCCGGAGCGGGGTCATCTCAGACCACCGCCACTGTTCCCGCCAAGTGGCCAAGGGAATCTACTTCTCCGCCTCCTCGCGCCGGACGTGAGCTGGACTTCGACTTCTCCGCGTTCAGCTCCGACGAGGAAGAAGAAGAGTAAGATTCTCTTGTTGTACTTGTAGTGCTTCAATCCTTGCTGTTTTGTCTTGTATCTCATCTGCTTTACTCTGAACTTATTCCTTCTTAGGACTCTGGCCTAGAGAGCAGCGAAGGGAGCCAAGGCCCCGGTGATTATCATCGAGGACGAACCCACCGCGACAGCAGGGGATGCGTCCGAGACAACCTTGCCGGACCCGGCAACTGTTCTCCAGAGCAGCCCCCAGCGTAAGTATATGGCTCGCTTTCCGCTGTTAGGCTTGCATGGATACTCTTCCTTTGCTGACATCTGACTGTTGGTTTGTGTAGGAGCAGAGCAGCCCCACCAGGAGCGCCCGGAGGCCGACCCCGAAATGCCAAGGGAGAGTCCTCCGGTAAGGGAGAGGTCTCCGGCAAGGGAGACTCCCCCGGCAAGGGAGAAGTCTCCGGCAAGGGAGGGGTTTCCGGCAAGGGAGAGCACCAGCGGACCCCCGGCGACGGAGACCACGACTGTAGAACCTGGCACAGGTAATCTTCTTGCTTCAAAACTTCCCTTGGGTTCTTCTTCTTTTGATCTTCTTTTTTGGGTATTTGGTTGACTCTTCTCCCTTTTCCGGCTGTCAGGTCCATCTGCTGCGGAGTCGATGGAGACCGAGGTTGCCGCCGACGACGCCGCTGCCACCGAAGAAGCAGCCGGCGCTGACGATCCTGCCGGCGCAGAGGCCGCCAAAGCTGCTGCCGCAGAAGCAGGCGGGGGATCTGGCGATCGCACTGACGGTCCTGAGGCCGTAGGAGCGCCAGGCACTACGTCAACCGCCGATCCCTCCGCCGCTGCCGCAGCATCAGGCTCCGAAGAGCCCCAGCCAGGCGTCTACTTGAAGGCCGGCAATGGCATCTTCATCAACCTCCCCTGGGCGTCAAGCTCCAGGGCGCCGGTCGAAGGAGAGAGCTTTGATGGAGAGGTGCTCGCCTCTGCTGGGCTGGCGCTGGTTGACGCGCCAAGCAGCAGCAGCAGCGAGCCTGAGGAGGAGCGGCTGCTGCGGAAGCTGGTGTCGCTCTACCACGCCCGGCAAGCCAAGCTGGAATCCCGCGAGGCGCTTGTTGCGAAGGCGGGAGTGGACATCGAGAAGCGCGCGGAGGAGCTCCGGGGTCACAACCAGGAAGCTCTCCGGTCCCTGGCAGAGGAGCGGGCGCAACTTGCCGAGGAGCAGAAGGCCTTCCTCCTCGAGAGGGCTAAAGTCGAAGAGCAACAGCGGCTTGCCGCTGAAAAGCTGTCTGCGCAGGAGGGCGAGCTGGTGCAGCGGAAGGTCAATCTTGACAGCCACGAGGAGGAGCTTGCCGCGCGCGAGCGAACATTTGGCGGAGCCCTCAAGCAAGCAGAGGATGCTGCCGCAGTTGCCGAGGCCGCCAAGAAGGAGCTGGAGACGAAGGTGGCGCAGCTGGAGGCCGATCTCAAGGCGAGCGGTGAAGAGCTTGCCGCGCTCAAGCATGAGCGGGAGAAGGACGCCCACAGCCACTCGGAGCTGCAGGCCCGTCTCGCCGAGAAGGGCCAGGAGCTTAGCGCCGCCAAGGACTCCAACGCTGATCTTGAGTTGAAGCTGACCACTTTGACCAAGACGCTGGACGGCACCAGGGAGCAGGAGACGGCCTTGAAGGAGGAGGTCAAGGCCGGCAAGGCGCTGCTGGCGAGTGCTGCTACCGCCCAGAACGCTTTTAGGGAGAATGTGGAGCACTGGATGGAGGGTCTTGTGAATGTTGCCGCAGACATTGACAGGGAGCTGGCGCAGCTGGGAATGGAGGATCTCGGGTATCCCTCCGACGAGAACCTCCAACCCAGCGGCAAGCTCACCTTGTTCTTCAAAGGCGTGGCGACGGCCCTCCAGCGACTCCGGGAGAGGATCCCAAAGCAGCTGGCCGACGAGTCGCGCAAGATCTGTGCGGGAGCTCTTCAAAAGGTGTTGGTGAAGGTGGCCTTCCGCAACCCGGGCCTCAACCTCACCAACGTCCTCAGGACCTTGCCGCCGGATGCTGATCTGGAGGCACTCAAGACCCTTGTCGCACCCATTGTGGACAAGGTGAGCGGGATCAAGAGGGTTGAGGGCGATTGCGTAGACTAGGCCGCCCGTTTTCTTCTTTTCTTGTCGCTGCTGGTCATGTTATGAGAACAATCTGTTAGAGCCACGACAAGCTACCTTGTAATATAACTTTATTTCGGGTAATGATTGCAATGTTATTTCCTTTACTTGATTCCTTCCTTTGTATGTTTTGCCCTACGCTTTTAGGGAACTTGCCGGCGCAGGCACCTTGGCCGCGAGCGCTGAGTGCGGGACGTCAGCAGCCTGCTGGCGGTGTTGCTACCGACAAGAAACCTTGTCGCAACTAGTCGCAACTCACTTAAGTTGTTGAGCGGACTCGAAACAAAGTAAGGGCGCAACTAGCTACGAGTTGGTTCCTCCGCGCACAGGTTTTCCATACAAAGCACGGTCGTTCAAGGAAGATAACTTAAAAAATTTAAAAAATCTGATTGCTCAAACTTTGGCAACTTAGCTTTTCTGTCGTTTGCTTCCCGGCAAGGTGAAACTTTCTTGAACGATGCCTGGTCCATACCATTATCTTCTCCCTTCCCCCCGGCAAACTTGTGGGCGAGGGAACCTTCCTTTCCTTGAGAAAAAAGAAAGAGGAGAAAATAAAGATAGGGAGCCTTATGCCTCATTGTTGCTTACCGGGGGTAAGTGCTGCACAAAGTGTCAGACGACACATGCGAAAAATAGAAAGCATGAAATTGACAAGGTGCGCGGAGCACATGAGCTTTATGCACGGGGTCTGCGCCCGGCTTTGTACAAAGGATTACATGCAATAGCGGCAAGACTTGTAGAAAAGGTGGTTGCCGGAACGGGTTTCGGCAACCGCGCCTTACGGGTAAAACTTACGAAGATGCTCAATGTTCCAGGAGTTGCTAACTGGAATGCCATCTTCGGTCTCAAGGCGGACAGCGCCAGGCCTAGTGACTCGTTTCATCCGGTAAGGGCCATCCCACTTCGGTGTCAACTTGTTGGAATTCTTGGCAGACTGAACACGCCGAAGAACAAGGTCGCCTTCCTCGAGACTTCTGGCATTAACTTTGCGGCTATGGTAGCGGCGCAAAGCTTGCTGGTAGCGAGCAGCTCGTACAGCAGCCTGAAAACGGTCTTCCTCAAGGAGCAGCGCGTCATCTTGTCGCAGCTGCTCTTGCTCAAGCTCATTATAAGCGAGCACTCGAGGTGACCCGTATACGAGTTCCGTGGGGAGAACTGCCTCTGCTCCATAGACTAGAGCGAAAGGTGTCTGGCCAGTGGCTCGATTTGGCGTCGTCCTGAGTGACCAAAGAACCACCGGCAGCTCCTCAATCCAGTTTCTTCCGCACTTGTGCAGCCTGTCGAAAGTTCTGGTCTTGAGCCCACGCAGCACTTCAGCATTTGCCCTCTCCGCTTGACCATTGCTTCGCGGGTGAGCAACAGAAGCAAAGCAAACCTTGGCGCCAAGATCTTGGACGTACTGCATGAAGGTGCGGCTCGTGAATTGCGTACCGTTGTCAGTGATTATCCTATTAGGGATCCCGAAGCGGCAAACAATCGACCTGAAGAACTTGACTGCTGACTGTGCTGTCACCTTCCTCACTGCTTCCACTTCCGGCCACTTTGTGAACTTGTCGATTGCAACGTACAAGTACTCAAAGCCCCCGACTGCTCGGGGAAAGGGGCCGAGGATATCGAGCCCCCAGACCGAAAATGGCCAGGATAAAGGGATCATCTGGAGAGCTTGAGCTGGCTGGTGTATCTGCTTGGAATGGAACTGGCACGCTTCACACTTGGTTACTTGTGCAGTTGCATCCTGGAGGGCTGTCGGCCAAAAGAAACCTTGCCGGAATGCTTTGTTGGCAAGCACTCTTGCGCCAATGTGGTGACCACATATGCCTCCATGTATCTCTGCCAACAGCTTTTGTCCATCTTCCCGGTGAATACACTTCAATTTCACACCGTTGAGTCTTCTTCTGTACAGTGTGTTGTCGACAAACTGGTACATACTTGACTGCCGGGCTACTCTTTCCGCTTGTTCTTGCTCTTCGGGAAGTTCTCTTGTTTGAAGGAAACGGACAATCTGCTGTGCCCATGCTGGAGCTTGTGGCTCGACAACAAGGACTAAAGGCACATCTGCTGCTGCGGGAACATCCTCTTCTACGGCGAGAACCTGCGGCTCAGCCGGAGCTTGACGTTCCCCGACAAGCTTGCCGGAGCAAAACTTGTCGGGAGCCTCTGCTTCAACGGAACAAACCCTAGGGCTTGCCGGAGCAGACTGCTCCTCAGCACTCTTGGTGTTGATCTTGGGGACCTTCTTGGCGGCGGCTTCGGGTTTCTCTGCCAGAAAATAGTCACCAGAAATCAACTTCCTCTTCTTGCTCTGTCCAGTTGATGGGGTTACGGACGGTCGAGTCATCTTGAGCACAAAGATCCCTGGTTCCACAGGTAAACTAACTGCGGCGCACATTGACAGGCCATCGGCAATGTCGTTCTGAGCTCTTGGAACATGCTCCATCTATAGGCCGTCAAAGTGCTCTTCTAGCTTTCTCACTTCGTCAATGTAGGCTTCCATCAACGGACTCTGATAACTATTGTTCACTTGGCGGACGACAAGTTGCGAGTCACCCCTGACAATGAGCTTCTTGATCCCAAGGTCTGCCACGATCCTGAGACCGGCAAGCAAGCCTTCATACTCTGCATTATTGTTTGTTGCTTGCTCCTTGGGAAAGTGCATCTGGACTACGTACTTGAGGTGCTCTCCGGTGGGTGCGACAAGCAGCACGCCGACGCCGGCGCCTTGCAGCGAGAAGGCACCATCAAAGTACATCAGCCACTCTTTGTTTGCTTCCTTGACGGGGATGCTCGTTTCTGGAATTTCTTCATCTGGTGTTGGCGTCCACTCTGCTACGAATTTTGCCAATGCTCTGCTTTGGATAGTCGAAGTACTCTCAAACTTGAGGCCAAAGCTTGACAGTTCCAGTGCCTACTCAACAATACTGCCTGTTGCTTCTGGATTCTGCAGTATCCTCTTCAGCGGAAAGCGAGTGACAATTGTGATCTCATGTGCTTGGAAGTAATGGCGCAGCTTTCTCGAGGCCATGAGAAGGCCGAAAAGCAATTTCTGCACACCAGAGTACCTTGACCTAGCCCCCTGCAGAAGGGAACTGACAAAGTAAACTGGGCGCTGCACCATTCTCTTCTGTATCTCCTCGCGCACCTGCGCAGATCCATCTTTGTCGGGACCAGAGCTTGTCGGGGAAGCCCCCTGGTTGTCGCTGGATGCGCCTACCGCGGTTGCTGGCTCGTCATCTGCCTCCCTCTCTGCAACTAACGCAGCACTAACCACTTGATTGGTTGCCGCTATATACAGCAGCAACTTCTCTTGTGGCTTAGGTGCGACAAGTGTTGGAGTGGAGGACAGGTATCTCTTCAAGTCTTGCAGTGCAGCCTCCGCTTCCAGAGTCCATTTCATTGGACTTGCCTTTTTCAAAATTTTGAAAAACGGCAGGGCGCGCTCAGCAGACCTAGAGATAAACCTGCTGAGAGCAGCTACGCAACCGGCAAGTCTTCGTACATCCTTGACGCGCTTTGGTGCTTCAATCTGCTCAATGGCCTTGATCTTGTCGGGATTGGCTTCAATTCCCCGCTGAGACACGAAGAACCCGAGAAGCTTGCCGGAGGGGACTCCAAACACACACTTCTCGGGGTTGAGTTTGAGGTTGATCTTGCGCAGATTTGCAAAGGTCTCGTCTAAATCTTGAATCAGAGTTGCCCTGTCCTTGCTCTTGACCACTATGTCATCCATGTAGGCTTCCACATTTCTGTGTATTTGTGGCTCAAGAGCGACATGGACTACTCTTGCAAATGTTGATCCAGCATTCTTTAAACCGAAAGGAATCCGTATGAAACAGTACGTGCCACATGGAGTGATGAATGCGGTCTTCTCCTCATCCTCTTCTGCCATGAAGATTTGATGGTATCCTGAGTATGCGTCAAGAAATGAAAGCAAGTCACATCCGGCCGTGGAGTCAACAATCTGGTCAATGCGCGGCAAGGGAAATGGGTCTTTGGGACAAGCTTTATTAACATCGGTAAAGTCGATACAAAGCCTCCATTTCCCGTTTGCCTTGCGCATGACTACAGGATTGGCCAACCACGTAGGATGGAGCACTCCTCTGACAAGGCTTGCTGCTTCCAATTTCTTGATCTCTTCTGCGATGAATTCTTGGCGCTCCACTGCTTGCTTCCTGACCTTCAGCTTGACGGGCCGCGCATGAGGACAAACGGCAAGATGGTGCTCAATTACTTTCCTGGGAACACCGGGGATGTCAGACGGTTGCCACGCAAACACGTCGATGTTCGCCCGCAGGAAAGCAATGAGCGCGCTTTCCTATTTAGGGTCAAGAGTGGCACTGATGGTGAAGGTACCACCAGTGCCGTCCTCCTTGGCGGACACTTTCTTGGTCTCTGGCGGAGCCGCCATTGCCTTCTTACACTTGCCGGTGGAGCTCGATGGTGCGTCCTCGACGGTAGCGCAGCACTCCGAAGAGGTGCGCTTGCCGGAGTGGGCATCAGAACTCTTGCCGGACTTGGTCTTCTTCTTCCCCTCGGGAGCTTCAATGGTAGGTGATTTGTGATCTGTTGCGGCTGCCGCTTCCCGGTAGATCTTGTCGGCGCAGATAAGAGCATCCTTCTTGTCGCCAGGGACAGAGATGACGCTTATCGGGCCTGGCATTTTCAGCATGTTGTATGCGTAGTGAGAGGCTGCCATGAACTTGGCGAGTGCAGGACGGCCGAGTATCCCATTGTAAGGCAATGGAAAATCGGCAACGTCAAAAGTGACCCTCTCAGTCCTGAAGTTCAACTCGCTGCCAAATGTTACTGGCAACGCGACCTTCCCCTTCAGCTTGCTCCTTCCCGGGCTGATTCCTTGGAATGTGCCGGTCTCTTCAAGCTCCCTGTCAGGGATCTGGAGTTTCTGGAGTACAGCGGAGGAGATCAGGTTCAAGCCGGCCCCGCCATCAACTAGCATCTTAGTGACCTTGAGGTTGCGGATAGTTGGTGAAACCAACATCGGCAAGCACCCGACCGCAGTTGTGCGATCAGGGTGGTCCTCAATATCAAAGATGATAGGCGTGCTGGACCATTTCAGAAGCTTGCGTGACTCGACAAGTGGTTCCGCCGCATTGACTTCCCGCACCCACTGCTTGAGTTGGCGGTGCGAAGTATGCAGAGAAGCACCGCCGTCAACGCACAAGACCTCTGTGGCTTTCTGGAACTCCTGCTCACTGGTCTCGACATCATCCATGTCTTCATCGTCGTCGTCATCTTCATCCTTGTCGCGGCCGCGGGGAGGTCTGTTTCCTTGCCGCTGCTTGGCCTTGCCGCGGCGTCCTCCCCGGCCGGCGCGCTTCTTGCCGGATTCTCCAGCGCCTCCTTGGGCCCTCTCCTTGTCGCATCGCTCGTATTCAGCTTTTTGCTGCTGGAAAAGCTCCTCGACCTTCTTGCAGCTCTGGAGGTCATGGCCCTTGGTGCGGTGGATCTTGCAGTACTGCTTGTCGGTGCCGTCCTGCTTGTTGGCGACCGCCACAGCCTGGCAGTTGGTGCATGCGGCAATCTCCTTGCTGGAGCTACCAGCTTTGGCTTTCTTGGCGCCACCGTCGTTGCCGGACTGCTCAATGACTAGCACATCTTTGCCTTTCTTCTTCCTGCTGTTCCACCACCGGTTTTTCTTTGCCCGGGCAGCATCCTCGCTGTCAGATCCTCCTGCTCCTGTATTCTCTCCGGGGAGTTTCCTCCCTTCCTCAGCACGTGCACACTGGTCGGCCAGGGCATACAGCTCACTGACGTCTCTGATCTTGCACATCGCCATCTCCTCCCGCATCCTGCGGTTACGCACGTTCTGATGGAATGCGCTGATGACCGCGGTAGGGTGGACATCTAGGATGTTGTGCTGTACACGGCTGAATCTTTGAATGTACTTGCGCAGGGGCTCTCCTTCCTTCTGGGCGAGTAGGTGAAGGTCACTCTCTTGGCCATGAGGTTTGTGGCCGCCTGTAAAGGTGCCGACAAACA
This sequence comes from Triticum monococcum, assembly GCA_034509565.1. Taxonomy (NCBI): domain Eukaryota; kingdom Viridiplantae; phylum Streptophyta; class Magnoliopsida; order Poales; family Poaceae; genus Triticum; species Triticum monococcum. The sequence goes on from CM067842.1 coordinate 684,093,119, forward strand.
GATGGCGTAGGTCTGCCCAGGAGGATATGGAGTTGTCCGGCAAATGCATGAGCCAGGACCTAACGTTGGGCTTGAGCACCAGCGGGAAGTAGTTCGCAAGGATCTTGTCGTCCCACCCCCCGGCAGCTTGCACCGCGATGGTGTAGATGCTGAGGAACTCCGACGGATGCGACTTGCCGTCGTACTTCTCTGGTACATCTGGCTTGAAATTCTTCTTGCTGGGCCACTGGACTTGCCGCAGCTCACAAGTAAACGCAAGGCAACCTACCGCGTATGGCAAGTCGCCTGTTTCCCCTGGCACATGCATGTCGACAGAGGGCCCAGCGCACTGGTCTGATTGACGCCGCGCTTCTCTCCGGCGCTCGATGCGAGTACGAGCGTCCTCTTGCTGTCGTTCGTGAAGAACTTGGCGCTGATCACGACGAGCTCGTGGATCCGATGACGCGGTGGAGTCGCTGTCGTGGTGGATCCGGCGAGTCGGCGATCTTGGCCTTCGGGGCGGAGAGTGCACGGTGGTTGCACCCCCACCGGTCTTGTCGCCCCCGGCTCGTGCCTGGCTGGCTTGCCGCGGCTGCGATGTACTCGGCTTCCGTGGATTGTCGCCGTTGGCAAAGCCGATGAGACTCTGAATGGTGGCCCTCCAGTCGTCGATCTTGTCTGCCGCTGGAGGGTAGTCTAGGAGCAGTTGAGCTCGCGCCAAAGCTTCTGCTGAAGTGGCGGGTGGTGGCGGCGAACGGTGTGAGGAGCGGGATATGCTCGGACTTCTAACTATGTTAGAAGGAGCGGTATCTCGTCCAGGCGACCGTGCCATGCTCGTGCCAGCATGTTGGCGTGCATGCTGATCTTGAGCACTCCAAGATCCACCAGCTCGATCTTGGTCCAGCAAACGTATGGTACCGTGAGTATCATGACGCTGCCGATCCCGCGCCTCCTGGGATGGGCGCGGTGCATGTACAGACGCCGAGGTCTTGGAGTGCGCCCGGTCGTTGTGAGAGCCGACTGCGCCGCCGATGGGCAGCGCAGCCTTGTCCTTGGACCTGGCAGCACCGTGAGCTCCCTCGTCGACGCCCGTTCTTCCGCCGACGTCTACCCCACCAGCCGTTTGCTCCGGCGACGGTGGGTTTGGCGCGGACGGAGCAGCCGCCTCCGAAGCCTTCTTCTTCGACGGCATGTCGATGAAGACGATGAAGATTTAGCTTGTGCGAATGCTGGATCAGGTTCACACAACCTCGATGCAGCCCCCTACCTGGCGCGCCAAAGATTTCGGGGTGCTAATCCACGAACACCTATGGGACCGGCGGACCGAGCCCCTTTCGGTTCGGCAGGGGGGCGGAGATCGCACGAAGAGCAGATCGAGGCGAAGCACACGAGCAGTTTACCCAGGTTCGGGCCACACAGATGCGTAAAACCCTACTCCTGCTTTGTGGTTTGTATTGAGTTCTTGCTCGGGACCGCCGAGTGCTACAGTACACACCAGCAGCTAACGAGACCGAGCGTGAGTGTTCTGTTCCACCGACCCCCCCCCCCCTCTACGTTGCGCATGGGCCTCCTTTTATATGCTCAAGGGGTCACCGACAGGTGGCAACGTAGACACGGGTAAAAATGGAAAGATGTTGCGGTTGGTACAGCCACCTGCTACAGTGTATCATACCTAACCCTGACGGCAGGGGACAAGGGCATTAAATGCCCGTCTGCTTGGCCCAAATAGTGCAAAAGGGACCGCCAGGGACGCCACCGCTCGCCATGATGGCAATCTTGTCAGCGCCGCTTGCAACTGTGTCCCGCTGGCTGCACAGCCTCTCGCCACGTACACCTGGAAGGGTCCCAGAGCGACACGTTGGTGGACGTGCTGGAGCGCAGGTACAGAGTGGAGGCTTGCCGCGGCAAGCTCCTTGCCGCGTTCGTTGTCTTGTCGCGTCTGGGAGCTTGTCGCTCACCGGGCCTTGCCGGGACGCGTGGTGCGTCGCGGCAAGTTCCTTGAGATGCCTTGGTTGGCCTTCCTGGCAAGCTCCTCTTGCCGGGGTCTTGTCTCCTTGGCTTGGATACTTTGTTCTTGAATGGCCCCAAAGGAACCACAGAGGACCTTGGCGGTCACCCGGCAAGCCTTGCCGCAGGATGCTGCGACTGCCCGTGCACAAGTTCGGGATACTAGGGTACCCCTACTCTAGTACACCGACAATAGGGGATCGTTTGTAGCCTTTTTCGATAAATAAGATTGTCAAACCCAACGAGGAGCTAAAGGTAGAACAAATATTCCCTCAATTCTATCGACCACTGATACAACTCTACGCACACTTAACATTTGCTTTACCGAAAACAAGTATGAAACTAGTTTGTAGGAGTGATGCTAGAACTACTTTGCAAGAATAAAACTAGAAGTACTTTGCAAGATAATAAAAGTTAGGTGTTTAGTAAAAGGGTTTGTGTCAACAAGAAAGTTATTTGTCCCTAGGCAATCGATAACAAGTATCGGTAATCATTCTTGTAATTTTATATGAGGGAGAGGCATGAGCTAACATACTTTCTCTACTTGGATCTATGCACTTATGATTGGAACTCTAGCAAGCATCCGCAACTACTAAAGATCATTAAGGTCATGAAACCCAACTATAGCATTAAGTATCAAGTCCTCTTTACTCCCATACACCATAACCCTCATATCCGCGTTTGGGCTGCTATCATCCCCCACAACACTGACAATAAGCAAACCATGAACATATTGCAACACCCTACAACAAGGGCCCCTCATGTTTGCACGAGACGGAGGGCACCGTAGTACACCACCATAAATAAAATATACAACCATACCAATGAAGATCATGATTAACCACAGGATAAAACGGATCTACTCAAACATCATATATAGGATAAGCATAGATCATTGGGAAATAATATATGGAGTTGAGCACCAAGTTTAAGTAGAGATTACAGTGGGGAGAAGAGGAGTTACACCGCTGCATAGAGGGGGAGAAAGTTGGTGTTGACGGTAGCAAGATTGTTGATGTAGATCGTCGTCCCGATCATTGCCCCAGTGGCACTTCGGCGCCACTAGGAGAGAGGGGGGGAGAGCCCCCTCATTCCTTCTCTTCCTTGGCTCTCCCTCTGGTCCTTAGTCTCCATGGCGGTGGAGGGGCGGGAGCCCCTCCGAGATTGGATCTCCCTCTCTGTTCTCTTCTGTTTCGCGCTCCCCAGATCTGGCCCTTCACGGTTTCTTATATTCCCGGAGATCCGTAACTCCGATTGCGTTGCAATTTTTACACGACTTTTTTGCATAAATTATATTTATTATGCCAGAAGAAGAGCCCCAACCAACCTTCGAGAAGGGCACAAGACACATGGGCGCGCCAGGGGGTGCCTGGCGCGCCCTGGTGGGTTGTGGGCACTATGGGCCCCCGTTTGCGTTGATTCCACCTCCTAAAATCACATATATTCCAAAATAATTCTCCATAAATTTTTATCACGCTTGGACTTCGTTTGATATGGATTTTCTGCGAAACAAAAACATGTAACAAACAAGAACTGGCACTGGGCACTGGATAAGTAAGTTAGTCCAAATAAATCATATAAAAAGTTGCCAAAGGTATGTAAAAGTTGTATAATATTGGCATGAAACAATCAAAAATTATAGATACGACGGAGACGTGATCGCTCTCTGACTATAGCACCAGAAAAGCTCCTGTCTGCAAGGACTAAGTCGGTATTTCCCCAAAGAGGAAGGGATGATGCAGCACAACGATGGTAGGTGAGGGAGTCCTGGATTAGGGGGTCTCCGGATAGCCAGACTATATCCTTTGGCCGGACTGTTGGACTATGAAGATATGAGATTGAAGACTTCGTCCCATGTTCGGATGGGACTCTACTTTGCGTGGAAGGCAAGCTAGGCAATACGGATATGTATATCTCCTCCTTTGTAACCGACCTTATGTAACCCTAACCCCCTCTAGTGTCTATATAAACCGGAGGGTTTTAGTCCGTAGGACAAGATACAATCATACCATAGGCTAGCTTCTAGGGTTTAGCCTCTATGATATCATGGTAGATCAACTCTTGTAATACTCATATCATCAAGAACAATCAAGCAGGACGTAGGGTTTTACCTCCATCAAGAGGGCCCGAACCTGGGTAAACATCATGTCCCCTGCCTCCTGTTACCATCTGCCTTAGCTGCACAGTTCGGGACCCCCTACCCGAGGTCCGCCGGTTTTGACACCGACATTGGTGCTTTCATTGAGAGTTCCACTCTGTCGTTACCATAAGGCTTGATGGGTCCTTCGATCATCGCTAGCGATGCGGTCCAGGGTGAGCCTTTCCTCCCCGGACAGATCTTCATATTTGGCGGCTTTGCACTGCGGGCCAATTCGCTTGGCCATCTGGAGCAGATTGAGAGCTACGCCCCTGGCCATTAGGTCAGATTTGGAAACTTGAACTACATAGCCGACATTCGCGGAGACTTGATCTTCGACGGATTCGGGCCCATGTCGGACACGCCGTACAGTCTTGACGAGCATGACGTAACTCTGTCGTCAGACAGTGTTCGGGAGATCGCATACGCAGCTACTCCGTCCATCAATCCGGAGCAAGTCGCGCCATCCGAGAGCGAAGGGATGGACCCCGCCATGGAGGCCGCACTCTTAGTGGTGATAGAGCCGGATAATGACTTGACCCCTTACAAGAGTCGTGTGCCAAATCACTCGATTCATCTCCGGCCACGGACTCCGAGCCGCTCATATCCATGCCCATCGAGTCCAACTGGGCGCCGATCATGGAGTTCACCTCCGCGGACATCTTTCAGCACTCACCCTTCGGGGATGTGCTAAATTCATTAAGGTCTCTCTCCCTGTCGGGAGAACCTTGGCCGAACTATGTCTGGCTAGAATGGGATGTGAACTACGAAGAAATTCGCTACCCACCCACCACCGACTTAGTAGCCACTATCGACGACTTAACCGACATGCTCGACTTCGACTTCGAAGACATCAACAGTATGGACGATGATGCAGGAGACGAACCGGAACCACCGCCCACAGGGCGCTAGACCGCTACTTCATCACATGATGTATACATGGTGGACACCCCCAACGAAGCCAATGGCGATGAGAAAGCGGAGGATGACCCCTCCAAGAAGCAACTCAAGCGCCGACGTCAGCGGCGCCGCTCTAAGTCCCGCCATAGCAAAAACACCGATAATAATAGTCCACACGACTCCGGAAGAGACGACAACTGCACCACCCCGGTGGCAGAACATGATCAAGATGCAAACTGCAAACATAGTACGGATTCGATGTCCGAACACGATGATGCCAAAGATAAGCCTCATCAATCCCCGTCTAGGGAAGAAAACAGTCCGGACGAAGATGCACCCATCATCCCGGAAACACACTTGCAGCAAGAGAACCTCCGCAGAAGGCTTATTGCCACAGCGAGAAGCCTGAAGAAACAGAAGCAAAGGCTCAAGGTCACACAAAATACGCTCAACAACAAGTGGAACAAAGTAACAAAGTATGGTGGAAGTTACCATCCAGATAGCTATCCAAAGCGCAAGCTATTACCGGAATTCGATGATGAGGCCTTAAAGCCCATACAACCGAAAATTGATACGGCCGACCGGCCAGATCCACCACCCTGTGAACGCGATAGAGCGGCTAACCAAGTCACGCATAAGTCAACACACGACCTACATGAGAACTTGCGTCAAAAATCTGGCGCGACCAGATCTATCTATGGATCTAGGAAGCGCGCTACGGTACACAATCAACACCAAATACTACAACCATCCGAACACCATGGCGCATCCAATACAGGGGTGTCGCACACCCCCTTCATCTTCCTTTGAGGGCACTAGACAAGGCGCTGGCTCGAGCATCTTTTCCAGCACCGGATTGTCCAATCCCTCAGGAAGGGGGGCCGAACACCGGATCATCTTCACCTTTGTTATCCAGTCCTGGTCAAAGAGCGATTCTTCAGAATGATGTCATGATAAATAAAAGGATAGTGTGTTCGGCCATGGGATTACTTACTTGGGCAGCGGGGCGGTTGCAGCTCAGGCCCACGTCCTTGGTGGTGTCCGGACACTCTATTTGGGGTCCAAAGAATGAATTGTACATCTCCTCGTGCGTCATGCCGAGGAAATGCTGAATAGTGCGCGGTCCTTCCGGGTTGAATTACCACATGCGGAGGGGTCGGCGTTTGCAAGGCTGGCCTCGACGAACCAGCATAACTTGCATTACCATAACCAGACTGAAATCTCCCTCGAAGAGATCTCGGATACGGCTCTGCAGTATTGGCACGTCCTTGGCTGGACCCCAGCTCGGCTCCCTGCTGATCCATGACATCAATTGTGGTGGGGGGCCCAAGCGAAAGGTGGGGGCAGCTACCATTTGGCGCTTCGGGGAGCAGTGACATAAAACCACTCCCGCTGCCACAATCTGGACACCTCTGGAAAGGAACCCTTTGGCCATGGAGCGTCAGCAATTTTGCTTATTAAAGTACCTCCGCACGCTGCGTATTGCCCTTCGACCGTCTTCGGCTTCACATCGAAGGTCTTGAGCCACATGCTGAAGTGAGGGGTAATGCGGAGGAAGGCCTCACATGAGATAATAAATGACGAGATGTGTAGAAGGGAATCCGGGGCTAGATCATGAAAATCTAGCCCGTAATAGAACATAAGACCCCTAACGAAGGGATCCAGCGCGAGGCCTACTCCTCGGAGGAAGTGAGAGACGAACACAATGCTCTCGTTGGGTTCGGGAGTAGGGACGACCTGCCCTCGGGCGGGCAGCCTATGCGAAATTTCGGCGGTCAGGTATCTGGCCTCCCTCAACTTCTTGATGTCCTCCTCCGTGACGGAGGAAGGCATCCACCGGCCTTGAAGGCTGGATCTGGACATGATTGAAGGTCCGAATCACCTAACCTAAGCTTTGGGTGTTAGAGCTCGAGGCGGGGGAAGGATTCGATTGAGCGCGGGAGGGAAAAAAGAAAAAAGCCTTGTCCCCTTTATAAAGAGGGTGAATATCAGGCATCCTGCTCGTGGCCGTTTGAGACTTACCTAAGATCTAGGAGTCATACCAATAGGCATGGTTGGGTTACCCACGTTTGTATTGATGAGAATCCCGTGATAAGGGGAACACGATCTCTGCTTTGACAAGACGTGTTAAGGAAACTGCCTCGCGTTATGTGCGGGGCTGGTTAAAGAAAAACGGTTCAAATAATTACCGGACCGTGGCGTGATGTCATGCTGCCAAAACATGTCAGCAGATTAGATTTGTGGAAATATTATTCTCTCTACGGTGGTATGTGGAACTTATTTTGTAGGGTCGGACACTATCCTTGTATTCAAAATCTTCCGTGGTGTATTCGAAGGAGGAACCCGCCTTGCAATGCTGAAGACAACACTGCGCGCTGGACTCATCGTCATTGAAGCCTGGTTCAGGGGCTACTGAGGGAGTCCTGGATTAGGGGGTCTCCGAACAGCCGGACTATATCCTAGGCCGGATTGTTGGACTATGAAGATACGAGATTGAAGACTTCGTCCCGTGTACGGATGGGACTCTACTTGGCATGGAAGGCAAGCTAGGCAATACGGATATGTATATCTCCTCCTTTGTAACCGACATTATGTAACCCTAGCCCCCTCTGGTGTTTATATAAACCGGAGGGTTTTAGTCCGTAGGACAAGATACAATCATTATAGGCTAGCTTCTAGGGTTTAGCCTCTCTGATCTCGTGGTAGATCAACTCTTGTAATACTCATATCATCAAGAACAGTCAAGTAGGACGTAAGGTTTTACCTCCATCAAGAGGGCCCGAACCTGGGTAAACATCGTGTCCCCTGCCTCCTGTTACCATCCGCCTTAGACACAAAGTTCGGGACCCCCTACCCAAGATCCGCCAGTTTTGACACCGGCAGTAGGTATTTCCCTCAGTGAAGAAACCAAGGTTATCGAACCAATAGGAGAACCAAGCAACACAACGTAAACAACAGCTGCACACAAATAACAACACCTCGCAACCCGACGTGTTAAAGGGGTTGTCAATCCCTTTCGGGTAACGATGCCAGAAAATTGTAGTAGATTGAAATAATAGATCGCAAATAGAATAAAGTGCGGCAAAGTATTTTTGTATTTTTGGTTTAATAGATCCGAATAAAAATGCAAAGGAAAAGTAGACCGCAAACAAATATATGAGGAAGAAGACCCGGGGGCCGTAGGTTTCACTAGAGGCTTCTCTCGAGGAAAATAGCAAACGACAGGTAAACAAATTACTATTGGGCAATTGATAGAACCTCAAATAATTATGACTATATCTAGGCAATGATCATTACATAGGCATCACGTCCAATATTAGTAGACCGACTCCTGCCTGCATCTACTACTATTACTCCACACATCGACCGCTATCCAGCATGAATCTAGTGTATTAAGTTCATGGAAAATGGAGTAATGCAATAAGAACGATGACATGAGGTAGACAAGATCTATTTATCTATTGCGTAGATATCCTTAGTATCAACAATACATACGTGTTGGTTCCCTTTCTGTCACTAGGATCGAGCATTGATAACCCAGAAGTATAGGGGATCGCAACAGTTTTTGAGGGTAGAGTATTCAACCCAAATTTATTGATTCGACACAAGGGAAGCCAAAGAATATTCTCAAGTATTAGCAGTTGAGTTGTCAATTCAACCACACCTGAAAGACTTAATATCTGCAGCAAAGTATTTAGGAGCAAAGTAGTATGGAAGTAACGGTAACAGTGGCAAATTAACAATAGTGGTTTTTGTAGTAATCGTAGCAGTGACAATGGAAAAGTAACTAAGCAAAGATCAATATGTGAAAAGCTCGTAGGCAATGGATCAGTGATGGATAATTATGTCGGATGTGATTCCTCATGCAACAGTTATAACATAGGGTGACACAGAACTAGCTCTAGTTCATCAATGTAATGTAGGCATGTATTCCGAATATAGTCATACGTGCTTATGGAAAAGAACTTGCATGACATCTTTCGTGGCAGCGGGTCCTATTGGAAACTAAGGGATATTAAGGCCTCCTTTTAATAGAGTACCAGACCAAAGCATTAACACTTAGTGAATACATGAACTCCTCAAACCACGGTCATCACCGGGAGTGGTCCCGATTATTGTCACTTCGAGGTTGCCGGATCATAACACATAGTAAGTGACCATTGACTTGCAAAATAGGATCAAGAACTCACATATATTCAGGAAAACATAATAGGTTCAGATCTGAAATCATGGCACTCGGGCCCTAGTGACAAGCATTAAGCATAGCAAATTCATAGCAACATCAATCTTAGAACATAATGGATACTAGGGATCAAACCCTAACAAAACTAACTCGATTACATCATAAATCTCATCCAACCCATCACCGTCCAGCAAGACTACGATGGAATTACTCATGCACGACGGTGAGCATCATGAAATTGCTGATGGAGGAAGGTTGATGATGACGACGGCGACGGATTCCCCTCTCCGGAGCCCCGAACGGACTCCAGATCGACCCTCTCGATGAAGATTCGGGCTTGGCGGCAGCTCCGTATCGTAAAACGCGATGAATCCTTCTCTCTGATTTTTTTCTCCCTAACATGAATATATGGAGTTAGGGTTGACGTCGGTGGAGCCTCAGGGGCCCACGTCGTGGATAGGGTGTGGCCCCGTGGTGTTGATTCTTTCGCCAGTATTTTTTATTAATTCCAAAACGTGTCTCCGTTGATTTTCAGGTCATTCCGAGAACTTTTATTTCTGCACAAAAATAACACCATGGCAATTATGCTGAAAACAACGTCAGTCGGGGTTAGTTCCATTCACATCATGCAAGTTAGAGTCCAAAACAAGGGCAAAAGTGTTTGGAAAAGTAGATACGCTGGAGACGTATCAAGCACCGTAAGATCGAACCCACTACTGGTTACCTTTTCCCATTGCAAGATAAATAGATCAAGTTGGCCAAACAAAACCCAAATATCGGAGAAGAAATACGAGGCTATAAGAGATCATGCATATAAGAGATCAAAGAAACTCAAATAACTTTCATGGATATAAAAATATATGACTGATCATAAACTAAAAGTTCATCAGATCCCAACAAACACACCGTAAAAAGAGTTACATCATATGGATCTCCAAGAGACCATTTTATTGAGAATCAAGAGAGAGAGAGAGATGAAACCATATAGCTACTAACTACGGACCCAAAGGTCTACAAAGAACTACTCACGCATCATCGGAGAGGCACCAATGGAGGTGGTGAACCCCATCCGAGATGGTGTCTAGATTGGATCTGGTGGTTCTGGACTCTGCAGCGGCTGGATGAATATTTCGTCGACTCCCCTAGGGTTTTTGGAATATTTGGGTATTTATAGAGCAAAGAGGTGGTCCGGGGGGCACCCGAGGTGGGCACAACCTACTAGGGCGCGCCGGGCCTCCTGGTGCACCCTAGTGGGTTGTCCCTTCCTTGGGACCCTCCTGGTGCACAACCTACTAGAGCCCAACTTGTTCCTTCTGGTCCATAAAAAATCTCCGTAAAGTTTCGTGGAATTTGGACTCCATTTGATATTGATTTTCTGTGATGTAAAAAACACGGAAAAACAGGAACTGGCACTTGGCACTATGTCAATAGGTTAGTACCAAAAAATGATATAAAATGATAATAAAACATCCAAGATTGATAATATAACAACATGGAACAATCAAAAACTATAGATACATTGGAGACGTATCAGCATCCCCAAGCTTAACTCCTACTCGTACTTGAGTAGGTAAGTGATAAAAACAGAATTTTTGATGTGGAGTGTTGTCTAACATGTCATGTCATATTGTTTTCTTTGTAGCATGGACAATTGGACTTTTTATGTGATTCAAAGCAATAGTCTAGTGTTGACATAATAATTTAGATACTCAAGCATATCAACAAGAAACCATGTCTTTCAAAATATCAATGCTAAAATAAATAATCCCTACAAAATCATATAGTCTTGTCATGATTTGTCTTCTTAACACAAAGTATTTATCATGCACAACCCCGATGACAAGCCGATCAATTGGCGTACTTTTTAACGTGCTTCAGCTTTTTCAACTCTTACGCAATACATGAGCGCAAGCCATGGATATAGCACTATGGGTGGAATAGAGTATGATGATAGGGGTAAATATAGAGAAGACAAAAAGTAAGGAAGTCTCACATCGATGCGGCTAACCAACGGGCTATGGAGATGCCCATCAATCGATATCAACGTGAGGAGTAGGGATTGCCATGCGACGAATGCACTAAGAGCTATAAGTGTATGAAAGCTCAATATGAAATCTAAGTGGGTGCGCATCTAATCCTATAATGAAAAATTCCCACTTGTATATGGAAGTGACAACATAGGAGACTCTCCATATGAAAAACATGGTGCTACATTGAAGCACAAGTGTGGTAAAGGATACTAGCAATGCCCCTTCTCTCTTTGTTTATTTTTTTTTTCTTTTTTTCTCTCTTTTTTCCTTTTTCCTTTTTCTTTTTTCTTTTCTCTCATTGTCCGGAGTCTCATCCCGACTTTTGGGGGAATCATAGTCTCCATCATCCTTTCCTCACTGGGGCACTGCTCTAAAAATGATGATCATCACACTTCTATTTACTTATAGCTCAAAAGAAACAACAATTACAACTCGATACCTATGACAAAATATGACTCTATATGAATGCCTCTGGCAATGATCTAGCGTAACATGTATGAAAAATGATGAACGGTGGTTGAGCCAAAAACACTATGTGAGCTATATGATCATGCGAAGCAATATGACAATAAATGCTCAATTCATCGAACAGAAACGGTGGAAGTTGGATGGCAATATATCTCGGAATGGCCATTGAAAAGCCATAATAGGTAGGTATAGTGGCTGTTTTGAGGAAGATATAATGAGGCTTATGTGTGATAGAGCGTATCATATCACAGGTTTTGGATGCACCTGCGAAGTTTGCACCACGTCTCAATGTGAGAAAGGGCAATACACGATACTGTAGAGGCTAGCAAATTGTGAAAAGGTAATAGTGCAGATAATCCATGGACTCACATTAGTCATAAAGAACTCATATACTTATTGCAAAAGTTTATTAGCCCTCGAAGCAAAGTACTACTACGCATGCCCCTCGGGGGATAGATTGGTAGGAAAAGACCATCGCTCATCCCCGACCACCACTCATACGGAAGAAAATCAAAAATAAATCATGCTCCAACATCATAGCATAACGAGATACTATGCGTGCATGCTTCGGGAATCACAAACCTTAACACCAATATTCCTACTAGAGCATAATTACTCATCAACATAACTCACATATCACATCATCATATCTCAAAACTATTACTAAGAATCAAGTTTATTTTGTCCAATGATCTTCATGACATTTTTCTTTTCTTTACCCTTTTTGGATATCTATCACTTTGGGACTAATTTTCATGTGTTGCTTTTCATAAGCTCAAACAAATATAAGTGAAGATCACAAGCATAATATTTCTTTATCTTAAAATAATTTAAATGAAGCAAGAGAGATTTTCTTCAAAATTTTACTAACTCTCAAATAAATCTAAGTGAAGCAAGGGAGCATTTGTTCAAAAATACTAAGCACACCGTTCTAAAAAAGATATAAGTGAAGCACTAGAGCAAGTCCTAGCTCATAAAAGATTTAAGTGAAGCATAGAGAGCAATTCTAACAAGTCATGAAATAATTTTGGCTCTATCAAATAGGTGTGTCCAGCAATGATTGATGACTCAAAACACAAAATAAACAAGTGAAGACTCATATCATACAAGACGCTCCAAGCAAAACACATATCATGTGACAAATAAAAATATAGTCTCGAGTAAAATACTGATAGTTGTTGGAAGAAAGCGGGGATGCCACTCGGGGGGCATCCCTAAGTTTAGTTGGTTGCTCATTTTTGGATAATAGCTTGGGATGCCGGGGCATCCCCAAGCATAGGCTCTTACATCTTTCCTTCATCCATCGTAAGATAACCCAAAACTTGAAAACTTCAATCACACAAAACTCAACAAAACCTTCGTGAGATCCGTTAGTATAAGAATAATAAACCACCACTATAAATTCTGTATCAAACCAATTCATATTTTGTTTTTGTATTATATCTACTGTATTCCAACTTTTCTATAGAAAAAACTCATCAAAGAAAACCATAGAGCCATCAAAATAAGCCCACAACACAAAGAAAACAGAATCTGTTAAAACAGAACAGTCTGCAGGAATGTGACTATTTCGAATACTTCTGTAACTCCAATAATTCTGAAAAATTAGGACGACCTGAGAAACTTTTATATTGATCTACTTCAAGTGGAATGGGTATTTTATCGCTCTCTGGTAAAATATGAAAATTAATTACGTGAGTGTAAAAGTTTTTATTTTTCAGCAAGATCAAACAACTATCACCCAAGAAGATCCTAAAGGTTTTACTTGGCACAAAAACTAATTAAAACATAAAAACCACAATCATAACAGTAGCATAATTTTCCTAACACACAAGAACAGGAAGCAAAGAGAAAAAATAAATTTTATTCATTGGGTTGCCTCCCAACAAGCGCTATAGTTTTACGCCCTTAGCTAGGCATAAAGCAAGGATCTAAGTTTTGTCATCTTTGTTCTTGACTTTTTTAGAGGTATTTTAAACATGAGGCTTTGTAAACACAACATAAAACATGTTATCCATAGAGGCCTTTGCAATCCTCAGTTGGTTTTCATCATACCCCTTTTGATTTTCCACAATAATCCAAGAGTAATGTTGATTACCATTATTGAAAACTTGTTGGATTATATCTAGAACTGGGACTTCCTTTTTAAGATTCTCATCAAAGATTTCATTGTCCCCAAGAAAATGTCTTAAAGCATAGTCACTATTGTAAATAATTTCATCTATCACAGTTTTTTCACGATTCATACCATAAAAGTCAAATATTTCCCTAGCTTCCCGTATTATGTAGTCAAACTCATTCATAAGAACGAGAGTGGCCAACTTTTTAGCTCTAGGATTCTTTATAACAGGGATCTCAAAAAACAATCTTTGCAAGGTAGGATGGGTACGAATAAATTTACTTTCAAGTTTCAGAACTAGTGCTGATATAGCATCCGCATAAGATCTAGTAGTTTTAAGTATAGGTGCATCATCAAGACTAAGCTTCCCAACACAATTGAAAAATTCTTGGATACGTTCTTTTCCCATAACGTTCCCTTGCCCCAAGATAAAAGTTTTAGCATCCATATTGCTGTAACATCCCAAAATTCTAAATTTTGGAATGTTATAATAAATAGATAGATTTGATTGATTGTTTGATTGATTGACTGAAAGTGAGTGAATTCGAAACTTTTTGAAAGTTAAATGAGAGGGAATAAAAGGACTTTCCCAAAACTTTCATTTTTATGCTCTCCGTGAATTCAAATACTTTCCATCACAAAACCCTGGAGAGAAGATGACGTGACTTCTTCCATTTATTTAAATGACAAGGGGGTGTTGAAAATATTTGAATTTCATTTGGAAAATATTTCCACTTCTGAAACTTTATGCAACTTAATGATTTTCATGAGAGAAGATAAAATGACTTCTTCAAAACATATGAAATATGAGTTGGGAGTTTCGAAGAATCAAATTCAAAGCCCTTTTGAATTTATTTTCAATTTGGAGTTATTTGAGTTTTATTTAAATTATTTTTCTCCAAAAATAAAATATATGGAAAATAGGGTAACATGATTCCCTACAACAGAAAATTGGAGAGAAATAAATTTGAAATCATTTTAATATTTTTAAAATGATTTTTATTGGATTTTATTAGACTAGTAGAACTCTTTGAATTATCTGAATTTGTGTGAATTTTATTTAATGCTAGGAAAATGTTCATCTTGTAGAAAATCTTTTTCTGAATTTTTTTATATATTATATGCCTATATAAAAATTTATATTATTTTTATTTATTCAGTTTTCTTTTCTGTTTTTATAAAAAAAACTATTTATGTGGCCCGTAATTATTTGTTGCTCACGTGCGCTGCATAGTACCAGCGAGCGCCCCATCATTTTTTACTATATGGGCCAGGCCCAGCCGACCCTATTCCTCCCCATAGTTTTTTTTCTTTCTCTTCTTTCTTTTCAATTGCTCAAAAAAAAACCTGCACTGCGCGCGGCCGGCCGAACCGCCTAAGGCCTTTAAGCCCGTGCCGCCGTGCGAGGCATTAGCCTTTTTCTTCTCTGTTTCGTATATTTTCGTCTATGTTTAGTCCCACATTGCCTAGCCTTTGACCTCTAAGCCTCTTGCCATCAATAAATATAGACCCATAGAGCCTCCAAAATTCATCCGATTCGGGTTAAATCAATATTTTGGTTTGACTAGATTCATTTAAGAAAAATATATTTCTCCTCTCCGGCGCGACTTCTGGAAATTATCTCTTCTCTCCAAAGTCGTCTTTTCTCTGCCTTATAAAGATATCTTTCTTTGTTTTTTTTCTTCTTATGCCTCCATAGTTTATTATTTTTAGACTAATATAATAAAATAATTAGATTATCAATTAGTCTACATATTTATACATTAGACCCTAGCCCGTAGCTATTTTTTCTTCCGTAAAACAGCTTGACCCTGATTTTTCAAATAGCCATAACTTTTTACTCGTTTGCCCAAATCCAACGAAACCAACGCCCACTTGTTCGTTATGATCTCCTCTATCCAGTAATCCAACTCAAACATGTTTTTGAAAATTTTAAAATTTGAATTAGATCAGATTTGAATTCAAACTTCTTTTGATCATATCTTTTTATCCGTAACTCCGTTTGAGTTGATTCTTTTTGCAAATCGAAGCTCTTGACCTAAACATTCTAATAAGGCCAAATTCACATTATTTTGGTACTGTTAGAAAAAAATTTATGTTGCAAGAGTTATTTGCTTGGTTTTGATGTTTTCCAAATCGACTTCTTCGTTCTTTCTGATCTTTTGAGTGATTGCTTATGTGTGGTTACTATTGCTTGATTACGATAGAGTGACCGGAGTGTGACGAGTAGAGCTATCAAGATTTTTGAGTGCGAATCATCTTCATCAACATTGCAGGCAAGTTCACACTTTGATCATACCTTTTCTACAACCGAGTTTTTCTTGCATTAGATCAATCCTCAAACATTGCATGATTAGGATCTAATTAAATTGTGGGATGGGAAGTAGTTGAGGTAGTACCTATTACCTGTTCATTATCAACCCCTTGGGAGTTACTATTACGTTATGCCTATACTGCCATGCTATGCTCGTAGACGTGGATTGGGTTTGAGAGTATTTCATGACAGATGTGAGATTGTTAATTAATGGTTTACTTAAGGTGGCAACTTAAACATACATCTGGGTGGATTGAGGCACCTGGGAATTCCAGGACTTGCCTGTCTAGGCACCTGGGTATTCCAGGACTAGCAGATGTAGGGCGTACCAGGGTGCGAACTCTTACAGGTGTACCGTTCTATCCAACGTAAGGTGCTAGCGCTTCTGAAAGACTATGTCTCGGTCATCCGTTTCTCAAACATCATGAAGTGCGAGAATTCCAACGGAGGCGATCGAGTCTTGTGGGGAAAAGTGCGCAAACCTCTGCAGAGTGTATAAACTAATCATGATTAGCCGTGTCCCCGGTTATGGACATCTTGAGTATCTAGTTCTCGGAATATCCTGTTGATCTCATCATGTTACTTTAATTAATTTGTTGAGTTTTAAATGATGATGCTTAATTGGGATTGAGAATGCTGTCAACCATTCTCAATGTTCAACAACCACCATGATAGTTAAATAAATTATATTCCTTTGCAGTAGGGAAAAATTGGCTTTTCGCAAAAACCTTATAACCATAGAGCTTTTCCACCAGCCAAATATGCATGTAGTGATAGCCTTTATTCATCATTCTCTATGGTGTGAATTTGCCAGTACATTCAATGTACTGACCCTTTGTGGCTGCAACGTCTCATGTTGCAGGATTATCTTACGACGAGTAAGTGATACGTTAGGGTTACGATTTCTACACTCAACTTTGCCATTGGTGTTGATGGGAATCCACAACCTTGTTACTTCCGCTATTTTGGATTGAGGTAATAGTATTTACGTTACTTTTACATGTGATTTACCTCTGTTATAAATCCTCGAGTACTGTGTGTGTCAGCATACCGATCCAGGGATGACACTTAAGCACAGAGGCTTGATCCATTCGGGTCGGATCGCTACATTGCAGGTACGTCCAATCTTAGGAGTAAGGCCATCATCTGTTGGTGCCATACTGAAATCACTCATGATTGCAAGAAAAGGATAGATCTGACAAGAAGATGGCGAACGAGAAAGAGAGGCGAATAAAACGGCAAATTTTTGTGAAGTGGGGGAGAGGAAAATGAGAGGCAAATGGCAAATAATGTAAATTGCGAGGAGATGAGATTTGTGATTAGGAACCATGTTATGAGGAAGATCCTCCCCGGCAACGGCGCCAGAAATTCCTTTTGATCGCTCTCTGACTATAGCGCCAGAAAAGCTCTTATCTGCTAGGAGTACGTTGATATTTCCCCAAAGAGGAAGGGATGATGCAGCACAGCGATGGTAGGTATTTCCTTCAGTGAGGAAACCAAGGTTATCGAACCAGTAGGAGAACCAAGCAACACAACGTAAACAGCACCTGCACACAAATAACAACACCTCGCAACCCGACGTGTTAAAGGGGTTGTCAATTCCTTTCGGGTAATGATGCGAGAAAATTGTAGTTGATCGAAATAATAGATCACAAATAGAATAAAGTGCAGCAAAGTATTTTTGTATTTTTGGTTTAATAGATCTAAATAAAAATGCAAAGGAAAAGTAGACCGCAAGCAAATATATGAGAAAGAAGACTCGGGGGCCGTAGGTTTCACTAGTGGCTTCTCTCGAGAAAAATAGCAAACAATGCGTAAACAAATTACTATTGGGCAATTGATAGAACCTCAAATAATTATGAAGATATTCGGGCAATGATCATTACATAGGCATCACGTCCAAGATTAGTAGACTGACTCCTGTCTGCATCTACTACTATTACTCCACACATCGGCCGCTATCCAGCATGTATCTAGTGTATTAAGTTCATGGAAAACGGAGTAATGCAATAAGAATGATGACATGATGTAGACAAGATCCGTTTATCTATTGCATAGATATAGATCCTGTCTTTTTATCCTTAGTAGCAATGATACATACGTGTCGGTTCCCTTTCTGTCACTAGGATCGAGCACTGTAAGATCGAACCCACTACCGGGCACCTCTTCCCATTGCAAGATAAATAGATCAAGTTGGCCAAACAAAACCCAAATATCAGCGAAGAAATACGAGGCTATAAGAGATCATGCATATAAGAGATCAAAGAAACTCAAATAACGTTCATGGATATAAAAAGATATGACTGATCATAAACTCAAAGTTCATCAGATCCCAACAAACACACCGCAAAAAGAGTTACATCACATGGATCACCAAGAGACCATTGTATTGAGAATCAAGAGAGACAGAGATGAAGCCATCTAGCTACTAACTACGGACCCAAAGGTCTACAAAGAACTACTCACCCATCATCGGAGAGGCACCAATGGAGGTGTTGAACCCCATCCTAGATGGTGTCTAGATTGGATCTGGTGGTTTTGGACTCTGCGACGGCTTGATGAATATTTCGTCGACTCCCCTAGGGTTTCTGGAATATTTGGGTATTTATAGAGCAAAGAGGCGGTCCGGGGGCACCTGAGGTGGGCACAACCCACCAAGGCGTGCCCGGGCCTCCTGGCGCACCCTGGTGGGATGTCCCCTCCTCGGAACTCCCCCCAGGTGGAACTAGGGCCCAACTTGTTCCTTCTGGTCCATAAAGAATCTACATAAAGTTTCATGGCATTTGAACTCCGTTTGATATTGATTTTCTGCGATGTAAAAAACAGGAACTGGCACTTGGCACTATGTCAATAGGTTAGTACCAAAAAATGATATAAAATGACTGTAAAATGATTATAAAACATCCAAGATTGATAATATAACAGCATGGAACAATCAAAAATTATAGATACGTTGGAGACGTATCAGCATCCCCAAGCTTAATTCCTGCTCGTCCTCGAGTAGGTAAATGATAAAAAAGATAATTTTTTATGTGGAATTCTACCTAACATAAACTTGATCATATATCTAATCATGGCATGAATATTAAGACATAAGTGATTGAAAGCAATAGTCTATAATTTAACATAATGACATCAATACTCAGGCATCCCAACAAACAATCATGTCTTTCAAAATATCAACGCTAAGGAAAGCCATCCCTACAAAATCATATAGTCTTGTCATGCTTTGTCTTCTTAACACAAAGTATTTATCATGCACAACCTCGATGACAAGCCGAGCAATTGGTTCATACTTTTTAACGCACTTCAGCTTTTTCAACCCTCACGCAATACATGAGTGCAATCCATGGATATAGCACTATAGGTGGAATAGAGTATGATGATAGGGGTAAATATAGAGAAGACAAAAAAGTAGAAAGTCTCACACCGACGCGGCTAACCAATGGGCTATGGAGATGCCCATCAATTGATACCAATGCGAGGAGTAGGGATTGCCATGCAACGAATGCACTAAGAGCTATAAGTGTATGAAAGCTCAATATGAAACTAAGTGGGTGTGCATCTAATCCTATAATGAAAATTCCCACTAGTATATGAAAGTGACAACATAGGAGACTCTCCATATGAAAAACATGGTGCTACTTTGAAGCACAAGTGTGGTAAAGGATACTAACAATGCCCCTTCTCTCTTTTTTATTTATTTATTTTTCCTTTTTTCTTTTTTTATGTCTTTTTTGTTTTTCGTTTTTTCCCTTTTCTTTTTCTCTCAATGTTCGGAGTCTCATCCCGACTTGTGGGGGAATCATAGTCTCCATCATCCTTTCCTCACTGGGGCACTGCTCTAAAAATGAATAACGATGATCATCACACTTCTATTTACTATTAACTCAAAAGAAATAAAAATTACAAGTCGATACCTATGAAGAAGTATGACTCTATATGAATGCCTTTGGCATGTACCAGGATGTGCAATGATCTAGCGTAACATGTATGAAAAATGATGAACGGTGGCTGAGCCACAACTACTATGTCAGCTATATGATCATGCAAAGCAATATGACAATCAATGCTCAAGTCATTAAACGGAAGCAGTGGAAGTTGCATGGCAATATATCTCGGAATGGCCATGGAAAAGTCATAATAGGTAGGTATGGTGGCTGTTTTGAGGAAGATATAATAAGGATTATGTGTGATAGAGCATATCATATCATGGGGTATGGATGCACGTGCGAAGTTTGCACCACGTCTCAATGTGAGAAAGGGCAATGCACGGTAGCGTAGAGGCTAGCAAATTGCGGAAAGGTAAGAGTGCGTATAATCCATGGACTCACATTAGTCATAAAGAACTCATATACTTATTGTAAAAGTTTATTAGCCCTCGAAGCAAAGTACTACTACGCATGCCCCTAGGGGGATAGATTGGTAGGAAAAGACCGTCGCTCGTCCCCGACCGCCACTCATAAGGAAAACAATCAATAATAAATCATGCTCCAACATCATAGCATAACCAGAGGCTATACATGCATGCTTCGGGAATGACAAACCTTAACACCAATATTCGTACTAAACACAACCATTCACTAGTACCTCCCACATATTCTATCTCTATATCGCAAAACTATTGCAAGGAATCAAGCATATCATATTCAGTGATCCATAAGTTTTATGTAGGATTTTATGACTAACCATGCAATTGACCAATTCCTGTTGACTCTCTAAATAGATATAAGTGAAGCATGAGAGTTCAATTATTTCTACAAAATACCATGCTCTAATAAATATAAGTGAAGCAGAAGAGCATTCTTCAAATAACGGTTTTCTATGTGAAGAGAAACAGGAAATCCAAACTTCAAATGATATAAGTGAAGCACATGAAGCATTCTATAAAGCCATACTCAAAAGATATAAGTGAAGTGCAATGAGATTTATATAAATCAACCATGGACTATCTCATACCAGCATGGTGCATAAAATAAAAATGAAAACTAAAAGCAAAAGACGCTCCAAGATTTGCACATGTCACGCGAACAAAACTGAAAACATACCGATACTTGTTGAAGAAACATGGGATGCCTTCCGGGGCATCCCCAAGCTTAGACGCTTGAGTCTCCTTGAATATTTACTTGGGGTGACTTGGGCATACCCAAGCTTAAGCTCTTGCCTCTCCTCCTTCTCCTCATATCGAGACCTCCTCAATCTTTGATCACTTCATCCACACAAAACTCAACAGAATACTCGATAAGATCCGTTAGTATAATGAAGCAAATAACTACTCTAAGTACTGTTGAAAACCAATTCATATTTTGTTTTTGCATTGTAGCTACTGTAATATAAAATTTCCATAGCTTATACTACCGATAAAAATCGATAGTTTCATCAAAACGAGCAAAACAATGCATAAAAAACATACTCTGTCTTAAACAGGACAGTCTGTAGTAATCTGAACATTCACCATACCTCTGTTACTCCAAACATTCTTAAAAAATTAGGAAAAATAAATATTTTGTATATAAAGACAGTGCAAAACGTTTCAGAACCATTTGATGTTCCAGTAAAAAATGTAAAATCGAGCACTACAGCCAAAGTTTCTGTTTTGCACCGCACAAACCGACAAGCAATCTAATCATCCTAAACACAAATCTTGGAACATTATTTTTATAATACAATGGAATTGTACAAGGGGATAATTATTTTTGTGAGAATCTTCATGAAAAATTCTACATTGTTTCCATGAGCATGAACACAAGTGTTCAAGGTCGACCCTCACTTCTCCAATGCATAACTTCCAACCGCTTCTCTTTTTGTGAAAAGGTTTTTAAGTTCCCCTCTATATTTTTTTGTTTTTAAACTTTATGAAAGCACTCAACATAAATAAATGACTCTCTAAAACTTCTGGGTTGTCACCCTGGCAACGCTTTCTTTAAAGCCATTAAGCTAGGCATAAAGTGCTCAAGTAATGGATCCACCCGGATCCTAAGGTATATCAAAGCCAATTTTAATTAACAATGATTTGGCATTTAGTAATGAGCACAAAGCAACATATATCAAGAAATGACGAATTTAACTCTCTTCCTATGCATCGGCATGTCATACAAGAACAATTCATGCACATCAAGTAAAGGCCAATACATAGCATAAGCAGTTTCTTGCTATTTTATCGTGTGGGAAACATAAAGAGGCGGAGATATAGTTCCTCTCTCATAATAATTGCAAGCAGGAGCAGCAAGCACATGCATATTATATTCATCAAAATCATCATGTGCAACGGTAAAAGGCAACCCATCAATATAATCCTTAATAAAAGCAAACTTCTCTGATATAGTGTAGTTGGGAGAATTCAAAAAGATAATAGGACTATCATGTGTGGGTGCAATAGCAACAATTTTATTCCTAACATATGGAACTATAGAAAGTTAATCTCTGATGACCCACAAGTATAGGGGATCTATCATAGTCCTTTCGATAAGTAAGAGTGTCGAACCCAATGAGGAGCAGAAGGAAATGATAAGCGGTTTTCAGCAAGGTATTCTCTGCAAGTATTGAAATAAGTGGTAACAGATAGTTTTGTAATAAGGTAAATTGTAACGAGCAACAAGTAACAAAAGTAAATAAGGTGCAGCAAGGTGGCCCAATCCTTTTTGTAGCAAAGGACAAGCCGGAACAAACTCTTATAATAGGAAAAGCGCTCCCGAGGACACATGGGGATATCGTCAAGCTAGTTTTCATCATGTTCATATGATTTGCATTCGATACTTTGATAATTTGATATGTGGGTGGACCGGTGCTTGGGTGTTGTTCTTACTTGAATAAGCATCCCACTTATGATTAACCTCTATTGCAAGCATCTGCAACTACAACAAAAGTATTAAGGTAAACCTAACCATAGCATGAAACATATGGATCCAAATCAGCCCCTTACGAAGCAACGCATAAACTAGGGTTTAAGCTTCTGTCACTCTAGCAACCCATCATCTACTTATTACTTCCCAATGCCTTCCTCTAGGCCCAAATAATGGTGAAGTGTTATGTAGTCAACGTTCACATAACACCACTAGAGGCTAGACAACATACATCTTATCAAAATATCAAACGAATACCAAATTCACATGACTACTAATAGCGAGACTTCTCCCTTGTCCTCAGGAACAAATGTAATTACTCACAAAGCATATTCATGTTCATAATCAGAGGGGTAATAATATGCATAAAGGATCTGAACATATGATCTTCCACCAAATAAACCAACTAACATCAACTACAAGGAGTAATCAACACTACTAGCAACCTACTAGCACCAATCCCGGACTTTGAGACAAGAATTGGATACAAGAGATGAACTAGGGTTTGGAGATGAGATGGTGCTGGTGAAGATGTTGATGGAGATTGCCCTCTCCCGATGAGAGGAGCGTTGGTGATGACGATGGTGATGATTTCCCCCTCCCAGAGGGAAGTTTCCCCGGCAGAACAGCTCTGCCGGAGCTCTATATTGGTTCCGCCTCGGTTCCGCCTCGTGCCGGCGGAGTCTCGTCCCGAAAGGTTGCTTCTTATTTTTTTCTCATAGAAAGACTTCATATAGGAGAAGATGGACGTCGGAGACCCACCAGGGGGCCCACGAGGTAGGGGGCGCGCCCTAGGGGGGGCGCGCCCCCCACCCTCGTGAGAAGGGTGTGGGCCCCCTGGCCTTCTTCTTTGGCATGGATTTTTCTTTATTTCTTTTAAGACGTTCCGTGGAGTTTCAGGACTTTTGGAGTTGCGCAGAATAGGTCTCTAATATTTGCTCCTTTTCCAGCCCAGAATTCCAACTGCCGGCATTCTCCCTCTTTATGTAAACCTTTTAAAATAAGAGAGAATAGCCATAAGTATTGTGACATAAAGTGAAATAACAGTCCATAATGCAATAAATATCGATATAAAAGCATGATGCAAAATGGACGTATCAATCTCCATAAGCATAATTCATATTGGCATCTTGGCCACAAGCATAGCAAGCATCAAGTTCATCAAAAAGGGATATTTCAAATGAATGAAGGGGATCATAACAATTATCATAGCATTCATCCTTCGATAAGAGCGAAGGGGCATTAAACAATGTATGAGTTGAAGAGTTACTCTCATTAGAAAGTGGGAACGGGTAGCTAATCTGTTCTTCCTCCGTTTGTTCTTCGCTCTCCTCCTCATCTTTTTCATCCAATGGGCTCGCAGTTTCATCAGTTTCTTCTTTCATAGACTCCTGCAAAATATTAGTCTCTTCTTGGACAGCGGAGGAGTCCTGAATATGTGGTTTAACATAGGCATTAGAAGCATAATTATCATAACAATATTTAAGTATGGCAAAATTTTCAGATTTGTAAAGAGTAGCATCATACTTTTCAATCAAAGAGGCAATTTCATAAGCACCCTTAAAAGCAACATATTCTTCAATTTGTTCGATATCAAAGTAATTATAAACACCTTTGGTATAAGAAGATACGATTCCATTATCAATAAACTCACATTGGAGGGAAGGTGTTTCTTAGGGTCTTCAGAACAACAAGTAACATCATATAATTCACATAAATTCCAAGCATAACATTGCATAGTATTAATTTGATGCTGTAAAAGTTTCCCCTTTTCAGATAAACGATGTCGCACAAAACAAGCATGATCATCTAATGATTTTCCCTCAACTCAGCTACTTGGGTTTTCAGCACGAGCACAAATGGATCAAAGATGATCCAAAAAGAAAGCTTCAGTAGTATGATATATTTTGCGTGGTTCTTCAACCATTGGTTTAGTAGGTACAACTAATTTTTTGGTATTTTGTGTTTCCTACCCATAACTAAAGATCGAAAACAAGAGAACAAAAATAAAAATTACTTAGTGATAAAGAAAACAAGCACACACGAGAATATTCACCCCACGCTATTGCTCCCCAGCAACGGCGCCAGAAAAAGGTCTTGATAACCCACAAGTATAGTGGGTCGTTTGTAGCCTTTTTCGATAAATAAGAGTGTCAAACTCAACGAGGAGCTAAAGGTAGAACAAATATTCCCTCAAGTTCCATCGACCACCGATACAACTCTACGCACACTTGACGTTTGCTTTACCGAAAACAAGTATGGAACTAGTTTGTAGGAGTGATGCTAGAACTACTTTGTAAGAATAAAACCAGAAGTACTTTGCAAGATAATAAAAGTTAGGTGTTTAGTAAAAGGGTTTGTGTCAACAAGAAAGTTATTTGTCCCTAGGCAATCGATAAGAAGTACCGGTAATCATTCTTGTAATTTTATATGAGGGAGAGGCATCAGCTAACATACTTTCTCTACTGGGATCTTATGCACTTGTGATTAGAACTCTAGCAAGCATCCACAACTACTAAATATCATTAAGGTCGTGAAACCCCAAGCATAGCATTAAGTATCAAGTCCTCTTTACCCCCATACGCCATAACCCGCATATCCGCGTTTGGGCTGCTGTGATCCCCCGCAACACTGACAATAAGCAAACCATGAACATATTACAACAACCTGCAACGAGGTCCCCTCACGTTTGCATGAGACGGAGGGCACTATAGGACAACACCATAAATAAAATATACAATCATACCAACCAAGATCACGATTAACCCACAGGACAAAACAGATCTACTCAAACATCATAGGATAACCATATATCATTGGGAAATAATATATGGAGGTGAGCACCATGTTTAATTAGATATTACAGTGGGGAGAAGAGGTGTTACACCGCTGCATAGAGGGGGAGAAAGTTTGTGTTGACGGTAGCAAGATTGTTGATGTAGATCGTTGTCCCGATCGCTACCCCGGGAGCACTCCGGCGCCACCGGGAGAGAGAGGGGGAGAGCCCCCCCTCCTTATTCTTCTTACTTGACCTTCCCCCTGATACGTCTCCGTCGTATCTACTTATCCAAACACTTTTGCCCTTGTTTTGGACTCTAACTTGCATGATTTGAATGGAACTAACCCGGACTGACGCTGTTTTCAGCAGAATTGCCATGGTGTTATTTTCGTGCAGAAATAAAAGTTCTCGGAATGACCTGAAAATCGACGGAGATTATTTTTGGAATATATTAAAAATACTGGCGAAACAATCAAGGCCAGGGGGCCCACACCCTGTCCACGAGGGTGGGGGCGAGCCTACCCCCCCAGGGTGCGCCCCTGCCTCGTGGGCCCCCTGATGCTCCACCGACCTCCATCCTGACTCCATATATTCACGTTCGGGGAGAAAAAAAACCAGAGAGAAGGATTCATCGCATTTTATGATATGGAGCCGCCGCTAAGCCCTAAACTCTCTCGGGAGGGCTGATCTAGAGTCTGTTCGGGGCTCCGGAGAGGGGAATCCGTCGCCATCGTCATCATCAACCTTCCTCCATCACCAATTTCATGATGCTCGCCGCCATGCATGAGTAATTCCATCGTAGGCTTGATCAAATTTAAGTCTTGATGAATCGGGAACTCCGAGTGCTCCTCACACAGAGTGGTTCGAATCTGACTTGATCAAATTTTGTGATGTAGCATGAATAGAGTTTGAGACGAGAAAAGCATAGATAGCTAGAGAGGGTTCTTAGGCATTCTTGTTCATCCACTTGGCAAAAGAAATGAAAACCAATCAATCAAAACAACAAGTGGATGTCCTCGAATGATTAAAATATGCAATCAACATGCTCACACAATAAAATGGCAATTGAAATATGTGGCAAAGCATGCACAACCAATTCTAGCATCTATCAAACAATTTGCGATGACTAGGTCATCTATATATGAGTATATTGACTTAGGAGTCAAATGAGAACATTTGATCATAGGTCATACTCATCGTTTAAGCACAAGTGGGGTTACCACTTTTGCATAAAGCATTGTTGTGTTCACACCATTAGAGTTGCTTTAGCTCAATTCTTAGAGTAAAGCTCCCCCTAGATGTGAGATCCCCCCTAAGAGGGATGAACTAACCTTGGGTTTTTGTCGATGATGACTTCATATAGATGTTGAAGATGTGGATGCTCAATGTTGATGTAGATCATTTGAAGATATCCATTGGAGTGAGTTGCACTTTCAATACCTACACGGGTTAGTCCCACAAGGAACAAACAAGGATATCCATAGACATAAAGTGATGCACACACAAGATGATGTCTATGAAAGCTTTTAGGTTACCTTGTCCCTTGTCTTACCAACAAGAGGGTTTGTGACTCCTTGAACTAGTGCAAGATGTGGAAGTTGATTGCACTTGTTCTTGCCAAGATGATAAGAGTGAAGTATGTTGGCGGAGTCACCCTCAAGAACTCTCTAGTTCTTCTTCTTCGGGATCCACACCATCTTGATGGGAATCCTCGGTGTTGTAGTTGTACTTGATGAAGTGGAACTTGAAGTAGTCTTGGGAACCCACTTGACCAAGGCCTTAGGAGCTTCTTCAAATGCATCAATTTCCTCTGGAAGCTTGTCCTTGCCTTTTTGCTTATGGTCTTGTGGTGGAAGATCATCTTGAGCTTGTGTCCCATTGAAAGAAGTAGGATCATACTTCTCTTGTTGAGGAACAAACTTCGTCTTGGGGTATTGATCTTCTTCCCACTCAACTCCATTGGCATTGAACTTTCGTTCAAAACCAGCACCTTGATTCTTCTGGTGCCTTCCTTGCATGTGTACAATTTCCTCGAATTGCTTACTTCCGGCAAGGCTCTTGTAAACACCTTTCTCTATAATTCCCTTCAAGAAGCTATTTTCTTGCTCAAGTGTAACTTGGCTAAGAGAATCATTAGTGGAATCAAGAGAACTACCAGAAGCAACAATATTGGATTTAGCATGATTATTGTTACTACTAGAGGAAGAATCTTTCTTGTTCTTGCTACTATTCTTGACTTGAGGCATGTAAGTGGATAAGAGTAAACGCTTGGCAATGTAAGAAGAACTTTTCTTACGAAGATCATCATTGATTGATTTTAAGAACTCATGCTCTTGCTCAAGGTCGAGCTTTTCAAAGCGTAATTTCTCATGAGTCCTTAAAAGTTCTCGATGATCTCCTAAGATAGTTTCATGAGCTAACTTAAGAGTGTTTAGTTCTTTAGTTAGAGAATCAATCTTCTCCTTATCATTGTCATTCGTTTTATCTAGATTAGCATGATTAATTGACGTTTCATCACAGTATTCATCACTAGAGTTGTCAACAAGTAAATCATCATCACCTAACAAGTCATCTTCATCACTATTGAAATCAACATACTCGGGGTGTGATACCTTTCGGCCTTTAGCCATGAAGCATGTTCCAACTCCTTCATTTGGTGAGTCAAATATGTCGTAGGAGTTGGTTGTCGCAAGTGCTAGACCGACAACACCTTCATCTTGAGTATATTCGGAGTCGGAGTGATAGCTTCTCTCGGAGTGGTTGTCGGAGTTGGAGCCGGATACCCATTCACCAACATGAGCTTGATTTCTTCATTTTGTGTAGCTCCTTGATGACTTGTCCTTTATTTTTGAATCCTTGCTTCTCCGTGAGGGTCTTCGTTCATAACGATCATCTCTACTCCTTCTTTCTCTAGACGTTGATTCTTCTCTTCTACTTCTTCTCTTGGGAGAATCTTCTCTTCTCTTGTAGGGGGCCATACACTCATTGGAATAGTGTCCGGGCCTTCCTCAATTGTAGCAGTTTCGCTCTCGACTAGAAGATCTTTTGTCATTGTAGGACCTTGACTTGGAGCTTCTCTCTTTGCTTCTACTCTTGTAGAACTTGTTGAAGTTCTTCACCATTAAGCTCAATTCTTCATTGAAGGTTTGTTTCTCACTCGATGATGTGGGGGCTTCACATGAGGCTTTGTAAGCACCACTTGATTTGTTGTGAAGTTCCTCTTTATCCTTGAGTGACATCTCATGAGCAACAATTCTTCCGATGACTTCCGTTGGCTTGAGATCTTTGTAATTTGGCATCATTTGGATCAATGTGCACACGATATCATATTTTCCATCCAAGGCTCTTAGGATCTTCTTGATGATGAATCTATCGGTCATCTCTTCACTCCCTAAGCCGGCAATCTCATTTGTGATAAGAGCAAGCCTAGAGTACATTTCAGCAACACCTTCACCATCCTTCATTTTGAACTTGTCAAGTTGACTTTGAAGCGCATCCAATTTGGATTCCTTGACGGAGTCGATACCTTCGTGCATATCAATCAAAGTATCCCAAATTTCCTTTGCATTCTCAAGACGGCTGATTTTGTTGAATTCTTCGGGGCACAATCCGTTGAAGAGGATATCACAAGCTTGAGCGTTGTATTGCAGCATTTTCAACTCTTCCGCGGTGGCTTCACGGTTCGGTTCTTTCCCGTCAAAGAATTCACCTTGCAAGCCAATACACACAATAGCCCAAACGACGGGGTTATGTCCAAGAATATGCATTTTCATCTTATGCTTCCAACTAGCAAAATTAGTGCCATCATAGTAAGGACCTCTACGGTGATAATTTCCCTCGCTAGGCGCCATACTCTCCTAGGTTGTGAAACCAAGGCTATGACCGCCAAAAGCTATGGAAATCAAAGCAAATGGAGACCAAAGCTCTGATACCACTTGTAGGATCGAAAGTATGTCTAGAGGGGGGTGATTAGACTACTTGACCAAATAAAAATCTAGCCTTTTCCCAATTTTAGTTCTTGGCAGATTTTAGCTATCTTAGCACAAGTCAAGCAATCTCCACACAATTCAAGCAAACATGCAAAAGAGTATATGAGCAGCGGAAAGTAAAGCATGCAACTTGCAAGAATGTAAAGGGAAGGGTTTGGAGGATTCAAACGCAATTGGAGACACGGATGTTTTTGTCGTGGTTCCGATAGGTGGTGCTATCGTACATCCACGTTGATGAAGACTTCAACCCACGAAGGGTAACGGTTGCGCGAGTCCACGGAGGGCTCCACCCACAAAGGGTCCACGAAGAAGCAACCTTGTCTATTCCATCACGGCCGTCGCCCACGAAGGACTTGCCTCACTAGCGGTAGATCTTCATGAAGTAGGCGATCTCCTTGCCCTTACAAACTCCTTGGTTCAACTCCACAATCTTACCGGAGGCTCCCAAGTGACACCTAGCCAATCTAGGAGACACCACTCTCCAAGAAGTAACAAATGGTGTGTTGATGATGAACTCCTTGCTCTTGTGCTTCAAATGATAGTCTCCTCAACACTTAACTCTCTCTCACAGGATTTGGATTTGGTGGAAAGAAGATTTGAGTGGAAAGCAACTTGGGGAAGGCTAGAGATCAAGATTCATATGTTTGGAATGGAATATCTTGACCTCAACACAAGTGTAGGTGGTTCTCTCTCAGAAAATGTGTATTGGAAGTGTAGGTATGTTTTGATGGCTCTCATTACGAATGAAGAGTGGGTGGAGGGGTATATATAGCCTCCACACAAAATCTAACCGTTACACACAATTTGCCAAACTCGGTGGGACCGAATGGTTAAACTCGGCCAGACCGATTCAGCAAACCTAGTGACCGTTAGGATTTTCGGTGGGATTGAGATGCAACTCGGTAGGACCGATATGGTTAGGGTTAGGGCATAACGTAATCTCGGTGTGACCGATTACACAAACTCGGTGGGACCGATTTTGGTAATAAGCTAACCAGAGAGTTGGCCAGGTAAACTCGGTGGGACCGATTCGCTCATCTCGGTGAGACCGAAATGTTACAAAAGGGAAACAGAGAGTTTACATTGCAATCTTGGTGGGACCGATCGCTCATCTCGGTAAGACCGAAACATTACGAAGGGAAACAGAGAGATTACAATTCCATCTCGGTGAGACCGAGATCCCTATCGGTGAGACCGATTTGCCTCGGGTCTGTGGCAGTGGCTATGACATTTGAAACTCGGTGGCGCCGGATAGAAAGAATCGGTGGGGTCGAGTTTGACTTTTGGTTTAGGTCATATGTGGATGTGGGAAGGTAGTTGAGGATTTTGGAGCATATCACTAAGCATTTTGAGCAAGCAAGCCATTAAGCAACACCTCATCCCTCCTTGATAGTATTGGCTTTTCCTATAGACTCAATATGATCTTGGATCACTAAAATATAAAATGTAGAGTCTTGAGCTTCAATCTTGAGCCAAACTTTTTGTCCTTAGAATTTTGAGGGATCCACTTTCCTCATCCATGCCATGCCATTCATTGAGCTTTTCCCGAAATACTAATCTTGGAATAATGTTAGCTCAATGAGCTACATGTTGTTAGGAATTACCAAAACCACCCAGGGATAGTTGCACTTTCTACAAGGACCTGGGTCTATTGCAACAAAATTGGTCATCGCAATACATGTCTATTTGTGGCAACAAGTACCTATTGCCACGAAACAACATTCGTTGGTAGCCGTTGCGACTGGACACATGGTAATAGGTTATTGCCACAAAAAAACAATCGTGGCAATAAAGTCTGCTATTGCAACAACCATGTGGGAAGTTGCCACATATTTTCCCGTGGCAACACTCACCAAATGCCACAATTTGCTTTGTGGAGATAGCTTTAATGCAACATGTAACAAATCATGGCGACTGATAACTCGTGGCGATAGACATTTGTGGCAACAACCTATGCCAACGACGCTTGTTTTGTGGCGCATGCTCTTCCGTGGCAATAGTCAATTGTGGCAATAAACTATGGCAGCAATCCTTGATTTCGTGGTATTAGGCATTTTGCCATGAACCACTACACTTATGGCAATAAGTATTCCAATCGTAATTGCAACATACTAGTTTTGGTGGTGATAAATAGGTAACACAACAGGTGAAATGTTTGTTGCGAGAAACTATTGCGACAATTTAAACTTTTCATGGTGCTAACTTGTGGCAACCGAAAGTGGGTTGTGGTAATAGCCTATTGCAACCATAAAAAAATACAGGCATTCAATTACAATATTCAAAACCATACGTATAATATATAGATTCATAAAATTCATAATTCTCACTAGCGTCCAGTCGAGCAGATCTTTGGATCCTACAATCAAGAAATCAAAAAAATAGTTCTAGTTAATGAGTCCAACATAACATACACCATACAATTATTCCAGCCCTTGTTAAAAATAACTATCACCAGACTATTTGGAGTAATACAGTGTCAACAAGCATGTAACTGAGGGATCAAAACAATTTTACAAGTGTAAATGTCTAAAGCATAAGCACAAGTACATGTACTAAAATCATCCGCTGTTGATTTAAGTTGTGACTCAATTTGTAGTTTCAGTTAAGTTCATGTCCCTAGCTAGCACATATTCATTTTTTCAAAGTTGTGACTCGATGCAACAACAACACATGGTGAAAGAGAAGAAGTAGCTAGCTAATTATGAAGGCCATACATATAAAATGCAGGTGAACATTAAGAGAAAGCAAGGTCGTGACTTACCATTGCTTTAAATATTTGAGAATTCCTTGTTCAGCTTGTATGAGTGCACTTGAAGAAATAACAGTTAGAGCGCACTTGAAGAAATGAGTCTTATTAGGACTAGATCTCTGAAAAAAGTATTTTGCAAGTTTGGACTACTATCTTATTTGTCAATCCTCTTTGTTGGCACATGCAAATAGAGTTTGCTCTTCAATCTGGATTCAATACCTTTCAGAATCAGTTGGACAGTGGCAGAAATACTAATCAAGTTAATCATAAGGCATGTAAGTAGGATCTGATGAATATGGCATGAAACACCAGCAATGTGAAGCTGGAACTAGGAAGAACAAAAAACAGAGTAAAAATGTTTAAGACTTGAATTAAGGTAACTGGACGCTATTTATCTATGGACTGTGGCTAACAACAAATGAACTACATGCCACATAATCAAATTAAACCAACATCTAAGTAGCCAAAATGACTAACATTATAAAGGGAAGCAAGCATATTAGGAATAACATATATACCTAAAACTTAAAGTTCTGACATTGATAGAAGTAGCCAGTTTCATTCAAATCTAACTCTGCATATATACTCCAAATCTAACTAGGAGTAGTTGTTTGGGGCAAGTTGCATTGGAAATTAAACTAATGCATCTGTTCTATTGTAGTGGTCTAGTACAGCATTGACTGTACAAGTTATTTTCCATGCTTGTCTCAATTAGCATGTTAGTGCCTCCTAGTACTCACCAATTCAAGAAAAGAGCCTCTAATTAGGAATGATTCCAGCCATGAGATGGGCAACAAATAAACATGACAGAAGGAATTCCCAATCATACAAAAGAGGATCATGGAAATTAGAAATAGCCATGTGGTGATGTCAATATGAACAAAATACTCACATTGACTATGGGAATGCGTCAGGCAAGGGAAACGTACATGCCTGCTTGTTCTGGCGACGGATGATAGCAGAGGCATAACAATGATTCTACAGTGCTCCATGGACGCGATCATGGGCCTCGCCGCCCTAGGACACACAGAGGAACCAAGGATGCCGCTCGTATCGGTGCGGCCGTCAGTCATGACCACGTCATCCATCTAGGGGTTTCCCCTCTCGTATTTTGATCAGGTGTACTGACTGGTTTTTTGTGGCTCCCTGAAGAAGTGGCTGAGTCGCACAAGTCCAGCCGGTTGAACCAGACCTGCAGTAGGCACTTACCCCTTCGCCAAAGGGGCCCACAACCCAGGTCCCTCTTCTTCATGTCCTCTCTTCTCCAACAAAAACGAGCAGTTCGGGCATTCTCAGATCCATGGCGATGAAGAACACATATACAGGATTTGAAGCCCCTAATTTTTGGGGGCCCTGTGTAGTCGCCCACCTCGTACATCCTCGTCAACGGCCCTGCAAAAAATAGTGTGCATCAGACAAGAACCACTAGAGATAAAACATCAAGACAAACCGAATACGAGATAAAGCATCAGACAAGAACCCTAATTTTTGGGGGGCCTGTGCAGTCGCCCTGGAATTAAATGTGAAACCTATTTTGCGCATAATGTAACCAGGATGGATACTTGGTAAAAGTTGATGAAGTCTTACATTTACCTAAATAAAAAGGTAAGCCTGATGGGTAGTTGTAAAAAGTGATGCTATCAACCATTGGATTATATCAAACAAGCATATCAGATTGAGATATGAGAAATATAATAATTGAAGTGAAATAAACAGATAAGTTTCTGCTGTATTTTCATAGTGAAGTTGGGATATACTACACTAAAATGATCATACATGTACTAGAACCCTTACCATGAAAAGCACTATGTATTACACCTACATTCCCTATCAGTAAAGTACATGTCCGTGTTGCTCTTCACAATTTCTACTACCCAATTTGACAATCAGTAGACCTATTTAGCTGAATTAAAAAATCGCACAGGTATTCGGGTATGTATGTATACGTGCCAGTTTGAGAGTATTCGAGTATGTATGGATATGTTACGGGCATTCGGGTATATGCATCTCCACCATGGGAGGAGCACGTACGTACTACTATTATTACCAGGAGAATCAATTAGCAGTGGGCATGTACCCTTGATGTTGTCCTTGCATCTTGCTCCCCTTGGCACTAGTACACAAACAAGCAAGCAGCCTGTTGGATGGATTATTATGGAAGATAGCTTACATATGGATCGATTCCTCGTGGATGTTAGCAGATGACGAGGACCGGTGGCTCCTAGCGCGGGAGTCGCGCATGGTCCATGCGCTAGTTCTGCGCAAGCCGCTTCAATTCCTCATGGCCGCCCGGAGGGAGGGATGGCTGCCGACGGCCCCGGCTAGATCTGCCTAGGATTGCGGCGGCTGCGCGCAACTCATGGCCGCCTCCTCGAGACTGGTGGGGAGGAGGGAACGATCCTGGGGCCCAGGGTTGCGTTGGCGACCTACAGAGAAAGGGGCGAGCGGCGGTGGCATGAGGTGACTTGCGGTGGCGACTTGCGACGTGGTATGCGGTGGCTTCGATGGGTAGGCGTCCGTGTGAAGGATGAGGAGAGAGAGGAGATAATAGGATAGGGCACCCGCAGGGCCGCAGCCGTTCGATCTAAGCAAATTCAACAGTTCCGATGTGTGATCCATGAGAGGACCATTTTGACCAATCAAAACATGGTGTATTTTTAGTGGGATATTTTTGCATTCGGTAAAATTTTAATATTTTTCTTTTTTCTTCCCTTCTCTTTTTCTTGCTTTTTTGTCAGGACCGGTTTTTCGGGATATTAATTTCCCAAAAGCGGCCCTTGTGCTCACCAGCCACAGGATTACTGTTAGCTGATGAGACACCAACTTGTTACAGAAACTCCAAGCAAACTACAAAATATGTAGTACAAGACCATTCTGGCCTATGGGTACAACAATTGGTTTCTAGTGGTTGATGGCGGAAGCGGTTTGCGGATCATCAGCGTCTATGAGACTCCATTTCCCACAGGAACAGCTGACCAGGATAACTCCTATCTTCGTGAAGCTGCTATCTCCATTGCGTAGGTTCCGGGGCTATAATCGCAACGTTCCTTTCCACGCAAGAAATCTGGCCAAGACAATAGCCAGGGACAAACCAGTGAGTACTTTGAATGTACTTGCAAACATTAAGAACACAAGTATAATATAGCCACTGATAATCATGCTTTGAAATATTCCATGATTACTTCGTCAGTCATAAATGAAGCTCATGATGCATGCAAGTAGGTTAATCATGTCATATATGAATATGCAATCAGCGAGTAGAAATAGAATGCACCGATCGGGTGTCTGAAGCGACGCCTCGAAAGGATAACAATATAAAGCATGCCTTAGTCGGGCATCTAAGCGACACCACATAAAGGGCTTATAAGTAGATAAAATATCAAGCATGCCACAGTGGGGCGTCTGTGCGACACCGCATAAAGGGCTTATAAGTAAATAAAATAACAAGCATGCCACAGTCGGGCGTCTGTGCGACACCACATAAAGGGCTTATAAGTAAATGAAATGACAAGCATGCCATAGTCGGGCGTCTATGCGGCACCACATAAAGGGCTTATATATACACATAATCACGGTGAATATCCAGGAGGTAGAACCGTCCCAGAGATACCCAATAATTCAAATAACATAAATGGTTAGTCCATAATAATAATAATCATAATCATCATACATCACAAGTCATGATCAATATTCTGGTTTAAATTTTCTCCTCCAAAGGCCGACACTAAGACCGACGCTTGACCCATCCCAGACTGTAGTCCTTAACCATGGACACGGCTATTCGAATAGGTTCAATATCTCTGCAGAGGGTGTACTCTTTACCCACGAGTAACGGATTTCTTTACTCCATCGGAACTAATTCCGTCTACAGTCTTTTACTCAAAAACACGCCTGACTTGCACACACCAGCTTAACCTTACACGTGTCTGGAATCACCCAGACACTTGTTAAGCAAAACTCTAAGTGGGGAGGCTACAACCTTGCGTAGGATGGGATCAAATTTTTATCGCGCGCTCTAAGGGGTGGCCTCCCCTCTCGGTCCCAACCGGAAACACCCATGCCCCTAGACCTGGTGGCATGCCTACCAGCTACAACCGGTATCTTCCACCATGGCCTCTCTGTACGGTGTGTGCTAGGACAGGGGTTGACAACTTACTGAACCGTACCCTACCTACGGCAGGGGCAAGTGGCAGCACGAAACAAGTATGGGGGTTACTGGAACAAGACTCGATCTACGGTCGACTCACGAGGCTTAAGTATTTCCTGCATGGTTAGCTCAAGAATTATATTCCACAGCCATCAGACACAACCACCACTTATCATACCTCCCCCTGCCCTACCGGTCATAACCGTCTTGACGAGGGACAAGCTCGTGTCTACACAAGACAGAGACTTTCCCGGGTCCTTCCCGGTAGACATGGGAGGCATATGAGGGTGATTGCTATCACAAGCTTATCCATTTCCAACAGCAAGAATTTTCATTTATGCACTCAAGGTGTATGATCATATCGTCATATAAAAATAACCAACGCTTCATGTCGAGGTGGTGTTATAACCGTATCGAACAACCCACAAAACATTATGCCAGGGTTCAGAATGCTTGCCTTTAAGTTGTGGAGAGGCAGGGTGCATTCCAACACCTTGAAAGTTTTCTTCTCTCTCCAACAAATCCTATTTTTGGAAATGTTTAAATTATCACCTAATTTAAAAACAGTACAAAAATGTTGCTTGGAAAATTTTGAAATAAATATGAAAATAAACAAGACAATATTTGAGGAACAACAGAAAAAGAATCAAGTCATTTGGATTTATATTTTAAAAGTTATAGCCAGTCAAAGTTTTGGTCAAATTCTGTTTTTAAAATAAAACAAAAAAAAGAAAAACGCTTCGATGAGAATACGCTTTCGAGCAGAGGAGACGTACTCTGGGGTGATGCGCTTTCACTTAAACACGTGGACCGGTGTGGGGTCACTGACAGTGGGTCCACGGGGTCCACTGGTCAGGTTTGACCGGTCTCCTTTCCCTCTTTTTCCTCTGCCCGAGAGGGGGCGGGACTCCGGCGATCGTCGCCGGCGATTGGCGTCTCCTCGCGGGGCCCCGAGGGCGGGGATGGATCCGCCACTCCAGGGCGGTCCTCCCGGTGGTCGCCAGGCCGGAGGGGACGGAGGGAGCTGCCGGCGGCGAGCTCCTTGGCGGAGGTGGCCTCGGGAGCTTTTGGGGGCCAGGGCTATGGTGGTTCCCGAGCTGGATTGAGGTGTTGGGAAGCTCCACGGGATCACGGGGATTCGAATGGTGGCGCTAGTTTGACGGGAGGGGCTCGGGTTGTGACCGAATGGACTGGAGGGCGGCGGCGGCTGATCCTACCGGAGCTGGGGAAGATGACCTCTTCTCTTCGATTGTTGCCTACGGGGGAACTAGGGGAGTGGACTGAGATCGCATGGGTGCTCAGACGAGCTCGGGGTCTCTCTTTATAGTGCAACAAGGTCGGTTCCGCGGCGGCAGTGGATAAGGTCGCCAGCGAACCGCCTCTCTGTTGCTGCAGGGGGTCGTGGCGGCGACAAGCGCTAGGGGACACGCTTGTGGATGAGCTCGCGCTGCTCCAGGGGGCAGGTGGCGAGCCGGGGTGGCTCGGGCGGCGCCGGCCGGGGCAGGAGCCACTGTGGCCGACCGCTTGCCGTCGTGGACGACCTGACGGCGACCCTGTAGGGCGCCAGGGGAGGGCTTGGCTGGTTCCTGCAAGCGGATGAGGTCGGGGGGTGCGGCTCTACAGGCGAGCAAGGGCCGGGGCGCGACGTGGCGGCTCGGTGCACGCGCGTGCAAAACGTGCGCTCTGGGCTTGCCCAGATCACGCATGCGACATGTTCGACCAAATGCCAGGGCATGCTAGGGGGCTCCAATCCACAAGAGAGTTAGCAGGGTGGGGCTATAGGCTTGGGCAAATCCATGTGACATGCTGGTCTAGTCAGGGGATCAAGTTCATAACACAAACTAGAAACTAAGCCAAAATTGGTCATGCACTCAGGGTGTTTGACAAAATGCCAATGGCATCTATGCAACTCTTGGGGTGGCCAAATTCTCCAGATTAGTGTCTCCTTGGATGAGTAAGAGGGTGGTGAGGTTAGTTTGACAAAATCAGAAACTTGTTAGTGCAAGTTTTGCAAAACATCAGTTTTGGACAGAAAGAAAAAGGCATGGTTGTATGTACTAAAAATTCTCCAATGGGTCTACTCTTCTGGACTTAAGGGTTTTGTAGCATGGGCTATAAGCAGGAGAAAGCTCAAGAGTACTAGAGCAAATTTAACTGGGGTTGCAGTAGAAAAAGCCAAACTGGACCAGAAAGCAAAAGAGG
This sequence comes from Triticum monococcum, assembly GCA_034509565.1. Lineage (NCBI taxonomy): Eukaryota > Viridiplantae > Streptophyta > Magnoliopsida > Poales > Poaceae > Triticum > Triticum monococcum. The sequence continues at coordinate 684,131,964 of CM067842.1, forward strand.
TTGATTCACTCAAATTTTTCAAAGAACACCACTGGGTTTTTGCATAAAGTTGAATTACATACCACTACTAACATCCCACAATTTTGGTGGAAGTTTTAAAGAAATATTTAATTAGGTTGTAGTGCAAAATTGCTCTCTGGACCAGATTTTTAAACTTGGGGTAGAGCTCAAAATATTAAAATAATGAAATATATTTTTGCATAAAAGTGGTTTAAAAACATCACATGACACCTCCAACTTTTGGTGAAAATTTTAAATAAATTTATCAAGTGGTTGTAGTTCAAAAGAGCTCCAAAACTAAAGGAAAAATAATTTTAGGGAATAAAGCCCAGAGAGAAATAATTGTGCAAATCAATTCCACTGATAATAGTAATGTTTTTCTTGAAAGGGCAAACAAGTCCAATAATATATTTGGAAACTTTCACTTGGGATAAAACTCCATAAAAAACCAAGAAAAGGGTGGTACTGAAATCAAAGAAAACCCAGAAAGATGAGAAGTTTAATTTTCCTGGCAAAATTTTAATTAATAAAACAAGGTTAAAATTTTGGGGTGTCACATTTTTTTAATAAGGCCTATTAAAGGATATAAATAGGATTTTCTTTAACACCAGCATTTTTATGCACTTGTGATTTAAATTTGAATTCTATGCAGTAAATCACTATAAATGCATTAAATGTACGAAAGAACCCATGGAACTTGGGAATTGTCACTCAAATAGGGTCTACTTTCTGTGCAAATTTAAGTGGTGCCATTTAAAACCTATTTCCGTACTTGCTTCACAAAAAATACCCATTTTTACACTATAAAACTAGAATTTTGTTAAAAAAAGTTTAGAAACTCTATTTGTCAATATTGTTTTTTGTTTTGATGTTTGTCAATATTTTTTTAATGGCAAGATGCACCTATGTGCTCAATTTGGGCACATTATCATAAGCTATGCAATGAATATGGCCATCACCTTGGAAAGTCATGAATGTTCATACATGATAGCTTGCTTTGTGAAGATTATTTTCTTCAAAATGATCATATTGCAAGTTTAGTATTTTTTTCTCACAACTAGTACACATAAAAGGACTCGATGCGAAAGGATTGCATTTACTGAATTTGTATTATTTTCTTTAATTTTTTCCACAATGGGGTCATCAAAGCGGTGAGCTGGGGGGGGGTAAATCTGATCGTATCATATCCCCTGGAAAAGGAAACTACCAAGTCATGCCTACCTATACAAGAGATCGTGTAGAGGCTTCATCAAAGCGGGGTCATTCTAGAGGATATTGGCATGTACTCTAGCTCAAAGTAGATTGATGCAACACTATTTATAACCCATGTCAAACGATAAGGACGGGGGCTACTGGCTACTATCTATGACATGGGAAATGGGGTGTCCCAAGCACACTATAATTGAGTACACTAGCAAGCAAGGGATTACTGTACATTGAGATTACGATCTACTAGTTAATATTAAAAAAGCATTAAGGTTGCAGACGACTCGCTGGAACCATTTGCGTCCTTGATCTGCTATCCCGACAGCCAAATGCAGTATGCTTCTCTACCTCGCGAGAGCTAGCATCTTTGGTATGTTATCTGGCCTGGTTCAACTCCGACTTTCCTTCACTCCAGTACAACGCCGACCATAACTCCCTTCGGCTGACCAGTCCAAGGGTAGCGAAGAAAGACGACTCAGACGCCTAACAGTCACCTTCAGACCTCCCTTTGCTTTGGACCAGGATGCTTGGTCGATGCTGATAAGATCTCTCTCTCTCGAACTTCAGTGCCTCCCCATTCTTCTACCAAAATGGATTTTTAGGGTCCTAGAAATGTGCCCCCAAATCCCATACAAATACCGCTCCAAGGGGTATGACTTTAGGTTTCCAGTAAAAAAAATGCGGGCTGGCCCAAGATACGGGATCTACTAGTCATTTTTTGGCCCATAAATCGCATATCGGTCTGATTTTTGGGGATCGGGCCAATATGTGGGATCTGTTAGAGTTGCTCTTAGCCGGATATACAAGGGATAACCTATGGGTTGCCCTCATAGCCGTTACTTTCATGGTTACCTATTTAAAGGCTCCTTCTTCCCAGTAAGCTACCTACTCTCACATCTCATATCTAACGAAACATCACATACAAGAAATTTTTATATCTCATCGTGAGAAAAAACATATATTTTTAGACAATTTGAATTTGCATGCAAAACTAATAGCGAAATTATTGTTTGAGAGTATTCGAGTATGTATGAATTTGAATTTGTTGTTTGATTTGGATGTGTTTAATTTTTCGTGTTATTGCATATTAAAATATAAAGGGCACCTATACATCGCTAGTGGCGCAAGCAACGCTAATTGACACTCACCCGCCGCGTGCCCTGGGCTGACCCAGCTAAGCGAGGTTGCTTTGCCCAACTCGCTCGCTCGGCTGTTTCCACTGGTTCACCATGTTGATAGGTCGACTGGTTGACCGTTGACCCACGGCATAGTTGACCGTACACATCTATATAAAGTTTAGAATTTTAAAAGTTTTTCAAGTTTGTAAAAAGTTTGTGGCTTCAAAAATTATTATTTAATTTGAAAATGTTCAAGAATTTGAAAGAAATGTTTCTCAATTCTAAAAAAGATCACTAATTTAAAAAAATTCACGGACTCAACAAAGATTCACGAATTTGAATTTTTAATGTATTTCAGGAAAAGGTCGTCCATTCTAAACAATTGCGATCTCGAAAAAAGTTACCAAAGTCAAAATAAGTTTACGTATTTGAAAAAGCAACACGAATTTGAAAAAATCGTGGCATGAAAAAATATTGGCGAAAATGAAAATGTTCAGCCACTCAAAAAAAAGTTTGTAAATTTGGAAAAAAATATCACGTTTCCAAAAAAGTCACAAAATTTAAATAGAAAACTTCCACGAATTTGAATAAGTTGGTCAATTTTAAAATTGTTGCTAATTTTTTAAAAAATACACAAATTTCAAGGAAAAAGTTACTGAAATTAAAAAATGAAAATGGAACAATGGAAACTAAAAAGTAAAAGGAAATAGGAAAAGGAGAATAAAAACCACTGGAAGAAAAACAAAGAAAAAGCTGCTGAGGATAAACCTAGCTGAAAAAGAAGAAAAACTAGGCTTTTTTTAGACAAAAGAAAAACTATGCGGAAGTTTCCAAAAGCAAAACCGGGCCTAAGTCACGGAATGGCAACCCAATTCATGCCGAACACCTTTCTTTTTAATGGGCCTTATCCCAGCCGTTTATTATGTTTGAGAATAAGTTTATTTATTAACAATAAGCGTACAAATGGTGTTAGTCCGTTGGTAATCACTTCTTTCCCTAGGTACGAGGTATTATGTTCGATTCTTTGTATGGATCATTTTTTTCTTCATGCATGCTATCGGGGGTGCTGATCCCACGGACACCTATGGGACCACGGCGGACCGGGGCCCCTTTCGGTTCGGCAGGGGGGCGGAGAGTGCACGAAGAGCAGATCGAGGCAAACGCACGAGCGACGCGATCAGTTTACCTAGGTTCGGGCCGCACGGATGCGTAAAACCCTACTCCTGCTTTGGTTTGTATTTGTGTTCTTGCTCGGGAGCGATGAATGCTACAGTACACTTGGATGGCTAGCGAGACCGAGCGTGAGAATGATCGTCCTCCTCCTCCCTGTTGCACATGGGCCTCCTTTTATATGTCAAAGGGGTCACCGACAGGTGGCAACAGAGATGAGGGTAAAAAGGTAAAAGAAGTGGTGGTTGGCATCACCGCTTACTACAGTTGTATCATACCTAACCCTGACGGCAGGGGACAAAGGCATTAAATGCCTGTCTGTGTCGCCTAGACAGTGCAGAAAGGGACCGCTAGGGACGCCATTGCTTGCCACGATGGCTACCTTGTCAGCGCCGCTTGCCACCGTGTACCTCTAGCTGCACAGCCTTCCGCCACGTACGCCTGGAAGGGTCCCAGAGCGACACGTTGGTGGATGTGCTAGAGCACAGGTACAGGATGGAAGCTTGCCGCGTCAAGTGCCTTGCCGTGGTTACCATCTTGTCGCGTCCAGGAGCTTGTCGCTCACTGGGTCTTGCCGGGACACAAGGTGCGCTGCGGCAAGTTCCTTGAGATGCCTTAGTTGGCCTCCCCGGCAAGCTCCTCCTGCCGGGGTCTTGTCTCCTTCCCGGCAAGCTCCTCTTGCCGGGGTCTTGGATACTTTGTTCTTGAATGGCTCCAAAGGAACCACGGAGGATCTTGGCGATCGCCCGGCAAGCCTTACCGCGGGACGCTGCGACTGCCTGTGCACAAGTTCGGGATACTAAGGTACCCCTACTTTAGTACACCGACAGGAGCTCCCGGGCCTGGGCCATACACGGTGTCGAGCGCTGTTGGGCCAGGCCCAAAACAGGGCACGGGCACGCGCGGCCTAGGTTACGCCATAACTCACTCCGCATCCGCCGCGCCCTCCCCGCACGGCACGCGTCGAACGCGGCATCGTGGGAGAGATCGTGGGCGGTTTCTTTATTAGGAAAGGCGGAACGTCCGCCACCTCCCCCTTTATAAGCAAAGGGAAGCAGGGGTAGTGCGCCCACTCGCCCCATTCTAGTCTCAGAAAACTCCGCCCCGCCTCCGTCTTCTCAAAGCAGCAAGAGAGCAGCGTCCTGCCCCCCCCCCCCATTGCCACCAGCACCACCAACACCGTCAGCCTCTTCCACCACATTCGCCATGGCTCCGAAAGCCGACAAGGCAAAGGCCGTGAAGTCGACCGAGGCACAGCGGCTCGCGGCGATGCGGAGGGAGCGAGCCGTCTTCCCCCCCCCGCCCCCAAGCTCGGCGCCAAGGAGCTGCGGGAGTACTATTATCTCTTTTGGGCGACGGAGACGCGAGCTCATCCGCGGACCAAGGTGCTCCCGGCCGCTGCTCACGCGACGGCTCCGGACGGGTACCCTTTCTTCGCCGTATTCTTCTACTGCGGGCTCTGCCCGCCCTTTTCCGAATTCTTTTGTGATATCATGAATACCTACAATCTCTGCCTCCTTGACTTCACTCCCAACGCCGTCCTCACCTTGGCCGTTTTCACACACCTCTATGAGAACTTTGTCGGAGTCCACCCTAGCGTAGCCCTTTTCCGCCATTTCTTCATTCCCCGGGTAGAGAGAGGGGAGCCCTTGTCTGGCGGAATTGCCTGGGTCTCTAGGACCGGCAAGAAGGATTCCTATTTAGAAGGCGAATTCCGCGGCAAGTGGGAGGAGTGGAGGGCTGATTGGTGTTGGATTGTCGAAGAGAGCCCGCAGCCATTCACCGCCCGGCGCCAAGTAGCAGCAGTACGCGGCAGTGACTGGAGCGACGTGGCCCTGGAGGACAGCAGGCTGAAGATTGCCGTCACCAGGATCCAGCGCTTAAGGCTTGCCGGACTCACTGTAGGCGTCGTGGGCGCAGACTTTCTTCGCCACCGCATCGCCCCCTGCAGGAACGGAGGATGCCTGCTTGGGAGTTCAAGAACGCGGCAGATATCATGAGGCTGCGCCCGGGCCTCAACTACAATTTCACTGTCCTTGAGCTCAACGGAATACTGCAGGAGCTCTTCAAATACGATTCAGATCACCCCGAAGTCTTCAGGTTGCCGCAGGGCGTCGTCCCTTTGTGCAACAATTCGGCGCTCGACCGCATCAGGGCGATGATGCCACTGTGCGATTCACACGGAATCGTGCCACCTTGGCAAGAGCCAGAAGACAAGGTTGTGGAGCAATTCTTCGACAGCCTGCTAGAGGTGCCAATCCGCGCCGACGAGAAGGACGGCCTCATCCGCGACACCACCGAGGCGGAGTTGGCGTACATCGCCACCAGGTTGGAAGAGGCGGCAGCAGCTGCCGCGGCGGGCGAGTTCGGCTTCACCTTGGAGGAGGCAGCGGCAGCAGAGGCGGAGAACCGTGCCGAGCGAGAGGAAATCTCCGGCAAGAAAGAGCTTGCCCGGCAAGAGGAGTTTGCCGGCAAGGAAGATCTTGTCGGGCGTGATGCCGAGCCGAGCGAGCCCGCCGAGGATGCGAGCGGCTCGTTGGAGATTGACTCCTCCTCCACTTCGTCCTCAGACAGCACGCCGCCAGCAGCGTGTCCGTCCCCACCAAGAAGGTGTCTCCGCAAGGCCGGGGATGCGGCGAGGCGGCAGGCGGGCCGACAGCCGCAGCGCCGCACGACGCGCTCCACCGCGGCAAGTACTGTTGCCGCGGGAGCGCCCCATGCTGCTGCTTCGACTGGAGCGGGGTCTTCCCGGACTGCCGCTTCTGCTCCCGCCAAGCGACCAAGGGAGCCTACTCCTCCACCTCCCCGCGCCGGACGCGGGCCGGATTTTGACTTCTCCGCGTTCAGCTCCGGCGAGGAAGAAGAAGAAGAGTAAGTTTCTCTTATTGTTCTTTTTATTCTTTGATTTTTGCTGTTTTTGTCTTGTCTTGTTTCTCACTTGCCTTTCCCTGTATCTGTTCCTTTTTAGGACTCTGGCGCAGAGAGCGGCAAAGAGAGCCAAGGCGCCGGTGATCGTCATCGAGGACGAACCCACTGCATCAACAGGGGACGTGCCAGAGACAAACTTGTCGGACCCGGCGGCCGATCTTCAGAGCAGCCCCCAGCGTAAGTGTCTTGTTCGTTTTCTGCTGTCGGGCACGCACGAAGATCCTTGTTTTGCTGATACTTGTTTGTTGACTTGTGCAGGAGCAGAGCAGCCTCACCAGGAGAGCCTGGAGGCCGCTCCCGAAGCGCCAAGGGAGAGTCCTCCAGCGAGGGAGAAGTCTCCGGCAAGGGAGGAGACTCCGACAAGGGAGGAGCCCCCGGCAAGGGAGGAGACTCCGGCAAGGGAGGAGCCCCGGCAAGGGAGGAGGCTCCGACAAGGGAGGAGCCCCCGGCAAGGGAGGGATCTCCGGCAAGGGATTGCGTCAGCGATCCCCCGGCAACGGAGACCACAGCTACAGACCCTGGCACAGGTAACTTCTTTGCTTCCAAACTCCCCTTGGCTTCTTCGTCTTCTTGATCCTTCTCTTGGATTTTGCTCGAATTTTGTTTGAATTTTCTCCCCTCTTCCGGCCGTCAGATCCATCTGCTGCAGAGCCGATGGAGACTGAAGTCGCTGCCGAGGAAGCAGCCGGCGCCAGCGAGGAGGCCGCCAGGGCTGCCGCCGCGGAAGCGGGCGGGGAGTCTGGCGGTCGTACTGACGACCTGGAGGCCGCAGGAGCGCCAGGCGCTGCTCCGACCACCGACTCCTCCGCTGCTGCCGCCGCGCCAGGCTCCGATGAGCCCCAGCCCGGCGTCTACCCGAAGGCCGGTGACGATATCTTCATCAACCTCCCCTGGATGTCGAGCTCCAGGGCGCCGGTCGAGGGGGAGATGCTTGACGGAGAGGTGCTTGCCTCTGCCGGGCTCAAGCTGGTCGACGCGCCAAGCAGCAGCAGCAGCAATGAACCCGAAGAGGAGCGTCTGCTGCGGAAGCTGGTGGCGCTCTACCGCGCCCGGCAAGCCAAACTGGAGTCCCATGAAGCGCTCGTCGCGAAGGCGGGAGCCGACATCGAGAAACGCACGGAGGAGCTCCGGGGCACCAACCAGGAAGCTCTCCACTCCCTGGCAAAGGAGCGTGAAGATCTTGCCGAAGCGCAGCAGGCCTTCCTCCTCGAGAAGGCTGACGTCGAAGAGCGCCAACGTCTTGCCGCGGAGAAGTTGTCTTCGCGGGAGGGTGACTTGGCGCAGCGGAAGGTCCACCTCGACAGCCATGAGGAGGAGCTTGCCGCGCGCGAGCGAGCAGTTGGCGGAGCCCTCAAGCAGGCCGAAGACGCTGCCGCAGCTGCTGAGGCCGCCAAGACTGAGCTGGAGCTGAAGGTGGTGCAGCTGGAGGCTGGCCTCAAGGCGAGTGGCGACGAGCTTGCCGCGCTCAAGCTTGAGCGGGAGAAGGACGCCAACAGCTACTCGGAGCTGCAGGCCCTTTTCGCCAAGAAGGGCAAGGAACTGGACACCGCCAAGAACTCAAATGTTGATCTCGAAGTGAAGCTGGCGGCTCTGACCATATCTCTGGACGGCGCCAAGGAGCAGGAGGCGGCCTTGAAGGAAGAAGTCGAGGCCGGCAAGGTGCTGCTGGCAAACGCTGCTGCCGCCCAGAAGACCTTGTCGGAGAACGTGGAGCACTGGACGGAGGGTCTGGTGAACGTCGCCGCAGACGTCGACAAGGAGCTGGCGCAGTTGGGGATGGTGGATCTTGGGCACTCCTCCGATGAGAACCTCCAACCCAGCGCTAAGCTCACTCTGTTCTTCAAAGGCGTGGCGACAGCGCTTCAGCGACTCCGGGAGCAGATCCCAAAGCAGCTTGCCGACGAGTCGCGCAAGATTTGCGCGGGAGCTCTCCAGAAGGTGCTGATGAAGGTGGCCTTCCGCAACCCAGGCCTCCGCCTTACCAATGTCCTCCGAAGCTTGCCGCCAGATGCTGATCTGGAGGAGCTCAAGGCCCTTGTCGCACCTATTGTGGACAGGGTGAGCGGAATCAGGAGGGTCGAAGGCGACCGTGTAGATTAGGCCATCCATCTTCTTCTTTCCTTGTTGCTGTCAATCATGTTATGAAAAACAGTCTGTTAGAGCTGCGACAAGTTATTTTGTAATATACTCTATCCTGGGTAGTAATTGCTATGTTATTTCCTTTACTTGACTCTTTCCTTTGTATGTTTTTACCCTACGCTTTTAGGGAACTTGCCGGCGCAGGCACCTTTGCCGCGAGCGCTGAGTGCGGAACGTCAGCAACCTGCTGGCGGTGCCGCAGCCGGCAAGAAACCTTGTCGCGACTAGTCGCAGCTCACTTAAGTTGTTGAGCGGACTCGAAACAACAGTAAGGGCGCAACTAGCTACGAGTTGGTTCCTCCGCGCACAGGTTTTCCATACAAAGCACGGTCGTTCAAGGAAAATGACTTAAAAAATTAAGGGAAATTTGATTGCTCAGACTTTGGCAACTTATCTTTTTTTGTTATTTGCTTCCGGCAAGGCAAAAACCTTCTTGAACGACGCCTGGTCCATACCGTATCTTCTCCCTTCCCCCCGGCAAACTTGTGCGCGAGGGAACCTCCTTTTCCTTGTGAAAAAGAAAGAAGACGAAATAACAGTATGGAGCCTTATGGCTCGTTATTGCTTACCGGGAGTAAGTGCCGCACAAAATGTCAGATAACACATGCCAAATTTAAAAAGCATGAAATAGACGAGGTGTGCTGAGCACATAATATTTATGCACGGGATCTGCGCCCGGCTTTGTACAAAGGATTACATGCAACAGTGGCAAGACTTGTACAAAAGGTGGTTGCCGGAACGGGTTCCGGCAACCGCGCCCTACGGGTAAAACTTGCGAAGATGCTCAATATTCCAGGAGTTGCTCACTGGTATGCCATCTTCGGTCTCAAGGCGGACAGCGCCAGGCCTAGTGACTCGTTTCACCCGGTAAGGACCTTCCCACTTTGGCGTCAACTTGTTGGAATTCTTGGCGGACTAAACGCGCCGAAGAACAAGGTCGCCTTCCTCGAGACTTCTGGCATTAACTTTGCGGCTATGGTAGCGGCGCAAAGCTTGCTGGTAGCGAGCGGCTCGCACAGCAGCCTGAAGGCGGTCTTCCTCAAGGAGCAGCGCGTCGTCTTGTCGCAGCTGCTCTTGCTCGAGCTCATCGTAAGCGAGCACTCGAGGCGACCCGTATACGAGTTCTATGGGGAGAAATGCCTCCGCTCCATAGACTAGAGCGAAGGGTGTCTGGCCAGTGGCTCGATTTGGCGTTGTCCTAATCGACCAAAGAACCACCGGCAGCTCCTCGATCCAGTTTCTTCCGCACTTGTGCAGCCTGTCGAAAGTTCTGGTCTTGAGCCCGCGCAGCACTTCAACATTTGCCCTCTCCGCTTGACCGTTGCTTCTCGGGTGAGCAACAGAAGCGAAGCAGACCTTGGCGCCAAGATCTTGGACGTACTGCATGAAGGTGCGGCTCGTAAATTGCATACCGTTGTCGGTGATTATCCTGTTAGGGATCCCGAAACGGCAAACAGTCGACCTGAAGAACTTGACTGCTGACTGTGCTGTCACCTTCCTCACTGGTTCCACTTCTGGCCACTTTGTGAACTTGTCGATTGCGACGTACAAGTACTCAAAGCCCCCGACAGCTCGGGGAAAGGGGCCAAGGATGTCGGGCCCCCAGACTGAAAATGGCCAGGATAAAGGGATCGTCTGGAGAGCTTGAGCTGGCTGGTGTATCTGCTTGGAATGGAATTGGCACGCTTCACACTTGGTTACTTGTGCAGTTGCATCCTGGAGGGCTGTCGGCCAGAAGAAACCTTGCCGGAATGCTTTTTTGACAAGGGCTCTTGTGCCAATGTGGTGACCACATATGCCTCCATGTATCTCTGCCAACAGCTTTTGTCCATCTTCCCGGGGAACACACTTCAATTTCACACCGTTGAGTCTTCTTCCGCATAGTGTGTTGTCGACAAACTGGTACATACTAGACTGCCGGGCTACGCTTTCCGCTTCTTCTTGCTCTTCGGGAAGTTCTCCTGTCTGGAGGAAACGGACAATCTGTTGCGCCCATGCTGGAGCTCGTGGCTCGACAACAAGGACTAAAGGCACATCTACTGCTGCGGGAACATCTGCTTCTACGGCAAGAGCCTGCGGCTCTGCCGGAGCTTGACGTTCCCCGGCAAGCTTGCCGGAACAAAACTTGTCGGGAGCGTCTGCTTCAACGGAACAAACCCTGGGGCTTGCCGGAGCAGACTGCTCCTCAGCATTCTTGGTGTTGATCTTGGGGACCTTCTTGGCGGCGGCTTCGGGAAGCTCTGCCGGAAAATAGTCGCTAGAAACCAACTTCCTCTTCTTGCTCTGTCCAATTGGTGGTGTTACGGACGGTTGAGTCAGCCTGAGCACAAAAATCCCTGGTTCCACAGGTAATTTAAGTGCGGCGCACTTTGACAGGCCATCGGCAATGTCATTCTGAGCTCTTGGGACGTGCTCCATCTGCAGGCCGTCAAAGTGCTCTTCTAGCTTTCTCACTTCATCGATGTAAGCTTCCATTAAAGGACTCTGGTAATTCTTGTTCACTTGGCGGACGACAAGTTGTGAGTCACCCCTGACTATGAGCTTCTTAATCCCAAGTTCTGCCGCGATCCTGAGACCGGCAAGCAAGCCTTCATACTCTGCAGTATTGTTTGTTGCTTGCTCCTTGGGAAAGTGCATCTGGACTATGTATTTGAGGTGCTCTCCGGTGGGTGCGACAAGCAGCACTCCAGCACTGGCGCCTTGCAGCGAGAAGGCACCGTCAAAGTACATAAGCCACTCTTTGTTTGTTTCCTTGGCGGGGATGCTCGTCTCCGGAATTTCTTCGTCTGGAGTTGGCGTCCACTCTGCTATGAACTCTGCCAATGCTCTACTTTGGATTGTTGATGTACTCTCAAATTTGAGGCCAAAGCTTGACAGTTCCAGTGCCCACTCGACAATCCTGCCTGTTGCTTCTGGATTTTGCAATATCCTCTTCAGCGGAAAGCGAGTGACAACTGTGATTTCATGTGCTTGGAAGTAATGGCGCAGCTTTCTCGAGGCCATGAGAAGGCCGAAAAGCAACTTTTGCACACCAGAGTACCTTGACCTAGCCCCCTGCAAAAGGGAACTGACAAAATAAACTGGGCGCTGCACCATCTTCTTCTGTATCTCCTCTTGCATCTGCGCAGATCCATGCTTGTCGGGACCAGAGCTTGTCGGGGAAGCCCCCTGCTTGTCGCTGGATGTGCTTGCCGCGGTTGCTGGCTCGTCATCTGCCTCCCTTTGTGCTACTAACGCAGCACTAACCACTTGATTGGTTGCCGCTATGTACAGCAGCAACTTCTCTTGCGGCTTAGGTGCGACAAGTGTTGGAGTGGAGGACAGGTATCTCTTCAAGTCTTGCAGCCCAGCCTCCGCTTCCGGAGTCCATTTCATTGGACCTGCCTTTTTCAAAATTTTGAAAAACGGCAGGGCGCGCTCAGCAGACTGAGAGATAAACCTGCTGAGAGCAGCCATGCAACCGGCAAGCTTCCGTACATCCTTGACGCGCTTTGGTGCTTCGATCTGCTCAATGGCCTTGATCTTGTCGGGATTGGCTTCGATTCCCCGCTGAGACACAAAGAACCCGAGAAGCTTGCCGGAAGGGACTCCAAACACACACTTCTCGGGGTTGAGCTTGAGGTTGATCTTGCACAGATTTGCAAAAGTCTCTTCTAAATCTTGGATTAGAGTTGCCCTGTCCTTGCTCTTGACCACTATATCATCCATGTAGGCCTCTACATTTATGTGTATCTGTGGCTTCAAAGCGACATGGACTACTCTGGCAAATGTTGAACCAGCATTCTTTAATCCGAAAGGCATCCGTACGAAACAGTACGTGCCACATGGAGTAATGAAAGCGGTTTTCTCCTCATCCTCTTCTGCCATGAAGATCTGATGGTATCCTGAATATGCATCAAGAAATGAAAGCAAATCACATCCGACTGTGGAGTCAACAATCTGGTCAATGCGCGGCAAGGGAAATGGATCTTTGGGACAAGCTTTATTAACATCAGTAAAGTCAATACAAAGCCTCCATTTTCCATTCGCCTTGCGCACGACTACAGGATTGGCTAGCCACGTGGGATGGAGCACTCCTTTGACAAGGCCTACTGCTTCCAACTTCTTGATTTCTTCTGCTATGAATTCTTGGTGCTCCACTGCTTGTTTCCTGACCTTTTGCTTGATGGGCCGCGCATGAGGACAAACGGCAAGATGGTGCTCAATTACTTTCCTGGGAACACTGGGGATGTCAGACGGTTGCCACGCAAACACGTCGACGTTCGCCCGCAGGAAAGCAATGAGCGCGCTTTCCTATTTAGGGTCAAGCGTGGCACTGATGGTGAAGGTACCACCAGCGCCGTCCTCCTTGGCGGACACCTTCTTGGTATGTGGTGGAGCTGCCATGGCCTTCTTACACTTGCCGGTGGAGCTCGATGGTGCCTCCTCGATGGCAGCGCAGCACTCCGAGGAGGTGCGCTTGCCGGAGTGGGCATCAGAGCTCTTGCCGGACTTGGTCTTCTTCTTCCCCCCGGTAGCTTCAGCGGCAAGTGTATTGTGATCTGTCGCAGCTGCTGCTTCCCCGTTGATCTTGTCGGCGCAGATAAGGGCATCCTTCTTGTCGCCAGGGACAGAGATGACGCTTATCGGGCATGGCATCTTGAGCATCTTATATGCATAATGAGAGGTTGCCATGAACTTGGCGAGCGCTGGAGGGCCAAGTATGCCATTGTAGGGCAATGGGAAATCGGCAACATCAAAAGTGACCCTCTCAGTCCTGAAGTTCATCTCGCTGCCAAACGTTACCGGCAACATGACCTTCCCCTTTGGCTTGCTCCTTCCCGGGTTAATTCCTTGGAATGTGCCAGTCTCTTCGAGCTCGCTGTCAGGGATCTGGAGTTTCTGGACTACAGCGGAAGAGATCAGATTTAAGCTGGCCCCGCCGTCAACTAACATCTTAGTGACCTTGAGGTTGCGTATTGTTGGCGAAACCAACAACGGCAAGCACCCGACCGCAGTTGTGCGATCAGGGTGGTCCTCAATGTCAAAGATGATAGGCATGCTGGACCATTTCAGAAGTTTGTGCGATTCGACAGGTGGTTCTGCCGCATTAACTTCCCGCGCCCACGGTTTGAGTTGGCGGTGAGAAGTATGCAGAGAAGCACCGCCGTCAACACACAAAACTTCTGTGGCTTTCTGAAATTCTTGCTCATTGTTCTCAACATCATCCATGTCCTCGTCGTCGTCTTCGTCTTCATCCTTGTCGTGGCCGCGGGGAGGTTTGTCTCCTTGCCGTTGCTTGGCCTTGCGGCGGCGTCCTCCCCGGCCAGCATGCTTCTTGCCGGCCTCTCCACCGCCTCCTTGGGCTCTCTCCTTGTCGCGCTGCTCGGACTCAACTTTTTGTTGCTGGACAAGCTTCTCGACCTTCTTGTAGCTCTGGAGATCATGGCCCTTGGTGCGGTGGATCTTGCAGTACTGCTTGTCGGAGCCGTCCTGCTTGTCGGCGGCCGCCACAGCTTGGCAGTTGGTGTTGGGGAACGTAGTAATTTCGAAAATTTTCCTACGCACATGCAAGATCATGGTGATGCATAGCAACGAGGGGGAGAGTGTTGTCTACGTACCAACGCAGACCGACTGCGGAAGCGATCACACAACGTAGAGGAAGTAGTCGTACGGCTTCTTCCCGATCCGACCGATCCAAGCACCGTTACTCCGGCACCTCTGAGTTCTTAGCACACATTCAGCTCGATGACGATCCTCGGGCTCCGATCCAGCAAAGCGTCGAGGAAGAGTTCCGTCAGCACGATGGCGTGGTGACGATCTTGATGTACTACCGACGCAGGGCTTCGCCTAAGCACTGTAACGGTATGATCGAGGTGGAATTTGGTGGCAGGGGGCACCGCACACGTCTAAGGAACGATCTCAAGGATCAACTTGTGTGTCTTGGGGTGTCCCCTGCCTCCGTATATGAAGGATGAAAGGGGGGAGGCTGGCCGGCCAAAGGAGGGAGGCGCAGGAGGAGTCCTACTCCTACCGGGAGTAGGACTCCCCCCCCCCAATCCTATTCCAACTAGGACTCCTTGGAAAAAAGGGAGAGGGAAAGAGAGAGAGGTGGCCGGCCACCTCTCCTAGTCCTAATAGGACTAGGGGAGGGGGGGAGGCGCGCAGCCTTCCTTCGCAGCCCCTTTCACCTTTCCACAATGGCCCATGTAGGCCCATTTGGCTCCCGGGGGGTTCCGGTAACCCTCCTGGTAATCCGGTAAAATCCCGATTTCACCCGGAACACTTCCGATGTCCAAACATAGGCTTCCAATATATCAATCTTTACGTCTCGACCATTTCGAGACTCCTCGTCATGTCCGTGATCTCATCTGGGACTCCGAACAACCTTCGGTACATCAAAATGCATAAACTCATAATAACTGTCATCGTAATGTTAAGCGTGCGGACCCTACGGTTCGAGAACATTGTGGACATGACCGAGACACATCTCCGGTCAATAACCAATAGCGGGACCTGGATGCCCATATTGGCTCCTACATATTCTACGAAGATCTTTATCGGTCAGACCGCATAACAACATACGTTGTTCCCTTTGTCATCGGTATGTTACTTGCCCGAGATTCGATCGTCGATATCCAATACCTAGTTCAATATCGTTACCGGCAAGTCTCTTTACTCGTTCCGTAATACATCATCTCACAACTAACATATTAGTTGCAGTGCTTGCAAGGCTTATGTGATGTGCATTACCGAGAGGGCCCAGAGATACCTCTCCGACATTCGGAGTGACAAATCCTAATCTCGAAATACGCCAACCCAACATATACCTTTGGTGACACCTGTAGTACTCCTTTATAATCACCCAGTTACGTTGTGACGTTTGGTAGCACCCAAAGTGTTCCTCCGGTAAACGGGAGTTGCATAATCTCATAGTCATAGGAACATGTATAAGTCATGAAGAATAGCAACAGCAACATACTAAACGATCGGGTGCTAAGCTAATGGAATGGGTCATGTCAATCAGATCATTCAACTAATGATGTGACCTCGTTAATCAAATAACAACTCTTTTGTCCATGGTTAGGAAACATAACCATCTTTGATTAACGAGCTAGTCAAGTAGAGGCATACTAGTGACACTCTGTTTGTCTATGTATTCACACATGTATTATGTTTCCGGTTAATACAATTCTAGCATGAATAATAAACATTTATCATGATATAAGGAAATAAATAATAACTTTATTATTGCCTCTAGGGCATATTTCCTTCAGTTGGTGCACGCGGCAACCTCCTTGCCGGAGCTGCCAACTTTGGCTTGCTTGGTGCCACCGTCGTTGCCGGACTGCTCAACGACTAGTACCTCTTTGCCTTTCTTCTTCCTGTTGCGCCTCTAGTTTTTCTTTGCCGGGGCAGCATCTTCGCTGTCAGATCCTCCTGTTCCAGTATTCTCTCCGGGGAGTTTCCTCCCTTCTTCAGCGCGCGCACACTTGTCGGCAGGGCGTACAGCTCGCTGACGTCTCTGATTCTGCTCATCGCCATCTCCTCCCGCATCCTGCGGTTACGCACGTTCTGATGGAACGCGCTGATAACCGCGGCAGGGTGGATGTCTGGGATGTTGCGCTGTACACGGCTGAATCTCTGGATATACTTGCGCAGGGGCTCTCCTTCCTTCTGGGCAAGCAGATGGAGGTCACTCTCTTGGCCATGTGGTCTGTGGCCGCCCATAAAGGCGCCGACAAACTGATGGCACAAGTCTGCCCAAGAGGATATGGAGTTGTCCGGCAAGTGCATGAGCCAGGACCTGACTTCGGGCTTGAGTACCAGTGGGAAGTAGTTGGCAAGGACCTTGTCGTCTCGCCCCCCGGCAGCTTGCACCGCAATGGTGTAGATGCTTAGGAACTCTAACGGGTGCGACTTGCCATCGTACTTCTCTGGTACGTCTGGCTTGAAATGCTTCTAGCTGGGCCACTGGACTTGCCGCAGCTCACGGGTAAACGCAGGGCAACCTACCGCGTACGGCAAGTCGCCTGGTTCTCCGGGCGCATGCATGTCAACAGAGGGCCCAGCGCGCAGGTCTGATTGACGCCGCGCTTCTCTTCGGCGCTCGATGCGTGTTCGAGCGTCTTCTTGTTGTCGTTCGTGAAGAACTTGGCGCTAATCGCGATGAGCTCGCGGATCTGATGATGCGGTGGAGTCACTGTCGTGGTGGATCCGGCAAGTCGGCGATCTTGGCCTTCGAGGCGGAGAGTGCGCAGTGGTTGCACCCTCGCCGGTCTTGTCGCCACCGGCTCGCGCCCGGCTGGCTTGCCGCGGCAGTGATGCGCTCGGCTGCCGTGGGTTGTCACCGTTGGCGAAGCCGATGAGACTCTGGATAGTGGCCCTCCAGTCATCGATCTTCTCTGGCGCTGGAGGGTAATCTAGGAGCAGTTGGGCCCATGCCAACGCTTCTGCCGGAGTGGCAGGTGGCGGCGGCGAGCGGTGCGAGGAACGGGATATGCTCGGACTTCTAACTACGTTAGAAGGAGCAACATCTCATCCAAGCGACCGTGCCACGCTCGCGCCAGCATGTTGGCGCGCATGCTGGTCTTGAGCGCTCCAGGATCCGCCAGCTTGATCTTGGCCCAGCAAACGTATGGTACCGTGAGTACCATGACGCTGCTGGTCCCGCGCCTCCTGAGATGGGCGCGGTGCGTGTACGGACGCCGAGGTCTTGGAGTGCGCCCGATCGTTGTGGGAGCCGACTGCGCCGCCGATGTGCAGCGCAGCCCTGTCCTTGGACCTGGCAGCACCATGAGCCCCATCGTCGACGCCCGCTCTTCCGCCGACGTCTTCTCCACCAGCCGTTCGCTCCGAAATCTTCTTCTTCGGCGGCATGTTGATGAAGATGACGAAGTTTTGGCTCGTGCGAACGTCAGATCAGGTTCACACAGCCTCGACGCACCCCCTACCTGGCGCGCCAAAGATGTCGGGGGTGCTGATCCCACGGACACCTATGGGACCACGGCGGACCGGGGCCCCTTTCGATTCGGCAGGGGGGCGGAGAGTGCACGAAGAGCAGATCGAGGCGAACGCACGAGCGACGCGATCAGTTTACCTAGGTTCGGGCCGCACGGGTGCGTACAACCCTACTCCTGCTTTGGTTTGTATTTGTGTTCTTGCTCGGGAGCGATGAATGCTACAGTACACTTGGATGGCTAGCGAGACCGAGCGTGAGAATGATCGTCCTCCTCCTCCCTGTTGCGCATGGGCCTCCTTTTATATGTCAAAGGGGTCACCGACAGGTGGCAACAGAGATGAGGGTAAAAAGGTAAAAGAAGTGGTGGTTGGCATCACCGCTTACTACAATTGTATCATACCTAACCCTGACGGCCGGGGACAAAGGCATTAAATGCCTGTCTGTGTCGCCTAGACGGTGCAGAAAGGGACCGCTAGGGACGCCATTGCTTGCCACGATGGCTACCTTGTCAGCGCCGCTTGCCACCGTGTACCTCTAGCTGCACAGCCCTCTGCCACGTACGCCTGGAAGGGTCCCAAAGCGACATGTTGGTGGATGTGCTGGAGCGCAGGTACAGGATGGAAGCTTGCCGCGGCAAGTGCCTTGCCGTGGTTACCATCTTGTCGCGTCCAGGAGCTTGTCGCTCACTGGGTCTTGCCGGGACACAAGGTGCGCTGCGGCAAGTTCCTTGAGATGCCTTAGTTGGCCTCCCCGGCAAGCTCCTCTTGCCGGGGTCTTGTCTCCTTCCCGGCAAGCTCCTCTTGCCGGGGTCTTGGATACTTTATTCTCGAATGGCTCCAAAGGAACCACGGAGGATCTTGGCGATCGCCCGGCAAGCCTTGCCGCGGGACGCTGCGACTGCCCGTGCACAAGTTCGGGATACTAAGGTACCCCTACTTTAGTACACCGACACATGCCCCAATTGTTGGTCACTTTATTTTGTTCACGGGCCTGCATGCTCTATTTTTTTATATCAAGAATATGTATATATAATATGCTCTCATGCTAATATCTACTCCCTTTGTACCACAAGTTTGATTCTTTGTATGGATCGTTTTTTTCTTCATGCATGCCCCAATTGTTGGTCACTTTATTTTGTTCACGGGCCTGCATGTTCTATTTTTTATATGAAGAATATGTATATATAATATGCTCTCATGCTAATATCTACTCCCTTTGTACCACAATACTTGTTCCCCGTATAATTTTGAGAACAATGTTTTAAATTTATTCTCTATTTTCAATAGGTCAAGTGAATGAATTTATGCGTAACATATCGGAAGTAATTCCAGTTTGAGTAAAATATGTATCTCAATTAAGGTTCAAGTAATACAGAAAAAAGTTCAAGACCTATGTACAAGCTTATGTCAAAGACAATGATTGTTGATAAAATCAATTGAGTGAAAATTTGAACTTATGTTTGTAAGCATTGTGGCACCATTCCTTTTTATAGTTTACGCTATTCCTTTTTCTTTCTAAAGTTATATAGCTTGTAACAGTATGCATCAACACATGATATTAGTTGCAGTATCAATACGTGTAACATACCAGGAGCAGCACAAACTTATATGTTAATGTGGTAATGTGCCGTTGACACATTTTCAAATCTTATCAACCATGTGTTACTCTCCGTGCATGTGTTACAGATATTTTTCTCCGTGACACATTTTTCTATATGTTACATCAATGTGTTACTTAATCTATGTTTTGTTGTAGTGTTTGGTTAATTGAAATTGGTGCAATTAAAAATATTTAATTACTCATTAAAGCTTGCAAAAATCATAACTTAATATCTATAAGTTCAAATAATATATCATCCCACTGTTTTACTTGTAACTAAATATTACCACAAAGTTATTATGTTGAAATACCTAGTCTCAATTACAAGAAAATGACTGCCTCGCGCAACGAATCTGTTTGTTGCAATATCGCTACCATATTGCAATGCCGATGCAGCTTGTTGCAATAGGTAGCCACTTTTTTGCAACAATATGCGTAACTAATGCAACGCCACGCTGATGTTGCAATATCTTTTTGAATATTGCCACAAATAGTTATTCTGTTGAAATACCTAGTCTCTATTACAACAAAATGGCTGCCCTCGTGCAACGGAATTTTTTGTCGCAATACCATTACCATATCGCAACGCCGACACAATTCATTGCAATATGAGCACTCTATTGCAACAAATCTAGTATTTATCGTGACAAAACTAAGTTATGGCAATGTGTGCGGCCTATTACCACAACCGGAGAATTTGTGGTAATATTGCGTTTTATTGCAACAAAACGTAGTTATAGCAATAAATTTTGTTGCAATAGACCGGAATCCTTGTAGTGTCAATCTCCCCCTTTTTGGTAATTGATGACAATATATAGATCAAAGCTTCGACAAATGATAATAAGAGTGAAAAGCAAGAGCTCCCCCTAAATTTGTGCATATCTTAAGATTTGCTTTGGACTGCAAATGCACAATGAGTTTGGATCATGGGTTACTCTTCCATGTCACATACATCTTGGTGGAGCGCTCAAAATAAAAAAGATTGAATACATGCACTCATCACCTAGCAAAGTGAATGATCATATAAGGATAAGTAAGATAATATCATCTAACAAGCATAAGTGTAGCTTATGATCATCCACATGATCATCAATGTCTCACAGATAATAGCATAGTATCTCAAGCAATCAAAAGACAAACAAAGTTCAACCACCAAAGCAAGAGAGAATAAAAAGCAACGCTCTCTCTCGAAGCCTATGATCTATACATGTTTCTCCCCCTTTGGCAACAAGTTACCAAAAAGTTCATAGAAAATGCATATCACTAAAACGTCTCTCAAGCTTGGTCTTCAGGTGGTGGCATAGAGATGGCTCCTTGGACGAAGACTTCAGTTGATGTGGATGGAGCTGAAGGAGTTGGTGCTGGAGCTGGTTGCGCTGAAGCTGTAGCTGGTGCAGATGAAGTGGCTCTAGTGTCTGGAACAGGCACTGCAGCAGACCTCTGAGCTCTAGGCACTCTGGAAAATGCATCAGTGGTTGTCTTGCCCTTCCTCTCCTACATATCATCTTGAAGTTGCTCCACAACAGACTGAATCTCAGTTACCTTCACATCCAAGTCATAGAATTTTTGCTCCACGATTCTTTCCAAGCTCTCCTGGTTTTGAGTCAGGGTGGCCAGTCCCTTCTCAATCCTCAGAGTGGATGCAATTAGGTAGCGAAGCTAATCTTGCTTGCTCTTCAGGAGATACTGAGATGCTTCTTCAGTAGTTGGCATCCTTGTAGCCTTTTTAGCTTTTGCCTTCTCCTTCTTGGCTTGTGCGTGCACAGAAGATGGTTCATCCTCATTCATAACCACAATGTTGTCCTTGAAGTATGGATAGATAGGCATGTGCTCCTTGTCCAGCAGATATGTACCAGTGCCCATCTTGGAGATGATTAGCTCCTGGATCTGTGGGGCATACCCACAACTCCTCTTCTGATCTGCAGTTGTCCTCTTGATAGTTTCAACTATTAGGCTCATGACTTTGAACTTCTGTGGGACATCAAAGATGTGAAGCAAGTTAATTGCATGGCCTCTGATCATCTTGTGATCACCTGACTTTGGCAAGAGAGTGTGCCTGAGGATCCAGTTGATGGTTGGCAAGCCTGACAAAAGGTAATGTACAGATCCAAACTTATGTGTCTCAAGAGCAGCATCTGGGATCTCCTTGTACATGTGTGCCATTGTGTTGTGATCCTTCTTCCTGTTGGCATAGACATCCAAGTCATCTTCACTCTTTTGGGGCATTGATCAACTTCGCCTATTCAGCAACCGTGGACTGGTACCTCGTACCTTCAGACATCCAGACAATCCTTCCATCTGGGTAGAAATGAGATGTGGAGTAGAACTGCATGATGAGCTCATCATTCCATTTTGTGAGCTTCTGAGCCACAAACTCATCGACTCCACAAGCCTTGAAACTATCATGTACACCTGGATAGTGATCCTCATTCTCCTTGATGTAGTCCCAGTCGACCCATCTCATGTCAGACACTATGGGCTTCTTGTCAAGCAACACTATCTCATAGGAGTCCTGTTGTTCCTTTGTGTGGAACCTGTAATCAACAGCGGTCCTTCTCTTGGTGGCATATGGGTCTGACTCTCTCCATAGCCTCAGACATGAGTCCTTCCTTATCTCCATGTTCTCAGCTACTGGATGAGCATCATTGTGATCTGGGATTTTGGGTTTGAGCTTCCTCAGGACTTGTCCTTCATCATCTTCATCAGCAGCAACTTCAGGCACTGGGGCCTTGTTCTTCTCAGCAGCTGGTATACTCCTGGTATTCCTCTTAGGTGCACTCTTGGGCTTGGAGGTTTCTTTGGGTGCTTCTTTGGGTTTTAACGTTGCAGCCCCTGACTTTATAGCATCACCCATCAGCTTTTGTGCCTTGGGTGCTGGTGCAACAACCTCTTCTTCCTCTTCCTCTTCAGAATCTCTCATGATTGAGGATCTCCTATGCACTCTAGCAGTGGTCTTTTTGATCCTCTCCTTCCTCTTCTTCCCTTCTATAGCAGCCTCTTTGGGTTCAGATCCCAAAGGGACTTGAGTAGATGCTCTGGCCTTATACATTGGAATTCTCTTTGCAGGAACCTTTTGCTTCATGCCTGGCTTGGTGGCAGCAGCAGTGCTATATTCCTTCTTAACCACTTTCTTCTTGGAAGTGGCCTCATCCTCAACTGCCACATAGTCTTCATCCTCAGATTCAGAGGTCTTCTTCTTTCTGGCCCTGGTGACAGCTTTGGGTAAGTTGCTGGGGGTGCTCCTGCTACCATCATCTGAACTGCTAGAGGGACTAGTGCCCTCACTCAGGTGAACCTGCTCCTCTGACCTGTTCTGGCTGTCACTCTGATCAGACATATTGCAAACACTGACAGCAGACCCTGTAAATAGATATAGATGAGATAGAGTGGATGAGCATCACAAAATGCAGAGGTTTTTGCAAAAGAATGAGTCAAAACTTAGTTTTAGTTTTCCACAGAAAGCATTTCGGATCAACCGATTTGTAAACTCGGTGATACCGAAGCAGCTGTTGGAACCTAAACTAGTGAACTCGGTCAGACCGAGTCACAGTTTGGTGTCACCGAGACTGCTAGGGTTTCACAAAGTCCTGAACTCGGTCACACAGATTTGCAATTCTCGGTCAGACCGAAAATTACATGTGCAATGGCCTGAGCCGAATCGGTGGTACCGAGTTCCACAACTCGGTGGGTCCGAGATGGTTTCGGCGGAAACCTAACCCTAAATTTTCAATTCACGACTAAACTACGGAGTGTTTTGACTTGATAAGAATGATCTCAATCGTGGCAAGATACATGGCGAACACAATGTGCTAGGAATCAGATAGGGATAGCACAACGATCAAGTTCATACCCTAGTTCGGCGATGAACTCGCTACGGCGGCAACGGCGGGGATGATTCCCATTGACGGTGGCGGAGACCAGCGGTAGGAGGCGGCTGGCGACAAGGAAGACGATCCAGAGACCCTGGAGGCAGAGTGGGCTAAGCGCAGGTCGAGGAGGTTCAAAAAGTTTTCCAAAATTTGACCCGTGGGTATATATAGCCCGACCCTGTCAGTGTGACCGAGTGGAACAACTTGGTGGCACCGAGATTCATAACTGCAAGCAGTTACTGAAACTCGGTGTGATCGAAAGGTTCAAATCGGTTGCACCGAGATTGAAAACCTAGATCGACTTAGTGATCTCAGTATGACCGAAATGGATGAATCGGTCAGACCGAAACGCACAAAGAAGTTTTGGAAGTTTAAGTCTATGACGAATCGGGGACTCCGAGTGCTCCTCACACAGAGTGGTTTGAATCTGACTTGATCAAATTTTGTGGTGTAGCATGAATAGAGTTTGAGATGAGAAAAGCATAGATATCTAGAGAGGGTTCTTAGGCATTATTGTCCATCCACTTGGCAAAAGAAAAGAAAACCAATCAATCAAAACAGCAAGTGGATGTCCTCGAATGAGTAAAATATGCAATCAACATGCTCACACAATAAAATGGCAATTGAAATATGTGGCAAAGCATGCACAACCAATTCTAGCATCTATCAAACAATTTGCGATGACTAGGTCATCTATATATGAGTATATTGACTTAGGAGTCAAATCAGAACATTTGATCATAGGTCATACTCATCGTTTAAGCACAAGTGGGGTTACCACTTTTACATAAAGCATTGTTGTGTTCACACCATTAGAGTTGCTTTAGCTCAATTCTTAGAGTAAAGCTCCCCCTAGATGTGAGATCCCCCCTAAGAGGGATGAACTAACCTTGGTTTTTGTCGATGATGACTTCATGTAGATGTTGAAGATGTGGATGCTCAATGTTGATGTAGATCATTTGAAGCTATCCATTGGAGTGAGTTGCACTTTCAATACCTACACGGGTTAGTCCCACAAGGAACAAACAAGGATATCCATAGACATAAAGTGATGCACACACAAGATGATGTCTATGAAAGCTTTTAGGTTACCTTGTCCCTTGTCTTACCAACAAGAGGGTTTGTGACTCCTTGAACTAGTGCAAGATGTGGAAGTTGATTGCACTTGTTCTTGCCAAGATGATAAGAGTGAAGTATGTTGGCGGAGTCACCCTCAAAAACTCTCTAGTTCTTCTTCTTCGGGATCCACACCATCTTGATGGGAATCCTCGGTGTTGTAGTTGTACTTGATGAAGTGGAACTTGAAGTAGTCTTGGGAACCCACTTGACCAAGGCCTTAGGAGCTTCTTCAAATGCATCAATTTCCTCTTGAAGCTTGTCCTTGCCTTTTTGCTTGTGCTCTTGTGGTGGAAGATCATCTTGAGCTTGTGTCCCTTTGAAAGAAGTAGGATCATACTTCTCTTGTTGAGGAACAAACTTCATCTTGGGGTATTGATCTTCTTCCCACTCAACTCCATTGGCATTGAACTTTCGTTCAAAACCAGCACCTTGATTCTTCCGGTGCCTTCCTTGCTTGCGTACAATTTCCTCGAATTGCTTACTTCCGGCAAGGCTCTTGTAAACACCTTTCTCTATAATCCCCTTCAATAAGCTATTTTCTTGCTCAAGTGTAATTTGGCTAAGAGAATCATTAGTGGAATCAAGAGAACTACTAGAAGCAACAATATTTGATTTAGCATGATTATTGTTACTACTAGAGGAAGAATCTTTCTTGTTCTTGTTACTAGACTTGACTTGAGGCATGTAAGCGGATAAGAGTAAACGCTTGGTAATGTAAGAAGAACTTTTCTTACGAAGATCATCATTGATTGATTTTAAGAACTCATGCTCTTGCTCAAGGTAGAGCTTTTCAAAGCGTAATTTCTCATGAGTCCTTAAAAGTTCTCGATGATCTCCTAATATAGTTTCATGAGCTAACTTAAGAGTGTTTAGTTCTTTAGTTAGAGACTCAATCTTCTCCTTATCATTGTCATTCGTTTTATCTTGATTAGCATGATTAATTGACGTTTCATCATAGTATTCATCACTAAAGTTATCAACAAGTAAATCATCATCACCTAACAAGTCATCTTCATCACTATTGAAATCAACATACTCGGGGTGTGATACCTTTAGGCCTTTAGCCATGAATCATGTTCCAACTCCTTCATTTGGTGAGTCAAATATGTCGTAGGAGTTTTTTGTCACAAGTGCTAGACCGTCAACACCTTCATCTTGAGTATATTCGGAGTCGGAGTGATAGCTTCTCTCAGAGTGGTTGCCGGAGTCGGATCCGGATACCCATTCACCAACATGAGCTTGATGTCTTCGTTTTGTGTAGCTCCTTGATGACTTGTCCTTTCTTTCCGAATCCTTGCTTCTCCGTGAGGGTCTTCGTTCATAACGATCATCTCTACTCCTTCTTTCTCTATATGGTGATTCTTCTCTTCTACTTCTTCTCTTGGGAGAATCTTCTCTTCTCTTGTAGGGGGCCATACACTCATTGGAATAGTGTCCGGGCCTTCCATAATTGTAGCAGTTTCGCTCTCGACTAGAAGATCTTTTGTCATTGTAGGACCTTGACTTGGAGCTTCTCTCTTTGCTTCTACTCTTGTAGAACTTGTTGAACTTCTTCACCATTAAGCTCAATTCTTCATTGAAGGTTTGTTTCTCACTCGATGATGTGGGGGCTTCACATGAGGCTTTGTAAGCACCACTTGATTTGTTGTGAAGTTCCTCTTTATCCTTGAGTGACATCTCATGAGCAACAATTCTTCCGATGACTTCCGTTGGCTTGAGATCTTTGTAATTTGGCATCATTTGGATCAATGTGCACACGGTATCATATTTTCCATCCAAGGCTCTTAGGATCTTCTTGATGATGAATCTATCGGTCATCTTTTCACTCCCTAAGCCGGCAATCTCATTTGTGATAAGAGCAAGCCTAGAGTACATTTCAGCAACACCTTCACCATCCTTCATTTTGAACTTGTCAAGTTGACTTTGAAGCACATCCAATTTGGATTCCTTGATGGAGTCGGTACCTTCGTGCATATCAAACAAAGTATCCCAAATTTCCTTTACATTCTCAAGACGGCTGATTTTGTTGAATTCTTCGGGGCACAATCTGTTGAAGAGGATATCACAAGCTTGAGCGTTGTATTGCAGCATTTTCAACTCTTCCGCGGTGGCTTCACGGTTCGGTTCTTTCCCATCAAAGAATTCATCTTGCAAGCCAATACACACAATAGCCCAAACGGCAAGGTTATGTCCAAGAATATGCATTTTATCTTATGCTTCCAACTAGCAAAATTAGTGCCATCAAAGTAAGGACCTCTACGGTGATAATTTCCCTCGCTAGACGCCATACTCTCCTAGGTTGTGAAACCAAGGCTATGACCGCCAAAAGCTATGGAAATCAAAGAAAATGGAGACCAAAGCTCTGATACCACTTGTAGGATCGAAAGTATGTCTAGAGGGGGGTGATTTGACTACTTGACCAAATAAAAATCTAGCCTTTTCCCAATTTTAGTTCTTGGTAGATTTTAGCTATCTGAGCACAAGTCAAGCAATCTCCACACAATTCAAGCAAGCATGCAAAAGAGTATATGAGCAGCGGAAAGTAAAGCATGCAACTTGCAAGAATGTAAAGGGAAGGGTTTGGAGGATTCAAACGCAATTGGAGACACGGATGTTTTTGTCGTTGTTCCGATAGGTGGTGCTATCGTACATCCACGTTGATGGAGACTTCAACCCACGGAGGGTAACGGTTGTGCGAGTCCACGGAGGGCTCCACCCATGAAGGGTCCACGAAGAAGCAACCTTGTCTATTCCATCACGGCCGTCGCCCACGAAGGACTTGCCTCACTAGCGGTAGATCTTCACGAAGTAGGCGATCTCCTTGCCCTTACAAACTCCTTGGTTCAACTCCACAATCTTGTCGGAGGCTCCCAAGTGACACCTAGACAATCTAGGAGACACCACTCTCCAAGAAGTAACAAATGGTGTGTTGATGATGAACTCCTTACTCTTGTGCTTCAAATGATAGTCTCCCCAACACTCAACTATCTCTCACGGGATTTGGATTTGGTGGAAAGAAGATTTGAGTGGAAAGCAACTTGGGGAAGGCTAGAGATCAAGATTCATATGTTTGGAATGGAATATCTTGACCTCAACACAAGTGTAGGTGGTTCTCTCTCAGAAAATGTGTATTGGAAGTGTAGGTATGTTCTGATGGCTCTCTCCACGAATGAAGAGTGGGTGGAGGGGTATATATAGCCTCCACACAAAACCTAACCGTTACACACAATTTTCCAAACTCGGTGGGACCGAATGGTTAAACTTGGTCGGACCGATTCAGCAAACCTAGTGACCGTTAGGATTTTCGGTGGGACTGAGATGCAACTCGGTAGGACCGATATGTTTAGGGTTAGGGCATAATGTAATCTCGATGTGACCGATTACACAAACTCGGTGGGACCGATTTTGGTAATAAGCTAACTAGAGAGTTGGTCAGGTAAACTCGGTGGGACCGATTCGCTCATCTCGGTGAGACCGAAATGTTATAAAAGGGAAACAGAGAGTTTACATTGCAATCTCGGTGGGACCGATCGCTCATCTCGGTAAGACCGAAACGTTACGAAGGGAAACAGAGAGATTACAATCCCATCTCGGTGAGACCGAGATCCCTATCGGTGAGACCAATTTGCCTAGGGTTTGTGGCAGTGGCTATGACATTTGAAACTCGGTGGCGCCGGATAGAAAGAATCGGTGGGGCCGAGTTTGACTTTTGGTTTAGGTCATATGTGGATGTGGGAAGGTAGTTGAGGATTTTGGAGCATATCACTAAGCATTTTGAGCAAGCAAGCCATTAAGCAACACCTCATCCCTCCTTGATAGTATTGGATTTTCCTATAGACTCAATGTGATCTTGGATCACTAAAATATAAAATGTAGAGTCTTGAGCTTCAAGCTTGAGCCAAACTTTTTGTCCTTAGAATTTTGAGGGATCCACTTTCCTCATCCATGCCATGCCATTCATTGAGCTTTTCCTGAAATATTAATCTTGGAATAATGTTAGCTCAATGAGCTATATGTTGTTAGGAATTACCAAAACCACCCAGGGATAGTTGCACTTTCAACCGTAGTTTGAGGGGTTCATGTATTCACTATGTGTTAATGCTTTGGTCCGGTACTCTATTAAAAGGAGGCCTTAATATCCCTTAGTTTCCAATAGAACCCTGCTGCCACAGGAGGGTAGGACAAAATATGTCATGCAAGTTCTTTTCCATAAGCACGTATGACTATATTCGGAATACATGCCTACATTACATTGATGAACTGGAGATAGTTCCGTGTCACCCTATGTTATAACTGTTGCATGATTGATCGCATCCAACATAATTATCCATCACTGATCGATTGCCTACGAGCTTCTCATATATTGTTCTTCGCTTATTTACTTTTCCGTTGCTACTGTTACAATCACTATAAAACCAAATCTGCTACCATTACTTTTGCCACCATTACCACTAATATCATATTACTTTGCTACTAAATACCTTGCTGCAGATATTAAGTTATCCAGGTGTGGTTGAATTGACAACTCAGCTGCTAATACTCGAGAATATTCTTTGGCTCCCCTTGTGTCGAATCAATAAATGTGGGTTGAATACTCTACCCTTGAAAACTGTTGCGATCCCCTATACTTGTGGGTTATCAAGACTATTTTCTGGCGTCGTTGCCGGGGAGCATAGCTCTATTCTTTGAGTCACTTGGGATTTATATCTGCTGATCACTATGAAGAACTTGAAAGATAAAAGAACCAAGATTTTTCCCTCAACTACGAGGGGAGGTAAGGAACTGCCATCTAGCTCTGCACTTGATTCACCTTCTGTTATGAGTAAACTTGCGACACCTACACATGTTATTGATTCTGATAGGTCGCATGTTATTGATGATGCCACTTCTGCTTTGCATGATACTTATGATGAAAATACTACTATGCTTGCCACTAGGTGAATTTCTTGATGAACAACTTGCTAGGGTTAGAGAGAATGAAATTATTGAAACTGATAATATTGATGAAAGTGATGATGAAGATTCTCCCCCTAGATATGAATTTCCTGTTGTGCCTGAGGGTTATGTTATGGATGAAGAAACTGCTAGAGATCTTTTAGCTTGCAAATATAGGTATGATCTTAAGAAACTATTAGCTAAGCTAAAAGAAAAGTCTTTGAATGCTAGAATGAAATATGACCCTGATTTTGCTACTTCACCTATCTTTATTTCCGATAAGGATTACGATTTCTCCGTTGATCCTGAGTCAATTACATTGGTTGAATCTGATCCTTTTTATGGTTATGAATCTGAAACTGTTGTGGCACACCTTACTAAATTAAATGATATAGCCACCCTGTTTACTCATGATGAGAAAACTCGTTATTACTTTATCCTTGAGTTGTTTCCGTTCTCATTAAAGGGTGATGCTAAAACATGGTTTAATTCTCTTGATCCTGGTTGTGTGCGTAGTCCCTAGGATATGATTTATTACTTGTATGCTAAATATTTGCCAACTCATAAGAAACAAGCTGCTTTAAGGGAAATATATAATTTTGTGCAAATTGAAGAAGAGAGTCTCCCACAAGCTTGGGGGAGGCTTCTCCGATTACTTAATGCTTTGCCTGATCATCCTCTTAAGAAAAATGAAATGCTTGATATCTTTTATAATGGACTAACTGATGCTTCCAGAGACCACCTGGATAGTTGTGCTGGTTGTTTTTTCAAGGAAAGAACTGAAGCTGAATTGCTATTGAATAATATGTTGAGTAATGAAATTGATTGGACACTTCCCGAACCAACTCCGAAGAAAAGGGGTGTTCTATTTCTCAGTCCTGAAGATATGCAACAGGCAAAGAAATCTATGAAGTAAAAAGGTATTAAAGCTGAAGATATTAAGAATTTACAACTTATTGAAGAAATACATGGTCTTGATAACCCGACACAGGTATTAAAGGTAAATTCTCTCTATAGATTTGATGAAGGTGATATTCCTCGTTATAAGTCTGCTAGCCAATGCTTAGAAGAGTTTGATAATTTTATTGTTAAGCAAGAAAACATCAATGCTTATGTTGGTAGACAATTGAAACGCAATGCTGATATGCTTGAACACTTGAGTGATTATACGGCTAATGTTAAAGGTGAACTTAAACTCATTAGTAAACATGCTTCTATGGTTACCACTCAAGTAGAACAAGTACTTAAGGCTTAGAATGATTTGCTCAATGAATTAAATGATAAGAAAATGATAATGATGTTAGAGTTATGACTATAGGGGGTAAAATGACTGAAGAACCTTTGTATCCTGAGGGCCACCCTAAGAGAATTGAGCAAGATTCTCAAAGAACTAATGTTGATGCACCTAGTCCTTTTAGAAGGAAGAAAAAGAAAAATTATAGGACTTTGCATGCTTCTAGTGAACCTGTTGTTGACACACCTGAGAATCCCAATGATATTTCTATTTCCGATGCTGAAACACAATCTGGTAATGAACATGAACCTAGTGATAATGTTAATGATGATGTTCATGTTGATGCTCAACCTAGCAATGACAATGATGTAGAGATTGAACCTGTTGTTGATCTTGATAACCCACAATCAAAGAATCGACCTTATGATAAGTGAGATTTTTTTGCTAGGAAGCATGGTAAGGAAAGAGAACCATGGGTTCAGAAACCCATGCCTTTTCCTCCTAAACCATCCAAGAAAAAGGATGATGAGGATTTTGAGCGCTTTGCTGAAATGATTAGACCTATCTTTTTGTGTATGCGTTTGACTGATATGCTTAAAATGAATCTTTATGCTAAGTATATGAAATAAATTGTTACAAATAAAAGAAAGATACCAGAAGCTGAAATTTCCACCATGCTTGCTAATTACACTTTTAAAGGTGGAACACCAAAGAAACTTGGAGATTCAGGAGTACCAACTATAACATGCTCCATTAAAAGAAACTATGTTAAAACTACTTTATGTGATCTTGGAGCCGGTGTTAGTGTTATGCCTCTTGTTGGGAGTGCTGATCCCACGGACACCTATGGGACCGCGGCGGACCGGGGCCCCTTTCGGTTCGGCAGGGGGGCGGAGAGTGCACGAAGAGCAGATCGAGGCGAAGCGCACGAGCGACGCGATCGGTTTACCCAGGTTCGGGCCACACGGATGCGTAAAACCCTACTCCTTCTTTGGTTTGTATTTGTGTTCTTGCTCGGGAGCGATGAATGCTACAGTACACTTGGGTGGCTAGCGAGACCGAGCGTGAGAATGGTCGTCCCCCCCCCCCCCCCACTGTTGCGCATGGGCCTCCTTTTATATGTCAAAGGGGTCACCGACAGGTGGCAACAGAGATGAGGGTAAAAAGGTAAAAGAGGTGGTGGTTGGCGCCACCACTTACTACAGTTGTATCATACCTAACCCTGACGGCAGGGGACAAAGGCATTAAATGCCTGTCTGCATCGCCTAGACGGTGCAGAAAGGGACCGTCAGGGGCGCCACCGTTTGCCACGATGGCTATCTTGTCAGCGCCTGCTTGCCACTGGATGCCCCTGGCTGCACGGCCTCCCGCCACGTACGCCAGGAACGGTCCCAGAGCGACACGTTGGTGGGTGAGCTGGAGCGCGGGCTGCGGAGTAGTAGCTTGCCGCGGCAAGCGCCTTGCCGCGGATGTTGACTTGTCGCGTCCGGGAGCTTGTCGCCCACCGGGTCTTGTCGCGTCCGGGAGCTTGTCGCTCTCCGGGTCTTGCCGCGACGCGCAGCGCGTCGCGGCAAGCTTCTCGAGATGCCTTGGTTGGTCTTCCCGGCAAGCTCCTCTTGCCGGGGTCTTGTCTCCTTCCCGGCAAGCTCCTCTTGCCGGGGTCTTTGTGCTTCGAGTGGCCTTCCCGGCAAGCTCCTCTTGCCGGGGCCTTGCGCCTTGGCTTGAGTACTTTGTTCTTGAATGCCTCCAAAGGAACCACGGAGGACCTTGGCGGTCACCCGGCAAGCCTTGCCGCGGGGTGCTGCGACTGCCCGTGCACAAGTTCGGGATACTAAGGTACCCCTACTTTAGTAAACCGACACCTCTCTCTTTATATCGTAGACTTGATTTGAATAAGTTGATACCTACTGAAATATCTTTGCAAATGGCTGATAAATCAACTGCTATACCTGTCGATATTTGTGAGGATGTGCCTGTTGTGGTTGCGAATGTTACTATTTTAACGGACTTTGTTATTCTTGATATTCCCGAGGACGAGAGTATGTTGATTATCCTTGGTAGACCCTTTTTGAATACTGCAGGGGTTGTTATTGATTGCACCAAAGGCAATGTCACTTTTCATGTTAATGGTAATGAGCATACGGTACACTTTCCGAGGAAACAGCCTCAAGTCCACACTATCAATTCTACTGGAAAAATCCCAACTATTACTATTGGAGGTTTTGAATTTCCTCTTCCTCCTGTCAAGAAGAAATATGATATTCTTATTATTGGGGACATGCATATCCCCGTTGAGGTAACCTAGTGTTATTCGGAAATTCTCCGGTTTCATGTTATTCGAAAAGAGTTTGTTAACAAGACTTGATCAACCTTGTTAGTGGATTCCTTTTGATGAGCATGAGATGGATGAAGTTAGAAAGCACGACCTTATGTACCCTCTTTTTACTTTCTGTTATTTATAACAAATAAAGCAAAAATAATATTTTCTGTCTGTTTTTTGAATTATCCATGCAATGAAAAATACCTCGAAAATACAAGTTCTCCAAATGCCCTGAAAAATTAATATGATTTTTTATAGAATACGTGAGAATATCTGGCACTGAGAACACACCAGGGGAACCCACCACGTGCCCACGAGAGTGGAGGGCGCGCCCTACCCCCTAGGTGCGCCCCTGCCTCATGGACCCCATGTGGGTCCCCTCCACTTATCCTTGCAGCCACACACTTCTTCTTGCTCCAGAAAAAATCATCCACCAGCTCAAACCCATGTTCTAGCTCATCTTGCTGCCATTTTCGATCTCCTTGCTCAAATCTCCATTCACAAAAGTACTTTGGGGGATTGTTCTTCGGTATGTGACTCCTCCAATGGTCCAATTAGTTTTTGTTCTTGTGCTTTATTTATTACAATTTTTTTGCTCCTTAGCTGACCCTGTTCTTGAGCTCGCATGACAAATTTATGTGGTCAAAAGTAGTTTTAATGCATGATATGGCATCTAGGCACTTGTAGGAGTAGTTGCTATCAATCTTGTTTAGTTTGGTTCACTTTTATTTTGAGTCACTAACAATTCCAGAAATTTTCAGAAAATGATGAAGAGATTGTTGAGGGGCTCTTCGAGCCGAAGCTCGAAGGATAAGCAAAGTGAAGAAAATAAGAAGCCCAAATATAATCTTCCTCGCACCACGGAAGTTCGCCCCTGTGAATGGCCTTGTGATGAGTTCTTGAGAGAAGTCGGGATTTATGAAGATTTTTATTTTTTGGCTAAGAATGCAGGCATCACCGACTTCCTCCACGACCAACGCGAATAGTATCTTCTTCTCACTAATATTTTCATGCAAATTTTTCATTTCCATGCTAGAAGATCGCCACCTTTGGTGGATTTTTATTTATATGATGAGTTTAAGGAGATGCCACTGTTTGATTTCTGTCGGGTCTGTATGATACCCTTTGCGGGCAGCGTAGAGGAACCGCATCATAACGATGTGGAGGGATTTATTGATATGATTGTTGTAGGGGAAACGAGGAAAGTTTTCGTTGCAAGAATCACTAGCATACATTTTCCTGTTCTACGTTACTTTGCAATATTCGCTAGTAGATGCTTAATTGGTCATGGGAACTGTGGAAACCTGTAACATCCCAAATTTTCAATTTGGAATGTTATACACTAGATCATCATGCATATCATATTATCTTGCAGTTTGTTGATCTTAGAAATTTCACGCAACTCAAGGACCTTCGGAGAGAGTTGGAGATTTCATCATATTTGAGTCTTCTCAAATTTTGAGGAAAGGGTCATTGGATTTGCCGAAGTTTCATTTGCCTTTTATTTGGATAGGGAAAAATGCGCGTTTTCAAAATTTGCATTTTAGGCCCGGAGAAAAGTTCATTTTGTTCGACTCATTTTTAGGAGTCGGCGAAAATTTACTTTAGAAGTTTTGGAGTTCGTTTAGATCTCTTTTCTTTTGTTTTTCCGCGCGCGTAACCGTTTAAAAAAATCCGCAACGCCCTGGGCCAAAGGCCCAAGCCAGCAGCCGGCCGGGCCAAGTCCCAAGCCGCGCGCCGCGCGCCTGGCGCAGGCAGGCGCCAAGGCCGCCGCCGCCTAGGAGTCCTAGTTGGACTCCGATTGCCTTTTTTCCAATCTCCCTCTCCTACTCTTTTTCCTCCCCTTTTTCTTGCCCCCTACCCCAAGTTACCTCGCCTCTCACCTATATAAATACCCAAGCCCCCCCTCTAAACCCACATCAAACCCCAAGCCCCCAAGCCGCACCCCGCGCCCTGCGTCACCGCCGCCCCCGCCCTAGTGCCCCCCCCCCCGCCGCCGCCTTGCCCTAGCGCCGCTGCCGCCCAATGCCGCCGTTCGCCGGAGCCCTCGCCAGAGGTAGCCCCGCGCCGCATCTCCTCTTTTCCTCGGATCAGTTTTCTTCTAAATCGTTCCAGTTCTTCTCTTCCAATTCGTTTTCTAGATCGGTTTTTCGTTCGGTTTTCTTTTCTCGAAACCCTAGATCGGATTCGTTTTCTTTTCCGATTTAGTTGCCTAGAGACCGTTCGCCGGACCGTTCGTCCTAACGAACGTGATCACCGGATTCTTCTAGGTTAACGAACGTCCGTTCGTTTAACCGTTCTTCTTTTTCTTTTCGCCGGATTTATTCCGCGATCGCGATCTCAGATCCGATCTTCGTTCTAGTTTATCTTCCCGCTCGTTTATCGGAATCAGGTGATTCAAGCGCCTGGAGTTTCGTTTCGAAACCGCCGTTTCGACTAATCAACTTTAACTAAGTTTTGCTATGATAAAATTTTACCTAGTTTCAACTTGCTAGAACCGAGTTGTTTTCCGCCGTTTGTTTTGGTTTCTTTGTTCGGTTCTTTCTTTCTTCGCAACCGGAGTTCTTAAGTTGAACTATCTGGTTTGATCTTTTGTTCGAGTTTTACCTATGCATTAGATGAGTACTTATTGTATGCTTGTTGTTTGTCCGCGATAGATTACCCGGATTGCGCCGCCTGTTACTTCGAATCTCTAGGACTCGCGGATCATCAGCAAGGCAAGTAACACTTTGATCATACCTTTTCTACAACCTAGTTTTATTGCATTAGATCCATCCTCACACAATGCATGATTAGGATCTAATTAAATTGTGGGATGGGAAGTAGATGAGGTAGTACCTATTACCTGTTACTATGAAACCTTTGGGAGTTACTTCTACGTTTGCTCATTATGCCATGCTATGCTAGTAGATGTGGATTGGGTGAGTGATATCCATGACAGATGTGAGATTGATAACTTTAGTGGTTTATCTAAGGTGGCAACTTAAACACACATCTGGGTGGATTGAGGCACCTGATGTCTATTAGGACTTGCCTGTTTTTCTTTGGACCGCCACCCAGGCTCAAAGGGATCATAAGATCTTTCATGCTAAATACTTACGTGTGTAGCCACAAGCCAATATGGGCTCTGGCATAGTTGACTAAGTCGTGCAAACTCTTATAGGGGTAGACTAGCAGATGTAGGGGATGTAGGTGGTACGGTCTACTCCATCGTAAGGTGCTAGCGCTTCTGAAAGACTATGTCTCGGTCATCCGTTTCTCAAACACCGGTAGTGCGAGAAATCCAACGGAGGCGATCGAGTCTTGTGGGGAAAAGTGCGCAAACCTCTGCATAGTGTAATAAACTAATCATGATTAGCCGTGTCCCCGGTTATGGACATCTTGAGTATCTAGTACTTGAATATCATGTGAATCTCAACATGTTACTTCTAATTAATATTGTTGGGTTTAATTGTACTTTTAATTGGTATTGAGGATGCTTTCAACCATTCTCAATGTTTAACAACCACCATGATAGTTAAATAAATTTATTCCTTTGCAGTAGGGAAAAATTGGCTTTACGCAAAATAGTAACCATAGAGCTTTCCACCAGCCAAATATGCATATAGTTTAGCTGTTACATTCCATTACTCTCTATGTGTTACTTTGCCAGCATATTCCATGTGCTGACCCGTTTCGGGCTGCAACGTTAATGTTGCAGACTTTTCAGACGACGATTAAGGTGCTTTTAGGTCGTGGTTCTATACTCAGTGATGCCGTTGGAGTTGATGGACCCATTTACCTTCCAAGTCTTCCGCTGTTATCGTTCTTAGATGGCCTTAAGCCATATTTATGTAATAAGTTCTCTTCGGAGACATCGATGTAATAAGTGTGTGATTGCCACTCTGCTATAAATCCTTCGATGTACTGTGTGGTGTCAGCATTACTGATCCAGGGATGACACCGGAGCACAGTAGACTTGATCCATTCGGGTCTGGTCGCTACAAAACCTTAGTGCTCCTGATATTGTTATTTTGCGTCATGCCTTGTTTCTTGATACTACTTTCAGTTTACGCGCTATTGTTGCTAAACGGTTAAATCTGAACCGTACAAAGGGCCCCGTCCTCGGAGGCATCTTTACCTCGCGCCTTGCTGCACACTTTAACATACCTATCAGGCATTATGAGAAAGAGGAAAAGTTGCTGCCTCCTATTGTTCTAGATTATAAGAGTATGGTAGCACATGAGTTTATTGTTAAGGATAAGAAGAAGATGCTTAAATATAAATTGATATTTGACAAAAATTATTGTGAGATTATTACCTTGCCTGCGCCCTCTTTGTTTAACATATTTTCAGGCATGTACCTCATTTTGCCTGAGGCCATTCATGCATACCGGAGCCAGATGTCAGCTGGAGAGCCTGAGCCCCGGCCACCATATGATCCTCATCGTCAGTCTGTTTATTAGTGGGATTCGGAGGAGATCGCCAACCAGTGGCACCCCGAGGACCC
The DNA here is from genome assembly GCA_034509565.1 of Triticum monococcum. Lineage (NCBI taxonomy): Eukaryota > Viridiplantae > Streptophyta > Magnoliopsida > Poales > Poaceae > Triticum > Triticum monococcum. The sequence continues at coordinate 684,169,031 of CM067842.1, forward strand.
TCCTCAGTACACCAGAGAGAGCAGCTTTGATCCATGGCCATAGACCAACTTAGGCCAAAAGCATAAGCTTTGGGGAATACGTATTTCTCACCGACATTACATTCATGTTCACACACTCATGCTAGTTGTCGGTGCTCATACTTTTTCATTGTATAATACATGCTAGTTTATTTTCTTTTTAAGCTTTCTTCTTGTGTGTTTGAAAAACCTTAAGAAAAACCAAAAAATAGTTGTAGCTTTTAGCTAGTTTACTTTCCATGCATGTAGTAGCAGTAATTAAAAGAAAACCCCAAAATATTTCTCGTTCTTCTTTTGCTTGTTGGGAGTTGTCTCATGTAAATAGTTTTATTTCTTTTCTTTGGGGGTCGAGAGGAGAAGACCATGATGAAAATGTTGAGTGGCTCTCATATGCATTATTGTTGATCTAACAAAGAGCCCATATTACCTTGTCTTCTCCCATGTATTGAATGCTTGTAGATTCTAGCTTAGTCCGATGCACGTGCACTATTATTATTATTATTATTATTATTATTATTATTATTATTATTATTATTATTATTATTATCCACACTATTCGGTTGTGCAAGTGAAAGGCAATAATGACGATATATGATGAATCATTGAGATGAGAGAAGCTGGTATGAACTCGACCTCTCTTGTTTTTGTAAATATGATTGGTTCATTGTTCCTGATTCAGCCTATTATGAATGAAACATGTTTGCAATGACAATTAGAGATTGTAGTTGCTTAAGCCATGCTTAATTAGCTAGGAGTTTATAATGGTTTACCTTGTGTGCCAACATCCTATTAAAATGGTTGTGATGTGGTATGATAGGGTGGTATCCTCCTTTGAACGATTCGAGTGGCTTGACTTGGCAGTTGGCACAAGTTCACGCATGTAATTGAAACAAAATCAACATAGCCTCCACGATATTTATGTTCATGGTGAATTATATCCTACTCATGCTTGCATTCAGTGTTGATTAATTTTAATGCATGCTCATGACTGTTGTCGCTCTCTAGCTGGTCGTTTCCCAGTCTCTTTCTAGCCTTCACTTGTACTAAGTGGGAATACTGCTTGTGCATCCAACTTCATAAACCCCAAAGTTATTCCATATGAGTCCACCATACCTTCCTACATTAGGTAGCTACCTGCCATTCCAAGTAAATTTGTATGTGCCAAACTCTAAACCTTCAAATAAAAATTATGTTTTGTATGCTCGAATAGCTCATGTATCAACCAGGGATACCTGTATCTTCCATGCTAGGCGGGTTATTCTCAAGAGGAGTGGACTCCGCTCCTCACTCACGAGAAAATGGCTGGTCACCGGGATGCCCAGTCCCATGCTCAAATCAAATCAAAATAATTGCAAACAAAACTCCCCAGGGTTGTTGTTAGTTGGAGGCACCCGTTGTTTCGGGCAAGCCATGGGTTGATGCTTGTTGGTGGAGGGGGAGTATAAACTTTACCATTATGTTTGGGAACCGCCTATAATGTGTGTAGCATGAAAGATATCGAGATCTCTCGGTTGTTATGTTGACAATGAAAGTATACCGCTCAAAATATTATTCATGTCTATTACAAAACCGAGCTCTGGCACCTCTACAAATCCCTGCTTCCCTCTGCGAAGGGCCTATCCATTAACTTTTTTGTTGAGTCATCATCCTCTTATTGAAAAGCACTAGTTGGAGAGCACCGCTGTCATTTGCATGTATTATTGCTAGTTTACATTGAGCATGACTTGACTGGATCTCTTTTACCATGAATTACAATTTCTAGTCAGCCCTTGATCTTTAAAGGTGCTCTGCATTTATGTTTCGCGGTCTCAGAAAGGGCTAGCGAGATACCATCTTGTTATATCATATTATGCTTGTTTTGAGAAAGTATTGTCATCCGAGATTTATTATTATTGCTCGCTAGTTGATTATGCCGTTGATATGAGTAAACATGAGACCTAAATGTTATTGTGAATATGGTTAGTTCATAATCTTTGTTGAAAACTTGAATGCTCGCTTTACATATTTGCAACAACAAGAACAAAGAGAGTTTGTAAAAGTTTTTCTTTATCACTTTCAGTTTATCAACTGAATTGCTTGAGGACAAGCAAAGGTTTAAGCTTGGGGGAGTTGATACGTCTCCGTCATATCTACTTTTCCAAACACTTTTGCCCTTGTTTTGGACTCTAACTTGCATGATTTGAATGGAACTAACCCGGACTGGCGTTGTTTTTAGCAGAATTGCCATGGTGTTATTTTTGTGCAGAAATAAAAGTTCTCGGAATGACCTGAAAATCAACAGAGATTATTTTTGGAATATATAAAAAATACTGGCAGAAGGGTCAAGGCCAGGGGGCCCACACCCTGTCCACGAGGGTGGGGGCACGCCTACCCCCCTGGGCGCGCTCCCCTGCCTCGTGGGCCCCCTGATGCTCCACCGATGTCCATCCTGACTCCATATATTCACGTTCAGGGAGAAAAAAATAAGAGAGAAGCATTCATTGCGTTTTACGATACAGAGCCGCCGCCAAGCCCTAAACTCTCTCGGGAGGGCTGATCTAGAGTCTGTTCGGGGCTCCGGAGAGGGGAATCCGTCGCCATCGTCATCATCACCAATTTCATGATGCTCACCGCCATGTGTGAGTAATTCCATCATAGGCTTGCTGGACGGTGATGGGTTGGATGAGATTTATCATGTAATCGAGTTAGTTTTGTTAGGGTTTGATCCCTAGTATCCACTATGTTCTGAGATTGATGTTGCTATGACTTTGCTATGCTTAATGCTTGTCACTAGGGCCCGGGTGCCATGATTTCAGATATGAACCTATTATGTTTTCATGAATATATGTGAGTTCTTGATCCTATCTTGCAAGTTTATAGTCACCTATTATGTGTTATGATCCGTTAACCCCGAAGTGACAATAATCGGGATACTTACCAGTGATGACCATAGTTTGAGGAGTTCATGTATTCACTATGTGTTAATGCTTTGGTCCGGTACTCTATTAAAAGGAGACCTTAATATCCTTTAGTTTCCAATAGGACCTAGCTGCTACGGGGGGTAGGACAAAAGGTGTCATGCAAGTTCTTTTCCATAAGCATGTATGACTATATTCGGAATACATGCCTACATTACATTGATGAACTGGAGCTAGTTCTGTGTCACCCTATGTTATAACTATTGCATGATTGATCGCATCCAACATAATTATCCATCACTGATCCATTGCCTACGAGATTTTCATATATTGTTCTTCGCTTATTTACTTTTCTGTTGCTACTATTACAATCACTATAAAACCAAAATTGCTACCGTTACTTTTGCCACCGTTACCACTACTATCATATTACTTTGCTACTAAGTACCTTGTTGCAGATATTAAGTTATCCAGGTGTGGCTGAATTGACACCTCAGCTGCTAATACTTGAGAATATTCTTTGGCTCCCCTTGAGTCAAATCAATAAATTTGGGTTGAATACTCTACCCTCGAAAACTATTGCGATACCCTATACTTGTGGGTTATCACCCCCTAGATGGCAGGAGAGTTCCCTCTCTGGTCCTTGGTCTCCATGGCGGCGGAGGGGCGGGAGCCCCTCCGAGATTGGATCTCCCTCTCTGTTCTCTTCTGTTTCGCGCTCCCTAGATCTGGCCCTTCACGGTTTCTTAAGTTCCTGGAGATCCGTAACTCCGATTGCGCTAAAAAATTTACACGATTTTTTCCATAAATTATCTTTCTTGCGCCAGAAGAAGAGCCCCAACCAACCTTCGAGGAGGGCACAAGACACCTAGGTGCGCCAGGGGGTGCCTGGCGCGCCTTGGTGGGTTGTGGGCACTATGGGCCCCCGTTTGCGTTGACTCCACCTCCTAAAAATCACATATATTCCAAAATAATTCTCCGTAAATTTTTATCGCGTTTGGACTTTGTTTCATATGGATTTTCGGCGAAACAAAAACATGTAACAAAGAGGAGCTGGCACTGGGCACTGGATAAGTAAGTTAGTCCAAATAAATCATATAAAAAGTTACCAAAAGTATGTAAAAGTTGTATAATATTGGCATGAAACAATCAAAAATTATAGATACGACGGAGACGTATCAGTAGGATTATAAGATGAACCCTTACTAAAATTTCAAGGTATAAGTGTTATCCCTGAGTATGCACCGTTGCGACAGTTCATCGTGCTGAGACACCACATGATGATCGGGTGTTATAGGCTCTACGTTCACATACAACGGGTGCAAGATAGTTTTGCACATGCGGAATAGTCGGGTTAAAGTTGACGAGCCTAGCATATGCAGATATGGCCTCGGAACACTCCGACCGAAAGGTCAAACGTGAATCATATAGTAGATATGATCAACATAGAGATGTTCACCATTGAAAACTACTCCATCTCACTTGATGATCGGACATAGTTTAGTTGATATGGATCATGTGATCATTTAGATGACTAGAGGGATGTCTATCTAAGTGGGAGTTCTTTAGTAATATGATTAATTGAACTTAAATTTATCATGAACTTAGTTCTGATAGTTTTTGCGTATATATGTTGTTGTAGATCAATGGTCCGTGCTACCGTTCCCTAGAATTTTAATGCGTTCCTAGAGAAATCTAAGTTGAAAGATGATGGTAGCAACTACACGGACTGGGTCTGTAACTTGATGATTATCCTCATTGTTGCATAGAAGAATTATGTCCTTGAACCACCGCTAGGTGCAAGGCCCGCTGCAGGAGCAACTCTGGATGTTATGAATGTCTGGCAAACTAAAGCTGATAACTACTCGATAGTTCAGTGTGCCATGCATGCTTTACGGCTTAGAATCGGGACTTCAAATACGTTTTGAACGTCATGGAGCATATGAGATGTTCCAGGAGTTGAAGTTAATATTTCAAGCAAATGCCCGAGTTGAGAGATATGAAGTCTCCAACAAGTTCTATAGCTGCAAGATGGAGGAGAATAGTTTTGTCAGTGAACACATACTCAGAATGTCTGGGTACCATAACCACTTGACTCGGCTGGGAGTTAATCTTCCTGATGATAGTGTCATTGACAGAGCTCTTCAATCACTCCCACCAAGCTATAAAGGCTTCGTGATGAACTACAATACACAAGGGATGGAAAAGACAATTCCCGAGCTCTTCGCAATGCTTAAGGCTGCAGAGGTAGAAATTAAGAAGGAGCATCAAGTGTTGATAGTTAACAAGACCACTATTTTCAAGAAAAAGGGCAAAGGGAAGAAGGGGAACTTCAAAAAGAATAGCAAGCAAGTTGCTGCTCAAGGGAAGAAGCCCAAGTCTGGACCTAAGCCTGAAACTGAGTGCTTCTACTACAAAGGGAGTGGTCACTGGTAGCGGAACTGCCCCAAGTATTTGGCGGATAAGAAGGATGGCAAAATGGAAGGTATATTTGATATACATGTTATTGATGTGTACCTTACTAATGCTCGTAGTGGAGCCTGGGTATTTGATGCTGGTTCTGTTGCTCATATTTGCAACTTGAAACAGGGGCTACAGATTAAATGAAGATTGGCTAAGGACGAGGTGACGATGTGCGACAGAAATGGTTCCAAGGTCGATGTGATCGTCGTCGGCACGCTACCTCTACATCTACCTTCGGGATTAGTTTTAGACCTGAATAATTGTTATTTGGTGCCAGCGTTGAGCATGAACATTATATCTGGATTTTGTTTGACGCAAGACGGTAATTGTACCTTCTCCTGAATTGGAAAGTAGTTCATCACAGAAATCAGTTCCAGTGATGCCTACACCAATTAGTGAGGAAGCTAATGATGATGATCATGAAACTTCAGATCAAGTTACTACCGAACCTTGTAGGTCAACCAGAGTACGTTCCGCACCAGAGTGGTATGGTAATCCTGTTATGGTAATCCTGTTCTGTAAGTCATGTTACTAGACCATGACGAACCTACGAACTATGAGGAAGCGATGATGAGCCCAGATTCTGTGAAATGGCTTGAGGCCATGAAATCTGAGATGGGATCCATGTATGAGAACAAAGTGTGGACTTTGGTTGACTTGCCTCATGATCGGCAAGCCATAGAGAATAAATGGATCTTCAAGAAGAAGACTGGCGCTGACGGTAATGTTACTGTCTACAAAGTTCGACTTGTTGCGAAAGGTTTTCAACAAGTTCAAGGAGTTGACTACGATGAGACTTTCTCACCCGTAGTGATGCTTAAGTCTGTCCAAATCATGTTAGCAATTACCGCATTTTATGATTATGAAATTTGGCAAATGGATGTCAAAACCGCATTCCTTAATGGATTTCTTAAATAAGAGTTGTATATGATGCAACCAGAAGGTTTTGTCGATCCTAAAGGTGCTAACAAAGTGCACAAGGTCCAGCGATCCATTTATGGACTGGTGCAAGCCTCTCGGAGTTGGAATATACGCTTTGATAGTGTGATCAAAGCATATGGTTTTATACAGACTTTTGGAGAAGCATGTATTTACAAGAAAGTGAGTGGGAGCTCTGTAGCATTTCTAATATTATATGTGGATGGCATGTTGTTGATTGGAAATAACACAGAATTTCTGGATAGCATAGAAGGATACTTGAATAAGAATTTTTCAATGAAAGACCTCAGTGAAGCTGCTTATATATTAGGTATCAAGATCTATAGAGATAGATCAAGACGCTTAATTGGACATTCACAAAGCACGTACCTTGATAAGTGTTGAAGAAGTTCAAAATGGACCAGTCAAAGAAAGGGTTCGTGCTTGTGCACTAGTAGAAAAGGGGGCTTTGGTCCAGGCCGGGTAACCCCATTAGTCCCGGTTCAGTCCAGAACCGGGACCAATGGTGGCATTGGTCCCGGTTCGTGAGCCCAGGGGGCCGGCCGGGCCACGTGGGCCATTGGTCCCGGTTCATCTGGACCTTTTGGTCCCGGTTGGTGGAATGAACTGGGACCAATGGGCGTCACTCCTGGCCCACAACCATTGGTCCCGATTCGTGCCTCAAACCGGGACTAAAAGATTAGACCTTTAGTCCCGGTTTGAGGCACGAACCGGGACTAATGGGGATGAGACCTTTAGTCCCGGTTCGTGCCACGAACCGGTACTAAAGGTCCCATTTTCAAACTCTACCCCCCCCCCCCGGTGGATCGCCTTTTCAGTTTTATAAAAAAATTTAGAAAATGATGGAAATGTCAAAAAAAGAAGAAAATAAGTTTCCCATGTGATATGTGGTCTAGTTGTTGGGAAAATTTGCAAATGTGAATTTTGACTTTATTTGCAAAATCTCTCTGAAATTTGTAAAAATGGGCATAACTTTTGCATACTAACTCGGATGAAGAAGTTTTTTATATGAAAAATCATCTACTCGAAAAGTTACATCCGAATTTAGCTGGGGGAACCCCGTTAAACATTTTCAAAATCCTCAAAAACCTAATAGAAAAAAGTTACGGGGCTTTTAAGATCTAGAGTGAAAAAAATCAAAAAAAATTCAAACATTGGGCAAACTGTGGTCAAACAATGGTCAAACTAATTATTCTAGAATATTAGTGTTACTAATTAATTATTTTAGTTATTTCAATTTTGGTCAAATCTGGTCAAACTGTGGTCAAACAATGGTCAAACTAATTATTCAAGAAATATTAGCGTTACTAAATAATTATTGTTTTTTAAAACAATAGTTTCAAAATAAAACTATGAAATGTGTCACTTCATGCTCAAGCAAAATTCCTGAAGGTTAATACGATTGACATCTTAGTATTGTCAGGAAAACAACAAGTGCAGACTTGGAGCGAGGGAGAATAGAACCCGGAAGTTAAGCGTGCTCAGGCTGGGGGAGTGGGAGGATGGGTGACCGTTCGGAAAGTTAGATGATTTGGAATGATGAGGGGTGATTAGAGGATAAATTGAGAAGTGATGAGGGGTGGTGATTACAGACTAGAGGTTAAAATAATTCAAAAATTTGAAAATAAAAAAATTCAAAAAAAATCATAAATTTTTCTTTAGTCCCGGTTGGTGTTACCAATCGGGACTAAAGGTGGAGCTCCACGTGGCCGCGCATTAGTACCGACATTTTAGTCCCGGTTCCAGAACCGGGACTAAAGGCCCTTATGAACCGGGACTGAAGGCCCTTTTTCTACTAGTGGTGTTACAAGGTGTGAAGTTGAGTCAGACTCAATGCCCGACCACTTTAGAAGATAGAGAAAAAATGAAAGTCATTCCCTATGCCTCAGCCATAGGTTCTATCATGTATGCAATGCTATGTACCAGCCATGATCTGTGCCTTGCTATAAGTTTAGCAGGGAGGTACCGAAGTAATACAGGAGTGGATCACTGGATAGCGGTCAGGAACATCCTGAAATACGTGAAAAGGACTAAGGATATGTTTCTCATTTATGGAGGTGACAAAGAGCTTGTCGTAAATGGTAACGTCGATGCAAGCTTTGACACTGATCCGAATGACTCTAAGTCGCAAACTGGATACATATTTATATTGAATGGTGCAGCTATAAGTTGGTGCAGTTCCAAGTAGAGCGTCGTGGCGGGATCTATGTGTGAAGCGGAATGCATAGCTGCTTCGGAAGCAGCAAATGATGGAGTTCGGATTAAGGAGTTCATATCCGATCTAGGTGTAATACCTAGTGCATCGGGTCCAATGAAAATCTTTTGTGACAATACTGGAGCAATTGCCTTAGCGAAGGAATCCAGATTTCACAAGAGAACCAAACACATCAAGAGACGCTTCAATTCCATCCGTGATCAAGTCAAGGAGGGAGACATAGAGATTTGCAAAATACATACGGATCTGAATGTTGCAGACCCGTTGACTAAGCCTCTTCCACGAGCAAAACATGATCAACACCAAGACTCCATGGGTGTTAGAATCATTACTATGTAATCTAGATTATTGACTCTAGTGCAACAATAAAGTTGTCATTTATATTTCCTTATATCATGATAAATGTTTATTATTCATGCTAGAATTGTATTAACCAGAAACTTGATACATGTGTGAATACATAGACAAAACAAAGTGTCCCTAGTATGCCTCTACTTGACTGGCTCGTTAATCAAAGATGGTTAAGTTTCCTGACCATAGACATGTGTTGTCATTTGATGAACGGGATCACATCATTAGGAGAATGATGTGATGGACAAGACCCATCCATTAGCTTAGCATAATGATCGCTAAGTGTTATTGCTATTGCTTTCTTCATGACTTATACATATTCCTCTGACCATGAGATTATGCAACTCCCGAATACCGGAGGAACACCTTGTGTGCCATCAAACGTCACAATGTAACTAGGTGATTATAAAGATGCTCTACAAGTGTCTCCGAAGGTTTTTGTTGGGTTGGCATAGATCAAGATTAGGATTTGTCACTCCGAGTATCAGAGAGGTATCTCTGGGCCCTCTCGGCAATGCACATCACTATAAGCCTTGCAAGCAATGTGACTAATGAGTTAGTTATGGGATGATGCATTACGAAACGAGTAAAGAGACTTTTTGGTAATGAGATTGAACTAGGTATGAAGATACCGATGATCGAATCTTAGGCAAGTAACATACCGATGACAAAGGGAATGACGTATGTTGTCATTGTGGTTTGACCGATAAAGATCTTTGTAGAATATGTAGGAACCAATATGAGCATCCAGGTTCCGCTATTGGTTATTGACCGGAGATGTGTCTCAGTCATGTCTACATAGTTCTCGAACCCGTAGGGTCCACACGCTTAACGTTCGATGACGATTTGTATTATGAGTTATGTGTTTTGGTGACCGAAGATTGTTCAGAGTCCCGGATGAGACGCGGACATGACGAGGAGTCTCGAAATAGTCGAGAAGAAAGATTGATATATTGGACGAACGTATTCGGACACCGGAATGGTTTCGAGACGTTTCAGATATTTTTCGGGGTACTGAGGGGTTACCGGAACCCCCCGGGGAAGTAATGGGCCTTCATTGTAGCCATCCGACCTCAGATGGTCAAATCTCTGTCTATAAGTGTCATCCCTAGATCGGTAATGCTGACACACACAATACTCGAGGATTTATAATAGAGTTTAATCACACACTTATTACATCGAATGTCTCAACATAGAACTTATTAGAATATTATGGCTGAAGGCCATCTAAATAAGATAACAGCGGAAGCTTTGAAGGTAAATGAGTCCATCAACTCCAATGGCATAGCTGAGTGAGACAACGACCTAGCGCACCTTCGTTTGAAAACTCTGCAACACAATACGTTGCAGCCTGTGTAGGTCAGCACATGGAATATGCTGGCAAAATAACACTATAGATCAATGAACAGAAAACAACTATCACTACATGCATATATGGCTGGTGGAGGCTCTATGGTTATCATTTGCAGAAAGCTAGTTTTTCCCTACAACAAATGAATATATTTTATTTAACTACAAAGTTTGTTGAAAACATTGAGAATGGTCTCAATCCCAAATTGATAATCAATAACCCAACAAATTAATTAAGTAAAGTGATGAGATCAACATAATAATTCAAGCACCAGATACTCAAGATGTCCATAACCGGGGACACGGCTAATCATGATTAGTTTGTAAACTCTGCAGAGGTTTGCACACTTTTCCCACAAGACTCGATCTCCTCCGTTGAATTTCTTGTACTACATGGTGTTTGAGAAACGGATGACCGAGACACAGTCTTTCAGAAGCGTTAGCTCATTACGACGGGTAGACAGTACCACCTACATCCCCTACATCTGCTAGTCTACCACTATAAGAGGTCACACAACATACTCAACTATGCCAGAGCCCATAATGGCTTGTGGCTACACACGGAAGTTTTCAACATGAATAACATAATGATCCCTTTGAGCCTGGGTGGCAAACCATAGGATGATCACACGGATTCCCCGGGATCTCCTTGGACAACACTGGATTCCCTAGGTGCCCACAAACCAATCCACCCAGATGTGTATTAAAGTAGCCACCTTAAGTTAAACCTTAGTTAACAATAATCTCTCACATCTTTCATGAATTCTCTCAAACCAAACCACGTCTACAAGCATAGCATAGCAGTATAAGCATACGTAGAAAGTACCCAGGGTTTGATATAAGACATTAGGTGCTACCTCATCAACTACTTCCCACTTACCCACATGTTATCAAACCTACTCATGCACTATTTGAGGGTTGAAACTAATGCATAAAAACTGGGTAATAAAGGGATATGATCAAAGTGTTACTTGCCTTGCTGACGATTTGAAAACCCTAGTGATTCGTAGTAGCAAGCCTCGCACTCCAGAAACTCTATCGTGAACAAACAATAGCATACATAAGCACTCAAGCATAAGGTGCAAGGATAAAACTCAAGAGAAAAGATTCTGTCTGAAAGTTCAACTGAAGAGCTTCGATTTGCAAAAAGAGTCAATCGAATTGGAGCTATGAAACTCAAACTGCGATCAAGAGAAGTTCAAATTCAAATCTGCTTGAAACCAAATTTTAATTTTGTCAAAATCATGTTCAAGTTGATTATCTGGAAAGAGGGGAACAAGACGAAGATTTTGGCGTTGGTTTCGCTGGATTTGGACAAACGAGTAAAAAGTAACGAGGGTTCGAAGATCAGGGACTAATTTGTGATAAAAGTATTCGTGGATAGGTCCCTGGCTGAAAAATTAAAATAAAAAGAAAACCCTAACGAAGGAACATTCGCTAACATACACGAACGAATTCGTTCGTTAACAGAAACTAACTGATGAACGTTTGTTAATTAACAAACTAAAATAAAAAAACCGATCTAACCTAAACCGAACGAAAGAAAACCGAGCGGGTTTTTGTGGTTTTTACCGGTTTTTGAAAAAAAAACCGGTGGCGAGGTCCGACACGGCTTCGACGGGTCTGGCGAGGCGGCGGGAGGCAGGGCAGCGGGTGGCGGGGTGCGGCGAAGGGAGGCGGGGAGCGGCGCCGGGCGACGCGAGGCGGCGGCGCGCAAGCGGTGGCGGCGGTGTGGCTCGGGGCGGGTTGCGGGGTGGCGAGGCGATGAGGAGGAGGGGTGGTGAAGGCTTATAAAGAGGGGGGGTCAGCCCAGCTTGGAGAAGGGGCATGAGGCGGCGGCGGACTAGGAGTCCGGTCCGGACTCCGGCGAGGCGTGCGGGAGCGGGACTCCGTCCCGGCGCGGGAAGGCGGCAGCGGTACCGGGCCGGCTCGGCTGGGCCTTCCGCCCGGTCGGGCGAAGAAGCTTTAAAAAAAATTCGTCCGAAAGAAAAAATCCTAAAAAAATAAAAAAAAATCCTAAAAATACGAGAAACAATTTTCACCGTCCAAACCTAATATTTAGGACAAGATGAACATTTTTGGCCTATAATGCATATTTTTTTCTAATTCAAATAAAATAATAATTTGATTTTTTAAATTTCTTCTCCAATATTCCTCTCTGATTTAAGAAGTCATTTTATCTTCTCTCTTTTATTTTTATTATTGGAAATAATTGGAGAGAGAAAATATTAAAATCAAATTGATCCTCTTTTCAAATTTGAGAACAAATTCAAATATGAAAGTTTGCGAAATTCCCAACTCTCTCCTTGGGTCCTTGAGTTGCTTAAGATTTCTAGGATCACAACCAAAACGCAAATAAAATATGATATGCATATGATGACCTATGTATAACATCCAAATTGAAAATGGGGATGCTACAAACCTACCCGCCTTAAGATGAAACTCGTCCTCGAGATTCAGGTTGGCTAGAAAATAGGTGCGAGTGGTCTTTCCGTGGGTCTTCTTCTCACTCCCAGGTGGCTTCTTCCTTGGTATGGTGGCTCCACTAAACTTTGCAAAACTTGATAACCTTGCTGCGTGTAACTCGGCTGGCAAACTCGAGAATCTTGACGGGTTTCTCCTCGTAGGTTAGGTCACTTTCCAATTGAATTGCTTCCAAGGGCACTGTATCTCTTAGAGGAATATCGGCCATTTCAGCATAGCACTTCTTCAACTGGGAAACGTGAAACACATCATGAACTCCTGACAATCCTTCTGGTGACTCTAGCTTGTAGGCCACTTCTCCCATACGTTCCAAAACTCGATATGGTCCTACAAATCTCGGAGTTAATTTTCCCTTAACTCCAAATCATTTAACTCCTCGAAGTGGTGACACACGAATATATGCTCTGTCTCTGACTTCGTAGACTACCTCCTTGCGTTTAGTATCGGCATAACTCTTTTCCCTAGACTAAGTTACTTTCAGTCTATCACGAATCAACTTAAACTTCTCTTCAGAATCCTTAATTAAATCTAGTCCAAACAACTAACGGTCTCCGACTTCATCCCACATTAACGGTGTCATGCACCTACTTCCATACAAAGCTTCGAAAGGGACCATCTTCAAACTAGCCTGGTAGCTGTTGTTGTATGAGAACTCTGCATAGGGCAAGTTATCATCCCAACTAGATCCATAATCTAGTGCACAAGCTCTCAACATGTCCTCCAGAATCTGATTGACTCTCTCGGTCTGTTCATCTATCTACGGATGAAAGGTCGTACTAAACTCTAGCCTGGTACCCAAAGTCTGGTGTAACTGATTCCAAAACTTCGAAGTAAACTGTGTTCCTCTATCTTATACGATGGTCCTCGGAACTCCATGCAGACATACGATACTGGTCATATATATCTTGGCCAACTTCGCACTCGTATAAGTGGTTTTCACGGGGATAAAGTGAGCCACTTTGGTCAAGCGATCTACTACTACCCAGATGGAGTCATATCCTGATCGGGTCCTGGGTAATCCGGTGATGAAATCCATGCCAAGTTTATCCCAATTCCATTCGGGTATCGGCATAGGCTGTAGTAACCCTGCTGTCTTCTGATGTTTTGCCTTCACTCTCTGACATACATCACATACTGCTACATACTCGGCAATATCCTTCTTCATACCTGTCCACCAGAAACGTTCCTTCAAATCCAAATACATCTTGGTGTTTCTGCGGTGAATCGAGTATAGCGAGTCATGGGCTTCCTGAAGTATTAACTTCCCGATCTCTGCATTATTGGGCACATATATATGGTCTTCAAACCATAAAGTTTCATGCTCATCCTCACGAAAATCCTTGGCTTTTCCTTTGCTCATCTTCTCCTTTATCTCAGCAATTTCTTTATCATCCTTTTGAGCTTCTCGAATCTTTCCCAATAATGTGGACTGAACCTCCATTGTTGCAACAAAACCTCTTGGAACTATTTCCAAACAAAGTTCCGTGAGATCGTCGACTAACTCCTGCGGTTATCCTTCGCTTACGAGGGTATTGACATAGTTCTTGCGACTCAAAGCGTCTGCTACGACATTGGCCTTTCCTGCATGATAACGTAGCTTCATATCATAATCCTTTATTATCTCCAACCATCTCCTCTGCCTGAGATTCAACTCCTTCTGTGTGAAAATGTACTTCAAACTCTTGTGATCCGTGTACACATCAAAACGGTTTCCAATAAGAAAATGTCTCCAGGTCTTGAGCGCATGCACTACGGCTGCTAACTCCAAATCATGTGTGGCATAATTCAACTCGTGAGGTCGAAGTTGACGCGAGTGAAAGATCATGGATGTCGCCTAGAGGGGGGTGAATAGGCGTTTTAAAATAATTACGGTTTAGGCTTGAACAAATGCGGAATAAACCTAGCGGTTAATTTGTCAAGCACAAAACCTAAAACAACTAGGCTCACCTATCTGCACCAACAACTTATGCTAACCAGGACAAGCAACTACGTGATAGCAAGATATATGACAAGAAACAATATGGCTATCACAAAGTAAAGTGCATAAGTAAAGGGGCTCGGGTAAGAGATAGCCGAGGCACGCGGAGACGATGATGTATCCCGAAGTTCACACCCTTGCGGATGCTAATCTCCGTTTGGAGAGTTGTGGAGGCACAATGCTCCCTGAGAAGCCACTAGGGCCACCGTAATCTCCTCACGCCCTCGCACAATGCAAGATGCCGTGATTCCACTAAGGGACCCTTGAGGGCGGTCACTGAACCCGTACAAATGGCAACCCTTGGGGCGGTTACCGAACCCGTACACTTTGGCAACCCTTGGGGGCGGTCATTGGAACCCGTCAAATTGCTCGGGGCGATATCCACAACCTAATTGGAGACCCCGACGCTTGCCCGGAGCCTTACACCACAATGATTGAGCTCCGAACACCACAAAGGTTGGGGTTAACTCCCCAACGACACCACGAAACTTCACCACAATGGAATATGGCTCCGAGGTGACCTCAACCGTCTAGGGTGCCCAAGCACCCAAGAGGAACAATCTCAAGGGTACCAAGCACCCAAGAGTAATAAGCTTCTCAACTTGTAACTTCCACGTATCACCGTGGAGAACTCAAACCGATGCACCAAATGCAATGGCAACGGCACACGGAGTGCCCAAGTCCTTCTCTCCCAAATCGCACCAAAGCAACAAATGCTAGGGAGGAAAATGAGAGGAAGAACGAAGAAGAGAACACGAAGAACTCCAAGATCTAGATCCAAGGGGTTCCCCTCACATAGAGGAGAAAGTGATTGGTGGAAACGTGTATCTAGATCTCCTCTCTCTTTTCCCTCAAGAACTAGCAAGAACCATTGGAGGGATTGAGAGTTAGCAAGCTCGAAGAAGGTCAACAATGGGGGAAGAACACAAGCTTAAAGATATTAAGTTCATTGGGGAAGAAGACCCCCTTTTATAGGTGGGGGAAAATCCAACCGTTATGCTCACAACCCACACAGAGCGGTACTACCGCTCCAAGGAGCGGTACTACCGCTAGGGTGGTAGTACCCCTTCGAAAACAACAGCGAGGAGGCAAAAGGCCAGTAGAACTGCTGGAGCGGTACTACCGCTCGTCCTCACGGTACTACCGCTCGACCTCACGGTACTACCGCAAATGGTAGCGGTACTACTGCTTGTGAGCAGTACAAAAAAATACTTCCGTTCCTACCTCCGCTGAGCAAAACACGAGATTTTGGTCCGGAGCGGTACTACCACTTAGGAGCCGCAGTAGTACTGCTCTGGAGCAGTACTACCGCTCAGGAGCCACAGTAGTACCGCTCTGGAGCGGTAGTAAAAAATTACATCCACTCTAGCCATGGTAGTACCGCTGCAGCCTTTACCAAAACAGCCACAACTTCTGCAAACGGACTCCGAATTCAACCAAACCAAGTTTGTTGGAAAGCTAACGACTTGTGCTAACACAATCTTGATAGAAATATCAATAAGAAGCAAATTAGAAAAGGCCCCAAAGAAAATGGTGAGAACCCTTCCTCAGAAAAGACCGGTAAAACCTCCAACACCGAAAACATCATAGAAGATGCATGTGAACTCCGTTTTGGATGAACTCAAGCTTGTCATCAAGATGACCATAAGCTCTAAGACTCACAAAGAGAACCAACCAAGAACCAAGAAAGATGATGCAAGGATGCAATGTTTTGAGTTCTCTAAGAATGATACAATCAAGCTACTCATCGAGAGCCCCCCTTGATAGTACGGCAATCGATCATATAACCTGGTTTCCCAACTACCATCATGAGACCGGTAAAATAGAAAACCTATCAAGGGCAAACCTTTGCCTTGCACATGTTCCACTTGAGCTAGATGATGACTATCTTGACTCCCTCAAGTTGGACCACCTTTCTTGATTGCGTTGGCTCGATGAAGACTAGTTGATTGCTCCCCCATACTCCACTATGGGTGAGCCACTCTTCCGCACATCTTCACAAGTCCATTGTCACCACAATGGACGGCAAGCTTCAAGAATTTTATCGTTTCATGATGCTTCACTTGAATTTGCACACCGCAACCTAACCCCACAAAGAACTCTCACGAAGACCATGGGTTAGTACACAAAGCGTAATGGACAATGCTTACCATACCATGGGATCACTTGATCCCTCTGTACATCTTGTACGCTTTGTGTGTTGATCAACTTGATTTACTCTCGACTTAGTCTTGATCAACCTTGATTCTTTCCAACTCTCTTCATTTGTATGATGTCTTGAAGGTAAACATGAATGATCAAACAATCTTCTTCTTCAAGACATGCTTGCAATAAGGTCAACTCTCAAATGACCAATCTTTGGATAATTCCTTGAATAGCACCTTGGTTGACACAAACTCTCTTTGAAACCAACACATGTACTCCAAGAAAAGCCTATGGACAAAACCTTCAAATATAACTCAAGGCAACCATTAGTCCATAGAGATTGTCATCAATTACCAAAACCAAACATGGGGGCACCGCATGTTCTTTCAATCTCCCCCATTTTGGTAATTGATGACAATCACTTTGAAGAGAGTTTATACAAGGAATTATGCATCACCAAGCAATGCAACAACCAATAATGCATGCGTATGAGATGCAAATGCTTAGGAACAAAACCAAAGCAAGGAGAAAACTCTGAAGACTTCTCCACAAAACTCTCTGAAACTTCTCCCCCATTGGCATCGATTGCCAAAATGGGAGAAAAGCTTAGAAGGCCAATATAAATTGTGTTCCTTCATAAATTGTGTATTTCTCAACAAGAGAGTGGAATGCAATACACATATCCAACGGTAATACTTGGAGGAAGACCAACTATATTGAGGCACCAAGATTGCTAAAGGAATGATATGCCACAAGGACATAACAAAGGGAGACACAAGCAATCAAGCAATCAAAAGGTACCAATTGAAGCAAGCAATCAACGGATATCAATTGAACCAACTAGACCAAAGATCCTACGAGCTACATGAATAAAGGATATTATGATATGAGCAAAGGAGTGTTCTAAAGAAACTAGAGAAGCTCCCCATGATTTGTGCACACATAAGAATTTTTGTATTTGCATACAAAGTGCACAAAATAGGATCATAGCTCCCCCCAAAATCAATAGAAACTTACAACAAGTGCAAGTGAGCATAGGAAACAACGCCTAGTACTTGCAACAAACACATGGTTGAGCAACAAGTAAAAGAGGCAACTTAAGAATGGGCTCAACCAAAATGATGTGAGTGAGTCAAGGCAATGCACTTGAGAAGACTAATGTACGGATGAGCATTAAGCATCAATAAAGTCTTGAAAGAATGAGGCACATGGTGCACGACCTATCATTCCCACACACAACTAGCAAATGGGTTCACAAGCTTACTAATAAGCATATAAAGAACCTATGCTTGTGACAACCCGTGGTGAAGATAGAAGATGAAAGCCTCATCAAGACGAGGGATACCAATTAAGATGGCAAAAGCCTCGTAAAGATAAGCATGAGGAAAAATAATCTTCACCACACAAGACTGCATCAAGATGCAATGATAGAAGACACGCACTCAAGGCAAAAGCTTTCACGGAGCCACCAAAGAAATAACATAAGAAATACAAGATGGACGTGAAAGAAAGGATATCAACTAGATATGCAACTTCTCTCAAGTGTATAAGATTCTAGGTAGACGAAATCATGATGATATATATGTACAAAAAAGGATGTACACCCAAAATAGTTACAACACGAGGAACAAGATATCCAAAGGGAGGTCATACATATACCAATAAGATATTTGCTCGGAAGCATAGCTCATGGCTAGATATGGTCTTATTGTATATAAATGAAGTCCGCACACGAACAACAAAGACCTCACAATTAGCAACAAGAGATCATTGTTGGGATGCTTTGAGAAAGGAAACAAGTATCACAAGAATGAATGAATAACATGCCATGATACAACCTACACAAGGTTGATGCAAGAAATGTGTGCATGAAGAATATGAAGATACTTGTTACCGAGTTAACATTGGAAGGATGTACTAGATACCAATTGAAGGTAGATAGTAGTTCATTGACCATCCTAGCTCGACTCCAATAAGCACATGATGACAACACCTTCCTTGTGAGTGAGCCGAGCTTCCAATGTATATCCAATTGTTCCTAGAACAACAACACAAACAAAATGGTACCCAAACTCATTGGGACCAAAGAGTTAGAGAACCAACAATACATAGGGCAAACTCCACATAAAAATGTGCATATAGATACGAAAATGAATTTCATGCACATCTCATCCAATTTGAGACTTGGTGGAGTTTCCCTTATATATTGTGTCAAAGAAAGAAAGCATGCCAAAGATACTACACGAAGTTAATATGCATGCTCAAGACTTTCAAGAACCGATACCAAATGACAAAGAAATACCAAGTGAAGAAAATATACCAAATGAATAAATCATAACTTGGAGGATATCAATAAAAGATACATCAAGGAATGAGATATCCATTGATACCCACTAAATAAAAGATATCAAACCCCCAAAAGAGTGGATGGTTCCAAACAAACCAAGCTCTCTACAAAGTTTCATGATGGCACAAAGTACCCAAAAGAAACGACTTGCCTTCCACCAACACACACTTGATAAGGATCACAAGATGAGTGTTTTATAGAAAATAGGATAGTTCCCCCAAGACTAGTGCGTTATAGAGAAATTGCATTTGAATACAAAATGCACAAGGTGGGATCACCACTTTCACTATATCTAGAAAACACTAGACAAGATCAAGAAATAAACAAGATCCACAAGTGGTATGGAAGACAAAGGGAGTTGATACAATCCTTGGCAAGAGAAAAGGTAAATAAAAAGCAAAATCCAATGTAAAGATGATCAATAAATTCTACCACAAAAGAGAGTACCAATTGTCAAAAGACAAGAAGTAGATGGAGATAATTCCCGGTGGTAGATAGCAAGGATATCCGACATTATCTTCACACCAAACAAAAAGCAAATTGCAACTTGTAGAGCTAACATGCCACCTAGGAACAAGATAATTTACAATATCAACTCTAGATGACAATATCTCAAATGTACACATTTTCTAGGCTAGTAATATACACATAGCATATTACTCCCCCATAATGTGATACCAATTAAAGATAGACAAGAGGCAATTAAAGGATCCAACAAGAGATAATTAATGGACTATTTAGAATTTGAATTTCTCATGAGAAGACATACCACATAGCGACTAGATAATCTTGAAATATCAATACTATATGGTATTACTCATGTACACACATTTATAGGATTGTGAGGTGCACAAAGCACGTCACTCCCCCATAATGGGATATTCCATTAATCTCTCACAAGAGCCAACTAAGAAATAAACAAGATGCAAAAGGCTCAACGCATGACACACACGTACATGATGTGCAAACCAACACACACATACTTGATTGCTCAAGATAATCAAGTTGGAAGCACAACATATACAAACACATGCAAGGAACGAAACCAAACATGCAAAGGGGCAAGTAACTATCAATGTAAACACTTTAAGCACAAGTTACCGCAAGGAGGAACATTGGATATAAGATAGAAACTTGACAATCCGAATGACTTGGCTTGAGATAATAAGAATGATGAAGTCCCCTTAATTCTTCACAATGTAGCCAAGTCTCCAATGACCTCCAAGAACACCTATTGATCAAGCATGAGCTAGTTGGTGCCCAACCAAGTTGGGTCCTAAGAGGTTAGTCACAATAGGCTTGGCTACCCAAATGGTTCTTTTCTTAACACCACTTTGAGCACCAACAAATTTGGCAAACACATTGCCAACCTTATCCTTCCCAAGAGAATAGATATCATCAATTAGAATAGGGTTGGATAAGGTACCATTTGTGCATGAAGAAGCGACATGACCTTTTTCACGACATAGGTTGCAACGTCTACTCTTTACTTTCTTCTCACTTGATTTCTCAACTTGAGAAGCATTAGCTTGAGTTTTCTTGGGAAGAGGCCTTTCTTAAACTTGAGGTTGAGAATGAGAGTGAACTTGTGGCCGCTTCCCTTGTTGCTTGTCACTAATGGGCTTATTCTTCAATGGGCAAGATCTAACATGATGCCCTTCTACTTTGCACTTGAAGCAAACAATCTTGGCCGAATTCTTGACTTGTTCTTGGCCCTTCTTTTTGTTCACCTTGGACTTCTTCTTCTTGTTGGAGTTGAATCCAAGTCCACCTTTGTCATTGGGGGATTTTTGCACACTCAAGATATTGTTGAGTGTGAATTTCCCTTCATGACTCTTTTCCAAGTCTTTCTTCAAAGAAGTGACTTGGGCCTTGAGCTCTTTGATTTC
Organism: Triticum monococcum; assembly: GCA_034509565.1. NCBI lineage: Eukaryota > Viridiplantae > Streptophyta > Magnoliopsida > Poales > Poaceae > Triticum > Triticum monococcum. The sequence goes on from CM067842.1 coordinate 684,190,107, forward strand.
CTCTGCATGGTTAGTCTCAACACAAGTACTAGAGGAAGTATAAGCTTCATAGTTAGAGCAACAAGGCAAGGAAAGCAATTCATCACAAGATGTACCAATGTTATGCATGGATGAATCGCGAGGACTAGCACAAGGCAATATAACATGTTGACCAAAAGTAGTGCTAGTATCCACATGAGGCTCACTAGATGTTACCTTAGCAAGCATGGCCTCATGAGCTATCTTTAGCACATTATGGGATACTAGAAGATCATCATGAGAGCTTGTGAGCTCTACGTGATTTTCTTCCAACATCCCATAATTGCTAGATAGCAACTCATGTTGAGCCCTTAGCTCGACATTCTCCTTTAATATGGATGCTTCATAGGAGATAGAGTTAGTAGCACAAGCATCATCATTAGCAACAAGAGGAGAAGACAACTTGGCAAGCTCTTTTGAATATGAAGCTTTAAGTTGAGCATGAGACTCGGTGAGTTTGATGAGCTCACTCTTAATGATCCTTGAGCCATTTTCGTGGTGCTCAAAGTCCTCGAGGAGTTTAGCATGCGCAACTTCAAGCTCCTCATTTTTAGTTTCAAAATCATTGGCCACCTCAAGAGCTCTATCACGAGATTCCCTCACTCTAGATAATTGTAGAGCAAAAGTCTCCTCAAGAGATTCCTTGGTGGTTTGTTCAAGTTCAAGAGCTTGAGAGAGGTCCGCAATCTCATTTGCGTAATCACGCTCATGAGCTTCCATTTTATCAATGGTGACCTCATGCTCCTCTAGATGAGATTCCAACTCCTCAATGTATTTCTTGCCTTCAATGGCAATAGACATGATTTCCATGAAGTTGGAACGAGCAAGTTTATTTTTGTGAATAGCTTTAAAAATAATTTCCCCCTTAGTTTTTAAGGAGGCAGCATTATCATTCTCTTCATCATAATCAACATCATCATCACTCTTGCCATCATCACAAGATATATTGGGATTCGAAGTGGGAGATACCTTTGAAGCCTTGGCCATAAGGCAAAATGCAATAGATGATGATGTAGGATCCATTGAAGCACCATTCAAGACCACATCTTGTTCCATGGGGTGTCGGGTTTCCTCTACATTGTTAGCACAACAATTCGAGGACATATATGCATTTTTATCATGGCAACAAGACATAGTAAACATGAGATTTAGTCAAGCAATTTCTACATGATATGCAAGGACTATCAACACAAGCATGTGAAACATTTGGAGTGCTCGAAGTGTTAAAGCCCAAAGAAGGAGCATTGCAATAAGATAGTGATGAAGGATCATCCACAATAAACATACTATCATCATTGCAATGACCAACACTACTCACCATATCATTACCTTGTGGCAAACCACATGTAGGTGAAGTAAAAGAAGTTGAGAAGACTATACAGCCGGATGTGGAGGGAGAACAATCATCCCCACAAAACTTGGACACGCCATATTTATCTTGAAGCTTTGTCCACAACTCATGAGCATCCCGGAATGGCATGAGTTGAAATATAACTACATTGCTCAAAGCATCGAAAATCACATTAGAATCTTGAGCATTGAGATAAGAGTTTTCCTCATCCTCTAAAGATAATCTTTGGGGATCCTTTGGAGGAGAAAAACCCATATCTACAATTCGCTCTAAATTTGGGTCCATGACCCTAAAGAGATTAAGCATGTGAATTACCCAAACATCAAAATTTGTGCCATCGAAACTAAGAGTGTCAGAGAATCCTAAACCCCTAGTCGACATCCTTACTCTCTAGGTGGTTAAGCCCTATAAAGAGAGACGAGGCTCTCATACCAATTGAAAGATCATGGATGTCGCCTAGAGGGGGGTGAATAGGCATTTGAAAATAATTACGGTTTAGGCTTGAACAAATGCGGAATAAACCTAGCGGTTAATTTGTCAAGAACAAAACCTAAAACAACTAGGCTCACCTATGTGCACCAACAACTTATGCTAAGCAAGATAAGCAACTACGTGATAGCAAGATATATGACAAGAAACAATATGGCTATCACAAAGTAAAGTGCATAAGTAAAGGGGCTCGGGTAAGAGATAACCGAGGCACGCGGAGACGATGATGTATCCCGAAGTTCACACCCTTGCGGATGCTAATCTTCGTTTGGAGAGGTGTGGAGGCATAATGCTCCCCAAGAAGCTACTAGGGCCACCGTAATCTCCTCACACCCTCGCACAATGCAAGATGCCGTGATTCCACTAAGGGACCCTTGAGGGCGGTCACCGAACCCGTACAAGTGGCAACCCTTGGGGGCGGTTACCGAACCCGTACACTTTGGCAACCCTTGGGGGCGGTCATCGGAACCCGTCAAATTGCTCGGGGCAATCTCCACAACCTAATTGGAGACCCCCACGCTTGCCCGGAGCTTTACACCACAATGATTGAGCTCCGAACACCACAAAGGTTGGGGTTAACTCCCCAACGACACCACGAAACTTCACCACAATGGAATATGGCTCTGAGGTGACCTCAACCGTCTAGGGCGCGCAAGGACCCAAGAGGAACAAGCTCAAGGGTACCAAGCACCCAAGAGTAATAAGCTTCTCAACTTGTAACTTCCACGTATCACCGTGGAGAACTCAAACCGATGCACCAAATGCAATGGCAACGGCACACGGAGTGCCCAAGTCCTTCTCTCCCAAATCCCATCGAAGCAACAAATGCTAGGGAGGAAAATGAGAGGAACAACAAAGAATAGAACACAAAGAACTCCAAGATCTAGATCCAAGGGGTTCCCCTCACATAGAGGAGAAAGTGATTGGTGGAAACGTGGATCTACATCTCCTTTCTCTTTTCTCTCAAGAACTAGCAAGAATCATTGGAGGGATTGAGAGTTAGCAAGTTCGAAGAAGGTCAACAATGGGGGAAGAACACGAGCTTAAAGAGATTAAGTTCATTGGGGAAGAAGACCCCCTTTTATAGGTGGGGAAAAATCCAACCGTTATGCTCACAGCCCGCACGGAGAAGTACTACCGCTCCAAGGAGCGGTACTACCGCTAGGGCGGTAGTACCCCTTCGAAAACAACAGCGAGGAGGCAAAAGGCCAGTAGAACTGCCAGAGCAGTACTACCGCTCGTCCTCACGGTACTACCGCTCGACCTCACGGTACTACCGCAAATGGTAGAGGTACTACTGCTTGTGAGCGGTACAAAAAAAATACTTCCGTGCCTACCTCCGCTGAGCAAAACACGAGATTTTGGTCCGGAGCGGTACTACCGCTTAGGAGCCGCGGTAGTACTACTCTGGAGCGGTACTACCGCTCAGGAGCCGCAGTAGTACCGCTCTGGAGCGGTAGTAAAAAATTACATCCACTCTAGCCACGGTAGTACCGCTGCAGCCTTTACCAAAACAGCCACAATTTCTGCAAACGGACTCTGAATTTAACGAAACCAAGTTTGTTGGAAAGCTAACGACATGGGCTAACACAATATTGATAGAAATATTAATAAGAAGAAAATGAGAAAAGGCCCAAAAGAAAATGGTGAGAACCCTTCCTCGGAAAAGACCTGTAAAACCTCCAACACCGAAAACATCATAGAAGATGCATGTGAACTCCGTTTTCGATGAACTCAAGCTTGTAATCAAGATGACCATAAGCTCTAAGACTCACAAAGAGAACCAACCAAGAACCAAGAAAGATGATTCAAGGATGCAATGGTTTGAGTTCTCTACGAATGATACGATCAAGCTACTCATCGAGAGCCCCCCTTGATAGTACGACAATCGATCCTATAACCCGGTCTCCCAACTACCTTCATGAGACCGGTAAAATAGAAAACCTATCAAGGGAAAACCTTTGCCTTGCACATGGTCCACTTGAGCTAGATGATGACGATCTTGACTCCCTCAAGTTGGACCACCTTTCTTGATTGCGTTGGCTCGATGAAGACTAGTTGATTGCTCCCCCATACTCCACTATGGGTGAGCCACTCTTCCGCACATCTTCACAAGTCCATTGCCACCACAATGGATGGCAAGCTTCAAGCATTTGATCTCTTCGTGATGCTTCACTTGAATTTGCACACCGCAACCTAACCCCACAAAGAACTCTCACGAAGACCATGGGTTAGTACACAAAGCGTAATGGACAATGCTTACCATACCATGGGATCACTTGATCCATCTGTACGTACGCTTTGTGTGTTGATCAACTTGATTCACTCTTGACTTAGTCTTGATCAACCTTGATTCTTTCCAACTCTCTTCATTTCGATGATGTCTTGAAGGTAAACATGAATGATCAAACAATCTTCTTCTTCAAGACATGCTTGCAATAAGCTCAACTCTCAAATGACCAATCTTTGGATAATTCCTTGAATAGCACCTTGGTCGACACAAACTCTGCTTCAAACCAACACATGTACTCCAAGAAAATCCTATGGACAAAACCTTCAAATATAACTCAAGGCAACCATTGGTCCATAGAGATTGTCATCAATTACCAAAACTAAACATGGGGGCACCACATGTTCTTTCAGCGAGGCATATGAAACAAGTCTTCCGTCCTGCATAAGTACACCTCCAAGTCCTAGGCGAGAAGCATTGCAATAAACTTGGAAATCCTTGCGTATATCCGGAAGAATCAACATTGGGGCTATAACCAAATGTTTCTTCAACTCCTGAAAACTGGCCTCACATTCCTCGGTCCATTTGAATTTGGTTTCCTTCTTCAACAACTCCGTCATGGGTTTCACAATTTTGGAAAAATTATCAATGAACCTCCTATAATATCCTGCGAGTCCCAGAAATCTGCGGATCTCTCCTACTGAGGTGGGTGCCAACCACTCAGTGACAGATTGAACCTTGGTAGGGTCTACTGCTATACCTTCTCCTGATATAACATGTCCAAGAAATCCAACTTCCTTCAACCAAAACTCACATTTGCTGAACTTGGCGTATAGTTGATGTTCCCTGAGCTTCTCGACAACTAAGCGCAAATGCTCCTTGTGCTCCTCTTGATTCTTCGAGCACACCAATATATCATCGATGAACACCAGAACAAACTTATCCAAAAATTCCATGAACACCTTGTTCATCATACTCATAAAATAGGCAGGGCGTTAGTTAATCCAAAAGACATGATCGTGTACTCATATAGCCCATACCTTGTGGTAAAAGTTTTCTTAGGTATATCCCGTTCTCGGATCTTCAACTGGTGGTATCCTGATCGAAGATCGATCTTGAAGAATACTTTAGCTCCCTGCAGCTGGTCAAACAAATCATTGATCATCGGTAGTGGGTACTTGTTCTTGATTGTCACTTCATTCAATGCATGCCTGGTAATCAACAACCTTTCTCAAAGATCCATCCTTCTTCTCAACTAAGAGCACTGGGGCTCTCCACAGTGATGAACTTGGTCAGATATAACCTTTCTCCAGTAACTCCTTATTCTACTTCTTGATTTCCTGTAGATCATTTGCGGGCATCCGATATGGTCTCTTTGATATAGCTCCGGTGCCTGGCAACAGCTCTATTAAACACTCTGTGTCTCGATCTGGCGGCATTCCTGGTAATTCCTCTGGAAATACATCCGGGTACTCCCTCACAACAGACACTTCTTCCTGAACAACTCCCGAGAGGGAATTCACTTGGGTCCTCCTTGGCACATGCCTAGATACATATTTGATCCTCTTTCCCTCATGGATGTTTGGTAATATCGACTTGCTAGAAAAGTCGATGTTTCCTCCATACTTCGATAGCCAATCCATGCCTAGTATTATATCCAATCCTTGTGACTCCAAAATTATTAGGTCTGAGGGGAAAACATGGCTACCAATGGTTAATGGTAACCGATCACACCATCAGCTGGCCATATACTCTGCTCCTGGCGAGCTTAGTAACATGGGTGACCTAAGGGCTAAGGTTGGCAACTTAAACTTGTCCACAAATCCCCTTGATATGTATGAATGCGATGTACCAGTGTCAAAAAGAACGAGAGCGGTAAATGACTTAATCAAAAACTTACCAATCACTGCGTCAGGCTGATCTTCAACTTCCTCCACGTTGATGTGGTTCACCTGACCTCTGGTGAAGGGATTGGGATTCTTCCCAGAGTTTCCATTTCCATTGCCATTCTTCAACTCAGAACAATCATTGGCGTAGTGTCCAGTCTTCCCGCACTTGTAACATGTGACATGACTTAGGTCCTTCTTAGCGGGTGTTGCTGGGTTGGAACGGTTCTGGCTGCTGCTTCCTCCATTCCCATTTCCATTCTTAGGCCCACTATCACTACAAAAAAATACACTTCCGTGATGATACGTGTTTGTCACAGTAGGTCACATTTTCTGTCATGCATGTACATCCATGACGATTTTATGACAGAATCAAGATAGTCATACCTGTGTTGTCGTAGAAGTGTTCCATGACATTACCAAAATTATCATCACGGAAGTGTCCACTTCAATGACGATAAATCGCGCGTCACAGAAGTGCTTTCGTCAAGGGTGACCGACACGTGGCATCCACCGTAACGGAACGCCGTTAAGCTATCGGGTCAGGTTTTGGATTCGATAACCCGTTAACAGCCCCGACCAATGGGGATTTTCCACATGTAAAATCATCATTGGCTGGAGGAAACACGTGTCGGCTCATCGTTGGGACAGATGTCATCCACTCATTGGACAGAAAGCGCCTATGATACGTCGACACGTGGCACGGCCCAACAGAGGCCCATTCCTGTGAAAAGGTTGGCCCGTTTGACTTGGTCAAAAGGTGGCGGGTCGGCTCATGTAAAGCCTGTTAACGGGCTGTTCGCATATAGCCCATTTACAGCCTGCTAACCCAAGGCCCGTTACGCCCTATCCGAATTAGGCCCAATAGCGTCATCTGGGCCACCCAATATGATTCCAGCCCATTTTCACTTCTGGCCCATGTATGGCCCGTGACGTCTTTCAGCCCATATGAGGCCCTATGTAACTCTTGGCCTATTAACGGCCCGTGCTGAAACTGGCCCGTAATGAACAGTGTATCACTTTACACCCATTAACGGCCCATGGTGAAACTAGCCCATAATGAATAGTGTATCACTTTATACCCATTAACGGCCCGTTATTCCATTGGGTCGTTTCCAGCCCATGTTATCTTTCGGCCTTCTCAGAGCCCATTTATTCTTGGGCTCATTTCCAGCATTCGTTTACTTACGGCCCGTTACTGTCATTTTCTGCTTGTGGGCCAAAATCAGCCCGTGGTTACAGTCGGCCCATTTGTGGTCCGTTAATACGTTGGGCCGTTTTCATAGCATCATCAAATACGACCTATTAACGATGGCCCATTATGGTCAGCCCATGAACGGACGATTCCAACTCTAGCCCGTTTACGGCCATAATGCGGTCTGTTTGCCCCATGTTTGGCCAATCGATCATACGGCTTGTATAAGGCCCATTGATGATACGGCCCACAGAAGGCCCATTGTTTTTACAGCCTGTAGAAGGCCCATTGTTTCTACGGCCCGTAGAAGGCCCACTGTTTCTACGGCCAGTAGGAGGCCCAGTGTCACTACAGTAAATATTAGCCCATGGTTATTGTGGACTAGTTTTAAAAATAGGTTATTGCAGCCACTAGCTAACCGCGGAAAAAGAACTGCAATGACTACAAGCAAACAAATAAACAAGACAACAAGGAAATAAATAAGCAAGCAACTAACGCTAGGCTATCACGGCTATTACACATATTACATCCACTGGGCATCAAAGTTCGCCACCAGTGCAAATATAGGGAACAAAGCAGCATATCATATACACTGGTTGTCAAAGTTGGCGACCAGCGCAAATAAACGCTGCAGCAAAACAAATCCAGAACTGAAACCACTTCAGAAGATCTCAAGAAACAATATCCTGGGTACCCATAATGCTGGAAAGATTCTTAGCAAGCTTATTAACTTTCTCTTGTTTGGCGCTTAAATCCTCCAACGCTTGTTGTTGCACCAGAAAATATGCATCTGAATTCTGCAGGGACTTCCTCAGTCCTTCAGCTTCCTGTTGCAGCACATCTGATCGATGTCTTTCAACTTGAAGTTGAGACTCAAGAAGACAAACTGATTCAGGCAGCGAGTTCGAAGAGCTTGTGCCAGCAGTAGTGGCCAGTAACTCGAACACTACATCAAGACGGGACTTTTGGGTTCCCTCACTGTCATCAAGATAGTTTTTATCGGCTTTCTTGGAGACCAACAGGGATGTCTCACTATCTTGAACCTTATCTACATTACTTCCTTTACCATTGGATAACGCGGTACTGTTCTCCAATATTTTGTCTGCATTCTAAAAGAGAAACAAGCAGACACATCACACGTTTACCATGTTGTATATGAAACTCATTTTGGTAAATGAGTTCAGTAGTAAAGTGGACAGGATAACAACATGAAACAAACATATATCTATGTGCCATGGTCACTTTATGGTCTATATCATTCTAGTTTTTGTTGCCAAATCAAGATAGAGACACAATTCAAATAATATTTGTTCAAGACAAAGCAGAATAGACAGAATATAGGTGTGGGTAACTATAGAGCAATAACAACACTTGTAATGTGCATGACATGAGAACATAACTGTTTATTCAATTGAAACTGGAATCAACATAGAGCAGGTTACAACAGCAAACTAGTTAAAGAAACAGGTTTAAAACATACCTGTTGCACCATTGGAGTTTCAATTCCATCCTTCAAATTTGAAAATAGTTGGTATGAGGAAAGACAGTAATGCAAGAGCAAAGGAGTATGAACCATAGCTGCAGAACCTGACCTGAGAACAAATCTTCTTCTCCTTTAAGCATTGAGTTGGGATTCGGAGTGGTGGTCCTCGTGCTTTGGGCACTGCAGTTCCCTTACTAACTGCTTGTGTTTGGGTGCTCTGTGGTGGAGATGGTGCTGTGTCAACTGGAACTGGGTTACTATCTGCCGGGGTTGGGGTTAGAAGGGGTGTAGCTGATTCTCTGTCCAACTGGGTAGGGGTACAATCTGCGAGAGTCTGGGTTATGTGTGGTGGATCTGGTCCTTGGGCAAGTACAACCGTGGTTCTATCTGCATCAACTAGTAGTACTATCTTTTCTGAAGACCGTGTTGTTACTCCCTTAGATACTGCCATCACGCTCTCCAATTCAAATGGCTGATAAACAAGAAAAGTAATTGAAAGTATAGACATTGTATGATAGACAGGTGCAATGGATAGTGGGGAATAAAAGAGAGCATGAAATAATTCATGTTTATGTTGTCTAACCAAACAGGATAGCATGACACAATTTCACATATATGATGGCTAACTAAACAGGATAGCATGACACAATTTCACATTATGATGGCTAACTAAAAAAGATGGAAAGACATAGTTCAAAATATGAGACTATGTAAACAGGATGACATGGCATAACTATATAATGTGTTTATTAAATAGGTTGGCATTCCATAATTCACATACATTTACGGATAGAATGCCATAATTCAAAATATGATGACTGTAAACACTAAATAGGATGAGATGATATAACTATATGATGTCTTTATTAAATGGGTTGCCATGCCATAATTTAGATAGATGATGTGTATGTACTATGTAAACATGATGGCATGATATAATTCAAATATATGATTTATATAGTAAGCAAGTAAGCAGATGGCAATCCATATATGATGTAAAAACTAAGCAATGCAAGACAACATGCATGACATGGGTAATATAACCCTGCCAAGTTTGAGCATAGACCTCAGGGGGGAAATAGGACTGGTCATCAATCTCCGAATCCTCCTCTGAGGAGCTCTCTGTAACCAGCAAGATGTCTGCTTTAGCAGGTAGCATTGTCTGCTCTGAATACCTTGTTTTCACTCCAGATACTTCCATCACCGCTTCAAATGGCTGATGCACAGGAGGAGTAGTTGAATATACAAACGTTGTCGACAAATGGAACACGTAATACAAAAAAATGATAGCATGATATAATTCACATACATGATGATTGGCTAAACAACATGGCATTGCATAATTCACATATATAATGCCTTTGCAACAAGATAGCATTGTATAGTTCACATATATAATGTCTTGCAACAAGATGGCAATGCATGATTCACATATATGGTAATTAGACACCGAACAGGTGGCATTCACACAAAGCATGTCTAAACTAATCAAATGACATAGCAATGCGAGACACCATACACATGATATGAGCAACATAACCCTGCCAAGTTAGAGCATACACCTCGGGGGGGAATAGGACTGGTCATCTGTCTCTGAATCCTCCTCTGAGGAGCTATCCATAACCAGCGAGATATGCGCTTCGTCAGATAGCATAGTCTGATCTGAAGACCTTGTTTTCACTCCAGAATTTGCCATCACCGTATCAAATGGCCGATGCACACGAAGAGCAGTTGAATGTACTAACATTGTTGACAAATGTAATATGTAACAAAAAAGGATGGCCTGATATAATTTACATATAAGATGACTGGCTATGCAGGATGGCATTGCAAAATTCACATATATGATGCCTGGCTAAACAAGATGGTGTTGCATAATTCACATAAACGATGAATAAACTAAACAGATGGCATTCACACAAAGGATGTCTAAACTAAGCAGATGACATATTTGATGTATAAAGTAAGCAATGCAAGACACCATATGCATGATATAACCAACATCAGCATGCCAAGTTAGAGCGAAGACCTCAGGGGGGTAAATAGGAGTTGTCTTGTCCTTCTGAATCCCCCTCAGAACAGATATCTTCCTCTCGATTACAATCCAAAATGCATGGAGGGGGGCTGCCTTTGCGCCTACCATGGAGCGACGTCTGCATGAAATTTTATTGCCACGCAAGGCTCGTCTCTTTTGCTCTACATGTTCAGTTCCATTGTTTACAATAACTTTCATGCATAGGAATAAAACATAGTGAGATTATGTAAGGAGTGCATGCAGAAATCCAGAGTGATGGCAGCAACCTATGGATAGACCCAAAAATAATAATAGCAGGCAGATAATGGCTTCAGTTAAAAAATACAGATAATGGCTTCTTTACTGTTTGTTTCCCACCCAACATGAAACTCATAGTGGACACCGGAGATTAACCAGATAGTAGATAGATACTATTGATAGCGGCCCCGATATGTACCCCACAACCATTTAAAAACTCAAGTTCGACCATTAGTTTGGAGCTGACTCAGAGTCTAATCGGTGAATAGGACGATAAAATAGCATGTAATATTAAGCGATGCATAACGTAAGCAGACACGAAAGAGTGCGACCTCTCTTGCGGACCCGTGTAGTCCCCGAGGTCATCTGCTCAGTTGATGATGGTAATGCAGTTTTCATGGCTGACAACGGCGGGGAAGAAGATCTGAGGCGGCGAAAGACAGTCTGGAGGCCGGATCCCTACTGTGCTGGACCCTTCTATCGTTGGGGCAGCTGAGCTGGGGTGGACGACGGCGCAGCAAGAGCGAGACAAACCACGCAAGGTTTTCTTTGACAACTATCTGTAAGAGAAGTAATTCTGTAAGGGCTTGTTTGAATTGGAGTATTCCAACAATGCAGGGATAGGAAATAGATAGGAATAGGATAGGAATGCACGTGCAAAACAGAGAATTTAAAAACACAGGATTTCTGCCAATCTGGGTGTTTGATTCACAACAATTGGAAGATCACAGGATGCAAAGAAGCATGGTGAGATTAAGTCAAACCACAAGAAAATGTACGGTTATAATGCTATTATGCTACTATCTCTTAGTCTTGTGCTTCATGAATAGGAATTTGAAAAGGAGGACAAGTGAAAATTAAAATTCCTAAGTTTTTTCTTTCAAGGAGACACTAAAGGAACAAATCCATGTGCTCAATGGACAATATATATAACATGTAGAGTAAAAAAGAGATGCAACAAGTGTACAACCTCTTTGGCGAAGCCATGTCGATCTCAGCGTGATTGGGTTGGCCGGTGAGGATGCTCCGGCTGACTTTGCTGCCGGAGGAGGGGAAGAAGCTCTTAGGCGTCTGGATATGGAACCCGACGTACTGCTCCGTTGTGATGGAGGGTTTCGTCGTTGGAGCAGCTCTGGTCAATTGTACGACGCCGAGGCTGAAGCAGGACAAGAGAGACAACGAACAACGTTAACCTGAGTGGAATTCTAATGGCATCTCCAATACATGATGTAAAATATATAACCACAAAGTTCTAGATGTAAAATACATCAGCCGCTCATCTTTGAACTTAACTGTCGAAACTGAACTTAACTGTCGAAACTGAATTTTACTGTCGAAACTGAACGCACTAGCAAGGTGAGGCTACACATCGGTCGACTGACTTTTTCATCTCTGGTCAGTTGATTTTGCAGCCGTTGGATACGAAATCAAGGGCCTGCGGTTCATCTTCAACCTCCACCCCCCTGAGCCGCCATCCACCACCGGCCAAACAGCAGCCCCCCGCCGCCAGCGGCCGGCGGTGCGCCACCCCGCCCGCCCCAAAACACTCCCCTCCACCGGTCCACCGCCGCCCCGGCCATCCCTCTAGCCCCCCCCCCCCGTGCCGAGCTTTTTCTCCGGCGATCCCCACGCCACCGCCTCGCCACCGCCCTGCCACCGCCGGCTTCCACCGCCCCCATCCTGAACCCTAATATAGATAGTGGGGTACCTCTCCGGCGAGCCCCCTCCCCACTGCGGCTGGTTCTTCCTTCACCCTGGCGAGCCCCCCCTGAAAATCGACTGACCCAAAAGTCGATTCAGTCGACTGGAGTGTAGCTAAATCGGAGCAGCATCACAAGCAAGAGCAAGAGCGAGAGTAGCAGCGCGAGCAAGAGCAATAGCAAGAGCAGACCAGGCAGAGGACCAAGAGCAAGAGCAGAGCAGCAGCGCGAGCGAGCGCTAAAGTAGCAGCAGCTCCTACTGATGTGGACATCGCCGCCGAGGGAGCGACGCCGTGGAGGAAGTGGCCGGCGACGCCGCCGTGGATGGAGCCGTGCCGTGTCGGCTCAGGACCGAGCACCGACAGCACCGTGAGATCGAATCAAGAAGAAAATGCGGTGATTAGTGTACAACCTCTTTGGTGGCACCAATTAGGCCGCAGCTTCATCCGAGGAAACGGTGATGATGATGCTCTTCCGGTGGTGCAGGTGAAGACGGTGGTGTGGGAATGGAGGTGGCGCCAAAGATAGGGGAACGTCGGGGCGGCTACTTGGAGGTGGAGGACGGGGTGGCTAAAGCGGCGGGACGATGAGATCAACGACGGATCCTCATCCAGTACGGTGGATGACAGACGTCGAGGTGTTGCTGTGGACGACGTTGTCGGGGAAGAGGCTCCGGCTGGGTGGCGGACGGAGTAGGGTGTGGGGTTTCGTCGCGGGTTTTCGCGGCCTCGGTGTACGAATGGGTGGGCGGATGGGATGGCAGTGGGGAACCATGGCTTAGAGACATGCTTGTCCGAAATGTGGGGTAATTTACGAAAGTACCCCCACCGATTTGAGGCGGTTCTTTCGGTTCAGGGGTACCACAGGCATTTCGCGTGTCGGGATTTCACAGGAGGTGGGAGTTTTCATGCGCGTTGTAATTTCGGAATAGCAAGGCGTGGGTTGAGATGGAGGGAGTTGTCGGAGCACAACGAGACAAAGATAATCTTAAATATTTCGGACTAACAAGGCGCGGGTGGAAATTTCCGGACAAGCCTAACGTGTACTGTACCAAATCAACGCGCACTACAAATGTCATTCAAAACTTTGAATTCATGTTATGTTCAATTAAAATATTTCGCTACGTGTATAATGCATGCAACCTACTGCTCAAATGAACGTTTTAGTGCATTCCAAATGTATATACTACCGCTTCAATATGAACTAAATTTGAATTCGTTTCTCTATTTGAATAAGATCTACAGTAATGATTGTTGTGAAGTCAAAGCATTTGAATTTGTTTCTCTGTTTTAATAAGATCTACAATCATCATTATTGTCAAGTTAAACCATCGTTTGTGTATTATTTCACAGCACACCACATGATTAGTCTAGAGTTACATATAAACTATGTGTACTATATGAACTCGAACTAGATTTTTTGAATCCACTTTATTTTGATTTCAAGTCACATTACATTTCTAGCTCTAGCTAGATCTTCATAATCTGAACCATGTCTCATATGTATAATGTGTTTATCACATTATGTATGGTGCCCCGCCCCTACGCCTACAAGTATTTAGATGTGAGTTGCAAACACCACACATTACCACAAATTTAAATAAAATGTGAGAATGTTCGATATATAGTATTTTTTAGATTGTTCGATATTTAGTTGTAAGCTGCAAATGCCACACATTATCACAAATTCAAATAAAATGTGAGATTGTTTGATGTATAGTATGGTTTAGATTGTTCGGCATTTAGCTGTGAGTTGCAAACGCCATGCATTATCACATTATGGTTTAACATGTGCACAACACGTGTATCACCGCTATATTCATGCATGCAATGTTTAAAACACTATGATCTCCTATTCAAATATATGAATCCGCTTTCATATCAAATTATGATCTTTGTTAGTCTCTTACACCCACACAATCCTCTAACCTTTGTAGCTACCACTAATTTTCTCTCGTGCATGCACACGCCCTCCTCCCCCTCCCCCTCCCCCTCCCTCAGCATTCTATACACCAGGCACATTCATTTTTTTTCTTTAGGTCGTTCTCCCAGAGTCTCCACAACTCCTTTCCGACACACACCGATCGATAAACCTCTCTAGCGATGCCTGCCTACAACATACACACACACCTTCAATCTCCTCCTTTATGTGTCATTGCCTCGTGTCTCTCATACGGTCAGACACACATGTAAACTCTCGCCCCTCTTTTCATTGATCTCACAACCGCACACTCCTCCCCGTATCTAGCTAGTAGTTGGGCCTCTCGCACCACCTCCTAGCTCCATTCTCTCTGTCTATTCGTCTCGTTGGGCCTTATTTGCCTCTAACAAATGGACGTACACCGACCGATCTCTCGCTATACATATAGCTAGCTAGTTCCTTATAACTTGTTTTTACCCACACGTTAATCGATCTACCTCATTAGTTGTGTCTCTCCCTTCCTCCGACAAACAACAATTGATCTACCGATCTAGTTAGGTTTGCTTACCAAACACATGGTTCCCCTTCATCATCCATGGATGCGTCCCGACAGATCTATCACGCACAGGCACACACAGAAACACATCCCCACTCTTATTGATAACATTGCAGTTCCACCCTCAGTTTGTCTAGTAGGCCTCTCCCACCATCTTCGAGAAGCAACTCCATCACCCATCCAGCACTCTACCCCTCTCCCTCCCTCTCCCTCCCTATCTCTCCTCTCTCTCTCTCTGTCCCATCATATTTCCCGTCCTTCAGTTATGTATGGATGCCGACCGATCTCCCTCAAGACATAGCTAGGTCTCTCCTTCTCAACACATATACGAGTCGTTCTACCTTTATAGTTAGGCCTCTGCCTACCCCTCCCCCACCCCCTCCCCCCCCACACACACCGATACATCTAGCGCTCTAGTCATGTCTCCCTGCCACACACGAACTTGACATGTGCCCTCCAACGTTCCGGTAGGCCAGTCACCCTATATCTTGGACTTGCACACACACAAAATTTCGATGGCTCTCTTCATCGATCTCGCACCCACCCACTTGATCCTCTCTTCGACTCTATTGATAGCTATGACCCCTCCCTCTCTTCTCTTGGATTGCCCGACCCTCTATGTATGATATGGATAGGCCTCCATTTCACTCACGTTGCATGCAAAATTTTGTTTGAGATGTCATCGACACATATTCCCACAAATAATTCACGAAATCAACCCCCACCCCACCCCCACCCCAAAACAAAAAACACTCATGAACGCGGTTTGTATATCTCACACACACCCACGTAGGTGGGGGACGTGCACGAAGAGAAGAGGTGCACGCACGGCGCACGTACTCCCGTCTCTTTCCCAACCACACCCGCACGGGTACACTATGGAGCTCATTTCTGTACGAACAAGGCAGCCCATGTGGTAATTTGGCACGTGTATTGGTTGTCCACTTAGTGGAGGGAGGATCGTCTACCACGGGTGAACAAACAAATTGCGACTTGACATGTTATGTTAAAAAAGAGGCAAACCATGTGGGGCCTACCTTAGAGGCAAGGCTCTATACACTGGAGTACTTTTGATGTGTCCCGTCAACTCACATAACGAGGAGAAGCTTGCTTAGTACACCGTCTCCCCCGTTCCTAAATATAAGTCTTTGTAGAGATTTCACCATGAACCACATGCGGATGTATATAGATGCATTTTAAGTGTAGATTCATTCATTTTGTTTCGTATGTGGTGGAATCTCTACAAAGACTTATCTACTAGTAATAGCTAGCCCCCACTACTAGGAATTCTCTATCCTCTCCTTGAGCCACATCATCAAAATTGATGTAGCTATTAGATGAAGTAAATCAGTCCATAATAGTCGTCTGATCTAGACATTGAGAGGCTCCGCACTAAGCCACATGCAAGCATGCAGAAATACCGTGGCACATGCATGTGAGTGGGTTTTAAATCACATCAACATGTCTGCATGCAAGCATGCACCGGTAGCATGCATGTAAGTGAGCTTTTAAGTCCCATTAACATGTCAAAAAGAAAAATATAATCCCATTATGCAGTAGGAGTTGGCTGATCTTTTTTCCTTACGTGGGATGATCTAAATGATGATGGGAGTTTATTTAGTTTGGCTACCACATTTGTCATGCGGGTATAGAGTTTTTTTAGTTCTATGAAATCGATAATTTTGCGCAAAGAGATATACCGATGCTCCGCGGCAACGCGCAAGGACCCATCTAGTAATATTTAGGAACGGATGGAGTACAATGTAAAGAGTTAGGTGTCGCACGGTGATAGTGTGAGGTGGGCCATGTAATCATTGAGCCTACATGTTTTCACTGCTCTTGCACGCCTCCACTGTAAGAATGGAGAAAATTGTAATCTAGTAGTAGTACCTCCTTTCGCCGAAAGCGTGGGACATCCAGCAGTCCTACCACCTCAGTAATAAAGACCAATGAGCCGTCAAATCACATAGACCCAGCAGTAACCATCACTCTTGCGCCAGTGAGAGGTCGCGTCCGCTCTGCCCGGGCATGAATGCATCACCGATTTTTTGGAGCGGCGCTGACTGTTTCAGGCGGGAAGCGCGCGCGGGCAATGGAGGGGCTTTGGGTGGGCCAGGCTGGTCAGGAGCGGGCATGGTAGGTGTCCGCATGTCCCTACCGGACACGCCCGGAAACGAGAGGATGCACCGACTCTCGCGGCTAAAATCGTACACTACACAACATCTCTCTGTAGGAGTAGGTCGATCTGTCGCTCTCTCTAACACACACATGCTGTTAAACACACACACACACACACGCACACACACACACACACACACACACACACGCACGCACCTTGGTCCCGTCGCACCTTCTAACTTGAGGTCTCGGGTTCGATAACTACACTTGAGCATAATTTCTACCAGGAGGATTCTTTGACTGGTCAAAATGTTTTCTAGGGTTTGCACGCTTCACACTCTCTCTCCAGTATATATACACACGCTGGAGCCTCGGCGCTTGTAGTTGCTCTCTTCACACTCTCTCGCCCTCTCCCTCCGTTCCAAATTACTTGTCGCAGGTATGGATGTATCTAGATGTATTTTAGTTCTAGATACATCCATTTCTTCGACGAGTAATTTGGAACGGAGGGAGTAGTTGCTCTCTTCACACTCTCTCGCCCTCTACAGATCTAAACAAGACTTCGTTGGCCTCTCTCTCCCCTCACTGCTGCTCAAAGAGCCGGCAGGATCTGTCCGCCGGGAAGGGAAGGAGGCTTAACGTTGTCACCGTCGGCGAGGGACTACCGGCGCAGCTGTTCACTTTCCACCCAACGGTGGCGCGGGAGGGCCTCCGACCCCTTCTTCTTCGTCGTCGTCCCGTCGCCCACCGAACCACGCCCCAAAAACCTTAACGTATAATTTACTTACTCCACATGCATTGCTCTAGCTGCATGTATACCATGAATCTAGGACGTGGTTCAAAGAGGAAAGGAGTGGGGGAAATTAGTGGGAAAAGTTGTATATAGCATGAATCTAGGACGTGGTTCAAAGAGGAAATGAAGGGGGAAAGTTGTATAGCATGAATCTAGGACGTGGTTCAAAGAGGAAAGGAATGGGGGAAAGTTGTGGGGAAAGTTGTATCGCATAAATCTAGGACGTGGTTTAAAGAGGAAAGGAAGGGGCGAAAGTACTAGTTCAAAAAAGAAAGGAAGGGACAAGGCTGTAGAGTTTGAGCGGGACTAGATTTGCTGCGCTCACATAGGGAAAGGTGTCTAAAGATAACAAAACTGGGACCAACACAAATATGCTCCTTGGTTGTTTGTTCTTTGTTGCAACAGACTGTGCATGACCACAGTACATCGGTAGATGCACATGGTGCTGGTGCATCCACTGTCCCGTGCAACTCATTAGCCGTTGTTAATCTAAGGCCCTGTTTGGTTAAAAACTACCTAGTCCCTACCTGCTTGGTTCTAGGGACTAAACATGGACTAGAGGTTATTAAATGACATGCTAAAAGACCATGTTACCCCTAGTAATGAACTAATAGAGACAAGGTGTGATGCGTGGTAGGGGCAACTGTTGGAAAAAGTCCCAAAAAGACTCCCTCGGGGTCTTCTTTCTTTAGTCCCAAATGCCCACTTTTACTCCCTAAAAGTCCCTCCTGTTTGGTTTAGATGGGACTGACATAGAGTCTTTTTAGTCCCTACACAAAAATGTCCCTGTAAACAAACACCCTCTAATAATGCCGCTGGAAAATTGATGCAATGCCACAATTAAAAGCAAATTACATGTTTAACGAATTTTATTGTTAATATAATCTCTATGTTAATATTAATCAATGCCACCGTTTGGGAAATGCTATTGTCTTGCTTTCTTTCCCATTTAGATAAGGTAGATGCTTCTTTTTGTTGGCTTCTGTGTCATCCACCATTATTGACCACTAATTGTTTCCTTTGCACCTCTGTGTAAATAGGGTTATCTACTTCACCTCGTTGCCATTGTGACCTTTTGTTGCACTGCACAAAACACTTTTGTTTTAAGAGTGTTTTGTGCAGTTCAACCAAAATGTCACACCGACAACGTTGCTTGGTTGCTTGATCTTAGTGGAACTGCACAAGAGGAGATCTTACTTCCTATCCGTTAAGGCGAATTTGGTTCAGATCTTCTTCTTGTGAGTTGTTTGAATTCCGCATCATGAGAGGTCAGTACTAGCCTTCTTTCACATGATTCTGCAGTGTGCTTTCATACGTTGTGCTACTTGTATGATAATGTTGCTTGATTTTAGTGAACTGCACAAATGGAGACAATACTTCCAATCTGTATGTGCGCCGTAATATCCCATTGAGGTAAGATAAGGATATTTCACAACAGCTGGCCTGTATTTTGCCACTTTCATCAGAAAATTAAGTTTAGTACTATACTTGTGCTCCCTAATTGACATGCCAAATCTTACATTGAAGGCGAGCTTGTCTGTTATTGAACCAAATGGTGAAGGGGAAGAACAAGTGGAAGAAAAACAAAAATCAACTCCCGGTGCTGTAATGAAGCACTAGAACTGTGATGACACAAGTAATGCTATAGTTTTGCATCTTAATTTATTGCTATGGCTGGAACGAGCAATTGTTTTGCCACTGATTTGATGCCACTCTTAGTGTAATATGTAATTATCTCAACTTGTGCAAACAGGGATCTTCTTTTAAGATACCATATATTTTAGTGGAACTCCATAAGAAGATGTTGGAAACATTAAACTAATCGAGGAGTATATAGTAAGCATGGCCACCACCGTAGATAGCAATAGATGGTTCCGGAGAAGTGCTTCATCTGTATGCTCTACACAATAAGCCTCCTAACAAAGGTTGGTACTCACCCACTGATTTCATCCATATGATTGAGCTTTGTCATCTCTATTGGTGTTGTGCTACTGTTTAGATACTGTCATGGAAAAGTGGTATTGTCCTTGAGAAGTGCTTCATCTGTGCTATTTTAAATATTTCCTTTCCTTTTTTCGAGCAAACGGGGATGCTAGCATTTAGTAGTCCTCTTGTCTTTGCACAACAGGATCATCTTCCTCAGAAGAAGAATATGGAGTACGTGAAGTGACTAGTTCCGATTATGCCAGGGTGAAGAAGCCCTATCTATCTTTTCATCAGAAGGAGCGGTTGAAGGATAGTTACATTACTCCCCACAAGACCAAACTAACTTCAGCTCAGAAGGACAAACAAATCTCCATATTTTTGCTATGATGCGCGAGTACAATGTTGTTCTAGGATTCTTTCTGGTGAGTTCCATTTTTCTAAAAGTGTGCTCTACATGGACCATGTATGTGCCTATTGAAACTGTCAATTCATAGTACAGTTTTCTTTATACTAATCACTTTTTGTATTTGTGCAAACAGGGGTGCTCAACTTGATTTCAATGGGAACTGCACAAAATGTTCATGAATACATCAAATCATTCATTTCCACCACAAGAAAGGAGGTGCCGATAAGTTTAAGGCGTTGCAACATATAAGGGCGAAATCATACAAGCTACGCGCGAATTTGGTTGATTTTGGTGGAACTGCACAAAAAGAACAACTGGTTTATTTAGCACGAGGTGCCATGTCAATCTCCGAACTAATGGCAAACCCTACCCATTCCACAATCATAGGCATTTGATATTTTGCAATGGGACAACCTTGTAAAATTTTGCTCATTGATTTTAGCAAGACATGCGTTTAATATTTTCTAATGAGACGCCCTTTGCCATCATCAGCGTCAATCAATTTTTTCTTTATTCTTTAGTTGTGAAGTAAATATTGCCTCTGACATGTGAGTCGCTGAGATGCATAATCATTGATTGTTTTGAATGTTCTCTATGAATTGACAGGCCTGTGTGTTTGATTGCAATGTACAGAAACGCTAAAAAGCTGCTCAAACTCTTTGTACTCCTTCTGTTCCTTTTTACTTCGCACATTGTGAAACTGCATACTTTTTTGTATAAGATTGGTTAAAGTAGAGATACTTTGACTGCAGACAAAACTTGTATGCAGACTAGAAAGGACTGGAGGGAGTACATGTGAAACTGCTGCAAACGAGGTGATCACCCTGGGAATAATGCTAATACGTATTGTTTTGCATGTTCATCCAATGCCAGTGATACAGGAATTCGAACTAATCGAAATAAATTCATTCATACACGGTCGGATTTCATATAAACATGCTTGATTTCATTACATTTCATACATTCTTAAACTAAAAAGGGGTGCGCTGGAGGTATAATTAATTAACTGAAGCTACCCACCTGTGTCCCGCTGAGCCGAACAGAAGCTTCAGTGACTTAACTGTAGGTGCAGTTGCGTAACTGACATGTGGCCTGTTGGGCCCACGTGTTAGTCAGCCAACTGCACCAGCAGTTAAGTAGAAGCAGCGTTCTTCTCCAGCGTAGCTCTCCGACTCCATGTCGCCGCCAAGAAGCTAACCGGCTGTCAATGGTCAACCCGCCTAGATTGGCTTCAACCGGAGGGTAGCAGCGGTGGCCTTACTTGGACCCGAGCGATGACGACCTACCGTGTTCTACTCTTCCTTGTTTTCTGTGTGGCGCGGCCTCGTTGGCAGCGGGGCGGGGCCTCGGCGGAGCCGGTGATGTCCTCTGCCTCATTGTTGGCAGGGCGGGGCCTCGGCGGAGCCGGCGGTGTCCTCTACCTCGTTGTTGGCGCCGCGGGGCCTCGGCGGAGCAGGGCCTCGCCGACGCCAATGGAGCGGGGACTCGTCGGAGCCGGCATTGTCCTTTGCCTCGTCCTCGGTCTCGCCAAACAGCGCCTCACCCGCTTCATCGCCCTCTTTGCTAGCCTCTTTGTAGGCGGCCGCAGTCTCCGCCACCTGCATGCGGTACTGCCAGCGCTTAAGGCGGCCCTTGCGGGCAGAGCGGTACAAGTCAAGCAGCGCCTCCTGCTCCGCCCGCTCCGCAACGATCTGCTCCTCCGCCTGCAGGTGCTCCTCGAGGAGATGGTGGTTGTAGGCGGTGTCGGCCTACGCCTCCCGGAACTGCTCCTCATGCATCTGCCTCACCCTGTCCATATATTGGGCACGGGCCTCGCCGATGGTCATGGTGCAATGCACCGGCGGGGATGGCGCGGAGGAGGGGGTTGGTGCCGGATCATCGACTACCATGTTCTCCATTAGGACGTCATCATCCTCCGGCTGCCTGCCGGCCAGCCGGTCGGCAGTAATGGCTGCCATCTCCTTGTGGTCCGTCGTCCGCCCGTCCCCAAGAGAGCTAGAGCGCGAGGAAGCCATGGTGGGCAGTAGTGGTGTGGACAGGAGAAAGGGAACGGATGTGGATGGCTGCGGCTATGGCCGGTGCAGCAGTTTATATAGCAATGGTGGGCGGGCGGAGGGACGGACGTGTGGCGCCGGAGTAGCCGCCTCGGCAACCGCGTATCATTAATGTGGGCGGCAGATGGACGAACGGACGACACTTGTGTCGTTTGAAGGCAGAAAGCGCGCGCGGGCGAGGAGATGACTTTACTTGGAGAGGATGACAATGGGAACCCACCAAGTCCATAGCCTCACGTACGCAAGTGCCTCCTTATTATATATATATATATATATATATATATATATATATAACTTATTTTGCTTCCTCCTGGTTTCCTAACATCACGGTCCCACACCATTGTCAATAAACAAGAGAATTGCACAAGAAGCGGCCGACAGCTGGGACCATGCAGCTCGAGCAGTATTTGTGTTTTTAAGGTGTGAGCACTGCGGAGTTTTTCGATCTTTAGCCCAGATATTAATTTTTCTCCTCTGAACAACAACGAAAACATCGCTGCAGGTATTGACTCAGCGGGCTGTGGCCCGTCTACCCTAGGCCAGATATCCAGCCCAGATATTAATTCTTTTCAAGCGGAAAATGGCCAGCCCGGCTATACTTTTTTTTAGGGATACCCAGGCAAGGTCAAGTTGTTATTCTCCGCCCGGCCGGGCTGCAAATCTTTCCTAGGAGGGATGCATTAGGCTTAACAAGAAAATGGGCTTTAAGAAATAATAAATGGGATGTAATTATAAAAGCTGGGTTGTAACTATAAAAAAATGCACCAAAGACATGATTACTTTATAAAATATTATTTTTGGATATTGAAAATTTTAATTTCATTAATTGTTGCGAGCGCAATGTTTCGTTGGATTTTTACGTAATATAAATTTATATTGAAATTGTATTTAATCTGACTAGAAATTTCAGGATAAAAATATTTCAGATCCCATCAAAATGTGGGAAATTTTATTGAATTCTGTTTTGAACGGTTGGTTGAAATGGGTTGTACTTTTAACAAACTGTAAATGGGCTGTAGTAAATTCCATTAGAATTCAAAAATGGGCTACACATTCTTACAAATCTGAAATGGGCTATAAGTTCTCTGCCACACACTTCTGGCCTTACTAAGTTGACGCGTTCCCTAAAAAACAGAGTTAACGCGTATGCAAGGCTTTGTCAACTTATAGTCAACACACGGTTCTAGCAACAGTGGCCATTGGATGTCCATCCAACGGATGCCGTGCTTCTTCTTCAATCTCGGATATTCTAGCTTCACCCGCCCAAAAAATGATTCCTCCCCCCTGACATCTAGGGCACACTGTTTCAGAAGCTGACCTGTGGGCCTATTAAGTTGACGTACCAAGGGCTTTGTCAACCTAGTCAATATAAACGATTCTAGCTGCAGTGACCGTACGATGTCCATCCAACAGTCGTCGTGCTTCTTCAACCTCTGGTCTTCTTGCTCCAGCCGCCCAAAGCAGCGCCGGTCGTGCCACCTGCGCCTGCCTCCCGTGGCCGGCTATGCTACCGCGGAGGCCTCACCGCCCCTACTACTCCCACCGATGGCCAGGCCATCCCTCCACTCACCCACGCCCCCTGTTATTCTGCGGCGACGGCAGCGCAACCGAACCAGTGAACCCTCGCACTCCCCTCCGCGTGTGCATCCACTGCCGCGTCTTCCCCGGCTCTGCGTCGTCCCCTTCCTAGGCCTCGTCGTCGTCCACCGCCCTGGTGCTCTCGGCGCGGCGTGGTCAACGTGGTCAAGGAACGACTTCCATCAGACGTGGACTGCACGTGGAGAGGCTGACAGCTGGGTCCACGACAGCCGCAAGGAAGTGCCTCCTTATTACGCGCAAAATAATTATTCCTCCACCTGACAGCGGGAACCCACCGGACGGGCCACCGTATTTCGCGAAAAAATGATTCACCCCCTGACCGCTGGGACCCACCAGCTACATCTTCGCACGCAAGGAAGTGCATCCGAAAAAAAAATGATTCGCCCCCTGACTGCTGGGACCCACCAGCTACATCTTCGCACGCAAGGAAGTGCGTCCAAAAACAACGATTCGCCCCCCGACTGCTGGGACCCACCAGCTACACCTTTGCACGCAAGGAAGTGCGTCCGTGCAAAAAAACGATTCGCCCCCCTGACTGCTGGGACCCAACAGCTACACCTTCGCACGCAAGGAAGTACGTCTGGGCAAAAAAACGATTCGCCCCCTGACTGCTGGGACCCACCAGCTACATCTTCGCAGGCAAGGAAGTGCCTGACAGTCGGGACCCACCTGGTCGAAGCGTACATAGCGTTGTCATTCTGGTCGCGAACGTGTACGTACATACTGGCCGATGTAGAAGCGCGCACGTGTCATAGTAGAGGCGTGCACGTGTCGTACTAGAGGCGTGCACGTAGCATGTACACGTATGTACAGCGGCCAGGGTGCACGAAAGAAAATATGGCCACATATGTGTACATACGGGCAGGGTCTCGAACGCCTACTCGCGCATATGTACGGCCAGGGCTCGTGTACATGCCTGGGTCGGAACGGAGAAACAACGTCGTCGTCGTGTTCATGGGGAGGCAACGGAATGCTTCGTGTTCATGGGGAGGCAACGGAATGCGTCGTGTTCATGGGGAGGCAACGGAATACGTCGTGTTCATCGGGAGGCAACGGAACACGTGGGAGCCAACCGGCTGGGTCAGAACGGAATGCGTGGTCGTGTTCATCGGGAGGGCTTGGACGGAACAGGCGATGGAAACGAGGCCTGGGGTACCGCAGAATGGAGGAAACGGACCTCCTACGGTCGAAACGGGGGTCCTGTTGATCGGGAGGGGTGTGGCGTACCGCAAAACGAACGAAATGGACCTCCTACGATCGAAACGGGGGTCCTATTCATCGGGAGGGGTGTGGCGTACCGCAAAACGGGACTCCACGGGATACTGTTCATCTCCACTGTCAACCTCCTCCAGCCTCCACGGGCTACCGTCGACGTCCTCCAGCCTCCACGGGCTCCTGTTCATTCAGCCTCCACCGCATGCTACTCAACCGGCTACTGTTCAACCGCCCCTCCACCGTCTACTGTTCATCCAGCCCTCCACACCACGGGGTCCTGTTCAACCACCCCTCCACGGGCACCCCTCCACCATCTACTGTTCATCCAGCCCTCCACCACACCACGGGGTCTTGTTCATCCAGAGGCAACGCCACCGCTCACTGTACATCCACCCCCCCCACAACGCTCACTGTTCATCCAATCGATCGGCTTTAGTTAGCAGCAGTAGCGAAGGAATCGCTCGATCGGGTTCAGTTAACAGCCATCGATCGATCGCTCGGGTTCAGTAACGCGTAGCGTGCAGTGCAATCGCTCGGATTCAGTTAGAGCCCAACGCCTCGCTCGGGTTCAGTTAGAGCCAATGCCTCACACACACACGCGCGTACGTGTACGAGAGAAACACGCATCGCTCGGCCCCCGACCTCCCACCGTAACCGGGAACTCCCCGAAATTTTCCTCGCCCTCGCTTCTACCACAGTTTTTTCCGTCATGGACGGCCCAAAGAATGTCATGCAGCTGCGTCTCCGGCCCGCCCAGGACGAAAAGCCCATTTTCTATCATGATTTTGTGTCATATAAGTAGGAGCCCACCACATCTATGATGATACCGGGTTTTGTCACAATTATCGTCATAGAAGTGCCATGTGTATGACAGGAAAAAAATTCGTTCGGCCCAAAATGTCACGGATGTGTATTTTTTTGTAGTGTATGGTTATGTGAGATTCCTCCATTGTGGGTGTGGCCTCCATGGTTATGGGTGTAACCTCCTGAGTTAGGGGTAAAGCAAGGCTTCTGCTGAGCTCCTGAATTATACTTCCCCTGTCCATACTTCCTTTTGCGGCTCTCTATCTGTTGTTGCTTGCCTTCTATCATAAGAGCCATGTCTACCAACTCCTGGTAGTTGGCAAATGTTGCCACCATCAACTGCATACTCAGCTCATCATTCATCTCTTCCATAAACTTCTCCTGCTTTGCGGCATCTGTGGCCACATCGTCCGGGGCATAGCACGCTAATTTGCTGAACTCATCCACGTATTGCGCCATAGTGCGATTCCCTTGGTGTAAGTTGCGAAACTCATGCTTCTTCATACTCATTGCTCTAGTTGAGACATGTGTTGTGCGGAAAGCTTGCTGAAACTGATCCCAGGTGATATTTGCTATGGGGAAAGTGACTGTGTAATTCTCCCACCATGAGGCTGCTGGTCCATCCAGTTGGTGTGTGGCAAAGCGCACCCTCTCAGCAGCTGTGCAACCTGTGGTGGTCAGCTCCCTCCTAATCCAGTGGAGCCAGTCATCAGCAACAATCGGCTCGGTGCTACTGGAAAACACAGGCGGATTCAATCTCAGAAAACGGGCTAAGTTGTCAACTGGAGGTGGTGGCGATGGGTTGTTGTTGTTGTTGTTGCCTTTGGTTCTGGACTAGTAGCTGCATCAAGGCATTCTGCTGTTGGATCAACTGAGTGAGCTCCGATGGGAAGACAAATCCAGGGTCACGTCTCGGAGGCATCTGATAGGTTTAGAGGGGCAAGAATAGAATAGAATGAGGTCTAAGGAGAAAATCACTACCCGTATGCACATGAGACAAACACATTCAATTCACACTACTCAATTCACTCAAGTGCATACAAACAGTCTAATCTACCGTTACAAAATACTCAGACTATGTGACGCCCCCGATTTGACCGTACACTAATCATACACGCAAACGTGTACGATCAAGATCAGGGACTCACGGGAAGATATCACAACACAACTCTACAAATAAAATAAGTCATACAAGCATCATATTACAAGCCAGGGGCCTCGAAGGCTCGAATACAAGAGCTCGATCATAGACGAGTCAGCGGAAGCAACAATATCTGAGTACAGACATAAGTTAAACAAGTCTGCCTTAAGAAGGCTAGCACAAACTGGGATACAGATCGAAAGAGGCGCAGGCCTCCTGCCTGGGATCCTCCTAACTACTTCTGGTCGTCGTCAGCGGGCATCACGTAGTAAAAGGCACCTCCGATGTAGTAGGAGTCGTCGTCGACGGTGGCGTCTGGATCTTGGGCTCCAACATCTGGTTGCGACAACCAGGTAGAAGGGATAGGGGGAAAAGAGGGAGAAAGCAACCGTGAATACTCATCCAAAGTACTCGCAAGCAAGGAGCTATACTACATATGTATGCATTGGTATCAAATGGAATAAGGGGATCGTATGTGGACTGAGCTGCAGAATGCCGGAATAAGAGGGGGGATAGCTAGTCCTGTCTAAGACTACGCTTCTGGCAGCCACCGTCTTGCAGCATGTAGAAGAGAGTAGACTGAAGTCCTCCAGGTAGCATCGCATAGCATAATCCTAACCGATGATCCTCCCCTTGTCGCCCTGTGAGAGAGCGACCACCGGTTGTATCTGGCACTTGGAAGGGTGTGTTTTATTAAGTATCCGGTTCTAGTTGTCATAAGGTCAAGGTACAACTCCAAGTCGTCCTGTTACCGAAGATCACGGCTATTCGAATAGATTAACTTCCCTGCAGGGGTGCACCACATAACCCAACATGCTCGATCCCATTTGGCCGGACACACTTTCCTGGGTCATGCCCGGCCTCGGAAGATCAACACGTCGCAGCCCTACCTAGGCCCCATAGAGAGGTCAGCACGCCGGTCTAAATCCTATGGCGCAAGGGTCTGGGCCCATCGCCCTTTGCACACCTGCACGTTGCGAACGCGGCCGGAGAGCAGACCTAGCAACCTCCATTACAAAGGAAGTTGCGTTACGCGGTCCAACCCGGCGCGCGCCGCTCAGTCGCCGACGTCACGAAGGCTTCGTCTGATACCACGACGTCGAGTGCCCATAACTGTCCCCGCGTAGATGGTTAGTGCGTATAGGCCAGTAGCCAGACTCAGATCAAATACCAAGAACTCGTTAAGTGTGTTAAGTATCCGCGAACGCCGGCCAGGGCCCGGCCCACCTCTCTCCTAGGTGGTCTCAACCTGCCATGTCGCTTCACCACAAAGTAACAGTCGGGGGCCGTCGGGAACCCAGGCCCACCTCTACCGGGATGGAGCCACCTGCCCCTTCAGCCCCCATCTCTGAACAGTATCATAAATAACGTAACCGTGTAAAGTATATAGTATATGCCCGTGATCACCTCCCGAAGTGATCACGGCCCAGTAGTATAGCATGGCAGACGGACAAGAGTGTAGGGCCACTGATGGAACACTAGCATCCTATACTAAGCAGTAGGATAGTAGGTAATGGTAACAACAGTAGTAGCAAGGACAGGCTATGCATCAGGATAGGAATAACGGAAAGCAGTAACATGCTACACTACTCTAATGCAAGCAGTATAGATAAGAGTAGGCGATATCTGTTGATCAAAGGGGGGGCTTTCCTGGTTGCTCTGGCAAGAAGGAGAGGTCGTCGATGTAGTCGATCACAGGGGTACCGGCATCGGTCTCAGGGTCTACCGGAAAGAAGTAACGGAGGGGAACACAATAAATAACAGAGCAATCAAATGTAACAAAAAGCAAGAAGCGGCAATACGTTGTGCTAGAGGTGACCTAACGTAGGGATAGGTGATACCGGCGAAGGGGGGAAACATCCGGGAAAGTATCCCCGGTGTTTCGTGTTTTCGGGCACATGAGCCGGAGGGGGGGAAAGTTGCGAGTTTGATATGTTAGGGGTGTGTGACGGACGAACGGGCTGCGTATTCAGATTCGTCTCGTCGTTCTGAGCAACTTTCGTGTACAAAGTTTTTCCATCCGAGCTACGGTTTATTTTATATTGATTTTCTAAAGTTTAAATCATTTTTAGAATTTATTTAATTAATTTAATTCAACATTATCCAAAACAGTGTTTGCTGACGTCAGCATGACATCAGCATGACATCAGCAGTCAACAGAGGTGTTGACTGGGTCACTGACGTGTGGGTCCCACTGGTCATTGACTGATTAGGCTAATCAGGGGTTAATTAAGTTAACTAGTAATTAGATTAATCTAATCAGGATTAATTAATTTAATTAATTAATTATCATTTTAATCAATTTTAATTATTATTTATTAATTCTTTTTTTAATTAATTTAATTAGTATTATTTTTTTATTTCGTTTTCGTTCACAGGGGGGTGGGCCCCGTTTGTCTGTGACACAGAGGCCATACAGGGCGTGGGCGACGGGTAACGGGCGCGCCCCGTTCGGGCGCACGCTCAGGGGCATGCGGGCGTGGGCGGCGGACCTGGCAGGTCGCCAGGTCCGGCGTGGGCGAGGCCAGCACGGGCCTGCCGGTGAGCGAGCGGCGGCGAGCACGGCCCCGTGTGGGCGGGCGCGCATGAGCGCGCGGCAAGGCTGCAGCAGGGGGGCACAAGGCGCGGTGCAGGCGGCGCAAGGCGCGGCGCCAAGGGCGGGCGAGCGGCGCGGGACAGCGTGCAGCGAGCGGCGGAGTAGAGGCCGTGGGCGAGAGGCGGGGCTCACGGCGACGGGCGCGGCAGACGCGAGCCCGTCCGGAGCTCGGGCGCGGGGCGTACGGGGAAAAGGGGGCGTGCGGCGCGAGCGCCCACGGGGTGCGGCCAAGGAGGCGGGGCCAAGCACTCCCAGGCGAAGCGGAGACGACGGCTACGGGCGTGGCCAGCGGACGGCCGGAGCGCGACGCGCGTGTGCGCGTGTGGGGCAAGGCAGAGTGCGGGCGAGGCACGCGCGAACTCGGGCCCAGTTCGGCGCGAGCGAGCGCGATGAGCGCGCACAACGTGAGCCGGAGCGGGACGGGCAGAGAGAGGAGGCCGAGGGCCTCACCGGGAGTGCAGGGTCTGGGAAATGGGCGCGGTGGAGGTCGGGGAGGGCCGTTGTGGAGGGGGACGGGGACGACGTCGACATGGAGGAGCAGGCCGGTGAGGTGGTCCGGCGAGGGGGTTCCGGGCGGCGTCAGGCGGTTCCAGGCGGCGGCGGGCGCGCGGGGAAGTGGGGTGAGGGGATCGGGATCCCCCGATCCAGTTCCAGACGAGGGAGGGGGAGTGGTAGGTGTCGGTGGGGGTTACGGGTTAGGGTTCGGCCTCCAGGGGGTTATGGAGAGAGTGGGGGTGGCCGGTTGGGCCTGGCGGGCTGGCCGACCAGCTGGGCCAGTGGGCCGTGGGAGGGGGGGTTCCCTCTTTTTTTGTTTTGTTAGTTTTTGGAGTTTCTTTTCTTTTTATTTATTTTCTATCGGTTTTATTACCTTCATCAGTTTATTTTAGTTTTGTAAAATATAGTATTAGTTTTACTAATTACACCATGACCACAAAAGTTTAAACCCCAATTAAAATAGTTTAATATTTATAACTAATAAAGGGCATTTATTTAATTGTTCAAGTTGTTGTTTTATTTAATATAGTGCATTTAAATAATTTATTAAAATGTGGTTTCACCTCCAATGTTTTCTAGGGATTATTTGTCACATAGAGAACATTTTAGTTTTAACGTTTGAAAATTTTTATCGTTTGACTTTAATTCAAATTTAGGTTTGAACCGGTTTTGAACTAACACGAGATTAACAACAGTAACGAAGGTGACGCGGCATCATTAGTAGAGGTTTACTGTAGCTTAATTATCCGGGCGTCACAATTCTCCTCCACTACAAGAAATCTCGTCCCGAGATTTAAGAGGTAGTGAAAGGGGGAAGGTTTAGTTACGAAATTCTAACGGATCTTCTTGGCCTTGGTTACTCTTCTCGAAGAGGTCGATCCATTAAGTTGATGCCTTCATTCTTCTTCTCCAGGTCATCATGCTGAAGTTGTCGTCCTTCCTTCAGGATCTTCACCGTACTTACGAAAGGTTAAGAGGGGAAAACCCTATAAGGACGGATTCTAACAGGATTGAGCATCAGACGGTTAACTCAGGGGAAGAAGCATAACTATCTCTCGAATTGAAACTTAAGACGATATCGAGAGCAAAGTAAGAAGGTACCATGAGAAGTTTCAAATGGATATGCAATGGTTCGATGTCTGAAACCAAGTGCGAAAGGGGTCCAGAGCAACGAGATTAAGTATTGCGTCTGTTACCAGAATAGATCACTAGGCAGGTGGCCCGTGAATTACATACGAAGTCAAGCTCTAGGAATAACTTTGGCAATAGGGTGTAGAGGAGAGTCAGGTTTTGATCCTATGGAACTGTGGGTTATGGGCCCACCATGTGGTTTAAAAGTAGGAAGGATGGTGACGTCTTGCACGATCATGTAAGCAAGGCATGTCAGAGGATCGTCTACCGGTTATGTCGGCAACAATGTCGGTACCAAGGGCAAGGGACGAATAGAACCATTTTCCTGCTCGTTGAACGAGGCAGACCAATAGGCAAAGTTCTCGTCCATCGGCGGCTACCGGAATGTCATCAACAGTAGTAACCGGGTCTTGCTGACAGAATTGTACACTAAGGTGTTTACATAAGCAGGAGAATATTACTACTTAGATCATATAGATCACAAGAAAGGTTAAACCAAATAATGGAAAGGAAAATGTGTTTAAACACATATATCAGGAGTATATCCTTCCCAAGGACAAGCAGAGCATGATATCCTTGGCAGGATATAATGTAGAAAACTCTTTAGGAAAGGGGAGAGAAATTTGATGACATTACCCATGCATCGGTGTTTGGATAATTGAGCAAGTAACATTTAGCATTGGGCTTCAAATGTTCTTGTTGAAAATGGGAGCACCACAGACATGCTTCGAGATAGCATTGACATTGTCTTTAAACAAATGTCAGACTTTGGATACGCGAAGGACTCATCAGGAACAACTTGTAGAATAAGTCTTACAGTTTCCTCACGAAAGAATGGATAACCTTGCTGAAAACGAAACTATAACAATAGGGCCTCCGGCCAGGTGTGCTAGGCATGACATCATCTTACCGGGTCATATCAAGACCAATGTTATAACTATTGGAAATATGTCCCAATCATCATATCTAACCGAGATTCAGATCTGATTGGTGCCAGGATGCCTCAGACTCAGGAAATGAACTATGGGAGTGGGTTCCTGAAACAATAGTTCATCATTAAACCAAGGAGGGGATGAGAAGGTGGCTGATGGGCTCAGCGACAATCCATCAAGACTGCCAAACGGATGGTTTTCCACAATAATGTGAACAAGAAGATGACATTGGTCAATTCAAATGATATAATGTTGTATGCTCTAGGAAAACATGCACCATCAATCATTAGTTGAAAGGTGTGCCCGAAGTATGACCTTAGGCAGCAAGATCAATGTTAGAGTGACGATTCAATAACCAACAGTCTAAGAACGAACTATCGATCGTTAACTTCAAAGCAATAGGGTTGCTAGAAGTACAGAACTCAAACAACATAGTTAGCATATTGGTATCCGGGAAAAAAACACGGGGACCAAGGAAGAATGGTGATGGTGCGAAGTATCATCATACCGAGAATTTCTAAGAGGTGGAGCAATCCTCACAACATCCTTGATATTAAAAGATGGTAATACTCCAAGGTAAAGAAGAACAAATGCTGGATAGCAGGGAACTCAAGGTATAACACAAAACACGAATAAGCTTGTGTTGAACAGAAGGCAATAAAGTGGTCGGTGATAACACAACCCATTGAGGGGCGAGGATGGTATTTCTCATCAAGAATTTGATATATATCTTGGAAGAGCTCAGGATGTTGATTAAGAACACGACACATTTGTCGAGAGATTTCACGAAGATGTAATCGATCAACGATGACATCAAGTCAAACGAATGATGAAGCGAAAGGTTATTGGAACCACAGGTAGGACAAAAACTCAAAATCAAGTTTGTCGTTCAAGGAGAAATGATATGACAAGGAAGATCGACGTAAGCTTAGCGCGTCGTCGAAAGTGGTGCTCCGGGAATAAGGAAGAGGTAGCACGGTTAAAATCAGCACGATAATGATATAGCCAATCAGGCTAGGAATGGCGTGATGGAGCATTAAAATTCTCTACAACGAGGTACTGGGAGTACTGAATCTCAGTGTTGTTTTGATTCACAACCCGGTGTTTTCGGTTGACGACAACCCAGAACCCGTGGAGTGACTATGATGGGGAAAGGTACTACTTCATCCGAAATTCATAAGACGAAGTGCAATGGGTTGATATCCTCGAGATACCAGGGGGTAGTACTCGAAGGTAGAACAAAATAGAGGTTGGGAATGCGTACTGATCTGCAGAAGGCAAGTACTTTAACTTGTCCAAGAAATAGAATCAAAGGAGAACAATCATGGTCTAATCCACGGTTCAAAAGGGTCAATTCACAGATACCAGATGATACTTATCAAGGAAATAGTTATTATTACAAGAAGCTTCCATGATAGGATCTACATCGTGTCCATGGGCATGAACACAAAGTTCAAGGTCGACTCCCACTTCTCCAATGCATAACCTTTCATTCACTTCTCGCGTTCGATGAAGTAGTCGTGTTGAAATTTAATCTGGTAAAATACCAAAAGAGTATGACTCATGAAAACTTTTGAGTCCACACATATTAAGGAAGGCATAGGTTCAACCCATCGGGGCTTCTTAGAACATATACCATGAACTTCAGGAGTAAATAACACAAACTCAAAAGTAGAGCAAGGTTGTCAAAAGTAGAGGATACAATTTACCAAAGGCATTATGTATCCGGTAAAGAATCACAAGAATTTAGGTCGTCAAGGACACTGTTGGATAATAACCCGGCAATGGGTATGGCGATCAACAACGGGGCTGATGTGAGTATCGGAACTCAATCAGAGGAAGAAGGAATGCCAAGGCATCAGATTATAGAAACAACTTACTAATTCAAAGCTTAATGCAAAGATTTTTTTTTTTTTTCAAATCAAGGGATCAGAAGCAATCGTTCTGATCGAAAACAAATAAGTTAAATAGACTTAAAAGCACAACCGATCAAGGCATTGATTGGTCAAGAACCAGCTCATATCCAAATGACGTCTGAGCCGAAAGGATAATCCTAGGATTCGATTGACGATTGTGAACATTCACAACTTATTGAATCAATGGAATCAAGAATGATAGTGACAAGGGATGCCAATAGGATTACTATACTTATGGGATTAACCATAATGCAAGCAAGCAAGAATTTTAAAAGCAATAAGCCGCTAAGGATTTTTGGAAGATCAAATATTATTTTGAAGAACTTAGTGAAACACACAAACAACTAGGGATGGGCGGATACTCGGTAAGTGCGAGAAATTATCCGTAGGGGTGTATATGTGGATAATGAACTGCAAGGCAGTAGGCACAAAGTATTCTCGGAAAAATAGAGAGAATTTCCGAGGTATCTTGTAATAACAAGATCAACATGGAATGATTGTATGAATGGCAAGTGTATGCAGTTTTCATAGGGGTCGACGGTGGAAGGGAATCGCAAATGCAATGCCATAAAGACTCGAGAGGACATCATAGAGTAACTTCGGAATCTTCTAGTGCAGCAGGCGATCATCTGAAGTGAGGGCTCTCCGGAGAAAGTAATTCCGAGAACCTAAAGTTAGTTTTGTTTTTAGCAAAATCATTTAACCCGAATAGAAGGGAGATCAGAGTCCCAAAGTATAGACGAGGAGTAAAAGATCCTAATACCACCCAATGGCGACGTGGGCCCGTAAGCCGCACAACCATGTTAATAATAGTTTTTCAATGACTAGACTCGACTTCGGCCAAGGAGTTTGAAAGGGGGATTCCTACAGGCAGTCGGCTCTGATACCAACTTGTGACGCCCCCGATTTGACCGTACACTAATCATACACGCAAACGTGTACGATCAAGATCAGGGACTCACGGGAAGATATCACAACACAACTCTACAAATAAAATAAGTCATACAAGCATCATATTACAAGCCAGGGGCCTCGAAGGCTCGAATACAAGAGCTCGATCATAGACGAGTCAGCGGAAGCAACAATATCTGAGTACAGACATAAGTTAAACAAGTCTGCCTTAAGAAGGCTAGCACAAACTGGGATACAGATCGAAAGAGGCGCAGGCCTCCTGCCTGGGATCCTCCTAACTACTCCTGGTCGTCATCAGTGGGCATCACGTAGTAAAAGGCACCTCCGATGTAGTAGGAGTCGTCGTCGACGGTGGCGTCTGGATCCTGGGCTCCAACATCTGGTTGCAACAACCAGGTAGAAGGGATAGGGGGAAAAGAGGGAGAAAGCAACCGTGAGTACTCATCCAAAGTACTCGCAAGCAAGGAGCTATACTACATATGTATGCATTGGTATCAAATGGAATAAGGGGATCGTATGTGGACTGAACTGCAGAATGCCAGAATAAGAGGGGGGATAGCTAGTCCTGTCGAAGACTACGCTTCTGGCAGCCTCCGTCTTGCAGCATGTAGAAGAGAGTAGACTGAAGTCCTCCAAGTAGCATCGCATAGCATAATCCTAACCGATGATCCTCCCCTTGTCGCCCTGTGAGAGAGCGACCACCGGTTGTATCTGGCACTTGG
The DNA here is from genome assembly GCA_034509565.1 of Triticum monococcum. Lineage (NCBI taxonomy): Eukaryota > Viridiplantae > Streptophyta > Magnoliopsida > Poales > Poaceae > Triticum > Triticum monococcum. The sequence goes on from CM067842.1 coordinate 684,225,967, forward strand.
AAGGGTGCGTTTTATTAAGTATCCGGTTCTAGTTGTCATAAGGTCAAGGTACAACTCCAAGTCGTCCTGTTACCGAATATCACGGCTATTCGAATAGATTAACTTCCCTGCAGGGGTGCACCACATAACCCAACACGCTCGATCCCATTTGGCCGGACACACTTTCCTGGGTCATGCCCGGCCTCGGAAGATCAACACGTCGCAGCCCTACCTAGGCCCCACAGAGAGGTCAACACGCCGGTCTAAATCCTATGGCGCAGGGGTCTGGGCCCATCGCCCTTTGCACACCTGCATGTTGCGAACGCGGCCGGAGAGCAGACCTAGCAACCTCCATTACAAAGGAAGTTGCGTGACGCGGTCCAACCCGGCGCGCGCCGCTCAGTCGCTGACGTCACGAAGGCTTCGGCTGATACCACGACGTCGAGTGCCCATAACTGTCCCGCGTAGATGGTTAGTGCCTATAGGCCAGTAGCCAGACTCAGATCAAATACCAAGAACTCGTTAAGTGTGTTAAGTATCTGCGAACGCCGGCCAGGGCCCGGCCCACCTCTCTCCTAGGTGGTCTCAACCTGCCATGTCGCTTCACCACAAAGTAACAGTCGGGGGCCGTCGGGAACCCAGGCCCACCTCTACCGGGATGGAGCCACCTGCCCCTTCAGCCCCCATCTCCGAACAGTATCATAAATAATGTAACTGTGTAAAGTATATAGTATATGCCCGTGATCACCTCCCGAAGTGATCACGGCCCAGTAGTATAGCATGGCAGACGGACAAGAGTGTAGGGCCACTGATGGAACACTAGCATCCTATACTAAGCAGTAGGATAGTAGGTAATGGTAACAACAGTAGTAGCAAGGATAGGCTATGCATCAGGATAGGAATAACGGAAAGCAGTAACATGCTACACTACTCTAATGCAAGCAGTATAGAGAAGAGTAGGCGATATCTGGTGATCAAAGGGGGGGGCTTGCCTGGTTGCTCTGGCAAGAAGGAGGGGTCGTCGATGTAGTCGATCACAGGGGTACCGGCATCGGTCTCAGGGTCTACCGGAAAGAAGTAACGGAGGGGAACACAATAAATAAAAGAGCAATCAAATGTAACAAAAAGCAAGAAGCGATAATACGTTGTGCTAGAGGTGACCTAACATAGGGATAGGTGATACCGGCGAAGGGGGGGAAACATCCGGGAAAGTATCCCCGGTGTTTCGTGTTTTCGGGCAGATGAGCCGGAGGGGGGAAAGTTGCGAGTTTGATATGTTAGGGGTGTGTGGCGGACGAACGGGCTGTGTATCCGGATTCGTCTCGTCGTTCTGAGCAACTTTCGTGTACAAAGTTTTTCCATCCGAGCTACGGTTTATTTTATATTGATTTTCTAAAGTTTAAATCATTTTTAGAATTTATTTAATTAATTTAATTCACCATTATCCAAAACAGTGTCTGCTGACATCATCATGACGTCAGCATGACATCAGCAGTCAACAGAGGTGTTGACTGGGTCGCTGACGTGTGGGTCCCACTGGTCATTGACTGATTAGGCTAATCAGGGGTTAATTAAGTTAACTAGTAATTAGATTAATCTAATCAGGATTAATTAATTTAATTAATTCTTTAATTAATTAATTATCATTTTAATCAATTTTAATTATTATATATTAATTCTTTTTTTTAATTAATTTAATTAGTATTATTTTTTATTTCGTTTTCGTTCACAGGGGGTGGGCCCCGTTTGTCTGTGGCACAGAGGCCATACAAGGCGCGGGCGATGGCTAACGGGCGCGCCCCGTTCGGGCGCACGCTCAGGGGCATGCGGGCGTGGGCGGCGGACCTGGCAGGTCGCCAGGTCCGGCGTGGGCGAGGCCAGCACGGGCCGGCCGGTGAGCGAGCGGCGGCGAGCACGGCCCCGTGTGGGCGGGCGCGCATGAGCGCGCGGTAGGGCTGCAGCAGGGGGGCACGAGGCACGGTGCAGGCGGCGCAAGGCGCGGCGCCAAGGGCGGGCGAGCGGCGCGGGACAGCGTGCAGCAAGCGGCGGAGTAGAGGCCGTGGGCGAGAGGCGGGGCTCACGGCGACGGGCGCGGCAGACGCGAGCCCGTCCGAAGCTCGGGCGCGGGGCGTACGGGGAAAGGGGGGCGCGCGGCGCGAGCGCCCGCGGGGTGCGGCCAAGGAGGCGGGGCCAAGCACTCCCAGGCGAAGCGGAGACGACGGCTACGGGCGTGGCCAGCGGACGACCGGAGCGCGACGCGCGTGTGCGCGTGCGGGGCAAGGCAGAGTGCGGGCGAGGCGCACGCGAACTCGGGCCCGGTTCGGCGCGAGTGAGCGCGATGAGCGCGCACAACGTGAGCCGGAGCGGGACGGGCAGAGAGAGGAGGCCGAGGGCCTCACCGGGAGTGCATGGTCTGGGAAATGGGCGCGGTGGAGGTCGGGGAGGGCCATTGTGGAGGGGGACGGGGACGACATCGACGTGGAGGAGCAGGCCGGTGAGGTGGTCCGGCGAGGGGGTTCCGGGCGGCGTCAGGCGGTTCCAGGCGGCGGCGGGCGCGGGGGGAAGTGGGGCGAGGGGATCGGGATCCCCCGATCCAGATCCAGACGAGGGAGGGGGAGTGGTAGGTGTCGGTGGGGGTTACGGGTTAGGGTTCGACCTCCAGGGGTTATGGAGAGAGTGGGGGTGGCCGGTTGGGCCTGGCGGGCTGGCCGACCAGCTGGGCCTGTGGGCCGTGGGAGGGGGGTTCCCTTTTTTTTGTTTTGTTAGTTTTTGCAGTTTCTTTTCTTTTTATTTATTTTCTATCGGTTTTATTACCTTCATCAGTTTATTTTAGTTTTGTAAAATATAGTATTAGTTTTACTAATTACACCATGACCACAAAAGTTTAAACCCCAATTAAAATAGTTTAATATTTATAACTAATAAAGGGCATTTATTTAATTGTTCAAGTTGTTGTTTTATTTAATATAGTGCATTTAAATAATTTATTAAAATGTGGTTTCACCTCCAATGTTTTCTAGGGATTATTTGTCACACAGAGAACATTTTAGTTTTAACGTTTGAAAATTTTTATCGTTTGACTTTAATTCAAATTTAGGTTTGAACCGGTTTTGAACTAACGCGAGATTAACAACAGTAACGAAGGTGACGCGGCATCATTAGTAGAGGTTTACTGTAGCTTAATTATCCGGGCGTCACAGACTATTACTATATACATGGGGGAATACTACTGATAATTTGGTGGTCGACTAGAAATTTTGATCGGTGGAAGATTCCATAATATCTACTCCAGCTTTGTCTTCGTAATCACCATTGCAATCGGGGTCAGAATCGGTGTCGTCGATGTTGATGTAGTCTTTGAGATGGTTGTCCTCATCTGGCATGGGATCTCCCAGGAATATTCCTAGCTTCTTCTTCAGGTCTTCATTCTTCTCCAGTAGTACTGCAATTTCTTCTTCATATCCATCGCATGTAGACTTGAGTTCCTCTTCTAGCTCCATGTTCCTGGTCATCACTTTCTTCATGTCTATCATGCTGGCGCACATCTCGTTCTCTTGACAATGAATGTGTTGGTTTAACTCGTGGATGTAGGCTGCAATGGATTTATCCCTCCTGGTGCAAATCATCTCCCATTGCTCATCTCGGCGTCCACATATCTGATAGATGGTGTCCTTAAGGTCCTTGTGATATACCTCGCCGATGCGTCCCATGGCGATGTGGACTGCCATGCTCTTTCCTAGACTCCAGGTTGGTGCATCAAAGGAAAACTCTATGGGCTTGGTAACTGGTGTGAATGTCCTTCCTGGAACATGTACTCGAATTGTCCAGCGCTCTTCTTCAGGTAGAGTGGCGGTGTAGGTCCCCGTGAAGCTTGGTATTCCGATGCTCAGCTATTTAGTGGCCTCCTTCAAGTGTCGTCCGAAAGGGGTGTCGTCGTCCGGTTGAGCAAACTTGTTCTTTGGGTCCGCCATCTATAGAGTAGAAATGGAGAAGAGTCAAAAATGAGTAGAGGAGAGTGTCCTATGGCTTATCTTAGTGGTCACGTCCTACAGTAGCGTGTGCTCTGATACAATCTTGTAGCGATCCGACCTCAGATGGTCAAATCTCTGTGTATAAGTGTCATCCCTGGATCGGTAATGCTGACACACACAGTACTCAAGGATTTATAACAGAGTTCAGTCACACACTTATTACATCGAATGTCTCAAAAGAGAACTTATTACAATAATATGGCTAAAGGCCATCTAAATAAGATAACAGCGGAAGCTTCGAAGGTAAATGAGTCCATCAACTCCAACGGCATAGCTGAGTGTACGACAATGACCTAGCGCACTTTACTCTTCGTCTGAAAACTCTGCAACATAATACGTTGCAGCCTGTGTAGGTCAGCACATGGAGTATGCTGACAAAATAACACTATAGAGCAATGAACAGAAAACAACTATCACTACATGCATATATGGTTGGTGGAGGCTCTATGGTTATCATTTGCAGAAAGCTAGTTTTTTCCTACAACAAAGGAATATATTTTATTTAACTACAAAGTTTGTTGAAAACATTGAGAATGGTAAGCCCATCTCAATCCCAAATTAATAATCAATAACACAACAAATTAATTAAGTAAAGTGATGAGATCAGCATAATAATTCAAGTACCAAATACTCAAGACGTCCATAACCGGGGACACGGCTAATCATGATTAGTTTATACACTATGCAGAGGTTTGCGTACTTTTCCACATAAGACTCGATCTCCTCCGTTGAATTTCTCGCACTACATGGTGTTTGAGAAATGGATGACGGGGGCACAGTCTCTTAGAAGCGTTAGCTTGTTACGACGGGTAGACAATACCACCTACATCCCCTACATCTGCTAGTCTACCACGTAAGAGGTCACACAACATACTCAACTATGTCAGAGCCCATAATGGCTTGTTGCTGCCACTACAACAAATACCCCCCTATAACAACGCATGGCTACCAACGAATCATATGCATGTGTTGTCGGGTCAACCTCCCACCTCCCATGATTTGCTAAACTCCTGTACCCACCTTCACATTATCCACAAAAAAATCTCCACATTATCCCTACCTCCTCCGTCCAGGTAGCACGGTGCCAATCCAAATCTCTTCTCTCCGCGACCACAACGCCGCCGCCACCTCTGATTCTGGCTAGCTCCGGCGCTTGCTGCGCCGCCACTCACCGGAACGGCTACCCTCACTGCCCTCCTCCGATCCCCCGCCATGGCGACGTCCTCCATGCGGCCATGCCCCTACATACGGCCCCCGGCAACCCTAGTTGCCACAGCTCGCAAGCACCCGCGCCTCCTCCGGTTTGTCGGCCTACTGCCACACCCACGTCTGCACATGCGCCGCTCCCGGGCCGGCCTTGGTGGTGCTGCTCCGCCTCAGCAATCTGAACTCCAACGTCGGTCACGGTTCAACAAGCCACTCCTCCTCTGACCCGCTTTTCTCTTACACTGTTTGGTTCTTTGTGTGGCAGGCCAGGGTGGATTCTTTGCCGGCCATCGTGACGATGATCGATGCTACCTTGATCGCTCATCCTGATCCACCGTCGTCGGTGCTGGCTTGCACCGGCATCAATGTCACTGCACTTCTGAAATCAGAGGATGCCTAGCATGACGGTTTGTCCCCCTTTTCCTTCCTGCCTTTGAGACTGTATCTGTGTATAACAGTGAGCGCGTACTTGTGTACCTCTATCCCTCTCTTGTAGTACTGCCACCATGTATGACTCTGATTGAAACCACGACAATGCAAAACATGGTGCGTCTATATCGTCCATGTCTATGTATCTCATTATGTACAGCAATGTTCATTATATATACAACTCACATCGTTTTCCCTTATTAATTTAATTTCAATGTGGCGTCTTTCACTAGTCCCCTAGAAAACACAACTGACGAGATGGCTACATCTTCCAGGTAATGATCTGCGCAGGGTGTTGTCAAGCGGAGAGGCGGAAGACTTAAAGTGGTAGTATCAGAACATCAGATCACTGGTGGGGTGTTGTCTGCTGGAAACAATTCGCCTAGAGGGAAAAGGATGGTCGTTGTACTGTAGGTGAGACAATCGAGGGTGAGGCACACGTGAGTTGGGAGGAAACACTTGCAGCTAGGTTAAAGGAAGGGCTGAGTACGATCAATCCAGTGTGGTTATAGGTGTCGGGCTGTCGGCCTCAAGCTTGCTGTCAAAGACGTGCTCTTGCAGAGAACCAGAGTAATGCTTTTAATTATCACCAACGCATCAATGCAATGCAAGGTATGGTGTGCTTGAAACTTATGTGGAGCGTTTACTACCTAGTAGTGTTAATGCTTTTCCGTGCTCTTCTTTTTTTTGCATGAACTTTTCCATGCTCTTTTAAACCATACTTTCATATACTAATATACATGCTTCAATATACTCCGTTCAAGAACAGTTTGTTGGGATATTAGAATGAGTCAAGTCAGTCCGTTTGGACTGATCTGTATAGAACCAATATGTTGCAAACCACGATCTTATTTCTTATACTATAGGGAATCTATTTTAGACTCTAGGTCTGCTTTTTTTCGTAACAAAGAAAGAACTGTCTGCTCAAGTGGCAGACAAAACTATATAATTCCTATCATTATATATGAAAATATGGTCGCTTTTTTGCGGGAGATGGTTAGCTTATTTGTATCTAAATCATCTAGAACTTGAATGTAATGTGAACAGTGAGAACAATTACAATGTTAGTATTACTAATATATCAGGCCATATTCTAAGATTTACAAGAACACCAGATTAGTTAATTCCTCCCCTGCAAAAGAAAAGATTAGTTATTTCCTGATATATATAGTTCTGAAAATGAAGTCGTCGTGTCAAAAGTTTTGAACTGTTTATTTTCATCGCTCGAGTATTGTACCATAGGTAGCAAGTTTGATGTTGAACTGCAAATTAGAAGAAAAAGTTCATTCAAGGGTAGAAAAAATTATCACACAAAATATATGTTACTTGTAAAGATTTCTAAGTAGAAAGTTAAGAGATGAAAACCTAAAAAGCCACACAAGATAAACACTAGCCCGCACAAAAAATGCACGGGTTAACGACTAGTAGTATAAAATGCTCAAATCTTGTGATTTCACCAACCTTTTTGCACATGGATGTTTCAGATAAAGTGCTGCCTGCAGTTTGAGCTCCATTTTGCATTTCTGGTTTAACTTTTTTCTGAAAGATGCTTATAATACAGAAAACTCTTTAGATGGAAATTCTACCTTGAGCTGTTCATTGTCTGAGACTTCGGTTGAACTTATCGCAGGATACCAGAATGTGGGTTGCTTTAGATTTTCCTTGAGGAACTGGCGACAAAATACACTGAAACCAGGTTTGTTAAAATTATCTCCACGAACTATATTCCGAACTACCCATATAGGATGTTGCCAAAGGGATTTCTGTTGGTCTGTAGAAGCTCTGTGGAACAAAATGCACACCTGAATGTAAGTTATATGACACAACCAGTTTCCATTATCTTAGTTCAAGGTTTCTTTTTGTGAGGTTAGTTCAAGTTACTCTTCTTTATTTAGTTGGCTGGACAAAGAAAACAGTGTGTGGCTATCTTAAAGTTGCAATTACCCAATCGCAGTACACAATATACAATTTTTGTGTATACTATAATCTAGATGCCTTAACATGACTAATATGTGATCTTAGGATGAGACTTCTCTTTTTGTACTAAGAGAGAACCATGTTCATTATGACATGCATGTCTATATGTTAGATATATGGTCCTAATGTATGTTTGGCTTATGGCATATGGCAAAATAAAAGAAAAAGATTGAGGTGACAAATTTTAAGTGCCTAACAGAGTGGCATTCTAGGATAAGGAACGACAAGGATTTGTCATGATAATTTATGATACACTGAACTGATGTGAGCCTTCCTTCGATAAATTATCAATCCCAGAATATTTAAGTGTTACATGTGGCTTCCATCTCATGCCGAATTTTCATTCTGTTTATTTAATCTGTTGTAGTGCCGCTTTGCCAGTCAGTTCCTGTACTGAACGATGGGCAGGGTGGTGGTGATTCATCCTATAACAATGTCATAGGATGGGTCTGCAAGAAGTTCATAGAGAAGCATGTCATCCAGCATGAAAGGCGACGAAGACGAAGATGCTATATGGCTAAGTTGTTGATACAAAGCTGGAGGATGGGGCTACTACAAGATAGTTTTACATTTACATTATAGAATGTCATTTTCATGGTTATATAGGAGATCATGTAATGTCTTCTTCATATCTTGTTCCATGTAATGCAACCTGAGTTGATTAAATATATGAAATATTTCTGCTTAGTGGATTGCTGCTCCTTGCACTATAGTTCGTAATATATAAAATACCAATAATTGTTCATGCCTACAAATGCATGGAAGCGTTGCACTAATTTGTAATGTGAAAATTAGTTTGTGTAGGGTAATCAACAACGTATACGAAGTGTTGTTCTGTTGTAGATATATATGTTGCTAACTTGCAACGCTTCTACATGCCAATTACCAATGCAATTATATGTGTTGTTGTAGACCCTTCCAACGCCACCAACGGCAACGGATACTAATCCGTTGGTGTAGACCGTAGCAACGCATATATGGACTTTAGGCAACACAACATTGCGTTGCTAAAGGGGGTTCCTGTTGTAGTGTGCACACAGAAGTTTCCAGCATGAATAACATAATGATCCCTTTGAGTCCGGGTGGCAAACCATAGGATGATCACACAGATTCCCCGGGATCTCCTTGGACAACACTGGATTCCCCAGGTGCCCACAAACCAATCCACCAAGATGTGTATTAAAGTAGCCACCTTAAGTTAAACCTTAGTTAACAATAATCTCTCACATCTTTCATGAATTCTCTCAAACCAAACCACGTCTACGAGCATAGCATAGTAGTATAAGCATACGTAGAAAGTACCCAGGGTTTGATATAAGACATTAGGTGCTACCTCATCAACTACTTCCCAATTACCCACATATTATCAAACCTACTCATGCACTATTTGAGGGTTGAAACTAATGCATAAAAACTTGGTAATAAAGGGATATGATCAAAGTTTTACTTGCCTTGCCGACGATCTTAAAACCCTAGTGATTCGTAGTAGCAAGCCTCGCACTCCGAAAACTCTATCGTGAACAAACAATATCATGCATAAGCACTCAAGCATAAGGTGCAAGAGTAAAACTCAAGGGAAAACATTCTGTCTGAAAGTTCAACTAAAGAGCTTCGATTTGCAAAAAGAATCAATCGAATCGGAGCTACGAAACTCAAACTGCGATAAAAAGATGTTCGAATTCAAATCTGCTTGAAACTAAATTTTAATTTTGTCAAAATCATGTTCAAGTTGATTATCTGGAAAGAGGGGAACAAGACGAAGATTTTGGCATTGGTTTCACTGGATTTGGACAAATGAGTAAAAAGTAACGAGGGTTTGAAGATTAGGGACTAATATGTGATAAAAGTATTCACGAATAGGTCCCTGGCCGAAAAAATAAAATAAAAAGAAAAACCTAACGAACGAACGTTCGCTAACAGAACTAAACGAACGAATCCATTTGTTAACAGAAACTAACTGATGAACATTCGTTAATTAACGAACTAAAATAAAAAAAGATCTAACCTAAACCGAATGAAAGAAAACCGAGCAGGGTTTTGCGGGTTTTACCGGTTTTCGAAAAAAACGTCGGCGAGATCCGGCGCGGCTTCGGCGGGTCCGGCGAGGCGGCGCGAGGCAGGGCGGCGGGGTGCGGCGGGAGGCGGCGAAGGGAGGCGGGGACCGTCGCGAGGCGGCGCGTGGGCGGCGGCGGCGCGGCTCGGGGCGAGCTGCGGGGTGGCGGGGCGATGAGGAGGAGGGGGTGGCGGCGGCGGCTTATAAAGAGGGGGAGGGTCGGCCCGGCATGGAGAAGGGGCACGAGGCAGCGGCGGACTCGGAGTCCAGTCCGGACTCCGGCGAGGCGTGCGGGAGCGGGACTCCGTCCCGGCGCTGGAAGACGACGACGGTAGCGGGCCGGCTCGGCCGGGCCTTCGGCCAAGTCGGGCGAAGAAGCTTTTTTTTAAATAAATTTTGCCCCAAAGAAAAAAATCCTATAAATACCCGAAACAATTTTCACCATCCAAACCTAATATTTAGGACAAGATGAACATTTTTCTGCCCTAAAATGCAATTTTCAAAAATGCATATTTTTTGTAATTCAAATAAAATAGCAAATAAAATAATAATTTGATTTTTAAAATTTCTTGTCCAATATTCCTCTCTTATTGAAGAAGTCATTTTATCTTCTCTCTTTTATTTTTATTGTTGGAAATAATTGGAGAGAAAAATATTAAAATCAAATTGATCCTCTTTTCAAATTTGAGAAAAAAAATTCAAATATGAAAGTTTGTGAAATCCCCAACTCTCTCCTTGGGTCCTTGAGTTGCTTAAGATTTCTAGGATCACAACCAAAATGCAAATAAAATATAGTATGCATATGATGACCTATGTATAACATCAAATTGAAAATTGGGATGTTACATTCATGGGTCATAGGGGAGAAAGAGAGGGGAGCCCGCAGGGTGCCCCCCCAAGGGAGTCCGAATTGGACAAGGGGGAGGGGCACGGCCCCCTTTCCTCTTTCCCTCTCCCTCTCCCTCTCCTTCCCTCTTTCCCCTCCATGAGAAAGGAAAAAAATGGGGGCGAACCCTACTAGGAGTGGAGTCCTAGTAGGACTCCCCCCCTTGGCGCGTCCCCTTGGTGGTCGGCCTCCTCCTCCCCTCCTTTATATACGGAGGCAGGGGGCACCCCAAAGCACAACAGTTGTTCTCTTAGCCGTGTGCGGTGCCCCCCTCCACAGTTTACTCCTCCGGTCATAGCGTCGTAGTGCTTAGTCGAAGCCCTGCGCGGATCACCATCACTGTCACCACACTGTCGTGCTGACGAAACTCTCCCTCGACCCTCTGCTGGACGAAGAGTTCAAGGGACGTCATTGAGCTGAACGTGTGCTGAACTCGAAGATGTCGTACGTTCGGTACTAGATTGGTTGGATCGCGAAGACGTTCGACTACATCAACCGCGTTAACCTAACGCTTCTACTTTCAGTCTACGAGGGTACGTGGACACACTCCCCCCTCTCGTTGCTATGCATCTCCTAAATAGATCTTGCGTGATCGTAGGATTTTTTTTGAAATTGCATGCTACATTCCCCAACTGAGCAAACCTAGCCCTCTTCTCCCCTACCAGATTGGAGATTGTCTTCGCAAGAGTTGACCACTGAGGTTAGATACCACCGGCTAGATAGTATCCCTTGCAGTAGTGGTGACCATTGATCTCAAAGTTGACCTCCGGGCAATTGCCTTCTGCAAGCCTTCTGAACACTGAAGAGCGCCGAAGCATGTTCATGCCATTGTGAGAACCAGGCATGCTGAAAAAAGAGTGTTAAATCCAGAGATCTTGTGAAGCCATGTCTTCAAGTGTGATAGTGCGACCTTTGACATGCCCCTATACTACCCATGCTAAGAAGATGGATAGTTCTTCCACTTCCAGTGCATAATATCTATGCTATCAAGCATCCCAGAAAAAGTCCCTATCTACACTGATCGCCAATAACCGGGTTGTATCGGTGAAAATTGGCTCTCTCGGGTACTCCGGGCCAGACAGTGCTACCTCAGCCTTGCTGAACTTGTATAATGATGCAAAGCATGTGGACTCACTCAAGCGGACATACTCATCAACAAGATCACCAGCAGTTCAGTATGCAAGTATCAGAATACCTGCAATGCATTTCTGATAAGAGGAGAAAGCCAACCTTTCCAAGGGGATCCTCCTTACATACGAAATAATCATCATACACCATCAGTTCTTCCTGAATACAGTTGAACACATGTCTATCCATCCGGAAGTGGAGGCAGAAAAGCGGGGGATTGAAGAGTGGGGATGTGTACTGAAAGTAATCGGCGAAGAGTAGGCAATGGCCACTCTGTCTGATGTGATTCAACGTCGAAGCATAGCTAAACCTGTGCTGTTGCCTAGAAATATGGTCACCGACGACCATAGTCGCAACCACAAAATCTTCATCGTCTGATCAACACATGAAGTTTTTGAAAAATAACTCATCCACACTATCCATGGTACCTTGCGGGAGAAACGTCGAACACCCTGTGGGCATGGTGGAGAAGCCGGCCGGTGAAGAGGATGGTGGGCTTGGAGCGAGGTTGATGGAGGCGAAGGAGAGTGGGTGGGGTGGCCGTGGAGGTGTTACGAAGACGGCGAAAAGAGCCAACCAACACCGGCAAAGAGCGGGCATCGGGTGCGGCATGGAGGAAGGGGAAGTGTGTGGATGCGGACTGTGACCTAGGCAGCGTCCAACCGCCCGGAAGTGGGCGGCGGCGACGAGGGCGGGGTGGATGGATGTCTCGAGTGTGGATGGGGGAGGGAAGAATGGTCGATATGCCACCGGCGGATGGGCAAGGGGCAGGACAAGAGCGAGCGTCGCATGTGTCCGTGTCGTGTCCGCGCTGATGCAAACCCGGCCCAGATTAGGAGCGGAAATGGGTTGCAAGCAGATAAAAAACAGACAACCGTTCGTTTGCGTTGGCGCCTTGGGCCGTGTTTTTTATCCGTTCGACCCAAATGGACGCGAATTCTCACGTGATGAAGGTGCATCCCTCACTCCAGAGCAAACCAACCTAGGGAGCTGTTCCTCACTTATTCTTTTCTTTAGAAGAACTCCTCACTTATTCTAAGGATAGCATAGGTCTCGCCTAAAGCGCCCATGAGTTTGGGCCGGGCCACCATTTATTTTGTCGTCCGTTCACTGTTGTTTCATTTTATTTCCTTTTCCCCTTTGGTATTCTTTTGTTTCTCTCTTTGGGCTTTGCTTTTCTTTGTTTCTCCTCGGTTTTATTCGATTTTTCTGCTTTTCTTTGTTTTTTCACCGGTTTGCTCCTTTTTAGGTTTTTGACTATTTTCACTGTTTTCCATAGTTTTCACCGTGTTCGTATTTTTTCTTCGCCATGCTTCCATTTTCTTTGTTTTCATGGGTTTTCATTGGTTTTTAATTATATTTTGGTTTCTATGTTTCTTTCTTTTCTTTTTTTTTGGTTTTCTTGGGTTTTTCTTCATTTCCTTTGTCGGTTTCATCTATTACTTTTTTGTTGAACACATGTCTACCTTTTCAAGTAAAGAATATACACTTTTAGTGCACATGTGAAACATTATATTGATACATGTTGATTTTTTTAATTACATGATGTATTTTTTTCTTAAATACATGGTTCGAACACTTTTTGAATACACACAATTTACATATTTTGTATACATCACAAACATTTTTATATAGAAGTTTAACATATTCTTATACATGTTTAACATGTTTCATACACGTCTAAAACTTTTTTGTGTATATGTTGAATGTGTTTTTAAATACATGTTTAACATTTTTTCAAATGTATTTTCTTTTTCATACACATTATACATTTTGGTATACATATAAAAAAAATTTATATCTCTTTAGCTTTTTTCAAATACATTAATAGTATTTTTTTTATGTTTACTTGTTTCCATAGACCTCATACATTTTTTCCACACAACAATTTTTTAATACATGCTTTAACTTTTTCTAAATCGTGATTAAGTTTTATTAAATTATATGTTTTTTATATCTACCTTTTCACAAAAGTTGTACATTCTTGGTATACATCTGAACATTATTTGTACTCATTTATAAATTTCCAAATACAAGATTTATAGTTTCCAAAATGTATGTGTCTGAACATTTTTTTTGAATATGTATTTAAAAATCTTTTGAATATGTGTTAAGCATATTTTGAATATGTCTTATTTTTTTCAAATACTCCTTCCATTTCTAAATATAAGCCTTTTTAGTAATTTTCCTATGGACTACATATGAATGTAGATTGACATATTTTAGCATATAGATTCACTTATTTTGCTCTGTATGTAGTTCATATTAAAATCTCTAAAAAGGCTTATTTTTAGGAATGGAAGGAGTACAAGACTAACATTTTTTAATGTTGGATGAACACTTAAAATGAAAAAAATGCAATGAAAATAAAAAAAAAAGTGAGGGAGCAACTAATTGACGAACGCCCCTTCGGGGGCCTCACAACAATCATCACCACTTGGCGCGCTCTCAGCCGTCCGTCACGTGTCGCGCTCTGGGAGCTCCCTTTCAGATTTATTTTTTTATTTTTTCACACGCGTCTTTGCCTTTTTAAACGGTTTTTCCCAGTTTTTTTGACGTATCGGTTTTTCATCGGTCTTCTTAGCTTTTGGATCAAAAAAATTTGCATGAAAAACACATTTTTTTTCTTTCGAAAGAGTCACGGTTTTGCTTCCGCGAGAGGCACGGATTTGCTTTCGCGACATTTACGGCCGTGCCTCTCGGAAACGAAAAAAACGCATTTTCTATTTATTTCCTTTGACGAGAGACACGGTTCTGCTTCCGCGAGAGGCATGGTTGTGCTTTCGGGACCGTGCCTCTCGGAAACGGAAAAAACGTGTTTTCTGTTTTTTTTTCTTTCATGAGAGGCACGTCTTTGCTTCCGCGAGAAGCATGGTTGCGCTTTGGCGAGAAGCATGGCCGTGCCTCCTCGGAAACGAAAAAGACGTGTTTTCTTTTTTTCCTTTCGTGAGAGGCACGGTTTTGCTTCCGTGAGAGGCATGGCTGTGATTTCGTGAGAGGCACGGGCGGGCCTCTTTCGGAAAGGAAAAAACCATGCTCCCGGTTCGTTTTTTTCATGAAATTTTTTTCGTCAAAACCTATCAACATTGTATCTAATTTTGAAGATCTCGACGCGAAGAATCCAACAATGAAAGCGGTCGAGATATGAACGCATGGTTTAAGAGATAAAATGTTTTTGTAATATATATGTTTAGACTATGTTTCTTTTGTCAGTTTTCATCCATTACCTTTTTATTCAACACATGTCTACCTTTTCAAGTACAGAATGTACATTTTTATCACACATGTGGAACATTATGTTCATACAGGTTGAACGATTTCAGTTACACAATGGACATTTTTTTAGTAAATACATGTATCAAACACCTTTTGAATACACGGCTAACATTTTTCAAATGCACGGTGAATATTTTTTAAATGGAAATAAACATGTTCATTAGAAAAACTTGATGTTTGACATTTTCCTATACATGTTTAATATTTCTCATACACATCTGAAACATGTTTTGTATATGTTGAACAATTTCTAAATACGTAATTAACATGTTTTTCATAAATTTTTATGTGTATTTTCTTTTTAATGGACATGATACATTTTGGTATATATATATATATAAACATTTTACATATCTCTTTAGCATTTTTCAAATACATGCTTAACATTTTTATGTCTACTTGTTTCCATATACGTTGTACATTTTTTTCATAAAACAATATTTTAATACATTTGTTAAATTTTATTAAATCATGATTAATTTTTTATTAAAATATGTGTTTTTCATGTCTACTTTTTTTCATACGCATTGTAAATTTTTCGCATACATCTGCAACATCCTTCATGCTCATTTACAATTTTTGAAATACATGAATAATAATTTTCAAATACATGTGTCTGAATAGTTTTGTAAAATGTATTATAAACTCTTTTGAATATGTGTTAAGCATCTTTTTCATACATGTGTGCACATTTTTTCTAATACATGATAATTATTTTTAAACGTGTTATGAACACTTAAAAGATGAAAAACAAAAAGGAAGGTGAAAAGGAAAACAAAAGAGAAGAAGATAGAAAAAAAAAAGGAAAACTGAAAAGAAAGTATCATGATTTTCTGTGCCGGCCCACTTTCTACAGCACTGTTGGCGAGTGCTGGCTCCATCTCGCATTAATCGAGGTATAGTTTGTCTCTAAGCGAGGCATAGTTTCACCCGCGATAAACATCGCTCACCGAGATCATGTCACAATCCCACCATTATTCGCTAAAAGCTCACATGTGCTTGAATGGCCTGAGATGTTTGGTATGGCCCATGAAGTGGACAATAATACTTAAAATGTTCATAAAATGCAAAGTAAGTATGGCTTATTTAAAAATAAGTTCACATGTATTTCAAATTCCATGTGTTTAAAGAGAATGTTCACGCATTTTTTTAAGGTTTTGCATGTAAAAATAAAATATTCATGTGCATAAAAGATACTGTGATACGTGATAAGAAATATTCATATGTCTTATCGAGATTTCCATGTTTAAAAAAATATCCAGCGTTTTAAAGAATTATCCCGTACCTCATAGTTTTCTGTTACTACATATTTCTGATAGACAGAAGAAATGTATATACAAAAGGAAAAAAGTTAACCCGACGTGACTGGACCGCAGCCGATGCATTTGACGGTCCACCCCACCCATGAAGTCATCTCCTGGTCACAGTTGTCTAAAAAAAAATCTCCTGGTCACAGTTTCCCTAAAAACAAATCTCCTTATCACACAAGAGTTTTTTTTTTTGCGAGAATTATCACACAAGAGGTTAACAACAAGCAAATGATATTGCTTAATCGCACTTGCTGTCGAGGAAGAAAAAGGAAGAACTAGGGCATCCAGAACTCGCCCACTCCAGCTGGGTTTCCCGGCCGGCAGATGATCGAGCTTGGAGCACGCCTGCGTATCAATCATGGGCGCATTCGGAGGGTTCCTGGCTTTTGCTCCGCCGCTCATCATGCGTGGGCTTGCAAGGTCTCATCTGCAAGTTGTACTACGTGCCAACTCGAGTCTGCCTTTTAACCCAGGAACGATGAGTCGGATGGCTGGGACTATAGCACACAGAAACAAGTGGTAGTAGTAGTAGTATGCATTTTTGGTTTCTGATGATAGTGTGTAGTGGTTGTCTTTCCGTTTACATGTCTCTTGCCCCCTACTAACTTGCATGTAAATGGATACATTGTATCACTGAAGGCACTAGCCATCAATCATTGATACGGGCATTGCACCATCAATTGTTAATGCTATTGAAGCTAAGCTAGTTAAGGAGAGAAGCCATGAAAGGATAATGGAAAATAATGTCATGCATGCGGTCAGATTGCATCGAGGAAACGATGGTCATGTACGTCAATTGTGTGGACCGAGAATAAATTCTGTAATTAGCAGACCAAAGATCAATGAAGTGTTGCATGCATTAGTTTCAAGAAGAAGAGATGTGCATGGTCCTGTACGCATTGTACGACCAGATTTAGACTATAAGAAAAACATGACGTGGGGAGGATCATCATGGGGCAATATGACAAGAGATCAGGCATGTTTTGATTTTAAACAGCAGTTAAAATCATGTCAGCTAATAGATATGCATCAAAGGAGGAAACATGAGATAGAAGAAGATCATGCACGTGACAAGGTGCTACTAAATTTTAGGACACCTCCTAGATATGTCACGATAGGAGTCCTTTCCTTCGAAATCAATTAGTAGTAATTTATTTCTTTGATTTGCGTCCACTAGTTTGTTACCTACGTGAGAATGACTTCTGTTAGGATCTAGTCATTTGTTAGTTTATTTTTTTAGAGTCCAGATATTGCTTTGCTTTAGGCGTACGAGACTTGAGCCATATAAATGGCTGGCTTCGGCCGTGTACAAAGGGAGTTTTGGGAGTTTTATTTGGAGTATGAGATATACAGAAAAACGTCCGAGTTACGGGCGGCAATATCTTGTGTATTATCTGTGATTTTTTCATCGTGGAAATTTACTAGCGACGGAGGGTTGATCATCACATCGACGCCTACGTGCTGATCCAAGGGGGTCATTATTTTTATTCGTGTATTTTCATACGCGGGTGAAAATTATCTTGAAGATTACGAGGAGGAACAGGGGGACGAACTGTTGATCAAGCATCGCCGTGAAAGATCGGGCCATCTACATGCACAAATTAGCATCTCGCTAGTCTGTGCCTCATCAAGTGGTATTCAGAGCTAAGATTGGTCACAGCGATCAATTGGCAATGTCGTCTGGGGAGCCGAGCATCAAGGCGTTGAGCAAGAACATATTGATGGAGGAGGAAGGCATCGGCGAGGTCGTTCTTTTTCACACTCGTTGCGTCGTGAAGGAACGGCATGTTAATTTGACGATCGATAAAGGTTCTGCGGTCAATATGGTGAGCATGGAGGTGGTGGAAAAATTGGGGTTGAAGATGGCGCCTCTTGAAAGACCGTACACGCTGGAGTGGTTCCAAGGTGAAATCAAAATTACGCATCGGATTTTTGCTATTTTTTGATCCGGGGAAATATTGTTGTGCGGAATTTTTTCACGTTTGTCCTGTGTCCATGGTGTCGTGCCATCTGCTACTTGGTAATTGAAAGTGCGTTATATCGACTAGAGGGGGGGTGAATAGGCGATTTTTATGAAAGTCTTCAAAACGTGGAAGTTATGAAGACAAACAGTAGAGATATGCCTATTACTATGCAGCGGAAGGTAGACTACACTAGGCAAGCCATGGTCAAGTATTCAATGGAGTGAAAGCACAGTGACAAATAGCTGCAGTGTAATAAGGATCAGGTAAGAAGATATTATGAAGCCAACAGATCATACATTCACGTTGTGAAGACAAAAGATAAAGCGAACATGCAATGACTTCACAATGAGTAACAGTAATTAAAAGGAAGTGAAGATAAAACCAGTGACTCGTTGAAGACAATGATTTGTTGGACCAGTTCCAGTTGCTGTGACAACTGTACGTCTGGTTGGAGCGGCTAGGTATTTAAACCTTAGGACACACAGTCCCGGACACCCAGTCCTGAACACGCAGCTCAGGACACCCAGTCCTCACCGTATTCTCCTTGAGCTAAGGTCACACAGACCTCGCCCAATCACTCTCGTAAGTCTTCAAGGTAGACTCCCAAATCTTCACAGACTTCGTTCACCGGCAATCCACAATGTCTCTTGGATGCTCAGAACGCGACGCCTAACCGGCTGGAGGATGCACAGTCCTCAAGTGTAATAAGTCTTCAGATCACTCAGACAAGAAGACTTAAGTGATGCCCAATTCTCTCTGGCTCTGGGTGGTTAGGGCTTTATCCTCGCTAGGTATTCTCTTTCTCAAAGGCTTCGAGGTGGGTTGCTCTTAAACGACAAAAGCCGTGCACTGAATCTGAGCAGCCGATCGTTTATGGTTGTAGGGGGTGGGCTATTTATAGCCACTTGGCAACCCAACCTGATTTGTCTGAAATGACCCTGGGTCACTAAGGAACTGACACGTGTTTCAACGGTCGGATTTCAAACCCACACGGCAACTTTACTTGGGCTACAAGCAAAGCTAACTTGTCCGACTCTGGACAAGATTTGCTCTCATAGTCTTCACTCGAAGACATAGGTTTATTTTGTTTAGGCATCACTTCAGTTGTTCTGACTGGTTCTCTTGGACCCCACTTAACAGTACGGTGGTTCCTATGACTAAACACAAATGAAAGAGAACTACGAGAGATCTAAGTCTTCGAGCTCCATAGGCTTCACGTGGTGTCTTCTCTTGTCATAGTCTTCAATGTGAATATCTTCATATACCACCATTGACTTCAATGTCTTCGTACATTTTTAGGGGTCATCTCTGGTAGGAAAACCGAATCAATGAGGGACTTCTACCTGTGTTATCCTGCAATTCTCACAAACACATTAGTCCCTCAACTAGGTTTGTCGTCAATACTCCAAAACCAACTAGGGGTGGCACTAGATGCACTTACAATCTCCCCCTTTTTGGTGATTGATGACAAACTAGTTGAAGTTTTCAACGGGGAATATAATCTGTGAAATTTTAAAGGATAAGGAATTGTCTTCATAAGTTGCAAGGGCTCCCCCTGAAGATGTGCATATAAGTAATTTGCTTTTGGAATGCAAATGCACATGGCAGGTTGTACTTGTGGAGATCCACTTCACCTTATGATGACATTCCACTATGCATGTGAAAGTATATGAAGATAATGACATGCATAATGAAAAATGGACGTCTGCAGAATGATCTAAGTGCGGAATTTATCGTCGCACATGTGGAATTTATCATCGCAAAACAAGTTGGCAAATAAGTAGCAGACGACCATCGAGTTTAAGTGTTACAACTCAAAGAACCAAATGTAGCAAAACGAGAGTTGTAAGCATGAAGCAAAATATAAAGTACCCGCCCATATGGACCCGCTTGAAGACTATCAACCTCATATGCTTCTCCCCCTTTTGTCGGTAAGGACCAAAAAGGTTTGAAGACATAGAGTGTCTACTCGTTCCCATGAGCAGCAGGGTTGTTGGTGGTGTTTGGCGGTGCTGAAGAGGGTGGTGGTGAAGTAGCTTCATCTTCATCCTCGATAACTCGGGCAGTCACTGTTGCAGCAGAGGAAGAGAACTCAGAGTCTTCAAGTGATGGAGTTCCTCGCAGCATAGCCCTTCTAGGAGGTGTGGAGTCAAACTTGAATCGCTCAGTGAAGCCATCCTCTTGAAGATCAGCTTCAGAACACATCATCGTGAGTCCTTTCCATGTACGGCGACAGGTTTCATGGGTAACGAAAGCATTCTTGGTGGCAAGATTTCGAATACGATTAACATCCACCAAGAGGCTTTTCATCTGACGCTTCAGCCAGTCATGATGCCTATCCTGTTTTTGATGAAGGGCCACAAGAAGCTCTCGGTCATTGAGAACACGAGTGCGCTTCTTGGGTCTTGGAGCAGTTGTGCTGTCAGTGGCTTCAGTGGAAGCAGGGCGTGGTGCACGTGTAGTGCCAGCCAAAGGATACACCCGAGAGACTGCTTCAACTCCGTCAATGTTTTGAGTGAAGCTCTGGTGTTCTGCATTCTGAAGACTTAGAGGTTGCTTGGCAGGCTCAGGATAGATGGCTTCAGCAGAGGTATCCACATCAGGCAAGAAGATCCGATGGTTGCGGGCTGAGGGCTGATACGAGATAGCAGAGTGAAGTTTGATCAGCCGCATTACCCAGGGGGCGTAGAACTTGAAACCAAACAGATCAGAGTCTGATGCAGCAAGTTGGTGTATGAAGAAGTCCTGTGCATTGAAGCATTTGCCATGAAGGATATAAAATATCAAAGTCTTCATTGCACCCTTAATCTTGGCATTTGGAGAGTGTCCTTTAATGGGCCAGAGA
Organism: Triticum monococcum; assembly: GCA_034509565.1. Taxonomy (NCBI): domain Eukaryota; kingdom Viridiplantae; phylum Streptophyta; class Magnoliopsida; order Poales; family Poaceae; genus Triticum; species Triticum monococcum. The sequence goes on from CM067842.1 coordinate 684,247,051, forward strand.
GTCCGCCTGATGATGTGATAGATGGTTCTTGGCAGATACTCAAGGTCTTCAACGAAGAGCGCTGTGGGATAAGCAGCATCTTGGGGCAATGGTTTCATCATGCTGAGCATCTGACTCATATTAGGTTCAGGCCTCTGAAAGATGCTCTCAATAGCTTCAGTATGCAGCTGACAGCCGTGCTCGAAGAGATCGCCAGGAGTGGGCAAGCCAGTGAGCTCAATGATGTCAAATGCATTGGCTTCGTGATGAACATTGCCGGTCATCCACTCTAGGACCCAAGTCTTCGGATCTCTGTTGTACCCACGGATGTGGAGAGTGGCATAGAATTGGAGCAGCAGCTCTTCATTCCAATGCTCTTGGTCAGTTATGAATGGCAGCAGTCCAACTTGCTTGAAGCAATCCAGAGCTTCTTCTAGGCAGGGCAAACCAGCTATAGTTTCAATGTCAAGGCGCTTGTGTGGGAAGATGCGACCTTGGTTGTACAGTATGCATGAGTAATAGCTTCGCTGAGGATAGCTCCAGAACCGATCTGATGAAATCCTTTCCCTTGAGTAGGGGTTCCTGGAGCTATTGAAGAATGTATTGTCTGCCCTGAAGCCATTGATGTTGAAGGAGCCAGGTGCTGATGCAGGACCTGGGAACCTTGGCAGTCTTGGGATTGGCTTCTGTACCTGAGGCCTGTGCTCAACATGATAGTCGAACTGGGGACCGGCAGCAGACTCAGGAACAGAAGTGTCAGGATTAGTGGTTGCGCTGTCTTCTGATGCTTTTGGTGGGGAGGGCTCCACATTAGCTTCATTGTTAGTTGTGGCAGCCACATGATTTTCATCCTCCACTTGACGAGCTGGAGGGCCGGACACAAGCACGTTCTCTGTAAGAACTGCTTCTTGGTGAGACAAGGGGACTTGTGGTACTTCTTCTTCTTCGGCTGATGCAGCCGGAATGTCTTCAGCAGAGACGTGAGGCCTTGGACCTTTGCGAAGCCTGCGCAACGCGGGCGACGCCTGTGGAGTTTGAGTGGGCTGGGCCTCATTGTCTTCTTCCTCTTGTGGGCGATCCGCCCATGAGGCATCCTGGGCAATTGGCGCCAATGGACGACCAATGCAGATGAGTTCGTTGTTGTCTTGCTGAGGAAGGACTGCATCATCTTCTACATTGTCATGTTGACCAATGTCTTCAGCAGCGATGGGATCAGCTGCTGGAATGTCTTCAGCTCCACGAGCCTCTATGAAAGCAGGCACATGGATGATCAGTTGGTGTTCTTGTGGATTGGCGTCGGGGTGAACCATGGAAATGGGTTCAACAACCAAGGGCTCTGTGGGAGCAGCCCTATCTTTCTTGGTCTTTCTCTTTTTCTTGGAGGGGGCAGTAGGAGAGGCTTCAGGATATTTCCTTTTCCTCGCTTCAGCCTCAGCAGTCCTCGTCTTCTTGAGCTCTGAAGCTGTTGACCGACTTTTTGGCTTCGAGCCAGTCATTCTTGTGGGGAAGACAACCGGAACTGCTTCCTGCCTTGGTGCATCGGGTTCAGCTGTAACAGGCTTCTTCTTCTTCTTTGCGGCCATCCTGGGGTCGATGCCAGGACGCCCAAGTGCCTTGCGCTTCTCAGCCTCATTGTAGGCTTGCACACATCTATCAGCCAGAGTCTTCCTGCGCTCACGCGAACCCTGAGCTTCTGCACGTTTCTTTAGAAAGGCTTCCTTGAGCTCGTGCATCATGATCTTGAAGTTCTTCATATCTTGCACGCTGAGCTTGGCCATATGCTTCTTGAACTGAGCCTTTTCATAGTCAATCTTCTGCTTCAGCTCAACAACGCGCTAGGCGATGGCTAGTTCTGAAGCAATGGCGCCATGGAAGGCGACACTGAGGCCAATGGGTAGCTGCAGATCATCAAAGCTAATGTTGGGCGTGTCAAACCACTCGTCAATGAAGTTGTGGATGATGGTTACATCAAAGAGTGGCAGATCATTGAAGATTTCTGCTTCTTCTTTGCTCTTGATGAGTTGCTCAAGAGCGTCATCTGTTAGGTCTTCATCACTTGACAGGTCAATGTCATCATTGCGCAGAATGGCAGCAGCTGTGAGCTCTTGGCCGTTGTGTGGCAGAGGCACCTTGGCCTTCTGGGGCTTTGAGATGCGTGATAAGTCTTCAGACTGCATACTGTCTTCAGGAGGTGCAGTTGCTAGTGGCTTCGCCCTTGAAATTTTGGGTGAAGGGGCAGGCTTTGAAGGTTTAGGCTTCTTCATCTTATTTGGCTTCAGCACCGCAGGAGCTTCTTCTGATTCAGAGTCAGCTAGAGGCTCATTCACTATAGTCCCTTGAACTAAGATGCGGGTGATGAGGCCTTCAATGTTGGCATACAGACCGATGACATTGGGTTCTGCTTCTCGTGTGCCATCTGCCCTTGGTGCTGAGGGACCAGGGTTGAAGTCTAACCCAAACTTCTTTCTTGTTCTGCTTCGCTAAGTTTTGGGCAAACTGGAAGTTGCGCTTGAACAGATTGTCGTAACAACACCAGAGTAGTGACGACGGATGTGCATCATCAGGGTGTGGCCCACGGACCATGCATGGATAGAAGCTTTGGGCAATGGCTTCATCTCTGGACCTGGGTAGAAGATTCTTGTATAGGATGTCTCCCCACGGTCTTTTGATGGCACTTTTCTCAGCATACTCTTGGGTTGTGAAGCGGTATTTGAACCATTGTTCTGCCCAATATCATCGAATCCATTGGATTCGGGTCTTGCGCTGACTGTAATCCTCTTCAGGATTTGTCTTGTACATTTCTGCGAGTTCATCTGGCAGATCTCTGGATGTTCCGCCACGACGCTGTCTGCCCCCCTTCCTTGCTGCTTTCTCTGAAGCCATAAACTTTAACTTGAAAGGCTTCAAGACGTTCAAAGGCTTCAAAGGCGTTCTCTTGCTGGACCAACAGGAACTAGCTTCAGGAGAATTTATGTGATGCTGTAAGAATTCTGCAAATGAATGCAGACTATGAGAACCAAAGGATTCTCCCACGGACATGTACCTGTGACAGCATTAAGGTGCGAGGGAAGGGGAAGAGGTCATATGCATTCTCAGAAGATTTTGAAGATAAATCAGTTTAGAAGACATTGACCTCATCGTGCGAAGACATTCACTCATAGATAATAAGTTGGTTCCAGATTTGTACGAACCCACAGATCAGTACAAATGAGGAATCTAACTACTTTGTGAAGCACAAGTGAATATACTAGGCATGTTATGAGATGCAGTATGAGAGAGATCTAACTTGTGTGAATAGAAACTTCTTATGGTAGAAAGTGACAAAGCCATAGGATCAAAAGGGGCCATAAAAAGAAGTTTTATTTACCACACTGGGAACTGCTAGACGGAGTGGGAGATGAGGCCGAGCAGTTCAATCTTCCGTGCCCTAACTTGGCGACGAAGGACACCTACGGCGACGGCAGAGAGGACGATGTCCGCGATCGGCGTGAAGACGGCGTCAGAGAGGTTGTGGCAGCGAAGCGCTTTGTCACCGGCGTCGTCGAGGGCTAGCGGTGGCGCTAGGGTTCGTGCGAGGGTGGAAGAAGAGATAATGACCGCTGTGAGTGTGTATTTATAGGTACAGGGCGGCACTGCGCTATTACACAGGTGCCCCTGGCGATTCGCATCTGAGTAACACGTGGCCATCATGCAGAATTTTGGGGTTTGTTCCACGTCCCACGCATGCCTGGATTGTCGGGTGTTCGTTCCTACTTCTCCGGATTTCATGTGGATGAATGAGCATTTAAAACGGACTTAAAGGTTATCTCTGTGTCTTCTGCTGACAAGGGCGCAGAGAAGACATTCGACAGTTTCAATAGAATGCATATGACTTGGAGAGATAGAATTCGAGATAGAAAGCATAGAGAGGTTAGGGTCCGATCACATTCACTTTGTTCAAAAGATTCAAACAAGAAGACATAGCTATAAGTGAATGCTGTAGAGGACAGAACACTAGTATATATATATATCCATACAATCAACATAGTGAAGATAATCATAAAGACATGTTGAGATTGAAGCCAAACCAAATGTGAAGACATTGCAAGGTAACGCCATGAGTGAAACACTTCAAAATAGAACGTTTGGTGGTGGCGTTACCCACCATATAGGAAGTATTAGACCCAGACAGGGCGCACAATTATCATGGCGCTCCGAAGTCAAATTCCACGTTAATGTATTCACACTTAGAATGTATGTCTTCATTGATTGAAGATATACATTACTTCGTGTGTTGCACATCTAAGTCATCAATATGCATACGTGTTAGGATGTGTGCCTGATCACAGGACATTTGAGGATTCCAGGATATTTAGCTCACACCGTAACTTGCAAAATCTCTTCTCATCCAAGGGCTTGGTGAAGATATCTGCCAATTGCTCTTCAGTGCTGACGTGTATGATATCAATATCTTCCTTCACAACATGATCTCTGAGAAAGTGATGACGAATTTCTATGTGCTTTGTCTTCGAGTGCTGAACAGGGTTGTTGGCAATCTTGATGGCGCTTTCGTTGTCGCAATAAAGTGGTACTTGCTTCAGATGAATGCCATAGTCCTTGAGAGTTTGCTTCATCCACAGAAGCTGAGCACAACAAGATCCAGCAGCAATGTATTCAGATTCAGCAGTGGAGAGAGATACACAGTTTTGCTTCTTTGAAGACCAACATACAAGTGATCGTCCCAGAAAGTGACATGTGCCTGATGTAGACTTCCGATCAACCTTGTCACCAGCATAATCAGCATCCGAGAATCCAACCAGATCAAACTCTGAGCCCTTTGGATACCATAATCCGAGAGTTGGGGTGTGAGCCAAATATCGAAGAACTCGCTTCACAGCTAAGTGATGCGACTCCTTTGGTGCCGCTTGAAATCGAGCACACATGCAAACACTAAGCATAATATCTGGCCTAGATGCACATAAATAAAACAAAGAACCAATCATGGAGCGGTATACCTTTTGATCGAACTCTTTACCATTGTCGTCGGGACCCAGATGATGTTTGGCTGGCATTGGTGTTGTGAAGCCTTTGCAGTCTTGCAAACCAAACTTCTTCAGGCACTCTTTGAGATACTTCTCTTGAGATATGAAGATGCCATTGCATTGTTGTCGTATTTGAAGACCGAGGAAGAACTTCAGCTCCCCCATCATAGACATCTGATATTGCTCTTGCATCATATAGCCAAACTCTTCACTGTACTTCTGATTGGTGCAGCCGAAGATAATGTCATCTACATATATTTGGCACACAAACAGTTCACCATCATATGTCTTCATGAAGAGAGTGGGGTCTAGGGAACCAGGTATGAAGCCTTTGCTCTTCAGGAAATATTTGAGTGTGTCATACCAGGCCCGAGGGGCTTGTTTGAGGCCATACAGTGCCTTGTTGAGCTTGTATACCATGTCAGGATGTTTTGGATCTTCAAACCCAGGCGGTTGTGCAACATACACTTCTTCTTCAATCTTGCCATTGAGAAAGGCACTCTTCACATCCATTTGATATAGAAGTATGTTATGATGATTTGCATAGGCCAGCAGTATATGTATGGCTTCAAGTCTAGCCACAGGAGCAAATGTTTCATCGAAATCAATGCCTTCCACTTGAGTATATCCTTGAGCAACGAGACGAGCTTTGTTTCTGACTACTTGACCATGCTCACCTTGCTTGTTGCGGTATATCCATTTGGTGCCTATTATATTGTGCTTCCGTGGATCAGGACGCTTAACCAGTTCCCATACATTGTTTAGCTCAAACTGTTGAAGCTCTTCTTGCATAGCTTGAATCCATTCAGGTTCCATGAAGGCTTCTTCAACTTTCTCGGGTTCTGTAATTGAGACGAATGCGAAGTGCCCACAGAAATTTGCCAGCTGAGTTGCCCTTGAACGAGTGAGTGGACCGGGTGCATTGATGTTGTCAATTATTCTTTCAATCTGCACTTCATTGGCAACGCGAGGATGTACAGGGCGAAGACTTTGCTCTTGCTGATCATTGTCGTTGTTGGAGGGATTGTCTTCAGGTTGAGCATTGTCTTCAGGTTGATGTGGTGCAGAGATGATGAGTTCCTCTTCAGGATGAGCTTCAGAAGGTATGATTTCTCCAGTTCCCATTAGCTTGATTGATTCACTGGATGGAAGTTCATCTAGCACATTTGGCAGGTGCTCTCTTTGTGAACCATTGGTCTCATCGAACCGCACATCCACTGTTTCAACCACTTTGTAATGAAAGAGATTGAAGACTCTATAGGAGTGCGAATCATTTCCATATCCAAGCATAAAACCCTCATGTACTTTTGGTGCAAACTTTGAGGTGTGATGTGGGTCCTTAATCCAGCACCTTGCGCCAAATACTCTGAAGTAACTGACATTTGGCTTCTTGCCAGTTAGGAGTTCATAAGATGTCTTGTTAAGAAGCTTGTGAAGATAAACACGGTTGATTGTATGGCATGCAGTGTGTAGGATCGAAAGTATGTCTAGAGGGGGGGTGATTAGACTACTTGACCAAATAAAAACTTAACCTTTTCCCAATTTTAGTTCTTGGCAGATTTTAGCTATTTTAGGACAAGTCAAGCAATCATCACACAATTCAAGCAATCATGCAAAGAGTATATTGGCAGCGGAAAGTAAAGCATGCAACTTGCAAGAATGTAAAGGGAAGGGTTTGGAGAATTCAAACGCAATTGGAGACACGGATGTTTTCCCGTGGTTCGGATAGGTGGTGCTATCCTACATCCACATTGATGGAGACTTCAACCCACGAAGGGTAACGGTTGCGCGAGTCCATGGAGGGCTCCACCCACGAAGGGTCCACGAAGAAGCAACCTTGTCTATCCCACCATGGCCATCGCCCACGAAGGACTTGCCTCACTAGCGGTAGATCTTCACGAAGTAGGCGATCTCCTTGCCCTTACAAACTCCTTGGTTCAACTCCACAATCTTGTCGGAGGCTCCCAAGTGACACCTAGCCAATCTAGGAGACACCACTCTCCAAGAAGTAACAAATGGTGTGTTGATGATGAACTCCTTGCTCTTGTGCTTCAAATGATAGTCTCTGTCGGGGGTGCTAATCCACGAACACCTATGGGACCGGCGGACCGAGCCCCTTTCGGTTTGGCAGGGGGGCGGAGATCGCATGAAGAGCAGATCGAGGCGAAGCACACGAGCAGACGATCAGTTTACCCAGGTTCGGGCCGCACGGATGCGTAAAACCCTACTCCTGCTTTGTGGTTTGTATTGAGTTCTTGCTCGGGAGCGCTGAGTGCTACAGTACACACCAGCAGCTAACGAGACCGAGCGTGAGTATTCTGTTTGGCCGACCCCCTCTCTACGTTGCGCATGGGCCTCCTTTTATATGCTCAAGGGGTCACCGACAGGTGGCAACGTAGACAGGGGTAAAAATGGAAAGATGTTGTGGTTGGCACCGCCACCTACTATAGTGTATCATACCTAACCCTGACGGCAGGGGACAAGGGCATTAAATGCCCGTCTGCGTCGCCCAAATAGTGCAAAAGGGACCGCCAGGGACGCCACCGCTCGCCACGATGGCAATCTTGTCAGCGCCGCTTGCCACCGTGTACCGCTGGCTGCACAGCCTCCCGCCACGTACGCCTGGAAGGGTCCCGGAGCGACACGTTGGTGGATGTGCTGGAGCGCAGGTACAGAGTGGAAGCTTGCCGCGGTCATTGTCTTGTCGCGTCCGGGAGCTTGTCGCTCACCAGGCCTTGCCAGGACGCATGGTGTGTCGCGGCAAGTTTCTTGAGATGCCTTGGTTGGCCTTCCCGGCAAGCTCCTCTTGCCGGGGTCTTGTCTCCTTGGCTTGGATACTTTGTTCTTGAATGGCTCCAAAGGAACCACGGAGGACCTTGGCGGTCACCCGGCAAGCCTTCCCGTGGGACGCTGCGACTGCCCGTGCACAAGTTCGGGATACTAGGGTACCCCTACTCTAGTACACCGACAGGAGCCCCCGGGCCTGGGCCATACACGGTGCTGAGCGCTGTTGGGCCAAGCCCTAAACAGGGCACGGGCACACGCGGCCTGGGTTACGCCGCATCTCTCCCCGTATCCACTGCGCCCTCCCCGAACGGCACGCGTTGCATGCGGCGTCGTGGGAGAGATCGTGGGTGGTTTCTTTATTTGGAAAGGCGGAACGTCCGCCCCCTCCCCCTTTATAAGCAGGGGGACAGGGGTAGTGCGCCCATTCGCCCCTTGCTTTTCCAATCTTGGAAACCTCCGCCGCTCCCCCGTCTTCCCAAAGCTGAGAGAGAGAGAGAGCAGCGCCCTGCCCCCCATCGCCACCAGCACCACCAACATCGTCGACCTCCTCCACCACTTCCGCCATGGCTCCGAAAGCCGACAAGGGGAAGGCTGTGAAGTCGACCGAGGCGCAGCGGCTTGCGGCGCTGCGAAAGGAGCGGGCAATCTTCCCCCAAAGCTCGCCGCGAAGGAGCTGAGGGAGTACTACTACCTCTTCTGGTCGACGGAGACGCGAGCGCATCCGAGCACGAAGGTACTCCCAGCCTCCGCTTGGAAAATGGCTCCCAATGGATATCCCTTCTTCGCTGTGTTCTTCTACTGCGGGCTCTGCCCGCCTTTCTCGGAGTTTTTCTGCGATATCATGAACACCTACGGGTTCTGCCTCCTTGATTTCACCCCCAATGCCGTTCTGACCATGGCAGTTTTCGCACATCTCTGCGAAAACTTTGTCGGAGTCCATCCAAATGTAGCCCTTTTCCGCCACTTCTTTATGCCCCGAGTAGAGAGAGGAGAACCTTTATCCGGCGGAATCGCCTGGATCTCGAGGGCCGGCAAGAAGGACTCTTATCTGGAGGGAGAGTTCCGCGGCAAGTGGGAGGACTGGAGAGCAGACTGGTGCTGGATTGTCGAGGAGAACCCGCAGCTGTTTACCGCCCGGTGCCAAACCCCAGCAGTACGCGGCAGCGATTGGAGCGACGTGGCCCCGGAAGACGATAGGCTGAAGATTGCCGTCACCAGGATCCAACGCCTCAGGCTTGCCAGGCTCACTGTAGGTGCTGTTGGCGCAGATTTTCTTCACCGCCGCATCGCCCCCCTGCAGGAACGGAGAAGGCCCGCCTGGGAGTTCAAGAATGCGGCGGATATCATGAGGCTGCGTCCGGGCCTCAACTACAACTTCACTGTTCTGGAGCTCAACGCGATGCTCCAGGAGCTGTTCAAGTACGACCCTGAGCATCCCGAAGCGTTTAGGTTGCCGCAGGGCGTCGTTCCGTTGTGCAACAATTCCGTGCTCGACCGCATCCGTGCAATGATGCCGCTGTGCGATTCGCATGGAATTGTCCCAACTTGGCAAGAGCCTACAGACGACGTCGTGCAGGAGTTCTTTGACGGCTTGGTAGAAGTGCCGATCCGCTCTGATGAAAAGAATGGCCTCACTTGCGACACCACCGATGCGGAGTTGAAACGCATCGCCACCAGGCTGGAAGAGGCGGCAGCAGCCGCAGCTGCGGGCGAGTTTGGATTCACCGTGGAGGAGGCAAAGGCAGCAGAGGCGGCAAACCGTGCCGAGCGAGAGGAGCTTGCCGGCAAGAAAGAGTTTGCCGGTCGTGACGTCGAGTCGAGCGAGCCCGCCGAGGATACGAGCTGCTCGTTGGAGATCAACTCCTCTTCCTCTTCATCTACAGACAGCTCACCGCAAGCAGAGCCTCCATCTCCACCAAGAAGGCGTCTCCGCAAGGCCGGGGATGTAGCGAGGCGGCAGGCGAGTCGACAGTCGCCGCACCGCGCGACACGCTCCACCATGGCAAGCACTGTTGCCGCGGGAGCGCCTCATGCTGCTACGGCAACTGGAGCGGGGTCCTCCCGGACCACCGCTTCTGCTCCTGCCACTTCTCATGCCGCGGCGGCAGCCGGAGCGGGGTCGTCTCAGACCACCGCCACCATTCCCACCAAGCGGCCAAGGGAACCTACTCCTCCGCCTTCTCGCGCCGGGCGTGAGCCGGACTTCGACTTCTCCGCGTTCAGCTCCGACGAGGAAGAAGAAGAAGAGTAAGATCCTCTTGTTGTACTTGTAGTGCTTCAATTCTTGTTGTTTTGTCTTGTATCTCATTTGCTTTACTCTGAACCTGCTCCTTCTTAGGACTCTGGCTCAGAGAGCAGCGAAGAGAGCCAAGGCCCGGGTGATTATCATCGAGGACGAACCCACCACGACTGCAGGGGATGCGTCCGAGACAACCTTGCCGGACCCGGCAACTGTTCTCCAGAGCAGCCCCCAGCGTAAGTATATGGCTCGCTCTCCGCTGTTGGGCGCGCATGGAGATTCTTGCTTTGATGACATCTGATTGTTGGTTTGTGTAGGAGCAGAGCAGCCCCACCAGGAGCGCCCGGAGGCCGCCCCCGAAATGCCAAGGGAGAGTCCTCCGGCAAGGGAGAAGTCTCCGGCAAGGGAGGGTTCTCCGGCAAGGGACAGCAGCAGCGGCCCCCCGGCGGCGGAGACCATGACTGCAGAACCTGGCACAGGTAATCTTCTCGCTTCAGAACTTCCCTTGGGTTCTTCTTCTTTTGATCTTCTTCTTCTTTGGATATTTGCTTGACTCTTCTCCCTTTTTCGGCTATCAGATCCATCTGCTGCGGAGCCGATGGAGACCGAGGTTGCCGCCGACGACGCTGCTGCCGCCGAGGAAGCAGTCGGCGCTGACGAGCCCGCCGGCGAAGAGGCCGCCAAAGCTGCCGCCGCAGAAGCAGACGGGGGATCTGGCGATCGCACTGACGACCCTGAGGCCGCAGGAGCGCCAGGCGCTACGTCGACCGCCGATCCCTCCGCCGCTGCCGCAGCGCCGGGCTCCGAAGAGCCCCAGCCAGGCGTCTACTTGAAGGCCGGCGATGGCATCTTCATCAACCTCCCCTGGGCGTCAAGCTCCAGGCCGCCGGTCGAAGGAGAGAACTTTGACGGAGAGGTTCTCGCCTCCACTGGGCTGGCGCTGGTTGACGCGCCGAGCAGCAGCGGCAACGAGCCTGAGGAGGAGCGGCTGCTGCGGAAGCTGGTGTCGCTCTACCGCACCCGGCAAGCCAAGCTGGAATCCCGTGAGGCGCTTGTCGCGAAGGCGGGAGTAGACATCGAGAAGCGTGCGGAGGAGCTCCGGGGTCACAACCAGGAAGCTCTCCAGTCCTTGGCAGAGGAGCGGGCGCAACTCGCCGAGGAGCAGAGGGCCTTCCTCCTCGAGAAGGCCGAAGCCGAAGAGCAACAGCGGCTTGCCGCTGAAAAGCTGTCTGTGCAGGAGGGTGAGCTGGTGCAGCGGAAGGTCAATCTTGACGCCCACGAGGAGGAGCTTGCCGCGCGCGAGCGAACGTTTGGCGGAGCCCTTAAGCAAGCAGAAGATGCTGCCGCAGCTGCCGAGGCCGCCAAGAAGGAGCTGGAGACGAAGGTGGTGCAGCTGGAGGCCGATCTCAAGGCGAGCGGTGAAGAGCTTGCCGCGCTCAAGCGTGAGCGGGAGAAGGACGCCCACAGCTACTCGGAGCTGCAGGCCCGTCTCGCCGAGAAGGGCCAGGAGCTTAGCGCCGCCAAGGACTCCAACGCAGATCTTGAGTTGAAGCTGACCACTTTGACCAAGACGCTGGACGGCACAAAGGAGCAGGAGATGGCCCTGAAGGAGGAGGTCAAGCCGGCAAGGCGCTGCTGGCGAGTGCTGCTGCCGCCCAGAGCACTTTCCGGGAGAATGTGGAGCACTGGACGGAGGGTCTCGTGGATGTTGCCGCAGACATTGACAGGGAGCTGGCGCAGCTGGGGATGGAGGATCTCGGGTATCCCTCCGATGAGAACCTCCAACCCAGCGCCAAGCTCACCTCGTTCTTCAAAGGCGTGGCGACCGTGTTGGGGAACGTAGTAATTTCAAAAAAATTCCTACGCACACGCAAGATCATGGTGATGCATAGCAACGAGGGGGAGAGTCTGATCTACGTACCCTTGTATATCACAACGGAAGCGTTGACACAACGTAGAGGAAGTAGTCGTACGTCTTCTTCCCGATCCGACCGATCCAAGCACCGTTACTCCGGCACCTCCGAGTTCTTAGCACACGTTCAGCTCGATGACGATCCCCAGGCTCCGATCTAGCAAAGCTTCGGGGAGGAGTTCCGTCAGCACGACGGCATGGTGATGATCTTGATGTACTACCGACGCAGGGCTTCGCCTAAGCACTACAACGGTATGATCGAGGTGGAATTTGGTGGCAGGGGGCACCGCACACGGCTAAGGAACGATCTCAAGGATCAACTTGTGTGTCTAGAGGTGCCCCCTGCCCCCGTATATAAAGGTTTCCAGGGGGAGGGCTGGCCGGCCAAGCTGTGGAGGCGCAGGAGGAGTCCTACTCCTACCGGGAGTAGGACTCCCCCCCCCCAATCCTATTCCTAATAGGACTCCCAAGTGGAAAGAGAGGGAGAGAGGTGGCCGGCCACCTCTCCTAGTCCTAATAGGACTAGGGGAGGGGGGTGGCGCGCAGCCCACCTTGGGCTGCCCCTTTCGCCTTTCCACTAAGGCCCAATAAGGCCCATTTCGTTCCCGGGGGGTTCCGGTAACCTCCCGGTACTCCGGTAAAATTCCCGATTTCACCCGGAACACTTCCGATGTCCAAACATAGGCTTCCAATATATCAATCTTTATGTCTCGACCATTTCGAGACTCCTCGTCATGTCCGTGATCACATCCGGGACTCCAAACAACCTTTGGTACATCAAAATGCATAAACTCATAATAACTGTCATCGTAACGTTAAGCGTGCGGACCCTACGGTTCGAGAACAATGTAGACATGACCGAGACACGTCTCCGGTCAATAACCAATAGCGGGACCTGGATGCCCATATTGGCTCCTACATATTCTACGAAGATCTTTATCGGTCAGACCGCATAACAACATACGTTGTTCCCTTTGTCATCGGTATGTTACTTGCCCGAGATTCGATCGTCGGTATCCAATACCTAGTTCAATCTCGTTACCGGCAAGTCTCTTTACTCGTTCCGTAATACATCATCTCACAACTAAAATCTTAGTTATAATGCTTGCAAGGCTTATGTGATGTGTATTACCGAGAGGGCCCAGAGATACCTCTCCGACAATCGGAGTGACAAACCCTAATCTCAAAATACGCCAACCCAACATCTACCATTGGAGACACCTGTAGTACTCCTTTATAATCACCCAGTTACGTTGTGACGTTTGGTAGTACCCAAAGTGTTCCTCCGGCAAACGGGAGTTGCATAATCTCATAGTCATAGGAACATGTATAAGTCATGAAGAAAGCAATAGCAACATACTAAACGATCGGGTGCTAAGCTAATGGAATGGGTCATGTCAATTAGATCATTCAACTAATGATGTGACCTCGTTAATCAAATAACAACTCTTTTGTTCATGGCTAGGAAACATAACCATCTTTGATTAACGAGCTAGTCAAGTAGAGGCATACTAGTGACACTCTGTTTGTCTATGTATTCACACATGTATTATGTTTCCGGTTAATACAATTCTAGCATGAATAATAAACATTTATCATGATATAAGGAAATAAATAATAACTTTATTATTGCCTCTAGGGCATATTTCCTTCAGTCTCCCACTTGCACTAGAGTCAATAATCTAGATTACACAGTAATGATTCTAACACCCATGGAGCCTTGGTGCTGATCATGTTTTGCTCGTGGAAGAGGCTTAGTCAACGGGTCTGCAACATTCAGATCCGTATGTATCTCGCAAATCTCTATGTCTCCCACCTGGACTAGATCCCGGATGGAGTTGAAGCGTCTCTTGATGTGTTTGGTCCTTTTGTGAAATCTGGATTCCTTTACCAAGGCAATTGCACCAGTATTGTCACAAAAGATTTTCATTGGACCCGATGCATTAGGTATGACACCTAGATCGGATATGAACTCCTTCATCCAGACTCCTTCGTTCGCTGCTTCCGAAGCAGCTATGTACTCCGCTTCACATGTAGATCCCGCTATGACGCTTTGTTTAGAACTGCACCAACTGACAGCTCCACCGTTTAAAGTAAACACGTATCCGGTTTGCGATTTAGAATCGTCCGGATCAGTGTCAAAGCTTGCATCAACGTAACCTCTTACGGTGAGCTCTTTGTCACCTCCATATACGAGAAACATATCCTTAGTCCTTTTCAGGTATTTCAGGATGTTCTTGACCGCTGTCCAGTGATCCACTCCTAGATTACTTTGGTACCTCCCTGCTAAACTTATAGCAAGGCACACATCAGGTCTGGTACACAGCATTGCATACATGATAGAGCCTATGGCTGAAGCATAGGGAACATCTTTCATTTTCTCTCTATCTTCTGCAGTGGTCGGGCATTGAGTCTGACTCAACTTCACACCTTGTAACACAGGCAAGAACCCTTTCTTTGCTTGATCCATTTTGAACTTCTTCAAAATCTTGTCAAGGTATGTGCTTTGTGAAAGTCCAATTAAGCGTCTTGATCTATCTCTATAGATCTTTATGCCTAATATGTAAGCAGCTTCCCCAAGGTCTTTCATCGAAAAACTTTTATTCAAGTATCCCTTTATGCTATCCAGAAATTCTATATCATTTCCAGTCAGTAATATGTCATCCACATATAATATCAGAAATGCTACAGAGCTCCCACTCACTTTCTTGTAAATACAGGCTTCTCCAAAAGTCTGTATAAAACCAAATGCTTTGATCACACTATCAAAGCGTTTATTCCAACTCCGAGAGGCTTGCACGAGTCCATAAATGGATCGCTGGAGCTTGCACACTTTGTTAGCTCCCTTTGGATCGACAAAACCTTCCGGTTGCATCATATACAACTCTTCTTCCAGAAATCCATTCAGGAATGCAGTTTTGACATCCATCTGCCAAATTTCATAATCATGAAATGCGGCAATTGCTAACATGATTCTGACAGACTTAAGCATTGCTACGGGTGAGAAGGTCTCATCGTAGTCAACCCCTTGAACTTGTCGAAAACCTTTTGCAACAAGTCGAGCTTTATAGACAGTAATATTACCGTCAGCGTCAGTCTTTTTCTTGAAGATCCATTTATTCTCAATTGCTTGCCGATCATCGGGCAAGTCAACCAAAGTCCATACTTTGTTCTCATACATGGATCCCATCTCAGATTTCATGGCCTCAAGCCACTTTGCGGAATCTGGGCTCACCGTCGCTTCTTCATAGTTCGTAGGTTCATCATGATCTAGTAGCATGACTTCTAGAATTGGATTACCATACCACTCTGGTGCGGATCTCACTCTGGTTGATCTACGTGGTTCAGTAGTATCTTGTCCTGAAGTTTCATGATCATCATCATTAGCTTCCTCACTAATTGGTATAGGTGTCACAGAAACAGTTTTCTGTGATGTACTATTTTCCAATAAGGGAGCAGGTACAGTTACCTCGTCAAGTTCTACTTTCCTCCCACTAGCTTCTTTCGAGAGAAACTCCTTCTCTAGAAATGATCCATTCTTAGCAACGAATGTCTTGCCTTCGGATCTGTGATAGAAGGTGTACCCAACAGTCTCCTTTGGGTATCCTATGAAGACACATTTCTCCGCTTTAGGTTCGAGCTTATCAGGTTGAAGCTTTTTCACATAAGCATCGCAGCCCCAAACTTTAAGAAACGACAACTTTGGTTTCTTGCCAAACCATAGTTCATAAGACGTCGTCTCAACGGATTTTGATGGTGCCCTATTTAATGTGAATGCGGCCGTCTCTAAAGCATAACCCCAAAACGATAGCGGTAAATCAGTAAGAGACATCATAGATCGCACCATATCTAGTAAAGTACGATTACGACATTTGGACACACCATTACGCTGTGGTGTTCCGGGTGGCGTGAGTTGCGAAACTATTCCACAATTTTTCAAATGTACACCAAACTCGTAACTCAAATATTCTCCTCCACGATCAGATCGTAGAAACTTTATTTTCTTGTTACAATGATTTTCAACTTCACTCTGAAATTCTTTGAACTTTTCAAATGTTTCAGACTTATGTTTCATTAAGTAGATATACCCATATCTGCTTAAATCATCTGTGAAGGTGAGAAAATAACGATATCCGCCACGAGCCTCAATATTCATCGGACTACATACATCGGTATGTATGATTTCCAACAAATCTGTTGCTCTCTCCATAGTACCAGAGAACGGTGTTTTAGTCATCTTGCCTGAGGCACGGTTCGCAAGTACCAAGTGATTCATAATCAAGTGGTTCCAAAAGCCCATCAGTATGGAGTTTCTTCATGCGCTTTACACCGATATGACCTAAACGGCAGTGCCACAAATAAGTTGCACTATCATTATCAACTCTGCATCTTTTGGTTTCAACATTATGAATATGTGTATCACTACTATCGAGATTCATCAAAAATAGACCAGTCTTCAAAGGTGCATGACCATAAAAGATATTACTCATATAAATAGAACAACCATTATTCTCTGATTTAAATGAATAACTGTCTCGCATTAAACAAGATCCAGATATAATGTTCATGCTCAACGCTGGCACCAAATAACAATTATTTAGGTCTAATATTAATCCCGAAGGTAGATGTAGAGGTAGCGTGCCGACCGCGATCACATCGACTTTGGAACCGTTTCCCACGCGCATCGTCACCTCGTCCTTTGCTAGTGTCCGCTTATTCTGTAGTCCCTGTTTTGAGTTGCAAATATTAGAAACAGAACCAGTATCAAATACCCAGGTGCTACTGCGAGCTCTAGTAAGGTACACATCAATAACATGTATATCACATATACCTTTGTTCACCTTGCCATCCTTCTTATCCGCCAAATACTTGGGGCAGTTCCGCTTCCAGTGACCAGTCTGCTTGCAGTAGAAGCACTCAGTTTCAGGCTTAGGTCCAGACTTAGGTTTCTTCTCATGAGCAGCAACTTGCTTGCTGTTCTTCTTGAAGTTCCCCTTCTTCTTCCCTTTGCCCTTTTTCTTGAAACTAGTGGTCTTGTTGACCATCAACACTTGATGCTCCTTCTTGATTTCTACCTCCGCAGCTTTCAGCATTGCGAAGAGCTTGGGAATAGTCTTGTTCATCCCTTGCATATTATAGTTCATCACGAAGCTCTTGTAGCTTGGTGGCAGTGATTGGAGAATTCTGTCAATGACACAATCATCTGGAAGATTAACTCCCATCTGAATCAAGTGATTATTATACCCAGACATTTTGAGTATATGCTCATTGACAGAACTGTTCTCCTCCATCTTGCAGCTATAGAACTTATTGGAGACTTCATATCTCTCAATTCGGGCATTTGCTTGAAATATTAACTTCAACTCCTGGAACATCTCATATGCTCCATGACGTTCAAAACGTCGTTGAAGTCCCGATTCTAAGCCGTAAAGCATGGCACACTGAACTATCGAGTAGTCATCACCTTTGCTCTGCCAGACGTTCATAACATATGGTGTTGCTCCAGCAGCAGGCCTGGCACCCAGCGGTGCTTCCAGGACATAATTCTTCTGTGCAGCAATGAGGATAATCCTCAGGTTACGGACCCAGTCCGTGTAATTGCTACCATCATCTTTCAACTTTGCTTTCTCAAGGAACGCATTAAAATTCAACG
This sequence comes from Triticum monococcum, assembly GCA_034509565.1. Classification (NCBI taxonomy): domain Eukaryota; kingdom Viridiplantae; phylum Streptophyta; class Magnoliopsida; order Poales; family Poaceae; genus Triticum; species Triticum monococcum. The sequence goes on from CM067842.1 coordinate 684,264,642, forward strand.
GAACAACAGCACGAGCCATCTATCTACAATCAACATAAACAAGCAAGATACTATCAGGTACTAAGTTAATGATAAGTTTAAGTTCAGTTAATCAAATTACTTAAGAACTCCCACTTAGATAGACATCCCTCTAATCCTCTAAGTGATCACGTGATCCAAATCAACTAAACCATAACCGATCATCACGTGAGATGGAGTAGTTTTCAATGGTGAACATCATTATGTTGATCATATCTACTATATGATTCACGCTCGACCTTTCGGTCTCTGTGTTCCGAGGCCATATCTGCATATGCTAGGCTCGTCAAGTTTAACCTGAGTATTCTGCGTGTGCAAAACTGGCTTGCACCCGTTGTAGATGGACGTAGAGCTTATCACACCCGATCATCACGTGGTGTCTGGGCACGACGAACTTTGGCAACGGTGCATACTCAGGGAGAACACTTCTTGATAATTTAGTGAGAGATCATCTTATAATGCTACCGTCAATCAAAGCAAGATAACATGCATAAAAGGATAAACATCACATGCAATCAATATAAGTGATATGATATGGCCATCATCATCTTGTGCTTGTGATCTCCATCTCCGAAGCACCGTCATGATCACCATCGTCACCGGCGCGACACCTTGATCTCCATCGTAGCATCGTTGTCGTCTCGCCAATCTTATGCTTCCACGACTATCACTACCGCTTAGCAATAAAGTAAAGCATTACATCGCGATTGCATTGCATACAATAAAGCGACAACCATATGGCTCCTGCCAGTTGCCGATAACTTGGTTACAAAACATGATCATCTCATACAATAAAATCAGCATCATGCCTTGACCATATCACATCACAACATGCCCTGCAAAAACAAGTTAGACGTCCTCTACTTTGTTGTTGCAAGTTTTACGTGGCTGCTATGGGCTTAAGCAAGAACTCATCTCACCTACGCATCAAAACCATAACGATAGTTTGTCAAATAGACTCCGTTTTAACCTTCTCAAGGACCGGGCGTAGCCACACTCGATTCAACTAAAGTTGGAGAGACAGTCGCCCGCAAGCCATCTATGTGCAAAGCACGTCGAGGGAACCGGTCTCGCGTAAGCGTACGCGTAAGGTTGGTCCGGGTCGTCTCGTCCAACAATACCGCCGAACCAAAGTATGACATGCTGGTAGGCAGTATGACTTGTATCGCCCACAACTCACTTGTGTTCTACTCGTGCAAATAACATCAAACCATAAAACCTAGGCTCTGATACCACTGTTGGGGAACGTAGTAATTTCAAAAAAAATCCTACGCACACGCAAGATCATGGTGATGCATAGCAACGAGGGGGAGAGTCTGATCTACGTACCCTTGTAGATCACAACGGAAGCGTTGACACGGCGTAGAGGAAGTAGTCGTACGTCTTCTTCCCGATCCGACCGATCCAAGCACCGTTACTCCGGCACCTCCGAGTTCTTAGCACACGTTCAGCTCGATGACGATCCTCGGGCTCCGATTTAGCAAAGCTTCGGGGAGGAGTTCCGTTAGCACGATGGTGTGGTGACGATCTTGATGTACTACCGACGCAGGGCTTCGCCTAAGCACTACAATGGTATGATCGAGGTGGAATTTGGTGGCAGGGGGCACCGCACACGGCTAAGGAACGATCTCAAGGATCAACTTGTGTGTCTAGAGGTGCCCCCTGCCCCCGTATATAAAGGTTTCCAGGGGGAGGGCTGGCCGGCCAAGCTGTGGAGGCGCAGGAGGAGTCCTACTCCTACCGGGAGTAGGACTCCCCCCCCCCAATCCTATTCCTAATAGGACTCCCAAATGGAAAGAGAGGGAGAGAGGTGGCCGGCCACCTCTCCTAGTCCTAATAGGACTAGGGGAGGGGGGTGGCGCGCAGCCCACCTTGGGCTGCCCCTTTCACCTTTCCACTAAGGCCCAATAAGGCCCATTTGGTTCCCGGGGGGTTCCGGTAACCTCCCGGTACTCCGGTAAAATTCCCGATTTCACCGGAACACTTCCGATGTCCAAACATAGGCTTCCAATATATCAATCTTTATGTCTCGACCATTTCGAGACTCCTCGTCATGTCCGTGATCACATCCAGGACTCCGAACAACCTTCGGTACATCAAAATGCATAAACTCATAATAACTGTCATCGTAACGTTAAGCGTGCGGACCCTACGGTTCGAGAACAATGTAGACATGACCGAGACACGTCTCCGGTCAATAACCAATAGCGGGACCTGGATGCCCATATTGGCTCCTACATATTCTACGAAGATCTTTATCGGTCAGACCGCATAACAACATACGTTGTTCCCTTTGTCATCGGTATGTTACTTGCCCGAGATTCGATCGTCGGTATCCAATACCTAGTTCAATCTCATTACCGGCAAGTCTCTTTACTCATTCCGTAATACATCATCTCACAACTAACATCTTAGTTATAATGCTTGCAAGGCTTATGTGATGTGTATTACCGAGAGGGCCCAAAGATACCTCTCCAACAATCAGAGTGACAAACCCTAATCTCGAAATACGCCAACCCAACATCTACCATTGGAGACACCTGTAGTACTCCTTTATAATCACCCAGTTACGTTGTGACATTTGGTAGTACCCAAAGTGTTCCTCCGGCAAACGGGAGTTGCATAATCTCATAGTCATAGGAACATGTATAAGTCATGAAGAAAGCAATAGCAACATACTAAACGATCGGGTGCTAAGCTAATGGAATGGGTCATGTCAATCAGATCATTCAACTAATGATGTGACCTCGTTAATCAAATAACAACTCTTTTGTTCATGGCTAGGAAACATAACCATCTTTGATTAACGAGCTAGTCAAGTAGAGGCATACTAGTGACACTCTGTTTGTCTATGTATTCACACATGTATTATGTTTCCGGTTAATACAATTCTAGCATGAATAATAAACATTTATCATGATATAAGGAAATAAATAATAACTTTATTATTGCCTCTAGGGCATATTTCCTTCAGACGGCCCTCCGGCGACTCCGGGAGAGGATCCCAAAGCAGCTGGCCGACGAGTCGTGCAAGATCTGCGCGGGAGCTCTTCAGAAGGTGTTGGTGAAGGTGGCCTTCTGCAACCCGGGCCTCAACCTCACCAACGTCCTTAGGACCTTGCCGCCGGATGCCGATCTGGAGGCGCTCAAGACCCTTGTCGCACCCATTGTGGACAAGGTGAGCGGGATCAAGAGGGTTGAGGGCGATCGCGTAGATTAGGCCGCCCATTTTCTTCTTTTCTTGTCGCTGCTAGTCATGTTATGGGAACAATCTGTTAGAGCCGCGACAAGTTTCCTTGTAATATAACTCTATTTCGGGTAATGATTGCAACGTTATTTCCTTTACTTGATTCCTTCCTTTGTATGTTTTTGCCCTACGCTTTTAGGGAACTTGCCGGCGCAGGCACCTTGGCCGCGAGCGCTGAGTGCGGGACGTCAGCAGCCTGCTGGCGGTGCCGCTACCAACAAGAAACCTTGTCGCAACTAGTTGCAGCTCACTTAAGTTGTTGAGCGGACTCGAAACAAAATAAGGGCGCAACTAGCTACGAGTTGGTTCCTCCGCGCATAGGTTTTCCATACAAAGTACGGTCGTTCAAGGAAGATAACTTAAAATTTTTAAAAATCTGATTGCTCAAACTTTGGCAACTTAGCTTTTCTGTCGTTTGCTTCCCGGCAAGGCGGAACTTTCTTGAACGACGCCTGGTCCATACCATATCTTCTCCTTTCCCCCCGGCAAACTTGTGTGTGAGGGAACCTTCCTTTCCTTGAGCAAAAAAGAAAGAGGAGAAAATAAAAATATGGAGCCTTATGGCTCGTTGTTGCTTATCGGGGGCAGATGCTGCACAAAGTGTCAGATAACACATGCAATAAAATAGAAAGCATGAAATTGACAAGATGTGCGGAGCACATGATCTTTTATGCACGGGGTCTGCGCCCGGCTTTGTACGAAGGATTACATGCAACAGCGGCAAGACTTGTATAAAAGGTGGTTGCCGGAACGGGTTCCGGCAACCGCGCCTTACGGGTAAAACTTACGAAGATGCTCTATGTTCCAGGAGTTGCTCACTGGAATGCCATCTTCGGTCTCAAGGCGGACAGCGCCAGGCCTAGTGACTCGTTTCACCCGGTAAGGGCCTTCCCACTTCGGCGTCAACTTGTTGGAATTCTTGGCGGACTGAACACGCCGAAGAACAAGGTCGCCTTCCTCGAGACTTCTAGCGTTAACTTTGCGGCTATGGTAGCGGCGCAAAGCTTGCTGGTAGCGAGCAGCTCGTACAGCAGCCTGAAGACGGTCTTCCTCAAGGAGCAGTGCGTCATCTTGTCACAGCTGCTCTTGCTCAAGCTCATCATAAGCGAGCACTCGAGGTGACCCGTATACGAGTTCCGTGGGGAGAACTGCCTCTGCTCCATAGACTAGAGCGAAAGGTGTCTGGCCAGTGGCTCGATTTGGTGTCGTCCTGATCGACCAAAGAACCACCGGCAGCTCCTCAATCCAGTTTCTTCCGCACTTGTGCAGCCTGTCGAAAGTCCTGGTCTTGAGCCCACACAGCACTTCAGCATTTGCCCTCTCCGCTTGACCGTTGCTTCTCGGGTGAGCAACAGAAGCGAAGCAGACCTTGGCGCCAAGATCTTGGACGTACTGCATGAAGGTGCGGCTCGTGAATTGCGTACCGTTATCGGTGATTATCCTGTTAGGGATCCCGAAGCGGCAAACAATCGACCTGAAGAACTTGACTGCTGACTGTGTTGTCACCTTCCTCACTGCTTCCACTTCCGGCCACTTTGTGAACTTGTCGATTGCAACGTACAAGTACTCAAAGCCCCCGACTGCTCGGGGAAAGGGGCCGAGGATATCGAGCCCCCAGACCGAAAATGGCCAGGATAAGGGGATCGTCTGGAGAGCTTGAGCTGGCTGGTGTATCTGCTTGGAATGGAACTGGCACGCTTCACACTTGGTTACTTGTGCAGTTGCATCCTGGAGGGCTGTTGGCCAAAAGAAACCTTGCCGGAATGCTTTGCCGGCAAGTGCTCTTGCGCCAATGTGGTGACCACATATGCCTCCATGTATCTCTGCCAACAGCTTTTGTCCATCTTCCCGGTGAATACACTTCAATTTCACACCGTTGAGTCTTCTTCTGTACAGTGTGCTGTCGACAAACTGGTACATACTTGACTGTCGGGCTACTCTTTCTGCTTCTTCTTACTCTTCGGGAAGTTCTCCCGTCTGAAGGAAACGGACAATCTGCTGTGCCCATGCTGGAGCTTGTGGCTCGACAACAAGGACTAAAGGCACATCTGCTGCTGTGGGAACGTCCGCTTCTACGGCGAGAACCTGCGGCTCAGCCGGAGCTTGACGTTCCCCGGCAAGCTTGCCGGAGCAAAACTTGTCGGGAGCATCTGCTTCAACGGAACAAACCCTAGGGCTTGCCGGAGCAGACTACTCCTCAGCACTCTTGGTGTTGATCTTAGGGACCTTCTTGGCGGCGGCTTCGGGAAGCTCTGCCAGAAAATAGTCACCAGAAATCAACTTCCTCTTCTTGCTCTGTCCAGTTGATGGCGTTACGGACGGTCGAGTCAGCCTGAGCACAAAGATCCCTGGTTCCACAGGTAACTTAAGTGCGGCGCACTTTGACAGGCCATCGGCAATGTCGTTCTGAGCTCTTGGGACATGCTCCATCTGTAGGCCGTCAAAGTGCTCTTCTAGCTTTCTCACTTCGTCAATGTAGGCTTCCATCAACGGACTCTGATAACTCTTGTTCACTTGGCGGACGATAAGCTGCGAGTCACCCCTGACAATGAGCTTCTTGATCCCAAGGTCTGCCGCGATCCTGAGACCGGCAAGCAAGCCTTCATACTCTGCCGTATTGTTTGTCGCTTGCTCCTTGGGAAAGTGCATCTGGACCACGTACTTGAGGTGCTCTCCGGTGGGTGCGATAAGCAGCACGCCAGCGCCGGCGCCTTGCAGCGAGAAGGCACCGTCAAAGTACATGAGCCACTCTTTGCTTGCTTCCTTGACGGGGATGCTCGTTTCTGGAATTTCTTCATCTGGTGTTGGCGTCCACTCTGCTACTAATTCTGCCAATGCTCTGCTTTGGATAGTCGAAGTACTCTCAAACTTGAGGCCAAAGCTTGACAGTTCTAGTGCCCACTCAACAATCCTGCCTGTTGCTTCTGGATTCTGCAGTATCCTCTTCAGCGGAAAGCGAGTGACAACTGTGATCTCATATGCTTGGAAGTAATGGCGCAGCTTTCTCGAGGCCATGAGAAGGCCGAAAAGCAATTTCTGCACACCAGAGTACCTTGAACTAGCCCCCTGCAGAAGGGGACTGACAAAGTAAACTGGGCGCTGCATCATTCTCTTCTGTATCTCTCCGCGCACCTGCACAGATCCATCCTTGTCGGGACCAGAGCTTCTCAGGGAAGCCCCCTGCTTGTCGCTGGATGCGCCTGCCGCGGTTGCTGGCTCGTCATCTGCCTCCCTCTCTGCAACTAACGCACCACTAACCACTTGATTGGTTGCCGCTATATACAGCAGCAAATTCTCTTGTGGCTTAGGTGCGACAAGTGTTGCAGTGGAGGACAGGTATCTCTTCAAGTCCTGCAGCGCAGCCTCCGCTTCCAGAGTCCATTTCATTGGACCTGCCTTTTTCAAAATTTTGAAAAACGCCAGGGCGCGCTCAGCAGACCGAGAGATAAACCTGCTGAGAGCCGCCACGCAACCGGCAAGTCTTCGTACATCCTTGACGCGCTTTGGTGCTTCAATCTCCTCAATGGCCTTGATCTTGTAGGGATTGGCTTCGATTCCCCGCTCAGACACGAAGAACCCGAGAAGCTTGCCGGAGGTGACTCCAAACACACACTTCTCGGGGTTGAGCTTGAGGTTGATCTTGCGCAGATTTGCAAAGGTCTCGTCTAAATCTTGAATCAGAGTTGCCCTGTCCTTGCTCTTGACCACTATGTCGTCCATGTAGGCCTCCACATTTCTGTGCATTTGTGGCTCAAGAGCGACATGGACTACTCTTGCAAACGTTGAACCAGCATTCTTTAAGCCGAAAGGCATCCATATGAAACAGTACGTGCCACATGGAGTGATGAATGCGGTCTTCTCCTTATCCTCTTCTGCCATGAAGATTTGATGGTATCCTGAGTATGCGCCAAGAAATGAAAGCAAGTCACATCCGGCCGTGGAGTCAACAATCTGGTCAATGCGCGGCAAGGGAAATGGGTCTTTGGGACAAGCTTTATTAACATCGGTAAAGTCGATACAAAGCCCCCATTTCCCGTTTGCCTTGCGCACGACTACAGGATTGGCCAACCACGTAGGATGGAGCACTCCTCTGACAAGGCCTGCTGCTTCCAATTTCTTTATCTCTTCTGCGATGAATTCTTGGCGCTCCACTGCTTGCTTCCCGACCTTCTGCTTGACGGGCCGCGCATGAGGACAAACGGCAAGATGGTGCTCAATTACTTTCCTGGGAACACCGGGGATGTCAGACGGTTGCCACGCAAACACGTCGACGTTCGCCCACGGGAAAGCAATGAGCACGCTTTCCTATTTAGGGTCAAGAGTGGCGCTGATGGTGAAGGTACCACCAGTGCCGTCCTCCTTGGCGGACACTTTCTTGGTCTCTGGCGGAGCTGCCATTGCCTTCTTACACTTGCCGGTGGAGCTTGATGGTGCGTCCTCGACGGTAGCGCAGCACTCCGAAGAGGTGCGCTTGCCGGAGTGGGCATCAGAACTCTTGCCGGACTTGGTCTTCTTCTTCCCCCCGGGAGCTTCAGCGGCAAGTGACTTGCGATCTGTTGCGGCTGCCGCTTCCCGGTAGATCTTGTCGGCGCAGATAAGAGCATCCTTCTTGTCGCTAGGGACAGAGATGATGCTTATCGGGCCTGGCATCTTCAGCATGTTGTATGCGTAGTGAGAGGCTGCCATGAACTTGGCGAGTGCTGGACGACCGAGTATCCCATTGTAAGGCAATGGAAAATCGGCAACATCAAAAGTGACCCTCTCTGTCCTGAAGTTCAACTTGCTGCCAAATGTTACCGGCAACGTGACCTTCCCCTTAGGCTTGCTCCTTCCCGGGTTGATTCCTTGGAATGTGCCGGTCTCTTCGAGCTCGCTGTCAGGGATCTGGAGTTTCTGGAGTACAGCGGAGGAGATCAGGTTCAAGCCAGCCCCGCCGTCAACTAGCATCTTAGTGACCTTGAGGTTGCGGATAGTTGGTGAAACCAACATCGGCAAGCACCCGACCGCAGTTGTGTGATCAGGGTGGTCCTCAATATCAAAGATGATAGGCGTGCTGGACCATTTCAGAAGCTTGCGTGACTCGACAGGTGGTTCCGCCGCTTTGACTTCCTGCACCCACTGCTTGAGTTGGCGGTGCGAAGTATGCAGAGAAGCACCGCCGTCAACGCACAAGACCTCTGTGGCTTTCTGGAACTCCTGCTCACTGGTCTCGACATCATCCATGTCTTCGTCATCGTCGTCATCTTCATCCTTGTCGCGGCCGCGGGGAGGTCTGTCTCCTTGCCGCTGCTTGGCCTTGCCGCGGCGTCCTCCCTGGCCGGCGCGCTTCTTGCCGGATTCTCCAGCGCCTCCTTGGGCCCTCTCCTTGTCGCGTCGCTCGTATTCAGCTTTTTGCTGCTGGACAAGCTGCTCGACTTTCTTGCAGCTCTGGAGGTCATGGCCCTTGGTGCAGTGGATCTTGCAATACTGATTGTCGGTGCCGTCCTGCTTGTCGGCGACCGCCACAGCCTGGCAGTTGGTGCATGCGGCAATCTCCTTGCCGAAGCTACCAGCTTTGGCTTTCTTGGCGCCACCGTCGTTGCCGGACTGCTCAATGACTAGCACATCTTTGCCTTTCTTCTTCCTGTTGTTTCGCCGCCGGTTTTTCTTTGCCGGGGCAACATCTTCGCTGTCCGATCCTCCTGCTCCTGTATTCTCTCCGGGGAGTTTCCTCCCTTCCTCAGCACGTGCACACTTGTCGGCCAGGGCATACAGCTCATTGATGTCTCTGATCTTGCACATCGCCATCTCCTCCCGCATCCTGCGGTTACGCACGTTCTGATGGAACGCGCTGATGACCGCGGCAGGGTGGACATCTGGGATGTTGTGCTATACACTGCTGAATCTCTGAATGTACTTGCGCAGGGGCTCTCCTTCCTTCTGGGCGAGCAGGTGAAGGTCACTCTCTTGGCCATGAGGTTTGTGGCCGCCTGTAAAGGCGCCGACAAACTGATGGCATAGGTCTGCCCAGGAGGATATGGAGTTTTCCGGCAAATGCATGAGCCAGGACCTGACGTTGGGCTTGAGCACCAGCGGGAAGTAGTTGGCAAGGATCTTGTCGTCCCGCCCCCCGGCAGCTTGCACCGCGATGGTGTAGATGCTGAGGAACTCCGACGGATGCGACTTGCCGTCGTACTTCTCTGGTACGTCTGGCTTGAAATTCTTCTTGCTGGGCCACTGGACTTGCCGCAGCTCAAGAGTAAACACAGGGCAACCTACCGCGTACGGCAAGTCGCCTGGTTCCCCTGGCGCATGCATGTCGACAGAGGGCCCAGCGCGCTGGTCTGACTGACGCCGCGCTTCTCTTCGACGCTTGATGCGAGTACGAGCGTCTTCTTGTTGTCGTTCGTGAAGAACTTGGCGCTGATCGCGACGAGCTCGAGGATCTGATGACGCGGTGGAGTCGCTGTCGTGGTGGATCTGGCGAGTCGGTGATCTTGGCCTTCGGGGAGGAGAGTGCACAGTGGTTGCACCCTCACCGGTCTTGTCGCCACCGGCTCGTGCCTGGCTGACTTGCCGCGGCTGCGAAGTACTCGGCTGTCGTGGAATGTCGCCGTTGGCAAAGCCGATGAGACTCTGAATGGTGGCCCTCCAGTCGTCGATCTTGTCCGCCGCTGGAGGGTAGTCTAGGAGCAGTTGAGCTCGCGCCAAAGCTTCTGCTGAAGTGGCGGGCGGCGGTGGCGAACGGTGCGAGGAGCGGGATATGCTCGGACTTCTAACCATGTTAGAAGGAGCAGTATCTCGTCCAGGCGATCGTGCCCCGCTCGCGCCAGCATGTTGGCATGCATGCTGGTCTTGAGCACTCCGAGATCCACCAGCTCGATCTTGGTCCAGCAAATGTATGGTACCGTGGGTATCATGATGCTGCCGGTCCCGCGCCTCCTGGGATGGGCGCGGTGCATGTACGGACGCCGAGGTCTTGGAGTGCGCCCGGTCATTGTGGGAGCCGACTGCACCGCCGATGGGCAGCGCAGCCTTGTCCTTGGACCTGACAGCACCGTGGGCTCCCTCGTCGACGCCCGTTCTTCCGCCGGCGTCTACCCCACCAGCCGTTTGCTCCGGCGACGGTGGGTTCGGCGCGGACGGAGCAGCCGCCTCCGAAGCCTTCTTCTTCGGCAGCATGTCGATGAAGACGATGGAGATTTAGCTCATGCGAACGCCGGATCAGGTTCACACAACCTCGACGCGCCCCCTACCTGGCGCGCCAAAGATGTCGGGGGTGCTAATCCACGAACACCTATGGGACCGGCGGACCGAGCCCCTTTCGGTTCGGCAGGGGGGCGGAGATCGCACGAAGAGCATATCGAGGTGAAGCACACGAGCAGACGATCAGTTTACCCAGGTTCGGGCCACACGGATGCGTAAAACCCTACTCCTGCTTTGTGGTTTGTATTGAGTTCTTGCTCGGGAGCGCTGAGTGCTACAGTACACACCAGCAGCTAACGAGACCGAGCGTGAGTATTCTGTTTGGCCGACCCCCTCTCTACGTTGCGCATGGGCCTCCTTTTATATGCTCAAGGGGTCAACGACAGGTGGCAATGTAGACAGGGGTAAAAATGGAAAGATGTTGCGGTTGGCACCGCCGCCTACTACAGTGTATCATACCTAACCCTGACGGCAGGGGACAAGGGCATTAAATGCCCGTCTGCGTCGCCCAAATAGTGCAAAAGGGACCGCCAGGGATGCCACCGCTCGCCACGATGGCAATCTTGTCAGCGCCGCTTGCCACCGTGTACCGCTGGCTGCACAGCCTCCCGCCACGTACGCCTGGAAGGGTCCTAGAGCGACACGTTGGTGGATGTGCTGGAGCGCAGATACAGAGTGGAAGCTTGCTTGCCGCGGTCGTTGTCTTGTCGCGTCCGGGAGCTTGTCCCTCACCGGGCCTTGCCAGGACGCGTGGTGTGTCGCGGCAAGTTTCTTAAGATGCCTTGGTTGGCCTTCCCGGCAAGCTCCTCTTGACGGGGTCTTGTCTCCTTGGCTTGGATACTTTGTTCTTGAATGGCTCCAAAGGAACCACGGAAGACCTTGGCGGTCACCCGGCAAGCCTTGCCGCGGGACGCTGCGACTGCCCGTGCACAAGTTCGGGATACTAGGGTACCCCTACTCTAGTACACCGACAGTCTCCCCAACACTCAACTCTCTCTCATAGGATTTGGATCTGGTGGAAAGAAGATTTGAGTGGAAAGCAACTTGGGGAAGGCTAGAGATCAAGATTCATATGGTAGGAATGGAATATCTTGGTCTCAACACATGAGTAGGTGGTTCTCTCTCAGAACATATGAGTTGGAAGTGTAGATGTGTTCTGATGGCTCTCTCCACGAATGAAGAGGAGGTGGAGGGGTATATGTAGCCTCCACACAAAATCCAACCGTTATACACAGTTTTCCAATCTCGGTGGGACCGAATTAAAAAACTTGGTCAGACCGAAATAGTAAACCTAGTGACCGTTAGAGATTTTCGGTGGGACTGACATGCAACTCGGTAGGACCGATTTTGTTAGGGTTAGGGCATAACGTAATCTCGGTGAGACCAATTACACAAACTCGGTGAGACCGATTTTGGTAATGATCTAACCAGAGAGTTGGTCAGGCAAACTCGGTGGGACCGATTTGCTCTTTCGGTGAGACCGAAATGTTACAAAAAGGAAACAGTGAGTTTACATTGCAATCTCGGTGGGACCGATCCGCTCTTTCGGTGAGACCGAAAAGTTATGAAAAGAAAACAGAGAGTTTGCAATCCCATCTCGGTGAGACCGAGATCCCTATCGGTAGAACCGAATTGCTAGGGTTTGGCAGTGGCTTATGACAAGTGAAACTCAGTGGCGCCGGATAGGAAGAATCGGTAGGACCGAGTTTGGCTTAGGGTTTAGGTCATATGTGGATATGGGAAAGTAGTTGAGGGTTTTTGAGCATATCACTAAGCACATGAAGCAAGAGGCTCATTAAGCAACACCTCATCCCTCCTTGATAGTATTGGCTTTTCCTAAAGACTCAATGTGATCTTGGATCACTAAAATATAAAATGAAGAGTCTTGAGCTTTTGAGCTTGAGCCAATCCTCTGTCCTTAGCATTTTGAGGGTTCCACTTTCACCATCCATGCCATGCCAATCATTGAGCTTTCCTGAAATAATCATCTTGGAATAGCATTAGCTCAATGAGCTATATGTTGTTATGAATTACCAAAACCACCTAGGGATAGTTGCACTTTCACAGTGTCAATGGCTTCAGGCCAGAATTTTCTTGGAGTCTTGTATTCATCTAGCATCGTTCTGGCCATCTCAATGAGTGTTCTGTTCTTGCGTTCGACGACGCCATTCTGCTGTGGTGTGTACGGGGCTGAGAATTCATGTGTGATGCCCAAGGTATCAAGATATGTATCAAGGCCAGTGTTCTTGAATTCAGTGCCATTGTCACTTCTGATGTGCTTTATCTTGGCGCCATAGTTGTTCATTGCTCGATTGGCGAAGCGTCTGAAGACATCCTGCACTTCAGTCTTGTAAAGGATTATGTGCACCCAAGTATATCTAGAGTAATCATCAACAATGACAAAGCCATATAGGCAAGCAGTAGTGGTAAAAGTTGAGTGGTGAGTGGGACCAAAAAGATCCATGTGAAGCAGTTCGAAGGGTCGAGTAGTGGTCATGATTGTCTTCGAGGGATGTTTGGCCCTCGTCATCTTCCCTGCTTCACAGGCACCGCATAAGTGATCTTTCTTGAACTTGACGCCCTCGATGCCTATGACATGCTTCTTCTTCGCAAGAGTATGAAGGTTCCTCATGTCAGCATGCCCAAGCCTCCGATGCCAAAGCCAGCATTCTGAAGCTTTTGCTAGAAGACATACTGCAAGCTGTGGCCCTACTGAGAAATCTACTACGTACAAATCATCTTTCCGATACCCTTCAAACACTAGAGACTTGTCAGATTCCATTAGTACCAGGCAACAATATTTTCCAAATATTACGATCATGTTCAAATCGCAAAGCATTGAGACAGACATTAAGTTGAAGCCAAGGGATTCAACAAGCATGACTTTATCCATGTGTCGATCCCTTGAGATTGCAACTCTACCTAGACCCAATACTTTACTTTTACCAGTGTCAGCGAATGTGATGTGGCTCTTGTCGGATGGACGTAAGGTTGAGTCCATAAGAGGACTTCTTTTGCCGGTCATGTGATTTGTACACCCACTGTCAATAATCCATTCTGAAGACGCTGGTGTCGTACCCTACAGTGCAGTTAGGGGGATAGGCTTCACGAAGAGAATTGTGAAGCAAAAACATTTGACGAACCAGTGGGTTATGAAAACTTAGATCCAGATTAGGACTAATAGGGAGAGTAGCATGCGATTCAGGAACGAAGTACATAGTAATGCCATTCGGGCATTTGATCTTGCGCCCTACAAGATGTTTAAGGTCCCCAGCAATAGCGTCAGAAGATTTTGGTTTTCTGCTGGAGACCTTTCGCTGCAAAAGAGAGTTAAGCTTCCACATCTTCAAGGGTGGCTTAGAAGCAATAAGTCTAAGTGCAGCATCTGAGAATTTTGGCTTTGGAGCCCTAGCAAACAGTCTAGCAGGCGGACAGTGGTACTCATAAGAATAGGCAGAATAGTTCTTGGTCATATGAACATGGCGGTTTGATGAACCGCTCTCATATTCATATGCCTGAGTATGGTTTCCCTGCAAAACATTTGCGTTAGTGCGGCTCAGGTGAGTCCTCTGTCTATATGAAGCCTTTGGACCGTCTGAAGCCTTTGGTCTGAGGTTTGTCTTCTTCATGTGAGGTGTCATGAAGACATTCACAGGAAGATTTTCCAGACACCTTTTCGGAACCCAGATCATCTTCATGGGCGGTCCATTCCTGCAGTTAGTACCAATGTACCTGGCAAACACTTCACCATACTGATTCTTAAACAATACATAGTTTGCGTCAAAGGATTCATCAATGATAATGGGGTTAGCACAAGTGAAGCCAGATAGATTGGATGGATATGCTGAAGGTTCCTTTGCAGCAACCCACATGGTTTTGGGGTATTGCTCAGGTTTCCAGTAAGAGCCATCTGCATTCATTTTCCTTACGAACCCAACATCCTCTTTCCTAGGGTTTCGGTTCAGAATCTGCTTCTTGAGGACATCACATAATGTCTGATGCCCTTTAAGACTTTTGTACATCCCTGTTTCAAGCAATGTCTTCAACCTAGCATTCTCATCAGCAATAGTGGTGGTATCCTTAGCAGAGGGGTTAGTTACCACATTAACAGTTGAAGATATTGCAACAGCAGTAGCAGTGGAACATTCAGCAACAGAAGTAGCATTATCACGCTCAATGCATTTAAGACATGGTGGTTCAAATCCTTCCTGAGCGGAACTGATCTGTTTGGCGTGAAGTGACTCGTTTTCCTTTTGAAGATCTTCATGAGCCGCTCTCAATTTCTCAAGATCTTGCTTCCTTTGAAGATAATCATAGGAAAGCTTTTCATGAGTGGTTGAGAGAGTATCATGACGACTTTCAAGTTCCTGATACTTAACGTGAAGATTTTTTATGTCTTCAATTAAGGATTCAGATGGAGTCATTTCAGCACCTAACAGATCATCGCTTCTGTCTAACAGTTTTTGAATATGTTCCATAGCTTTCTATTGTTCAGTTGCAATTTTAGCAAGTGTTTTGTAGCTGGGTTTCGAACCACAATCAGAGTCATCGTCGCTAGATGTTTGATAGTGAGTAGTGCGTGTGTTTACCTTGGCACCACGTGCCATGAAGCAGTAGGTAGGAGTGGAGTAGTCCTTGTCATTTGCATCGGTGTCGGTGATGAAGTCATTGTCTTCAGTGTTGAAGATGGACTTGGCGAGTATGCTGTAGCCAGACTTGCAATGCCAGAATCAGACTCCTCCTCAGACTCCACCTCTGCCTCCTCAGAAGCGGACTCCTTCTCTGAATCCATTTCCTTGCCAACAAACGCACGTGCCTTGCCAGATGAGGCTCTTCTTGTGTGATGAAGACTTTGAGGAAGACTTGGAAGAAGACTTTGAGTATTTCTTCTTCTTCTTGTCGTCAGAGTCATATTCCTTGCTCTTCTTTTTCTTTCTGTTCTCATTGTCCCACTGTGGACACTCAGAGATGAAGTGTCTAGTTTTCTTGCACTTGTGGCATGTTTTCTTCTTGTAGTCATGAACAGAAGCTTCATCATTCCTTGAGCTTGATCGTGAAGACTTTCTGAATCCTTTCTTCTTGGTGAATTTTTGGAACTTCTTCACAAGCATTGCAAGTTCCCTTCCAATGTCTTCAGGATCATCAGAACTGCTGTCAGATTCTTCTTCAGATGAGGAAACAGCTTTTGCCTTCAAGGCACGAGTTTGCCCATAGTTTGGACTATAGATATCTCTTTTCTCAGAAAGCTGAAACTCATGTGTGTTGAGCCTCTCGAGTATGTCAGACGGATCAAGTGTCTTGAAATCAGGACGTTCTTGAATCATCAGGGCTAGGATGTCAAACGAACTATCAAGTGATCTCAGCAGCATCTTGACGACTTCATGTTTGGTGATCTCAGTAGCGCCGAGGGCTTGAAGCTCATTTGTGATGTCAGTGAGTCGGTCAAATGTGTGCTGGACATTCTCATTGTCATTTCGCTTGAAGCGGTTGAAGAGGTTGCGAAGGACACTGATTCTCTGATCTCTCTGGGTTGAGATGCCTTCATTGACCTTGGAGAGCCAGTCCCAGACCAGCTTGGATGTCTTCAAAGCACTCACACGGCCATACTGTCCTTTGGTCAGATGACCACAGATGATATTCTTGGCAGTAGAGTCCAGTTGAACGAATTTCTTGACATCAGCAACAGTGACACCTTCTCCAGCCTTGGGAACGTCGTTCTCGACGACATACCATAAGTCGACGTCAATGGCTTCAAGATGCATGAGCATCTTATTCTTCCAGTAGGGATATTCAGTTCCATCGAAGACGGGGCACGCAGCAGAGACTTTAATTATCCCTGCAGTCAACATAGCTAAAACTCCAGGTGGTTAAACCGAATCACACAGAACAAGAGAGCACCTTGCTCTGATACCAATTGAAAGTGCGTTATATCGACTAGAGGGGGGGTGAATAGGCGATTTTTATGAAAGTCTTCAAAACATGGAAGTTATGAAGACAAACAGTAGAGATATGCCTATTACTATGCAGCGGAAGGTAGACTACACTAGGCAAGCCATGGTCAAGTATTCAATAGAGTGAAAGCACAGTAACAAATAGCTGCAGTGTAATAAGGATCAGGTAGGAAGATATTATGAAGCCAAACAGATCATACATTCATGTTGTGAAGACAAAAGATAGAGCGAACATGCAATGACTTCACAATGAGTAACAGTAAGTAAAAGGAAGTGAAGATGAAACCAGTGACTCGTTGAAGACAATGATTTGTTGGACCAGTTCCAGTTGCTGTGACAACTGTACGTCTGGTTGGAGCGGCTAGGTATTTAAACCTTAGGACACACAGTCCCGGACACCCAGTCCTGAACACGCAGCTCAGGACACCCAGTCCTCACCGTATTCTCCTTGAGCTAAGGTCACACAGACCTCGCCCAATCACTCTGGTAAGTCTTCAAGGTAGACTCCCAAACCTTCACAGACTTCGTTCACCGGCAATCCACAATGTCTCTTGGATGCTCAGAACGCGACGCCTAACCGGCTGGAGGATGCATAGTCCTCAAGTGTAATAAGTCTTCAGATCACTCAGACAAGAAGACTTAAGTGATGCCCAATTCTCTCTGGCTCTGGGTGGTTAGGGCTTTATCCTCGCTAGGTATCCTCTTTCTCAAAGGCTTCGAGGTGGGTTGCTCTCAAACGACAAAAGCCGTGCACTGAATCTGAGCAGCCAACCGTTTATGGTTGTAGGGGGTGGTCTATTTATAGCCACTTGGTAACCCGACCTGATTTGTCCGAAATGACCCTGGGTCACTAAGGAACTGACACGTGTTTCAACGGTCAGATTTCAAACCCACACGGCAACTTTACTTGGGCTACAAGCAAAGTTGACTTGTCCGACTCTGGACAAGATTTGCTCTCATAGTCTTCACTCGAAGACATAGGTTTATTTTGTTTAGGCATCACTTCAGTCGTCCTGACTGGTTCTCTTGGACCCCACTTAACAGTACGGTGGTTCCTATGACTCAACACAAATGAAAGAGAACTACGAAAAATCTAAGTCTTCGAGCTCCATAGGCTTCACGTGGTGTCTTCTCTTGTCATAGTCTTCAATGTGAATATCTTCATATACCACCATTGACTTCAATGTCTTCGTACATTTTTAGGTGTCATCTCTGGTAGGAAAACCGAATCAATGAGGGACTTCTACCTGTGTTATCCTGCAATTCTCACAAACACATTAGTCCCTCAACTAGGTTTGTCGTCAATACTCCAAACCAACTAGGGGAGGCACTAGATGCACTTACAGTAATCCATGGTGCAAACGTGTTGGGGCTGTTCGGAATTGCAAGAAAAATAGTTACTCTCTATCCTGGAAGGGTCAACAAATTTGTTTTGTTCCCATGCCAACGGATGTGTTCAGGGCAGATTGGAAAAATCGTTTGCTAAAAAGAGAAGAACATCAGGAAGAAAAAAAGGAAGAAGTTGATGCACCAACAGAGGGGTTGAATATTTTGGTGGAGAAGATACAAGATGATAGTGGTGCAAAGGGGCAGCGATGGAGTGTTTTTAAAACACAGTGCAAGATTAAAGATCGTGCATGCAAGATGATAATTGATGGTGGCAGTTTTACAAACGCCATTAGCAAAGATCTTGTGCAACAATTGGGTTTGTCTATGTGGCGGCACCCTCGTCCGCACCACGTGGAATGGCTATACAACTCCGGGAAATTAAAGATTACACATAAGGTACGTGTACCATTTGCTGTTGGAGATTATATGGATAAGGTGGATTGTGATGTCTTGACGATGGATGCTTGTCAGTTGCTATTAGGAAGACCATGGCAGTTCGACCGTGATGCAATGCATGCAGGAAAATCCAACACATACACGTTCATGCATGATGGAAGACGACATTTACTGAAACCAATGTCTGATTCTATAATCAAAATAGAATTGCAAGCTCCAGAAAATTTGATGGTACCCAAAATAGACTTGAAACCGAGGACAGTTTCATTTGAAGGGAGGGAGGATGATACGGGCATGGCACCATCAATTGTTAATGCTATTGAAGCTAAGCCAGTTAAGGAGAAAAGCCATGAAAGGATAACAGAAAATAATGTCATGCATGCGGTCAGATTGCATCGAGAAAACGATGGTCATGTACGTCAGTTGTGTGGACCGAGAATAAATTCTGTAATTAGCAGACCAAAGATCCATGAAGTGTTGCATGCATTAGTTTCACGAAGAAGAGATGTGCATGGTCCTGTACGCATTGTACGACCAGATTTAGACTATAAGAAAAACATGACGTGGGGAGGATCATCATGGGGTAGTATGACAAGAGATCAGGCATGTTTTGATTTTAAACAGCAGTTAAAATCATGTCAGCTAATAGATATGCATCAAAGGAGGAATCATGAGATAGAAGAAGATCATGCACGTGACAAGGTGCTACCAAATTTTAGGACACCTCCTAGATATGTCACGATAGGAGTCCTTTCCTTCCAAATCAATTAGTAGTATTTTATTCCTTTGATTTGCGTCCACTAGTTTGTTACCTATGTGAGAATGACTTCTGTTAGGATCTAGTCATTTGTTAGTTTATTTTTTTAGAGTTCAGATATTGCTTTGCTTTAGGCGTACGAGACTTGAGCCATATAAAAGGCTGGCTTCGGCCGTGTACAAAGGGAGTTTTGGGAGTTTTATTTGGAGTATGAGATATACAGAAAAACGTTCGAGTTACGGGCGGCAATATCTTGTGTATTATTTGTGATTTTTCCATCGTGGAAATTTACTAACGACGGAGGTTTGATCATCACATCGACGCCTGCGTGCTGATCCAAAGAGGTCATTATTTTTATTCATGTATTTTCATACGCGAGTGAAAATTATCTTAAAGATTGCGAGGAGGAACAGGGGGACGAACTGTTGATCAAGCATCGCCGTGAAAGATCGGGCTATCTACACTCACAAATTAGCATCTCGCCAGTCTGTGTTTCATCAATCATCAATGTATAAAAACAGAATTATGCATATACATAGGCTTCGTTTCTTTTCTTTTCCTTCTTTTTTTTTACTTTTTGCAGGAAAAAACTGTTCTTTTCGGCCGGACGAGAGCGCGTCGCGCGAAGCACTTTTGGCAGCGCTGTAGCCTCACAGGAGCCATCGATGCATACCAAACCATGATCGTCTGCGGAAGGCCGAGGAAATATCAGCTTACACATCGAAGGCGCGTCCAAATAAAAACTACTTCCTCCGTCCCATAATGTAGAATATTTTTTGACATTATACTAAAGTCAGAAAAACGTCCTACATTACGAGACGGAGGGAGTAATACAGAAAAAAAAAGCTCAGCACCAGCTTAGGGAATTTTAAGATTTGAACCTCCAAATAAATTATCCTTTTTTTGAGGGGCCAAAGAAATTATCTGGGAAAGCCTTTTGCAGTCTCTTGAGAATGTCCTACACAAATAAATACTTACAATTTTTGTATGAAATGAAAAAAAAATCATATTAAAAGTTTATCGCATATTTTTATCGCTCATTTCCCCTAGTAAACCAATGTATATTTTGCAAGTATTTAAATAGAACAAGCAAATGCCTATCCCACAAAAATAATGATATGCCTATGTTATACTAGTATAACTTTCACATTTATGATGTCGAGGGGAATACACAAAAGTGGGTTCCTATTTCCTTGAATTTGATGCATTGTCTGTTCACCGTTCAGAATATCCAAATTTTATCAAAAACATTCGAAAACCATCACTTTCAGAAATCATATCCGCGTGCTAAAAAGAATGAAAAATATGCATATGGTTTGGTTTCTATTTTAACAGTGGTGAATGGATTTTAAAAAGACGAGGCCAATCTTGAGGCAGAAGCAAAGGTCTCCTCCGCAGAAGATCATCACAGCTCTCAAGGCGCTGCCACATGGTCAGACATCAGTGCCCCACACTACACCTAACCTAACCATGGTCAGTGTAACCCAACCCAACCCAGCCTGGCCTCAACCCAACCCACACGCCAAAAACCCACGCGCACGAAAGCTAAAACCCCCACCCACGCGTCACACCACACCACTCCCGTCCCGTTTCCCCCCACACCACCGCCACCGCCGCGATGGCCGCCGCCCGCCGCCTCCTCCTCCTCCTGGCCGTGACCCTCGCCGCCCTCGCCGCCGCCGCCCGCGCCCACAACATCACGGACATCCTCGACGGCTACTCCGAGTACTCGCTCTACAACAACTACCTCTCCCAGACCAAGGTCTGCGACGAGATCAACGGCCGCAGCACCGTCACCTGCCTCGTCCTCACCAACGGCGCCATGTCCTCCCTCGCCGCCAACCTCTCCCTCGCCGACGTCAAGAACGCGCTCCGCCTCCTCACCCTCCTCGACTACTACGACCCGAAGAAGCTGCACTCGCTCCACGGCGGCTCCGAGCTCACCACCACGCTCTACCAGACCACCGGCGACGCCTCCGGGGACATGGGCCACGTCAACATCACCAACCTCCGCGGCGGCAAGGTCGGCTTCGCCTCCGCCGAGCCCGGCTCCAAGTTCCAGGCCACCTACACCAAGTCCGTCAAGGAGGAGCCCTACAACCTCTCCGTCCTCGAGGTCTCCGATCCCATCACCTTCCCCGGCCTCTTCACCTCCCCGTCCGCCGCCTCCACCAACCTCACCGCGCTCCTCGAGAAGGCCGGCTGCAAGCGCTTCGCGCGCCTCATCGTCTCGTCCGGGGTCGTCAAGACGTACCAGGCTGCCATGGACAAGGGGCTCACCCTCTTCGCGCCCACCGACGACGCCTTCCAGGCCAAGGGCCTGCCGGATCTGGGCAAGCTCACCAGCGCCGACCTCGTGGCGCTGCTGGAGTACCACGCGCTGCCGCAGTACGCGCCCAAGGCGTCGCTCAAGACCATGAAGGGCGGCATCCCTACCCTGGCATCCACCGGCAAGGGCAAGTACGACCTCTCCGTGGTCGCCAAGGGCGACGACGTGTCCATGGACACCGGCATGGACAAGTCCCGCGTCGCGTCCACGGTGCTCGACGACACCCCGGTGACCGTGCACACGGTGGACAGCGTGCTGCTGCCGCCGGAGCTCTTCGGCGGCGCGCCGTCGCCGGCACCCGGAGCGTCAGCCGATGCGCCAGCGTCGGCCCCTGCGCCAGAAGCCTCCTCCGCGCCGGCGCCCTCGCCTAGGCACGACAAGACGAAACCGAAACACAAGTCGCCAGCGCATTCCCCGCCCGCGCCGCCGGCTGATACGCCTGACACGGCCCCTGCCGAGTCGCCGGAGGGGGACGAGGAGGCGGACAAGGCCGACCACAAGAACGGCGCGACCGCGGTGGGCATGGGCATTGCGGCCATGGTGGCCTCTGTCGCTCTCGTCGGCGCGTCACTCCTCTGATCTGCCCCAAGTGTTCGACATCGAGCACTCGTTCTGTTTTCCTCATGATGTGATGCACTCCGGTCTTGGTTGTGAGTTCGTGGGCCATTGTTGATGCTGCTCATCCGGAGTTGCTACTTCTTCCTGGTTGGATCATTTGGGCGATTGTGATACATTCCCTGGTAGTTTCAGTAGCTGCGTAGTTACAAGTCTATTGAGTTTGATTTTGCTATGATGCTCGTTGCAGTTGTTGATGCATTGCATTCCATCTGCCAAGAACTCCAATTCCATATCCTGACGCAGTTATCTTGCATTCTCGATGAAGTAACTTGTGAAGAGAGACTTGATCTTACTACGAGTTAATTGATGCATTGGCTAGTTGTATATTATCACCGTTTTTGCACATTAATTGATGGAGTAGTACGCACTGCACATTGCACCATCGATTGATAGGTTTTTTTTTTAGACAAACCATCGATTGATAGGTGTGCCACATGGCCCAAAATGGGGTGCCGCTGGCCTACTGGATGCGTACCCATCCATGAAAGCACTGCTGCAAGCGTGACACGCCTTCTAAATCGTGGCCCATTAAGCCCACACCGCTTCGAATTTGTCATCTTCTGCCGGGACTCCATCCGTGGCATTTCCGCATAAATGCAGACCGGACGCGTCTGTCAACCAGAAAATCGCAGCTGGACGTGTTTTGAATTTCGGTGGCGCAATGAGGTTAATTTCGAAATGGGTCGAAATTTCAAAATATTTCTTTTGCTGGACAAAATTTACTGCCTCTCGCTACTTTTTACCTACTGCAGCAACAGCCTTGGTTCAGGGGCCGCACTCTGCCGTCTGCGCCGAGCCCGACACCACTGGCCCATGCCTTCCTTTTACCCGTTCGCGCCGCAGAGCCGCTGGAGCCGTGGTCCATGCAAAGCGAGAGCTCGCATGGCTCTTGCCCATGGTCGTTCGTTGGATGCCAATTTCTTCAGCGATGCGTTTCGTCTCGTTTCCTGGAAACTTCTGGGCCGTTTCTTGCTTTTGCCAAGTTCCCGGCCTCAAATCTGCTCAATCTCAGGACCGTAACGCCAGCACCGAGCGGCCGGAGAAACAGTTGGGCTCTCGCGAGGGATTCTCGCCGGGTCTCGCTGCTGCTCTGCCCTCCTCTCGGCGTCACGCGCGCGCCAGAGGCTGCTGACGCGCGGCATTGGATTCTCGTGTTGGTTCGGTGGGGTTGGACCTCCGAAGGAGGGAGACGAGACCAACGGTCATGGAGCGAGGTTGGTGCAGCCGTGTAGTAGTTTTTTTTTTTTTTGCGGGAAGCCGTGTAGTAGTAGGTCCACCCACCCGTCCACCGTCCACGGCCGGTCTTGCGTTAGACGAACAGTGGTCGAGGTGACTGTTGCGTGTGGTGTGTCGGTGGGGTGGGCTCGGCCCACGCACGGCTCACCGAACCTCTCTTTCCATTCAGGCGGGCGGTGGCTTCTGTTTCTTTCTCGTCTCTAGTGAACATTGGTTTTTTTTTGAGCATCTAGTGAACATTGATTGGAGAGCTTGAAGCCTTCGGTGCAAAAACAATTCGACGCATGTACGTACGTACGTACCATCTGCAACTATCTACGCGCGGCTAATAATTAGGCTTCTGGAGGTCAATGGTGTTGTTGGATGCATGCGCCCCGCAAAAAGTACGGTGTTGTTCCATGCGCTAGTACAGTGGCTGCTTCGTGTGGACAGAATTAGAAGGGCAGTTTTTATAGTAATGCAGTACGATCTCGATTTCGTCGGTGGAAAATTCGGAGAATGAAGCCTGGAGGACCCCATGAGAGGACTTGAGATCCTCGAAGGGATACTACTCCTACTTGCATCTGGGTTTGTTCTTATTTGTCGGCTGCATTATTAGTGGAGAGAGAACAACTGCTGTCGGCCATGTGGGAAGGGGAATGGAGTGCTGCGCGGGCTGCTTGTAAGCTGGGCCGGAAATGTTCCGCAACAACGACTCGGACGGATGATGGATGCCATTCTGTACTGGGCCGTGTTCGTCGCCAAGGTGCTTCACAAGCCCATTCAAAATACACCCCTAAAAAATAGCTCACTGAAAATACTATCAGCAAAACATGTACACATATGGATAAACGGCCAGTGCTGCCACTGAACAATCCTCATTGTTTCACTGATCTATTCTTCCCTTATGTATATCCTTTAACTGACATCCACAAAACATGCCCAAACATGGCGCCCCAGCGGGGTAGCGCACACCCCCCTCGCGCGCTCGGCGTTCTCATGGGCTGGCCCATTTGTCATTTTTTCTTTCATTTTTTCATTTTCCCTTTACTTTTCATTTCTGTTTTCCTTTTTATTTCCTATTTTTTCTCTTTACTTTTTCATTCCTTTTTGCGAATTTTCTTTTCAAATTCATGAATTTTTTTGTTCATCGAATTCAACAAATGTTCATCAATTCAGTTTTTTGTTCATCGGTATTAAAAATGTTCATCAAAATTCAAATTTTGTTCACTAACCTAAAAATGTTCATCAAAATTCAAAATTTCTTCATCCATTTGTCAAAAAAGTTCTTGAATACAAATTTTGTTCATGAAATATAAACAAATGTTCATCATTATTAAAAAAATGTTCATAAAAAATGTTCATCCAAATAAGAAAATGTTCATTCTTTTGAATCGCAAACATTTTTTGAGCTCCAGATATGTTTTTTCCGAAAATTGACAATTCACAATGTTTTCAAATTTTAGAACCAAGGCCAAATTATTTTAATATAGAAAAAAACAGAAAAGTAAAAAACGGAAACGAAAATAAATAAGGGCGCCCGCCCCACGCATTGGCCGGCCCAACAGGGTGCGCGGGCTTCGTGCTCCCGTGACTGGGGGCGCCCCACGCACCATATAGGAGGTCCCAAACTTGCAAACACTGGGAGTTCATAGTACAACTTATTTCAAACGTAGAACACCGAAGGAAAAAAATACTTCTTCCGTTTCAAATTACTCGTCGCAAAAATGGATGTACCTAGAACTAAAATATATCTAGATACATCTATACGCACGACAAGTAATTTGGAACGGAGGGAGTAATATTCAAGGTCTTGATAAGGACAATAATCATACTTTGTGTGCTCTCTGGCGGCATCCCATCCTACAAAAATGGTTGATTGCTTTGGGTATGTGCCTGAGCCCCTGAAGGACTCTGATAAAGGCTGGCTGAAAGTTCAAACAGTCTAAGAAACAACAGATGCCCTGCATCTAATTTATCTTGGTGGCTGATTTCACATAGAACCCTTTTTTAAGACAGGTTGCTCTTCTGTTTAAGAAAAAAATGAGACCAAACTTGCAAACACTGGGAGTTCATAGTACAACTTATTTCAAACGTAGAACACCGAAGGAAAAAAATACTCCTTCCGTTTCAAATTACTCGTCGCAAAAATGGATGTACCTAGAACTAAAATACATCTAGATACATCTATACGCACGACAAGTAATTTGGAACGGAGGGAGTAATATTCAAGGTCTTGGTAAGGACAATAATCATACTTTGTGTGCCCTCTGGCGGCATCCCATCCTACAAAAATGGCTGATTGCTTTGGGTATGTGCCTGAGCCCCTGAAGGACTCTGATAAAGGCTGGCTGAAAGTTCAAACAGTCTAAGAAACAACAGATGCCCTGCATCTAATTTATCTTGGTGGCTGATTTCACATAGAACCCTTTTTTAAGACAGGTTGCTCTTCTGTTTAAGAAAAAAATGAGACCAAACTTGCAAACACTGGGAGTTCATAGTACAACTTATTTCAAACGTAGAACACCGAAGGAAAAAAATACTCCTTCCGTTTCAAATTACTCGTCGCAAAAATGGATGTACCTAGAACTAAAATACATCTAGATACATCTATACGCATGACAAGTAATTTGGAACTGAGGGAGTAATATTCAAGGTCTTGGTAAGGACAATAATCATACTTTGTGTGCCCTCTGGCGGCATCCCATCCTACAAAAATGGCTGATTGCTTTGGGTATGTGCCTGAGCCCCTGAAGGACTCTGATAAAGGCTGGCTGAAAGTTCAAACAGTCTAAGAAACAACAGATGCCCTGCATCTAATTTATCTTGGTGGCTGATTTCACATAGAACCCTTTTTTAAGACAGGTTGCTCTTCTGTTTAAGAAAAAAATGAGACCAAACTAAGGGCTAACCCTTGTTGGCATTTTTTTATAGGAGAAACTCCGCGAGCACCACGCATACAAGGCGGGACTTGAACTTGGGTGGGCTGGCAGCAACCTCAGCTGCCCAGCCAACAGGTCGACGCCCCGTCCTCAGTTGCTCTTCTGTTTGAACAGCACGTCCATTGAGCAATGTGTAGCTTTTGGAATACCCCTTGAGAAATTAGTGGATTGCCACGTTACTTTTGCTCATCTTGTATACTTTTCTTGGGCGGTATTTACATCATACCAACTGTATCTATCAAAAGTGAACCAATTTGTGGTTGGACAGCAATATCCCCAGCTCAAGTCCTGATGCTCGTATTATTTTTAGGTTTTATTTCTTAATTTTCGGCAATGCACTTTCAGTGAAAGGAAACATTCTCGTCGACGACGGGTGCTTTTGCCAACCAACTTGTGATTGGATAGTTAGAGGGCTATGATATCCCCAACCCACCAGGGTTCAAGGCTCATAGGCAGGGGCGGAGCTAGAATTGGGCCAAGCCATGGGCCCATGCCTGCTATAGTGCCTCAACAGTGTTGCTACATTGTTTGAGATAGTATAGTCAACACCGAGTGTATTGAGCACGCCCCGGGCCCAGGCCCCCCGGCCTGGGTCCTAGATCCGCCACTGCTCATAGGAGTAGGATATGCGTGTATGCATTCATAAACGTGAGTGTATGCGCGTATGTATGTGCGTTTACGTCTGTATTATGTTAAAAGAAAAATCATGTCTACAAAAAAATGAAGGAGATAAGACCTGCTTGACTGACAGAAATAACAATAATTTTTCCAAGGGATAGTTGATCCCAGCCCGCAAAAAAAAAAAAAGGATAGTTGATCCCAGTGTCCTGCTGACGAATTTTCGACGCATGGCGCAGCGACGTGGGGCATACAAATGGGCCGAACGTATGATGCAGCACAGCCAAAACCGGAGGCGCGTCAACTTGTGCAAACCTTTCGCTCTGTAGTTACACTGTGCCATGATCTACAACTACTTATGTTTGTATACGCACTGATGGTACTTGTACGGGGCGCCAGCTTTTACTTTAGGACGTGCGGCACAGCGGGGAGAATCATCGCCGGCTGGGAAAGGCGGCGTGCGTAAGGCTCCCGCCGGCGATACGCCTTGCCCTTTCAGCAGACGTTCCATTCATTCATTTCCAGTTCACTCGAGCTAGATGATTCGCGGCGGCACTTGCATGGGGGAGGCTGTGCTATGAGTACTCGCTGTGCTATTGGCGGGCGGCCTGGTCCGCTGCTCGACGTGCGCGCCTGCGCCTGCGGCTGCACCTGCACACCAAATGGTTGGACGATGATGACCCCGCTGTTCTTCCTCGTCCCTACGGATACGAAACGTTGAGTCGGGATAACGCTTTGAACATTAAGAGCCTCGGCCTAGCAATGATGGCTTCGGCGTTCTGGAGCCCCCAAATGATGGGCAAAAAGGATCTCAGTTGTAAAGAGGTCCCCAGTTCAAGAAAAAGGCCGAGGCATTCAGGCCCAGGTGCTTACATATAAACCTGTGAATAGTTTGGTCTGAAACCATAGTTTCAATTTGGTTTTTCTGTTGGACTGCTTTGGTTTGGTTGAAATGGGTTGAGCCTCTATTGTAATTTGGTTTGGTGTGGGCTTCTATAATTTAATAGATTTGGTTGGTTTGGTCTGGACAGAGACAAATTGGTCTGAGACCATTTTAGTCCATGGATAAAAGCCAGTCTAGCGACCAGTTTAACCTCACATCACACAAGACTGGCACTAGGTTTGGGAGCAGCCACCGCGGCAGATGAGCGACATGAGTGCGCGTATCACCCAGCCAGCACCGATATCTACGGTGATAAAAGCCAACTCCTTCATGCAGAACACGAGGAGCCCAAAGCTGCCTTGGACGATGCTGTTGACAATGGAGATGGCCGTGAGCTCGACCTTGCCGATGTGGCCGACGAAGGAGACGGTGACGAAGCCGATGAAGAATTGGAAGACCCCGGTCATGATCATCGGCACAGCGATCTGCCAAAGGGTCTTGCACATGTCCGGCAAGGTCTTGCAGCCGGCGACGGGCCACCGTCTCCGCGGACGGCGCCACCATCTGCTCTTCTGGTGCACGCACAGACTACATACACTGAAGCTCTTCAGACCAAGCACACACCAAGCTAGCCGCTGTTCGTACGTGCTTCATGCGTTTCGTAGTTTTGTACGTACAGGTGACGGTGCTGCGGCCGTTTGCAATCTGGTTTGGTTTGGCTTGAGTGCTGGACTTGTACATGCATGGGTTGGCCTGGATTTAGTTTGGATTACAAACTATTCCCAGGTTTACTTACATAGTTACATGGGACATTTTCCCCACCGTTCTTTGTCTCACTGTACTAAAAGGATGATTAACTGTTTTTTATTTCTTCTGTATATATTGCTTAGGCTGACATCCAGAAGACACGCCCGGACTTCCTAGTACAGCCAATTGACTGATTGACCGTCTGGATTGGCATGTCTCGTGAAGAACTGATTGCATAAGCCCAGCATAATTGACTGATTGTTCAATGTCTAGTTTAACCTGAGAGGCTGGTTTCCCGTCAAACAGTGTCTAAGGACCAAGTTTTCCTTGTTATCTGAATATTACGTCCTTTTTTTTTTGCACGCCCATTGAACAATACATATTGCTTCGAGTGCCCCTGGAAATTTGTAAAATAACTAGGCTGACCCACTTTACTTTGTTCATCATTACAAACTTTAAGGCCCCACTTCGAACAAAGCAATTTCATAACTAAATAATTGCCCGTGCGTTGCAAGGGTGGCATAAATATTCTAATAGGGTAGCCGGCGGTTTATTTGACCATATTAACTTGATTGTGTCAAAAAGTGCTTTATATGGCAAATACTTGTTCTGTGTTTTTTGAGGGAGGTAAACACTTGTTCGTAGTACTTACTTTTTTGATAAAGGGTGGACTTTATTAACTTAAAATGGAGCATCAAGAGGATACAAACACAATGATCACACATCCGGCCTCTGCATAGTTAGGATGCACACAGTCAACACCAACGCATGCACACAAAAACACGCCGGTAAATAGCTAAGTCATATAAGACCAAAGCTATACGTAGGCGAGATTTTTTTTTTAAAAAAAATGCCCCAAAGCGACCAGATCAACGATCAGCAAACTATAACAATGACCATATCTGCACCGACCATCTCATGACACCACGCGAACGACGAGATTCTTCAACAGTAACGCCTTCATGAAGGGAGCGACACTCAAATGTCACCGTCACCGGATCCAGCCACCCAAAGCTAGAATCTAGGCTTTCACCCTGAAGAATCAGTCCGAACATTCCAAACAATGCCTTCAACAAGGTAACGATGTAAAACATCGCCATTACTAGGTATACCAAAATTCGTAGTACTTACTTAATTACCAGATAAAATAAAAAAATTATTTTTCAAATAAATAATAGGAGAAATTTCATATGAATGAAATCCTACAAAAAGGATTCTACACCGCCATGAAAATGTAGGTTTAGTTTGAAAATTCCTAGGAATCCCGCACGGGGTGGGTATTTGGTCCAGAATCAGAATGCTTCCTTTCCTCGGAACATTTTCTAAACAATCACTCAAATCTCATGTTTCCACGTTCTTTGATAAGTCCAATGCAACAAGTGTCTTTATCTCTCTCTCCTAACAACAAATTTCTGCAAAATTCCTCTCGGGAATTCAAACAAGTATATTGTACAATTTCTAGGTTGTAGAATATAGTAGGAATTTACAAGACATGACTTGCAATTTCCGCACCTTTTCTACCCCTGTGTTTTCACCCGAAATACAAAGTACCCAAACATGTTTGTAAAAAGAGTACCTTAACATAGCAAAAACTACATCAGGGTCTTTGGACCAGCGAAAAACCACGAGTGCCGTCAGAACAAGTTGCTGACGCGTCACTGTCATCCCTTCTGTACAAAGCCGTCCTGACTTTTGTTGATAACAGGCGGGGAGTCTTCGTGCACGTTCCCATAAGGTCTAGCATCCTAGAGTCACAATCATCGCCGTTAAACTCTTGAATCAATTTGAAGAACCTAAAATCAAACCTCGCAGTTGCATATGCACGACAAAAGACCCTGACCTTGACCTTTGTTAAAAGACCCTTATCTATCCATATTGACAAAGTGAAAACGTCTGCAAGGGTTCAGTTCATCTCGACGCCCCCGTGACGAATTTTTGACGCGTAGCGCAAGGACGTGAAGTGTAGAGAGGGCAGCGGAGCGGAAGTTGCAGTAGAGGGAAAACTGGTAGACTGTGCACTCATCAACTATCGGTTGTACAGTATTCAGCAGTACGAAAGGATTGACGACGAGCTGGCTCCGGCGAGCTTGGTATGGGGTAGAGCGTGCGCGGCTGTGGGGAAAATCATTGCCGGTTTCGTAGAGGAGACGTGCGGCCCCTACCCCCGGGCGATACTGGCGATGATAACGTTTAATAGACGAGCAGTTCGCCCCTTTGAGCTTACTCACGCCAAAGAATCTCAGAGGCGGCACAAACATGATGAGTACATGCAAAGGGTGTAATGTTGGCGACCTGGCTGGCTCCGGTGCACGACATGTGCTACTGCACACACCTGATGCTGGTGCCTCGTCTTCCGAATCAAATCGTTGGGCGATGATAGCTTCAGTCCGTGTTCTTCGTCTGCGTGATGGTGGAACAGAGCCGGAAGCAGACTTTAAGCACATAGTATATAATAAGCCTCAGCAATGAAGGCCTCCAGGTTGAGGTCCATGTGCAAAAACTCGAGCAGAAGAAGCCCATCACTGGATTGTACTACTCGGGCAGAGCAGTGCACATCCCAAAGCGAAGATGCTGAACTTGCACGGGGAATCTGCCTCGGTTTGGAAATTAAATTAGCGCCCGACGACATCTGACTCCTTTCAGTTCTTAATACTGATGAGATGCACACAACACAAGCTTCTGACCGTGAACAACGGTTGTGGCTAAAAAGGCATGTATGCGTCTCTTAAGTTTTTGGGGTCAAGGACCGGCGTCTCAATTAGAAGAGAGATGCTGCAATGCATCGGTGGTTAAAGCATCTACAATCGGACCCTCTACTTTCTCGAGGTGAACAGCCCGGGCGACGGCCAAACACAAAAATGCCATTCAATCGGACTCTTCAAAGCAAGGTATCTGCGACCTCTCTAATCAAGCCCATATGTGCGGCGGACTGGGGTCGCCGAGACACGTCCGTCATGTTGGACCTGACGTGTCGACCCTACTCCAAATCGCTTCAATTTGACCAATTCCATCAAAGCGACCGCCCTGCTTCCGTGTTTGTCCTTCATTTCCCGCCTCTGAGCCATGGCCCTCATCCATCATTCCTTCGTGTCTGCACCGCCATCCTAGACGTTGACGCCTACTACCCTGCGCCCACCACCATGGACGATGGCCCGACGGAGATGAGCTCAAAAACCTTATCAAGAAGATGAAGAAAACGATGGCCCAATCCCCCAACAATCTATTGGATTGGATGATGACGCCGACGATCCGAGTGGAGGGGTGGATACACAAGCGACCGTGCTAAAGAGGAATCGACATGTCATGGAAAAAATGGGAGAAGGATAGGGTCGCGCGTGACGGCACGAGAAGCAAATGTCTGCCACATGGATGGACATTTTTTACACCAAGGAGGAGAGGTACAAACTCTTTGGATGTGCAAAGGGAGAGGATGTTGTTTGACCGGGAGAGGGTGCAGGAGAGGTTGATCATTGAGACATAGAAGATCGACATGTAAAAGCAAGAGAAATGGGCAAAATGAAAACTTGAAAAGGCCAAGACATTGGAATCAATTGAGCTCAAGAAAGATAAGTTAAGGCTTGCGAGGGACATGAAGGAGTTGAGGATCATATGTAGGACACTAGTCTCTTGGATGAGGAAAGGCAAAATGTGTTGAAGAACATGAAGAAGAAGATCAATGAGTGCAACAACAGAGGCAATTGATTCATTCGTGTATCGCCTATTAATGAATTGTTGGATGCTATTTTGGCATGTGTTGAATTATTGAATTGTGGTTTTATTTTGGTTGTGTTGAATTGGTGATGAACTAGCAATGTGCTATATTATCTACGAGCATGTGTTTGCATGAAAATGAGAATTTGAATATGAGGGATGTGGTTGTTCGGACCGATAAACGAGGGGGGAGCCAGCGCCGTCGACGGACGTTTATAGAGTCAAATTTGCCCAGTTATTTTAGATGTTCTTATCTCCCCCACCAATTTCTTCTAGATATGTCCCAACGGAGCTTTCTATAAAACGTTAGACTCTGGTGGCAGGGTTTTTATCATTGAGAATGTTCGGAGAGAAGCGACAATTGCTTTTGAATGTTGAATGTTGGTTGCTAAAACGGGCAATGGTCATTGTCGTTTTGCACGTCGGCCATACTTCGGACGATGAACGTGATTGATATCATGTGGTGTTATCTCTATACCGACATTTTGTGGTGTTTTTTGTTTTTCTCAAGAATATTAACGTTCTGATGTTAAAAACAAACAATTTTATTGGCAAGAGTTGCTTACCAAAGTTGGGTGCTATGTTTAGAGAGATTAGTACCAGTCCAACTAGACAAAACTAGCATAGCATAGAAGACACCGATGTTTTTTATTTTGCCGATATTGGACACCAATGATTTTTACTAATCCTATTTAAAATCGGACAATTATATTTAGAAGTATGAAAAAAACACATGACACCCTTTTCTGGCCTTTGACTTTTAAAATTGAAATTCATCGTGTAGCCTTATATGGATGAATCCGACAATGGTGAGTCGCCATTGCGAGAGAACCATTGTCATGATCCGTGCATTGTAGTCGGTGGTGGTCAGTGTTGATGATTGTTTCTATGTGTTGTTGGTTGTTTTGGCGTGACTTTTGTAGGACATGCTTGCTTTGTTTGTTGTAAATTTATTTAGCGGCGTGCAACCTTTACTAGCTTTTAAGATTATGTTGTTGCATAGATCAAGTGTACTTGGTATCAATTTGATATTTATATATGTTGATAGTGCACGTATGTATGGAGCTAGATTGGCAAGCGAGGTATGTCTTCACCATTTTTGTTTCTGTAATGTGCAAGGTGGCTCGTGATTTACCCGTAGTTTGCTAATTGTGTTGCTTGCTTAAATATTAATCTCACTACTACTGTAGTTGCTTTTGTTGTATTATGTGACCGCTCTTAGTACTGAATATAATATAACCTGGTTGGGTTTTGTTATCTTATGACACTTCTTTAGTGCTGACTTTATACTATGTTGCTTTTGAACAAACTAAATATTTCTACTATGTCATGAGCATATAAATTAAGTTATTATGCTGGCTAAACATGCTAAGTCTGCCTGACAATATACACGACACAAACGTGTAGCTATAAATGTTAGGAGAAATTCTTATGGTGGCTAAACATGCCAAACTTGCCTCACAATTATAATATATGTGACACAAATGCTTAACCATAAATGTTAGGACCCCACAACGCGTGCCAAGGCGCGCTGCAGGTCTAGTATATATGGATGGAGGGAGTATAGAGGGAGCAAAGAATACTCTACCTTTTATAGTGTGGTATCATATCAAAAATGCATAGGAGCTCTCGGGTGCTACGCCCCCCTATATTCAAAAATAATTTAGTAATTCAAAAAAAGTAAAAAAAAAACCCGAAACTTTTTATGGAATCAAACATGACCAGGTATTACACTCGTATAAAAAGATTAAATAGGAAATGACTTTTATTTTATCCGGGGTCAAGGATTTCCCAAAAAATGCTAGATACAAGTACTATTCATGCTATATTGTTGTCATAAATTTGTTTTTTTTGCCCTGAAGTCAACGAGAATTATTCCTTAGCCAAACATTTTATATGAGTACAATACCTAGCCATATTTGATTCAAAAATATATCCAAGATTTTTTTGGCTTTTTTGAATTATTAAATTATTTTTGAATATAGGAGGTGGAGCACCCGAGTGCTCCTAATCCGCTTCCGGTATCATATCAAGTATCATGCAGTCTCATGCAATAAACATTCAGGCTTACTACTGAGTTGTCATAACATTTAATGAGAAAAGAGTGTAAAATAATAAATAGGATTATCTATCTATAAGATACTAAACTAGGATACTATACACTATTTGGACGCTGCGATTTGGCTCCCGGACTCATCTGCTCCCGTAGACGAACAATAAAATAGAAAAAAAATAGAAAAATATGCATGCAAGATGCTCAAATGCGTTATCTCCGTGCCAAATTTGGTCGTGTTTCAACATTTAAGTAGCTCTTAGTAAAAGAAAAAAAAATCAAACCAAATCATCACGTCCCTAATATAAAAATAGTACTAGTATTATACTCTAGTATCATACGCATATGCATATAAATGATGCTCTGGCTACGAACAGCCGTAGGAGTACTCCGAAGGACCAGAAACTGCTGTGCTTCATGGTAACATGCTTGCTAGATCGGATCGAGGTGCCAGCCATTTCATATTCCATTTGATGCAAAATACACAATTGACCGAGGAGTATCACATTTGATGTAGCCTGTCAAGTGTCAAACCGTGTTGCAAACTCCAATGTACACCGTGCCCCGTAAATAAAGGACTAAATATACTCCACAATTTCGTACACTTGCTTAGATTCTGTTAATTTACTATGTAACAGTATCGCTGTAATTCGCATATACAACCACAGTCAAAAGTAAGGCTACAAGCAGAGATTGTTCAATATTTAACTCTTCACACAAGGAATCTGAACAAGAAAGCAAAAGAATGATCATTTTGACAGTTTGATCCTCTCCAGTGGCAAAATCACGTCCTCCTCCAATTCCGCCGCTGCTCCGCGACCCGCCGCAGCATGCCGTCGATCATGACGTCCATGGCGTCCTTCATGCCGCCGCCGAGCCCATCCTTGTCCGCGGCGGAGTAGACCAACCGCGGTATCATCTCCACCACGCGCTCCCTCATCTGCCGCACCCGCGCCTCTGGGATGGCCGCCAGCACGCCGCGCACGGTCACGTTGCCGGCGCGCAGCTCGTCGCGATCGATGAAGACGGACCACTCCCCTTCTTGGCCGTCTTCAGTCGGCAGATACCAGTGGTACTGAAGGTACGCGGTCCGCCGCCAGAACAGCACCGGCACGGCCCCGGCCACCATGCAGTCGAACAGCGAGCGGCGCGTGAAGCTGTCCCCGCGCGGCTGCACGCAGAACCGCGCGCCCATGAACAGCTCCAGGACGAGCGCGTTGTCCTTGATGCACTTGCCCTCGGCGCAGTCCAGCGCGCCGCACGCCGCCCCCGCGGCCTGGCAATCGCTGAGCAGCAACGCGCGGAAGTCGCCCTTGATGGCCGACCGCGGCGCGCCGGCGAAGGCGAACAGCCTGTGGCGCGGGACTGACGTGACGTGCTGCTGCCACGCGCGCGCGTCGGCCGCGGTGCGCGGGTGGAATCCGGTCGGGTATGGTATGCCGACGTCCATGGCGTCCCATGGCTCGCGCTCGATGACGAGGCGGGTGACGTTGGCGACCCCGGGCATGGCGAGGAAGCTGCCGCCCCACCCGCCGCTCGGACTGCGCCGGAAGTCCCAGGTAATGCGGCCCAGCGCGAGGAAGTGGTCCCAGCCATTGGACCGCTTGTAGTACGGCTGCGCGTGAAGCCACGAAAGCAGCGCGACGCAGTCCCTGTCCCGGTCGGCGTCCGTGGCGTTCGCCGACCACAGGTGGCGCCCGACGGCCAGCCCCGCGTAGAACGGCACGAAGAACGCCGCAGCTCGCGCCGGGTCGGTGGTGCGGCACCGGTGCGAGAGCAGGCGGCGGTGGACGATGTGCTCGAGCGCGAACTGGTCGGAGGAGTGCCACGACCCAAGAAGCTCGGCCGGCAGGATCGTCGACAAGCTAGTCCCTTCCGCCGGGAACCCGAGCCCGTCGTTGGTGAGGTAGGGGCAAACCGAGTACATCGGCATCAGCGTATCACACATGGCGAGCAGATCCTCGTTGAAGACGGCGGGGAGGTCGTAGACGTAGACGAGCCCACCCCCGCACCCGGAGTCCTCGGTGCCGCGGCTGGGCGGCTCCGGTACGGAAGAGGAGGTTGCGGCAGCGGTGGAGGCAAGCTTGGAGGGCGGCGCGGAGCGGAAGGCGACGAAGAGGAGGAGCTGGAAGGCGAAGAAGGCGCCGAGGAGGATTGATACGAGGCGCTGGCGGCGCGCGGTGGGGTTCGGCGGCTCGGGACGGTACATCCCGGCCATGGTGGGTGGCTGGGTGGGGTGGAGGAGCTCTGAGCTTGCTGTGGATCGCGGCGTCGGCGTGGGGATGATTTGAGGCGAGCTGGGGGAGGGCCACCAGCACCAGCGCGAGGGGAGAACGTGGGGGCGCAGTACGGGGAGAGGAGCGGGGATTGGGAGATGCGGGCGGATGGAGATGGCCGGAGATCGCGCTGTGCTGTGCTGTGCTGGGGAAGTGGTGCAGATTGGGAGTAGTGGCAGAGGACTTGCCCTGCTTTCGGTTAAGGTTGTTCAGCATTGCCACGGAAGGATATGTGCTCGACACTTGAGACTTCAGGTAGACTCCGGCCAAGGGCATCTGTGCTCGACACTTTTTCTTAGGGAAATGTTATCTGGGGAACCGTTCGCAAGGGGGCTAACCCCAGTGAACGTTCTCCCTTCGGTCTCAAGATGGCAACCGGGACAAAACCCGCCTTTTGCTTGCTCAAACCTGTCCGTACAAGAAAATCGCAAGCTTGTCCCCGTCCCCGTCAATGTACACAGGTCAGTTTTTTGCCCGGACCCTAAATCCGTCAGGTTTTCTGAACCTGCGAGGAACCCGTCATCGCGAGCAGTCAGTGAAAACGTGTTGGGTTGGCATCGAGCGGTGGCTGCGAGATGGGATCGAGCGGCGGTGGTGGGAGGAAAAGCTCTAGGTTTAGGTTTAGGTGGTGTGCTGCCGTGTGCGGGAGCGACTTGAGGAGCAAGTAGCGACTGACAGAAGGGTTTACCGAGCGAGGGGTGTGGAGGACTGGAGGTCGTGTGATTTGGGGCTGGGGCTAGGCCGGTCATGTATGGATCAGTGAATGGGTAGAATTTGGTGTATGAGTGGATATGCAACGTATTTTGACGGGTATATGGCGGGGTTCAGGTTCACGTACTACTGAAAACTGGTTTGAACCCGTGAAACATGTTGGGTTTTATAATGAGCCCAGCAGCAGCCCCGTGGAGTTAGAACGACGTCCATCCCTGTCCCTAATAGGATAAAACACCCGCGAGGACGCGAGTTTCAGGGTCCCATTGCCATCACGATTCCCGTCGCATGAACGGGCGCCCACGTCACTGGGCTGAGAGGGCCTTTATGAATATTTTGTGTTTAAAATGCACATATATTTTTCAATCCCGAAAATCCCCCTTTTATCATTTTCTCACTTGGCAGTTTTCTTTTTTATAGCATGGCATTTTTTAAGAGGATAGCATTTTTATTATTGAGAGATGACATTTTTTATTTTAAATGGCATGGAAGTTTTATTACTAAGCGCATGGCATTTTTTTAATAACAATATGATGTCATTCTTATCAATAATCGAATGACATTTTTATTATTGAGAGATGAAATTTTTAGTTTTAGTGGCATGATAGTTTTATTACTAACCGGATGCCATTTTTATTAACAAAATGATGGCATTTTCTAAATAATAGTATGGCATAGGATAAAAAAATATTATAAATAGGATCACATTTTTTATGCTTGAGAGGATGGATTTTTTATTCTTTTAGTGGCATCACAATTTTATTTTTGGGGCGTATCTATATAAAAATATATCTAGAGGGTGGCAGATTTATAAAGTAGCACGACATTTTTTTTTTCAAAGCATAGCATTTCTCGCTTTTATAATTTTGTGTTTTTCTCTTCATGACATTTTTATCCCGAGAATGGCAGTTAATAATTTTGTGCTTTTTTTCATGACATTTTTATGTTGAGGATGATTTTCTTTAAGTGGTTCAAAAAAAGTAGAATGGGCCTCTAGGCCAAACCGGGGGTCGCACTGGAGGAAGTACGAGCGAACCACGTGAAACAATCGCTAGAGGGTGTCTACTGAGGGTTCCTGGTGCCGCCGTCACCGTCACCATCTGAGAAATATAGGTCCCCTCACCTTCAGCTATCATCCCTGCGCTGAGAGGTGGGGGACATCGGATCTTTAGACCTGTATGTTCTTCGTCAACGTCTAGTGATCATCATAGTTTTGTGAGAATTTTCCTCTCTTTCGTTTGGCAGTGCCAAGAGATTAGAGAGTATTTTGTCCCCGTAGATCTGATTTTTTTGGATCCGATAAGTTTATATTGTCGTCTCAAGCTTTTTTGTTGGTTTGATTCTTTGTGGAGGTGAAAATTTTCATCGACACCATGGGTGAAGATATAGTGATTCAACGGCATGCACTTCTAGGGGATCATCCCCATCCCAAATACGTTCATCGATCAAGGTTTCCATCTTTTTGGATGGGCGACTCAAGGCGCTTTCAAAAATCATTTTTGATAATGTTCGTGTAGGTGAAGGAGTGACAACATCATTACTCCAGTCTAATTGCAGCCTCTTTGCCAAAGTCTTTGAAGTATTTCTTTGAGCATAGATTGATACGGCGAACAAAGTGTTTGCAAGAGATTTCACTGTAATTCTTAGTTATAAGAGTTATTTTGTATTTTCTTTGATCTTAGGTCAAACAAAGCCTACCTGTAATTGTTATAAGTATGACTGGATAAATGCTCATGCGTTGCTACGGAAGCCAAACAATTTTCAATGCAGCAAGAGCAAAATGAAAAATACACGGTGTTCTGAGATCACCAGACAATTTGCCCGATCTTATAAACATGTTGAGCCATATTAACATACAGAAGTATCAACTTTGCATAGCATACAATGTCAAAAGCTCTAGCATTGACTCATTCCTTCTTCTTTGCATGTAAAGTTGAAATGATTTTTTTCCTTCCTTATTTCATTCCAAAGTGGGAGTAGTTGTTAGCAGGTCGAACTCAAAGTCCAAGAAATCCACATGCAATGAGAATGAGATCTTATAAACCCAACCTCGGCAAAAGATACATAAATCATGAAAGTGCTAGTATTTGGTATGTACCTCAATATGTGCATTGAGCCGCTTTTGAAGTTTTGACTGGAGATCGTATTTACTTCAGGGAGGTCAAAACCCTATAGTGATAAAAAAAGAGGATGAAGATCATGAGGTAATAACTACATAATTTGTGGATGCACCATACAGACCAAAAATAACAAATTATATCTTGACTACATGAATCTTATGCAACTGTAAATACACACACTTTGATATAAAAATTTCTTGCATACATTACGGAGCTAGCAGTAATTCATGCTTCATGAAAGGGTTCACTTTGGAATCATGACTATTAATAACTAATCAGCCATCAATAAAATTGGAAAAGTAAATTGAAGCTTCTTACCCACCAATATTGATATGATTTCTAGTAACACAATAGTTCACAGAAGTTGCATAAATTTCTGGAGGTACCTCGACATGACTTGGTTCAGAATGTTTCATGTAGGAGTGTCGTACATTGCCATATTTTTATTATCCCTGTACTGGTAAAAAAAAAGGCACACTGTACACTTCGTGAAGGAGTTTGGATTGGTCCACACTATGCTACAAAACAATATCCAAAATAAACAGAATAAGCATTACCATCAGGGTTGTGATTGACATATCTTTAAGATCTCACAATATTAGAGAATATAACACACACCATGTAGGACCGGATTAATAATATAGAATCAGAAAAGGAAAGGAGCAGGGTTTCGGCGGTGCACCTCGTGGCGTGCTACTTTCTCTTTGCCCGATCCCATCCATGAAGGCGTGTCTCTAATAGAAATTTCATTAAGCCTAACACATGCACAAACAAAAAAACAAATAGGAAGATAAGATTGAGAGGAATGTCGTTTGATTAACACACATAGAGATATGTGCACGAGCAAGCAATTTGGTGGTTGCATCAGACATCACCAAAACAATCTCCGGAAATTCCATGGATGCATCACCACGATGTGGCGGCGTCGATCATCGGTAAGATCACGCACTGTTTAGCATGTTGTGTCGAGACGAGGATTGGGGCGTTGTAGGTGATGGCAGTTGTCGCGTCTAGGCCTTCCTATCCACCGGCAACCTGATGAGGTGAGAGGGTCTTGGCGAGGAGATGGAGAAGATCCCTCATGCGTCCGAGGAAGACACCGCTACAACAAGTCGCGAGAGAGATGGAGAGATAGTACCATGTTAAAGATTTAGCTGCCTATCACTAATTACCATATATTGTTTATATGATTGCTACTTGCCATAAGATTTAGCCCGTGATTGTCACTTATCATATGATTGCCACTTGCCACAAGACTTAGCCGTTGTGTTGGGGAACGCAGTAATTTCAAAAAATTTCCTACGCACACGCAAGATCATGGTGATGCACAGCAACGAGAGGGGAGAGTGTTGTCTACGTACCAACGCAGACCGACTGCGGAAGCGATCACACAACATAGAGGAAGTAGTCGTACGTCTTCTTCCCGATCCAACCGATCCAAGCACCGTTACTCCGGCACCTCCGAGTTCTTAGCACACGTTCAGCTCGATGACGTTCCTCGGGCTCCGATCCAGCAAAGCGTCGAGGAAGAGTTCCGTCAGCACGACGGCGTGATGACGATCTTGATGTACTACCGACGCAGGGCTTCGCCTAAGCACTACAACGGTACGATCGAGGTGGAATTTGGTGGCAGGGGGCACCGCACACGGCTAAGGAGCGATCTCAAGGATCAAGTTGTGTGTCTATGGGGTGCCCCCTGCCCCCGTATATAAAGGACCAGGGGCAAGGGGGTCGGCCGGCTAGGAGGGAGGCGCAGGGAGGAGTCCCACTCCTACCGGGAGTAGGACTCCTTCCCCCAAATCCTATTCCTAATAGGACTCTTCGGGAGAAAGAGAAGAGAGGGGGGCCGGCCCCTTCTCCTAGTCCTAATAGGACTAGGGAAGGGGGGTTCGGCCGGCTAGCCTGTGGGCTGCCCCTTCTCTCTTTTCCACTAAGGCCCAATAGGCCCATTTGCCTCCCGGGGGGTTCCGGTAACCCTCCCGGTAATCCGGTAAAATCCCGATTTCACCCGGAACACTTCCGGTGCCCAAACATAGGCTTCCAATATATCAATCTTTACGTCTCGACCATTTCGAGACTCCTCATCATGTCCGTGATCTCATCCGGGACTCCGAACAACCTTCGGTACATCAAAATGCATAAACTCATAATAACTGTCATCGTAACGTTAAGCGTGCGGACCCTACGGTTCGAGAACAATGTAGACATGACCGAGACACGTCTCCGGTCAATAACCAATAGCGGGACCTGGATGCCCATATTGGCTCCTACACATTCTACGAAGATCTTTATCGGTCAGACCGCATAACAACATACGTTGTTCCCTTTGTCATCGGTATGTTACTTGCCCGAGATTCGATCGTCGGTATCCAATACCTAGTTCAATCTCGTTACTGGCAAGTCTCTTTACTCATTCCGTAATACATCATCTCACAACTAACACCTTAGTTATAATGCTTGCAAGGCTTATGTGATGTGTATTACCGAGAGGGCCCAGAGATACCTCTCCGACAATCGGAGTGACAAACCCTAATCTCAAAATACGCCAACCCAACATCTACCATTGGAGACACCTGTAGTACTCCTTTATAATCACCCAGTTACGTTGTGACGTTTGGTAGTACCCAAAGTGTTCCTCCGGTAAACGGGAGTTGCATAATCTCATAGTTATAGGAACATGTATAAGTCATGAATAAAACAATAGCAACTTACTAAACGATCGGGTGCTATGCTAATGGAATGGGTCATGTCAATCAGATCATTCTACTAATGATGTGACCTCGTTAATCAAATAACAACTCCTTGTTCATGGTTAGGAAACATAACCATCTTTGATTAACAAGCTAGTCAAGTAGAGGCATACTAGTGACACTCTGTTGGTCTATGTATTCACACATGTATTATGTTTCCGGTTAATACAATTCTAGCATGAATAATAAACATTTATCATGATGTAAGGAAATAAATAATAACTTTATTATTGCCTCTAGGGCATATTTCCTTCAGTCTCCCACTTGCACTAGAGTCAATAATCTAGATTACACAGTAATGATTCTAACACCCATGGAGCCTTGGTGCTGATCATGTTTTGCTCGTGGAAGAGGCTTAGTCAACGGGTCTGCAACATTCAGATCCGTATGTATCTTGCAAATCTCTATGTCTCCCACCTGGACTAAATCCCGGATGGAGTTGAAGCGTCTCTTGATGTGTTTGGTCCTCTTGTGAAATCTGGATTCCTTTGCCAAGGCAATTGCACCAGTATTGTCACAGAAGATTTTCATTGGACCCGATGCACTAGGTATGACACCTAGATCGGATATGAACTCCTTCATCCAGACTCCTTCGTTCGCTGCTTCAGAAGCAGCTATGTACTCCGCTTCACATGTAGATCCCGCTACGACGCTTTGTTTAGAACTGCACCAACTGACAGCTCCACCGTTTAAAGTAAAC
Organism: Triticum monococcum; assembly: GCA_034509565.1. Lineage (NCBI taxonomy): Eukaryota > Viridiplantae > Streptophyta > Magnoliopsida > Poales > Poaceae > Triticum > Triticum monococcum. The sequence goes on from CM067842.1 coordinate 684,307,258, forward strand.
ACGTATCCGGTTTGCGATTTTAGAATCGTCCGGATCAGTGTCAAAGCTTGCATCAACGTAACCTCTTACGGTGAGCTCTTTGTCACCTCCATATACGAGAAACATATCCTTAGTCCTTTTCAGGTATTTCAGGATGTTCTTGACCGCTGTCCAGTGATCCATTCCAGGATTACTTTGGTACCTCCCTGCTAAACTTATAGCAAGGCACACATCAGGTCTGGTACACAACATTGCATACATGATAGAGCCTATGGCTGAAGCATAGGGAACATCTTTCATTTTCTCTCTATCTTCTGCAGTGGTCGGGCATTGAGTCTTACTCAATTTCATACCTTGTAACACAGGCAAGAACCCTTTCTTTGCTTGATCCATTTTGAATTTCTTCAAAATCTTGTCCAGGTATGTGCTTTGTGAAAGTCCAATTAAGCGTCTTGATCTATCTCTATAGATCTTTATGCCTAATATGTAAGCAGCTTCCCCGAGGTCTTTCATCGAAAAACTTTTATTCAAGTATCCCTTTATGCTATCCAGAAATTCTATATCATTTCCAATTAGCAATATGTCATCCACATATAATATCAGAAATGCTACAGAGCTCCCACTCACTTTCTTGTAAATACAGGCTTCTCCAAAAGTCTGTATAAAGCCAAATGCTTTGATCACACTATCAAAGCGTTTATTCCAACTCCGAGATGCTTGCACCAGTCCATAAATGGATCGCTGGAGTTTGCATACTTTGTTAGCTCCTTTTGGATCTACAAAACCTTCTGGTTGTACCATATACAACTCTTCTTCCAGAAATCCATTCAGGAATGCAGTTTTGACATCCATCTGCCATATTTCATAATCATAAAATGCGGCAATTGCTAACATAATTCTGACGGACTTAAGCATCGCTACGGGTGAGAAAGTCTCATCGTAGTCAACCCCTTGAACTTGTCGAAAACCTTTTTGCGACAAGTCGAGCTTTATAGACAGTAACATTACCGTCAACGTCAGTCTTTTTCTTGAAGATCCATTTATTCTCAATTGCTTGCCGATCATTGGGCAAGTCAACCAAAGTCCATACTTTGTTCTCATACATGGATCCCATCTCAGATTTCATGGCCTCAAGCCACTTTGCGGAATCTGGGCTCACCATCGCTTCTTCATAGTTCGTAGGTTCATCATGATCTAGCATCATGACTTCCAGAACTGGATTACCGTACCACTCTGGTGCGGATCTCACTCTGGTTGATCTACGTGGTTCAGTAGTATCTTGATCTGAAGCTTCGTGATCATCATCATTAGCTTCCTCACTGATTGGCATAGGTGTCGCAGAAACAGTTTTCTGTGATGAACTATTTTCCAATAAGGGAGCAGGCACAGTTACCTCGTCAAGTTCTACTTTCCTCCCACTCACTTCTTTCGAGAGAAACTCCTTCTCTAGAAATGATCCATTCTTAGCAACGAATGTCTTGCCTTCGGATCTGTGATAGAAGGTATACCCAACAGTTTCCTTTGGGTATCCTATGAAGACACATTTCTCCGCTTTGGGTTCGAGCTTATCAGGTTGAAGCTTTTTCACATAAGCATCGCAGCCCCAAACTTTAAGAAATGACAACTTTGGTTTCTTGCCAAACCATAGTTCATAAGGCGTCGTCTCAACGGATTTTGATGGTGCCCTATTTAACGTGAATGCGGCCGTCTCTAAAGCATAACCCCAAAACGATAGCGGTAAGTCAGTAAGAGACATCATGGATCGCACCATATCTAGTAAAGTGCGATTACGACGTTCGGACACACCATTACGCTGTGGTGTTCCGGGTGGCGTGAGTTGCGAAACTATTCCACAATTTTTCAAATGTATACCAAACTCGCAACTCAAATATTCTCCTCCACGATCAGATCGTAGAAACTTTATTTTCTTGTTACGATGATTTTCAACTTCACTCTGAAATTCTTTGAACCTTTCAAATGTTTCAGACTTATGTTTCATTAAGTAGATATACCCATATCTGCTTAAATCATCTGTGAAGGTGAGAAAATAACGATATCCGCCACGAGCCTCAATATTCATCGGACCACATACATCGGTATGTATGATTTCCAACAAATCTGTTGCTCTCTCCATAGTACCGGAGAACGGTGTTTTAGTCATCTTGCCTATGAGGCACGGTTCGCAAGTACCAAGTGATTCATAATCAAGTGGTTCCAAAAAGCCCATCAGTATGGAGTTTCTTCATGCGCTTTACACCGATATGACCTAAACGGCAGTGCCACAAATAAGTTGCACTATCATTATTAACTTTGCATCTTTTGGCTTCTACATTATGAATATGTGTGTTACTATCTTCGAGATTCAACAAGAATAGACCACTCTTCAAAGGTGCATGACCATAAAAGATATTATTCATATAAATAGAACAACCATTATTCTCTGATTTAAATGAATAACCGTCTCGCATTAAACAAGATCCAGATATAATGTTCATGCTCAACGCTGGCACCAAATAACAATTATTTAGGTCTAATATTAATCCCGAAGGTAGATGTAGAGGTAGCGTGCCGACCGCGATCACATCGACTTTGGAACCGTTTCCCACGCGCATCGTCACCTCGTCCTTTGCTAGTGTCCGCTTATTCTGTAGTCCCTTTGCTCACTTTGCCATCCTTCTTACTCGCCAAATACTTGGGGCAGTTCCGCTTCCAGTGACCAGTCTGCTTGCAGTAGAAGCACTCAGTTTCAGGCTTAGGTCCAGACTTGGGTTTCTTCTCCTGAGCAGCAACTTGCTTGCTGTTCTTCTTGAAGTTTCCTTTCTTCTTCCCTTTGCCCTTTTTCTTGAAACTAGTGGTTTTGCTAACCATCAACACTTGATGCTCCTTCTTGATTTCTACCTCCGCAGCTTTCAGCATTGCGAAGAGCTCGGGAATAGTCTTGTTCATCCCTTGCATATTATAGTTCATCACGAAGCTCTTGTAGCTTGGTGGTAGTGATTGGAGAATTCTGTCAATGACGCAATCATCTGGAAGATTAACTCCCATCTGAATCAAGTGATTATTATACCCAGACATTTTGAGTATATGCTCACTGACAGAACTGTTCTCCTCCATCTTACAGCTATAGAACTTATTGGAGACTTCATATCTCTCAATTCGGGCATTTGCTTGAAATATTAACTTCAACTACTGGAACATCTCATATGCTCCATGACGTTCAAAACGTCGTTGAAGTCCCGATTCTAAGCCGTAAAGCATGGCACACTGAACTATCGAGTAGTCATCAGCTTTGCTCTGCCAGACGTTCATAACATCTGGTGTTGCTCCAGCAGCAGGCCTGTCACCCAGCGGTGCTTTCAGGACGTAATTCTTCTGTGCAGCAATGAGGATAATCCTCAGGTTACGGACCCAGTCCGTGTAATTGCTACCATCATCTTTCAACTTTGCTTTCTCAAGGAACGCATTAAAATTCAACGGAACAATAGCACGAGCCATCTATCTACAAGCAACATAAACAAGCAAGATACTATCAGGTACTAAGTTCATGATAAGTTTAAGTTCAGTTAATCAAATTACTTAGGAACTCCCACTTAGATAGACATCCCTCTAATCCTCTAAGTGATCACGTGATCCAAATCAACTAAACCATAACCGATCATCACGTGAGATGGAGTAGTTTTCAATGGTGAACATCGTCATGTTGATCATATCTACTATATGATTCACGCTCGACCTTTCGGTCTCTGTGTTCCGAGGCCATATCTGCATATGCTAGGCTCGTCAAGTATAACCTGAGTATTCTGCGTGTGCAAAACTGGCTTGCACCCGTTGTAGATGGACGTAGAGCTTATCACACCCGATCATCACGTGGTGTCTGGGCACGACGAACTTTGGCAACGGTGCATACTCAGGGAGAACACTTCTTGATAATTTAGTGAGAGATCATCTTATAATGCTACCGTCAATCAAAGCAAGATAAGATGCATAAAAGGATAAACATCACATGCAATCAATATAAGTGATATGATATGGCCATCATCATCTTGTGCTTGTGATCTCCATCTCCGAAGCACCGTCATGATCACCATCATCACCGGCGCGACACCTTGATCTCCATCATAGCATCGTTGTCGTCTCGCCAATCTTATGCTTCCACGACTATTACTACCGTTTAGTAATCTAGTAAAGCATTACATCGCGATTGCATTGCATACAATAAAGCGACAACCATACGGCTCCTGCCAGTTGCCGATAACTTAGTTACAAAACATGATCATCTCATACAATAAAATCAGCATCATGCCTTGACCATATCACATCACAACATACCCTGCAAAAACAAGTTAGACATCCTCTACTTTGTTGTTGCAAGTTTTACGTGGCTGCGACGGGCTTAAGTAAGAACTCATCTCACCTACGCATCAAAACCACAACGATAGTTCGTCAAATAGACTCCGTTTTAACCTTCTCAAGGACCGGGCATAGTCACACTTGGTTCAACTAAAGTTGGAGAGACAGTCTTCCGCAAGCCATCTATGTGCAAAGCACGTCGAGGGAACCGGTCTCGCGTAAGAGTACGCGTAAGGTTGGTCCGGATCGTCTCAACCAACAATACCGCCGAACCAAAGTATGACATGCTGGTAGGCAGTATGACTTGTATCGCCCACAACTCACTTGTGTTCTACTCGTGCATATAACATCAAACCATAAAACCTAGGCTCGGATGCCACTGTTGGGGAACGCAGTAATTTCAAAAATTTTCCTACGCACACGCAAGATCATGGTGATGCACGGCAACGAGAGGGGAGAGTGTTGTCTACGTACCAACGCAGACCGACTGCGGAAGCGATCACACAACGTAGAGGAAGTAGTCGTACGTCTTCTTCCCGATCCAACCGATCCAAGCACCGTTACTCCGGCACCTCCGAGTTCTTAGCACACGTTCAACTCGATGACGTTCCTCGGGCTCCGATCCAGCAAAGCGTCGAGCAAGAGTTCCGTCAGCACGACGGCGTGATGACGATCTTGATGTACTACCGACGCAGGGCTTCGCCTAAGCACTACAACGGTACGATCGAGGTGGAATTTGGTGGCAGGGGGCACCGCACACGGCTAAGGAGCGATCTCAAGGATCAAGTTGTGTGTCTATGGGGTGCCCCCTGCCCCCGTATATAAAGGACCAGGGGCAAGGGGGTCGGCCGGCTAGGAGGGAGGCGCAGGGAGGAGTCCCACTCCTACCGGGAGTAGGACTCCTTCCCCCAAATCCTATTCCTAATAGGACTCTTCGGGAGAAAGAGAAGAGAGGGGGGCCGGCCCCTTCTCCTAGTCCTAATAGGACTAGGGAAGGGGGGTTCGGCCGGCTAGCCTGTGGGCTGCCCCTTCTCTCTTTTCCACTAAGGCCCAATAGGCCCATTTGCCTCCCGGGGGGTTCCGGTAACCCTCCCGGTAATCCGGTAAAATCCCGATTTCACCCGGAACACTTCCGGTGCCCAAACATAGGCTTCCAATATATCAATCTTTACGTCTCGACCATTTTGAGACTCCTCGTCATGTCCGTGATCTCATCCGGGACTCCGAACAACCTTCGGTACATCAAAATGCATAAACTCATAATAACTGTCATCGTAACGTTAAGCGTGCGGACCCTACGGTTCGAGAACAATGTAGGCATGACCGAGACACGTCTCCGGTCAATAACCAATAGCGGGACCTGGATGCCCATATTGGCTCCTACACATTCTACGAAGATCTTTATCGGTCAGACCGCATAACAACATACGTTGTTCCCTTTGTCATCGGTATGTTACTTGCCCGAGATTCGATCGTCGGTATCCAATACCTAGTTCAATCTCGTTACTGGCAAGTCTCTTTACTCATTCCGTAATACATCATCTCACAACTAACATCTTAGTTATAATGCTTGCAAGGCTTATGTGATGTGTATTACTGAGAGGGCCCAGAGATACCTCTCCGACAATCGGAGTGACAAACCCTAATCTCGAAATACGCCAACCCAACATCTACCATTGGAGACACCTGTAGTACTCCTTTATAATCACCCAGTTACGTTGTGACGTTTGGTAGTACCCAAAATGTTCCTCCGGTAAACGGGAGTTGCATAATCTCATAGTTATAGGAACATGTATAAGTCATGAAGAAAACAATAGCAACTTACTAAACGATCGGGTGCTATGCTAATGGAATGGGTCATGTCAATCAGATCATTCTACTAATGATGTGACCTCGTTAATCAAATAACAACTCCTTGTTCATGGTTAGGAAACATAACCATCTTTGATTAACAAGCTAGTCAAGTAGAGGCATACTAGTGACACTCTGTTGGTCTATGTATTCACACATGTATTATGTTTCCGGTTAATACAATTCTAGCATGAATAATAAACATTTATCATGATGTAAGGAAATAAATAATAACTTTATTATTGCCTCTAGGGCATATTTCCTTCACGTTGATTGTCGATTGCCAGTTATTGCTAATATATGATTGCCTTGTATCATCATTTATTTGGGAGGCCAATAAATAAAGCAATTAAATCATGGAAAAGAATCCACCGATGTGAGAAAAAATCAGGTGGGAGAGGAAAATCGGGATGGAGAGGTAAGAATAAGAGGTCGGACCAAATGTAAGACAAAAGAGGGAACCTTACGTTTCTTTTAAGTAGTAGAGAATAAAGTTACATGTGTTTCTTCAAAAAAGTGACGTACCCCAGATTGGGGTCCTTTTCTTAAGAAAGGAAGCTATTGTCTGGTTGTTAATTCTCATTTAGTTATGTCTCATCAAACTTACTAACCGTGTGATCCATGCGTCTAGATTTGTGTTCGTCGATTCAGAAGGTGCTTGGATACGTTTTAGTCCCATGACTAAAAGTAGTGGGACTAAAACTTGCTAGCCTCACCCATGCTTGGATCCAAATACTAAAGAGACTAAAATCAAGTTACTGAGCATTTATTATCCTCCAAACCCTTCAATCCAGAACTCGCATATGTTAAAGAAGAGGCATTAAATGAGGAGAGAGAAGGCTAATATATATTTTAGTAGGTTTCCTATGACTAAATTTTTTTAGCCTCAAGACTAGTCCTAGCCTCTCTTTAGTCAGGGGTGCTTGGAACTTTAGCCTCTAAAAGAGACTATTTTTAGTCAGACTAAGAGGGTGCTTGGATACATTTTAGTCACATGACTAAAAGTAGTGGGACTAAAACTTGCTAGCCTCACCCATGCTTGGATCCAAATACTAAAGAGACTAAAATCAAGTTATTGAGCATTTATTATCCTCCAAACCCTCCAATGCAGAACTCGCATATGTTAAAGGAGAGGAATTAAATGATGAGAGAGAGGGCTAATACATATTTTAGTAGGTTTCCTATGACTAAAAATTTTTAGCCTCAAGACTAGTCCTAGCCTCTCTTTAGTCAGGGGTGCTTGGAACTTTAGCCTCTAAAAGAGACTATTTTTAGTCAGACTAAAAATAGTCCCTTGAATTCAAGCACCCTCTAAAACTAGTCCCTTGGATCCAAACACCCTCTCATTTTCTGCCGCTCCCCGCTCGTATTTTTTCATGTACATGTCTCATAAGTTTCTTGTCGTGGGCTCAGGCTGTTGTTCCTTTCTCAGCCCGCGTATGAGTTTTGTCCTTGCAACTATTTCTAGGCTGTGGGTTGTTTATTTCATTTTCCTTCCCTATTTACATATGAAAGGGAAGCCGAAATCACTAATTAAGGAGTATTCGTTGCAAAGAGCACTCCACTTTTCCAGGTCGCGACAAGTGGCGCACATGCAGCGCGCCACTTGTCGCAACCAGGAAGTTTTCCCTTTTTTCGTAGATCCATTCATTCAAAACGTTTTATCTCTTAAACCGTGCGTCCAAATCTCGAACCGTTTTCACCGTTGGATTCCTTGCGTCGAGATCTTCAAAACTAGATCCCATATTGATAGGTTTTGACAAACTTTTTTTTTTCACGAAAAAACCGGACCGGAAGCATGGTTTTTTTCCTTTTCCGAAAGAGGCACGTCCGTGCCTCTCGCGAAATCACAACCGTGCCTCTCGTGGAAGCAAAACTGTAACTCTCGTGGAAGGAAAAAAACAGAAAACGCGTTTTTTCCCGTTTCCGAGAGGCACGGCCTGTTGGGGAACGTAGTAATTTCAAAAAATTTCCTACGCACACGCAAGATCATGGTGATGCATAACAACGAGAGGGGAGAGTGTTGTCCACGTACCCGCGCAGACCGTAAGCGGAAGTGTTAGCACAACGCGCTTGATGTAGTCGTACGTCTTCACGATCCGACCGATCAAGTACCGAACGTACGGCACCTCCGAGTTCAGCACACATTCAGCCCGATGACGTCCCTCGAACTCCGATCCAGCCGAGTGTTGAGGGATAGTTTCGTCAGCACGACGGCATGGTGACGATGTTGATGTTCTACCGACGCAGGGCTTCACCTAAGCACCGCTACAGTATTATCGAGGTGGACTATGGTGGAGGGGGGCATCGCACACGGCTAAGAGACGATCAACTTGATCAACTTGTGTCTATGGGGTGTCCCCCTGCCCCCGTATATAAAGGAACAAGGGGGGAGGCGGCCGGCCTAGGAGGAGGGCGCGCCAAGGGGGGAGTCCTACTCCCACCGGGAGTAGGACTCCTCCTTCCCTTGTTGGAGTAGGAGAGAAGGAAAGAGGGGGAGAGGAACAAGGAAAAGTGGGCTGCACCCCTTGTCCAATTCGGACCAGGAGGGGGGGGGGGGGCGCCTCCTTCCTTTTGGCCTCTCTCCTTTATTTCCGTATGGCCCAATAAGGCCCATATACTCCCCGGCGAATTCCTGTAACTCTCCGGTACTTCGAAAAATACCCGAATCACTCGGAACCTTTCCGATGTCCGAATATAGTCGTCCAATATATCGATCTTTACGTCTCGACCATTTCGAGACTCCTCATCATGTCCCCGATCTCATCCGGGACTCCGAACTCCTTTGGTATATCAAAACTCATAATATAACTGGCATCGAAACCTTAAGCGTGCGGACCCTACGGGTTCAAGAACAATGTAGACATGGCCGAGACATGTCTCCGGTCAGTAACCAATAACGGAATCTGGATGCTCATATTGGCTCCCACATATTCTACGAAGATCTTTATCGGTCAGACCGCATAACAACATACGTTGTTCCCTTTGTCATCGGTATGTTACTTGCACGAGATTTGATTGTCGGTATCTCAATACCTAGTTCAATCTCGTTACCATTAAGTCTCTTTACTTGTTCCGTAATACATCATCCACAACTAACTCATTAGTTGCAATGCTTGCAAGGCTTAAGTGATGTGCATTACCGAGAGGGCCCAGAGATACCTCTCGAACAGTCGGAGTGACAAATCCTAATCTCGAAATACGCCAACCCAACAAGTACTTTCGGAGACACCTGTAGAGCACCTTTATAATCACCCAGTTACGTTGTGACGTTTGGTAGCACACAAAGTGTTCCTCCGGTAAACGGGAGTTGCATAATCTCATAGTCATAGGAACATGTATAAGTTATGAAAAAAGCAATAGCAACAAACTAAATGATCACGTGCTATGCTAACGGAATGGGTCAAGTCAATCACATCATTCTACTAATGATGTGATCCCGTTAATCAAATGACAACTCATGTCTATGGTTAAGAAACATAATCATCTTTGATCAACGAGCTAGTCAAGTAGAGGCATACTAGTGACACTCTGTTTGTATATGTATTCACACATGTATTATGTTTCCGGTTAATACAATTCTAGCATTAATAATAAACATTTATCATGATATAAGGAAATAAATAATAACTTTATCATTGCCTCTAGGGCATATTTCCTTCACGGCCGTGACTCTCGCGAAAGCAGAACCGTGCCTCTCGCGAAAACAAAATCGTGACTCTCGCGAAAAAAAAACAGAAAACGCGTATTTTTTCCCTTTCCGAGAGGCATGGCCGTGACTTTCGCGGAAGTACAAACGTGCCTCTCGCGGAAGCAAAACCTTGACTCTCCCGAAAGAAAACAAAACAAAAAACGCATTTTGTTTTTTCCTTTCCGAGAGGCACGGTCGTGACTCTCGCGAAAGTACAACCGTGCCTCTCGCGGAAGCAAAACCGTGAGTCTCGCGAAAGAAAAAAAAACAGAAAACGCGTTTTTTTCGTTTCCGAAAGGCACGGCCGTGACTCTTGCTAAAGCACAACCGTGCCTCTCGCGGAAGAAAACCGTGACTTTCGCGAAAGGGAAAAAAAGAAAACACGTTTTTTCGCGCAATTTTTTTTCAAATTTTCTTTTTTGATCGAAAAGCTAAGAAAGACCAGGGAAAAACCAAAACGTGAAAAAAACCCCCCCAAAAAAAACGTTTAAAAAGCCGAAAACACGTGCGGAAAAATAAAAAAATAAAATCCGAAGGGAGCGTCCACAGCGCGACACGTGGCAAATGGCTGAGAGTGCGCCAAGTGGCGCTGATCGTCGCGAGGCTCCCGAAGGAGCGCTTGTTAACTAGTTGCTCCCAACGGAAGCGTCTTGGAGTCCAGATAGCGCCAAATAGGATGTATTCGGTATGTAGCCCCCCCCCCCCCCCCCCCCGCGCGCGCGCGAAATGGGCCTGGCCATTTACCACAGTCGCGGTGGTCTTCTTGTGTTTTTTTCTGGCCATTTTGTGTTTTGTTTTGTTTCTGTCCGGTTTTGGTGGTTGTTGTTATTTTATTTTATTTTTAATTCATTTTTCATTTTAAATTTAATGCATTTTATCTTTTTCAAATTAATGAAATTTTCCCAAATTCGTGAACCTTTTCACTTAAAGTCATAAAACTTTTTCAAACTCTTTTTTGTTTCAAATTAGTGAACATTTTTGTCTCAAATTCCTGATAAATTTGTGAACTCTTTCCCTCGAATATGTGAATTTTTTCAATATAATCAACTTTTTTGTCTCAAATATGAGATTTTTTTCTATTTTTTATTTTTTCCTCAAATACATGAATTTTTTTCTCAAACTTGTAAACTTTTTTCAAATTCATGACTTTTTTTAAATGTATGATTTTCTCAAACTATGAACTTATTCAAAATCATGAACTTTTTCTAAAATTTATGAACTTCTTTTAAATTTTGGATATTTTCAAATTTATGATATTTTTCATATTTTTGAACTTTTCTTAAATAAGTGAACTTTCTAAAAAATCATGAATAATTTTCATATTCGTGTACCTTTTCAAATTGTGATTTTTTAAATCTATGAACTTTTTTCAGTTCCTTAAACTTTTTAAAAATCTCTTAACATATTTAATTGGAAAAACCGGCAACCGGTGTTTTGTGTGAACAATAATACAACAACATATCAGAAAACCAAGAGGGAAAAAAGAACGAATGCAAAAAAAAAATTGATAAGCGAGCGAGCTTCCGTGGCAGTTGTACTAAATCAGTGACAAATAATATAGAACGGGGGGAGTACATGTGTGAGCTGTGCGGTATTGGACCAGGGCTTACGTAGCGTCGCGCGGGAGCGAGTGTGCTCGGGGCGCGTGAAGCGCTAATTAGGAGCTCTTGTGGAGACATCAGATGGAAAGTAACGTGGACTCAAAGGAGAGCAACTACTGCCATATGGCTTTCCTCATTTCCCGTTCCTCTTCAAAATAATTACTTTCTTGCGCGCTTCAGTTGTTCTTTTGTTAAATATGTTTTATCACACAAAAAAATACACGAAGCGGTTGTGTTAAATCATATATATAGATAAGATTTAATTATTTCACGTCTAAGTTTATCATTACACTATTAATCGCTTTAAATTTGTGCAAACTTTTCTCTAGACGCGTTGGGCTGCGCTTCTCTGTTTTCGGACGTGATTGTTTTGTTTTGTGTTCCCTTGAAGGGTGGCATTTCATGTTTGTGTTTCTCTTGCATGAGCTTTTATATGGACCGTGTGTAATTGATAATGAAAGGGTGTATTTTTTCCTTCTTTTAATTTATTTGTCTTAGATTTATGATTTTCATTCGATTTGCTAAATCTCATGTAGATGATAGTATTTTTTGCCGGCCTTTTTTTGCTTGTGCTCTTGTGGCCTATTTCATCTAGCATGCGCTATACAAATGGAAGAGACATGTTCTATCACTTGTTGCTGTCTATTTCTATTTTATTTAAAGTAAGTTGTCGAAGAGACATTCTTTGTGGAAGAGACTAGGCTATGTATTGGCTCGATATGCAACTGAAGGCAACCAATTTTTTTCTCACTTACAAGTACAACCTCGACACACAACTAGGGGGGCGATCTTTTTTTTTGTCCTCGGTTGCAACTTCACCTTGACATGTAATTTTTTTATCCTAGTTGCAAGTACAACCTCTATGCGCAACCGGGCCCAGCCCATTAATCTCCCAATTGCAAGTACAACCTCTATGTTGTTCCTTGCGTGACTAACTCATGCAGAAAGACAAACTTCAAAGGAAAATAGATAGCTTCCAACTCAACCACGTGAGCATCTACAACAAGTTCAACTACATGATGATGTCAACAACAAAACCCAATGTAAGCGATCACATATTAGAGACGATTTACTCAGAGTCATGAGCTAAAGAAACTTTACAAGATGTGAACACATTGAAATGCTTAAATGAAAAATGGTAACCCCATTTTGAGCTTAACGATGAGTATAAACTATGATTAAGTATTCTTACTTGACTCCTAAGTCAATATACTCTAACATAGGTGACCTAGTCGCCGACCCTTTCCTAAATTAAGTTCTCTAGTGTTTTCTTGTCTTGTAAATTCCCTTGTGTCTTAGTTGATTTGTTTTTTTAAAGCAAATTTCATCTAGTTGTTCTTTTCTTGTCTTAGATAGTTTCTGTCTTATGTTAATTCCTTGCAAATCTTATCCGACTTCATTGCAAATCCTTCCGAGATCCTATTGCAAAGTGAGCTGAGTTTGATAGATTCTTATTTCTGTCTTGAACTCGGTCCGTGTTGGGGATATAACCCCATGATATAATCCGCCCTGAGAGGGCCGAGTTAGGTAGCTGGCAACTTAAGACGACGGGCTTTAGACATGCCCAGGTGATCAAGACACAAGGTAAAAGAGGTGACTTGCAAGATGGGCCTGATTGAACACAAGGTTAGAAGACGGCGCATGGCTCAAAAATGTAAGCCGCCAATGGCGACTTGCCGTAGAAGGCAAGGCGACTTAGAGCCAGGATCAGTCATGAAGCATAACCCGACCCGGACTCTTGTAAGCCGGAGACCTCGACCTGTATATAAAGGCGAGTTCCCGGTGTAGAATAGACATGTTACAATCAATCGATAGCTAGGTCAAGCGAATCCGCTCCCTTGTAATCGATACTCAAGCAATAAGCAACAAGAGCAGGAGTATGCTTTTACCTCCACCTTGAGGGGCTGAACCTGGGTAAACCCGTGTCTCTCGTCGCGCTCAACCCCGACAAGCTAATCACCGTTGCGATGGCTCCATACTTAAGTCCTTTCACAAGGAAATCTGTCGTGACAAAACCACGATAGTTGACGCCCACCGTGGGGCCAGCACACGGTGGTTTTGAGTTCTTGAAGGGCACTTTCCCACGGATCGAGGGGTACGCCATTGGAGGATGACCAAGAGTCGCCGCGGCAGGCTCTACATCGATGACGCTAGCTGGGGCCCCGAGGCCGACTCAATCGAGTATGGGTACCGGGTCCCTTCGGTGAAATCCACGTCTTCATCGGCAAGATTGATGGGTCAGAGTCTGAGCCGGACCTCAGCACCGACATCATTGAGCCAGCTCGGCGCACGCAACCCACCCGGGTCCAAGCCGGGTGGAGGCATGCTTTCGTGGGCTTCACGCAAGGGATGGAACTTGCAAAAAATTCTGCCTCTAGGGGAGAGACTCTCATCTACTCAGGTGATGAGTCCTCAACTGGAGAGACGGAGCCAATCTATCAGTTTCAAGACGGCGGGCTTGGGGGCTATTCCGAGGGCCACGGTATTCCGGACCCCTATGAGATTCCATACATGGCTGCTATCTTCATGGCTGGCATAGGTGAGGGAGTCCTGGATTAGGGGGTCCTCGGATAGCCAAACTATGTACTTTGGCCGGACTGTTGGACTATGAAGGTACAAGATTGAAGGCTTCATCCCGTGTCCGGGTGGGACTCTCCTTTGCGTGGAAGGCAAGCTTGGCGATTCGGATATGTAGATCTCCTTCTCTGTAACCGACTCTGTTTAACCCTAGCCCCCTCCGGTGTCCATATAAACCGGAGGGTTTAGTCCGTAGGAGGAGAACAATCATAATCATCTACGATCTTGTGGTAGATCAACTCTTGTAATACTCATATCATCAAGATCAATCAAGCAGGAATTAGGGTATTACCTCCATCGAGAGGGCCCGAACCTGGGTAAACATTGTGTCCCCCGCCTCCTGTTACCATCAGCCTTAGAAGCACAGTTCGGGACCCCCTACTCGAGATCCGCCGGTTTTGACACCGACATTGGTGCTTTCATTGAGAGTTCCACTGTGCCATCACGATAAAGACTTGATGGCTCCTTCGATCATCGGCAACGACGCAATCTAGGGTGAGGTTTTTCTCCACGAACAGATCTTCGTATTCGGCGGCTTCGTACCGCAGGCAAACTCGCTCGGCCATCTGGAGCAGATCGAGAGCTATGCCCCAGGCCATCAAGTCAGGTTTGTAAGCTTGAACTATACTACCGACATCCGCGGAGACTTGATCTTCGACGGATTCGAGCCCATGTCAGGTGCACTGCACAGTCACGATGAGCATGACTTAGCCCTGCCGCCGGACGGTGTTCGGGAGATCACACCTGCGGCTACTCCGGCCCTCAATCCGTAGCAGATCGTGCCGTCTGAGGACGGGTGGATGGACCCCGCCACGGAGGCAGCACACTCAGCGGCAATAGAGCCGAATACTGACTTCACCTCCTATGAAACCTGTGTCATCAGACCCTTGGATTCATCCCCGGCCACAGGCTCCGAACCGCTTGCGTTCGTGCCTATCAAATCTGATTGGGCACCGATCATGGAGTTTACCTCCGCGGATATCTTTCAGCACTCGCCCTTGGGCGACGTGCTAAATTCATTGAGGTCTCTCTCCTTGTCAGGAGACCCTTGGCCGAACTATGTCCGGCTTGAGTGGGAAGCGGACGACGAAGAAATTCATTCCCCACCCACCACCCACTTAATAGCCACTGTCGACGACTTAACCGACATGCTTGATTTCGGCTCCGAAGACATCGATGGTATGGATGACGATGCAGGAGAAGAACAGGAACCACCGCCCACAGGGCACTAGACAACCACCTCATCATATGATATATATATATGGTGGACACCCCCAAAGAAAGCGATGGCAATAAGGAAACGGAGGATAATCCCCTCGAGAAGCAATCTAAGCACCAGCGTCATCGTCGCCGCTCTAAGACCTGCCATAGCAAAAGCAGCGATACCGGCACAAGAGACAATAACGCTGCAGATAGTGCCGAAGACGAAGACAATCCCCTCCAGCCAGGCTTCGAGCGGGAGGATGGGCAAGCCATCCCTAAGGAACAGGCGACCGACGGAGAATCAGAGGATGACAATTACATGCCCCTCTCCGAAGACGAGGTGAGCCTCGGCGGCGAAGAATTCATCGTGCCTGGGGATCCCGTCGAGCAGGAGCACTTCAAGCGCCGGCTTATGGCCACATCAAAAAGCCTGAAGAAAAAGTAGCAGCAGCTTCAAGCTGATCAAGATCTGCTAGCGGATAGATGGACCGAGGTCCTGGCAGCCGAGGAATACGAACTCGAGCGCCCAACCAAAAGTTACCCAAAGCGCATGTTGCTACCCCAACTCGAGGAGGAAGCATTAAAGCCTACACTACCAGCGTATGATGCGGCTGACCGGCCACCTCGTGGCCGAGACAAAGCGGCGTATCAGCCCGAAGTCCAACCCGTACCCCGTCGCCAGTCAAACAAAAACACCAAGGCCCAGGGCTACACGCAGGACCTGCGAGACGTATTGGAAAACAAAGCAGGACATACAAGATCGATCTACGAATCACGGGGGCGCGCCCCAACGCGTGACGATGATCGTCACGCCGGATATACTAAAATAAAATCCGCCCGGGCCGAATACAGCAGACAAGACTTGTATGAACTGCGTCATGATATAGCCCGGCATAGAGGCGCCGCACACCCCCTATGCTTCACCGACGAAGTAATGGATCACGAATTCCCAGAAGGGTTTAAACCCGTGAACATTGAATCATATGATGGTACAACAGACCCCGCGGTATGGACTGAAGATTTCCTCCTCCACATCCACATGGCCCGCGGTGACGATCTACATGCCATCAAGTACCTCCCACTAAAACTCAAAGGGCCGGCTCGGCATTGGCTGAATAGCCTACCGGCAAACTCCATTGGCAGTTGGGAGAACTTGGAAGACACATTCCTTGATAACTTCCAGGGCACTTATGTGCGACCACCGAATGCTGATGACTTGAGTCACGTAACCCAACAGCCCGGGGAGTCAGCCAGGAAATTCTGGACTCGGTTCCTAACTAAAAAGAACCAAATTGTCGACTGTCCGGATGCCGAGGCCTTAGCGGAATTTAAGCATAACATCCGCGACGAGTGGCTCGCCCGACACCTCGGCCAAGAGAAGCCGAAGTCCATGACAGCCCTCACGACACTCATGACCCGCTTTTGTGCGGGCGAGGACAGCTGGCTGGATCGCAGCAACAACACATCAAGAAATCCTGGCAATTCAGATGCCAGAGATAGCAACGACAAGCCACATCGCAACAGACACAATCTCGGGACCCCGATTCTAAGTCACACCAATCTAGCATGTAACACCTCATATCACTTTGCGGCCTCACGCACGGTATCCCCACGGGTGTCGCCTTACCATGGCCCGGGACCGTTTGCGTCTTTTGGCTCGCGTATATGATTGTGTCACTAGCATCCATATGACAGAGAACCCGGGCCGACATGGCTAGTCGTGAACCCAAGGCGGCCCTAACCTATGGGAACAGGCATACACGATTCGCATCGAGCGTGTCGGTCAGCAGCGTGTGAATCCGGGCTGTAGCACCGGGCTAACAGGACTTCGGGGAACCCGGGCTGTAGCAGGCTAGGCAGGACTCCGGTCGTCACCACGTGACATTTCCCCGAAGGGACAGACACAGGAACAAAGTGAAACACATGCCGGCCAGTCAAGTGTTCCGAGCAGTAGTGCTGGGCCAGCAGGACTCCGGTGGACCGGGCTGTAGCGGACTACTATCGCTCAGAAAGCACTAGACTACATTTCCCCATATGATAGGCTGCCAAGGATAAACAACCAGATTGTCGGATCCCACACATAGCAATACACGCTACACGTACGCATAATATGCAAGTATGTGCTGTACAACATGGCATCACAACATAACGCAAACTCATATAGATAAAGGCTCAGAAGAGCCACATAGCATAAATACAAGCAGGGGTCACATGACCCATCATTCAGAGCATACAAGCAACGAAAGCATTACATGTCTGGGTACAGACAACTACAAAAGAAAAGAGCTGGAAAGCTTGACTATCTACAAGACCCTCCCAAGGGTACAAGATCATAGCTGAGGTAACAAGCTACTCGTCGAAGTCCAAGCGGAACTACTAGTAAGACAGATGTCTCATCTGCAAAACATAAATAAAGCAAACGTGAGTACAAAGGTACTCAGCAAGACTTACATCAGATCCTATCATATATGCATTAGTATCAAGAAGGTAATGTGGGGTTTAGTTGCAGCAAGCCAGCTTTGACTCAGTGGCTATCCTGTTCTACGACAACGAGAAACTTCTTTGAGATGAGGCAGCGCACACGAGTCCACTAATCACCACATCAATACACCACTAAGGATTCATCCTCGTCTCCCTACGAGGAGGCCATCCATAGCACTCACACTTGTCTTGAGCATTTTAGAGTATCCACTTTAAGTTGTCTATGTACCACATAAGCATCCAAGAAGTCCATAACCGAGGACACGGCTATTCGAATAGATCATGATAACCCTGCAGGGGTGTACTTCTTCACACACGCTCTCGCCACTTACCGCCATGTACACGTCATGTATCTCGGCAACCTTCAAGCGGAAGCCTGGCGAGGGTGTCGGCCACGACCTGACTAACCACGCAAGGCTCTAGTCCAGGTTTATCGCCTATTCGGGTTCCATCCGCAAGGAGATCCGGCCGAGGTTTCGCTCACGGCCTCAAACGATGTGTACAGGGTTCCCGAGCCCACCATCCGGGTGCCACTCGGTACACCGGGCCACGTGTGCCTAGTCTGTCCCAAGTCCACCCTGCCGGGTGCCACTCGGTAGAAAAATAGCACTACCTACAAACACCAGAGACTATTTGCGACTCCTGGACAGAGATCAAGTTGGCTAATAAGTCGGGAGGGGCACTTAAGCATTCCAATGTGTGGTAGTAGCTAGTCATTGGACAACATACACGGAACTCGGTGCTTAAAGACGGTTCCAGTGAGACAACCCACCATGTACTCCTACATGGCCTCTCACCGCTACCTTTACCAAATCGTGTTCACACGTTTAACTCTCAGCACCAGAACATATCATAACACTCCAATTCATTCCCGATGAATCAGACCTGACACAACTCTAAGCAATAGCAGGCATGGCATGGCAAGAACACAACATGGCTCAATCAACCCCTACACATGCTAGTGGGTTTCAACTATTTACTGTGGCAATGACAGGTCATGCAGAGGAATGGGTTCAACTACCGCAGCATAAAGTAGCAGTTGAATCGTTGTTGTCCTAATGCAATAAAAGAGAGCAGGAGCAAGAGAGTGGGATTCTATCGGAATGAACAAGGGGGGTTGCTTGCCTGGTAGAACAACAGGGGGCACTGCTTCACTGATAGGTACTCTCGAACACTTCCGGAGCAGGACCTATCGAGAAGGAACGGTGCCAACAATCAATACACAAACATATGCAACAATCTAATGCATAAACATGGCATGAAGATGTGATGCTGTTTGAGTTAATGCAACTAGTATTCAACTGTATGAAGTCCATTTGAACCAAAGATTCAAATGCATCTCCAAATAAGCTCTTTATATAAGCCATAAGTGTGTTTCCATATATACAACAAGTATAGGTTGGTTTTTCATGCATGAGAATGGTACAGATGGATAGATTGAATTTTTTTGATAATTTTTCATATATAAATTATTTCAATCTGAGCTACGGTTGAATTTCTATGAATTTTTGAAGTTTTGAATATATTCTGGAATTTCCTGATTAATTTTAAACCAGAAAATGAGATATTGCGTCAGCATGACGTCATGCCTGCGTCAGCAGGTCAACGGAGCTGACCAGGTCAAACCTGACGTGTGGGGTCCACACGTCAGTGACTTAGTTAGTTAACAGAGGAGTTATGCCTAATCTAATTTAGATTAGTGGCCCTGGGGTCCACTGTCAGTGTCAGGGGGTTAGCAAAA
The DNA here is from genome assembly GCA_034509565.1 of Triticum monococcum. Taxonomy (NCBI): domain Eukaryota; kingdom Viridiplantae; phylum Streptophyta; class Magnoliopsida; order Poales; family Poaceae; genus Triticum; species Triticum monococcum. The sequence goes on from CM067842.1 coordinate 684,326,732, forward strand.
ATGGTGATTAGCCTTAAGCTAATCACCGGACCCACGGGGCCCACCTGACGGCCGGAGAGGTCAAAGGGTCAAACCCCACCGGCGTTAAGCCGCCGGCGAGGCCCGAGACGGCGGAGCGCCACGGAAATCGTCCACAGGGCTCCGTTCGAGGCGTGATTAGGCTCTTCGAAGAGCTGGCGATACGGCGCGTCGAGCAGTGCCCTCGGCCGGAGCTGGGGTGGCCTAGAACGACGTCGGTGACCACGTTGGCGGCCGCCGGAGTTCGGCTGTGTTTGGGGGTGTGGCTGCAGCGTGCAAACGCGCAAACTAAAGCGCTAGCGGGGCACTACGAGGTGCGGCGAGAGTGCTAGGTGCACTGGCGTGGGAAAAGGGTCGCTGGAGCAACGCCGGCGACAAGCTCGAGCGGAGGCGAGCTTCGGCCATGGCGGAACTGAGGCCTAGACGGCGCAAACGCGAGGAGGAGGAGAGGGGTTCGGCACGGAAGCTCACAGCGGAGGCGACGGGATGGTCAGCGGGCTCGGGGACAAGTCGGAGATGACGGACGGGCGCCGGCGATCTCGGGCGGCCGGGGGTGGAGAAGATGGCGATGACGGCTCCACGGGGCGTCCCGGCTTGCGTGGCTCGGCGGAGAGCTTCAGAGGGAGGAGGCGGAGCTCCTGGACTCGAAGAGAGGGCGAGGGGGAGGCAGTGGCCGCGGCAATGGCAAATGGCGGCGACAGCAGCGCTCGGCCGCGTGAGGGGGAGGGCGAGGGAGAGAGACAGAGGAAAGGGGAGGGCACGGGGAGAGAGTGAAGGAGTCGGGGTGGTGCGTGGCGCTCGCAGCGGCCTCCAGCGGCAGCGGCAAGCAGGAGCTGGCCGAGCGCGTGTATGCGTGCCATGGCCACACGCCCTCCTGCCTACTGGCAGGAGGTTAGGGCGACTGGCGCCTGGGCCTCGTGGGCTGGCAGTCCACTGGACCGGCCAGGTAAGCCCAGTTAAGTTGCTCCCCTTTTTTTTGTTTTTGTTTTCTATTTTCTGACATTTGTTTTGATTTGATAAAAATACCAAATCATTTTTATATTGTTCTGAAATTTATTGTAGGAACTAATTGGATTATTCCAAAGCCCCCCATTAAAAATCAGAATTATTGGAGTATATTTGAATATATAACAAATATAAATCCAATACAAATAATTATGCATTAATTCCAAATGGCCAAAATAAATATTTATGAGCTCCTAAAAATATTGGTTTGAATTTTACCTCTCACCAATATTTTCAGAGAGAGACATGAACATTTTCTTGGACCCTTTTGGAGCACTTTTTATCTGGGTCATTTTCAAAAATGATTTCTGAGGGTTCACAACTCCCCATTTCAAATTTAAATGGAGTTTAAACATGATGCAAGCATGAAGGGCTAGCCTAGGTCATACCAGAACTAGGGATGTGACACACAAGCGCCGCAACAACGGTGACAACGCCGAAGACACGACAGTCAATGCTGAATTCAGTGGCTCTAAATCCGGTCAGCGGAAAAAGCCATTCAAAAGAAGCAATCCGGGCCCGTCCAGTTTGGATCGCATACTCGATCGCTCGTGTCAAATTCACGGCACCCCCGATAAACCAGCCAACCACACCAATAGAGAATGCTGGGTGTTCAAACAGGCCGGCAAGTTGAATGCCGAAAACAAGGAAAAGGGGCTGCATAGCGACGACGAGGAGGAGCCCCGGACGCCGAACACAGGAGGACAGAAGAAATTTTCTCCCCAAGTGAAAACGGTGAACATGATATACGCAACCCATATTCCCAAGCGGGAACGGAAGCATGCACTAAGGGACGTCTATGCGATGGAGCCAGTCGCCCTGAAGTTCAACCCATGATCTTCTTGTCCGATCACTTTCGATCGTAGGGACCACCCTACCAGTATTCATCATGGCGGTTCTGCCGCATTGGTCCTTGACCCCGTCATTGACGGATTTCACCTCACTCGAGTCCTTATGGACAGCGGCAGCAGCCTGAACCTGCTCTATCAGGATACAGTGCGCAAAATGGGTATCGACCCCTCGAGGATCAAACCCACAAAAACCACCTTTAAAGGTGTCATACCATGTGTAGAGGCCTGTTGCACGGGCTCAATCACACTGGAAGTGGTCTTCGAATCTCCGGACAACTTCCGAAGCGAGGAGTTGATCTTCGATATCGTCCCCTTCCGCAGGGGCTATCACGCACTATTCGGACAAACCGCATTTGCCAGATTCAATGCGGTACCGCATTATGCATACCTCAAGCTCAAAATGCCAGGACCTCGCGGGGTTATAACAGTTAATGGAAACACAGAATGCTCGCTCCATACAGAGGAGCACACTGCGGCCCTCGCAGCAGAAGTACAAAGCAGTGTTCTGAGGCAAACCGCCAATTCGGCGATAAAGCCCCCGGACACCTTCAAACGAGTCCGGAGTACCCTGCAACAGGATCGCCCGGCACGTTCAGATCTCGCCTAGCAATTCGGCCTCCGTCCTAGTCCCAGTCAAGTGGCGAAATTTGTGTTGCGCGTACATAATTACGCACTCAAGATACCATGGGCATAGGTGGAGGCATGGCTATGGCACGACCCACAATGCAGCTCAACCGCCTCAGGACCCGTATATATTTACCATTTTCTTCCTTTCAGGACCCTATTCTCTAAAGGCCCTCTCCGATAGCCTGATTATCGGACCCATCACTGGAAGAAAACACCAAGGAAGCAAGAAGCTTCGACGTACAAAGGAATCCCCAGGTGGTCTCTGATAACGATTGCTATACCTGTTTTACATACCCACACGCAGCTTGCCCTTGGATAGGACATGTCAAATAGTCCTATTTTTGCTTATTGCACTACTTGTATACATACGCTTTGACGTATCATTGAAATAATAATGTACAACGTTAGCTTATTATTGCATTTCTTCATCTTTTTTCCCTGTTTGCTTATTTACGACAAGTTGCACCCATACATTCTAGTACGCCCAGTGCGCCAGGGGCTTCAGTGTACCCCATAACACGGCAAGAAAAGTCCAAACACTTTCGACAGTGCGGCACCCCGAACTTATAGCATTATATTCATCAGCTCCGAATCATGTCTTGGGTCAATAGTTGGGTTTGCTCGGCTCCCATGTTTTGGTACCTTACGTTCCGCTATATCGGCTAAGGTAGCACTAGGAGAACTACTGCGATTGTGTCCCGGTTCTTCCGGACGAGCACCTCAGTAGAGAAAGCCGAAAACTGACTGTCATGATGCGGCGAGAGCTGGTCGCTTTCGAGAGGTCTCAAATCCTTAAAGATTTTTTCTGCTTTGGGCGAGGAATCGACCTTGTCCGATTTAGGCGTATATAGCGCCCCAAGTTCGGCCTTCCGAATACTAGGGGCTTCGCCAAAATTTAAAATTGTAGACTTCTATGGCTAAGTGAGAGTGATAAATCTGTATAGTCCGATTGCCTTGTTCGCTGCGCTAAACACCTCCTTAAAGGACCAATTTTTTGATAAAGAGTGTTTAAGATTTATCCCAAACACCTCAGTACTAGTTACATGGGGGCAGAAGCTGACGACTAGCCAACTCTCAGATTTTATAAACGGCCACGCAGAAGGTAATATTTTAAATCGACAAGCGGTATATAGCGCACATGAACTCGTTTTCATATTACAGGATCACATGAGTACATTCATTCAAATATTACATCCTTAGCACATTCCTCCGCCACAAGGAGGACACCCTTCAGGACACTGTCATAATAATTTTTGGGGTGGCGATGCTCCTTGCCCTCCGGTGGCCCCTCCTTCACCAGCTTTTCGGCATCCATCTTCGCCCAGTGCACTTTCGCACGGGCAAAGGCCCTGCACACCTTCAATGTAGACGGACCTCTTTATGACTTCAAACCGCGGGCAGACATTCACAAGCCGCTTTACCAGGCCAAAGTAGCTGTTAGGCAGGGGCTCGCCAGGCCACATCCAGACTATGAGACCCTTCATGGCCAGTTCGGCCGCCTTGTGAATCTCGACCAGTTGCTTCAACTGGTCGCTCAAGGGCATCTAATGTTCGGTCCCAGCATATTGAGACCAGAACAACTTTTCCGTCGAGCTCCCTTCCTCGGCCCGGTAGAACTCCACGTCATCCCATACGCTGCGTGGTAGATCTGCGAACACTCCTTGAGAGCTCCGAATTTGGGTAAGTAAAAGGAAAGTCTCCTTCACATGCTTGCTTTGCATAATGAATGCCTTACCCGCCGCTATCTTCTTGACCGCCTGAATCTCCTGGAGGGCCTTTTGGGCCTCGGCCTTGGCATTTTGTGCGCTCTCGAGGGCCTTCGCAAGCTCGGACCCCTGCGTCTTAGAGTCACGCTCCAAGGACTCGTATTTCTTGACGAAATCCTGGAGCTCTTGCTGAACCTCGCCGACTCGGGCCTCTTGCTTCTCGCGCTCTATGAGCTCCTTGGCCACTCTGTCTTCGGCCTCGGACAACGCCTTCTTCAGGGCCGCCACTTCGGTCGTGGCCCCTAGCAAAATTTAGGATGATCCTATGATCTAATAACCACTTTCTTCTTTATCAATATACAGGCAGGGTATCACTTACCTTTGTTCTCTTCGAGCTGCCTCTTGGTAAGGCCGAGCACTTCCTCGGACCACTCAAGGTCCCGCTTCAGTCCGGAGACCTCCACAGTACGAGCGGCAGCGGCCAGTAGCGAAGCCTGCTTATTCACATAGACATATTCTGATTAGACTCCTGTGATTGTTATTTGATCCTCTGTCCGGCCTTTCTTTGTGAACACCAAATAGAGCATCAGGGGCTACTGTTTATGCTGTGATATTTTCTCATAATTTGATTACTTACCTCCTGGAACAGGCTTCGGTCAATCCGCTTTTGGCGGAACGAACCTTCTCGACCACCGCACTCATGATGGTGCAGTGCTCTTCGTTAATGGAAGTGCCGCGAAGCGCTTCCAGCAAGTTGTCCGATGACTCTGGATGGACAAAGGCCATCGGCACAGACGGCTTGCCCCCCTTAGCGAGGGGACGCCTGACAGAATCCGGAACCACTGGAGGTTCCGGCGTAGTATCCGGCTGGGGGCTGAACTTGCTGCGGCCCCCGTCATTAGAACCCATGTGAGTCTTACCCCCCATGCGCCCGGCATCTGGGATGTCGCCTTGGGGAGCCTCCAGGATTATCTCCCCTGGGTCCGGTGCCCTCTGAGACAACACCTCGATGTCGTCCATGGGCCGGGGGGAGGTAGCTGCCGGGAGTGAATCGTTGTTCATCGCCGACTGGCCCAAAGACCCATCTGAAGAAGATATTGATACGTCTCCATCGTATCTACTTTTCCAAACACTTTTGCCCTTGTTTTGGACTCTAACTTGCATGATTTGAATGGAACTAACCCGGACTGACGCTGTTTTCAGCAGAATTACCATGGTGTTATTTATGTGCAGAAACAAACATTCTCGGAATGACCTGAAACTTCACGGAGCGACTTTTCAGAAAATATGGAAAATACCTCCAAAAGATGAAGGCCAGGGGGCCCACCACCTGTCCACGAGGGTGGGGGGCGCGCCTGCCCCCCCACCTCGTGGGCCCCCTGTTGCCTCTCCGACTGCAACTCCAACTCCATATATTGTGTTTCGGGGAGAAAAAAAATCAGAGAGAAGAAATCATCGCGTTTTACGATACGGAGCCGCCGCCAAGCCCTAAAACCTCTCGGGAGGGCTGATCCGGAGTCCGTTTGGGGCTCTGGAGAGGGGAATCCGTCGCCATCATCATCATCAACCATCCTCCATCACCAATTTCATGATGCTCACCGCTGTGTGTGAGTAATTCCATCGTAGGCTTGTTGGACGGTGATGGGTTGGATGGGATCTATCATGTAATCGAGTTAGTTTTGTTAGGGTTTGATCCCTAGTGTCCACTATGTTCTGAGATTGATGTTGCTATGACTTTGCTATGCTTAATGCTTGTCACTAGGGCCCGAGTGCCATGATTTCAGACCTGAACCTATTATGTTTTCATCAATATATGAGTGTTCTTGATCCTATCTTGCAAGTCTATAGTTACCTATTATGTGTTATGATCCGTTAACCCCGAAGTGACAATAATCAGGATACCTACCGGCGATGACCGTAGTTTGAGGAGTTCATGTATTCACTATGTGTTAATGCTTTGTTCCGGTACTCTATTAAAAGGAGGCCTTAATATCCCTTAGTTTCCGTAAGGACCCCGCTGCCACGGGAGGGTAGGACAAAAGATGTCATGCAAGTTCTTTTCCATAAGCACATATGACTATATTCGGAATACATGCCTACATTACATTGATGAACTGGAGCTAGTTTTGTGTCACCCTAGGTTATGACTGTTACATGATGAACCGCATCTGGCATAATTCTCCATCACCGATCCATTGCCTACGAGCTTTCCATATATTGTTCTTCTCTTATGTACTTTCCGTTGTTATTGCTATCATCACTACAAAATACCAAAAACATTGCTTTTACTACCGTTACCTTTTGTTACTGTGACCACTATTATCATATTACTTTGCTACTAAATACTTTGCTGCAGATACTAAGTTTCCAGGTGTGGTTGAATTGACAACTCAGCTACTAATACTTGAGAGTATTCTTTGGCTCCCGTTTTGTCGAATCAATAAATTTGGGTTGAATACTTTACCCTCGAAAACTGTTGCGATCCCCTATACTTGTGGGTTATCAAGACTATTTTTTGGCGCCGTTGCCGGGGAGCATAGCTCTATTCTTTGAGTCACTTGGGATATATATCTGCTTATCATTATGAAGAACTTGAAAGATCCAAGAACCAAGATTTATCCCTCAACTACGAGGGGAGGTAAGGAACTACTATCTAGCTCTGCACTTGATTCACCTTCTGTTTTGAGTAAGCTTGCGACACCTACACCTGCTTCCGCTATTCGTTCTGATATGTCGCATGTTATTGATGATGCCGCTTCTGCTATGCATGATACTTATGATGAAACTACTTCTATGCTTGATACTACTATGCCACTTGGTGATTTTCTTGATGAACAACTTGCTAGGGCTAGAGAAACTGAAAATATTGAATCTGATGATACTCATGAAAGTGATGATGAAGAATCACTTGTTATTCCTAAGGGTTATGTTTTTGATCAAGAAGCTTCTTTAGCTATTTTAGCTTGCAAAAATAGAAATGAACTCAAAAGGTTATTAGCTAAATGGAGTAAGCAATCTCTAAATGCTAGAATGAAACCTGACCCTGCTTTTGCTACTTCACCTATCTTTGTTACTGATAAGGATTATGAATTCTTTGTTGATCCTGATATAATTACTTTGGTTGAATCCGATCCTTTTCATGGTTATGAATCTGAAACTATTGCGGCACATCTTACTAAATTGAATGATATAGCCACCCTGTTCACTAAAGATGAGAGAACTCGTTACTTTTACATCCTTAAAATATTTCCGTTCTCATTAAAGGGTGATGCTAAGATATGGTTTAACTCTCTTGATCCTGGTTGTGTGCGTAGTCCCCAGGATATGATTTATTACTTCTCTGCTAAATATTTCCCTGCTCATAAGAAACAAGCTGCTTTAAGGGATATATATAATTTTGTGCAAATTGAAGAAGAGAGTCTCCCACAAGCTTGGTGGAGGCTTCTCCAATTACTTAATGCTTTGCGCGATCATCCTCTTAAGAAAAATGAAATACTTGATATCTTTTATAATGGACTAACCGATGCTTCCAAAGATTACATGGATAGTTGTGTTGGCTCTGTTTTCAGGGAAAGAACAGCGGATGAAGCTGAAATTCTATTGAATAATATGTTGACAAATGAAAATAATTGGACACCTCCGGAGCCAATTCCTGAGCCTATTCCTAAACCAACTCCTAAGAAGAGGGGTATTCTATTTCTCAGTCGTGAAGATATGCAAGAGGCAAAGAAATCTATGAAAGAAAAAGGTATTAAAGCTGAAGATGTTAAGAATTTACCTCCTATTGAAGAAATACATGGTCTTAATTTATCGCCTGTTGAAGAAACATTTAATCTTAATCATTTACCTATTGAAGAAACTCATGGTCTTGATAACCCAACACAGGTAGTAAAGGTAAATTCTCTCTACAGATATGATAAAGCTGAAATCCCATTTACTAAATTTGCTAGCCCATGCTTAGATGAGTTTGATAAATTTATGGCTAAGCAAGAAGATTTTAATGCTTATTTTGGTAGACAATTGAAATACAATTCAAATATGCTTGAACACTTGGGTGATTATATGGCTAATGTTAAAGGTGAACTTAAACTTATTAGTAAACATGCTTCTATGGTTACCACTCAAGTAGAACAAGTACCTAAAGCTCAAAATGATTTGCTCAATGAATTGAATAGTAAAGATAATGATAATGCTGTTAGAGTGGCTACTAGAACTGGTAGAATGACTCAGGAACGTTTGTATCCTGAAGGCCATCCTAAGAGAATTGAGCAAGATTCTCAGAGAAATAATATAGATGCACCTAGTTCGTCTAAAAAGAAGAAAAAGAAAAATCATAGGACTTTGCATGCTTTTAGTGATCCTATTGTTGAAACACCTGAGAATACAAATGATATTTCTATTTCTGATGCTCTAACACAATCTGGCAATGAACCTGAAACTAGTGGTAATGTTAATGATAATGTTCATGATGATGCTCAACCTAGTAATGATAATGACATAGAAATTGAACTTGCTGTTGATCTTGATAACCCACAATCAAAGAATCAACATTATGATAAGAAAGATTTTGTTGCTAGGAAACATGGTAAAGAAAGAGAACCATGGGTTCAGAAACCCATGCCTTTTCCTCCCAAACCATCCAAGAAAAAGGATGATGAGGATTTTGAGCGCTTTGCTGAAATGATTAGACCTATCTTTTTGCGTATGCGATTAACTGTTATGCTCAAAACCAATCCTTGTGCTAAGTACATGAAAGATATTATTACAAATAAAATAAAGATACCGGAAGCTGAAATTTCCACCATGCTTGCTAATTATACTTTTAAGGGTGGAATACCAAAGAAACTTGGAGATCCCGGTGTACCAACTATACCATGCTCCATTAGGAGAAACTATGTTAAAACTGCTTTATGTGATCTTGGAGCCGGTGTTAGTGTTATGCATCTCTCTTTATATCGTAGACTTGATTTGAATAAGTTGACACCTACTGAAATATCTTTGCAAATGGCTGATAAATCAACTGCTATACCTGTCGGTATTTGTGAGGATGTGCCTGTTGTAGTTGCAAACATTACTATTTTAACGGACTTTGTTATTCTTGATATTCCCGAGGACGATATAGTATGTCTATTATTCTTGGAAGACCCTTTTGAATACTGCAGGGGCTGTTATTGATTGCACTAAAGGCAATGCCACTTTTCATGTTAATGGTAACGAGCATACGATGCACTTTCCGAGGAAACAACCTCAAGTTCATAGTATCAACTCTATTGGAAAAATTCCATCGATTATATTTGGAGGTTTTGAATTTCCTCTTCCTATTGTCAAGAAGAAATATGATATTCTTATTATTGGGGATGTGCATATCCCCGTTGAGGTAACATAGTGTTATTCGAAATTTCTCCAGTTCCATATTATTCGGAATGAGTTCGTTAACAAGACTTGATCAACCTTGTTATTGGATTCCTTTTGATGATCATGAGATGGATGAAACTAGAAGGCACAACCTTCTGTACCACACTTTTACTTTCTGTTATTTATATTAAATAAAATAAAAACAAATATTTCTCTGTCTGTTATCTGATTATCCATGCAATATAAAAATACCTCGAAAAGAAAAGTTCTCCAAATGCCCTGAAATTTAAATATGATTTTTTCTAGAATATTTGAGAATATTTGGCACTGAGAACACAGCAGGGGGTCAACCACCTGTCCACGAGGCTGGAGGGCGCGCCCTACCCCCCTGGGCACGCCCCCTGCCTCGTGGGCCCATGATGGCCCTCCTCCACTTATCCTTTCACCCATACACTTCTTCTTCCTACCACAAACACGAATAACCAGCTCAAACCCGAGTCCAAGCTCGTTTTGCTGCCATTTTTGATCTCCTTGCTCAAAGCACCTCTCACAAAACTGCTTGGGGAGATTGTTCCTTGGTATGTGACTCCTCCATTGGTACAATTAGTTTTTTTCTAGTGCTTTATTCATTGCAAATTTTTGCTGCTTAGGTGACCCTGTTCTTGAGCTTGCATGTCAAATTTATATGGTCAAAAGTAGTTTTGATGCATGATATAGGCTCTAGGTACTTGTAGGAGTAGTTGCTATCAATATTATTGAGTTTGGTTTACTTTTATTTTGAAGTTACTAAAAATTTCAGAATTTTTCAGAAAATGATGAGGAGACTTTTGAGGGGCTCATCGAGCCAAAGCTCGAAGGAAAAGGCACCGAAGTCTAAGTATAATCTGCCGCGCATCGCGGAGGTTCGGGCGTGTGAATGGCCTTCCGAGGATTTCTTGAGAGCAACCGGGATTTATGAATACTTTCATGAATTGACTAAGAATGTAGGCCTCACCGCTTTCCTCCACGACCAATGCGATCAGTATCTCTTACTCACAAATATCTTTGTGCAAGACTTTCATTTCCATTCTAGGAGCTCACCACCTATGGTGGAGTTTTATTTATATGATGAGCATAATGAGATGCCACTTTATGATTTTTGTCGGGTTTGTTTAGTCCCTTTTGAGGGCAAGACAGAAGAACCACATCGCGATGATGTGGAGGGGTTTATTGATACTATCACTGTAGGGGAAACAATGAAGGTTTCCGATGCACGAATCACCAGCATACATTTTCCTGTTTTACGTCATTTTGCATTATTTGCTAGTCGTTGCTTAATTGGTCATGAAAACTGTGTACACCTCAGTATCCCCGATATTATTATTTTGCTCCACGGTTTATATGGTGGTAACTCTGTTAGTATGGGCGGCATTATTGCCAAACTGTTAAGTCTCAACCGTACAAAGGGCCCCATCTTTGGAGGCATCTATACTTCACGCCTAGCTGCACATTTTAACATATCTATTAGGCATTATGTGAAGGAACAAAAAGTGCTGCCTCATGTTTATCTAGATTATAAAAATATGGTGGCACATGATTTTATTGTTAAGAATAGGGAAGGAGAGCTTAAATATCAATTGTTCTATAATAAACATCATCCTGAGACTATCACCCTGCCTGCTCCTTCTTTGTTTGATTTATCTGTAGGCCAGTACCTTGTTCCGTTGAAGGCTATTCACGCCTACCGGAACCCTGCACCAGCTATGGAGCCAGAGCCGGAACCACAAGTTGATCATTCACGATAGTCTAATTACCAGTGGGATCCGGAGATGATTGTGAGCCAGTGGCAATCGGAGTCTTCCTCTTCTTCTTCTCAGTACGACCCCAACTATTATTATGGATATCCGCCAGGCCAGCCGTGGCCATAGACCAACTTAGGCCAAAATCCTAAGCTTGGGGGAGTACGTATTTCCCATTGACATTACATTTATGCTCACACACTCATTGCTAGATGTCGGTGCTCATACTTTTTCATTGTATCATCCATGCTAATTTATTTTCCTTTTTATGCTTTCTTCTTGCGTGTTTAATAAACCTTAAGAAAAACCAAAAAAAATTAGTTGTAGCTTTTAATCAGTTTAATTTCCATGCTTGTAGTAGTAATTAAAAAGAAACCCAAAAGATTTCCTATTCTTCTTTTGCTTGTTGGGAGCTTTCCCGTGTAAATAGTTTTATTTCTTTTCTTTTCTTTGGCGGTCGATAGGAGAAGACCATAATTAAATTGTTGAAGTGGCTCTTATATGCATTATTGTTGATCTGACAAAAGAGCCCGTATTGCCTTGTCTTCTCCTGTTTATTGAATGCTTGCAGATTCCAGCTTAGTCTAATGCACGCGCACTATTATTATTATTCACATCGTTCGGTCGTGCAAGTGAAAGGCAATTATCACGATATATGATGGACTGGCTGAGATGAGAAAAGCTGGTATGAACTCGACCTCTTTTGTTTTTGTAAATATGATTAGTTCATCGTTCCTGATTCGCCTATTATGAATAAACATGTTTGCAATGACAATTAGAGAGTTTCTTGTGCCATGCTTGATTAGCTATGAGTTATAATGGTTTACCTTGCGTGCCAACATGCTATTGAGATAGTTATGATGTGGTATGATAGGGTGGTATCCTCCTCTGAATGATTTAAGTGACTTGACTTGGCGCATGTTCACGCATGTAGTTGAAACAAAATCAACATAGCCTTCACGATATTTATGTTCATGGTGGATTATATCCTACTCATGCTTGCATTCGGTGTTGATTAATTTTAATGCATGTTCATGACTGTTGTCGCTCTCTAGCTGGTCGCTTCCCAGTCTTTTGCTAGCCTTCACTTGTACTAAGCGGTAATACTGCTTGTGCATCCAATCCCTTAAACCCCAAAGTTATTCCACATGAGTCCACTATACCTACCTATATACGGTATCTACCCGCCGTTCCAAGTAAATTTGTATGTGCCAAACTCTAAACCTTCAAATAAATATCCTGTTTTGTATGCTCAAATAGCTCATGTATCAACTAGGGCTGTCAGTATCTTCCATGTTAGGCGGGTTATTCTCAAGAGGAGTGGACTCCGCTCCTCACTCACGAGATAAATGGCTGGTCACCGGGATGCCCAGTCCCATGCTTTATGCAAACTAAATCAAAATAATTGCAAACAAAACTCCCCCTAGGACTCTTGTTAGTTGGAGGCACTCGTTGTTTCGAGCAAGCCATGTATTGATGCTTGTTGGTGGAAGGGGGAGTATAAACTTTACCATTCTGTTTGGGAACCGCCTATAATGTGTGTAGCATGGAAGATATCGCCATATCTTGGTTGTTATGTTGACAATGAAAGTATACCGCTCAAAATATTATTCACCTCTGTTTCAAAACCGAGCTCTGGCATCTCTACAAATCCCTGCTTCCCTCTGCGAAGGGCCTATCTATTTACTTTTATGCTGAGTCATCATCCTCTAATTAAAAAGCATCAGTTGGAGAGCACCGCTGTCATTTGCATTCATTACTGTTAGTTTACATTGAGTATGACTTGACTGGATCTCTTTTACCATAAATTACAATGTCTAGTCAGTCCTTGGTCTTTAAAGGTGCTCTGCATTTATGTTTTGCGGTCTCAGAAAGGGCTAGCGAGATACCACCTTGTTATATCATATTATGATTGTTTTGAGAAAGTGTTGTCATCCGAGATTTATTATTATGGCTCGCTAGTTGATTATGCTATTGATATGAGTAAACTTGAGACCTATGCGTTATTGCAAATGTGGTTAGTTATAATCTTTGCTGAAAACTTGAATGCTGGCTTTACATATTTACAACAACAAGAGCAAACAGAGTTTGTAAAAGTTTTTCCTTTATCACTTTCAGTTTGTCAACTGAATTTCTTGAGAACAAGCAATGGTTTAATCTTGGGGGAGTTGATACGTCTCCATCGTATCTACTTTTCCAAACACTTTTGCCCTTGTTTTGGACTTTAACTTGCATGATTTGAATGGAACTAACCCGGACTGACGCTTATTTCAGCAGAATTACCATGGTGTTATTTATGTGCAGAAACAAACGTTCTCGGAATGACCTGAAACTTCATGGAGCGACTTTTTAGAAAATATGAAAAATACCTGCAAAAGATGAAGGCCAGGGGGCCCACCACCTGTCCACGAGGGTGGGAGGCGCGCCTGCCCCCCTAGGGCGCACCCCCTACCTCGTGGCCCCCCTGTTGCCTCTCCGACTCCAACTCCATATATTGTGTTTCGGGGAGAAAAAAATCAGAGAGAAGAAATCATCATGTTTTACAATACGGAGCCGCCGCCAAGCCCTAAAACCTCTCAGGAGGGCTGATCTGGAGTCCGTTCGGGGCTCCAGAGAGGGGAATCTGTCGCCATCGTCATCATCAACCATCATCCATCACCAATTTCATGATGCTCACCGCCGTGTGTGAGTAATTCTATTGTAGGCTTGCTGGACGGTGATGGGTTGGATGGGATCTATCATGTACTCGAGTTAGTTTTGTTAGGGTTTGATCCCTAGTGTCCACTATGTTCTGAGATTGATGTTGCTATGACTTTGCTATGCTTAAAGCTTGTCACTAGGGCCCGAGTGCCATGATTTCATATCTGAACCTATTATGTTTTCATCAATATATGAGTGTTCTTGATCCTATCTTGCAAGTCTATAGTTACCTATTATGTGTTATGATCCATTAACCCCGAAGTGACAATAATCGGGATACTTATCGGTGATGACCATAGTTTGAGGAGTTCATGTATTCACTATGTGCTAATGCTTTGTTCCGGTACTCTATTAAAAGGAGGCCTTAATATCCCTTAGTTTCCGTAAGGACCCCGCTGCCATGGGAGGGTAGGACAAAAGATGTCATGCAAGTTCTTTTCCATAAGCACATATGACTATATTCAGAATACATGCCTACATTACATTGACGGACTGGAGCTAGTTCTGTGTCACCCTAGGTTATGACTGTTACATGATGAACCGCATCCGGCATAATTCTCCATCACCAATCCATTGCCTACGAGCTTTCCATATATTGTTCTTCGCTTATTTACTTTCCCGTTATTATTGCTATCATCACTACAAAATACCAAAAACATTGCTTTTACTACCGTTACCTTTTGTTACCGTTACCACTATTATCATATTACTTTGCTACTAAATACTTTGCTGTAGATACTAAGTTTCCAGATGTAGTTGAATTGACAACTCAGCTGCTAATACTTGAGAGTATTCTTTGGCTCCCCTTGTGTCGAATCAATAAATTTGGGTTGAATACTTTCCCCTCGAAAACTGTTGCGATCCCCTATACTTGTGGGTTATCAGATACGTCGATGTGGCCTTTGGATGGACTGCACGATCATGTTTGACATGATAAGAAGCAATAAAACAAAACATACCAGAACTATTATAGTATCCGGATACTTACGACTTCGCCAGGGGCTTGTCCCTGGGCAACCACTCCTCGTCGCTGTAAGCGGCTGTTGTGGAGTGGTCCGGAAGGAGGGTCCTTCCCTTCTTGGACCCTTCAGCCTCCCCAGATGGGGCGGCCTTCCTTTTCTTGTCCCCCCTAGTTGGGGGTGGAGAACTTTCCTATTCCTCCTCCTCGTTTTTGTGGGAGGAGTGCGCCTCTGTGTTTTCAGACGATGAGTCCGATACAACCTTGCACCAGAGACCTTTTCTGGTCCCCGCGGCCTTCTTCTCCGGCTCCTCATAGGGCGCTGGAACCAGCACCTCTGTTAAGAGAGCCTTTGCTGGATCTTCGGGCAGTGGGGCCGGACAATCGATCCGCTCCGCTGTCGCTACCCAGTGCTGTTAAAATGGCGTGCAGGCTCAGATCCCTCACATGATTATACTGGGGAAAGGAACATCTTGTGAGATATAAAGAGCTTACCGGATTGGCAGGGCGCTTTGCGCTGAGTCCGCGATCCTCGGTAAGGGGAGGAGGTACCTCGGCGGCCTTGAACAACACCTTCCAGACGTCTTTATGCGTCGTGTCGAAAAGCTCTCGCAGCGTCTGGTGCTTGGCCGGGTCGAACTCCCACATATTGAATGTCCGTCTTTGACACAGAAGGATCCAGCGGAAGAGCATGACCTGGATCATGTTGACAAGCTTGATTTTCTTGCTTATCATATTTTTAACACAACTCTGGAGTCCGGTCAGCTCCACCGATGAACCCCAGGATAGGCCCTTCTCTTTTCAGGAGGTGAACCGCATGGGGATGCCGGATCGAAATTCAGGGGCCGCCCCCAGTTGGTGTCGCGCGGCTCGGTGATGTAGAACCACCCCGATTGCCACCCCTTCACGGTCGCCACATAGGAGCCTTCGAGCCAGGTGACGTTGGGCATTTTGCCCACCATGACACCTCTGCACTCCGCTTGCTGGCCGACCACCACCTTCGGTTTCACGTTGAAGGTCTTCAGCCACAGGCCGAAGTGGGGCTTGATGCGGAGGAAGGCCTCGCACACGACGATAAACGCCGAGATGTTGAGGACGAAATTGGGGGCCAGATCATGGAAGTCCAGCCCGTAGTAGAACATGAGCCCCCAGACAAATGGGTGCAGGAGAAATCCTAGTCCGCGGACGAAGTGGGTGAGGAATACAACCCTCTCATGGGGTTCTGGAGTAGGGACGATCTACCCCGCGTCTGGGAGCCGGTGCGCGATGTCTGCGGCAAGGTATCCGGCTTCCCGGAGCTTCGTAATGTCCTTCTCCGTAACGGAGGAGACCATCCACTTGCCTCCCACTCCGGACATGTTTGGAATGGCTTTGTGGAGAAGATGAGAACTTGGGCGCTGGAGCTCGAGTGCGCAAGAATGGATGGGCAGGGGAAGAAGAAGGCGTGGGTGAAAAAGAGGAATCCTTGTCCCTTTATAAAGGCGGTAGAAACTGTGCGCCTCCCAACTCGCCCCATAAAATCGCTTATTCCTCAAGCACCACGATTGATGGCACGGTTGGTGAGGGAATCCTGGATTAGGGGGTCTCCGGACAGCCGGATAATATCCTTTGGCCGGACTGTTGGACTATGAAGATACAAGATTGAAGACTTCGTCTCGTGTCCAGATGGGACTCTACTTGGCGTGGAAGGCAAGCTAGGCAATACGGATATGGATATCTCCTCCTTTGTAACCGACCTTGTGTAACCCTAACCCTCTCTGGTGTCTATATAAACCGGAGGGTTTTAGTCTGTAGGACAACAACCACAACATACGATCATACCATAGGCTAGCTTCTAGGGTTTAGCCTCTCCAATCTCGTGGTAGATCTACTCTTGTACTACCCATATCATCAATATTAATCAAGCAGGACGTAGGGTTTTAACTCCATCAAGAGGGCCCGAACCTGGGTAAAACATTGTGTCCCCTGCCTCCTGTTACCATCCGCCTTAGACGCATAGTTCAGGACCCACTACCCGAGATCCGCCAGTTTTTACACTGACATTGGTGCTTTCACTGAGAGTTCCTATGTGTCGTTGTCGTTAGGCTTGATGGCTCCTACTATCATCGATAGCGATGCAGTCCAGGGTGAGACTTTTCTCCCCGGACAGATCTTCGTGTTCGGCGGCTTTGCACTGCGGGCCAATTCGCTTGGCCATCTGGAGCAGATTGAAAGTTACGCCCTGGCCCCCAGGTCAGGTTTGGAAGCTTAAACTACACGGCCGATATCTGTGGAGACTTGATCTTCAACGGATTCGAGCCTCTGCCTTGTTCGTCATGCGGTCACGATGAGTATGATTTAGCTCTACCATTTTGGAGCCGCTCCGACCCCCAATTCGGAGCCAGTTGCGTCGTCCGTGGACGGGTGGATGGACCCCGCCACGGAGGCCTTACCCTCAGTGGCGATCGAGCCAAACATCGACCTTACCTTGCACGAGAGCCGTGTTGATAAACTGCCAGATCCCTCTCCGGCCACGGATTCCGAACCGCCCGCGCCCGTTCCTATGGAATCCGATTGGGCGCCGATCATGGAGTTTACCTCCGCAGATATTTTCCAGCACTCGCCCTTTGGCGACATACTGAACTCATTAAGGTCTCTCTCCTTGTCAGGAGGATCCTGGCCGAACTATGTCCGGCAGGACTAGGATGCGGACGACGAAGAAATTCGCGGCCCACCCACCACCCACTTAGTAGCCACTGTCGATGACTTAACCGACATGCTCGACTTCGACTCCGAAGACATCGACGGTATGGACGACGATGCGGGAGACGAAGAGGAACCACTGCCCACAGGGCACTGGACAGCCACCTCATCATACAATATATACATGGTGGATACACCCAAAGAAGGCAATGGCGACGAGATAGCGGAGGATGACCCCTCCAAGAAGCAACCCAAGCGCCGATGTCAACGGCGCCGCTCTAAGTCCCGCCAAAGAAAAAGTGTTGATACCGGCACAGGAGATAATAACACTCTGGATAGTGCCGAAGACAACAACAATCCCCTCCAGCAAGATTTAGAGCAGGAGGATGGAGGAGCCAGCCCTCCTGAGAGAGCGGCAGATGGAGAGGCGGAGGATGATAATTACATGCCCCCTCCGAAGACGAGGCAAGCCTCGGAGACGACGAATTCGCCGTGCCAGAGGATCCCGTCGAACAAGAGCGCTTCAAACGCCGGCTTATAGCCACGACAAATAGCCTTAAGAAAACGTAGCAGCAACTTCAAGCTGATCAAGATCTGCTAGTGACAGATGGACTGAAGTCCTCGCGGCCGAGGAATATAAACTCGAGTGCCCCTCCAAGAGTTACCCAAAATGCAGGTTGCTACCCCGACTGGAGGAAGAAGCGTATGACGCGGCTGATCGGCCACCTCGTGGCCGCGATAGAGAGGCATTCCAGCCAAAAACTCAGCCCGCACCCCGACGCCATTCAAATAAAAAGGCATGGGGAGATACGCCAGACCTGCGAGACATATTGGAGGACAAAGCAAAGCATGCAAGATCAATCTACGGATCACAGGGGTGCGCCACTATGCGAGACGATAAATGTCATGCCGGATACAGTAAAAGTAAATCCGGCCGGGCCGAACACAGCGGGCAAGACCCATTCGAGCTGCGTCGCGATATAGCCCAATACAGAGGCGCCACACACCCCTTATGCTTCACAGACGAAGTAATGGATCATCAAATCCCAGAAGGTTTCAAACCTGTAAATATTGAATCATACGACGGCACAACAGATCCCGCAGTATGGATCGAGGATTTCCTCCTCCACATCCACATGGCCTGCGGTGATGACTTACACGCCATCAAATACCTCCCACTAAAGCTCAAGGGACCAGCGCGGCATTGGTTTAACAGCTTGCCAGCAGAGTCCATCAGCTATTGGGAAGATCTGGAAGCCGCATTCCTTGACAACTTTCAGGGCACTTATGTGCGGCCACCAGATGCCGATGACTTGAGCCACATAATGCAGCAGCCAGAAGAATCAGCCAGACAATTCTGGACTCGGTTCCTAACAAAGAAAAATCAAATTGTCGACTGTCCGGATGCAGAGGCCCTAGCGGCTTTCAAACACAACATCCACGACGAATGGCTAGCCCGGCACCTTGGTCAGGAAAAGCCGAAATCTATGGCAGCCCTCACGACACTCATGACCCGCTTTTGTGCGGGAGAAGACAGCTGGCTGGCTCGCAGTAATAACATATCAAAGAACCATGGTACTTCGGATACCAAGGATGGCAATAGCAGGGCACGTCGCAACAAACATAAGCGTCGCATTAACAGCGATAATACTGAGGATACGACAGTCAATGCCGGATTCAAAGGCTATAAACCCGGTCAGCGGAAAAAGCCATTCAAACAAAGTACGCCGGGTCCGTCCAGCTTGGACCGTATACTCGATCGCTTGTGTCAAATACACGGCACCCCAGAAAAGCCAGCCAATCACACCAACAGGGATTGTTGGGTGTTCAAGCAGGCCGGCAAGGTAATTGCCGAAAACAAGGACAATGGGTCACATAGCGATGACGAGGAGGAACCGCGGTAGCCACACACCGGAGGATAGAAGAGGTTTCCCCCACAAGTGCGGACGGTGAACACTATATACGCAACCCACATCCCCAAGAGGGAGCGGAAGCATGCGCTCAGGGACGTATATGCGTTGGAGCCAGTCACCCCAAAGTTCAACCCATGGTCCTCCTATCTGATCACTTTCGATCGCAGGGACCATCCCACTAGTATCCATCATGGCGGATTCGCCGCACTGGTTCTGGACCGAATCATTGACGGATTTCACCTCACTCGAGTCCTTATGGATGGCGGCAGCAGCCTGAACCTGCTTTGTCAGGACACAGTGCGCAAAATGGGTATAGACCCCTCAAGGATCAAACCCACAAAAACGACCTTTAAAGGCGTCATTCCAGGCGTAGAGGCCCATTGCACAGGCTCAATTACACTGGAAGTGGTCTTCGGATCCCCGGATAACTTCCAAAGCGAAGAGTTAATCTTCGATATAGTCCCGTTCTGCAGTGGTTATCATGCACTGCTCGGGCGAACCGCATTTGCGAGATTCAATGCGGTACCACATTATGCATACCTCAAGCTCAAGATGCCAGGACCTCGCAGGGTTATTACAGTCAATGGAAACATAGAGCGCTCCCTCCGAACGGAGGAGCACACCGCGGCCCTCGCAGTAGAAGCGCAAAGCAGCCCCTCAAGGCAATCCACCAGTTCGGCGTTTTAAGACCCGAACACCTTCAAGCGCGCTCGGAGCAATCGGCGACTAGACCACCCGGCGCGATCTGAGCTCGCGTAGCAATGCGGCCCCCACCCCAGTCCCAGCCAAACGGCGAAACTCGTGCCACGCGTACATAATTACACATTAAAAATACCATGGGCACAGGTGGGGAGGAGAGCACACTGCGGCAAGCCCCAAGACGCGGCTTAAACTGCACTAGGGGCTTCCCGTTTGGTTATGTTTTTTCTTTTTCAGGACCTTAATCTCTGGAAACCTTGTCCGGCAGCACTATTGCCGAACACATGATGCAGCAACCAAGGAGGCAGAAAGCTACGTCACACCACGACATTCCTAGGTGGATTAAAATAACAAGCGAAATATTTGATTTAATACTATTCCTCAGCTTGCCCTTGGAAGGGACATAGTCCTACTCTTTGCTTATCGCACCATCTGTATCATTTTGCTTTAATGCACCTTTTTGAATAAACAATGCATAACATTACAACTATTATTGCATTCTTGTTATACATATATGCGTTCATTAATGACGCCTTGCAACCGTACACTTTGGTACGGCCAATACAGCAGGGGCTTACGTGCCCCACAATATGGTGTGAAAAGTCCTAACACTTTCACAAGTGCGGCACCTCGAACTTATAACATTATATGCATCAGCTCCGAATCATGTCTTTGGTCAAATGTTGGGTTTGCCAGGCTCCTATGTTTTGGTACCTTACGTTCCGCTCTATCGGCTAAGGTAGCGCTAGGAGAACTACTGCGATTGTGCCCCGGTTCTGCTGGGCTGAGCACCTCAGTAGAGAAAGCTAAAACTGACTATCATGATAAGGCGAGAGACTGGACGCTGGTCGGTGAGGTTTTCGAGTCCCTAAAGACTTATGCCGCTTAGAGCGAGGGGCCGGCCCTGTCCGGCTTAAAGGCGTGTATCGCGCCCCGAATTCGGTCTTCCGAATACCAGGGGCTTTGCCGAAATTTAAAATTATAGAATTCTATGGCTAAGTGAGAGTGATAAAGCATTATTAGTCCGGTTGCCTGGTTCGTTGTGCTGAGCACCTCGCTCGAAGGACCCAAACATGGGAACAAGAGTGCTCAGGTTTATCCCGAACACCCCAGCACTAGTGGCATGGGGGCAGAAGCCGAGGACTAGCCATCTCTCAGATTGGATAAACAGCCAAACAGAAGGTAATATTTTAAATTCACACAAGCATTGCATAGCGCATTTGAAACAAGTTTTCATCATACAGGATCACACGAGCAAGTTTACTCAAATATTACATCCTTTGAACATTCATCCACCACAAGATGAGCACCCTTCAGGACACCCTCATAATAAATTTCGGGGGTGCGATGCTCCTTGCCCTGCGGTGGCCCTTCCTTGATCAGCTTCATGGCGTCTAGCTTGGCCCACTGCACCTTCACACGGGCGAAAGCCCGACGTGCACCTTTGATGCAGACGGACCGCTTGACGACCTCCAGTCGTGGGCAGGCATCCACAAGACGCCTCACCAGGCCGAAGTAGCTGTTCGGAAGGGCGTCGCCAGGCCACAGCCGGACTAGAAGGCCCTTCATGGCCTGTTCGGCCGCCTTGTGCAGCTCGACCAGCTGCTTTAGATGGTCGCTCAGAGGCATCGGGTGTTCGGTCTCAGTATACTGAGACCAGAACAGCTTCTCCGTTGAGCTTCCCTCCTCGGCCTGGTAAAATTGTGCAGCATCCGACACGCTGCGGGGCAAATCTGTGAATGCTCCCGGAGAGCTCCAAATTCGGGTAAGTAATCGGTAATTTACTATCACATGCTTGCTTTGCATATAGAATGCCTTACCCGCCGCTATTTTCTTCATCGCGTCAATCTCCTAGAGGGCCTTTTGGGCCTCGGCCTTGGCACTCTTTGCGCCCTCGAGGGCCGCGGCAAGATCAGACTCTCGCGTCTTCGAGTCAAGCTCCAACGCCTCATGCTTCGTCACGAGAGCCTGGAGCTCTTGCTGCACCTCGCCCACACGAGCCTCTTGCTTTCCCCGCTCGGTGCACTCCTTGGCCGCTTTATCTTTGGCCTTGGTTAGCGCTTGCTTCAGGGTCGCCACCTCGGTCTTGGCCCCTGGCAAATATACGATGATCCTGTCATTTTGCAATCGCGTCTTCTTTTATATATACATATCTATAGACAGGGTATTACTTACCCTGGTTCTCCTCGAGCTGCCTCTTGGCAAGGCCGAGCTCTTTCTTGGACCCCTCGAGGTCCTGCTTCCGTACGGCAACCTCCGCAGTCAGTGCGGCGGACGCCAGCAACGAAGCCTGCATATGCATATTAACATACTCATATTAGACTCCTGCGATATTTTTTGATCCTCTGTTCGGCTTTTCTTTGTGAACACCGAATAGAGCATCAGGGGCTACTGTCTATGTGGTAATATTTTCCTATATTTCAAACACTTACCTCAAAACCTGTTAGAAGGCTGGCACAGGCTTCAGTCAATCCGCTCTTGGCGGACTGAACCTTTTGGATCACCGCATTCATGATAGTGCGGTGCTCCTCGTCGATGGAAGCGCTGCGAAGCGCTTCCAGCAGATTGTACGGCACCTCTGGATGGACAGAGGTCATCGGTACAGGCGTCTTGCCCCTCTTAGAAGGAGGCCGCCTGCCCGAGCCTGGAACCACTGGAGGTTTCGGCGCGGTGTTCGGCTGAGGGCCGAAGTGGGAGCTCTCAGGGGCCTTGTCCGCTCGGCTCCCGGAGTCCGGGAGGCCGCCTTGAGGCGCCTCCGGGACTATCTCCCCTCGACCCGGTGCTTCGTGAGAGAGCACCTCGGCGTCGTCCGCATGATGAGGGGAGGTGGCGGTCGGGACGGGATCGCTATCCATGTCCGACGAGCCCAGGGAACCGTCTGATGATACATCGATACTGGCTCGTGGCGGCTTGCATAATCATGTTCGGCGTTAGGGAAAGCAGTGTGACAAAGGAATACTATGAGTTACTCTGGTATCCGAATACTTACGATCTCCCCAGGGGCTTGGCCCTGGGCAACCACTCGTCTTCGCCTTCGTCGGCGGTGGTGGAACTGTCCGGAAGGAGAGTCCTTCCCTTCTTGGACACTTTGCCGCCCCAGTTGGGACGACCTTCCTTTTCTTGTCTCCCCCGCCTGGAGGGGGAGCATCTTCTTCTTCCTCCTCGTCTTCGGGGGAGGAGTGTGCCGCAGAGTCATCGGACGATGAGTCCGATAACACCTGGTGCCGGGAACTCTTTCGGGTTCCCTTGGCCTTCTTGGTCTTCTCTGGCACCTTGTAACGAGCCGGAGTCAGCATCTCCGTCAGGAGAGCGTTTGCTGGGCCTTCGGGCAAAGGAGCCGGACAGTCGATCAGTCCGGCCATTTCCTGCCAGTCCTATCAAAGGAACGGGAGCTTAGATCCCGCATAGAGTCAAACTGTGTAAAATAAGTATCTTGTAAGAGGTAAAACAGCTTACCACGCTGGCTTGGCGCTTCGTGCAGAATCCGCGATCCTCGGTAGTAGGAGGAGAAACCTCGGCGCCCTTGAATAGCACCTTCCAGGCATCCTCGTGTGTTGTATCGAAGAGCCTGTTCAGAGTTTGTTGCTGCGCCGGGTCGAACTTGAAGGAAATATGCCCTAGAGGCAATAATAAAGTTATTATTTATTTCCTTATATCATGATAAATGTTTATTATTCATGCTAGAATTGTATTAACCGGAAACATAATACATGTGTGAATACATAGACAAACTTAGTGTCACTAGTATGCCTCTACTTGACTAGCTCGTTAATCAAAGATGGTTATGTTTCCTAACCATGAACAAGATGTTGTTATTTGATTAACAAGGTCACATCATTAGTTGAATGATCTGATTGACATGACCCATTTCATTAGCTTAGCACCCGATCATTTAGTATGTTGCTATTGCTTTCTTCATGACTTATACATGTTCCTATGACTATGAGATTATGCAACTCCCGTTTACCGGAGGAACACTTTGTGTGCTACCAAACATCACAACGTAACTGGGTGATTATAAAGGAGCTCTACAGGTGTCTCCAAAGGTAGATGTTGGGTTGGCGTATTTCGAGATTAGGATTTGTCACTTCGGTTGTCGGAGAGGTATCTCTGGGTCCTCTCGGTAATGCACATCACACAAGCCTTGCAAGCATTGCAACTAATGAGTTAGTTACGAGATGATGTATTACAGAACGAGTAAAGAGACTTGCCGGTAACGAGATTGAACTAGGTATTGGATACCGACGATCGAATCTCGGGCAAGTAACATACCGATGACAAAGGGAACAACGTATGTTGTTATGCGGTCTGACCGATAAAGATCTTCGTAGAATATGTAGGAGCCAATATGGGCATCCAGGTCCCGCTATTGGTTATTGACCGGAGATGTGTCTCAGTCATGTCTACATTGTTCTCGAACCGTAGGGTCCGCATGCTTAACGTTACGATGACAATTATTATGAGTTTATGCATTTTGATGTACCGAAGTTAGTTTGGAGTCCCGGATGTGATCACAGACATGACGAGGAGTCTCGAAATGGTCGAGACATAAAGATTGATATATTGGAAGCCTATATTTGGATATCGGAAGTGTTCCGGGTGAATTCGGGATTTTACCGGAGTACCGAGAGGTTACCGGAACCCCCCGGGAGCCAGATGGGCCTTAATGGGCTTTAGTGGAAAGGAGAAAGGGGCAGCCCAAGGTGGCCGCGCGCCTCCCCCCTCCCCTAGTCCTATTAGGACTAGGAGAGGTGGCCGGCCCCCTCTCTCTCTTTCCCCCTCGGGGAATCCTAGTCCAACTAGGATTGGGGGGGGGGGGGGAGTCCTACTCCCGGTAGGAGTAGGACTCCTCCTGCGCCCTCCTCCTGGCCGGCCGCACCCTCCCCCTTGGCTCCTTTATATACGGAGGCAGGGGCACCTCTAGACACACAAGTTGATCATTGAGATTGTTCCTTAGCCGTGTGCGGTGCCCCCTGCCACCATATTCCACCTCGATCATATCGTTGTAGTGCTTAGGCGAAGCCCTGCGTCGGTAGAACATCAAGATCGTCATCACGCCGTCGTGCTGACGGAACTCCTCCCCGAAGCTTTGCTGGATCGGAGCCCGGGGATCGTCATCGAGCTGTACGTGTGCTAAGAACTCGGAGGTGCCGTAGTAACGGTGCTTGGATCGGTCGGATCGGGAAGAAGACGTACGACTACTTCCTCTATGTTGTGTCAATGCTTCCGTTGCAATCTACAAGGGTACGTAGATCAGACTCTCCCCCTCGTTGCTATGCATCACCATGATCTTGCGTGTGCGTAGGATTTTTTTTGAAATTACTACGTTCCCCAACAGAACTCCCACAAGTTGAAGGCCCGTTGTTGACACGGGAGGATCCGGCGGATGAGCGTGACCTGGACTACGTTGACGAGTTTGAGCTTCTTGTTCACCATGTTTTGAATACATGTTTGGAGTCCGGTCAGCTCTCCCGAAGTACCCCAGGACATGCCCTTCTCTTTCCAGGAGGTGAGCCGCGTGGGGATGCTAGATCGGAACTCGGGGGCCTCCACCCATGCAGGGTCACGCGGCTCGGTGATGTAGAACCACCCCGATTGCCACCCCTTTATGGTTTCCACAAAGGAGCCCTCGAGCCATGTAACGTTGGGCATCTTGCCCACCATGGCACCTCCGCACTCCGCCTGGTGGCCGCCCACTACCTTCGGCTTGACATTAAAGGTCTTCAGCCATAAGCCGAAGTGGGGCTTGATGCGGAGGAAGGCCTCGCACACGACGATAAACGCCGAGATGTTGAGGATGAAGTTCGGGGCCAGTTCGTGGAAATCCAGGGCGTAGTAGAACATGAGCCCCCGGACGAATGGGTGGAGAGGGAATCCCAGTCCGTGGAGGAAATGGGTAAGGAACACTACCCTCTCATGGAGCCCGGGGGTGGGGATGAGCTGCCCCTCATCTGGGAGCCGGTGCACGATGTCGTCAGGCAGGTATCCGGCTCTCCTCAGCTTCTTGATGTTTCCCTCCGTGACAGAGGAGACCATCCACCTGCCTCCCGCTCCGGACATGGTTGGAGAAGGTTGAGATGGGAAGTGCGGACTTGGGCGCTAGAGCTCGAGTGTGCGAAAACGGATGAGCAAAGGAGGAAGAAGGCATGGATGAAAAGGTGAATCCTTATCCCTTTATATGGGCGGACGAAACTAAGCGTCCCCACTAGCCTGGTAAAACTCGCTTATCACCCAAGCGCCGTAATCGATGGCGCGGTTGGGTTACCCACACCCGTATTGATGAGAATCCCGTGATAAGGGGACACGATCTCTGCTTTGACAAGACGTGTCAAAAAAAACTGCCTCGCATTATGTGCGGGGCTAGTTAAAGGAAACGGTTCGAATAATCACCGAGCCATGACATAATGTCATGTTGCCAAAACAAGTCAGCAAATTAGATTTGCGGAAATACTATTCTCTCTACGGTGGTATGTGGAACTTATTTTGCAGGGTCGGACACTATCCTTGTATTCAAATTCTTCTGTGATGTATTCAGAGGAGGAACCCTCCTTGCAATGCCGAAGACAATACCGTGCGCCAGACTCATTGTCATTGAAAGCCTAGTTCAGGGGCTACTGAGGGAATCCTGGATTAGGGGTTCTCCGGACAGCCGGATAATATCCTTTGGCCGGACTGTTGGACTATGAAGATACAAGATTGAAGACTTCGTCTCGTGTCCGGATGGGACTCTACTTGGCGTGGAAGGCAAGCTAGGCAATACGGATATGGATATCTCCTCCTTTGTAACCAACCTTGTGTAACCCTAACCCTCTTCGGTGTCTATATAAACCGGAGGGTTTTAGTCCGTAGGACAACAACCACAACATACAATCATACCATAGGCTAGCTTCTAGGGTTTAGCCTCTCCGATCTCGTGGTAGATCTACTCTTGAACTGCCCATATCATCAATATTAATCAAGCAGGACGTAGGGTTTTACCTCCATCAAGAGGGCCCGAACCTGGGTAAAACATTGTGTCCCCTGCCTCATGTTACCATCCGCCTTAGACACACAGTTCGGGACCCCCTACCCGAGATCCGCCGGTTTTGACACCGACAGTTGGGTTACCCATACCTGTATTGATGAGAATCCCATGATAAGGGGACACGATCTCTGCTTCGACAAGACGTGCCAAGGAAATTGCCTCGCAACATGTGCAGCAGCTGGCTGAGGAAAACGGTTTGAATAAAGACCGGGTCGTGGCGTGATGTCACATTATGAAAAGTTGTCAGCAGATTGGATTTGTGGAATATGGCAATCTCTACGGTGGTATGTGGAATTTGTTTCGCAGAGCCGGACACAATCCCTGTGTTCAAAATCTTCTATGGAGTATTCGGAGAAGGAACCCGCCTTGCAATGTCGAAGACAATCTGTGCGCTGGACTCATCGACATTGAAGCCTGGTTAAGGGGCTACCGAGGGAGGCCTAGATTAGGGGGTCCTCGGACAGCCGGACTATGTACTTTGGCCGGACTATTGGACTATGAAGGTAAAAGATTGAAGGCTTCGTCCCGTGTCCGGGTGGAACTCTCCTTTGCGTGGAAGGCAAGCTTGGCGATGCGGATATGTAGATCTCCTTCTCTGTAACCGAGTCTGTGTAACCCTAGCCCCCTCCGGTGTATATATAAACTGGAGGGTTTAGTCTGTAGGAGGAGAACAATCATAATCATAGGCTAGCTTCTAGGGTTTAGCCTCTACGATCATGTGGTAGATCAACTCTTGTAATACTCATATCATCAAGATCAATCAAGCAAGAAGTAGGGTATTACCTCCATCGAGAGGGCCCGAAGCTGGGTAAACATTGTGTCCCCCGCCTCCTGTTACCGTCAGCCTTAGACGGACAGTTCGGGACCCCCTACCCGAGATCCGCCAGTTTTGACACCGACAATATGGCCGGCTCTCAATTATTCAATAGCGGCTGCAACGACCTCTGACTTGGCTGCCACAAGGGTTGAGGTTTCTGGTTCAGCAAGGCCGTTGACTCAGGTACTGCTGGATCTCATAGCTACCTTGACAGCTTTGTTGGTAACAAAGGTCACGACGGCAAATCAGGTAGAACGCAACGTAGAGATTGCAAAGATTCATGAGGGGATAACCAAGGCCCAAGAGGATATCTTAGCCGAGAACGTTCAGACAGCTGCGCTGAAGGCTCAAATTGACGCAGAGGCAGAGCGTGTGAGGGCAGAGGCTTGGCGTTTAAATCTGGACCAAAACACATCCAATGCAGTGTTCCAGAGAAGGCATCTGAGTCGCCTGCCGTTGACATATGACCCAAGGGGCTTGTTTGGCACTCCCGGGGCAGGACCAAGTACTCCAGATGCCCGGTGAATCCCCAGTTCAACATGGATTTGTCGAGAAATCGGGCGGTGGCTCAAGCCCGTCAGACTGAGCCGATATGGAGGGAAGAGCCAACGCCTAACCCGCCCCCAATCAGATGCCGCCACAACGTTTCCTGATGCCGCCTCGACACTTCTCTAACCTAGTAGATAACATGGTAGCGGCGGCGACCCGGCTTGCAGTGATTCCAATGACTGGCGGCTCACCGGCAGTGGTGGAAACCCGGAACGCAGTCGAGCTCCTACAAACAGCCCTGGCGCAGCATGCCACCTACTCATACAGTCGTGAAAGGATGCATTCAACTCCCCGTCAGAGTCGAAGTTACAACCGGCGTATCAACTCGCCCGCAGTCTCCAGCAGTGAGCGGTGCTGAAACCCACCCCATGTTAACCCGCCCGATCCCCGGGGCGTGTCTCAAGCACTCATGGATGGCGGGCGAAACCGCTGCGAGGAGGCTGTAAACCAGGGGGCTTATGAGCCGCCCCCTATGGTTCCTTCTGCTATAGTAGGAGCTCAGTTAAGTGCTAGAACTGTTGGAGTGTCGTGTTTAATACCGGCTTTGCGCAACGAGCGTATGCCTAAGGATTTCAAAGGTCCTCGGAAGGTGCCCAATTACACGGCAGATCTTGAGCTAGCAGCTTGGGTTGAGAGCTATGAGTTAGCCACGTATATGCTGGAAGTCAACGACACAGTTTGCGCCAAATATTTCACTATGATGTTGGAAGGGCTGGCTCGTACATGGTTGAAAGGCCTGCCTCCTAATTCTATCAACTCATGGGCGGAGTTGAAGGCGTGTTTTATCAAGAATTTTCAAGGGACATGCAAGCAACCGTTGACAATTGTTAATTTAGATCATTGTGTGCAACAGGAGGATGATTCGGCCCATCATTGGGTTCGGTGGGTCTCTGCTATCATCCACTCTTCAGATAACATTCCGGTGGGTCAAGTGATGTCTACTACACAACCTTCTTCTTCTAGACTCGTGTTGGGCCTCCAAGCGTAGAGTTTTGTAGGACAGTAGCAATTTTCCCTCAAGTGGATGACCTAAGGTTTATCAATCCATGGGAGGCATAGGATGAAGATGGTCTCTCTCAAACAACCTTGCAACCAAATAACAAAGAGTCTCTTGTGTCCTCAACACACCCAATACAACGCTAAATTGTACAGGTGCACTAGTTCGGCGAAGAGATGGTGATACAAGTGTAGTATGGATAATAGATATAGGTTTTTGTAATATGAAAATATAAAAACATCAAGGTAACAAGTAGTAAAACAGAGCACAAACAATATTGCATTACTTGAAAACAAGGCCTAGGGTTCATACTTTCACTAGTGCAAATTCTCTCAACAATGATGACGTAATTGGATCGTATAACAATCCCTGAACGTGCAACAAAGAATCACTCCAAAGCTTCTTTCGGAGAACGTAGGACGAAAACGTGCATCAACCCCTATGCATAAATTACCCCAATGTCACCTCGAGAATCTGCGAGTTGAGTGCCAAAACATACATCAAGTGAATCAATAGAACGTCCCATTGTCACCACAGATATCCCATCGCAAGACATACATCAAGTGTTCTCAAATCCAATACTCAATCCAACATAACGAAACCTCAAAGAGCAAGACTCAATTCAACACAAGAAGGTAGAGGGGGAGAAACACCATCTGATCTAACTATAGTAACAAAGCTCGCAGTACATCGATATCGTGCCAAATCAAGAACACGAGAGAGAGAGAGAGGGAGAGAGAGAGATCAAACACATAGCTACTGGTACATACCCTCAGCCCCGAGGGTGAACTACTCCCTCCTCGTCATGGAGACCACCGAGATGACGAAGATAGCCTCCAGCGATCGTTTCCTCTCCGGCAGGGTGCCGGAACGGGCTCCCGATGAAGGAAATATGCCCTAGAGGCAATGATAAAGTTGTTATTTATTTCCATATATCATGATAAATGTTTATTATTCATGCTAGAGTTGTATTAACCGGAAACATAATACATGTGTGAATACATAGACAAATAGAGTGTCACTAGTATGCCTCTACTTGACTAGCTCGCTAATCAAAGATGGTTATGTTTCCTAACCATAGACATGAGTTGTCATTTGATTAACGGGATCACATCATTAGGAGAATGATGTGATTGACTTGACCCATTCCGTTATCATAGCACTTGATCATTTAGTTTGTTGCTATTGCTTTCTTCATAACTTATACATGTTCCCATGACTACGAGATTATGCAACCCCCGTTTACCGGAGGAACACTTCGTGTGCTACCAAATGTCACAACGTAACTGGGTGATTAAAAAGGTGCTCTACATGTGTCTCCGAAGGTACTTGTTGGGTTGGCGTATTTCGAGATTAGGATTTGTCACTCCGACTGTCGGCGAGGTATCTCTGGGCCCTCTCGGTAATGCACATCACTTAAGCCTTGCAAGCATTGCAACCAACGAGTTAGTTGCGGGATGATGTATTACGGAATGAGTAAAGAGACTTGCCGGCAACGAGATTGAACTAGGTATTGAGATATCGACGATCAAATCTCGGGCAAGTAACATACCGATGACAAAGGGAACAATGTATGTTGTTATGTGGTCTGACCGATAAAGATCTTCATAGAATATGTGGGAGCCAATATGAGCATCCAGGTCCCGCTATTGGTTATTGACCGGAGATGTGTCTCGGTCATGTCTACATTGTTCTCGAACCTGTAGGGTCCGCACGCTTAAGGTTTCGATGACAGTTATATTATGAGTTTATGAGTTTTGATGTACTGAAGGAGTTCGGAGTCACGGATGAGATCAGGGACATGACGAGGAGTCTCGAAATGGTCGAGACGTAAAGATCGATATATTGAACGACTATATTCGGACATCGGAAAGGTTCCGAGTGATTCGGGTATTTTTCGGAGTACCAGAGAGTTACGGAAATTCGCCGGGGAGTATATGGGCCTTATTGGGCCATACGGGAATAGAGAGAGGCCAAAAGGAAGGAGGCGCCCCCCCTCTGGTCCGAATTGGACAAGGGGTGCAGCCCACTTTTCCTTGTTCCTCTCCCCCTCTTTCCTTCTCTCCTACTCCAACAAGGGAAGGAGGAGTCCTACTCCCGGTGGGAGTAGGACTCCCCCCTTGGCGCGCCCTCCTCCTAGGCCGGCCACCTCTTCCCTTGCTCCTTTATATACAGGGGCAGGGGGGCACCTCTAGACACACAAGTTGATCAATTTGATCGTCTCTTAGCCGTGTGCGGTGCCCCCTCCACCATAGTCCAACTCGATAATACTGTAGCGGTGCTTAGGCGAAGCCCTGCATCGGTAGAACATCAACATCGTCACCACGCCGTCGTGCTGACGAAACTCTCCCTCAACACTCGGCTGGATCGGAGTTCGAGGGACGTCATCGGGCTGAACGTGTGCTGAACTCGAAGGTGCCGTACGTTCGGTACTTGATCGGTTGGATCGTGAAGACGTACGACTACATCAACCGCATTGTGCTAACGCTTCCGCTTACGGTCTACGAGGGTACATGGACAACACTCACCCCTCTCGTTGCTATGCATCACCATGATCTTGCATGTGCGTAGGAATTTTTTTGAAATTACTACGTTACCCAACAGTGGCATCCGAGCCTGGTTTTATGCGTTGATGTTATATGCACGAGTAGAACACAAGTGAGTTGTGGGCGATATAAGTCATACTGCTTACCAGCATGTCATACTTTGGTTTGGCGTTATTGTTGGATGAAGCGGCTCGGACCGACATTATGCATACGCTTACGCGAGACTGGTTCTACCGACGTGCTTTGCACACAGGTGGCTGGCGGGTGTCAGTTTCTCCAACTTTAGTTGAATCGAGTGTGGCTACGCCCGGTCCTTGCGAAGGTTAAAACAACACCAACTTGACAAACTATCGTTGTGGTTTTGATGCGTAGGTAAGAACAGTTCTTGCTAAGCCCGTAGCAACCATGTAAAACTTGCAACAACAAAGTAGAGGATGTCTAACTTGTTTTAGCAGGGCATGTTGTGATGTGATATGGTCAAGACATGATATAAGTTGTTGTATGAGATGATCATGTTTTGTTGAAGTTATCAGCAACTGGCAAAAGCCTTATGGTTGTCTCTCTATTGCATAAGATGCAAGCGCCAAATACTTGCTTTACTTTATCGCTATGCGATAGCAATAGTTGCAAGAGCAATAGTTGGCGAGACGACCATGTGACGACACATTGATATAGATCAAGATGATGGAGATCATGGTGTCATGCCGGTGACGAAGGAAATCATGACGATGCTTTGGAGATGGAGATCAAAGGCACAAGATGATGATGGCCATATCATGTCACATATTTTGATTGCATGTGATGTTTATCTTTTATGCATCTTATTTTGCTTAGTTCGACGGTAGCTTTATAAGATGATCTCTCACTAAATTTCAAGATAAAAGTGTTCTCCCTGAGTATGCACCGTTGCCAAATTTCGTCGTGCCCAGACACCACGTGATGATCGGGTGTGTTAAGCTCTACGTGTTGGGGAACATAGTAATTACAAAAAATTTCCTACGCACACGCAAGAGCATGGTGATGCATAGCAACAAGAGGGGAGAGTGTTGTCTACGTACCCTGGTAGAGCGGAAGCGGAAGCGTTAGCACAACGCAGTTGATGTAGTCGTACGTCTTCACAGCCCGACCGATCAAGCACCGAAACTACGGCACCTCCGAGTTCTAGCACACGTTCAGCTCGATGACGATCCCCGAACTCCGATCCAGCAAAGTGTCGGGGAAGAGTTCCGTTAGCACGACGGCATGGTGACGATCTTGATGTTCTACCGTCGCAGGGCTTCGCCTAAGCACCGCTACAATATTATCAAGGATTATGGTGAAGGGGGGCATCGCACACGGCTAAGAGAACGATCATGAAGATCAACTTGTGTGTAGAGGTGCCCCCTGCCCCCATATATAAAGGAGCAAGGGGGAGGCTGGCCGGCCCTTGGGGCGCGCCAAGGAGGGGGGAGACCTCCTACTAGTAGGAGTAGGACTCCCCCTTTCCTAGTCCAACTAGGAAGAGAGAAGGGGGAAGGAAAGAGAGGGAGAGGGAGAGGGAAAGAGGGGCCGCGCCCCCCTCCCCTAGTCCTATTCGGACCCCTCATGGGAGGGGGTGCGCCACCTCTGGGATGCTGCCCTCTCTCTCCCCTCAGGCCCACTAAGGCCCAACACTTCCCCGGGGGGTTCCGGTAACCCTTCCGGCACTCTGGGTTTCTTCGAAATCACCCGAAACACTTCCGGTGTCCGAATATAGCCGTCCAATATATCGATCTTTATGTCTTGACCATTTCGAGACTCCTCTTCATGTCCGTGATCATATCCGGCACTTCAAACAACCTTCGGTACATCAAAATATATAAAGTCATAATGAAACTATCATCGTAACGTTAAGCGTGCGGACCCTACGGGTTCGAGAACAATGTAGACATGACCGAGACACGTCTCCGGTCAATAAACAATAGCGGAACCTGGATGCTCATATTGGCTCCTACATATTCTACAAAGATCTTTATCGGTCAGACCGCATAACAACATACGTTGTTCCCTTTGTCATCGGTATGTTACTTGCCCGAGATTCGATCGTCGGTATCTCAATACCTAGTTCAATCTCGTTATCGGCAAGTCTCTTTACTCGTTCCGTAATACATCATCTCGCAACTAACTCATTAGTTGCATTGCTTGCAAGGCTTAAGTGATGTGCATTACCGAGAGGGCCCAGAGAGACCTCTCCGACAATCGGAGTGACAAATCCTAATCTCGAAATACGCCAACCAAACATGTACCTTTGGAGACACCTATAGAGCACCTTTATAATCACCCAGTTACGTTGTGACATTTGGTAGCACATAAAGTGTTCCTCCGGCAAACGGGAGTTGCATAATCTCATAGTCACAGGAACATGTATAAGTCATGAAGAAAGCAATAGCAATATACTAAACGATCGGGTGCTAACCTAATGGAATGGGTCATGTCAATCACATCATTCTCCTAATGATGTGATCCCGTTAATCAAATGACAACACATGTTTATGGTGAGGAAACATAACCATCTTCTATTAACGAGCTAGTCAAGTAGAGGCATACTAGTGATGTTTAGTTTGTCTATGTATTCACACAAGTATTATGTTTCCGGTTAATACAATTCTAGCATGAATAATAAACATTTATCATGATATAAGGAAATAAATAATAACTTTATTATTGCCTCTAGGGCATATTTCCTTCAGTACATCCATCTACAACGGGTGCAAGCCAGTTTTTGCACACGCAGAATACTCAGGTTAAACTTGACGAGCCTAGCATATGCAGATATGGCCTCGGAACACTAAGACCGAAAGGTCGAGCGTGAATCATATAGTAGATATGATCAACATATTGATGTTCACCACTGAAAGCTACTCCATTTCACGTGATGATCGGTTATGGTTTAGTTGATTTGGATCATGTGATCACTTAGAAAATTAGAGGGATGTCTTTCTAAGTGGGAGTTCTTAAGTAATATGATTAATTGAACTTAAATTTATCATGAACTTAGTCCTGGTAGTATTAGCATATCTATGTTGTAGATCAATAGCTCGCGTTTAGCTCCCCTATTTTATTTTTGATATGTTCCTAGAGAAAACTAAGTTGAAAGATGTTAGTAGCAATCATACGGAGTGGATCCGTGATCTGAGGTTTATCCTCATTGCTGCACAGAAGAATTATGTCCTTGATGCACCGCTAGGTGACAAACCTATTGCAGGAGCATATGCAGATGTTATGAACGTTTGGCTAGCTCATTATGATGACTACTTGATAGTTTAGTGCACCATGCTTAAAAGGCTTAGAATTGGGACTTCAAAGACGTTTTGAACGTCATGGACCATATGAGATGTTCCAGGAGTTGAAGTTAATAGTTCAAGCAAATACCCGAGTTGAGAGATATGAAGTCTCCAACAAGTTCTATAGCTAAAAGATGGAGGAGAATAGCTCAAGCAGTGAGCATGTGCTCAGATTGTCTGGGTACTACAATCGCTTGAATCAAGTGGGAGTTAATCTTCCAGATAAAATAGTGATTGACAGAATTCTCTAGTCACCATCACCAAGTTAGTAGAACTTCGTGATGAACTATAATATGCAAGGGATAACTCCCAAGCTCTTCGTAATGCTGAAATCGACGAAGGTAGAAATCAAGAAAAATATCAAGTGTTGATGGTAGACAAGACCACTAGTTTCAAGAAAAGGGCAAAGGGAAGAAGGGGAACTTCAAGAAGAATGGCAAGCAAGTTGCTGCTCAAGTGAAGAAGCCTAAGTCTGGTCCTAAGCCTGAGACTAAGTGCTTCAACTGCAAAGGGACTGGTCACTGGAAGCGGAAATGCCCCAAGTATTTGGCGGATAAGAAGGATGGCAAAGTGAACAAAGGTATATTTGATATACAGATTATTGATGTGTATTTTACTAGTGTTCATAGCAACCCCTCGGTATTTGATACTGGTTCAGTTGCTAAGAGTAGTAACTCGAAACGGGAGTTGCAAAATAAATAGAGACTAGTTAAGGGTGAAGTGACGATGTTTGTTGGAAGTGGTTCCAAGATTTATATGATCATCATCGCACACTCCCTATACTTTCGGGATTAGTGTTGAACCTAAATAAATGCTATTTGGTGTTTGCGTTAAGCATAAATATGATTGGATCATGTTTATTGCAATACGGTTATTCATGTAAGTTAGAGAATAATTGTTGTTCTGTTTACATGAATAAAACCTCCTATGGTCATACACCCAATGAAAATGGTTTGTTGGATCTCGATCGTGGTAATACACATTTTCATAATATTGAAGCCAAAAGATGCAAAGTTAATAATGATAGTGCAACTTATTTGTGGCACTGCCGTTTAGGTCATATTGGTGTAAAGCGCATGAAGAAAATCCATGCCGATGGGCTTTTGGAATCACTTGATTATGAATCAGTTGATGCTTGCGAACCATGCCTCATGGGCAAGATGACTAAGACTCCGTTCTCCGGAACAATGGAGCGAGCAACAAATTTGTTGGAAATCATACATACTGATGTATGTGGTCCGATGAATATTGAGGCTCGCGGCAGGTATCATTATTTTCTGATCTTCACAGATGATTTGAGCAGATATGAGTATATCTACTTGACGAAACACAAGTCTGAAATATTTGAAAAGTTCAAAGAATTTCAGAGTGAAGTGGAGAATCATCATAACAAAAATAAAAATTTCTACGATATGATCGCAGAAGTAAAATATTGGAGTTACGAGTTTGGCCTTCAGTTAAAACAATGTGAAATAGTTTCACTACTCACGCCACCTGAAACACCACAGTGTAATGGTGTGTCCGAACGTCGTAACCGTGCTTTATTAGATATGGTGCGATCTATGATGTCTCTTACCGATTACCACTATCGTTTTGGGGTTATGCATTAGAGACAACTACATTCACGTTAAATAGGGCACCATCTAAATCCGTTGAGATGACGCCGTATGAACTGTGGTTTGGCGAGAAACCTAAGCTGTCGTTTCTTAAAGTTTGGGACTGTGATGCTTATGTGAAAAAGTTTCAACTTGATAAGCTCGAACCCAAATCGGAGAAGTAAATCTTCATAGGATACCCAAAATAAAATGTTGGGTACACCTTCTATCACAGATCCGGAGGCAAGATATTCATTGCTGAGAATGGATCCTTTCTAGAGAAGGAGTTTCTCTCAAAAGAACTGAGTGGGAGGAAAGTAGAACTTGATGAGGTAACTGTACCTGATCCCTTATTGGAAAGTAGTTCATCATAGAAATCTGTTCCTGTGACTACTACACCAATTAGTGAGGAAGCTAATGATGATGATCATGTAACTTCAGATCAAGTTACTACCGAACCTCGTAGGTAAACCAGAGTGAGATCTGCACCAGAGTGGTTTGGTAATCCTGTTCTGGAAGTCATGTTACTAGACCATGACGAACTTGCGAACTATGAGGAAGCGATGATGAGCCCAGATCCCGTGAAATGGTTTGAGGCCATGAAATCTGAGATGAGATCCATGTACGAGAACAAAATATGGACTTTGATTGACTTGCCCAATGATCGGTGAGTCATTGAGATTAAATGGATCTTCAAAAGGAAGACGGACGCTGATAGTAGTGTTACTATCTACAAAGCTAGAATTGTCGCAAAAGGTTTTCGACAAGTTCAAGGTGTTGACTGCGATGAGAGTTTCTCACCCGTATCTATGCTTAAGTCTGTCCGAATCATGTTAGCAATTGCCGCATTTTATGAAATCTGGCAAATGGATAAACAGAACTGCATTCCTTAATGGATTTATTAAAGAAGAGTTGTGTATGATGCAACCAGAAGGTTTTGTCAATCCTAAAGGTACTAACAAAATATGCAAGCTCCAGCGATCCATCTATGGACTGGTGCAAGCATCTCGGAGTTGGAATATACGCTTCGATAAGTTAATCAAAGCATATAGTTTTATACAGACTTGCGGTGAAGCCTGTATTTACAAGAAAGTGAGTGGGAGCACTACAACATTTCTGATAAGTATATGTGTATGGCATATTGTTGATCAGAAATAATGTAGAATTATTCTGCAAAGCATAAAGGAGTGTTTGAAAGGAGTTTTACAAAGAAAGACCTCGGTGAAGCTGCTTACATATTGAGCATCAAGATCTATAGAGATAGAACAAGACGCTTGATAAGTTTTCAATGAGTACATACCTTGACAAGTTTTTGAAGTAGTTCAAAATGGAACAATCAAAGAAAGAGTTCTTGCCTGTGTTACAAGGTGTGAAATTGAGTAAGACTCAAAGCCCGACCACGGTAAAAGATAGAGAGAGAATGAAAGTCATTCCCTATGCCTCAGCCATAGGTTCTATAAAGTATGCCATGCTGTGTACCAGACCTACTGTATACCCTTCCCTGAGTTTGGCAAGGGAGTACAATAGTGATCTAGGAGTAGATCAGTGGACATTGGTCAAAATTATCCTTAGTGGAATAAGGATATGTTTCTCGATTATGGAGGTGACAAAAGGTTCGTCGTAAAGGGTTACGTCGATGCAAGTCTCAATCTGGATACATATTGAAAGTGGGAGCAATTAGCTAGAGTAGCTCCGTGCAGAGCACTGTTGACATAGAAATTTGCAAAATACGTACAGATCTGAATATGGCAGACCCGTTGACTAAACTTCTCTCACAAGCAAAACATGATGACACCTTAGTACTCTTTGGGTGTTAATCACATAGCGATGTGAACTAGATTATTGACTCTAGTAAACCCTTTGGGTGTTGGTCACATGTTGATGTGAACTATGGGTGTTAATCACATGGTGATGTGAACTATTGGAATTAAATCACATGGTGATGTGAACTATATTACTGACTCTAGTGCAAGTGGGAGACTGAAGGAAATATGCCCTAGAGGCAATGATAAAGTTATTATTTATTTCCTTATATCATGATAAATGTTTATTATTCATGCTAGAATTGTATTAACCGGAAACATAATACATGTGTGAATACATAGACAAACAGAGTGTCACTAGTATGCCTCTACTTGACTAGCTCGTTGATCAAAGATGATTATGTTTCCTAACCATAGACATGAGTTGTCATTTGATTAACGGGATCACATCATTAGGAGAATGATGTGATTGACTTGACCCATTCCGTTAGCATAGCACTTGATCGTTTAGTTTGTTGCTATTGCTTTCTTCATAACTTATACATGTTCATATGACTATGAGATTATGCAACTCCCATTTACTGGAGGAACACTTTGTGTGCTACCAAACGTCACAACGTAACTGGGTGATTATAAAGGTGCTCTACAGGTGTCTCCGAAGGTACTTGTTGGGTTGGCGTATTTCGAGATTTGGATTTGTCACTCCGATTGTCGGAGAGGTATCTCCGGGCCCTCTCGGTAATGCACATCACTTAAGCCTTGCAAGCATTGCAACTAATGAGTTAGTTGCGGGATGATGTATTACGGAACGAGTAAAGAGACTTGCCGGTAACGAGATTGAACTAGGTATTGAGATACCGACGATCAAATCTCGGGCAAGTAACATACCGATGACAAAGGGAACAACGTATGTTGTTATGCGGTCTGACCGATAAAGATCTTCGTAGAATATGTGGGAGCCAATATGAGCATCCAGGTTGCGCTATTGGTTATTGACCGGAGACGTGTCTCGGTCATGTCTACATTGTTCTCGAACCCGTAGGGTCCGCACGCTTAAGGTTTCGATGACAGTTATATTATGAGTTTATGAGTTTTGATGTACCGAAGGAGTTTGGAGTCCCGGATGAGATCGGGGACATGACGAGGAGTCTCTAAATGGTCGAGACGTAAAGATCGATATATTGGACGACTATATTCGGACATCGAAAAGGTTTCGAGTGATTCAGATATTTTTGGGAGTACCAGAGAGTTACGGGAATTCTCCGGGGAGTATATGGGCCTTATTGGGCCATACGGGAATAGAGGAGAGAGGCCAAAAGGAAGGAGGCGCGCGCCCCCCCTCTGGTCCGAATTGGACAAGGGGTGCAGCCCACTTTTCCTTGTTCCTCTCCCCCTCTTTCCTTCTCTCCTACTCCAACAAGGGAAGGAGGAGTCCTACTCCCGGTGAGAGTAGGACTCCCCCCTTGGCGCGCCCTCCTCCTAGGCCGGCCACCTCTCCCCTTGCTCCTTTATATACAGGGGCAGGGGGGCACCTCTTGACACACAAGTTGATCAAGTTGATCATCTCTTAGCCGTGTGTGGTGCCCCCTCCACCATAGTCCAACTCGATAATACTGTAGCGGTGCTTAGGCGAAGCCCTGCGTCGGTAGAACATCAACATCGTCACCACACTGTCGTGCTGACGAAACTCTCCGTCAACACTTGGCTGGATCGGAGTTCGAGGGACATCATCGGGCTAAACGTGTGCTGAACTCGGAGGTGCCGTACATTCGGTATTTGATCGGTCGGATCGTGAAGACGTACGACTACATCAACCGCGTTGTGCTAACGCTTCCGCTTACGGTCTATGAGGGTACGTGGACAACACCCTCCCCTCTCGTTGCTATGCATCACCATGATCTTGCATGTGCGTATGATTTTTTTTGAAATTACTACGTTACCCAACACCCGATTGGTTTTTCGTGGCTATAGAGGCTTTCGGCAGCGAAACTTCTGATCCAGGGTTCTTTTTGGAGGTTTGGATATTTATAAGACTTTTTGGCATCGGTCTCACGTCAAGGGGGTGCCTAAGGTGCCCACAAGCCTGGAGCCCCCTCCCGGGGGTAGGGTGCGCCAAGAGGTCTTGTGGACTCCTTGTCCACTTCCTGGCCCAGCTCTTGTGCTTCGGGGGTCTCTTTTGGTCCATAAAAAATCACCGTAAATTTTCAGCCCATTCCGAGAACTTTTATTTCTGCACAAATAATGACACCACGGTAGTTCTGTTGAAAACAACATCAGTCCGGGTTAGTTCTAATCCAATCATACCAAAACCATATAAAATTGTTGTAAACATGGCGTCCAGCTTTGCCTTGGTCTGGGTTAGCACCTCGGAGAGGCTCTTGTTTTCCTCCCGAGCGGTCTGTGGAATAAAACATTATTACATATATTCAACCCTTAATACGGTCACCCGTGTCCAAATTAAGGTTCGGGGGCTACATGGTCTCATGTTTAATCAATGTTACTACCACTACGAGTCCACTCGTCGGATGACCCATCTGACAAGTGCCGTAGGGGCTACTGCCATACACAGCAGACCTTCACCTCTTTGGAAGTCCTTGGAAATATCAAAAGTATTCTTGAGATGAGATGGCTTGTTTCCATTTAGAGGAACAAGTATTGATTCATCTTGAGGACTATTGAGGCTATATGTAATGTACTGTTAAAGTAATTAGGGGAGAAAGTTTTATTTTACCTACAAACCCTTGGAAAAACATCCATCGCCTTCTCCAAGCCAGATTGGGCCGCGCTGATCTAGACATCCACCAAACTGAGGGCGTTGAATTCTTGGTTGGAGAAGACAGGATTCCTTAAAGAAACCTTCCTCCGCCGATGATTCATGGCGCTGTCGACCTCACAGTTGGTGGCAGAACAAGTTCCCAAAGCTTCTAGTTGAGGTACTTCAGGAATATCTCCCGGAGTGGGTATTAGTTGAGTGGTGGTCCTTGGCACTGAAGCACCCAGATGCCCGCCTCCTCGGGTAGCGATGCATGGATGGGTCACCTATATAAGAGCTCGGGCAGTAAAAAACACAACGCTGTAGTAATTTTAAAAGTTGCTACCAATAAAACCTACCTATTTGGGGGAGGAGCGCATGCTCTACCTCCATAGTGGCCAGTTGTGGAATGGCACCTCGGACGCCCGCCGGCTGGCGCTCTCGAGGGGTCGGCTCTTGCGGCCGGCTGGCGCTCCCGGGGCCTTGCGAGTAGAGGATCTCTTTCGAGGAGAGGTTGGAGGAGACCTTACCGTTGAAGACGGTAGGGCCCCGGCAGGTCAGGAACAATAGCCCTTTTAGAGCCGTCAAGGCTATCTTGCTAAAAAAGCTCGTCAGCAAAAAAATGGGTAGCTTAGCCTCGTGGAAGTCGGGGTCATTGATACGTCTCCGTCGTATCTATAATTTTTGATTGCTCCATGCCAATATTCTACAACTTTCATATACTTTTGGCAACTTTTTATACTATTTTTGGGACTAACATATTGATCCAGTGCCCAGTGCCAGTTCCTGTCTGTTGCATGTTTTATGTTTCGTAGAATATCCATATCAAACGGAATCCAAATGGGATAAAAATGGACGGAGCTTATTTTCGGAATATTTGGAAAATTCCGGAAGAAAAATCCACATGAGACGGTGCCCGAGGTGGCCACGAGGCAGGGGGCGCGCCCCTGACCCTCGTGGGCCACCCGTAAGGCGGTTGATGCCCTTCTTCGGCCGCAAGAAAGCTAATTTTTGGTAAAAAATCACGGCGAAGGTTTCAGTCCAACCGGAGTTACGGATCTCCATATATATACGAAACAGTGAAAGGGCAACAGAACAGAACGCAGAAACAGAGAGAGTCAGAGTGACAGATCCAATCTCGGATGGGCTCTCGCCCCTCCCATGCCACGGAGGCGAAGGAACTGAGGGGAAACCCTTCTCCCATCTAGGGAGGAGGTTAAGGAAGAAGAAGAAGACAAAGGGGCCCCCTCTCCCCTTCTCTTCCGGTGGCGCCGGAACGCTGCCGTGGCCATCATCATCATCACCGCAATCTACACCAACACCTCCGCCATCTTCACCAACATCTCCATCACCTTCCCCCCTCTATCTACAACGGTCCACTCTCCCGCAACCCGCTGTACCCTCTACTTGAACATGGTGCTTTATGCTTCATATTATTATCCAATGATGTGTTGCCATCCTATGATGTCTGAGTAGATTTTCGTTGTCCTATCGGTGGTTGATGAATTGCTATGATTGATTTAATTTGCTTGTGGTTATGTTGCTGTCCTTTGGTGCCCATCATATGATTGCGCGCGTGGATCACACCATAGGGTTAGTTGTATGTTGATAGGACTATGTATTGGAGGGCAAAAGTGATAGAAGCTTCAACCTAGCATATAAATTGATGCATACGGGATTGAAGGGGGACCAATATATCTTAATGCTATGGTTGGGTTTTACCTTAATGAATGTTAGTACTTGCGGATGCTTGCTAATAGTTCCAATCATAAGCGCATAGAATTCCAAGTCAGGGATGACATGCTAGCAGTGGCCTCAACCACATAAGACTTGCCATCGGTCTAGTAAAGTAGTCAATTGTTTAAGGAAAATTTCTCAACTCCTACCACCACTTTTACACACTCACTATATTTACTTTATTGCTTATTTACCTAAACAACCCCTACTTTTTATTTACT
Organism: Triticum monococcum; assembly: GCA_034509565.1. NCBI lineage: Eukaryota > Viridiplantae > Streptophyta > Magnoliopsida > Poales > Poaceae > Triticum > Triticum monococcum. The sequence continues at coordinate 684,370,327 of CM067842.1, forward strand.
TAATCTTTATTATCTTGCAAACCTATCCAACAACACCTAAACAGTACTTCTCGTTTCATACTTGTTCTAGGTAAAGCGAACGTCAAGCGTGCGTAGGGTTGTATCAGTGGTCGATAGAACTTGAGGGAATATTTGTTCTACCTTTAGCTCCTCGTTGGGTTCGACACTCTTACTTATTGAAAGAGGCTACAATTGATCCCCTATACTTGTGGGTTATCAGTCGTCATCGCGATAATACACCCCTGGCTTAGGCGTTGGGCAGCTTATTGTCTCAACCCAACATTTCCACCTTTGTTCGGATATGTTGAACATCTATTCAGAAATATAAAGGTACTGCTCGGATGGACAAGATAGTTTGAATAAGACTTACCGCTTTGACGGGTCTATAGTACGAGAAGTCGTCCATAAACTTCCACCTGGAAAAATCCACCGCCTCCCCCTTTTATATACTGGGCAGAGCGGCGCCCATGGCCTTCTGGTCCTTCAATCCTTCCCGAATAGATCGGGTGGCATCATTGGTTTCATTGTACACCCAAAGTGGGTGCATGCGTTGCTGAAGGGGTTGGACTCTTCGGTCAATTGTCATCGCCACTACGTCGACAATGGTAAGCCCGTTGTGTGTCAAACACCTCACTTGAGTGGCTAGGCGGGCTACATTGGAGTCATACTTTTGCAAGGAGCTCCTCGGCCTCCAATTGAAATGCTTCCTCGGGGGTTCGAGGGAGAAGATTGGTAGCCCGGGACGAGCAGGCTCATATAGCAGCACATCAGCGATGTAGAACCACTAATTTGCCCACGTATCGGTATCCTCTTTAGGGGTGCCCATTGGGTAGCCGGTTCCAGCGATACTGCATACCTCAGTTGCGCCCACCTCGTGAAGTTTCCTACCCCGGGAACAACGCATCTCATAGAAGTACTTCTTCCATAGCGTGAAGTGTGCCTCGCATCCGAGGTACATCTCACAAAGGGCGATGAACCCCGTGACATGTAAGATGGAGTTGGACGTGAGGTGGTGGAGTTGGCTCCCATAGAATTTAAGTAAACCCCGGAGGAAGGGATGGATGGGAAATCCATGACCCGCAGTAAAAAAGGGACAAAGCAAACTCGCTCCTCCCTTTGCGGGATAGGATGGCTATACGCACGCGCTTGCCCATCCACAGATATTAAGCCAGGGTGGGTGAAGCTAGATCTGGGTCCGGTAGGTAACCTTGAGTGGCAAGCTGGTCCAGTTGGATACGGGTGATGGAGCATCTCCCCTAGTCGCCTTTGAGGGGAGCCATGGGGGCGCTTCAATGAATTTGCATCGTTCGCCATTGCTGAAGGTCTCAGACTAAACTTCTTAGGGAAGATTTCGTGCTTGGTCGAGGAGGGAGAAAGCTGGGATGCGTTTTTCGCCGTAGCTTTGGGTTAAATACCCGTTAAATAAAGCGAGGGGCGACACTTCGACACCTAGCCATAAAGCGGCCAGTTCCCAAGGTGGGTCAACGATCAAGAAAGGATTATTTTAAATAAAAGGACCACACATGGTGGGAGTGTAGGATCGAAAGTATGTGTAGAGGGGGGGGGGTGATTAGACTACTTGACCAAATAAAAACTTGACCTTTTCCCAATTTTAGTTCTTGGCAGATTTTAGCTATTTTAGGACAAGTCAAGCAATCATCACACAATTCAAGCAAGCATGCAAAGAGTATATTGGCAGCGGAAAGTAAAGCCTGCAACTTGCAAGAATGTAAAGGGAAGGGTTTGGAGGATTCAAACGCAATTGGAGACACGGATGTTTTTCCCGTGGTTCGGATAGGTGGTGCTATCCTACATCCACGTTGATGGAGACTTCAACCCACGAAGGGTAATGGTTGCGCGAGTCCATGGAGGGCTCCACCCATGAAGGGTCCACGAAGTAGCAACCTTGTCTATCCCACCATGGCCATCGCCCACGAAGGACTTGCCTCACTAGCGGTAGATCTTCACGAAGTAGGCGATCTCCTTGCCCTTACAAACTCCTTGGTTCAACTCCACAATCTTGTCGGAGGCTCCCAAGTGACACCTAGCCAATCTAGGAGACACCACTCTCCAAGAAGTAACAAACGGTGTGTTGATGATGAACTCCTTGCTCTTGTGCTTCAAATGATAGTCTCCCCAACACTCAACTCTCTCTCATAGGATTTGGATCTAGTGGAAAGAAGATTTGAGTGGAAAGCAACTTGGGAAGGCTAGAGATCAAGATTCATATGGTAGGAATGGAATGTCTTGGTCTCAACACATGAGTAGGTGGTTCTCTCTCAGAACATATGAGTTGGAATGGTGTATGTGTTCTGATGGCTCTCTCTTTCGAATGAAGAGGAGGTGGAGGGGTATATATAGCCTCCACACAAAATCCAACCGTTACACACAATCTAGCAATCTCGGTGGGACCGAATCAATAAACTCGGTCAGACCGAAAAGGTAAACCTAGTGACCGTTAGAGATTTTCGGTGGGACTGACATGCAACGTGGTAGGACCGATTCTGTCAGGGTTTGGGCATAACGTAATCTCGGTGAGACCGATTACACAAACTCGGTGAGACCGAGTTTGGTAATAACCTAACCAGAGTGTTGGTCAGGCAAACTCGATGGGACCGATTTGCTCTTTCGGTGAGACCGAAAAGTTACAAAAGGGAAACACAGAGTTTACATTGCAATCTCGGTGGGACCGATCAGCTCTTTCGGTGAGACCGAAAAGTTACGAAAGGGAAACAGAGAGTTTGCAACCCCATCTCGGTGAGACCGAGATCCCTATCGGTAGGACCGAAATGCTAGGGTTTGGCAGTGGCTTATGACAAGTGAAACTCGGTGGCGCCGGATAGATAGAATCGGTATGACCGAGTTTGGCTTAGGGTTTTAGGTCATTTGTGGATATGGGAAAGTAGCTGAGGATTTTGGAGCATATCATTAAGCACATGAAGCAAGAGGCTCATTAAGCAACACCTCATCCCTCCTTGATAGTATTGGCTTTTCCTAAAGACTCAATGTGATCTTGGATCACTAAAATATAAAATGAAGAGTCTTGAGCTTTTGAGTTGGAGCCAATCCTTTGTCCTTAGCATTTTGAGGGTTCCACTTTCACATCCATGCCATGCCAATCATTGAGCTTTCCTGAAATAATCATCTTGGAATAGCATTAGCTCAATGAGCTATATGTTGTTATGAATTACCAAAACCACCTAGGGATAGTTGCACTTTCAATCTCCCCCTTTTTGGTAATTGATGACAACATATAGATCAAAGCTTCGACAAATGATAATAAGCATGAAATATATCGTCGCTTTGAGAAGTATGTGACAAGTAAGAGCTCCCCCTAAATTTGTGCATATTAAAATTTGCTTTGGACTGTAAATGCACAAAGAGTTAGAGTCATGGGTTACTCTTCCATGTCACATACATCTTGGTGGAGCGCTTAAAATGATAAGAATGAAATACATGCACTCATCACCAATCACATAAGATAGATAGGATAGAAATATTAAGCAAACACTAAGTGTAGCTTATGATCAAACGCATGATCATTGATGTCTCACAGATAATGACGTAGTATCTCACACAAAAGCAAACGAAGTTCGAAAAACCACCAAATAAAAAAAGAGAGAATAAAAGCAACACTCTCTCTCGAAGCCTATGATCTATACGTTTTCTCCCCCTTTGGCAACAAGTTACCAAAAAGTTCCTAGAAAATGCATAGTGCTAAGTCGACACTCAGGCTTGATCTTCAGGTGGTGGTGGAGTCCGGATCACTCCAAGTACGAAGGCTTCCGTAGATGCTGAAGTAGATGCTGGAGCTGAAGTAGATGCTGGAGTTGGAGTTGATGCTGCGGCTGGAGCTGAGGCGGTTGCCCTTGTGTCAGGAACTGGCACTTCAGACGACCTCGGAGCTCGGGGCACTCTGGCAAAGGCATTAGTTGTAGTCTTGCCTCTCCTCTCCTGCATGTCATCCTGGAGCTGCTCCACTACAGACTGAATCTCTGTCACTTTGACATCCAAGTCATAGAACTTTTGTTCCATGATCCTCTCTAAGCTTGCCTGGTTTTGAGTTAGGGTGGCTAGTCCTTGCTCAATCCGCAGGGTGGATGCAATCAAGTAATCAAGCTGCTCTTGTTTGGTTTTCAGGAAATATTCAGATGCCTCCGCTTGAGTAGGCATCTTGGCAGCTTTCTCCTTCCTAGCCTTCTCCTTCTTGGCTTGTGCTTGGGCAGATGATGGCTCATTCTCAGTCATGACCACTTGGTTATCTTCAAAGTCCGGACGGATAGGTAGGTGTTCCTTGTCCAAGAGGTATATGCCCGTGCCCATCTTGGAGTTGATGAGCTCCTGAATCTGTGGGGCATATCCACAGCTCCTCTTCTGGTTTGCTGCTGTCCTCTTAATGGTCTCTACCATTAGGCTCATCACCTTGAATTTCTGAGGCACGTCAAAGATATGAAGCAAGTTGATCGCGTGGCCTCTGATCATCTTGTGATCTCCAGACTTGGGCAATAAGGTGTGCCTCAGTATCCAATTGATAGTGGGCAGCCCTGATAGAAGATAATGTACTGAGCCAAACTTGAAAGTGTCAAGTGCTTCATTTGGAATCTCCTTGTACATGTTGGACATAGAGTTGTGGTCCATCTTCTTCTTGGCATAAACGTCCAAGTCATCTGCTTGCTCCTCTGGGGCATTTATCAGCTGAGCCCATTCAGCAACTGTAGACTGGTACCTAATAGCCTCTGACATCCAAATTATCCTACCATCTGGATAAAAATGGGCTGTGGAGTAGAACTGCATGATGAGTTCCTCGTTCCACTTTGTGAGCTTCTGCCCAACAAAGTCCTCTACTCCACACGCCTTGAATCTGTCCTGCACTCCAGGGTAGTACTCCTCGTTATCCTTGATATATTGCCAATCGACCCATCTCATGTCACAGACAATGGGCTTCTTGTCTAGCAGCACTGTCTCATAGAAATCTGCTGCTCCTTGGTGTGAAACCTGTAGTCAACTGCAGTCCTTCTCCTTGAAGCATACGGGTCTGCTTCTCTCCACTTCCGGAGCCCTGAATCTCTCCTGAGTTTCATATCCTCAGCCACAGGATGAGCATCGTTGTGGTCTGGGATCTTGGGCTTGAGCTTCCTGAGGACATTCTCTTCCTCTTCTTCTGTAGCTTCGGGCATTGGGGCCTTGTTCTTCTCAGCAGCTGGGATGCTTCTTGTATTCCTCTTTGGCTTGGGCTTTGGAGCTGGCTTGGCCTTGGAAGCAGCTCCCCCTGATCTTATGGCATCACCCATCAGCTTGGGTGCCTTTGGTGCTGGTGCAGCCACCTCTTCTTCTTCCTCCTCATCTTCCATGATGGAAGCTTTGCCAAGCACTCTGGCTACAGTTTTCTTCACCCTTTCTTTCCTCTTCTTGCCCTCAGTAGCAACTGGCTCAATGGGAGTGGGCTTCTCAGTTAAAGCTCTTGCCTTTGACATAGGCTGCCTGCCTGCTGGCCTTTTGAACTTCAACCCTGGCTTTGTACCCTGTGCTGGCTCAACTCTCTTGGAGGTTGCTTCCTCTTCTGCCACATAATCCTCATCTTCTGAATCTGAGGTTCTCTCCTTTCTCTGTCTTGTGGCAGCTTTAGGCAGTTTGCTAGGGGTGCTCCTGCTGCCATCATCTGAGGAACTTGAGGGACTAGTGCCCTCACTCAGCTGCACTTGCTAATCTGACAGGTTCTGGCTATCAGTTTGGTCTGACATGATGCAAGCTCTGACTGCTGACCCTGTGAATAGGTTATAGATGAGATTGTTGGGGAACGCAGTAATTTCAAAATTTTTCCTACGCACACACAAGATCATGGTGATGCACAGCAACGAGAGGGGAGAGTGATGTCTACGTACCAACGCAGACCGACTGCGGAAGCGATCACACAACGTAGAGGAAGTAATCGTACGTCTTCTTCCCGATCCAACCGATCCAAGCACCGTTACTCCGGCACCTCCGAGTTCTTAGCACACGTTCAGCTCGATGACGTTCCTCGGGCTCCGATCCAGCAAAGCGTCGAGGAAGAGTTCCGTCAGCACGACGGCGTGGTGACGATCTTGATGTGCTACCGACGCAGGGCTTCGCCTAAGCACTGTAACGGTATGATCGAGGTGGAATTTGGTGGCAGGGGGCACCGCACACGGCTAAGGAACGATTAACTTGTGTGTCTTGTGGTGCCCCCTGCCCCCGTATATAAAGGCCAGGGGCAGGGGGTTCGGCCGGCTAGGAGGGAGGCGCAGGGAGGAGTCCTACTCCCACCGGGAGTAGGACTCCTTCCCCCAATCCTATTCCAACTAGGATTCTTGGGGAAGAAGGAGAAAGAGGGGGCCGGCCCACCTCTCCTAGTACTATTAGGACTTGGGAAAGGTGGGGGGCGCCGGCCAGGTGTGGGCTGCCTCTTCTCTCTTTTCCACTAAGGCCCAATAGGCCCATTTACCTCCGGGGGGGGGGGGGGTTCCGGTAACCCTCCCGGTAATCCGGAAAAATCCCGATTTCACCCGGAACGCTTCCGGTGCCCAAACATAGGCTTCCAATATATCAATCTTTACGTCTCGACCTTTTCGAGACTCCTCGTCATGTCCGTGATCTCATCCGGGACTCCGAACAACCTTCGGTACATCAAAATGCATAAACTCATAATAACTGTCATCGTAACGTTAAGCGTGCGGACCCTACGGTTCGAGAACAATGTAGACATGACCGAGACACGTCTCCGGTCAATAACCAATAGCGGGACCTGGATGCCCATATTGGCTCCTACATATTCTACGAAGATCTTTATCGGTCAGACCGCATAACAACATACGTTGTTCCCTTTGTCATTGGTATGTTACTTGCCCGAGATTCGATCGTCGCTATCCAATACCTAGTTCAATCTCGTTACCGGCAAGTCTCTTTACTCGTTCTGTAATACATCATCCCACAACTAACTCATTAGTTGCAATGCTTGCAAGGCTTAAGTGATGTGCATTACCGAGAGGGCCCAGAGATACCTCTCCGACAATCGGAGTGACAAATCCTAATCTCGAAATACGCCAACCCAACATCTACCTTTGGAGACACCTGTAGTACTCCTTTATAATCACCCAGTTACGTTGTGACGTTTGGTAGCACCCAAAGTGTTCCTCCGGTAAACGGGAGTTGCATAATCTCATAGTCATAGGAACATGTATAAGTCATGAAGAATAGCAACAACAACATACTAAACGATCGGGTGCTAAGCTAATGGAATGGGTCATGTCAATCAGATCATTCAACTAATGATGTGACCTCGTTAATCAAATAACAACTCTTTGTTCATGGTTAGGAAACATAACCATCTTTGATTAACGAGCTAGTCAAGTAGAGGCATACTAGTGACACTCTGTTTGTCTATGTATTCACACATGTATTATGTTTCCTGTTAATACAATTCTAGCATGAATAATAAACATTTATCATGATATAAGGAAATAAATAATAACTTTATTATTGCCTCTAGGGCATATTTCCTTCAGTCTCCCACTTGCACTAGAGTCAATAATCTAGTTCACATCGCCATGTGATTTAGCAGCAATGGTTTACATCACCATGTGATTAACACCCATAGTTCACATCGTCATGTGACCAACACTCAAAGGGATTACTAGAGTCAGCAATCTAGTTCACATATCTATGTGATTAACACCCAAAGAGTACTAAGGTGTGATCATGTTTTGCTTGTGAGATAATTTTAGTCAACGGGTCTGTCACATTCAGATCCGTAAGTATTTTGCAAGTTCTATGTCTACAATGCTCTACACGGAGCTACTCTAGCTAATTGCTCCCACTTTCAATATGTATCCAGATTTAGAATCATCTGGATCAGTGTCAAAAACTTGCATCGACGTAACCCTTTTCGACGAACCTTTTTGTCACGTCCATAATCGAGAAACATTTCCTTATTTCACTAAGGATAATTCTGACCGCTGTCCAGTGATCTACTCCTAGATCACTATTGTACTCCCTTGCCAAATCAGTGCAGGGTATACAATAGATCCGGTACACAGCATGGCATACTTTATAGAACCTATGAATGAGGCATAGGGAATGACTTTCATTCTCTTTCTATCTTCTACCGTGGTCGGGCTTTGAGTCTTTACTCAACTTCACACCTTGTAATACAGGTAAGAAACTTTTTTTCTTTGACTGTTCCATTTTGAACTACTTCAAAATCTTGTCAAGGTATGTACTTATTGAAAAACTTATCAAGCGTCTTGATCTATCTCTATAGATCTTGAAGCTTAATATGTAAGCAGCTTTACCGAAGTCTTTCTTTGAAAAACTCCTTTCAAACACTCCTTTTATGCTTTACAGAATAATTCTACATTATTTCCGATCAACAATATGTCATTCACATATACTTATCAGAAATGCTGTAGTGCTCCCACTCACTTTCTCGTAAATACAGGCTTCACCGCAAGTCTGTATAAAAGTATATGCTTTGATCAACTCATCAAAGCGTATATTCCAACTCCGAGATGCTTGCACCAGTCCACAGATGGATCGCTGGTGCTTGCACATTTTGTTAGCACCTTTTGGATTGACAAAACCTTCTGTTGCATCATATACAACTCTTCTTTAATAAATCCATTAAGGAATGCAGTTTTGTTTATCCTTTTGCCAGATTTCATAAAATGTGGCAATTACTAACATGATTCGGACAGACTCGAGCATAGATACGAGTGAGAAACTCTCATCGTAGTCAACACCTTGAACTTGTCGAAAACCTTTTGCGACAATTCTAGCTTTGTAGATAGTAACACTACTATCAGCGTCCGTCTTCCTCTTGAAGATCCATTTATTTTCTATGGCTTGCCGATCATCGGGCAAGTCAACCAAAGTCCATACTTTGTTCTCATACATGGATCATATCTCAGATTTCATGGCTTCAAGCCACTTTGCGGAATCTGGGCTCACCATCGCTTCTTCATAGTTCGTAGGTTCATCATGATCTAGTAGCATGACTTCCAGAACAGGATTACCGTACCACTCTGGTGCGGATCTTACTCTGGTTGATCTACGAGGTACAGTAGTATCTTGATCTAAAGTTTCATGATCATCATCATTAACTTCCTCTCTTATTGGTGTAGGTCTCACAGAAATAGTTTTCTGTGATGTACTATTTCCCAATAACGGAGTAGGTACAGTTACCTCGTCAAGTTCTACTTTCCTCCCACTCACTTCTTTCGAGAGAAACTCCTTCTCAAGAAAGTTTCCGAATTTAGCAACAAAAGTCTTGCCTTCGGATCTGTGATAGAAGGTGTATCCAATAGTTTCCTTTGGATATCCTATGAAGACACACTTCTCCGATTTGGGTTCGAGCTTTATCAGGTTGAAGCTTTTTCACATAAGCATCGCAGCCCCAAACTTTAAGAAACGACAACTTTGGTTTCTTGCCAAACCACAGTTCATAAGGCGTCGTCTCAACGGATTTAGATGGTGCCCTATTTAACGTGAATGCAGCTGTCTCTAATGCATAACCCCAAAACGATAGTGGTAGATCGGTAAGATACATCATAGATTGCACTATATCTAATAAAGTACGGTTATGACGTTCGGACACACCATTATGCTGTGGTGTTCCAGGTGGCATGATTTTGTGAAACTATTCCACATCGTTTTAATTGAAGACCAAAACTCGTAACTCAAATATTTTACCTCTGCAATCATATCGTAGAAACTTTTATTTTCTTGTCACGATGATTTTCCACTTCACTCTGAAATTCTTTGAACTTTTCAAATGTTTCAGACTTATGTTTCATCAAGTAGATATACTCATATCTGCTCAAATCATCTGTGAAGATCAGAAAATAATGATACCTGTCGCGAGCCTCAATATTCATCGGACCACATACATCAGTATGTATGATTTCCAATAAATCTTTTCTCGCTTCATTGTTCCGGAGAACGGCGTTTTAGTCATCTTGCCCAAAAGGCATGGTTCGCAAGCATCAACTGATTCATAATCAAGTGATTCCAAAAGCCCATCAGCATGGAGTTTCTTCATGCGCTTTACACCAATATGACCTAAACGGTAGTGCCACAAATAAGTTGCACTATCATTATTAACTTTGCATCTTTTGGTTTCAATAATATGAATATGTGTATTATTAATATCGAGATCCAATGAACTATTTTCATTGGGTGTTTAACCATATTAGGTTTTATTCATGTAAACAGAACAACAATTTATTCTCTTACTTAAATGAATAACCGTATTACAATAAACATGATCAAATCATATTCATGTTCAACGCAAACGCCAAATAACACTTATTTAGGTTCAACACTAATCCCGAAATTATAGGGAGTGTGCGATGATGATCATATCAATCTTGGAACCACTTCCAGCACACATCGTCACTTCACCCTTAACTAGTCTCTGTTTATTCTGCAACTCCCGTTTCGAGTTACTAATCTTAGCAACTGAACTAGTATCAAATACTGAGGGTTTGCTATAAACACTAGTAAAGTACACATCAATAACATGTATATCAAATATACTTATGTTCACTCTGCCATCCTTCTTATCCACCAATCACTTGGGGTAATTCCACTTCCAGTGACCAGTCCCTTTGCAGTAGAAGCACATAGTCTCAGGCTTAGGATCAGACTTGGGCTTCTTCACTTGAGAAGCAACTTGCTTGCCGTTCTTCTTGAAGTTCCCCTTCTTCCCTTTGCCCTTTTCTTGAAACTAGTGGTCTTGTCAACCATCAACACTTGATGTTTTTCTTGATTTCTACCTTCGTTGATTTCAGCATCACGAAGAGCTTAGGAATTACTTCTGTCATCCCTTGCATATTATAGTTCATCACGAAGTTCTACTAACTTGGTCATGGTGACTAGAGAATTCTGTCAATCACTATCTTATCTGGAAGATTAACTCCCACTTGATTCAAGCAATTGTAGTACCCAGACAATCTGAGCACATGCTCACTAGTTGAGCGATTCTCCTCCATCTTTTAGCTATAGAACTTGCTGGAGACTTCATGTCTCTCAACTCGGGTATTTGCATGAAATATTAACTTCAACTCCTGGAACATCTCATATGGTCCATGACGTTCAAAACGTCTTTGAAGTCCCGATTCTAAGCCGTTAAGCATGGTGCACTAAACTATCAAGTAGTCATCATATTGAGCTAGCCAAACGTTCATAGCGTCTGCATCTGCTCCTGCAATAGGTCTGTCACCTAGCGGTGCATCAAGGACATAATTCTTCTGTGCAGCAATGAGGATAAACCTCAGATCACGGATCCAATCCGCATCATTGCTACTAACATCTTTCAAAATAATTTTCTCTAGGAACATATCAAAATAAAACGCAGGGAAGCAACAACGCGAGCTATTGATCTACAACATAATTTGCAAAATACTACCAGGACTAAGTTCATGATAAATTTAAGTTCAATTTAATCATATTACTTAAGAACTCCCACTTAGATAGACATCCCTCTAATCCTCTAAGTGATCACGTGATCCAAATCAACTAAACCATAACCGATCATCACGTGAGATGGAGTAGTTTTCAATGGTGAACATCAATATGTTGATCATATCTACTATATGATTCACGCTAGACCTTTCGGTCTCTGTGTTCCGAGGCCATATCTGTATATGCTTGGCTCGTCAAGTATAACCTGAGTATTCCGCGTGTGCAACTGTTTTGCACCCGTTGTATTTGAACGTAGAGCCTATCACACCCGATCATCACGTGGTGTCTCAGCACGAAGAACTTTTGCAACGGTGCATACTCAGGGAGAACACTTCTTGATAATTTAGTGAGAGATCATCTTATAATGCTACCGTCAATCAAAGCAAGATAAGATGCATAAAAGGATAAACATCACATGCAATCAATATAAGTGATATGATATGGCCATCATCATCTTGTGCTTTGTGATCTCCATTTCCGAAGCACCGTCATGATCACCATCGTCACCGGCGTGCCACCTTGATCTCCATCGTAGCAACGTTGTCGTCTCGCCAATCTTATGCTTCCATGACTATTACTACCGTTTAGTAATCTAGTAAAGCATTACATCGCGATTGCATTGCATACAATAAAGCGACAACCATATGGCTCCTGCCGGTTGCCGATAACTCGGTTACAAAACATGATCATCTCATACAATAAAATCAGCATCATGCCTTGACCATATCACATCACAACATGCCCTGCAAAAACAAGTTAGACGTCCTCTACTTTGTTGTTGCAAGTTTTACGTGGCTGCTACGGGCTTAAGTAAGAACTCATCTCACCTACGCATCAAAACCACAACGATAGTTCGTCAAATAGACTCCGTTTTAACCTTCTCAAGGACCGGGCGTAGTCACACTTGGTTCAACTAAAGTTGGAGAGGCAGTCTTCCGCAAGCCATCTGTGTGCAAAGCACGTCGAGGGAACCGGTCTCGCGTAAGAGTACGCGTAAGGTTGGTCCGGATCGTCTCGTCCAACAATGCCGCCGAACCAAAGTATGACATGCTGGTAGGCAGTATGACTTGTATCGCCCACAACTCACTTGTGTTCTACTCGTGCATATAACATCAAACCATAAAAACCTAGGCTCGGATGCCACTGTTGGGGAACGCAGTAATTTCAAAAAATTTCCTACACACACGCAAGATCATGGTGATGCACAGCAACGAGAGGGGAGAGTGATGTCTACGTACCAACGCAGACCGACTGCGGAAGCGATCACACAACGTAGAGGAAGTAGTCGTACGTCTTCTTCCCGATCCAACCGATCCAAGCACCGTTACTCCGGCACCTCCGAGTTCTTAGCACACGTTCAGCTCGATGACGTTCCTCGGGCTCCGATCCAGCAAAGCGTCGAGGAAGAGTTCCGTCAGCACGACGGCGTGGTGACGATCTTGATGTGCTACCGACGCAGGGCTTCGCCTAAGCACTGTAACGGTATGATCGAGGTGGAATTTGGTGGCAGGGGGCACCGCACACGGCTAAGGAACGATTAACTTGTGTGTCTTGTGGTGCCCCCTGCCCCCGTATATAAAGGCCAGGGGCAGGGGGTTCGGCCGGCTAGGAGGGAGGCGCAGGGAGGAGTCCTACTCCCACCGGGAGTAGGACTCCTTCCCCCAATCCTATTCCAACTAGGATTCTTGGGGAAGAAGGAGAAAGAGGGGGCCGGCCCACCTCTCCTAGTCCTATTAGGACATGGGAAAGGTGGGGGGCGCCGGCCAGGTGTGGGCTGCCTCTTCTCTCTTTTCCACTAAGGCCCAATAGGCCCATTTACCTCCCGGGGGGGGTTCCGGTAACCCTCCCGGTAATCCGGAAAAATCCCGATTTCACCCGGAACGCTTCCGGTGCCCAAACATAGGCTTCCAATATATCAATCTTTACGTCTCGACCTTTTCGAGACTCCTCGTCATGTCCGTGATCTCATCCGGGACTCCGAACAACCTTCGGTACATCAAAATGCATAAACTCATAATAACTGTCATCGTAACGTTAAGCGTGCGGACCCTACGGTTCGAGAACAATGTAGACATGACCGAGACACGTCTCCGGTCAATAACCAATAGCGGGACCTGGATGCCCATATTGGCTCCTACATATTCTACGAAGATCTTTATCGGTCAGACCGCATAACAACATACGTTGTTCCCTTTGTCATTGGTACGTTACTTGCCCGAGATTCGATCGTCGGTATCCAATACCTAGTTCAATCTCGTTACCGGCAAGTCTCTTTACTCGTTCTGTAATACATCATCCCACAACTAACTCATTAGTTGCAATGCTTGCAAGGCTTAAGTGATGTGCATTACCGAGAGGGCCCAGAGATACCTCTCCGACAATCGGAGTGACAAATCCTAATCTCGAAATACGCCAACCCAACATCTACCTTTGGAGACACCTGTAGTACTCCTTTATAATCACCCAGTTACGTTGTGACGTTTGGTAGCACCCAAAGTGTTCCTCCGGTAAACGGGAGTTGCATAATCTCATAGTCATAGGAACATGTATAAGTCATGAAGAATAGCAACAGCAACATACTAAACGATCGGGTGCTAAGCTAATGGAATGGGTCATGTCAATCAGATCATTCAACTAATGATGTGACCTCGTTAATCAAATAACAACTCTTTGTTCATGGTTAGGAAACATAACCATCTTTGATTAACGAGCTAGTCAAGTAGAGGCATACTAGTGACACTCTGTTTGTCTATGTATTCACACATGTATTATGTTTCCTGTTAATACAATTCTAGCATGAATAATAAACATTTATCATGATATAAGGAAATAAATAATAACTTTATTATTGCCTCTAGGGCATATTTCCTTCAGAGATAGAGTAGATGAGCATCACAAAATGCAGAGATTTTTGCAAAAGAATAATCCAAAAACTTAGTTTTAGTTTCCCACTGAAAGCATCTCGGATCTACCGATTTCTAAACTCGGTGATACCGAAGCAGTTTTGGAACCTAAACTAGTGAACTCGGTCAGACCGAGTCACATTTCGGTGGCACTGAGACTGCTAGGGTTTCACAGAATTCCAAAATCGGTCACACCGATAAGTAATTCTCAGTCAGACCGAGTCTCACTTGTGCAATGGCATAAGCCAAATCGGTGGGACCGAGTTTTTCAACTCGGTGGGTCCGAGATGGTTTCGGCGGAAACCTAACCCTAAAATTTTCGAATTAAACCTAATCTACGGGTTCATTGACTGGATAGGAGTTTATCAAACGTGGCAAGAATCATGATGATCACAATGTGCTAGGAATCGGATTGGAGAATAGCACAAAGATCGAGTCCATACCCTAGTGCGGCGGAGACTCGCTATGGCGGCAACGGCGGGGTAGAATTCCCGTTGATGGTGACGGAGACCAGCGACTGGAGGCTGCTGGCGGCGAGGAGACGATCCGGAGACCAAGTTGGCAGAGCAGGCTATTGCGCGGGCGAAGGGGTTAGGAGAAATTTCCAAATTTTTGCCCGTGACTATATATAGCCCGACCCTGTCGGTGTGACCGAGTGGAACAACTCGGTGGCACCGAGATGCATAACTGCGAGCAGTTACTGCAACTCGGTGTGACCGAAAGGTTCAAATTGGTTGCACCGAGATCGAAAACCTAGATCAACTTAATGATCTCGGTAGGACCGAAAGTGGGGAATCGGTCAGACCGAGAATCACAAAGAGGTTTTGGAAGTTTAAGTCTATGACGAATCGGGGACTCCGAGCGCTCCTCACACAGAGTGGTTCGAATCTGACTTGATCAAATTTTGTGATGTAGCATGAATAGAGTTTGAGACGAGAAAAGCATAGATAGCTAGAGGAGGTTCTTAGGCATTCTTGTCCATCCACTTGGCAAAAGAAAATAAAGCCAAACAATCAAAACAACAAGTGGATGTCCTCGAATGAGTGAAATATGCAACCAACATGCTCACACAATAAGATGGCAAATGAAATATGTGACAAAGCATGCACAACCAATTCTAGCATCTATCAAGCAATTTGCGATGACTAGGTCATCTATATATGAGTATATTGACTTAGGAGTCAAGTGAGAACACTTGATCATAGGTCATACTCATCGTTTAAGCTCAAGTGGGGTTACCAATTTTACATAAAGCATTGTTGTGTTCACATCTTTAGAGTTGCTTTAGCTCAAGTCTTAGAGTAAAGCTCCCCCTAGATGTGATATCCCCCCTTGGAGGGATGAACTAACCTTGGGTTTTGTCGATGATGACTTCATGTAGATGTTGAAGATGCGGATGCTCAATGTTGATGTAGATCACTTGGAGCTATCCATTTGAGTGAATTGCACTTTCAATACCTACATGGGTTAGTCCCACAAGGAACAAACAAGGATATCCATAGACATAGATTGATGCACACACAAGATGATGTCCATGAAAACTTTTAGGTTACCTTGTCCCTTGTCTTAGCAACAAGAGGGTTTTGTGACTCCTTGAACTAGTGCAAGATGTGGAAGTTGATTGCACTTGTTCTTGCCAAAATGATAAGAGTGAAGTATGTTGGCGGAGTCACCCTCAAGAACTCTCTAGTTCTTCTTCTTTTGGATCCACATCATCTTGATGGGAATCCTTGGAGTTGTAGTCGTACTTGATGAAGTGGAACTTGAAGTAGTCTTGGGAATCCACTTGACTAAGGTCTTAGGAGCTTCTTCAAATGCATCAATTTCCTCTTGAAGCTTGTCCTTGCCTTTTTGCTTGTAGTCTTGTGGTGGAAGATCATCTTGAGCTTGTGTCCCCTTGAAGGAAGTATCATACCTCTCTTGTTGAGGAACAAACTTTGTCTTGGGGTATTGATCTTCTTCCCACTCAACTCCATTGGCATTGAACTTTCGTTCAAAACCAACACCTTGATTCTTCCGGTGCATTCCTTGCTTGCGCACAATTTCCTCGAATTGCTTACTCCCGGCAAGGCTTTTGTACACTCCTTTCTCTATAATTCCCTTCAATAAGCTATTTTCTTGCTCAAGTGTAACTTGGCTAAGAGAATCATTAGTGGAATCAAGAGAACTACTAGAAGCAATAATATTGGATTTAGCATGATCATTGTTACTACTATAGGAAGAATCTTTCTTGTTCTTGTTACTAGACTTGACTTGAGGCATGTAAGTGGATAAGAGCAAACGCTTGGCAATGTAAGAAGAACTTTTCTTGCGGAGATCATCATTGATTGCTTTTAAAAACTCATGCTCTTGCTCAAGATTGAGCTTTTCAAAGCGTAATTTCTCATGAGCTCTTAAAAGTTCTCGATGATCTTCGAAGATAGTTGCATGAGCTAACTTAAGAGTGTTTAGTTCTTTAGTTAGAGCCTCAATCTTCTCCTTATCATTGTCATTCGTTTTATCTTGATTAGCATGATTAATTGATGTTTCATCATAGTATTCATCACTAGAGTTGTCAACAAGCAAATCATCATCACCTAACAAGTCATCTTCATCACTATTAAAATCAACATACTCGGGGTGTGTTACCTTAGGACCTTTGGCCATGAAGCATCTTCCAATTCCTTCATTTGGTGAATCAAATATGTCGTAGGAGTTGGATGACACAAGTGCTAGACCAGCAACACATTCATCTTGAGTATCTTCGGAGTCAGAGTGATAACTTCTCTCGGAGTGGCTGTCGGAGTCGGAGCCGGATACCCATTCACCAACATGAGCTTGATGTCTTCGTTTTGTGTAGCTCCTTGATGATTTTTCCTTCCTTTCCGAATCCTTGCTTCTCCGTGAGTATCTTCATTCATAACGATCATCTCTACTCCTTCTCTCTCTTGGTGGTGAATCTTTGCTTCTTCTTTTTGGAGAATCTTCTCTTCTCTTGTAGGGAGCCGTACACTCATTGGAATAGTGTCCGGGTCTTCCACAATTGTAGCAGTTTTGCTCTCGATTAGAAGATCTTTTGTCATTGTAGGACCTTGACTTGAAGCTTCTATCTTTGCTTCTACTCTTGTAGAACTTGTTGAAGTTCTTCACCATTAAGCTCAATTCTTCGTTGAAGCTTTGTTTCTCACTTGATGATGTAGGGGATTCACATGAGGCTTTGTAGGCACCACTTGATTTGTTGTGAAGTTCCTCTTTATCCTTAAGTGACATCTCATGAGCAACAATTCTTCCAATCACTTCCGTTGGCTTGAGATCTTTGTAATTGGGCATCATTTGGATCAATGTGCACACGATATCATATTTTCCATCCAAGGCTCTTAGAATCTTCTTGATGATGAATCTATCGGTCATCTCTTCACTTCCTAAGCCGGCAATCTCATTTGTGATGAGAGCAAGCCTAGAGTACATTTCAGCGACACCTTCACCATCCTTCATTTTGAACTTGTCAAGTTGACTTTGAAGCACATCCAACTTGGATTCCTTGACGGAGTCGGTACCTTCATGCATATCAATCAAAGTGTCCCAAATTTCCTTTGCATTCTCAAGACGGCTGATTTTGTTGAATTCTTCGGGGCATAATCCGTTGAAGAGAATATCACAAGCTTGAGCGTTGTATTGCAACATCTTCAACTCATCCGCGGTAGCTTCATGGTTTGGTTCTCTCCCATCAAAGAAGTCACCTTGCAAACCAACACACACAATAGCCCAAACGGCGGGGTTATGTCCAAGAATATGCATTTTCATTTTATGCTTCCAACTAGAAAAATTAGTACCATCAAAGTAAGGACCTCTACGGTGATAATTTCCCTCACTAGACGCCATACTCTCCTAGGTTGTGAAACCAAGGCTATGACCACCAAAAACTATGGAGATCAAAGCAAATGGAGACCAAAGCTCTGATACCACTTGTAGGATCGAAAGTATGTCTAGAGGGGGGTGATTGGACTACTTGACCAAATAAAAACTTGACCTTTTCACAATTTTAATTCTTGGCAGATTTTAGCTATTTTAGGACAAGTCAAGAAATCATCACACAATTCAAGCAAGCATGCAAAGAGTATATTGGCAGCGGAAAGTAAAGCATGCAACTTGCAAGAATGTAAAGGGAAGGGTTTGGAGGATTCAAACGCAATTGGAGACACGGATGTTTTTCCCGTGGTTCGGATAGGTGGTGCTATCCTACATCCACGTTGATGGAGACTTCAACCCACGAAGGGTAACGGTTGCGCGAGTCCACGGAGGGCTCCACCCACGAAGGGTCCACGAAGTAGCAACCTTGTCTATCCCACCATGGCCATCGCCCACGAAGGACTTGCCTCACTAGCGGTAGATCTTCACGAAGTAGGCGATCTCCTTGCCCTTACAAACTCCTTGGTTCAACTCCACAATCTTGTCGGAGGCTCCCAAGTGACACCTAGCCAATCTAGGAGACACCACTCTCCAAGAAGTAACAAACGGTGTGTTGATGCTGAACTCCTTTCTCTTGTGCTTCAAATGATAGTCTCCCCAACACTCAACTCTCTCTCATAGGATTTGGATCTAGTGGAAAGAAGATTTGAGTGGAAAGCAACTTGGGAAGGCTAGAGATCAAGATTCATATGGTAGGAATGGAATGTCTTGGTCTCAACACATGAGTAGGTGGTTCTCTCTCAGAACATATGAGTTGGAATGGTGTATGTGTTCCGATGGCTCTCTCTATCGAATGAAGAGGAGGTGGAGGGGTATATATAGCTTCCACACAAAATCCAACCGTTACACACAATCTACCAATCTCGGTGGGACCGAATCAATAAACTCGGTCAGACCGAAAAGGTAAACCTAGTGACTGTTAGAGATTTTCGGTGGGACTGACATGCAACTCAGTAGGACCGATTCTGTTAGGGTTTGGGCATAACGTAATCTCGGTGAGACCGATTACACAAACTCGGTGAGACCGAGTTTGGTAATAAGCTAACCAGAGAGTTGGCCAGGCAAACTCGGTGGGACCGATTTGCTCTTTCGGTGAGACCGAAAAGTTACAAAAGGGAAACACAGAGTTTACATTGCAATCTCGGTGGGACCGATTCGCTCTTTCGGTGAGACCGAAAAGTTACGAAAGGGAAACAGAGAGTTTGCAACCCCATCTCGGTGAGACCGAGATCCCTATCGGTAGGACCGAAATGCTAGGGTTTGGCAATGGCTTATGACAAGTGAAACTCGGTGGCGCCGGATAGATAGAATCGGTATGACCGAGTTTGGCTTAGGGTTTTAGGTCATTTGTGGATATGGGAAAGTAGCTGAGGATTTTGGAGCATATCATTAAGCACATGAAGTAAGAGGCTCATTAAGCAACACCTCATCCGTCCTTGATAGTATTGGCTTTTCCTAAAGACTCAATGTGATCTTGGATCACTAAAATATAAAATGAAGAGTCTTGAGCTTTTGAGCTTGAGCCAATCCTTTGTCCTTAGCATTTTGAGGGTTCCACTTTCACATCCATGACATGCCAATCATTGAGCTTTCCTGAAATAATCATCTTGGAATAGCATTAGCTCAATGAGCTATATGTTGTTATGAATTACCAAAACCACCTAGGGATAGTTGCACTTTCAGGGAGTCACGACTAGGTCACCAGGAAAGTACTCGGGCTGGGAGGACCATGTCCTCCCGATGAGTGGGGACCGAAGATATGTTACGAGCCTGGAGGCTGAGTTGAGACTAATAAGAGGAACTCGCCTGTCAAGCCGAAGACTCCAAGTCAAAGACATTAGTACGAGGAAGATTCCTATCCTTGGCTTCGAAGACAAGTTCAGGGGCTACTGACGGTGTCCTGGACTAAGGGGTTACAACCTAGTTGGCCCACAGTCCATGGGCCGAGCTTATGGCCTGCCGATCTCACAAGGAAGGACTCCAGAAGCCTCAAACTCAAACATGATCAAGACGGACACTGTCGAAGACTTGGCGTGAACTTCAAGGACTACTTCGGTTGTCGTCGTGTACATCCCTAGTTGGTAACCGACCATGTGTAACCCTAGATATCCCCGATGCCTATATAAACTGTGGGTTTAGTCCATAGAGACACAAGCACAATCACTAGCCTTAGGGTTTAGGACATAACATACGATCTCGAGGTAGATCAACCTATACTCGATACTCCATCATCGATATAATCAAGCAGGGCGTACGGTTTTACCTCTTCGAGACGGCCCAAACTTGGCTAAAATATCGTGCCCATTTGTCTCCTGTTCACCATCATTCCTAGATCCACAGCTCGGGACCCCTGACCTAAGATCCGTCAGTTTTAATACTGACACTCGGCATCCATGGCAGCGGCTCCTTCGATAAGGAAGTTAACGAGCCGAACTATCGAACACTCATTAAGCTCGCGAGCTACGAGCTTTTGCTCTAGCCCTGGAGGAGATCGTCATCTCCTGCGGTGACGAGGAGGACCAGGCGTCGCCGTAGGAGCAGCAGTCGCGCCTCCTCGCGGAGGCCGCTCTGACGGACGAGGAATTCATCCACCAGATGGAGCTTGTCGGTGTCAAAACCGACGGATCTCGGGTAGGGGGTCCCGAACTATGCGTCTAAGGCGGATGGTAACAGGAGGCAGGGGACATGATGTTTTGCCCAGGTTCGGGCCCTCTTGATGGAGGTAAAACCCTACGTCCTGCTTGATTTATTCTTGATGATATGAATATTACAAGAGTTGATCCACCACGAGATCGTAGAGGCTAAACCCTAGAAGCTAGCCTATGGTATGATTGTATGTTGTCCTACGGACTAAAACCCTCCGGTTTATATAGAAACCGGAGGGGGCTAGGGTTACACAAGGTCGGTGACAAAGGAGGAGATATACATATCCGTATTGCCTAGCTTGCCTTCCACGCCAAGTAGAGTGCCATCCGGACATGAGACGAAGTCTTCAATCTTGTATCTTCATAGTCCAACAGTCCGGCCAAAGGATATAGTCCGGCTGTCTGGAGACCCCCTAATCCAGGACTCCATCAGTAGCCCCTGAACCAGGCTTCAATGACGATGAGTCCGGCGCGCAGTGTTGTCTTCGGCATTGCAAGGCGGGTTCCTCCTCCGAATACACCATGGAAAAATTTGAATACAAGGATATTGTCCGACCCTGCAAAATAAGTTTCCACATACCACCGTAGAGAGAATAATATTTCCACAAATCTAATCTGCTGACACGTTTTGGCAACATGACATTATGCCATGGCCCGGTGATTATTCGAACCGTTTCCTTTAACTAGCCCCGCACATAACACGAGGCAGTTTCTTGACACGTCTTGTCAACGCAGAGATCGTGTCCCCCCTTATTACGGGATTCTCATCAATACGGGTGTGGGTAACCCAACCGCTCCACCAATTACGGTGCTTGGGGGATAAGTGAGTTTTACCAGGCTAGTGGGGGCGCATAGTTTCGGCCGCCCTTATAAAGAGATAAGGTTTAACCTTTCTCTACCCACGCCTTCTTCCTCCTTGCTCATCCGCTCTTGCGCACTCGAGCTCCAACGCCCAAGTCCACATCCTTCCCCTCAACCTTCTCCAAACATGTCCGGAGCGGGAGGCAAATGGATGGCTTCCTCCGTTATGGAGGGACACATCAAGAAGCTGCGCGGAGCCGGATACTTAGCCGTGAATTTCGCGCATCGGCTGCCCGCTGCGGGGCAGATCGTTCCTACCCCGGAACCTCACGAGAGGGTAGTTTTCCTCCACCACTTCCTCCGCGGACTAGGGTTTCCCCTCCATCCATTCGTCCGCGGTCTCATGTTCTACTACGGGCTGGACTTCCATGATCTGGCCCTGAACTTCATCCTCAACATTTCGGCATTCATCGTCGTGTGTGAGGCTTTCCTCCACATCCGGCCCCACTTCGGCCTGTGGCTGAAGACCTTCAATATCAAGCCGAAGGTGGTGGGGGGCCGACAAGCAGAATGCGGCAGAGCCATGGTGGGCAAGATGCCCAATGTTATATGGCTTGAAGGCTCCTTCGTGGAGACCATAAAGGGGTGGCAATCGGCGTGGTTCTAGATCACCGAGCCGCGTGACACCAACTAGGTGGCGGCCCCCGAGTTTCGATCCAGAATCCCCACGCGGCTCACCTCCTGGAAAGAGAAGGGCCTATCCTGGGGTTCATCGGTGGAGCTGGACAGACTCCAGAAATGTATCCGGAATATGGCAAGCAAGAAGCTCAAGCTTGTCAACATAGTCCAGGTCATGCTCATCCGCCGGAACCACGACGCACTCCTCCCCCGAAGATGAGGAGGAAGATGAAGATGCTCCCCCTTCAGTCGGGGGAGACAAGAAAAGGAAGGCCGCCCCAACCGGGGGGGGGGGGGGCGAAGGGTCCAAGAAGGGAAGGACTCTCCTTCCGGACTGCTCCACCACCGCTGCCGAAGACGAAGATGAGTGGCTGCTCAGGGCCAAGCCCCTGCGAAGTCGTAAGTATTAGGATACCAGAGTAACTCATAGCATACCTTTGATGCACTGCTTCTCCTAACGTCGAATATGATTATGTAGACCGCCCCAAGCCCGTATCGACGTATCTTCGTCGGGCGGCTCCTTGGACTCGTCGGATATGGATAACGATCCACTTCCAACCGCCACCTCCCCTTGCCCTACGGACAATGCCGAGGTGCTATCTCGAGAGGCACCGGGTCGAGGGGAGACAGTCCCGGAGGCGCCTCAAGGCGACCTTCCGGACTCTAGGAGCAGAGGGAGTAAGGCTCCCGAGGGCTCCGAGTTCAGCCCTCAGCCGAACACCACGCCGGAACCTCTAGTGGTTCCAGACTCGGGCAGGCGGCCTCCTTCCAAAAGTGGCAAGACGCCTGTGCCGGTGACCTCTGCCCATCCAGGGGCACCGGACAATCTGCTGGGAGCGCTTCGCAGCGCTTCCATCGACGAAGAGCGCCACACTATTATGAGTGCGGTGATCCAGAAGGTTCAGTCCGCCAAGAGCGGACTGACTGAAGCCTGTGCCAGCCTTCTAACAGGCTTTGAGGTAAGTATTTGAAATATAGGAAAAATATTACCACATAGATAGTAGCCCCTGATGCTCTTTTCGGTGTTCACAAAGAAAAGCCGAATAGAGGATCAAACAATATCGCAGGAGTCTAATATAAGTATGTCTATATGCGTATGCAGGCTTCGCTGCTGGCCTTTGCCGCACTGACTGCGGAGGTCGCCGCACTGAAGCAGGACCTCGAAGGGTCCAAGAAAGAGCTCGGCCTTGCCAAGAGGCAGCTCGAGGAGAACAAAGGTAAGTAGTACCTAGTCTATGGATATATATAAAAAGAATGTGATTGCAAAATGACAGGATCATCGTAAATTTGCCAGGGGCCACGACCGAGGTGGCGACCCTAAAGCAAGCGCTTTCTGAGACCGAAAACAAAGCGGCCAAGGAGTGCACCGAGCGGGAAAGGCAGGAGGCTCGGGTGGGCGAGGTGCAGCAAGAGCTCCACGCTCTCGTGACAAAGCACGAGGCGTTGGAGCTTGACTTGAAGACGCGAGAGTCCGAGCTTGCCGCGGCCCTCGAGAGCGCAAAGAATGCCAAGGCTGAGGCCCAAAAGGCCCTCCAGGAGATTGATGCAATGAAGAAGATAGCGGCGGGTAAGGCATTCTATATGCAAAGCAAGCAAGTGAAAGTAAATTACTTGTTACTTATCCGAATCCGGAGCTCTCCAGGAGCATTCGCAGATTTGCCCCGCAGCGTGTTGGATGCCGCACAGTTTTACCAGGCAGAGGAGGGAAGCTCAACGGAGAAGCTGTTCTGGTCTCAGTATACTGGGACCGAACACTCGACGCCTCTGAGCGACCAGGTGAAGCAACTGGTCGAGATGCACAAGGCGGCCGAACAGGCCATGAAGGGCTTTATAGTTCGGATGTGGCCTGGCGACGCCCTTCCCAACAGCTACTTCGGCCTGGTGAGGCGGCTTGTGGATGCCTGCCCATGGCTGGATGTCATCAAGCGGTCCGTCTGCATCAAAGGTGCGCGCCGGGCTTTCGCCCGTGCGAAGGTGCACTGGGCCAAGATGGACGTTGTGAAGATGGTGAAGGAAGGGCCACCGCAGGACAAGGAGCATCGCCACCCCGAGATGTACTATGAGGGTGTCCTGAAGGATGCCCGTCTCGTAGCAGACGAGTGTACGAAAGATGTAATATTTGAGTAAACTTGCTCGTGTAATCCTGTATTACGAAAACTTGTTCATATGCGCTATGCAACGCTTGTTTGAATTTAAAATATTACCTTTTGTTCGGCTATTTATCAAATCTGAGAGATGGGTAGTCGTCGGCTTCTGCCCCCACGCCACGAGTGCTGGGGTGTTCGGGATAAACCTGAGCATTCTTGTTCCCATTTTTGGGTCCTTCGAGGGAGGTGCTCAGCACAATGAACAAGGCAATCGGACTATAATGCGTTATCACTCTCACTTA
Source organism: Triticum monococcum (assembly GCA_034509565.1). Taxonomy (NCBI): domain Eukaryota; kingdom Viridiplantae; phylum Streptophyta; class Magnoliopsida; order Poales; family Poaceae; genus Triticum; species Triticum monococcum. The sequence continues at coordinate 684,395,169 of CM067842.1, forward strand.
GCCATAGAATTCTATAATTTTAAATTTCGGCGAAGCCCCTAGTATTCGGAAGGCAGAATTCGGGGAGCCATACACGCCTTAAGCCGGACAGGGCCGAATCCTCGCTCTAAGCGGCATAAGTCTTTAGGGACTCGAAACCTCTCGAACAGTGACCAGTCTCTCGCCTTATCATGACAGTCAGTTTTAGCTTTCTCTACTGGGGTGCTTAGCCCAGCAGAACCGAGGCACAATCGCAGTAGTTCTCCCAGTGCTACCTTAGCCGATATAGCGAAACGTAAGGTACCAAAACATGGGACCCGGGCAAACCCAACTATTGACCCAAGATATGATTCGGAGCTGATGCATATAATGCTATAAGTTCGGGGTGCCGCACTGTCAAAAGTGTTCGGACTTCTCTCGCCGTGTTATGGGGTATGCTTAAGCCCCTAGCGTATTGGCCGTACCAGAGTGTACGGGTGCTAGATGCCGTGAATGAACATATATATATATATATATATATATATATATAAAGGAAGAATGCAATAATAGTCTTAATGCTATGCATTGTTTATTCAAAAAGGTGCGTTAAAGCAGAATAATACAAGTAGTGCGATAAGCAAAAAGTAGGACCGTTTGATATGTCCCTTCCAAGGGCAAGCTGGGGAATAGTATTAAAGCAAATATTTCACTCGTTATCGTAATCCACCTGGGAGTTCCGTGGTGTGACGTACCTTTCTGCCTCCTTGGTTGCTGCATCATGTGTTCGGCAATCGTGCTGCCGGACAGGGTTTCCAGAGATTAAAGTCCTGAAAGAGAAAAATAACAAAGCGGGAAGCCCCTAGTGCGGTTGAAGCCGCGTCTTGGGGCATGCCGTAGTCGTGCCCCCCCTCCCCACCTGTGCCCATGCTATTTTTAATGCGTAATTATGTACGCGTGGCACATATTTCGCCGTTTGGCTGGGACCGGGGTGGGGGCCGCATTGCTATGCGAGCTCGGAACGTGCCAGGCGGTCCAGTTGCCGATTACTCCAGGCGCGCTTGAAGGTGCCCGGGTCCTTAATCGCCGAACTAGTGGATTGCCTTAAGAGGCTGCTTTGCGCTTCTGCTGCGAGGGCCGCAGTGTGCTCCTCCATGCGGAGAGAGCGCTCTGTGTTTCCATTGACTGTTATGACCCCCCGAGGTCCTGGCATCTTGAGCTTGAGATATGCATAATGAGGTATTGCGTTGAATCTTGCGAATGCGGTTCGCCCGAGAAGTGCATGGTAGCCACTGCGGAACGGGACTATGTCGAAGATTAACTCTTCGCTTCGGAAGTTATCCGGGGATCCGAAGACCACTTCCAGTGTGACTGAGCCTGTGCAATGGGCCTCTACACCTGGTATGACACCTTTAAAGGTCGTTTTTGTGGGTTTGATCCTTGAGGGGTCTATACCCATTTTGCGCACTGTGTCCTGATAAAGCAGGTTCAGGCTGCTGCCTCCGTCCATTAGGACTCGAGTGAGGTGAAATCCGTCAATGATTGGGTCTAGGACCAGTGCGGCGAATCCGTCATGACAGATACTAGTGGGGTGGTCTGCGATCGAAGCTGATCGGACAGGAGGACCATGGGTTGAACTTTGGGGCGACTGGCTCCAACGCATATACGTCCCTGAGCGCACGCTTCCGCTCCCTCTTGGGGATGTGGGTTGTGTATATCATGTTCACCGTCCGCACTTGTGGGGGGGGGCCTCTTTTGTCCTCCGGTGTTCGGCTGCCAGGGCTCCTCCTCGTCATCGCTATGTGACCCCTTATCTTTGTTTTCGGCATTTAACCTGCCGGCCTGCTTGAACACCCAACAATCCCTATTGGTGTGGTTGGCTGGCTTGTCGGGGGTGCCGTGTATTTGGCACGAGCGATCGAGTATATGGTCCAAACTGGACGGGCCCAGAGTGCTTCTTTTGAATGGCCTTTTCCGTTGACCGGGTTTAGAGCCTTGGAATCCGGCATTGACTGTCGTATCCTCGGTATTGTCGCTGTTAATGCGGCCCTTATGTTTGTTGTGACGTGACCTGCCATTTCCATCCTTGGTATCCGAAGTACTATGGTTCTTTGATATGTTATTGCTGCGAGCCAGGCAGCTATCTTCTCCCGCACAAAAGCGGGTCATGAGTGTCGTGAGGGATACCATAGATTTCGGCTTTTCCTGGCCAAGGTGCCGGGCGAGCCACTCGTCGCGGATGTTGTGCTTAAAAGCTGCTAGGGCCTCTACATCCGGACAATCGACGATTTGATTTTTCTTTGTTAGGAACCGTGTCCAGAATTGTGTGGCTGATTCCTCTGGCTGCTGAATTATGTGGGTCAAGTCATCGGCATCTGGGGGTCGCACGTAAGTACCCTGGAAGTTGTCGAGGAATGCGGCTTCCAGATCCTCCCAACAGCCAATGGACTCTGCTGGCAAGCTATTGAGCCAATGCCGAGCTGGTCCTTTGAGCTTGAGTGGGAGGTATTTAATGGCGTGTAGATCATCACCGCGGGCCATCTGGATATGCAGGAGGAAATCCTCGATTCATACCGCAGGATCTGTTGTGCCGTCGTATGATTCTATATTTACGGGTTTGAAACCCTTTGGGATTTGATGATCCATTACTTCGTCTATGAAGCATAGGGGGTGTGCGGCACCTCTGTACTGGGCTATATCGTGACGCAGCTCAAATGAGTCTTGCCCGCTGTGTTCGGCCCGGCCGGACTTACTTTTACTGTATCTAGCGTGACGATTATCGTCTCGCATAGTAGCGCGCCCTCGTGATCCATAGATCGATCTTGCATGTTTTGCTTTGTCCTCCAATACGTCTCGCAGGTCTGGCGTATTTCCCCATGCCTTTTTATTTGAATGGCGTCGGGGTGCGGGCTGAGCTTTTGGCTGGAATGCCTCTGTGTCGCGGCCACGAGGTGGCCGATCAGCCGTGTCATACACCGGGGATGGTGCTTCCTCCTCCATCCAGGGTAGCAACCTGCACTTTGGGTAACTCTTGGAGGGGCGTTCGAGTTTATATTCCTCGGCCGCCAGGACTTCAGTCCATCTATCAGCTAGCAAATCTTGATCAGCTCGAAGCTGCTGCTGCTTTTTCTTAAGGCTATTTTCCGTGGCTATAAGCCGGCGCTTGAAGCGCTCTTGTTCGACGGGATCCTCTGGCACGACGAATTCGTCATCGTCGAGGCTTGCCTCGTCTTCAGAGGGAGGCATGCAATTATCATCCTCCGCCTCTCCATCTGTCGCTCTCTCAGGAGGGCTGGCTCCTCCATCCTCGTGCTCTAACTCTTGCTGGAGGGGATTGTTGTTGTCTTCAGCACTGTCTGGAGTGCTATTATCTCCGGTGCCGGTATCACCACTCTTGCCTTGGTGGGACTTAGAGCGGCGCCGCTGACGCCGGCGCTTGGGTTGCTTTTTGGAGGGGTCATCCTCCGTTGTCTCATTGCCATTGCCTTCTTTGGGTGTGTCCACCATGTATAAATCGTATGATGAGGTGGCTGTCCAGTGCCCTGTGGGCAGTGGTTCCTCTTCGTCTCCCACATCGTCGTCCATACCGTCGATGTCTTCGGAGTCGAAGTCGAGCATGTCGGTTAAGTCGTCGACAGTGGCTACTAAGTGGGTGGTGGGTGGGCGGCGAATTTCTTCGTCATCCGCATCCCAATCCTGCCAGATATAGTTCGTCCAGGATCCTCCTGACAAGGAGAGAGACCTTAATGAGTTCAGTATGTCGCCGAAGGGCGAGTGCTAAAAAATATCCGCGGAGGTAAACTCCATGATCGGCGCCCAATCGGATCCGATTGGAACGGACGCAGGCGGTTCGGAGTCCGTGGCCGGAGAAGGATCCGGCAGTTTGGCAGCACGGCTCTCGTGAAGGGTAAGGTCGATATTCGGCTCGATCGCTGCTGAGGATACGGCCTCCGTGACGGAGTCTATCCACCTGTCCATGGATGCGCAATAGGCTCCGAATTGAGGCTCGGAGCGGCCGCCGGTGCGATCTCCTGAATACGGTCCGATGGTTGAGCTAAATCGTACTCATCATGACCGCGTGGCGCATAAGGCAGGGGCTCGAATCCGTCGAAGATCAAGTCTCCGCGGATATCGGCCGTGTAATTTAAGCTTCCAAACCTGACCTGATGGCCAGGGGCGTAACTTTCGATCTGCTCCAGATGGCAAAGCGAGTTGGCCCGCAGTGCGAAGCCGCCGAACACAAAGATCTGTCCGGGGAGAAAAGTCTCACCCTGGACTGCATCGCTATCGATGATCGTAGGAGTCATCAAGCCTAACGGCGACGACACAGATGAACTCTCAATGAAAGCACCAATGTCGGTGTCAAAACCGGCGGATCTCGGGTAGGGGATCCCGAACTGTGCGTCTAAGGTGGATGGTAACATGAGGCAGGGGACACGATGTTTTACCCAGGTTCGGGCCCTCTTGATGGAGGTAAAACCCTACGTCCTGCTTGATATATTCTTGATGATATGAGTATTACAAGAGTTGATCTACCACGAGATCGGAGAGGCTAAACCCTAGAAGCTAGCCTATGGTATGATTATATGTTGTCCTACGGAGTAAAACCCTTCGGTTTATATAGACACCGGAGGGGGCTAGGGTTACACAAGGTCGGTTACAAAGGAGGAGATATACATATCCGTATTGCCTAGCCTGCCTTCCACGCCAAGTAGAGTCCCATCCGGACACGAGACGAAGTCTTCAATCTTGTATCTTCATAGTCCAACATTCCGGCCAAAGGATATAGTCCGGCTGTCCGGAGACCCCCTAATTCAGGACTCCCTCAGAGCTCATGATAGATGGGCCTGCTCCCGTGTGCGGTGGTCAAGGAGGAGCCGCCGCGCTATCGCGTGAAGCAAGAGCAGGTGTCCCCTCTCCGGAGGGTGAAGGAGGAGCTCCCCCCTCCCGTGCGCAATCTCGGCGGCGTCCAGATCGGACGCCGTGTCAAGAAGGAGCCGTCGTCCCGCCACGAAACAACGTCGTTCAGATCGGGCGCCCGTGGAGGAGGAGACGGAGCACAACCACTATGCCCGTATTGATGGGCTTGCGTTGCAACAACCGCCGTGGGCAGTTCGTCAAGGGCGATCCGCGGCCTTGATCACCAAGGCGCTAGGTCGCATCCTCCACTACCTTGGAGGCAGCGGTGGCGGCGGCTCCTCGGGCTCAAGGCTCGTCGTGTCCGAGGAGGAACCGGCGGCAAGGCAACATGCGTGATACGAGTGGCACAACGCCGTCTGCTGCTCCACGTTCGCCAAGTCACACGCCACACCGGAATGTAATTTTAGTAGTTAGAAATGAACCGCCATTTGTTTACTAGATAGGACTCAAACAATGTTTATTTGGTACTGCACATGTAGTGTAATGTGTGGTAAAATCACCATTAGTGAGGACATGACTACAACATAGACCATGCATAATCAAACGTCATGTTTTGCACATGAACAACCATAACCCAGACCAATTGTCAACCAAACATCACGTAGGAAACTGCTCAGTGATGCCCTGCAGACTACAAAACTATGTCCAAAACATGGCTTTTTTTTTGCTTGTATTCACTCAACGGGACACAACTCGGCCACATTTGCAAATACCCCAAAACGATGCAACCTACTGAGCGCCATGGAGTCGATGGCGTGATACGCCCTGCACGTGTGAGCATCGACGCTGCACATCTTCCACTGGTCCTGGATCTCACGGATACGTCCGGGTGCAGCGTGATGTGCATCCCCGGACGATTGATGTAGCCGATGGCGTGATAGTCCCGAATCGTACGCGATGAAGAGAAGTACACTAGTAGTACTTTCTTCTGAAGAATCAAAATATGTACAAGCAAGGCTTTGTGGTACGAAATGCTCCTAGTATAATGGATCGCCAAAAGCCTCTTGCCGGCTTCCTCATTCTGTCTCTTCCTTCGTGCCATTTGCATAACCTGGGCAGATACGTTGCTTTGGATCCACTGCTACGCAGCACCTATTCCTGCCTCCACCGCTCCACCAATCCTACTCCTTTTTGCGTCTTCCTCAGGCTAGAACCGATACCTTACCTTTAGATCTCCTAGTTACAGTCCAGCTCTCGCATGCACCAGTGCCCCCTCCCACTTCCTTGGCGTGCTCCCAATGCCGGAGTCACCAACGTCCCCCTCGCCGCCGGGATCGCCGGCCAATACAGCCACGCCGTCCGCGGCGTCGGCGCTGCTGCGAATCGCCGTGCTGGCCGTCGCTTTCCTAGTGGTCCAGCTCATGCTCTTCAAGAACCTCCACAGATTCCCCACCACGCGCTTCCTCCCGCCCCCGGTACGCTGCAACCGCACCTGGGCTAACGGCGAGGTTGAGCCCGGCGCGTGCGAGGCCGGGATCATCTACGTCTACGACCTCCCGCTGGAGTTCAACCATGACCTGGTCACGCACTGCGAGCGCCTCTGTCCGTGGTACTCGTTCTGCCCGTATCTGACCAACGGCGGCTTGGGCCGTCCGGCCGCCACGGTGCCGGGCTTCTCCGCCATCGTGCCCAACGCGTCGATGCCCAGCTGGTACAACACCGACCAGTTCCCTCTGGAGGTCACCATCCACCGCCGCCTCCTCTCCCACCGGTGCCGCACCATCGACCCGTCGCTCGCGGACGCGTTCTACGTGCCGTTCTACGCCGGCCTCGACGTCGGCAGCCACCTGTGGGGCCTCAACGCCACCGTCGCCGACCGTGACCGCGCCGGCACACGGCTCCTCGAGTGGCTCACGAACCAGACATCCTTCAAGAAATCCGGCGGGTGGGATCACTTCATCACGCTGGGGCGCATCACGTGGGACTTCCGTCGGTACTACGACGACGGGTGGGGCACCAACTTCGTGATCAGGCCCGGGATGGCCAACGTCACCCGCCTCGTCATCGAGGCCGACCGGCTTGATCCCCTGGACGTCGGCGTCCCGTACCCGACTGGCTTCCACCCGCGCGCCGCCGCCGACGTGCGCGCGTGGCAGCGGCACGTGCTGTCTCTCAACCGCACCAACCTCTTCGGGTTCGCCGGCGCGCAGCGGTCCGGGTTCAAGGACGACTTCAGGGATGTGCTGTTGGAGGAGTGCGAGGACGCCGGGAGAGCGCACTGCCGCTCCGTGGACTGCAGCGGCACCAAGTGCAACGACAATGCCACGACGGTGATGAAGCTGTTCCTCGATTCCAGGTTCTGCCTGCAGCCGCGCGGGGACAGCTACACGCGGCGGTCCCTGTTCGACTGCATGGTGGCCGGGGCCGTGCCGGTGCTGTTCTGGCGGAGGACGGCGTACGACCAGTACCGGTGGTTCCTGCCGGTTGGCGAGCGGGGGAAGGAGAGGGAGTGGTCGGTGTTCATGGACCGGCAGGCGCTGCGCGTGGGCAACGTGAGCGTGCTGGATGTTCTGCAGGGGTTCAGCGAGCGGCAGGTGCGGCGGATGCGGGAGCGCGTCGTGGAGATGATCCCCAGGTTGGTGTACGGCTCGTCGTCCGACGGGCTCGGCGACGGCATGGAGGACGCGCTGGACGTGGCGCTGAGTGGCGTGCTCAAGCGGTTCCGCCGGCGCCGGAGGAGCATTGCGCGTGACGAAGGTGCGTGGCCTCGATCGGTTCTCTTCTCACCGCCTTCTACGTTCTTGTTTTCTTCCGTTTCTTCATTTACCTATTACCTACGCGGCTATGACTGTGAGCCGATCAATGTTACTACCTTCTTAAATTGTTTTTACTAAGTAGGAGTACAATTTCTGTTTCGTTTATGTCCAAGCTATTTCCATGCCCCATCTAAAAAAGCATTGCCACTGATCGACTGACCATCACCTTTTGCAAATCTTCTTTAGATGTCCCGCCAGCTCCTCTGGTCGCTCGTCGCGCCAACGGCACATCGACGACGCCTCCTGCTCCCAACGGCAACAATAGGCCGGTGATCCGGCGGGGGCGGCGCCGATACGTCTCACGGGACAGATCGAGGAGGGCGTTTTGGCCACACATAAGAACCGTCATCCCCCCAGCACCGGCATCAGGACGCCAAAGCTTGCAAACATCATGACCGAGTCAAAAATACTTGTTTTCGATCACCAGGTGAACAAGGCTTGAAGCATGCATTTAAAAAATGCTTGGAGGCATCGCCGAAATTTCGGATCGTGGAGCAGTCTTTGGGGTCAAACCTGCGAGAGGTGATTTGCGGAGTGGCTGTTCATACTAGTACTATACAACGTGGTAAGCACATCGATCGGAAGTACTGCTGCTAGCCCATGGTTTAAGTAATGGTTAGCTCTCGCAGATTAGTTTACTGTGACAGTGCTACGGCCGATGCATCGGTGTTTATTGCAGTTGACCATGAGATGGATTCGTTGCAGGTTCAGACGGTGGGGGGCAGGACCTGACTGACAGTAATGTAATTTTATACTTAGCACACATCTTGAGGAAAAGTATACTCTGTTAATTTCCTTTTTGAATTCGAAATATACTCAGTTAAGATAATAGTGTTACTCCCTTCGCTTTTATTTACTTCCCATATTAGTTTTGTTTCAAGTCAAACTATCTAAAAATTGATCAAGTTTATAAAAATATATTTAACATCAACAATACCAAGTCAATGCCATTGTAATCATCATTCAATATGTTTTCATACCATATATATATATATATATATATATATTTTGTTGTGAATGTTTAGGTCAAAGCTAATATGTGAAGTAATAAAAATGGAGGGAGTACTATCTCCAACTCCTTTCGGAAAAAGTTACCATCTCTACAAGTTGACTGCACTTGTTTATCAGAGCATTTGGCTTTCTATGGCATCTCTGATTTACGACTTCTTTTCAATGCGGCGTTCATAAAACACGGAAATAGAAAAATGCAAGAAGAAAATAGGAATGTATGCATGAAACAAAGAACTCATAAACGTAAGTTTGTGAACATTAGTGTTTGGTTCACATGATTTTTTTTCAAAATGAATATAAAAGATTTGCATCGTCGGTTAATTAAGAAGAAAGAATTATCCAGTTAATTTAGGGAAAACGAGCAAACATCGATAATCAGACAATGACCAAACTGCTCACAAAGTATGAATCTCCACAACCGCACATGCAGCCCAACAAACACTACCAACACAGAACAACCACAATCTCCAACATGTGTACAATGCAACGGGACCCTTGACGACAACCTCTCAACAAAAGACAAAGTGCAACACCTAGAGCACATTAACAACCCAAACCATGAGGACAAGTCGAGAGACCAACGGCCATACATTGACAATGCATAAACCCGTCGGTACCCTCGGTATGGTAGCGAACATGGCCAGAAGTACCAGATCGGAGGGCACATGAAGAGTTTACCTAGCTTTGGGCCTTCAGGAAGGAGTAATACCCTACGTCCTACTTTGTGTTTGTATTCATGGTGGGATACCTCGTGCGAGGGTTACAATTAGGGATGAAGTATGAGTCTACCAAGAGTATGGTTCTACGAATGTAGATGGTAATGGGAGCCCCTTAGCCCCCACCTTATATAGGTGATGGGGGCTAGGGTTTTAAATGCGGTAGATCCAATCTGGCCGCTGTCATATTGACTTGGGGACCAAGATGGCCTCTAGTTGCATATCTGATCCTCTGGGCTACTTCCTGTTGCTAGATCCCTGGTGGGCCTCCTAGCCCCCGTGGCAAGCCTGCTGTCGGGGTCCCCTCTGAGAAGCCACCCCTGGTGTATTACACCAAAAGTAGCCCCGAGCGTATCTGGATTTGGAGTTGGTTGGTCTTCGATAACCCATGCAGGCTCCTCGTCTTCTTGCTGGTCATCAGCACTGTTCCCTGGGAGCTCCGACTAGAAGGATCCCACAGGCCTACTGACACGTCTCCGTCGTATCTATAATTTTTGACTGTTCCATGCCAATATTCTACAACTTTCATATACTTTTGGCAACTTTTTATACTATTTTTGGGACTAACATATCGATCCGGTGCCCAGTGCCAGTTCCTGTTTGTTGCATGTTTTTGTTTCGCAGAAAATCCATATCAAACGGAGTCCAAACGGGATAAAAACTGACAGGGATTTTTTTTGGAATATATGTGATTTTTGGGAAGAAGAATCAACGCGAGACGATGCCCGAGGGGGCCATGAGGCAGGGGCGCGCCCTGGGCCCTCGTGGGCATCCCGTAAGGCGGTTGGTGCCCTTATTTTGCCGCAAGAAAGCCAATATCCGGATAGAAATCGTGTTAAAATTTCAGCCCAATCAGAGTTACGGATCTCCGAGAATATAAGAAACGGTGAAAGGCCAGAATCTGAAACGCAGAAACAGATAGAGACAGAGAGACATATCCATTCTCGGAGGGGCTCTCGCCCCTCCGCCGCCATGGAGGCCATGGACCAGAGGGGAAACCCTTCTCCCATCTAGGGACAAGGTCAAGGAAGAAGAAGAAGAAGAAGAAGAAGAAGGGGCCCCTCTCCCCCTCTCCCCTGGTGGCGCTAGAACGCCGCCGGGGCCATCATCGTGTGACGGCGATCTACACCAACACCTCCCTCATCTTCACCAACATCTTCATCACCTTCCCCCATCTATCTACAGCGGTCCACTCTCCCGCTACCCGTTGTACCCTTTATTTGAACATGGTGCTTTATGCTTCATATTATTATCCAATGATGTGTTGCCATCCTATGATGTCTGAGTAGATTTTCGTTGTCCTATCGGTAATTGGTTGATTGCTATGATTGGTTTAGTTTTTTGTGGTTATGTTGTTGTCCTTTGGTGCCCATCATATGAGCGTGCGCGTGGATCACATCATAGGGTTAGTTGTATGTTGATAGGACTATGTATTGGAGGGCTAGAATGACAGAAGTTTCAACCTAGCATAGAAATTGATGCATACGGGATTGAAGGGGGACCAACATATCTTAATGATATGGTTGGGTTTTACCTCAATGAACGTTAGTAGTTGCGGATGCTTGCTAATAGTTCCAATCATAAGTGCATAGAATTCCAAGTCAGGGATGACATGCTAGCAGTGGCCTCTCCCACATAAAACTTGCTATCAGTGTAGTAAAGTAGTCAATTGCTTAGGGACAATTTCGCAACTCCTACCACCACTTTTCCACACTCGCTATACTAACTTTATTGCTTCTTTACCTAAAACAGCCCCTAGTTTTTATTTGCGTGATCTTTATATTCTTGCAAACCTATCCCGTTACACCTACAAAGTACTTCTAGTTTCATACTTGTTCTAGGTAAAGCGAACGTTAAGCATGCGTAGAGTTGTATCGGTGGTCGATAGAACTTGAGGGAATATTTGTTCTACGTTTAGCTCCTCGTTGGGTTCAACACTCTTACTTATCGAAAGAGGCTACAATTGATCCCCTATCTCTACTCCTAATGGACGAATTGGTTGAATAGCCCCCCCCCCACTTTCAACCGGTTTATTTTCAACCGGTTTTTCTTCGTCCCACCTCCCACCAGCCCCTCCCACCGGTTTTTCTCTTTTCTCGTCTGACCGGCAATACCCAACGTATTTATGGTAATCAATCATAATTAATCCATGTATAGTAATAAATCAATCCAGGTATGGTAAGGTCATAACTTAGGAAATTTTGAATATGGTAATTATATGGTAACAAATTTAAATTACCCCAAAGGCTATCAATCCAGGTATGGTAAGGCCATAACTCGGGAAATATCGAATATGGTAATAAATTTAAATTACCACCAGGTATGGTAAGGCTATCGATCCAGGTATGGCACGCCCTCACCTGATCACCTATCACAATCTCCAGCCCCACGCACGCACCAACGTATTTATGATAGTCAATCATAATTAATCCACGTATAGTAATAAATCAATCCAGGTATGGTAAGGTCATAACTCAGAAAATTTTGAATATGGTAATTATATATAAATTTAAATTACCCCAAAGGCTATCAATCCAGGTATGGTAAGCCATAACTCGGGAAATATCGAATATGGTAATAAATTTAAATTACCACCAGGTATGGTAAGGCTATCGATCCAGGTATGGCACGCCCTCACCTGATCACCTATCACAATCTCCAGCCCCACGCACGCACCAACGTATTTATGGTAATCAATCATAATTAATCCACGTATAGTAATAAATCAATCTAGGTATGGTAAGGTCATAACTCAGGAAATTTTGAATATGATAATTATATGGTAATAAATTTAAATTACCCCAAAGGCTATCAATCCAGGCATGGTAAGGCCATAACTCGGGAAATATCGAATATGGTAATAAATTTAAATTACCACCAGGTATGGTAAGGCTATCGATTCAGGTATGACACGCCCTCACCTGATCACCTATCACAATCTCCAGCCCCACGCACGCACCAAAGAACCCACCCGGCACCAAACGCAGCTCCTCTCGATCCCCTCGAGTAAACGCCGCCACCGTCGTGCGATCTTCCTGACATAGACGCCGTCGCCGCCTCCTTCCCACCTACGGCGTCCCCCACGTCCATGGTGACGGCGCTCGCGTCCTACACTGACCCTCCGCCTCATATAGGTTGGTCGTTGATGGAGTGGGATGTGCTACTGCGGTTTGGGGAGGCGCAATCACGATCTGGTTGGGATCTCAGTGTGGACTCGTTCTCTGCGATGAAGGATGGTGCTGCCTCCCTGGCAAATGGGATCGGAGGAAGGGGCTCTACGTCGTGAATGTCGGCGAGGCAGTGGCCGAAGGCAAGCCCGGCGGTGAGCATGGGTGTTCGTCCCATGAAATAGGCGGCCACGGAGGGCGGATCTGGGGCCACCCCAATCGCCGGTGGCCCTTCCTCCCATCGCTCATCGCCTCCATTCTCTCTCTCCTCTAAATCTTTGTCGCCCCTGCCTGATTCTGGCCGACGCCATCCGGCTCTCGCATCGACCACCACCAGCACGGCTGCGGACGAGGCGCAACCGCAGACGCCGCCGCCGCCATCCTCATCCACCTCCTCCACCATCCTTCCCAGCCGTCGTCGGGGGCACCCGCCATCTGCGCTCTAGCCCACCCGCTCCCTCCTATCCCCTCCCCCTGCCTGCCAGCCCCGTGATCCATCGCACAGATGGCAGGTACTACAGCGACCTCCTCCCCAGCGGATCCGGCCTCCTCCGATGGAGATCCATCCTGGGCACCGCCTTATTCTCATGCGTGCACGCCTATATCAACGTCTCATTCCACCTCACCTGAGCCTTTGCCTTCCCACCTCTGCTTCAGATCCACATCACTTTGCAAGGTATGTGCTTGATTGTTCCGAACTGGATCGATGGATTGTGCAAGGTACTTTGGGTGTCGTCATTGACGGCAATTGTCACGCCATGCTACCATCGGAGGGGTCCCTCATCGATCATTAGGGTCTTCCGAACTGCACGAGCTCCATTGAGAAGGATGTTTTTAATTTTGGTTTTGCCTACATGCTTTCTTTGCCTGTATCTACTTAGCTAATGTCTTCTTATAGATAGTAGCTGCTGAAGTGGTGATCAAAGTTGTTCACTATAAGGAAACAACCATGATAACAAAAGTGTATATTCCCTGACCTTTGACCTGAAGTACTTTTTCATTAGAAACTTGCAACAGCCAGGCATTGAAATTAGCAACAGCTTCGTACGTACTGTACTAATTTGCAGCAACACGTACTGAACTAAGTTAGGTTATGCTCATCGTTCCAACATGCTTAGTGATAACCACCTAGCAAGCTGATCAAACATGAAAAAATTGAAGTGCTACTGCTAATCGTACTATTCTGAATGTGAAAATCTATTTAATTGGCTCTTCTCTAATTGTACACTTGCATAAATCTCACATCTTGCAAATTATAGAATAACCATAAAAGTCATGCTTTGACTCCTATAGGGCCTTTTGCACTTTAATATGACTAATAATTTGCCTTTATATCACAGATTGTATTACTACCTTTCTAAGTGAATGACATTCAAGAAGGTCATTAAATAAAACCAAGAAATCCTTCTGGTATTGGAGTGTAGGAAAGTTGAGACTATAAAACCAAAAGGTTATATTTACGTTTATTAGAGAAGGTTCTTTACTTTTTATAGGAAAACACAAAATGTTGCGATGTAGAGTCTAGGTGGTGGGCCTCCTTGATCCACTTGGTGGATGAGGGCGACTCCTGTCCTGGCACCCATAGTGCCAGTGATCCAAAAATCATAGGGCCTGGATATAGCTCTAGCAGACGTATGCGGCTTGCGCATCGAGCTTGGTCGTCTCGAGCATGGAGATAGGTGAGTTGTAGACCAAGAGCTGGTACAGAGATATGCGAGTTGTAGACAAGAGCTGGTGGGCAGCAAGAAATGCATGCACACCAAAGAACAAATCTGAGTCACATGCCTACTTCTATTGGTTTCTACAAAGAGCGGCTAGCTTAGATCTTAGACCAGTCGGTCACTGTCGAGGTCGCCAAGGTGATCTTACAGCACCGCCGTGGGGATTTCTCATGATTTTATGTAGGCAAGCCGCAAGCGGTGGTGGTGATTGGCTGGGTGGTGTCGCTGCCTTGGGAAGAGATGAAGTGATGGTAAAAGTAAGCAGGATCCGATGATTCTTCCGTGGGGATAGCCAAAGTCAAGATGTCGACTACAGACTCGTCGCAGACTTGCAGTGAACCTGGATGCGGCGAGCCTGATGTGTGGATCGATGGCGGGTCTTGACTTTGTTAGGCTGGGATTGGATGGTTGCGGAGGGTGGTGTGCTTGGTTGGGTTCCCATGGAAGAATGTGGCCTCCTCGTGGATCTGGTCATGCCCATCCTAGAGAACATTGTGTCCCTAGCTCCCTCGAGGAGCAAGGACAGTGCAAGCGACAGCAGGGGGTAGGGGTAGATGTGGGGAGGGATGTCGGCGGCTGCTCGAGGTCATCATGATGAAACCCTTGACGCCCTATCTTCATCAATGGAAGTGGAAGAGCACGAAGTCGAGATTGGATAGGAGTTTGAGTTCTTTTTGGCACCGATCGGTTCCCCACTTTAGAGATGTATTTTTTTTGCGTGCGAGCAAACAGTGGGTTGATTCTAAAAGGGATAGGCACTTTTCAACAGAAGTGTATGACGGACCAAAAATATGACCTCATTTTATTCGTTTGATAGATATCGTATTATCCGTTGTTGTTCGTTCGGTGAAATTTCCTAATATTTGATTGTTGTGTTTCTAATTAGAGCACCCCATAATCACCCAATATGAGGGGATGATAAATGAAAGATACTGATTATAAATTTTTAAGAGCCCGTGGCAACGCACAGGCGTTATACTAGTACTTGTGGGTTATCACCTACCCGCCACGAGGTCTCATGGGATGTCATTTTCGTTGCTGGAGGCCGAACAGAGATAGGCTCCAGGGGTTCAGAGCCCTTTGCTGAGATCTGCGCTGATTCAAGTCCTTGGGTTTGATTCCATCTACTGGGCTCGCCAAAGATGGTGCAGCCCTGACGTGTCGTACCATAAGGGGCTCCTTAGAAATTGCTGCTTCGCAGATTGGTGTCTGACGGTAGGCCTAAGGTGAATGGGATGCGACGACCCAGCCCCTTCATGTCTTGTTATATCGGGCTGGAGGACCATTGGGGCACCCATTGATTTCAAAGCGGACTGGGGATGGTGCCTGGATCCCCACACTCAAATCCCGTGAAATGGGAAACCACAAAGAACCTGGGGCACTCATGCATCTCCAACGTATCTATAATTTTTGATTGTTTCATGCTATTATATTGTCAATCTTGTGCTTTATATGCAATTTTATATCATTTTTGGGAACTAACCCATTAACCTAGTGCCAAGTGCACGTTGTTGTTTTCTGCTTGTTTTTGGTTTTACAGACAATCCCTACCAAATGGAGTCCAAACACAACGAAACCTTTTGACGATTTTTGCTGGACCAGGAGGGACCCTAGAAGCTTCAGGGGAAGACTAGAAGACCTACGAGGAGATGGCAAGACAATAGGGCACGCCCTGGGGGAGGCGCACCCTGATGTCTTGTGGAACCCTCGTGGCTCCGTCTGACCTAGTTCTAGCGATATAATTTCCTAAATATTCCAAAACCCCAGAGCGAGACCTGAAACAATTATTCCGCTGCCGCTAGTCTCTGATCTTCCGCGATCCCATCTGGAGGCCTTCGTCGGTACTCTGCCGGAGGGGGAGTCGATCACGGAGGGCTTCTACATCAACCTTGTCGCACCTCCAATGATGTGTGAGTAGTTCCCACATGACCTATGGGTCCATAGTGATTAGCTAGGTGGGTCTCTCTATCTCTCTTTGATCTTTAATAGAATGTTCTCCTCGGTGTTCTATTCGATGTAATCTTCTTTTGCGGTGCGCTTGCTGGGATCCGATGAATTGTGGGTTTATGATCAGATTATTCATTAAAAGTAATTGAGTCTTTTCTGAACTTTATTATGTGTGATTGTTATAGTTTTGTATTTCTCTCTAATATATTTGTTTGGTTTGGCCAAATAGATTGATTTATCTTCAGAAGGTGCTTTGTAGTAGGTTCAATCTTGCGGTGTCCTCACTCTGTGACAGGAGGGGTAGCAAGGCATGTATTTGTATTGTTGCTACTATAAGGGTAAAACGACAAGGTTTAATCATATTGCTTGATTTATTTTATCTATATTATTTCATCATACTTCATGCATTACTCTGTTTGTCATGAACTTAATACCTAGAGAGGCAAGCATAGAAGCGCTCTCGAAGTGTTGTAATAGTAGTAGGCCTCAGTAAGTTTAACGGTCTACTCGTGGGTTGTGTTTCAGCCATCAGCCCATGACCCTCCCCCACACGTGGAATTGCATGTCGGGTGACCGTGTTTCTGCCGACGTGTGAGGCAAGCTCATATCGGCAGCTACGCGGGCGTTGGATTCAACCTAGTCAGGCATGTGCCGCCTACGGAGTTCGATCTGCCTTGGCCTAGCCGAAGGATCCGCTGCTGGTGGCTACTACAGGGTTGCTGCTGGAATTGTGTGGTAGCACCGACCAACCTTCAATTTGTGGGTTGCGGTGGTCACCGAGGTGAAGGATCCTCTACCCAGAATTGGTGGTTACTATTGGTAGCTAGTACAAACGTGGTTGTGGGATGCGGCCGGAAGGATCCTGTGTGAGTTCTGGCGGCTCTCACTTCGGCAAGATGCAGCGGTGGCTTAATATAGAGGTATGGGTGTGCAGCGGTGGTGTTGGGTTTTCCGGCCTAGCACATGTAGCTGCTGGGGTCGTGGAAAATTGATGGTGACAACGCACTTGAATTCAATTTGGTGGTGCTTCTTGAGTACCCAGTCTGGAGCTATGTGGAGAAAACCAACATTTGAATCAAGATGGTTTTTACCTGGCAATGGCGATGTTTTTGCATCATTACCTTGTTGAAGGCATTGCTCGAATATGCTTGGACTTGTTCTTCAGGGTGAAAACTTAGAACTTGGCCTTTGTAGTTGGATACGATGATGGCGGCACTTGAGTGTCCTTCCCTTCATGAAGACGTTGTTGTTGAAGAACCTTTCTCATCGTCCTTGTGCTATCAAACGATGGTTGGTGCAGATATGGTTACAACTATAGTTTGTCGATCGTTGTCTTGATCCCTTCAACAAGGTATGGTTACAACTGTAGTTTGTCGATTGCAGTTTCCATGGTCACAATATTGATCTCTTCATTCATAGGGAACCATATTGGTGATTGCTACCTCTTGAGCATCCGTTGGTTTTCCCTTGAAGAGGAAAGGGTGATGCAGCAAAGCAGCATAAGTATTTCCCTCAGTTTTCAAGAACCAAGGTATCAATCCAGTAGGAGACCACGTGCGAGTCACCTCGTACCTACACAAACAAATAAGAACCTCACAACCAATGCGATAAAGGGGTTGTCAATCCCTTCACGGCCACTTGCAAGAGTGAGATCTGATAGAGATAATAATAATAAGATAAATATTTTTGATATTTTTATGATATAAATTGAGAGTAAAGATTGCAAAATAAAATAGATTGGAAACTTGTATGATGGAAAATAGACCCGGGGGCCATAGGTTTCACTAGTGGCTTCTCTCAAGATAGCATAAGTATTTCGGTGGGTGAACAAATTACTGCCGAGCAATTGATAGAATTAAGCATAGTTATGAGAATATCTAGGTATGATCATGTATATAGGCATCACATCCGTGACAAGTAGAGCGACTCCTGCCTGCATCTACTACTATTACTCCACACATCGACCGCTATCCAGCATGCATCTAGAGTATTACGTTCATAAGAACGGAGTAACGCTTTAAGTAAGATGACATGATGTAGAGGGATAAACTCATGCAATATGATATAAACCCCATCTTTTTATCCTCGATGGCAACAATACAATATGTGTCGTTTCCCCTACTGTCACTGGGATCGAGCACCGCAAGATTGAACCCAAAGCTAAGCACTTCTCCCATTGCAAGAAAGATCAATCTAGTAGGCCAAACCAAACTGATAATTTGAAGAGACTTGCAAAGATAACCAATCATACATAAAAGAATTCAGAGAAGATTCAAATATTGTTCATAGATAGTCTTGATCGTAAACCCAAAATTAATCGGATCTCGACAAACACACCGCAAAAGAAGATTACATCGAATAGATCTCCAAGAGAATAGAGGAGAACTTTGTATTGAGATCCAAAGAGAGAGAAGAAGCCATCTAGCTAATAACTATGGACCCGAAGGTCTGTGGTAAACTACTCACAAATCATCGGAGGGGCCATGGAGTTGATGTAGAGGCCCTCCGTGATCAATGCCCCCTCCGGCGGAGCTCCGGAAAAGGCCCCAAGATGGGATCTCTTGGGTACAGAAGGTTGCGGTGGTGGAAATAGGGTTTCATGGTTCTCCTGGATGTTTTCAGGGTACGTAGGTATATATAGGAGGAAGAAGTAGGTCGGTGGAGCCACGAGGGGCCCACAAGGGGGAGGGCACACCCAGGGGGGTAGGCGCCCCCCTGCCTCATGGCTACCATGTTGGTTGCTTGACGTCCACTCCAAATCCTCTGGATCACATTTGTTCCAAACATCACGCTCCCGAAGGTTTCATTCCGTTTGGACTCCGTTTGATATTCCTTTTCTACGAAACACTGAAATTGGCAAAAAAAACTACAATTTGGGTTGGGCCTCTGATAACCCACAAGTATAGGGGATCGCAATAGTTTTCGATAAGTAAGAGTGTCAGACCCAACGAGGAGCTAAAGGTAGAACAAATATTTCCTCAAGGTCTATCGACCACCGATACAACTCCACGCACGCTTAACGTTCGCTTTACCTAGAACAAGTATGAAACTAGAAGTACTTTGTAGGTGTTTTTGGATAGGTTTGCAAGATAATAATGAGAGCGTAAATATAAATTAGGGGTTGTTTAGATAAAGACACAACTAAGTTAGTTTTAGTAAAGAGCTTTTTGGTTACGAGAAAGTTATTTGTCCCTAGGCAATCGATAACTAAACCGGTAATCATTATTGCAATTTTATATGAGGGAGAGGCATAAGCTAACATACTTTCTCTACTTGGATCATATGCACTTATGATTGGAACTCTAGCAAGCATCCACAACGCAAACAAGTCCTCTTTATCAAGGTAAAACTCAGCCATAGCATTAAAGTATCAAGTCCTCTTTATCCCATACGCAAACAACCTACTTACTCGGGTCTGTGCTTCTGTCACTCACGCCACCCACCATAAGAAAATCATGAACATATTGCAAACCCTACATCGGGAATCCCTCACGCTTGCGCGACACAGAGAGCACCATAGGACAGCACCAATAATAAACTATGCAACTCAAACCAATCACGATCATCAAATAATCCATAGGACAAAATGGATCTGCTCAAACATCATAGGATAGCCACACATCATTGGGAAATAATATATAGCATTGATCACCATGTTTAAGTAGAGATTACAGTGGGTAAAAGAGGGGTTACACTGCTGCATAGAGGGGGGAAGAGTTGGTGATGATGGCGGTGAAGTTGTTGGTAAAGATTGCGGTGATGATGATGGCCCCGGTGGCACTCTGGTGCCACCGAAAGCGAGGGGGAGAGAGCCCCCCTCCTTCTTCTTCTTCCTTGATCTCCTCCCCAGATGGGAGAAGGGTTTCCCCTCTGTTCCTTGGTCTCCATGGCATGGGAGGGGCGAGATCCCCTCCGAGATTGGATCTGTCCCTCTATCTCTCTCTGTTTCTGCATTCCCAGATTCTACCCTTTCATCGTTTCTTATATTTCCGGAGATCCGTAACTCCGATTGGGCTGAAATTTTAACACGATCTCTATCCGGATATTAGCTTTCTTGTGGCGAAACAAGGGCACCAACCGCCTTACGGGGTGGCCACGAGGATCAGGGGCACGTGGATTTTTCTTCCCATATTCTCCAAATATTCCAAAAATAATCTCCGTCCGTTTTTATCCCGTTTGGACTTCGTTTGATATGGATATTCTGCAAAACAAAAAAACATGCAACAAACAGGAACTGGCACTAGGCACTGGATCAATATGTTAGTCCCAAAAATAGTATAAAAAGTTGCCAAACATATAAGAAAGTTGTAAAATATTGGCATGGAACAATAAAAAATTATAGATACGACGGAGACGTATCAGCATCCCCAAGCTTAATTCATGCTCGTCCTTGAGTAGGTAAATGATAAAAAAGATAATTTTTGATGTGGAATGCTACCTAGCATAATCTTGATCACATATCTAATCATGGCATGAATATTAAGATATGAGTGATTCAAAGCAATAGTCTATCATTTGACATAAAAAGAATAATACTTCAAGCCTACTAATAAAGCAATCATGTCTTTTCAAAATAACATGGCCAAAGAAAGTTATCCCTACAGAATCATATGGTCTGGCTATGCTCCATCTTCACCAGACAAAATATTCAAATCATCCACAACCCCAATGACAAGCTAAGCAATTGTTTCATACTTTTGATGTTCGCAAACCTTTTCAACTTTCACGCAATACATGAGCGTGAGCCATGGATATAGCACTATATTGAAGGAAATATACCCTAGAGGCAATAATAAAGTTATTATTTATTTCCTTATATCATGATAAATGTTTATTATTCATGCTAGAATTGTATTAACCGGAAACATAATACATGTGTGAATACATAGACAAACAGAGTGTCACAAGTATGCCTCTACTTAACTAGCTCGTTGATCAAAGATGGTTATGTTTCCTAACCATAGACATGAGTTGTCATTTGATTAATGAGATCACATCATTAGGAGAATGATGTGATTGACTTGACCCATTCCGTTAGCATAGCACTTGATCGTTTAGTTTGTTGTTATTGCTTTCTTCATGACTTATACATGTTCCTATGACTATGAGATTATGCAACTCTCGTTTACCTGAGGAACACTTTGTGTGCTACCAAACATCACAACGTAACTGGGTGATTATAAAGGTGCTCTACAGGTGTCTACGAAGGTACTTGTTGGGTTGGCGTATTTCGAGATTAGGATTTGTCACTCCGATTGTCGGAGAGGTATCTCTGGGCCCTCTCGGTAATGCACATCACTTAAGCCTTGCAAGCATTGCAACTAATGAGTTAGTTGCAGGATGATGTATTACGGAACGAGTAAAGAGACCTGTCGGTAATGAGATTGAACTAGGTATTGAGATACCGACGATCGAATCTCGGGCAAGTAACATACCGATGATAAAGGGAACAACGTATGTTGTTATGCGGTCTGACCGATAAAGATCTTCGTAGAATATGTGGGAGCCAATATGAGCATCCAGGTTCCGCTATTGGTTATTGACCGGAGACGTGTCTCGGTCATGTCTACATTGTTCTCGAACCCGTAGGGTCCGCACGCTTAAGGTTTCGATGACAGTTATATTATGAGTTTATGAGTTTTTATGTATCGAAGGAGTTCGGAGTCCCGGATGAGATCGGGGACATGATGAGGAGTCTCGAAATGGTCGAGACGTAAAGATCGATATATTGGACGACTATATTCGGACATCGGAAAGGTTCCGAGTGATTCGGGTATTTTTCAGAGTACCGGAGAGTTACGGGAATTCGCCGGGGAGTATATGGGCCTTATTGGGCCATACGGCAATAGAGGAGAGAGGCCAAAAGGAAGGAGGTGCGCGCCCCCCTCTGGTATGAATTGGACAAGGGGTGCAGCCCACTTTTCCTTGTTCCTCTCCCCCTCTTTCCTTCTCTCCTACTCCAACAAGGGAAGGAGGAGTCCTACTCCCGGTGGGAGTAGGACTCCCCCCTTGGCGCGCCCTCCTCCTAGGCCGGCCGCCTCTCTCCCTTGCTCCTTTATATACAGGGGCAGGGGGCACCGCATAGACACAACAATTGATCATTGATCTCTTAGCCGTGTGCGGTGCCCCCCTCGACCATAATCCTCGATAATATTGTAGCGGTGCTTAGGCGAAGCCCTGCGACGGTAGAACATCAAGATCGTCACCACGCCGTCGTGCTGACAGAACTCTTCCCCGACATTCTGCTGGATCGGAGTCTGGGGATCATCATCGAGCTGAACGTGTGCTAGAACTCGGAGGTGCTGTAGTCTCGGTGCTTGATCGGTCAGGCCGTGAAGACGTACGACTACATCAACCGCGTTGTTATAACGCTTCTGCTTCTGGTCTACGAGGGTACGTAGACAACACTCTCCCCTCTCGTTGCTATGTATCACCATGATCTTGCGTGTGCGTAGGAATTTTTTTGAAATTACTACGTTCCCCTACAGTGGCATCCGAGCCTAGGTTTTATGCGTTGATGTTGTGCACGAGTAGAACACAAGTGAGTTGTGGGCGATATAAGTCATACTGCTTACCAGCATGTCACACTTTGGTTCGGCGGTATTGTTGGATGAAGCGGCCCGGACCGACATTACGTGTACGCTTACGCGAGACTGGTTCTACCGACGTGCTTTGGACACAGGTGGCTGGCGGGTGTCAGTTTCTCCAACTTTAGTTGAACCGAGTGTGGCTACGTCCGGTCCTTGCGAAGGTTAAAACAGCACCAACTTGACAAACTATAGTTGTGGTTTTGATGCGTAGGTAAGAACGGTTCTTGCTCAGCCCATCGCAGCCACGTAAAACTTGCAACAACAAAGTAGAGGACGTCTAACTTGTTTTTGCAGGGCATGTTGTGATGTGATATGGTCAAGACATGATGCTAATTTTTATTGTATGAGATGATCATGTTTTGTAACCGAGTTATCGGCAACTGGCAGGAGCCATATGGTTGTCGCTTTATTGTATGCAATGCAATTGCGCTGTAATGCTTTACTTTATCACTAAGCGGTAGCGATAGTCGTGGAAGCATAAGATTGGCGAGACGACAACGATGCTACGATGGTGATCAAGGTGTCGCGCCGGTGACGATGGTGATCATGACGGTGCTTCGGAGATGGAGATCACAAGCACAAGATGATGATGGCCATATCATATCACTTATATTGATTTCATGTGATGTTTATATTTTATGCATCTCATCTTGCTTTGTTTGACGGTAGCATTATAAGATGATCTCTCACTAAATTTCAAGATAAAAGTGTTCTCCCTGAGTATGCACCGTTGCCAAATTTCGTCGTGCCCAGACACCACGCGATGATCGGGTGTGATAAGCTCTATGTCCATCTACAATGGGTGCAAGCCAATTTTGCACACGCGGAATACTCAGGTTAAACTTGACGAGCCTAGCATATGCAGATATGGCCTCGGAACACTGAGACCGAAAGGTCGAGCGTGAATCATATAGTAGATATGATCAACATAATGATGTTCACCATTGAAAGCTATTCCATTTCACGTGATGATCGGTTATGGTTTAGTTGATTTGGATCACATGATCACTTAGATGATTAGAGGGATGTCTATCTAAGTGGGAGTTCTTAAGTAATATGATTAATTGAACTTTAATTTATCATGAACTTAGTCCTGGTAGTATTAGCATATCTATGTTGTAGATCAATAGCTCACGATGTTGCTCCCCGTTTAATTTTATATGTTCCTAGAGAAAACTAAGTTGAAAGATGTTAGTAGCAATGATGCGGATTGGATCCGTGATCTGAGGTTTATCCTCATTATTGCATAGAAGAATTATGTTCTTGATGCACCGCTAGGTGACAGACCTATTGCAGGAGCAGATACAGACGTTATGAACATTTGGCTAGCTCAATATGATGACTACTTGATAGTTTAGTGCACCATGCTTAACAGCTTAGAATCGGGACTTCAAAGACGTTTTGAACGTCATGGACCATATGAGATGTTTCAGGAGTTGAAGTTAATATTTCAAGTAAAAACCCGAGTTGAGAGATATGAAGTCTCCAACAAGTTCTATAGCTAAAAGATGGAGGAGAATAGCTCAAGCAGTGAGCATGTGCTCAGATTGTCTGGGTACAACAATCGCTTGAATCAAGTGGGAGTTAATCTTCCAGATAAAATAGTGATTGACAGAATTCTCTAGTCACCATCACCAAGTTAGTAGAACTTCGTGATGAACTATAATATGCAAGGGATAACGGAAACGATTCCCAAGCTCTTCATGATGCAAAAATCGGCGAAGGTAGAAATCAAGAAAAACATCATGTGTTGATGGTTGACAAGACCACTAGTTTCAAGAGAAAGGGCAAAGGGAAGAAGGGGAACTTCAAGAAGAACGGCAAACAAGTTGTTTCTCTAATGAAGAAACCCAAGTCTGGACCTAAGCTTGAGACTAAGTGCTTCTACTGCAAAGGAACTGGTCACTAGAAGCGGAACTACCACAAGTATTTGGTGGATAAGAAGGATGGCCAAGTGAACAAAGCTATATTTGATATACATGTTATTGATGTGTACTTTACTAGTGTTTATAGCAACCCCTCGGTATTTGATACTCGTTCAGTTGCTAAGAGTAGTAACTCGAAATGGGAGTTGCAAAATAAATAGAGACTAGTTAAGGGTGAAGTGACGATGTGTGTTGGAAGTGGTTCCAAGATTGATATGATCATCATCGCACACTCCCTATACTTTCGGGATTAGTGTTGAACTTAAATAAATGTTATTTGGTGTTTGCGTTGAGCATAAATATGATTGGATCATGTTTATTGCAATACGGTTATTCATCTAAATTAGAGAATAATTGTTGTTCTGTTTACATGAATAAAACCTTCTATGGTCATACACCCAATGAAAATGGTTTGTTGGATCTCGATCATGGTGATACACATTTTCATAATATTGAAGCCAAAAGATGCAAAGTTAATAATGATAGTGCAACTTATTTGTGGCACTGCCATTTAGGTCATATTGGTGTAAAGCGCATGAAGAAAATCCATGCTGATGGGCTTTTAGAATCACTTGATTATGAATCAGTTGATGCTTGCGAACCATGCCTCATGGGCAAGATGACTAAGACTCCGTTTGTCAGGGATATACCCCGTGGCATAAACTGGCCGGAAGTATAACCCGGCCGGACTGGATGACTCACTGGTAACCCACCCGGAGCTTGGCGGTTCACGGGCTACCCGCCCGGTGTTGGCGGTTCCTTAGTAACCCGGCGGGCGGGTCAGATGGAGGATGAGGCCCATGGCCTAGAAGGCCGGTTTAGGTTAATAGTGGGCCGGTTGAAGAGGAAACGCATGAGGAACATTTATCTTACAAGGAGTTAAGATCTGGACTTGTATCCGGTTTGTATTAGAGATAGAATAGTCCTAATCCTAATAGGACTCTACATGTAACTCGCCCCTCCAACATATATAAGGAGGGGCAGGGCTCCCCAAAAGGGACAAGATTGACAAGTTCCACAAGTTGGACAAATTATGTTTAGACAATAGCTCTCGAAATAGAGCACTCTTGTAACCGTGATCATCATCATCAATATCAATGAAGCAGGATGTAGGCTTTTACCTCCACCGTGAGGGGCCAAACCTGGGTAAAACATCGCGTCTCTCGTCCCGCTCAACCCCTCTCAAGCTACCACATAGATGCGTTGGCCTCGCGACTAAGTCCTAACACTAAGGACATCTGCTGTGACAATTCCACGACAGTTGGCGCCCACCGTGGGGCCTGCGCACGGTGGTGTTGAGTTCTTGAAGGGATCTTTTCTAGGGTCCGACAAGTTTACAAATTTCCGGGTAAAGAAGCCGGTTTGAGCAGCGCGAGTAATGTTGAGGCGAGAATTTGGGTTATGCGTCTGTGCGTCGCCGCAAGTCGCCAAGATGAAGTTTTTATTGTAGATTCGACCCAAAGGCTGCTATTCGTATTTGGGACAGAGGCCGAGGCATCTATCCAAGTCGTCGAATCCGAGATGGATACAAAGGCCGGACTGGCCGTCGCTGTCCACGTATGTTTCCTGAGGCAACAATTTTTTTTCGAGCAGTAGAACAACAACCCAAATACTATTACTTCAAGTCTTCAACTAGTACTGGATATGTCAAGCTACAGTGTTCAGTACCTACAACGGCGGCGGATGCACATCCCTCAAAACCTGCAAAAGAGAGGTCCACAAGTGCTGCTTATCGATCTACGTTAAACACCAACAAACAAACGGAGGACGGCGATTGGTACAAGCCCCCAGCGCTCGAGGCTGTTGCAGTGACCATGACCCGGAAGACACGGACATAGAATTAGCCAAACTGGTCATGATTTGGAAAGATAAACCGGATATGGATGGAACTCCGATTCCGCCGGCTCGCATCGCTGTTGCGGTCCGCCTCCGCCAAGGTTCACCTCGCCTTCCGCTACGGTCACCCTCACCGGCGCGGCCTGGAGTCGCCATCTTCGGTCAAACCGCCGGGAGCTGACCCGCCGCTCGCCCTATTTTAATCAAACCGTTGCCTGGTCAGGCTGCGTCTGCAATCCGGTGTCAAATCACCTCTGCTGACTCACCCGCTGCTATTCGATTGCCGGCCGTTCTTCGCCGGTTCGTCACGGCTGGATCTTTATTCCACTGAACCGCCACCGCCTCTACTTGTTTCCAAACCGCCGAGACCCCGACATCCATCGCACCGATTTACTACTGCTGCACCCTGCGCGCCGATTCACCATTGCTACGAGCTGCTGCCATCCTCGCGGGCCGGTTCATTAGCCGAGACCGCGCCCTTGTGCTGCCTCCGTCTTGTCTCCGGTTCAAGTCACCACCGGGACTCGCATCGATTTCGGTTCAAGTGGCCGGATAAGCTGAGAGTCATGATTGACTCGCCATCTGCTTTAGGATTTTTCCCGAGTACACCTGCCCTTGCTGAGTCATTTTGCGCGTGTGAGTCGCCTTCTCCATTGCGGCGTAATCCGTCTCGACCAGCCCCTGGAGCCGGTGGCTTGTTTTCTGTCATTAAGGCCTATTTGTCAAATAACAGAAGCTGAAGATAAACTGCAACAAACTGAACGACCAAAAGATGCTCTTTTTCAGAATCTGATATTTTTCAAATGGAGGGATGTACATACCATCAGTCTAAAGATGCCAGGAAGTCTCTAGTGCTCAAGTTAAATTGCTGCTGAGTTTCGGTGGATACAGAGAACATACTTGCTATGGGTTTTTTCTTGATGAGGAGATGTATTTATCCACTATCAGCATCCGGATCATGCAAGGCGCTGCCTCTGCCGTCGCGTCAAGCTGTTGTGGTTCAAACCAACCGACCGCGACTCAGCTCTGAGTCTCCCAGCCTCACATTCAAAGTGTTCAGCTGATTGCTATTGTGGGGATATCAAGATTATGTATACACCCGATGGGCTATACTATTGTTAGCTTATTGACAGATATTACATCTAGATCTTCTGACCTCCGGACAAATCAGGTGATATCTATCTAAATTTAGTTTCTTGGTATATATTGTTTTATCAAGTGAACAATTACTTTGGACCGTATATTTTGGTATGGAAGAAAATTACTCATTATAAGAGTGGCTACCGTGCCACAGATACGGAGAGCACATTGCTCGCGTCTGTCTACACCGACGATCGATCACGCTGGTTTACAATGCCCGTGGCCAACTCTCCGTTCGCGCCAGTTTACAAATGCCCGCGGCCAACTCTCCGTCTGCACCGGTTTACAATGCCCGCGGCCGGTTCGTGCGTACGCACTGGTTTAGAACACCAGTGCCGACTCTCCTTGTCCGCACCGGCTTACAACGCCGCGGCCGACTCATCTGTCTGTGCCACCTATGATGATGCGGTCATCTTTGTCGTCCGCCCCCGCGGCCTGGTCTACATCAACATACCGGGCCGCACCTGTCTGCATGAGCTGTTTATTGGGTATGAGCAAGTCTCAGCTTGGGTAGCCCGGTTTTCTTTCAAATTGGAGACAAATTATCATCAACCGCCGTTTGCACCGGATGGTTCAATGGGCAGGCGCACAAGTCGCCGCCACTACAGTTTTGATTAACTTCAAATCGCCAGTTGGAAGGAACAATTGGGTGAGTTGCTGACACGGCTCATATGGGATCATTTACAACCCGCCGAAGTCACCTCAACCTTCTATGGATTCACATCGTGCTGTCAACGCCAATGATATACAAGTTATGCTGGTTTATATCACGGTCAAATATGGAGAGTCTCAAGCCAACTCCTCGAGTCACCTTTGAGACTCAGGGCCTACGATGACATGACTCAGCAAATCTTGCCAGTTTCAGCCGGTTTAGGAAACCCAGGACGATGGAAGGAAAGATAACCCGGTCCCGGAGGCTACTGTTATATTGATGAAAATTTAAAGGCCGTCAGAAAATTTCCGGATTAGGAAGTATATGACGGTTACAAAATCCTGGCTCAATGAAGAAGATCCGGGTCATCAAAAAGGATTCCGGTTTAAAATCCGGCTCAAGGGAAGTCAGTCTCACTGAAGCTCTCAAATATTCGGTTTAACATCCGGTTCAAGAAGGATTTATCTCTTGCAAAAAATTAAAAATTGCCAAAGAGGACCTGCTGCCACGATGCGCGGTTAAAACATGGGTATCCCGCCTTACTGGCCTGACATATTATTGATCACATGGGGGCGTCTGCTTCATAAAGCGGGGTCTTTGTTCTTTTACATCATGTGTGGTTACACGGAGTTGTTCTAAAGCGGCCTCCGGTTTATCCCTTGAGTTCGTTTTTAAAAGCATCATGTTATATTACTTGGAGGTTTGGTTGTGTCCAAACCAATACCATACCTCTTGATAGGCGAGAGCCACCAGATCACTTGGGGACTTGATCACGTCTGAACCAGTCATGCCTCTTGATCGGCCTAAGGCCACAGAATCACTTGGGGGCTTGGTCGAACCCGAACCATTGCCATGCCACTTGGTCGGCATAAATGCCACGGTTTCATTTGGGGACCTGGCTGACTAGAACCATAGTTACACCTAACGGGAGCTTGGTCGTGTTCGGCCATGGTAACGCCATTTGATCAACTCAAATAAACTTTTTTGCAAACAGTTTTGTCATTGCTTTTGCTTCACACTTTTCTTTGCAAAATACTTTTTCTTTTTTATTGCGTTTTTTTAAAACCTACAAAGTTTTTCAACCAATCAATTGACGGAACACAGTTCACGTCAATCCGGAGACTATTTGCCCGGTTCGATCCCTGTTGTTAACATCCTCTTATGGAGTAAACCGGTGTTTATCACAACCCGGCACGGTTTTATCATAAACCGGCACAATATGAAAGGAGTTATCATTACTCAAGATTGGGGTTATCACTCTTACTACAAAAAGTTGGTAAACCAACGATGTGATTCAATGTCACAGGTATGATGTATTTCATATTTGATTATTCTTAAGTGCAGCCTCGGTTATAAACCCAGGTTATATGTCGGGCATTATGACCCGTCCGGCGGTAAACCGCCAGGACACTTTAAACTTGTTGTATGCAGAAACAGGTTGAATAAAGCATGATTATAAGTCACCGACGTTTATTAAACCCGGCCTGGCTTTGGACTATAAGTCGCCAGTATGAGATAAGATAATGTCTGGTGTTTATTAAACCGGCCTAGGTTTGGACTATAAGTCGCCAGTATATATTTGG
Organism: Triticum monococcum; assembly: GCA_034509565.1. NCBI lineage: Eukaryota > Viridiplantae > Streptophyta > Magnoliopsida > Poales > Poaceae > Triticum > Triticum monococcum. Next base: position 684,425,088 of record CM067842.1, read on the forward strand.
ATTGCGCCATTGGAATCATGCGCTTATTGGGTTATATTATTCAAATAGCCAAACTTGGCTGAATTTTCATTATGATATTGAATGAATAAGGTTTTCATACCGGATTATATTATCTTGAATAGCCAACACGGCTGGATTTTATTATGATCATTAATAACCGGTATTATTGAGTTTTCAAAGTCGCTTTAGCGCAATGGCTATTATTTTATCAAAGGATATGATTTATTCTACAATGGAAGGAATAGTCCCGAGTCGCTGCAGGCTTACAACCCGGCACTTGGGGGCTACATTATTCAAATTGAGATTACATGCAAGTCTCATGTCGCTGCAAGCATGCACCATGACACTTGGGGGCTAATGCAAAGTCATTTTTACTAGTCTTATTGAAGACCCGACTCATCATATTATAATGAGCCGGCCCTTGGGGGATACCAATTGCTCCTGTCAACAATTCAAGGTACACAAGTTTTCGTCCATAATATTGAAGGATCCATTGCTCAGTTGGTAAAGCACAAAGCTCTTAACCTTGTGGACATGGGTTCAAGCCCAACGATGGAAGCTACATTATAAGATGTTATTTTCATTGAAGTATATATCAAATCCCGGTTCAGTATTATCTTACTAAGCCGGCCCTTGGGGGCTACATATCGCTGCTCAAGTCTACATGATCATATTTATAAAGTATCTGCCCATTATTGCATAATGACCTGGCCCTTGGGGGCTACATTGGTTGAAGGTTTTCGGGCATCAGTCAATTACAAGTCCCAGGTTGTTGCAAGCATGACAACCTGGCACTTGGGGGCTACATCATATGGAGTATTCAGTTTTTACTAGTGACTGGGATGAACAACATGGATTTCTTCAAAATTGGCAGTATTTATATTGAAGCAAGTCTTAAACCATCACTTTGTTCTGCTCGAAGACTTGGGGGCTACAGGTATTATATTATTATCGAAGAAATATTTTCAAATTCCCAGTTTGAGCAAACCAGATTGAACCGGCGTTGGCAACAATCATGAACCGGCATTAGCAACAAACATGACCCGGAATTATCAGCTTTTATAACCCGGTAATTTTGGTAATATTGAACCGGCAAGTTTTACATCTTTAAACCGACCGGATATCGGATGAGGATTTCAAGACCAAAATTTCTTAAGCCGGCGCTTTGGAAGCCGACTCAAGTGGATTATTCTTCACAATATTTGTCTGTGAGAAACCAATGTCAGCAAATTGAGTATGACGCTGGCTTATTGACCTGGATTTTTAAGGAGGAAATGACAAGGACTTAAGGATGATCAGGTGCCGGTTTACAAGAATTTTTAACCCGGAGCACAACCGGTCAAGTTTGTTCTTGTGTTTATTTTACAGCATCGGTTTAACATGGATAAATCCAAATTAAACTAGGGGCTAATGTCGGGGATATACCCCGTGGCGTAAACCGGCCGGAAGTATAACCCGGCCGGACTGGATGACTCACTGGTAACCCACCCGGAGCTTGGCGGTTCACGGGCTACCCGCCCGGTCTTGGCGGTTCATTAGTAACCCGGCGGGTGGGTCAGATGGATGATGAGGCCCATGGCCTAGAAGGCCGGTTTAGGTTAATAGTGGGCCGGTTTAAGAGGAAACGCATGAGGAACATTTATCTTACAAGGAGTTAAGACCTGGACTTGTATCCGGTTTGTATTAGAGATAGACTAGTCCTAATCCTAATAGGACTCTACATGTAACCCGCCCCTCCAACATATATAAGGAGGGGCAGGGCTCCCCAAAAGGGACAAGATTGACAAGTTCCACAAGTTGGACAAGTTACGTTTAGACAATAGCTCTCGAAATAGAGCACTCTTGTAACCGTGATCATCATCATCAATATCAATGAAGCAGGATGTAGGCTTTTACCTCCACCGTGAGGGGCCGAACCTGGGTAAAACATCGCGTCTCTCGTCCCGCTCAACCCCTCTCAAGCTACCACATAGATGCGTTGGCCTCGCGACTAAGTCCTAATACTAAGGACATCTGCTGTGACAATTGCACGACACCGTTCTCCGAAACAATGGAGCGAGCAACAAACTTGATTGGAAATAATACATACTGATGTATGTAGTCCAATGAGTGTTGAGGCTCGCGGCGGGTATCGTTATTTTCTGACCTTCACAGATGATTTGAGCAGGTATGGGTATATCTACTTGATGAAACACAAGTCTGAAACATTTGAAAAGCTCAAAGAATTTTAGAGTGAAGTGGAGAATCATCGTAACAAAAATAAAAGTTTCTATGATATGATCACAGAAGTAAAATATTTGAGTTATGAGTTTGGGCTTTAGTTAAAACAATGTGAAATAGTTTCACTACTCACGCCACCTGGAACACCACAGTGTAATGGTGTGTCCGAATGTCGTAACCGTACTTTATTAGATATGGTGCGATCTATGATGTCTCTTACCGATTTACCACTATCATTTTGGGGTTATGCATTAGAGACAGCTACATTCACATTAAATAGGGCACCATCTAAATCCGTCGAGACGACATCGTATGAAGTATGGTTTGGCAAGAAAGCTAAGCTGTCGTTTCTTAAAGTTTGAGGTTGCAATGTTTATGTGAAAAAGTTACAACCTGATAACCTCAAACCCAAATCGGTGAAGTGCGTCTTCATAGGATACCCAAAAGAAAATGTTGGGTACACCTTCTATCACAGATCCGAAGGCAAGATATTCGTTGCTGAGAATGGATCCTTTCTAGAGAAGGAGTTTCTCTCGAAAGAAGTGAGTGGGAGGAAAGTAGAACTTGATGAGGTAACTGTAGCTGCTCCCTTATTGGAAAGTAGTTCATCATAGAAATCTGTTCCTGTGACTACTACACCAATTAGTGAGGAAGCTAATGATGATGATCATGTAACTTCAGATCAAGTTACTACCGAAACCTCGTAGGTAAACCAGAGTGAGATTCACACCAGAGTGGTACGATAATCCTATTCTAGAGGTCATGTTACTTGACCATGACGAGCCTATGAACTATGAGGAAGCAATGATGAGCCCAGATTCCGTGAAATGGCTTGAGGCCATGAAATATGAGATGGGATCCATGTATGAGAACAAAGTATGGACTTTGATTGACTTGCCCATTGATCGGCGAGCTATTGATATTAAATGGATCTTCAAGAGGAAGATGGACGCTGATAGTAGTGTCACTATCTACAAAGCTAGAATTGTCGCAAAAAGGTTTTCGACAAGTTCAAGGTGTTGACTACGATGAGAGTTTCTCACTCGTATCTATGCTTAAGTCTGTCCGAATCATGTTAGCAATTGCCACATTTTATGAAATCTGGCAAATGGATAAACAAAACTGCATTCCTTAATGGATTTATTAAAGAAGAGTTGTATATGATGCAACCAAAAGGTTTTGTCAATCCTAAAGATAATAACAAAATATGCAAGCTCTAGCGATCCATCTATGGACTGGTGCAAGCATCTCGGAGTTGGAATATACGCTTTGATAAGTTGATCAAAGCATATAGTTTTATACAGACTTGCTGTGAAGCCTGTATTTACAAGAAAGTGAGTGGGAGCAGTACAGCATTTCTGATAAGTATATCTGAATGACATATTGTTGATCGGAGATAATGTAGAATTATTCTGCAAAGCATAAAGGAATGTTTGAAAGGAGTTTTTCAAAGAAAGACCTCGGTGAAGTTGCTTACATATTGAGCATCAAGATCTATAGAGATAGATCAAGACACTTGATAAGTTTTTCAATGAGTACATACCTTGACAAGATTTTGAAGTAGTTCAAAATGGAACAGTCAAAGAAGGAGTTCTTGCCTGTGTTACAAGGTGTGAAGTTGAGTAAGACTCAAAACCCGACCACGACAGAAGATAGAGAGAAAATGAAAGTCATTCCCTATGTCTCAGCCATAGGTTCTATAAAGTATGCCATGCTGTGTACCAGACCTATTTACCCTACCCTGAGTTTGGCAAGGGAGTACAATAGTGATCTAGGAGTAAATCACTAGACAACGGTCAAAATTATCCTTAGTGGAATAAGGATATGTTTCTTGACTATGGAGGTGACAAAAAGGTTCGTCGTAAAGGGTTACGTCGATGCAACTTTTGACACCGATCCAGATGACTCTAAATCTCAATCTGGATACATATTGAAAGTGGGAGCAATTAGCTAGAGTAGCTCCATGCAGAGCATTGTTGAAATAGAAATTTGCAAAATACTTACGGATCTGAATGTGGCAGACCCGTTGACTAAACTTCTCTCACAAGCAAAACATGATCACACCTTAGTACTCTTTGGGTGTTAATCACATAGCGATGTGAACTAGATTATTGACTCTAGTAAACCATTTGGGTGTTGGTCACATGTCGATGTGAACTATGGGTGTTAATCACATGGTGATGTGAATATTGGTATTAAATCACATGGCGATCTGAACTAGATTATTGACTCTAGTGCAAGTGGGAGACTGAAGGAAATATGCCCTAGAGGCAATAATAAAGTTATTATTTATTTTCTTATATCATGATAAATGTTTATTATTCATGCTAGAATTGTATTAACTGGAAACATAATACTTGTGTGATTACATAGACAAACAGAGTGTCACTACTATGCCTCTACTTGACTAGCTCATTGATCAAAGATGGTTATGTTTCCTAACCATAGACATGAGTTGTCATTTGATTAACGGGATCACATCATTAGGAGAATGATGTGATTGACTTGACCCATTCTGTTAGCATAGCACTTGATCATTTAGTTTGTTGCTATTGCTTTCTTCATGACTTATACATGTTCCTATGACTATGAGATTATGCAACTCCCGTTTACCGAAGGAACACTTTGTGTGCTACCAAACGTCACAACGTAACTGGGTGATTATAAAGGTGCTCTACACGTGTCTCCGAAGTTACTTGTTGGGTTGGCGTATTTCGAGATTAGGATTTGTCACTCCGATTGTCGGAGAGGTATCTCTGGGCCCTCTCGGTAATGCACATCACTTAAGCCTTGCAAGCATTGCAACTAATGAGTTAGTTGCAGGATGATGTATTACGGAACGAGTAAAGAGACTTGCCGGTAACGAGATTGAACTAGGTATTGAGATACCGACGATCGAATCTCGGGCAAGTAACATACCAATGACAAAGGGAACAACGTTGTTGTTATGCGGTCTGACCGATAAAGATCTTCGTAGAATATGTGGGAGCAAATATGAGCATCCAGGTTCCGCTATTGGTTATTGACCGGAGACGTGTCTCGGTCATGTCTACATTGTTCTCGAACCCGTAGGGTCCACACGCTTAAGGTTTCGATGACAGTTATATTATGAGTTTATGAGTTTTGATGTACCGAAGGAGTTCAGAGTCCCGGATGAGATCGGAGACATGACAAGGAGTCTCGAAATGGTCGAGACATAAAGATCGGTATATTGGACGACTATATTCGGACATCGGAAAGGTTCCGAGTGATTCGGGTATTTTTCGGAGTACCGGAGAGTTACGGGAATTCGCCGGGGAGTATATGGGCCTTATTGGGCCATACGGAAATAGAGGAGAGAGGCCAAAAGGAAGGAGGCGCGCGCCCCCCTCTGGTCTGAATTGGACAAGGGATGCAACCAACTTTTCCTTGTTCCTCTCCCCTCTTTCCTTCTCTCCTACTCCAACAAGGGAAGGAGAAGTCCTACTCCCGGTGGGAGTAGGACTCCCCCCTTGGCGCGCCCTCCTCCTAGGCCGGCCGCCTCCCTCCCTTGCTCCTTTATATACGGGGGCAGGGGCACCCCATAGACACAACAATTGATCATTGATCTCTTAGCCGTGTGCGGTGCCCCCCTCCACCATAATCCTCGATAATATTGTAGCGATGCTTAGGCGAAGCCCTGCGACGGTAGAACATCAAGATCGTCACCACGCCGACGTGCTGACGGAACTCTTCCCCGACATTCTGCTGGATCGGAGTCCGGGGATCGTCATCGAGCTGAACGTGTGCTAGAACTCAGAGGTGCCGTATTTTCGGTGCTTGATCGGTCGGGCCGTGAAGACGTACGACTACATCAACCGCGGTGTTATAACGCTTCCGCTTCCGGTCTACGAGGGTACGTAGACAACACTCTCCCCTCTCATTGCTATGCATCACCATGATCTTGCTTGTGCGTAGGAATGTTTTTGAAATTACTACGTTCCCCAACATATAGGTGGAATAGAATGGTGATTGCTGATACGTCTCTGTCGTATCTACTTTTCCAAACACTTTTGCCCTTGTTTTGGACTCTAACTTGCATGATTTGAATGGAACTACCCGGACTGACGATGTTTTCAGCAGAATTACCATGGTGTTATTTATGTGCAGAAACAAAAGTTCCCAGAATGACCTGAAACTTCATGGAACGTCTATTTGGAAATAATAAAAAATCCTTGCAAAAGATGAAGACTAGGGGGGCCACACCCTAGCCATGAGGGTGGGGGCGCCCCCTACCTTGTGGGCCCCCTGGAGCTCCTCCGACCTCAACTCCAACTCTATATATTTGCTTTCGGGGAGAAAAAAATCAGAGAGAAGGATTCATCGCGTTTTATGATACGGAGCCGCCGCTAAGCCCTAAAACCTCTCGGGAGGGCTGATCTGGAGTCCGTTTGGGGCTTCGGAGAGGGGGGAATCCGTCGCCATCGTCATCATCAACCATCCTCCATCACCAATTTCATGATGCTCACTTCCGTGCGTGAGTAATTCCATCGTAGGCTTGCTGGACGGTGATGGGTTGGATGAGATTTATCATGTAATCAAGTTAGTTTTGTTAGGGTTTGATCCCTAGTATCCACTATGTTCTGAGATTGATGTTGCTATGACTTTGCTATGCTTAATGCTTGTCACTACGACCCGAGTGCCATGATTTCAGATCTGAACCTATTATGTTTTCATCAATATATGAGAGTTCTTGATCCTATCTTGCAAGTCTATAGTCACCTACTATGTGTTATGATCCGGCAACCCTGAAGTGACAATAATCGGGACCACTCCTGGTGATGACCGTAGTTTGAGGAGTTAATGTATTCACTATGTGTTAATGCTTTGGTCTGGTACTCTATTAAAAGGAGGCCTCAATATCCCTTAGTTTCCGCTACGACCCCGCTGCCACGGGAGGGTAGGACAAAAGATGTCATGCAAGTTCTTTTCCATAAACACGTATGACTATATTCGGAATACATGCCTACATTACATTGATGAATTGGAGCTAGTTCTGTGTCACCCTAGGTTATGACGGCTACATGATGAACCGCATCCGACATAATTCTCCATCACCGATCCAATGCCTACGAGCTTTCCATATATTGTTCTTTGCTTATTTACTTTTCCGTTGCTATTGCTATCATCACTACAAAATACCAAAAACATTACTTTTGCTATCATTACCTTTTGCTACCGTTACCACTACTATCATATTACTTTGCTATTAAACACTTTGCTGCAGATATTAAGTTTCTAGGTGTCAAATCAATAAATTTGGGTTGAATACTTTGCCCTCAAAAACTGTTGCGATCCCCTATACTTGTGGTTATCAAGACTATTTTCTGGCGCCGTTGCCGGGGAGCATAGCTCTATTCTATGTGTCACTTGGGATTTATATCTGGTTATCATTATGAAGAACTTGAGAGATCCAAAAACCAAGATTTATCCATCAACTACGAGGGGAGGTAAGGAACTGCCATCTAGCTCTGCACTTGATTCACCTTCTATTTTGAGTAAGCTTGCGACACCTAAACCTGCTTCTGCTATTCGTTCTAATATGTCGCATGTTATTGATGATGCCACTTCTGCTATGCATGATACTTATGATGAAACTAGTTCTATGCTTGATACTACTGTGCCACTTGGTGAATTTCTTGATGAACAACTTGCTAGGGTTAGAGAGAATGAAAATATTGATGAAAGTGATGATGAAGACTCTCCCCCTAATAAATATGAATCACCTGTTATTCCTGAGGGTTATGTTTTTGAAAAAGAAGCTGCTCTAGCTATTTTAGCTTGCAAAGATAGATACGAGCTCAAGAGGTTATTAGCTAAATGGAAGCAGCAATCTCTTAATGCTAGAATGAAACCTGACCCTGCTTTTGCTACTTCACCTATCTGTGTTACTGATAAGGATTATGGATTCTCTATTGATCCTGATATAATTACTTTGGTTGAATCTGATGTTGGGGAATGTAGTAATTTCAAAAATTTCCTATGCACACGCAAGATCATGGTGATGCATAGCAACGAGAGGGGAGAGTGTTGTCTACGTACCCTCGTAGACCGAAAGCGGAAGCGTTAGCACAACGCGGTTGATGTAGTCGTACGTCTTCACGATTCAACCGATCAAGTACCGAACGCACAGCAGCTCTGAGTTCTGCACACGTTCAACTCGATGACATCCCTCGAACTCCGATCCAGCCGAGTGTTGAGGGAGAGTTTCATCAGCACGACGGCTTGGTGACGATGATGATGTTCTACCGACACAAGGCTTCGCCTAAGCACTGATAATATATGACCGAGGTGGATTATGGTGGAGGGGGGCACCGCACACGGCTAAGAGATCAAGAGATCAATTGTTGTGTCTATGGGGTGCCCAGTGGCCACGTATATAAAGGAGTGGAGGGGCCGGCCCTCTCTATGGCACGCCCTAGGGGAGTCCTACTCCCACCGGGAGTAGGATTCCCCCTTTCCTAGTAGAACTAGGAGCCCTTCCAAGTAGTAGGAGTAGGAGGGAAGGACAGGGAAGGGAAAAGGAGAAGGAAGGAAGGGGGCGCCCCCCTCCCTAGTCCAATTTGGACCAGCCCATGGGGAGGGGTGCGACCACCCTTTGAGGCCTTTCTCTCCTTTCCCGTATGGCCCATTAAGGCCCAATACGAATTCCCGTAACTTCCCGGTACTCCTGAAAATACCCGAATCACTCGGAACCTTTCCGATGTCCGAATATAGTCGTCCAATATATCGATTTTTACGTCTCGACCATTTCGAGACTCCTCGTCATGTCCCTGATCTCATCTGGAACTCCGAACTCCTTCGGTACATCAAAACACATAAACTCATAATATAACCGTCATCGAACTTTAAGTGTGCGGACCCTACGGGTTCGAGAACTATGTAGACATGACCAAGACACGTCTCCGGTCAATAACCAATAGCGGAACCTGGATGCTCATATTGGCTCCTACATATTCAATGAAGATCTTTATGGGTCAAACCGCATAACAACATACGTTGTTCCCTTTGTCATCGGTATGTTACTTGCCCGAGATTCGATCGTCGGTATCTCAATACCTAGTTCAATCTCGTTACCGGTAAGTCTCTTTACTCGTTCCATAACACATCATCCTGCAACTAACTCATTAGTTGCAATGCTTGCAAGGCTTATAGTGATGTGCATTACCGAGTGGGCCCAGAGATACCTCTCCGATAATCGGAGTGAGAAATCCTAATCTCGAAATACGCCAACCCAACAAGTACCTTTGGAGACACCTATAGAATCACCCAGTTATGTTGTGACGTTTGGTAGCACACAAAGTGTTCCTCTGGTAAACGGGAGTTGCATAATCTCATAGTCATAGTAACATGTATAAGTCATGAAGAAAGCAATAGCAACAAACTAAACGATCAAGTGCTAAGCTAACGGAATGGGTTAAGTCAATCACATCATTCTCCTAATGATGTGATCCCGTTAATCAAATGGCAACTCATGTCTATGGTTAGGAAACATAACCATCTTTGATCAATGAGCTAGTCAAGTAGAGGCATACTAGTGACACTCTATTTGTCCATGTATTCACACATGTATTATGTTTCCGGTTAATACAATTCTAGCATGAATAATAAACATTTATCATGATATAAGGAAATAAATAATAACTTTATTATTGCCTCTAGGGCATATTTCCTTCAGTCTCCCACTTGCACTAGAGTCAATAATCTAGTTCACATCGCCATGTGATTTAATACCAATAGTTCACATCACCATGTGATTAATACCCATAGTTCACATTGACGTGTGACCAACACCCAAAGGGTTTACTAGGTTCAATAATCTAGTTCACATCGCTATGTGATTAACACCCAAAGGGTACTAAGGTGTGATCATGTTTTGCTTGTGAGAGAAGTTTAGTCAACGGGTCTGCCACATTCAGATCCGTATGTATTTTGCAAATTTCTATGTTAACAATGCTCTGCATGGAGCTACTCTAGCTAATTGCCCCCACTTTCAATATGTATCCAGATTGAGATTTAGAGTCATCTAGATCAGTGTCAAAATTTGCATCGACGTAACCCTTTACGACGAACCTTTTTGTCACCTCCATAATCAAGAAACATATCCTTATTCCACTAAGGATAATTTTGACCGCTGTCCAGTGATCTACTCCTAGATCACTATTGTACTCCCTTGCCAAAAACAGTGTAGGGTATACAATAGATCTGGTACACAGCATGGCATATTTTATAGATCCTATGGCCAAGGCATAGGGAATGAGTTTCATTCTCTTTCTATCTTCTGCTGTGGTCGGGCTTTGAGTCTTACTCAGTTTCACACCTTGTAACACAGGCAAGAACTCTTTCTTTGACTGTTCCATTTTGAACTATTTCAAAATCTTGTCAAGGTATGTACTCATTGAAAAAACTTATCAAACATTTTGATCTATCTCTATAGATCTTGATGCTCAATATGTAAGCAGCTTCACCGAAGTCTTTCTTTGAAAAACTCCTTTATGCTTTGCAGAATAATTCTACATTATCTCCGATCAACAATATGTCATTCACATATACTTATCAGAAATGATGTAGTGCTCCCACTCACTTTCTTGTAAATACAGACTTCACCGCAAGTCTGTATAAAACTATATGCTTTGATCAAGTTATCAAAGCGTATATTCCAACTCCGAGATGCTTGCACCAGTCCATAGAAGGATCGCTGGAGCTTGCATATTTTGTTAGCACCTTTAGGATTGACAAAACCTTCTGGTTGCATCATATACAACTCTTCTTTAATAAATCCATTAAGGAATGCAGTTTTGTTTATCCATTTGCCAGATTTCATGAAATATGGCAATTGCTAACATGATTCGGACAAACTTAAGCATAGATACGAGTGAGAAACTCTCATCGTATTCAACACCTTGAACTTGTCAAAAACTTTTTGCGACAATTCTAGCTTTGTAGATAGTAACACTACTATCAACATCCGTCTTCCTCTTGAAGATCCATTTAATCTCAATGGCTCGCCGATCTTTGGGCAAGTCAATCAAAGTCCATACTTTGTTCTCATGCATGGATCTCATCTCATATTTCATGGCCTTAAGCCATTTCACGGAATCTGGGCTCATCATCGCTTCCTCATAGTTCGTAGGCTCGTCATGGTCAAGTAACATGACCTCCAGAACAGGATTATCGTACCACTCTAGTGCGGATCTCACTCTGGTTTACCTACGAGGTTTGGTAGTAACTTGATCTGAAGTTACATGATCATCATCATTAGCTTCCTCACTAATTGGTGTAGTAGTCACAGGAACAGATTTCTATGATGAACTACTTTCCAATAAGGGAGCAGGTACAGTTACCTCATCAAGTTCTACTTTCCTCCCACTCACTTCTTTCGAGAGAAACTCCTTCTCTAGAAAGGATCCTTTCAAAGCAACGAATATCTTGCCTTCAGATCTGTGATAGAAGGTGTACCCAACATTTTCTTTTGGGGATCCTATGAAGACGCACTTCTCTAATTTGAGTTTGAGCTTATGAGGTTGAAACTTTTTCACATAAGCATTGCAACCTCAAACTTTAAGAAACGGCCGCTTAGGTTTCTTGCCAAACCATAGTTCATATGGTGTCGTCTCAACGGACTTAGATGGTGCCCTATTTAACATGAATGCAGCTGTCTCTAATGCATAACCCCAAAATGATAGTGGTAGATCGATAAGAGACATCATAGATCGCACCATATCTAATAAAGTACGGTTATGACGTTCGGACACACCATTACACTGTGGTGTTCCAGGTGGCGTGAGTAGCGAAACTATTTCACATTGTTTTTAACTGAAGGCCAAACTCATAACTCAAATATTTTACTTCTGCGATCATATCGTAGAAACTTTTATTTTTGTTACGATGATTCTCCACTTCACTCTGAAATTCTTTGAACTTTTCAAATGTTTCAGACTTGTGTTTCATCAAGTATATATACTCATATCTGCTCAAATCATCTGTGAAGATCAGAAAATAATGATACCTGCCGCGAGCCTCAATATTCATCGGACCACATACATCAGTATGTATGATTTCCAACAAATCTGTTGCTCGCTCCATTGTTCCGGAGAACGGAGTCTTAGTCATCTTGCCCATGAGGCATGGTTCGCAAGCATCAACTGATTTATAATTAAGTGATTCTAAAATCCCATCAGCATGGATTTTCTTCATGCGCTTTACACCAATATGACCTAAACGGCAGTGCCACAAATAAGTTGCACTATCATTATTAACTTTGCATCTTTTGGTTTCAATATTATGAATATGTGTATCACTACGATCGAGATCCAACGAACCATTTTCATTGGGTGTGTAACCATATAAGGTTTTATTCATGTAAACAGAACAACAATTTATTCTCTTACTTAAATGAATAACTGTATTGCAATAAACATGATCAAATCATATTCATGCTCAACGCAAACACCAAATAACACTTATTTAGGTTCAACACTAATCCCAAAAGTATAGGGAGTGTGCGATAATGATCATATCAATCTTGGAACCACTTCCAACACACATCGTCACTTCACCCTTAACTAGTCTATGTTCATTCTGCAACTCCCTTTCGAGTTACTACTCTTAGCAACTGAACCAGTATCAAATACCGAGGGGTTGCTACGAACACTAGTAAAATACACATCAATAATCTGTATATCAAAAATACCTTTGTTCACCTTGCCATCCTTCTTATCCGCCAAATACTTGGGGCAGTTCCGCTTCCAGTGACCAGTCCCTTTGCAGTAGAAGCACTTAGTCTCAGGCTTAGGACCAGACTTGGGCTTCTTCACTGGAGCAGCAACTTGCTTGCCATTCTTCATGAAGTTCCCCTTCTTCCCTTTGCCTTTTTCTTGAAAATAGTGGTCTTGTCTACCATCAACACTTGATATTTTTCTTGATTTCTACCTTCGTCGATTTCAACATTACGAAGAGCTTGGGAATTGTTTCCGTTATCCCTTGCATATCATAGTTCATCACGAAGTTCTACTAAGTTGGTGATGGTGACTAGAGAATTCTATCAATCACTATTTTATCTGGAAGATTAACTCCCACTTGATTCAAGCGATTGTAGTACCCAGACAATCTGAGCACATGCTCACTGCTTGAGCTATTCTCCTCCATCTTTTAGCTATAGAACTTGTTGGAGACTTCATATCTCTCAACTCAGGTATTTGCTTGAAATATTAACTTCAACTCCTGGAACATCTCATATGGTCCATGACGTTCAAAACGTCTTTGAAGTCCCAATTCTAAGACGTTTAAGCATGGTGCACTAAACTATCAAGTAGTCATCATGTTGAGCTAGCCAAATGTTCAGAACATCTGCATCTGCTCCTGCAATAGGTTTGTCACCTAGCGGTGCATCAAAAACATAATTCTTCTGTGCAGCAATGAGGGTAAACCTCAGATCACGGATCCAATCCGCATCATTGCTACTAACATCTTTCAACTTAGTTTTCTCTAGGGACATATCAAAAATAAAACAGGGGAGCTAAACGCGAGCTATTGATCTACAACATAGACATGCTAATACTAACAGGACTAAGTTCGTGATAAATTAAAGTTCAATTAATCATATTACTTAAGAACTCCCACTTAGATAGACATCCCTCTAATCCTCTAAGTGATCACGTGATCCAGATCAACTAAACCATGTCCGATCATCACGCGAGATGGAGTAGTTTTAATGGTGAACATCACTATGTTGATCATATCTACTATATGATTCACGCTCGACCTTTCGGTCTCCGTGTTCTGAGGCCATATCTGTTATATGCTAGGCTCGTCAAGTTTAACCTGAGTATTCCGCATGTGCAACTGTTTTGCACCCGTTGTATTTGAACATAGAGACTATCACACCCGATCATCACGTGGTGTCTCAGCACAAAGAACTTTCGCAATGGTGCATACTCAAGGAGAACACTTGTACCTTGATAATTAGTGAGAGATCATCTTATAAAGCTACCGTCGAACTAAGCAAAATAAGATGTATAAAAGATAAACATCACATGCAATCAAAATATGTGACATGATATGGCCATCATCATCTTGTGCCTTTGATCTCCATCTCCAAAGCATCGTCATGATTTTCATCGTCACCGGCATGACACCATGATCTCCATCATCTTGATCTATATCAATGTGTCGTCACATAGTCACCTCGCCAACTACTGCTCTTGCAACTATTGCTATCGCATAGCGATAAAGTAAAGCAATTATTTGGCGCTTGCATCTTATGCAATAAAGAGACAACCATAAGGCTTCTGCCAGTTGCTGATAACTTCAACAAAACATGATCATCTTATATAACAACTTATATCTCATCATGTCTTGACCATATCACATCACAACATGCCCTGCAAAAACAAGTTAGACGTCCTCTACTTTGTTGTTGCAAGTTTTACATGGCTGCTACGGGCTGAGCAAGAACTGTTCTTACCTACGCATCAAAACCACAACGATAGTTCGTCAAGTTGGTGTTGTTTTAACCTTCGTAAGGACCGGGCGTAGCCACACTCGGTTCAACTAAAGTTGGAGAAACTGACACCCGCTAGCCACCTGTGTGCAAAGCACGTCGGTAGAACCAGTCTCGCGTAAGCGTACGCGTAATGTCGGTCCGGGCCACTTCATCCAACAATACCGCCGAACCAAAGTATGACATGCTGGTAAGAAGTATGACTTATATCGCCCACAACTCACTTGTGTTCCACTCGTGCATATGACATCTACGCATAAAACCTGGCTCGGATGCAACTATTGGGGAACGTAGTAATTTCAAAAATTTCCTACGCACACACAAGATCATGGTGATGCATAGCAACGAGAGGGAAGAGTGTTGTCTATGTACCCTCGTAGACCGAAAGCGGAAGCGTTTGCACAACGCGGTTGATGCGGTCGTACGTCTTCACGATCCGACCGATCAAGTACCGAACGCACGACACCTCCGAGTTCTGCACACGTTCAACTCGATGACGTCCCTCGAACTCTGATCCAGCCGAGTGTTGAGGGAGAGTTTCATCAGCACGACGGCTTGGTGACGATGATGATGTTCTACCGACGCAGGGCTTCGCCTAAGCACCGATATGATATGACCGAGGTGGATTATGGTGGAGGGGGGCACCGCACACGGCTAAGAGATCAAGAGATCAATTGTTGTGTCTATGGGGTGCCCCCTGGCCACGTATATAAAGGAGTGGAGGGGCCGGCCCTCTCTATGGCGCGCCCTAGGGGAGTCCTACTCCCACCGGGAGTAGGATTCTCCCTTTCCTATTAGAACTAGGAGCCCTTCCAAGTAGTAGGAGTAGGAGGGAAGGAAAGGGAAGGGAAAAGGAGAAGGAAGGAAGGGGGCACCCCCCTCCCTAGTCCAATTCGGACCAGCCCGTGGGGAGGGGTGCGGCCACCCTTTGAGGCCTTTCTATCCTTTCCCGTATGGCCCATTAAGGCCCAATACGAATTCCCGTAACTCCCCGGTACTCCCGAAAACTGAATCACTCGGAACCTTTCCGATGTCCGAATATAGTCGTCCAATATATCGATTTTTACGTCTCGACCATTTCGAGACTCCTCGTCATGCCCCCCATCTCATCCGGGACTCCGAACTCCTTCGGTACATCAAAACACATAAACTCATAATATAACCGCCATCGAACTTTAAGCGTGCAAACTCTATGGGTTCGAGAACTATGTAGACATGACCGAGACACGTCTCTGGTCAATAACTAATAGCGGAACCTAGATGCTCATATTGGCTCCTACATATTTTACGAAGATCTTTATCGGTCAAACCGCATAACAACATACGTTGTTCCCTTTGTCATCGGTATGTTACTTGCCCGAGATTCGATCGTCGGTATCTCAATACCTAGTTCAATCTCGTTACCGACAAGTCTCTTTACTCGTTCCGTAACACATCATCCTGCAACTAACTCATTAGTTGCAATGCTTGCAAGGCTTATAGTGATGTGCATTACCGAGTGGGCCCAGAGATACCTCTCCGACAATCGGAGTGACAAATCCTAATCTCGAAATACGCCAACCCAACAAGTACCTTTGGAGACACCTGTAGAGCACCTTTATAATCACCTAGTTACGTTGTGACGTTTGGTAGCACACAAAGTGTTCCTCGGTAAATGGGAGTTGCATAATCTCATAGTCATAGGAACATGTATAAGTCATGAAGAAAGCAATAGCAACAAACTAAACGGTCAAGTGCTAAGCTAACGGAATGGGTCAAGTCAATCACATCATTCTCCTAATGATGTGATCCCGTTAATCAAATGACAACTCATGCCTATGGTTAGGAAACATAACCATATTTGATCAACAAGCCAGTCAAGTGCAGGCATACTAGTGACACTCTGTTTGTCTATGTATTCACACATGTATTATGTTTCCGGTTAATACAATTCTAGCATGATTAATAAACATTTATCATGATATAAGGAAATAAATAATAACTTTATTATTGCCTCTAGGGCATATTTCCTTCATCTGATCCTTTTCATGGCTATGAATCTTAAACTGTTGTGGCACATCTTACTAAATTAAATGATATAGCCACCCTGTTCACTAATGATGAGAAATCTCGCTACCTTTATATTCTTAAAATATTTCCATTCTCATTAAAGGGTGATGCTAAGATATGGTTTAATTCTCTGGATCATGGTTGTGTGCGTAGTCCCCAGGATATGATTTATTACTTCTCTGCTAAATATTTCCCTGCTCATAAGAAACAAGCCGCTTTGAGGGATATATATAATTTTGTGCAAATTGAAGAAAAGAGTCTCCCACAAGCTTGGGGGAGGCTTCTCAAGTTACTTAATGCTTTGCCTGATCATCCTCTTAAGAAAAATGAAATACTTGATATCTTTTATAATGGACTAGCCGATGCTTCTAGAGATTACCAGGATAGTTGTGTTGGTTCTGTTTTCAGGGAAAGAACACCAGATGAAGCTGAAATTCTATTGAATAATATGTTGAATAATGAAAATAATTGGACACTTCCTGAGCCTATTCCTAAACCAACTCCGAAGAAAAGAGGTGTTCGATTTCTCAGTCCTGAAGATATGCAAGAGGCAAAGAAATCTATGAAAGAAAAAGGTATTAAAGCTAAAGATGCTAAGAATTTACCTCCTATTGAAGAAATACACGGTCTTAATTTACCGCCTGTTGAAGAAACATATGATTTTAATCCATCTCCTATTGAAGGAATACATGGTCTTGATAACCCGACACAGGTAGTAAAGGTAAATTCTCTCTATAGATATGATAAAGCTGAAATCCCATTTACTAAGTTTGCTAGCCCATGCTTAGATGAGTTTGATAAATTTATGGTTAAGCAAGAAGACTTCAATGCTTATTTTGGTAGAGAATTAAAACACAATGCTAATATGCTTGAACACTTGGATGATTATATGGCTAATGTCAAAGGTGAACTTAAACTTATTAGTAAACATGTTTCTATGGTTACCACTCAAGTAGAACAAGTACTTAAGGCTCAAAATGATTTGCTCAATGAATTGAATAGTAAGAATATTGATAATGATGTTAGAGTTATGACTAGAGGTGGTAAAATGACCCAGGAACCTTCGTATCGTGAAGGCCACCCTAAGAGAATTGAGAAAGATTCTCAAAGAAATAATATAGATGCACCTAGTCCTTATAAAAGGAAGAAAAAGAAAAATGATAGGACTTTGCATGCTTCTAGTGAACCTATTGCTGAAACACATGAGAATCCAACTGATATTTCTATTTCTAATGCTGAAACACAATCTGGTAATGAACCTGAAACTAGTAATAATGTTAATGATAATGTTCATTATGATGCTCAACCTAGCAATGATAATGATATAGAAATTGAACCTGTTCTTGATAACCCACAATCAAAGAATCAACATTATGATAAGAGAGATTTTGTTGCTAGGAAACATGGTAAAGAAAGAGAACCATGGGTTCAAAAACCCATGCCTTTTCCTCCCAAACCATCCAAGAAAAAGGATGATGAGGATTTTGAGCGCTTTGCTGAAATGATTAGACTTATCTTTTTGCGTATGCGATTAACTGATATGCTCAAAATGAATCCTTATGCTAAGTATATGAAATAAATTGTCACTAATAAAAGAAAGATAACGGAAGATGAAATTTCCACCATGCTTGCTAATTATACTTTTAAAGGCGGAATACCTAAGAAACTAGGAGATCCCGGAGTACCAACTATACCATGCTCCATTAAAAGAAATTATGTTAAAACTGCATTATGTGATCTTGGAGCCGGCGTTAGTGTTATGCCTCTCTCTTTATATCGTAGACTTGATTTGAATAAGTTTACACGTACTAAAATATCTTTGCAAATGGCTGATAAATCAGTTGCTATACCTGTCGGTATTTGTGAGGATGTGCCTGCTGTAGTTGCAAACGTTACTATTTTAACAGACTTTGTTATGCTTGATATTCCCGAGGATGATAGTATGTCTATTATTCTTGGAAGACCCTTTTTGAATACTGCAGGGGCTGTTATTGATTGCAACAAAGGCAATGTCACTTTTCATGTCAATGGTAAAGAGCATACAGTACACTTTCCAAGGAAACAACCTCAAGTTCATAGTATCAATTCTATTGGAAAAATTCCATCGATTATATTTGGAGGTTTTGAATTTCCTCTTCCTACTGTCAAAAAGAAATATGATATTCTTATTATTGGGGATATGCATATCCCCGTTGAGGTAACATAGTGTTATTTGAAATTTCTCCGGTTCCATGTTATTCGAAATGAGTTCGTTAACAAGACTTGATCAACCATGTTAATGGATTCCTTTTGATGAGCATGAGATGGATGAAACTAGAAGGCACAACCTTCTGTACCCTCCTTTTACTTTCTGTTATTTATATTAAATAAAATAAAAATAGTATTTTTCTGTCTGTTATGTGAATTATCCATGCAATATAAAAATACCCCGAAAATAAAAGTTCTCCAAATGCCCTGAAATTTAAATATGATTTTTTCTGGAATATTTGAGAATATTTGGCACTGAGAACACATCACGGGGGGCATTCACCTGGCCAGGAGGGTGGAGGGCGCGCCCTACCCCCTGCCTCGTGGGCCCACGATGGCCTTACTCCACTTATTCCTGCACCCACACACTTCTTCTTCCTCCCACAAACACCAATATCCAGCTCAAGCACGAGTTCTAGCTCATTTTGCTGCGATTTTCGATCTCCTTGCTCAAAGCACCTCTCACAAAACTGCTTGGGGGGATTGTTCCTTGGTATGTGACTCCTCCATTGGTCCAATTAGTTTTTGTTCTAGTGCTTTATTCATTGCAAATTTGTGCTGCCTAGGTGTCCCTATTCTTGAGCTTGCATGTCAAATTTATATGGTTCCAAGTAGCTCTAATGCATGATATAGGCTCTAGGCACTTGTAGGAGTTGTTGCTATCAATTTTGTTGAGCCTGGCTCACTTTTATTTGAAGTTACTAAAAATTTCAGAATTTTTCAGAAAATAATGAAGAGATTTTTGAGGGGCTCATCAAGCCGAAGCTCGAAGGAAAAGAAAAATGAAAAAGCAGAGAGGCCCAAATATAATCTGCCTCGTACCGCGAAGGTTCGGCCATGTGAATGGCCTTCCGATGATTTCTTGAGAGCAACCGGGATTTATGATGATTTTTATGAATTGGCTGAGAATGCAGGCCTCACCGCCTTCCTCCACGACCAACGCGACCAGTATCTCTTACTCACCAATATCTTTGTGCAAAACTTTCATTTCCATGCTAGGATCTCACCACGTACGGTGGAGTTTTATTTATATGATGAGCATAAGGAGATGTCACTTTATGATTTTTGTCGGGTTTGTTCGATCCCTTTCGAGGGCACGATAGAGGAACCACATCGCGGCGATGTGGATGAGTTTATTGATACCATCACTGTAGGGGAAACGAGGAAGGTTTCCGGTGCACAAATCACTAGCATACACTTTCCTGTTTTACGCTACTTTGCAATATTTGCTAGTCGTTGCTTAATTGGTCGCGGAAACTGTGGAAACCTTAGTGTTCCTGATTTTATTATTTTGTTCCACGGTTTATTCTGTGATAACTCTGTTAGTATGGGCGGTATTATTTCTAAACGGTTAAGTCTGAACCGTACAAAGGGCCCCATCTTTGGAGGCATCTATGCTTCACGCCTAGCTGCACATTTTAACATACATATTAGGCATTATGAGAAGGAAGAAAAATTGCTGCCTCCTGTTTATTTAGATTATAAGAGTATGGTGGCACACAACTTTATTCTTAAGAATAGGGAAGGGGGGCTTAAATACAAATTGTTCTTTCATAAACATCATCCTGAGACTATTACACTGCCTGCTCCTTCCTTGTTTGATTTATCTACCGGCCAGTACCTTGTTCCGTTAGAGGCTAGCTATTCACGCCTACCGGAACCCTACATCAGCCACAGAGCCAGAGTCAGAACCACAAGTTGATCCTCCACAATAGTCTAATTATCAGTGGGATTCAGAGATGATTGCCAACCAGTGGCAATCAGAGTCTTCTTCTTCACAATACGACCCCAACTATTACTATGGATATCCGCCAGGCCAACCGTGGCCATAGACCAACTTAGGCCAAAATCCTAAGCTTGGGGAGTATGTATTTCTCACCAACATTACATTCATGTTCACACACTCATTGTTAGATTTTGGTGCTCATACTTTTTCGTTGTATCATCCATCCTAGTTTATTTCCCTTTTTATGCTTTCTTCTTATGTGTTTAATAAACCTTAAGAAAAACCAAAAAAATAGTTGTAGCTTTTAGCTAGTTTTAATTTCTATGCTTGTAGTAGTAATTAAAAAGAAAACCCCAAAAGATTGCATGTTCTTCTTTTTGCTTATTGGGAGCTTTCCCGTGTATATAGTTTTATTTCTTTTCTTTTCTTTGGGGGTCGATAGGAGAAGACCATAATTAAATTGTTGAAGTGGCTCTTATATGCATTATTATTGATCTGACAAAAGAGCCCATATTGCCTTGTCTTCTCCTGTTTATTGAATGCTTGCAGATTCCATCTTAGTCCAATGCACGTGCACTATTATTATTATTCACATCATTCGGTCATGCAAGTGAAATGCAATTATGACAATATATGATGGACTGTCTGAGATGAGAAAAGCTGGTATGAACTCGAACTCTCTTGTTTTTGTAAATATGATTAGTTCATCGTTCCTGATTCAGCCTATTATGAATAAACATGTTTGCAATGAAAACTAGAGATCATAGTTTCTTTTGCCATGGTTGATTAGCTAGGATCTTATAATGGTTTACCTTGCGTGCCAACATGCTATTAAAATGGTTGTGATGTGGTATGATAGGGTGGTATCCTCCTCTGAATGATTTAAGTGACTTGACTTGGCACATGTTCACGCATGTAGTTGAAACAAAATCAACAAAGCCTTCACGATATTTATGTTCACGGTGGATTATATCCTACTCATGCTTGCATTCGGTGTTGATTAATTTTAATGCATCTTCATGACTGTTGTCGCTCTCTAGCTGGTCGCTTCCCAGTCTTTTTCTAGCATTCATCTGTACTAAGCGGGAATACTGCTTGTGCATCCAATTCCATAAACCCCAAAGTTGTTCCATATGAGTCCACCATACCTACCTATATACGGTATCTACCTGCCGTTCCAAGTAAATTTGTATGTGCCAAACTCTAAACCTTCAAATAAATATCATGTTTTCTATGCTCGAATAGCTCATGTATCAACTAGGGCTGTCCGTATCTTCCTTGTTAGGCGGGTTATTCTCAAGAGGAGTGGACTCCGCTCCTCACTCATGAGAAAATGGTTGGTCACCGGGATGCCCAGTCCCATGCTTTATGCAAACTAAATCAAAATAATTGCAAACAAAACTCCCCCTGGGACTCTTGTTAGTTGGAGGCACTCGTTGTTTCGAGCAAGCCATGGATTGATGCTTGTTGGTGGAGGGGGAGTATAAACTTTACCATTCTGTTTGGGAACCGCCTATAATGTGTGTAGCATGGAAGATATTGCCAGCTCTTGGTTGTTATGTTGACAATGAAAGTATACCGCTCAAAATATTATTCACCTCTATTTCAAATCCGAGCTTTGACACCTCTACAAATCCCTGCTTCCCTCTGCGAAGGGCCTATCTATTTACTTTTATGTTGAGTCATCATCCTCTTATTAAAAAGCACCAGTTGGAGAGCACCACTGTCATTTGCATTCATTACTGTTAGTTTACATTGAGTCTGACTTGACTGGATCTCTTTTACCATGAATTACAATGTCTAGTCGGTCCTTGATCTTTAAAAGGTGCCCTGCATTTATGTTTTGCAATCTCAGAAAGGGCTATCGAGATACCATCTTGTTATATCATATTATGATTGTTTTGAGAAAGTGTTTTCATCCGAGATTTATTATTATTGCTCGCTAGTTGATTATGCCATTGATATGAGTAAACATGAGACCTATGCGTTATTGTGAATATGGTTAGTTCATAATCTTTGCTGAAAACTTGAATGCTGGCTTTACATATTTACAACAACAAGAGCAAACAGAGTTCATAAAAGTTTTTCTTTATCACTTTCAGTTTGTCAACTGAATTTCTTGAGGACAAGCAAAGGTTTAAGCTTGGGGGAGTTGATACGTCTCCGTCGTATCTACTTTTCCAAACACTTTTGCCCTTGATTTGGACTCTAACTTGCATGATTTGAATGGAACTAACCCGGACTGACGCTGTTTTCAGCACAATTACCATGGTGTTATTTATGTGCAGAAACAAAAGTTCTCGGAATGACCTGAAACTTCATAGAACGTCTATTTGGAAATAATAAAAAATCCTTGCAAAAGATGAAGACCAGGGGGCCCACACCCTAGCCATGAGGGTGGGGGGCGCGCCCCCTACCTCGTGGGCCCCCTGGAGCTCCTCCGACCTCAACTCCAACTCTACATATTTGCTTTCGGGGAGAAAAAAACAGAGAGAAGGATTATTGCATTTTACGATACGGAGCCGCCGCCAAGCCCTAAAACCTCTCGGGAGGGCTGATCTGGAGTCCGTTCGGGGCTCCGGAGAGGGGAATCCGCCGCCATCGTCATCATCAACCATCCTCCATCACCAATTTCGTGATGCTCACCGCCGTGCGTGAGTAATTCCATCGTAGGCTTGCTGGACGATGATGGGTTGGATGAGATTTATCATGTAATCGAGTTAGTTTTGTTAGGGTTTGATCCCTAGTATCCACTATGTTTTGAGATTGATGTTGCTATGACTTTGCTATGCTTAATGCTTGTCACTAGGGCTCGAGTGCCATGATTTCAGATCTGAACCTATTATGTTTTCATCAATATATGAGAGTTCTTGATCCTATCTTGCAAGTCTATAGTCACCTACTATGTGTTATGATCCGGCAACCCCGAAGTGACAATAATCGGGACCACTCCCGGTGATGACCGTAGTTTGAGGAGTTCATGTATTCACTATGTGTTAATGCTTTGGTCCGGTGCTCTATTAAAAGGAGGCATTAATATCCCTTAGTTTCCACTAGGACCCCGCTGCCACGGGAGGGTAGGACAAAAGATGTCATGCAAATCTTTTCCATAAGCACGTATGACTATATTCGGAATACATGCCTACATTACATTGATGAATTGGAGCTAGTTCTGTGTCACCCTAGGTTATGACTGTTACATGATGAACCGCATCCGGCATAATTCTCCATCACCGATCCAATGCCTACGAGCTTTGCATATATTGTTCTTCGCTTATTTACTTTTCTGTTGCTATTGCTATCATCACTACAAAATACCAAAACATTGCTTTTGCTATCATTACCTTTTGCTACCATTACCACTACTATCATATTACTTTGCTACTAAACACGTTGCTGCAGATATTAAGTTTCCAGGTGTGGTTGAATTCACAAATCAGCTGCTAATACTTGAGAATATTCTTTGGCTCCCCTTGTGTCGAAGCAAGAAATTTGGGTTGAATACTCTACCCGCGAAAACTATTGTGATCCCCTATACTTGTGGGCTATCAGTTGTGGAGAAGACCAAAAGGAGAAGATAGTCTCACATCAACTAGGCGTATCAACGGGCTATGGAGATGCCCATCAATAGATATCAATGTGAGTGCGTAGGGATTGCCATGCAACGGATGCACTAAGAGCTATAAGTGTATGAAAGCTCAGACTGAAAACTAAGTGGGTGTGCATCCAACTTGCTTGCTCATGAAGACCCCGGGCGTTTGAGGAAGCCCATCATCGTAATATACAAGCCAAGTTCTATAATGAAAATTCCCACTAGTATATGAAAGTGATAGCTCAAGAGTCTCTCTATATGAAGAACATGGTGCTACTCTGAAGCACAAGTGTGGTAAAAGGATAGTAACATTGCCCCTTCTCTCTTTTTCTCTCATATTTATTTATTTATTTTCTTTTTTGGTGGGCTTCTTTGGCCTCTTTTATTTTTTTGTTTGGGCTTCTTTGGCCTCTTTTATTTATTTTTAAAGTCCGGAGTCTCGTCCCAACTTGTGGGGGAATCATAGTCTCCATCATCCTTTCCTCATCGGGGCAATGCTCTAATAATGATGATCATCACACTTTATTTACTTACAACTCAATATTACAACTCAATATTAGAACAAAGATATGACTGTATATGAATGCCTCCGGCGGTGTACCGGGATGTGCAATGATCTAGCGTAGCAATGACATCAAAAAACAGACAAGCCATGAAAACATCATGCTAGGTATCTTACAATCATGCAAAGCAATATGACAATGAATGCTCAAGTCATGTATATGGTGATGATGGAAGTTGCATGGCAATATATCTCGGGATGGCTATGGAAATGCCATGATAGGTAGATATGGTGGCTGTTTTGAGGAAGGTATATGGTGGGTTTATGGTACCGGTGAAAGTTGCGTGATACTAGAGAGGCTAGCAATCATGGAAGGGTGAGAGTGCATATAATCCATGGACTCAACATTAGTCATAAAGAACTCACATACTTATTGCAAAAGTCTATTAGCTATCGAAATAAAGTACTACGTGCATGCTCCTAGGGGGATAGATTGGTAGGAAAAGACCATCGCTCGTCCCCGACCGCCACTCATAAGGAAGACAATCAATAAATAAATCATGCTCTGACTTCATCACATAACGGTTCACCATACGTTCATGCTACGAGAATCACAAATCTCAACACAAGTATTTCTACTAATCCACAACTACCCACTAGCATGACTCTAATATAATCATTTTTATATCGCAAAACTATTGCAAGGAATCAAACATATCATATTCAGTGATCTACAAGTTTTATGTAGGATTTTATGACTAACCATGTGAATGACCAGTTCCTGTCATCTCTCTAAATAGATATAAGTGAAGCAAGAGAGTTTAATTCTTTCTACAAAATATATGCCCCCTGTTGGGGAACGGAGCAGAAATCCAAAATTTTCCTACGTGTCACCAAGATCTATCTATGGAGAGACCAACAACGAGGGGAAGGAGAGTGCATCTACATACCCTTGTAGATCGCTAAGCGGAAGCATTCAAGAGAACGGGGTTGATGGAGTTGTACTCGTCGTGATCCAAATCACCAGAGATCCTAGTGCCGAACGGACGACACCTCCGCGTTCAACACACGTACAGCCCGGTGACGTTTCCCATGCCTTGATCCAGCAAGGAGAGATGGAGAGGTTGAGGAAGACTCCAACCAGCAGCAGCACAACGGCGTGGTGGTGGTGGAGGAGCGTTTTACTCCAGCAGGGCTTCGCCAAGCACTGCAAGAGACGAGGAGGGAGATGTGTCACGGGAGGGAGAGGGAGGCGCCAGGGCTTAGGTGCGGCTGCCCTCCCTCCCCCCCACTATATATAGGGCCAAGGAAGAGGGGGGGGGGGGGCGCAGCCTTGGCCCTTCCTCCAAGGAAGGGTGCGGCCAGGGAGGAGTCCATCCTCCCCAAGGCACCTAGGAGGTGCCTTCCCCTTTTAGGACTCTTCCTTTCCCTTATCTCTTGAAGCATGGGCCTCTTGGGGCTGGTGCCCTTGGCCCATATAGGCCAAGGCGCACACCCCTACAGCCCATGTGCCCCCCGGGGCTGGTGGCCCCACTTGGTGGACCCCCGGGACCCTCCCGGTGGTCCCGGTACGTTACCGATAAACCCCGAAACTTTTCCGGTGACCAAAACAGGACTTCCCATATATAAATCTTTACCTCCGGACCATTCCGGAACTCCTCGTGACGTCCGGGATCTCATCCGGGACTCCGAACAACATCCAGTAACCACATACAAACTTCCTTTATAACCCTAGTGTCATCGAACCTTAAGTGTGTAGACCCTACGGGTTCGGGAACCATGCAGACATGACCGAGACGTTCTCCGGTCAATAACCAACAGCGGGATATAGATACCCATGTTGGTTCCCACATGTTCCACGATGATCTCATTGGATGAACCACGATGTCGAGGATTCGATCAATCCCGTATACAATTCCCCTTGTCTATCGGTACGATACTTGCCCGAGATTCGATCGTCGATATCCCGATACCTTATTCAATCTCGTTACCGGCAAGTCTCTTTACTCGTTCCATAAAACATCATCCCATGATCAACTCCTTGATCACATTGTGCACATTATGATGATGTCCTACCGAGTGGGCCCAGAGATACCTCTCCGTTTACACGGAGTGACAAATCCCAGTCTCGATTCGTGCCAACCCAACAGACACTTTCGGAGATACCTATAGTGTACCTTTATAGCCACCCAGTTACGTTGTGACGTTTGGCACACCCAAAGTATTCCTACGGTATCCGGGAGTTGCACAATCTCATGGTCTAAGGAAATGATACTTGACATTAGAAAAGCTTTAGCATGCAAACTACATGATCTTGTGCTAGGCTTAGGATTGGGTCTTGTCCATCACATCATTCTCCTAATGATGTGATCCCGTTATCAACGACATCCAATGTCCATGGTCAGGAAACCGTAACCATCTATTGATCAACGAGCTAGTCAACTAGAGGCTTACTAGGGACAAGGTGTTGTCTATGTATCCACACATGTATCTGAGTTTCCTATCAATACAATTCCAGCATGGATAATAAACGATTATCATGAACAAGGAAATATAATAATAACCAATTTATTATTGCCTCTAGGGCATATTTCCAACAGTCTCCCACTTGCACTAGAGTCAATAATCCAGTTCACATCGATATGTGATTAACACTCAAGGTCACATCCCCATGTGACTAACACCCAAAGAGTTCTGGGTTTGATCATGTTATGCTTGTGAGAGAGGTTATAGTCAACGGGTCTGAACCTTTCAGATCCGTGTGTGCTTTACAAATCTCTATGTCATCTCCTAGATGCAGCCACCATGTTCTATTTGGAGCTATTCCAAATAACTGTTCTACTATACGAATCCAGTTTACTACTCAGAATAATCTGGATTAGTGTCAAAGTTTGCATCGGCGTAACCCTTTACGACGAACTCTTTTACCACCTCCATAATCGAGAAAATTCCTTAGTCCACTAGTTACTAAGGATAACTTTAACCGCTGTCATGTGATCCATTCTTGGATCACTCTTGTACCCCTTGACTGACTCATGGCAAGGCACATTTCATGTGCGGTACACAACATAGCATACTGTAGAGCCTATGTCTTAAGCATAGGGGACGACCTTCGTCCTTTCTCTCTATTTTGCCGTGGTTGAGCTTTATGTCTTAACTTCATACCTTACAACTCAGGCAAGAACTCCTTCTTTGACTGATCCATCTTGAACACCTTCAAGATCATGTCAAGGTATGTGCTCATTTGAAAGTACCATTAAGCGTTTTGATCTATCCTTATAGATCTTGATGCTCAATGTTCAAGTAGCTTAATCCAGGCTTTCCATTGGAAAAAAACACTTTCCAAATAACCCTATATGCTTTTCAGAAATTCTACGTCATTTTTGATCAACAATATGTCAACAACATATATTCATCAGAAATTCTATAGTGCTCCCACTCACTTCTTTGGAAATACAAGTTTCTCATAAACTTTGTATACACCCAAAATCTTTGATCATCTCATCAAAGCATACATTCCAACTCCGAGATGCTTATTCCAGTCCTTAGAAGGATTGCTGGAGCTTTGCATACTTATTAGCATATTTCAGGATTGACAAAACCTTCCGGTTGTATCACATATAACCTTTCCTCAAGAAAATCGTTGAGGAAACAATGTTTTGACATCCTATCTGCAAGATTTCATAAATAATGCAGTAATCGCTAACATAATTCCAACAGACTCTTAGCATCGCTACGAGTGAGAAAGTCTCACCGTAGTCAACTCCTTGAACTTGTCGGGAAACTTCTTAACGACAAGTCGAGCTTTCTTAATGGTGACATTTACCATCATTGTCCGTCTTCCTTTTAAAATCCATCTGTACTTAACAGTCTTACGACCATCAAGCTGTTCTGCCAAAGTCTACACTTTGTTTTCATACATGGATCCTCTCTCGGATTTTATGGCCTCGAGCCATTTATCGGAATCCGGGCCCACCATCGCTTCTCCATAGCTCGTAGGTTCATTGTTGTCTAGCAACATGACTTCCAAGTAAGGATTACGTACCACTCTAAAGTAGTACGCATCCTTGTCATCCCACGAGGTTTGGGAGTGACTTGATCTGAAGTTTCATGATCACTATCATAAGCTTCCACTTCAATTGGTGTAGGTGCCACAGGAACAACTCCCTGTGCCCTGTCACACACTAGTTGAAGAGACGGTTCAATAACCTCATCAAGTCTCCACCATCCTCCCACTCAATTCTTTCGAGAGAAACTTTTCCTCGAGAAAGGACCCGACTCTAGAAACAATCCCTTATTGCTTTCGGATCTAAGACAGGAGGTATACCCAATTGTTTTGGGTGTCCTATGAAGATGCATTTATCCGCTTTGGGTTCGAGCTTATCAGCCTGAAACTTTTCCACATAAGCGTCGCAGCCCCAAACTTTTAAGAAATGACAGCTTAGGTTTCTCTAAACCATAGTTCATACGGTGTCATCTCATCGGAATTACGTGGTGCCCTATTTAAAGTGAATGTGGTTGTCTCTAATGCCTAACCCATAAACTATCGTGGTAATTCGATAAGAGACATCATGGTATGCATCATATCCAATAGGGTGCAGTTATGATGTTCGGACACACCATCACACTATGGTGTTCCAGGCTGTCTTAGTTGTGAAACAATTTCCACAATGTCTTAATTCTGTGCCAAACTCGTAATTAAGATATTCATCTGTATGATCATATCATAGATCTTTTATCCTCTTGTCACGACGATCTTTCAACTTCACCCTAAAATTACTTGAACCTTTCAATAATTCAGACTCATGATTCATCAAGTAAATATACTCAACATCTACTCAAATCATCTGTGAAGTAAGAACATAACGATATCCACTACACGCCTCAGCACTCATTGGACTGCACACATCAAAATGTATTACTTCCAACAAGTTGCTTTCTAGTTCCATTTTACTGAAACCGAGGCTTTAAGTCATCTTGCCCATGTGGTATGATTTGCATGTCTCAAGTGATTCAAAATCAATTGAGTCCAAATGGTCCATTTGCATGGAGTTTCTTCATGCATATAGACCAATAGACATGGTTTGCATGTCTCAAACTTTTCAAAAACGAGTGAGCCCAAAGATCCATCAACATGGAGCTTCTTCATGCGTTTTATACCGATATGACTTAAGTGGCAGTGCCACAAGTAGGTGGTACTATCATTACTATCTTATATCTTTTGGCATGAACATGTGTATCACTACGATCGAGATTCAATAAACCATTCATTTTAGGTGCAAGACTATTGAAGGTATTATTCAAATAAACAGAGTAACCATTATTCTCCTTAAATGAATAACCGTATCGCGATAGACATAATCCAATCATGTCTATGCTCAACGCAAACACCAAATAACAATTATTTAGGTTTTAATACCAATCTCGATGGTAGAGGGAGCGTACGATATTTGATCAACCTTGGAAATACTTCCAACACATATCGTCATCTCACCTTTTAGCTAGTCTCCGTTTATTCCGTAGCCTTTTGTTTCGAGTTACTAACACTTAGCAACTGAACCGGTATCTAATACCATGGTGCTACTAGGAGTACTAGTAAAGTACACATTAACACAATGTATATCCAATATACTTCTATCGACCTTGCCAGCCTTCTCATCTACCAAGTATCTAGGGTAATTCTGCTCCAGTGGCTGTTCCTCTTATTACATAAGCACTTAGTCTCGGGTTTGGGTTCAACCTTGGGTTTCTTCACTAGAGCAGCAGCTGATTTGCCCTTTCATGAAGTATCCCTTCTTGCCCTTGCCCTTCTTGAAACTAGTGGTTTCACCAACCATCAACAATTGATGCTCCTTCTTGATTTCTACTTTTGTGGTGTCAAACATCGTGAATATCTCAAGGATCATCATATATGTCCCTGATATATTATAGTTCATCACGAAGCTCTAGCAGCTTGGTGGTAATGACCTCGCAGAAACATCACTATCTCATCTGGAAGATCAACTCCCACTCGATTCAAATGATTGTTGTACTCAGACAATCTAAGCACAAGCTCAACAATTGAGTTTTTCTCCCTTAGTTTGCAGGCTAAGAAAATCGTCGGAGGTCTTATACCTCTTGACGTGGGCACGAGCCTGAAATCCCAATTTCAGCCCTCAAAACATCTCATATGTTTTGCGACGTTTCAAAACGTCTTCGGTGCCTCAACTCTAAACCGTTTAACTGAACTATCACGTAGTTATCAAAATGTGTATGTTAGATGTTCGCAACATCCACAGACAACGTTCGAGGTTCAGCACACTGAGCGGTGCATTAAGGACATAAGCCTTCTATGAAGCAATGAGGACAATCCTCAGTTTACGGACCTAGTCCGCATAATTGCTACTATCAACTTTCAACTAAATTTACTCTAGGAACATATCTAAACAGTAGAACTGAAGCGCGAGCTACGACATAATTTGCGAAGACCTTTTGACTATGTTCAGGATAATTAAGTTTATCTTATGAACTCCCACTCAGATAGACATCCCTCTAGTCATCTAAGTGTACATGATCCGAGTCAACTAGGCCGTGTCCGATCATCACGTGAGACGGACTAGTAATCATCGGTGAACATCTTCATGTTGATCGTATCTTCTATACGACTCATGCTCGACCTTTCGGTCTCTTGTGTTCCGAGGCCATGTCTGTACATGCTAGGCTCGTCAAGTTAACCTAAGTGTTTCGCATGTGTTCCGAGGCCATGTCTGTACATGCTAGGCTCGTCAACACCCGTTGTATTCGAACGTAAGAATCTATCACACCTGATCATCACGTGGTGCTTCGAAACGACGAACTTTCGCAACGGTGCACAGTTAGGGGGAACACCTTCTTGAAATTTTAATGAGGGGTCATCTTATTTACTACCGTCGTTCTAAGCAAATAAGATGTACAAACATGATAAACATCACATGCAATCAAAAAATAGTGACATGATATGGCCAATATCATATAGCTCCTTTGATCTCCATCTTGGGGCTCCATGATCATCTTGTCACCGGCATGACACCATGATCTCCATCATCATGATCTCCATCATCGTGTCTTTATGAAGTTGTCTCGCCAACTATTACTTCTACTACTACAGCTAATGGTTAGCAATAAAGTAAAGTAATTACATGACGTTGTTCAATGACACGCAGGTCATACAATAAATAAAGACAACTCCTATGGCTCCTGCCGGTTGTCATATACATCGACATGCAAGTCGTGATTCCTATTACAAGAACATGATCAATCTCATACATCACATATATCATTCATCACATCCTTTTGGCCATATCACATCACATAGCATACCCTACAAACACAAGTTAGACGTCCTCTAATTGTTGTTTGCATGTTTTACGTGGCTGCTTTGGGTTTCTAGCAAGAACGTTTCTTACCTACGCAAAAACCACAACGTGATATGCCAATTGCTATTTACCCTTCATAAGGACCCTTTTCATCAAATCCGATCCGACTAAAGTGGGAGAGACAGACACCCGCTAGCCACCTTATGCAACTAGTGCATGTTAGTCGGTGGAACCAGTCTCACGTAAGAGTACGTGTAAGGTCGGTCCGGGCCGCTTCATCCCACAATGCCGCCGAATCAAGATTGGACTAGTAATGGTAAGCATATTGAACAAAATCAACGCCCACAACTACTTTGTGTTCTACTCGTGCATAGAATCTACGCAATAGACCTAGCTCATGATGCCACTGTTGGGGAACGTAGCAGAAATTCAAAATTTTCCTACGTGTCACCAAGATCTATCTATGGAGAGACCAGCAACGAGGGGAAGGAGAGTGCATCTACATACCCTTTTAGATCGCTAAGCGGAAGCGTTCAAGAGAACGGGGTTGATGGAGTCGTACTCGTCGTGATCCAAATCACCGGAGATCCTAGTGCCGAACGGACGGCACCTCCGCGTTCAACACACGTACAGCCCGGTGACGTCTCCCATGCCTTGATCCAGCAAGGAGAGAGGGAGAGGTTGAGGAAGACTCCATCCAGCAGCAGCAGAACGGCGTGGTGGTGGTGGAGGAGCGTGGTACTCCAGCAGGGCTTCGCCAAGCACCGCAAGAGACGAGGAGGGAGATGTGTCACGGGAGGGAGAGGGAGGTGCCAGGGCTTAGGTGCGGCTGCCCTCCCTTCCCCCCCCACTATATATAGGGCCAAGGGAGAGGGGGGGGGCGAAGCCTTGGCCCTTCCTCCAAGGAAGGGTGCGGCCAGGGAGGAGTCCATCCTCCCCAAGGCACCTAGGAGGTGCCTTCCCCTTTTAGGACTCTTCCTTTCCCTTATCTCTTGGCGCATGGGCCTCTTGGGGCTGGTGCCCTTGGCCCATATAGGCCAAGGCGCACACCCCTACAACCCATGTGGCCCCCGGGGCTGGTGGCCCCACTTGGTGGACCCCCGGGACCCTCCCGGTGGTCCCGGTACGTTACCGATAAACCCCAAAACTTTTCCTGTGACCAAAGCAGGACTTCCCATACATAAATCTTTACCTCCGGACCATTCCGGAACTCCTCGCGACGTCCGGGATCTCATCCGGGACTCCGAACAACATCCGGTAACCACATACAAACTTCCTTTATAACCCTAGCGTCATCGAACCTTAAGTGTGTAGACCCTACGGGTTCGGGAACCATGCAGACATGACCGAGACGTTCTCCGGTCAATAACCAACAGCGGGATTTGGATACCCATGTTGGTTCCCACATGTTCCACGATGATCTCATCGGATGAACCACGATGTCGAGGATTCTATCAATCCCGTATACAATTCCCTTTCTCTATCGGTACGATACTTGCCCAAGATTCGATCGTCGGTATCCCGATACCTTGTTCAATCTCGTTACCAGCAAGTCTCTTTACTCGTTCCGTAACACATCATCCCGTGATCAACTCCTTGATCACATTGTGCACATTATGATGATGTCCTACCGAGTGGGCCCAGAGATACCTCTTCGTTTACACGGAGTGACAAATCCCAGTCTCGATTCGTGCCAACCCAACAGACACTTTCGGAGATACTTGTAGTGTACCTTTATAGCCACCCAGTTACGTTGTGACGTTTGGCACACCCAAAGTATTCCTACGGTATCCGGGAGTTGCACAATCTCATGGTCTAGGGAAATGATACTTGACATTAGAAAAGCTTTAGCATACGAACTACATGATCTTGTGCTAGGCTTAGGATTGGGTCTTGTCCATCACATCATTCTCCTAATGATGTGATCCCGTTATCAACGACATCCAATGTCCATGGTCAGGAAACTGTAACCATCTATTGATCAACGAGCTAGTCAACTAGAGGCTTACTAGGGACATGGTGTTGTCTATGTATCCACACATGTATCTGAGTTTCCTATCAATACAATTCTAGCATGGATAATAAACGATTATCATGAACAAGGAAATATAATAATAACCAATTTATTATTGCCTCTAGGGCATATTTCCAACACCCCCCAGCTCTAACAAATATAAGTGAAGCAAAAGAGCATTCTACAAATGGCGGTTTTCTATGTAAAGAGAAACAGGCAATCCAAACTTCAAATGATATAAGCGAAGCACATGAAGCATTCTATAAAGCCATACTCAAAAGATATAAGTGAAGTGCATAGAGCATTCTATAAATCAACCAAGGACTATATCTTACCAGCATGGTGCATAAAATAAAAGTGAAAACTAAATGCAAAAGACACTCCAAGATTGCACATATCGCATGAACGAAACGAATCCGAAAACATATCGATACTTGTTGAAGAAAGAGGGGATGCCTTCTGGTCATCCCCAAGCTTAGATGCTTGAGTCTCCTTGAATATTTACTTGAGGTGCCTCGGGCATCCCCAAGCTTGATCTCTTGCCTATCTTCCTTCTTCTCACATCGAGACCTCCTCGATCTTCGAACACTTCATCCACACAAAACTTCAACAGAAAACTCGATAAGATCCGTTAGTATAATAAAGCAAATCAATACTCTAAGTACTATTGCAAACCAATTCATATTTTTTTTGAATTTTAGCTACTGTAATATAACTTCTTCATGGCTTAATCCACTGATAGGATTCGGTAGTTTCATCAAAACAAACAAACTATGCATCAAAAACAGAATCTGTCTAAAACAGAACAGACTGTAATAATCTAAACATTCACCATACCTCTGGTACTCCAAAAATTCTACCAAAATTAGGAAAAAAACAATTTGTATAGAAAGACAGTGGAAAAAGAATCAGAACCATTTGACGTTCCAGTAAAAATGTAAAATCGCGCACTACAGCCAAAGTTTCTGTCCTGCACCATACAAACCAACAAGCAAAGTAAACATCCTAGAGGCAAATCTTGGCACATTATTTTTATTTTAAAACTTTTATAAAAGCACATAACAGAAATAAATGACTCTCTAAAACTTCCGGGTTGTCTCCGTGGGAGCGCTTTCATTAAAGCCATTAAGCTAGGCATATAGTGCTCAAGTAATGGATCCACCCGGATCCCAAGGTATATCGAAGCCAATTTTAATTAGCAATGATTTGGCATTTAGTAGTGAGCACAAAGTAACATAAATCAAGCAATGACGAAGTCTGGCTCTCTTCCTATGCATCGGCATGTCATAAAAGAACAATTCATGCACACATAGTAAAGGCCAATGCATAGTATAAACAGTTTCTTGCAATTTTATCGTATTGGAAACATAGAGAGGTGGAGATATAGTTCCTCTCTCATAATAATTGCAAGTAGGAGCAGCAACCACATGTATATTATATTCATCAAAATCATCATGTGTAATAGTAAAACGCAACCCATCAATATAATCCTTAATAAGGGTAAACTTCTCCGATATAGTGTAGTCGGGAGAATTCAAAAAGATAATAGGACTATCATGCGTGGGTGCAATAGCAACAATTTCATGTTTAACATAAGGAACTATAGCAAATTCATCTCCATGGGCATAATTTATATTGGCATATTGGCCACAAGCATAGCAAGCATCATCAAAAAGGGATATTTCAAGAGAATCAACGGGATCTTGACAATCATCATAGCATTCATCCTTCGGTAAGCACGAAGGGAAATTAAATGATGTATGAGTTGAAGAGTTACTCTCATTAGAAGGTGGGCACGGGTAGCTAATCCACACTTCCTTCTTTTGTTCTTCGCTCTCCTCATCATCTTTTTCATCCAATGAGCTCACAGTTTCATCAATTTATTCTTCCATAGACTCCTGCAAAATATTAGTCTCTTCTTGGACAGCGGAGACTTTCTCAATAAACACATCAATATCGGCATTGAATTCATAATTCTCATAGCAATATTGAAGGATAGCTAAATTTTCAGGTCTATAAACTGAATCATCAAAATTTTCACACTCTTTAAACAAAGATTCAATTTCATAAGCACCCATAAAAGCAACAAATTCTTCTATTTGTTCCACATCATAGTAATCATATATACCATTAGCATAAGAAGCCAAGGTTTTATCATCATTAAATTTGCATGAAAAGGGAAGGTGTGGAGCCTTCATCCTACAGCAACAAGTATAATCATATTTCAAGCAAAGTTGCCAAGCATACCAATGCAACATATGAATTTGATCCCATAATAGTTTCCCTTTTTGAGTCAAGAAATAATCCCTAAAGTATTCACGTTGATCCAACGTGTCTCCCATAACATAATTGAATGGGGTTTTCTCAGGATTATCAAAGTAGTACATAATATCTTTCACATAATGAGCATCGAGGGTTTTAGGAGGTTCCCCATCTCCATGAGTAGAAGGTACACCTAATTTTTTTGGTATTTCGTGTTCCATATCCATAACTAAAGATAGAGAACAACTTAGAACAGAAAATAAAAATTACTTAGTGTAAATCAAACAAGCACACACGAGAATATTCGCCCCACGCTATGACTCCTCGGCAACGGTGCCAGAAAAAGGTCTTGATAACCCACAAGTATAGGGGATCACAACAGTTTTCGATAAGTAAGAGTGTCGAACCCAACAAGGAGCTAAAGGTAGAACAAATATTCCCTCAAGTTCTATCGACCACCGATACAACTCTACGCACGCTTAACGTTCACTTTACCTAGAACAAGTATGAAACTAGAAGTACTTTGTAGGTGTTTTTGGATAGGTTTGCAAGATAATAAAGAGAGCGTAAATAAAAATTAGGGGCTGTTTAGATAAAGACACAACTAAGTTAGTTTTAGTAAAGAGATTTTTGGTTACGAGAAAGTTATTTGTCCCTAGGCAATCGGTAATTAGACCGGTAATCATTATTGCAATTTTATATGAGGGAGAGGCATAAGCTAACATACTTTTTCTACTTGGATCATATGCACTTATGATTGGAACCTTAGCAAGCATCCGCAACTACTAAAGATCATTAAGGTAAAACCCAACCATAGCATTAAAGTATCAAGTCCTCTTTATCCCATACGCAAACAACCTACTTACTCGGGTATGTGCTTCTGTCACTCACACCACCCACCATAAGCAAATCATGAACATATTGCAAACCCTATAGCGGGAATCCCTCACGCTTGTGCGAAACGGAGAGCACCATAGGACAGAACCAATAATAAAACATGCAACTCAAACCAATCACGATCATCAAATAACCCATAGGACAAAACGAATCTACTCAAACATCATAGGATAGTCATACATCATTGGGAAATAATATATAGCATTGAGCACCATGTTTAAGTAGAGATTACAACGGGTAAAAGAGGGGTTACACCGCTGCATAGAGGGGGGAAGAGTTGGTGATGATGGCGGTGAAGTTGTTGGTGAAGATTGTGGTGATGATGATGGCCCCCGGTGGCACTCTGGTGCCACCGGGAGCGAGGGGGAGAGAGCCCCCCTCCTTCTTCTTCTTCCTTGACCTCCTCCCTAGATGGGAGAATGGTTTTCCCTCTGGTCCTTGGTCTCCATGGCATGGGAGGGGAGAGAGCCCCTCCGAGATTGGATCTGTCTCTCTCTGTTTCTGCGTTCCCAGATTCTACCCTTTCACCGTTTCTTATATTCCCGGAGATAAGTAACTCCGATTGGGCTGAAATTTTAACACGATCTCTATCCAGATATTAGATTTCGTGCGGCGAAAGAATGGCACCAACCGCCTTACGGGGTGGCCACGAGGGTCAGGGGTGCGCCCAGGGGGTTGGGGCACGCCCCCCTGCCTCGTGCCCCACTCGGGAACCGTCTCGCGTGGATTTTTCTTCCATATTCTCCGAATATTCCAAAAATAATATCCGTCCGTTTTTATCCCGTTTGGACTACGTTTGATATGGATATTCTGTGAAACAAAAAATGCAACAAACAGGAACTGGCACTGGGCACTGGATCAATATGTTAGTCCCAAAAATAGTATAAAAAGTTGCCAAAAGTATATGAAAGTTGTAGAATATTGGCATGGAACAATCAAAAATTATAGATACGACGGAGATGTATCTACCTCCGGTTAATAGGTTAGTCCAAAAATAATATAAAAGTGTACAAATAAGCCCATTAAACATGCAAAATAGAATATATAATAGCATGGAACAATAAAAAATTATAGATACGTTGGAGACATATCAGTGATACGTCTCCGTTGTATCTACTTTTGCAAACACTTTTGCCCTTGTTTTGGACTCTAACTTGCATGATTTGAATGAAACTAACCCTGACTGGCGTTGTTTTCAGCAGAATTGCCATGGTGTTATTTTTTTGCAGAAATAAAAGTTCACGGAATGACCAGAAAATCAACGGAGATGATTTTTGGAATATATAAAAAATACTGGAAGAAGAATCCGCGTCAGGGGGCCCATACCCTATCCACGAGGGTGGGGGCGCGCCTACCCCACCCCCCTGGGCACGCGCCCGGCCTCGTCGCCCCCCTGATGCTCCACCGACGTCCATCTTGACTCCATATATTCACTTTCGGGGAAAAACCAGGGAGAATGATTCATCGCGTTTTATGATATGGAGCCGCTGCCAAGCCCTAATCTCTCTCGGGAGGGCTAATCTAGAGTTCGTTCGGGGCTCCGGATAGGGGAATCCGTCGCCATCGTCATCATCAACCTTCCTCCATCACCAATTTCATGATGCTCACCACCGTGCGTGAGTAATTCCATCATAGGCTTGCTAGACAGTGATGGGTTGGATGAGATTTATCATGTAATTGAGTTTGTTTTATTAGGGTTTGATCCCTAGTATCCACTATGTTCTGAGATTGATGTTGCTATGACTTTTCTATGCTTAATGCTTGTCACTAGGGCCCGAGTGCCATGATTTCAGATCTGAACCTATTATGTTTTCATGAATATATGTGAGTTATTGATCCTATATTGCAAGTCTAT
The DNA here is from genome assembly GCA_034509565.1 of Triticum monococcum. Taxonomy (NCBI): domain Eukaryota; kingdom Viridiplantae; phylum Streptophyta; class Magnoliopsida; order Poales; family Poaceae; genus Triticum; species Triticum monococcum. The sequence continues at coordinate 684,464,306 of CM067842.1, forward strand.
AGTCACCTATTATGTGTTATGATTCGTTAACCCTGAAGTGACAATAATCGGGATACTTACCGGTGATGACCGTAGTTTGAGGAGTTCATGTATTCACTATGTGTTAATGCTTTGGTCCGGTACTCTATTAAAAGGAGGCCTTAATATCCCTTAGTTTCCAATAGGACCCCGCTGCCACGGGAGGGTAGGACAAAAGATGTCATGCAAGTTCTTTTCCATAAGCACGTATGACTATATTCGGAATACATGCCTACATTACATTGATGAACTGGAGCTAGTTCTGTGTCACCCAATGTTATAACTGTTGCATGATTGATTGCATCCGACATAATTATCCATCATTGATCCATTGCCTACGAGCTTTTCATATATTGTTCTTCGCTTATTTACTTTTCCGTTGCTACTGTTACAATCACTATAAAACTAAAAATATTACTTTTGTTACCGTTACCACTACTATCATATTACTTTGCTACTAAATACCTTGGTGTAGATATTAAGTTTCCAGGTGTGGTTGAATTGACAACTCAACTGCTAATACTTGAGAATATTCTTTGGCTCCCCTTGTGTTGAATCAATAAATTTGGGTTGAATACTCTACCCTCGAAAACTGTTGTGATCCCCTATACTTGTGGGTTATCAATTGGTTCAATGCAAAGGTGGATTCCCTAGGAACCAACTTCGGTGGCTACGCTGCCCTGAAGCGGCTGACCGTCCGTTCACACATCCTGATCGAGGTTATATAAGCCATGCTCCGGCGCCGTCCACAACACACTCACCGCATCGCTCCGCACCTTCATCCTGACCTCCCCTCGTCCTCTAACTTCGACGATGGGCAAGTCATGGGCCTCGGCGCCGGCAGGCGAGGGCTCTAGATCGGGCTCCAGAGGGTCATGGCCACGCCCCCCTCGAACTCCGGGGTCGTGCAACCAGCTCTTCCGCAAAGGGGGAGATCGTCATCTCCTCTAGCAATGAGGAGGACCAGCTGCCGCAGGAGTAGTCGATGGCACATGACGTGGTGTACATCATGAATGGCGCGGGGTATGAGCAGCTGTAGGATCAAAAGTATGTCTAGAGGGGGTGATTAGACTACTTGACCTAATAAACACTTATCATTTTCCTAATTTTAGTTGTAGGTAGGTTTTATCAATTCTACCAAGTCAAGCAACACTCTACACATACAAGTCTAAGAGTTGAGTAGCTGCTACTTCTTGAGCTTGTGTTGGTTTTTCGCTTGAAGATGAAAGGGTGATGGTGCAAAGTAGAGATAAATATTTCCCTCAGTTGAGAACCAATTTATCAATCGAGTAGGAGGAGCACACAAGTCTCTAATAATCACCTACACAAACAAACATATACTTGCACCCAACGCGATAAAGGAATTGTCAATCCCTTCATGGTTACTTGCAAGGATAAAATTTGATAGTGATAGATATAAAAGATAAGTAAAAGTGTGTTTTATGTTTATTTATAATGCGGTTATTTGGTGGGCCTTTCGCGGTGTGATTCTGTGTTATCCGCTAATCAACCCATATTTATGTGGGGAAATTTTTGCGTGGATGACTACATGTACTATATTCATGCTATAGTATCGCATGGTAGCGCTTTTTTCTGGGTGATGGGAGTCTGCATGGGGTTGATATGTTTTTATAGGCCGGTTTCTGCTATTTGATATTTAAAAAATTGTTGGCCCGATCAAAATCGTAAACCAAATCCAAAATTGAATACCTGAATCGAATGAAAGAACTTTAAAATTAGATAATATAGAGAAATTAAATAATTAGATGAGAGAGCTCCTTGAGAAATTGTTGACCAGCTCAAAATTGGGCGACTCAATTCTAAATTGAAGCCTCAATTAATTGTGAAGCTTTAAAAAATAGGAAGCATAGTGTACTACTAGCTAAACCCGTGCGGCGGCACGCCGCGCCCCATTTTTTACATCATATGTATATATGCTGCATCTATCTTGTCTGGTGAGTTTGAACTTCAAATGGAAGCCTATGTTGTAACTCTAAAAGGCAAGTCATGGATAGATAGCCTACCGCATGCCCCGTTGATATGTGGTGTGCATATATGTTGTCTTTGTTTTATCTAATGAATTTCAATTTAAAATGAGAGAACTACATAGATAATGTTGTAATTACAAAAGGAGACGTCAAGCTTAGATGCAATACATTTATTATTACCACGCGTGGTGTGCCTTAGAAGAAAGTACATGTTGACACCTAGATTAGACGCATTATATTCATTGGTGGGTATATAGACAGTCAGCGATGGGTTGATGAGGGAAGAAAAAACAACATTGGTATATTGTTCTCTTGCGTCCATGACGACTGTTATCTTCTTCAGTTGTATCTTATTTGTTTGGTTTCGTCGTCTACTCAAACTAACGATGGACCAGAAACCAAACTGAAGAAATGACAAATACCTACAGTACGAATTGTCTTACAACATTATATAGATTAGAATAGCATCACACAACAGAAGTACAATGTCTTTGGTTAACTTGAGATAAACAATAATCAGATCCAATTTGAATTTATATTGGTAGTACAGTGATAGTCACAGCGAAACACCAAAAGCAAAATGAGTAGCTCTCGGAGAGTTCTCTAGGAACTCGGAATAATTTTGGAGCACATCTTTTTTTAGGACATTGATAACTCCCGACCGTTCGGTCTGGGAGAACCCCGGTCCGAACAGAAAGGTTCGGCAGGGAGGAGCGATGGAACGAACGATTGTGTCGTTCGGTGTGGTGGAAGGCCAGCCCGAACCCTTTCAGCCTCTTCCCTAAGCACGTGTACGTAAAACCAGAAAAGGGCCTAAAAAAGGCCCAGCTTTATAAACAAAAAACAGTCCATAAAAAAATCAAAAAATGACGCTTCTTTTACAATAGAAACACAAAAAATCCTGCTACGTGAGCACATAAAAAACCAGTTAGTGGGTATGTCTTTGATCAAAAAGTTTAATGAAAAATTCTAATTCCAGGGTCGAAAAAATGTAATTTGCCGTGGTATGAGAATAAAGTAGCGCAAGGTAAAAAAAATCTCAAATTTGGCATGCTTAAAAATATTAAAATTTGCCATGATGTTTTAATTAAAATTGACATGCTTTGTATGGAATTTGAGAAGAAAAAGTTATACAGGAAAATTGCAGTGGTGTTTTAATTACACGCAGCCAAAAAAAATAAAAACATGGAGAAATTGCCCTGAAAAAAATTTAAAATTGACCATGCGAAATTGCCATGTATTAAAAAGTAAATTTGCCATGGTAATGAAGTTAAAAAATTCCATGGCAAAATAAAGTAAAATTCTGGCATGGCAAAAATAGAGTAAAATTTGCCATGTATTTAAATTGTAAATTTGCCAAGTATTTTAAGGTAAAATTGTCATGGCAAAAAATATAGTAATTTTGATGTGGCAAAGTACAGTGAAAATTGACATGTATGTTCGAGTAAAATTGCCATGTATGTAAAACTGAAGTTGCCATGGCAATAAAGTTAAAAATTTGCCATGGAAAAATAAAGTAAAATTATGACATGGCAAAAATAGAGTAAAATTTCCCATGTATGTAGATAGTAAATTTGCCAAGTATTTAACCGTAAAATTGCCATGGCAATGAAGGTTAAAAATTGCCATGGCGAAATAAAGTAAAAGTTGACATGGCAAGTAGAAAGCTAAATTTGCCATGCTCCATAATTTTTCTTTATTTTGGCATGGCAAATAAAAGGAGAATTTTTCAATGACCAAAAATTGTAAATTTGACATGGCAAAAAAGAGTAAAAAAATTGCATGGCAATGAAAGGATTTTTTTGCCATGTTTGTTAAAGTAAATTTGCCAGGCAAAATGAAAGGGAATTTTTGCCATGTTGTGATAAAGAAAAGTTGACATCACAAAAAAAATTGCATGCCAAAATGAAGCTCGAAATTGCCATGGAAATAAACTAATTTTTTGGCATGCTAGAAAGTTAAAAAATTGCCATGTTCTTAAAATATGGAAACCTTATGAAATATAAAAATGCCATCGTGAAAATGCATATTAAAAGACCCCGATAAAGGCGTGTATGTTCGGCCTGCAGACACCCCTACCCGAACGAATCATTTGGGAGGGTAGGGGCATCGACCGAACGATTTGTTCGGGAGGAAAACGAACCAGCACAAACGCCCCCACCCACCGGGCCCCTACCGGCCTTTTTTCTGTGAAAAAGAAAAAAAGGCCCATGTTAAGTTATGACTAGTATTAAAGCCCAGTTTTTCTGTAACTAATAAACTACTAGACTTCTGCACGGCAAAATTGCCATGGTCTTTTACCATTCTATGAAAGAAATTGCCATGTTCAAGTTTATGTTTTCATAAATGGCGTAAAAAAAGGAAGAAGTCATAGCAAATCTGCATCTTTACAATAGGAAAAGTTGCCAACACTATGAAGTTCACAAAAAGGAAGAAGTTGCCGTGGCAAGTTTGCCAAGTTTTTGTACATCTTAAGTTGCCATGTTTTTGAACATCTTTTGTTGCCATGGCAAGTTTGCCATGTTTTTTGAACATCTTAGTGAAAAAAGTTTGTCATTTTTTTGTACAAACTTAATTACAAAAAAAGTTTACCATGTTTTTGCACATATTAACTTTGCCATGGCAAGTTTGCAAATGTTTTTGACATCTTAAATTGCCATATCAAAAACATATCATAGCAAAATTGTGTAATAAAGAATATTATGATGTCTGCAATACTTATGTGATGCTACCAAGCTACATGGCAAAATGGCCATGATGTTGATATGTTTCCGCCTTGAAATTGCCATGGACCCAAAAAATGCAGAACATTTCCAACTAATTTTCATGGACTCTATAACAGCCTACATACACTGGCCACTACATTTTCATGGCAATTCCACTACATAAATTGCCATAGCTGCAAAAAATTACACACTGCCCACTGCATTTTAATGGAAAAAAATTCAATACAAGAATTGCCATAGCTGCAAACATACACTATTTACTGCAATTTCAGCCGAATGAAGCTGTCGTGGGGGAAGGAATGGAGTAGAAATCTCACCAGCTCTATGTCGACGGTGCTGCCCGTGATCCCCGAACCGGCTCAGCTCCCAGGTCCCCTGTTCACGACTGCAGGAACCTCGACGACGCCACCTACTTTGGGAAAATACCTGCGTAACGAGGTAAAGCTGACATAATATTATGTCAAAAATCCCGTATGGCGGGAGAAATTCTGACAAGAGAAAGATATGATAACTCATGTGCTTTAAATGTATCCCACTATGAGAGAAAAGAATGGAGTAGCTGAAAGGCGGAACCGTACACTTATGGATACGGTGCGCAGCATGATAAGTTATTCCAACTTGCCATTGGGATTATGGATGGAGGGGCTTAAAACCGTCATTCACATTCTCAATAGAGTGCCAAGCAAGTCGGTGCCCAAAACACCGTACGAGCTATGGACAGGAAGGGTGCCCTCCCTACAAAACTTCAGGGTGTGGGGGTGCCCTGAGGCCAAAATATTTAATCCAAATATTGCAAAGTTAGATCCCAAAACAGTAAGTTGCCATTTCATTGGCTATCCAGATAGATCAAAAGATTTTCGTTTCTACTGCCTAGACAGCTATACAAAGTTTGTAGAAACAAGACATGCAGTCTTCTTAGAGGACGAAATGATGAGGGGGAGCTTGGTAGCTCGGAAAATTGATCTTGAGAAGAAAAGGGTGCATGCACCTAATCCGATGATTCAGGAGCCAATTTTCTCACTACCAGTTGCAACTCCACCCATGACAACTATTGGGGTAGACACGGAACCTGTCCATCAACAGCCGACTGAACCCGTTGAAAAGGGTGCATGAAAGGAAGGTGCAACAGCAAATTTTAGAAGAAGTGCCAGAAGTTGAGGCACATAATGTGCCAGAAATTGAGGCCCTTAGAAAGGTCTACATGACCAAGAAAGCCATCTATTTCTACTGACTTTAAAGTTTATAACACATAAATGTTTCATATGGAAAAAGATCCCACCTCATATGAAGAAGCCATGAGAAGCCCTCATTCATCGATGTGGATGAAGGCAATGGAAGACGAGATGAAATCGATGAGTTCCAAAGATGTTTGGGACTTAGAGGAAATTCGTAAAGAAGTCAAAACAGTAGGCTGTAAATGGGTCTATAAAATTAAGAATGACTTCAAAGGGAATATAGAAATGTATAAAGCATGATTCGTGGCAAAAGGATTTACACAAAGAGAAGGAATAGATTACAATGAGACATTTTCTTCAGTCTCATGTAAGGATTCCTTCAGAATCATAATGGCATTAGTTGCTCATTTTGATCTAGAGTTACATCAAATGGATGTTAAGACGGCATTTTCTGAATGGTGATTTAAAAAAAAGGTCTACATGAAACAACCCAAGGGTTTTATCATGGAAGGCAAGGAAACTATGGGATGCCGCCTAAAGAAATCCATTTATGGATTAAAACAAGCCTCTAGACAGTGATATTTAAAGTTTAATTAAACGATTAAAAGTTTTGAATTTAAAGAACATATTGAGGATAAATGGATTTATGCAAAGTTTAAATTTGGGAAATGTATTTTCCTAATCTTGTATGTGCATGATATCCTGCTTGCTAGCAGTGATGTTAGTCTACTATAAGAAACAAAGAAGTTCTTATCCTCAATTTTTGACATAACAGATCTTGGTGAAGCATCATATGTTTTGGGCATAGAAATTCATCGAGATAGAAACAATGGAGTCTTAGGACTGTCATAGAAAGCATATTTAGAAAAGGTTCTTAAAAAGTATAATATGCATGCAAGTAAAGCCCCACCTGCTCCTATAGTTAAGGGCGATAGTTTTGGGAAAATTCCAATGTCCCAAGAACTAGTACGAGATCGATCAAATGAAAGCAGTACCATATGCTTCGGCAGTTGGCAGCTTACAGTATGCACAAGTGTGCACTCGCCCTGACTTAGTTTTTATCACCGGGGTACTCGATAGATATCAGGAGAATCCAGGCATGGAGCACTGGAAGATGGTAAATAAAGCATTGTGTTTTGTGCAAGGCACGAAGAACTACATGCTAATATACAGGAGAAGTGATTCTCTAGAGATAAAAGGGTATTCAATCACAGATTTTACGGGGGACAGATATGATAGAAAATCCACATCAGGATACGTCTTTACTTTCGCTGGGGAGCTATTTCGCGAAAAAGCTCCAAACAGTCGATAGTTGCATCATCCACGATGTATGCAAAATTCATAGCATGCTTCGAAGCCATGGGGCAGGCGATATGGCTAAAAAAATTTGTACCCGACTTGAAAGTGATAGATTGTATTCACAAACCATTAAAGATGTACTGCGACAACCAACCCGCAGTATTTTACGCTCAGAACAACAAGTCGAGTAATGCTGGCAAAACAATAGAGATAAGGTATTATGTTGTGAAAGATAAAATCCAGGATCAAACTATAAGTCTCGAGCATATAAGAACAAATGATATGCTTGCGGATCCGCTAATGAAAGGCTTACCACCCAATGTGTTTAAGAAACACTTAGCCGACACGGGTTTAAGGGAAAGCCTTATGATTTTTGGATAGGCCCAAAAGAAACAGAATTTGCTTCTGAACATAACGTATTTTGTAGCTGTATGATTCTAACGGCAATTAAGCTGTGACGATGAAACATGCTCTATGTATTAATATGTGATGAAACAAATAAACTATAAAGTATAAAGTTAAAAGTAAAGTTGAGATCAAAAGGGAGAATATTAGTTTGATCTCCTCCCGATCGAGCCCAACGGCTCGACGGGTCCTTGACTGGCGCCCTAATCGGGGGCGCCCAACCAAACCATGGTTGGTGGGCCCCTGTGACCCGCGCTATATAAACAGAGGTGGGGGCCGAGGCATGTTTCACGAGGTTAATCGCTGCTGCAAACCCCATCGATATTCCCCACTGATCTAGGGTTAGCGCGGTGCTCACGGGAAGCACACCACCGCCGCCATCTCACTGCCATCACAGCCGCCACAACATCACCATGGCTGCTGGTTCAAGCTCGCAAAGCAAGGCAGAAGGTAGGTTACCGGATTGATCTAGCCTAGCGATCCAGAGGTTCTATCAGAAACTTGAAGCAGGCCTTTCTAGACATGGCAACCTGTTGGACGTAGATCCTCTAATCTACTTGACGCCCTTGCAGGCATTATTGCACTTGTGAATGTTTAGTCTACCAGCAGAAGCATTTTTTACATTATTGCACTTGTGTATGTGATGTATAATACTTTACATTAGTAGTGAAAAATTCAGCTAAAAGGGCACACCCCAGCAATCCTCATCTTGTGAATGCTGAGAAACTTCGGTGGTATGAGAAAAAACTGAAGACAACTTCCTTCCATTAGTTTCAGTATATGAAGGCAGCATTAGTTAAGGGATTGTCACATTAGTAGTTAATATGATGGAGTTTGTACATCAAAATACATGTCCACGTATAACTTATTTGCAGGTTTGTATTAACTGATATAGCTCTAGAAAACACACTATTAGTGGGGTGGAGGTGAACAACATTTACCAAAAGCTTAACAATCTAAAATAGATATGTGGTTAAGAATACCATTAACATGCATCTTGCTGCCATTTTATGGATGTTAAGATTACCAAAAAAACCTTGAAAAATAGCTGCAGAACAGGGAAGAGCAAAAGACCTCATGTGAGTTCACCTTTTGTAGTCCATATGCACTTACATAACCAACATATATAGTGACCTATTGAAACATTAATATTCCTTGTCAAAAGCTCGAAAGCGAAGAAAATCGACAGTCGATTGTGAGGTCTATATGGAATCAAATAACTCCCATAAACTAAGAAAGGCAGAGTAAAACATCAGTCTGGGATTCAAAAAACGAACCCTTGAGTCGTATCCACACCATATGGTACACAATTCCTCTCACGTAAGGTGAGGCTTGTGCATACATACTCAACTTCATCATGGGAACGTGTCTGCTTGTGTACAAAATAATAAAGAACCAATCGAATCGTACACAATGATAAATGCCTGTTTATTATTGTTATAAAACATTATTTTACTTACTGGATAATTACACGAGAAAACATGGAATAAGTACAGCTAGCTCTGTAATTGTAAATGAAATAAGTTCAGTTCTGTATGTACTGGAAAAAATATACAGATTTATCTGTCTTTTTAATGCGGGTTTTACGGATAAAAGGACGACACTTGTACAATCAATCAAAAGTTAGATGACTGCATACATGCCCCATACTACAGACTGTGTTGTCTAGTTTGCAGTTTGCACATCAAGATAGACCTAACCATGGCATGGAACTAACAAAAGCTAGCGGCAGATAATACAAAACTGTTACTTCCAAACTTCACCCTCGTTCATTACAGAGTTACAGTCACACACCAATTTCAGTTCAAGATGAGCTTCCACATCGCAGCCTGATCGAATAATAAATTCTACAGAGGGAAGAAGGGGGCAAAGGGAATCGTGCATGCTTACAGGTGAACTGCAACTTGCGGGACTGGGTCTCGATGATGCCCTACCTCATGGCCACCACGAAGAGGATCAGATGCTGGTGATGGTCCAATTCAAGGCCATGTATCTCTGGGCGTCCCTCTCAGGAAGCCGCCGGTGCAAGAACCCGGTCAACATCTCGGAAGCTCCATGGAAAGAGCCGCGGCAGCCTCCTCGACGGTTGGTAAAGAGGATGCCGGGACATCGCCTCCGCTACTGCTCCGAGACGGAATCATGATGCGGTGATGGAGATGGCCGCCACTGGTGGCCCCGCCCCAGCCGTGCCCTCCATGCCCGCTTCCCATATGCCATATGGCCACACTGAGAGAAGATGGCGTGGGCGGAGCAGAGGGATGGGGTGGGAAGGAGTTGAGGTAGGGACCGTCGGGGAGAAGGATCTTTTTATAGTCACCTACGACGGTGGGCGGTGGCACCGGATTCGACGGGAGCCGTCGAGAAGAGATGAGAGGATCGAGAGAGCACGGGACACGCGGAGAGAACGGAGAGGAGGAAGAAACCGAGCAAAATATCTCCACGAAGACGCCGCTGCCCATCGGCACCCAAATCGCAAAGCACGACCAAAGCGACACCGATGATAATCAGAAAGCGGCATGACCAATAGCGGCAAGAACAGAAGAAAGCGACGTATCGATTGGGCAACATCGGCCAGGAGACAAGCCAACCAATTCAAATACGTAAAAGCATCAAATTCCAACGTATCGATTGAGCAACATCGGCCAGGAGACAAACCAACGGTATTATTGAATTTTCAAAGTCGCTTTAGCGCAATGGCTATTATTTTATCAAAGGATATGATTTATTCTATAATGGAAGGAATAGTCCCGAGTCGCTGCACGCTTACAACCCGACACTTGGGGGCTACATTATTCAAATTGAGATTACATGCAAGTCTCATGTCGCTGCAAGCATGCACCATGACACTTGGGGGCTAATGCAAAGTCATTTTTACTAGTCTTATTGAAGACCCGACTCATCATATTATAATGAGCCGGCCCTTGGGGGCTACCAATTGCTCCTGTCAACAATTCAAGGTACACAAGTTTTCGTCAATAATATTGAAGGATCCATTGCTTAGTTGGTAAAGCACAAAGCTCTTAACCTTGTGGACGTGGGTTCAAGCCCTACGATGGAAGCTACATTATAAGATGTTATTTTCATTGAAGTATATATAAAATCCCGGTTCAGTATTATCTTACTAAGCCGGCCCTTGGGGGCTACATATCGCTGCTCAAGTCTACATGATCATATTTATAAAGTACCTGCCCATTATTGCATAATGACCTGGCCCTTGGGGGCTACATTGGTTGAAAGTTTTCAGGCATCAGTCAATTACAAGTCCCAGGTTGTTGCAAGCATGACAACCCGGCACTTGGGGGCTACATCATATGGAGTATTCAATTTTTACTAGTGACTGGGATGAACAACATGGATTTCTTCAAAATTGGCAGTATTTATATTGAAGCAAGTCTTAAGCCATCACTTTGTTCTGCTCGAAGACTTGGGGGCTACAGGTATTATATTATTATCGAAGAAATATTTTCAAAAATCTCAGTTTGAGCAAACCAGATTGAACCGGCGTTGGCAACAATCATGAACCGGCATTAGCAACAAACATGACCCGGAATTATCAGCTTTTATAACCCGGTAATTTTGGTAATATTGAACCGGCAAGTTTTACATCTTCAAACCGACCGGATATCGGATGAGTATTTCAAGACCAAAATTTCTTAAGCCGGCGCTTTGGAAGCCGACTCAAGTGGATTATTCTTCACAATATTTCTCTGTGAGAAACCAATGTCAGCAAATTGAGTATGACGCTGGCTTATTGACCTGGATTTTTAAGGAGGAAATGACAAGGACTTAAGGATGATCAGGTGCCGGTTTACAAGAATTTTTAGCCCGGAGCACAACCGGTCAAGTTTGTTCTTGTGTTTATTTTACAACATCGGTTTAACATGGATAAATCCAAATTAAACTAGGGGCTAATGTCGGGGATATACCCCGTGGCGTAAACCGGCCGGAAGTATAACCCGGCCGGACTGGATGACTCACTGGTAACCCGCCCGGAGCTTGGCGGTTCACGGGCTACCCGCCCGGTCTTGGCGGTTCATTAGTAACCCGACAGGCGGGTCAGATGGATGATGAGGCCCATGGCCCAGAAGGCCGGTTTAGGTTAATAGTGGGCCGGTTTAAGAGGAAACGCATGAGGAACATTTATCTTACAAGGAGTTAAGACCTGGACTTGTATCCGGTTTGTATTAGAGATAGACTAGTCCTAATCCTAATAGGACTCTACATGTAACCCGCCCCTCCATCATATATAAGGAGGGGCAGGGCTCCCCAAAAGGGACAAGATTGACAAGTTCCACAAGTTGGACAAGTTACGTTTAGACAATAGCTCTCGAAATAGAGCACTCTTGTAACCATGATCATCATCATCAATATCAATGAAGCAGGATGTAGGCTTTTACCTCCACTGTGAGGGGCCGAACCTGGGTAAAACATCGTGTCTCTCGTCCCGCTCAACCCCTCTCAAGCTACCACATAGATGCGTTGGCCTCGCGACTAAGTCCTAACACTAAGGACATCTGCCGTGACAATTCCACGACACCGTTCTCCGGAACAATGGAGCGAGCAACAAAGTTGATTGGAAATAATACATACTGATGTATGCAGTCCAATGAGTGTTGAGGCTCGCAGCGGGTATCGTTATTTGCTGACCTTCACAGATGATTTGAGCAGATATGGGTATATCTACTTGATGAAACACAAGTGTGAAACATTTGAAAAGTTCAAAGAATTTTATAGTGAAGTGGAGAATCATCGTAACAAAAATAAAAGTTTCTACGATATAATCACAGAAGTAAAATATTTGAGTTACGAGTTTGGGCTTTAGTTAAAATAATGTGAAATATTTTCACTACTCACGCCACCTGGAACACCACAGTGTAATGGTGTGTCCGAACATCGTAACCGTACTTTATTAGATATGGTGCGATCTATGATGTCTCTTAACGATTTACCACTATCGTTTTGGGGTTATGCATTAGAGACAGCTACATTCACATTAAATAGGGCACCATCTAAATCCGTCGAGACGACATCGTATGAACTATGGTTTGGCAAGAAACCTAAGCTGTCGTTTCTTAAAGTTTGAGGTTGCAATGCTTATGTGAAAAAGTTACAACCTGATAAGCTCAAACCCAAATCGGAGAAGTGCGTCTTCATAGGATACCCAAAAGAAAATGTTGGGTACACCTTCTATCACAGATCCGAAGGCAAGATATTCATTGTTGGGAATGGATCCTTTCTAGAGAAGGAGTTTCTCTCGAAAGAAGTGAGTGGGAGGAAAGTAGAACTTGATGAGGTAACTATAGCTGCTCCCTTATTGGAAAGTAGTTCATCATAGAAATCTATTCCTGTGACTACTACACCAATTAGTGAGGAAGCTAATGATGATGATCATGTAACTTCAGATCAAGTTACTACCGAAACCTCGTAGGTAAACCAGAGTGAGATTCGCACCAGAGTTGTACGATAATCCTGTTCTAGAGGTCATGTTACTTGACCATGACGAGCCTACGAACTACGAGGAAGCAATGATGAGCCCAGATTCCGTGAAATGGCTTGAGGCCATGAAATCTGAGATGGGATCCATGTATGAGAACAAAGTATGGACTTTGATTGACTTGCCCATTGATCGGCGAGCCATTGATATTAAATGGATCTTCAAGAGGAAGACGGACGCTGATAGTAGTGTCACTATCTACAAAGCTAGAATTGTCGCAAAAAGGTTTTCGACAAGTTCAAGGTGTTGACTACGATGAGAGTTTCTCACTCGTATCTACGCTTAAGTCTGTCCGAATCATGTTAGCAATTGCCACATTTTATGAAATCTGGCAAATGGATAAACAAAACTGCATTCCTTAATGGATTTATTAAAGAAGAGTTGTATATGATCCAACCAAAAGGTTTTGTCAATCCTAAAGGTACTAACAAAATATGCAAGCTCCAGCGATCCATCTATGGACTGGTGCAAGCATCTCGGAGTTGGAATATACGCTTTGATAAGTTGATCAAAGCATATAGTTTTATACAGACTTGCGGCGAAGCCTGTATTTACAAGAAAGTGAGTGGGAGCAGTACAACATTTCTGATAAGTATATTTGAATGACATATTGTTGATCGGAGATAATGTAGAATTATTCTGCAAAGCATAAAGGAATGTTTGAAAGGAGTTTTTCAAAGAAAGACCTCGGTGAAGTTGCTTACATATTGAGCATCAAGATCTATAGAGATAGATCAAGACACTTGATAAGTTTTTCAATGAGTACATACCTTGACAAGATTTTGAAGTGGTTCAAAATGGAACAGTTAAAGAAGGAGTTCTTGCCTGTGTTACAAGGTGTGAAGTTGAGTAAGACTCAAAACCCGACCACGGCAGAAGATAGAGAGAAAATGAAAGTCATTCCCTATGCCTCAGCCATAGGTTCTATAAAGTATGCCATGCTGTGTACCAGGCCTATTGTATACCCTGCCCTGAGTTTGGCAAGGGAGTACAATAGTGATCTAGGAGTAGATCACTAGACAACGGTCAAAATTATCCTTAGTGGAATAAGGATATGTTTCTTGACTATGGAGGTGACAAAAAGGTTCGTCGTAAAGGGTTACATCGATGCAAATTTTGACACCGATCCAGATGACTCTAAATCTCAATCTGGATACATATTGAAAGTGTGAGCAATTAGCTAGAGTAGCTCAGTGCAGAGCATTGTTGACATAGAAATTTGCAAAATACTTACGGATCTGAATGTGGCAGACCCGTTGACTAAACTTCTCTCACAAGCAAAACATGATCACACCTTAGTACTCTTTGGGTGTTAATCACATAGCGATGTCAACTAGATTATTGACTCTAGTAAACCCTTTGGGTGTTGGTCACATGTCGATGTGAACTATGGGTGTTAATCACATGGTGATGTGAATATTGGTATTAAATCACATGGCGATGTGAACTAGATTATTGACTCTAGTGCAAGTGGGAGACTGAAGGAAATATGCCCTAGTGGCAATAATAAAGTTATTATTTATTTCCTTATATCATGATAAATGTTTATTATTCATGCTAGAATTGTATTAACTGGAAACATAATACTTGTGTGATTACATAGACAAACAGAGTGTCACTAGTATGCCTCTACTTGACTAGCTCGTTGATCAAAGATGGTTATATTTCCTAACCATAGACATGAGTTGTCATTTGATTAACGGGATCACATCATTATGAGAATGATGTGATTGACTTGACCCATTCCGTTAGCATAGCACTTGATCGTTTAGTTTGTTGCTATTGCTTTCTTCATGACTTATACATGTTCCTATGACTATGAGATTATGCAACTCCCGTTTACCGAAGGAACACTTTGTGTGCTACCAAACGCCACAACGTAACTGGGTGATTATAAAGGTGCTCTACAGGTGTGTCCGAAGTTACTTGTTGGGTTGGCGTATTTCGAGATTAGGATTTGTCACTCCGATTGTCGAAGAGGTATCTCTGGGCCCTCTCGGTAATGCACATCACTTAAGCCTTGCAAGCATTGCAACTAATGAGTTAGTTGCAGGATGATGTATTACGGAACGAGTAAAGAGACTTGCCGGTAACGAGATTGAACTAGGTATTGAGATACCGACGATCGAATCTCGGGCAAGTAACATACCAATGACAAATGGAACAACGTATGTTGTTATGCGGTCTGACCGATAAAGATCTTCGTAGAATATGCGGGAGCAAATATGAGCATCCAGGTTCCGCTATTGGTTATTGACCGGAGACGTGTCTCGGTCCTGTCTACATTGTTCTCGAACCCGTAGGGTCCACACGCTTAAGGTTTCGATGACAGTTATATTATGAGTTTATGAGTTTTGATGTACCGAAGGAGTTCGGAGTCCCGGATGAGATCGGAGACATGACAAGGAGTCTCGAAATGGTTGAGACATAAAGATCGATATATTGGACAACTAAATTCGGACATCGGAAATGTTCCGAGTGATTCGGGTATTTTTCGGAGTACCGGAGAGTTACGGGAATTCGCCGGGGAGTATATGGGCCTTATTGGGCCATACGGAAATAGAGGAGAGAGGCCAAAAGGAAGGAGGCGTGCGCCCCCCCTCTGGTCCGAATTGGACAAGGGGTGCAACCCACTTTTCCTTGTTCCTCTCCCCCTCTTTCCTTCTCTCCTACTCCAACAAGGGAAGGAGAAGTCCTACTCCCGGTTGGAGTAGGACTCCCCCCTTGGCGCGCCCTCCTCCTAGGCCGGCCGCCTCCCTCCCTTGCTCCTTTATATACGGGGGCAGGGGGCACACCATAGACACAACAATTGATCATTGATCTCTTAGCCGTGTGCGGTGCCCCCCTCCACCATAATCCTCGATAATATTGTAGCGGTGCTTAGGCGAAGCCCTGCGACGGTAGAACATCAAGATCATCACCACGCCGACGTGCTGACGGAACTCTTCCCTGACATTCTGCTGGATTGGAGTCCGGGGATCGTCATTGAGCTGAACGTGTGCTAGAACTCGGAGGTGCCGTATTTTCGGTGATTGATCGGTCGGGCCGTGAAGACGTACGACTACATCAACCGCGTTGTTATAACGCTTCCGCTTCCGGTCTACGAGGGTACGTAGACAACACTCTCCCCTCTCATTGCTATGCATCACCATGATCTTGCGTGTGCGTAGGAATTTTTTTGAAATTACTACGTTCCCCAACATATAGGTGGAATAGAATGGTGGTTGCTGATACGTCTTCGTCGTATCTACTTTTCCAAACACTTTTGCCCTTGTTTTGGACTCTAACTTGCATGATTTGAATGGAACTACCCGGGCTGACGATGTGTTTAGCAGAATTACCATGGTGTTATTTATGTGCAGAAACAAAAGTTCTCAGAATGACCTGAAACTTCACGGAACGTCTATTTGGAAATAATAAAAAATCCTTGTAAAGGATGAAGACTAGGGGGCCCACACCCTAGCCATGAGGGTGGGGGGGCGCCCCCTACCTCGTGGCCCCCCTGGAGCTCCTCCGACCTCAACTCCTACTCTATATATTTGCTTTCAAGGAGAAAAAAATCAGAGAGAAGGAGTCATCGCGTTTTATGATACGGAGCCGCCGCCGAGCCCTAAAACCTCTCGGGAGGGCTGATCTGGAGTCCGTTTGGGGCTTCGGAGAGGGGGGAATCCGTCGCCATCGTCATCATCAACCATCCTCCATCACCAATTTCATGATGCTCACCGCCGTGCGTGAGTAATTCCATCGTAGGCTTGCTGGACGGTGATGGGTTGGATGAGATTTATCATGTAATCAAGTTAGTTTTGTTAGGGTTTGATCCCTAGTATCCACTATGTTCTGAGATTGATGTTGCTATGACTTTGCTATGCTTAATGCTTGTCACTACGGCCCGAGTGCCATGATTTCAGATCTGAACCTATTATGTTTTCATCAATATATGAGAGTTCTTGATCCTATCTTGCAAGTCTATAGTCACCTACTATGTGTTATGATCCGGCAACCCTGAAGTGACAATAATCGGGACCACTCCCGGTGATGACCGTAGTTTGAGGAGTTAATGTATTCACTATGTGTTAATGCTTTGGTCCGGTACTCTATTAATAGGAGGCCTCAATATCCCTTAGTTTCCGCTACGAACCCGCTGCCACGGGAGGGTAGGACAAAAGATGCCATGCAAGTTCTTTTCCATAAGCACGTATGACTATATTCGGAATACATGCCTACATTACATTGATGAATTGGAGCTAGTTCTGTGTCACCCTAGGTTATGACGGCTACATGATGAACCGCATCCGACATAATTCTCCATCACCGATCCAATGCCTACGAGCTTTCCATATATTGTTCTTCGCTCATTTACTTTTCCGTTGCTATTGCTATCATCACTACAAAATACCAAAAACATTACTTTTGCTATCATTACCTTTTGCTACTGTTACCACTACAATCATATTACTTTGCTATTAAACACTTTGCTGCAGATATTAAGTTTCCAGGTGTGGTTGAATTAACAACTCAGCTGCTAATACTTGAGAATATTCTTTGGCCCCCCTTGTGTCGAATCAATAAATTTGGGTTGAATACTTTGCCCTCAAAAACTGTCGCGATCCCCTATACTTGTGGGTTATCAAGACTATTTTCTGGCGCCGTTGCCGGGGAGCATAGCTCTATTCTATGTGTCACTTGGGATTTATATCTGCTTATCATTAGGAAGAACTTGAGAGATCCAAAAACCAAGATTTATCCATCAACTACGAGGGGAGGTAAGGAACTGCCATCTAGCTCTGCACTTGATTCACCTTCTGTTTTGAGTAAGCTTGCGACACCTAAACCTGCTTCTGCTATTCGTTCTAATATGTCGCATGTTATTGATGATGCCACTTCTGCTATGCATGATACTTATGATGAAACTACTTCTATGCTTGATACTACCGTGCCACTTGGTGAATTTCTTGATGAACAACTTGCTAGGGTTAGAGAGAATGAAAATATTGATGAAAGCGATGATGAAGACTCTCCCCCTAATAAATATGAATCACCTGTTATTCCTGAGGGTTATGTTTTTGAAAAAGAAGCTGCTCTAGCTATTTTAGCTTGCAAAGATAGATACGAGCTCAAGAGGTTATTAGCTAAATGGAAGCAGCAATCTCTTAATGCTAGAATGAAACCTGACCCTGCTTTTGCTACTTCACCTATCTGTGTTACTGATAAGGATTATGAATTCTCTATTGATCCTGATATAATTACTTTGGTTGAATCTGATGTTGGGGAATGTAGTAATTTCAAAAATTTCCTACGCACACGCAAGATCATGATGATGCATAGCAACGAGAGGGGAGAGTGTTGTCTACGTACCCTCGTAGACCGAAAGCGGAAGCGTTAGCACAACGCAGTTGATGTAGTCGTACGTCTTCACGATTCAACCGATCAAGTACCGAACGCACAGCACCTCTGAGTTCTGCACACGTTCAACTCGATGACGTCCCTCGAACTTCGACCCAGCCGAGTGTTGAGGGAGAGTTTCATCAGCACGACGGCTTGGTGATGATGATGATGTTCTACCGATGCAGGGCTTCGCCTAAGCACTGATAATATATGACTGAGGTGGATTATGGTGGAGGGGGGCACCGCACACGGCTAAGAGATCAAGAGATCAATTGTTGTGTCTATGGGGTGCCCCTGGCCACGTATATAAAGGAGTGGAGGGGCCGGCCCTCTCTATGGCGCGCCCTAGGGGAGTCCTACTCCCACCGGGAGTAGGATTCCCCCTTTCCTAGTAGAACTAGGAGCCCTTCCAAGTAGTAGGAGTAGGAGGGAAGGAAAGGGAAGGGAAAAGGAGAAGGAAGGAAGGGGCGCCCCCCCTCCCTAGTCCAATTTGGACCAGCCCATGGGGAGGGGTGCGACCACCCTTTGAGGCCTTTCTCTCCTTTCCCGTATGGCCCATTAAGGCCCAATACGAATTCCCGTAACTCCCCGGTACTCCTGAAAATACCCGAATCACTCGGAACCTTTCCGATGTCCGAATATAGTCGTCCAATATATTGATTTTTACGTCTCGACCATTTCGAGACTCCTCGTCATGTCCCCGATCTCATTCGGAACTCCGAACTCCTTCGGTACATCAAAACACATAAACTCATAATATAACCGTCATCGAACTTTAAGTGTGCGGACCCTAAGGGTTCGAGAACTATGTAGACATGACCAAGACACGTCTCCGGTCAATAACCAATAGCGGAACCTGGATGCTCATATTGGCTCCTACATATTCAATGAAGATCTTTATCGGTCAAACCGCATAACAACATACGTTTTTCCCTTTGTCATCGGTATGTTACTTGCCCGAGATTCGATCGTCGGTATCTCAATACCTAGTTCAATCTCATTACCAGCAAGTCTCTTTACTCGTTCCATAACACATCATCCTGCAACTAACTCATTAGTTGCAATGCTTGCAAGGCTTATAGTGATGTGCATTACCGAGTGGGCCCAGAGATACCTCTCCGATAATCGGAGTGACAAATCCTAATCTCGAAATACGCCAACCCAACAAGTACCTTTGGAGACACCTATAGAGCACCTTTATAATCACCCAGTTATGTTGTGACGTTTGGTAGCACACAAAGTGTTCCCCTGGTATACGGGAGTTGCATAATCTCATAGTCATAGTAACATGTATAAGTCATGAAGAAAGCAATAGCAACAAACTAAACGATCAAGTGCTATGCTAACGGAATGGGTCAAGTCAATCACATCATTCTCCTAATGATGTGATCCCGTTAATCAAATGACAACTCATGTCTATGGTTAGGAAACATAACCATCTTTGATCAACGAGCTAGTCAAGTAGAGGCATACTAGTGACACTCTATTTGTCCATGTATTCACACATGTATTATGTTTCCGGTTAATACAATTCTAGCATGAATAATAAACATTTATCATGATATAAGGAAATAAATAATAACTTTATTATTGCCTCTAGGGCATATTTCCTTCAGTCTCCCACTTGCACTAGAGTCAATAATCTAGTTCACATCACCATGTGATTTAATACCAATAGTTCACGTCACCATGTGATTAACACCCATAGTTCACATCGACATGTGACCAACACCCAAAGGGTTTACTAGAGTCAATAATCTAGTTCACATCGCTATGTGATTAACACCCAAAGGGTACTAAGGTGTGATCATGTTTTGCTTGTGAGAGAAGTTTAGTCAACGGGTCTGCCACATTCAGATCCGTAAGTATTTTGCAAATTTCTATGTCAACAATGCTCTACATGGAGCAACTCTAGCTAATTGCCCCCACTTTCAATATGTATCCAGATTGAGATTTAGAGTCTTCTCGATCAGTGTCAAAATTTGCATCGACGTAACCCTTTACGACGAACCTTTTTGTCACCTCCATAATCAAGAAACATATCCTTATTCCACTAAGGATAATTTTGAGCGTGTCGGTGTACTAAAGTAGGGGTACCTTAGTATCCCGAACTTGTGCACGGGCAGTCGCAGCATCCCGCGGCAAGGCTTGCCGGGCGACTGCCAAGGTCCTCCGTGGTTCCTTTGGAGCCATTCAAGAACAAAGTATCCAAGACCCCGGCAAGAGGAGCTTGCCGGGAAGGAGACCAGACCCCGGCAAGAGTAGCTTGCCGGGGGGGGGGGGCAACCAAGACATCTCAAGGAACTTGCCGCAATGCATCATGTGTCCCGGCAAGACCCAGTGAGCGACAAGCTCCCGGACGCGACAAGACCCGGTGAGCGACAAGCTCCCGGACGCGACAAGACAACATCCGTGGCAAGGCGCTTGCCGCGGCAAGCTACTACTCCGCAGCCCGCGCTCCAGCTCACCCACCAACGTGTCGCTCTGGGACCATTCCTGGCGTACGTGGCGGGAGGCTGTGCAGCCAGGGGCATGCGGTGGCAAGCAGACGCTGACAAGATAGCCATCGTGGCAAACGGTGGCGCCCCTGACGGTCCCTTTCTGCACCGTCTAGGCGACGCAGACAAGCATTTAATGCCTTTGTCCCCTGCCGTCAGGGTTAGGTATGATACAACTGTAGTAAGCGGTGGCGCCAACTACCACCTCTTATACATTTTTACCCTCACCTCTGTTGCCACCTGTCGGTGACCCCTTTGACATATAAAAGGAGGCCCATGCGCAACAGTGGGGGGGAGGATCATTCTCACCCTCGGTCTCGCTAGCCATCCAAGTGTACTATAGCATTCATCGCTCCGGAGCAAGAACACAATACAAACCAAAGCAGGAGTAGGGTTTTACACATCCGTGCGGCCCGAACCTGGGTAAACTAATCGCGTCGCTCGTGCGTTCGCCTCGATCTGCTCTTTGCGCTCTCTCCGCCCCCTGCCGAACCGAAAGGGGCCCCGGTCCGCCGTGGTCCCATAGGTGTCCGTGGGATCAGTCACCCCCGACATCTTTGGCGCGCCAGGTAGGGGCGCGTCGAGATTGTGCGAACCTGATCCAGCGTTTGCACGAGCCGAATCTTCGTCATCTTCATCAACATGCCGCCGAAGAAGAAGATTTCGGAGGCAGCTGCTCCATCTGTGCCGAGCCCACCATCGCCAGGGCGAACGGCTGGTGGAGTGGGCGCCGGCGGAAGAACGGGCGCCGACGAGGAGGCTCATGGTGCTGCCAGGTCCAAGGACAAGGCTGTGCTGCACATCGGCGGCGCGGTCGGCTCCCACAACGACCAAGCGCATTCCAAGACCTCGGCGTCCGTACATGCTCCGCGCCCGTCCCAGGAGGCGCGGGACCAGCAGCATCATGGTACTCATGGTACCATACGCTTGCTGGGCCAAGATCAAGCTGGCGGATCCTGGAGCGCTCAAGACCAGCATGCACGCCAACATGCTGGCACGAGCGTGGCACGGTCGCTTGGACGAGATACTGCTCCTTCTAACATAGTTAGAAGTCCGAGCATATCTCGCTCCTCGCGCCGTTCGCCGCCGCCGCCCGCCACTCCAGCAGAAGCGTTGGCACGGGCCCAACTGCTCCTAGATTACCCTCCAGTGCCAGAAAAGATCGACGACTAGAGGGCCACTATCCAGACTCTCATCAGCTTCGCCAACGGTGACAACCCACGGCAGCCGAGCGCATCGCTGCCGCGGCAAGTCAGCCAAGCGCGAGCCGGTGGCGACAAGACCGGCGAGGGTGCAACCACTGTGCACTCTCCGCCTCGAAGGCCAAGATCGCCGACTCGTCGGATCCGCCACGACAGCGACTCCACCGCGTCATCAGACCTGCGAGCTCGTCGCGATCAGCGCCAAGTTCTTCACGAGCGACAACAAGAAGACGCTCGTACCCGCATCGAGCGGCAAAGAGAAGCGCGGCGTCAATCAGACCTGCGCGCTGGGCCTTCTGTCGACATGCATGCGCCCGGAGAACCAGGCGACTTGCCGTACGCGGTAGGTTTCCCTGCGTTCACCCGTGAGCTACGGCAAGTCCAGTGACCCAGCCAGAAACACTTCAAGCCAGATGTGCCAGAGAAGTACGACGGCAAGTCGCACCCGTTAGAGTTCCTCAGCATCTACACCATTGCGGTGCAAGCCGCTGGGGGGCGAGACGACAAGGTCCTTGCCAACTACTTCCCGCTCGTGCTCAAGCCCGAAGTCAGATCCTGGCTCATGCACTTGCCGGACAACTCCATATCCTCTTGGGCGGACTTGTGCCATCAGTTTGTCGGCGCCTTTACAGGCGGCCACAAGCCACATGGCCAGGAAAGTGACCTTCACCTGCTTGCCCAAAAGGAAGGAGAGCCCCTGCGCAAGTATATTCAGAGGTTCAGCCATGTGCAGTGCAACATCCCAGACATCCACCATGTTGTGGTTATCAGCGCGTTCCATCAGAATGTGCGCAACCGCAGGATGTGGAGGAGATGGCGATGAGCAGGATCAGAGACGTCAGCGAGCTTTACGCCCTGGCCGACAAGTGTGCACGCGCTGAAGAAGGGAGGAAACTCCCCGGAGAGGACGCTGGAGCAGGAGGATCTGACAGTGAGGGTGCCGCCCCGGCAAAGAAAAACCGGAGGCGCAACAGGAAGAAGAAGGGCGAAGAGGTGCTAGTCGTTGAGCAGTCCGGCAATGACGGCGCCGCCAAGCAAGCCAAAGTCGGTAGCTCCGGCAAGGAGGTTGCCGCATGCACCAACTGCCAAGCTGTGGCGGCCGCCGACAAGCAGGGCGGCTCCGACAAGCAGTACTGCAAGATCCACCGCACCAAGGGCCATGATCTCCAGAGCTGCAAGAAGGTCGAGCAGCTTGTCCAGCAACAAAAAGCTAAGTACGAGCGGCGCGACAAGGAAAGAGCCCAAGGAGGCGGTGGAGAGGCCGGCAAGAAGCGCGCTGGCTAAGGAGGACGCTGCGGCAAGGCCAAGCAGCGGCAAGGAGACAGACCTCCCCGTGGCCGCGACAAAGATGAAGACGAAGACGAAGATGAAGACATGGATGATGTTGAGAACAGTGAGCAGGAGTTTCAGAAAGCTACAGAAGTTTTGTGCGTTGACGGCGGTGCTGCATACTTCCCACTGCCAACTCAAACAGTGGCTGCGGGAAGTTAATGCGGCAGAGCCACCTGTCGAGTCGCGCAAACTTCTGAAATGGTCCAGCACGCCTATCATCTTTGACATTCAGGACCACCCTGATCGCACAACTGCGGTCGGGTGCTTGACGTTGTTGGTTTCGCCAACAATCCGCAACCTCAAAGTCACTAAGATGCTAGTTGACGGCGGGGCCGGCTTAAATCTGATCTCCTCCGCTGTGCTCCAGAAACTCCAGATCCCAGACAGCGAGCTCGAAGAAACCGGTACATTCCAAGGAATTAACCCGGGAAGGAGCAAGCCGAAAGGGAAGGTCACGTTGCCGGTGACATTTGGCAGCGAGTTGAATTTCAGAACGGAGAGGGTCACTTTTGACGTTGCCGATTTCCCATTGCCTTACAATGGGATACTTGGCCGTCCAGCACTCGCCAAGTTCATGGCAGCCTCTCACTATGCATACAACATGCTCAAGATGCGAGGCCCGATAAGCGTCATCTTTGTCCCTGGCGACAAGAAGGATGCCCTTATCTGCGCCGACAAAATCTACCGGGAAGCAGCTGCTGCGACAGACCGCAAGGCGCTTGCCGCTGAAGCTCCCGGGGGGAAGAAGAAGACCAAGTCCGGCAAGAGCTCTGATGCCCACTCCGGCAAGCGCACCTCTTCGGAGTGCTGCGCTGCCGTCGAGGACGCACCATCGAGCTCCACCGGCAAGTGTAAGAAGACAATGGCAGCTCCACCACATACCAAGAAGGTGTCCGCCAAGGAGGACGGCACTGGTGGTACCTTCACCATCAGTGCCACACTTGATCCTAAATAGGAAAGCGCACTCGTTACTTTCCTGCGGGCGAATGTCGACGTGTTTGCATGGCAACCATCTGATATCCCCGGTGTTCCCAGGAAAGTAATTGAGCACCATCTTGCCGTTTGTCCTCATGCGCGGCCCATCAAGCAGAAGGTCAGAAAACAGGCAGTGGAGCGCCAAGAATTCATAGCAGAAGAAATCAAGAAATTGGAAGCAGCAGGCCTTGTCAGAGGGGTGCTCCATCCCACGTGGTTGGCCAATCCTGTGGTAGTGCGCAAGGCAAATGGAAAATGGAGGCTTTGTATTGACTTTACTGATGTTAATAAAGCTTGTCCCAAAGATCCATTTCCCTTGCCGCGCATTGACCAGATTGTTGACTCCACAGCCGGATGTGATTTGCTTTCATTTCTTGACGCGTATTCAGGATACCATCAGATCTTAATGGCAGAAGAGGATGAGGAGAAAACCACATTCATTACTCCATGTGGCACATACTGTTTCATACGGATGCCTTTTGGTTTAACGAATGCTGGTTCAACATTTGCCAGAGTAGTCCATGTCGCTTTGAAGCCACAGATACACAGAAATGTAGAAGCTTAAATGGATGATATAGTGGTCAAGAGCAAGGACAGGGCAACTCTGACCCAAGATTTAGAAGAGACTTTTGCAAATCTGCGCAAGATCAACCTCAAGCTCAACCCCGAGAAGTGTGTGTTTGGAGTCCCTTCCGGCAAGCTTCTCGGGTTCTTTGTGTCTCAACGGGGAATCGAAGCCAATCCCGACAAGATCAAGGCCATTGAGCAGATCGAAGCACCAAAGCGCGTCAAGGATGTACGGAAGCTTGCCGGTTGCGTGGCTGCTCTCAGCAGGTTTATCTCTCGGTCTGCTGAGCGCGCCCTGCCGTTTTTCAAAATTTTGAAAAAGGCAGGTCCAATGAAATGGACTCTGGAAGCGGAGGCCGCGCTGCAGGACTTGAAGAGATACCTGTCCTCCACTCCAACACTTGTCGCACCTAAGCCGCAAGAGAAGTTGCTGCTGTACATAGCGGCAACCAATTAAGTGGTTGGTGCTGCGTTAGTAGCAGAGAGGGAGGCAAATGACGAGCCAGCAACCGCGGCAAGCACATCCAGCGACAAGCAGGGGGCTTCCCCGACAAGCTCTGGTCCCGACAAGGATGGATCTGCGCAGATGCAAGAGGAGATACAGAAGAAAATGGTGCAGTGCCCAATTTACTTTGTCAGCTCCCTTTTACAGGGGGCTAGGTCAAGGTACTCTGGTGTGCAGAAACTGCTTTTTGGCCTTCTCATGGCCTCGAGAAAGCTGCACCATTACTTCCAAGCACATGAGATCACGGTTGTCACTCGCTTTCCGCTGAAGAGGATATTACAAAATCCAGAAGCAACAGGCAGGATTGTCGAGTGGGCACTGGAACTGTCAAGCTTTGGCCTCAAATTTGAGAGTACATCAATGATCCAAAGCAGAGCATTGGCAGAGTTCATAGCAGAGTGGACGCCAACTCCAGATGAAGAAATTCCGAAGACGAGCATCCCCGCCAAGGAAGCAAACAAAGAGTGGCTTATGTACTTTGACGGTGCCTTCTCGCTGCAAGGCGCCGGTGCCGGAGTGCTGCTTATCGCACCCACCGGAGAGCACCTCAAGTACATAGTCCAGATGCACTTCCCCAAGGAGCAAGCGACAAACAACACTACAGAGTATGAAGGCTTGCTTGCCGGTCTCAGGATCGCGGCAGAACTTGGGATTAAAAAGCTCATTGTCAGGGGTGACTCACAGCTTGTTGTCCGCCAAGTAAACAAGAATTACCAGAGTCCTTTAATGGAAGCTTACGTTGACGAAGTGAGAAAGCTAGAAGAACACTTTGACGGCCTGCAAATGGAGCATGTCCCAAGATCTCAGAATGACATTGCCGATGGCCTGTCGAAGTGCGCTGCACTTAAATTACCTGTGGAACCAGGGATTTTTGTGCTCAAGCTGACTCAGCCGTCCGTAACACCACCAACTGGACATAGCAAGAAGAGGAAGTTGATTTCTGGTGACTATTTCCTGGCAAAGCTTCCCGAAGCCGCCGCCAAAAAGGTCCCCAAGATCAACACCAAGAATGCTGAGGAGCAGTCTGCTCCGGCAAGCCCCAGGGTTTGTACGTCGCAATCGACAAGTTCACAAAGTGGCCGGAAGTGGAACCAGTGAGGAAGGTGACAGCGCAATCAGCAGTCAAGTTCTTCAGGTCGATTGTTTGCCGTTTCGAAATCCCCAACAGGATAATCACCGACAGCGGTACACAATTTACGAGCCGCACCTTCATGCAGTACGTCCAAGATCTTGGCGCCAAGGTCTGCTTCACTTCTGTTGCTCACCCGAGAAGCAACGGTCAAGCGGAGAGGGCAAATGCTGAAGTGCTGCGTGGGCTCAAGACCAGAACTTTCGACAGGTTGCGCAAGTGCGGAAGAAACTGGATCGAGGAGCTGCCGGTGGTTCTTTGGTCGATCAGGACGACGCCAAATCGAGCCACTGGCCAGACACCCTTTGCTCTAGTCTATGGAGCGGAGGCAGTTATCCCCACGGAACTCGTATACGGGTCACCTCGAGTGCTCGCTTATGATGAGCTTGAGCAAGAGCAGCTGCGTGAAGATGATGCGCTGCTCCTTGAGGAAGATCGTCTTCAGGCTGCTGTACGAGCTGCTCGCTACCAGCAAGCTTTGCGCCACTACCATAGCCGCAAAGTTAAAGCCAGAAGCTTCGAGGAAGGAGACCTTGTTCTTCGGCGTGTTCAGTCCGCCAAGAATTCCAACAAGTTGACGCGGAAGTGGGAAGGCCCTTACCGGGTGAAACGAGTCAGTAGGCCTGGCACTGTCCGCCTTGAGACCGAAGATGGCATTCCGGTGAGCAACTCCTGGAATATCGAGCATCTTCGTAAGTTTTACCCGTAAGGCGCGGTTGTCGGACCCTGTCCGGCAACCACCCTTTTGTACAAGTCTTGCTGCTGTTGCATGTAATCCTTTGTACAAAGCCAGGCGCACACCCTGAGCACAAGTAAATGAAGCGCTGGCGCCCTGAGTTAGAGCATGCATGCTAGGTCGAGTCTCGTCCTTGGTTAGGGTTGATAGTGCTTAACAGCGGCTAACCCCTAACTTAGAGGTCGAGTGTGCGTCCCTTTGCCTTTCTTTCGTTTCCCTTGGTTCACAGGGCTCGCATATCCTTGCCGGACCGCCTGAGGACGAAAAGGAGAAGAAGGACGTACCGGCATATGGACCCCGGCAAGCCAGTGTTGCCGGGGGCTGCGAGTACCAAGATTCACCCACGGCAAGCCAGAGTTGCCGGGGGCTGCAATCTCAGATAAGTCTTTCAT
The DNA here is from genome assembly GCA_034509565.1 of Triticum monococcum. NCBI lineage: Eukaryota > Viridiplantae > Streptophyta > Magnoliopsida > Poales > Poaceae > Triticum > Triticum monococcum. The sequence goes on from CM067842.1 coordinate 684,492,132, forward strand.
CCCTCATCATGCATTCTCTTATGGACTGGGGAATATGAAACCTCGTTTCTTTCTGAAAACTACCGTGCTCCCTTAACTCTAGGCCCTGGGGCTCGTTCCTGGGGCCAAGTTTGGTCGTAGTCGCGGCAGCAAAGGGATGAAACGAGGGGCCACACCCGCCTCCTCCCTGCCTCCGTCAAAAGCATGAGAAAGGTCGAGCGACGTGGGAAGACGGCAGGGCCTCTTGCCGGGGAAGAAGTGTCTATCTAAAAGATACCAAGGATTTGCTCCTTGACATGGGTTCTACCCGCGAGACAAATGACCCGGCAAGCATCCCCTTTTCATTAAAAAAACATTCCACTCAAGAGGTAGGTCAAGGAGGCGAAAAGGGCAAAAGGGGCGCCTAGGCGAGCTACGGGTGCCAGAAGACACCAAGATAACATCCCGGGGGCCGTCCGAAGGCTGGACGGTGATGGCGGCGCCGGAAGCGGGGCTCGAAGACGAGGCGGCAGGACGTCAGCACGCTGTCGAGGGCACCACGCCCTCGTACTCCGACTTGACGGCCTTGCCGCCAGCCCCCTTCCTCTTCCGCAGCCTCCCTACGCCAGCCGCCCAAGGAGACGACCCCGGGGAGTTCAAGGAGCCGGCGACACGGATGATGGGGTCGCCGGTGCCGCAAGGAGCGGCGCCCGACACCTAGTCGGACCCGTCATCCTGCCGCCCGTTACCCTCGTCATCGCTGCCGCTCTCCTCCTCGTCACTCTCGCTCAAGGAGGAGTCTTCGCTATCGGAGGAGCTGTCCACGCAGCACTTCGCCTGAGTGCCGAAGCACCCGAAGACCTTGACGGAGAGGAGATCGCCCTCCACCAACTTAAAGTGGAGGGTGAGCCCTGCCGTCAAGCTGTGGATACGGGCGAACGTCTTCCACCCTCGACCAAGATACATCACACTAGGGGCTGGGAATTCAACGCGGACTCGCGTGCCGCTGATCCCACAGCCCCTCATGTGCAGTCTCAGTGTCTCGGGCGAGTCCAACTCCATCATGCTCGCAAACGGAGCTGGGAGCCGGAGGCGACGACGAGGCGCCCGGCGCAGCCTGACGAAGAACTCGCAAGGGTCGTCCCCAGTATGGGCCGCTGTGGGAAGAGAAACCGCCGGCAGAGGCGAAGCCGGCGCGCCGCCCCGTCCACCTCTTCCCCGAGCGCCTCGATCTCGTCCTCGACCTCGTCCACGACCTCGCCCCCTCCCTCTTCCCCTTACGGCTGGCTTTGCCACCACCGGTGCGGGGGAGGGAGGGATGCGCTGTCTGGCAGCGACCCTCGCCGCCACCGATGAAGGACCAGGGTTCCCTTTCTCCATGGCGAATGGGAGAAAGGGGAGCAGAAGCTGAAGGAAGGAGGAGATGAGAAGATGAGGGCTTCCGTCCTCCCCTCCCGTTCCTTATAAAGGAGCGAAGTGGGGGCTCGGCTGCCCCGCTCAGCGAATCAAGACACGGGAAGAGCAGGGAGCTGGGGCCGACCCGCGGCCTCGACCCGCGACGGCCCGGTTTCCCGCCTCCACCATCCGCGACCCCAAGCGCATGGGAGCTGCGTGGCAGGCGTGCAGAACCGAGGCGACGGATGAGGCGACCTCTCCCCACCCCGTGATCGTGGGGAGTGGACGCCTCGAAAACCGCCCACAATCTCTCCCACGATGCCGCGTTCGACGCGTGCCACTCTGGGAGGGCGCGGTGGATGCGGAGTCAGATACGGCGTGACCCAAGCCGCGCATGCCCGTGCACTGTTTTGGGCCTGGCCCAACAGCGCTCGGCACCGTGTATGGCCCAGGCCCGGGGGCTCCTGTCGGTGTACTAAAGTAGGGGTACCTTAGTATCCCGAACTTGTGCACGGGCAGTCGCAGCATCCCGCGGCAAGGCTTGTCGGGCGACCGCCAAGGTCCTCCATGGTTCCTTTGGAGCCATTCAAGAACAAAGTATCCAAGACCCCAGCAAGAGGAGCTTGCCGGGAAGGAGACAAGACCCCGGCAAGAGGAGCTTGCTGGGGGGCCAACCAAGACATCTCAAGGAACTTGCCGCAACACATCATGTGTCCCGGCAAGACCCAGTGAGCGACAAGCTCCCGGATGCGAAAAGACCCGGTGAGCGACAAGCTCCCGGACACGACAAGACAACATCCGCGGCAAGGCGCTTGCCGCGGCAAGCTACTACTCCACAGCCCGCGCTCCAGCTCACCCACCAACGTGTCGCTCTGGGACCGTTCCTGGCATACGTGGCGGGAGGCTGTGCAGCCAGGGGCATGCGGTGGCAAGCAGACACTGACAAGATAGCCATCGTGGCAAACGGTGGCGCCCCTGATGGTCCCTTTCTGCACCGTCTAGGCGACGCAGACAGGCATTTAATGCCTTTGTCCCCTGCCGTCAGGGTTAGGTATGATACAACTGTAGTAAGCAGTGGCGCCAACTACCACCTCTTTTACATTTTTACCCTCACCTCTATTGCCACCTGTTGGTGACCCCTTTGACATATAAAAGGAGGCCCATGCGCAACAGTGGGGGGGGGGAGGATCATTCTCACGCTCGGTCTCGCTAGCCATCCAAGTGTACTGTAGCATTCATCGCTCCCGAGCAAGAACACAATACAAACCAAAGCAGGAGTAGGGTTTTACGCATCCGTGCGTCCCGAAAAGTTTATGCTAGAAACCCATAGCAGCCACGTAAAAACATGCAAACAACAATTAGAGGACGTCTAACTTGTTTTTGCAGGGTATGCTATGTGATGTGATATGGCCAAAGGATGTGATGAATGATATATGTGATGTATGAGATTGATCATGTTCTTGTAATAGGAATCACGACTTGCATGTCGATGAGTATGACAACCGGCAGGAGCCACAGGAGTTGTCTTTATTTATTTATGACCTGCGTGTCAACTTAAACGTCATGTAATTACTTTACTTTATTGCTAACCGTTAGCCATAGTAGTAGAAGTAATAGATGGCGAGGCAACTTCATGAAGACACGATGATGGAGATCATGATGATGGAGATCATGGTGTCATGCCGGTGACGATGATGATCATGGAGCCCCGAAGATGGAGATCAAAAGGAGCAAAGTGATGATGGCCATATCATGTCACTATTTGATTGCATGTGATGTTTATCATGTTTATACATCTTATTTGCTTAGAACGACGGTAGTAAATAAGATGATCCCTCATAAAAATTTCAAGAAGTGTTCTCCCCTAACTGTGCACCGTTGCGACAGTTCGTGTTTCGAAGCACCACGTGATGATCGGGTGTTAGATTCTAACGTTCACATACAACGGGTGTAAGACAGATTTACACACACAAAACACTTAGGGTTAACTTGACGAGCCTAGCATGTACAGACATGGCCTCGGAACACAGAAGACCGAAAGGTTGAGCATGAGTCGTATAGAAGATACGATCAACATGAAGATGTTCACCGATGTTGACTAGTCCGTCTCACGTGATGTTCGGACACGGGCTAGTTGACTCGGATCATGTAATCACTTAGATGACTAGAGGGATGTCTATCTGAGTGGGAGTTCATAAGATGAACTTAATTATCCTGAACATAGTCAAAAGGATTTTGCAAATTATGTCATAGCTCACGCTATAGTTCTATTGTTTAGATATGTTCCTAGAGGAAAATTAGTTGAAAGTTGATAGTAGCAATTATGCGGACTAAGTCCGTAAACTGAGGATTGTCCTCATTGCTTCTTAGAAGGCTTATGTCCTTAATGCACCGCTCAGTGTGCTGAACCTCGAACGTCGTCTGTAGATGTTGCGAACATCTGACATACACGTTTTGATAACTACATGATAGTTCAGTTAAACGGTTTAGAGTTGAGGCACCGAAGACGTTTTGAAACGTCGCGAAACATATGAGATGTTTTGAGGGCTGAAATTGGGATTTCAGGATCGTGCCCATGTCATGAGGTATAAGACCTCCGACAATTTTCTTAGCCTGCAAACTAAGGAGAAAAGCTCAATTGTTGAGCTTGTGCTCAGATTGTCTGAGTACAACAATCATTTGAATCGAGTGGGAGTTGATCTTCCAGATGAGATAATGATGTTTCTCCGAAGTCATTACCACCAAGCTGCTAGAGCTTCGTGATGAACTATAATATATCAGGGACATATATGATGATCCTTGAGTTATTCGCTATGTTTGACACCACGAAAGTAGAAATCAAGAAGGAGCATCAATTGTTGATGGTTGGTAAAACCACTAGTTTCAAGAAGGGCAAGGGCACAAAGGGATACTTCATGAAACAGCAATTCAGCTGCTGCTCCAATGAAGAAACCCGAAGTTGAACCCAAACCCGAGACTAAGTGCTTCTGTAATAAGGGGAACAACCACTGGAGCAGAATTACCCTAGATACTTGGTAGATAAGAAGGCTGGCAAGGTCGATAGAAGTATAGTGGATATACATTATGTTAATGTGTACTTTACTAGTACTCCTAGTAGCACCAGGGTATTAGATACCAGTTCGGTTGCTAAGTGTTAGTAACTCGAAATAAAAGCTGCGGAATAAACGGAGACTAGCTAAAGGTGAGATAACGATATGTGTTGGATGTATTTCCAAGGTTGATCAAATATCGTACGCTCCCTCTACCATCGAGATTGGTGTTTGCGTTGAGCATAGACATGATTGGATTATGTCCATCACAATACGGTTATTCATTTAAGGAGAATAATGGTTACTCTGTTTATTTGAATAATACCTTCAATGGTCTTACACCTAAAATGAATGGTTTATTGAATCTCGATCGTAGTGATACACATGTTCATGCCAAAAGATAGTAATGATAGTACCACCTACTTGTGGCACTGCCACGTAAGTCATATCGGTATAAAACGCATGAGGAAGCTCCATGTTGATGGATCTTTGGGCTCACTCATTTTTGAAAAGTTTGAGGCATGCGAACCATGTCTATTGGTGTATATGCATGAATAAACTCCATGCAAATGGACCGTTTGGACTCACTTGATTTTGAATCACTTGAGACATGTAAATCATACCACATGGGCAAGATGACTGAAAGCCTCGGTTTCAGTAAAATGGAACTAGAAAGCAACTTGTTGGAAGTAATACATTTTGATGTGTGCAGTCCAATGAGTGCTGAGGCGTGTAGTGGATATTGTTATGTTCTTACTTCACAGATGATTTGAGTAGATGTTGAGTATATTTACTTGATGAATCACGAGTCTGAATTATTGAAAGGTTCAAGTAATTTCAGGGTGAAGTTGAAAGATCGTCGAGACAAGAGGATAAAGTATCTATGATATGATCATAGAGATGAATATCTCAATTACGAGTTTGGCACAGAATTAAGACATTGTGGAAATTGTTTCACAACTAATACAGCCTGGAACACCATAGTGTGATGGTGTGTCCGAACATCATAACTGCACCCTATTGGATATGATGCATACCATGATGTTTCTTATCGAATTACCACGATAGTTTATGGGTTAGGCATTAGAGATAACCGCATTCACTTTAAATAGGGCACCACGTAATTCCGATGAGATGACACTGTATGAACTATGGTTTAGAGAAACCTAAGTTGTCATTTCTTAAACGTTTGGGGCTGCAACGCTTATGTGAAAAAGTTTCAGGCTGATAAGCTCAAACCCAAAGCGGATAAATGCATCTTCATAGGACACCCAAAACAGTTGGGTATACCTCCTGTCTCAGATCCGAAAGAAATAAGGGATTGTTTCTAGAATCAGGTCCTTTCTCATGGAAAAGTTTCTCTCGAAAGAATTGAGTGGGAGGATGGTGGAAACTTGATGAGGATATTGAACCGTCTCTTCAACTAGTGTGTGGCAGGGCACAGGAAATTGTTCCTGTGGCACCTACACCAATTGAAGTGGAAGCTTATGATATTGATCACGAGACTTCGGATCAAGTCACTCCCAAACCTCGTAGGATGACAAGGATACGTAATCCTGTCTTGGAAGTCATGTTGCGAGACAACAATGAACCTACGAGCTATGGAGAAGCGATGGTGGGCCCGGATTCCGATAAATGGCTCGAGGCCATATAATCCGAGAGAGGATCCATATATGAAAACAAAGTGTAGACTTTGGAAGAACTACTTGATGGTCGTAAGGCTGTTGAGTACAGATGGATTTTAAAAGAAAGACGGACAATGATGGTAAATGTCACCATTAAGAAAGCTCGACTTGTCGTTAAGATGTTTTCCGACAAGTTCAAGGAGTTGACTATGATGAGATTTTCTCACCTGTAGCGATGCTAAAAGTCTATTGGAATTATATTAGCAGTTACTGCACTATTTATGAAATCTTGCAGATAGGATGTCAAAACATTGTTTCCTCGACGATTTATGAGGAAAGGTTGTATGTGATACAACCGGAAGGTTTTGTCAATCCTGAAAGATGCTAATAAGTATGCAAAGCTCCAGCAATCCTTCTAAGGACTGGAGTAGGCATCTCGGAGTTGGAATGTATGCTTTGATAAGATGATCAAAGTTTTGGGTGTATACAAAGTTTATGAGAAACTTGTAATTCCAAAGAAGTGAGTGGGAGCACTATAGAATTTCTGATGAATATATGTTGTTGACATATTGTTGATCAGAAATGACGTAGAATTTCGGGAAAGCATATAGGGTTATTTGGAAAGTGTTTTTCAATGGAAAGCCTAGATTAAGCTACTTAAACATTGAAGCATCAAGATCTATAAGGATAGATCAAAACGCTTGATGGAACTTTCAAATGAGCACATGCCTTGACGTGATCTTGAAGGTGTTCAAGATGGATCAGTCAAAGAAGGAGTTCTTGCCTAAGTTGTAAGGTATGAAGTTAAGACTTAAAGCTCGACCACGGCAGAATAGAGAGAAAGGAACGAAGCTTGTCCCCTATGCTTAAGACATAGGCTCTACAGTATGCTATGCTGTGTACCGCACCTGAAGTGTGCCTTGCCATGAGTCAGTCAAGGGGTACTAGAGTGATCCAAGAATGGATCACAGGACAGCGGTCAAAGTTATCCTTAGTAACTAGTGGACTAAGGAATTTTCTTGATTATGGAGATGGTAAAAGAGTTCGTCGTAAAGGGTTACGTCGATGCAAGCTTAACACCTATCCGGATAGCTCTGAGTAGAGATACCGGATACGTATAATGGAGCAACAATTTAGAATAGCTCCAAGTAGAACAGTTATTTGGAATAGCTCCAAATAGAACGTGGAAGCTACATCTAGGAGATGACATAGAATTTGTAAAGCACACACGGATCTGAAAGGTTTAGACCCGTTGACTAAAACCTCTCTCACAAGCAACATGATCAAACACAGAACTCATTGAGTGCTAATCACATAGTGATGTGAACTAGACTCTTGGGTGTTAGTCACATGAGGATGTGACCTTGAGTGTTAATCACATTTAGATGTGAACTGGATTATTGACTCTAGTGCAAGTGGGAGACTGTTGGAAATATGCCCTAGAGGCAATAATAAATTGATTATTATATTTCCTTGTTCATGATAATCGTTTATTATCCATACTAGAATTGTATTGATAGGAAACTCAGATACATGTGTGGATACATAGACAACACCATGTCCCTAGTAAGCCTCTAGTTGACTAGCTCATTGATCAATAGATGGTTACGGTTTCCTAACCATGGACATTGGATGTCGTTGATAACGGGATCACATCATTAGGAGAATGATGTGATGGACAAGACCCAATCCTAAGCATAGCACTAGATCGTGTAGTTCGTATGCTAAAGCTTTGCTAATGTCAAGTATCATTTCCTTAGACCATGAGATTGTGCAACTCCCGGATACCGTAGGAGTGCTTTGGGTGTGCCAAACGTCACAACGTAACTGGGTGGCTATAAAGGTACATTACAGGTATCTCCGAAAGTGTCTGTTGGGTTGGCACGAATCGAGACTGGGATTTGTCACTCCGTGTAAACGGAGAGGTATCTCTGGGCCCACTCAGTAGGACATCATCATAATGTGCACAGTGTGATCAAGGAGTTGATCACGGGATGATGTGTTACGGAACGAGTAAAGAGACTTGCTGGTAACGAGATTGAACAAGGTATCGGGATACCGACGATCGAATCTCGGGCAAGTATCGTACCGATAGACAAAGGGAATTGTATACGGGATTGATTAAGTCCTTGACATCGTGGTTCATCCGATGAGATCATCGTGGAACATGTGGGAGCCAACATGGGTATCCAGATCCCGCTGTTGGTTATTGACCGGAGAACGTCTCGGTCATGTCTGCATGTCTCCCGAACCCGTAGGGTCTACACACTTAAGGTTCGATGACGCTAGGGTTATAAAGGAAGTTAGTATGTGGTTACCGAATGTTGTTCGGAGTCCCGGATGAGATCCCGGACGTCACGAGGAGTTCCGGAATGGTCCGGAGGTAAAGATTTATATATGGGAAGTCCTGTTTTGGACACCGGAAGAGTTTCGGGGTTTATCGGTAACGTACCGGGACCACCGGGAGGGTCCCGGGGGTCCACCAAGTGGGGCCACCAACCCCAGAAGGTTGCATGGGCCAAGAGTGGTGAGGGACCAGCCCCTTAGTGGGCTGGTGCGCCTCCCACCAAGGCCCAAGGCGCAGGAGAAGTGGGAGGAGGCAAACCCTAGGTCCAGATGGGTCTTAAGGCCCACCCTAGGGGCGCCTCCCCCTTCTCCCCTCCCTTGGCCGCCACCCCTTGGCCCCATCTAGGGCTGCCGCCCCCCCTAGGGGTGGGAACCCTAGAGGGGGCGCAGCCCTCCCCTTCCCCTATATATATGAGGCCTAAGGGGGCTGCCCAACATACACGCGATTCAATCTCGTTGGTGCAGCCCTGCGTCTCTTCTTCCTCCTCTTCTGTAGTGCTTGGCGAAGCCCTGCAGGATAGCCACGCTCCTCCACCACCACCACGCCATTGTGCTGCTGATGGATGAAGTCTTCCTCAACCTCTCCCTCTCTCCTTGCTGGATCAAGGCGTGGGAGACGTCACCGGGCTGTACGTGTGTTGAACGCGGAGGTGCCGTCCGTTCGGCACTTGGTCATTGGTGATTTGGATCACGACGAGTACGACTCCATCAACCCCGTTCACATGAACGCTTCCGCTTAGCGATCTACAAGGGTATGTAGATGCAACTCTCCTTCCCCTCGTTGCTGGTCTCTCCATAGATAGATCTTGGTGACACGTAGGAAAATTTTGAATTTCTGCAACGTTCCCCAACAGTGGCATCATGAGCTAGGTCTATGCATAGTTCTTCTTGCGCGAGTAGAACACAATTTGTTGTGGGCGTGGATTTGTCAACCTTCTTGCCGCTAATAGTCTTTTCTTGCTTCAGCGGTATTGTGGGATGAAGCGGCCCGTACCAACCTTACACGTACGCTTACGTGAGACCGGTTCCACCGACTAACATGCACTAGTTGCATAAGGTGGCTGGCGGGTGTCTGTCTCTCCCACTTTAGCTGGAGCGGATTCGATGAACAGGGTCCTTATGAAGGGTAAATAGAAGTTGACAAATCACGTTGTGGCTTTCACGTAGGTAAGAAAACGTTCTTGCTAGAACCCTAATTCAGCCACGTAAAACTTGCAACAACAATTAGAGGACGTCTAACTTGTTTTTGCAGCAAGTGGTTTGTGATATGATATGGCCAAAGTTGTGATGAATGATGAATGATCTATATGTGATGTATGAGATGTTCATGCTATTGTAATAGGGATCACGACTTGCATGTCGATGAGTATGACAACCGGCAGGAGCCATAGGAGTTGTCTTTATTCTTTTAACATGACCTGCGTGCAATTGAGAAACGCCATGTAAATTACTTTACTTTATTGCTAAACGCGTTAGCCATAGTAGTAGAAGTAATAGTTGGCGAGCAACTTCATGGAGACACGATGATGGAGATCATGATGATGGAGATCATGGTGTCAAGCCGGTGACAAGATGATCATGGAGCCCCAAGATGGAGATCAAAGGAGCTACGTGATATTGGCCATATCATGTCACGTTTAATATTTGATTGCATGTGATGTTTATCATGTTTTTGCATCTTGTTTACTTAGAACGACGGTAGTAAATAAGATGATCCCTCATAATAATTTCAAGAAGTGTTCCCCCTAACTGTGCACCGTTGCTAAAGCTCGTAGTTTCGAAGCACCACGTGATGATCGGGTGTGATAGATTCTTACGTTCACATACAACGGGTGTAAGACAGTTTTACACATGCAAAACACTTAGGGTTAACTTGACGAGCCTAGCATGTGCATAGACATGGCCTCGGAACACAGAAGACCGAAAGGTCGAGCATGAGTCGTATAGAAGATGCGATCAACATAAAGATGTTCACTGACGTTGACTAGTCCGTCTCACGTGATGATCGGACACGGCCTAGTTAACTCGGATCATGCAACACTTAGATGACTAGAGGGATGTCTAATCTAAGTGGGAGTTCATTATATAATTTGATTAGATGAACTTTACTATCATGAACATTAGTCTAAAAATATTTTACAATATGTCTTGTAGATCAAATGGCCCACGTAGTCCTCAACTTCAATGCGTTCCTAGAGAAAACCAAGCTGAAAGACGATGGTAGCAACTATACGGACTGGGTCCAGAACCTGAGGATCATCCTCATAGCTGCCAAGAAAGATTACGTCCTACAAGCACCGCTAGGTGAAGCTCCCGTCCCACAGAACCAAGACATTATGAACGCTTGGCAGACACGTGTTGACGACTACTCCCTCGTTCAGTGCGGCATGCTTTACAGTTTAGAACCGGGGCTCCAAAAGCGTTTTGAGAGACATGGAGCATATGAGATGTTCGAAGAGCTGAAAATGGTTTTCCAAGCTCATGCCCGGGTCGAGAGATATGAGGTCTCCGACAAGTTCTTCAGCTGTAGGATGGAGGAAAACAGTTCTGTCAGTGAGCACATACTCACTATGTCTGGATTACATAACCGCTTGACTCAGCTGGGAGTTAATCTCCCGGATGATGCGGTCATTGACAGAATCCTCCAGTCACTTCCACCAAGCTACAAGAGCTTTGTGATGAACTTCAACATGCAGGGGATGCAAAAGACCATTCCTGAGTTGTTCTCAATGCTGAAATCAGCGGAGGTAGAAGTCAAGAAGGAACATCAAGTGTTGATGGTCAATAAAACCACTAAGTTCAAGAAGGGCAAGGGTAAGAAAGCCTTCAAGAAGGACGGCAAGGAAGTTGCCGCGCCTGGCAAGCAAGCTGCCGGGAAGAAGCCAAAGAATGGACCCAAGCCCGAGACTGAGTGCTTTTATTGCAAGGGGAGCGGACACTGGAAGCGGAATTGCCCCAAGTACTTAGCAGACAAGAAGGCCGGCAAAACAAAAGGTATATGTGATATACATGTAATTGATGTGTACCTAACCAGTACTCGTAGTAGCTCTTGGGTATTTGATACCGGTGCAGTTGCTCACATTTGTAACTCAAAGCAGGAGCTGCAGAATAAACGGAGACTTGCGAAGGACAAGGTGACGATGCGCGTCGGGAATGGTTCCAAGGTCGATGTGATCGCCGTCGGCACGCTGCCTCTTCATTTACCTACGGGATTAGTTTTAAACCTCAATAATTTTTATTTAGTGCCATCTTTGAGCATGAACATTGTATCTGGATCTCGTTTAATTCGAGATGGCTACTCATTTAAATCCGAGAATAATGGTTGTTCCATTTATATGAGAGATATGTTTTATGGTCATGCTCCTATGGTGAATGGTTTATTCTTAATGAATCTCGAGCGTAATGCTACACATGTTCTTAGTGTGAATACCAAAAGATGTAAGGTTGATAATGATAGTCCCACATACTTGTGGCACTGCCGCCTTGGTCACATAGGTGTCAAACGCATGAAGAAGCTCCATGCTGATGGACTTTTAGAGTCTCTTGATTATGAATCATTTGACACGTGCGAACCATGCCTTATGGGTAAAATGACCAAGACTCCGTTCTCAGGAACAATGGAGCGAGCAACCAACTTGTTGGAAATCATACATACCGATGTGTGCGGTCCAATGAGTGTTGAGGCTCGCGGTGGCTATCGTTATGTTCTCACCCTCACTGATGATTTGAGTAGATATGGATATATTTACTTAATGAAACACAAGTCTGAAACCTTTGAGAAGTTCAAGGAATTTCAGAGTGAGGTTGAGAATCAACGTGACAGGAAAATCAAGTTTCTACGATCAGATCGTGGAGGAGAATACTTGAGTCACGAATTTGGCACACACTTAAGAAAATGTGGAATAGTTTCACAGCTCACGCCGCCTGGAATACCTCAGCGTAACGGTGTATCCGAACGTCGTAATCGCACTCTATTAGATATGGTGCGGTCTATGATGTCTCTTACCGATCTGCCGCTATCTTTTTGGGGCTATGCTTTAGAGACTGCCGCATTCACTTTAAATAGGGCTCCGTCGAAATCCGTTGAGACGACACCGTTTGAATTATGGTTTGGAAAGAAACCTAAGCTGTCATTTCTAAAAGTTTGGGGATGCGATGCTTATGTCAAGAAACTTCAACCTAAAAAGCTCGAACCCAAGTCGGAAAAATGCGTCTTCATAGGATACCCAAAAGAAACTATTGGGTATACCTTCTACCTCAGATCCGAAGGCAAGATCTTTGTTGCCAAGAATGGATCCTTTCTAGAGAAAGAGTTTCTCTTGAAAGAAGTAAGTGGGAGGAAAGTAGAACTTGATGAAGTATTACCTCTTGAACCGGAAAATGGCGCAACTCAAGAAAATGTTCCCGACGTACCAGCACCGACTAGAGAGGAAGTTAATGATAATGATCAAGATACTTCTAATCAAGCTCCTACTAAAATTCGAAGGTCCACAAGGACACATTCCGCACCAGAGTGGTACGGCAACCCTGTCTTGGAGATCATGTTGTTAGACAACGGTGAACCTTCGAACTATGAAGAAGCGATGGCGGGCCCGGATTCCGACAAATGGCTAGAAGCCATGAAATCCGAGATAGGATCCATGTATGAAAACGAAGTATGGACTTTGAGTGACTTGCCCGTTGAATGACGAGCCATAGAAAATAAATGTATCTTTAAGAAGAAGACAGACGCGGATGGTAACGTGACCATCTATAAAGCTCGGCTTGTCGCTAAGGGTTATCGACAAGTTCAAGGGGTTGACTACGATGAGACTTTCTCACCGGTAGCGAAGCTAAAGTCCGTCCGAATCATGTTAGCAATTGCCGCGTTTTACGATTATGAAATATGGCAAATGGACGTCAAAACGGCATTCCTTAATGGTTTCCTTAAGGAAGAATTGTATATGATGCAGCCGGAAGGTTTTGTCGATCCTAAGAATGCTGACAAGGTGTGCAAGCTCCAACGCTCGATTTATGGGCTGGTGCAAGCATCTCGGAGTTGGAACATTCGCTTTGATGAGATGATCAAAGCGTTTGGGTTTACACAGACTTATGGAGAAGCCTGTGTTTACAAGAAAGTGAGTGGGAGCTCTGTAGCATTTCTCATATTATATGTAGATGACATACTTTTGATGGGAAATGATATAGAACTCTTGGACAGCATTAAGGCCTACTTGAATAAGAGTTTTTCAATGAAGGACCTTGGAGAAGCTGCTTATATATTAGGCATCAAAATCTATAGAGATAGATCGAGACGCCTCATAGGTCTTTCACAAAGTACATACCTTGATAAGATATTGAAGAAGTTCAATATGGATCAATCTAAGAAGGGGTTCTTGCCTGTGTTACAAGGTATGAAATTGAGCTCGGCTCAAAGTCTGACCACGGCAGAAGAAATAGAAGAGATGAGTGTCATCCCCTATGCCTCAGCCATAGGTTCTATTATGTATGCCATGCTGTGTACCAGACCTGATGTAAACCTTGCCGTAAGTTTGGTAGGAAGATACCAAAGTAATCCCGGCAAGGAACACTGGACAGCGGTCAAGAATATCCTGAAGTACCTAAAAAGGACTAAGGAGATGTTTCTCGTTTATGGAGGTGACGAAGAGCTCGTCGTAAAGGGTTACGTCGACGCTAGCTTCGACACAGATCTGGATGACTCTAAGTCACAAACCGGATACGTGTATATTTTGAATGGAGGGGCAGTAAGCTGGTGCAGTTGCAAGCAAAGTGTCGTGGCGGGATCTACATGTGAAGCGGAGTACATGGCAGCCTCGGAGGCAGCGCATGAAGCAATTTGGGTGAAGGAGTTCATCACCGACCTCGGAGTCATACCCAATGCGTCGGGGCCGATCAAGCTCTTCTGTGACAACACTGGAGCTATTGCACTTGCCAAGGAGCCCAGGTTTCACAAGAAGACAAGGCACATCAAGCGTCGCTTCAACTCCATTCGTGAAAATGTTCAGGATGGAGACATAGAAATTTGTAAAGTACATACGGACCTGAATGTAGCAGATCCGTTGACTAAACCTCTCCCTAGGGCAAAACATGATCAACACCAGAATTCCATGGGTGTTCGATTCATCACAATGTAACTAGATTATTGACTCTAGTGCAAGTGGGAGACTGTTGGAAATATGCCCTAGAGGCAATAATAAAAGCATTATTATTATATTTCCTTGTTCATGGTAATTGTCTTTATTCATGCTATAATTGTGTTATCCGGAAATCGTAATACATGTGTGAATAACAGACATCAACATGTCCCTAGTAAGCCTCTAGTTGACTAGCCCGTTGATCAACAGATAGTCATGGTTTCCTGACTATGGACATTGGATGTCATTGATAACGAGATCGCATCATTAGGAGAATGATGTGATGGACAAGACCCAATCCTAAACATAGCATAAAGATCGTACAGTTCGTTTGCTAGAGTTTTGCAATGTCAAGTATCTTTTCCTTAGACCATGAGATTGTGTAACTCCCGGATACCGTAGGAGTGCTTTGGGTGTACCAGACGTCACAACGTAACTGGGTGACTATAAAGGTATACTACGGGTATCTCCGAAAGTGTCTGTTGGGTTGACACGGATCAAGACTGGGATTTATCACTCCGTGTGACGGAGAGGTATCACTGGGCCCACTCGGTAACGCATCATCATAATGAGCTCAAAGTGACCAAGTGTTTGGTCACGGGATCATGCATTACGGTACGAGTAAAGTGGCTTGCCGGTAACGAGACTGAACGAGGTATTGGGATACCAACGATCGAGTCTCGGGCAAGTAACATACCGTCTGACAAAGGGAATAGAATACGGGGTTGCTTGAACCCTTGACATAGTGGTTCATCCGATGACAACATCGAGAAACATGTGGGAGCCAACATGGGTATCCAGATCCCGCTGTTGGTTATTGACCAGAGGTCGTCTCGGTCATGTCTACATGTCTCCCGAACCCGTAGGGTCTACACACTTAAGGTTCGGTGACGCTAGGGTTATTAGGAAGACAAGTATGTGATT
Source organism: Triticum monococcum (assembly GCA_034509565.1). NCBI lineage: Eukaryota > Viridiplantae > Streptophyta > Magnoliopsida > Poales > Poaceae > Triticum > Triticum monococcum. The sequence goes on from CM067842.1 coordinate 684,507,564, forward strand.
ACTGAATGTTGTTTGGAGTCCCGGATGAGATCCCGGACGTCACGAGGAGTTCCGGAATAGTTCGGAGGTAAAGATTTATATATGGAAAGTGGTTAAACGGACTCCGGAAAGTTTCGGGGGCATGCCGGTATTGTACCGGGGCCACCGGGAGGGTTCCGGGGGTCCACCGGGAGGGGCCACCCCTCCCGGGGGGCCACATGGGCTAAGTGGGAGAGGGAGCCAGCCCCTAGTGGGCTGAGCGCGCCTCCCCACCTAGGCCCATGCGGCTAGGGTTTGGGGAGGGGAAACCCTAAAGGGGAGAAGGGGGCGCCCCCCTAGCTTGGGGGGCAAGCCACCCTTTCCTCCTCCCCTTTGGCCGCCGCCCCATCTAGTGTTTCCCCTAGGTGGCCGGCCCCCCCTTGCCCTCTCCTCCTATATATAGAGGGGTGAGGGGAGGGCTGCAACACACAATTGAAGGCGCAGCCCCTCCCCTCCCCAACTCCTCTCTTTTTCCGTCTTTGCTTGGCGAAGCCCTGCCGGAGAACTGCTGTACCAATTGCACCACGCCGTCGTGCTGCCATTGGAGTTGTCTTCCTCAACCTCTCCTTCATCCTTGCTGGATCAAGACGGAGGAGACGCCATCGTCCCGTACGTGTGTTGAACGCGGAGGCGCTGTTCTTTCAGCGCTTGGTCATCGGTGATCGGAATCACGTTGGAACGACTCCATCATCACCACTCCCTCGAACGCTTCCGTACTCAATCTACAAGTGGTATGTAGATGCAAACTCACTCCCTTGACTCGTTGCTAGATGAACTCCTAGATGATCTTGGTGAAACGAGTAGGAAATTTTTTTGTTTTCTGCAACGTTCCCCAACAGTGGCATCATGAGCTAGGTCTATGCGTAGTTCTTCTTGCGCGAGTAGAACACAATTCGTTGTGGGCGTGGATTTGTCAACCTTCTTGCCGCTACTAGTCTTTTCTTGCTTCAGCGGTATTGTGGGATGAAGCGGCCCGGACCAACCTTACACGTACGCTTACGTGAGACCGGTTCCACCGACTAACATGCACTAGTTGCATAAGGTGGCTGGCGGGTGTCTGTCTCTCCCACTTTAGCTGGAGCGGATTCGATGAACAGGGTCCTTATGAAGGGTAAATAGAAGTTGACAAATCACGTTGTGGCTTTCACGTAGGTAAGAAAACGTTCTTGCTAGAACCCTAATTCAGCCACGTAAAACTTGCAACAACAATTAGAGGACGTCTAACTTGTTTTTGCAGCAAGTGGTTTGTGATATGATATGGCCATAGTTGTGATGAATGATGAATGATCTATATGTGATGTATGAGATGTTCATGCTATTGTAATAGGGATCACGACTTGCATGTCGATGAGTATGACAACCGGCAGGAGCCATAGGAGTTGTCTTTATTCTTTTAACATGACCTGCGTGTCATTGAGAAACGCCATGTAAATTACTTTACTTTATTGCTAAACGCGTTAGCCATAGTAGTAGAAGTAATAGTTGGCGAGCAACTTCATGGAGACACGATGATGGAGATCATGATGATGGAGATCATGGTGTCAAGCCGGTGACAAGATGATCATGGAGCCCCAAGATGGAGATCAAAGGAGCTACGTGATATTGGCCATATCATGTCACGTTTAATATTTGATTGCATGTGATGTTTATCATGTTTTTGCATCTTGTTTACTTAGAACGACGGAAGTAAATAAGATGATCCCTCATAATAATTTCAAGAAGTGTTCCCCCTAACTGTGCACCGTTGCTAAAGCTCGTAGTTTCGAAGCACCACGTGATGATCGGGTGTGATAGATTCTTACGTTCACATACAACGGGTGTAAGACAGTTTTACACATGCAAAACACTTAGGGTTAACTTGACGAGCCTAGCATGTGCATAGACATGGCCTCGGAACACAGAAGACCGAAAGGTCGAGCATGAGTCGTATAGAAGATGCGATCAACATAAAGATGTTCACCGACGTTGACTAGTCCGTCTCACGTGATGATCGGACACGGCCTAGTTAACTCGGATCATGCAACACTTAGATGACTAGAGGGATGTCTAATCTAAGTGGGAGTTCATTATATAATTTGATTAGATGAACTTTACTATCATGAACATTAGTCTAAAAATATTTTACAATATGTCTTGTAGATCAAATGGCCCATGTAGTCCTCAACTTCAACGCGTTCCTAGAGAAAACCAAGCTAAAAGACGATGGTAGCAACTATACGGACTGGGTCCGGAACCTGAGGATCATCCTCATAGCTGCCAAGAAAGATTATGTCCTACAAGCACCGCTAGGTGAAGCTCCCGTCCCACAGAACCAAGACGTTATGAACGCTTGGCAGACACGTGTTGACGACTACTCCCTCGTTCAGTGCGGCATGCTTTACAGTTTAGAACCGGGGCTCCAAAAGCGTTTTGAGAGACATGGAGCATATGAGATGTTCGAAGAGCTGAAAATGGTTTTCCAAGCTCATGCCCGGGTCGAGAGATATGAGGTCTCCGACAAGTTCTTCAGCTGTAAGATGGAGGAAAACAGTTCTGTCAGTGAGCACATACTCACTATGTCTGGATTACATAACTGCTTGACTCAGCTGGGAGTTAATCTCCCGGAGATGCGGTCATTGACAGAATCCTCCAGTCGCTTCCACCAAGCTACAAGAGCTTTGTGATGAACTTCAACATGCAGGGGATGCAAAAGACCATTCCTGAGTTGTTCTCAATGCTGAAATCAGCGGAGGTAGAAGTCAAGAAGGAACATCAAGTGTTGATGGTCAATAAAACCACTAAGTTCAAGAAGGGCAAGGGTAAGAAAGCCTTCAAGAAGGACGACAAGGAAGTTGCCGCGCCCGGCAAGCAAGCTGCCGGGAAGAAGCCAAAGAATGGACCCAAGCCCGAGACTGAGTGCTTTTATTGCAAGGGGAGCGGACACTGGAAGCGGAATTGCCCCAAGTACTTAGCAGACAAGAAGGCCGGCAAAACAAAAGGTATATGTGATATACATGTAATTGATGTGTACCTAACCAGTACTCGTAGTAGCTCTTGGGTATTTGATACCGGTGCAGTTGCTCACATTTGTAACTCAAAGCAGGAGCTGCGGAATAAACGGAGACTGGCGAAGGACGAGGTGACGATGCGCGTCGGGAATGGTTCCAAGGTCGATGTGATCGCCGTCGGCACGCTGCCTCTTCATTTACCTACGGGATTAGTTTTAAACCTCAATAATTGTTATTTAGTGCTAGCTTTGAGAATGAACATTGTATCTGGATCTCGTTTAATTCGAGATGGCTACTCATTTAAATCCGAGAATAATGGTTGTTCCATTTATATGAGAGATATGTTTTATGGTCATGCTCCTATGGTGAATGGTTTATTCTTAATGAATCTCGAGCGTAATGCTACACATGTTCTTAGTGTGAATACCAAAAGATGTAAGGTTATAATGATAGTCCCACATACTTGTGGCACTGCCGCCTTGGTCACATAGGTGTCAAACGCATGAAGAAGCTCCATGCTGATGGACTTTTAGAGTCTCTTGATTATGAATCATTTGACACGTGCGAACCATGCCTTATGGGTAAAATGACCAAGACTCCGTTCTCAGGAACAATGGAGCGAGCAACCAACTTGTTGGAAATCATACATACCGATGTGTGCGGTCCAATGAGTGTTGAGGCTCGCGGTGGCTATCGTTATGTTCTCACCCTCACTGATGATTTGAGTAGATATGGATATATTTACTTAATGAAACACAAGTCTGAAACCTTTGAGAAGTTCAAGGAATTTCAGAGTGAGGTTGAGAATCAACGTGACAGGAAAATCAAGTTTCTACGATCAGATCGTGGAGGAGAATACTTGAGTCACGAATTTGGCACACACTTAATAAAATGTGGAATAGTTTCACAGCTCACGCCGCCTGGAACACCTCAGCGTAACGGTGTATCCGAACGTCGTAATCGCACTCTATTAGATATGGTGCGGTCTATGATGTCTCTTACTGATCTGCCGCTATCTTTTTGGGGCTATGCTTTAGAGACTGCCGCATTCACTTTAAATAGGGCTCCGTCGAAATCCGTTGAGACGACACCATTTGAATTATGGTTTGGAAAGAAACCTAAGCTGTCATTTCTAAAAGTTTGGGGATGCGATGCTTATGTCAAGAAACTTCAACCTGAAAAGCTCGAACCCAAGTCGGAAAAATGCGTCTTCATAGGATACCCAAAAGAAACTATTGGGTATACCTTCTACCTCAGATCCGAAGGCAAGATCTTTGTTGCCAAGAATGGATCCTTTCTAGAGAAAGAGTTTCTCTCGAAAGAAGTAAGTGGGAGGAAAGTAGAACTTGATGAAGTATTACCTCTTGAACCGGAAAATGGCGCAACTCAAGAAAATGTTCCTGAGGTACCAGCACCTACTAGAGAGGAAGTTAATGATAATGATCAAGATACTTCTAATCAAGCTCCTACTGAAATTCGAAGGTCCACAAGGACACGTTCCGCACCAGAGTGGTACGGCAACCCTGTCTTGGAGATCATGTTGTTAGACAACGGTGAACCTTCGAACTATGAAGAAGCGATGGCGGGCCCGGATTCCGACAAATGGCTAGAAGCCATGAAATCCGAGATAGGATCCATGTATGAAAACAAAGTATGGACTTTGACTGACTTGCCCGTTGAACGGCGAGCCATAGAAAATAAATGGATCTTTAAGAAGAAGACAGACGCGGATGGTAACGTGACCATCTATAAAGCTCGGCTTGTCGCTAAGGGTTATCGACAAGTTCAAGGGGTTGACTACGATGAGACTTTCTCACCGGTAGCGAAGCTAAAGTCCGTCCGAATCATGTTAGCAATTGCCGCGTTTTACGATTATGAAATATGGCAAATGGACGTCAAAACGGCATTCCTTAATGGTTTCCTTAAGGAAGAATTGTATATGATGCAGCCGGAAGGTTTTGTCGATCCTAAGAATGCTGGCAAGGTTTGCAAGCTCCAACGCTCGATTTATGGGCTGGTGCAAGCATCTCGGAGTTGGAACATTCGCTTTGATGAGATGATCAAAGCGTTTGGGTTTACACAGACTTATGGAGAAGCCTGTGTTTACAAGAAAGTGAGTGGGAGCTCTGTAGCATTTCTCATATTATATGTAGATGACATACTTTTGATGGGAAATGATATAGAACTCTTGGACAACATTAAGGCCTACTTGAATAAGAGTTTTTCAATGAAGGACCTTGGAGAAGCTGCTTATATATTAGGCATCAAAATCTATAGAGATAGATCGAGACGCCTCATAGGTCTTTCACAAAGTACATACCTTGATAAGATATTGAAGAAGTTCAATATGGATCAATCTAAGAAGGGGTTCTTGCCTGTGTTACAAGGTATGAAATTGAGCTCGGCTCAAAGTCCGACCACGGCAGAAGAAATAGAAGAGATGAGTGTCATCCCCTATGCCTCAGCCATAGGTTCTATTATGTATGCCATGCTGTGTACCAGACCTGATGTAAACCTTGCCGTAAGTTTGGTAGGAAGATACCAAAGTAATCCCGGCAAGGAACACTGGACAGCGGTCAAGAATATCCTGAAGTACCTGAAAAGGACTAAGGAGATGTTTCTCGTTTATGGAGGTGACGAAGAGCTCGTCGTAAAGGGTTACGTCGACGCTAGCTTCGACACAGATCTGGATGACTCTAAGTCACAAACCGGATACGTGTATATTTTGAATGGAGGGGCAGTAAGCTGGTGCAGTTGCAAGCAAAGCGTCGTGGCGGGATCTACATGTGAAGCGGAGTACATGGCAGCCTCGGAGGCAGCGCATGAAGCAATTTGGGTGAAGGAGTTCATCACCGACCTCGGAGTCATACCCAATGCGTCGGGGCCGATCAAGCTCTTCTGTGACAACACTGGAGCTATTGCACTTGCCAAGGAGCCCAGGTTTCACAAGAAGACAAGGCACATCAAGCGTCGCTTCAACTCCATTCGTGAAAATGTTCAGGATGGAGACATAGAAATTTGTAAAGTACATACGGACCTGAATGTAGCAGATCCGTTGACTAAACCTCTCCCTAGGGCAAAACATGATCAACACCAGAATTCCATGGGTGTTCGATTCATCACAATGTAACTAGATTATTGACTCTAGTGCAAGTGGGAGACTGTTGGAAATATGCCCTAGAGGCAATAATAAAAGCATTATTATTATATTTCCTTGTTCATGGTAATTGTCTTTATTCATGCTATAATTGTGTTATCCGGAAATCGTAATACATGTGTGAATAACAGACATCAACATGTCCCTAGTAAGCCTCTAGTTGACTAGCCTGTTGATCAACAGATAGTCATGTTTCCTGACTATGGACATTGGATGTCATTGATAACGAGATCGCATCATTAGGAGAATGATGTGATGGACAAGACCCAATCCTAAACATAGCATAAAGATCGTACAGTTCGTTTGCTAGAGTTTTGCAATGTCAAGTATCTTTTCCTTAGACCATGAGATCGTGTAACTCCCGGATACCGTAGGAGTGCTTTGGGTGTACCAGACGTCACAACGTAACTGGGTGACTATAAAGGTATACTACGGGTATCTCCGAAAGTGTCTGTTGGGTTGACACGGATCAAGACTGGGATTTGTCACTCCGTGTGACGGAGAGGTATCACTGGGCCCACTCGGTAACGCATCATCATAATGAGCTCAAAGTGACCAAGTGTCTGGTCACGGGATCATGCATTACGGTACGAGTAAAGTGGCTTGCCGGTAACGAGACTGAACGAGGTATTGGGATACCAACGATCGAGTCTCGGGCAAGTAACATACCGTCTGACAAAGGGAATAGAATACGGGGTTGCTTGAACCCTTGACATAGTGGTTCATCCGATGACAACATCGAGAAACATGTGGGAGCCAACATGGGTATCCAGATCCCGCTGTTGGTTATTGACCAGAGGTCGTCTCGGTCATGTCTACATGTCTCCCGAACCCGTAGGGTCTACACACTTAAGGTTCGGTGACGCTAGGGTTATTAGGAAGACAAGTATGTGATTACTGAATGTTGTTCGGAGTCCCGGATGAGATCCCGGACGTCACGAGGAGTTCCGGAATAGTTCGGAGGTAAAGATTTATATATGGAAAGTGGTTAAACGGACTCCGGAAAGTTTCGGGGGCATGCCGGTATTGTACCGGGGCCACCGGGAGGGTTCCGGGGGTCCACCGGGAGGGGCCACCCCTCCCGGGGGGCCACATGGGCTAAGTGGGAGAGGGAGCCAGCCCCTAGTGGGCTGGGCGCGCCTCCCCACCTAGGCCCATGCGGCTAGGGTTTGGGGAGGGGAAACCCTAAAGGGGAGAAGGGGGCGCCCCCCTAGCTTGGGGGGCAAGCCACCCTTTCCTCCTCCCCTTTGGCCGCCGCCCCATCTAGTGTTTCCCCTAGGTGGCCGGCCCCCCCTTGCCCTCTCCTCCTATATATAGAGGGGTGAGGGGAGGGCTGCAACACACAATTGAAGGCGCAGCCCCTCCCCTCCCCAACTCCTCTCTTTTTCCGTCTTTGCTTGGCGAAGCCCTGCCGGAGAACTGCTGTACCAATTGCACCATGCCGTCGTGCTGCCATTGGAGTTGTCTTCCTCAACTCTCCTTCATCCTTGCTGGATCAAGACGGAGGAGACGCCATCGTCCCGTACGTGTGTTGAACGCGGAGGCGCTGTTCTTTCAGCGCTTGGTCATCGGTGATCGGAATCACGTTGGAACGACTCCATCATCACCACTCCCTCGAACGCTTCCGTACTCAATCTACAAGTGGTATGTAGATGCAAACTCACTCCCTTGACTCGTTGCTAGATGAACTCCTAGATGATCTTGGTGAAACGAGTAGGAAATTTTTTTGTTTTCTGCAACGTTCCCCAACAGTGGCATCATGAGCTAGGTCTATGCGTAGTTCTTCTTGCGCGAGTAGAACACAATTCGTTGTGGGCGTGGATTTGTCAACCTTCTTGCCGCTACTAGTCTTTTCTTGCTTCAGCGGTATTGTGGGATGAAGCGGCCCGGACCAACCTTACACGTACGCTTACGTGAGACCGGTTCCACCGACTAACATGCACTAGTTGCATAAGGTGGCTGGCGGGTGTCTGTCTCTCCCACTTTAGCTGGAGCGGATTCGATGAACAGGGTCCTTATGAAGGGTAAATAGAAGTTGACAAATCACGTTGTGGCTTTCACGTAGGTAAGAAAACGTTCTTGCTAGAACCCTAATTCAGCCACGTAAAACTTGCAACAACAATTAGAGGACGTCTAACTTGTTTTTGCAGCAAGTGGTTTGTGATATGATATGGCCAAAGTTGTGATGAATGATGAATGATCTATATGTGATGTATGAGATGTTCATGCTATTGTAATAGGGATCACGACTTGCATGTCGATGAGTATGACAACCGGCAGGAGCCATAGGAGTTGTCTTTATTCTTTTAACATGACCTGCGTGTCATTGAGAAACGCCATGTAAATTACTTTACTTTATTGCTAAACGCGTTAGCCATAGTAGTAGAAGTAATAGTTGGCGAGCAACTTCATGGAGACACGATGATGGAGATCATGATGATGGAGATCATGGTGTCAAGCCGGTGACAAGATGATCATGGAGCCCCAAGATGGAGATCAAAGGAGCTACGTGATATTGGCCATATCATGTCACGTTTAATATTTGATTGCATGTGATGTTTATCATGTTTTTGCATCTTGTTTACTTAGAACGACGGTAGTAAATAAGATGATCCCTCATAATAATTTCAAGAAGTGTTCCCCCTAACTGTGCACCGTTGCTAAAGCTCGTAGTTTCGAAGCACCACGTGATGATCGGGTGTGATAGATTCTTACGTTCACATACAACGGGTGTAAGACAGTTTTACACATGCAAAACACTTAGGGTTAACTTGACGAGCCTAGCATGTGCATAGACATGGCCTCGGAACACAGAAGACCGAAAGGTCGAGCATGAGTCGTATAGAAGATGCGATCAACATAAAGATAATCGATGGTCAAAGTTTTTGAACGCGGAGGCGCTGTGACAACACTGGAGCTATTGCACTTGCCAAGGAGCCCAGGTTTCACAAGAAGACAAGGCACATCAAGCGTCGCTTCAACTCCATTCGTGAAAATGTTCAGGATGGAGACATAGAAATTTGTAAAGTACATACGGACCTGAATATAGCAGATCCGTTGACTAAACCTCTCCCTAGGGCAAAACATGATCAACACCAGAATTCCATGGGTGTTCGATTCATCACAATGTAACTAGATTATTGACTCTAGTGCAAGTGGGAGACTGTTGGAAATATGCCCTAGAGGCAATAATAAAAGCATTATTATTATATTTCCTTGTTCATGGTAATTGTCTTTATTCATGCTATAATTGTGTTATCTGGAAATCGTAATACATGTGTGAATAACAGACATCAACATGTCCCTAGTAAGCCTCTAGTTGACTAGCCCGTTGATCAACAGATAGTCATGGTTTCCTGACTATGGACATTGGATGTCATTGATAACGAGATCGCATCATTAGGAGAATGATGTGATGGACAAGACCCAATCCTAAACATAGCATAAAGATCGTATAATTCGTTTGCTAGAGTTTTGCAATGTCAAGTATCTTTTCCTTAGACCATGAGATCGTGTAACTCCCGGATACCGTAGGAGTGCTTTGGGTGTACCAAACGTCACAACGTAACTGGGTGACTATAAAGGTATACTACGGGTATCTCCGAAAGTGTCTGTTGGGTTGACACGGATCAAGACTGGGATTTGTCACTCCGTGTGACGGAGAGGTATCACTGGGCCCACTCGGTAACGCATCATCATAATGAGCTCAAAGTGACCAAGTGTATGGTCACGGGATCATGCATTACGGTACGAGTAAAGTGGCTTGCCGGTAACGATACTGAACGAGGTATTGGGATACCAACGATCGAGTCTCGGGCAAGTAACATACCGTCTGACAAAGGGAATAGAATACGGGGTTGCTTGAACCCTTGACATAGTGGTTCATCCGATGACAACATTGAGAAACATGTGGGAGCCAACATGGGTATCCAGATCCCGCTGTTGGTTATTGACCAGAGGTCGTCTCGGTCATGTCTACATGTCTCCCGAACCCGTAGGGTCTACACACTTAAGGTTCGGTGACGCTAGGGTTATTAGGAAGACAAGTATGTGATTACCGAATGTTGTTCGGAGTCCCGGATGAGATCCCGGACGTCACGAGGAGTTCCGGAATAGTTCGGAGGTAAAGATTTATATATGGAAAGTGGTTAAACGGACTCCGGAAAGTTTCGGGGGCATGCCGGTATTGTACCGGGGCCACCGGGAGGGTTCCGGGGGTCCACCGGGAGGGGCCACCCCTCCCGGGGGGCCACATGGGCTAAGTGGGAGAGGGAGTCAGCCCCTAGTGGGCTGGGCACGCCTCCCCACCTAGGCCCATGCGGCTAGGGTTTGGGGAGGGGAAACCCTAAAGGGGAGAAGCGGGCGCCCCCCTAGCTTGGGGGGCAAGCCACCCTTTCCTCCTCCCCTTTGGCCGCCGCCCCATCTAGGGTTTCCCCTAGGTGGCCGGCCCCCCCTTGCCCTCTCCTCCTATATATAGAGGGGTGAGGGGAGGGCTGCAACATACAATTGAAGGCGCAGCCCCTGCCCTCCCCAACTCCTCTCTTTCTCCGTCTTTGCTTGGCGAAGCCCTGCCGGAGAACTACTGTACCAATTGCACCACGCCGTCGTGCTGCCATTGGAGTTGTCTTCCTCAACCTCTCCTTCATCCTTGCTGGATCAAGATGGAGGAGACGCCATCGTCCCGTATGTGTGTTGAACGCGGAGGCGCTGTTCTTTCAGCGCTTGGTCATCGGTGATCGGAATCACGTTGGAACAACTCCATCATCACCACTCCCTCGAACGCTTCCGTACTCGATCTACAAGTGGTATGTAGATGCAAACTCACTCCCTTGACTCGTTGCTAGATGAACTCCTAGATGATCTTGGTGAAACGAGTAGGAATTTTTTTTGTTTTCTGCAACGTTCCCCAACAGATACCACTGTTGGGGAACGTAGCAGAAATTCAAAATTTTCCTACGTGTCACCAAGATCTATCTATGGAGAGACCAGCAACGAGGGGAAGGAGAGTTGCATCTACATACCCTTGTAGATTGCTAAGCGGAAGCGTTCATGTGAACGGGGTTGATGGAGTCGTACTCGTCGTGATCCAAATCACCGATGACCAAGTGCCGAACGGACGGCACCTCCGCGTTCAACACACGTACAGCCCGGTGACGTCTCCCACGCCTTGATCCAGCAAGGAGAGAGGGAGAGGTTGAGGAAGACTTCATCCATCAGCAGCACAACGGCATGGTGGTGGTGGAGGAGCGTGGCTATCCTGCAGGGCTTCGCCAAGCACTACAGAAGAGAAGAAGAGACGCAGGGCTGCACCAACGAGATTGAATCGCGTGTATGTTGGGCAGCCCCCTTAGGCCTCATATATATAGGGGAAGGGGAGGGCTGCGCCCCCTCTAGGGTTCCCACCACTAGGGGGGGCGGCAGCCCTAGATGGGGCCAAGGGGTGGCGGCCAAGGGAGGGGAGAAGGGGGAGGCGCCCCTAGGGTGGGCCTTAAGGCCCATCTGCACCTAGGGTTTGCCTCCTCCCACTTCTCCTGCGCCTTGGGCCTTGGTGGGAGGCGCACCAGCCCACTAAGGGGCTGGTCCCTCACCACTCTTGGCCCATGCAACCTTCTGGGGTTGGTGGCCCCACTTGGTGGACCCCCGGGACCCTCCCGGTGGTCCCGGTACGTTACCGATAAACCCCGAAACTCTTCCGGTGTCCAAAACAGGACTTCCCATATATAAATCTTTACCTCTGGACCATTCCGGAACTCCTCGTGACGTCCGGGATCTCATCCGGGACTCCGAACAACATTCGGTAACCACATACTAACTTCCTTTATAACCCTAGCGTCATCGAACCTTAAGTGTGTAGACCCTACGGGTTCGGGAGACATGCAGACATGACCGAGACGTTCTCCGGTCAATAACCAACAGCGGGATCTGGATACCCATGTTGGCTCCCACATGTTCCACGATGATCTCATCGGATGAACCACGATGTCAAGGACTTAATCAATCCCGTATACAATTCCCTTTGTCTATCGGTACGATACTTGCCCGAGATTCGATCGTCGGTATCTCAATACCTTGTTCAATCTCGTTACCGGCAAGTCTCTTTACTCATTCCGTAACACATCATCCTATGATCAACTCCTTGATCACACTGTGCACATTATGATGATGTCCTACCGAGTGGGCCCAGAGATACCTCTCCATTTACACGGAGTGACAAATCCCAGTCTCGATTCGTGCCAACCCAACAGACACTTTCGGAGATACCTGTAATGTACCTTTATAGCCACCCAGTTACGTTGTGATGTTTGGCACACCCAAAGCACTCCTACGGTATCCGGGAGTTGCACAATCTCATGGTCTAAGGAAATGATACTTGATATTAGCAAAGCTTTAGCATACGAACTACACGATCTAGTGCTATGCTTAGGATTGGGTCTTGTCCATCACATCATTCTCCTAATGATGTGATCCCGTTATCAACGACATCCAATGTCCATGGTTAGGAAACCGTAACCATCTATTGATCAACGAGCTAGTCAACTAGAGGCTTACTAGGGACATGGTGTTCTCTATGTATCCACACATGTATCTGAGTTTCCTATCAATACAATTCTAGTATGGATAATAAACGATTATCATGAACAAGGAAATATAATAATCAATTTATTATTGCCTCTAGGGCATATTTCCAACAGTCTCCCACTTGCACTAGAGTCAATAATCTAGTTCACGTCACCATGTGATTAACACTCACAGATCACATCCCCATGTGACTAACACCCAAGAGTTTACTTGAGTCAGTAGTCTAGTTCACATCACTATGTGATTAACACTCAATGAGTTCTAGGTTTGATCATGTTGCTTGTGAGAGAGGTTTTAGTCAACGGGTCTGAACCTTTCAGATCCGTGTGCGCTTTACAAATCTCTATGTCATCTCCTAGATGCAGCTACCACGCTCTATTTGGAGCTATTCCAAATAACTGTTCTACTTGGAGCTATTCTAAATTGTTGCTCCATTATACGTATCCCGTATCTCTACTCAGAGCTATCCGGATAGGTGTTAAGCTTGCATCGACGTACCCCTTTACGACGAACTCTTTTACCACCTCCATAATCGAGAAAAATTCCTTAGTCCACTGGTTACTAAGGATAGCTTTGACCGCTGTCCTGTGATCCATTCTTGGATCACTCTTGTACCCCTTGACTGACTCATGGCAAGGCACACTTCAGGTGCGGTACACAGCATAGCATACTGTAGAGCCTACGTCTTAAGCATAGGGGACGACCTTCGTCCTTTCTCTCTATTCTGCCGTGGTCGAGCTTTAAGTCTTAACTTCATACCTTACAACTCAGGCAAGAACTCCTTCTTTGACTGATCCATCTTGAACACCTTCAAGATCACGTCAAGGTATGTGCTCATTTGAATGTACCATTAAGCATTTTGATCTATCCTTATAGATCTTGATGTTCAATGTTCAAGTAGCTTAATCCAGGCTTTCATTGAAAAACACTTTCCAAATAACCCTATATGCTTTCCGGAAATTCTACATCACTTCTGATCAACAATATGTCAACAACATATACTTATCAGAAACTCTATAGTGCTCCCACTCACTTCTTTGGAAATACAAGTTTCTCATAAACTTTGTATACACAAAAATCTTTGATCATCTCATCAAAGCATACATTCCAACTCCGAGATGCTTACTCCAGTCCTTAGAAGGAGCTTTGCATACTTATTAGCATATTTCAGGGTTGACAAAACCTTCCGGTTGTATCACATACAACCTTTCCTCATAAATTGTCGAGGAAACAATGTTTTGACATCCTATCTGCAAGATTTCATAAATAGTGCAGTAACTGCTAATATAATTCCAACAGACTTTTCAGCATCGCTACAGGTGAGAAAGTCTCATCGTAGTCAACTCCTTGAACTTGTCGAAAACATCTTAACAACAAGTCGAGCTTTCTTAATGGTGACATTTACCATCATTGTCTGTCTTCCTTTTAAAATCCATCTATACTCAACAGCCTCACGACCATCGAGCTATTCTGTCAAAGTCTACACTTTGTTTCCATACATGGATCCTCTCTCAGATTTTATGGCCTTGAGCCATCTATCGGAATCCGGGCCCACCACTGCTTCTCCATAGCTCGTAGGTTCATCGTTGTCTAGCAACATGACTTTCAAGACAGGATCACGTACCACTCTAAAGTAGTACGCATTCTTGTCATCCCACGAGGTTTGGTAGTGACTTGATCTGAAGTTTCATGATCATTATCATAAGCTTCCACTTCAATTGGTGTAGGTGCCACAGGAACAACTTCCTGTGCCCTGCCACACACTAGTTGAAGAGACGATTCAATAACCTCATCAAGTCTCCACCATCCTCCCACTCAATTCTTTCGAGAGAAACTTTTCCTCGAAAAAGGACCCGATTCTAGAAACAATCCCTTATTGCTTTCGGATCTGAGACAGAAGGTATACCCAACTGTTTTGGGTGTCCTATGAAGATGCATTTATCCGCTTTGGGTTCGAGCTTATCAGCCTGAAACTTTTTCATATAAGCGTCGCAGCCTCAAACTTTTAAGAAATGACAACTTAGGTTTCTCTAAACCATAGTTCATACGGTGTCACCTCATCGGAATTACGTGGTGCCCTATTTAAAGTGAATGTGGTTGTCTCCAATGCCTAACCCATAAACTATTATGGTAATTCGATAAGAGACATCATGGTATGCATCATATCCAATAGGGTGCAGTTATGATGTTCGGACACACCATCACACTATGGTGTTCCAGGCTGTATTAGTTGTGAAACGATTTCCACAATGTCTTAATTCTGCGCCAAACTCGTAATTCAGACATTCATCTCTATGATCATATCATAGATCTTTAATCCTCTTGTCATGACGATCTTTCAACTTCACACTGAAATTACTTGAACCTTTCAATAATTCAGACTCGTGATTCATCAAGTAAATATACTCAACATCTACTCAAATCATCTGTGAAGTAAAACATAACGATATCCACTACATGCCTCAGCACTCATTGGATTGCACACATCAAAATGTATTAATTCCAGCAAGTTGCTTTCTAGTTCCATTTTACTGAAACCGAGGCTTTCAGTCATCTTGCCCATGTGGTATGATTTGCATGTCTCAAGTGATTCAAAACCAAGTGAGTCCAAACGATCCATTTGCATGGAGTTTCTTCATGCATATACACCAACAGACATGGTTCACATGTCTCAAACTTTTCAAAAACGAGTGAGCCCAAAGATCCATCAACATGGAGCTTCTTCATGTGTTTTATACCGATATGACTTAAGTAGCAGTGCCACAAGTAGGTGGTACTATCATTACTATCTTATATCTTTTGGCATGAACATGTGTATCACTACGATCGAGATTCAATAAACCATTTGTTTTAGGTGCAAGACCATTGAAGGTATTATTCAAATAAACAGAGTAACCATTATTCTCCTTAAATGAATAACCGTATTGCGATAGACATAATCCAATCATGTCTATGCTCAACGCAAACACCAATCTCGATGGTAGAGGGAGCGTGCGATGCTTGATCATATCAACATTGGAAACACTTCCAACACATATCGTCAGCTCACCTTTAGCTAGTCTCCGTTTATTCCGTAGCTTTTATTTCGAGTTACTAACACTTATCAACCGAACCGGTATCTAATACCCTTGTGCTACTAGGAGTACTAGTAAAGTACACATAATGTATATCCAATATACTTCTATCGACCTTGCCAGCCTTCTTATCTACCAAGTATCTAGGGTAATTTCGCTCCAGTGGTTGTTCCCCTTATTACAGAAGCACTTAGTCTCGGGTTTGGGTTCAACCTTGGGGTTCTTCACTAGAGCAGCAGCTGATTTGCCGATTCATGAAGTATCCCTTCTTGCCCTTGCCCTTCTTGAAACTAGTGGTTTCACCAACCATCAACAATTGATGCTCCTTCTTGATTTCTACTTTGTGGTGTCAAACATCGCGAATATCTCAAGGATCATCATATATGTTCCTGATATATTATAGTTCATCACGAAGCTCTAGCAGCTTGGTGGTAATGACTTCGGAGAAACATCACTATCTCATCTGGAAGATCAACTCCCACTCGATTCAAATGATTGTTGTACTCAGACAATCTGAGCACAAGCTCAACAATTGAGCTTTTCTCCTTAGTTTGTAGGCTAAGAAAATCGTCGGAGGTCTTATACCTCTTTGACATGGGCACGAGCCTGAAATCCCAATTTCAGCCCTCAAAACATCTCATATGTTTCGCGACGTTTCAAAACCCGTCTTCGGTGCCTCAAGTCTAAACCGTTTAACATTACCGAACTATCATGTAGTCATCAAAACGTGTATGTCAGATGTTCGCAACATCTACAGACGACGTTCGAGGTTCAGCACACTGAGCGGTGCATTAAGGACATAAGCCTTCTAAGAAGCAATGAGGACAATCCTCAGTTTACGGACCTAGTCTGCATAATTGCTACTATCAACTTTCAACTAATTTTCTCTAGGAACATATCTAAACAGTAGAACTAAACCGCGAGCTACGACATAATTTGCAAAATCCTTTTGACTATGTTCAGGATAATTAAGTTCATCTTATGAACTCCCACTCAGATAGACATCCCTCTAGTCATCTAAGTGATTACATGATCCGAGTCAACTAGGCCGTGTCCGATCATCACGTGAGACGGACTAGTCATCATCGGTGAACATCTTCATGTTGATCGTATCTTCTATACGACTCATGCTCAACCTTTCGGTCTTCTGTGTTCCGAGGCCATGTCTGTACATGCTAGGCTCGTCAAGTTAACCTAAGTGTTTGCATGTGTTTCGAGGCCATGTCTGTACATGCTAGGCTTGTCAACACCCGTTGTATGTGAATGTTAGAATCTATCACACCCGATCATCACGTGGTGCTTCGAAACGACGAACTTTAGCAACGGTGCACAGTTAGGGGAGAACACTTCTTGAAATTTTAATGAGGGATCATCTTATTTACTACCGTCGTTCTAAGCAAATAAGATGTATAAACATGATAAACATCACATGCAATCAAATAGTGACATGATATGGCCAATATCACTTTGCTCCTTTTGATCTCCATCTTCGGGGCTCCATGATCATCATCGTCACCGGCATGACACCATGATCTCCATCATCGTGTCTTCTTGAAGTTGTCACGTCATCTATTACTTCTACTACTATAGCTAACGGTTAGCAATAAAGTAAAGTAATTACATGACGTTTAAGTTGACACGCAGGTCATAAATAAATAAAGACAACTCCTATGGCTCCTGCCGGTTGTCATACTCATCGACATGCAAGTCGTGATTCCTATTACAAGAACATGATCAATCTCATACATCACATATATCATTCATCACATCCTTTGGCCATATCACATCACATAGCATACCCTGCAAAAACAAGTTAGACGTCCTCTAATTGTTGTTTGCATGTTTTACGTGGCTGCTATGGGTTTCTAGCAAGAACGGTTCTTACCTACGCAAAGACCACAACGTGATATGCCAATTGCTATTTACCCTTCATAAGGACCCTTTTCATCGAATCCGATCCGACTAAAGTGGGAGAGACAGACACCCGCTAGCCACCTTATGCAAATAGTGCATGTCAGTCGGTGGAACCAGTCTCACGTAAGAGTACGTGTAAGGTCGGTCCGGGCCGCTTCATCCCACGATGCCGCCGAATCAAGATAAGACTAGTAACGGCAAGCATATTGAACAAAATCAACACCCACAACTACTTTGTGTTCTACTCGTGCATAGAATCTACGTAATAGACCTAGCTCATGATGCCTCGTAATCCTGCTCTGATACCACTGTTGGGGAACGTTGCAGAAAACAAAAATTTTTCCTACTCGTTTCACCAAGATCATCTAGGAGTTCATCTAGCAACGAGTCAAGGGAGTGAGTTTGCATCTACATACCACTTGTAGATCGAGTACGGAAGCGTTCGAGGGAGTGGTGATGATGGAGTCATTCCAACGTGATTCCGATCACCGATGACCAAGCGCTGAAAGAACAGCGCCTCCGCGTCCAACACACGTATGGGCGATGGTGTCTCCTCCGTCTTGATCCAGCAAGGATGAAGGAGAGGTTGAGGAAGACAACTCCAATGGCAGCACGACGGTGTGGTGCAATTGGTACAGCAGTTCTCCGGCAGGGCTTCGCCAAGCAAAGACGGAGAAAGAGAGGAGTTGGGGAGGGGAGGGGCTGCGCCTTCAATTGTGTGTCGCAGCCCTCCCCTCACCCCTCTATATATAGGAGGAGAGGGCAAGGGGGGGCCGGCCACCTAGGGGAAACCCTAGATGGGGCGGCGGCCAAAGGGGAGGAGGAAAGGGTGGCTTGCCCCCCAAGCTAGGGGGGCGCCCCCTTCTCCCCTTTAGGGTTTCCCCTCCCCAAACCTTAGCCGCATGGGCCTAGGTGGGGAGGCGCGCCCAGCCCACTAGGGGCTGGCTCCCTCTCCCACTTAGCCCATGTGGCCCCCCGGGAGGGGTGGCCCCTCCCGGTGGACCCCCGGAACCCTCCCGGTGGCCCCGGTACAATACCGGCTTGCCCCCGAAACTTTCTGGAGTCCGTTTAACCACTTTCCATATATAAATCTTTACCTCCGAACTATTCCGGAACTCCTCGTGACGTCCGGGATCTCATCCGGGACTCCGAACAACATTCGGTAATCACATACTTGTCTTCCTAATAACCCTAGCGTCACCGAACCTTAAGTGTGTAGACCCTACGGGTTCGGGAGACATGTAGACATGACCGAGACGACCTCTGGTCAATAACCAACAGCGGGATCTGGATACCCATGTTGGCTCCCACATGTTTCTCGATGTTGTCATCGGATGAACCACTATGTCAAGGGTTCAAGCAACCCCGTATTCTATTCCCTTTGTCAGACGGTATGTTACTTGCCCGAGACTCGATCGTTGGTATCCCAATACCTCGTTCAGTCTCGTTACCGGCAAGCCACTTTACTCGTACCGTAATGCATGATCCCGTGACCAGACACTTGGTCACTTTGAGCTCATTATGATGATGCGTTACCGAGTGGGCCCAGTGATACCTCTCCGTCACACGGAGTGACAAATCCCAGTCTTGATCCGTGTCAACCCAATAGACACTTTCGGAGATACCCGTAGTATACCTTTATAGTCACCCAGTTACGTTGTGATGTTTGGTACACCCAAAGCACTCCTACGGTATCCGGGAGTTACACGATCTCATGGTCTAAGGAAAAGATACTTGACATTGCAAAACTCTAGCAAACGAACTATACGATCTTTATGCTATGTTTAGGATTGGGTCTTGTCCATCACATCATTCTCCTAATGATGCGATCTCGTTATCAATGACATCCAATGTCCATAGTCAGGAAACCATGACTATCTGTTGATCAACGGGCTAGTCAACTAGAGGCTTACTAGGGACATGTTGATGTCTGTTATTCACACATGTATTACGATTTCCGGATAACACAATTATAGCATGAATAAAGACAATTACCATGAACAAGGAAATATAATAATAATGCTTTTATTATTGCCTCTAGGGCATATTTCCAACAGTCTCCCACTTGCACTAGAGTCAATAATCTAGTTACATTGTGATGAATCGAACACCCATGGAATTCTGGTGTTGATCATGTTTTGCCCTAGGGAGAGGTTTAGTCAACGGATCTGCTACATTCAGGTCCGTATGTACTTTACAAATTTCTATGTCTCCATCCTGAACATTTTCACGAATGGAGTTGAAGCGACGCTTGATGTGCCTTGTCTTCTTGTGAAACCTGGGCTCCTTGGCAAGTGCAATAGCTCCAGTGTTGTCACAGAAGAGCTTGATCGGCCCCGACGCATTGGGTATGACTCCGAGGTCGGTGATGAACTCCTTAACCCAAATTGCTTCATGCGCTGCCTCCGAGGCTGCCATGTACTCCGCTTCACATGTAGATCCCGCCACGATGCTTTGCTTGCAACTGCACCAGCTTACTGCCCCTCCATTCAAAATATACACGTATCCGGTTTGTGACTTAGAGTCATCCAGATCTGTGTCGAAGCTAGCATCGACGTAACCCTTTACGACGAGCTCTTCGTCACCTCCATAAACGAGAAACATCTCCTTAGTCCTTTTCAGGTACTTCAGGATATTCTTGACCGCTGTCCAGTGTTCCTTGCCGGGATTACTTTGGTATCTTCCTACCAAACTTACGGCAAGGTTTACATCAGGTCTGGTACACAGCATGGCATACATAATAGAACCTATGGCTGAGGCATAGGGGATGACACTCATCTCTTCTATTTCTTCTGCCGTGGTCGGACTTTGAGCCGAGCTCAATTTTCATACCTTGTAACACAGGCAAGAACCCCTTCTTAGATTGATCCATATTGAACTTCTTCAATATCTTATCAAGGTATGTACTTTGTGAAAGACCTATGAGGCGTCTCGATCTATCTCTATAGATTTTGATGCCTAATATATAAGCAGCTTCTCCAAGGTCCTTCATTGAAAAACTCTTATTCAAGTAGGCCTTAATGCTGTCCAAGAGTTCTATATCATTTCCCATCAAAAGTATGTCATCTACATATAATATGAGAAATGCTACAGAGCTCCCACTCACTTTCTTGTAAACACAGGCTTCTCCATAAGTCTGTGTAAACCCAAACGCTTTGATCATCTCATCAAAGCGAATGTTCCAACTCCGAGATGCTTGCACCAGCCCATAAATCGAGCGTTGGAGCTTGCACACCTTGTCAGCATTCTTAGGATCGACAAAACCTTCCGGCTGCATCATATACAATTCTTCCTTAAGGAAACCATTAAGGAATGCCGTTTTGATGTTCATTTGCCATATTTCATAATCGTAAAACGCGGCAATTGCTAACATGATTCGGACGGACTTTAGCTTCGCTACCGGTGAGAAAGTCTCATCGTAGTCAACCCCTTGAACTTGTCGATAACCCTTAGCGACAAGCCGAGCTTTATAGATGGTCACGTTACCATCCGCGTCTGTCTTCTTCTTAAAGATCCATTTATTTTCTATGGCTCGCCGTTCAACGGGCAAGTCAGTCAAAGTCCATACTTCGTTTTCATACATGGATCCTATCTCGGATTTCATGGCTTCTAGCCATTTGTCAGAATCCGGGCCCGCCATCGCTTCTTCATAGTTCGAAGGTTCACCGTTGTCTAACAACATGATCTCCAAGACAGGGTTTCCGTACCACTCTGGTGCGGAACGTGTCCTTGTGGACCTTCGAATTTCAGTAGGAGCTTGATTAGAAGTATCTTGATCATTATCATTAACTTCCTCTCTAGTCGGTGCTGGTACCTCAGGAACATTTTCTTGAGTTGCGCCATTTTCCGGTTCAAGAGGTAATACTTCATCAAGTTCTACTTTCCTCCCACTTACTTCTTTCGAGAGAAACTCTTTCTCTAGAAAGGATCCATTCTTGGCAACAAAGATCTTGCCTTCGGATCTGAGGTAGAAGGTATACCCAATAGTTTCTTTTGGGTATCCTATGAAGACGCATTTTTCCGACTTGGGTTCGAGCTTTTCAGGTTGAAGTTTCTTGACATAAGCATCGCATCCCCAAACTTTTAGAAATGACAGCTTAGGTTTCTTTCCAAACCATAATTCAAACGGTGTCGTCTCAACGGATTTCGACGGAGCCCTATTTAAAGTGAATGCGGCAGTCTCTAAAGCATAGCCCCAAAAAGATAGCGGCAGATCGGTAAGAGACATCATAGACCGCACCATATCTAATAGAGTGCGATTACGACGTTCGGATACACCGTTACGCTGAGGTGTTCCAGGCGGCGTGAGCTGTGAAACTATTCCACATTTTCTTAAGTGTGTGCCAAATTCGTGACTCAAGTATTCTCCTCCACGATCTGATCGTAGAAACTTGATTTTCCTGTCACGTTGATTCTCAACCTCACTCTCAAATTCCTTGAACTTCTCAAAGGTTTCAGACTTGTGTTTCATTAAGTAAATATATCAATATCTACTCAAATCATCAGTGAGGGTGAGAACATAACGATATCCACCGCGAGCCTCAACACTCATTGGACCGCACACATCGGTATGTATGATTTCCAACAAGTTGGTTGCTCGCTCCATTGTTCCTGAGAACGGAGTCTTGGTCATTTTACCCATAAGGCATGGTTCGCACGTGTCAAATGATTCATAATCAAGAGACTCTAAAAGTCCATCAGCATGGAGCTTCTTCATGCGTTTGACACCTATGTGACCAAGGCGGCAGTGCCACAAGTATGTGGGACTATCATTATCAACCTTACATCTTTTGGTATTCACACTAAGAACATGTGTAGCATTACGCTCGAGATTCATTAAGAATAAACCATTCACCATAGGAGCATGACCATAAAACATATCTCTCATATAAATGGAACAACCATTATTCTCGGATTTAAATGAGTAGCCATCTCGAATTAAACGAGATCCAGATACAATGTTCATGCTCAAAGCTGGCACTAAATAACAATTATTGAGGTTTAAAACTAATCCCGTAGGTAAATGAAGAGGCAGCGTGCCGACGGCGATCACATCGACCTTGGAACCATTCCCGACGTGCATCGTCACCTCGTCCTTCGCCAGTCTCCGTTTATTCCGCAGCTCCTGCTTTGAGTTACAAATGTGAGCAACTGCACCGGTATCAAATACCCAAGAGCTACTACGAGTACTGGTTAGGTACACATCAATTACATGTATATCACATATACCTTTTGTTTTGCCGGCCTTCTTGTCTGCTAAGTACTTGGGGCAATTCCGCTTCCAGTGTCCGCTCCCCTTGCAATAAAAGCACTCAGTCTCGGGCTTGGGTCCATTCTTTGGCTTCTTCCCGGCAGCTTGCTTGCCGGGTGCGGCAACTTCCTTGCCGTCCTTCTTGAAGGCTTTCTTACCCTTGCCCTTCTTGAACTTAGTGGTTTTATTGACCATCAACACTTGATGTTCCTTCTTGACTTCTACCTCCGCTGATTTCAGCATTGAGAACAACTTAGGAATGGTCTTTTGCATCCCCTGCATGTTGAAGTTCATCACAAAGCTCTTGTAGCTTGGTGGAAGCGACTGGAGGATTCTGTCAATGACCGCATCATCCGGGAGATTAACTCCCAGCTGAGTCAAGCGGTTATGTAATCCAGACATAGTGAGTATGTGCTCACTGACAGAACTGTTTTCCTCCATCTTACAGCTGAAGAACTTGTCGGAGACCTCATATCTCTCGACCCGGGCATGAGCTTGGAAAACCATTTTCAGCTCTTCGAACATCTCATATGCTCCATGTCTCTCAAAACGCTTTTGGAGCCCCGGTTCTAAACTGTAAAGCATGCCACACTGAACGAGGGAGTAGTCGTCAACATGTGTCTGCCAAGCGTTCATAACGTCTTGGTTCTGTGGGACGGGAGCTTCACCTAGCGGTGCTTGTAGGACGTAATCTTTCTTGGCAGCTATGAGGATGATCCTCAGGTTCCGGACCCAGTCCGTATAGTTGCTACCATCGTCTTTCAGCTTGGTTTTATCTAGGAATGCGTTGAAGTTGAGGACTACGTGGGCCATTTGATCTACAAGACATATTGTAAAATATTTTTAGACTAATGTTCATGATAGTAAAGTTCATCTAATCAAATTATATAATGAACTCCCACTTAGATTAGACATCCCTCTAGTCATCTAAGTGTTGCATGATCCGAGTTAACTAGGCCGTGTCCGATCATCACGTGAGACGGACTAGTCAACGTCGGTGAACATCTTTATGTTGATCGCATCTTCTATACGACTCATGCTCGACCTTTCGGTCTTCTGTGTTCCGAGGCCATGTCTATGCACATGCTAGGCTCGTCAAGTTAACCCTAAGTGTTTTGCATGTGTAAAACTGTCTTACACCCGTTGTATGTGAACGTAAGAATCTATCACACCCGATCATCACGTGGTGCTTCGAAACTACGAGCTTTAGCAACGGTGCACAGTTAGGGGGAACACTTCTTGAAATTATTATGAGGGATCATCTTATTTACTACCGTCGTTCTAAGTAAACAAGATGCAAAAACATGATAAACATCACATGCAATCAAATATTAAACGTGACATGATATGGCCAATATCACGTAGCTCCTTTGATCTCCATCTTGGGGCTCCATGATCATCTTGTCACCGGCTTGACACCATGATCTCCATCATCATGATCTCCATCATCGTGTCTCCATGAAGTTGCTCGCCAACTATTACTTCTACTACTATGGCTAACGCGTTTAGCAATAAAGTAAAGTAATTTACATGGCGTTTCTCAATGACACGCAGGTCATGTTAAAAGAATAAAGACAACTCCTATGGCTCCTGCCGGTTGTCATACTCATCGACATGCAAGTCGTGATCCCTATTACAATAGCATGAACATCTCATACATCACATATAGATCATTCATCATTCATCACAACTTTGGCCATATCATATCACAAACCACTTGCTGCAAAAACAAGTTAGACGTCCTCTAATTGTTGTTGCAAGTTTTACGTGGCTGAATTAGGGTTCTAGCAAGAATGTTTTCTTACCTACGTGAAAGCCACAACGTGATTTGTCAACTTCTATTTACCCTTCATAAGGACCCTGTTCATCGAATCCGCTCCAGCTAAAGTGGGAAAGACAGACACCCGCCAGCCACCTTATGCAACTAGTGCATGTTAGTCGGTGGAACCGGTCTCACGTAAGCGTACGTGTAAGGTTGGTCTGGGCCGCTTCATCCCACAATACCGCTGAAGCAAGAAAAGACTAGTAGCGGCAAGAAGGTTGACAAATCCACGCCCACAACGAATTGTGTTCTACTCGCGCAAGAAGAACTACGCATAGACCTAGCTCATGATGCCACTGTTGGGGAACGTTGCAGAAAACAAAAATTTTTCCTACTCGTTTCACCAAGATCATCTAGGAGTTCATCTAGCAACGAGTCAAGGGAGTGAGTTTGCATCTACATACCACTTGTAGATCGAGTACGGAAGCGTTCGAGGGAGTGGTGATGATGGAGTCGTTCCAACGTGATTCCGATCACCGATGACCAAGCGCTGAAAGAACAGCGCCTCCGCGTTCAACACACGTACGGGACGATGGCGTCTCCTCCGTCTTGATCCAGCAAGGATGAAGGAGAGGTTGAGGAAGACAACTCCAATGGCAGCACGACGGCGTGGTGCAATTGGTACAACAGTTCTCCGGCAGGGCTTCGCCAAGCAAAGACGGAAAAAGAGAGGAGTTGGGGAGGGGAGGGGCTGCGCCTTCAATTGTGTGTTGCAGCCCTCCCCTCACCCCTCTATATATAGGAGGAGAGGGCAAGGGGGGGCCGGCCACCTAGGGGAAACCCTAGATGGGGCGGCGGCCAAAGGGGAGGAGGAAAGGGTGGCTTGCCCCCCAAGCTAGGGGGGCGCCCCCTTCTCCCCTTTAGGGTTTCCCCTCCCCAAACCCTAGCCGCATGGGCCTAGGTGGGGAGGCACGCCCAGCCCACTAGGGGCTGGCTCCCTCTCCCACTTAGCCCATGTGGCCCCCCGGGAGGGGTGGCCCCTCCCGGTGGACCCCCGGAACCCTCCCGGTGGCCCCGGTACAATACCGGCATGCCCCCGAAACTTTCCGGAGTCCGTTTAACCACTTTCCATATATAAATCTTTACCTCCGAACTATTCCGGAACTCCTCGTGACGTCCGGGATCTCATCCGGGACTCCGAACAACATTCGGTAACCACATACAAACTTCCTTTATAACCCTAGCGTCATCGAACCTTAAGTGTGTAGACCCTACAGGTTCGGGAACCATGCAGACATGACCGAGACGTTCTCCGGTCAATAACCAACAGCGGGATCTGGATACCCATGTTGGTTCCCACATGTTCCACGATGATCTCATCGGATGAACCACGATGTCGAGGATTCTATCAATCCCGTATACAATTCCCTTTCTCTATCGGTACGATACTTGCCCGAGATTCCATCGTCGGTATCCCGATACCTTGTTCAATCTCGTTACCAGCAAGTCTCTTTACTCGTTCCGTAACACATCATCCCGTGATCAACTCCTTGATCACATTGTGCACATTATGATGATGTCCTACCGAGTGGGCCCAGAGATACCTCTTCGTTTACACGGAGTGACAAATCCCAGTCTCGATTCGTGCCAACCCAACAGACACTTTCGGAGATACTTGTAGTGTACCTTTATAGCCACCCAGTTACGTTGTGACGTTTGGCACACCCAAAGTATTCCTACGGTATCTGGGAGTTGCACAATCTCATGGTCTAGGGAAATGATACTTGACATTAGAAAAGCTTTAGCATACGAACTACATGATCTTGTGCTAGGCTTAGGATTGGGTCTTGTCCATCACATCATTCTCCTAATGATGTGATCCCGTTATCAACGACATCCAATGTCCATGGTCAGGAAACTGTAACCATCTATTGATCAACGAGCTAGTCAACTAGAGGCTTACTAGGGACATGGTGTTGTCTATGTATCCACACATGTATCTGAGTTTCCTATCAATACAATTCTAGCATGGATAATAAACGATTATCATGAACAAGGAAATATAATAATAACCAATTTATTATTGCCTCTAGGGCATATTTCCAACACCCCCCAGCTCTAACAATTATAAGTGAAGCAAAAGAGCATTCTACAAATGGCGGTTTTCTATGTAAAGAGAAACAGGCAATCCAAACTTCAAATGATATAAGCGAAGCACATGAAGCATTCTATAAAGCCATACTCAAAAGATATAAGTGAAGTGCATAGAGCATTGTATAAATCAACCAAGGACTATATCATACCAGAATGGTGCATAAAATAAAAGTGAAAACTAAATGCAAAAGACACTCCAAGATTGCACATATCGCATGAACGAAACGAATCCGAAAACATATCGATACTTGTTGAAGAAAGAGGGGATGCCTTCTGGTCATCCCCAAGCTTAGATGCTTGAGTCTCCTTGAATATTTACTTGAGGTGCCTCGGGCATCCCCAAGCTTGATCTCTTGCCTATCTTCCTTCTTCTCACATCGAGACCTCCTCGATCTTCGAACACTTCATCCACACAAAACTTCAACAGAAAACTCGATAAGATCCGTTAGTATAATAAAGCAAATCAATACTCTAAGTACTATTGCAAACCAATTCATATTTTTTTTGAATTTTAGCTACTGTAATATAACTTCTTCATGGCTTAATCCACTGATAGGATTCGGTAGTTTCATCAAAACAAACAAACTATGCATCAAAAACAGAATCTGTCTAAAACAGAACAGACTGTAATAATCTAAACATTCACCATACCTCTGGTACTCCAAAAATTCTACCAAAATTAGGAAAAAAACAATTTGTATAGAAAGACAGTGCAAAAAGAATCAGAACCATTTGACGTTCCAGTAAAAATGTAAAATCGCGCACTACAGCCAAAGTTTCTGTCCTGCACCATACAAACCAACAAGCAAAGTAAACATCCTAGAGGCAAATCTTGGCACATTATTTTTATTTTAAAACTTTTATAAAAGCACATAACAGAAATAAATGACTCTCTAAAACTTCCGGGTTGTCTCCGTGGGAGCGCTTTCATTAAAGCCATTAAGCTAGGCATATAGTGCTCAAGTAATGGATCCACCCGGATCCCAAGGTATATCGAAGCCAATTTTAATTAGCAATGATTTGGCATTTAGTAGTGAGCACAAAGTAACATAAATCAAGCAATGACGAAGTCTGGCTCTCTTCCTATGCATCGGCATGTCATAAAAGAACAATTCATGCACACATAGTAAAGGCCAATGCATAGTATAAACAGTTTCTTGCAATTTTATCGTATTGGAAACATAGAGAGGTGGAGATATAGTTACTCTCTCATAATAATTGCAAGTAGGAGCAGCAACCACATGTGTATTATATTCATCAAAATCATCATGTGTAATAGTAAAACGCAACCCATCAATATAATCCTTAATAAGGGTAAACTTCTCCGATATAGTGTAGTCGGGAGAATTCAAAAAGATAATAGGACTATCATGCGTGGGTGCAATAGCAACAATTTCATGTTTAACATAAGGAACTATAGCAAATTCATCTCCATGGGCATAATTTATATTGGCATATTGGCCACAAGCATAGCAAGCATCATCAAAAAGGGATATTTCAAGAGAATCAACGGGATCTTGACAATCATCATAGCATTCATCCTTCGGTAAGCCCAAAGGGAAATAAAATGATGTATGAGTTGAAGAGTTACTATCATTAGAAGGTGGGCACGGGTAGCTAATCCACACTTCCTTCTTTTGTTCTTCGCTCTCCTCATCATCTTTTTCATCCAATGAGCTCACAGTTTCATCAATTTATTCTTCCATAGACTCCTGCAAAATATTAGTCTCTTCTTGGACAGCGGAGACTTTCTCAATAAACACATCAATATCGGCATTGAATTCATAATTCTCATAGCAATATTGAAGGATAGCTAAATTTTCAGGTCTATAAACTGAATCATCAAAATTTTCACACTCTTTAAACAAAGATTCAATTTCATAAGCACCCATAAAAGCAACAAATTCTTCTATTTGTTCCACATCATAGTAATCATATATACCATTAGCATAAGAAGCCAAGGTTTTATCATCATTAAATTTGCATGAAAAGGGAAGGTGTGGAGCCTTCATCCTACAGCAACAAGTATAATCATATTTCAAGCAAAGTTGCCAAGCATACCAATGCAACATATGAATTTGATCCCATAATAGCTTCCCTTTTTGAGTCAAGAAATAATCCCTAAAGTATTCACGTTGATCCAACGTGTCTCCCATAACATAATTGAATGGGGTTTTCTCAGGATTATCAAAGTAGTACATAATATCTTTCACATAATGAGCATCGAGGGTTTTAGGAGGTTCCCCATCTCCATGAGTAGAAGGTACACCTAATTTTTTTGGTATTTCGTGTTCCATATCCATAACTAAAGATAGAGAACAACTTAGAACAGAAAATAAAAATTACTTAGTGTAAATCAAACAAGCACACACAAGAATATTCGCCCCACGCTATGACTCCTCGGCAACGGTGCCAGAAAAAGGTCTTGATAACCCACAAGTATAGGGGATCACAACAGTTTTCGATAAGTAAGAGTGTCGAACCCAACGAGGAGCTAAAGGTAGAACAAATATTCCCTCAAGTTCTATCGACCACCGATACAACTCTACGCACGCTTAACGTTCACTTTACCTAGAACAAGTATGAAACTAAAAGTACTTTGTAGGTGTTTTTGGATAGGTTTGCAAGATAATAAAGAGAGCATAAATAAAAATTAGGGGCTGTTTAGATAAAGACACAACTAAGTTAGTTTTAGTAAAGAGATTTTTGGTTACGAGAAAGTTATTTGTCCCTAGGCAATCGGTAATTAGACCGGTAATCATTATTGCAATTTTATATGAGGGAGAGGCATAAGCTAACATACTTTTTCTACTTGGATCATATGCACTTATGATTGGAACCTTAGCAAGCATCCGCAACTACTAAAGATCATTAAGGTAAAACCCAACCATAGCATTAAAGTATCAAGTCCTCTTTATCCCATACGCAAACAACCTACTTACTCGGGTATGTGCTTCTGTCACTCACACCACCCACCATAAGCAAATCATGAACATATTGCAAACCTATAGCGGGAATCCCTCATGCTTGTGCGAAACGGAGAGCACCATAGGACAGCACCAATAATAAAACATGCAACTCAAACCAATCACGATCATCAAATAACCCATAGGACAAAACGAATCTACTCAAACATCATATGATAGTCATACATCATTGGGAAATAATATATAGCGTTGAGCACCATGTTTAAGTAGAGATTACAACGGGTAAAAGAGGGGTTACACCGCTGCATAGAGGGGGGAAGAGTTGGTGATGATGGCGGTGAAGTTGTTGGTGAAGATTGTGGTGATGATGATGGCCCCCGGTGGCACTCTGGTGCCACCGGGAGCGAGGGGGAGAGAGCCCCCCTCCTTCTTCTTCTTCCTTGACCTCCTCCCTAGATGGGAGAAGGGTTTTCCCTCTGGTCCTTGGTCTCCATGGCATGGGAGGGGAGAGAGCCTCTCCGAGATTGGATCTGTCTCTCTCTGTTTCTGCGTTCCCAGATTCTACCCTTTCACCGTTTCTTATATTCCCGGAGATAAGTAACTCCGATTGGGCTGAAATTTTAACACGATCTCTATCCAGATATTAGATTTCGTGCGGCGAAAGAATGGCACCAACCGCCTTACGGGGTGGCCACGAGGGTCAGGGGTGCGCCCAGGGGGTTGGGGCACGCCCCCCTGCCTCGTGCCCCACTCGGGAACCGTCTCGCGTGGATTTTTCTTCCATATTCTCCGAATATTCCAAAAATAATATCCGTCCATTTTTATCCCGTTTGGACTATGTTTGATATGGATATTCTATGAAACAAAAAATGCAACAAACAGGAACTGGCACTGGGCACTGGATCAATATGTTAGTCCCAAAAATAGTATAAAAAGTTGCCAAAAGTATATGAAAGTTGTAGAATATTGGCATGGAACAATCAAAAATTATAGATACGACGGAGATGTATCTACCTCCGGTTAATAGGTTAGTCCCAAAAATAATATAAAAGTGTACAAATAAGCCCATTAAACATGCAAAATAGAATATATAATAGCATGGAACAATAAAAAATTATAGATACGTTGGAGACATATCAGTGATACGTCTCCGTTGTATCTACTTTTGCAAACACTTTTGCCCTTGTTTTGGACTCTAACTTGCATGATTTGAATGAAACTAACCCTGACTGGCGTTGTTTTCAACAGAATTGCCATGGTGTTATTTTTTTGCAGAAATAAAAGTTCACGGAATGACCAGAAAATCAACGGAGATGATTTTTGGAATATATAAAAAATACTGGAAGAAGAATCCACGTCAGGGGGCCCATACCCTATCCACGAGGGTGGGGGCGCGCCTACCCCACCCCCCTGGGCACGCGCCCGGCCTCGTCGCCCCCCTGATGCTCCACCGACGTCCATCTTGACTCCATATATTCACTTTCGGGGAAAAACCAGGGAGAATGATTCATCGCGTTTTATGATATGGAGCCGCTGCCAAGCCCTAATCTCTCTCGGGAGGGCTAATCTAGAGTTCGTTTGGGGCTCCGGATAGGGGAATCCGTCGCCATCGTCATCATCAACCTTCCTCCATCACCAATTTCATGATGCTCACCACCGTGCGTGAGTAATTCCATCATAGGCTTGCTAGACAGTGATGGGTTGGATGAGATTTATCATGTAATTGAGTTTGTTTTGTTAGGGTTTGATCCCTAGTATCCACTATGTTCTGAGATTGATGTTGCTATGACTTTTCTATGCTTAATGCTTGTCACTAGGGCCCGAGTGCCATGATTTCAGATCTGAACCTATTATGTTTTCATGAATATATGCGAGTTATTGATCCTATCTTGCAAGTCTATAGTCACCTATTATGTGTTATGATTCGTTAACCCTGAAGTGACAATAATCGGGATACTTACCGGTGATGACCGTAGTTTGAGGAGTTCATGTATTCACTATGTGTTAATGCTTTGGTCCGGTACTCTATTAAAAGGAGGCCTTAATATCCCTTAGTTTCCAATAGGACCCCGCTGCCACGGGAGGGTAGGACAAAAGATGTCATGCAAGTTCTTTTCCATAAGCACGTATGACTATATTCGGAATACATGCCTACATTACATTGATGAACTGGAGCTAGTTCTGTGTCACCCAATGTTATAACTGTTGCATGATTGATTGCATCCGACATAATTATCCATCATTGATCCATTGCCTACGAGCTTTTCATATATTGTTCTTCGCTTATTTACTTTTCCGTTGCTACTGTTACAATCACTATAAAACTAAAAATATTACTTTTGTTACCGTTACCACTACTATCATATTACTTTGCTACTAAATACCTTGGTGTAGATATTAAGTTTCCAGGTGTGGTTGAATTGACAACTCAACTGCTAATACTTGAGAATATTCTTTGGCTCCCCTTGTGTTGAATCAATAAATTTGGGTTGAATACTCTACCCTCGAAAACTGTTGTGATCCCCTATACTTGTGGGTTATCAATTGGTTCAATGCAAAGGTGGATTCCCTAGGAACCAACTTCGGTGGCTACGCTGCCCTGAAGCGGCTGACCGTCCGTTCACACATCCTGATCGAGGTTATATAAGCCATGCTCCGGCGCCGTCCACAACACACTCACCGCATCGCTCCGCACCTTCATCCTGACCTTCCCTCGTCCTCTAACTTTGACGATGGGCAAGTCATGGGCCTCGGCGCCGGCAGGCGAGGGCTCTAGATCGGGCTCCAGAGGGTCATGGCCACGCCCCCCTCGAACTCCGGGGTCGTCGTCCTCACCAGCAACCAGCTCTTCCGCAAAGGGGGAGATCGTCATCTCCTCTAGCAATGAGGAGGACCAGCTGCCGCAGGAGTAGTCGATGGCACATGACGTGGTGTACATCATGAATGGCGCGGGGTATGAGCAGCTGTAGGATCAAAAGTATGTCTAGAGGGGGTGATTAGACTACTTGACCTAATAAACACTTATCATTTTCCTAATTTTAGTTGTAGGTAGGTTTTATCAATTCTACCAAGTCAAGCAACACTCTACACATACAAGTCTAAGAGTTGAGTAGCTGCTACTTCTTGAGCTTGTGTTGGTTTTTCGCTTGAAGATGAAAGGGTGATGGTGCAAAGTAGAGATAAATATTTCCCTCAGTTGAGAACCAATTTATCAATCGAGTAGGAGGAGCACACAAGTCTCTAATAATCACCTACACAAACAAACATATACTTGCACCCAACGCGATAAAGGAATTGTCAATCCCTTCATGGTTACTTGGAAGGATAAAATTTGATAGTGATAGATATAAAAGATAAGTAAAAGTGTGTTTTATGTTTAT
The DNA here is from genome assembly GCA_034509565.1 of Triticum monococcum. NCBI lineage: Eukaryota > Viridiplantae > Streptophyta > Magnoliopsida > Poales > Poaceae > Triticum > Triticum monococcum. The sequence continues at coordinate 684,540,767 of CM067842.1, forward strand.
TTATAATGCGGTTATTTGGTGGGCCTTTCGCGGTGTGATTCTGTGTTATCCGCTAATCAACCCATATTTATGTGGGGAAATTTTTGCGTGGATGACTACATGTACTATATTCATGCTATAGTATCGCATGGTAGCGCTTTTTTCTGGGTGATGGGAGTCTGCATGGGGTTGATATGTTTTTATAGGCCGGTTTCTGCTATTTGATATTTAAAAAATTGTTGGCCCGATCAAAATCGTAAACCAAATCCAAAATTGAATACCTGAATCGAATGAAAGAACTTTAAAATTAGATAATATAGAGAAATTAAATAATTAGATGAGAGAGCTCCTTGAGAAATTGTTGACCAGCTCAAAATTGGGCGACTCAATTCTAAATTGAAGTCTCAATTAATTGTGAAGCTTTAAAAAATAGGAAGCATAGTGTACTACTAGCTAAACCCGTGCGGCGGCACGCCGCGCCCCATTTTTTACATCATATGTATATATGCTGCATCTATCTTGTCTGGTGAGTTTGAACTTCAAATGGAAGCCTATGTTGTAACTCTAAAAGGCAAGTCATGGATAGATAGCCTACCGCATGCCCCGTTGATATGTGGTGTGCATATATGTTGTCTTTGTTTTATCTAATGAATTTCAATTTAAAATGAGAGAACTACATAGATAATGTTGTAATTACAAAAGGAGACGTCAAGCTTAGATGCAATACATTTATTATTACCACGCGTGGTGTGCCTTAGAAGAAAGTACATGTTGACACCTAGATTAGACGCATTATATTCATTGGTGGGTATATAGACAGTCAGCGATGGGTTGATGAGGGAAGAAAAAACAACATTGGTATATTGTTCTCTTGCGTCCATGACAACTGTTATCTTCTTCAGTTGTATCTTATTTGTTTGGTTTCGTTGTCTACTCAAACTAACGATGGACCAGAAACCAAACTGAAGAAATGACAAATACCTACAGTACGAATTATCTTACAACATTATATAGATTAGAATAGCATCACACAACAGAAGTACAATGTCTTTGGTTAACTTGAGATAAACAATAATCAGATCCAATTTGAATTTATATTGGTAGTACAGTGATAGTCACAGCGAAACACCAAAAGCAAAATGAGTAGCTCTCGGAGAGTTCTCTAGGAACTCGGAATAATTTTGGAGCACATCTTTTTTTAGGACATTGATAACTCCCGACCGTTCGGTCTGGGAGAACCCCGGTCCGAACAGAAAGGTTCGGCAGGGAGGAGCGATGGAACGAACGATTGTGTCGTTCGGTGTGGTGGAAGGCCAGCCCGAACCCTTTCAGCCTCTTCCCTCAGCACGTGTACGTAAAACCAGAAAAGGGCCTAAAAAGGCCCAGCTTTATAAACAAAAAACAGTCCTTAAAAAAAATCAAAAAATGATGCTTCTTTTACAATAGAAACACAAAAAATCCTGCTACGTGAGCACATAAAAAACCAGTTAGTGGGTATGTCTTTGATCAAAAAGTTTAATGAAAAATTCTAATTCCAGGGTCGAAAAAATGTAATTTGCCGTGGTATGAGAATAAAGTAGCGCAAGGTAAAAAAAATCTCAAATTTGGCATGCTTAAAAATATTAAAATTTGCCATGATGTTTTAATTAAAATTGACATGCTTTGTATGGAATTTGAGAAGAAAAAGTTATACAGGAAAATTGCTGTGGTGTTTTAATTACACGCAGCCAAAAAAAATAAAAACATGGAGAAATTGCCCTGAAAAAAATTTAAAATTGACCATGCGAAATTGCCATGTATTAAAAAGTAAACTTGCCATGGTAATGAAGTTAAAAAATTCCATGGCAAAATAAAGTAAAATTCTGGCATGGCAAAAATAGAGTAAAATTTGCCATGTATTTAAATTGTAAATTTTCCAAGTATTTTAAGGTAAAATTGTCATGGCAAAAAATATAGTAATTTTGATGTGGCAAAGTACAGTGAAAATTGACATGTATGTTCGAGTAAAATTGCCATGTATGTAAAACTGAAGTTGCCATGGCAATAAAGTTAAAAATTTGCCATGGAAAAATAAAGTAAAATTATGACATGGCAAAAATAGAGTAAAATTTCCCATGTATGTAGATAGTAAATTTGCCAAGTATTTAACCGTAAAATTGCCATGGCAATGAAGGTTAAAAATTGCCATGGCGAAATAAAGTAAAAGTTGACATGGCAAGTAGAAAGCTAAATTTGCCATGCTCCATAATTTTTCTTTATTTTGGCATGGCAAATAAAAGGAGAATTTTTCAATGACCAAAAATTGTAAATTTGACATGGCAAAAAAGAGTAAAAAAATTGCATGGCAATGAAAGGATTTTTTTGCCATGTTTGTTAAAGTAAATTTGCCAGGCAAAATGAAAGGGAATTTTTGCCATGTTGTGATAAAGAAAAGTTGACATCACAAAAAAAATTGCATGCCAAAATGAAGCTCGAAATTGCCATGGAAATAAACTAATTTTTTGGCATGCTAGAAAGTTAAAAAATTGCCATGTTCTTAAAATATGGAAACCTTATGAAATATAAAAATGCCATCGTGAAAATGCATATTAAAAGACCCCGATAAAGGCGTGTATGTTCGGCCTGCAGACACCCCTACCCGAACGAATCATTTGGGAGGGTAGGGGCATCGACCGAACGATTTGTTCGGGAGGAAAACGAACCAGCACAAACGCCCCCACCCACCGGGCCCCTACCGGCCTTTTTTCTGTGAAAAAGAAAAAAAGGCCCATGTTAAGTTATGACTAGTATTAAAGCCCAGTTTTTCTGTAACTAATAAACTACTAGACTTCTGCACGGCAAAATTGCCATGGTCTTTTACCATTCTATGAAAGAAATTGCCATGTTCAAGTTTATGTTTTCATAAATGGCGTAAAAAAAGGAAGAAGTCATAGCAAATCTGCATCTTTACAATAGGAAAAGTTGCCAACACTATGAAGTTCACAAAAAGGAAGAAGTTGCCGTGGCAAGTTTGCCAAGTTTTTGTACATCTTAAGTTGGCATGTTTTTGAACATCTTTTGTTGCCATGGCAAGTTTGCCATGTTTTTTGAACATCTTAGTGAAAAAAGTTTGTCATTTTTTTTGTACAAACTTAATTACAAAAAAAGTTTACCATGTTTTTGCACATATTAACTTTGCCATGGCAAGTTTGCAAATGTTTTTGACATCTTAAATTGCCATATCAAAAACATATCATAGCAAAATTGTGTAATAAAGAATATTATGATGTCTGCAATACTTATGTGATGCTACCAAGCTACATGGCAAAATGGCCATGATGTTGATATGTTTCCGCCTTGAAATTGCCATGGACCCAAAAAATGCAGAACATTTCCAACTAATTTTCATGGACTCTATAACAGCCTACATACACTGGCCACTACATTTTCATGGCAATTCCACTACATAAATTGCCATAGCTGCAAAAAATTACACACTGCCCACTGCATTTTAATGGAAAAAAATTCAATACAAGAATTGCCATAGCTACAAACATACACTATTCACTGCAATTTCAGCCGAATGAAGCTGTCGTGGGGGAAGGAATGGAGTAGAAATCTCACCAGCTCTATGTCGACGGTGCTGCCCGTGATCCCCGAACCGGCTCAGCTCCCAGGTCCCCTGTTCACGACTGAAGGAACCTCGACGACGCCACCTACTTTGGGAAAATACCTGCGTAACGAGGTAAAGCTGACATAATATTATGTCAAAAATCCCGTATGGCGGGAGAAATTCTGACAAGAGAAAGATATGATAACTCATGTGCTTTAAATGTATCCCACTATGGGAGAAAAGAATGGAGTAGCTGAAAGGCGGAACCGTACACTTATGGATACGGTGCGCAGCATGATAAGTTATTCCAACTTGCCATTGGGATTATGGATGGAGGGGCTTAAAACCGTCATTCACATTCTCAATAGAGTGCCAAGCAAGTCGGTGCCCAAAACACCGTACGAGCTATGGACAGGAAGGGTGCCCTCCCTACAAAACTTCAGGGTGTGGGGGTGCCCTGAGGCCAAAATATTTAATCCAAATATTGCAAAGTTAGATCCCAAAACAGTAAGTTGCCATTTCATTGGCTATCCAGATAGATCAAAAGATTTTCGTTTCTACTGCCTAGACAGCTATACAAAGCTTGTAGAAACAAGACATGCAGTCTGCTTAGAGGACGAAATGATGAGGGGGAGCTTGGTGGCTCGGAAAATTGATCTTGAGAAGAAAAGGGTGCATGCACCTAATCCGATGATTCAGGAGCCAATTTTCTCACTACCAGTTGCAACTCCACCCATGACAACTATTGGGGTAGACACGGAACCTGTCCATCAACAGCCGACTGAACCCGTTGAAAAGGGTGCATGAAAGGAAGGTGCAACAGCAAATTTTAGAAGAAGTGCCAGAAGTTGAGGCACATAATGTGCCAGAAATTGAGGCCCTTAGAAAGGTCTACATGACCAAGAAAGCCAGCTATTTCTACTGACTTTAAAGTTTATAACACATAAATGTTTCATATGGATAAAGATCCCACCTCATATGAAGAAGCCATGAGAAGCCCTCATTCATCGATGTGGATGAAGGCAATGGAAGACGAGATGAAATCGATGAGTTCCAAAGATGTTTGGGACTTAGAGGAAATTCCTAAAGAAGTCAAAACAGTAGGCTGTAAATGGGTCTATAAAATTAAGAATGACTTCAAAGGGAATATAGAAATGTATAAAGCATGATTCGTGGCAAAAGGATTTACACAAAGAGAAGGAATAGATTACAATGAGACATTTTCTTCAGTCTCATGTAAGGATTCCTTCAGAATCATAATGGCATTAGTTGCTCATTTTGATCTAGAGTTACATCAAATGGATGTTAAGACGGCATTTTCTGAATGGTGATTTAAAAAAAAGGTCTACATGAAACAACCCAAGGGTTTTATCATGGAAGGCAAGGAAACTATGGGATGCCGCCTAAAGAAATCCATTTATGGATTAAAACAAGCCTCTAGACAGTGATATTTAAAGTTTAATTAAACGATTAAAAGTTTTGAATTTAAAGAACATATTGAGGATAAATGGATTTATGCAAAGTTTAAATTTGGGAAATGTATTTTCCTAATCTTGTATGTGGATGATATCCTGCTTGCTAGCAGTGATGTTAGTCTACTATAAGAAACAAAGAAGTTCTTATCCTCAATTTTTGACATAACAGATCTTGGTGAAGCATCATATGTTTTGGGCATAGAAATTCATCGAGATAGAAACAATGGAGTCTTAGGACTGTCATAGAAAGCATATTTAGAAAAGGTTCTTAAAAAGTATAATATGCATGCAAGTAAAGCCCCACCTGCTCCTATAGTTAAGGGCGATAGTTTTGGGAAAATTCCAATGTCCCAAGAACTAGTACGAGATCGATCAAATGAAAGCAGTACCATATGCTTCGGCAGTTGGCAGCTTACAGTATGCACAAGTGTGCACTCGCCCTGACTTAGTTTTTATCACCGGGGTACTCGATAGATATCAAGAGAATCCAGGCATGGAGCACTGGAAGATGGTAAAGAAAGCATTGTGTTTTGCGCAAGGCACGAAGAACTACATGCTAATATACAGGAGAAGTGATTCTCTAGAGATAAAAGGGTATTCAAACACAGATTTTACGGGGGACAGATATGATAGAAAATCCACATCAGGATACGTCTTTACTTTCGCTGGGGAGCTATTTCGCGAAAAAGCTCCAAACAGTCGATAGTTGCATCATCCACGATGTATGCAAAATTCATAGCATGCTTCGAAGCCATGGGGCAGGCGATATGGCTAAAAAAATTTGTACCCGACTTGAAAGTGATAGATTTTATTCACAAACCATTAAAGATGTACTGCGACAACCAACCCGCAGTATTTTACACTCAGAACAACAAGTCGAGTAATGCTGGCAAAACAATAGAGATAAGGTATTATGTTGTGAAAGATAAAATCCAGGATCAAACTATAAGTCTCGAGCGTATAAGAACAAATGATATGCTTGCGGATCCGCTAATGAAAGGCTTACCACCCAATGTGTTTAAGAAACACTTAGCCGACACGGGTTTAAGGGAAAGCCTTATGATTTCTGGATAGGCCCAAAAGAAACAGAATTTGCTTCTGAACATAACGTATTTTGTAGCTGTATGATTCTAACGGCAATTAAGCTGTGACGATGAAACATGCTCTATGTATTAATATGTGATGAAACAAATAAACTATAAAGTATAAAGTTAAAAGTAAAGTTGAGATCAAAAGGGAGAATATTAGTTTGATCTCCTCCCGATCGAGCCCAATGGCTCGACGGGTCCTTGACTGGCGCCCTAATCGGGGGCGCCCAACCAAACCATGGTTGGTGGGCCCCTGTGACCCGCGCTATATAAACAGAGGTGGGGGCCGAGGCACGTTTCACGAGGTTAATCGCTGCTGCAAACCCCATCGATATTCCCCACTGATCTAGGGTTAGCGCGGTGCTCACGGGAAGCACACCACCGCCGCCATCTCACTGCCATCACAGCCGCCACAACATCACCATGGCTGCTGGTTCAAGCTCGCAAAGCAAGGCAGAAGGTAGGTTACCGGATTGATCTAGCCTAGCGATCCAGAGGTTCTATCAGAAACTTGAAGCAGGCCTTTCTAGACATGGCAACCTGTTGGACGTAGATCCTCTAATCTACTTGACGCCCTTGCAGGCATTATTGCACTTGTGAATGTTTAGTCTACCAGCAGAAGCATTTTTTACATTATTGCACTTGTGTATGTGATGTATAATACTTTACATTAGTAGTGAAAAATTCAGCTAAAAGGGCACACCCCAGCAATCCTCATCTTGTGAATGCTGAGAAACTTCGGTGGTATGAGAAAAAACTGAAGACAACTTCCTTCCATTAGTTTCAGTATATGAAGGCAGCATTAGTTAAGGGATTGTCACATTAGTAGTTAATATGATGGAGTTTGTACATCAAAATACATGTCCACGTATAACTTATTTGCAGGTTTGTATTAACTGATATAGCTCTAGAAAACACACTATTAGTGGGGAGGAGGTGAACAACATTTACCAAAAGCTTAACAATCTAAAATAGATATGTGGTTAAGAATACCATTAACATGCATCTTGCTGCCATTTTATGGATGTTAAGATTACCAAAAAAACCTGGAAAAATAGCTGCAGAACAGGGAAGAGCAAAAGACCTCATGTGAGTTCACCTTTTGTAGTCCATATGCACTTACATAACCAACATATATAGTGACCTGTTGAAACATTAATATTCCTTGTCAAAAGCTCGAAAGCGAAGAAAATCGACAGTCGATTGTGAGGTCTATATGGAATCAAATAACTCCCATAAACTAAGAAAGGCAGAGTAAAACATCAGTCTGGGATTCAAAAAACGAACCCTTGAGTCGTATCCACACCATATGGTACACAATTCCTCTCACGTAAGGTGAGGCTTGTGCATACATACTCAACTTCATCATGGGAACGTGTCTGCTTGTGTACAAAATAATAAAGAACCAATCGAATCCTACACAATGATAAATGCCTGTTTATTATTGTTATAAAACATTATTTTACTTACTGGATAATTACACGAGAAAACATGGAATAAGTACAGCTAGCTCTGTAATTGTAAATGAAATAAGTTCAGTTCTATATGTACTGGAAAAAATATACAGATTTATCTGTCTTTTTAATGCGGGTTTTACGGATAAAAGGACAACACTTGTACAATCAATCAAAAGTTAGATGACTGCATACATGCCCCATACTACAGACTGTGTTGTCTAGTTTGCAGTTTGCACATCAAGATAGACCTAATCATGGCATGGAACTAACAAAAGCTAGCGGCAGATAATACAAAACTGTTACTTCCAAACTTCACCCTCGTTCATTACAGACTTACAGTCACACACCAATTTCAGTTCAAGATGAGCTTCCACATCGCAGCCTGATCGAATAATAAATTCTACAGAGGGAAGAAGGGGGCAAAGGGAATCGTGCATGCTTACAGGTGAACTGCAACTTGCGGGACTGGGTCTCGATGACGCCCTACCTCATGGCCACCACGAAGAGGATCAGATGCTGGTGATGGTCCAATTCAAGGCCATGTATCTCTGGGCGTTTCTCTCAGGAAGCCGCCAGTGCAAGAACCCGGTCAACATCTCGGAAGCTCCATGGAAAGAGCCGCGGCAGCCTCCTCGACGGTTGGGAAAGAGGATGCCGGGACATCGCCTCCGCTACTGCTCCGAGACGGAATCATGATGCGGTGTTGGAGATGGCCGCCGCTGGTGGCCCCGCCCCAGCCGTGCCCTCCATGCCCGCTTCCCATATGCCATATGGCCACACTGAGAGAAGATGGCGTGGGCGGAGCAGAGGGATGGGGTGGGAAGGAGTTGAGGTAGGGACCGTCGGGGAGAAGGATCTTTTTATAGTCACCTACGACGGTGGGCGGTGGCACCGGATTCGACGGGAGCCGTCGAGAAGAGATGAGAGGATCGAGAGAGCACGGGACACGCGGAGAGAATGGAGAGGAGGAAGAAACCGAGCAAAATATCTCCACGAAGACGCCGCTGCCCATCGGCACCCAAATCGCAAAGCACGACCAAAGCGACACCGATGATAATCAGAAAGCGGCATGACCAATAGCGGCAAGAACAGAAGAAAGCGACGTATCGATTGGGCAACATCGGCCAGGAGACAAGCCAACCAATTCAAATACGTAAAAGCATCAAATTCCAACGTATCGATTGAGCAACATCGGCCAGGAGACAAACCAACGGTATTATTGAATTTTCAAAGTCGCTTTAGCGCAATGGCTATTATTTTATCAAAGGATATGATTTATTCTATAATGGAAGGAATAGTCCCGAGTCGCTGCACGCTTACAACCCGACACTTGGGGGCTACATTATTCAAATTGAGATTACATGCAAGTCTCATGTCGCTGCAAGCATGCACCATGACACTTGGGGGCTAATGCAAAGTCATTTTTACTAGTCTTATTGAAGACCCGACTCATCATATTATAATGAGCCGGCCCTTGGGGGCTACCAGTTGCTCCTGTCAACAATTCAAGGTACACAAGTTTTCGTCCATAATATTGAAGGATCCATTGCTTAGTTGGTAAAGCACAAAGCTCTTAACCTTGTGGACGTGGGTTCAAGCCCTACGATGGAAGCTACATTATAAGATGTTATTTTCATTGAAGTATATATCAAATCCCGGTTCAGTATTATCTTACTAAGCCGGCCCTTGGGGGCTACATATCGCTGCTCAAGTCTACATGATCATATTTATAAAGTACCTGCCCATTATTGCATAATGACCTGGCCCTTGGGGGCTACATTGGTTGAAAGTTTTCAGGCATCAGTCAATTACAAGTCCCAGGTTGTTGCAAGCATGACAACCCGGCACTTGGGGGCTACATCATATGGAGTATTCAATTTTTACTAGTGACTGGGATGAACAACATGGATTTCTTCAAAATTGGCAGTATTTATATTGAAGCAAGTCTTAAGCCATCACTTTGTTCTGCTCGAAGACTTGGGGGCTACAGGTATTATATTATTATCGAAGAAATATTTTCAAAAATCTCAGTTTGAGCAAACCAGATTGAACCGGCGTTGGCAACAATCATGAACCGGCATTAGCAACAAACATGACCCGGAATTATCAGCTTTTATAACCCGGTAATTTTGGTAATATTGAACCGGCAAGTTTTACATCTTCAAACCGACCGGATATCGGAAGAGTATTTCAAGACCAAAATTTCTTAAGCCGGCGCTTTGGAAGCCGACTCAAGTGGATTATTCTTCACAATATTTCTCTGTGAGAAACCAATGTCAGCAAATTGAGTATGACGCTGGCTTATTGACCTGGATTTTTAAGGAGGAAATGACAAGGACTTAAGGATGATCAGGTGCCGGTTTACAAGAATTTTTAGCCCGGAGCACAACCGGTCAAGTTTGTTCTTGTGTTTATTTTACAACATCGGTTTAACATGGATAAATCCAAATTAAACTAGGGGCTAATGTCGGGGATATACCCCGTGGCGTAAACCGGCCGGAAGTATAACCCGGCCGGACTGGATGACTCACTGGTAACCCGCCCGGAGCTTGGCGGTTCACGGGCTACCCGCCCGGTCTTGGCGGTTCATTAGTAACCCGACAGGCGGGTCAGATGGATGATGAGGCCCATGGCCCAGAAGGCCGGTTTAGGTTAATAGTGGGCCGGTTTAAGAGGAAACGCATGAGGAACATTTATCTTACAAGGAGTTAAGACCTGGACTTGTATCCGGTTTGTATTAGAGATAGACTAGTCCTAATCCTAATAGGACTCTACATGTAACCCGCCCCTCCATCATATATAAGGAGGGGCAGGGCTCCCCAAAAGGGACAAGATTGACAAGTTCCACAAGTTGGAGAAGTTACGTTTAGACAATAGCTCTCGAAATAGAGCACTCTTGTAACCGTGATCATCATCATCAATATCAATGAAGCAGGATGTAGGCTTTTACCTCCACTGTGAGGGGCCGAACCTGGGTAAAACATCGTGTCTCTCGTCCCGCTCAACCCCTCTCAAGCTACCACATAGATGCGTTGGCCTCGCGACTAAGTCCTAACACTAAGGACATCTGCCGTGACAATTCCACGACACCGTTCTCCGGAACAATGGAGCGAGCAACAAACTTGATTGGAAATAATACATACTGATGTATGCAGTCCAATGAGTGTTGAGGCTCGCGGCGGGTATCGTTATTTGCTGACCTTCACAGATGATTTGAGCAGATATGGGTATATCTACTTGATGAAACACAAGTGTGAAACATTTGAAAAGTGCAAAGAATTTTATAGTGAAGTGGAGAATCATCGTAACAAAAATAAAAGTTTCTACGATATAATCACAGAAGTAAAATATTTGAGTTACGAGTTTGGGCTTTAGTTAAAATAATGCGAAATATTTTCACTACTCACGCCACCTGGAACACCACAGTGTAATGGTGTGTCCGAACATCGTAACCGTACTTTATTAGATATGGTGCGATCTATGATGTCTCTTACCGATTTACCACTATCGTTTTGGGGTTATGCATTAGAGACAGCTACATTGACATTAAATAGGGCACCATCTAAATCCGTCGAGACGACATCGTATGAACTATGGTTTGGCAAGAAACCTAAGCTGTCGTTTCTTAAAGTTTGAGGTTGCAATGCTTATGTGAAAAAGTTACAACCTGATAAGCTCAAACCCAAATCGGAGAAGTGCGTCTTCATAGGATACCCAAAAGAAAATGTTGGGTACACCTTCTATCACAGATCCGAAGGCAAGATATTCATTGTTGGGAATGGATCCTTTCTAGAGAAGGAGTTTCTCTCGAAAGAAGTGAGTGGGAGGAAAGTAGAACTTGATGAGGTAACTATAGCTGCTCCCTTATTGGAAAGTAGTTCATCATAGAAATCTATTCCTGTGACTACTACACCAATTAGTGAGGAAGCTATTGATGATGATCATGTAACTTCAGATCAAGTTACTACCGAAACCTCGTAGGTAAACCAGAGTGAGATTCGCACCAGAGTTGTACGATAATCCTGTTCTAGAGGTCATGTTACTTGACCATGACGAGCCTACGAACTACGAGGAAGCAATGATGAGCCCAGATTCGGTGAAATGGCTTGAGGCCATGAAATCTGAGATGGGATCCATGTATGAGAACAAAGTATGGACTTTGATTGACTTGCCCATTGATCGGCGAGCCATTGATATTAAATGGATCTTCAAGAGGAAGACGGACGCTGATAGTAGTGTCACTATCTACAAAGCTAGAATTGTCGCAAAAAGGTTTTCGACAAGTTCAAGGTGTTGACTACGATGAGAGTTTCTCACTCGTATCTACGCTTAAGTCTGTCCGAATCGTGTTAGCAATTGCCACATTTTATGAAATCTGGCAAATGGATAAACAAAACTGCATTCCTTAATGGATTTATTAAAGAAGAGTTGTATATGATCCAACCAAAAGGTTTTGTCAATCCTAAAGGTACTAACAAAATATGCAAGCTCCAGCGATCCATCTATGGACTGGTGCAAGCATCTCGGAGTTGGAATATACGCTTTGATAAGTTGATCAAAGCATATAGTTTTATACAGACTTGCGGCGAAGCCTGTATTTACAAGAAAGTGAGTGGGAGCAGTACAACATTTCTGATAAGTATATTTGAATGACATATTGTTGATCGGAGATAATGTAGAATTATTCTGCAAAGCATAAAGGAATGTTTGAAAGGAGTTTTTCAAAGAAAGACCTCGGTGAAGTTGCTTACATATTGAGCATCAAGATCTATAGAGATAGATCAAGACACTTGATAAGTTTTTCAATGAGTACATACCTTGACAAGATTTTGAAGTGGTTCAAAATGGAACAGTTAAAGAAGGAGTTCTTGCCTGTGTTACAAGGTGTGAAGTTGAGTAAGACTCAAAACCCGACCACGGCAGAAGATAGAGAGAAAATGAAAGTCATTCCCTATGCCTCAGCCATAGGTTCTATAAAGTATGCCATGCTGTGTACCAGGCCTATTGTATACCCTGCCCTGAGTTTGGCAAGGGAGTACAATAGTGATCTAGGAGTAGATCACTAGACAACGGTCAAAATTATCCTTAGTGGAATAAGGATATGTTTCTTGACTATGGAGGTGACAAAAAGGTTCGTCGTAAAGGGTTACATCGATGCAAATTTTGACACCGATCCAGATGACTCTAAATCTCAATCTGGATACATATTGAAAGTGTGAGCAATTAGCTAGAGTAGCTCAGTGCAGAGCATTGTTGACATAGAAATTTGCAAAATACTTACGGATCTGAATGTGGCAGACCCGTTGACTAAACTTCTCTCACAAGCAAAACATGATCACACCTTAGTACTCTTTGGGTGTTAATCACATAGCGATGTCAACTAGATTATTGACTCTAGTAAACCCTTTGGGTGTTGGTCACATGTCGATGTGAACTATGGGTGTTAATCACATGGTGATGTGAATATTGGTATTAAATCACATGGCGATGTGAACTAGATTATTGACTCTAGTGCAAGTGGGAGACTGAAGGAAATATGCCCTAGTGGCAATAATAAAGTTATTATTTATTTCATTATATCATGATAAATGTTTATTATTCATGCTAGAATTGTATTAACTGGAAACATAATACTTGTGTGATTACATAGACAAACAGAGTGTCACTAGTATGCCTCTACTTGACTAGCTCGTTGATCAAAGATGGTTATATTTCCTAACCATAGACATGAGTTGTCATTTGATTAACGGGATCGCATCATTATGAGAATGATGTGATTGACTTGACCCATTCCGTTAGCATAGCACTTGATCGTTTAGTTTGTTGCTATTGCTTTCTTCATGACTTATACATGTTCCTATGACTATGAGATTATGCAACTCCCGTTTACCGAAGGAACACTTTGTGTGCTACCAAACGCCACAACGTAACTGGGTGATTATAAAGGTGCTCTACAGGTGTGTCCGAAGTTACTTGTTAGGTTGGCGTATTTCGAGATTAGGATTTGTCACTCCGATTGTCGAAGAGGTATCTCTGGGCCCTCTCGGTAATGCACATCACTTAAGCCTTGCAAGCATTGCAACTAATGAGTTAGTTGCAGGATGATGTATTACGGAACGAGTAAAGAGACTTGCCGGTAACGAGATTGAACTAGGTATTGAGATACCGATGATCGAATCTCGGGCAAGTAACATACCGATGACAAAGGGAACAACGTATGTTGTTATGCGGTCTGACCGATAAAGATCTTCGTAGAATATGTGGGAGCAAATATGAGCATCCAGGTTCCGCTATTGGTTATTGACCGGAGACGTGTCTCGGTCCTGTCTACATTTTTCTCGAACCCGTAGGGTCCACATGCTTAAGGTTTCGATGACAGTTATATTATGAGTTTATGAGTTTTGATGTACCGAAGGAGTTCGGAGTCCCGGATGAGATCGGAGACATGACAAGGAGTCTCGAAATGGTCGAGACATAAAGATCGATATATTGGACAACTATATTCGGACATCGGAAAGGTTCCGAGTGATTCGGGTATTTTTCGGAGTACCGGAGAGTTACGGGAATTCGCCGGGGAGTATATGGGCCTTATTGGGCCATACGGAAATAGAGGAGAGAGGCCAAAAGGAAGGAGGCGTGCGCCCCCCCTCTGGTCCGAATTGGACAAGGGGTGCAACCCACTTTTCCTTGTTCCTCTCCCCCTCTTTCCTTCTCTCCTACTCCAACAAGGGAAGGAGAAGTCCTACTCCCGGTTGGAGTAGGACTCCCCCCTTGGCGCGCCCTCCTCCTAGGCCGGCCGCCTCCCTCCCTTGCTCATTTATATACGGGGGCAGGGGGCACACCATAGACACAACAATTGATCATTGATCTCTTAGCCGTGTGCGGTGCCCCCCTCCACCATAATCCTCGATAATATTGTAGCGGTGCTTAGGAGAAGCTCTGCGACGGTAGAACATCAAGATCATCACCACGCCGACGTGCTGACGGAACTCTTCCCTGACATTCTGCTGGATTGGAGTCCGGGGATCGTCATTGAGCTGAACGTGTGCTAGAACTCGGAGGTGCCGTATTTTCGGTGCTTGATCGGTCGGGCCATGAAGACGTACGACTACATCAACCGCGTTGTTATAACGCTTCCGCTTCCGGTCTACGAGGGTACGTAGACAACACTCTCCCCTCTCATTGCTATGCATCACCATGATCTTGCGTGTGCGTAGGAATTTTTTTGAAATTACTACGTTCCCCAACATATAGGTGGAATAGAATGGTGGTTGCTGATACGTCTTCGTCGTATCTACTTTTCCAAACACTTTTGCCCTTGTTTTGGACTCTAACTTGCATGATTTGAATGGAACTACCCGGGCTGACGATGTGTTCAGCAGAATTACCATGGTGTTATTTATGTGCAGAAACAAAAGTTCTCAGAATGACCTGAAACTTCACGGAACGTCTATTTGGAAATAATAAAAAATCCTTGTAAAGGATGAAGACTAGGGGGCCCACACCCTAGCCATGAGGGTGGGGGGGCGCCCCCTACCTCGTGGCCCCCCTGGAGCTCCTCCGACCTCAACTCCTACTCTATATATTTGCTTTCAAGGAGAAAAAAATCAGAGAGAAGGAGTCATCGCGTTTTATGATACGGAGCCGCCGCCAAGCCCTAAAACCTCTCGGGAGGGCTGATCTGGAGTCCGTTTGGGGCTTCGGAGAGGGGGGAATCCGTCGCCATCGTCATCATCAACCATCCTCCATCACCAATTTCATGATGCTCACCGTCGTGCGTGAGTAATTCCATCGTAGGCTTGCTGGACGGTGATGGGTTGGATGAGATTTATCATGTAATCAAGTTAGTTTTGTTAGGGTTTGATCCCTAGTATCCACTATGTTCTGAGATTGATGTTGCTATGACTTTGCTATGCTTAATGCTTGTCACTACGGCCCGAGTGCCATGATTTCAGATCTGAACCTATTATGTTTTCATCAATATATGAGAGTTCTTGATCCTATCTTGCAAGTCTATAGTCACCTACTATGTGTTATGATCCGGCAACCCTGAAGTGACAATAATCGGGACCACTCCCGGTGATGACCGTAGTTTGAGGAGTTAATGTATTCACTATGTGTTAATGCTTTGGTCCGGTACTCTATTAATAGGAGGCCTCATTATCCCTTAGTTTCCGCTACGAACCCGCTGCCACGGGAGGGTAGGACAAAAGGTGCCATGCAAGTTCTTTTCCATAAGCACGTATGACTATATTCGGAATACATGCCTACATTACATTGATGAATTAGAGCTAGTTCTGTGTCACCCTAGGTTATGACGGCTACATGATGAACCGCATCCGACATAATTCTCCATCACCGATCCAATGCCTACGAGCTTTCCATATATTGTTATTCGCTTATTTACTTTTCCGTTGCTATTGCTATCATCACTACAAAATACCAAAAACATTACTTTTGCTATCATTACCTTTTGCTACTGTTACCACTACAATCATATTACTTTCCTATTAAACACTTTGCTGCAGATATTAAGTTTCCAGGTGTGGTTGAATTAACAACTCAGCTGCTAATACTTGAGAATATTCTTTGGCCCCCCTTGTGTCGAATCAATAAATTTGGGTTGAATACTTTGCCCTCAAAAACTGTCGCGATCCCCTATACTTGTGGGTTATCAAGACTATTTTCTGGCGCCGTTGCCGGGGAGCATAGCTCTATTCTATGTGTCTCTTGGGATTTATATCTGCTTATCATTAGGAAGAACTTGAGAGATCCAAAAACCAAGATTTATCCATCAACTACGAGGGGAGGTAAGGAACTGCCATCTAGCTCTGCACTTGATTCACCTTCTGTTTTGAGTAAGCTTGCGACACCTAAACCTGCTTCTGCTATTCGTTCTAATATGTCGCATGTTATTGATGATGCCACTTCTGCTATGCATGATACTTATGATGAAACTACTTCTATGCTTGATATTACCGTGCCACTTGGTGAATTTCTTGATGAACAACTTGCTAGGGTTAGAGAGAATGAAAATATTGATGAAAGCGATGATGAAGACTCTCCCCCTAATAAATATGAATCACCTGTTATTCCTGAGGGTTATGTTTTTGAAAAAGAAGCTGCTCTAGCTATTTTAGCTTGCAAAGATAGATACGAGCTCAAGAGGTTATTAGCTAAATGGAAGCAGCAATCTCTTAATGCTAGAATGAAACCTGACCCTGCTTTTGCTACTTCACCTATCTGTGTTACTGATAAGGATTATGAATTCTCTATTGATCCTGATATAATTACTTTGGTTGAATCTGATGTTGGGGAATGTAGTAATTTCAAAAATTTCCTACGCACACGCAAGATCATGATGAAGCATAGCAACGAGAGGGGAGAGTGTTGTCTACGTACCCTCATAGACCGAAAGCGGAAGCGTTAGCACAACGCAGTTGATGTAGTCGTACGTCTTCACGATTCAACCGATCAAGTACCGAACGCACAACACCTCTGAGTTCTGCACACGTTCAACTCGATGACGTCCCTCGAACTTCGACCCAGCCGAGTGTTGAGGGAGAGTTTCATCAGCACGACGGCTTGGTGATGATGATGATGTTCTACCGATGCAGGGCTTCGCCTAAGCACTGATAATATATGACTGAGGTGGATTATGGTGGAGGGGGGCACCGCACACGGCTAAGAGATCAAGAGATCAATTGTTGTGTCTATGGGGTGCCCCTGGCCACGTATATAAAGGAGTGGAGGGGCCGGCCCTCTCTATGGCGCGCCCTAGGGGAGTCCTACTCCCACCGGGAGTAGGATTCCCCCTTTCCTAGTAGAACTAGGAGCCCTTCCAAGTAGTAGGAGTAGGAGGGAAGGAAAGGGAAGGGAAAAGGAGAAGGAAGGAAGGGGCGCCCCCCCCCCTCCCTAGTCCAATTTGGACCAGCCCATGGGGAGGGGTGCGACCACCCTTTGAGGCCTTTCTCTCCTTTCCCGTATGGCCCATTAAGGCCCAATACGAATTCCCGTAACTCCCCGGTACTCCTGAAAATACCCGAATCACTCGGAACCTTTCCGATGTCCGAATATAGTCGTCCAATATATTGATTTTTACGTCTCGACCATTTCGAGACTCCTCGTCATGTCCCCGATCTCATTCGGAACTCCGAATTCCTTCGGTACATCAAAACACATAAACTCATAATATAACCGTCATCGAACTTTAAGTGTGCGGACCCTACGGGTTCGAGAACTATGTAGACATGACCAAGACACGTCTCCGGTCAATAACCAATAGCGGAACCTGGATGCTCATATTGGCTCCTACATATTCAATGAAGATCTTTATCGGTCAAACCGCATAACAACATACGTTTTTCCCTTTGTCATCGGTATGTTACTTGCCCGAGATTCGATCGTCGGTATCTCAATACCTAGTTCAATCTCATTACCAGCAAGTCTCTTTACTCGTTCCATAACACATCATCCTGCAACTAACTCATTAGTTGCAATGCTTGCAAGGCTTATAGTGATGTGCATTACCGAGTGGGCCCAGAGATACCTCTCCGATAATCGGAGTGACAAATCCTAATCTCGAAATACGCCAACCCAACAAGTACCTTTGGAGACACCTATAGAGCACCTTTATAATCACCCAGTTATGTTGTGACGTTTGGTAGCACACAAAGTGTTCCTCTGGTATACGGGAGTTGCATAATCTCATAGTCATAGTAACATGTATAAGTCATGAAGAAAGCAATAGCAACAAACTAAACGATCAAGTGCTAAGCTAACGGAATGGGTCAAGTCAATCACATCATTCTCCTAATGATGTGATCCCGTTAATCAAATGACAACTCATGTCTATGGTTAGGAAACATAACCATCTTTGATCAACGAGCTAGTCAAGTAGAGGCATACTAGTGACACTCTATTTGTCCATGTATTCACACATGTATTATTCTTCCGGTTAATACAATTCTAGCATGAATAATAAACATTTATCATGATATAAGGAAATAAATAATAACTTTATTATTGCCTCTAGGGCATATTTCCTTTAGTCTCCCACTTGGACTAGAGTCAATAATCTAGTTCACATCGCCATGTGATTTAATACCAATAGTTCACGTCACCATGTGATTAACACCCATAGTTCACATCGACATGTGACCAACACCCAAAGGGTTTACTAGAGTCAATAATCTAGTTCACATCGCTATGTGATTAACACCCAAAGGGTACTAAGGTGTGATCATGTTTTGCTTGTGAGAGAAGTTTAGTCAACGGGTCTGCCACATTCAGATCCGTAAGTATTTTGCAAATTTCTATGTCAACAATGCTCTACATGGAGCAACTCTAGCTAATTGCCCCCACTTTCAATATGTATCCAGATTGAGATTTAGAGTCTTCTGGATCAGTGTCAAAATTTGCATCGACGTAACCCTTTACGACGAACCTTTTTGTCACCTCCATAATCAAGAAACATATCCTTATTCCACTAAGGATAATTTTGACCGTGTCGGTGTACTAAAGTAGGGGTACCTTAGTATCCCGAACTTGTGCACGGGCAGTCGCAGCGTCCCGCGGCAAGGCTTGCCGGGCGACCGCCAAGGTCCTCCGTGGTTCCTTTGGAGCCATTCAAGAACAAAGTATCCAAGACCCCGGCAAGAGGAGCTTGCCGGGAAGGAGACCAGACCCCGGCAAGAGGAGCTTGCCGGGGGGGGGGGGCAACCAAGACATCTCAAGGAACTTGCCGCAATGCATCATGTGTCCCGGCAAGACCCAGTGAGCGACAAGCTCCCGGACGCGACAAGACCCGGTGAGCGACAAGCTCCCGGACGCGACAAGACAACATCCGCGGCAAGGCGCTTGCCGCGGCAAGCTTCTACTCCGCAGCCCGCGCTCCAGCTCACCCACCAACGTGTCGCTCTGGGACCGTTCCTGGCGTACGTGGCGGGAGGCTGTGCAGCCAGGGGCATGCGGTGGCAAGCAGACGCTGACAAGATAGCCATCGTGGCAAACGGTGGCGCCCCTGACGGTCCCTTTCTGCACCGTCTAGGCGACGCAGACAAGCATTTAATGCCTTTGTCCCCTGCCGTCAGGGTTAGGTATGATACAACTGTAGTAAGCGGTGGCGCCAACTACCACCTCTTATACATTTTTACCCTCACCTCTGTTGCCACCTGTCGGTGACCCCTTTGACATATAAAAGGAGGCCCATGCGCAACAGTGGGGGGGAGGATCATTCTCACCCTCGGTCTCGCTAGCCATCCAAGTGTACTATAGCATTCATCGCTCCGGAGCAAGAACACAATACAAACCAAAGCAGGAGTAGGGTTTTACACATCCGTGCGGCCCGAACCTGGGTAAACTAATCGCGTCGCTCGTGCGTTCGCCTCGATCTGCTCTTTGCGCTCTCTCCGCCCCCTGCCGAACCGAAAGGGGCCCCGGTCCGTCGTGGTCCCATAGGTGTCCGTGGGATCAGTCACCCCCGACATCTTTGGCGCGCCAGGTAGGGGCGCGTCGAGATTGTGCGAACCTGATCCAGCGTTTGCACGAGCCGAATCTTCGTCATCTTCATCAACATGCCGCCGAAGAAGAAGATTTCGGAGGCAGCTGCTCCATCTGTGCCGAGCCCACCATCGCCAGGGCGAACGGCTGGTGGAGTGGGCGCCGGCGGAAGAACGGGCGCCGACGAGGAGGCTCATGGTGCTGCCAGGTCCAAGGACAAGGCTGTGCTGCACATCGGCGACGCGGTCGGCTCCCACAACGACCGAGCGCATTCCAAGACCTCGGCGTCCGTACATGCTCCGCGCCCGTCCCAGGAGGCGCGGGACCAGCAGCATCATGGTACTCACGGTACCATACGCTTGCTGGGCCAAGATCAAGCTGGCGGATCCTGGAGCGCTCAAGACCAGCATGCACGCCAACATGCTGGCACGAGCGTGGCACGGTCGCTTGGACGAGATACTGCTCCTTCTAACATAGTTAGAAGTACGAGCATATCTCGCTCCTCGCGCCGTTCGCCGCCGCCGCCCGCCACTCCAGCAGAAGCGTTGGCACAGGCCCAACTGCTCCTAGATTACCCTCCAGCGCCAGAAAAGATCGACGACTAGAGGGCCACTATCCAGAGTCTCATCGGCTTCGCCAACGGTGACAACCCACGGAAGCCGAGCGCATCGCTGCCGCGGCAAGTCAGCCAAGCGCGAGCCGGTGGCGACAAGACCGGCGAGGGTGCAACCACTGTGCACTCTCTGCCTCGAAGGCCAAGATCGCCGACTCATCGGATCCGCCACGACAGCGACTCCACCGCGTCATCAGACCTGCGAGCTCGTCGCGATCAGCGCCAAGTTCTTCACGAGCGACAACAAGAAGACGCTCGTACCCGCATCGAGCGGCGAAGAGAAGCGCGGCGTCAATCAGACCTGCGCGCTGGGCCTTCTGTCGACATGCATGCGCCCGGAGAACCAGGCGACTTGCCGTACGCGGTAGGTTTCCCTGCGTTCACCCGTGAGCTACGGCAAGTCCAGTGACCCAGCCAGAAACACTTCAAGCCAGACGTGCCAGAGAAGTACGACGGCAAGTCGCACCCGTTAGAGTTCCTCAGCATCTACACCATTGCGCTGCAAGCCGCTGGGGGGCGAGACGACAAGGTCCTTGCCAACTACTTCCCGCTCGTGCTCAAGCCCGAAGTCAGATCCTGGCTCATGCACTTGCCGGACAACTCCATATCCTCTTGGGCGGACTTGTGCCATCAGTTTGTCGGCGCCTTTACAGGCGGCCACAAGCCACATGGCCAGGAAAGTGACCTTCACCTGCTTGCCCAAAAGGAAGGAGAGCCCCTGCGCAAGTATATTTAGAGGTTCAGCCGTGTGCAGTGCAACATCCCAGACATCCACCCTGCTGTGGTTATCAGCGCGTTCCATCAGAATGTGCGCAACCGCAGGATGTGGAGGAGATGGCGATGAGCAGGATCAGAGACGTCAGCGAGCTTTACGCCCTGGCCGACAAGTGTGCACGCGCTGAAGAAGGGAGGAAACTCCCCGGAGAGGACGCTGGAGCAGGAGGATCTGACAGTGAGGATGCCGCCCCGGCAAAGAAAAACCGGAGGCGCAACAGGAAGAAGAAGGGCGAAGAGGTGCTAGTCGTTGAGCAGTCCGGCAATGACGGCGCCACCAAGCAAGCCAAAGTCGGTAGCTCCGGCAAGGAGGTTGCCGCATGCACCAACTGCCAAGCTGTGGCGGCCGCCGACAAGCAGGGCGGCTCCGACAAGCAGTACTGCAAGATCCACCGCACCAAGGGCCATGATCTCCAGAGCTGCAAGAAGGTCGAGCAGCTTGTCCAGCAACAAAAAGCTAAGTACGAGCGGCGCGACAAGGAAAGAGCCCAAGGAGGCGGTGGAGAGGCCGGCAAGAAGCGCACTGGCTAAGGAGGACGCTGCGGCAAGGCCAAGCAGCGGCAAGGAGACAGACCTCCCCGTGGCCGCGACAAAGATGAAGACGAAGACGAAGATGAAGACATGGATGATGTTGAGAACAGTGAGCAGGAGTTTCAGAAAGCTACAGAAGTTCTGTGCGTTGACGGCAGTGCTGCATACTTCCCACTGCCAACTCAAACAGTGGCTGCGGGAAGTTAATGCGGCAGAGCCATCTGTCGAGTCGCGCAAACTTCTGAAATGGTCCAGCACGCCTATCATCTTTGATATTCAGGACCACCCTGATCGCACAACTGCGGTCGGGTGCTTGACGTTGTTGGTTTCGCCAACAATCCGCAACCTCAAAGTCACTAAGATGCTAGTTGACGGCGGGGCCGGCTTAAATCTGATCTCCTCCGCTGTGCTCCAGAAACTCCAGATCCGAGACAGCGAGCTCGAAGAAACCGGTACATTCCAAGGAATTAACCCGGGAAGGAGCAAGCCGAAAGGGAAGGTCACGTTGCCGGTGACATTTGGCAGCGAGTTGAATTTCAGAACGGAGAGGGTCACTTTTGACGTTGCCAATCTCCCATTGCCTTACAATGGGATACTTGGCCGTCCAGCACTCGCCAAGTTCATGGCAGCCTCTCACTATGCATACAACATGCTCAAGATGCGAGGCCCGATAAGCGTCATCTTTGTCCCTGGCGACAAGAAGGATGCCCTTATCTACGCCGACAAAATCTACCGGGAAGCAGCTGCTGCGACAGACCGCAAGGCGCTTGCCGCTGAAGCTCCCGGGGGGAAGAAGAAGACCAAGTCCGGCAAGAGCTCTGATGCCCACTCCGGCAAGCGCACCTCTTCGGAGTGCTGCGCTGCCGTCGAGGACGCACCATCGACCTCCACCGGCAAGTGTAAGAAGACAATGGCAGCTCCACCACATACCAAGAAGGTGTCCGCCAAGGAGGACGGCACTGGTGGTACCTTCACCATCAGTGCCACACTTGATCCTAAATAGGAAAGCGCGCTCGTTACTTTCCTGCGGGCGAATGTCGACGTGTTTGCATGGCAACCATCTGATATCCCCGGTGTTCCCAGGAAAGTAATTGAGCACCATCTTGCCGTTTGTCCTCATGCGCGGCCCATCAAGCAGAAGGTCAGAAAACAGGCAGTGGAGCGCCAAGAATTCATAGCAGAAGAAATCAAGAAATTGGAAGCAGCAGGCCTTGTCAGAGGGGTGCTCCATCCCACGTGGTTGGCCAATCCTGTGGTAGTGCGCAAGGCAAATGGAAAATGGAGGCTTTGTATTGACTTTACTGATGTTAATAAAGCTTGTCCCAAAGATCCATTTCCCTTGCCACGCATTGACCAGATTGTTGACTCCACAGCCGGATGTGATTTGCTTTCATTTCTTGACGCGTATTCAGGATACCATCAGATCTTAATGGCAGAAGAGGATGAGGAGAAAACCACATTCATTACTCCATGTGGCACA
Source organism: Triticum monococcum (assembly GCA_034509565.1). Classification (NCBI taxonomy): domain Eukaryota; kingdom Viridiplantae; phylum Streptophyta; class Magnoliopsida; order Poales; family Poaceae; genus Triticum; species Triticum monococcum. The sequence continues at coordinate 684,564,257 of CM067842.1, forward strand.
TACTGTTTCATAGGGATGCCTTTTGGTTTAAAGAATGCTGGTTCAACATTTGCCAGAGTAGTTCATGTCGCTTTGAAGCCACGGATACACAGAAATGTAGAAGCTTAAATGGATGATATAGTGGTCAAGAGCAAGGACAGGGCAACTCTGACCCAAGATTTAGAAGAGACTTTTGCAAATCTGCGCAAGATCAACCTCAAGCTCAACCCCGAGAAGTGTGTGTTTGGAGTCGCTTCCGGCAAGCTTCTCGGGTTCTTTGTGTCTCAACGGGGAATCGAAGCCAATCCCGACAAGATCAAGGCCATTGAGCAGATCGAAGCACCAAAGCGCGTCAAGGATGTACGAAAGCTTGCCGGTTGCGTGGCTGCTCTCAACAGGTTTATCTCTCGGTCTGCTGAGCGCGCCCTGCCGTTTTTCAAAATTTTGAAAAAGGCAGGTCCAATGAAATGGACTCTGGAAGCGGAGGCCGCGCTGCAGGACTTGAAGAGATTCCTGTCCTCCACTCCAACACTTGTCGCACCTAAGCCGCAAGAGAAGTTGCTGCTGTACATAGCGGCAACCAATCAAGTGGTTGGTGCTGCGTTAGTAGCAGAGAGGGAGGCAAATGACGAGCCAGCAACCGCGGCAAGCACATCCAGCGACAAGCAGGGGGCTTCCCCGACAAGCTCTGGTCCCGACAAGGATGGATCTGCGCAGATGCAAGAGGAGATACAGAAGAAAATGGTGCAGTGCCCAATTTACTTTGTCAGCTCCCTTTTACAGGGGGCTAGGTCAAGGTACTCTGGTGTGCAGAAACTGCCTTTTGGCCTTCTCATGGCCTCGAGAAAGCTGCACCATTACTTCCAAGCACATGAGATCACGGTTGTCACTCGCTTTCCGCTGAAGAGGATATTACAAAATCCAGAAGCAACAGGCAGGATTGTCGAGTGGGCACTAGAACTGTCAAGCTTTGGCCTCAAATTTGAGAGTACATCAATGATCCAAAGCAGAGCATTGGCAGAGTTCATAGCAGAGTGGACGCCAACTCCAGATGAAGAAATTCCGAAGACGAGCATCCCCGCCAAGGAAGCAAACAAAGAGTGGCTTATGTACTTTGACGGTGCCTTCTCGCTGCAAGGCGCCGGTGCCGGAGTGCTGCTTATCGCACCCACCGGAGAGCACCTCAAGTACATAGTCCAGATGCACTTCCCCAAGGAGCAAGCGACAAACAACACTACAGAGTATGAAGGCTTGCTTGCCGGTCTCAGGATCGCGGCAGAACTTGGGATTAAAAAGCTCATTGTCAGGGGTGACTCACAGCTTGTTGTCCACCAAGTAAACAAGAATTACCAGAGTCCTTTAATGGAAGCTTACGTTGACGAAGTGAGAAAGCTAGAAGAACACTTTGACGGCCTGCAAATGGAGCATGTCCCAAGAGCTCAGAATGACATTGCCGATGGCCTGTCGAAGTGCGCTGCACTTAAATTACCTGTGGAACCAGGGATTTTTGTGCTCAAGCTGACTCAGCCGTTCGTAACACCACCAACTGGACATAGCAAGAAGAGGAAGTTGATTTCTGGTGACTATTTCCTGGCAGAGCTTCCCGAAGCCGCCGCCAAAAAGGTCCCCAAGATCAACACCAAGAATGCTGAGGAGCAGTCTGCTCCGGCAAGCCCCAGGGTTTGTACGTCGGACAAGTTCACAAAGTGGCCGGAAGTGGAACCAGTGAGGAAGGTGACAGCACAGTCAGCAGTCAAGTTCTTCAGGTCGATTGTTTGCCGTTTCGAAATCCCCAACAGGATAATCACCGACAGCGGTACACAATTTACGAGCCGCACCTTCATGCAGTACGTCCAAGATCTTGGCGCCAAGGTCTGCTTCACTTCTGTTGCTCACCCGAGAAGCAACGGTCAAGCGGAGAGGGCAAATGCTGAAGTGCTGCGCGGGCTCAAGACCAGAACTTTCGACAGGTTGCGCAAGTGCGGAAGAAACTGGATCGAGGAGCTGCCGGTGGTTCTTTGGTCGATCAGGACGACGCCAAATCGAGCCACTAGCCAGACACCCTTCGCTCTAGTCTATGGAGCGGAGGCAGTTATCCCCACGGAACTCGTATATGGGTCACCTCGAGTGCTCGCTTATGATGAGCTTGAGCAAGAGCAGCTGCGTGAAGATGATGCGCTGCTCCTTGAGGAAGATCGTCTTCAGGCTGCTGTACGAGCTGCTCGCTACCAGCAAGCTTTGCGCCACTACCATAGCCGCAAAGTTAAAGCCAGAAGCTTCGAGGAAGGCGACCTTGTTCTTCGGCGCGTTCAGTCCGCCAAGAATTCCAACAAGTTGACGCCGAAGTGGGAAGGCCCTTACCGGGTGAAACGAGTCAGTAGGCCTGGCGCTGTCCGCCTTGAGACCGAAGATGGCATTCCGGTGAGCAACTCCTGGAATATCGAGCATCTTCGTAAGTTTTACCCGTAAGGCGCGGTTGTCGGACCCTGTCCGGCAACCACCCTTTTGTACAAGTCTTGCTGCTGTTGCATGTAATCCTTTGTACAAAGCCAGGCGCACACCCTGAGCACAAGTAAATGAAGCGCTGGCGCCCTGAGTTAGAGCATGCATGCTAGGTCGAGTCTCGTCCTTGGTTAGGGTTGATAGTGCTTAACAGCGGCTAACCCCTAACTTAGAGGTCGAGTGTGCGTCCCTTTGCCTTTCTTTCGTTTCCCTTGGTTCGCAGGGCTCGCATATCCTTGCCGGACCGCCTGAGGACGAAAAGGAGAAGAAGGACGTACCGGCATATGGACCCCGGCAAGCCAGTGTTGCCGGGGGCTGCGAGTACCAAGATTCACCCACGGCAAGCCAGAGTTGCCGGGGGCTGCAATCTCAGATAAGTCTTTCATCCCTCATCATGCATTCTCTTATGGACTGGGGAATATGAAACCTCGTTTCTTTCTGAAAACTACCGTGCTCCCTTAACTCTAGGCCCTGGGGCTCGTTCCTGGGGCCAAGTTTGGTCGTAGTCGCGGCAGCAAAGGGATGAAACGAGGGGCCACACCCGCCTCGTCCCTGCCTCCGTCAAAAGCATGAGAAAGGTCGAGCGACGTGGGAAGACGGCAGGGCCTGTTGCCGGGGAAGAAGTGTCTATCTGAAAGATACCAAGGATTTGCTCCTTGACGTGGGTTCTACCCGCGAGACAAATGACCTGGCAAGCATCCCCTTTTCATTAAAAAAACATTCCACTCAGGAGGTAGGTCAAGGAGGCGAAAAGGGCAAAAGGGGCGCCTAGGCGAGCTACGGGTGCCAGAAGACACCAAGAGAACATCCCGGGGGCCGTCCGAAGGCTGGACGGTGATGGCGGCGCCGGAAGCGGGGCTCGAAGACGAGGCGGCAGGACGTCAGCACGCTGTTGAGGGCACCACGCCCTCGTACTCCGACTTGACGGCCTTGCCGCCAGCCCCCTTCCTCTTCCGCAGCCTCCCTACGCCAGCCGCCCAAGGAGACGACCCCGGGGAGTTCAAGGAGCCGGCGACACGGATTATGGGGTCGCCGGTGCCGCACGGAGCGGCGCCCGACACCTAGTCGGACCCGTCATCCTGCCGCCCGTTACCCTCGTCATCACTGCCGCTCTCCTCCTCGTCACTCTCGCTCAAGGAGGAGTCTTCGCTATCGGAGGAGCTATCCACGCAGCACTTCGCCTGAGTGCCGAAGCACCCGAAGACCTTGACGGAGAGGAGATCGCCCTCCACCAACTTAAAGTGGAGGGTGAGCCCCGCCGTCAAGCTGTGGATACGGGCGAACGTCTTCCACCCTCGACCAAGATACATCACACAAGGGGCTGGGAATTCAACGCGGACTCGCGTGCTGCTGATCCCACAGCCCCTCATGTGCAGTCTCAGTGTCTCGGGCGAGTCCAACTCCATCATGCTCGCAAACGGAGCTGGGAGCCGGAGGCGACGACGAGGCGCCCGGCGCAGCCTGACGAAGAACTCGCAAGGGTCGTCCCCAGTATGGGCCGCCGCGGGAAGAGAAACCGCCGGCAGAGGCGAAGCTGGCGCGCCGCCCCGTCCACCTCTTCCCCGAGCGCCTCGACCTCGTCCTCGACCTCGTCCACGACCTCGCCCCCTCCCTCTTCCCCTTACGGCTGGCTTTGCCACCACCGGTGCGGGGGAGGGAGGGATGCGCTGTCTAGCGGCGACCCTCGCCGCCACCGATGAAGGACCAGGGTTCCCTTTCTCCATGGCGAATGGGAGAAAGGGGAGCAGAAGCTGAAGGAAGGAGGAGATGAGAAGATGAGGGCTTCCGTCCTCCCCTCCCGTTCCTTATAAAGGAGCGAAGTGTGGGCTCGGCCGCCCCGCTCAGCGAATCAAGACACGGGAAGAGCAGGGAGCTGGGGCCGACCCGCTGCCTCGACCCGCGACGGCCCGGTTTCCCGCCTCCACCATCCGCGACCCCAAGCGCATGGGAGCTGCGTGGCAGGCGTGCAGAACCGAGGCGACGGATGAGGCGACCTCTCCCCACCCCGTGATCGTGGGGAGTGGACGCCTCGAAAACCGCCCACAATCTCTCCCACGATGCCGCGTTCGACGCGTGCCGCTCTGGGAGGGCGCGGAGGATGCGGAGTCAGATACGGCGTGACCCAAGCCGCGCATGCCCATGCACTGTTTTGGGCCTGGCCCAACAGCGCTCGGCACCGTGTATGGCCCAGGCCCGGGGGCTCCTGTCGGTGTACTAAAGTAGGGGTACCTTAGTATCCCGAACTTGTGCACGGGCAGTCGCAGCGTCCCGCGGCAAGGCTTGTCGGGCGACCGCCAAGGTCCTCCGTGGTTCCTTTGGAGCCATTCAAGAACAAAGTATCCAAGACCCCAGCAAGAGGAGCTTGCCGGGAAGGAGACAAGACCCCGGCAAGAGGAGCTTGCTGGGGGGCCAACCAAGACATCTCAAGGAACTTGCCGCAACGCATCATGTGTCCCGGCAAGACCCAGTGAGCGACAAGCTCCCGGATGCGACAAGACCCAGTGAGCGACAAGCTCCCGGACGCGACAAGACAACATCCGCGGCAAGGCGCTTGCCACGGCAAGCTACTACTCCACAGCCCGCGCTCCAGCTCACCCACCAACGTGTCGCTCTGGGACCGTTCCTGGCGTACGTGGCGGGAGGCTGTGCAGCCAGGGGCATGCGGTGGCAAGCAGACACTGAGAAGATAGCCATCGTGGCAAACGGTGGCGCCCCTGATGGTCCCTTTCTGCACCGTCTAGGCGATGCAGACAGGCATTTAATGCCTTTGTCCCCTGCCGTCAGGGTTAGGTATGATACAACTGTAGTAAGCAGTGGCGCCAACTACCACCTCTTTTACATTTTTACCCTCACCTCTATTGCCACCTGTCGGTGACCCCTTTGACATATAAAAGGAGGCCCATGCGCAACAGTGGGGGGGAGGATCATTCTCACGCTCGGTCTCGCTAGCCATCCAAGTGTACTGTAGCATTCATCGCTCCCGAGCAAGAACACAATACAAACCAAAGCAGGAGTAGGGTTTTACGCATCCGTGCATCCTGAAAAGTTTATGCTAGAAACCCATAGCAGCCACGTAAAAACATGCAAACAACAATTAGAGGATGTCTAACTTGTTTTTGCAGGGTATGCTATGTGATGTGATATGGCCAAAGGATGTGATGAATGATATATGTGATGTATGAGATTGATCATGTTCTTGTAATAGGAATCACGACTTGCATGTCGATGAGTATGACAACCGGCAGGAGCCACAGGAGTTGTCTTTATTTATTTATGACCTGCGTGTCAACTTAAACGTCATGTAATTACTTTACTTTATTGCTAACCGTTAGCCATAGTAGTAGAAGTAATAGATGGCGAGGCAACTTCATGAAGACACGATGATGGAGATCATGATGATGGAGATCATGGTGTCATGCCGGTGACGATGATGATCATGGAGCCCCGAAGATGGAGATCAAAAGAAGCAAAGTGATGATGGCCATATCATGTCACTATTTGATTGCATGTGATGTTTATCATGTTTATACATCTTATTTGCTTAGAACGACGGTAGTAAATAAGATGATCCCTCATAAAAATTTCAAGAAGTGTTCTCCCCTAACTGTGCACCGTTGCGACAGTTCGTGTTTCGAAGCACCACGTGATGATCGGGTGTTAGATTCTAACGTTCACATACAACGGGTGTAAGACAGATTTACACACGCAAAACACTTAGGGTTAACTTGACGAGCCTAGCATGTACAGACATGGCCTCAGAACACAGAAGACCGAAAGGTTGAGCATGAGTCATATAGAAGATACGATCAACATGAAGATGTTCACCGATGTTGACTAGTCCGTCTCACGTGATGATCGGACACGGGCTAGTTGACTCGGATCATGTAATCACTTAGATGACTAGAGGGATGTCTATCTGAGTGGGATTTCATAAGATGAACTTAATTATCCTGAACATAGTCAAAAGGATTTTGCAAATTATGTCGTAGCTCACGCTATAGTTCTACTGTTTAGATATGTTCCTAGAGGAAAATTAGTTGAAAGTTGATAGTAGCAATTATGCGGACTAAGTCCGTAAACTGAGGATTGTCCTCATTGCTTCTTAGAAGGCTTATGTCCTTAATGCACCGCTCAGTGTGCTGAACCTCGAACGTCGTCTGTAGATGTTGCGAACATCTGACATACACGTTTTGATAACTACATGATAGTTCAGTTAAACGGTTTAGAGTTGAGGCACCGAAGACGTTTTGAAACGTCGCGAAACATATGAGATGTTTTGAGGGCTGAAATTGGGATTTCAGGCTCGTGCCCATGTCAAGAGGTATAAGACCTCCGACAATTTTCTTAGCCTGCAAACTAAGGAGAAAAGCTCAATTGTTGAGCTTGTGCTCAGATTGTCTGAGTACAACAATCATTTGAATCGAGTGGGAGTTGATCTTCCAGATGAGATAATGATGTTTCTCCGAAGTCATTACCACCAAGCTGCTAGAGCTTCGTGATGAACTATAATATATCAGGGACATATATGATGATCCTTGAGTTATTCGCGATGTTTGACACCACGAAAGTAGAAATCAAGAAGGAGCATCAATTGTTGATGGTTGGTAAAACCACTAGTTTCAAGAAGGGCAAGGGCACAAAGGGATACTTCATGAAACAGCAATTCAGCTGCTGCTCCAATGAAGAAACCCAAGGTTGAACCCAAACCCGAGACTAAGTGCTTCTGTAATAAGGGGAACAACCACTGGAGCAGAATTACCCTAGATACTTGGTAGATAAGAAGGCTGGCAAGGTCGATAGAAGTATATTGGATATACATTATGTTAATGTGTACTTTACTAGTACTCCTAGTAGCACCAGGGTATTAGATACCGGTTCGGTTGCTAAGTGTTAGTAACTCGAAATAAAAGCTGCGGAATAAACGGAGACTAGCTAAAGGTGAGATAACGATATGTGTTGGAAGTATTTCCAAGGTTGATCAAATATCGTACGCTCCCTCTACCATCGAGATTGGTGTTTGCGTTGAGCATAGACATGATTGGATTATGTCCATCGCAATACGGTTATTCATTTAAGGAGAATAATGGTTACTCTGTTTATTTGAATAATACCTTCAATGGTCTTACACCTAAAATGAATGGTTTATTGAATCTCGATCGTAGTGATACACATGTTCATGCCAAAAGATAGTAATGATAGTACCACCTACTTGTGGCACTGCCACGTAAGTCATATCGGTATAAAACGCATGAGGAAGCTCCATGTTGATGGATCTTTGGGCTCACTCATTTTTGAAAAGTTTGAGGCATGCGAACCATGTCTATTGGTGTATATGCATGAATAAACTCCATGAAAATGGACCGTTTGGACTCACTTGATTTTGAATCACTTCAGACATGTAAATCATACCACATGGGCAAGATGACTGAAAGCCTCGGTTTCAGTAAAATGGAACTAGAAAGCAACTTGTTGGAAGTAATACATTTTGATGTGTGCAGTCCAATGAGTGCTGAGGCGTGTAGTGGATATCGTTATGTTCTTACTTCACAGATGATTTGAGTAGATGTTGACTATATTTACTTGATGAATCACGAGTCTGAATTATTGAAAGGTTCAAGTAATTTCAGGGTGAAGTTGAAAGATCGTCGTGACAAGAGGATAAAGTATCTATGATATGATCATAGAGATGAATATCTCAATTACGAGTTTGGCACAGAATTAAGACATTGTGGAAATTGTTTCACAACTAATACAGCCTGGAACACCATAGTGTGATGGTGTGTCCGAACATCATAACTGCACCCTATTGGATACGATGCATACCATGATGTTTCTTATCGAATTACCACGATAGTTTATGGGTTAGGCATTAGAGATAACCGCATTCACTTTAAATAGGGCACCACGTAATTCCGATGAGATGACACTGTATGAACTATGGTTTAGAGAAACCTAAGTTGTCATTGCTTAAACGTTTGGGGCTGCAACGCTTATGTGAAAAAGTTTCAGGCTGATAAGCTCAAACCCAAAGCGGATAAATGCATCTTCATAGGACACCCAAAACAGTTGGGTATACCTCCTGTCTCAGATCCGAAAGCAATAAGTTATTGATAACGAGATCGCATCATTAGGAGAATGATGTGATGGACAAGACCCAATCCTAAACATAGCATAAAGATCGTATAGTTCGTTTGCTAGAGTTTTGCAATGTCAAGTATCTTTTCCTTAGACCATGAGATCGTGTAACTCCCGGATACCGTAGGAGTGCTTTGGGTGTACCAGATGTCACAACGTAACTGGGTGACTATAAAGGTATACTACGGGTATCTTCGAAAGTGTCTGTTGGGTTGACACGGATCAAGACTGGGATTTGTCACTCCGTGTGACGGAGAGGTATCACTGGGCCCACTCGATAACGCATCATCATAATGAGCTCAAAGTGACCAAGTGTCTGGTCACGGGATCATGCATTACGGTACGAGTAAAGTGGCTTGCCAGTAACGAGACTGAACGAGGTATTGGGATACCAACGATCGAGTCTCGGGCAAGTAACATACCGTCTGACAAAGGGAATAGAATACGGGGTTGCTTGAACCCTTGACATAGTGGTTCATCCGATGACAACATCGAGAAACATGTGGGAGCCAACATGGGTATCCAGATCCCGCTGTTGGTTATTGACCAGAGGTCGTCTCGGTCATGTCTACATGTCTCCCGAACCCGTAGGGTCTACACACTTAAGGTTCGGTGATGCTAGGGTTATTAGGAAGACAAGTATGTGATTACCGAATGTTGTTCGGAGTCCCGGATGAGATCCCGGACGTCACGAGGAGTTCCGGAATAGTTCGGAGGTAAAGATTTATATATGGAAAGTGGTTAAATGGACTCCGGAAAGTTTCGGGGGCATGCCGGTATTGTACCGGGGCCACCGGGAGGGTTCCGGGGGTCCACCGGGAGGGGCCACCCCTCCCGGGGGGGCACATGGGCTATGTGGGAGAGGGAGCCAGCCCCTAGTGGGCTGGGCGCGCCTCCCCACCTAGGCCCATGCGGCTAGGGTTTGGGGAGGGGAAACCCTAAAGGGGAGAAGGGGGCGCCCCCCTAGCTTGGGGGGCAAGCCACCCTTTCCTCCTCCCCTTTGGCCGCCGCCCCATCTAGGGTTTCCCCTAGGTGGCCACCCCCCCCTTGTCCTCTCCACCGATATATAGAGGGGTGAGGGGAGGGCTGCAACAGACAAATTGAAGGCGCAGCCCCTCCCCTCCCCAACTCCTCTCTTTCTCCGTCTTTGCTTGGCGAAGCCCTGCCGGAGAACTGCTGTACCAATTGCACCACACCGTCGTGCTGCCATTGGAGTTGTCTTCCTCAACCTCTCCTTCATCCTTGCTGGATCAAGACGGAGGAGACGCCATCGTCCCGTACGTGTGTTGAACGCGGAGGCGCTGTTCTTTCAGCGCTTGGTCATCGGTGATCGGAATCACGTTGGAATGACTCCATCATCACCACTCCCTGGAACGCTTCCGTACTCGATCTACAAGTGGTATGTAGATGCAAACTCACTCCCTTGACTCGTTGCTAGATGAACTCCTAGATGATCTTGGTGAAACGAGTAGGAAATTTTTTTGTTTTCTGCAACGTTCCCCAACAGTGGCATCATGAGCTAGGTCTATGCGTAGTTCTTCTTGCGCGAGTAGAACACAATTTGTTGTGGGCGTGGATTTGTCAACCTTCTTGCCGCTACTAGTATTTTCTTGCTTCAGCGGTATTGTGGGATGAAGCGGCCCGGACCAACCTTACACGTACGCTTACGTGAGACCGGTTCCACCGACTAACATGCACTAGTTGCATAAGGTGGCTGGCGGGTGTCTGTCTCTCCCACTTTAGCTGGAGCGGATTCGATGAACAGGGTCCTTATGAAGGGTAAATAGAAGTTGACAAATCACGTTGTGGCTTTCACGTAGGTAAGAAAACGTTCTTGCTAGAACCCTAATTCAGCCACGTAAAACTTGCAACAACAATTAGAGGACGTCTAACTTGTTTTTGCAGCAAGTGGTTTGTGATATGATATGGCCAAAGTTGTGATGAATGATGAATGATCTATATGTGATGTATGAGATGTTCATGCTATTGTAATAGGGATCACGACTTGCATGTCGATGAGTATGACAACCGGCAGGAGCCATAGGAGTTGTCTTTATTCTTTTAACATGACCTGCGTGTCATTGAGAAACGCCATGAAAATTACTTTACTTTATTGCTAAATGCGTTAGCCATAGTAGTAGAAGTAATAGTTGGCGAGCAACTTCATGGAGACACGATGATGGAGATCATGATGATGGAGATCATGGTGTCAAGCCGGTGACAAGATGATCATGGAGCCCCAAGATGGAGATCAAAGGAGCTACGTGATATTGGCCATATCATGTCACGTTTAATATTTGATTGCATGTGATGTTTATCATGTTTTTGCATCTTGTTTACTTAGAACGACGGTAGTAAATAAGATGATCCCTCATAATAATTTCAAGAAGTGTTCCCCCTAACTGTGCACCGTTGCTAAAGCTCGTAGTTTCGAAGCACCACGTGATGATCGGGTGTGATAGATTCTTACGTTCACATACAATGGGTGTAAGATAGTTTTACACATGCAAAACACTTAGGGTTAACTTGACGAGCCTAGCATGTGCATAGACATGGCCTCGGAACACAGAAGACCGAAAGGTCGAGCATGAGTCGTATAGAGGATGCGATCAACATAAAGATGTTCACCGACGTTGACTAGTCCGCCTCACGTGATGATCGGACACGGCCTAGTTAACTCGGATCATGCAACACTTAGATGACTAGAGGGATGTCTAATCTAAGTGGGAGTTCATTATATAATTTGATTAGATGAACTTTACTATCATGAACATTAGTCTAAAAATATTTTACAATATGTCTTGTAGATCAAATGGCCCACGTAGTCCTCAACTTCAACGCGTTCCTAGAGAAAACCAAGCTGAAAGACGATGGTAGCAACTATACGGACTGGGTCCGGAACCTGAGGATCATCCTCATAGCTGCCAAGAAAGATTACGTCCTACAAGCACCGCTAGGTGAAGCTCTCGTCCCACAGAACCAAGACGTTATGAACGCTTGGCAGACACGTGTTGACGACTACTCCCTCGTTCAGTGCGGCATGCTTTACAGTTTAGAACCGGGGCTCCAAAAGCGTTTTCAGAGACATGGAGCATATGAGATGTTCGAAGAGCTGAAAATGGTTTTCCAAGCTCATGCCCGGGTCGAGAGATATGAGGTCTCCGACAAGTTCTTCAGCTGTAAGATGGAGGAAAACAGTTCTGTCAGTGAGCACATACTCACTATGTCTGGATTACATAACCGCTTGACTCAGCTGGGAGTTAATCTCCCGGATGATGCGGTCATTGACAGAATCCTCCAGTCGCTTCCACCAAGCTACAAGAGCTTTGTGATGAACTTCAACATGCAGGGGATGCAAAAGACCATTCCTGAGTTGTTCTCAATGCTGAAATCAGCGGAGGTAGAAGTCAAGAAGGAACATCAAGTGTTGATGGTCAATAAAACCACTAAGTTCAAGAAGGGCAAGGGTAAGAAAGCCTTCAAGAAGGACGGCAAGGAAGTTGCCGCGCCCGGCAAGCAAGCTGCCGGGAAGAAGCCAAAGAATGGACCCAAGCCCGAGACTGAGTGCTTTTATTGCAAGGGGAGCGGACACTGGAAGCAGAATTGCCCCAAGTACTTAGCAGACAAGAAGGCCGGCAAAACAAAAGGTATATGTGATATACATGTAATTGATGTGTACCTAACCAGTACTCGTAGTAGCTCTTGGGTATTTGATACCGGTGCAGTTGCTCACATTTGTAACTCAAAGCAGGAGCTGCGGAATAAACGGAGACTGGCAAAGGACGAGGTGACGATGCGCGTCGGGAATGGTTCCAAGGTCGATGTGATCGCCGTCGGCACGCTGCCTCTTCATTTACCTACGGGATTAGTTTTAAACCTCAATAATTGTTATTTAGTGCCAGCTTTGAGCATGAACATTGTATCTGGATCTCGTTTAATTCGAGATGGCTACTCATTTAAATCCGAGAATAATGGTTGTTCCATTTATATGAGAGATATGTTTTATGGTCATGCTCCTATGGTGAATGGTTTATTCTTAATGAATCTCGAGCGTAATGCTACACATGTTCTTAGTGTGAATACCAAAAGATGTAAGGTTGATAATGATAGTCCCACATACTTGTGGCACTGCCGCCTTGGTCACATAGGTGTCAAACGCATGAAGAAGCTCCATGCTGATGGACTTTTAGAGTCTCTTGATTATGAATCATTTGACACGTGCGAACCATGCCTTATGGGTAAAATGACCAAGACTCCGTTCTCAGGAACAATGGAGCGAGCAACCAACTTGTTGGAAATCATACATACTGATGTGTGCGGTCCAATGAGTGTTGAGGCTCGCGGTGGCTATCGTTATGTTCTCACCCTCACTGATGATTTGAGTAGATATGGATATATTTACTTAATGAAACACAAGTCTGAAACCTTTGAGAAGTTCAAGGAATTTCAGAGTGAGGTTGAGAATCAACGTGACAGGAAAATCAAGTTTCTACGATCAGATCGTGGAGGAGAATACTTGAGTCACGAATTTGGGACACACTTAAGAAAATGTGGAATAGTTTCACAGCTCACGCCGCCTGGAACACCTCAGCGTAACGGTGTATCCGAACGTCGTAATCGCACTCTATTAGATATGGTGCGGTCTATGATGTCTCTTACCGATCTGCCGCTATCTTTTTGGGGCTATGCTTTAGAGACTGCCGCATTCACTTTAAATAGGGCTCCGTCGAAATCCGTTGAGACGACACCGTTTGAATTATGGTTTGGAAAGAAACCTAAGCTGTCATTTCTAAAAGTTTGGGGATGCGATGCTTATGTCAAGAAACTTCAACCTGAAAAGCTCGAACCCAAGTCGGAAAAATGCGTCTTCATAGGATACCCAAAAGAAACTATTGGGTATACCTTCTACCTCAGATCCGAAGGCAAGATCTTTGTTGCCAAGAATGGATCCTTTCTAGAGAAAGAGTTTCTCTCGAAAGAAGTAAGTGGGAGGAAAGTAGAACTTGATGAAGTATTACCTCTTGAACCGGAAAATGGCACAACTCAAGAAAATGTTCCTGAGGTACCAGCACCTACTAGAGAGGAAGTTAATGATAATGATCAAGATACTTCTAATCAAGCTCCTACTGAAATTCGAAGGTCCACAAGGACACGTTCCGCACCAGAGTGGTACGGCAACCCTGTCTTGGAGATCATGTTGTTAGACAACGGTGAACCTTCGAACTATGAAGAAGCGATGGCGGGCCCGGATTCCGACAAATGGCTAGAAGCCATGAAATCCGAGATAGGATCCATGTATGAAAACGAAGTATGGACTTTGACTGACTTGCCCGTTGAACGGCGAGCCATAGAAAATAAATGGATCTTTAAGAAGAAGACAGACGCGGATGATAACATGACCATCTATAAAGCTCAGCTTGTCGCTAAGGGTTATCGACAAGTTCAAGGGGTTGACTACGATGAGACTTTCTCACCGGTAGCGAAGCTAAAGTCCGTCCAAATCATGTTAGCAATTGCCGCGTTTTACGATTATGAAATATGGCAAATGGACGTCAAAACGGCATTCCTTAATGGTTTCCTTAAGGAAGAATTGTATATGATGCAGCCGGAAGGTTTTGTCGATCCTAAGAATGCTGACAAGGTGTGCAAGCTCCAACGCTCGATTTATGGGTTGGTGCAAGCATCTCGGAGTTGGAACATTCGCTTTGATGAGATGATCAAAGCGTTTGGGTTTACACAGACTTATGGAGAAGCCTGTGTTTACAAGAAAGTGAGTGGGAGCTCTGTAGCATTTCTCATATTATATGTAGATGACATACTTTTGATGGGAAATGATATAGAACTCTTGGACAGCATTAAGGCCTACTTGAATAAGAGTTTTTCAATGAAGGACCTTGGAGAAGCTGCTTATATATTAGGCATCAAAATCTATAGAGATAGATCGAGACGCCTCATAGGTCTTTCACAAAGTACATACCTTGATAAGATATTGAAGAAGTTCAATATGGATCAATCTAAGAAGGGGTTCTTGCCTGTGTTACAAGGTATGAAATTGAGCTCGGCTCAAAGTCCGACCACGGCAGAAGAAATAGAAGAGATGAGTGTCATCCCCTATGCCTCAGCCATAGGTTCTATTATGTATGCCATGCTGTGTACCAGACCTAATGTAAACCTTGCCGTAAGTTTGGTAGGAAGATACCAAAGTAATCCCGGCAAGGAACACTGGACAGCGGTCAAGAATATCCTGAAGTACCTGAAAAGGACTAAGGAGATGTTTCTCGTTTATGGAGGTGACGAAGAGCTCGTCGTAAAGGGTTACGTCGATGCTAGCTTCGACACAGATCTGGATGACTCTAAGTCACAAACCGGATACGTGTATATTTTGAATGGAGGGGCAGTAAGCTGGTGCAGTTGCAAGCAAAGCGTCGTGGCAGGATCTACATGTGAAGCGGAGTACATGGCAGCCTCGGAGGCAGCGCATGAAGCAATTTGGGTGAAGGAGTTCATCACCGACCTCGGAGTCATACCCAATGCGTCGGGGCCGATCAAGCTCTTCTGTGACAACACTGGAGCTATTGCACTTGCCAAGGAGCCCAGGTTTCACAAGAAGACAAGGCACATCAAGCGACGCTTCAACTCCATTCGTGAAAATGTTCAGGATGGAGACATAGAAATTTGTAAAGTACATACGGACCTGAATGTAGCAGATCCGTTGACTAAACCTCTGCCTAGGGCAAAACATGATCAACACCAGAATTCCATGGGTGTTCGATTCATCACAATGTAACTAGATTATTGACTATAGTGCAAGTGGGAGACTGTTGGAAATATGCCCTAGAATCAATAATAAAAGCATTATTATTATATTTCCTTGTTCATGGTAATTGTCTTTATTCATGCTATAATTGTGTTATCCGGAAATCGTAATACATGTGTGAATAACAGACATCAACATGTCCCTAGTAAGCCTCTAGTTGACTAGCCTGTTGATCAACAGATAGTCATGGTTTCCTGACTATGGACATTGGATTTCATTGATAACGAGATCGCATCATTAGGAGAATGATGTGATGGACAAGACCCAATCCTAAACATAGCATAAAGATCGTATAATTCGTTTGCTAGAGTTTTGCAATGTCAAGTATCTTTTCCTTAGACCATGAGATCGTGTAACTCCCGGATACCGTAGGAGTGCTTTGGGTGTACCAAACGTCACAACGTAACTGGGTGACTATAAAGGTATACTACGGGTATCTCCGAAAGTGTCTGTTGGGTTGACACGGATCAAGACTGGGATTTGTCACTCCGTGTGACGGAGAGGTATCACTGGGCCCACTCGGTAACGCATCATCATAATGAGCTCAAAGTGACCAAGTGTCTGGTCACGGGATCATGCATTACGGTACGAGTAAAGTGGCTTGCCGGTAACGAGACTGAACGAGGTATTGGGATACCAACGATCGAGTCTCGGGCAAGTAACATACCGTCTGACAAAGGGAATAGAATACGGGGTTGCTTGAACCCTTGACATAGTGGTTCATCCGATGACAACATCGAGAAACATGTGGGAGCCAACATGGGTATCCAGATCCCGCTGTTGGTTATTGACCAGAGGTCGTCTCGGTCATGACTACATGTCTCCCGAACCCGTAGGGTCTACACACTTAAGGTTCGGTGACGCTAGGGTTATTAGGAAGACAAGTATGTGATTACCGAATGTTGTTCGGAGTCCCGGATGAGATCCTAGACGTCATGAGGAGTTCCGGAATAGTTCGGAGGTAAAGATTTATATATGGAAAGTGGTTAAACGGACTCCGGAAAGTTTCGGGGGCATGCCGGTATTGTACCGGGGCCACCGGGAGGGTTCCGGGGGTCCACCGGGAGGGGCCACCCCTCCCGGGGGGCCACATGGGCTAAGTGGGAGATGGAGTCAGCCCCTAGTGGGCTGGGTGCGCCTCCCCACCTAGGCCCATGCGGCTAGGGTTTGGGGAGGGGAAACCCTAAAGGGGAGAAGGGGGCGCCCCCCTAGCTTGGGGGGCAAGCCACCCTTTCCTCCTCCCCTTTGGCCGCCGCCCCATCTAGGGTTTCCCCTAGGTGGCTGGCCCCCCCTTGCCCTCTCCTCCTATATATAGAGGGGTGAGGGGAGGGCTGCAACATACAATTGAAGGCGCAGCCCCTCCCCTCCCCAACTCCTCTCTTTCTCCGTCTTTGCTTGGCGAAGCCCTGCCGGAGAACTACTGTACCAATTGCACCACGCCGTCGTGCTGCCATTGGAGTTTTCTTCCTCAACCTCTCCTTCATCCTTGCTGGATCAAGACGGAGGAGACGCCATCGTCCCGTACGTGTGTTGAACGCGGAGGCGCTGTTCTTTCAGCGCTTGGTCATCGGTGATCGGAATCACGTTGGAACGACTCCATCATCACCACTCCCTCGAACGCTTCCGTACTCGATCTACAAGTGGTATGTAGATGCAAACTCACTCCCTTGACTCGTTGCTAGATGAACTCCTAGATGATCTTGGTGAAACGAGTAGGAATTTTTTTTGTTTTCTGCAACGTTCCCCAACAGATACCACTGTTGGGGAACGTAGCAGAAATTCAAAATTTTCCTACGTGTCACCAAGATCTATCTATGGAGAGACCAGCAACGAGGGGAAGGAGAGTTGCATCTACATACCCTTGTAGATCGCTAAGCGGAAGCGTTCATGTGAACGGGGTTGATGGAGTCGTACTCGTCGTGATCCAAATCACCGATGACCAAGTGCCGAACGGACGGCACCTCCGCGTTCAACACACGTACAGCCCGGTGACGTCTCCCACGCCTTGATCCAGCAAGGAGAGAGGGAGAGGTTGAGGAAGACTTCATCCATCAGCAGCACAATGGCATGGTGGTGGTGGAGGAGCGTGGCTATCCTGCAGGGCTTCGCCAAGCACTACAGAAGAGGAGGAAGAAGAGACGCAGGGCTGCACCAACGAGATTGAATCGCGTGTATGTTGGGCAACCCCCTTAGGCCTCATATATATAGGGGAAGGGGAGGGCTGCGCCCCCTCTAGGGTTCCCACCCCTAGGGGGGGCGGCAGCCCTAGATGGGGCCAAGGGGTGGCGGCCAAGGGAGGGGAGAAGGGGGAGGCGCCCCTAGGGTGGGCCTTAAGGCCCATCTGGACCTAGGGTTTGCCTCCTCCCACTTCTCCTGCGCCTTGGGCCTTGGTGGGAGGCGCACCAGCCCACTAAGGGGCTGGTCCCTCACCACTCTTGGCCCATGCAACCTTCTGGGGTTGGTGGCCCCACTTGGTGGACCCCCGGGACCCTCCCGGTGGTCCCGGTACGTTACCGATAAACCCCGAAACTCTTCCGGTGTCCAAAACAGGACTTCCCATATATAAATCTTTACCTCCGGACCATTCCGGAACTCCTCGTGACGTCCGGGATCTCATCCGGGACTCCGAACAACATTCGGTAACCACATACTAACTTCCTTTATAACCCTAGCGTCATCGAACCTTAAGTGTGTAGACCCTACGGGTTCGGGAGACATGCAGACATGACCGAGACGTTCTCCGGTCAATAACCAACAGCGGGATCTGGATACCCATGTTGGCTCCCACATGTTCCACGATGATCTCATCGGATGAACTACGATGTCAAGGACTTAATCAATCCCGTATACAATTCCCTTTGTCTATCGGTACGATACTTGCCTGAGATTCGATCGTCGGTATCTCAATACCTTGTTCAATCTCGTTACCGGCAAGTCTCTTTACTCGTTCCGTAACACATCATCCCGTGATCAACTCCTTGATCACACTGTGCACATTATGATGATGTCCTACCGAGTGGGCCCAGAGATACCTCTCCGTTTACACGGAGTGACAAATCCCAGTCTCGATTCGTGCCAACCCAACAGACACTTTCGGAGATACCTGTAATGTACCTTTATAGCCACCCAGTTACGTTGTGACGTTTGGCACACCCAAAGCACTCCTACGGTATCCGGGAGTTGCACAATCTCATGGTCTAAGGAAATGATACTTGACATTAGCAAAGCTTTAGCATACGAACTACACGATCTAGTGCTATGCTTAGGATTGGGTCTTGTCCATCACATCATTCTCCTAATGATGTGATCCCGTTATCAATTACATCCAATGTCCATGGTTAGGAAACCGTAACCATCTATTGATCAACGAGCTAGTCAACTAGAGGCTTACTAGGGACATGGTGTTGTCTATGTATCCACACATGTATCTGAGTTTCCTATCAATACAATTCTAGTATGGATAATAAACGATTATCATGAACAAGGTAATATAATAATCAATTTATTATTGCCTCTAGGGCATATTTCCAACAGTCTCCCACTTGCACTAGAGTCAATAATCTAGTTCACGTCGCCATGTGATTAACACTCACAGATCACATCCCCATGTGACTAACACCCAAGAGTTTACTAGAGTCAGTAGTCTAGTTCACATCACTATGTGATTAACACTCAATGAGTTCTAGGTTTGATCATGTTGCTTGTGAGAGAGGTTTTAGTCAACGGGTCTGAACCTTTCAGATCCGTGTGCGCTTTACAAATCTCTATGTCATCTCCTAGATGTAGCTACCACGCTCTATTTGGAGCTATTCCAAATAACTGTTCTACTTGGAGCTATTCTAAATTGTTGCTCCATTATACGTATCCGGTATCTCTACTCAGAGCTATCCGGATAGGTGTTAAGCTTGCATCGACGTACCCCTTTACGACAAACTCTTTTACCACCTCCATAATCGAGAAAAATTCCTTAGTCCACTGGTTACTAAGGATAACTTTGACTGCTGTCCTGTGATCCATTCTTGGATCACTCTTGTACCCCTTGACTGACTCATGGCAAGGCACACTTCAGGTGCGGTACACAGCATAGCATACTGTAGAGCCTACGTCTTAAGCATAGGGGACGACCTTCGTCCTTTCTCTCTATTCTGCCGTGGTCGAGCTTTAAGTCTTAACTTCATACCTTACAACTCAGGCAAGAACTCCTTCTTTGACTGATCCATCTTGAACACCTTCAAGATCACGTCAAGGTATGTGCTCATTTGAAAGTACCATTAAGCATTTTGATCTATCCTTATAGATCTTGATGTTCAATGTTCAAGTAGCTTAATCCAGGCTTTCATTGAAAAACACTTTCCAAATAACCCTATATGCTTTCCGGAAATTCTACATCACTTCTGATCAACAATATGTCAACAACATATACTTATCAGAAACTCTATAGTGCTCCCACTCACTTCTTTGGAAATACAAGTTTCTCATAAACTTTGTATACACCAAAATCTTTGATCATCTCATCAAAGCATACATTCCAACTCCGAGATGCTTACTCCAGTCCTTAGAAGGAGCTTTGCATACTTATTAGCATATTTCAGGGTTGACAAAACCTTCCGGTTGTATCACATACAACCTTTCCTCATAAATCGTCGAGGAAACAATGTTTTGACATCCTATCTGCAAGATTTCATAAATAGTGCAGTAACTGCTAATATAATTCCAACAGACTTTTCAGCATCGCTACAGGTGAGAAAGTCTCATCGTAGTCAACTCCTTGAACTTGTCGAAAACATCTTAACAACAAGTCGAGCTTTCTTAATGGTGACATTTACCATCATTGTCTGTCTTCCTTTTAAAATCCATCTATACTCAACAGCCTCACGACCATCGAGCTGTTCTGTCAAAGTCTACACTTTGTTTCCGTACATGGATCCTCTCTCGGATTTTATGGCCTCGAGCCATCTATCGGAATCCGGGCCCACCACTGCTTCTCCATAGCTCGTAGGTTCATCGTTGTCTAGCAACATGACTTTCAAGACAGGATCACGTACCACTCTAAAGTAGTACGCATTCTTGTCATCCCACGAGGTTTGGTAGTGACTTGATCTGAAGTTTCATGATCACTATATAAGCTTCCACTTCAATTGGTGTAGGTGCCACAGGAACAACTTCCTGTGCCCTGCCACACACTAGTTGAAGAGACGATTCAATAACCTCATCAAGTCTCCACCATCCTCCCACTCAATTCTTTCGAGAGAAACTTTTCCTTGAAAAAGGACCCGATTCTAGAAACAATCCCTTATTGCTTTCGGATCTGAGACAGAAGGTATACCCAACTGTTTTTGGTGTCCTATGAAGATGCATTTATCCGCTTTGGGTTCGAGCTTATCAGCCTGAAATTTTTCATATAAGCGTCGTAGCCTCAAACTTTTAAGAAATGACAGCTTAGGTTTCTCTAAACCATAGTTCATACGGTGTCACCTCATCGGAATTACGTGGTGCCCTATTTAAAGTGAATGTGGTTGTCTCCAATGCCTAACCCATAAACTATTGTGGTAATTCGATAAGAGACATCATGGTATGCATCATATCCAATAGGGTGCAGTTATGATGTTCGGACACACCATCACACTTTGGTGTTCCAGGCTGTATTAGTTGTGAAACGATTTCCACAATGTCTTAATTCTGCGCCAAACTCGTAATTCAGACATTCATCTCTATGATCATATCATAGATCTTTAATCCTCTTGTCACGACGATCTTTCAACTTCACACTGAAATTACTTGAACCTTTCAATAATTCAGACTCGTGATTCATCAAGTAAATATACTCAACATCTACTCAAATCATCTGTGAAGTAAAACATAACGATATCCACTACATGCCTCAGCACTCATTGGATTGCACACATCAAAATGTATTAATTCCAGCAAGTTGCTTTCTAGTTCCATTTTACTGAAACCGAGGCTTTCAGTCATCTTGCCCATGTGGTATGATTAACATGTCTCAAGTGATTCAAAACCAAGTGAGTCCAAACGATCCATTTGCATGGAGTTTCTTCATGCATATACACCAACAGACATGGTTCACATGTCTCAAACTTTTCAAAAACGAGTGAGCCCAAAGATCCATCAACATGGAGCTTCTTCATGTGTTTTATACCGATATGACTTAAGTAGCAGTGCCACAAGTAGGTGGTACTATCATTACTATCTTATATCTTTTGGCATGAACATGTGTATCACTACGATCGAGATTCAATAAACCATTTGTTTTAGGTGCAAGACCATTGAAGGTATTATTCAAATAAACAGAGTAACCATTATTCTCCTTAAATGAATAACCGTATTGCGATAGACATAATCCAATCATGTCTATGCTCAACGCAAACACCAATCTCGATGGTAGACGGAGCGTGCGATGCTTGATCATATCAACATTGGAAACACTTCCAACACATATCGTCAGCTCACCTTTAGCTAGTCTCCGTTTATTCCGTAGCATTTATTTCGAGTTACTAACACTTAGCAACCGAACCGGTATCTAATACCCTTGTGCTACTAGGAGTACTAGTAAAGTACACATAATGTATATCCAATATACTTCTATCGACCTTGCCAGCCTTCTTATCTACCAAGTATCTAGGGTAATTTCGCTCCAGTGGTTGTTCCCCTTATTACAGAAGCACTTAGTCTCGGGTTTGGGTTCAACCTTGGGTTTCTTCACTAGAGCAGCAGCTGATTTGCCGATTCATGAAGTATCCCTTCTTGCCCTTGCCCTTCTTGAAACTAGTGGTTTCACCAACCATCAACAATTGATGCTCCTTCTTGATTTCTACTTTGTGGTGTCAAACATCGTGAATATCTCAAGGATCATCATATATGTTCCTGATATATTATAGTTCATCACGAAGCTCTAGAAGCTTGGTGGTAATGACTTCGGAGAAACATCACTATCTCATCTGGAAGATCAACTCCCACTCGATTCAAATGATTGTTGTACTCAGACAATCTGAGCACAAGCTCAACAATTGAGCTTTTCTCCTTAGTTTGTAGGCTAAGAAAATCGTCGGAGGTCTTATACCTCTTTGACATGGGCACGAGCCTGAAATCCCAATTTCAGCCCTCAAAACATCTCATATGTTTCGCGACGTTTCAAAACGCGTCTTCGGTGCCTCAAGTCTAAACCGTTTAACATTACCGAACTATCATGTAGTCATCAAAACGTGTATGTCAGATGTTCGCAACATCTACAGACGACGTTCGAGGTTCAGCACACTGAGCGGTGCATTAAGGACATAAGCCTTCTAAGAAGCAATGAGGATAATCCTCAGTTTACGGACCTAGTCTGCATAATTGCTACTATCAACTTTCAACTAATTTTCTCTAGGAACATATCTAAACAGTAGAAATAAACCGCGAGCTACGACATAATTTGCAAAATCCTTTTGACTATGTTCAGGATAATTAAGTTCATCTTATGACCTCCCACTCAGATAGACATCCCTCTAGTCATCTAAGTGATTACATGATCCGAGTCAACTAGGCCGTGTCCGATCATCACGTGAGACGGACTAGTCATCATCGGTGAACATGTTCATGTTGATCGTATCTTCTATACGACTCATGCTCAACCTTTCGGTCTTCTGTGTTCCGAGGCCATGTCTGTACATGCTAGGCTCGTCAAGTTAACCTAAGTGTTTGCATGTGTTCCGAGGCCATGTCTGTACATGCTAGGCTTGTCAACACCCGTTGTATGTGAACGTTAGAATCTATCACACCCGATCATCACGTGGTGCTTCGAAACGACGAACTTTAGCAACGGTGCACAGTTAGGGGAGAACACTTCTTGAAATTTTAATGAGGGATCATCTTATTTACTACCGTCGTTCTAAGCAAATAAGATGTATAAACATGATAAACATCACATGCAATCAAATAGTGACATGATATGGCCAATATCACTTTGCTCCTTTTGATCTCCATCTACGGGGCTCCATGATCATCATCGTCACCGGCATGACACCATGATCTCCATCATCATGATCTCCATCATCGTGTCTTCTTGAAGTTGTCACGTCATCTATTACTTCTACTACTATAGCTAACGGTTAGCAATAAAGTAAAGTAATTACATGACGTTTAAGTTGACACGCAGGTCATAAATAAATAAAGACAACTCCTATGGCTCCTGCCGGTTGTCATACTCATCGACATGCAAGTCGTGATTCCTATTACAAGAACATGATCAATCTCATACATCACATATATCATTCATCACATCCTTTGGCCATATCACATCACATAGCATACCCTGCAAAAACAAGTTAGACGTCCTCTAATTGTTGTTTGCATGTTTTACGTGGCTGCTATGGGTTTCTAGCAAGAACGGTTCTTACCTACGCAAAGACCGCAACGTGATATGCCAATTGCTATTTACCCTTCATAAGGACCCTTTTCATCGAATCCGATCCGACTAAAGTGGGAGAGACAGACACCCGCTAGCCACCTTATGCAACTAGTGCATGTCAGTCGGTGGAACCAGTCTCACGTAAGAGTACGTGTAAGGTCGGTCCGGGCCGCTTCATCCCACGATGCCGCCGAATCAAGATAAGACTAGTAACGGCAAGCATATTGAACAAAATCAACGCCCACAACTACTTTGTGTTCTACTCGTGCATAGAATCTACGCAATAGACCTAGCTCATGATGCCTCATAATCCTGCTCTGATACCACTGTTGGGGAACGTTGCAGAAAACAAAAAATTTTCCTACTCGTTTCACCAAGATCATCTAGGAGTTCATCTAGCAACGAGTCAAGGGAGTGAGTTTGCATCTACATACCACTTGTAGATCGAGTACGGAAGCGTTCGCGGGAGTGGTGATGATGGAGTCATTCCAACGTGATTCCGATCACCGATGACCAAGCGCTGAAAGAACAGCGCCTCCGCGTTCAACACACGTACGGGACGATGGCGTCTCCTCCGTCTTGATCCAGCAAGGATGAAGGAGAGGTTGAGGAAGACAACTCCAATGGCAGCACGACGGTGTGGTGCAATTGGTACAGCAGTTCTCCGGCAGGGCTTCGCCAAGCAAAGACGGAGAAAGAGAGGAGTTGGGGAGGGGAGGGGCTGCGCCTTCAATTGTGTGTTGCAGCCCTCCCCTCACCCCTCTATATATAGGAGGAGAGGGCAAGGGGGGCCGGCCACCTAGGGGAAACCCTAGATGGGGCGGCGGCCAAAGGGGAGGAGGAAAGGGTGGCTTGCCCCCCAAGCTAGGGGGGCGCCCCCTTCTCCCCTTTAGGGTTTCCCCTCCCCAAACCCTAGCCGCATGGGCCTAGGTGGGGAGGCGCGCCCAGCCCACTAGGGGCTGGCTCCCTCTCCCACTTAGCCCATGTGCCCCCCCGGGAGGGGTGGCCCCTCCCGGTGGACCCCCGGAACCCTCCCGGTGGCCCTGGTACAATACCGGCATGCCCCTGAAACTTTCCGGGGTCCGTTTAACCACTTTCCATATATAAATCTTTACCTCCGAACTATTCCGGAACTCCTCATGAGGTCCGGGATCTCATCCGGGACTCCGAACAACATTCGGTAATCACATACTTGTCTTCCTAATAACCCTAGCGTCACCGAACCTTAAGTGTGTAGACCCTACGGGTTCGGGAGACATGTAGACATGACCGAGACGACCTCTGGTCAATAACCAACAGCGGGATCTGGATACCCATGTTGGCTCCCACATGTTTCTCGATGTTGTCATCGGATGAACCACTATGTCAAGGGTTCAAGCAACCCCGTATTCTATTCCCTTTGTCAGACGGTATGTTACTTGCCCGAGACTCGATCGTTGGTATCCCAATACCTCGTTCAGTCTCGTTACCGGCAAGCCACTTTACTCGTACCGTAATGCATGATCCCGTGACCAGACACTTGGTCACTTTGAGCTCATTAGGATGATGCGTTACCGAGTGGGCCCAGTGATACCTCTCCGTCACACGGAGTGACAAATCCCAGTCTTGATCCGTGTCAACCCAACAGACACTTTCGGAGATACCCGTAGTATACCTTTATAGTCACCCAGTTACGTTGTGATGTTTGGTACACCCAAAGCACTCCTACGGTATCCGGGAGTTACACGATCTCATGGTCTAAGGAAAAGATACTTGACATTGCAAAACTCTAGCAAACGAACTATACGATCTTTATGCTATGTTTAGGATTGGGTCTTGTCCATCACATCATTCTCCTAATGATGCGATCTCGTTATCAATGACATCCAATGTCCATAGTCAGGAAACCATGACTATCTGTTGATCAACGGGCTAGTCAACTAGAGGCTTACTAGGGACATGTTGATGTCTGTTATTCACACATGTATTACGATTTCCGGATAACACAATTATAGCATGAATAAAGACAATTACCATGAACAAGGAAATATAATAATAATGCTTTTATTATTGCCTCTAGGGCATATTTCCAACAGTCTCCCACTTGCACTAGAGTCAATAATCTAGTTACATTGTGATGAATCGAACACCCATGGAATTCTGGTGTTGATCATGTTTTGCCCTAGGGAGAGGTTTAGTCAACGGATCTGCTACATTCAGGTCCGTATGTACTTTACAAATTTCTATGTCTCCATCCTGAACATTTTCACGAATGGAGTTGAAGCGACGCTTGATGTGCCTTGTCTTCTTGTGAAACCTGGGCTCCTTGGCAAGTGCAATAGCTCCAGTGTTGTCACAGAAGAGCTTGATCGGCCCCGACGCATTGGGTATGACTCCGAGGTCGGTGATGAACTCCTTCACCCAAATTGCTTCATGCGCTGCCTCCGAGGCTGCCATGTACTCCGCTTCACATGTAGATCCCGCCACGACGCTTTGCTTGCAACTGCACCAGCTTACTGCCCCTCCATTCAAAATATACACGTATCCGGTTTGTGACTTAGAGTCATCCAGATCTGTGTCGAAGCTAGCGTCGACGTAACCCTTTACGACGAGCTCTTCGTCACCTCCATAAACGAGAAACATCTCCTTAGTCCTTTTTAGGTACTTCAGGATATTCTTGACCACTGTCTAGTGTTCCTTGCCGGGATTACTTTGGTATCTTCCTACCAAACTTACAGCAAGGTTTACATCAGGTCTGGTACACAGCATGGCATACATAATAGAACCTATGGCTGAGGCATAGGGGATGACACTCATCTCTTCTATTTCTTCTGCCGTGGTCGGACTTTGAGCCGAGCTCAATTTCATACCTTGTAACACAGGCAAGAACCCCTTCTTAGATTGATCCATATTGAACTTCTTCAATATCTTATCAAGGTATGTACTTTGTGAAAGACCTATGAGGCGTCTCGATCTATCTCTATAGATTTTGATGCCTAATATATAAGCAGCTTCTCCAAGGTCCTTCATTGAAAAACTCTTATTCAAGTAGGCCTTAATGCTGTCCAAGAGTTCTATATCATTTCCCATCAAAAGTATGTCATCTACATATAATATGAGAAATGCTACAGAGCTCCCACTCACTTTCTTGTAAACACAGGCTTCTCCATAAGTATGTGTAAACCCAAACGCTTTGATCATCTCATCAAAGCGAATGTTCCAACTCCGAGATGCTTGCACCAGCCCATAAATCGAGCGTTGGAGCTTGCACACCTTTTCAGCATTCTTAGGATCGACAAAACCTTCCGGCTGCATCATATACAATTCTTCCTTAAGGAAACCATTAAGGAATGCCGTTTTGACGTCCATTTGCCATATTTCATAATCGTAAAACGCGGCAATTGCTAACATGATTCGGACGGACTTTAGCTTCGCTACCGGTGAGAAAGTCTCATCGTAGTCAACCCCTTGAACTTGTTGATAACCCTTAGCGACAAGCCGAGCTTTATAGATGGTCACGTTACCATCCGCGTCTGTCTTCTTCTTAAAGATCCATTTATTTTCTATGGCTCGCCGTTCAACGGGCAAGTCAGTCAAAGTCCATACTTCGTTTTCATACATGGATCCTATCTCGGATTTCATGGCTTCTAGCCATTTGTCGGAATCCGGGCCCGCCATCGCTTCTTCATAGTTCGAAGGTTCACCGTTGTCTAACAACATGATCTCCAAGACAGGGTTGTCGTACCACTCTGGTGCGGAACGTGTCCTTGTGGACCTTCGAATTTCAGTAGGAGCTTGATTAGAATTATCTTGATCATTATCATTAACTTCCTCTGTAGTCGGTGCTGGTACCTCAGGAACATTTTCTTGAGTTGCGCCATTTTCCGGTTCAAGAGGTAATACTTCATCAAGTTCTACTTTCCTCCCACTTACTTCTTTCGAGAGAAACTCTTTCTCTAGAAAGGATCCATTCTTGGCAACAAAGATCTTGCCTTCGGATCTGAGGTAGAAGGTATACCCAATAGTTTCTTTTGGGTATCCTATGAAGACACATTTTTCCGACTTGGGTTCGAGCTTTTCAGGTTGAAGTTTCTTGACATAAGCATCGCATCCCCAAACTTTTAGAAATGACAGCTTAGGTTTCTTTCCAAACCATAATTCAAACGGTGTCGTCTCAACGGATTTCGACGGAGCCCTATTTAAAGTGAATGCGGCAGTCTCTAAAGCATAGCCCCAAAAAGATAGCGGCAGATCGGTAAGAGACATCATAGACCGCACCATATCTAATAGAGTGCGATTACGATGTTCGGATACACCGTTACGCTGAGGTGTTCCAGGCGGCGTGAGCTGTGAAACTATTCCACATTTTCTTAAGTGTGTGCCAAATTCGTGACTCAAGTATTCTCCTCCACGATCTGATCATAGAAACTTGATTTTCCTGTCACGTTGATTCTCAACCTCACTCTGAAATTCCTTGAACTTCTCAAAGGTTTCAGACTTGTGTTTCATTAAGTAAATATATCCATATCTACTCAAATCATCAGTGAGGGTGAGAACATAACGATAGCCACCGCGAGCCTCAACACTCATTGGACCGCACACATCGGTATGTATGATTTCCAACAAGTTGGTTGCTCGCTCCATTGTTCCTGAGAACGGAGTCTTGGTCATTTTACCCATAAGGCATGGTTCGCACGTGTCAAATGATTCATAATCAAGAGACTCTAAAAGTCCATCAGCATGGAGCTTCTTCATGCGTTTGACACCTATGTGACCAAGGCGGCAGTGCCACAAGTATGTGGGACTATCATTATCAACCTTACATCTTTTGGTATTCACACTAAGAACATGTGTAGCATTACGCTCGAGATTCATTAAGAATAAACCATTCACCATAGGAGCATGACCATAAAACATATCTCTCATATAAATGGAACAACCATTATTCTCGGATTTAAATGAGTAGCCATCTCGAATTAAACGAGATCCAGATATAATGTTCATGCTCAAAGCTGGCACTAAATAACAATTATTGAGGTTTAAAACTAATCCCGTAGGTAAATGAAGAGGCAGCGTGCCGACGGCGATCACATCGACCTTGGAACCATTCCCGACGCGCATCGTCACCTCGTCCTTCGCCAGTCTCCGTTTATTCTGCAGCTCCTGCTTTGAGTTACAAATGTGAGCAACTGCACCGGTATCAAATACCCAAGAGCTACTACGAGTACTGGTTAGGTACACATCAATTACATGTATATCACATATACCTTTTGTTTTGCCGGCCTTCTTGTCTGCTAAGTACTTGGGGCAATTCCGCTTCCAGTGTCCGCTCCCCTTGCAATAAAAGCACTCAGTCTCGGGCTTGGGTCCATTCTTTGGCTTCTTCCCGGCAGCTTGCTTGCCGGGCGCGGCAACTTCCTTGCCGTCCTTCTTGAAGGCTTTCTTACCCTTGCCCTTCTTGAACTTAGTGGTTTTATTGACCATCAACACTTGATGTTCCTTCTTGACTTCTACCTCCGCTGATTTCAGCATTGAGAACAACTCAGGAATGGTCTTTTGCATCCCCTGCATGTTGAAGTTCATCACAAAGCTCTTGTAGCTTGGTGGAAGCGACTGGAGGATTCTGTCAATGACTGCATCATCCGGGAGATTAACTCCTAGCTGAGTCAGGCGGTTATGTAATCCAGACATAGTGAGTATGTGCTCACTGACAGAACTGTTTTCCTCCATCTTACAGCTGAAGAACTTGTCGGAGACCTCATATCTCTCGACCCGGGCATGAGCTTGGAAAACCATTTTCAGCTCTTCGAACATCTCATATGCTCCATGTCTCTCAAAACGCTTTTGGAGCCCCGGTTCTAAACTGTAAAGCATGCCGCACTGAACGAGGGAGTAGTCGTCAACACGTGTCTGCCAAGCATTCATAACGTCTTGGTTCTGTGGGACGGGAGCTTCACCTAGCGGTGCTCGTAGGACGTAATCTTTCTTGGCAGCTATGAGGATGATCCTCAGGTTCCGGACCCAGTCCGTATAGTTGCTACCATCGTCTTTCAGCTTGGTTTTCTCTAGGAACGCGTTGAAGTTGAGGACTACGTGGGCCATTTGATCTACAAGACATATTGTAAAATATTTTTAGACTAATGTTCATGATAGTAAAGTTCATCTAATCAAATTATATAATGAACTCCCACTTAGATTAGACATCCCTCTAGTCATCTAAGTGTTGCATGATCCGAGTTAACTAGGCCGTGTCCGATCATCACATGAGACGGACTAGTCAACGTCGGTGAACATCTTTATGTTGATCGCATCTTCTATACGACTCATGCTCGACCTTTCGGTCTTCTATGTTCCGAGGCCATGTCTATGCACATGCTAGGCTCGTCAAGTTAACCCTAAGTGTTTTGCATGTGTAAAACTGTCTTACACCCGTTGTATGTGAACGTAAGAATCTATCACACCCGATCATCACGTGGTGCTTCGAAACTGCGAGCTTTAGCAACGGTGCACAGTTAGGGGGAACACTTCTTGAAATTATTATGAGGGATCATCTTATTTACTACCGTCGTTCTAAGTAAACAAGATGCAAAAACATGATAAACATCACATGCAATCAAATATTAAACGTGACATGATATGGCCAATATCACGTAGCTCCTTTGATCTCCATCTTGGGGCTCCATGATCATCTTGTCACCGGCTTGACACCATGATCTCCATCATCATGATCTCCATCATCGTGTCTCCATGAAGTTGCTCGCCAACTATTACTTCTACTACTATGGCTAACGCGTTTAGCAATAAAGTAAAGTAATTTACATGGCGTTTCTCAATGACACGCAGGTCATGTTAAAAGAATAAAGACAACTCCTAGGGCTCCTGCTGGTTGTCATACTCATCGACATGCAAGTCGTGATCCCTATTACAATAGCATGAACATCTCATACATCACATATAGATCATTCATCATTCATCACAACTTTGGCCATATCATATCACAAACCACTTGCTGCAAAAACAAGTTAGACGTCCTCTAATTGTTGTTGCAAGTTTTACGTGGCTGAATTAGGGTTCTAGCAAGAACGTTTTCTTACCTACGTGAAAGACACAACGTGATTTGTCAACTTCTATTTACCCTTCATAAGGACCCTGTTCATCGAATCCGCTCCAGCTAAAGTGGGAGAGACAGACACCCGCCAGCCACCTTATGCAACTAGTGCATGTTAGTCGGTGGAACCGGACTCACGTAAGCGTACGTGTAAGGTTGGTCCGGGCCGCTTCATCCCACAGTACCGCTGAAGCAAGAAAAGACTAGTAGCGGCAAGAAGGTTGACAAATCCACGCCCACAACAAATTGTGTTCTACTCGCGCAAGAAGAACTACGCATAGACCTAGCTCATGATGCCACTGTTGGGGAACGTTGCAGAAAACAAAAAATTTTCCTACTCGTTTCACCAAGATCATCTAGGAGTTCATCTAGCAACGAGTCAAGGGAGTGAGTTTGCATCTACATACCACTTGTAGATCGAGTACGGAAGCGTTCGAGGGAGTGGTGATGATGGAGTCGTTCCAATGTGATTCCGATCACCGATGATCAAGCGCTGAAAGAACAGCGCCTCCGCGTTCAACACACGTACGGGACGATGGCGTCTCCTCCATCTTGATCCAGCAAGGATGAAGGAGAGGTTGAGGAAGACAACTCCAATGGCAGCACGACGGCGTGGTGCAATTGGTACAGCAGTTCTCCGGCAGGGCTTCGCCAAGCAAAGACGGAAAAAGAGAGGAGTTGGGGAGGGGAGGGGCTGCGCCTTCAATTGTGTGTTGCAGCCCTCCCCTCACCCCTCTATATATAGGAGGAGAGGGCAAGGGGGGGCCGGCCACCTAGGGGAAACCCTAGATGGGGCGGCGGCCAAAGGGGAGGAGGAAAGGGTGGCTTGCCCCCCAAGCTAGGGGGGCACCGCCTTCTCCCCTTTAGGGTTTCCCCTCCCCAAACCCTAGCCGCATGGGCCTAGGTGGGGAGGCGCGCCCAGCCCACTAGGGGCTGGCTCCCTCTCCCACTTAGCCCATGTGGCCCCCCGGGAGGGGTGGCCCCTCCCGGTGGACCCCCGGAACCCTCCCGGTGGCCCCGGTACAATACCGGCATGCCCCCGAAACTTTCCGGAGTCCGTTTAACCACTTTCCATATATAAATCTTTACCTTCGAACTATTCCGGAACTCCTCGTGATGTCCGGGATCTCATCCGGGACTCCGAACAACATTCGGTAATCACATACTTGTCTTCCTAATAACCCTAGCGTCACCGAACCTTAAGTGTGTAGACCCTACGGGTTCGGGAGACATGTAGACATGACCGAGACGACCTCTGGTCAATAACCAACAGCGGGATCTGGATACCCATGTTGGCTCCCACATGTTTGTCGATGTTGTCATCGGATGAACCACTATGTCAAGGGTTCAAGCAACCCCGTATTCTATTCCCTTTGTCAGACGGTATGTTACTTGCCCGAGACTCGATCGTTGGTATCCCAATACCTCGTTCAGTCTCGTTACCGGCAAGCCACTTTACTCGTACCGTAATGCATGATCCCGTGACCAGACACTTGGTCACTTTGAGCTCATTATGATGATGCGTTACCGAGTGGGCCCAGTGATACCTCTCCGTCACACGGAGTGATAAATCCCAGTCTTGATCCGTGTCAACCCAACAGACACTTTCGGAGATACCCGTAGTATACCTTTATAGTCACCCAGTTACGTTGTGACGTTTGGTACACCCAAAGCACTCCTACGGTATCGGGGAGTTACACGATCTCATGGTCTAAGGAAAAGATACTTGACATTGCAAAACTCTAGCAAACGAACTATACGATCTTTATGCTATGTTTAGGATTGGGTCATGTCCATCACATCATTCTCCTAATGATGCGATCTCGTTATCAATGACATCCAATGTCCATAGTCAGGAAACCGTAACCATCTATTGATCAACGAGCTAGTCAACTAGAGGCTTACTAGGGACATGGTGTTGTCTATGTATCCACACATGTATCTGAGTTTCCTATCAATACAATTCCAGCATGGATAATAAACGATTATCATGAACAAGGAAATATAATAATAACCAATTTATTATTGCCTCTAGGGCATATTTCCAACAGTCTCCCACTTGCACTAGAGTCAATAATCACATGGCGATGTGAACTAGATTATTGACTCTAGTGCAAGTGGGAGACTGTTGGAAATATGCCCTAGAGGCAATAATAAATTGGTTATTATTATATTTCCTTGTTCATGATAATCGTTTATTATCCATGCTGGAATTGTATTGATAGGAAACTCAGATACATGTGTGGATACATAGACAACACCATGTCCCTAGTAAGCCTCTAGTTGACTAGCTCGGTTATCAATAGATGGTTACGGTTTCCTGACCATGGACATTGGATGTCATTGATAACGGGATCACATCATTAGGAGAATGATGTGATGGACAAGACCCAATCCTAAGCCTAGCACAAGATCATGTAGTTCGTATGCTAAAGCTTTTCTAATGTCAAGTATCATTTCCTTAGACCATGAGATTGTGCAACTCTCGGATACCGTAAGAGTGCTTTGGGTGTACCAAACGTCACAACGTAACTGGGTGACTATAAAGGTGCACTACGGGTATCTCCGAAAGTGTCTGTTGGGTTGGCACGAATCGAGACTGGGATTTGTCACTCCGTGTAAACGGAAAGGTATCTCTGGGCCCACTCGGTAGGACATCATCATAATGTGCACAATGTGATCAAGGAGTTGATCACGGGATGATGTGTTATGGAACGAGTAAAGAGACTTGCCGGTAACGAGATTGAACAAGGTATCGGGATACCGACGATCGAATCTCGGGCAAGTGTCGTACCGATAGACAAAGGGAATTATATACGGGATTGATTAAGTCCTTGACATCGTGGTTCATCCGATGAGATCATCGTGGAACATGTGGGAGCCAACATCGGTATCCAGATCCCGCTGTTGGTTATTGACCGGAGAACGTCTCAGTCATGTCTGCATGTCTCCCGAACCCGTAGGGTCTACACACTTAAGGTTCGGTGACGC
Organism: Triticum monococcum; assembly: GCA_034509565.1. Taxonomy (NCBI): domain Eukaryota; kingdom Viridiplantae; phylum Streptophyta; class Magnoliopsida; order Poales; family Poaceae; genus Triticum; species Triticum monococcum. Next base: position 684,598,172 of record CM067842.1, read on the forward strand.
TAGGGTTATAGAGATATTAGTATGCGGTAACCCGAAAGTTGTTCGGAGTCCCGGATGAGATCCCGGACGTCACAAGGAGTTCCGGAATGGTCCGGAGGTAAAGAATTATATATAGGAAGTGCTATTTCGGCCATCGGGACAAGTTTCGGGGTCATCGGTATTGTACCGGGACCACCGGAAGGGTCCCGGGGGTCCACCGGGTGGGGCCACCTGCCCCGGGGGCCACATGGGCTGTAGGGGGTGCGCCTTGGCCTACATGGGCCAAGGGCATCAGCCCCAAGAGGCCCATGCACCAAGAGAAGAGAAAAAGAGGAGAGTCCTAAAAGGGGAAGGCACCTCCGAGGTGCCTTGGGGAGGATGGACTCCTCCCCACCCTTGGCCGCACCCTTCCTTGGAGGAAGGGGCAAGGGCTGCGCCTCCCCCTCTCCCTTGGCCCTATATATAGTGGGGAAAAAGGAGGAGCAAACCAATCTAAGGCCTGGCGCCTCCCTCTCCCTCCCGTGACACATCTCCCTCCTCCCGCAGCGCTTAGCGAAGCCCTGTTGGAATCCCGCTACTTCCACCACGCCGTCGTGCTGCTGGATCTCCATCAACCTCTCCCTCCTCCTTGCTGGATCAAGGCATGGGAGACGTCTCCGTTCCGTACGTGTGTTGAACGCGGAGGTGCCGTCCGTTCGGCGCTAGGATCATCGGTGATTTGAATCACGACGAGTACGACTCCATCAACCTCGTTCGCTTGAACGCTTCCGCGCGCGATCTACAAGGGTATGTAGATCCTCTCCTTCCCCTTGTTGCTAGTCTCTCCATAGATAGATCTTGGTGACACATAGGAAAATTTTGAATTTCTGCTACGTTCCCCAACAGTGGTATCAGAGCAACCCATAGCAGCCACGTAAAACATGCAAACAACAATTAGAGGACGTCTAACTTGTTTTTGCAGGGTATGCTATGTGATGTGATATGGCCAAAGGATGTGATGAATGATATATGTTATGTATGAGATTGATCATGTTCTTGTAATAGGAATCACGACTTGCATGTCGATGAATATGACAACCGGCAGGAGCCATAGGAGTTGTCTTTATTTATTTATGACCTGCGTGTCAACTTAAACGTCATGTAATTACTATACTTTATTGCTAACCGTTAGCCATAGTAGTAGAAGTAATAGATGGCGAGGCAACTTCATGAAGACACGATGATGGAGATCATGATGATGGAGATCATGGTGTCATGCCGGTGACGATGATGATCATGGAGCCCCGAAGATGGAGATCAAAAGGAGCAAAGTGATGATGGCCATATCATGTCACTATTTGATTGCATGTGATGTTTATCATGATTATACATCTTATTTGCTTAGAACGACGGTAGTAAATAAGATGATCCCTTATTAAAATTTCAAGAAGTGTTCTCCCCTAACTGTGCACCGTTGCGACAGTTCGTGTTTCGAAGCACCACGTGATGATCGGGTGTTAGATTCTAACGTTCACATACAACGGGTGTAAGACAGATTTACACACGCAAAACACTTAGGGTTAACTTGACGAGCCTAGCATGTACAGACATGGCCTCGGAACACAGAAGACCGAAAGGTCGAGCATGAGTCGTATAGAAGATACGATCAACATGAAGATGTTCACCGACGTTGACTAGTCCGTCTCACGTGATGATCGGACACAGCCTAGTTGACTCGGATCATGTAATCACTTAGATGACTAGAGGGATGTCTATCTAAGTGGGAGTTCATAAGATGAACTTAATTATCCTGAACATAGTCAAAAGGATTTTGCAAATTATGTCGTAGCTCACGCTATAGTTCTACTGTTTAGATATGTTCCTAGAGGAAAATTAGTTGAAAATTGATAGTAGCAATTATGCGGACTAAGTCCGTAAACTGAGGATTGTCCTCATTGCTTCTTAGAAGGCTTATGTCCTTAATGCACCGCTCAGTTTGCTGAACCTCGAACGTCGTCTGTAGATGTTGCGAACATCTGACATACACGTTTTGATAACTACATGATAGTTCAGATAAACGGTTTAGAGTTGAAGCACCGAAGACGTTTTGAAACGTCGCGAAACATATGAGATGTTTTGAGGGCTGAAATTGGGATTTCAGGCTCGTGCCCATGTCAAGAGGTATAAGACCTCCGACGATTTTCTTAGCCTACATACTAAGGGAGAAAAGCTCAATTGTTGAGCTTGTGCTCAGATTGTCTGAGTACAACGATCATTTGAATTGAGTGGGAGTTGATCTTCCAGATGAGATAGTGATGTTTCTCCGAAGTCATTACCACCAAGCTGCTAGAGCTTCGTGATGAACTATAATATATCAGGGACATATATGATGATCCTTGAGTTATTCGCGATGTTTGACACCACGAAAGTAGAAATCAAGAAGGAGCATCAATTGTTGATGGTTGGTAAAACCACTAGTTTCAAGAAGGGCAAGGGCACAAAGGGATACTTCATGAAACAGTAATTCAGCTGCTGCTCCAATGAAGAAACCCAAGGTTGAACCCAAACCCGAGACTAAGTGCTTCTGTAATAAGGGGAACAACCACTGGAGCAGAATTTCCCTAGATACTTGGTAGATAAGAAGGCTGGCAAGGTCGATAGAAGTATATTGGATATACATTATGTTAATGTGTACTTTACTAGTACTCCTAGTAGCACCAGGGTATTAGATACTGGTTCGGTTGCTAAGTGTTAGTAACTCGAAATAAAAGCTGCGGAATATACAGAGACTAGCTAAAGGTGAGATAACGATATGTGTTGGAAGTATTTCCAAGGTTGATCAAATATCGTACGCTCCCTCTACCATCGAGATTGGTGTTTGCGTTGAGCATAGACATGATTGGATTATGTCCACCGCAATACGGTTATCCATTTAAGGAGAATAATGGTTACTCTGTTTATTTGAATAATACCTTCAATGGTCTTACACCTAAAATGAATGGTTTATTGAATCTCGATCATAGTGATACACATGTTCATGCCAAAAGATAGTAATGATAGTACCACCTACTTGTGGCACTGCCACGTAAGTCATATCGGTATAAAACGCATGAGGAAGCTCCATGTTGATGGATCTTTGGGCTCACTCATTTTTGAAAAGTTTGAGACATGCGAACCATGTCTATTGGAATATATGCATGAAGAAACTCCATGCAAATGGACCGTTTGAACTCACTTGATTTTGAATCACTTGAGACATGCAAAACATACCACATGGGCAAGATGACTGAAAGCCTCATTTTCAGTAAAATGGAACTAGAAAGCAACTTGTTGGAAGTAATACATTTTGATGTGTGCGGTCCAATGAGTGCTGAGGCGTGTAGTGGATATCGTTATGTTCTTACTTCACAGATGATTTGAGTAGATGTTGAGAATATTTACTTGATGAATCACGAGTCTGAATTATTGAAAGGTTCAAGTAATTTCAGGGTGAAGTTGAAAGATCATAAGTGACAAGAGGATAAAAGATCTATGATATGATCATAGAGATGAATATCTGAATTATGAGTTTGGCACAGAATTAAGACATTGTGGAAATTGTTTCACAACTAATACAGCCTGGAACACCATAGTGTGATGGTGTGTCCGAACATCATAACTGCACCCTATTGGATATGATGCATACCATGATGTTTCTTATCGAATTACCACGATAGTTTATGGGTTAGGCATTAGAGACAACCATATTCACTTTAAATATGGCACCACGTAATTCCGATAAGATGACACTGTATGAACTATGGTTTAGAGAAACCTAAGCTGTCATTTCTTAAAAGTTTGGGGCTGCGATGCTTATGTGAAAAAGTTTCAGGCTGATAAGCTCGAACCCAAAGCGGATAAATCATCTTCATAGGACACCCAAAACAGTTGGGTATACCTCCTGTCTCAGATTCGAAAGCAATAAGGGATTGTTTCTAGAATCGGGTCCTTTCTCGAGGAAAAGTTTCTCTCGAAAGAATTGAGTGGGAGGATGGTGGAAACTTGATGAGGTTATTGAACCGTCTCTTCAACTAGTGTGTGGCAGGGCACATGAAATTGTTCTTGTGGCACCTACACCAATTGAAGTGGAAACTTATGATAGTGATCATGAAACTTTAGATCAAGTCACTACCAAACCTCGTAGGATGACAAGGATGTGTACTACTTCAGAGTGGTACGTAATCCTGTCTTGGAAGTCATGTTGCTAGACAACAATGAACCTACGAGCTATGGAGAAGCGATGGTGGGCCCGGATTCCGATAAATGGCTCGAGGCCATAAAATCCGAGAGAGAATCCATGTATGAAAACGAAGTGTAGACTTTGGCAGAATAGATCGATGGTCGTAAAGCTGTTGAGTATAGATGGATTTTAAAAAGACAGACAATGATGGTAAGTGTCACCATTATGAAAGCTCGACTTGTCGTTAAGATGTTTTCCGGCAAGTTCAAGGGGTTGACTACGGTGAGACTTTCTCACTCGTAGCGATGCTAAGAGTCCGTTGGAATTATATTAGCAATTACTGCATCATTTATGAAATCTTGCAGATAGGATGTCAAAACATTGTTTCCTCGACGATTTTTTGAGGAAAGGTTGTATGTGATACAACCAGAAAGTTTTTTGTCTATCCTGAAATATGCTAATAAGTATGCAAAGCTCCAGCAATCCTTCTAAGGACTGGAGTAAGCATCTCGGAGTTGGAATGTATGCTTTGATGAGATGATCAAAGATTTTGGTGTATACAAAGTTTATGAGAAACTTGTATTTCCAAAGAAGTGAGTGGGAGCACTATAGAATTTCTGATAAGTATATGTTGTTGACATATTGTTGATCAGAAGTGACGTAGAATTTCTGGAAAGCATATAGGATTATTTGGAAAGTGTTTTTCAATGGAAAGCCTGGATTAAGCTACTTGAACATTGAGCATCAAGATCTATAAGGATAGATCAAAACGCTTAATGGAACTTTCAAATGAGCACATACCTTGACATGATCTTGAAGGTGTTCAAGATGGATCAGTCAAAGAAGGAGTTCTTTCCTGAGTTGTAAGGTATGAAGTTAAGACTTAAAGCTCGACCATGGCAGAATAGAGAGAAAGGACGAAGGTCGTCCCCTATGCTTAAAACGTAGGCTCTACAGTATGCTATGTTGTGTACCGCACCTGTAGTGTGCCTTGCCATGAGTCAGTCAAGGGGTACAAGAGTGATCCAAGAATGGATCACAGGACAGCGGTCAAAGTTATCCTTAGTAACTAGTGGACTAAGGAATTTTTCTCGATTATGGAGGTGGTAAAGAGTTCGTCGTAAAGGGTTACGTCGATGCAAGCTTAACACCTATCCGGATAGCTCTGAGTAGAGATACCGCATACGTATAAGGGAGCAACAGTTTAGAATAGCTCCAAGTAGAACAGTTATTTGGAATAGCTCCAAATAGAACGTGGTAGCTACATCTAGGAGATGACATAGAGATTTTTAAAGCACACACGGATCTGAAAGGTTCAGACCCGTTGACTAAAACCTCTCTCACAAGCAACATGATCAAACCCAGAACTCATTGAGTGTTAATCACATAGTGATGTGAACTAGACTACTGACTCTAGTAAACTCTTGAGTGTTGGTCACATGGCGATGTGACCTGTGAGTGTTAATCACATGGCGATGTGAACTAGATTATTGACTCTAGTGCAAGTGGGAGACTGTTGGAAATATGCCCTAGAGGCAATAATAAATTGATTATTATTATATTTCCTTGTTCATGATAATCGTTTATTATCCATGCTGGAATTGTATTGATAGGAAACTCAGATACATGTATGGATACATAGACAACACCGTGTCCCTAGTAAGCCTCTAGTTGACTAGCTTGTTGATCGATAGATGGTCACGGTTTCCTGACCATGGACATTAGATGTCGTTGATAACGGGATCACATCATTAGGAGAATGATGTGATGGACAAGACCCAATCCTAAGCATAGCACTAGATCGTGTAGTTCGTATGCTAAAGCTTTTCTAATGTCAAGTATCATTTCCTTAGACCATGAGATTGTGCAACTCCCGGATACCGGATGAATACTTTGGGTGTGCCAAATGTCACAACGTAACTGGGTGGCTATAAAGGTACACTACGGGTATCTCTGAAAGTGTCTGTTGGGTTGGCACGAATTGAGACTGGGATTTGTCACTCCGTGTAAACGGAGAGGTATCTCTGGGCCCACTCGGTAGGACATCATCATAATGTGCACAGTGTGATCAAGGAGTTGATCACGGGATGATGTGTTACAGAACGAGTAAAGAGACTTGCCGGTAACGAGATTGAACAAGGTATCGGGATACCGACGATCAAATCTCGGGCAGGTACAATACCGCTAGACAAAGGGAATTGTATACGGGATTGATTAAGTCCTTGACATCATGGTTCATCCGATGAGATCATCGTGGAACATGTGGGAGCCAACATGGGTATCCAGATCCCGCTGTTGGTTATTGACCGGAGAACGTCTCGGTCATGTCTGCATGTCTCCCGAACCCGTAGGGTCTACACACTTAAGGTTCGATGACGCTAGGGTTATAAAGGAAGTTACTATGTGGTTACCGAATGTTGTTCGGAGTCCCGGATGAGATCCCGGACATCACGAGGAGTTCCGGAATGGTCCGGAGGTAAAGATTTATATATGGGAAGTCCTGTTTTGGACACCGGAAGAGTTTCGGGGTTTATCGGTAACGTACCGGGACCACCGGGAGGGTCCCGGGGGTCCACCAAGTGGGGCCACCTGCCCCGGAGGCTTGCGTGGGCTAAGAGTGGTGAGGGACCAGCCCCTTAGTGGGCTGGTGCGCCTCCCACAAGGGCCCAAGGTGCCCAAGAGGTGGAAAGGGGGCAAACCCTAATGGGATATGGGCCTTAGGGCCCATATTGGGGCGCCTCCCTCTCCCCTCCCCCTCTTGGCCGCCACCCTTGACCCCATCTAGGGCTGCCGCCCCCCTAGGGGTGGGAAACCCTAGAGGGGGCGCAGCCCCTCCCCTTCCCCTATATATATGAGGCCTAAGGGGGCTGCCCAACACACACGCGATTCAATCTCTCTTGGTGCAGCACTGCGTCTCTTCTTCCTCCTCTTCTGTGGTGCTTGGCGAAGCCCTGCAGGATAGCCACGCTCCTCCACCACCACCACGCCGTTGTGCTGCTGTTGGATGAAGTCTTCCTCAACCTCTCCCTCTCTCCTTGCTGGATCAAGGCATGGGAGACGTCACCGGGCTGTACGTGTGTTGAACGCGGAGGTGCCGTCCGTTCGGCACTTGGTCATCGGTGATTTGAATCACGACGAGTACGACTCCATCAACCCCGTTCACTTGAACGCTTCCGCTTAGCGATCTATAAGGGTATGTAGATGCAACTCTCCTCCCCCTCGTTGCTGGTCTCTCCATAGATAGATCTTGGTGACACGTAGGAAAATTTTGAATTTCTGCTACGTTCCCCAACAGTGGTATCAGAGATTCTTACGTTCATGTGAACGGGGTTGATGGAGTCGTACTCGTCGTGATCCAAATCACCGATGACCAAGTGCCGAACGGACGGCACCTCCGCGTTCAACACACGTACAGCCGGGTGACGTCTCCCACGCCTTGATCCAGCAAGGAGAGAGGGAGAGGTTGAGGAAGACTTCATCCAACAGCAGCACAACGGCGTGGTGGTGGTGGAGGAGCGTGGCTATCCTGTAGGGCTTCGCCAAGCACTACAGAAGAGGAGGAAGAAGAGACGCAGGGCTGCACCAACGAGATTGAATCGCGTGTATGTTGGGCAGCCCCCTTAGGCCTCATATATATAGGGGAAGGGGAGGGCTGCGCCCCCTCTAGGGTTCCCACCCCTAGGGGGGCGGCAGCCCTAGATGGGGCCAAGGGGTGGCGGCCAAGGGAGGGGAGAAGGGGGAGGCGCCCCTAGGGTGGGCCTTAAGGCCCATCTGGACCTAGGGTTTGCCTCCTCCCACTTCTCCTGCGCCTTGGGCCTTGGTGGGAGGCGCACCAGCCCACTAAGGGGCTGGTCCCTCACCACTCTTAGCCCATGCAACCTTCTGGGGTTGGTGGCCCCACTTGGTGGACCCCCGGGACCCTCCCGGTGGTCCCGGTACGTTACCGATAAACCCCGAAACTCTTCCGGTGTCCAAAACAGGACTTCCCATATATAAATCTTTACCTCCGGACCATTCCGGAACTCCTCGTGACGTCCGGGATCTCATCCGGGACTCCGAACAACATTCGGTAACCACATACTAACTTCCTTTATAACCCTAGCGTCATCGAACCTTAAGTGTGTAGACCCTACGGGTTCGGGAGACATGCAGACATGACCGAGACGTTCTCCGGTCAATAACCAACAGCGGGATCTGGATACCCATGTTGGCTCCCACATGTTCCACGATGATCTCATCGGATGAACCACGATGTCAAGGACTTAATCAATCCCGTATACAATTTCCTTTGTCTATCGGTACGATACTTGCCCGAGATTCGATCGTCGGTATCCCGATACCTTGTTCAATCTCGTTACCGGCAAGTCTCTTTACTCTTTCTGTAACACATCATCCCGTGATCAACTCCTTGATCACATTTTGCACATTATGATGATGTCCTACCGAGTGGGCCCAGAGATACCTCTCCGCTTACACGGAGTGACAAATCCCCGTCTCGATTCGTGCCAACCCAACAGACACTTTCGGAGATACCTGTAATGTACCTTTATAGCCACCCAGTTACGTTGTGACGTTTGGCACACCCAAAGCATTCCTACGGTATCCGGGAGTTGCACAATCTCATGGTCTAAGGAAATGATACTTGACATTAGCAAAGCTTTAGCATACGAACTACACGATCTAGTGCTATGCTTAGGATTGGGTCTTGTCCATCACATCATTCTCCCAATGATGTGATCCCGTTATCAACGACATCCAATGTCCATGGTCAGGAAACCGTAACCATCTATTGATCAACGAGCTAGTCAACTAGAGGCTTACTAGGGACATGGTGTTGTCTATGTATCCACACATGTATCTGAGTTTCCTATCAATACAATTATAGCATGGATAATAAACGATTATCATGAACAAGGAAATATAATAATAACTTATTTATTATTGCCTCTAGGGCATATTTCCAACAGTCTCCCACTTGCACTAGAGTCAATAATCTAGTTCACATCGATATGTGATTAACACTCAAGGTCACATCGCCATGTGAGTAACACCCAAAGAGTTTACTAGAGTCAATAATCTAGTTCAGATTTACCATGTGATCAACACTTGATGAGTTCTGGGTTTGATCATGTTATGCTTGTGAGAGAGGTTATAGTCAACGGGTCTGAACCTTTCAGATCCGTGTGCGCTTTACAAATCTCTATGTCATCTCCTAGATGCAGCTACCACGCTCTATTTGGAGCTCTTCCAAATACCTGTTCTACTATACGAATCCAGTTTACTACTCACTATAATCTGGATTAGTGTCAAAGTTTGCATCGGCGTAACCCTTTACGACGAACTCTTTTACCACCTCCATAATCGAGAAAAATTCCTTAGTCCACTGGTTACTAAGGATAACTTTGACCGCTGTCTTGTGATCCATTCTTGGATCACTCTTGTACCCCTTGACTGACTCATGGCAAGGCACACTTCAGGTGCGGTACACAGCATAGCATACTGAAGAGCCCACGTCTTAAGCATAGGGGACGACCTTCGTCCTTTCTCTCTATTCTGCCGTGGTCGAGCTTTAAGTCTTAACTTCATACCTTACAACTCAGGCAAGAACTCCTTCTTTGACTGATCCATCTTGAACACCTTCAAGATCACGTCAAGGCATGTGCTTATTTGAAAGTTCCATTAAGCGTTTTGATCTATCCTTATAGATCTTGATGCTTCAATGTTCAAGTAGCTTAATCCAGGCTTTCCATTGAAAAACACTTTCCAAATAACCCTATATGCTTTCCAGAAATTCTACGTCATTTCTGATCAACAATATGTCAACAACATATATTCATCAGAAATTCTATAGTGCTCCCACTCACTTCTTTGGAATTACAAGTTTCTCACAAACTTTGTATACACCCAAAACTTTGATCATCTTATGAAAGCATACATTCCAACTCCGAGATGCCTACTCCAGTCCTTAGAAGGATTGCTGGAGCTTTGCATACTTATTAGCATCTTTCAGGATTGACAAAACCTTCCGGTTGTATCACATACAACCTTTCCTCAAGAAAATCATCGAGGAAACAATGTTTTGACTTCCTATCTGCAAGATTTCATAAATAATGCAGTAATCGCTAATATAATTCCAACAGACTCTTAGCATCGCTACGAGTGAGAAAATCTCATCGTAGTCAACTCCTTGAACTTGTCGGAAAACATCTTAACGACAAGTCGAGCTTTCTTAATGGTGACATTTACCATCATTGTCCGTCTTTCTTTTAAAATCCATCTGTACTCAACAGCCTTACGACCATCAAGTAGTTCTTCCAAAGTCTACACTTTGTTTTCATATATGGATCCTCTCTCGGATTATATGGCCTCGAGCCATTTATCGGAATCCGGGCCCACCATCGCTTCTCCATAGCTCGTAGGTTCATTGTTGTCTCGCAACATGACTTCCAAGACAGGATTACGTATCCTTGTCATCCTACGAGGTTTGGGAGTGACTTGATCCGAAGTCTCGTGATCAATATCATAAGCTTCCACTTCAATTGGTGTAGGTGCCACAGGAACAATTTCCTATGCCCTGCCACACACTAGTTGAAGAGACGGTTCAATAACCTCATCAAGTTTCCACCATCCTCCCACTCAATTCTTTCGAGAGAAACTTTTCCTCGAGAAAGGACCCGATTCTAGAAACAATCCCTTATTGCTTTCGGATCTGAGACAGGAGGTATACCCAACTGTTTTGGGTGTCCTATGAAGATGCATTTATCCGCTTTGGGTTTGAGCTTATCAGCCTGAAACTTTTTCACATAAGCGTTGCAGCCCCAAACGTTTAAGAAATGACAACTTAGGTTTCTCTAAACCATAGTTCATACAGTGTCATCTCATCGGAATTACGTGGTGCCCTATTTAAAGTGAATGCGGTTATCTCTAATGCCTAACCCATAAACTATCATGGTAATTCGATAAGAAACATCATGGTATGCATCATATCCAATAGGGTGCAGTTATGATGTTCGGACACACCATCACACTATGGTGTTCCAGGCTGTATTAGTTGTGAAACACTTTCCACAATGTCTTAATTCTGTGCCAAACTCGTAATTGAGATATTCATCTCTATGATCATATCATAGATACTTTATCCTCTTGTCACGACGATCTTTCAACTTCACCCTGAAATTACTTGAACCTTTCAATAATTCAGACTCGTGATTCATCAAGTAAATATACTCAACATCTACTCAAATCATCTGTGAAGTAAGAACATAACAATATCCACTACACGCCTCAGCACTCATTGGACTGCACACATCAAAATGTATTACTTCCAACAAGTTGCTTTCTAGTTCCATTTTACTGAAACCGAGGCTTTCAGTCATCTTGCCCATGTGGTATGATTTACATGTCTCAAGTGATTCAAAATCAAGTGAGTCCAAACGGTCCATTTGCATGGAGTTTATTCATGCATATACACCAATAGACATGGTTCGCATGCCTCAAACTTTTCAAAAATGAGTGAGCCCAAAGATCCATCAACATGGAGCTTCCTCATGCGTTTTATACCGATATGACTTACGTGGCAGTGCCACAAGTAGGTGGTACTATCATTACTATCTTTTGGCATGAACATGTGTATCACTACGATCGAGATTCAATAAACCATTCATTTTAGGTGTAAGACCATTGAAGGTATTATTCAAATAAACAGAGTAACAATTATTCTCCTTAAATGAATAACCGTATTGCGATGGACATAATCCAATCATGTCTATGCTCAACGCAAACACCAATCTCGATGGTAGAGGGAGCGTACGATATTTGATCAACCTTGGAAATACTTCCAACACATATCGTTATCTCACCTTTAGCTAGTCTCCGTTTATTCCGCAGCTTTTATTTCGAGTTACTAACACTTAGCAACCGAACCGGTATCTAATACCCTGGTGCCACTAGGAGTACTAGTAAAGTACACATTAACATAATGTATATCCAATATACTTCTATCGACCTTGCCAGCCTTCTTATCTACCAAGTATCTAGGGTAATTCTGCTCCAGTGGTTGTTCCCCTTATTACAGAAGCACTTAGTCTCGGGTTTGGGTTCAACCTTGGGTTTCTTCATTGGAGCAGCAGCTGAATTGCTGTTTCATGAAGTATCCCTTTGTGCCCTTGCCCTTCTTGAAACTAGTGGTTTTACCAACCATCAACAATTGATGCTCCTTCTTGATTTCTACTTTCGTGGTGTCAAACATCGCGAATAACTCAAGGATCATCATATATGTCCCTGATATATTATAGTTCATCACGAAGCTCTAGCAGCTTGGTGGTAATGACTTCGGAGAAACATCATTATCTCATCTGGAAGATCAACTCCCACTTGATTCAAATGATTGTTGTACTCAGACAATCTGAGCACAAGCTCAACAATTGAGCTTTTCTCCTTAGTTTGTAGGCTAAGAAAATCGTCGGAGGTCTTATACCTCTTGACGTGGGCACGAGCCTGAAATCTCAATTTCAGCCCTCAAAGCATCTCATATGTTTTGCGACGTTTCAAAACGTCTTTGGTGCCTCAATTCTAAACCATTTAACTGAACTATCATGTAGTTATCAAAACATGTTTGTCAGATGTTCGCAACATCCACAGACAACGTTCGAGGTTCAGCACACTGAGCGGTGCATTAAGGACATAAGCCTTCTAAGAAGCAATGAGGACAATCCTCAGTTTACGGACCTAGTCCGCATAATTGCTACTATCAACTTTCAACTAATTTTTTCTCTAGGAACATATCTAAACAGTAGAACTAAAGCGCGAGCTACGACATAATTTGCAAAATCATTTTGACTATGTTCAGGATAATTAAGTTCATCTTATGAACTCCCACTGAGATAGACATCCCTCTAGTCATCTAAGTGATTACATGATCCGAGTCAACTAGGCCGTGTCCGATCATCACGTGAGACGGACTAGTCAACATCGGTGAACATCTTCATGTTGATCGTATCTTCTATACGACTCATGCTCGACCTTTCGGTCTTCTGTGTTCCGAGGCCATGTATGTACATGCTAGGCTCGTCAAGTCAACCTAAGTGTTTGCATGTGTTCCGAGGCCATGTCTGTACATGCTAGGCTCGTCAACACCCGTTGTATGTGAACGTTAGAATCTATCACACCCGATCATCACGTGGTGCTTCGAAACGACGAACTTTAGCAACGGTGCACAGTTAGGGGAGAACACTTCTTGAAATTTTAATGAGGGATCATCTTATTTACTACCGTCGTACTAAGCAAATAAGATGTATAAACATGATAAACATCACATGCAATCAAATAGTGACATGCTATGGCCAATCTCACTTTGCTCCTTTTGATCTCCATCTTCGGGGCTCCATGATCATCATCGTCACCGGCATGACACCATGATCTCCATCATCATGATCTCCATCATCGTGTCTTCTTGAAGTTGTCACGTCATCTATTACTTCTACTACTACAGCTAACGGTTAGCAATAAAGTAAAGTAATTACATGACGTTTAAGTTGACACGCAGGTCATAAATAAATAAAGACAACTCCTATGGCTCCTGCCGGTTGTCATACTCATCGACATGCAAGTCGTGATTCCTATTACAAGAACATGATCATCTCATACATCACATATATCATTCATCACATCCTTTGGCCATATCACATCACATAGCATACCCTACAAAAACAAGTTAGACGTCCTCTAATTGTTGTTTGCATGTTTTACGTCGCTGCTATGGGTTTCTAGCGAGAACGTTTCTTCCCTACGCAAAGACCACAACGTAGTCAACGGGTCTGAACCTTTTAGATCCGTGTGTGCTTTACAAATCTCTATGTCATCTCCTAGATGTAGCTACCACGTTCTATTTGGAGCTATTCCAAATAACTGTTCTACTTGGAGCTATTCTAAATTGTTGCTCCATTATACGTATCTGGTATCTCTACTCAGAGCTATCCGGATAGGTGTTAAGCTTGCATCGACGTAACCCTTTACGACGAACTCTTTTACCACCTCCATAATCGAGAAAATTCCTTAGTCCACTAGTTACTAAGGATAACTTTGACTGCTGTCCTGTGATCCATTCTTGGATCACTCTTGTACCCCTTGACTGACTCATGGCAAGGCACACTACAGGTGCGGTACACAACATAGCATACTGTAGAGCCTACGTTTTAAGCATAGGGGACGACCTTCGTCCTTTCTCTCTATTCTGCCATGGTCGAGCTTTAAGTCTTAACTTCATACCTTACAACTCAGGAAAGAACTCCTTCTTTGACTGATCCATCTTGAACACCTTCAAGATCATGTCAAGGTATGTGCTCATTTGAAAGTTCCATTAAGCGTTTTGATCTATCCTTATAGATCTTGATGCTCAATGTTCAAGTAGCTTAATCCAGGCTTTCCATTGAAAAACACTTTCCAAATAATCATATATGCTTTCCAGAAATTCTACGTCACTTCTGATCAACAATATGTCAACAACACATACTTATCAGAAATTCTATAGTGCTCCCACTCACTTCTTTGGAAATACAAGTTTCTCATAAACTTTGTATACACCAAAATCTTTGATCATCTCATCAAAGCATACATTCCAACTCCGAGATGCTTACTCCAGTCCTTAGAAGGATTGCTGGAGCTTTGCATACTTATTAGCATATTTCAGGATAGACAAAAAACTTTCCGGTTGTATCACATACAACCTTTCCTCAAAAAATCGTCGAGGAAACAATGTTTTGACATCCTATCTGCAAGATTTCATTAATGATGCAGTAATTGCTAATATAATTCCAACAGACTCTTAGCATCGCTACGAGTGAGAAAGTCTCACCGTAGTCAACCCCTTGAACTTGTCGGAAAACATCTTAACGACAAGTCAAGCTTTCTTAATGGTGACACTTACCATCATTGTCTGTCTTTTTAAAATCCATCTATACTCAACAGCTTTACGACCATCGAGCCATTCTGCCAAAGTCTACACTTTGTTTTCATACATGGATTCTCTCTCGGATTTTATGGCCTCGAGCCATTTATCGGAATCCGGGCCCACCATCGCTTCTCCATAGCTCGTAGGTTCATTGTTGTCTAGCAACATGACTTCCAAGACAGGATTACGTACCACTCTGAAGTAGTACGCATCCTTGTCGTCCTACGAGGTTTGGTAGTGACTTGATCTAAAGTTTCATGATCACTATCATAAGTTTCCACTTCAATTGGTGTAGGTGCCACAAGAACAATTTCCTGTGCCCTGCCACACACTAGTTGAAGAGACGGTTCAATAACCTCATCAAGTTTCCACCATCCTCCCACTCAATTCTTTCGAGAGAAACTTTTCCTCGAGAAAGGACCCGATTCTAGAAACAATCCCTTATTGCTTTCGAATCTGAGACAGGAGGTATACCCAACTGTTTTGGATGTCCTATGAAGATGCATTTATCCGCTTTGGGTTCGAGCTTATCAGCCTGAAACTTTTTCACATAAGCATCGCAGCCCCAAACTTTTAAGAAATGACAGCTTAGGTTTCTCTAAACCATAGTTCATACGGTGTCATCTCATCGGAATTACGTGGTGCCCTATTTAAAGTGAATATGGTTGTCTCTAATGCCTAACCCATAAACTATCGTGGTAATTCGATAAGAAACATCATGGTATGCATCATATCCAATAGGGTGCAGTTATGATGTTCGGACACACCATCACACTATGGTGTTCCAGGCTGTATTAGTTGTGAAACAATTTCCACAATGTCTTAATTCTGTGCCAAACTCATAATTCAGATATTCATCTCTATGATCATATCATAGATCTTTTATCCTCTTGTCACTTACGATCTTTCAACTTCACCCTGAAATTACTTGAACCTTTCAATAATTCAGACTCGTGATTCATCAAGTAAATATTCTCAACATCTACTCAAATCATCTGTGAAGTAAGAACATAACGATATCCACTACACGCCTCAGCACTCATTGGACTGCAAACATCAAAATGTATTACTTCCAACAAGTTGCTTTCTAGTTCCATTTTACTGAAAATGAGGCTTTCAGTCATCTTGCCCATGTGGTACGTTTTGCATGACTCAAGTGATTCAAAATCAAGTGAGTTCAAACGGTCCATTTGCATGGAGTTTCTTCATGCATATATACCAATAGACATGGTTCGCATGTCTCAAACTTTTCAAAACGAGTGAGTCCAAAGATCCATCAATATGGAGCTTCCTCATGCGTTTTATACCGATATGACTTACGTGGCAGTGCCACAAGTAGGTGTTACTATCATTACTATCTTTTGGGATGAACATGTGTATCACTACGATTGACATTCAATAAACCATTCATTTTAGGTGTAAGACCATTGAAGGTATTATTCAAATAAACAGAGTAACCATTATCCTCCTTAAATGAATAACCGTATTGCGATAGACATAATCCAATCATGTCTATGCTCAACGCAAACACCAAATAACAATTATCTAAGTTTAACACAAATCTCGATGGTAGAGGGAGCGTGCGATGCTTGATCATATCAACATTGGAAACACTTCCAACACATATCGTCAGCTCACCTTTAGCTAGTCTCCGTTTATTCCGTAGCTTTTATTTCGAGTTACTAACACTTAGCAACCGAACCGGTATCTAATACCCTTGTGCTACTAGGAGTACTAGTAAAGTACACATAATGTATATCCAATATACTTCTATCGACCTTGCCAGCCTTCTTATCTACCAAGTATCTAGGGTAATTCTGCTCCAGTGGCTGTTCCCCTTATTACAGAAGCACTTAGTCTCGGGTTTGGGTTCAACCTTGGGTTTCTTCACTAGAGCAGCAGCTGAATTGCCGTTTCATGAAGTATCCCTTCTTGCCCTTGCCCTTCTTGAAACTAGTGGTTTCACCAACCATCAACAATTGATGCTCCTTCTTGATTTCTACTTTTGTGGTGTCAAACATCGCGAATATCTCAAGGATCATCATATATGTCCCTGACATATTATAGTTCATCACGAAGCTCTAGCAGCTTGGTGGTAATGACTTTGGAGAAACATCACTATCTTATCTGGAAGATCAACTCCCACTCGATTCAAATGATTGTTGTACTCAGACAATCTGAGCACAAGCTCAACAATTGAGCTTTTCTCTCTTAGTATGCAGGCTAAGAAAATCGTCGGAGGTCTTATACCTCTTGACGTGGGCACGAGCGTGAAATCCCAATTTCAGCCCTCAAAACATCTCATATGTTTCGCGACGTTTCAAAAACCGTCTTCGGTGCCTCAAGTCTAAACCGTTTAACATTACCGAACTATCATGTAGTCATCAAAACGTGTATGTCAGATGTTCGCAACATCTACAGACGACGTTCGAGGTTCAGCACACTGAGCGGTGCATTAAGGACATAAGCCTTCTAAGAAGCAATGAGGACAATCCTCAGTTTACGGACCTAGTCTGCATAATTCCTACTATCAACTTTCAACTAATTTTCTCTAGGAACATATCTAAACAGTAGAACTAAATCGCGAGCTACGACATAATTTGCAAAATCCTTTTGACTATGTTCAGGATAATTAAGTTCATCTTATGAACTCCCACTCAGATAGACATCCCTCAAGTCATCTAAGTGAATACATGATCCGAGTCAACTAGGCCGTGTCCGATCATCACGTGAGACGGACTAGTCATCATTGGTGAACATCTTCATGTTGATCGTATCTTCTATACGACTCATGCACAACCTTTCGGTCTTCTGTGTTCCGAGGCCATGTCTATACATGCTAGGCTTGTCAAGTTAACCCTAAGTGTTTTGCGCGTGTAAATCTGTCTTACACCCGTTGTATGTGAATGTTAGAATCTAACACCCGATCATCACGTGGTGCTTCGAAACACGAACTGTCGCAACGGTGCACGGTTAGGGGAGAACACTTCTTGAAATTTTAATAAGGGATCATCTTATTTACTACCGTCGTTCTAAGCAAATAAGATGTATGAACATGATAAACATCACATGCAATCAAATAGTGACATGATATGGCCAATATCACTTTGCTCCTTTTGATCTCCATCTTCGGGGCTCCATGATCATCATCGTCACCGGCATGACACCATGATCTCCATCATCATGATCTCCATCATCGTGTCTTCATGAAGTTGCCTCGCCAACTATTACTTCTACTACTATGGCTAACGGTCAGCAATAAAGTAAAGTAATTACATGACGTTTAAGTTGACACGTAGGTCATAAATAAATAAAGACAACTCCTATGGCTCCTGCCGGTTGTCATATTCATCGACATGCAAGTCGTGATTCCTATTACAAGAACATGATCAATCTCATACATCACATATATCATTCATCACATCCTTTGGCCATATCACATCACATGGCATACCCTGCAGAAACAAGTTAGACGTCCTCTAATTGTTGTTTGCATGTTTTACGTGGCTGCTATGGGTTTCTAGCAAGAACATTTCTTACCTATGCAAAGACCACAACGTGATATGCCAATTGCTATTTACCCTTCATAAGGACCCTTTTCATCGAATCTGATCCGACTAAAGTGGGAGAGACAGACACCCGCCAGCCACCTTATGCAACTAGTGCATGTTTGTCGGTGGAACCGGTCTCACGTAAGAGTACGTGTAAGGTTGGTCCGAGCCGCTTCATCCCACAATGCCGCCGAATCAAGATAAGACTAGTAACGGCAAGCATATTGAACAAAATCAACGCCCACAACTACTTTGTGTTCTACTCGTGCATAGAATCTATGCAATAGACCTAGCTCATGATGCCACTGTTGGGGAACGTAGCAGAAATTCAAAATTTTCCTACGTATCACCAAGATCTATCTATGGAGAGACTAGCAACGAGTAGAAAGAAGAGTGCATCTACATACCCTTGTAGATCGCTAAGCGGAAGCGTTCAAGTGAACAGGGTTGATGGAGTCGTACTCGTCGTGATCCAAATCACCGATGACCAAGTGCCGAACGGACGGCACCTCCGCGTTCAACACACGTACAGCCCGGTGACGTCTCCCACGCCTTGATCCAGCAAGGAGAGAGGGAGAGGTTGAGGAAGACTTCATCCAACAGCAGCACAACGGCGTGGTGGTGGTGGAGGAGCGTGGCTATCCTGCAGGGCTTCGCCAAGCACTACAGAAGAGGAGGAAGAAGAGACGCAGGGCTGCACCAACGAGATTGAATCGCGTGTGTGTTGGGCAGCCCCCTAGGCCTCATATATATAGGGGAAGGGGAGGGGCTGCGCCCCCTCTAGGGTTTCCCACCCCTAGGGGGGGCGGCAGCCCTAGATGGGGTCAAGGGTGGCGGCCAAGAGGGGGAGGGGAGAGGGAGGCGCCCCAATATGGGCCCTAAGGCCCATATCCCATTAGGGTTTGCCCCCTTTCCACCTCTTGGGCACCTTGGGCCCTTGTGGGAGGCGCACCAGCCCACTAAGGGGCTGGTCCCTCACCACTCTTAGCCCACGCAAGCCTCCGGGGCAGGTGGCCCCACTTGGTGGACCCCCGGGACCCTCCCGGTGGTCCCGGTACATTACCGATAAACCCCGAAACTCTTCCGGTGTCCAAAACAGGACTTCCCATATATAAATCTTTACCTCCGGACCATTCCGGAACTCCTCGTGACGTCCGGGATCTCATCCGGGACTCCGAACAACATTCGGTAACCACATAGTAACTTCCTTTATAACCCTAGCATCATCGAACCTTAAGTGTGTAGACCCTACGGGTTCGGGAGACATGCAGACATGACCGAGACGTTCTCCGGTCAATAACCAACAGCGGGATCTGGATACCCATGTTGGCTCCCACATGTTCCACGATGATCTCATCGGATGAACCACGATGTCAAGGACTTAATCAATCCCGTATACAATTCCCTTTGTCTAGCGGTATTGTACCTGCCCGAGATTCGATCGTCGGTATCCCGATACCTTGTTCAATCTCGTTACCGGCAAGTCTCTTTACTCGTTCCGTAACACATCATCCCGTGATCAACTCCTTGATCACATTGTGCACATTATGATGATGTCCTACCGAGTGGGCCCAGAGATACCTCTCCGTTTACACGGAGTGACAAATCCCAGTCTCAATTCGTGCCAACCCAACAGACACTTTCAGAGATACCCGTAGTGTACCTTTATAGCCACCCAGTTACGTTGTGACGTTTGGCACACCCAAAGTATTCATCCGGTATCCGGGAGTTGCACAATCTCATGGTCTAAGGAAATGATACTTGACATTAGAAAAGCTTTAGCATACGAACTAAACGATCTAGTGCTATGCTTAGGATTGGGTCTTGTCCATCACATCATTCTCCTAATGATGTGATCCCGTTATCAACGACATCTAATGTCCATGGTCAGGAAACCGTGACCATCTATCGATCAACAAGCTAGTCAACTAGAGGCTTACTAGGGACATGGTGTTGTCTATGTATCCACACATGTATCTGAGTTTCCTATCAATACAATTATAGCATGGATAATAAACGATTATCATGAACAAGGAACGAGGGGAAGATCAACACAGGCTTCACCTCGTTCACATACAACGGGTGTAAGACAGTTTTACACATGCAAAACACTTAGGGTTAACTTGACGAGCCTAGCATGTGCATAGACATGGCCTCGGAACACAGAAGACCGAAAGGTCGAGCATGAGTCGTATAGAAGATGCGATCAACATAAAGATGTTCACCGACGTTGACTAGTCCGTCTCACGTGATGATCGGACACGGCCTAGTTAACTCGGATCATGCAACACTTAGATGACTAGAGGGATGTCTAATCTAAGTGGGAGTTCATTATATAATTTGATTAGATGAACTTTACTATCATGAACATTAGTCTAAAAATATTTTACAATATGTCTTGTAGATCAAATGGCCCACGTAGTCCTCAACTTCAACGCGTTCCTAAAGAAAACCAAGCTGAAAGACGATGGTAGCAACTATACGGACTGGGTCCGGAACCTGAGGATCATCCTCATAGCTGCCAAGAAAGATTACGTCCTACAAGCACCGCTAGGTGAAGCTCCCGTCCCACAGAACCAAGACGTTATGAACGCTTGGCAGACACGTGTTGACGACTACTCCCTCGTTCAGTGCGGCATGCTTTACAGTTTAGAACCGGGGCTCCAAAAGCGTTTTGAGAGACATGGAGCATATGAGATGTTCGAAGAGCTGAAAATGGTTTTCCAAGCTCATGCCCGGGTCGAGAGATATGAGGTCTCCGACAAGTTCTTCAGCTGTAAGATGGAGGAAAACAGTTCTGTCAGTGAGCACATACTCACTATATCTGGATTACATAACCGCTTGACTCAGCTGGGAGTTAATCTCCCAGATGATGCGGTCATTGACAGAATCCTCCAGTCGCTTCCACCAAGCTACAAGAGCTTTGTGATGAACTTCAACATGCAGGGGATGCAAAAGACCATTCCTGAGTTGTTCTCAATGCTGAAATCAGCGGAGGTAGAAGTCAAGAAGGAACATCAAGTGTTGATGGTCAATAAAACCACTAAGTTCAAGAAGGGCAAGGGTAAGAAAGCCTTCAAGAAGGACGGCAAGGAAGTTGCCGCGCCCGGCAAGCAAGCTGCCGGGAAGAAGCCAAAGAATGGACCCAAGCCCGAGACTGAGTGCTTTTATTGCAAGGGGAGCGGACACTGGAAGCGGAATTGCCCCAAGTACTTAGCAGACAAGAAGGCCGGCAAAACAAAAGGTATATGTGATATACATGTAATTGATGTGTACCTAACCAGTACTCGTAGTAGCTCTTGGGTATTTGATACCGGTGCAGTTGCTCACATTTGTAACTCAAAGCAGGAGCTGCGGAATAAACGGAGACTGGCGAAGGACGAGGTGACGATGCGCGTCGGGAATGGTTCCAAGGTCGATGTGATCGCCGTCGGCACGCTGCCTCTTCATTTACCTACGGGATTAGTTTTAAACCTCAATAATTGTTATTTAGTGCCAGCTTTGAGCATGAACATTGTATCTGGATCTCGTTTAATTCGAGATGGCTACTCATTTAAATCCGAGAATAATGGTTGTTCCATTTATATGAGAGATATGTTTTATGGTCATGCTCCTATGGTGAATGGTTTATTCTTAATGAATCTCGAGCGTAATGCTACACATGTTCTTAGTGTGAATACCAAAAGATGTAAGGTTGATAATGATAGTCCCACATACTTGTGGCACTGCCGCCTTGGTCACATAGGTGTCAAACGCATGAAGAAGCTCCATGCTGATGGACTTTTAGAGTCTCTTGATTATGAATCATTTGACACGTGCGAACCATGCCTTATGGGTAAAATGACCAAGACTCCGTTCTCAGGAACAATGGAGCGAGCAACCAACTTGTTGGAAATCATACATACCGATGTGTGCGGTCCAATGAGTGTTGAGGCTCGCGGTGGCTATCGTTATGTTCTCACCCTCACTGATGATTTGAGTAGATATGGATATATTTACTTAATGAAACACAAGTCTGAAACCTTTGAGAAGTTCAAGGAATTTTAGAGTGAGGTTGAGAATCAACGTGACAGGAAAATCAAGTTTCTACGATCAGATCGTGGAGGAGAATACTTGAGTCACGAATTTGGCACACACTTAAGAAAATGTGGAATAGTTTCACAGCTCACGCCGCCTGGAACACCTCAGCGTAACGGTGTATCCGAACGTCGTAATCGCACTCTATTAGATATGGTGCGGTCTATGATGTCTCTTACCGATCTGCCGCTATCTTTTTGGGGCTATGCTTTAGAGACTGCCGCATTCACTTTAAATAGGGCTCCGTCGAAATCCGTTGAGACGACACCGTTTGAATTATGGTTTGGAAAGAAACCTAAGCTGTCATTTCTAAAAGTTTGGGGATGCGATGCTTATGTCAAGAAACTTCAACCTGAAAAGCTCGAACCCAAGTCGGAAAAATGCGTCTTCATAGGATACCCAAAAGAAACTATTGGGTATACCTTCTACCTCAGATCCGAAGGCAAGATCTTTGTTGCCAAGAATGGATCCTTTCTAGAGAAAGAGTTTCTCTCGAAAGAAGTAAGTGGGAGGAAAGTAGAACTTGATGAAGTATTACCTCTTGAACCAGAAAATGGCGCAACTCAAGAAAATGTTCCTGAGGTACCAGCACCGACTAGAGAGGAAGTTAATGATAATGATCAAGATGCTTCTAATCAAGCTCCTACTGAAATTCGAAGGTCCACAAGGACACGTTCCGCACCAGAGTGGTACGGCAACCCTGTCTTGGAGATCATGTTGTTAGACAACGGTGAACCTTCGAACTATGAAGAAGCGATGGCGGGCCCGGATTCCGACAAATGGCTAGAAGCCATGAAATCCGAGATAGGATCCATGTATGAAAACAAAGTATGGACTTTGACTGACTTGCCCGTTGAACGGTGAGCCATAGAAAATAAATGGATCTTTAAGAAGAAGACAGACGCGGATGGTAACGTGACCATCTATAAAGCTCGGCTTGTCGCTAAGGGTTATCGACAAGTTCAAGGGGTTGACTACGATGAGACTTTCTCACCGGTAGCGAAGCTAAAGTCCGTCCGAATCATGTTAGCAATTGCCGCGTTTTACGATTATGAAATATGGCAAATGGACGTCAAAATGGCATTCCTTAATGGTTTCCTTAAGGAAGAATTGTATATGATGCAGCCGGAAGGTTTTGTCGATCCTAAGAATGCTGACAAGGTGTGCAAGCTCCAACGCTCGATTTATGGGCTGGTGCAAGCATCTCGGAGTTGGAACATTCGCTTTGATGAGATGATCAAAGCGTTTGGGTTTACACAGACTTATGGAGAAGCCTGTGTTTACAAGAAATTGAGTGGGAGCTCTGTAGCATTTCTCATATTATATGTAGATGACATACTTTTGATGGGAAATGATATAGAACTCTTGGACAGCATTATGGCCTACTTGAATAAGAGTTTTTCAATGAAGGACCTTGGAGAAGCTGCTTATATATTAGGCATCAAAATCTATAGAGATAGATCGAGACGCCTCATAGGTCTTTCACAAAGTACATACCTTGATAAGATATTGAAGAAGTTCAATATGGATCAATCTAAGAAGGGGTTCTTGCCTGTGTTACAAGGTATGAAATTGAGCTCGGCTCAAAGTCCGACCACGGCAGAAGAAATAGAAGAGATGAGTGTCATCCCCTATGCCTCAGCCAGAGGTTCTATTATGTATGCCATGCTGTGTACCAGACCTGATGTAAACCTTGCCGTAAGTTTGGTAGGAAGATACCAAAGTAATCCCGGCAAGGAACACTGGACAGCGGTCAAGAATATCCTGAAGTACCTGAAAAGGACTAAGGAGATGTTTCTCGTTTATGGAGGTGACGAAGAGCTCGTCGTAAAGGGTTACGTCGATGCTAGCTTCGACACAGATCTGGATGACTCTAAGTCACAAACCGGATACGTGTATATTTTGAATGGAGGGGCAGTAAGCTGGTGCAGTTGCAAGCAAAGCGTCGTGGTGGGATCTACATGTGAAGCGGAGTACATGGCAGCCTCGGAGGCAGCGCATGAAGCAATTTGGGTGAAGGAGTTCATCACCGACCTCGGAGTCATACCCAATGCGTCGGGGCCGATCAAGCTCTTCTGTGACAACACTGGAGCTATTGCACTTGCCAAGGAGCCCAGGTTTCACAAGAAGACAAGGCACATCAAGCGTCGCTTCAACTCCATTCGTGAAAATGTTCAGGATGGAGACATAGAAATTTGTAAAGTACATACGGACCTGAATGTAGCAGATCCGTTGACTAAACCTCTCCCTAGGGCAAAACATGATCAACACCAGAATTCCATGGGTGTTCGATTCATCACAATGTAACTAGATTATTGACTCTAGTGCAAGTGGGAGACTGTTGGAAATATGCCCTAGAGGCAATAATAAAAGCATTATTATTATATTTCCTTGTTCATGGTAATTGTCTTTATTCATGCTATAATTGTGTTATCCGGAAATCGTAATACATGTGTGAATAACAGACATCAACATGTCCCTAGTAAGCCTCTAGTTGACTAGCCCGTTGATCAACAGATAGTCATGGTTTCCTGACTATGGACATTGGATGTCATTGATAACGAGATCGCATCATTAGGAGAATGATGTGATGGACAAGACCCAATCCTAAACATAGCATAAAGATCGTACAGTTCGTTTGCTAGAGTTTTGCAATGTCAAGTATCTTTTCCTTAGACCATGAGATCGTGTAACTCCCAGATACCGTAGGAGTGCTTTGGGTGTACCAAACATCACAACGTAACTGGGTGACTATAAAGGTATACTACGGGTATCTCCGAAAGTGTCTGTTGGGTTGACACGGATCAAGACTGGGATTTGTCACTCCGTGTGACGGAGAGGTATCACTGGGCCCACTCGGTAACGCATCATCATAATGAGCTCAAAGTGACCAAGTGTCTGGTCACGGGATCATGCGTTACGATACGAGTAAAGTGGCTTGCCGGTAACGAGACTGAACGAGGTATTGGGATACCAACGATCGAGTCTCGGGCAAGTAACATACCATCTGACAACGGGAATAGAATACGGGGTTGCTTGAACCCTTGACATAGTGGTTCATCCGATGACAACATCAAGAAACATGTGGGAGCCAACATGGGTATCCAGATCCCGCTGTTGGTTATTGACCAGAGGTCGTCTCGGTCATGTCTACATGTCTCCCGAACCCGTAGGGTCTACACACTTAAGGTTCGGTGACGCTAGGGTTATTAGGAAGACAAGTATGTGATTACCGAATGTTGTTCGGAGTCCCGGATGAGATCCCGGACGTCACGAGGAGTTCCGGAATAGTTCGGAGGTAAAGATTTATATATGGAAAGTGGTTAAACGGACTCCGGAAAGTTTCGGGGTAATGCCGGTATTGTACCGGGGCCACCGGGAGGGTTTCGGGGGTCCACCGGGAGGGGCCACCCCTCCCGGGGGCCACATGGGCTAAGTGGGAGAGGGAGCCAGCCCCTAGTGGGCTGGGCGCGCCTCCCCACCTAGGTCCATGCGGCTAGGGTTTGGGGAGGGGAAACCCTAAAGGGGAGAAGGGGCGCCCCCCTAGCTTGGGGGGCAAGCCACCCTTTCCTCCTCCCCTTTGGCCGCCGCCCCATCTAGGGTTTCCCTTAGGTGGCCGGCCCCCCCTTGCCCTCTCCTCCTATATATAGAGGGGTGAGGGGAGGGCTGCAACACACAATTGAAGGCGCAGCCCCTCCCCTCCCCAACTCCTCTCTTTCTCCGTCTTTGCTTGGCGAAGCCCTGCCGGAGAACTGCTGTACCAATTGCACCATGCCGTCGTGCTGCCATTGGAGTTGTCTTCCTCAACCTCTCCTTCATCCTTGCTGGATCAAGACGGAGGAGACGCCATCGTCCCGTACGTGTGTTGAACGCGGAGGCGCTGTTCTTTCAGCGCTTGGTCATCGGTGATCGGAATCACGTTGGAACGACTCCATCATCACCACTGCCTCGAACGCTTCCATACTCGATCTACAAGTGGTATGTAGATGAAAACTCACTCCCTTGACTCGTTGCTAGATGAACTCCTAGATGATCTTGGTGAAACGAGTAGGAAATTTTTTTGTTTTCTGCAACGTTCCCCAACAGTGGTCGGACTTTGAGCCGAGCTCAATTTCATACCTTGTAACACAGGCAAGAACCCCTTCTTAGATTGATCCATATTGAACTTCTTCAATATCTTATCAAGGTATGTACTTTGTGAAAGACCTATGAGGCGTCTCGATCTATCTCTATAGATTTTGATGCCTAATATATAAGCAGCTTCTCCAAGGTCCTTCATTGAAAAACTCTTATTCAAGTAGGCCTTAATGCTGTCCAAGAGTTCTATATCATTTCCCATCAAAAGTATGTCATCTACATATAATATGAGAAATGCTACAGAGCTCCCACTCACTTTCTTGTAACACAGGCTTCTCCATAAGTCTGTGTAAACCCAAACGCTTTGATCATCTCATCAAAGCGAATGTTCCAACTCCGAGATGCTTGCACCAGCCCATAAATCGAGCGTTGGAGCTTGCACACCTTGTCAGCATTCTTAGGATCGACAAAACCTTCCGGCTGCATCATATACAATTCTTCCTTAAGGAAACCATTAAGGAATGCCGTTTTGACGTCCATTTGCCATATTTCATAATCGTAAAATGCGGCAATTGCTAACATGATTCGGACAGACTTTAGCTTCGCTACCGGTGAGAAAGTCTCATCGTAGTCAACCCCTTGAACTTGTCGATAACCCTTAGCGACAAGCCGAGCTTTATAGATGGTCACGTTACCATCC
Organism: Triticum monococcum; assembly: GCA_034509565.1. NCBI lineage: Eukaryota > Viridiplantae > Streptophyta > Magnoliopsida > Poales > Poaceae > Triticum > Triticum monococcum. The sequence continues at coordinate 684,625,702 of CM067842.1, forward strand.
GCGTCTGTCTTCTTCTTAAAGATCCATTTATTTTCTATGGCTCGCCGTTCAACGGGCAAGTCAGTCAAAGTCCATACTTCGTTTTCATACATGGATCCTATCTCGGATTTCATGGCTTCTAGCCATTTGTCGGAATCTGGGCCCGCCATCGCTTCTTCATAGTTCGAAGGTTCACCGTTCTCTAACAACATGATCTCCAAGACAGGGTTGCCGTACCACTCTGGTGCGGAACGTGTCCTTGTGGACCTTCGAATTTCAGTAGGAGCTTGATTAGAAGTATCTTGATCATTATCATTAACTTCCTCTCTAGTCGGTGCTGGTACCTCAGGAACATTTTCTTGAGTTGCGCCATTTTCCGGTTCAAGAGGTAATACTTCATCAAGTTCTACTTTCCTCCCACTTACTTCTGTCGAGAGAAACTCGTTCTCTAGAAAGGATCCATTCTTGGCAACAAAGATCTTGCCTTCGGATCTGAGGTAGAAGGTATACCCAATAGTTTCTTTTGGGTATCCTATGAAGACGCATTTTTCCGACTTGGGTTCGAGCTTTTCAGGTTGAAGTTTCTTGACATAAGCATCGCATCCCCAAACTTTTAGAAATGACAGCTTAGGTTTCTTTCCAAACCATAATTCAAACGGTGTCGTCTCAACGGATTTCGACGGAGCCCTATTTAAAGTGAATGCGGCAGTCTCTAAAGCATAGCCCCAAAAAGATAGCGGCAGATCGGTAAGAGACATCATAGACCGCACCATATCTAATAGAGTGCGATTACGACGTTCGGATACACCGTTACGCTGAGGTGTTCCAGGCGGCGTGAGCTGTGAAACTATTCCACATTTTCTTAAGTGTGTGCCAAATTCGTGACTCAAGTATTCTCCTCCACGATCTGATCGTAGAAACTTGATTTTCCTGTCACGTTGATTCTCAACCTCACTCTGAAATTCCTTGAACTTCTCAAAGGTTTCAGACTTGTGTTTCATTAAGTAAATATATCCATATCTACTCAAATCATCAGTGAGGGTGAGAACATAACGATAGCCACCGCGAGCCTCAACACTCATTGGACCGCACACATCGGTATGTATGATTTCCAACAAGTTGGTTGCTCGCTCCATTGTTCCTGAGAACGGAGTCTTGGTCATTTTACCCATAAGGCATGGTTCGCACGTGTCAAATGATTCATAATCAAGAGACTCTAAAAGTCCATCAGCATGGAGCTTCTTCATGCGTTTGACACCTATGTGACCAAGGCGGCAGTGCCACAAGTATGTGGGACTATCATTATCAACCTTACATCTTTTGGTATTCACACTAAGAACATGTGTAGCATTACGCTCGAGATTCATTAAGAATAAACCATTCACCATAGGAGCATGACCATAAAACATATCTCTCATATAAGTGGAACAACCATTATTCTCGGATTTAAATGAGTAGCCATCTCGAAGTAAAGGAGATCCAGATACAATGTTCATGCTCAAAGCTGGCACTAAATAACAATTATTGAGGTTTAAAACTAATCCCGTAGGTAAATGAAGAGGCAGCGTGCCGACGGCGATCACATCGACCTTGGAACCATTCCCGACGCGCATCGTCACCTCGTCCTTCGCCAGTCTCCATTTATTCCGCAGCTCCTGCTTTGAGTTACAAATGTGAGCAACTGCACCGGTATCAAATACCCAAGAGCTACTACGAGTACTGGTTAGGTACACATCAATTACATGTATATCACATATACCTTTTGTTTTGCCGGCCTTCTTGTCTGCTAAGTACTTGGGGCAATTCCGCTTCCAGTGTCCGCTCCCCTTGCAATAAAAGCACTCAGTCTCGGGCTTGGGTCCATTCTTTGGCTTCTTCCCGGCAGCTTGCTTGCCGGGCGCGGCAACTTCCTTGCCGTCCTTCTTGAAGGCTTTCTTACCCTTGCCCTTCTTGAACTTAGTGGTTTTATTGACCATCAACACTTGATGTTCCTTCTTGACTTCTACCTCCGCTGATTTCAGCATTGAGAACAACTCAGGAATGGTCTTTTGCATCCCCTGCATGTTGAAGTTCATCACAAAGCTCTTGTAGCTTGGTGGAAGCGACTGGAGGATTCTGTCAATGACCGCATCATCCGGGAGATTAACTCCCAGCTGAGTCAAGCGGTTATGTAATCCAGACATAGTGAGTATGTTCTCACTGACAGAACTATTTTCCTCCATCTTACAGCTGAAGAACTTGTCGGAGACCTCATATCTCTCGACCCGGGCATGAGCTTGGAAAACCATTTTCAGCTCTTCGAACATCTCATATGCTCCATGTCTCTCAAAACGCTTTTGGAGCCCCGGTTCTAAACTGTAAAGCATGCCGCACTGAACAAGGGAGTAGTCGTCAACACGTGTCTGCCAAGCGTTCATAACGTCTTGGTTCTGTGGGACGGGAGCTTCACCTAGCGGTGCTTGTAGGACGTAATCTTTCTTGGCAGCTATGAGGATGATCCTCAGGTTCCGGACCCAGTCCGTATAGTTGCTACCATCGTCTTTCAGCTTGGTTTTCTCTAGGAACGCATTGAAGTTGAGGACTACATGGGCCATTTGATCTACAAGACATATTGTAAAATATTTTTAGACTAATGTTCATGATAGTAAAGTTCATCTAATCAAATTATATAATGAACTCCCACTTAGATTAGACATCCCTCTAGTCATCTAAGTATTGCATGATCCGAGTTAACTAGGCCGTGTCCGATCATCACGTGAGACGGACTAGTCAACGTCGGTGAACATCTTTATGTTGATCGCATCTTCTATACGACTCATGCTCGACCTTTCGGTCTTCTGTGTTCCGAGGCCATGTCTATGCACATGCTAGGATCGTCAAGTTAACCCTAAGTGTTTTGCATGTGTAAAACTGTCTTACACCCGTTGTATGTGAACGTAAGAATCTATCACACCCGATCATCACGTGGTGGTTCGAAACTACGAGCTTTAGCAACGGTGCACAGTTAGGGGGAACACTTCTTGAAATTATTATGAGGGATCATCTTATTTACTACCGTCGTTCTAAGTAAACAAGATGCAAAAACATGATAAACATCACATGCAATCAAATATTAAACGTGACATGATATGGCCAATATCACGTAGCTCCTTTGATCTCCATCTTGGGGCTCCATGATCATCTTGTCACCGGCTTGACACCATGATCTCCATCATCGTGTCTCCATGAAGTTGCTCGCCAACTATTACTTCTACTACTATGGCTAACGTGTTTAGCAATAAAGTAAAGTAATTTACATGGCGTTTCTCAATGACACGCAGGTCATGTTAAAAGAATAAAGACAACTCCTATGGCTCCTGCCGGTTGTCATACTCATCGACATGCAAGTCGTGATCCCTATTACAATAGCATGAACATCTCATACATCACATATAGATCATTCATCATTCATCACAACTTTGGCCATATCATATCACAAACCACTTGCTGCAAAAACAAGTTAGACGTCCTCTAATTGTTGTTGCAAGTTTTACGTGGCTGAATTAGGGTTCTAGCAAGAACGTTTTCTTACCTACGTGAAAGCCACAACGTGATTTGTCAACTTCTATTTACCCTTCATAAGGACCCTGTTCATCGAATCCGCTCCAGCTAAAGTGGGAGAGACAGACACCCGCCAGCCACCTTATGCAACTAGTGCATGTTAGTCGGTGGAACCGGTCTCACGTAAGCGTACGTGTAAGGTTGGTCCGGGCCGCTTCATCCCACAATACCGCTGAAGCAAGAAAAGACTAGTAGCGGCAAGAAGGTTGACAAATCCACGCCCACAACGAATTGTGTTCTACTCGCGCAAGAAGAACTACGCATAGACCTAGCTCATGATGCCACTGTTGGGGAACGTAGCAGAAATTCAAAATTTTCCTACGTGTCACCAAGATCTATCTATGGAGAGACCAGCAACGAGGGAAAGGAGAGTTGCATCTACATACCCTTGTAGATTGCTAAGCGGAAGCGTTCAAGTGAACGGGGTTGATGGAGTCGTACTCGTCGTGATCCAAATCACCGATGACCAAGTGCCGAACGGACGGCACCTCCGCGTTCAACACACGTACAGCCCGGTGACGTCTCCCACGCCTTGATCCAGCAAGGAGAGAGGGAGAGGTTGAGGAAGACTTCATCCAACAGCAGCACAACGGCGTGGTGGTGGTGGAGGAGCGTGGCTATCCTGCAGGGCTTCGCCAAGCACTACAGGAGAGGAGGAAGAAGAGACGCAGGGCTGCACCAACGAGATTGAATCGCGTGTATGTTGGGCAGCCCCCTTAGGCCTCGTATATATAGGGGAAGGGGAGGGCTGCGCCCCCTCTAGGGTTCCCACCCCTAGGGGGGGCGGCAGCCCTAGATGGGGCCAAGGGGTGGCGGCCAAGGGAGGGGAGAAGGGGGAGGCGCCCCTAGGGTGAGCCTTAAGGCCCATCTGGACGTAGGGTTTGCCTCCTCCCACTTCTCCTGCGCCTTGGGCCTTGGTGGGAGGCGCACCAGCCCACTAAGGGGCTGGTCCCTCACCACTCTTGGCCCATGCAACCTTCTGGGGTTGGTGGCCCCACTTGGTGGACCCCCGGGACCCTCCCGGTGGTCCCGGTACGTTACCGATAAACCCCGAAACTCTTCCGGTGTCCAAAACAGGACTTCCCATATATAAATCTTTACCTCCGGACCATTCCGGAACTCCTCGTGACGTCCGGGATATCATTCGGGACTCCGAACAACATTCGGTAACCACATACTAACTTCCTTTATAACCCTAGCGTCATCGAACCTTAAGTGTGTAGACCCTACGGGTTCGGGAGACATGCAGACATGACCGAGACGTTCTCCGGTCAATAACCAACAGCGGGATCTGGATACCCATGTTGGCTCCCACATGTTCCACGATGATCTCATCGGATGAACCACGATGTCAAGGATTTAATCAATCCCGTATACAATTCCCTTTGTGTATCGGTACGATACTTGCCCGAGATTCGATCGTCGGTATCCCGATACCTTGTTCAATCTCGTTACCGGCAAGTCTCTTTACTCGTTCTGTAACACATCATCCCGTGATCAACTCCGTGATCACATTGTGCACATTATGATGATGTCCTACCGAGTGGGCCCAGAGATACCTCTCCGCTTACACGGAGTGACAAATCCCAGTCTCCATTCGTGCCAACCCAACAGACACTTTCGGAGATACCTGTAATGTACCTTTATAGCCACCCAGTTACATTGTGACATTTGGCACACCCAAAGCATTCCTACGGTATCCGGGAGTTGCACAATCTCATGGTCTAAGGAAATGATACTTGACATTAGCAAAGCTTTAGCATACGAACTACACGATCTAGTGCTATGCTTAGGATTGGGTCTTGTCCATCACATCATTCTCCCAATGATGTGATCCCGTTATCAACGACATCCAATGTCCATGGTCAGGAAACCGTAACCATCTATTGATCAACGAGCTAGTCAACTAGAGGCTTACTAGGGACATGGTGTTGTCTATGTATCCACACATGTATCTGAGTTTCCTATCAATACAATTATAGCATGGATAATAAACGATTATCATGAACAAGGAAATATAATAATAACTTATTTATTATTGTCTCTAGGGCATATTTCCAACAGTCTGCCACTTGCACTAGAGTCAATAATCTAGTTCACATCGATATGTGATTAACACTCAAGGTCACATCGCCATGTGAGTAACACCCAAAGAGTTTACTAGAGTCAATAATCTAGTTCACATTTACCACGTGATCAACACTCGATGAGTTCTGGGTTTGATCATGTTATGCTTGTGAGAGAGGTTATAGTCAACGGGTCTGAACCTTTCAGATCCGTGTGCGCTTTACAAATCTCTATGTCATCTCCTAGATGCAGCTACCACGATCTATTTGGAGCTCTTCCAAATACCTGTTCTACTATACGAATCCAGTTTACTACTCACTATAATCTAGATTAGTGTCAAAGTTTGCATCGGCGTAACCCTTTACGACGAACTCTTTTACCACCTCCATAATCGAGAAAAATTCCTTAGTCCACTGGTTACTAAGGATAACTTTGACCGCTGTCTTGTGATCCATTCTTGGATCACTCTTGTACCCCTTGACTGACTCATGGCAAGGCACACTTCAGGTGCGGTACACAGCATAGCATACTGAAGAGCCCACGTCTTAAGCATAGGGGACGACCTTCGTCCTTTCTCTCTATTCTGCCGTGGTCGAGCTTTAAGTCTTAACTTCATACCTTACAACTCAGGCAAGAACTCCTTCTTTGACTGATCCATCTTGAACACCTTCAAGATCACGTCAAGGCATGTGCTTATTTGAAAGTTCCATTAAGCGTTTTGATCTATCCTTATAGATCTTGATGCTTCAATGTTCAAGTAGCTTAATCCAGGCTTTCCATTGAAAAACACTTTCCAAATAACCCTATATGCTTTCCAGAAATTCTACGTCATTTCTGATCAACAATATGTCAACAACATATATTCATCAGAAATTGTATAGTGCTCCCACTCACTTCTTTGGAAATACAAGTTTCTCATAAACTTTGTATACACCAAAATCTTTGATCATCTCATCAAAGCATACATTCCAACTCCGAGATGCTTACTCCAGTCCTCAGAAGGATTGCTGGAGCTTTGCATACTTATTAGCATCTTTCAGGATTGACAAAACCTTCCAGTTGTATCACATACAACCTTTCCTCATAAATCGTCGAGGAAACAATGTTTTGACATCCTATCTGCAAGATTTCATAAATAGTGCAGTAACTGCTAATATAATTCCAACAGACTTTTAGCATCGCTACAGGTGAAAGAGTCTCATCGTAGTCAACTCCTTGAACTTGTCGGAAAACATCTTAACGACAAGTCGAGCTTTCTTAATGGTGACATTTACCATCATTGTCCGTCTTTCTTTTAAAATCCATCTGTACTCAACAGCCTTACGACCATCAAGTAGTTCTTCCAAAGTCTACACTTTGTTTTCATATATGGATCCTCTCTCGGATTATATGGCCTCGAGCCATTTATCGGAATCCGGGCCCACCATCGCTTCTCCATAGCTCGTAGGTTCATTGTTGTCTCGCAACATCACTTCCAAGACAGGATTACGTATCCTTGTCATCCTACGAGGTTTGGGAGTGACTTGATCCGAAGTCTCGTGATCAATATCATAAGCTTCCACTTCAATTGGTGTAGGTGCCACAGGAACAATTTCCTGTGCCCTGCCACACACTAGTTGAAGAGACGGTTCAATAACCTCATCAAGTTTCCACCATCCTCCCCCTCAATTCTTTCGAGAGAAACTTTTCCTCGAGAAAGGACCCGATTCTAGAAACAATCCCTTATTGCTTTCGGATCTGAGACAGGAGGTATACCCAGCTGTTTTGGGTGTCCTATGAAGATGCATTTATCCGCTTTGGGTTTGAGCTTATCAGCCTGAAACTTTTTCACATAAGCGTTGCAGCCCCAAACGTTTAAGAAATGACAACTTAGGTTTCTCTAAACCATAGTTCATACAGTGTCATCTCATCGGAATTACGTGGTGCCCTATTTAAAGTGAATGCGGTTATCTCTAATGCCTAACCCATAAACTATCGTGGTAATTCGATAAGAAACATCATGGTATGCATCATATCCAATAGGGTGCAGTTATGATGTTCGGACACACCATCACACTATGGTGTTCCAGGCTGTATTAGTTGTGAAAAAATTTCCACAATGTCTTAATTCTGTGCCAAACTGGTAATTGAGATATTCATCTCTATGATCATATCATAGATACTTTATCCTCTTGTCACGACGATCTTTCAACTTCACCCTGAAATTACTTGAACCTTTCAATAATTCAGACTCGTGATTCATCAAGTAAATATACTCAACATCTACTCAAATCATCTGTGAAGTAAGAACATAACGATATCCACTACACGCCTCAGCACTCATTGGACTGCACACATCAAAATGTATTACTTCCAACAAGTTGCTTTCTAGTTCCATTTTACTGAAACCGAGGCTTTCAGTCATCTTGCCCATGTGGTATGATTTACATGTCTCAAGTGATTCAAAATCAAGTGAGTCCAAACGGTCCATTTGCATGGAGTTTATTCATGCATATACACCAATAGACATGGTTCGCATGCCTCAAACTTTTCAAAAATGAGTGAGCCCAAAGATCCATCAACATGGAGCTTCCTCATGCGTTTTATACCGATATGACTTACGTGGCAGTGCCACAAGTAGGTGGTACTATCATTACTATCTTTTGGCATGAACATGTGTATCACTACGATCGAGATTCAATAAACCATTCATTTTAGGTGTAAGACCATTGAAGGTATTATTCAAATAAACAGAGTAACCATTATTCTCCTTAAATGAATAACCGTATTGCGATGGACATAATCCAATCATGTCTATGCTCAACGCAAACACCAATCTCGATGGTAGAGGGAGCGTACGATATTTGATCAACCTTGGAAATACTTCCAACACATATCGTTATCTCACCTTTAGCTAGTCTCCGTTTATTCCACAGCTTTTATTTCGAGTTACTAACACTTAGCAACCGAACCGGTATCTAATACCCTGGTGCTACTAGGAGTACTAGTAAAGTACACATTAACATAATGTATATCCAATATACTTCTATCGACCTTGCCAGCCTTCTTATCTACCAAGTATCTAGGGTAATTCTGCTCCAGTGGTTGTTCCCCTTTTTACAGAAGCACTTAGTCTCGGGTTTGGGTTCAACCTTGGGTTTCTTCATTGGAGCAGCAGCTGAATTGCTATTTCATGAAGTATCCCTTTGTGCCCTTGCCCTTCTTGAAACTAGTGGTTTTACCAACCATCAACAATTGATGCTCCTTCTTGATTTCCACTTTCGTGGTGTCAAACATCGCGAATAACTCAAGGATCATCATATATGTCCCTGATATATTATAGTTCATCACGAAGCTCTAGCAGCTTGGTGGTAATGACTTCGGAGAAACATCATTATCTCATCTGGAAGATCAACTCCCACTTGATTCAAATGATTGTTGTACTCAGACAATCTGAGCACAAGCTCAACAATTGAGCTTTTCTCCTTAGTTTGTAGGCTAAGAAAATCGTCGGAGGTCTTATACCTCTTGACGTAGGCACGAGCCTGAAATCTCAATTTCAGCCCTCAAAGCATCTCATATGTTTCGCGACGTTTCAAAACGTCTTTGGTGCCTCAATTCTAAACCATTTAACTGAACTATCATGTAGTTATCAAAACGTGTTTGTCAGATGTTCGCAACATCCACAGACAACGTTCGAGGTTCAGCACACTGAGCTGTGCATTAAGGACATAAGCCTTCTAAGAAGCAATGAGGACAATCCTCAGTTTACGGACCTAGTCCGCATAATTGCTACTATCAACTTTCAACTAATTTTTTCTCTAGGAACATATCTAAACAGTAGAACTAAAGCGCGAGCTACGACATAATTTGCAAAATCCTTTTGACTATGTTCAGGATAATTAAGTTCATCTTATGAACTCCCACTTAGATTAGACATCCCTCTAGTCATCTAAGTGTTGCATGATCCGAGTTAACTAGGCCGTGTCCGATCATCACGTGAGACGGACTAGTCAACGTTGGTGAACATCTTTATGTTGATCGCATCTTCTATACGACTCATGCTCGACCTTTCGGTCTTCTGTGTTCCGAGGCCATGTCTGTACATGCTAGGCTCGTCAAGTCAACCTAAGTGTTTGCATGTGTTCCGAGGCCATGTCTGTACATGCTAGGCTCGTCAACACCCGTTGTATGTGAACGTTAGAATCTATCACACCCGATCATCACGTGGTGCTTCGAAACGACGAACTTTAGCAACGGTGCACAGTTAGGGGAGAACACTTCTTGAAATTTTAATGAGGGATCATCTTATTTGCTACCGTCGTACTAAGCAAATAAGATGTATAAACATGATAAACATCACATGCAATCAAATAGTGACATGATATGGCCAATATCACTTTGCTCCTTTTGATCTCCATCTTCGGGGCTCCATGATCATCATCGTCACCGGCATGACACCATGATCTCCATCATCATGATCTCCATCATCGTGTCTTCTTGAAGTTGTCATGTCATCTATTACTTCTACTACTACAGCTAACGGTTAGCAATAAAGTAAAGTAATTACATGACGTTTAAGTTGACACGCAGGTCATAAATAAATAAAGACAACTCCTATGGCTCCTGCCGGTTGTCATACTCATCGACATGCAAGTCGTGATTCCTATTACAAGAACATGATCATCTCATACATCACATATATCATTCATCACATCCTTTGGCCGTATCACATCACATAGCATACCCTGCAAAAACAAGTTAGACGTCCTCTAATTGTTGTTTGCATGTTTTACGTGGCTGCTATGGGTTTCTAGCAAGAACGTTTCTTACCTACGCAAAGACCACAACGTGATATGCCAATTGATATTTACCCTTCATAAGGACCCTTTTCATCGAATCCGATCCGACTAAAGTGGGAGAGACAGACACCCGCCAGCCACCTTATGCAACTAGTGCATGTTTGTCGGTGGAACCGGTCTCACGTAAGAGTACGTGTAAGGTTGGTCCGGGCCGCTTCATCCCACGATGCCGCCGAATCAAGATAAGACTAGTAACGGCAAGCATATTGAACAAAATCAACGCCCACAACTACTTTGTGTTCTACTCGTGCATAGAATCTACGCAATAGACCTAGCTCATGATGCTCACTGTTGGGGAACGTAGCAGAAATTCAAAATTTTCCTACGTACCACCAAGATCTATCTATGGAGAGACTAGCAACGAGTAGAAAGAAGAGTGCATCTACATACCCTTGTAGATCGCTAAGAGGAAGCGTTCAAGTGAACGGGGTTGATGGAGTCGTACTCGTCGTGATCCAAATCACCGATGACCAAGTGCCGAACGGACGGCACCTCCGCGTTCAACACACGTACAGCCCGGTGACGTCTCCCATGCCTTGATCCAGCAAGGAGAGAGGGAGAGGTTGAGGAAGACTTCATCCAACAGCAGCACAACGGCGTGGTGGTGGTGGAGGAGCGTGGCTATCCTGCAGGGCTTCGCCAAGCACTACAGAAGAGGAGGAAGAAGAGACGCAGGGCTGCACCAACGAGATTGAATCGCGTGTGTGTTGGGCAGCCCCCCTAGGCCTCATATATATAGGGGAAGGGGAGGGGCTGCGCCCCCTCTAGGGTTTCCCACCCCTAGGGGGGCGGCAGCCCTAGATGGGGCCAAGGGTGGCAGCCAAGAGGGGGGAGAGGGGAAGGAGCCCACTAGGTGGGCCTTAAGGCCCAACTGGACTAGGGTTTGCCCCCTCCCACTCTTTCTTGCGCCTTGGGCCCCTTGTGGGGGCGCACCAGCCCTCCTAGGGGCTGGTACCCTCCCACACTTGGCCCACACAGCCTTCTGGGGTTGGTGGCCCCACTTGGTGGACCCCCGGGACCCTCCCGGTGGTCCCGGTACGTTACCGATAAACCCCGAAACTTTTCCGGTGACCAAAACAGGACTTCCCATATATAAATCTTTACCTCCGGACCATTCCGGAACTCCTCGTGACGTCCGGGATCTCATCCGGGACTCCGAACAACATTCGGTAACCACATACAAACTTCCTTTATAACCCTAGCGTCATCGAACCTTAAGTGTGTAGACCCTACGGGTTCGGGAGACATGCAGACATGACCGAGACGTTCTCCGGTCAATAACCAACAGCGGGATCTGGATAGCCATGTTGGCTCCCACATGTTCCCCGATGATCTCATCGGATGAACCACGATGTCAAGGACTTAATCAATCCCGTATACAATTCCCTTTGTCTATCGGTACGATACTTGCCCGAGATTCGATCGTCGGTATCCCGATACCTTGTTCAATCTCGTTAGCGGCAAGCCTCTTTACTCGTTCTGTAACACATCATCCCGTGATCAACTCCTTGATCACATTGCGCACATTATGATGATGTCCTACCGAGTGGGCCCAGAGATACCTCTCCGTTTACACGGAGTGACAAATCCCAGTCTCAATTCGTGCCAACCCAACAGACACTTTCAGAGATACCCGTAGTGTACCTTTATAGCCACCCAGTTAAGTTGTGACGTTTGGCACACCCAAAGTATTCATCCGGTATCTGGGAGTTGCACAATCTCATGGTCTAAGGAAATGATACTTGACATTAGAAAAGCTTCAGCATACGAACTACACGATCTAGTGCTATGCTTAGGATTGGGTCTTGTCCATCACATCATTCTCCTAATGATGTGATCCCGTTATCAACGACATCCAATGTCCATGGTCAGGAAACCGTAACCATCTATTGATCAACGAGCTAGTCAACTAGAGGCTTACTAGGGACATGGTGTTGTCTATGTATCCACACATGTATCTGAGTTTCCTATCAATACAATTATAGCATGGATAATAAACGATTATCATGAATAAGGAAATATAATAATAATCAATTTATTATTGCCTCTAGGGCATATTTCCAACAGTCTCCCACTTGCACTAGAGTCAATAATCTAGTTCACATCGCCATGTGATTAACACTCACAGGTCACATCGCTATGTAACCAACATCCAAGAGTCTAGTTCACATCACTATGTGATTAGCACTCAATGAGTTCTGTGTTTGATCATGTTGCTTGTGAGAGAGGTTTTAGTCAACGGGTCTGAACCTTTCAGATCTGTGTGTGCTTTACAAATCTCTATGTCATCTCCTAGATGCAGCTACCACGCTCTATCTGGAGCTCTTCCAAATAACTGTTCTACTATACGAATCCAGTTTACTACTCAGTATAATCTGGATTAGTGTCAAAGTTTGAATTGGCGTAACCCTTTACGATGAACTCTTTTACCACCTCCATAATCGAGAAAATTCCTTAGTCCACTAGTTACTAAGGATAACTTTGACCGCTGTCCTGTGATCCATTCTTGGATCACTCTTGTACCCCTTGACTGACTCACGGCAAGGCACACTTCAGGTGCGGTACACAGCATAGCATACTGTAGAGAGCTTATGACAAAAAGCATAGGGGACGACCTTCGTTCCTTTCTCTCTATTCTGCCGTGGTCGAGCTTTAAGTCTTAATTTCATACCTTACAACTCAGGCAAGAACTCCTTCTTTGACTGATCCATCTTGAACACCTTCAAGATCATGTCAAGGTATGTGCTCATTTGAAAGTACCATTAAGCGTTTTGGTCTATCCTTATAGATCTTGATGCTCAATGTTCAAGTAGCTTAATCTAGGCTTTCCATTGAAAAACACTTTCCAAATAACCCTATATGCTTTCCAGAAATTCTACGTCATTTCTGATCAACAATATGTCAACAACATATATTCATCAGAAATTCTATAGTGCTCCCACTCACTTCTTTGGAAATACAAGTTTCTCATAAACTTTGTATACACCAAAATCTTTGATAATCTCATCAAAGCATACATTCCAACTCCGAGATGCTTACTCCAGTCCTCAGAAGGATTGCTGGAGCTTTGCATACTTATTAGCATCTTTCAGGATTGACAAAACCTTCCAGTTGTATCACGTACAACCTTTCCTCATAAATCGTCGAAGAAACAATGTTTTGACATCCTATCTGCAAGATTTCATAAATAGTGCAGTAACTGCTAATATAATTCCAACAGACTTTTAGCATCGCTACAGGTGAAAGAGTCTCATCGTAGTCAACTCCTTGAACTTGTCGGAAAACATCTTAACGACAAGTCGAGCTTTCTTAATGGTGACATTTACCATCATTGTCCGTCTTTCTTTTAAAATCCATCTGTACTCAACAGCCTTACGACCATCAAGTAGTTCTTCCAAAGTCTACACTTTGTTTTCATATATGGATCCTCTCTCGGATTATATGGCCTCGAGCCATTTATCGGAATCCGGGCCCACCATCGCTTCTCCATAGCTCGTAGGTTCATTGTTGTCTCGCAACATGACTTCCAAGACAGGATCACGTATCCTTGTCATCCTACGAGGTTTGGGAGTGACTTGATCCGAAGTCTCGTGATCAATATCATAAGCTTCCACTTCAATTGGTGTAGGTGCCACAGGAACAATTTCCTGTGCCCTGCCACACACTAGTTGAAGAGACGGTTCAATAACCTCATCAAGTTTCCACCATCCTCCCACTCAATTCTTTCGAGAGAAACTTTTCCTCGAGAAAGGACCCGATTCTAGAAACAATCCCTTATTGCTTTCGGATCTGAGACAGGAGGTATACCCAACTGTTTTGGGTGTCCTATGAAGATGCATTTATCCGCTTTGGGTTTGAGCTTATCAGCCTAAAACTTTTTCACATAAGCGTTGCAGCCCCAAACGTTTAAGAAATGACAACTTAGGTTTCTCTAAACCATAGTTCATACAGTGTCATCTCATCGGAATTACGTGGTGCCCTATTTAAAGTGAATGCGGTTATCTCTAATGCCTAACCCATAAACTATCATGGTAATTCGATAAGAAACATCATGGTATGCATCATATCCAATAGGGTGCAGTTATGATGTTCGGACACACCATCACACTATGGTGTTCCAGGCTGTATTAGTTGTGAAACAATTTCCACAATGTCTTAATTCTGTGCCAAACTCGTAATTGAGATATTCATCTCTATGATCATATCATAGATACTTTATCCTCTTGTCACGACGATCTTTCAACTTCACCCTGAAATTACTTGAACCTTTCAATAATTCAGACTCGTGACTCATCAAGTAAATATACTCAACATCTACTCAAATCATCTGTGAAGTAAGAACATAACGATATCCACTACACGCCTCAGCACTCATTGGACTGCACACATCAAAATGTATTACTTCCAACAAGTTGCTTTCTATTTCCATTTTACTGAAACCGAGGCTTTCAGTCATCTTGCCCATGTGGTATGATTTACATGTCTCAAGTGATTCAAAATCAAGTGAGTCCAAACGGTCCATTTGCATGGAGTTTATTCATGCATATACACCAATAGACATGGTTCGCATGCCTCAAACTTTTCAAAAATGAGTGAGCCCAAAGATCCATCAACATGGAGCTTCCTCATGCGTTTTATACCGATATGACTTACGTGGCAGTGCCACAAGTAGGTGGTACTATCATTACTATCTTTTGGCATGAACATGTGTATCACTACGATCGAGATTCAATAAATCATTCATTTTAGGTGTAAGACCATTGAAGGTATTATTCAAATAAACAGAGTAACCATTATTCTCCTTAAATGAATAACCGTATTGCGATGGACATAATCCAATCATGTCTATGCTCAACGCAAACACCAATCTCGATGGTAGAGGGAGCGTACGATATTTGATCAACCTTGGAAATACTTCCAACACATATCGTTATCTCACCTTTAGCTAGTCTCCGTTTATTCCGCAGCTTTTATTTCGAGTTACTAACACTTAGCAACCGAAACGGTATCTAATACCCTGGTGCTACTAGGAGTACTAGTAAAGTACACATTAACATAATGTATATCCAATATACTTCTATCGACCTTGCCAACCTTCTTATCTACCAAGTATCTAGGGTAATTTTGCTCCAGTGGCTGTTCCTCTTATTACAGAAGCACTTAGTCTCGGGTTTGGGTTCAACCTTGGGTTTCTTCACTAGAGCAGTAGCTGAATTGCCGTTTCATGAAGTATCCCTTCTTGCCCTTACCCTTCTTGAAACTAGTGGTTTCACCAACCATCAACAATTGATGCTCCTTCTTGATTTCTACTTTTGTGGTGTTAAACATCGCGAATATCTCAAGGATCATCATATATGTCCCTGCTATCTTTTTGGGGCTATGCTTTAGAGACTGCCGTAGTGAGACTAAGTTGTGATACCACTGTTTCACCAAGATCATCTAGGAGTTCATCTAGCAACGAGTCAAGGGAGTGAGTTTGCATCTACATACCACTTGTAGATCGAGTACGGAAGCGTTCGAGGGAGTGGTGATGATGGAGTCGTTCCAACGTGATTCCGATCACCGATGACCAAGCGTTGAAAGAACAGCGCCTCCGCGTTCAACACACGTACGGGACGATGGCGTCTCCTCCGTCTTGATCCAGCAAGGATGAAGGAGAGGTTGAGGAAGACAACTCCAATGGCAGCACGACGGCGTGGTGCAATTGGTACAGCAGTTCTCCGGCAGGGCTTCGCCAAGCAAAGACGGAGAAAGAGAGGAGTTGGGGAGGGGAGGGGCTGCGCCTTCAATTGTGTGTTGCAGCCCTCCCCTCACCCCTCTATATATAGGAGGAGAGGGCAAGGGGGGGCCGGCCACCTAGGGGAAACCCTAGATGGGGCGGCGGCCAAAGGGGAGGAGGAAAGGGTGGCTTGCCCCCCAAGCTAGGGGGGCGCCCCCTTCCCCCCTTTAGGGTTTCCCCTCCCCAAACCCTAGCCGCATGGGCCTAGGTGGGGAGGCGCGCCCAGCCCACTAGGGGCTGGCTCCCTCTCCCACTTAGCCCATGTGGCCCCCGGGAGGGGTGGCCCTCCCGGTGGACCCCCGGAACCCTCCCGGTGGCCCCGGTACAATACCGGCATGCCCCCGAAACTTTCCGGAGTCCGTTTAACCACTTTCCATATATAAATCTTTACCTCCGAACTATTCCGGAACTCCTCGTGACGTCCGGGATCTCATCCGAGACTCCGAACAACATTCGGTAATCACATACTTGTCTTCCTAATAACCCTAGCGTCACCGAACCTTAAGTGTGTAGACCCTACGGGTTCGGGAGACATGTAGACATGACCGAGACGACCTCTGGTCAATAACCAACAGCGGGATCTGGATACCCATGTTGGCTCCCACATGTTTCTCGATGTTGTCATCGGATGAACCACTATGTCAAGGGTTCAAGCAACCCCGTATTCTATTCCCTTTGTCAGACGATATGTTACTTGCCTGAGACTCGATCGTTGGTATCCCAATACCTCGTTCAGTCTCGTTACCGGCAAGCCACTTTACTCGTACCGTAATGCATGATCCCGTGACCAGACACTTGGTCACTTTGAGCTCATTATGATGATGTGTTACCGAGTGGGCCCAGTGATACCTCTCCGTCAAACGGAGTGACAAATCCCAGTCTTGACCCGTGTCAACCCAACAGACACTTTCGGAGATACCCGTAGTATACCTTTATAGTCACCCAGTTACGTTGTGACGTTTGGTACACCCAAAGCACTCCTACGGTATCCGGGAGTTACACGATCTCATGATCTAAGGAAAAGATACTTGACATTGCAAAACTCTAGCAAACGAACTATACGATCTTTATGCTATGTTTAGGATTGGGTCTTGTCCATCACATCATTCTCCTAATGATGCGATCTCGTTATCAATGACATCCAATGTCCATAGTCAGGAAACCATGACTATCTGTTGATCAACGGGCTAGTCAACTAGAGGCTTACTAGGGACATGTTGATGTCTGTTATTCACACATGTATTACGATTTCCGGATAACACAATTATAGCATGAATAAAGACAATTACCATGAACAAGGAAATATAATAATAATGCTTTTATTATTGCCTCTAGGGCATATTTCCAACAGTCTCCCACTTGCACTAGAGTCAATAATCTAGTTACATTGTGATGAATTGAACACCCATGGAATTCTGGTGTTGATCATGTTTTGCCCTAGGGAGAGGTTTAGTCAACGGATCTGGTACATTCAGGTCCGTATGTACTTTACAAATTTCTATGTCTCCATCCTGAACATTTTCACGAATGGAGTTGAAGCGACGCTTGATGTGCCTTGTCTTCTTGTGAAACCTGGGCTCCTTGGCAAGTGCAATAGCTCCAGTGTTGTCACAGAAGTGCTTGATCGGCCCCGACGCATTGGGTATGATTCCGAGGTCGGTGATGAACTCCTTCACACAAATTGCTTCATGTGCTGCCTCCGAGGCTGCCATGTACTCCGCTTCACATGTAGATCCCGCCACGACGCTTTGCTTGCAACTGCACCAGCTTACTGCCCCTCCATTCAAAATATACACGTATCCGGTTTGTGACTTAGAGTCATCCAGATCTGTGTCGAAGCTAGCGTCGACGTAACCCTTTACGACGAGCTCTTCGTCACCTCCATAAACGAGAAACATCTCCTTAGTCCTTTTCAGGTACTTCAGGATATTCTTGACCGCTGTCCAGTGTTCCTTGCCGGGATTACTTTGGTATCTTCCTACCAAACTTACGGCAAGGTTTACATCAGGTCTGGTACACAGCATGGCATACATAATAGAACCTATGGCTGAGGCATAGGGGATGACACTCATCTCTTCTATTTCTTCTGCCGTGGTCAGACTTTGAGCCGAGCTCAATTTCATACCTTGTAACACAGGCAAGAACCCCTTCTTAGATTGATCCATATTGAACTTCTTCAATATCTTATCAAGGTATGTACTTTGTGAAAGACCTATGAGGCGTCTCGATCTATCTCTATAGATTTTGATGCCTAATATATAAGCAGCTTCTCCAAGGTCCTTCATTGAAAAACTCTTATTCAAGTAGGCCTTAATGCTGTCCAAGAGTTCTATATCATTTCCCATCAAAAGTATGTCATCTACATATAATATGAGAAATGCTACAGAGCTCCCACTCACTTTCTTGTAAACACAGGCTTCTCCATAAGTCTGTGTAAACCCAAACGCTTTGATCATCTCATCAAAGCGAATGTTTCAACTCCGAGATGCTTGCACCAGCCCATAAATCGAGCGTTGGAGCTTGCACACCTTGTCAGCATTCTTAGGATCGACAAAACCTTCCGGCTGCATCATATACAATTCTTCCTTAAGGAAACCATTAAGGAATGCCGTTTTGACGTCCATTTGCCATATTTCATAATCGTAAAACGCGGCAATTGCTAACATGATTCGGACGGACTTTAGCTTCGCTAACGGTGAGAAAGTCTCATCGTAGTCAACCCCTTGAACTTGTCGATAACCCTTAGCGACAAGCCGAGCTTTATAGATGGTCACGTTACCATCCGCGTCTGTCTTCTTCTTAAAGATCCATTTATTTTCTATGGCTCGCCGTTCAACGGGCAAGTCAGTCAAAGTCCATACTTCGTTTTCATACATGGATCCTATCTCGGATTTCATGGCTTCTAGCCATTTGTCGGAATCCGGGCCCGCCATCGCTTCTTCATAGTTCGAAGGTTCACCGTTGTCTAACAACATGATCTCCAAGACAGGGTTGCCATACCACTCTGGTGCGGAACGTGTCCTTGTGGACCTTCGAATTTCAGTAGGAGCTTGATTAGAAGTATCTTGATCATTATCATTAACTTCCTCTCTAGTCGGTGCTGGTACCTCAGGAACATTTTCTTGAGTTGCGCCATTTTCCGGTTCAAGAGGTAATACTTCATCAAGTTCTACTTTCCTCCCACTTACTTCTTTCGAGAGAAACTCTTTCTCTAGAAAGGATCCATTCTTGGCAACAAAGATCTTGCCTTCGGATCTGAGGTAGAAGGTATACCCAATAGTTTCTTTTGGGTATCCTATGAAGATGCATTTTTCCGACTTGGGTTCGAGCTTTTCAGGTTGAAGTTTCTTGACATAAGCATCGCATCCCCAAACTTTTAGAAATGACAGCTTAGGTTTCTTTCCAAACCATAATTCAAACGGTGTCGTCTCAACGGATTTCGACGGAGCCCTATTTAAAGTGAATGCGGCAGTCTCTAAAGCATAGCCCCAAAAAGATAGCGGCAGATCGGTAAGAGACATCATAGACCGCACCATATCTAATAGAGTGCGATTACGACGTTCGGATACACCATTACGCTGAGGTGTTCCAGGCGGCGTGAGCTGTGAAACTATTCCACATTTTCTTAAGTGTGTGCCAAATTCGTGACTCAAGTATTCTCCTCCACGATCTGATCGTAGAAACTTGATTTTCCTGTCATGTTGATTCTCAACCTCACTCTGAAATTCCTTGAACTTCTCAAAGGTTTCAGACTTGTGTTTCATTAAGTAAATATATCCATATCTACTCAAATCATCAGTGAGGGTGAGAACATAACGATAGCCACCGCGAGCCTCAACACTCATTGGACCGCACACATCGGTATGTATGATTTCCAACAAGTTGGTTGCTCGCTCCATTGTTCCTGAGAACGGAGTCTTGGTCATTTTACCCATAAGGCATGGTTCGCACGTGTCAAATGATTCATAATCAAGAGACTCTAAAAGTCCATCAGCATGGAGCTTCTTCATGCGTTTGACACCTATGTGACCAAGGCGGCAGTCCCACAAGTATGTGGGACTATCATTATCAACCTTACATCTTTTGGTATTCACACTAAGAACATGTGTAGCATTACGCTCGAGATTCATTAAGAATAAACCATTCACCATAGGAGCATGACCATAAAACATATCTCTCATATAAATGGAACAACCATTATTCTCGGATTTAAATGAGTAGCCATCTCGAATTAAACAAGATCCAGATACAATGTTCATGCTCAAAGCTGGCACTAAATAACAATTATTGAGGTTTAAAACTAATCCCGTAGGTAAATGAAGAGGCAGCGTGCCGACGGCGATCACATCGACCTTGGAACCATTCCCGACGCGCATCGTCACCTCGTCCTTCGCCAGTCTCCGTTTATTCCGCAGCTCCTGCTTTGAGTTACAAATGTGAGCAACTGCACCGGTATCAAATACCCAAGAGCTACTACGAGTACTGGTTAGGTACACATCAATTACATGTATATCACATATACCTTTTGTTTTGCCGGCCTTCTTGTCTGCTAAGTACTTGGGGCAATTCCGCTTCCAGTGTCCGCTCCCCTTGCAATAAAAGCACTCAGTCTCGGGCTTGGGTCCATTCTTTGGCTTCTTCCCGGCAGCTTGCTTGCCGGGCGCGGCAACTTCCTTGCCGTCCTTCTTGAAGGCTTTCTTACCCTTGCCCTTCTTGAACTTAGTGGTTTTATTGACCATCAACACTTGATGTTCCTTCTTGACTTCTACCTCCGCTGATTTCAGCATTGAGAACAACTCAGGAATGGTCTTTTGCATCCCCTGCATGTTGAAGTTCATCACAAAGCTCTTGTAGCTTGGTGGAAGCGACTGGAGGATTCTGTCAATGACCGCATCATCCGGGAGATTAACTCCCAGCTGAGTCAAGCGGTTATGTAATCCAGACATAGTGAGTATGTGCTCACTGACAGAACTATTTTCCTCCATCTTACAGCTGAAGAACTTGTCGGAGACCTCATATCTCTCGACCCGGGCATGAGCTTGGAAAACCATTTTCATCTCTTCGAACATCTCATATGCTCCATGTCTCTCAAAACTCTTTTGGAGCCCCGGTTCTAAATTGTAAAGCATGCCGCACTGAACGAGGGAGTAGTCGTCAACACGTGTCTGCCAAGCGTTCATAACGTCTTGGTTCTGTGGGACGGGAGCTTCACCTAGCGGTGCTTGTAGGACGTAATCTTTCTTGGCAGCTATGAGGATGATCCTCAGGTTCCGGACCCAGTCCGTATAGTTGCTACCATCGTCTTTCAGCTTGGTTTTCTCTAGGAACGCGTTGAAGTTGAGGACTACGTGGGCCATTTGATCTACAAGACATATTGTAAAATATTTTTAGACTAATGTTCATGATAGTAAAGTTCATCTAATCAAATTATATAATGAACTCCCACTTAGATTAGACATCCCTCTAGTCATCTAAGTGTTGCATGATCCGAGTTAACTAGGCCGTGTCCGATCATCACGTGAGACGGACTAGTCAATGTCGGTGAACATCTTTATGTTGATCGCATCTTCTATACGACTCATGCTCGACCTTTCGGTCTTCTGTGTTCCGAGGCCATGTCTATGCACATGCTAGGCTCGTCAAGTTAACCCTAAGTGTTTTGCATGTGTAAAACTGTCTTACGCCCGTTGTATGTGAACGTAAGAATCTATCACACCCGATCATCACGTGGTGCTTCGAAACTACGAGCTTTAGCAACGGTGCACAGTTAGGGGGAACACTTCTTGAAATTATTATGAGGGATCATCTTATTTACTACCGTCGTTCTAAGTAAACAAGATGCAAAAACATGATAAACATCACATGCAATCAAATATTAAACGTGACAAGATATGGCCAATATCACGTAGCTCCTTTGATCTCCATCTTGGGGCTCCATGATCATCTTGTCACCGGCTTGACACCATGATCTCCATCATCGTGTCTCCATGAAGTTGCTCGCCAACTATTACTTCTACTACTATGGCTAACGCGTTTAGCAATAAAGTAAAGTAATTTACATGGCGTTTCTCAATGACACGCAGGTCATGTTAAAAGAATAAAGACAACTCCTATGGCTCCTGCCGGTTGTCATACTCATCGACATGCAAGTCGTGATCCCTATTACAATAGCATGAACATCTCATACATCACATATAGATCATTCATCATTCATCACAACTTTGGCCATATCATATCACAAACCACTTGCTGCAAAAACAAGTTAGACGTCCTCTAATTGTTGTTGCAAGTTTTACGTGGCTGAATTAGGGTTCTAGCAAGAACGTTTTCTTACCTACGTGAAAGCCACAACGTGATTTGTCAACTTCTATTTACCCTTCATAAGGACCCTGTTCATCGAATCCGCTCCAGCTAAAGTGGGAGAGACAGACACCCGCCAGCCACCTTATGCAACTAGTGCATGTTAGTCGGTGGAACCGGTCTCACGTAAGCGTACGTGTAAGGTTGGTCCGGGCCGCTTCATCCCACAATACCGCTGAAGCAAGAAAAGACTAATAGCGGCAAGAAGGTTGACAAATCCATGCCCACAACGAATTGTGTTCTACTCGCGCAAGAAGAACTACGCATAGACCTAGCTCATGATGCCACTGTTGGGGAACGTTGCAGAAAACAAAAAAATTTCCTACTCATTTCACCAAGATCATCTAGGAGTTCATCTAGCAACGAGTCAAGGGAGTGAGTTTGCATCTACATACCACTTGTAGATCGAGTACGGAAGCGTTCGAGGGAGTGGTGATGATGGAGTCGTTCCAACGTGATTCCGATCACCGATGACCAAGCGCTGAAAGAACAGCGCCTCCGCGTTCAACACACGTACGGGACGATGGCGTCTCCTCCGTCTTGATCCAGCAAGGATGAAGGAGAGGTTGAGGAAGACAACTCCAATGGCAGCACGACGGCGTGGTGCAATTGGTACAGCAGTTCTCCGGCAGGGCTTCGCCAAGCAAAGACGGAGAAAGAGAGGAGTTGGGGAGGGGAGGGGCTGCGCCTTCAATTGTCTATTGCAGCCCTCCCCTCACCCCTCTATATATAGGAGGAGAGGGCAAGGGGGAGGGGGCGGCCACCTAGGGGAAACCCTAGATGGGGCGGCGGCCAAAGGGGAGGAGGAAAGGGTGGCTTGCCCCCCAAGCTAGGGGGGCGCCCCCTTCTCCCCTTTAGGGTTTCCCCTCCCCAAACCCTAGCCGCATGGGCCTAGGTGGGGAGGCGCGCCCAGCCCACTAGGGGCTGGCTCCCTCTCCCACTTAGCCCATGTGGCCCCCGGGAGGGGTGGCCCCTCCCGGTGGACCCCCGGAACCCTCCCGGTGGCCCCGGTACAATACCGGCATGCCCCCGAAACTTTCCGGAGTCCGTTTAACCACTTTCCATATATAAATCTTTACCTCCGAACTATTCCGGAACTCCTCGTGACGTTCGGGATCTCATCCGGGACTCCGAACAACATTCGGTAATCACATACTTGTCTTCCTAATAACCCTAGCGTCACCGAACCTTAAGTGTGTAGACCCTACGGGTTCGGGAGACATGTAGACATGACCGAGACGACCTCTGGTCAATAACCAACAGCGGGATCTGGATACCCATGTTGGCTCCCACATGTTTCTCGATGTTGTCATCGGATGAACCACTATGTCAAGGGTTCAAGCAACCCCGTATTCTATTCCCTTTGTCAGACTGTATGTTACTTGCCCGAGACTCGATCGTTGGTATCCCAATACCTCGTTCAGTCTCGTTACCGGCAAGCCACTTTACTCGTACCGTAATGCATGATCCCGTGACCAGACACTTGGTCACTTTGAGCTCATTATGATGATGCGTTACCGAGTGGGCCCAGTGATACCTCTCCGTCACACGGAGTGACAAATCCCAGTCTTGATCCGTGTCAACCCAACAGACACTTTCGGAGATACCCGTAGTATACCTTTATAGTCATCCAGTTACGTTGTGACGTTTGGTACACCCAAAGCACTCCTACGGTATCCGGGAGTTACACGATCTCATGGTCTAAGGAAAAGATACTTGACATTGCAAAACTCTAGCAAACGAACTATACGATCTTTATGCTATGTTTAGGATTGGGTCTTGTCCATCACATCATTCTCCTAATGATGCGATCTCGTTATCAATGACATCCAATGTCCATAGTCAGGAAACCATGACTATCTGTTGATCAACGGGCTAGTCAACTAGAGGCTTACTAGGGACATGTTGATGTCTGTTATTCACACATGTATTACGATTTCCGGATAACACAATTATAGCATGAATAAAGACAATTACCATGAACAAGGAAATATAATAATAATGCTTTTATTATTGCCTCTAGGGCATATTTCCAACAGTCTCCCACTTGCACTAGAGTCAATAATCTAGTTACATTGTGATGAATCGAACACCCATGGAATTCTGGTGTTGATCATGTTTTGCCCTAGGGAGAGGTTTAGTCAACGGATCTGCTACATTCAGGTCCGTATGTACTTTACAAATTTCTATGTCTCCATCCTGAACATTTTCACGAATGGAGTTGAAGCGACGCTTGATGTGCCTTGTCTTCTTGTGAAACCTGGGCTCCTTGGCAAGTGCAATAGCTCCAGTGTTGTCACAGAAGAGCTTGATCGGCCCCGACGCATTGGGTATGACTCCGAGGTCGGTGATAAACTCCTTCACCCAAATTGCTTCATGCGCTGCCTCCGAGGCTGCCATGTACTCCGCTTCACATGTAGATCCCGCCACGACGCTTTGCTTGCAACTGCACCAGCTTACTGCCCCTCCATTCAAAATATACACGTATCCGGTTTGTGACTTAGAGTCATCCAGATCTGTGTCGAAGCTAGCGTCGACGTAACCCTTTACGACGAGCTCTTCGTCACCTCCATAAACGAGAAACATCTCCTTAGTCCTTTTCAGGTACTTCAGGATATTCTTGACCGCTGTCCAGTGTTCCTTGCCGGGATTACTTTGGTATCTTCCTACCAAACTTACGGCAAGGTTTACATCAGGTCTGGTACACAGCATGGCATACATAATAGAACCTATGGCTGAGGCATAGGGGATGACACTCATCTCTTCTATTTCTTCTGCCGTGGTCGGACTTTGAGCCGAGCTCAATTTCATACCTTGTAACACAGGCAAGAACCCCTTCTTAGATTGATCCATATTGAACTTCTTCAATATCTTATCAAGGTATGTACTTTGTGAAAGACCTATGAGGCGTCTCGATCTATCTCTATAGATTTTGATGCCTAATATATAAGCAGCTTCTCCAAGGTCCTTCATTGAAAAACTCTTATTCAAGTAGGCCTTAATGCTGTCCAAGAGTTCTATATCATTTCCCATCAAAAGTATGTCATCTACATATAATATGAGAAATACTACAGAGCTCCCACTCACTTTCTTGTAAACACAGGCTTCTCCATAAGTCTGTGTAAACCCAAACGCTTTGATCATCTCATCAAAGCGAATGTTCCAACTCCGAGATGCTTGCACCAGCCCATAAATCGAGCGTTGGAGCTTGCACACCTTGTCAGCATTCTTAGGATCGACAAAACCTTCCGGCTGCATCATATACAATTCTTCCTTAAGGAAACCATTAAGGAATGCCGTTTTGACGTCCATTTGCCATATTTCATAATCGTAAAACGCGGCAATTGCTAACATGATTCGGACGGACTTTAGCTTCGCTACCGGTGAGAAAGTCTCATCGTAGTCAACCCCTTGAACTTGTCGATAACCCTTAGCGACAAGCCGAGCTTTATAGATGGTCACGTTACCATCCGCGTCTGTCTTCTTCTTAAAGATCCATTTATTTTCTATGGCTCGCCGTTCAACGGGCAAGTCAGTCAAATTCCATACTTCGTTTTCATACATGGATCCTATCTCGGATTTCATGGCTTCTAGCCATTTGTCGGAATCCGGGCCCGCCATCGCTTCTTCATAGTTCGAAGGTTCACCGTTGTCTAACAACATGATCTCCAAGACAGGGTTGCCGTACCACTCTGGTGCGGAACGTGTCCTTGTGGACCTTCGAATTTCAGTAGGAGCTTGATTAGAAGTATCTTGATCATTATCATTAACTTCCTCTCTAGTCGGTGCTGGTACCTCAGGAACATTTTCTTGAGTTGCGCCATTTTCCGGTTCAAGAGGTAATACTTCATCAAGTTCTAGTTTCCTCCCACTTACTTCTTTCGAGAGAAACTCTTTCTCTAGAAAGGATCCATTCTTGGCAACAAAGATCTTGCCTTCGGATCTGAGGTAGAAGGTATACCCAATAGTTTCTTTTGGGTATCCTATGAAGACGCATTTTTCCGACTTGGGTTCGAGCTTTTCAGGTTGAAGTTTCTTGACATAAGCATCGCATCCCCAAACTTTTAGAAATGACAGCTTAGGTTTCTTTCCAAACCATAATTCAAACGGTGTCGTCTCAACGGATTTTGACGGAGCCCTATTTAAAGTGAATGCGGCAGTCTCTAAAGCATAGCCCCAAAAAGATAGCGGCAGATCGGTAAGAGACATCATAGACCGCACCATATCTAATAGAGTGCGATTACGACGTTCGGATACACCGTTACGCTGAGGTGTTCCAGGCGGCGTGAGCTGTGAAACTATTCCACATTTTCTTAAGTGTGTGCCAAATTCGTGACTCAAGTATTCTCCTCCACGATCTGATCGTAGAAACTTGATTTTCCTGTCACGTTGATTCTCAACCTCACTCTCAAATTCCTTGAACTTCTCAAAGGTTTCAGACTTGTGTTTCATTAAGTAAATATATCCATATCTACTCAAATCATCAGTGAGGGTGAGAACATAACGATAGCCACCGCGAGCCTCAACACTCATTGGACCGCACACATCGGTATGTATGATTTCCAACAAGTTGGTTGCTCGCTCCATTGTTCCTGAGAACGGAGTCTTGGTCATTTTACCCATAAGGCATGGTTCGTACGTGTCAAATGATTCATAATCAAGAGACTCTAAAAGTCCATCAGCATGGAGCTTCTTCATGCGTTTGACACCTATGTGACCAAGGCGGCAGTGCCACAAGTATGTGGGACTATCATTATCAACCTTACATCTTTTGGTATTCACACTAAGAACATGTGTAGCATTACGCTCGAGATTCATTAAGAATAAACCATTCACCATAGGAGCATGACCATAAAACATATCTCTCATATAAATGGAACAACCATTATTCTCGGATTTAAATGAGTAGCCATCTCGAATTAAACAAGATCCAGATACAATGTTCATGCTCAAAGCTGGCACTAAATAACAATTGTTGAGGTTTAAAACTAATCACGTAGGTAAATGAAGAGGCAGCGTGCCGACGGAGATCAAATCGACCTTGGAACCATTCCCGACGCGCATCGTCACCTCGTCCTTCGCCAGTCTCCGTTTATTCCGCAGCTCCTGCTTTGAGTTACAAATGTGAGCAACTGCACCGGTATCAAATACCCAAGAGCTACTACGAGTACTGGTTAGGTACACATCAATTACATGTATATCACATATACCTTTTGTTTTGCCGGCCTTCTTGTCTGCTAAGTACTTGGGGCAATTCCGCTTCCAGTGTCCGCTCCCCTTGCAATAAAAGCACTCAGTCTCGGGCTTGGGTCCATTCTTTGGCTTCTTCCCGGCAGCTTGCTTGCCGGGCGTGGCAACTTCCTTGCCGTCCTTCTTGAAGGCTTTCTTACCATTGCCCTTCTTGAACTTAGTGGTTTTATTGACCATCAACACTTGATGTTCCTTCTTGACTTCTACCTCCGCTGATTTCAGCATTGGGAACAACTCAGGAATGGTCTTTTGCATCCCCTGCATGTTGAAGTTCATCACAAAGCTCTTGTAGCTTGGTGGAAGCGACTGGAGGATTCTGTCAATGACCGCATCATCCGGGAGATTAACTCCCAGCTGAGTCAAGCGGTTATGTAATCCAGACATAGTGAGTATGTGCTCACTGACAGAACTGTTTTCCTCCATCTTACAGCTGAAGAACTTGTCGGAGACCTCATATCTCTCGACCCGGGCATGAGCTTGCAAAACCATTTTCAGCTCTTCGAACATCTCATATGCTCCATGTCTCTCAAAACGCTTTTGGAGCCCCGGTTCTAAACTGTAAAGCATGCCGCACTGAACGAGGGAGTAGTCGTCAACACGTGTCTGCCAAGCGTTCATAACGTCTTGGTTCTGTGGGACGGGAGCTTCACCTAGCGGTGCTTGTAGGACGTAATCTTTCTTGGCAGCTATGAGGATGATCCTCAGGTTCCGGACCCAGTCCGTATAGTTGCTACCATCGTCTTTCAGCTTGGTTTTCTCTAGGAACGCGTTGAAGTTGAGGACTACGTGGGCCATTTGATCTACAAGACATATTGTAAAATATTTTTAGACTAATGTTCATGATAGTAAAGTTCATCTAATCAAATTATATAATGAACTCCCACTTAGATTAGACATCCCTCTAGTCATCTAAGTGTTGCATGATCCGAGTTAACTAGGCCGTGTCCGATCATCATGTGAGACGGACTAGTCAACGTCGGTGAACATCTTTATGTTGATCGCATCTTCTATACGACTCATGCTCGACCTTTCGGTCTTCTGTGTTCCGAGGCCATGTCTATGCACATGCTAGGCTCGTCAAGTTAACCCTAAGTGTTTTGCATGTGTAAAACTGTCTTACACCCGTTGTATGTGAACGTAAGAATCTATCACACCCGATCATCACGTGGTGCTTCGAAACTACGAGCTTTAGCAACGGTGCATAGTTAGGGGGAACACTTCTTGAAATTATTATGATGGATCATCTTATTTACTACCGTCGTTCTAAGTAAACAAGATGCAAAAACATGATAAACATCACATGCAATCAAATATTAAACGTGACATGATATGGCCAATATCACGTAGCTCCTTTGATCTCCATCTTGGGGCTCCATGATCATCTTGTCACCGGCTTGACACCACGATCTCCATCATCATGATCTCCATCATCGTGTCTCCATGAAGTTGCTCGCCAACTATTACTTCTACTACTATGGCTAACGCGTTTAGCAATAAAGTAAAGTAATTTACATGGCGTTTCTCAATGACACGCAGGTCATGTTAAAAGAATAAAGACAACTCCTATGGCTCCTGCCGGTTGTCATACTCATCGACATGCAAGTCGTGATCCCTATTACAATAGCATGAACATCTCATACATCACATATAGATCATTCATCATTCATCACAACTTTGGCCATATCATATCACAAACCACTTGCTGCAAAAACAAGTTAGACGTCCTCTAATTGTTGTTGCAAGTTTTACGTGGCTGAATTAGGGTTCTAGCAAGAACGTTTTCTTACCTACGTGAAAGCCACAACGTGATTTGTCAACTTCTATTTACCCTTCATAAGGACCCTGTTCATCGAATCCGCTCCAGCTAAAGTGGGAGAGACAGACACCCGCCAGCCACCTTATGCAACTAGTGCATGTTAGTCAGTGGAACCGGTCTCACGTAAGCGTACGTGTAAAGTTGGTCCGGGCCGCTTCATCCCACAATACCGCTGAAGCAAGAAAAGACTAGTAGTGGCAAGAAGGTTGACAAATCCACGCCCACAACGAATTGTGTTCTACTCGCGCAAGAAGAACTACACATAGACCTAGCTCATGATGCCACTGTTGGGGAACGTTGCAGAAAACAAAAAAATTTCCTGCTCGTTTCACCAAGATCATCTAGGAGTTCATCTAGCAACGAGTCAAGGGAGTGAGTTTGCATCTACATACCACTTGTAGATCGAGTACGGAAGCGTTCGAGGGAGTGGTGATGATGGAGTCGTTCCAACGTGATTCCGATCACCGATGACCAAGCGCTGAAAGAACAGCGCCTCCGCGTTCAACACACGTACGGGACGATGGCTTCTCCTCCGTCTTGATCCAGCAAGGATGAAGGAGAGGTTGAGGAAGACAACTCCAATGGCAGCACGACGGCGTGGTGCAATTGGTACAGCAGTTCTCCGGCAGGGCTTCGCCAAGCAAAGACGGAGAAAGAGAGGAGTTGGGGAGGGGAGGGGCTGCACCTTCAATTGTGTGTTGCAGCCCTCCCCTCACCCCTCTATATATAGGAGGAGAGGGCAAGGGGGGGCCGGCCACCTAGGGGAAACCCTAGATGGGGCGGCGGCCAATGGGGAGGAGGAAAGGGTGGCTTGCCCCCCAACCTAGGGGGGCGCCCCCTTCTCCCCTTTAGGGTTTCCCCTCCCCAAACCCTAGCCGCATGGGCCTAGGTGGGGAGGCGCGCCCAGCCCACTAGGGGCTGGCTCCCTCTCCCACTTAGCCCACGTGGCCCCCCGGGAGGGGTGGCCCCTCCCGGTGGACCCCCGGAACCCTCCCGGTGGCCCCGGTACAATACCGGCATGCCCCCGAAACTTTCCGGAGTCCGTTTAACCACTTTCCATATATAAATCTTTGCCTCCGAACTATTCCGGAACACCTCGTGACGTTCGGGATCTCATCCGGGACTCCGAACAACATTCGGTAATCACATACTTGTTTTCCTAATAACCCTAGCGTCACCGAACCTTAAGTGTGTAGACCCTACGGGTTCGGGAGACATGTAGACATGACCGAGACGACCTCTGGTCAATAACCAATAGCGGGATCTGGATACCCATGTTGGCTCCCACATGTTTCTCGATGTTGTCATCGGATGAACCACTATGTCAAGGCTTCAAGCAACCCCGTATTCTATTCCCTTTGTCAGACGGTATGTTACTTGCCCGAGACTCGATCGTTGGTATCCCAATACCTCGTTCAGTCTCGTTACCGGCAAGCCACTTTACTCGTACCGTAATGCATGATCCTGTGACCAGACACTTGGTCACTTTGAGCTCATTATGATGATGCGTTACCGAGTGGGCCCAATGATACCTCTCCGTCACACGGAGTGACAAATCCCAGTCTTGATCTGTGTCAACCCAACAGACACTTTCGGAGATACCCGTAGTATACCTTTATAGTCACCCAGTTACGTTGTGACGTTTGGTACACCCAAAGCACTCCTACGGTATCCGGGAGTTACACGATCTCATGGTCTAAGGAAAAGATACTTGACATTGCAAAACTCTAGCAAACGAACTATACGATCTTTATGCTATGTTTAGGATTGGGTCTTGTCCATCACATCATTCTCCTAATGATGCGATCTCGTTATCAATGACATCCAATGTCCATAGTCAGGAAACCATGACTATCTGTTGATCAACGGGCTAGTCAACTAGAGGCTTACTAGGGACATGTTGATGTCTGTTATTCACACATGTATTACGATTTCCGGATAACACAATTATAGCATGAATAAAGACAATTACCATGAACAAGGAAATATAATAATAATGCTTTTATTATTGCCTCTAGGGCATATTTCCAACAGTCTCCCACTTGCACTAGAGTCAATAATCTAGTTACATTGTGATGAATCGAACACCCATGGAATTCTGGTGTTGATCATGTTTTGCCCTAGGGAGAGGTTTAGTCAACGGATCTGGTAAATTCAGGTCCGTATGTACTTTACAAATTTCTATGTCTCCATCCTGAACATTTTCACGAATGGAGTTGAAGCGACGCTTGATGTGCCTTGTCTTCTTGTGAAACCTGGGCTCCTTGGCAAGTGCAATAGCTCCAGTGTTGTCACAGAAGAGCTTGATCGGCCCCGACGCATTGGGTATGACTCCGAGGTCGGTGATGAACTCCTTCACCCAAATTGCTTCATGCGCTGCCTCCGAGGCTGCCATGTACTCCGCTTCACATGTAGATCCCGCCACGACGCTTTGCTTGCAACTGCACCAGCTTACTGCCCCTCCATTGAAAATATACACGTATCCGGTTTGTGACTTAGAGTCATCCAGATCTGTGTCGAAGCTAGCGTCGACGTAACCCTTTACGATGAGCTCTTCGTCACCTCCATAAACGAGAAACATCTCCTTAGTCCTTTTCAGGTACTTCAGGATATTCTTGACCGCTGTCCAGTGTTCCTTGCCGGGATTACTTTGGTATCTTCCTACCAAACTTACGGCAAGGTTTACATCAGGTCTGGTACACAGCATGGCATACATAATAGAACCTATGGCTGAGGCATAGGGGATGACACTCATCTCTTCTATTTCTTCTGCCGTGGTCGGACTTTGAGCCGAGCTCAATTTCATACCTTGTAACACAGGCAAGAACCCCTTCTTAGATTGATCCATATTGAACTTCTTCAATATCTTATCAAGGTATGTACTTTGTGAAAGACCTATGAGGCGTCTCGATCTATCTCTATAGATTTTGATGCCTAATATATAAGCAGCTTCTCCAAGGTCCTTCATTGAAAAACTCTTATTCAAGTAGGCCTTAATGCTGTCCAAGAGTTCTATATCATTTCCCATCAAAAGTATGTCATCTACATATAATATGAGAAATGCTACAGAGCTCCCACTCACTTTCTTGTAAACACAGGCTTCTCCATAAGTCTGTGTAAACCCAAACGCTTTGATCATCTCATCAAAGCGAATGTTCCAACTCCGAGATGCTTGCACCAGCCCATAAATCGAGCGTTGGAGCTTGCACACCTTGTCAGCATTCTTAGGATCGACAAAACCTTCCGGCTGCATCATATACAATTCTTCCTCAAGGAAACCATTAAGGAATGCCGTTTTGACGTCCATTTGCCATCTTTCATAATCGTAAAACGCGGCAATTGCTAACATGATTCGGACGGACTTTAGCTTCGCTACCGGTGAGAAAGTCTCATCGTAGTCAACCCCTTGAACTTGTCGATAACCCTTAGCGACAAGCCGAGCTTTATAGATGGTCACGTTACCATCCGCGTCTGTCTTCTTCTTAAAGATCCATTTATTTTCTATGGATCGCCGTTCAACGGGCAAGTCAGTCAAAGTCCATACTTCGTTTTCATACATGGATCCTATCTCGGATTTCATGGCTTCTAGCCATTTGTCGGAATCCGGGCCCGCCATCGCTTCTTCATAGTTCGAAGGTTCACCGTTGTCTAACAACATGATCTCCAAGACAGGGTTGCCGTACCACTCTGGTGCGGAACGTGTCCTTGTGGACCTTCGAATTTCAGTAGGAGTTTGATTAGAAGTATCTTGATCATTATCATTAACTTCCTCTCTAGTCGGTGCTGGTACCTCAGGAACATTTTCTTGAGTTGCGCCATTTTCCAGTTCAAGAGGTAATACTTCATCAAGTTCTACTTTCCTCCCACTTACTTCTTTCGAGAGAAACTCTTTCTCTAGAAAGGATCCATTCTTGGCAACAAAGATCTTGCCTTCGGATCTGAGGTAGAAGGTATACCCAATAGTTTCTTTTGGGTATCCTATGAAGACGCATTTTTCCGAGTTGGGTTCGAGCTTTTCAGGTTGAAGTTTCTTGACATAAGCATCGCATCCCCAAACTTTTAGAAATGACAGCTTAGGTTTCTTTCCAAACCATAATTCAAACGGTGTCGTCTCAACGGATTTCGACGGAGCCCTATTTAAAGTGAATGCGGCAGTCTCTAAAGCATAGCCCCAAAAAGATAGCGGCAGATCGGTAAGAGACATCATAGACCGCACCATATCTAATAGAGTGCGATTACGACGTTCGGATACACCGTTACGCTGAGGTGTTCCAGGCGGCGTGAGCTGTGAAACTATTCCACATTTTCTTAAGTGTGTGCCAAATTCATGACTCAAGTATTCTCCTCCACGATCTGATCGTAGAAACTTGATTTTCCTGTCACGTTGATTCTCAACCTCACTCTGAAATTCCTTGAACTTCTCAAAGGTTTCAGACTTGTGTTTCATTAAGTAAATATATCCATATCTACTCAAATCATCAGTGAGGGTGAGAACATAACGATAGCCACCGCGAGCCTCAACACTCATTGGACCGCACACATCGGTATGTATGATTTCCAACAAGTTGGTTGCTCGCTCCATTGTTCCTGAGAACGGAGTCTTGGTCATTTTACCCATAAGGCATGGTTCGCACGTGTCAAATGATTCATAATCAAGGGACTCTAAAAGTCCATCAGCATGGAGCTTCTTCATGCGTTTGACACCTATGTGACCAAGGCGGCAGTGCCACAAGTATGTGGGACTATCATTATAAACCTTACATCTTTTGGTATTCACACTAAGAACATGTGTAGCATTACGCTCGAGATTCATTAAGAATAAACCATTCACCATAGGAGCATGACCATAAAACATATCTCTCATATAAATGGAACAACCATTATTCTCGGATTTAAATGAGTAGCCATCTCGAATTAAACGAGATCCAGATACAATGTTCATGCTCAAAGCTGGCACTAAATAACAATTATTGAGGTTTAAAACTAATCCCGTAGGTAAATGAAGAGGCAGCGTGCCGACGGTGATCACATCGACCTTGGAACCATTCCCGACGCGCATCGTCACCTCGTCCTTCGCCAGTCTCCGTTTATTCCGCAGCTCCTGCTTTGAGTTACAAATGTGAGCAACTGCACCGGTATCAAATACCCAAGAGCTACTACGAGTACTGGTTAGGTACACATCAATTACATGTATATCACATATACCTTTTGTTTTGCCGGCCTTCTTGTCTGCTAAGTACTTGGGGCAATTCCGCTTCCAGTGTCCGCTCCCCTTGCAATAAAAGCACTCAGTCTCGGGCTTGGGTCCATTCTTTGGCTTCTTCCCGCCAGCTTGCTTGCCGGGCGCGGCAACTTCCTTGCCGTCCTTCTTGAAGGCTTTCTTACCCTTGCCCTTCTTGAACTTAGTGGTTTTATTGACCATCAACACTTGATGTTCCTTCTTGACTTCTACCTCCGCTGATTTCAGCATTGAGAACAACTCAGGAATGGTCTTTTGCATCCCCTGCATGTTGAAGTTCATCACAAAGCTCTTGTAGCTTGGTGGAAGCGACTGGAGGATTCTGTCAATGACCGCATCATCCGGGAGATTAACTCCCAGCTGAGTCAAGCGGTTATGTAATCCAGACATAGTGAGTATGTGCTCACTGACAGAACTGTTTTCCTCCATCTTGCAGCTGAAGAACTTGTCGGAGACCTCATATCTCTCGACCCGGGCATGAGCTTGGAAAACCATTTTCAGCTCTTCGAACATCTCATATGCTCCATGTCTCTCAAAACGCTTTTGGAGCCCCGGTTCTAAACTGTAAAGCATGCCGCACTGAACGAGGGAGTAGTCGTCAACACGTGTCTGCCAAGCGTTCATAACGTCTTGGTTCTGTGGGACGGGAGCTTCACCTAGCGGTGCTTGTAGGACGTAATCTTTCTTGGCAGCTATGAGGATGATCCTCAGGTTCCGGACCCAGTCCGTATAGTTGCTACCATCGTCTTTCAGCTTGGTTTTCTCTAGGAACGCGTTGAAGTTGAGGACTACGTG
This sequence comes from Triticum monococcum, assembly GCA_034509565.1. Taxonomy (NCBI): domain Eukaryota; kingdom Viridiplantae; phylum Streptophyta; class Magnoliopsida; order Poales; family Poaceae; genus Triticum; species Triticum monococcum. The sequence continues at coordinate 684,661,428 of CM067842.1, forward strand.
GGCCATTTGATCTACAAGACATATTGTAAAATATTTTTAGACTAATGTTCATGATAGTAAAGTTCATCTAATCAAATTATATAATGAACTCCCACTTAGATTAGACATCCCTCTAGTCATCTAAGTGTTGCATGATCCGAGTTAACTAGGCCGTGTCCGATCATCACGTGAGACGGACTAGTCAATGTTGGTGAACATATTTATGTTGATCGCATCTTCTATACGACTCATGCTCGACCTTTCGGTCTTCTGTGTTCCGAGGCCATGTCTATGCACATGCTAGGCTCGTCAAGTTAACCCTAAGTGTTTTGCATGTGTAAAACTGTCTTACACCCGTTGTATGTGAACGTAAGAATCTATCACACCCGATCATCACGTGGTGCTTCGAAACTACGAGCTTTAGCAACGGTGCACAGTTAGGGGGAACACTTCTTGAAATTATTATGAGGGATCATCTTATTTACTACCGTCGTTCTAAGTAAACAAGATGCAAAAACATGATAAACATCACATGCAATCAAATATTAAACGAGACATGATATGGCCAATATCACGTAGCTCCTTTGATCTCCATCTTGGGGCTCCACGATCATCTTGTCACCGGCTTGACACCATGATCTCCATCATCATGATCTCCATCATCGTGTCTCCATGAAGTTGCTCGCCAACTATTACTTCTACTACTATGGCTAACGCGTTTAGCAATAAAGTAAAGTAATTTACATGGCGTTTCTCAATGACACGCAGGTCATGTTAAAAGAATAAAGACAACTCCTATGGCTCCTGCCGGTTGTCATACTCATCGACATGCAAGTCGTGATCCCTATTACAATAGCATGAACATCTCATACATCACATATAGATCATTCATCATTCATCACAACTTTGGCCATATCATATCACAAACCACTTGCTGCAAAAACAAGTTAGACGTCCTCTAATTGTTGTTGCAAGTTTTACGTGGCTGAATTAGGGTTCTAGCAAGAACGTTTTCTTACCTACGTGAAAGCCACAACATGATTTGTCAACTTCTATTTACCCTTCATAAGGACCCTGTTCATCGAATCCGCTCCAGCTAAAGTGGGAGAGACAGACACCCGCCAGCCACCTTATGCAACTAGTGCATGTTAGTCGGTGGAACCGGTCTCACGTAAGCGTACGTGTAAGGTTGGTCCGGGCCGCTTCATCCCACAATACCACTGAAGCAAGAAAAGACTAGTAGCGGCAAGAAGGTTGACAAATCCACGCCCACAACGAATTGTGTTCTACTCGCGCAAGAAGAACTACGCACAGACCTAGCTCATGATGCCACTGTTGGGGAACGTTGCAGAAAACAAAAAAATTTCCTACTCGTTTCACCAAGATCATCTAGGAGTTCATCTAGCAACGAGTCAAGGGAGTGAGTTTGCATCTACATACCACTTGTAGATCGAGTACGGAAGCGTTCGAGGGAGTGGTGATGATGGAGTCGTTCCAACGTGATTCCGATCACCGATGACCAAGCGCTGAAAGAACAGCGCCTCCGCGTTCAACACACGTACGGGACGATGGCGTCTCCTCCGTCTTGATCCAGCAAGGATGAAGGAGAGGTTGAGGAAGACAACTCCAATGGCAGCACGACGGCGTGGTGCAATTGGTACAGCAGTTCTCCGGCAGGGCTTCTCCAAGCAAAGACGGAAAAAGAGAGGAGTTGGGGAGGGGAGGGGTTGCGCCTTCAATTGTGTGTTGCAGCCCTCCCCTCACCCCTCTATATATAAGAGGAGAGGGAAAGGGGGGGCCGGCCACCTAGGGGAAACCCTAGATGGGGCGGCGGCCAAAGGGGAGGAGGAAAGGGTGGCTTGCCCCCCAAGCTAGGGGGGCGCCCCCTTCTCCCCTTTAGGGTTTCCCCTCCCCAAACCCTAGCCGCATGGGCCTAGGTGGGGAGGCGCGCCCAGCCCACTAGGGGCTGGCTCCCTCTCCCACTTAGCCCATGTGGCCCCCCGGGAGGGGTGGCCCCTCCCGGTGGACCCCCGGAACCCTCCCGGTGGCCCCGGTACAATACCGGCATGCCCCCGAAACTTTTCGGAGTCCGTTTAACCACTTTCCATATATAAATCTTTACCTCCGGACCATTCCGGAACTCCTCGTGACGTCTGGGATCTCATCCGGGACTCCGAACAACATTCGGTAATCACATACTTGTCTTCCTAATAACCCTAGCGTCACCGAACCTTAAGTGTGTAGACCCTACGGTTTCGGGAGACATGTAGACATGACCAAGACGATCTCAGGTCAATAACCAACAGCGGGATCTGGATACCCATGTTGGCTCCCACATGCTCCACGATGTTCTCATCGGATGAACCACGATGTCGAGGATTCAATCAACCCCGTATGCAATTCCCTTTGTCAATCGATATATTACTTGCCCGAGATTCGATCGTCGGTATCCCAATACCTCGTTCAATCTCGTTACCGGCAAGTCACTTTACTCGTACCGTAATGCATGATCCCGTGACCAGATACTTGGTCACTTTGAGCTCATTATGATGGTGCATTACCGAGTGGGCCCAGTGATATCTCTCCGTCATACGGAGTGACAAATCCCAGTCTTGATCCGTGTCAACCCAACAGATACTTTCGGAGATACCCGTAGTCTACCTTTATAGTCACCCAGTTACGTTGTGACGTTTGGTATACCCAAAGCACTCCTACGGTATCCGGGAGTTACACGATCTCATGGTCTAAGGAAAAGATACTTTACATTGCAAAACTCTAGCAAAACGAACTACACGATCGTTATGCTATGTTTAGGATTGGGTCTTGTCCATCACATCATTCTCCTAATGATGTGATCTCGTTATCAATGACATCCAATGTCCATAGTCAGGAAACCATGACTATCTGTTGATCAACGGGCTAGTCAACTAGAGGCTTACTAGGGACATGTTGGTGTCTATTATTCACACATGTATTACGATTTCCGGATAACACAATTATAGCATGAATAAAGACAATTACCATGAACAAGGAAATATAATAATAATGCTTTTATTATTGCCTCTAGGGCATATTTCCAACAGTCTCCCACTTGCACTAGAGTCAATAATCTAGTTACATTGTGATGAATCGAACACCCATGGAATTCTGGTGTTGATCATGTTTTGCCCTAGGGAGAGGTTTAGTCAACGGATCTGCTACATTCAGGTCCGTATGTACTTTACAAATTTCTATGTCTCCATCTTGAACATTTTCACGAATGGAGTTGAAGCGACGCTTGATGTGCCTTGTCTTCTTGTGAAACCTGGGCTCCTTGGCAAGTGCAATAGCTCCAGTGTTGTCACAAAAGAGTTTGATTGGCCCCGACGTATTGGGTATGACTCCTAGGTCGGTGATGAACTCCTTCACCCATATTGCTTCATGTGCTGCCTCCGAGGCTGCCATGTACTCCGCTTCACATATAGATCCCGCCACGACGCTTTGCTTGCAACTGCACCAGCTTACTGCCCCTCCATTCAAAATATACACGTATCCGGTTTGTGACTTAGAGTCATCCAGATCTATGTCGAAGCTAGCGTCGACGTAACCCTTTACGACGAGCTCTTCGTCACCTCCATAAACGAGAAACATCTCCTTAGTCCTTTTCAGGTACTTCAGGATATTCTTGACCGCTGTCCAGTGTTCCTTGCCGGGATTACTTTGGTATCTTCCTACCAAACTTACGGCAAGGTTTACATCAGGTCTGGTACACAGCATGGCATACATAATAGAACCTATGGCTGAGGCATAGGGGATGACACTCATCTCTTCTATTTCTTCTGCCGTGGTCGGACTTTGAGCCGAGCTCAATTTCATACCTTGTAACACAGGCAAGAACCCCTTCTTAGATTGATCCATATTGAACTTCTTCAATATCTTATCAAGGTATGTACTTTGTGAAAGACCTATGAGGCGTCTCGATCTATCTCTATAGATTTTGATGCCTAATATATAAGCAGCTTCTCCAAGGTCCTTCATTGAAAAACTCTTATTCAAGTAGGCCTTAATGCTGTCCAAGAGTTCTATATCATTTCCCATCAAAAGTATGTCATCTACATATAATATGAGAAATGCTACAGAGCTCCCACTCACTTTCTTGTAAACGCAGGCTTCTCCATAAGTCTGTGTAAACCCAAACGCTTTGATCATCTCATCAAAGCGAATGTTCCAACTCCGAGATGCTTGCACCAGCCCATAAATCGAGCGTTGGAGCTTGCACACCTTGTCAGCATTCTTAGGATCGACAAAACCTTCCGGCTGCATCATATACAATTCTTCCTCAAGGAAACCATTAAGGAATGCCGTTTTGACGTCCATTTGCCATATTTCATAATCGTAAAACGCGGCAATTGCTAACATGATTCGGACGGACTTTAGCTTCGCTACCGGTGAGAAAGTCTCATCGTAGTCAACCCCTTGAACTTGTCGATAACCCTTAGCGACAAGCCGAGCTTTATAGATGGTCACGTTACCATCCGCGTCTGTCTTCTTCTTAAAGATCCATTTATTTTCTATGGATCGCCGTTCAACGGGAAAGTCAGTCAAAGTCCATACTTCGTTTTCATACATGGATCCTATCTCGGATTTCATGGCTTCTAGCCATTTGTCGGAATCCGGGCCCGCCATCGCTTCTTCATAGTTCGAAGGTTCACCGTTGTCTAACAACATGATCTCCAAGACAGGGTTGCCGTACCACTCTGGTGCGGAACGTGTCCTTGTGGACCTTCGAATTTCAGTAGGAGTTTGATTAGAAGTATCTTGATCATTATCATTAACTTCCTCTCTAGTCGGTGCTGGTACCTTAGGAACATTTTCTTGAGTTGCGCCATTTTCCAGTTCAAGAGGTAATACTTCATCAAGTTCTACTTTCCTCCCACTTACTTCTTTCGAGAGAAACTCTTTCTCTAGAAAGGATCCATTCTTGGCAACAAAGATCTTGCCTTCGGATCTGAGGTAGAAGGTATACCCAATAGTTTCTTTTGGGTATCCTATGAAGACGCATTTTTCCGAGTTGGGTTCGAGCTTTTCAGGTTGAAGTTTCTTGACATAAGCATCGCATCCCCAAACTTTTAGAAATGACAGCTTAGGTTTCTTTCCAAACCATAATTCAAACGGTGTCGTCTCAACGGATTTCGACGGAGCCCTATTTAAAGTGAATGCGGCAGTCTCTAAAGCATAGCCCCAAAAAGATAGCGGCAGATCGGTAAGAGACATCATAGACCGCACCATATCTAATAGAGTGCGATTACGACGTTCGGATACACCGTTACGCTGAGGTGTTCCAGGCGGCGTGAGCTGTGAAACTATTCCACATTTTCTTAAGTGTGTGCCAAATTCATGACTCAAGTATTCTCCTCCACGATCTGATCGTAGAAACTTGATTTTCCTGTCACGTTGATTCTCAACCTCACTCTGAAATTCCTTGAACTTCTCAAAGGTTTCAGACTTGTGTTTCATTAAGTAAATATATCCATATCTACTCAAATCATCAGTGAGGGTGAGAACATAACGATAGCCACCGCGAGCCTCAACACTCATTGGACCGCACACATCGGTATGTATGATTTCCAACAAGTTGGTTGCTCGCTCCATTGTTCCTGAGAACGGAGTCTTGGTCATTTTACCCATAAGGCATGGTTCGCACGTGTCAAATGATTCATAATCAAGGGACTCTAAAAGTCCATCAGCATGGAGCTTCTTCATGCGTTTGACACCTATGTGACCAAGGCGGCAGTGCCACAAGTATGTGGGACTATCATTATAAACCTTACATCTTTTGGTATTCACACTAAGAACATGTGTAGCATTACGCTCGAGATTCATTAAGAATAAACCATTCACCATAGGAGCATGACCATAAAACATATCTCTCATATAAATGGAACAACCATTATTCTCGGATTTAAATGAGTAGCCATCTCGAATTAAACGAGATCCAGATACAATGTTCATGCTCAAAGCTGGCACTAAATAACAATTATTGAGGTTTAAAACTAATCCCGTAGGTAAATGAAGAGGCAGCGTGCCGACGGCGATCACATCGACCTTGGAACCATTCCCGACGCGCATCGTCACCTCGTCCTTCGCCAGTCTCCGTTTATTCCGCAGCTCCTGCTTTGAGTTACAAATGTGAGCAACTGCACCGGTATCAAATACCCAAGAGCTACTACGAGTACTGGTTAGGTACACATCAATTACATGTATATCACATATACCTTTTGTTTTGCCGGCCTTCTTGTCTGCTAAGTACTTGGGGCAATTCCGCTTCCAGTGTCCGCTCCCCTTGCAATAAAAGCACTCAGTCTCGGGCTTGGGTCCATTCTTTGGCTTCTTCCCGCCAGCTTGCTTGCCGGGCGCGGCAACTTCCTTGCCGTCCTTCTTGAAGGCTTTCTTACCCTTGCCCTTCTTGAACTTAGTGGTTTTATTGACCATCAACACTTGATGTTCCTTCTTGACTTCTACCTCCGCTGATTTCAGCATTGAGAACAACTCAGGAATGGTCTTTTGCATCCCCTGCATGTTGAAGTTCATCACAAAGCTCTTGTAGCTTGGTGGAAGCGACTGGAGGATTCTGTCAATGACCGCATCATCCGGGAGATTAACTCCCAGCTGAGTCAAGCGGTTATGTAATCCAGACATAGTGAGTATGTGCTCACTGACAGAACTGTTTTCCTCCATCTTGCAGCTGAAGAACTTGTCGGAGACCTCATATCTCTCGACCCGGGCATGAGCTTGGAAAACCATTTTCAGCTCTTCGAACATCTCATATGCTCCATGTCTCTCAAAACGCTTTTGGAGCCCCGGTTCTAAACTGTAAAGCATGCCGCACTGAACGAGGGAGTAGTCGTCAACACGTGTCTGCCAAGCGTTCATAACGTCTTGGTTCTGTGGGACGGGAGGTTCACCTAGCGGTGCTTGTAGGACGTAATCTTTCTTGGCAGCTATGAGGATGATCCTCAGGTTCTGGACCCAGTCCGTATAGTTGCTACCATCGTCTTTCAGCTTGGTTTTCTCTAGGAACGCGTTGAAGTTGAGGACTACGTGGGCCATTTAATCTACAAGACATATTGTAAAATATTTTTAGACTAATGTTCATGATAGTAAAGTTCATCTAATCAAATTATATAATGAACTCCCACTTAGATTAGACATCCCTCTAGTCATCTAAGTGTTGCATGATCCGAGTTAACTAGGCCGTGTCCGATCATCACGTGAGACGGACTAGTCAACGTTGGTGAACATCTTTATGTTGATCGCATCTTCTATACGACTCATGCTCGACCTTTCGGTCTTCTGTGTTCCGAGGCCATGTCTATGCACATGCTAGGCTCGTCAAGTTAACCCTAAGTGTTTTGCATGTGTAAAACTGTCTTACACCCGTTGTATGTGAACGTAAGAATCTATCACACCCGATCATCACGTGGTGCTTCGAAACTACGAGCTTTAGCAACGGTGCACAGTTAGGGAGAACACTTCTTGAAATTATTATGAGGGATCATCTTATTTACTACCGTCGTTCTAAGTAAACAAGATGCAAAAACATGATAAACATCACATGCAATCAAATATTAAACGTGACATGATATGGCCAATATCACGTAGCTCCTTTGATCTCCATCTTGGGGCTCCATGATCATCTTGTCACCGGCTTGACACCATGATCTCCATCATCATGATCTCCATCATCGTGTCTCCATGAAGTTGCTCGCCAACTATTACTTCTACTACTATGGCTAACGCGTTTAGCAATAAAGTAAAGTAATTTACATGGCGTTTCTCAATGACACGCAGGTCATGTTAAAAGAATAAAGACAACTCCTATGGCTCCTGCCGGTTGTCATACTCATCGACATGCAAGTCGTGATCCCTATTACAATAGCATGAACATCTCATACATCACATATAGATCATTCATCATTCATCACAACTTTGGCCATATCATATCACAAACCACTTCCTGCAAAAACAAGTTAGACGTCCTCTAATTGTTGTTGCAAGTTTTACGTGGCTGAATTAGGGTTCTAGCAAGAACGTTTTCTTACCTATGTGAAAGCCACAACGTGATTTGTCAACTTCTATTTACCCTTCATAAGGACCCTGTTCATCGAATCCGCTCCAGCTAAAGTGGGAGAGACAGACACCCGCCAGCCACCTTATGCAACTAGTGCATGTTAGTCGGTGGAACCGGTCTCACGTAAGCGTACGTGTAAGGTTGGTCCGGGCCGCTTCATCCCACAATACCGCTGAAGCAAGAAAAGACTAGTAGCGGCAAGAAGGTTGACAAATCCACGCCCACAACGAATTGTGTTCTACTCGCGCAAGAAGAACTACGCATAGACCTAGCTCATGATGCCACTGTTGGGGAACGTTGCAGAAAACAAAAAATTTTCCTACTCGTTTCACCAAGATCATCTAGGAGTTCATCTAGCAACGAGTCAAGGGAGTGAGTTTGCATCTACATACCACTTGTAGATCGAGTACGGAAGCGTTCGAGGGAGTGGTGATGATGGAGTCGTTCCAACGTGATTCCGATCACCGATGACCAAGCGCTGAAAGAACAACGCCTCCGCGTTCAACACACGTACGGGACGATGGCGTCTCCTCCGTCTTGATCCAGCAAGGATGAAGGAGAGGTTGAGGAAGACAACTCCAATGGCAGCACGACGGCGTGGTGCAATTGGTACAGCAGTTCTCCGGCAGGGCTTCGCCAAGCAAAGACGGAGAAAGAGAGGAGTTGGGGAGGGGAGGGGCTGCGCCTTCAATTGTGTGTTGCAGCCCTCCCCTCACCCCTCTATATATAGGAGGAGAGGGCAAGGGGGGGCCGGCCACCTAGGGGAAACCCTAGATGGGGCGGCGGCCAAATGGGAGGAGGAAAGGGTGGCTTGCCCCCAAGCTAGGGGGGCGCCCCCTTCTCCCCTTTAGGGTTTCCCCTCCCCAAACCCTAGCCGCATGGGCCTAGGTGGGGAGGCGCGCCCAGCCCACTAGGGGCTAGCTCCCTCTCCGACTTAGCCCATGTGGCCCCCGGGAGGGGTGGCCCCTCCCGGTGGACCCCCAGAACCCTCCCGGTGGCCCCGGTACAATACCGGCATGCCCCCGAAACTTTCCGGAGTCCGTTTAACCACTTTCCATATATAAATCTTTACCTCCGAACTATTCCGGAACTCCTCGTGACGTCTGGGATCTCATCCGGGACTCCGAACAACATTCGGTAATCACATACTTGTCTTCCTAATAACCCTAGCGTCACCGAACCTTAAGTGTGTAGACCCTACGGGTTCGGGAGACATGTAGACATGACCGAGACGACCTCTGGTCAATAACCAACAGCGGGATCTGGATACCCATGTTGGCTCCCACATGTTTCTCGATGTTGTCATCGGATGAACCACTATGTCAAGGGTTCAAGCAACCCCGTATTCTATTCCCTTTGTCAGACGGTATGTTACTTGCCCGAGACTCGATCGTTGGTATCCCAATACCTCGTTCAGTCTCGTTACCGGCAAGCCACTTTACTCGTAACGTAATGCATGATCTCGTGACCAGACACTTGGTCACTTTGAGCTCATTATGATGATGCGTTACCGAGTGGGCCTAGTGATACCTCTCCGTCACACGGAGTGACAAATCCCAGTCTTGATCCGTGTCAACCCAACAGACACTTTCGGAGATACCCGTAGTATACCTTTATAGTCATCCAGTTACGTTGTGACGTTTGGTACACCCAAAGCACTCCTACGGTATCCGGGAGTTACACGATCTCATGATCTAAGGAAAAGATACTTGACATTGCAAAACTCTAGTAAACGAACTATACGATCTTTATGATATGTTTAGGATTGGGTCTTGTCCATCACATCATTCTCCTAATGATGCGATCTCGTTATCAATGACATCCAATGTCCATAGTCAGGAAACCATGACTATCTGTTGATCAACGGGCTAGTCAACTAGAGGCTTACTAGGGACATGTTGATGTCTGTTATTCACACATGTATTACGATTTCCGGATAACACAATTATAGCATGAATAAAGACAATTACCATGAACAAGGAAATATAATAATAATGCTTTTATTATTGCCTCTAGGGCATATTTCCAACAGTCTCCCACTTGCACTAGAGTCAATAATCTAGTTACATTGTGATGAATCGAACACCCATGGAATTCTGGTGTTGATCATGTTTTGCCCTAGGGAGAGGTTTAGTCAACGGATCTGCTACATTCAGGTCCATATGTACTTTACAAATTTCTATGTCTCCATCCTGAACATTTTCACGAATGGAGTTGAAGCGACGCTTGATGTGCCTTGTCTTCTTGTGAAACCTGGGCTCCTTGGCAAGTGCAATAGCTCCAGTGTTGTCACAGAAGAGCTTGATCGGCCCCGACGCATTGGGTATGACTCCGAGGTCGGTGATAAACTCCTTCACCCAAATTGCTTCATGCGCTGCCTCCGAGGCTGCCATGTACTCCGCTTCACATGTAGATCCCGCCACGACGCTTTGCTTGCAACTGCACCAGCTTACTGCCCCTCCATTCAAAATATACACGTATGCGGTTTGTGACTTAGAGTCATCCAGATCTGTGTCGAAGCTAGCGTCGACGTAACCCTTTACGACGAGCTCTTCGTCACCTCCATAAACGAGAAACATCTCCTTAGTCCTTTTCAGGTACTTCAGGATATTCTTGACCGCTGTCCAGTGTTCCTTGCCGGGATTACTTTGGTATCTTCCTACCAAACTTACGGCAAGGTTTACATCAGGTCTGGTACACAGCATGGCATACATAATAGAACCTATGGCTGAGGCATAGGGGATGACACTCATCTCTTCTATTTCTTCTGCCGTGGTCGGACTTTGAGCCGAGCTCAATTTCATACCTTGTAACACAGGCAAGAACCCCTTCTTAGATTGATCCATATTGAACTTCTTCAATATCTTATCAAGGTATGTAATTTGTGAAAGACCTATGAGGCGTCTCGATCTATCTCTATAGATTTTGATGCCTAATATATAAGCAGCTTCTCCAAGGTCCTTCATTGAAAAACTCTTATTCAAGTAGGCCTTAATGCTGTCCAAGAGTTCTATATCATTTCCCATCAAAAGTATGTCATCTACATATAATATGAGAAATGCTACAGAGCTCCCACTCACTTTCTTGTAAACACAGGCTTCTCCATAAGTCTGTGTAAACCCAAACGCTTTGATCATCTCATCAAAGCGAATGTTCCAACTCCGAGATGCTTGCACCAGCCCATAAATCGAGCGTTGGAGCTTGCACACCTTGTCAGCATTCTTAGGATCGACAAAACCTTCCGGCTGCATCATATACAATTCTTCCTTAAGGAAACCATTAAGGAATGCCGTTTTGACGTCCATTTGCCATATTTCATAATCGTAAAACGCGGCAATTGCTAACATGATTCGGACGGACTTTAGCTTCGCTACCGGTGAGAAAGTCTCATCGTAGTCAACCCCTTGAACTTGTCGATAACCCTTAGCGACAAGCCGAGCTTTATAGATGGTCACGTTACCATCCGCGTCTGTCTTCTTCTTAAAGATCCATTTATTTTCTATGGCTCGCCGTTCAACCGGCAAGTCAGTCAAAGTCCATACTTCGTTTTCATACATGGATCCTATCTCAGATTTCATGGCTTCTAGCCATTTGTCGGAATCCGGGCCCACCATCGCTTCTTCATAGTTCGAAGGTTCACCGTTGTCTAACAACATGATCTCCAAGACAGGGTTGCTGTACCACTCTGGTGCGGAACGTGTCCTTGTGGACCTTCGAATTTCAGTAGGAGCTTGATTAGAAGTATCTTGATCATTATCATTAACTTCCTCTCTAGTCGGTGCTGGTACCTCAGGAACATTTTCTTGAGTTGCGCCATTTTCCGGTTCAAGAGGTAATACTTCATCAAGTTCTACTTTCCTCCCACTTACTTCTTTCGAGAGAAACTCTTTCTCTAGAAAGGATCCATTCTTGGCAACAAAGATCTTGCCTTCGGATCTGAGGTAGAAGGTATACCCAATAGTTTCTTTTGGGTATCCTATGAAGACGCATTTTTCCGACTTGGGTTCGAGCTTTTCAGGTTGAAGTTTCTTGACATAAGCATCGCATCCCCAAACTTTTAGAAATGACAGGTTAGGTTTCTTTCCAAACCATAATTCAAACGGTGTCGTCTCAACGGATTTCGACGGAGCCCTATTTAAAGTGAATGCGGCAGTCTCTAAAGCATAGCCCCAAAAAGATAGCGGCAGATCGGTAAGAGACATCATAGACCGCACCATATCTAATAGAGTGCGATTACGACGTTCGGATACACCGTTACGCTGAGGTGTTCCAGGCGGCGTGAGCTGTGAAACTATTCCACATTTTCTTAAGTGTGTGCCAAATTCGTGACTCAAGTATTCTCCTCCACGATCTGATCGTAGAAACTTGATTTTCCTGTCACGTTGATTCTCAACCTCACTCTGAAATTCCTTGAACTTCTCAAAGGTTTCAGACTTGTGTTTCATTAAGTAAATATATCCATATCTACTCAAATCATCAGTGAGGGTGAGAACATAACGATAGCCACCGCGAGCCTCAACACTCATTGGACCGCACACATCGGTATGTATGATTTCCAACAAGTTGGTTGCTCGCTCCATTGTTCCTGAGAACGGAGTCTTGGTCATTTTACCCATAAGGCATGGTTCGCACGTGTCAAATGATTCATAATCAAGAAACTCTAAAAGTCCATCAGCATGGAGCTTCTTCATGCGTTTGACACCTATGTGACCAAGGCGGCAGTGCCACAAGTATGTGGGACTATCATTATCAACCTTACATCTTTTGGTATTCACACTAAGAACATGTGTAGCATTACGCTCGAGATTCATTAAGAATAAACCATTCACCATAGGAGCATGACCATAAAACATATCTCTCATATAAATGGAACAACCATTATTCTCGGATTTAAATGAGTAGCCATCTCGAATTAAACGAGATCCAGATACAATGTTCATGCTCAAAGCTGGCACTAAATAACAATTGTTGAGTTTTAAAACTAATCCCGTAGGTAAATGAAGAGGCAGCGTGCCGACGGAGATCAAATCGACCTTGGAACCATTCCCGACGCGCATCGTCACCTCGTCCTTCGCCAGTCTCCGTTTATTCCGCAGCTCCTGCTTTGAGTTACAAATGTGAGCAACTGCACCGGTATCAAATACCCAAGAGCTACTACGAGTACTGGTTAGGTACACATCAATTACATGTATATCACATATACCTTTTGTTTTGCCGGCCTTCTTGTCTGCTAAGTACTTGGGGCAATTCCGCTTCCAGTGTCCGCTCCCCTTGCAATAAAAGCACTCAGTCTCGGGCTTGGGTCCATTCTTTGGCTTCTTCCCGGCAGCTTGCTTGCCGGGCGCGGCAACTTCCTTGCCGTCCTTCTTGAAGGCTTTCTTACCATTGCCCTTCTTGAACTTAGTGGTTTTATTGACCATCAACACTTGATGTTCCTTCTTGACTTCTACCTCCGCTGATTTCAGCATTGGGAACAACTCAGGAATGGTCTTTTGCATCCCCTGCATGTTGAAGTTCATCACAAAGCTCTTGTAGCTTGGTGGAAGCGACTGGAGGATTCTGTCAATGACCGCATCATCCGGGAGATTAACTCCCAGCTGAGTCAAGCGGTTATGTAATCCAGACATAGTGAGTATGTGCTCACTGACAGAACTGTTTTCCTCCATCTTACAGCTGAAGAACTTGTCGGAGACCTCATATCTCTCGACCCGGGCATGAGCTTGGAAAACCATTTTCAGCTCTTCGAACATCTCATATGCTCCATGTCTCTCAAAACGCTTTTGGAGCCCCGGTTCTAAACTGTAAAGCATGCCGCACTGAACGAGGGAGTAGTCGTCAACACGTGTCTGCCAAGCGTTCATAACGTCTTGGTTCTGTGGGACGGGAGCTTCACCTAGCGGTGCTTGTAGGACGTAATCTTTCTTGGCAGCTATGAGGATGATCCTCAGGTTCCGGACCCAGTCCGTATAGTTGCTACCATCGTCTTTCAGCTTGGTTTTCTCTAGGAACGCGTTGAAGTTGAGGACTACGTGGGCCATTTGATCTACAAGACATATTGTAAAATATTTTTAGACTAATGTTCATGATAGTAAAGTTCATCTAATCAAATTATATAATGAACTCCCACTTAGATTAGACATCCCTCTAGTCATCTAAGTGTTGCATGATCCGAGTTAACTAGGCCGTGTCCGATCATCACGTGAGACGGACTAGTCAACGTCGGTGAACATCTTTATGTTGATCGCATCTTCTATACGACTCATGCTCGACCTTTCGGTCTTCTGTGTTCCGAGGCCATGTCTATGCACATGCTAGGCTCGTCAAGTTAACCCTAAGTGTTTTGCATGTGTAAAACTGTCTTACACCCGTTGTATGTGAACGTAAGAATCTATCACACCCGATCATCACGTGGTGCTTTGAAACTACGAGCTTTAGCAACGGTGCACAGTTAGGGGGAACACTTCTTGAAATTATTATGAGGGATCATCTTATTTACTACCGTCGTTCTAAGTAAACAAGATGCAAAAACATGATAAACATCACATGCAATCAAATATTAAACGTGACATGATATCGCCAATATCACGTAGCTCCTTTGATCTCCATCTTGGGGCTCCATGGTCATCTTGTCACCGGCTTGACACCATGATCTCCATCATCATGATCTCCATCATCGTGTCTCCATGAAGTTGCTCGCCAACTATTACTTCTACTACTATGGCTAACGCGTTTAGCAATAAAGTAAAGTAATTTACATGGCGTTTCTCAATGACACGCAGGTCATGTTAAAAGAATAAAGACAACTCCTATGGCTCCTGCCGGTTGTCATACTCATCGACATGCAAGTCGTGATCCCTATTACAATAGCATGAACATCTCATACATCACATATAGATCATTCATCATTCATCACAACTTTGGCCATATCATATCACAAACCACTTGCTGCAAAAACAAGTTAGACGTCCTCTAATTGTTGTTGCAAGTTTTACGTGGCTGAATTAGGGTTCTAGCAAGAACGTTTTCTTACCTACGTGAAAGCCACAACATGATTTGTCAACTTCTATTTACCCTTCATAAGGACCCTGTTCATCGAATCCGCTCCAGCTAAAGTGGGAGAGACAGACACCCGCCAGCCACCTTATGCAACTAGTGCATGTTAGTCGGTGGAACCGGTCTCACGTAAGCGTACGTGTAAGGTTGGTCCGGGCCGCTTCATCCCACAATACCGCTGAAGCAAGAAAAGACTAGTAGCGGCAAGAAGGTTGACAAATCCACGCCCACAACGAATTGTGTTCTACTCGCGCAAGGAGAACTACGCACAGACCTAGCTCATGATGCCACTGTTGGGGAACGTTGCAGAAAACAAAAAATTTTCCTACTCGTTTCACCAAGATCATCTAGGAGTTCATCTAGCAACGAGTCAAGGGAGTGAGTTTGCATCTACATACCACTTGTAGATCGAGTACGGAAGCGTTCGAGGGAGTGGTGATGATGGAGTCGTTCCAACGTGATTCCGATCACCGATGACCAAGCGCTGAAAGAACAGCGCCTCCGCGTTCAACACACGTACGGGACGATGGCGTCTCCTCCGTCTTGATCCAGCAAGGATGAAGGAGAGGTTGAGGAAGACAACTCCAATGGCAGCACGACGGCGTGGTGCAATTGGTACAGCAGTTCTCCGGCAGGGCTTCTCCAAGCAAAGACGGAAAAAGAGAGGAGTTGGGGAGGGGAGGGGTTGCGCCTTCAATTGTGTGTTGCAGCCCTCCCCTCACCCCTCTATATATAGGAGGAGAGGGAAAGGGGGGGCCGGCCACCTAGGGGAAACCCTAGATGGGGCGGCGGCCAAAGGGGAGGAGGAAAGGGTGGCTTGCCCCCCAAGCTAGGGGGGCGCCCCCTTCTCCCCTTTAGGGTTTCCCCTCCCCAAACCCTAGCCGCATGGGCCTAGGTGGGGAGGCGCGCCCAGCCCACTAGGGGCTGGCTCCCTCTCCCACTTAGCCCATGTGGCCCCCCGGGAGGGGTGGCCCCTCCCGGTGGACCCCCGGAACCCTCCCGGTGGCCCCGGTACAATACCAGCATGCCCCCGAAACTTTCCGGAGTCCATTTAACCACTTTCCATATATAAATCTTTACCTCCGGACCATTCCGGAACTCCTCGTGACGTCTGGGATCTCATCCGGGACTCCGAACAACATTCGGTAATCACATACTTGTCTTCCTAATAACCCTAGCGTCACCGAACCTTAAGTGTGTAGACCCTACGGGTTCGGGAGACATGTAGACATGACCGAGACGATCTCAGGTCAATAACTAACAGCGGGATCTGGATACCCATGTTGGCTCCCACATGCTCCACGATGTTCTCATCGGATGAACCACGATGTCGAGGATTCAATCAACCCCGTATGCAATTCCCTTTGTCAATCGATATATTACTTGCCCGAGATTCGATCATCGGTATCCCAATACCTCGTTCAATCTCGTTACCGGCAAGTCACTTTACTCGTACCGTAATGCATGATCCCGTGACCAGATACTTGGTCACTTTGAGCTCATTATGATGATGCATTACCGAGTGGGCCCAGTGATATCTCTCCGTCATACGGAGTGACAAATCCCAGTCTTGATCCGTGTCAACCCAACAGATACTTTCGGAGATACCCGTAGTCTACCTTTATAGTCACCCAGTTACGTTGTGACGTTTGGTATACCCAAAGCACTCCTACGGTATCCGGGAGTTACACGATCTCATGGTCTAAGGAAAAGATACTTGACATTGCAAAACTCTAGCAAAACGAACTACACGATCGTTATGCTATGTTTAGGATTGGGTCTTGTCCATCACATCATTCTCCTAATGATGTGATCTCGTTATCAATGACATCCAATGTCCATAGTCAGGAAACTATGACTATCTGTTGATCAACGGGCTAGTCAACTAGAGGCTTACTAGGGACATGTTGGTGTCTGTTATTCACACATGTATTACGATTTCCGGATAACACAATTATAGCATGAATAAAGACAATTACCATGAACAAGGAAATATAATAATAATGCTTTTATTATTGCCTCTAGGGCATATTTCCAACAGTCTCCCACTTGCACTAGAGTCAATAATCTAGTTACATTGTGATGAATCGAACACCCATGGAATTCTGGTGTTGATCATGTTTTGCCCTAGGGAGAGGTTTAGTCAACGGATCTGCTACATTCAGGTCCGTATGTACTTTACAAATTTCTATGTCTCCATCTTGAACATTTTCACGAATGGAGTTGAAGCGACGCTTGATGTGCCTTGTCTTCTTGTGAAACCTGGGCTCCTTGGCAAGTGCAATAGCTCCAGTGTTGTCACAAAAGAGTTTGATTGGCCCCGACGCATTGGGTATGACTCCTAGGTCGGTGATGAACTCCTTCACCCATATTGCTTAATGTGCTGCCTCCGAGGCTGCCATGTACTCCGCTTCACATGTAGATCCCGCCACGACGCTTTGCTTGCAACTGCACCAGCTTACTGCCCCTCCATTCAAAATATACACGTATCCGGTTTGTGACTTAGAGTCATCCAGATCTATGTCGAAGCTAGCGTCGACGTAACCCTTTACGACGAGCTCTTCGTCACCTCCATAAACGAGAAACATCTCCTTAGTCCTTTTCAGGTACTTCAGGATATTCTTGACCGCTGTCCAGTGTTCCTTGCCGGGATTACTTTGGTATCTTCCTACCAAACTTACGGCAAGGTTTACATCAGGTCTGGTACACAGCATGGCATACATAATAGAACCTATGGTTGAGGCATAGGGGATGACACTCATCTCTTCTATTTCTTCTGCCGTGGTCGGACTTTGAGCCGAGCTCAATTTCATACCTTGTAACACAGGCAAGAACCCCTTCTTAGATTGATCCATATTGAACTTCTTCAATATCTTATCAAGGTATGTACTTTGTGAAAGACCTATGAGGCGTCTCGATCTATCTCTATAGATTTTGATGCCTAATATATAAGCAGCTTCTCCAAGGTCCTTCATTGAAAAACTCTTATTCAAGTAGGCCTTAATGCTGTCCAAGAGTTCTATATCATTTCCCATCAAAAGTATGTCATCTACATATAATATGAGAAATGCTACAGAGCTCCCACTCACTTTCTTGTAAACGCAGGCTTCTCCACAAGTCTGCGTAAACCCAAACGCTTTGATCATCTCATCAAAGCGAATGTTCCAACTCCGAGATGCTTGCACCAGCCCATAAATCGAGCGTTGGAGCTTGCACACCTTGTCAGCATTCTTAGGATCGAAAAAACCTTCCGGCTGCATCATATACAATTCTTCCTTAAGGAAACCATTAAGGAATGCCGTTTTGACGTCCATTTGCCATATTTCATAATCGTAAAACGCGGCAATTGCTAACATGATTCGGACGGACTTTAGCTTCGCTACCGGTGAGAAAGTCTCATCGTAGTCAACCCCTTGAACTTGTCGATAACCCTTAGCGACAAGCCGAGCTTTATAGATGGTCACGTTACCATCCGCGTCTGTCTTCTTCTTAAAGATCCATTTATTTTCTATGGCTCGCCGTTCAACGGGCAAGTCAGTCAAAGTCCATACTTCGTTTTCATACATGGATCCTATCTCGGATTTCATGGCTTCTAGCCATTTGTCGGAATCCGGGCCCGCCATCGCTTCTTCATAGTTCGAAGGTTCACTGTTGTCTAACAACATGATCTCCAAGACAGGGTTGCCGAACCACTCTGGTGCGGAACGTGTCCTTGTGGACCTTTGAATTTCAGTAGGAGCTTGATCAGAAGTATCTTGATCATTATCATTAACTTCCTCTCTAGTCGGTGCTGGCACCTCAGGAACATTTTCTTGAGCTGCGCCATTTTCCGGTTCAAGAGGTAATACTTCATCAAGTTCTACTTTCCTCCCACTTACTTCTTTCGAGAGAAACTCTTTCTCTAGAAAGGATCCATTCTTGGCAACAAAGATCTTGCCTTCGGATCTGAGGTAGAAGGTATACCCAATAGTTTCTTTTGGGTATCCTATGAAGACGCATTTTTCCGACTTGGGTTCGAGCTTATCAGGTTGAAGTTTCTAGACATAAGCATCGCATCCCCAAACTTTTAGAAACGACAGCTTAGGTTTCTTTCCAAACCATAATTCATACGGTGTCGTCTCAACGGATTTCAACGGAGCCCTATTTAAAGTGAATGCGGCAGTCTCTAAAGCATAGCCCCAAAAAGATAGCGGTAGATCGATAAGAGACATCATAGACCGCACCATATCTAATAGAGTGCGATTACGACGTTCGGACACACCGTTTCGCTGAGGTATTCCAGGCGGCGTGAGTTGTGAAACTATTCCACATTTTCTTAAGTGTGTGCCAAACTCGTGACTCAAGTATTCTCCTCCACGATCTGATCGTAGAAACTTGATTTTCCTGTCACGTTGATTCTCAACCTCACTCTGAAATTCCTTGAACTTCTCAAAGGTTTCAGACATGTGTTTCATTAAGTAAATATATCCATATCTACTCAAATCATCAGTGAGGGTGAGAACATAACGATAGCCACCGCGAGCCTCAACACTCATTGGACCGCACACATCGGTATGTATGATTTCCAACAAGTTGGTTGCTCGCTCCATTGTTCCTGAGAACGGAGTCTTGGTCATTTTACCCATAAGGCATGGTTCGCACGTGTCAAATGATTCATAATCAAGAGACTCTAAAAGTCCATCAGCATGGAGCTTCTTCATGCGTTTGACACCTATGTGACCAAGGCGGCAGTGCCACAAGTATGTGGGACTATCATTATCAACCTTACATCTTTTGGTATTCACACTAAGAACATGTGTAGCATTACGCTCGAGATTCATTAAGAATAAACCATTCACCATAGGACCATGACCATAAAACATATCTCTCATATAAATGGAACAACCATTATTCTCGGATTTAAATGAGTAGCCATCTCGAATTAAACGAGATCCAGATACAATGTTCATGCTCAAAGCTGGCACTAAATAACAATTATTGAGGTTTAAAACTAATCCCGTAGGTAAATGAAGAGGCAACGTGCCGACGGCGATCACATCGACCTTGGAACCATTCCCGACGTGCATCGTCACCTCGTCCTTCGCCAGTCTCCGTTTATTCCGCAGCTCCTGCTTTGAGTTACAAATGTGAGCAACTGCACCGGTATCAAATACCCAAGAGCTACTACGAGTACTGGTTAGGTACACATCAATTACATGTATATCACATATACCTTTTGTTTTGCCGGCCTTCTTGTCTGCTAAGTACTTGGGGCAATTCCGCTTCCAGTGTCCGCTCCCCTTGCAATAAAAGCACTCAGTCTCGGGCTTGGGTCCATTCTTTGGCTTCTTCCCGGCAGCTTGCTTGCTGGGCGCGGCAACTTCCTTGCCGTCCTTCTTGAAGGCTTTCTTACCATTGCCCTTCTTGAACTTAGTGGTTTTATTGACCATCAACACTTGATGTTCCTTCTTGACTTCTACCTCCGCTGATTTCAGCATTGAGAACAACTCAGGAATGGTCTTTTGCATCCCCTGCATGTTGAAGTTCATCACAAAGCTCTTGTAGCTTGGTGGAAGCGACTGGAGGATTCTGTCAATGACCGCATCATCCGGGAGATTAACTCCCAGCTGAGTCAAGCGGTTATGTAATCCAGACATAGTGAGTATGTGCTCACTGACAGAACTGTTTTCCTCCATCTTACAGCTGAAGAACTTGTCGGAGACCTCATATCTCTCGACCCGGGCATGAGCTTGGAAAACCATTTTCAGCTCTTCGAACATCTCATATGCTCCATGTCTCTCAAAACGCTTTTGGAGCCCCGATTCTAAACTGTAAAGCATGCCGCATTGAACGAGGGAGTAGTCGTCAACACGTGTCTGCCAAGCGTTCATAACGTCTTGGTTCTGTGGGACGGGAGCTTCACCTAGCGGTGCTTGTAGGACGTAATCTTTCTTGGCAGCTATGAGGATGATCCTCAGGTTCCGGACCCAGTCCGTATAGTTGCTACCATCGTCTTTCAGCTTGGTTTTCTCTAGGAACGCGTTGAAGTTGAGGACTACGTGGGCCATTTGATCTACAAGACATATTGTAAAATATTTTTAGACTAATGTTCATGATAGTAAAGTTCATCTAATCAAATTATATAATGAACTCCCACTTAGATTAGACATCCCTCTAGTCATCTAAGTGTTGCATGATCCGAGTTAACTAGGCCGTGTCCGATCATCACGTGAGACGGACTAGTCAACGTCGGTGAACATCTTTATGTTGGTCGCATCTTCTATACGACTCATGCTCGACCTTTCGGTCTTCTGTGTTCCGAGGCCATGTCTATGCACATGCTAGGCTCGTCAAGTTAACCCTAAGTGTTTTGCATGTGTAAAACTGTCTTACACCCGTTGTATGTGAACGTAAGAATCTATCACACCCGATCATCACGTGGTGCTTCAAACTATGAGCTTTAGCAACGGTGCACAGTTAGGGGGAACACTTCTTGAAATTATTATGAGGGATCATATTATTTACTACCGTCGTTCTAAGTAAACAAGATGCAAAAACATGATAAACATCACATGCAATCAAATATTAAACGTGACATGATATGGCCAATATCACGTAGCTCCTTTGATCTCCATCTTGGGGCTCCATGATCATCTTGTCACCGGCTTGACACCATGATCTCCATCATCATGATCTCCATCATCGTGTCTCCATGAAGTTGCTCGCCAACTATTACTTCTACTACTATGGCTAACGCGTTTAGCAATAAAGTAAAGTAATTTACATGGCGTTTCTCAATGACACGCAGGTCATGTTAAAAGAATAAAGACAACTCCTATGGCTCCTGCCGGTTGTCATACTCATCGACATGCAAGTCGTGATCCCTATTACAATAGCATGAACATCTCATACATCACATATAGATCATTCATCATTCATCACAACTTTGGCCATATCATATCACAAACCACTTGCTGCAAAAACAAGTTAGACGTCCTCTAATTGTTGTTGCAAGTTTTACGTGGCTGAATTAGGGTTCTAGCAAGAACGTTTTCTTACCTACGTGAAAGCCACAATGTGATTTGTCAACTTCTATTTACCCTTCATAAGGACCCTGTTCATCGAATCCGCTCCAGCTAAAGTGGGAGAGACAGACACCCGCCAGCCACCTTATGCAACTAGTGCATGTTAGTCGGTGGAACCGGTCTCACGTAAGCGTACGTGTAAGGTTGGTCCGGGCCGCTTCATCCCACAATACCGCTGAAGCAAGAAAAGACTAGTAGCGGCAAGAAGGTTGACAAATCCACGCCCACAACGAATTGTGTTCTACTCGCGCAAGAAGAACTACGCATAGACCTAGCTCATGATGCCACTGTTGGGGAACGTTGCAGAAAACAAAAAAATTTCCTACTCGTTTCACCAAGATCATCTAGGAGTTCATCTAGCAATGAGTCAAGGGAGTGAGTTTGCATCTACATACCACTTGTAGATCGAGTACGGAAGCGTTCGAGGGAGTGGTGATTATGGAGTCGTTCCAACGTGATTCCGATCACCGATGACCAAGCGCTGAAAGAACAGCGCCTCCGCGTTCAACACACGTACGGGACGATGGCGTCTCCTCCGTCTTGATCCAGCAAGGATGAAGGAGAGGTTGAGGAAGACAACTCCAATGGCAGCACGACGGTGTGGTGCAATTGGTACAGCAGTTCTCCGGCAGGGCTTCGCCAAGCAAAGACGGAGAAAGAGAGGAGTTGGGGAGGGGAGGGGCTGCGCCTTCAATTGTCTGTTGCAGCCCTCCCCTCACCCCTCTATATATAGGAGGAGAGGGCAAGGGGGGGCCGGCCACCTAGGGGAAACCCTAGATGGGGCGGCGGCCAAAGGGCAGGAGGAAAGGGTGGCTTGCCCCCCAAGCTAGGGGGGCGCCCCCTTCTACCCTTTAGGGTTTCCCCTCCCCAAACCCTAGCCGCATGGGCCTAGGTGGGGAGGCGCGCCCAGCCCACTAGGGGCTGACTCCCTCTCCCACTTAGCCCATGTGGCCCCCCGGGAGGGGTGGGCCCTCCCGGTGGACCCCCGGAACCCTCCCGGTGGCCCCGGTACAATACCGGCATGCCCCCAAAACTTTCCGGAGTCCGTTTAACCACTTTCCATATATAAATCTTTACCTCCGAACTATTCCGGAACTCCTCGTGACGTCCGAGATCTCATCCGGGACTCCGAACAACATTCGATAATCACATACTTGTCTTCCTAATAACCCTAGCGTCACCGAACCTTAAGTGTGTAGACCCTACGGGTTTGGGAGACATGTAGACATGACCGAGACGACCTTTGGTCAATAACCAACAGCGGGATCTGGATACCCATGTTGGCTCCCACATGTTTCTCGATGTTGTCATCGGATGAACCACTATGTCAAGGGTTCAAGCAACCCCGTATTCTATTCCCTTTGTCAGACGGTATGTTACTTGCCCGAGACTCGATCGTTGGAATCCCAATACCTCGTTCAGTCTCGTTACCGGCAAGCCACTTTACTCGTACCGTAATGCATGATCCCGTGACCAGACACTTGGTCACTTTGAGCTCATTATGATGATGCGTTACCGAGTGGGCCCAGTGATACCTCTCCGTTACACGGAGTGAAAAATCCCAGTCTTGATCCGTGTCAACCCAACAGACACTTTCGGAGATACCCGTAGTATACCTTTATAGTCACCCAGTTACGTTGTGACGTTTGGTACACCCAAAGCACTCCTACGGTATCCGGGAGTTACACGATCTCATGGTCTAAGGAAAAGATACTTGACATTGCAAAACTCTAGCAAACGAACTATACGATCTTTATGCTATGTTTAGGATTGGGTCTTGTCCATCACATCATTCTCCTAATGATGCGATCTCGTTATCAATGACATCCAATGTCCATAGTCAGGAAACCATGACTATCTGTTGATCAACGGGCTAGTCAACTAGAGGCTTACTAGGGACATGTTGATGTCTGTTATTCACACATGTATTACGATTTCCGGATAACACAATTATAGCATGAATAAAGACAATTACCATGAACAAGGAAATATAATAATAATGCTTTTATTATTGCCTCTAGGGCATATTTCCAACAGTCTCCCACTTGCACTAGAGTCAATAATCTAGTTACATTGTGATGAATCGAACACCCATGGAATTCTGGTGTTGATCATGTTTTGTCCTAGGGAGAGGTTTAGTCAACGGATCTGCTACATTCAGGTCCGTATGTACTTTACAAATTTCTATGTCTCCATCCTGAACATTTTCACGAATGGAGTTGAAGCGACGCTTGATGTGCCTTGTCTTCTTGTGAAACCTGGGCTCCTTGGCAAGTGCAATAGCTCCAGTGTTGTCACAGAAGAGCTTGATCGGCCCCGACGCATTGGGTATGACTCCGAGGTCGGTGATGAACTCCTTCACCCAAATTGCTTCATGCGCTGCCTCCGAGGCTGCCATGTACTCCGCTTCACATGTAGATCCCGCCACGACGCTTTGCTTGCAACTGCACCAGCTTACTGCCCCTCCATTCAAAATATACACGTATCCGGTTTGTGACTTAGAGTCATCCAGATCTGTGTCGAAGCTAGCGTCGACGTAACCCTTTACGACGAGCTCTTCGTCACCTCCATAAACGAGAAACATCTCCTTAGTCCTTTTCAGGTACTTCAGGATATTCTTGACCGCTGTCCAATGTTCCTTGCCGGGATTACTTTGGTATCTTCCTACCAAACTTACGGCAAGGTTTACATCAGGTCTGGTACACAGCATGGCATACATAATAGAACCTATGGCTGAGGCATAGGGGATGACACTCATCTCTTCTATTTCTTCTGCCGTGGTCAGACTTTGAGCCGAGCTCAATTTCATACCTTGTAACACAGGCAAGAACCCCTTCTTAGATTGATCCATATTGAACTTCTTCAATATCTTATCAAGGTATGTACTTTGTGAAAGACCTATGAGGCGTCTCGATCTATCTCTATAGATTTTGATGCCTAATATATAAGCAGCTTCTCCAAGGTCCTTCATTGAAAAACTCTTATTCAAGTAGGCCTTAATGCTGTCCAAGAGTTCTATATCATTTCCCATCAAAAGTATGTCATCTACATATAATATGAGAAATGCTACAGAGCTCCCACTCACTTTCTTGTAAACACAGGCTTCTCCATAAGTCTGTGTAAACCCAAACGCTTTGATCATCTCATCAAAGCGAATGTTCCAACTCCGAGATGCTTGCACCAGCCCATAAATCGAGCGTTGGAGCTTGCACACCTTGTCAGCATTCTTAGGATCGACAAAACCTTCCGGCTGCATCATATACAATTCTTCCTTAAGGAAACCATTAAGGAATGCCGTTTTGACGTCCATTTGCCATATTTCATAATCGTAAAACGCGGCAATTGCTAACATGATTCGGACGGACTTTAGCTTCGCTACCGGTGAGAAAGTCTCATCGTAGTCAACCCCTTGAACTTGTCGATAACCCTTAGCGACAAGCCGAGCTTTATAGATGGTCACGTTACCATCCGCGTCTGTCCTCTTCTTAAAGATCCATTTATTTTCTATGGCTCGCCGTTCAACGGGCAAGTCAGTCAAAGTCCATACTTTGTTTTCATACATGGATCCTATCTCGGATTTCATGGCTTCTAGCCATTTGTCGGAATCTGGGCCCGCCATCGCTTCTTCATAGTTCGAAGGTTCACCGTTGTCTAACAACATGATCTCCAAGACAGGGTTGCCGTACCACTCTGGTGCGGAACGTGTCCTTGTGGACCTTCGAATTTCAGTAGGAGCTTGATTAGAAGTATCTTGATCATTATCATTAACTTCCTCTCTAGTCGGTGCTGGTACCTCAGGAACATTTTCTTGAGTTGCGCCATTTTCCGGTTCAAGAGGTAATACTTCATCAAGTTCTACTTTCCTCCCACTTACTTCTTTCGAGAGAAACTCTTTCTCTAGAAAGGATCCATTCTTGGCAACAAAGATCTTGCCTTCGGATCTGAGGTAGAAGGTATACCCAATAGTTTCTTTTGGGTATCCTATGAAGACGCATTTTTCCGACTTGGGTTCGAGCTTTTCAGGTTGAAGTTTCTTGACATAAGCATCGCATCCCCAAACTTTTAGAAATGACAGCTTAGGTTTCTTTCCAAACCATAATTCAAACGGTGTCGTCTCAACGGATTTCGACGGAGCCCTATTTAAAGTGAATGCGGCAGTCTCTAAAGCATAGCCCCAAAAAGATAGCGGCAGATCGGTAAGAGACATCATAGACCGCACCATATCTAATAGAGTGCGATTACGACGTTCGGATACACCGTTACGCTGAGGTGTTCCAGGCGGCGTGAGCTGTGAAACTATTCCACATTTTCTTAAGTGTGTGCCAAATTCGTGACTCAAGTATTCTCCTCCACGATCTGATCGTAGAAACTTGATTTTCCTGTCACGTTGATTCTCAACCTCACTCTGAAATTCCTTGAACTTCTCAAAGGTTTTAGACTTGTGTTTCATTAAGTAAATATATCCATATCTACTCAAATCATCAGTGAGGGTGAGAACATAACGATAGCCACCGCGAGCCTCAACACTCATTGGACCGCACACATCGGTATGTATGATTTCCAACAAGTTGGTTGCTCGCTCCATTGTTCCTGAGAACGGAGTCTTGGTCATTTTACCCATAAGGCATGGTTCGCACGTGTCAAATGATTCATAATCAAGAGACTCTAAAAGTCCATCAGCATGGAGCTTCTTCATGCGTTTGACACCTATGTGACCAAGGCGGCAGTGCCACAAGTATGTGGGACTATCATTATCAACCTTACATCTTTTGGTATTCACACTAAGAACATGTGTAGCATTACGCTCGAGATTCATTAAGAATAAACCATTCACCATAGGAGCATGACCATAAAACATATCTCTCATATAAATGGAACAACCATTATTCTCGGATTTAAATGAGTAGCCATCTCGAATTAAACGAGATCCATATACAATGTTCATGCTCAAAGCTGGCACTAAATAACAATTATTGAGGTTTAAAACTAATCCCGTAGGTAAATGAAGAGGCAGCGTGCCGACGGCGATCACATCGACCTTGGAACCATTCCCGACGCGCATCGTCACCTCGTCCTTCGCGAGTCTCCGTTTATTCCGCAGCTCCTGCTTTGAGTTACAAATGTGAGCAACTGCACCGGTATCAAATACCCAAGAGCTACTACGAGTACTGGTTAGGTACACATCAATTACATGTATATCACATATACCTTTTGTTTTGCCGGCCTTCTTGTCTGCTAAGTACTTGGGGCAATTCCGCTTCCAGTGTCCGCTCCCCTTGCAATAAAAGCACTCAGTCTCGGGCTTGGGTCCATTCTTTGGCTTCTTCCCGGCAGCTTGCTTGCCGGGCGCGGCAACTTCCTTGCCGTCCTTCTTGAAGGCTTTCTTACCCTTGCCCTTCTTGAACTTAGTGGTTTTATTGACCATCAACACTTGATGTTCCTTCTTGACTTCTACCTCCGCTGATTTCAGCATTGAGAACAACTCAGGAATGGTCTTTTGCATCCCCTGCATGTTGAAGTTCATCACAAAGCTCTTGTAGCTTGGTGGAAGCGACTGGAGGATTCTGTCAATGACCGCATCATCCGGGAGATTAACTCCCAGCTGAGTCAAGCGGTTATGTAATCCAGACATAGTGAGTATGTGCTCACTGACAGAACTGTTTTCCTCCATCTTACAGCTGAAGAACTTGTCGGAGACCTCATATCTCTCGACCCGGGCATGAGCTTGGAAAACCATTTTCAGCTCTTCGAACATCTCATATGCTCCATGTCTCTCAAAACGCTTTTGGAGCCCCGGTTCTAAACTGTAAAGCATGCCGCACTGAACGAGGGAGTAGTCGCCAACACGTGTCTGCCAAGCGTTCATAACGTCTTGGTTCTGTGGGACGGGAGCTTCACCTAGCGGTGCTTGTAGGACGTAATCTTTCTTGGCAGCTATGAGGATGATCCTCAGGTTCCGGACCCAGTCCGTATAGTTGCTACCATCGTCTTTCAGCTTGGTTTTCTCTAGGAACGCATTGAAGTTGAGGACTACGTGGGCCATTTGATCTACAAGACATATTGTAAAATATTTTTAGACTAATGTTCATGATAGTAGAGTTCATCTAATCAAATTATATAATGAACTCCCACTTAGATTAGACATCCCTCTAGTCATCTAAGTGTTGCATGATCCGAGTTAACTAGGCCGTGTCCGATCATCACGTGAGACGGACTAGTCAACGTCGGTGAACATCTTTATGTTGATCGCATCTTCTATACGACTCATGCTCGACCTTTCGGTCTTCTGTGTTCCGAGGCCATGTCTACGCACATGCTAGGCTCGTCAAGTTAACCCTAAGTGTTTTGCATGTGTAAAACTGTCTTACACCCGTTGTATGTGAACGTAAGAATCTATCACACCCGATCATCACGTGGTGCTTCGAAACTACGAGCTTTAGCAACGGTGCACAGTTAGGGGGAACACTTCTTGAAATTATTATGAGGGATCATCTTATTTACTACCGTCGTTCTAAGTAAACAAGATGCAAAAACATGATAAACATCACATGCAATCAAATATTAAACGTGACATGATATGGCCAATATCACGTAGCTCCTTTGATCTCCATCTTGGGGCTCCATGATCATCTTGTCACCGGCTTGACACCATGATCTCCATCATCATGATCTCCATCATCGTGTCTCCATGAAGTTGCTCGCCAACTATTACTTCTACTACTATGGCTAACGCGTTTAGCAATAAAGTAAAGTAATTTACATGGCGTTTCTCAATGACACGCAGGTCATGTTAATAGAATAAAGACAACTCCTATGGCTCCTGCCGGTTGTCATACTCATCGACATGCAAGTCGTGATCCCTATTACAATAGCATGAACATCTCATACATCACATATAGATCATTCATCATTCATCACAACTTTGGCCATATCATATCACAAACCACTTGCTGCAAAAACAAGTTAGACGTCCTCTAATTGTTGTTGCAAGTTTTACGTGGCTGAATTAGGGTTCTAGCAAGAACGTTTTCTTACCTACGTGAAAGCCACAACATGATTTGTCAACTTCTATTTACCCTTCATAAGGACCCTGTTCATCGAATCCGCTCCAGCTAAAGTGGGAGACACAGACACCCGCCAGCCACCTTATGCAACTAGTGCATGTTAGTGAGTGGAACCGGTCTCACGTAAGCGTACGTGTAAGGTTGGTCCGGGCCGCTTCATCCCACAATACCGCTGAAGCAAGAAAAGACTAGTAGCGGCAAGAAGGTTGACAAATCCACGCCCACAACGAATTGTGTTCTACTCGCGCAAGAAGAACTACGCATAGACCTAGCTCATGATGCCACTGTTGGGGAACGTTGCAGAAAACAAAAAATTTTCCTACTCGTTTCACCAAGATCATCTAGGAGTTCATCTAGCAACGAGTCAAGGGAGTGAGTTTGCATCTAGAGGGGGCGCAGCCCCTCCCCTTCCCCTATATATATGAGGTCTCGGGTTTTGGGTTTCTTCACCCGACCATGGACACGCCTTACTAGCTCTGATACCACTGTTGGGGAACGTAGCAGAAATTCAAAATTTTCCTACGTGTCACCAAGATCTATCTATGGAGAAACTAGCAACGAGGGGAAAGGAGAGTGCATCTACATACCCTTGTAGATCGCTAAGCGGAAGCGTTCAAGTGAACGGGGTTGATGGAGTCGTACTCGTCGTGATTCAAATCACCGATGACCAAGTGCCGAACGGACGGCACCTCCACGTTCAACACACGTACAGCCCGGTGACGTCTCCCATGCCTTGATCCAGCAAGGAGAGAGGGAGAGGATGAGGAAGACTCCTTCCAGCAGCAGCATAACGGCGTGGTGGTGATGGAGGAGCGTGGCTATCCTGCAGGGCTTCGCCAAGCACCACAGAAGAGGAGGGAGAGAGAGACGCAGGGCTGCACCAAGAGAGATCTAATCTGTATTGTGGGCAGCCCTATGGCCTCATATATATAGGGGAAGGGGAGGGCTGCGCCCCCTCTAGGGTTCCCACCCCTAGGGGGGGCGGCAGCCCTAGATGGGGCCAAGGGTGGCGGCCAAGAGGGGGGAGAAGGGAAGGAGCCCACTAGGTGGGCCTTAAGGCCCAACTGGACTAGGGTTTGCCCCCTCCCACTCTTTCTTGCGCCTTGGGCCCCTTGTGGGGGGCGCACCAGCCCTCCTAGGGGCTGGTCCCCTCCCACACTTGGCCCATGCAGCCTTCTGGGGTTGGTGGCCCCACTTGGTGGACCCCCGGGACCCTCCCGGTGGTCCCGGTACGTTACCGATAAACCCCGAAACTCTTCCGGTGTCCAAAACAGGACTTCCCATATATAAATCTTTACCTCCGAACCATTCCGGAACTCCTCGTGACGTCCGGGATCTCATCCGGGACTCCGAACAACATTCGGTAACCACATACTAACTTCCTTTATAACCCTAGCATCATCGAACCTTAAGTGTGTAGACCCTACGGGTTCGGGAGACATGCAGACATGACCGAGACGTTCTCCGGTCAATAACCAACAGCGGGATCTGGATACCCATGTTGGCTCCCACATGTTCCACGATGATCTCATCGGATGAAACACGATGTCAAGGACTTAATCAATCCCTTATACAATTCCCTTTGTCTATCGGTACGATACTTGCCCGAGATTCGATCGTCGGTATCCCGATCCCTTGTTCAATCTCGTTACCGGCAAGTCTCTTTACTCGTTCTATAACACATCATCCCGTGATCAACTCCTTGATCACATTGTGCACATTATGATGATGTCCTACCGAGTGGGCCCAGAGATACCTCTCCGCTTACACGGAGTGACAAATCCCAGTCTCGATTCGTGCCAACCCAACAGACACTTTCGGAGGTACCTGTAATGTACCTTTATAGCCACCCAGTTACGTTGTGATGTTTGGCACACCCAAAGCACTCCTACGGTATCCGGGAGTTGCACAATCTCATGGTCTAAGGAAATGATACTTGACATTAGCAAAGCTTTAGCATACGAACTACACGATCTAGTGCTATGCTTAGGATTGGGTCTTGTCCATCACATCATTCTCCTAATGACGTGATCCCGTTATCAATGACATCCAATGTCCATGGTCAGGAAACCGTAACCATCTATTGATCAACGAGCTAGTCAACTAGAGGCTTACTAGGGACATGGTGTTGTCTATGTATCCACACATGTATCTGAGTTTCCTATCAATACAATTCTAGCATGGATAATAAACGATTATCATGAACAAGGAAATATAATAATAATCAATTTATTATTGCCTCTAGGGCATATTTCCAACAGTCTCCCACTTGCACTAGAGTCAATAATCTAGTTCACATCGCCATGTGATTAACACTCACAGGTCACATCGCCATGTGACTAACACTCAAGAGTTTACCAGAGTCAATAATCTAGTTCACATCACTATGTGATGAACACTCAATGAGTTCTGGGTTTGATCATGTTGCTTGTGAGAGAGGTTTTAGTCAACGGTTCTGAACCTTTCAGATCCGTGTGTGCTTTACAAATCTCTATGTCATCTCCTAGATGTAGCTACCATGTTCTATTTGGAGCTATTCCAAATAACTGTTCTACTTGGAGCTATTCTAAATTGTTGCTCCATTATACGTATCCGGTATCTCTACTCAGAGCTATCCGGATAGGAGTTAAGCTTGCATCGACGTAACCCTTTACGAAGAACTCTTTTACCACCTCCATAATCGAGAAAATTCCTTAGTCCACTAATTACTAAGGATAACTTTGACCGCTGTCCTGTGATCCATTCTTGGATCACTCTTGTACCCCTTGACTGACTCATGGCAAGGCACACTTCAGGTGCGGTACAGAGCATAGCATACTGTAGAGCCTATGTCTTAAGCATAGCGGACGACCTTCGTCCTTTCTCTCTATTCTGCCGTGGTCGAGCTTTAAGTCTTAGCTTCATACCTTACAACTCAGGCAAGAACTCCTTCTTTGACTGATCCATCTTGAATATCTTCAAGATCATGTTAAGGTATGTGCTCATTTGAAAGTACCATTAAGCGTTTTGATCTATCCTTATAAATCTTGCTGCTCAATGTTCAAGTAGCTTAATCCAGGCTTTCAATTGAAAAACACTTTTCAAATAACCCTACATGCTTTCCAGAAATTCTACGTCATTTCTGATCAACAATATGTCAACAACATATATTCATCAGAAATTCTATAGTGCTCCCACTCACTTCTTTGGAAATACAAGTTTTTCATAAACTTTGTATAAACCAAAATCTTTGATCATCATCAAAGCATACATTCCAACTCCGAGATGCTCACTCCAGTCCTTAGAAGGATTGCTGGAGCTTTGCATACTTATTGGCATCTTTCGGGATTGACAAAACCTTCTGGTTGTATCACATACAACCTTTCCTCAAGAAAATCGTCAAGGAAACAATGTTTTGACATCCTATCTGCAAGATTTCATAAATATGCAGTAATCGCTAATATAATTCCAACAGACTCTTAGCATCGCTACGAGTCAGAAAGTCTCATCATAGTCAACTCCTTGAACTTGTCGGGAAACATCTTAACGACAAGTCGAGCTTTTTCAATGGTGATACTTACCATCATTATCTGTCTTCCTTTTAAAATCCATCTATACCTAACAGCCTTACGACCATCAAGTAGTTCTTCCAAAGTCTACACTTTGTTTTCATACATGGATCCTCTCTCAGATTTTATGGCGTCGAGCCATTTATCGGAATCTGGGCCCACCATCGCTTCTCCATAGCTCGTAGGCTCATTGTTGTCTAGCAACATGACTTCCAAGACAGGATTACGTACCACTCTGAAGTAGTACGCATCCTTGTCATCCCACGAGGTTTGGTAGTGACTTGATCTGAAGTTTCATAAGTAATATCATAAGCTTCCACTTCAATTGGTGTAGGTGCCACAGGAACAACTCTTTGTGCCCTGCTATACACTAGTTGAAGTGATGGTTCAATAACCTCATCAAGTTTCCACCATCCTCCCACTCAATTCTTTTGAGAGAAACTTTTCCTCGAGAAAGGACCCGATTCTAGAAACAATCCCTTATTGCTTTCGGATCTGAGACAGGAGGTATACCCAACTGTTTTGGGTGTCCTATGAAGATGCATTTATCCGCTTTGGGTTCGAGCTTATCGGCCTGAAACTTTTTCACATAAGCGTCGCAGCCCCAAACCTTTTAAGAAATGACAGCTTAGGTTTCTCTAAACCATAGTTCATACGGCGTCACCTCATCGGAATTACGTGGTGCCCTATTCAAAGTGAATGCGGTTATCTCCAATGCCTAACCCATAAACTATCGTGGTAATTCAATAAGAAACATCATGGTATGCACCATATCCAATAGGGTGCAGTTATGATGTTCGGACACACCATCACACTATGGTGTTCCAGGCTGTATTAGTTGTGAAACAATTTCCACAATGTCTTAATTCTGTGCCAAACTCGTAATTGAGATATTCATCTCTATGATCATATCATAGATACTTTATCCTCTTGTCACAACGATCTTTCAACTTCACCCTAAAATTACTTGAACCTTTCAATAATTCAGACTCGTGACTCATCAAGTAAATATACTCAACATCTACTCAAATCATCTGTGAAGTAAGAACATAACGATATCCACTACACGCCTCAGCACTCATTGGACTGCACACATCAAAATGTATTACTTCCAACAAGTTGCTTTCTAGTTCCATTTTACTGAAACCGAGGCTTTCAGTCATCTTGCCCATGTGGTATGATTTACATGTCTCAAGTGATTCAAAATCAAGTGAGTCCAAACGGTCCATTTGCATGGAGTTTATTCATGCATATACACCAATAGACATGGTTCGCATGCCTCAAACTTTTCAAAAATGAGTGAGCCCAAAGATCCATCAACATGGAGCTTCCTCATGCGTTTTATACCGATATGACTTACGTGGCAGTGCCACAAGTAGGTGGTACTATCATTATTATCTTTTGGCATGAACATGTGTATCACTACGATCGAGATTCAATAAACCATTCATTTTAGGTGTAAGACCATTGAAGGTATTATTCAAATAAACAGAGTAACCATTATTCTCCTTAAATGAATAACCGTATTGCGATGGACATAATCCAATCATGTCTATGCTCAACGCAAACACCAATCTCGATGGTAGAGGGAGCGTACGATATTTGATCAACCTTGGAAATACTTCCAACACATATCGTTATCTCACCTTTAGCTAGTCTCTGTATATTCCGCAGCTTTTATTTCGAGTTACTAACACTTAGCAACCGAACCGGTATCTAATACCCTGGTGCTACTAGGAGTACTAGTAAAGTACACATTAACATAATGTATATCCAATATACTTCTATCGACCTTGCCAGCCTTCTTATCTACCAAGTATCTAGGGTAATTCTGCTCCAGTGGTTGTTCCCCTTATTACAGAAGCACTTAGTCTCGGGTTTGGGTTCAACCTTGGGTTTCTTCATTGGAGCTGCAGCTGAATTGCTGTTTCATGAAGTATCCCTTTGTGCCCTTGCCCTTCTTGAAACTAGTGGTTTTACCAACCATCAACAATTGATGCTCCTTCTTGATTTCTACTTTCGTGGTGTCAAACATCGCGAATAACTCAAGGATCATCATATATGTCCCTGATATATTATAGCTCATCACGAAGCTCTAGCAGCTTGGTGGTAATGACTTCGGAGAAACATCACCATCTCATCTGGAAGATCAACTCCCACTCGATTCAAATGATCGTTGTACTCACACAATCTGAGCACAAGCTCAACAATTGAGCTTTTCTCCCTTAGTATGTAGGCTAAGAAAATCGTCGGAGGTCTTATACCTCTTGACATGGGCACGAGCCTGAAATCCCAATTTCAGCCCTCAAAACATCTCATATGTTTCGCGACGTTTCAAAACGTCTTCGGTGCCTCAACTCTAAACCGTGTAACTGAACTATCATGTAGTTATCAAAACGTGTATGTCAGATGTTCGCAACATCTACAGACGACGTTCGAGGTTCAGCACACTGAGCGGTGCATTAAGGACATAAGCCTTCTAAGAAGCAATGAGGACAATCCTCAGTTTACGGACTTAGTCCGCATAATTGCTACTATCAATTTTCAACTAATTTTCCTCTAGGAACATATCTAAATAGTAGAACTATAGCGTGAGCTACGACATAATTTGCAAAATCCTTTTGACTATGTTCAGGATAATTAAGTTCATCTTATGAACTCCCACTTAGATAGACATCCCTCTAGTCATCTAAGTGATTACATGATCCGAGTCAACTAGGCCGTGTCCGATCATCACGTGAGACGGACTACTCAACGTCGGTGAACATCTTCATGTTGATCGTATCTTCTATACGACTCATGCTCGACCTTTCGGTCTTATGTGTTCCGAGGCCATGTCTGTACATGCTAGGCTCGTCAAGTTAACCCTAAGTGTTTTGCGTGTGTAAATCTGTCTTACACCCGTTGTATGTGAACGTTAGAATCTAACACCCGATCATCACGTGGTGCTTCGAAACACGAACTGTCGCAACGGTGCACAGTTAGGGGAGAACACTTCTTGAAATTTTAATAAGGGATCATCTTATTTACTACCGTCATTCTAAGCAAATAAGATGTATAATCATGATAAACATCACATGCAATCAAATAGTGACATGATATGGCCATCATCACTTTGCTCCTTTTGATCTCCATCTTTGGGGCTCCATGATCATCATCGTCACCGGCATGACACCATGATCTCCATCATCATGATCTCCATCATCGTGTCTTCATGAAGTTGCCTCGCCATCTATTACTTCTACTACTACGGCTAACGGTTAGCAATAAAGTAAAGTAATTACATGACATTTAAGTTGACACGCAGGTCATAAATAAATAAAGACAACTCCTATGGCTCCTGCCGGTTGTCATATTCATCGACATGCAAGTCGTGATTCCTATTACAAGAACATGATCAATCTCATACATTACATATATCATTCATCACATCCTTTGGCCATATCACATCACATAGCATACCCTGCAAAAACAAGTTAGACGTCCTCTAATTGTTGTTTGCATGTTTTACGTGGCTATTATGGGTTGCTCTGATACCACTGTTGGGGAACGTAGCAGAAATTCAAAATTTTCCTACGTGTCACCAAGATCTATCTATGGAGAGACTAGCAACGAGGGGAAGGAGAGGATCTACATACCCTTGTAGATCGCGCGCGGAAGCGTTCAAGCGAACGGGGTTGATGGAGTCGTACTCGTCGTGATTCAAATCACCGATGATCCTAGCGCCGAACGGACGGCACCTCCGCGTTCGACACACGTACGGAACGGAGACGTCTCCCATGCCTTGATCCAGCAAGGAGGAGGGAGAGGTTGATGGAGATCCAGCAGCACGACGGCGTGGTGGAAGTAGCGGGATTCCAATAGGGCTTCGCTAAGCGCTGCGGGAGGAGGGAGATGTGTCACGGGAGGGAGAGGGAGGCGCCAGGCCTTAGATTGGTTTGCTCCTCCTTTTTCCCCACTATATATAGGGCCAAGGGAGAGGGGGAGGCGCAGCCCTTTCCCCTTCCTCCAAGGAAGGGTGCGGCCAAGGGTGGGGAGGAGTCCATCCTCCCCAAGGCACCTCGGAGGTGCCTTCCCCTTTTAGGACTCTCCTCTTTTTCTCTTCTCTTGGCGCATGGGCCTCTTGGGGCTGATGCCCTTGGCCCATGTAGGCCAAGGCGCACCCCCTACAGCCCATGTGGCCCCCGGGGCAGGTGGCCCCACCCGGTGGACCCCCGGGACCCTTCCGGTGGTCCCGGTACAATACCGATGACCCCGAAACTTGTCCCGATGGCCGAAATAGCACTTCCTATATATAATTCTTTACCTCCGGACCATTCCGGAACTCCTCGTGACGTCGGGATCTCATCCGGGACTCCGAACAACTTTCGGGTTACCGCATACTAATATCTCTATAACCCTAGCGTCACCGAACCTTAAGTGTGTAGACCCTACGGGTTCGGGAGACATGCAGACATGACTGAGACGTTCTCCGGTCAATAACCAATAGCGGGATCTGGATACCCATGTTGGCTCCCACATGTTCCACGATGATCTCATCGGATGAACCATGATGTCAAGGACTTAATCAATCCCGTATATAATTCCCTTTGTCTATCGGTACGACACTTGCCCGAGATTCGATCGTCGGTATCCCGATACCTTGTTCAATCTCGTTACCGGCAAGTCTCTTTACTCGTTCCATAACACATCATCCCGTGATCAAGTCCTTGATCACATTGTGCACATTATGATGATGTCCTACCGAGTGGACCCAGAGATACCTTTCCATTTACACGGAGTGACAAATCCCAGTCTCGATTCGTGCCAACCCAACAGACACTTTCGGAGATACCCGTAGTGCACCTTTATAGTCACCCAGTTACGTTGTGACGTTTGGTACACCCAAAGCACTCCTACGGTATCCGGGAGTTGCACAATCTCATGGTCTAAGGAAATGATACTTGACATTAGAAAAGCTTTAGCATACGAACTACATGATCTTGTGCTAGGCTTAGGATTGGGTCTTGTCCATCACATCATTCTCCTAATGATGTGATCCCGTTATCAATGACATCCAACGTCCATGGTCAGGAAACCGTAACCATCTATTGATCAACGAGCTAGTCAACTAGAGGCTTACTAGGGACATGGTGTTGTCTATGTATCCACACATGTATCTGAGTTTCCTATCAATACAATTCCAGCATGGATAATAAACGATTATCATGAACAAGGAAATATAATAATAACCAATTTATTATTGCCTCTAGGGCATATTTCCAACAGTCTCCCACTTGCACTAGAGTCAATAATCTAATTCACATCGCCATGTGATTAACACTCATAGGTCACATCCCCATGTGACTAACACCCAAAGAGTTCTACTAGAGTCAATAATCTAGTTCACATTTACCATGTGATCAACACTCGATGAGTTCTGGGTTTGATCATGTCATGCTTGTGAGAGAGGTTATAGTCAACGGGTCTGAACC
Organism: Triticum monococcum; assembly: GCA_034509565.1. Lineage (NCBI taxonomy): Eukaryota > Viridiplantae > Streptophyta > Magnoliopsida > Poales > Poaceae > Triticum > Triticum monococcum. The sequence goes on from CM067842.1 coordinate 684,699,720, forward strand.
TTTCAGATCCGTGTGTTCTTTACAAATCTCTATGTCATCTCCTAGATGCAGCTACCACGTTCTATTTGGAGCTATTCCAAATAACTGTTCTAATTGGAGCTATTCTAAATTGTTGCTCCATTATACGTATCCGGTGTCTCTACTCAGAGCTATCCGGATAGGTGTTAAACTTGCATCGACGTAACCCTTTACGACGAACTCTTTTCCACCTCCATAATCGAGAAAATTCCTTAGTCCACTAGTTACTAAGGATAACTTTGACCGCTGTCCTGTGATCCATTCTTGGATCACTCTTGTACCACTTGATTGACTCATGGCAAGGCACACTTCAGGTGCGGTACACAGCATAGCATATTGTAGAGCCTATGTCTTAAGCATAAGGGACGACTTTCGTCCTTTCTCTCTATTCTGCCGTGGTCGAGCTTTAAGTCTTAACTTCATACCTTACAACTCAGGCAAGAACTTTTCTTTGACTGATCCATCTTGAACACCTTCAAGATCATGTCAAGGTATGTGCTCATTTGAAAGTACCATTAAGCGTTTTTGATCTATCCTTATAGATCTTGATGCTCAATGTTCAAGTAGCTTAATCCAGGCTTTCAATTGAAAAACACTTTTCAAACAACCCTATATGCTTTCTAGAAATTCTACGTCATTTCTGATCAACAATATGTCAACAACATATACTTATCAGAAATTCTATAGTGCTCCCACCCACTTCTTTGGAAATACAAGTTTCTCATAAACTTTGTATACACCAAAATCTTTGATCATCTCATCAAAGCATACATTCCAACTCCGAGATGCTTACTCCAGTCCTCAGAAGGATAGCTGGAGCTTTGCATACTTATTAGCATATTTCAGGATTGACAAAACCTTCCGGTTGTATCATATACAACCTTTCCTCAAGAAAATCGTGAGGAAACAATGGTTTTTGACATCCTATCTGCAAGATTTCATAAATAATGCAGTAATCGCTAATATAATTCCAACAGACTCTTAGCATCGCTACGAGTGAGAAAGTCTCATCGTAGTCAACTCCTTGATCTTGTCGGAAAACATCCTAATGACAAGTCGAGCTTTCTTAATGGTGATACATACCATCATTGTCCGTCTTCCTTTTAAAATCCATCTGTACTCAACAGCCTTACGACCATTGAGCCATTCTGCCAAAGTCTACACTTTTCATATATGGATCCTCTCTCGGATTATATGGCCTTGAGCCATTTTGGAATCCAGGCCCACCATCGCTTCTCCATAGCTCGTAGGTTCATGGTTGTCTAGCAACATGACTTCCAAGACAGGATTACGTACCACTCTGATGTAGTATGCATCCTTGTCATCCCATGAGGTTTGATAGTGACTTGATCTGAAGTTTCATGATCACTATCATAAGCTTCCACCTCAATTGGTGTAGGTGCCACAGGAACAACTCTTTGTGCCCTGCTATACACTAGTTGAAGTAACGGTTCAATAACCTCATCAAGTCTCCACCATCCTCCCACTCAATTCTTTCGAGAGAAACTTTTCCTCGAGAAAGGACCCGATTCTAGAAACAATCCCTTATTGCTTTCGGATCTGAGACAGGAGGTATACCCAACTGTTTTGGGTGTCCTATGAAGATGCATTTATCCGCTTTGGGTTCGAGCTTATCAGCCTGAAACTTTTTTCACATAAGCATCGCAGCCCCAAACCTTTTAAGAAATGACAGCTTAGGTTTCTTTAAACCATAGTTCATACGGTGTCATCTCATCGGAATTACGTGGTGCCCTATTTAAAGTGAATGTGGTTGTCTCTAATGCCTAACCCATAAACTATCGTGGTAATTCGATAAGAGACATCATGGTATGCATCATATCCAATAGGGTGCAGTTCTGATGTTCGGACACACCATCACACTACGGTGTTCCAGGCTGTATTAGTTGTGAAACAATTTCCACAATGTCTTAATTCTGTGCCAAACTCATAATTCAGATATTCATCTCTATGATCATATCATAGATATTTTATCCTCTTGTCACGACGATCTTTCAACTTCACCCTGAAATTACTTGAACCTTTCAATAATTCAGACTCGTGATTCATCAAGTAAATATTCTCAACATCTACTCAAATCATCTGTGAAGTAAAACCATAACGATATCCACTACACGCCTCAGCACTCATTGGACTGCACACATCAAAATGTATTACTTCCGACAAGTTGCTTTCTAGTTCCATTTTACTGAAAACGAGGCTTTCAGTCATCTTGTCCATGTGGTATGATTTGCATGTCTCAACTGATTCAAAATCAAGTGAGTCCAAATGGTCCATTTGCATGGAGTTTCTTCATGCATATACACCAATAGACATGGTTCGCATGTCTCAAACTTTTCAAAAACGAGTGAGTCCAAAGATCCATCAACATGGAGCTTCTTCATGCGTTTTATACCGATATGACTTACGTGGCAGTGCCACAAGTAGGTGGTACTATCATTATTATCTTTTGGCATGAACATGTGTATCACTACGATCGAGATTCAATAAACCATTCATTTTAGGTGTAAGACCATTGAAGGTATTATTCAAATAAACAGAGTAACCATTATTCTCCTTAAATGAATAACCGTATTGCGATAGACATAATCCAATCATGTCTATGCTCAACGCAAACACCAATCTCAATGGTAGAGGGAGCGTACGATATTTGATCATATCAACATTGGAAACATTTCCAACACATATCGTCAGCTCACCTTTAGCTAGTCTCCGTTTATTCCGTAGCTTTTATTTCGAGTTACTAACAGTTAGCAACCGAACCGGTATCTAATACCCTGGTGCTACTAGGAGTACTAGTAAAGTACACATTAACATAATGTATATCCAATATACTTCTATCGACCTTGCCAGCCTTCTTATCTACCAAGTATCTAGGGTAATTCTGCTCCAGTGGCCGTTCCTCTTATTATAGAAGCACTTAGTCTCGGGTTTGGGTTCAACCTTGGGTTTCTTCACTAGAGCAGCAGCTGAATTGCCGTTTCATGAAGTATCCCTTCTTGCCCTTGCCCTTCTTGAAACTAGTGGTTTCACCAACCATCAACAATTGATGCTCCTTCTTGATTTCTACTTTGTGGTGTCAGACATCGCGAATATCTCAAGGATCATCATATATGTCCCTGATATATTATAGTTCATCACGAAGCTCTAGCAGCTTGGTGGTAATGACTTCGGAGAAACATCACTATCTCATCTGGAAGATCAACTCCCACTCGATTCAAATGATTGTTGTACTCAGACAATCTGAGCACAAGCTCAACAATTGAGCTTTTCTCCTTAGTTTGTAGGCTATGAAATTTGTCGGAGGTCTTATACCTCTTGAGGTGGTCACGAGCCTGAAATCCCAATTTCAGCCCTCGAAACATCTCATATGTCTCGCGACGTTTCAAAAACGTCTTCGGTGCCTCAACTCTAAACAGGTTAACTGAACTATCACGTAGTTATCAAAATGTGTATGTCAGACGTTCGCAACATCAACATACGATGTTCGAGGTTCAGCACACTGAGCGGTGCATTAAGGACATAAGCCTTTTACTGTCTGCATAATTGCTACTATCAACTCTCAACTAATTTTTCTCTAGGAACATATCTAAACAGTAGAACTATAGCGTGAGCTACGACATAATTTGCAAAATCCTTTTGACTATGTTCAGGATAATTAAGTTCATCTTATGAACTCCCACGCAGATAGACATCCCTCTAGTCATCTAAGTGATTACATGATCCGAGTCAACTAGGCCGTGTCCGATCATCACGTGAGACGGACTAGTCAACATCGGTGAACATCTTCATGTTGATCGTATCTTCTATACGACTCATGCTCGACCTTTCGGTCTTCTGTGTTCCGAGGCCATGTCTGTACATGCTAGGCTCGTCAAGTCAACCTAAGTGTTTGCATGTGTTCCGAGGCCATGTCTGTACATGCTAGGCTCGTCAACACCCGTTGTATGTGAACGTTAGAATCTATCACACCCGATCATCACGTGGTGCTTCGAAACGACGAACTTTAGCAACGGTGCACAGTTAGGGGAGAACACTTCTTGAAATTTTAATGAGGGATCATCTTATTTACTACCGTCGTTCTAAGCAAATAAGATGTATAAACATGATAAACATCACATGCAATCAAATAGTGACATGATATGGCCAATATCACTTTGCTCCTTTTGATCTCCATCTTCGGGGCTCCACGATCATCATCGTCACTGGCATGACACCATGATCTCCATCATCATGATCTCCATCATTGTGTCTTCTTGAAGTTGTCACGTCATCTATTACTTCTACTACTACAGCTAACGGTTAGCAATAAAGTAAAGTAATTACATGACGTTTAAGTTGACACGCAGGTCATAAATAAATAAAGACAACTCCTATGGCTCCTGCCGGTTGTCATATTCATCGACATGCAAGTCGTGATTCCTATTACAAGAACATGATCAATCTCATACATCACATATATCATTCATCACATCCTTTGGCCATATCACATCACATAGCATACCCTGCAAAAACAAGTTAGACGTCCTCTAATTGTTGTTTGCATGTTTTACGTGGCTGCTATGGGTTTCTAGCAAGAACGTTTCTTACCTACGCAAAGACCACAACGTGATATGCCAATTGCTATTTACCCTTCATAAGGACCCTTTTCATCGAATCCGATCCGACTAAAGTGGGAGAGACAGACACCCGCCAGCCACCTTATGCAACTAGTGCATGTTTGTTGGTGGAACCGGTCTCACGTAAGAGTACGTGTAAGGTTGGTCCGGGCCGCTTCATCCCACGATGCCGCCGAATCAAGATAAGACTAGTAACGGCAAGCATATTGAACAAAATCAATGCCCACAACTACTTTGTGTTCTACTCGTGCATAGAATCTACGCAATAGACCTAGCTCATGATGCCACTGTTGGGGAACGTAGCAGAAATTCAAAATTTTCCTACGTGTCACCAAGATCTATCAATGGAGAGACTAGCAACGAGGGGAAGGAGAGGATCTACATACCCTTGTAGATCGCGCGCGGAAGCGTTCAAGCGAACGGGGTTGATGGAGTCGTACTCGTCGTGATTCAAATCACCGATGATCCTAGCGCCGAACGGACGGCACCTCCGCGTTCAACACACGTACGGAACGGAGACGTCTCCCATGCCTTGATCCAGCAAGGAGGAGGGAGAGGTTGATGGAGATCCAGCAGCACGACGGCGTGGTGGAAGTAGCGGGATTCCAACAGGGCTTCGCTAAGCGCTGCGGGAGGAGGGAGATGTGTCACGGGAGGGAGGGAGGCGCCAGGCCTTAGATTGGTTTGCTCCTCCTTTTTCCCCACTATATATAGGGCCAAGGGAGAGGGGGAGGCACAGCCCTTGCCCCTTCCTCCAAGGAAGGGTGCGGCCAAGGGTGGGGAGGAGTCCATCCTCCCCAAGGCACCTCGGAGGTGCCTTCCCCTTTTAGGACTCTCCTCTTTTTCTCTTCTCTTGGCGCATGGGCCTCTTGGGGCTGATGCCCTTGGCCCATGTAGGCCAAGGCGCACCCCCTACAGCCCATGTGGCCCCCGGGGCAGGTGGAAATATGCCCTAGAGGCAATAATAAAAGCATTATTATTATATTTCCTTGTTCATGGTAATTGTCTTTATTCATGCTATAATTGTGTTATCCGGAAATCGTAATACATGTGTGAATAACAGACATCAACATGTCCCTAGTAAGCCTCTAGTTGACTAGCCCGTTGATCAACAGATAGTCATGGTTTCCTGACTATGGACATTGGATGTCATTGATAACGAGATCGCATCATTAGGAGAATGATGTGATGGACAAGACCCAATCCTAAACATAGCATAAAGATCGTATAGTTCGTTTGCTAGAGTTTTGCAATGTCAAGTATCTTTTCCTTAGACCATGAGATCGTGTAACTCCCGGATACCGTAGGAGTGCTTTGGGTGTACCAAACGTCACAACGTAACTGGGTGACTATAAAGGTATACTACGGGTATCTCCGAAAGTGTCTGTTGGGTTGACACGGATCAAGACTGGGATTTGTCACTCCGTGTGACGGAGAGGTATCACTGGGCCCACTCGGTAACGCATCATCATAATGAGCTCAAAGTGACCAAGTGTCTGGTCACAGGATCATGCATTACGGTATGAGTAAAGTGGCTTGCCGGTAACGAGACTGAACGAGGTATTGGGATACCAACGATCGAGTCTCGGGCAAGTAACATACCGTCTGACAAAGGGAATAGAATACGGGGTTGCTTGAACCCTTGACATAGTGGTTCATCCGATGACAACATCGAGAAACATGTGGGAGCCAACATGGGTATCCAGATCCCGCTGTTGGTTATTGACCAGAGGTCGTCTCGGTCATGTCTACATGTCTCCCGAACCCGTAGGGTCTACACACTTAAGGTTCGGTGACGCTAGGGTTATTAGGAAGACAAGTATGTGATTACCGAATGTTGTTCGGAGTCCCGGATGAGATCCCGGACGTCACGAGGAGTTCCGGAATAGTTCGGAGGTAAAGATTTATATATGGAAAGTGGTTAAACGGACTCCGGAAAGTTTCGGGGGCATGCCGGTATTGTACCGGGGCCACCGGGAGGGTTCCGGGGGTCCACCAGGAGGGGCCACCCCTCCCGGGGGGCCACATGGGCTAAGTGGGAGAGGGAGCCAGCCCCTAGTGGGCTGGGCGCGCCTCCCCACCTAGGCCCATGCGGCTAGGGTTTGGGGAGGGGAAACCCTAAAGGGGAGAAGGGGGCGCCCCCCTAGCTTGGGGGGCAAGCCACCCTTTCCTCCTCCCCTTTGGCCGCCGCCCCATCTAGGGTTTCCCCTAGGTGGCCGGCCCCCCCTTGCCCTCTCCTCCTATATATAGAGGGGTGAGGGGAGGGCTGCAACACACAATTGAAGGCGCAGCCCCTCCCCTCCCCAACTCCTCTCTTTCTCCGTCTTTGCTTGGCGGAGCCCTGCCGGAGAACTGCTGTACCAATTGCACCACGCTGTTGTGCTGCCATTGGAGTTGTCTTCCTCAACCTCTCCTTCATCCTTGCTGGATCAAGACGGAGGAGACGCCATCGTCCCGTACGTGTGTTGAACGCGGAGGCGCTGTTCTTTCAGCGCTTGGTCATCGGTGATCGGAATCACGTTGGAACGACTCCATCATCACCACTCCCTCGAACGCTTCCGTACTCGATCTACAAGTGGTATGTAGATGCAAACTCACTCCCTTGACTCGTTGCTAGATGAACTCCTAGATGATCTTGGTGAAACGAGTAGGAAATTTTTTTGTTTTCTGCAACGTTCCCCAACAGTGGCATCATGAGCTAGGTCTATGCGTAGTTCTTCTTGCGCGAGTAGTACACAATTTGTTGTGGGCGTGGATTTGTCAACCTTCTTGCCGCTACTAGTCTTTTCTTGCTTCAGCGGTATTGTGGGATGAAGCGGCCCGGACCAACCTTACACGTACGCTTACGTGAGACCGGTTCCACCGACTAACATGCACTAGTTGCATAAGGTGGCTGGCGGGTGTCTGTCTCTCCCACTTTAGCTGGAGCGGATTCGATGAACAGGGTCCTTATGAAGGGTAAATAGAAGTTGACAAATCACGTTGTGGCTTTCACGTAGGTAAGAAAACGTTCTTGCTAGAACCCTAATTCAGCCACGTAAAACTTGCAACAACAATTAGAGGACGTCTAACTTGTTTTTGCAGCAAGTGGTTTGTGATATGATATGGCCAAAGTTGTGATGAATGATGAATGATCTATATGTGATGTATGAGATGTTCATGCTATTGTAATAGGGATCACGACTTGCATGTCGATGAGTATGACAACCGGCAGGAGCCATAGGAGTTGTCTTTATTCTTTTAACATGACCTGCGTGTCATTGAGAAACGCCATGTAAATTACTTTACTTTATTGCTAAACGCGTTAGCCATAGTAGTAGAAGTAATAGTTGGCGAGCAACTTCATGGAGACACGATGATGGAGATCATGATGATGGAGATCATGGTGTCAAGCCGGTGACAAGATGATCATGGAGCCCCAAGATGGAGATCAAAGGAGCTACGTGATATTGGCCATATCATGTCACGTTTAATATTTGATTGCATGTGATGTTTATCATGTTTTTGCATCTTGTTTACTTAGAACGACGGTAGTAAATAAGATGATCCCTCATAATAATTTCAAGAAGTGTTCCCCCTAACTGTGCACCGTTGCTAAAGCTCGTAGTTTCGAAGCACCACGTGATGATCGGGTGTGATAGATTCCTACGTTCACATACAACGGGTGTAAGACAGTTTTACACATGCAAAACACTTAGGGTTAACTTGACGAGCCTAGCATGTGCATAGACATGGCCTCGGAACACAGAAGACCGAAAGGTCAAGCATGAGTCGTATAGAAGATGCGATCAACATAAAGATGTTCACCGACGTTGACTAGTCCGTCTCACGTGATGGTCGGACACGGCCTAGTTAACTCGGATCATGCAACACTTAGATGACTAGAGGGATGTCTAATCTAAGTGGGAGTTCATTATATAATTGATTAGATGAACTTTACTATCATGAACATTAGTCTAAAAATATTTTACAATATGTCTTGTAGATCAAATGGCCCACGTAGTCCTCAACTTCAACGCGTTCCTAGAGAAAACCAAGCTGAAAGACGATGGTAGCAACTATACGGACTGGGTCCGGAACCTGAGGATCATCCTCATAGCTGCCAAGAAAGATTACGTCCTACAAGCACCGCTAGGTGAAGCTCCCGTCCCACAGAACCAAGACGTTATGAACGCTTGGCAGACACGTGTTGACGACTACTCCCTCGTTCAGTGCGGCATGCTTTACAGTTTAGAACAGGGGCTCCAAAAGCATTTTGAGAGACATGGAGCATATGAGATGTTCGAAGAGCTGAAAATGGTTTTCCAAGCTCATGCCCGGGTCGAGAGATATGAGGTCTCCGACAAGTTCTTCAGCTGTAAGATGGAGGAAAACAGTTCTGTCAGTGAGCACATACTCACTATGTCTGGATTACATAACCGCTTGACTCAGCTGGGAGTTAATCTCCCGGATGATGCGGTCATTGACAGAATCCTCCAGTCGCTTCCACCAAGCTACAAGAGCTTTTTGATGAACTTCAACATGCAGGGGATGCAAAAGACCATTCCTGAGTTGTTCTCAATGCTGAAATCAACGGAGGTAGAAGTCAAGAAGGAACATCAAGTGTTGATGGTCAATAAAACCACTAAGTTCAAGAAGGGCAAGGGTAAGAAAGCCTTCAAGAAGGACGGCAAGGAAGTTGCCGCGCCCGGCAAGCAAGCTGCCGGGAAGAAGCCAAAGAATGGACCCAAGCCCGAGACTGAGTGCTTTTATTGCAAGGGGAGCGGACACTGGAAGCGGAATTGCCCCAAGTACTTAGCAGACAAGAAGGCCGGCAAAACAAAAGGTATATGTGATATACATGTAATTGATGTGTACCTAACCAGTACTCGTAGTAGCTCTTGGGTATTTGATACCGGTGCAGTTGCTCACATTTGTAACTCAAAGCAGGAGCTGCGGAATAAACGGAGACTGGCGAAGGACGAGGTGACGATGCGCGTCGGGAATGGTTCCAAGGTCGATGTGATCGCCGTCGGCACGCTGCCTCTTCATTTACCTACGGGATTAGTTTTAAACCTCAATAATTGTTATTTAGTGCCAGCTTTGAGCATGAACATTGTATCTGGATCTCGTTTAATTCGAGATGGCTACTCATTTAAATCCGAAAATAATGGTTGTTCCATTTATATGAGAGATATGTTTTATGGTCATGCTCCTATGGTGAATGGTTTATTCTTAATGAATCTCGAGCATAATGCTACACATGTTCTTAGTGTGAATACCAAAAGATGTAAGGTTGATAATGATAGTCCCACATACTTGTGGCACTGCCGCCTTGGTCACATAGGTGTCAAACGCATGAAGAAGCTCCATGCTGATGGACTTTTAGAGTCTCTTGATTATGAATCATTTGACACGTGCGAACCATGCCTTATGGGTAAAATGACCAAGACTCCGTTCTCAGGAACAATGGAGCGAGCAACCAACTTGTTGGAAATCATACATACCGATGTGTGCGGTCCAATGAGTGTTGAGGCTCGTGGTGGCTATCGTTATGTTCTCACCCTCACTGATGATTTGAGTAGATATGGATATATTTACTTAATGAAACACAAGTCTGAAACCTTTGAGAAGTTCAAGGAATTTCAGAGTGAGGTTGAGAATCAACGTGACAGGAAAATCAAGTTTCTACGATCAGATCGTGGAGGAGAATACTTGAGTCACGAATTTGGCACACACTTAAGAAAATGTGGAATAGTTTCACAGCTCATGCCGCCTGGAACACCTCAGCGTAACGGTGTATCCGAACGTCGTAATCGCACTCTATTAGATATGGTGCGGTCTATGATGTCTCTTACCGATCTGCCGCTATCTTTTTGGGGCTATGCTTTAGAGACTGCCGCATTCACTTTAAATAGGGCTCCGTCGAAATCCGTTGAGACGACACCGTTTGAATTATGGTTTGGAAAGAAACCTAAGCTGTCATTTCTAAAAGTTTGGGGATGCGATGCTTATGTCAAGAAACTTCAACCTGAAAAGCTCGAACCCAAGTCGGAAAAATGCGTCTTCATAGGATACCCAAAAGAAACTATTGGGTATACCTTCTACCTCAGATCCGAAGGCAAGATCTTTGTTGCCAAGAATGGATCCTTTTTAGAGAAAGAGTTTCTCTCGAAAGAAGTAAGTGGGAGGAAAGTAGAACTTGATGAAGTATTACCTCTTGAACCGGAAAATGGCGCAACTCAAGAAAATGTTCCTGAGGTACCAGCACCGACTAGAGAGGAAGTTAATGATAATGATCAAGATACTTCTAATCAAGCTCCTACTGAAATTCGAAGGTCCACAAGGACACGTTCCGCACCAGAGTGGTACGGCAACCCTGTCTTGGAGATCATGTTGTTAGACAACGGTGAACCTTCGAACTATGAAGAAGCGATGGCGGGCCCGGATTCCGACAAATGGCTAGAAGCCATGAAATCCGAGATAGGATCCATGTATGAAAACGAAGTATGGACTTGGACTGACTTGCCCGTTGAACGGCGAGCCATAGAAAATAAATGGATCTTTAAGAAGAAGACAGACGCGGATGGTAACGTGACCATCTATAAAGCTCGGCTTGTCGCTAAGGGTTATCGACAAGTTCAAGGGGTTGACTACGATGAGACTTTCTCACCGGTAGCGAAGCTAAAGTCCGTCCGAATCATGTTAGCAATTGCCGCGTTTTACGATTATGAAATATGGCAAATGGACGTCAAAACGGCATTCCTTAATGGTTTCCTTAAGGAAGAATTGTATATGATGCAGCCGGAAGGTTTTGTCGATCCTAAGAATGCTGACAAGGTGTGCAAGCTCCAACGCTCGATTTATGGGCTGGTGCAAGCATCTCGGAGTTGGAACATTCGCTTTGATGAGATGATCAAAGCGTTTGGGTTTACACAGACTTATGGAGAAGCCTATGTTTACAAGAAAGTGAGTGGGAGCTCTGTAGCATTTCTCATATTATATGTAGATGACATACTTTTGATGGGAAATGATATAGAACTCTTGGACAGCATTAAGGCCTACTTGAATAAGAGTTTTTCAATGAAGGACCTTGGAGAAGCTGCTTATATATTAGGCATCAAAATCTATAGAGATAGATCGAGACGCCTCATAGGTCTTTCACAAAGTACATACCTTGATAAGATATTGAAGAAGTTCAATATGGATCAATCTAAGAAGGGGTTCTTGCCTGTGTTACAAGGTATGAAATTGAGCTCGGCTCAATGTCCGACCACGGCAGAAGAAATAGAAGAGATGAGTGTCATCCCCTATGCCTCAGCCATAGGTTCTATTATGTATGCCATGCTGTGTACCAGACCTGATGTAAACCTTGCCGTAAGTTTGGTAGGAAGATACCAAAGTAATCCCGGCAAGGAACACTGGACAGCGGTCAAGAATATCCTGAAGTACCTGAAAAGGACTAAGGAGATGTTTCTCGTTTATGGAGGTGACGAAGAGCTCGTCGTAAAGGGTTACGTCGACGCTAGCTTCGACACAGATCTGGATGACTCTAAGTCACAAACCGGATACGTGTATATTTTAAATGGAGGGGCAGTAAGCTGGTGCAGTTGCAAGCAAAGCGTCGTGGTGGGATCTACATGTGAAGCGGAGTACATGGCAGCCTCGGAGGCAGCGCATGAAGCAATTTGGGTGAAGGAGTTCATCACCGACCTCGGAGTCATACCCAATGCGTCGGGGCCGATCAAGCTCTTCTGTGACAACACTGGAGCTATTGCACTTGCCAAGGAGCCCAGGTTTCACAAGAAGACAAGGCACATCAAGCGTCGCTTCAACTCCATTCGTGAAAATGTTCAGGATGGAGACATAGAAATTTGTAAAGTACATACGGACCTGAATGTAGCAGATCCGTTGACTAAACCTCTCCCTAGGACAAAACATGATCAACACCAGAATTCCATGGGTGTTCGATTCATCACAATGTAACTAGATTATTGACTCTAGTGCAAGTGGGAGACTGTTGGAAATATGCCCTAGAGGCAATAATAAAAGCATTATTATTATATTTCCTTGTTCATGGTAATTGTCTTTATTCATGCTATAATTGTGTTATCCGGAAATCGTAATACATGTTTGAATAACAGACATCAACATGTACCTAGTAAGCCTCTAGTTGACTAGCCCATTGATCAACAGATAGTCATGGTTTCCTGACTATGGACATTGGATGTCATTGATAACGAGATCGCATCATTAGGAGAATGATGTGATGGACAAGACCCAATCCTAAACATAGCATAAAGATCGTATAGTTCGTTTGCTAGAGTTTTGCAATGTCAAGTATCTTTTCCTTAGACCATGAGATCGTGTAACTCCCGGATACCGTAGGAGTGCTTTGGGTGTACCAAACGTCACAACGTAACTGGGTGACTATAAAGGTATACTACGGGTATCTCCGAAAGTGTCTGTTGGGTTGACACGGATCAAGACTGGGATTTGTCACTCCGTGTAACGGAGAGGTATGACTGGGCCCACTCGGTAACGCATCATCATAATGAGCTCAAAGTGACCAAGTGTCTGGTCACGGGATCATGCATTACGGTACGAGTAAAGTGGCTTGCCGGTAACGAGACTGAACGAGGTATTGGGATTCCAACGATCGAGTCTCGGGCCAGTAACATACCGTCTGACAAAGGGAATAGAATACGGGGTTGCTTGAACCCTTGACATAGTGGTTCATCCGATGACAACATCGAGAAACATGTGGGAGCCAACATGGGTATCCAGATCCCGCTGTTGGTTATTGACCAGAGGTCGTCTCGGTCATGTCTACATGTCTCCCGAACCCGTAGGGTCTACACACTTAAGGTTCGGTGACGCTAGGGTTATTAGGAAGACAAGTATGTGATTACCGAATGTTGTTCGGAGTCCCGGATGAGATCCCGGACGTCACGAGGAGTTCCAGAATAGTTCGGAGGTAAAGATTTATATATGGAAAGTGGTTAAACGGACTCCCGAAAGTTTCGGGGGCATGCCGGTATTGTACCGGGGCCACCGGGAGGGTTCCGGGGGTCCACCGGGAGGGGCCACCCCTCCCGGGGGGCCACATGGGCTAAGTGGGAGAGGGAGTCAGCCCCTAGTGGGCTGGGCGCGCCTCCCCAGATAGTTGGTAGATAAGAAGGCTGGCAAGGTCGATAGAAGTATATTGGATATACATTATGTGTACTTTACTAGTACTCCTAGTAGCACAAGGGTATTAGATACCGGTTCGGTTGCTAAGTGTTAGTAACTCGAAATAAAAGCTACGGAATAAACGGAGACTAGCTAAAGGTGAGCTGACGATATGTGTTGGAAGTGTTTCCAATGTCGATATGATCAAGCATCGCACGCTCCCTCTACCATCGAGATTTGTGTTAAACTTAAATAATTGTTATTTGGTGTTTGCATTGAGCATAGACATGATTGGATTATGTCTATCGCAATACGGTTATTCATTTAAGGAGGATAATGGTTACTCTGTTTATTTGAATAATACTTTCAATGGTCTTGCACCTAAAATGAATGGTTTATTGAATCTCAATCGTAATGATACACATGTTCATCCCAAAAGATAGTAATGATAGTACCACCTACTTGTGGCACTGCCACGTAAGTCATATCGGTATAAAACGCATGAGGAAGCTCCATATTGATGGATCTTTGGACTCACTCGTTTTTGAAAAGTTTGAGACATGCGAACCATGTCTATTGGTATATATGCATGAAGAAACTCCATGCAAATGGACCGTTTGAACTCACTTGATTTTGAATCACTTGAGACATGCAAAACATACCACATGGGCAAGATGACTGAAAGCCTCATTTTCAGTAAAATGGAACTAGAAAGCAACTTGTTGAAGTAATACATTTTGATGTGTGCAGTCCAATGAGTGCTGAGGCGTGTAGTGGATATCGTTATGTTCTTACTTCACAGATGATTTGAGTAGATGTTGAGAATATTTACTTGATGAATCACGAGTCTGAATTATTGAAAGGTTCAAGTAATTTCAGTGTGAAGTTGAAAGATCGTAGTGACAAGAGGATAAAAGATCTATGATATGATCATAGAGATGAATATCTGAATTATGAGTTTGGCACAGAATTAAGACATTGTGGAAATTGTTTCACAACTAATACAGCCTGGAACACCATATTGTGATGGTGTGTCCGAACATCATAACTGCACCCTATTGGATATGATGCATACCATGATGTTTCTTATCGAATTACCACGATAGTTTATGGGTTAGGCATTAGAGACAACCATATTCACTTTAAAAGGGGCACCACATAATTCCGATGAGTTGACACCGTATGAACTATGGTTTAGAGAAACCTAAGCTATCATTTCTTGAAAGTTTGGGGCAGCAACGCTTATGTGAAAAAGTTTCAGGCTGATAAGCTCAAACCCAAAGCGGATAAATGCATCTTCATAGGACGCCCAAAACAGTTGGGTATACCTCCTGTCTCAGATTCGAAAGCAATGAGGGATTGTTTCTAGAATCGGGTCCTTTCTTGAGGAAAAGTTTCTCTCGAAAGAATTGAGTGGGAGGATGGTGGAGACTTGATGAGGTTATTGAACCGTCTCTTCAACTAGTGTATAGCAGGGCACAAAGAGTTGTTCCTGTGGCACCTACACCAATTGAAGTGGAAGCTTATGATAGTAATCATGAAACTTCGGATCAAGTCACTCCCAAACCTCGTGGGATGACAAGGATGCGTACTACTTCAGAGTGGTACGTAATCCTGTCTTGGAAGTCATGTTGCTAGACAACAATGAACCTACGAGCTATGGAGAAGCGATGGTGGGCCCGGATTCCGATAAATGGCTCGAGGCCATAAAATCCGAGAGAGAATCCATGTATGAAAACAAAGTGTAGACTTTGGCCGAATGGCTCGATGGTCGTAAAGCTGTTGAGTATAGATGGATTTTAAAAAAGACAGACAATGATGGTAAGTGTCACCATTAAGAAAGCTCGACTTGTCGTTAAGATGTTTTCCGACAAGTTCAAGGGGTTGACTACGGTGAGACTTTCTCACTCGTAGCGAGGCTAAGAGTCTGTTGGAATTATATTAGCAATTACTGCATCATTTATGAAATCTTGCAGATAGGATGTCAAAACATTGTTTCCTCGACGATTTTTTGAGGAAAGGTTGTATGTGATACAACCAGAAAGTTTTTTGTCTATCCTGAAATATGCTAATAAGTATGCAAAGCTCCAGCAATCCTTCTAAGGACTGGAGTAAGCATCTCGGAGTTGGAATGTATGCTTTGATGAGATGATCAAAGATTTTGGTGTATACAAAGTTTATGAGAAACTTGTATTTCCAAAGAAGTGAGTGGGAGCACTATAGAATTTCTGATAAGTATATGTTGTTGACATATTGTTGATTAGAAGTGACGTAGAATTTCTGGAAAGCATATAGGATTATTTGGGAAGTGTTTTTCAATGGAAAGCCTGGATTAAGCTACTTGAACATTGAGCATCAAGATCTATAAGGATAGATCAAAACGCTTAATGGAACTTTCAAATGAGCACATACCTTGACATGATCTTGAAGGTGTTCAAGATGGATCAGTCAAAGAAGGAGTTCTTGCCTGAGTTGTAAGGTATGAAGTTAAGACTTAAAGCTCGACCATGGTAGAATAGAGAGAAAGGATGAAGGTCGTCCCCTATGCTTAAGACATAGGCTCTACAGTATGCTATGCTGTGTACCGCACCTGAAGTGTGCCTTGCCATGAGTCAGTCAAGGGGTACAAGAGTGATCAAAGAATGGATCACAGGACAGCGGTCAAAGTTATCCTTAGTAACTAGTGGACTAAGGAATTTTTCTTGATTATGGAGGTGGTAAAGAGTTCGTCATAAAGGGTTACGTCGATGCAAGCTTAACACCTATCCGGATAGCTCTGAGTAGAGATACCGGATACGTACAAGGGAGCAACAGTTTAGAATAGCTCCAAGTAGAACAGTTATTTGGAATAGCTCCAAATAGAACGTGGTAGCTACATCTAGGAGATGACATGGAGATTTGTAAAGCACACACGGATCTGAAAGGTTCAGACCCGTTGACTAAAACCTCTCTCACAAGCAACATGATCAAATCTAGAACTCATTGAGTGTTAATCACATAGTGATGTGAACTAGACTACTGACTCTAGTAAACTCTTGGGTGCTGGTCACATGGCGATGTGATCTGTGAATGTTAATCTCATGGCGACGTGAACTAGATTATTGACTCTAGTGCAAGTGGGAGACTGTTGGAAATATGCCCTAGAGGCAATAATAAATTGATTATTATTATATTTCCTTGTACATGATAATCGTTTATTATCCATGCTAGAATTGTATTGATAGGAAACTCAGATACATGTGTGGATACATGGACATTGGATGTC
This sequence comes from Triticum monococcum, assembly GCA_034509565.1. Taxonomy (NCBI): domain Eukaryota; kingdom Viridiplantae; phylum Streptophyta; class Magnoliopsida; order Poales; family Poaceae; genus Triticum; species Triticum monococcum. Next base: position 684,716,790 of record CM067842.1, read on the forward strand.
GTTGATAACGGGATCACATCATTAGGAGAATGATGTGATGGACAAGACCCAATCCTAAGCATAGCACTAGATCGTGTAGTTCGTATGCTAAAGCTTTGCTAATGTCAAGTATCATTTCCTTAGACCATGAGATTGTGCAGCTCCCGGATACCGTAGGAATGCTTTGGGTGTACCAAACATCACAACGTAACTGGGTGACTATAAAGGTGCACTACAGGTATCTCCAAAAGTGTCTGTTGGGTTGGCACGAATCGAGACTGGGATTTGTCACTCCGAGTGACGGAGAGGTATCTCTGGGCCCACTCGGTAGGACATCATCATAATGTGCACAATGTGATCAAGGAGTTGATCACGGGATGATGTGTTACAGAACGAGTAAAGAGACTTGCCGGTAACGAGATTGAACAAGGTATCGGGATACCGACGATCGAATCTCGGGCAAGTATCGTACCGATAGACAAAGGGAATTGTATACGGGATTGATTAAGTCCTTGACATCGTGGTTCATCCGATGAGATCATCGTGGAACATGTGGGAGCCAACATGGGTATCCAGATCCCGCTGTTGGTTATTGATCGGAGAACGTCTCGGTCATGTCTGCATGTCTCCCGAACCCGTAGGGTCTACACACTTAAGGTTCGATGACGCTAGGGTTATAAAGGAAGTTTGTATGTGGTTACCGAATGTTGTTCGGAGTCCCGGATGAGATCCCGGACGTCACGAGGAGTTCCGGAATGGTCCGGAGGTAAAGATTTATATATGGGAAGTCCTGTTTTGGTCACCGGAAAAGTTTCAGGGTTTATCGGTAACGTACCGGGACCACCGGGAGGGTCCCGGGGGTCCACCAAGTGGGGCCACCAACCCCATAAGGCTGTGTGGGCCAAGTGTGGGAGGGGACCAGCCCCTAGGAGGGCTGGTGCGCCCCCCACAAGGGGCCCAAGGCGCAAGAAAGAGTGGGAGGGGCAAACCCTAGTCCAGTTGGGCCTTAAGGCCCACCTAGTGGGGTCCTTCCCCTCTCCCCCCTCTTGGCCGCCACCCTTGGCCCCATCTAGGGCTGCAGCCCCCCTAGGGGTGGGAACCCTAGAGGGGGCGCAGCCCTCCCCTTCCCCTATATATATGAGGCCATAGGGCTGCCCACAATAGGCGATTAGATCACTCTTGGTGCAGCCCTGCGTCTCTCTCTCCCTCCTCTTCTGTGGTGCTTGGCGAAGCCCTGCAGGATAGCCACGCTCCTCCATCACCACCACGCCGTTGTGCTGCTGCTGGAAGGAGTCTTCCTCATCCTCTCCCTCTCTCCTTGCTGGATCAAGGCGTGGGAGACGTCACCGGGCTGTACGTGTGTTGAACGCGGAGGTGCCGTCCGTTCGGCACTAGGTCATCGGTGATTTGAATCACGACGAGTACGACTCCATCAACCCCGTTCACTTGAACGCTTCCGCTTAGCGATCTACAAGGGTATGTAGATGCAACTCTCCTTCCCTTCGTTGCTGGTCTCTCCATAGATAGATCTTGGTGACACGTAAGAAAATTTTGAATTTCTGCTACGTTACCCAACAGTGGCATCATGAGCTAGGTCTATTGCGTAGATTCTATGCACGAGTAGAACACAAAGTAGTTGTGGGCATTGATTTCGTTCAATATGCTTGCCGTTACTAGTCTTATCTTGATTCGGCGGCATCGTGGGATGAAGCGGCCCGGACCGACCTTACACGTACTCTTACGTGAGACTGGTTCCACCGACTGACATGCACTAGTTGCATAAGGTGGCTAGCGGGTGTCTGTCTCTCCCACTTTAGTCGGATCGGATTTGATGAAAAGGGTCCTTATGAAGGGTAAATAGCAATTGGCATATCACATTGTGGTCTTTGCGTAGGTAAGAACCGTTCTTGCTAGAAACCCATAGCAGCCACGTAAAACATGCAAACAACAATTAGAGGACGCCTAACTTGTTTTTGCAGGGTATGCCATGTGATGTGATATGGCCAAAGGATGTGATGAATGATATATGTGATGTATGAGATTGATCATGTTCTTGTAATAGGAATCATGACTTGCATGTCGATGAATATGACAACCGGCAGGAGCCATAGGAGTTGTCTTTATTTATTTATGACCTGCGTGTCAACTTAAACGTCATGTAATTACTTTACTTTATTGCTAACCGTTAGCCATAGTAGTAGAAGTAATAGTTGGCGAGGCAACTTCATGAAGACACGATGATGGAGATCATGATGATGGAGATCATGGTGTCATGCCGGTGACGATGATGATCATGGAGCCCCGAAGATGGAGATCAAAAGGAGCAAAGTGATGATGGCCATATCATGTCACTATTTGATTGCATGTGATGTTTATCATGTTTATACATCTTATTTGCTTAGAACGACGGTAGTAAATAAGATGATCCCTTACAACAATTTCAAGAAGTGTTCTCCCCTAACTGTGCACCGTTGCGACAGTTCGTGTTTCGAAGCACCACGTGATGATCGGGTGTTAGATTCTAACGTTCACATACAATGGGTGTAAGACAGATTTACACACGCAAAACACTTAGGGTTAACTTGACGAGCCTAGCATGTACAGACATGGCCTCGGAACACAGAAGACCGAAAGATCGAGCATGAGTCGTATAGAAGATATGATCAACATGAAGATGTTCACCGACGTTGACTAGTCCGTCTCACGTGATGATCGGACACGGCCTAGTTGACTCGGATCATGTAATCACTTAGATGACTAGAGGGATGTCTATCTAAGTGGGAGTTCATAAGATGAACTTAATTATCCTAAACATAGTCAAAAGGATTTTGCAAATTATGTCGTAGCTCACGCTATAGTTCTACTGTTTAGATATGTTCCTAGAAGAAAATTAGTTGAAAGTTGATAGTGGCAAGTATGCGGACTAGGTCCGTAAACTGAGGATTGTCCTCATTGCTTCTTAGAAGGCTTATGTCCTTAATGCACCGCTCAGTGTGCTGAACCTCGAACGTCGTCTGTAGATGTTGCGAACATCTGACATACACGCTTTGATAACTACATGATAGTTCAGTTAAACGGTTTAGAGTTGAGGCACCAAAGACGTTTTTGAAACGTCGCGAAACATATGAGTTGTTTTGAGGGCTGAAATTGGGATTTCAGGCTCGTGCCCACGTCAAGAGGTATAAGACCTCCGATGACTTTCTTAACCTGCAAACTAAGGAGAAAAGCTCAATTGTTGAGCTTGTGCTCAGATTGTCTGAGTACAACAATCATTTGAATCGAGTGGGAGTTGATCTTCCAGATAAGACAGTGATGGTTCTCCGAAGTCATTGCCACCAAGCTGCTAGAGCTTCGTGATGAACTATAATATATCAGGGACATATATGATGATCCTTGAGATATTCGTGATGTTTGACACCACAAAAGTAGAAATCAAGAAGGAGCATCAATTGTTGATGGTTGGTGAAACCACTAGTTTCAAGAAGGGCAAGGGCAAGAAGGGATACTTCATGAAACGGCAATTCAGCTGCTGCTCCAGTGAAGAGACCCAAGGTTGAACCCAAACCCGAGACTAAGTGCTTCTGTAATAAGGGGAACAGCCACTGGAGCAGAATTACCCTAGATACTTGCTAGATAAGAAGGCTGGCAAGGTCGATAGAAGTATATTGGATATACATTATGTGTACTTTACTAGTACTCCTAGTAGCACAAGGGTATTAGATACCGGTTCGGTTGCTAAGTGTTAGTAACTCGAAATAAAAGCTACGGAATAAACGGTGACTAGCTAAAGGTGAGCTGACAATATGTGTTGGAAGTGTTTCCAATGTTGATATGATCAAGCATCGCACGCTCCCTCTACCATCGAGATTGGTGTTTGCGTTGAGCATAGACATGATTGGATTATGTCCATCGCAATATGGTTATTCATTTAAGGAGAATAATGGTTACTCTGTTTATTTGAATAATGCCTTCAATGGTATTACACCTAAAATGAATGGTTTATTGAATCTCGATCATAGTGATACACATGTTCATGCCAAAAGATAGTAATGATAGTACCACCTACTTGTGGCACTGCCACGTAAGTCATATCGGTATAAAACACATGAAGAAGCTCCATGTTGATGGACCTTTGGGCTCACTCGTTTTTGAAAAGTTTGAGACATGTGAACCATGTCTGTTGGTGTATATGCATGAAGAAACTCCATGCAAATGGATCATTTGGACTCACTTGGTTTTGAATCACTTGAGACATGCAAATCATACCACATGGGCAAGATGACTGAAAGCCTCGGTTTCAGTAAAATGGAACTAGAAAGCAACTTGCTGGAATTAATACATTTTGATGTGTGCAATCCAATGAGTGCTAAGGCATGTAGTGGATATCGTTATGTTTTACTTCACAGATGATTTGAGTAGATGTTGAGTATATTTACTTGATGAATCACGAGTCTGAATTATTGAAAGGTTCAAGTAATTTCAGTGTGAAGTTGAAAGATCGTCGTGACAAGAGGATTAAAGATCTATGATATGATCATAGAGATGAATATCTGAATTACGAGTTTGGCGCAGAATTAAGACATTCTGGAAATCGTTTCACAACTAATACAGCCTGGAACACCATAGTGTGATGGTGTGTCCGAACATCATAACTGCACCCTATTGGATATGATGCATACCATGATGTCTCTTATCGAATTACCACAATAGTTTATGGGTTAGGAATTGGAGACAACCACATTCACTTTAAATAGGGCACCACGTAATTCCGATGAGGTGACACCGTATGAACTATGGTTTAGAGAAACCTAAGCTGCCATTTCTTAAAAGTTTGAGGCTGCGACGCTTATATGAAAAAGTTTCAGGCTGATAAGCTCGAACCCAAAGCGGATAAATGCATCTTCATAGGACACCCAAAACAGTTGGGTATACCTTCTGTCTCAGATCCGAAAGCAATAAGGGATTGTTTCTAGAATCGGGTCCTTTTTCGAGGAAAAGTTTCTCTCGAAAGAATTGAGTGGGAGGATGGTGGAGACTTGATGAGGTTATTGAATCGTCTCTTCAACTAGTGTGTGGCAGGGCACAGGAAGTTGTTCCTGTGGCACCTACACCAATTGAAGTGGAAGCTTATGATAGTGATCATGAAACTTCAGATCAAGTCACTACCAAACCTCGTGGGATGACAAGAATGCGTACTACTTTAGAGTGGTACGTGATCCTGTCTTGAAAGTCATGTTGCTAGACAACGATGAACCTACGAGCTATGGAGAAGCGATGGTGGGCCCGGATTCCGATAGATGGCTCGAGGCCATAAAATCCGAGAGAGGATCCATGTATGGAAACAAAGTGTAGACTTTGACAGAACAGCTCGATGGTCGTGAGGCTGTTGAGTATAGATTGATTTTAAAAGGAAGATAGACAATGATGGTAAATGTCACCATTAAGAAAGCTCGACTTGTTGTTAAGATGTTTTCGACAAGTTCAAGGAGTTGACTACGATGAGACTTTCTCACCTGTAGCGATGCTGAAAAGTCTGTTGGAATTATATTAGCAGTTACTGCACTATTTATGAAATCTTGCAGATAGGATGTCAAAACATTGTTTCCTCGACGATTTATGAGGAAAGGTTGTATGTGATACAACCGGAAGGTTTTGTCAACCCTGAAATATGCTAATAAGTATGCAAAGCTCCTTCTAAGGACTGGAGTAAGCATCTCGGAGTTGGAATGTATGCTTTGATGAGATGATCAAAGATTTTGGTGTATACAAAGTTTATGAGAAACTTGTATTTCCAAAGAAGTGAGTGGGAGCACTATAGAGTTTCTGATAAGTATATGTTGTTGACATATTGTTGATCAGAAGTGGTGTAGAATTTCTGGAAAGCATATAGGGTTATTTGGAAAGTGTTTTTCAATGAAAGCCTGGATTAAGCTACTTGAACATTGAACATCAAGATCTATAAGGATAGATCAAAATGCTTAATGGTACTTTCAAATGAGCACATACCTTGACGTGATCTTGAAGGTGTTCAAGATGGATCAGTCAAAGAAGGAGTTCTTGCCTGAGTTGTAAGGTATGAAGTTAAGACTTAAAGCTCGACCACGGCAGAATAGAGAGAAAGGACAAAGGTCATCCCCTATGCTTTAGACGTAGGCTCTACAGTATGCTATGCTGTGTACCGCACCTGAAGTGTGCCTTGCCATGAGTCAGTCAAGGGGTACAAGAGTGATCCAAGAATGGATCACAGGACAGCGGTCAAAGTTATCCTTAGTAACCAGTGGACTAAGGAATTTTTCTCGATTATGGAGGTGGTAAAAGACTTCGTCGTAAAGGGGTACGTTGATGCAAGCTTAACACCTATCCGGATAGCTCTGAGTAGAGATACCGGATACGTATAATGGAGCAACAATTTAGAATAGCTCCAAGTAGAACAGTTATTTGGAATAGCTCCAAATAGAGCGTGGTAGCTGCATCTAGGAGATGACATAGAGATTTGTAAAGCGCACACGGATCTGAAAGGTTCAGACCCGTTGACTAAAACCTCTCTCACAAGCAACATGATCAAACCTAGAACTCATTGAGTGTTAATCACATAGTGATGTGAACTAGACTACTGACTCTAGTAAACTCTTGGGTGTTAGTCACATGGGGATGTGATCTGTGAGTGTTAATCACATGGCGACGTGAACTAGATTATTGACTCTAGTGCAAGTGGGAGACTGTTGGAAATATGCCCTAGAGGCAATAATAAATTAGTTATTATTATATTTCCTTGTTCATGATAATCGTTTATTATCCATGCTATAATTGTATTGATAGGAAACTCAGATACATGTGTGGATACATAGACAACACCATGTCCCTAGTAAGCCTCTAGTTGACTAGCTCGTTGATCAATAGATGGTTACGGTTTCCTGACCATGGACATTGCATGTCGTTGATAACGGGATCACATCATTAGGAGAATGATGTGATGGACAAGACCCAATCCTAAGCATAGCACTAGATCGTGTAGTTCGTATGCTAAAGCTTTGCTAATGTCAAGTATCATTTCCTTAGACCATGAGATTGTGCAACTCCCGGATACCGTATGAATGCTTTGGGTGTACCAAACGTCACAACGTAACTGGGTGGCTATAAAGGTACATTACAGGTGTCTCCGAAAGTGTCTGTTGGGTTGGCACGAATCGAGACTGGGATTTGTCACTCCGTGTAAGCGGAGAGGTATCTCTGGGCCCACTCGGTAGGACATCATCATAATGTGCACAATGTGATCAAGGAGTTGGTCACGGGATGATGTGTTACAGAACGAGTAAAGAGACTTGCCGGTAACGAGATTGAACAAGGTATCGTGATACCGACGATCGAATCTCGGGCAAGTATCGTACCGATAGACAAATGGAATTGTATACGGGATTGATTAAGTCCTTGACATCGTGGTTCATCCGATGAGATCATCGTGGAACATGTGGGAGCCAACATGGGTATCCAGATCCCGCTGTTGGTTATTGACCGGAGAACGTCTCGGTCATGTCTGCATGTCTCGCGAACCCGTAGGGTCTACACACTTAAGGTTCGATGACGCTAGGGTTATAAAGGAAGTTTGTATGTGGTTACCGAATGTTGTTCGGAGTCCCGGATGAGATCCCGGACGTCACGAGGAGTTCCGGAATGGTCCAGAGGTAAAGATTTATATATGGGAAGTCCTGTTTTGGTCACCGGAAAAGTTTCGGGGTTTATCGGTAACGTACAGGGACCACCGGGAGGGTCCCGGGGGTCCACCAAGTGGGGCCACCAACCCCAGAAGGGTGCGTGGGCCAAGTGTGGGAGGGGACCAGCCCCTAGGAGGGCTGGTGCGCCCCCCACATTGGGCCCAAGGCGCAAGAAAGAGTGGGAGGGGGCAAACCCTAGTCCAGTTGGGCCTTAAGGCCCACCTAGTGGGCTCCTTCCCCTCTCCCCCCTCTTGGCCGCCACCCTTGGCCCCATCTAGGGCTGCCGCCCCCCCTAGGGGTGGGAACCCTAGAGGGGGCGCAGCCCTCCCCTTCCCCTATATATATGAGGCCATAGGGCTGCCCACAATAGGCGATTAGATCTCTCTTCCTGTCTTGGAAGTCATGTTGCGAGACAACAATGAACCTACGAGCTATGGAGAAGCGATGGGGGCCCGGATTCCGATAAATGGCTCGAGGCCATATAATCCGAGAGAGGATCCATATATGAAAACAAAGAGTAGACTTTGGAAGAACTACTTGATGGTCGTAAGGCTGTTGGGTACATATGGATTTTAAAAGGAAGACGGACAATGATGGTAAATGTCACCATTAAGAAAGCTCGACTTGTCGTTAAGAAGTTTACCGACAAGTTCAAGGAGTTGACTACGGTGAGACTTTCTCACTCGTAGCGATGCTAAGAGTCTGTTTGAATTATATTAGCGATTACTGCATTATTTATGAAATCTTGCAGATAGGATGTCAAAACATTGTTTCCTCGACGATTTTTCTTGAGGAAAGGTTGTATGTAATACAACCGGAAGGTTTTGTCAATCCTGAAAGATGCTAATAAGTATGCAAAGCTCCAGCAATCCTTCTAAGAACTGGAGTAAGCATCTCGGAGTTGGAATGTATGCTTTGATGGATAATCAAAGATTTTGGGTGTATACAAAGTTTATGAGAAACTTGTATTTCCAAAGAAGTGAGTGGGAGCACTATAGAATTTCTGATGAGTATATGTTGTTGACATATTGTTGATCAGAAATGATGTAGAATTTCTGAGAAAGCATATAGGGTTATTTGGAAAGTGTTTTTCAATGGAAAGCCTGGATTAAGCTACTTGAACATTGAGCATCAAGATCTATAAGGATAGATCAAAACGCTTAATGGAACTTTCAAATGAGCACATACCTTGACATGATCTTGAAGGTGTTCAAAATGGATCAGTCAAAGAAGGAGTTCTTGCCTGAGTTGTAAGGTAAGACTTAAAGCTCGACTACGGCAGAATAGAGAGAAAGGACGAAGGTCGTCCCCTATGCTTAAGACATAGGCTCTACAGTATGCTGTGCTGTGTACCGCACCTGAAGTGTGCCTTGCCATGAGTCAGTCAAGGGGTACAAGAGTGATCCAAGAATGGATCACGGGACAGTGGTCAAAGTTATCCTTAGTAACTAGTGGACTAAGGAATTTTCTCGATTATGGAAGTGGTAAAAGAGTTCGTCGTAAAGGGTTACGTCGATACAAGCTTAACACCTATCCGGATAGCTCTGAGTAGAGATACCGGATACGTATAATGGAGCAACAATTTAGAATAGCTCCAAGTAGAACAGTTATTTGGAATAGCTCCAAATAGAACGTGGTAGCTACATCTAGGAGATGACATAGAGATTTGTAAAGCACACACGGATCTGAAAGGTTCAGACCCATTGACTAAAACCTCTCTCACAAGCAACATGATCAAACCCACAACTCATTGAGTGTTAATCACATAGTGATGTGAACTAGATTATTGACTCTGGTAAACTCTTGGGTGTTAGTCACATGGCGATGTGACCTGTGAGTGTTAATCATATGGCGCTGTGAACTAGATTATTGACTCTAGTGCAAGTGGGAGACTGTTGGAAATATGCCCTAGAGGCAATAATAAATTGATTATTATTATATTTCCTTGTTCATGATAATCGTTTATTATCCATGCTAGAATTGTATTGATAGGAAACTCAGATACATGTGTGGATACATAGACAACACCATGTCCCTAGTAAGCCTCTAGTTGACTAGCTCGTTGATCAATAGATGGTTACGGTTTCCTGACCATGGACATTGGATGTTGTTGATAACGGGATCACATCATTAGGAGAATGATGTGATGGACAAGACCCAATCCTAAGCATAGCACTAGATGGTGTAGTTCGTATGCTGAAGCTTTTCTAATGTCAAGTATCATTTCCTTAGACCATGAGATTGTGCAACTCCCGGATACCGTAGGAGTGCTTTGGGTGTGCCAAACGTCACAACGTAACTGGGTGACTATAAAGGTACACTACGGGTATCTCCGAAAGTGTCTGTTGGGTTGGCACGAATCGAGACTGGGATTTGTCACTCCGTGTGACGGAGAGGTATCTCTGGGCCCACTCGGTAGGACATCATCATAATGTGCACAATGTGACCAAGGAGTTGATCAATCCCGTATACAATTCCCTTTGTCTATCGGTATGATACTTGCCCGAGATTCGATCGTCGGTATACCGATACCTTGTTCAATCTCGTTACCGGCAAGTCTCTTTACTCATTCCGTAACACATCATCCCGTGATCAACTCCTTGGTCACATTGTGCACATTATGATGATGTCCTACCGAGTGGGCCCAGAGATACCTCTCCGCTTACACGGAGTGACAAATCCCAGTCTCGATTCGTGCCAACCCAACAGACACTTTCGGAGATACCTGTAATGTACCTTTATAGCCACCCAGTTACGTTGTGACGTTTGGCACACCCAAAGCATTCCTACGGTATCCGGGAGTTGCACAATCTCATGGTCTAAGGAAATGATACTTGACATTAGCAAAGCTTTAGCATACGAACTACACGATCTAGTGCTATGCTTAGGATTGGGTCTTGTCCATCACATCATTCTCCCAATGATGTGATCCCGTTATCAACGACATCCAATGTCCATGGTCAGGAAACCGTAAACATCTATTGATCAACGAGCTAGTCAACTAGAGGCTTACTAGGGACATGGTGTTGTCTATGTATCCACACATGTATCTGAGTTTCCTATCAATACAATTATAGCATGGATAATAAACGATTATCATGAACAAGGAAATATAATAATAACTTATTTATTATTGCCTCTAGGGCATATTTCCAACAGTCTCCCACTTGCACTAGAGTCAATAATCTAGTTCACATCGATATGTGATTAACACTCAAGGTCACATCGCCATGTGAGTAACACCCAAAGAGTTTACTAGAGTCAATAATCTAGTTCACATTTACCATGTGATCAACACTCGATGAGTTCTGGGTTTGATCATGTTATGCTTGTGAGAGAGGTTATAGTCAACGGGTCTGAACCTTTCAGATCCGTGTGCGCTTTACAAATCTCTATGTCATCTCCTAGATGCAGCTACCACGCTCTATTTGGAGCTCTTCCAAATACCTGTTCTACTATACGAATCCAGTTTAGTACTCACTATAATCTGGATTAGTGTCAAAGTTTGCATCGGCGTAACCCTTTACGACGAACTCTTTTACCACCTCCATAATCGAGAAAAATTCCTTAGTCCACTGGTTACTAAGGATAACTTTGACCGCTGTCTTGTGATCCATTCTTGGATCACTCTTGTACCCCTTGACTGACTCATGGCAAGGCACACTTCAGGTGCGGTACACAGCATAGCATACTGAAGAGCCCACGTCTTAAGCATAGGGGACGACCTTCGTCCTTTCTCTCTATTCTGCCGTGGTCGAGCTTTAAGTCTTAACTTCATACCTTACAACTCAGGCAAGAACTCCTTCTTTGACTGATCCATCTTGAACACCTTCAAGATCACGTCAGGGCATGTGCTTATTTGAAAGTTCCATTAAGCGTTTTGATCTATCCTTATAGATCTTGATGCTTCAATGTTCAAGTAGCTTAATCCAGGCTTTCCATTGAAAAACACTTTCCAAATAACCCTATATGCTTTCCAGAAATTCTACGTCATTTCTGATCAACAATATGTCAACAACATATATTCATCAGAAATTCTATAGTGCTCCCACTCACTTCTTTGGAATTACAAGTTTCTCATAAACTTTGTATACACCCAAAACTTTGATCATCTTATCAAAGCATACATTCCAACTCCGAGATGCCTACTCCAGTCCTTAGAAGGATTGCTGGAGCTTTGCATACTTATTAGCATCTTTCAGGATTGACAAAACCTTCCGGTTGTATCACATACAACCTTTCCTCAAGAAAATCATCGCGGAAACAATGTTTTGACATCCTATCTGCAAGATTTCATAAATAATGCAGTAATCGCTAATATAATTCGAACAGACTCTTAGCATCGCTACGAGTGAGAAAATCTCATCGTAGTCAACTCCTTGAACTTGTCGGAAAACATCTTAACGACAAGTCGAGCTTTCTTAATGGTGACATTTACCATCATTGTCCGTCTTTCTTTTAAAATCCATCTGTACTCAACAGCCTTACGACCATCAAGTAGTTCTTCCAAAGTCTACACTTTGTTTTCATATATGGATCCTCTCTCGGATTATATGGCCTCGAGCCATTTATCGGAATCCGGGCCCACCATCGCTTCTCCATAGCTCGTAGGTTCATTCTTGTCTTGCAACATGACTTCCAAGACAGGATTACGTATCCTTGTCAACCTACGAGGTTTGGGAGTGACTTGATCCGAAGTCTCGTGATCAATATCATAAGCTTCCACTTCAATTGGTGTAGGTGCCACAGGAACAATTTCCTATGCCTTGCCACACACTAGTTGAAGAGACGGTTCAATAACCTCATCAAGTTTCCACCATCCTCCCACTCAATTCTTTCGAGAGAAACTTTTCCTCGAGAAAGGACCCGATTCTAGAAACAATCCCTTATTGCTTTCGGATCTGAGACAGGAGGTATACCCAACTGTTTTGGGTGTCCTATGAAGATGCATTTATCCGCTTTGGGTTTGAGCTTATCAGCCTGAAACTTTTTCACATAAGCGTTGCAGCCCCAAACGTTTAAGAAATGACAACTTAGGTTTCTCTAAACCATAGTTCATACAGTGTCATCTCATCGGAATTACGTGGTGCCCTATTTAAAGTGAATGCGGTTATCTCTAATGCCTAACCCATAAACTATCGTGGTAATTCGATAAGAAACATCATGGTATGCATCATATCCAATAGGGTGCAGTTATGATGTTCGGACACACCATCACACTATGGTGTTCCAGGCTATATTAGTTGTGAAACAATTTCCACAATGTCTTAATTCTGTGCCAAACTCATAATTGAGATATTCATCTCTATGATCATATCATAGATACTTTATCCTCTTGTCACGACGATCTTTCAACTTCACCCTGAAATTACTTGAACCTTTCAATAATTCAGACTCGTGATTCATCAAGTAAATATACTCAACATCTACTCAAATCATATGTGAAGTAAGAACATAACGATATCCACTACACGCCTCAGCACTCATTGGATTGCACACATCAAAATGTATTAATTCCAGCAAGTTGCTTTCTAGTTCCATTTTACTGAAATCGAGGCTTTCAGTCATCTTGCCCATGTGGTATGATTTGCATGTCTCAAGTGATTCAAAACCAAGTGAGTCCAAACGATCCATTTGCATGGAGTTTCTTCATGCATATACACCAACAGACATGGTTCACATGTCTCAAACTTTTCAAAAATGAGTGAGCCCAAAGATCCATCAACATGGAGCTTCTTCATGTGTTTTATACCGATATGACTTAAGTAGCAGTGCCACAAGTAGGTGGTACTATCATTACTATCTTATATCTTTTGGCATGAACATGTGTATCACTACGATCGAGATTCAATAAACCATTTATTTTAGGTGCAAGACCATTGAAGGTATTATTCAAATAAACAGAGTAACCATTATTCTCCTTAAATGAATAACCGTATTGCGATAGACATAATCCAATCATGTCTATGCTCAACGCAAACACCAATCTCGATGGTAGAGGGAGCGTGCGATGCTTGATCATATCAACATTGGAAACACTTCCAACACATATCGTCAGCTCACCTTTAGCTAGTCTCCGTTTATTCCGTAGCTTTTATTTCGAGTTACTAACACTTAGCAACCGAACCGGTATCTAATACCCTGGTGCTACTAGGAGTACTAGTAAAGTACACATTAACATAATGTATATCCAATATACTTCTATCGACCTTGCCAGCCTTCTTATCTACCAAGTATCTAGGGTAATTCTGCTCCAGTGGTTGTTCCCCTTATTACAGAAGCACTTAGTCTCGGGTTTGGGTTCAACCTTGGGTTTCTTCATTGGAGCAGCAGCTGAATTGCTGTTTCATGAAGTATCCCTTTGTGCCCTTGCCCTTCTTGAAACTAGTGGTTTTACCAACCATCAACAATTGATGCTCCTTCTTGATTTCTACTTTCGTGGTGTCAAACATCGCGAATAACTCAAGGATCATCATATATGTCCCTGATATATTATAGTTCATCACGAAGCTCTAGCAGCTTGGTGGTAATGACTTCGGAGAAACATCATTATCTCATCTGGAAGATCAACTCCCACTCGATTCAAATGATTGTTGTACTCAGACAATCTGAGCACAAGCTCAACAATTCAGCTTTTCTCCTTAGTTTGCAGGCTAAGAAAATTGTCGGAGGTCTTATACCTCTTGACATGGGCACGAGCCTGAAATCCCAATTTCAGCCCTCAATACATCTCATATGTTTCGCGACGTTTCAAAACGTCTTCGGTGCCTCAACTCTAAACCGTTTAACTGAACTATCATGTAGTTATCAAAACGTGTATGTCAGATGTTCGCAACATCTACAGACGACGTTCGAGGTTCAGCACACTGAGCGGTGCATTAAGGACATAAGCCTTCTAAGAAGCAATGAGGACAATCCTCAGTTTACGGACTTAGTCCGCATAATTGCTACTATCAACTTTCAACTAATTTTCCTCTAGGAACATATCTAAACAGTAGAACTATAGCGTGAGCTACGACATAATTTGCAAAATCCTTTTGACTATGTTCAGGATAATTAAGTTCACCTTATGAACTCCCACTCAGATAGACATCCCTCTAGTCATCTAAGTGATTACATGATCCGAGTCAACTAGCCCGTGTCCGATCATCACGTGAGACGGACTAGTCAACATCGGTGAACATCTTCATGTTGATCGTATCTTCTATACGACTCATGCTCAACCTTTCGGTCTTCTGTGTTCCGAGGCCATGTCTGTACATGCTAGGCTCGTCAAGTTAACCCTAAGTGTTTTGCGTGTGTAAATCTGTCTTACACCCGTTGTATGTGAACGTTAGAATCTAACACCCGATCATCACGTGGTGCTTCGAAACACGAACTGTCGCAACGGTGCACCGTTAGGGGAGAACACTTCTTGAAATTTTAATAAGGGATCATCTTATTTACTACCGTCGTTCTAAGCAAATAAGATGTATAAACATGATAAACATCACATGCAATCAAATAGTGACATGATATGGCCATCATCACTTTGCTCCTTTTGATCTCCATCTTCGGGGCTCCATGATCATCATCGTCACCGGCATGACACCATGATCTCCATCATCATGATCTCCATCATCGTGTCTTCATGAAGTTGCCTCGCCATCTATTACTTCTACTACTATGGCTAACGGTTAGCAATAAAGTAAAGTAATTACATGACGTTAAAGTTGACATGCAGGTCATAAATAAATAAAGACAACTCCTATGGCTCCTGCCGGTTATCATACTCATCGACATGCAAGTCGTGATTCCTATTACAAGAACATGATCAATCTCATACATCACATATATCATTCATCACATCCTTTGGCCATATCACATCACATAGCATACCCTGCAAAAACAAGTTAGACGTCCTCTAATTGTTGTTTGCATGTTTTTACGTGGCTGCTATGGGTTTCTAGCAAGAACGTTTCTTACCTACGCAAAGACCACAACGTGATATGCCAATTTGCTATATACCCTTCATAAGGACCCTTTTCATCGAATCCGATCCGACTAAAGTGGGAGACAAAGACACCCGCCAGCCACCTTATGCAACTAGTGCATGTTTGTCGGTGGAACCGGTCTCACGTAAGAGTACGTGTAAGGTTGGTCCGGGCCGCTTCATCCCACGTGGCCGCCGAATCAAGATAAGACTAGTAACGGCAAGCATATTGAACAAAATCAACGCCCACAACTACTTTGTGTTCTACTCGTGCATAGAATCTACGCAATAGACCTAGCTCATGATGCCACTGTTTATGCCAAAAGATAGTAATGATAGTACCACCTACTTGTGGCACTGCCATGTAAGTCATATCGGTATAAAACGCATGAGGAAGCTCCATGTTGATGGATCTTTAAGCTCACTCATTTTTGAAAAGTTTGAGACATGTGAACCATGTCTATTGGTGTTTATGCATGAAGAAACTCCATGCAAATGGACCGTTTGAACTCACTTGATTTTGAATCACTTGAGACATGCAAATCATACCACATGGGCAAGATGACTGAAAGCCTCGGTTTCAGTAAACTAGAAAGCAACTTGTTGGAAGTAATACATTTTGATGTGTGCAGTCCAATGAGTGCTGAGGCATGTAGTGGATATCGTTATGTTTTAACTTCGCAGATGATTTGAGTAAATGTTGAGTATATTTACTTGATGAATCACGAGTGTGAATTATTGAAAGGTTCAAGTAATTTCAAGGTGAAGTTGAAAGATCGTCGTGGCAAGAGGATAAAAGTTCTATGATATGATCATAGAGATGAATATCTGAGTTACAAGTTTGGCACGGAATTAAGACATTGTGGAAATTGTTTCACAAACTAATACAGCCTGGAACACCATAGTGTGATGGTGTGTCCGAACATCATAACTGCACCCTATTGGATATGATGCATACCATGATGTCTCTTATCGAATTACCACAATAGTTTATGTGTTAGGCATTAGAGACAACCACATTCACTTTAAATAGGGCACCACGTAATTCCGATGAGATGACACCGTATGAACTATGGTTTAGAGAAACCTAAGCTGTCATTTCTTAAAAGGTTTGGGGCTGCGACGCTTATGTGAAAAAGTTTCAGGCTGATAAGCTCGAACCCAAAGCGGATAAATGCATCTTCATAGGACACCCAAAACAGTTGGGTATACCTCCTGTCTCAGATCCAAAAGCAATAAGGGATTCTTTCCAGAATTGGGTCCTTTCTCGAGGAAAAGTTTCTCTTGAAAGAATTGAGTGGGAGGATGGTGGAGACTTGATGAGGTTATTGAATCGTCTCTTCAACTAGTGTGTGGCAGGGCACAGGAAGTTGTTCCTGTGGCACCTACACCAATTGAAGTAGAAGCTTATGATATTGATCACGAGACTTCGGATCAAGTCACTCCCAAACCTCGTAGGATGACAAGGATACGTAATCCTGTCGTGGAAGTCATGTTGTGACACAACAATGAACCTACGAGCTATGGAGAAGCGATGGTGGGCCCGGATTCCGATAAATGGCTCGAGGCCATATAATCCGAGAGAGAATCCATATATGAAAACAAAGTGTAGACTTTGGAAGAATTACTTGATGGTCATAAGGCTGTTGGGTACATATGGATTTTAAAAGGGAAGACGGACAATGATGGTAAGTATCACCATTAAGAAAGCTCGACTTGTCGTTAAGATGTTTTCCGACAAGTTCAAGGAGTTGACTACTCATAGCGATGCTGAGAGTCTGTTGGAATTACATTAGCGATTACTGCATTATTTATGAAATCTTGCAGATAGGATGTCAAAACATTGTTTCCTTGACGATTTATGAGGAAAGGTTGTATGTGATACAACCGGAAGTTTTGTCAATCCTGAAATATGCTAATAAGTATGCAAAGCTCCAGCAATCCTTCTAAGGACTGGAGTAAGCATCTTGGATTTGGAATGTGTGCTTTGATGAGATGATCAAAGATTTTGGTTTATACAAAGTTTATGAGAAACTTGTATTTCCAAAGAAGTGAGTGGGAGCACTATAGAATTTCTGATGAGTATATGTTGTTGACATATTATGGATCAGAAATGATGTAGAATTTCTGGAAAGCATATAGGGTTATTTGGAAAGTGGTTTTTAATTGAAAGCCTGCATTAAGCTACTTGAACATTGAGCATCAAGATCTATAAGGATAGATCAAAACGCTTAATGGTACTTTCAAATGAGCACATACCTTGACATGATCTTGAAGGTGCTCAAGATGGATCAGTCAAAGAAGGAGTTCTTGCCTGAGTTGTAAGGTATGAAATTAAGACTTAAAGCTCGACCACGGCAGAATAGAGAGAAAGGAACGAAGGTCGTCCCCTATGCTTTTTGTCATAAGCTCTCTACAGTATGCTATGCTGTGTACCGCACCTGAAGTGTGCCTTGCCGTGAGTCAGTCCAGGGGTACAAGAGTGATCCAAGAATGGATCACAGGACAGCGGTCAAAGTTATCCTTAGTAACTAGTGGACTAAGGAATTTTCTCGATTATGGAGGTGGTAAAAGAGTTCGTCGTAAAGGGTTACGCCAATGCAAACTTTGACACTAATCCAGATTATACTGAGTAGTAAACTGGATTCGTATAGTAGAACAGTTATTTGGAAGAGCTCCAGATAGAGCGTGGTAGCTGCATCTAGGACATGACATAGAGATTTGTAAAGCACACACGGATCTGAAAGGTTCAGACCCGTTGACTAAAACCTCTCTCACAAGCAACATGATCAAACACAGAACTCATTGAGTGCTAATCACATAGTGATGTGAACTAGACTCTTGGATGTTGGTTACATAGCGATGTGACCTGTGAGTGTTAATCACATGGCGATGTGAACTAGATTATTGACTCTAGTGCAAGTGGGAGACTGTTGGAAATATGCCCTAGAGGCAATAATAAATTGATTATTATTATATTTCCTTGTTCATGATAATCGTTTATTATCCATGCTATAATTGTATTGATAGGAAACTCAGATACATGTGTGGATACATAGAAAACACCATGTCCCTAGTAAGCCTCTAGTTGACTAGCTCGTTGATCAATAGATGGTTACGGTTTCCTGACCATGGACATTGGATGTCGTTGATAACAGGATCACATCATTAGGAGAATGATGTGATGGACAAGACCCAATCCTAAGCCTAGCACAAGATCATGTAGTTCGTATGCTAAAGCTTTTCTAATGTCAAGTATCATTTCCTTAGACCATGAGATTGTGCAACTCCTGGATACCGTAGGAGTGCTTTGGGTGTACCAAACGTCACAACGTAACTGGGTGACTATAAAGGTGCACTACGGGTATCTCCGAAAGTGTCTGTTGGGTTGGCACGAATCGAGACTGGGATTTGTCACTCCGTGTAAGCGGAGAGGTATCTCTGGGCCCACTCAGTAGGACATCATCATAATGTGCACAATGTGATCAAGGAGTTGATCACGGGATGATGTGTTACGGAATGAGTAAAGAGACTTGCCGGTAACGAGATTGAACAAGGTATCGCGATACCGACGATCGAATCTCGGGCAAGTATCGTACCGATAGACAAAGGGAATTGTATACGGGATTGATTAAGTCCTTGACATCGTGGTTCATCCGATGAGATCATCGTGGAACATGTGGGAGCCAACATGGGTATCCAGATCCCGCTGTTGGTTATTGACCGGAGAACGTCTCGGTCATGTCTGCATGTCTCCCGAACCCGTAGGGTCTACACACTTAAGGTTCGATGACTCTAGGGTTATAAAGGAAGTTTGTATGTGGTTACCGAATGTTGTTCGGAGTCCCGGATGAGATCTCGGACGTCACGAGGAGTTCCGGAATGGTTCGGAGGTAAAGATTTATATATGGGAAGTCCTGTTTTGGTCATCAGAAAAGTTTCGGGGTTTATCGGTAACGTACCGGGACCACCGGGAGGGTCCCGGGGGTCCACCAAGTGGGGCCACCAACCCCAGAAGGTTGCATGGGCCAAGAGTGGTGAGGGACCAGCCCCTTAGTGGGCTGGTGCGCCTCCCACCAAGGCCCAAGGCGCAGGGGAAGTGGGAGGAGGCAAACTCTAGGTCCAGATGGGCCTTAAGGCCCACCCTTGGGGCGCCTCCCCCTTCTCCCCTCCCTTGGCCGCCACCCCTTGGCCATCTAGGGCTGCCGCCCCCCTTGGGGGTGGGAACCCTAGAGGGGGCGCAGCCCCTCCCCTTCCCCTATATATATGAGGCCTAAGAGGGCTGCCCAACACACACGCAATTCAATCTCTCTTGGTGCAGCCCTGCGTCTCTTCTTCCTCCTCTTCTGTGGTGCTTGGCGAAGCCCTGCAGGATAGCCACGCTCCTCCACCACCACCACGCCGTTGTGCTGCTGTTGGATGAAGTCTTCCTCATCCTCTCCCTCTCTCCTTGCTGGATCAAGGCGTGGGAGACGTCACCGGGCTGTACGTGTGTTGAACGCGGAGGTGCCGTCCGTTCGGCACTTGGTCATCGGTGATTTGAATCACGACGAGTACGACTCCATCAACCCCGTTCACTTGAACGCTTCCGCTTAGCGATCTACAAGGGTATGTAGATGCACTCTCCTTTCCCCTTGTTGCTAGTCTCTCCATAGATAGATCTTGGTGATACGTAGGAAAATTTTGAATTTCTGCTACGTTCCCCAACAGTGGTATCAGAGCCCCTTATGATTTATTGCGCAGATTCAAAATTAGTTGAAAGTAGCAATTATCACCAAGATCAACACTATGTGATTATGAAGGCTAACACAATATGATGGGGCGTTGTATCAAACTAGCATCATTCATCACAACTTTGGCCATATCATATCACAATCACTTTATGCTTGTGCTTCATGAAACCCTTGTAGATCTATTGCGTAGATTCACCAGTCATTATAAAGGTGCACTACGGGTATCTCCAAAAGTGTCTGTTGGGTTGGCACGAATCGAGACTGGGATTTTTCACTCCGTGTAAGCGGAGAGGTATCTCTGGGCCCACTCGGTAGGACATCATCATAATGTGCACAATGTGATCAAGGAGTTGATCACGGGATGATGTGTTACGGAACGAGTAAAGAGACTTGCCGGTAACGAGATTGAACAAGGTATCGCGATACCGACGATCGAATCTCGGGCAAGTATCGTACCGATAGACAAAGGGAATTGAATACGGGATTGATTAAGTCCTTGACATCGTGGTTCATCCGATGAGATCATCGTGGAACATGTGGGAGCCAACATGGGTATCCAGATCCCGCTGTTGGTTATTGACCGGAGAACGTCTCGGTCATGTCTGCATGTCTCCCGAACCCGTAGGGTCTACACACTTAAGGTTCGATGACGCTAGGGTTATAAAGGAAGTTAGTATGTGGTTACCGAATGTTGGTCGGAGTCCCGGATGAGATCCCGGACGTCACGAGGAGTTTCGGAATGGTCCGGAGGTAAAGATTTATATATGGGAAGTCCTGTTTTGGACACCGGAAAAGTTTCGGGGTTTATCGGTAATGTACCGGGACCACCGGGAGGGTCCCGGGGGTCCACCAAGTGGGGCCACCTGCCTCGGGGGGCCACATGGGCTGTTGGGAGTGCTCCTTGGCCTACATGGGCCAAGGGCACCAGCCCCACTAAGGCCCATGCGCCTAAGAGGTGGAGAGGGGGCAAACCCTAAGGGGATATGGGCCTTAGGGCCCATATTGGTGCGCCTCCCTCTCCCATCCCCTCTTGGCCGCCCCCCTTGCTCCCCATCTAGGGCTGCCGCCCCCCTAGGGGTGGGAAACCCTAGAGGGGGCGCAGCCCTCCCCTTCCCCTATATATATGAGGCCTAGGGGGCTGCCCAACACACACGCGATTCAATCTCTCTTGGTGCAGCCCTGCGTCTCTTCTTCCTCCTCTTCTGTGGTGCTTGGCGAAGCCCTGCAGGATAGCCACGCTCCTCCACCACCACCACGCCGTTGTGCTGCTGTTGGATGAAGTCTTCCTCAACCTCTCCCTCTCTCCTTGCTGGATCAAGGCGTGGGAGACGTCACCGGGCTGTACGTGTGTTGAACGCGGAGGTGCCGTCCGTTCGGCACTAGGATCATCGGTGATTTGGATCATGACGAGTACGACTCCATCGACCCCGTTCACTTGAACGCTTCCGCTTAGCGATCTACAAGGGTATGTAGATGCAACTCTCCTTCCCCTCGTTGCTGGTCTCTCCATAGATAGATCTTGGTGACACGTAGGAAAATTTTGAATTTCTGCTACGTTCCCCAACAGTGGTATCAGAGCCAGGTTTATTGCGTAGATTCTATGCACGAGTAGAACACAAAGTAGTTGTGGGCGTTGATTTTGTTCAATATGCTTGCCGTTACTAGTCTTATCTTGATTCGGCGGCATCGTGGGATGAAGCGGCCCGGACCGACCTTACACGTACTCTTACGTGAGACTGGTTCCACCGACTGACATGCACTAGTTGCATAAGGTGGCTAGCGGGTGTCTGTCTCTCCCACTTTAGTCGGATCGGATTCGATGAAAAGGGTCCTTATGAAGGGTAAATAGCAATTGGCATATCACGTTGTGGTCTTTGCGTAGGTAAGAACCGTTCTTGCTAGAAACCCATAGCAGCCACGTAAAACATGCAAACAACAATTAGAGGATGTCTAACTTGTTTTTGCAGGGTATGCTATGTGATGTGATATGGCAAAAGGATGTGATGAATTATATATGTGATGTATGAGATTGATCATGTTCTTGTAATAGGAATCACGACTTGCATGTCGATGAATATGACAACCGGCAGGAGCCATAGGAGTTGTCTTTATTTATTTATGACCTGCGTGTCAACTTAAACGTCATGTAATTACTTTACTTTATTGCTAACCGTTAGCTGTAGTAGTAGAAGTAATAGATGACGTGACAACTTCAAGAAGACACGATGATGGAGATCATGGTGTCATGCCGGTGACGATGATGATCATGGAGCCCCAAAGATGGAGATCAAAAGGAGCAAAGTGATATTGGCCATATCATGTCACTATTTGATTGCATGTGATGTTTATCATGTTTATACATCTTATTTGCTTAGAACGACGGTAGTAAATAAGATGATCCATCATTAAAATTTCAAGAAGTGTTCTCCCCTAACTGTGCACCGTTGCTAAAGTTCGTCGTTTCGAAGCACCACGTGATGATCGGGTGTGATAGATTCTAACGTTCACATACAACGGGTGTTGACGAGCCTAGCATGTACAGACATGGCCTCGAAACACATGCAAACACTTAGGTTGACTTGACGAGCCTAGCATGTACAGACATGGCCTCGGAACACAGAAGACCGAAAGGTCGAGCATGAGTCATATAGAAGATACGATCAACATGAAGATGTTCACCGATGTTGACTAGTCCGTCTCACGTGATGATCGGACACGGCCTAGTTGACTCGGATCATGTAATCACTTAGATGACTAGAGGGATGTCTATCTGAGTGGGAGTTCATAAGATGAACTTAATTATCCTGAACATAGTCAAAAGGATTTTGCAAATTATGTCGTAGCTCACGCTATAGTTCTACTGTTTAGATATGTTCCTACAGAAAAAATTAGTTGAGAGTTGATAGTAGCAATTATGCAGATAGTAAAAGGCTTATGTCCTTAATGCACCGCTCAGTGTGCTGAACCTCGAACATCGTATGTGGATGTTGCGAACGTCTGACATACACATTTTGATAACTACGTGATAGTTCAGTTAACCGGTTTAGAGTTGAGGCACCGAAGACGTTTTTGAAACGTCGCGAGACATATGAGATGTTTCGAGGGCTGAAATTGGGATTTCAGGCTCGTGCCCACGTCAAGAGGTATAAGACCTCCGACGAATTTCTTAGCCTACAAACTAAGGAGAAAAGCTCAATTGTTGAGCTTGTGCTCAGATTGTCTGAGTACAACAATCATTTGAATCGAGTGGGAGTTGATCTTCCAGATGAGATAGTGATGTTTCTCCGAAGTCATTACCACCAAGCTGCTAGAGCTTCGTGATGAACTATAATATATCAGGGACATATATGATGATCCTTGAGATATTCGTGATGTTTGACACCACAAAGTAGAAATCAAGAAGGAGCATCAATTGTTGATGGTTGGTGAAACCACTAGTTTCAAGAAGGGCAAGGGCAAGAAGGGACACTTCATGAAACGGCAATTCAGCTGCCGCTCTAGTGAAGAAACCCAAGGTTGAACCCAAATCCGAGACTAAGTGCTTCTATAATAAGAGGAACGGCCACTGGAGCAGAATTACCCTAGATACTTGGTAGATAAGAAGGCTGGCAAGGTCGATAGAAGTATATTGGATATACATTATATTAATGTGTACTTTACTAGTACTCCTAGTAGCACCAGGGTATTAGATACCGGTTCGGTTGCTAAGTATTAGTAACTCGAAATAAAAGCTACGGAATAAACGGAGACTAGCTAAAGGTGAGCTGACGATATGTGTTGGAAATTTTTCCAATGTTGATATGATCAAGCATCGCACGCTCCCTCTACCATCGAGATTGGTGTTAAACCTAAATAATTGTTATTTGGTGTTTGCGTTGAGCATAGACATGATTGGATTATGTCCATCGCGATACGGTTATTCGTTTAAGAAGAATAATAGTTACTCTGTTTATTTGAATAATACCTTCAATGGTCTTACACCTAAAATGAATGGTTTGTTGAATCTCGATCGTAGTGATACACATGTTCATGCCAAAAGATAGTAATGATAGTACCACCTACTTGTGGCACTGCCACGTAAGTCATATCGGTATAAAACGCATGAGGAAGCTCCATGTTGATGGATCTTTGGGCTCACTCGTTTTTGAAAAGTTTGAGACATGCGAACCATGTCTATTGGTGTATATGCATGAAGAAACTCCATGCAAATGGACCGTTTGGACTCACTTGATTTTGAATCAGTTGAGACATGCAAATCATACCACATGGACAAGATGACTGAAAGCCTCGTTTTCAGTAAAATGGAACTAGAAAGCAACTTGTCGGAAGTAATACATTTTGATGTGTGCAGTCCAATGAGTGCTGAGGCGTGTAGTGGATATCGTTATGTTCTTACTTCACAGATGATTTGAGTAGATGTTGAGTATATTTACTTGATGAATCACGAGTCTGAATTATTGAAAGGTTCAAGTAATTCGGGGTGAAGTTGAAAGATCATCGTGACAAGAGGATAAAAGATCTATGATATGATTATAGAGATGAATATCTGAATTACGAGTTTGGCACAGAATTAAGACATTGTGGAAATTGTTTCACAACTAATACAGCCTGGAACACCATAGTGTGATGGTGTGTCCAAACATCATAACTGCACCCTATTGGATATGATGCATACCATGATGTCTCTTATCGAATTACCACAATAGTTTATGGGTTAGGCATTAGAGACAACCACATTCACTTTAAATAGGGCACCACGTAATTCCGGTGAGATGACACCGTATGAACTATGGTTTAGAGAAACCTAAGCTGTCATTTCTTGAAAGTTTGGGGCTGCGACGCATATGTGGAAAAGTTTCAGGCTGATAAGCTCGAACCCAAAGCGGATAAATGCATCTTCATAGGACACCCAAAACAGTTGGGTATGCCTCCTGTCTCAGATTCAAAAGCAATAAGGGATTGTTTCTAAAATCGGGTCCTTTCTCGAGGAAAAGTTTCTCTCGAAAGAATTGAGTGGGAGGATGGTGGAGACTTGATGAGGTTATTGAACCGTTACTTCAACTAGGGTATAGCAGGGCACAAAGAGTTGTTCCTATGGCACCTACACCAATTGAAGTGGAAGCTTATGATAGTGATCATGAAACTTCAGATCAAGTCACTATCAAACCTCGTGGGATGACAAGGATGCGTACTACATCAGAGTGGTACGTAATCCCGTCTTGGAAGTCATGTTGCTAGACAACAATGAACCTACGAGCTATGGAGAAGCGATGGTGGGCCTGGATTCCAAAATGGCTCAAGGCCATATAATCCGAGAGAGGATCCATATATGAAAAAGTGTAGACTTTGGCAGAATGGCTCGATGGTCGTAAGGCTGTTGAGTACAAATGGATTTTAAAAGGAAGACGGACAATGATGGTAAGTATCACCATTAAGAAAGCTCGACTTGTCATTAAGATGTTTTCCGACAAGATCAAGGAGTTGACTACGATGAGACTTTCTCACTCGTAGCGATGCTAAGAGTCTGTTGGAATTATATTAGCGATCACTGCATTATTTATGAAATCTTGCAGATGGGATGTCAAAACATTGTTTCCTCGACGATTTTCTTGAGGAAAGGTTGTATGTGATATAACCGAAAGGTTTTGTCAATCCTGAAAGATGCTAATAAGTATGCAAAGCTCCAGCTATCCTTCTGAGGACTGGAGTAAGCATCTCGGAGTTGGAATGTATGCTTTGATGAGATGATCAAAGATTTTGGTGTATACAAAGTTTATGAGAAACTTGTATTTCCAAAGAAGTGAGTGGGAGCACTATAGAATTTCTGATAAGTATATGTTGTTGACATATTGTTGATCAGAAAGGACGTAGAATTTCTGGAAAGCATATAGGGTTGTTTGAAAAGTGTTTTTCAATTGAAAGCCTGGATTAAGCTACTTGAACATTGAGCATCAAGATCTATAAGGATAGATCAAAAAACGCTTAATGGTACTTTCAAATGAGCACATACCTTTACATGATCTTGAAGGTGTTCAAGATGGATCAGTCAAAGAAAAAGTTCTTGCCTGAGTTGTAAGGTATGAAGTTAAGACTTAAAGCTCGACCACGGCAGAATAGAGAGAAAGGACGAAGGTCGTCCCCTATGCTTAAGACATAGGCTCTAAAGTATGCTATGCTGTGTACCGCACCTGAAGTGTGCCTTGCCATGAGTCAGTCCCTTAAAGAAGTGACTTTGGAGTAGATTGCCTCTAGGGCATATCTCCATCTTTACGATTGCGTAGATTCTATGCACGAGTAGAACACAAAGTAGTTGTGGGCGTTGATTTTGTTCAATATGCTTGCCGTTACTAGTCTTATCTTGATTCGGCGGCATTGTGGGATGAAGCGGCTCGGACCAACCTTACACGTACTCTTACGTGAGACCGGTTCCACCGACAAACATGCACTAGTTGCATAAGGTGGCTGGCGGGTGTCTGTCTCTCCCACTTTAGTCGGATCGGATTCGATGAAAAGGGTCCTTATGAAGGGTAAATAGCAATTGGCATATCACGTTGTGGTCTTTGCGTAGGTAAGAAACGTTCTTGCTAGAAACCCATAGCAACCACGTAAAACATGCAAACAACAATTAGAGGACGTCTAACTTGTTTTTGCAGGGTATGCCATGTGACGTGATATGGCCAAAGGATGTGATGAATGATATATGTGATGTATGAGATTGATCATGTTCTTGTAATAGGAATCACGACTTGCATGTCGATGAATATGACAACCGGCAGGAGCCATAGGAGTTGTCTTTATTTATTTATGACCTACGTGTCAACTTAAACGTCATGTAATTACTTTACTTTATTGCTGACCGTTAGCCATAGTAGTAGAAGTAATAGATGGCGAGGCAACTTCATGAAGACACGATGATGGAGATCATGATGATGGAGATCATGGTGTCATGCCGGTGACGATGATGATCATGGAGCCCCGAAGATGGAGATCAAAAGGAGCAAAGTGATATTGGCCATATCATGTCACTATTTGATTGCATGTGATGTTTATCATGTTCATACATCTTATTTGCTTAGAACGACGGTAGTAAATAAGATGATCCCTTATTAAAATTTCAAGAAGTGTTCTCCCCTAACTGTGCACCGTTGCGACAGTTTGTGTTTCAAAGCACCACGTGATGATCGGGTGTTAGATTCTAACGTTCACATACAACGGGTGTAAGATAGATTTACACACGCAAAACACTTAGGGTTAACTTGACGAGCCTAGCATGTACAGACATGGCCTCGGAACACAGAAGACCGAAAGGTTGAGCATGAGTCGTATAGAAGATACGATCAACATGAAGATGTTCACCGATGATGACTAGTCCGTCTCACGTGATGATCGGACACGGCCTAGTTGACTCGGATCATGTAATCACTTAGATGACTTGAGGGATGTCTATCTGAGTGGGAGTTCATAAGATGAACTTAATTATCCTGAACATAGTCAAAAGGATTTTGCAAATTATGTCGTAGCTCGCGGTTTAGTTCTACTGTTTAGATATGTTCCTAGAGAAAATTAGTTGAAAGTTGATAGTAGCAATTATGCAGACTAGGTCCGTAAACTGAGGATTGTCCTCATTGCTTCTTAGAAGGCTTATGTCCTTAATGCACCGCTCAGTGTGCTGAACCTCGAACGTCGTCTGTAGATGTTGCGAACATCTGACATACACGTTTTGATGACTACATGATAGTTCGGTAATGTTAAACGGTTTAGACTTGAGGCACCGAAGACATATGAGATGTTTTGAGGGCTGAAATTGGGATTTCAGGCTCGTGCCCACGTCAAGAGGTATAAGACCTCCGACAATTTTCTTAGCCTGCATACTAAGAGAGAAAAGCTCAATTGTTGAGCTTGTGCTCAGATTGTCTGAGTACAACAATCATTTGAATCGAGTGGGAGTTGATCTTCCAGATAAGATAGTGATGTTTCTCCAAAGTCATTACCACCAAGCTGCTAGAGCTTCGTGATGAACTATAATATGTCAGGGACATATAAGATGATCCTTGAGATATTCGCGATGTTTGACACCACAAAAGTAGAAATCAAGAAGGAGCATCAATTGTTGATGGTTGGTGAAACCACTAGTTTCAAGAAGGGCAAGGGCAAGAAGGGATACTTCATGAAACGCCAATTCAGCCGCTGCTCTAGTGAAGAAACCCAAGGTTGAACCCAAGCCCGAGACTAAGTGCTTCTGTAATAAGGGGAACAGCCACTGGAGCAGAATTACCCTAGATACTTGGTAGATAAGAAGGCTGGCAAGGTCGATAGAAGTATATTGGATATACATTATGTGTACTTTACTAGTACTCCTAGTAGCACAAGGGTATTAGATACCGGTTCGGTTGCTAAGTGTTAGTAACTCGAAATAAAAGCTACGGAATAAACGGAGACTAGCTAAAGGTGAGCTGACGATATGTGTTGGAAGTGTTTCCAATGTTGATATGATCAAGCATCGCACGCTCCCTCTACCATCGAGATTTGTGTTAAACTTAAATAATTGTTATTTGGTGTTTGCGTTGAGCATAGACATGATTGGATTATGTCTATCGCAATACGGTTATTCATTTAAGGAGGATAATGGTTACTCTGTTTATTTGAATAATACCTTCAATGGTCTTACACCTAAAATGAATGGTTTATTGAATCTCAATCGTAGTGATACACATGTTCATCCCAAAAGATAGTAATGATAGTACCACCTACTCATATCGGTATAAAACGCATGAGGAAGCTCCATATTGATGGATCTTTGGACTCACTCGTTTTGAAAAGTTTGAGACATGCGAACCATGTCTATTGGTATATATGCATGAAGAAACTCCATGCAAATGGACCGTTTGAACTCACTTGATTTTGAATCACTTGAGACATGCAAAACATACCACATGGGCAAGATGACTGAAAGCCTCATTTTCAGTAAAATGGAACTAGAAAGCAACTTGTTGGAAGTAATACATTTTGATGTGTGCAGTCCAATGAGTGCTGAGGCGTGTAGTGGATATCGTTATGTTCTTACTTCACAGATGATTTGAGTAGATGTTGAGAATATTTACTTGATGAATCACGAGTCTGAATTATTGAAAGGTTCAAGTAATTTCAGGGTGAAGTTGAAAGATTGTAAGTGACAAGAGGATAAAAGATCTATGATATGATCTAAGATGATCCCTCATAATAATTTCAAGAAGTGTTCCCCCTAACTGTGCACCGTTGCTAAAGCTCGTAGTTTGGAAGCACCACGTGATGATCGGGTGTGATAGATTCTTACGTTCACATACAATGGGTGTAAGACAGTTTTACACATGCAAAACACTTAGGGTTAACTTGACGAGCCTAACATGTGCATAGACATGGCCTCGGAACACAGAAGACCGAAAGGTCGAGCATGAGTCGTATAGAAGATGCGATCAACATAAAGATGTTCATCGACGTTGACTAGTCCGTCTCACGTGATGATCGGACACGGCCTAGTTAACTCGGATCATGCAACACTTAGATGACTAGAGGGATGTCTAATCTAAGTGGGAGTTCATTATATAATTTGATTAGATGAACTTTACTATCATGAACATTAGTCTAAAAATATTTTACAATATGTCTTGTAGATCAAATGGCCCACGTAGTCCTCAACTTCAACGCGTTCCTAGAGAAAACCAAGCTGAAAGACGATGGTAGCAACTATACGGACTGGGTCCGGAACCTGAGGATCATCCTCATAGCTGCCAAGAAAGATTACGTCCTACAAGCACCGCTAGGTGAAGCTCCCATCCCACAGAACCAAGACGTTATGAACGCTTGGCAGACACATGTTGACGACTACTCCCTCGTTCAGTGCGGCATGCTTTACAGTTTAGAACCGGGGCTCCAAAAGCATTTTGAGAGACATGGAGCATATGAGATGTTCGAAGAGCTGAAAATGGTTTTCCAAGCTCATGCCCGGGTCGAGAGATATGAGGTCTCCGACAAGTTCTTCAGCTGTAAGATGGAGGAAAACAGTTCTGTCAGTGAGCACATACTCACTATGTCTGGATTACATAACCGCTTGACTCAGCTGGGAGTTAATCTCCCGGATGATGCGGTCATTGACAGAATCCTCCAGTCGCTTCCACCAAGCTACAAGAGCTTTGTGATGAACTTCAACATGCAGGGGATGCAAAAGACCATTCCTGAGTTGTTCTCAATGCTGAAATCAGCGGAGGTAGAAGTCAAGAAGGAACATCAAGTGTTGATGGTCAATAAAACCACTAAGTTCAAGAAGGGCAAGGGTAAGTAAGCCTTCAAGAAGGACGGCAAGGAAGTTGCCGCGCCCGGCAAGCAAGCTGCCGGGAAGAAGCCAAAGAATGGACCCAAGCCCGAGACTGAGTGCTTTTATTGCAAGGGGAGCGGACACTGGAAGCGGAATTGCCCCAAGTACTTAGCAGACAAGAAGGCCGGCAAAACAAAAGGTATATGTGATATACATGTAATTGATGTGTACCTAACCAGTACTCGTAGTAGCTCTTGGGAATTTGATACCGGTGCAGTTGCTCACATTTGTAACTCAAAGCAGGAGCTGCGGAATAAATGGAGACTGGCGAAGGACGAGGTGACGATGCGCGTCGGGAATGGTTCCAAGGTCGATGTGATCGCCGTCGGCACGCTGCCTCTTCATTTACCTACGGGATTAGTTTTAAACCTCAATAATTGTTATTTAGTGCCAGCTTTGAGCATGAACATTGTATCTGGATCTCGTTTAATTCGAGATGGCTACTCATTTAAATCCGAGAATAATGGTTGTTCCATTTATATGAGAGATATGTTTTATGGTCATGCTCCTATGGTGAATGGTTTATTCTTAATGAATCTCGAGCGTAATGCTACACATGTTCTTAGTGTGAATACCAAAAGATGTAAGGTTGATAATGATAGTCCCACATACTTGTGGCACTGCCGCCTTGGTCACATAGGTGTCAAACACATGAAGAAGCTCCATGCTGATGGACTTTTAGAGTCTCTTGATTATGAATCATTTGACACGTGCGAACCATGCCTTATGGGTAAAATGACCAAGACTCCGTTCTCAGGAACAATGGAGCGAGCAACCAACTTGTTGGAAATCATACATACCGATGTGTGCGGTCCAATGAGTGTTGAGGCTCGTGGTGGCTATCGTTATGTTCTCACCCTCACTGATGATT
The DNA here is from genome assembly GCA_034509565.1 of Triticum monococcum. Taxonomy (NCBI): domain Eukaryota; kingdom Viridiplantae; phylum Streptophyta; class Magnoliopsida; order Poales; family Poaceae; genus Triticum; species Triticum monococcum. The sequence continues at coordinate 684,748,408 of CM067842.1, forward strand.
TGAGTAGATATGGATATATTTACTTAATGAAACACAAGTCTGAAACCTTTGAGAAGTTCAAGGAATTTCAGAGTGAGGTTGAGAATCAACGTGACAGGAAAATCAAGTTTCTACGATCAGATCGTGGAGGAGAATACTTGAGTCACGAATTTGGCACACACTTAAGAAAATGTGGAATAGTTTCACAGCTCACGCCGCCTGGAACACCTCAGCGTAACGGTGTATCCGAACGTCGTAATCGCACTCTATTAGATATGGTGCGGTCTATGATGTCTCTTACCGATCTGCCGCTATCTTTTTGGGGCTATGCTTTAGAGACTGCCGCATTCACTTTAAATAGGGCTCCATCGAAATCCGTTGAGACGACACCGTTTGAATTATGGTTTGGAAAGAAACCTAAGCTGTCATTTCTAAAAGTTTGGGGATGCGATGCTTATGTCAAGAAACTTCAACCTGAAAAGCTCGAACCCAAGTCGGAAAAATGCGTCTTCATAGGATACCCAAAAGAAACTATTGGGTATACCTTCTACCTCAGATCTGAAGGCAAGATCTTTGTTGCCAAGAATGGATCCTTTCTAGAGAAAGAGTTTCTCTCGAAAGAAGTAAGTGGGAGGAAAGTAGAACTTGATGAAGTATTACCTCTTGAACCGGAAAATGGCGCAACTCAAGAAAATGTTCCTGAGGTACCAGCACCGACTAGAGAGGAAGTTAATGATAATGATCAAGATACTTCTAATCAAGCTCCTACTGAAATTCGAAGGTCCACAAGGACACGTTCCGCACCAGAGTGGTACGGCAACCCTATCTTGGAGATCAGGTTGTTAGACAACGGTGAACCTTCGAACTATGAAGAAGCGATGGCGGGCCCGGATTCCGACAAATGGCTAGAAGCCATGAAATCCGAGATAGGATCCATGTATGAAAACGAAGTATGGACTTTGACTGACTTGCCCGTTGAACGGCGAGCCATAGAAAATAAATGGATCTTTAAGAAGAAGACAGACGCGGATGGTAACGTGACCATCTATAAAGCTCGGCTTGTCGCTAAGGGTTATCGACAAGTTCAAGGGGTTGACTACGATGAGACTTTCTCACCGGTAGCGAAGCTAAAGTCCGTCCGAATCATGTTAGCAATTGCCGCGTTTTACGATTATGAAATATGGCAAATGGACGTCAAAACGGCATTCCTTAATGGTTTCCTTAAGGAAGAATTGTATATGATGCAGCCGGAAGGTTTTGTCGATCCTAAGAATGCTGACAAGGTGTGCAAGCTCCAACGCTCGATTTATGGGCTGGTGCAAGCATCTCGGAGTTGGAACATTCGCTTTGATGAGATGATCAAAGCGTTTGGGTTTACACAGACTTATGGAGAAGCCTGTGTTTACAAGAAAGTGAGTGGGAGCTCTGTAGCATTTCTCATATTATATGTAGATGACATACTTTTGATGGGAAATGATATAGAACTCTTGGACAGCATTAAGGCCTACTTGAATAAGAGTTTTTCAATGAAGGACCTTGGAGAAGCTGCTTATATATTAGGCATCAAAATCTATAGAGATAGATCGAGACGCCTCATAGGTCTTTCACAAAGTACATACCTTGATAAGATATTGAAGAAGTTCAATATGGATCAATCTAAGAAGGGGTTCTTGCCTGTGTTACAAGGTATGAAATTGAGCTCGGCTCAAAGTCCGACCACGGCAGAAGAAATAGAAGAGATGAGTGTCATCCCCTATGCCTCAGCCATAGGTTCTATTATGTATGCCATGCTGTGTACCAGACCTGATGTAAACCTTGCCGTAAGTTTGGTAGGAAGATACCAAAGTAATCCCGGCAAGGAACACTGGACAGCGGTCAAGAATATCCTGAAGTACCTGAAAAGGACTAAGGAGATGTTTCTCGTTTATGGAGGTGACGAAGAGCTCGTCGTAAAGGGTTACGTCGACGCTAGCTTCGACACAGATCTGGATGACTCTAAGTCACAAACCGGATACGTGTATATTCTGAATGGAGGGGCAGTAAGCTGGTGCAGTTGCAAGCAAAGCGTCGTGGCGGGATCTACATGTGAAGCGGAGTACATGGCAGCCTCGGAGGCAGCGCATGAAGCAATTTGGGTGAAGGAGTTCATCACCGACCTCGGAGTCATACCCAATGCGTCGGGGCCGATCAAGCTCTTCTGTGACAACACTGGAGCTATTGCACTTGCCAAGAAGCCCAGGTTTCACAAGAAGACAAGGCACATCAAGCGTCGCTTCAACTCCATTCGTGAAAATGTTCAGGATGGAGACATAGAAATTTGTAAAGTACATACGGACCTGAATGTAGCAGATCCGTTGACTAAACCTCTCCCTAGGGCAAAACATGATCAACACCAGAATTCCATGGGTGTTCGATTCATCACAATGTAACTAGATTATTGACTCTAGTGCAAGTGGGAGACTGTTGGAAATATGCCCTAGAGGCAATAATAAAATCATTATTATTATATTTCCTTGTTCATGGTAATTGTCTTTATTCATGCTATAATTGTGTTATCCGGAAATCGTAATACATGTGTGAATAACAGACATCAACATGTCCCTAGTAAGCCTCTAGTTGACTAGCCCGTTGATCAACAGATAGTCATGGTTTCCTGACTATGGACATTGGATGTCATTGATAACGAGATCGCATCATTAGGAGAATGATGTGATGGACAAGACCCAATCCTAAACATAGCATAAAGATCGTATAGTTCGTTTGCTAGAGTTTTGCAATGTCAAGTATCTTTTCCTTAGACCATGAGATCGTGTAACTCCCGGATACCGTAGGAGTGCTTTGGGTGTACCAAACGTCACAACGTAACTGGGTGACTATAAAGGTATACTACGGGTATCTCCGAAAGTGTCTGTTGGGTTGACACGGATCAAGACTGGGATTTGTCACTCCGTGTGACGGAGAGGTATCACTGGGCCCACTCGGTAACGCATCATCATAATGAGCTCAAAGTGACCAAGTGTCTGGTCACGGGATCATGCATTACGGTACGAGTAAAGTGGCTTGCCGGTAACGAGACTGAACGAGGTATTGGGATACCAACGATCGAGTCTCGGGCAAGTAACATACCGTCTGACAAAGGGAATAGAATACGGGGTTGCTTGAACCCTTGACATAGTGGTTCATCCGATGACAACATCGAGAAACATGTGGGAGCCAACATGGGTATCCAGATCCCGTTGTTGGTTATTGACCAGAGGTCGTCTCGGTCATGTCTACATGTCTCCCGAACCCGTAGGGTCTACACACTTAAGGTTCGGTGACGCTAGGGTTATTAGGAAGACAAGTATGTGATTACCGAATGTTGTTCGGAGTCCCGGATGAGATCCCGGACGTCACGAGGAGTTCCGGAATAGTTCGGAGGCAAAGATTTATATATGGAAAGTGGTTAAACGGACTCCGGAAAGTTTCGGGGGCATGCCGGTATTGTACCGGGGCCACCGGGAGGGTTCCGGGGGTCCACCGGGAGGGGCCACCCCTCCCGGGGGGCCACATGGGCTAAGTGGGAGAGGGAGCCAGCCCCTAGTGGGCTGGGCGCGCCTCCCCACCTAGGCCCATGCGGCTAGGGATTGGGGAGGGGAAACCCTAAAGGGGAGAAGGGGGCGCTCCCCTAGCTTGGGGGGCAAGCCACCCTTTCCTCCTCCCCTTTGGCCGCCGCCCCATATAGGGTTTCCCCTAGGTGGCCGGCCCCCCCCTTGCCCTCTCCTCCTATATATAGAGGGGTGAGGGGAGGGCTGCAACACACAATTGAAGGCGCAGCCCCTCCCCTCCCCAACTCCTCTCTTTCTCCGTCTTTGCTTGGCGAAGCCCTACCGGAGAACTGTTGTACCAATTGCACCACGCCGTCGTGCTGCCATTGGAGTTTTCTTCCTCAACCTCTCCTTCATCCTTGCTGGATCAAGACGGAGGAGACGCCATCGTCCCGTATGTGTGTTGAACGCGGAGGCGCTGTTCTTTCAGCGCTTGGTCATCGGTGAACGGAATCACGTTGGAACGACTCCATCATCACCACTCCCTCGAACGCTTCCGTACTCGATCTACAAGTGGTATGTAGATGCAAACTCACTCCCTTGACTCGTTGCTAGATGAACTCCTAGATGATCTTGGTGAAACGAGTAGGAAATTTTTTTGTTTTCTGCAACGTTCCCCAACAGTGGTATCAGAGCTAGGTCTATGCGTAGTTCTTCTTGCGCGAGTAGAACACAATTTGTTGTGGGCGTGGATTTGTCAACCTTCTTGCCGCTACTAGTCTTTTCTTGCTTCAGCGGTATTGTGGGATGAAGCGGCCCAGACCAACCTTACACGTACGCTTACGTGAGACCGGTTCCACCGACTAACATGCACTAGTTGCATAAGGTGGCTGGCGGGTGTCTGTCTCTCCCACTTTAGCTGGAGCGGATTCGATGAACAGGGTCCTTATGAAGGGTAAATAGAAGTTGACGAATCATGTTGTGGCTTTCACGTAGGTAAGAAAACGTTCTTGCTAGAACCCTAATTCAGCCACGTAAAACTTGCAACAACAATTAGAGGACGTCTAACTTGTTTTTGCAGCAAGTGGTTTGTGATATGATATGGCCAAAGTTGTGATGAATGATGAATGATCTATATGTGATGTATGAGATGTTCATGCTATTGTAATAGGGATCACGACTTGCATGTCGATGAGTATGACAACCGGCAGGAGCCATAGGAGTTGTCTTTATTCTTTTAACATGACCTGCGTGTCATTGAGAAACGCCATGTAAATTACTTTACTTTATTGTTAAACGCGTTAGCCATAGTAGTAGAAGTAATAGTTGGCGAGCAACTTCATGGAGACACGATGATGGAGATCATGGTGTCAAGCCGGTGACAAGATGATCATGGAGCCCCAAGATGGAGATCAAAGGAGCTACGTGATATTGGCCATATCATGTCACGTTTAATATTTGATTGCATGTGATGTTTATCATGTTTTTGCATCTTGTTTACTTAGAACGACGGTAGTAAATAAGATGATCCCTCATAATAATTTCAAGAAGTGTTCCCCCTAACTGTGCACCGTTGCTAAAGCTCGTAGTTTCGAAGCACCACGTGATGATCGGGTGTGATAGATTCTTACGTTCACATACAACGGGTGTAAGACAGTTTTACACATGCAAAACACTTAGGGTTAACTTGACGAGCCTAGCATGTGCATAGACATGGCCTCGGAACACAGAAGACCGAAAGGTCGAGCATGAGTCGTATAGAAGATGCGATCAACATAAAGATGTTCACCGACGTTGACTAGTCCGTCTCACGTGATGATCGGACACGGCCTAGTTAACTCGGATCATGCAACACTTAGATGACTAGAGGGATGTCTAATCTAAGTGGGAGTTCATTATATAATTTGATTAGATGAACTCTACTATCATGAACATTAGTCTAAAAATATTTTACAATATGTCTTGTAGATTAAATGGCCCACGTAGTCCTCAACTTCAACGCGTTCCTAGAGAAAACCAAGCTGAAAGACGATGGTAGCAACTATACGGACTGGGTCCGGAACCTGAGGATCATCCTCATAGCTGCCAAGAAAGATTATGTCCTACAAGCACCGCTAGGTGAAGCTCCCGTCCCACAGAACCAAGACGTTATGAACGCTTGGCAGACACGTGTTGATGACTACTCCCTCGTTCAGTGCGGCATGCTTTACAGTTTAGAACCGGGGCTCCAAAAGCGTTTTGAGAGACATGGAGCATATGAGATGTTCGAAGAGCTGAAAATGGTTTTCCATGCTCATGCCTGGGTCGAGAGATATGAGGTCTCCGACAAGTTCTTCAGCTATAAGATGGAGGAAAACAGTTCTGTCAGTGAGCACATACTCACTATGTCTGGATTACATAACCGCTTGACTCAGCTGGGAGTTAATCTCCCGGATGATGCGGTCATTGACAGAATCCTCCAGTCGCTTCCACCAAGCTACAAGAGCTTTGTGATGAACTTCAACATGCAGGGGATGCAAAAGACCATTCCTGAGTTGTTCTCAATGCTGAAATCAGCGGAGGTAGAAGTCAAGAAGGAACATCAAGTGTTGATGGTCAATAAAACCACTAAGTTCAAGAAGGGCAAGGGTAAGAAAGCCTTCAAGAAGGACGGCAAGGAAGTTGCCGCGCCCGGCAAGCAAGCTGCCGGGAAGAAGCCAAAGAATGGACCCAAGCCCGAGACTGAGTGCTTTTATTGCAAGGGGAGCGGACACTGGAAGCGGAATTGTCCCAAGTACTTAGCAGACAAGAAGGCCGGCAAAACAAAAGGTATATGTGATATACATGTAATTGATGTGTACCTAACCAGTACTCGTAGTAGCTCTTGGGTATTTGATACCGGTGCAGTTGCTCACATTTGTAACTCAAAGCAGGAGCTGCGGAATAAACGGAGACTGGCGAAGGACGAGGTGACGATGCGCGTCGGGAATGGTTCCAAGGTCGATGTGATCGCCGTCGGCACGCTGCCTCTTCATTTACCTACGGGATTAGTTTTAAACCTCAATAATTGTTATTTAGTGCCAGCTTTGAGCATGAACATTGTATCTGGATCTCGTTTAATTCGAGATGGCTACTCATTTAAATCCGAGAATAATGGTTGTTCCATTTATATGAGAGATATGTTTTATGGTCATGCTCCTATGGTGAATTGTTTATTCTTAATGAATCTCGAGCGTAATGCTACACATGTTCTTAGTGTGAATACCAAAAGATGTAAGGTTGATAATGATAGTCCCACATACTTGTGGCACTGCCGCCTTGGTCACATAGGTGTCAAACGCATGAAGAAGCTCCATGCTGATGGACTTTTAGAGTCTCTTGATTATGAATCATTTGACACGTGCGAACCATGCCTTATGGGTAAAATGACCAAGACTCCGTTCTCAGGAACAATGGAGGGAGCAACCAACTTGTTGGAAATCATACATACCGATGTGTGCGGTCCAATGAGTGTTGAGGCTCGCGGTGGCTATCGTTATGTTCTCACCCTCACTGATGATTTGAGTAGATATGGATATATTTACTTAATGAAACACAAGTCTGAAACCTTTGAGAAGTTCAAGGAATTTCAGAGTGAGGTTGAGAATCAACGTGACAGGAAAATCAAGTTTCTACGATCAGATCGTGGAGGAGAATACTTGAGTCACGAATTTGGCACACACTTAAGAAAATGTGGAATAGTTTCACAGCTCACGCCGCCTGGAACACCTCAGCGTAACGGTGTATCCGAACGTCGTAATCGCACTCTATTAGATATGGTGCGGTCTATGATGTCTCTTACCGATCTGCCGCTATCTTTTTGGGGCTATGCTTTAGAGACTGCCGCATTCACTTTAAATAGGGCTCCGTCGAAATCCGTTGAGACGACACCGTTTGAATTATGGTTTGGAAAGAAACCTAAGCTGTCATTTCTAAAAGTTTGGGGATGCGATGCTTATGTCAAGAAACTTCAACCTGAAAAGCTTGAACCCAAGTCGGAAAAATGCGTCTTCATAGGATACCCAAAAGAAACTATTGGGTATACCTTCTACCTCAGATCCGAAGGCAAGATCTTTGTTGCCAAGAATGGATCCTTTCTAAAGAAAGAGTTTCTCTCGAAAGAAGTAAGTGGGAGGAAAGTAGAACTTGATGAAGTATTACCTCTTGAACTGGAAAATGGCGCAACTCAAGAAAATGTTCCTGAGGTACCAGCACCGACTAGAGAGGAAGTTAATGATAATGATCAAGATACTTCTAATCAAGCTCCTACTGAAATTCGAAGGTCCACAAGGACACGTTCCGCACCAGAGTGGTACGGCAACCCTGTCTTGGAGATCATGTTGTTAGACAACGGTGAACCTTCGAACTATGAAGAAGCGATGGCGGGCCCGGATTCCGACAAATGGCTAGAAGCCATGAAATCCGAGATAGGATCCATGTATGAAAACGAAGTATGGACTTTGACTGACTTGCCCGTTGAACGGCAAGCCATAGAAAATAAATGGATCTTTAAGAAGAAGACAGACGCGGATGGTAACGTGACCATCTATAAAGCTCGGCTTGTCGCTAAGGGTTATCGACAAGTTCAAGGGGTTGACTACGATGAGACTTTCTCACCGGTAGCGAAGCTAAAGTCCGTCCGAATCATGTTAGCAATTGCCGCGTTTTACGATTATGAAATATGGCAAATGGACGTCAAAACGGCATTCCTTAATGGTTTCCTTAAGGAAGAATTGTATATGATGCAGCCGGAAGGTTTTGTCGATCCTAAGAATGCTGACAAGGTGTGCAAGCCCCAACGCTCGATTTATGGGCTGGTGCAAGCATCTCGGAGTTGGAACATTCGCTTTGATGAGATGATCAAAGCGTTTGGGTTTACACAGACTTATGGAGAAGCCTGTGTTTACAAGAAAGTGAGTGGGAGCTCTGTAGCATTTCTCATATTATATGTAGATGACATACTTTTGATGGGAAATGATATAGAACTCTTGGACAGCATTAAGGCCTACTTGAATAAGAGTTTTTCAATGAAGGACCTTGGAGAAGCTGCTTATATATTAGGCATCAAAATCTATAGAGATAGATCGAGACGCCTCATAGATCTTTCACAAAGTACATACCTTGATAAGATATTGAAGAAGTTCAATATGGATCAATCTAAGAAGGGGTTCTTGCCTGTGTTACAAGGTATGAAATTGAGCTCAGCTCAAAGTCCGACCATGGCAGAAGAAATAGAAGAGATGAGTGTCATCCCCTATGCCTCAGCCATAGGTTCTATTATGTATGCCATGCTGTGTACCAGACCTGATGTAAACCTTGCCGTAAGTTTGGTAGGAAGATACCAAAGTAATCCCGGCAAGGAACACTGGACAGCGGTCAAGAATATCCTGAAGTACCTGAAAAGGACTAAGGAGATGTTTCTCGTTTATGGAGGTGACAAAGAGCTCGTCGTAAAGGGTTACGTCGACGCTAGCTTCGACACAGATCTGGATGACTTTAAGTCACAAACCGGATACGTGTATATTTTGAATGGAGGGGCAGTAAGCTGGTGCAGTTGCAAGCAAAGCGTCGTGGCGGGATCTACATGTGAAGCGGAGTACATGGCAGCCTCGGAGGCAGCGCATGAAGCAATTTGGGTGAAGGAGTTCATCACCGACCTTGGAGTCATACCCAATGCGTCGGGGCCGATCAAGCTCTTCTGTGACAACACTGGAGCTATTGCACTTGCCAAGGAGCCCAGGTTTCACAAGAAGACAAGGCACATCAAGCGTCGCTTCAACTCCATTCGTGAAAATGTTCAAGATGGAGACATAGAAATTTGTAAAGTACATACGGACCTGAATGTAGCAGATCCGTTGACTAAACCTCTCCCTAGGGCAAAACATGATCAACACCAGAATTCCATGGGTGTTCGATTCATCACAATGTAACTAGATTATTGACTCTAGTGCAAGTGGGAGACTGTTGGAAATATGCCCTAGAGGCAATAATAAAAGCATTATTATTATATTTCCTTGTTCATGGTAATTGTCTTTATTCATGCTATAATTGTGTTATCCGGAAATCGTAATACATGTGTGAATAACAGACATCAACATGTCCCTAGTAAGCCTCTAGTTGACTAGCCCGTTGATCAACAGATAGTCATGGTTTCCTGACTATGGACATTGGATGTCATTGATAACAAGATCGCATCATTAGGAGAATGATGTGATGGACAAGACCCAATCCTAAACATAGCATAAAGATCGTATAGTTCGTTTGCTAGAGTTTTGCAATGTCAAGTATCTTTTCCTTAGACCATGAGATCGTGTAACTCCCGGATACCGTAGGAGTGCTTTGGGTGTACCAAACGTCACAACGTAACTGGGTGACTATAAAGGTATACTACGGGTATCTCCGAAAGTGTCTGTTGGGTTGACACGGATCAAGACTGGGATTTGTCACTCCGTGTAACGGAGAGGTATCACTGGGCCCACTCGGTAACGCATCACCATAATGAGCTCAAAGTGACCAAGTGTCTGGTCACGGGATCATGCATTACGGTACGAGTAAAGTGGCTTGCCGGTAACGAGACTGAACGAGGTATTGGGATTCCAACGATCGAGTCTCGGGCAAGTAACATACCGTCTGACAAAGGGAATAGAATACGGGGTTGCTTGAACCCTTGACATAGTGGTTCATCCGATGACAACATCGAGAAACATGTGGGAGCCAACATGGGTATCCAGATCCCGCTGTTGGTTATTGACCAGAGGTCGTCTCGGTCATGTCTACATGTCTCCCGAACCCGTAGGGTCTACACACTTAAGGTTCGGTGACGCTAGGGTTATTAGGAAGACAAGTATGTGATTACCGAATGTTGTTCGGAGTCCCGGATGAGATCCCTGACGTCACGAGGAGTTCCGGAATAGTTCAGAGTAAAGATTTATATATGGAAAGTGGTTAAACGGACTCCGGAAAGTTTCGGGGGCATGCCGGTATTGTACCGGGGCCACCGGGAGGGTTCCGGGGGTCCACCGGGAGGGGCCACCCCTCCCGGGGGGCCACATGGGCTAAGTGGGAGAGGGAGTCAGCCCCTAGTGGGCTGGGCGCGCCTCCCCACCTAGGCCCATGCGGCTAGGGTTTGGGGAGGGGAAACCCTAAAGGGTAGAAGGGGGCACCCCCCTAGCTTGGGGGGCAAGCCACCCTTTCCTCCTCCCCTTTGGCCGCCGCCCCATCTAGGGTTTCCCCTAGGTGGCCGCCCCCCCCCTTTCCCTCTCCTCCTATATATAGAGGGGTGAGGGGAGGGCTGCAACAGACAATTGAAGGCGCAGCCCGTCCCCTCCCCAACTCCTCTCTTTCTCCGTCTTTGCTTGGCGAAGCCCTGCCGGAGAACTGCTGTACCAATTGCACCACACCGTCGTGCTGCCATTGGAGTTGTCTTCCTCAACCTCTCCTTCATCCTTGCTGGATCAAGACGGAGGAGACGCCATCGTCCCGTACGTGTGTTGAACGCGGAGGCGCTGTTCTTTCAGCGCTTGGTCATCGGTGATCGGAATCACGTTGGAATGACTCCATCATCACCACTCCCTCGAACGCTTCCGTACTCGATCTAGAAGTGGTATATAGATGCAAACTCACTCCCTTGACTCGTTGCTAGATGAACTCCTAGATGATCTTGGTGAAACGAGTAGGAAATTTTTTTGTTTTCTGCAACGTTCCCACATGACCACGATGCCACCTAGATCTTGGTGACCCTTTTCATCGAATCCGATCCGACTAAAGTGGGAGAGACAGACACCCGCCAGCCACCTTATGCAACTAGTGCACGTTTGTCGGTGGAACCGGTCTCACGTAAGAGTACGTGTAAGGTTGGTCCGGGCCGCTTCATCCCACGATGCCGCCGAATCAAGATAAGACTAGTAAGGGCAAGCATATTGAACAAAATCAACGCCCACAACTACTTTGTGTTCTACTTGTGCATAGAATCTACGCAATAGACCTAGCTCATGATACCACTATTGGGGAACGTAGCAGCAATTCAAAATTTTCCTACGTGTCACCAAGATCTATCTATGGAGAGACCAGCAACGAGGGGAAGGAGAGTTGCATCTACATACCCTTGTAGATCGCTAAGCGGAAGCGTTCATGTGAACGGGGTTGATGGAGTCGTACTCGTCGTGATCCAAATCACCGATGACCAAGTGCCGAACGGACGGCACCTCCGCGTTCAACACACGTACAGCCCGGTGACGTCTCCCACGCCTTGATCCAGCAAGGAGAGAGGGAGAGGTTGAGGAAGACTTCATCCATCAGCAGCACAACGGCGTGGTGGTGGTGGAGGAGCGTGGCTATCCTGCAGGGCTTCGCCAAGCACTACAGAAGAGGAGGAAGAAGAGACGCAGGGCTGCACCAACGAGATTGAATCGCGTGTATGTTGGGCAGCCCCCTTAGGCCTCATATATATAGGGGAAGGGGAGGGCTGCGCCCCCTCTAGGGTTCCCACCCCTAGGGGGGGCGGAAGCCCTAGATGGGGCCAAGGGGTGGCGGCCAAGGGAGGGGAGAAGGCGGAGGCGCCCCTAGGGTGGGCCTTAAGGCCCATCTGGACCTAGGGTTTGCCTCCTCCCACTTCTCCTGCGCCTTGGGCCTTGGTGGGAGGCGCACCAGCCCACTAAGGGGCTGGTCCCTCACCACTCTTGGCCCATGCAACCTTCTGGGGTTGGTGGCCCCACTTGGTGGACCCCCGGGACCCTCCCGGTGGTCCCGGTACGTTACCGATAAACCCCGAAACTCTTCCGGTGTCCAAAACAGGACTTCCCATATATAAATCTTTACCTCCGGACCATTCCGGAACTCCTCGTGACGTCTGGGATCTCATCTGGGACTCCGAACAACATTCGGTAACCACATACTAACTTCCTTTATAACCCTAGCGTCATCGAACCTTAAGTGTGTAGACCCTACGGGTTCGGGAGACATGCAGACATGACCGAGACGTTCTCCGGTCAATAACCAACAGCGGGATCTGGATACCCATGTTGGCTCCCACATGTTCCACGATGATCTCATCGGATGAACCACGATGTCAAGGACTTAATCAATCCCGTATACAATTCCCTTTGTCTATCGGTATGATACTTGCCCGAGATTCGATCGTCGGTATCCCGATACCTTGTTCAATCTCGTTACCAGCAAGTCTCTTTACTCGTTCCGTAACACATCATCCCGTGATCAACTCCTTGATCACACTGTGCACATTATGATGATGTCCTACCGAGTGGGCCCAGAGATACCTCTCCGTTTACACGGAGTGACAAATCCCAGTCTCGATTCGTGCCAACGCAACAGACACTTTCGGAGATACCTGTAATGTACCTTTATAGCCACCCAGTTATGTTGTGACGTTTGGCACACCCAAAGCACTCCTACGGTATCCGGGAGTTGCACAATCTCATGGTCTAAGGAAATGATACTTGACATTAGCAAAGCTTTAACATACGAACTACACGATCTAGTGCTATGCCTAGGATTGGGTCTTGTCCATCACATCATTCTCCTGATGATGTGATCCCGTTATCAACGACATCCAATGTCCATGGTTAGGAAACCGTAACCATCTATTGATCAACGAGCTAGTCAACTAGAGGCTTACTAGGGACATGGTGTTGTCTATGTATCCACACATGTATCTGAGTTTCCTATCAATACAATTCTAGTATGGATAATAAACGATTATGATGAACAAGGAAATATAATAATCAATTTATTATTGCCTCTAGGGCATATTTCCAACAGTCTCCCACTTGCACTAGAGTCAATAATCCAGTTCACATCGAAATGTGATTAACACTCAAGGTCACATCCTCATGTGACTAACACCCAAGAGTCTAGTTCACATCACTATGTGATTAGCACTCAATGAGTTATGTGTTTGATCATGTTGCTTGTGAGAGAGGTTTTAGTCAACGGGTCTAAACCTTTCAGATCCGTGTGTGCTTTACAAATCTCTATGTCATCTCCTATATGTAGCTTCCACGTTCTATTTGGAGCTATTCCAAATAACTGTTCTACTTAGAGCTATTCTAAATTGTTGCTCCATTATACGTATCCGGTATCTCTACTCAGAGCTATCCGGATAGGTGTTAAGCTTGCATCGACGTAACCCTTTACGACGAACTCTTTTACCATCTCCATAATCGAGAAAATTCCTTAGTCCACTAGTTACTAAGGATAACTTTGACCGTTGTCCTGTGATCCATTCTTGGATCACTCTAGTACCCCTTGACTGACTCATGGCAAGGCACACTTCAGGTGCGGTACACAGCATAGCATACTGTAGAGCCTATGTCTTAAGCATAGGGGACGACCTTCGTTCCTTTCTGTCTATTCTGCCGTGGTCGAGCTTTAAGTCTTAACTTCATACCTTACAACTTAGGCAAGAACTCCTTCTTTGACTGATCCATCTTGAACACCTTCAAGATCACGTCAAGGCATGTGCTCATTTGAAAGTTCCATTAAGCGTTTTGATCTATCCTTATAGATCTTGATGCTTCAATGTTCAAGTAGCTTAATCCAGGCTTTCCATTGAAAAACACTTTCCAAATAACCCTATATGCTTTCCAGAAATTCTACGTCATTTCTGATCAACAATATGTCAACAACATATATTCATCAGAAATTCTATAGTGCTCCCACTCACTTCTTTGGAATTACAAGTTTCTCATAAACTTTGTATACACCCAAAACTTTGATCATCTTATCAAAGCATACATTCCAACTCCGAGATGCCTACTCCAGTCCTTAGAAGGATTGCTGGAGCTTTGCATACATATTAGCATCTTTCAGGATTGACAAAACCATCCGGTTGTATCACATACAACCTTTCCTCATAAATCGTCGAGGAAACAATGTTTTGACATCCTATCTGCAAGATTTCATAAATAGTGCAGTAACTGCTAATATAATTCCAACAGACTTTTAGCATCGCTACAGGTGAGAAAATCTCATCGTAGTCAACTCCTTGAACTTGTCGGAAAACATCTTAACGACAAGTCGAGCTTTCTTAATGGTGATATTTACCATCATTGTCCGTCTTTCTTTTAAAATCCATCTGTACTCAACAGCCTTACGACCATCAAGTAGTTCTTCCAAAGTCTACACTTTGTTTTCATATATGGATCCTCTCTCGGATTATATGGCCTCGAGCCATTTATCGGAATCCGGGCCCACCATCGCTTCTCCATAGCTCGTAGGTTCATTGTTGTCTCGCAACATGACTTCCAAGACAGGATTACGTATCCTTGTCATCCTACGAGGTTTGGGAGTGACTTGATCCGAAGTCTCGTGATCAATATCATAAGCTTCCACTTCAATTGGTGTAGGTGCCACAGGAACAATTTCCTGTGCCCTGCCACACACTAGTTGAAGAGACGGTTCAATATCCTCATCAAGTTTCCACCATCCTCCCACTCAATTCTTTCGAGAGAAACTTTTCCTCGAGAAAGGACCTGATTCTAGAAACAATCCCTTATTGCTTTCGGATCTGAGACAGGAGGTATACCCAACTGTTTTGGGTGTCCTATGAAGATGCATTTATCCGCTTTGGGTTTGAGCTTATCAGCCTGAAACTTTTTCACATAAGCGTTGCAGCCCCAAACGTTTAAGAAATGACAACTTAGGTTTCTATAAACCATATTTCATACAGTGTCATCTCATCGGAATTACATGGTGCCCTATTTAAAGTGAATGCGGTTATCTCTAATGCCTAACCCATAAACTATCGTGGTAATTCGATAAGAAACATCATGGTATGCATCATATCCAATAGGGTGCAGTTATGATGTTCGGACACACCATCACACTATGGTGTTCCAGGCTGTATTAGTTGTGAAACAATTTCCACAATGTCTTAATTCTGTGCCAAACTCGTAGTTGAGATATTCATCTCTATGATCATATCATAGATACTTTATCCTCTTGTCACGACGATCTTTCAACTTCACCCTGAAATTACATGAACCTTTCAATAATTCAGACTCGTGATTCATCAAGTAAATATACTCAACATCTACTCAAATCATCTGTGAAGTAAGAACATAACGATATCCACTACACGCCTCAGCACTCATTGGACTGCACACATCAAAATGTATTACTTCCAACAAGTTGCTTTCTAGTTCCATTTTACTGAAACCGAGGCTTTCAGTCATCTTGCCCATGTGGTATGATTTACATGTCTCAAGTGATTCAAAATCAAGTGAGTCCAAACGGTCCATTTGCATGGAGTTTATTCATGCATATACACCAATAGACTTGGTTCGCATGCCTCAAACTTTTCAAAAATGAGTGAGCCCAAAGATCCATCAACATGGAGCTTCCACATGCGTTTTATACCGATATGACTTACGTGGCAGTGCCACAAGTAGGTGGTACTATCATTACTATCTTTTGGCATGAACATGTGTATCACTACGATCAAGATTCAATAAACCATTCATTCTAGGTGTAAGACCATTGAAGGTATTATTCAAATAAACAGAGTAACCATTATTCTCCTTAAATGAATAACGTATTGCAATGGACATAATCCAATCATGTCTATGCTCAACGCAAACACCAATCTCAATGGTAGAGGGAGCGTACGATATTTGATCAACCTTGGAAATACTTCCAACACATATCGTTATCTCACCTTTAGCTAGTCTCCGTTTATTCCGCAGCTTTTATTTCGAGTTACTAACACTTAGCAACCGAACCGGTATCTAATACCCTGGTGCTACTAGGAGTACTAGTAAAGTACACATTAACATAATGTATATCCAATATACTTCTATCGACCTTGCCAGCCTTCTTATCTACCAAGTATCTAGGGTAATTCTGCTCCAGTGGTTGTTCCCCTTATTACAGAAGCACTTAGTCTCGGGTTTGGGTTCAACCTTGGGTTTCTTCATTGGAGCAGCAGCTGAATTGCTGTTTCATGAAGTATCCCTTTGTGCCCTTGCCCTTCTTGAAACTAGTGGTTTTACCAACCATCAACAATTGATGCTCCTTCTTGATTTCTACTTTCGTGGTGTCAAACATCGCGAATAACTCAAGGATCATCATATATGTCCCTGATATATTATAGTTCATCACGAAGCTCTAGCAGCTTGGTGGTAATGACTTCGGAGAAACATCATTATCTCATCTGGAAGATCAACTCCCACTCGATTCAAATGATTGTTGTACTCAGACAATCTGAGCACAAGCTCAACAATTCAGCTTTTCTCCTTAGTTTGCAGGCTAAGAAAATTGTCGGAGGTCTTATACCTCTTGACATGGGCACGAGCCTGAAATCCCAATTTCAGCCCTCAAAACATCTCATATGTTTCGCGATGTTTCAAAACGTCTTCGGTGCGTCAACTCTAAACCGTTTAACTGAACTATCATGTAGTTATCAAAACGTGTATGTCAGATGTTCGCAATATCTACAGACGACGTTCGAGGTTCAGCACACTGAGCGGTGCATTAAGGACATAAGCCTTCTAAGAAGCAATGAGGACAATCCTCAGTTTACGGACTTAGTCCGCATAATTGCTACTATCAACTTTCAACTAATTTTCCTCTAGGAACATATCTAAACAGTAGAACTATAGCGTGAGCTACGACATAATTTGCAAAATCCTTTTGACTATGTTCTGGATAATTAAGTTCATCTTATGAACTCCCACTCAGATAGACATCCCTCTAGTCATCTAAGTGATTACATGATCCGAGTCCACTAGCCCGTGTCCGATCATCACGTGAGACGGACTAGTCAACATCGGTGAACATCTTCATGTTGATCGTATCTTCTATACGACTCATGCTCAACCTTTCGGTCTTCTGTGTTCCGAGGCCATGTCTGTACATGCTAGGCTCGTCAAGTTAACCCTAAGTGTTTTGCGTGTGTAAATCTGTCTTACACCCGTTGTATGTGAACGTTAGAATCTAACACCCGATCATCACGTGGTGCTTCGAAACACGAACTGTCGCAACGGTGCACAGTTAGGGGAGAACACTTCTTGAAATTTTAATAAGGGATCATCTTATTTACTACCGTCGTTCTAAGCAAATAAGATGTATAAACATGATAAACATCACATGCAATCAAATAGTGACATGATATGGCCATCATCACTTTGCTCCTTTTGATCTCCATATTCGGGGCTCCATGATCATCATCGTCACCGGCATGACACCATGATCTCCATCATCGTGTCTTCATGAAGTTGCCTCGCCATCTATTACTTCTACTACTATGGCTAACGGTTAGCAATAAAGTAAAGTAATTACATGACGTTTAAGTTGACACGCAGGTCATAAATAAATAAAGACAACTCCTATGGCTCCTGCCGGTTGTCAAACTCATCGACATGCAAGTCGTGATTCCTATTACAAGAACATGATCAATCTCATACATCACATATATCATTCATCACATCCTTTGGCCATATCACATCACATAGCATACCCTGCAAAAACAAGTTAGACGTCCTCTAATTGTTGTTTGCATGTTTTTACGTGGCTACTATGGGTTTCTAGCAAGAACGTTTCTTACCTACGCAAAGACCACAACGTGATATGCCAATTTGCTATTTACCCTTCATAAGGACCCTTTTCATCGAATCCGATCCGACTAAAGTGGGAGAGACAGACACCCGCTAGCCACCTTATGCAACTAGTGCATGTCAGTTGGTGGAACCAGTCTCACGTAAGAGTACGTGTAAGGTCGGTCCGGGCCGCTTCATCCCACGATGCCGCCGAATCAAGATAAGACTAGTAACGGCAAGCATATTGAACAAAATCAACGCCCACAACTACTTTGTGTTCTACTCGTGCATAGAATCTACGCAATAGACCTAGCTCATGATGCCACTGTTGGGGAACGTAGCAGAAATTCAAAATTTTCCTACGTGTCACCAAGATCTATCTATGGAGAGACCAGCAACGAGGGAAAGGAGAGTTGCATCTACATACCCTTGTAGATCGCTAAGCGGAAGCGTTCAAGTGAACGGGGTTGATGGAGTCGTACTCGTCGTGATCCAAATCACCGATGACCAAGTGCCGAACGGACGGCACCTCCGCGTTCAACACACGTACAGCCCGGTGACGTCTCCCACGCCTTGATCCAGCAAGGAGAGAGGGAGAGGTTGAGGAAGACTTCATCCAACAGCAGCACAATGGCGTGGTGGTGGTGGAGGAGCGTGGCTATCCTGCAGGGCTTCGCCAAGCACTACAGAAGAGGAGGAAGAAGAGACGCAGGGCTGCACCAACGAGATTGAATCGCGTGTTTGTTGGGCAGCCCCCTTAGGCCTCATATATATAGGGGAAGGGGAGGGCTGCGCCCCCTCTAGGGTTCCCACCCCTAGGGGGGGCGGCAGCCCTAGATGGGGCCAAGGGGTGGCGGCCAAGGGAGGGGAGAAGGGGGAGGCGCCCCTAGGGTGGGCCTTAAGGCCCATCTGGACCTAGGGTTTGCCTCCTCCCACTTCTCCTGCGCCTTGGGCCTTGGTGGGAGGCGCACCAGCCCACTAAGGGGCTGGTCCCTCACCACTCTTGGCCCATGCAACCTTCTGGGGTTGGTGGCCCCACTTGGTGGACCCCCGGGACCCTCCCGGTGGTCCCGGTACGTTACCGATAAACCCCGAAACTCTTCCGGTGTCCAAAACAGGACTTCCCATATATAAATCTTTACCTCCGGACCATTCCGGAACTCCTCGTGACGTCCGGGATCTCATCCGGGACTCCGAACAACATTCGGTAACCACATACTAACTTCCTTTATAACCCTAGCGTCATCGAACCTTAAGTGTGTAGACCCTACGGGTTCGGGAGACATGCAGACATGACCGAGACGTTCTCCGGTCAATAACCAACAGCGGGATCTGGATACCCATGTTGGCTCCCACATGTTCCACGATGATCTCATCGGATGAACCACGATGTCAAGGACTTAATCAATCCCGTATACAATTCCCTTTGTCTATCGGTACGATACTTGCCCGAGATTCGATCGTCGGTATCCCGATACCTTGTTCAATCTCGTTACCGGCAAGTCTCTTTACTCGTTCTGTAACACATCATCCCATGATCAACTCCTTGATCACATTGTGCACATTATGATGATGTCCTACCGAGTGGGCCCAGAGATACCTCTCCGCTTACACGGAGTGACAAATCCCAGTCTCGATTCGTGCCAACCCAACAGACACTTTCGGAGATACCTGTAATGTACCTTTATAGCCACCCAGTTACGTTGTGACGTTTGGCACACCCAAAGCATTCCTACGGTATCCGGGAGTTGCACAATCTCATGGTCTAAGGAAATGATACTTGACATTAGCAAAGCTTTAGCATACGAACTACACGATCTAGTGCTATGCTTAGGATTGGGTCTTGTCCATCACATCATTCTCCCAATGATGTGATCCCGTTATCAACGACATCCAATGTCCATGGTCAGGAAACCATAACCATCTATTGATCAATGAGCTAGTCAACTAGAGGCTTACTAGGGACATGGTGTTGTCTATGTATCCACACATGTATCTGAGTTTCCTATCAATACAATTATAGCATGGATAATAAACGATTATCATGAACAAGGAAATATAATAATAACTTATTTATTATTGCCTCTAGGGCATATTTCCAACAGTCTCCCACTTGCACTAGAGTCAATAATCTAGTTCACATCGATATGTGATTAACACTCAAGGTCACATCGCCATGTGAGTAACACCCAAAGAGTTTACTAGAGTCAATAATCTAGTTCACATTTACCATGTGATCAACACTCGATGAGTTCTGGGTTTGATCATGTTATGCTTGTGAGAGAGGTTATAGTCAACGGGTCTGAACCTTTCAGATCCGTGTGCGCTTTACAAATCTCTATGTCATCTCCTAGATGCAGCTACCACGCTCTATTTGGAGCTCTTCCAAATACCTGTTCTACTATACGAATCCAGTTTACTACTCACTATAATCTGGATTAGTGTCAAAGTTTGCATCGGCGTAACCCTTTACGACGAACTCTTTTACCACCTCCATAATCGAGAAAAATTACTTAGTCCACTGGTTACTAAGGATAACTTTGACCGCTGTCTTGTGATCCATTCTTGGATCACTCTTGTACCCCTTGACTGAATCATGGCAAGGCACACTTCAGGTGCGGTACACAGCATAGCATACTGAAGAGCCCACGTCTTAAGCATAGGGGACGACCTTCGTCCTTTCTCTCTATTCTGCCGTGGTCGAGCTTTAAGTCTTAACTTCATACCTTACAACTCAGGCAAGAACTCCTTCTTTGACTGATCCATCTTGAACACCTTCAAGATCACGTCAAGGCATGTGCTTATTTGAAAGTTCCATTAAGCGTTTTGATCTATCCTTATAGATCTTGATGCTTCAATGTTCAAGTAGCTTAATCCAGGCTTTCCATTGAAAAACACTTTCCAAATAACCCTATATGCTTTCCAGAAATTCTACGTCATTTCTGATCAACAATATGTCAACAACATATATTCATCAGAAATTCTATAGTGCTCCCACTCACTTCTTTGGAATTACAAGTTTCTCATAAACTTTGTATACACCCAAAACTTTGATCATCTTATCAAAGCATACATTCCAACTCCGAGATGCCTACTCCAGTCCTTAGAAGGATTGCTGGAGCTTTGCATACTAATTAGCATCTTTCAGGATTGACAAAACCTTCCGGTTGTATCACATACAACCTTTCCTCAAGAAAATCATCGAGGAAACAATGTTTTGACATCCTATCTGCAAGATTTCATAAATAATGCAGTAATCGCTAATATAATTCCAACAGACTCTTAGCATCGCTACGAGTGAGAAAATCTCATCGTAGTCAACTCCTTGAACTTGTCGGAAAACATCTTAACGACAAGTCGAGCTTTCTTAATGGTGACATTTACCATCATTGTCCGTCTTTCTTTTAAAATCCATCTGTACTCAACAGCCTTACGACCATCAAGTAGTTCTTCCAAAGTCTACACTTTGTTTTCATATATGGATCCTCTCTCGGATTATATGGCCTCGAGCCATTTATCGGAATCCGGGCCCACCATCGCTTCTCCATAGCTCATAGGTTCATTGTTGTCTCGCAACATGACTTCCAAGACAGGATTACGTATCCTTGTCATCCTACGAGGTTTGGGAGTGACTTGATCCGAAGTCTCGTGATCAATATCATAAGCTTCCACTTCGATTGGTGTAGGTGCCACAGGAACAATTTCCTGTGCCCTGCCACACACTAGTTGAAGAGACGGTTCAATAACCTCATCAAGTTTCCACCATCCTCCCACTCAATTCTTTCGAGAGAAACTTTTCCTCGAGAAAGGACCCGATTCTAGAAACAATCCCTTATTGCTTTCGGATCTGAGACAGGAGGTATACCCAACTGTTTTGGGTGTCCTATGAAGATGCATTTATCCTCTTTGGGTTTGAGCTTATCAGCCTGAAACTTTTTCACATAAGCGTTGCAGCCCCAAACGTTTAAGAAATGACAACTTAGGTTTCTCTAAACCATAGTTCATACAGTGTCATATCATCGGAATTATGTGGTGCCCTATTTAAAGTGAATGCGGTTATCTCTAATGCCTAACCCATAAACTATCGTGGTAATTCGATAAGAAACATCATGGTATGCATCATATCCAATAGGGTGCAGTTATGATGTTCGGACACACCATCACACTATGGTGTTCCAGGCTGTATTAGTTGTGAAACAATTTCCACAATGTCTTAATTCTGTGCCAAACTCGTAATTGAGATATTCATCTCTATGATCATATCATAGATACTTTATCCTCTTGTCACGACGATCTTTCAACTTCACCCTGAAATTACTTGAACCTTTCAATAATTCAGACTCGTGGTTCATCAAGTAAATATACTCAGCATCTACTCAAATCATCTGTGAAGTAAGAACATAGTGATATCCACTACACGCCTCAGCACTCATTGGACTGCACACATCAAAATGTATTACTTCCAACAAGTTGCTTTCTAGTTCCATTTTACTGAAACCGAGGCTTTCAGTCATCTTGCCCATGTGGTATGATTTACATGTCTCAAGTGATTCAAAATCAAGTGAGTCCAAACGGTCCATTTGCATGGAGTTTATTCATGCATATACACCAATAGACATGGTTCGCATGCCTCAAACTTTTCAAAAATGAGTGAGCCCAAAGATCCATCAACATGGAGCTTCCTCATGCGTTTTATACCGATATGACTTACGTGGCAGTGCCACAAGTAGGTGGTACTATCATTACTATCTTTTGGCATGAACATGTGTATCACTACGATCGAGATTCAATAAACCATTCATTTTAGGTGTAAGACCATTGAAGGTATTATTCAAATAAACAGAGTAACCATTATTCTCCTTAAATGAATAACCGTATTGCGATGGACATAATCCAATCATGTCTATGCTCAACGCAAACACCAATCTCGATGGTAGAGGGAGCGTACGATATTTGATCAACCTTGGAAATACTTCCAACACATATCGTTATCTCACCTTTAGCTAGTCTCCGTTTATTCCGCAGCTTTTATTTCGAGTTACTAACACTTAGCAACCGAACCGGTATCTAATACCCTGGTGCTACTAGGAGTACTAGTAAAGTACACATTAACATAATGTATATCCGATATACTTCTATCGACCTTGCCAGCCTTCTTATCTACCAAGTATCTAGGGTAATTCTGCTCCAGTGGTTGTTCCCCTTATTACAGAAGCACTTAGTCTCGGGTTTGGGTTCAACCTTGGGTTTCTTCATTGGAGCAGCAGCTAAATTGCTGTTTCATGAAGTATCCCTTTCTGCCCTTGCCCTTCTTGAAACTAGTGGTTTTACCAACCATCAACAATTGATGCTCCTTCTTGATTTCTACTTTCGTGGTGTCAAACATCGCGAATAACTCAAGGATCATCATATATGTCCCTGATATATTATAGTTCATCACGAAGCTCTAGCAGCTTGGTGGTAATGACTTCGGAGAAACATCATTATCTCATCTGGAAGATCAACTCCCACTCGATTCAAATGATTGTTGTACTCAGACAATCTGAGCACAAGCTCAACAATTGAGCTTTTCTCCTTAGTTTGCAGGCTAAGAAAATTGTCGGAGGTCTTATACCTCTTGACATGGGCACGAGCCTGAAATCCCAATTTCAGCCATCAAAACATCTCATATGTTTCGCGACGTTTCAAAACGTCTTCGGTGCCTCAACTCTAAACCGTTTAACTGAACTATCATGTAGTTATCAAAACGTGTATGTCAGATGTTCGCAACATCTACAGACGACGTTCGAGGTTCAGCACACTGAGCGGTGCATTAAGGACATAAGCCTTCTAAGAAGCAATGAGGACAATCCTCAGTTTACGGACTTAGTCCGCATAATTGCTACTATCAACTTTCAACTAATTTTCCTCTAGGAACATATCTAAACAGTAGAACTATAGCGTGAGCTACGACATAATTTGCAAAATCCTTTTGACTATGTTCAGGATAATTAAGTTCATCTTATGAACTCCCACTCAGATAGACATCCCTCTAGTCATCTAAGTGATTACATGATCCGAGTCAACTAGCCCGGGTCCGATCATCACGTGAGACGGACTAGTCAACATCGGTGAACATCTTCATGTTGATCGTATCTTCTATACGACTCATGCTCAACCTTTCGGTCTTCTGTGTTCCGAGGCCATGTCTGTACATGCTAGGCTCGTCAAGTTAACCCTAAGTGTTTTGCGTGTGTAAATCTGTCTTACACCCGTTGTATGTGAACGTTAGAATCTAACACCCGATCATCACGTGGTGCTTCGAAACACGAACTGTCGCAACGGTGCACAGTTAGGGGAGAACACTTCTTGAAATTTTTATGAGGGATCATCTTATTTACTACCGTCGTTCTAAGCAAATAAGATGTATAAACATGATAAACATCACATGCAATCAAATAGTGACATGATATGGCCAATATCACTTTGCTCCTTTTGATCTCCATCTTCGGGGCTCCATGATCATCATCGTCACCGGCATGACACCATGATCTCCATCATCATGATCTCCATCATTGTGTCTTCTTGAAGTTGTCACGTCATCTATTACTTCTACTACTACAGCTAACGGTTAGCAATAGAGTAAAGTAATTACATGAAATTTAAGTTGACACGCAGGTCATAAATAAATAAACAACAACTCCTATGGCTCCTGCCGGTTGTCATACTCATCGACATGCAAGTCGTGATTCCTATTACAAGAACATGATCATCTCATACATCACATATATCATTCATCACATCCTTTGGCCATATCACATCACATAGCATACCCTGCAAAAACAAGTTAGACGTCCTCTAATTGTTGTTTGCATGTTTTACGTGGCTGCTATGGGTTTCTAGCAAGAACGTTTCTTACCTACGCAAAGACCACAACGTGATATGCCAATTGCTATTTACCCTTCATAAGGACCATTTTCATCGAATCCGATCCGACTAAAGTGGGAGAGACAGACACCCGCCAGCCACCTTATGCAACTAGTGCATGTTTGTCGGTGGAACCGGTCTCATGTAAGAGTACGTGTAAGGTTGGTCCGGGCCGCTTCATCCCACGATGCCGTCGAATCAAGATAAGACTAGTAACGGCAAGCATATTGAACAAAATCAACGCCCACAACTACTTTGTGTTCTACTCATGCATAGAATCTACGCAATAGACCTAGCTCATGATGCCACTGTTGGGGAACGTTGCAGAAAACAAAAAAATTTCCTACTCGTTTCACCAAGATCATCTAGGAGTTCATCTAGCAACGAGTCAAGGGAGTGAGTTTGCATCTACATACCACTGGTAGATCGAGTACGGAAGCGTTCGAGGGAGTGGTGATGATGGAGTCGTTCCAACGTGATTCCGATCACCGATGACCAAGCGCTGAAAGAACAGCGCCTCCGCGTTCAACACACGTACGGGACGATGGCGTCTCCTCCGTCTTGATCCAGCAAGGATGAAGGAGAGGTTGAGGAAGACAACTCCAATGGCAGCACGACGGCGTGGTGCAATTGGTACAGCAGTTCTCCGGCAGGGCTTCGCCAAGCAAAGACGGAGAAAGAGAGGAGTTGGGGAGGGGAGGGGCTGCGCCTTCAATAGTGTGTTGCAGCCCTCCCCTCACCCCTCTATATATAGGAGGAGAGGGCAAGGGGGGGCCGGCCACCTAGGGGAAACCCTAGATGGGGCGGCGGCCAAAGGGGAGGAGGAAAGGGTGGCTTGCCCCCCAAGCTAGGGGGGCGCCCCCTTCTCCCCTTTAGGGTTTCCCCTCCCCAAACCCTAGCCGCATGGGCCTAGGTGGGGAGGCGCGCCCAGCCCACTAGGGGCTGGCTCCCTCTCCCACTTAGCCCATGTGGCCCCCCGGGAGGGGTGGCCCCTCCCGGTGGACCCTCGGAACCCTCCCGGTGGCCCCGGTACAATACCGGCATGCCCCCGAAACTTTCCGGAGTCCGTTTAACCACTTTCCATATATAAATCTTTACCTCCGAACTATTCCGGAACTCCTCGTGACGTCCGGGATCTCATCCGGGACTCCGAACAACATTCGGTAATCACATACTTGTCTTCCTAATAACCCTAGCGTCACCGAACCTTAAGTGTGTAGACCCTACGGGTTCGGGAGACATGTAGACATGACCGAGACGACCTCTGGTCAATAACCAACAGCGGGATCTGGATACCCATGTTGGCTCCCACATGTTTCTCGATGTTGTCATCGGATGAACCACTATGTCAAGGGTTCAAGCAACCCCGTATTCTATTCCCTTTGTCAGACGGTATGTTACTTGCCCGAGACTCGATCGTTGGTATCCCAATACCTCGTTCAGTCTCGTTACCGGCAAGCCACTTTACTCGTACCGTAATGCATGATCCCGTGACCAGACACTTGGTCACTTTGAGCTCATTATGATGATGCGTTACCGAGTGGGCCCAGTGATACCTCTCCGTCACACGGAGTGACAAATCCCAGTCTTGATCCGTGTCAACCCAACAGACACTTTCGGAGATACCCGTAGTATACCTTTATAGTCACCCAGTTACGTTGTGACGTTTGGTACACCCAAAGCACTCCTACGGTATCCGGGAGTTACACGATCTCATGGTCTAAGGAAAAGATACTTGACATTGCAAAACTCTAGCAAACGAACTATACGATCTTTATGCTATGTTTAGGATTGGGTCTTGTCCATCACATCATTCTCCTAATGATGCGATCTCGTTATCAATGACATCCAATGTCCATAGTCAGGAAACCATGACTATCTGTTGATCAACGGGCTAGTCAACTAGAGGCTTACTAGGGACATGTTGATGTCTGTTATTCACACATGTATTACGATTTCCGGATAACACAATTATAGCATGAATAAAGACAATTACCATGAACAAGGAAATATAATAATAATGCTTTTATTATTGCCTCTAGGGCATATTTCCAACAGTCTCCCACTTGCACTAGAGTCAATAATCTAGTTACATTGTGATGAATTGAACACCCATGGAATTCTGGTGTTGATCATGTTTTGCCCTAGGGAGAGGTTTAGTCAACGGATCTGCTACATTCCGGTCCGTATGTACTTTACAAATTTCTATGTCTCCATCCTGAACATTTTCACGAATGGAGTTGAAGCGACGCTTGATGTGCCTTGTCTTCTTGTGAAACCTGGGCTCCTTGGCAAGTGCAATAGCTCCAGTGTTGTCACAGAAGAGCTTGATCGGCCCCGACGAATTGGGTATGACTCCGAGGTCGGTGATGAACTCCTTCACCCAAATTGCTTCATGCGCTGCCTCCGAGGCTGCCATGTACTCCGCTTCACATGTAGATCCCGCCACGACGCTTTGCTTGCAACTGCACCAGCTTACTGCCCCTCCATTCAAAATATACACGTATCCGGTTTGTGACTTAGAGTCATCCAGATCTGTGTCGAAGCTAGCGTCGACGTAACCCTTTACGACGAGCTCTTCGTCACCTCCATAAACGAGAAACACCTCCTTAGTCCTTTTCAGGTACTTCAGGATATTCTTGACCGCTGTCCAGTGTTCCTTGCCGGGATTACTTTGGTATCTTCCTACCAAACTTACGGCAAGGTTTACATCAGGTCTGGTACACAGCATGGCATACATAATAGAACCTATGGCTGAGGCATAGGGGATGACACTCATCTCTTTTATTTCTTCTGCCGTGGTCGGACTTTGAGCCGAGCTCAATTTCATACCTTGTAACACAGGCAAGAACCCCTTCTTAGATTGATCCATATTGAACTTCTGCAATATCTTATCAAGGTATGTACTTTGTGAAAGACCTATGAGGCGTCTCGATCTGTCTCTATAGATTTTGATGCCTAATATATAAGCAGCTTCTCCAAGGTCCTTCATTGAAAAACTCTTATTCAAGTAGGCCTTAATGCTGTCCAAGAGTTCTATATCATTTCCCATCAAAAGTATGTCATCTACATATAATATGAGAAATGCTACAGAGCTCCCACTCACTTTCTTGTAAACACAGGCTTCTCCATAAGTCTGTGTAAACCCAAACGCTTTGATCATCTCATCAAAGCGAATGTTCCAACTCCGAGATGCTTGCACTAGCCCATAAATCGAGCGTTGGAGCTTGCACACCTTGTCAGCATTCTTAGGATCGACAAAACCTTCCGGCTGCATCATATACAATTCTTCCTTAAGGAAACCATTAAGGAATGCCGTTTTGACGTCCATTTGCCATATTTCATAATCGTAAAACGCGGCAATTGCTAACATGATTCGGATGGACTTTAGCTTCGCTACCGGTGAGAAAGTCTCATCGTAGTCAACCCCTTGAACTTGTCGATAACCCTTAGCGACAAGCCGAGCTTTATAGATGGTCACGTTACCATCCGGGTCTGTCTTCTTCTTAAAGATCCATTTATTTTCTATGGCTCGCCGTTCAACGGGCAAGTCAGTCAAAGTCCATACTTCGTTTTCATACATGGATCCTATCTCGGATTTCATGGCTTCTAGCCATTTGTCGGAATCCGGGCCCGCCATCGCTTCTTCATAGTTCGAAGGTTCACCGTTGTCTAACAACATGATATCCAAGACAGGGTTGCCGTACCACTCTGGTGCGGAACGTGTCCTTGTGGACCTTCGAATTTCAGTAGGAGCTTGATTAGAAGTATCTTGATCATTATCATTAACTTCCTCTCTAGTCGGTGCTGGTACCTCAGGAACATTTTCTTGAGTTGCGCCATTTTCCGGTTCAAGAGGTAATACTTCATCAAGTTCTACTTTCCTCCCACTTACTTCTTTCGAGAGAAACTCTTTCTCTAGAAAGGATCCATTCTTGGCAACAAAGATCTTGCCTTCGGATCTGAGGTAGAAGGTATACCCAATAGTTTCTTTTGGGTATCCTATTAAGACGCATTTTTCCGACTTGGGTTCGAGCTTTTCAGGTTGAAGTTTCTTGACATAAGCATCGCATCCCCAAACTTTTAGAAATGACAGCTTAGGTTTCTTTCCAAACCATAATTCAAACGGTGTCGTCTCAACGGATTTCGACGGAGCCCTATTTAAAGTGAATGCGGCAGTCTCTAAAGCATAGCCCCAAA
The DNA here is from genome assembly GCA_034509565.1 of Triticum monococcum. Lineage (NCBI taxonomy): Eukaryota > Viridiplantae > Streptophyta > Magnoliopsida > Poales > Poaceae > Triticum > Triticum monococcum. The sequence goes on from CM067842.1 coordinate 684,777,590, forward strand.
AAGATAGCGGCAGATCGGTAAGAGACATCATAGACCGCACCATATCTAATAGAGTGCGATTACGACGTTCGGATACACCGTTACGCTGAGGTGTTCCAGGCGGCGTGAGCTATGAAACTATTCCACATTTTCTTAAGTGTGTGCCAAATTCGTGACTCAAGTATTCTCCTCCACGATCTGATCATAGAAACTTGATTTTCCTGTCACGTTGATTCTCAACCTCACTCTGAAATTCATTGAACTTCTCAAAGGTTTCAGACTTGTGTTTCATTAAGTAAATATATCCATATCTACTCAAATCATCAGTGAGGGTGAGAACATAACGATAGCCACCGCGAGCCTCAACACTCATTGGACCGCACACATCGGTATGTATGATTTCCAACAAGTTGGTTGCTCGCTCCATTGTTCCTGAGAACGGAGTCTTGGACATTTTACCCATAAGGCATGGTTCGCACGTGTCAAATGATTCATAATCAAGAGACTCTAAAAGTCCATCAGCATGGAGCTTCTTCATGCGTTTGACACCTATGTGACCAAGGCGGCAGTGCCACAAGTATGTGGGACTATCATTATCAACCTTACATCTTTTGGTATTCACACTAAGAACATGTGTAGCATTACGCTCGAGATTCATTAAGAATAAACCATTCACCATAGGAGCATGACCATAAAACATATCTCTCATATAAATGGAACAACCATTATTCTCGGATTTAAATGAGTAGCCATCTCGAATTAAACGAGATCCAGATACAATGTTCATGCTCAAAGCTGGCACTAAATAACAATTATTGAGGTTTAAAACTAATCCCGTAGGTAAATGAAGAGGCAGCGTGCCGACGGCGATCACATTGACCTTGGAACCATTCCCGACGCGCATCGTCACCTCGTCCTTCGCCAGTCTCCGTTTATTCCGCAGCTCCTGCTTTGAGTTACAAATGTGAGCAACTGCACCGGTATCAAATACCCAAGAGCTACTACGAGTACTGGTTAGGTACACATCAATTACATGTATATCACATATACCTTTTGTTTTGCCGGCCTTCTTGTCTGCTAAGTACTTGGGGCAATTCCGCTTCCAGTGTCCGCTCCCCTTGCAATAAAAGCACTCAGTCTCGGGCTTGGGTCCATTCTTTGGCTTCTTCCCGGCAGCTTGCTTGCCGGGCGCGGCAACTTCCTTGCCGTCCTTCTTGAAGGCTTTCTTACCCTTGCCCTTCTTGAACTTAGTGGTTTTATTGACCATCAACACTTGATGTTCCTTCTTGACTTCTACCTCCGCTGATTTCAGCATTGAGAACAACTCAGGAATGGTCTTTTGCATCCCCTGCATGTTGAAGTTCATCACAAAGCTCTTGTAGCTTGGTGGAAGCGACTGGAGGATTCTGTCAATGACCGCATCATCCGGGAGATTAACTCCCAGCTGAGTCAAGCGGTTATGTAATCCAGACATAGTGAGTATGTGCTCACTGACAGAACTGTTTTCCTCCATCTTACAGCTGAAGAACTTGTCGGAGACCTCATATCTCTCGACCCGGGCATGAGCTTGGAAAACCATTTTCAGCTCTTCGAACATCTCATATGCTCCATGTCTCTCAAAACGCTTTTGGAGCCCCGGTTCTAAACTGTAAAGCATGCCGCACTGAACGAGGGAATAGTCGTCAACACGTGTCTGCCAAGCGTTCATAACGTCTTGGTTCTGTGGGACGGGAGCTTCACCTAGCGGTGCTTGTAGGACGTAATCTTTCTTGGCAGCTATGAGGATGATCCTCAGGTTCCGGACCCAGTCCGTATAGTTGCTACCATCGTCTTTCAGCTTGGTTTTCTCTAGGAACGCGATGAAGTTGAGGACTACATGGGACATTTGATCTACAAGACATATTGTAAAATATTTTTAGACTAATGTTCATGATAGTAAAGTTCATCTAATCAAATTATATAATGAACTCCCACTTAGATTAGACATCCCTCTAGTCATCTAAGTGTTGCATGATCCGAGTTAACTAGGCCGTGTCCGATCATCACGTGAGACGGACTAGTCAACGTCGGTGAACATCTTTATGTTGATCGCATCTTCTATACGACTCATGCTCGACCTTTCGGTCTTCTGTGTTCCGAGGCCATGTCTATGCACATGCTAGGCTCGTCAAGTTAACCCTAAGTGTTTTGCATATGTAAAACTGTCTTACACCCGTTGTATGTGAACGTAAGAATCTATCACACCCGATCATCACGTGGTGCTTCGAAACTACGAGCTTTAGCAACGGTGCACAGTTAGGGGGAACACTTCTTGAAATTATTATGAGGGATCATCTTATTTACTACCGTCGTTCTAAGTAAACAAGATGCAAAAACATGATAAACATCACATGCAATCAAATATTAAACGTGACATGATATGGCCAATATCACGTAGCTCCTTTGATCTCCATCTTGGGGCTCCATGATCATCTTGTCACCGGCTTGACACCATGATCTCCATCATCATGATCTCCATCATCGTGTCTCCATGAAGTTGCTCGCCAACTATTACTTCTACTACTATGGCTAACGCGTTTAGCAATAAAGTAAAGTAATTTACATGGCGTTTCTCAATGACACGCAGGTCATGTTAAAAGAATAAAGACAACTCCTATGGCTCCTGCCGGTTGTCATACTCATCGACATGCAAGTCGTGATCCCTATTACAATAGCATGAACATCTCATACATCACATATAGATCATTCATCATTCATCACAACTTTGGCCATATCATATCACAAACCACTTGCTGCAAAAACAAGTTAGACGTCCTCTAATTGTTGTTGCAAGTTTTACGTGGCTGAATTAGGGTTCTAGCAAGAACGTTTTCTTACCTACGTGAAAGCCACAATGTGATTTGTCAACTTCTATTTACCCTTCATAAGGACCCTGTTCATCGAATCCGCTCCAGCTAAAGTGGGAGAGACAGACACTCGCCAGCCACCTTATGCAACTAGTGCATGTTAGTCGGTGGAACCGGTCTCACGTAAGCGTACGTGTAAGGTTGGTCCGGGCCGCTTCATCCCACAATACCGCTGAAGCAAGAAAAGACTAGTAGCGGCAAGAAGGTTGACAAATCCACGCCCACAACGAATTGTGTTCTACTCGCGCAAGAAGAACTACGCATAGACCTAGCTCATGATGCCACTGTTGGGGAACGTTGCAGAAAACAAAAAAATTTCCTACTCGTTTCACCAAGATCATCTAGGAGTTCATCTAGCAACGAGTAAAGGGAGTGAGTTTGCATCTACATACCACTTGTAGATCGAGTACGGAAGCGTTCGAGGGAGTGGTGATGATGGAGTCGTTCCAACGTGATTCCGATCATCGATGACCAAGCGCTGAATGAACAGCGCCTCCGCGTTCAACACACGTACGGGACGATGGCGTCTCCTCCGTCTTGATCCAGCAAGGATGAAGGAGAGGTTGAGGAAGACAACTCCAATGGCAGCACGACGACGTGGTGCAATTGGTACAGCAGTTCTCCGGCAGGGCTTCGCCAAGCAAAGACGGAAAAAGAGAGGAGTTGGGGAGGGGAGGGGCTGCGCCTTCAATTGTGTGTTGCAGCCCTCCCCTCACCCCTCTATATATAGGAGGAGAGGGCAAGGGGGGGCCGGCCACCTAGGGCAAACCCTAGATGGGGCGGCGGCCAAAGGGGAGGAGGAAAGGGTGGCTTGCCCCCCAAGCTAGGGGGGCGCCCCCTTCTCCCCTTTAGGGTTTCCCCTCCCCAAACCCTAGCCGCATGGGCCTAGGTGGGGAGGCGCGCCCAGCCCACTAGGGGCTGGCTCCCTCTCCCACTTAGCCCATGTGGCCCCCCGGGAGGGGTGGCCCCTCCCGGTGGACCTCCGGAACCCTCCCGGTGGCCCCGGTACAATACCGGCATGCCCCCGAAACTTTCCGGAGTCCGTTTAACCACTTTCCATATATAAATCTTTACCTCCGAACTATTCCGGAACTCCTCGTGACGTCCGGGATCTCATCCGGGACTCCGAACAACATTCGGTAATCACATACTTGTCTTCCTAATAACCCTAGCGTCACCGAACCTTAAGTGTGTAGAACCTACGGGTTCGGAAGACATGTAGACATGACCGAGACGACCTCTGGTCAATTACCAACAGCGGGATCTGGATACCCATGTTGGCTCCCACATGTTTCTCGATGTTGTCATCGGATGAACCACTATGTCAAGGGTTCAAGCAACCCCGTATTCTATTCCCTTTGTCAGACGGTATGTTACTTGCCCGAGACTCGATCGTTGGTATCCCAATACCTCGTTCAGTCTCGTTACCGGCAAGCCACTTTACTCGTACCGTAATGCATGATCCCGTGACTAGACACTTGGTCACTTTGAGCTTATTATGATGATGCGTTACCGAGTGGGCCCAGTGATACCTCTCCGTGACACGGAGTGACAAATCCCAGTCTTGATCCGTGTCAACCCAACAGACACTTTCGGAGATACCCGTAGTATACCTTTATAGTCACCCAGTTACGTTGTGACGTTTGGTACACCCAAAGCACTCCTACGGTATCCGGGAGTTACACGATCTCATGGTCTAAGGAAAAGATACTTGACATTGCAAAACTCTAGCAAACGAACTATATGATCTTTATGCTATGTTTAGGATTGGGTCTTGTCCATCACATCATTCTCCTAATGATGCGATCTTGTTATCAATGACATCCAATGTCCATAGTCAGGAAACCATGACTATCTGTTGATCAACGGGCTAGTCAACTAGAGGCTTACTAGGGACATGTTGATGTCTGTTATTCACACATGTATTACGATTTCCGGATAACACAATTATAGCATGAATAAAGACAATTACCATGAACAAGGAAATATAATAATAATGCTTTTATTATTGCCTCTAGGGCATATTTCCAACAGTCTCCCACTTGCACTAGAGTCAATAATCTAGTTACATTGTGATGAATCGAACACCCATGGAATTCTGGTGTTGATCATGTTTTGCCCTAGGGAGAGGTTTAGTCAACGGATCTGCTACATTCAGGTCCGTATGTACTTTACAAATTTCTATGTCTCCATCCTGAACATTTTCACGAATGGAGTTGAAGCGACGCTTGATGTGCCTTGTCTTCTTGTGAAACCTGGGCTCCTTGGCAAGTGCAATAGCTCCAGTGTTGTCACAGAAGAGCTTGATCGGCCCCGACGAATTGGGTATGACTCCGAGGTCGGTGATGAACTCCTTCACCCAGATTGCTTCATGCGCTGCCTCGGAGGCTGCCATGTACTCCGCTTCACATGTAGATCCCGCCACGACGCTTTGCTTGCAACTGCACCAGCTTACTGCCCCTCCATTCAAAATATACACGTATCCGGTTTGTGAGTTAGAGTCATCCAGATCTGTGTCGAAGCTAGCGTCGACGTAACCCTTTACGACGAGCTCTTCGTCACCTCCATAAACGAGAAACATCTCCTTAGTCCTTTTCAGGTACTTCAGGATATTCTTGACCGCTGTCCAGTGTTCCTTGCCGGGATTACTTTGGTATCTTCCTACCAAACTTACGGCAAGGTTTACATCAGGTCTGGTACACAGCATGGCATACATAATAGAACCTATGGCTGAGGCATAGGGGATGACACTCATCTCTTCTATTTCTTTTGCCGTGGTCGGACTTTGAGCCGAGCTCAATTTCATACCTTGTAACACAGGCAAGAACCCCTTCTTAGATTGATCCATATTGAACTTCTTCAATATCTTATCAAGGTATGTACTTTGTGAAAGACCTATGAGGCGTCTCGATCTATCTCTATAGATTTTGATGCCTAATATATAAGCAGCTTCTCTAAGGTCCTTCATTGAAAAACTCTTATTCAAGTAGGCCTTAATGCTGTCCAAGAGTTCTATATCATTTCCCATCAAAAGTATGTCATCTACATATAATATGAGAAATGCTACAGAGCTCCCACTCACTTTCTTGTAAACACAGGCTTCTCCATAAGTCTGTGTAAACCCAAACGCTTTGATCATCTCATCAAAGCGAATGTTCCAACTCCGAGATGCTTGCACCAACCCATAAATCGAGCGTTGGAGCTTGCACACCTTGTCAGCATTCTTAGGATCGACAAAACCTTCCGGCTGCATCATATACAATTCTTCCTTAAGGAAACCATTAAGGAATGCCGTTTTGACGTCCATTTGCCATATTTCATAATCGTAAAACGCGGCAATTGCTAACATGATTCGGACGGACTTTAGCTTCGCTACCGGTGAGAAAGTCTCATCGTAGTCAACCCCTTGAACTTGTTGATAACCCTTAGCGACAAGCCGAGCTTTATAGATGGTCACGTTACCATTCGCGTCTGTCTTCTTCTTAAAGATCCATTTATTTTCTATGGCTCGCCGTTCAACGGGCAAGTCAGTCAAAGTCCATACTTCGTTTTCATACATGGATCCTATCTCGGATTTCATGGCTTCTAGCCATTTGTCGAAATCCGGGCCCGCCATCGCTTCTTCATAGTTCGAAGGTTCACCGTTGTCTAACAACATGATCTCCAAGACAGGGTTGCCGTACCACTCTAGTGCGGAACGTGTCCTTGTGGACCTTCGAATTTCAGTAGGAGCTTGATTAGAAGTATCTTGATCATTATCATTAACTTCCTCTCTAGTCGGTGCTGGTACCTCAGGAACATTTTCTTGAGTTGCGCCATTTTCCGGTTCAAGAGGTAATACTTCATCAAGTTCTACTTTCCTCCCACTTACTTCTTTCGAGAGAAACTCTTTCTCTAGAAAGGATCCATTCTTGGCAACAAAGATCTTGCCTTCGGATCTGAGGTAGAAGGTATACCCAATAGTTTCTTTTGGGTATCCTATGAAGACGCATTTTTCCGACTTGGGTTCGAGCTTTTCAGGTTGAAGTTTCTTGACATAAGCATCGCATCCCCAAACTTTTAGAAATGATAGCTTAGGTTTCTTTCCAAACCATAATTCAAACGGTGTCGTCTCAACGGATTTCGACGGAGCCCTATTTAAAGTGAATGCGGCAGTCTCTAAAGCATAGCCCCAAAAAGATAGCGGCAGATCGGTAAGAGACATCATAGACCGCACCATATCTAATAGAGTGCGATTACGACGTTAGGATACACCGTTACGCTGAGGTGTTCCAGGCGGCGTGAGCTGTGAAACTATTCCACATTTTCTTAAGTGTGTGCCAAATTCGTGACTCAAGTATTCTCCTCCACGATCTGATCGTAGAAACTTGATTTTCCTGTCACGTTGATTCTCAACCTCACTCTGAAATTCCTTGAACTTCTCAAAGGTTTCAGACTTGTGTTTCATTAAGTAAATATATCCATATCTACTCAAATCATCAGTGAGGGTGAGAACATAACGATAGCCACCGCGAGCCTCAACACTCATTGGACCGCACACATCGGTATGTATGATTTCCAACAAGTTGGTTGCTCGCTCCATTGTTCCTGAGAACGGAGTCTTGGTCATTTTACCCATAAGGCATGGTTCGCACATGTCAAATGATTCATAATCAAGAGACTCTAAAAGTCCATCAGCATGGAGCTTCTTCATGCGTTTGACACCTATGTGACCAAGGCGGCAGTGCCACAAGTATGTGGGACTATCATTATCAACCTTACATCTTTTGGTATTCACACTAAGAACATGTGTGGCATTACGCTCGAGATTCATTAAGAATAAACCATTCACCATAGGAGCATGACCATAAAACATATCTCTCATATAAATGGAACAACCATTATTCTCGGATTTAAATGAGTAGCCATCTCGAATTAAACGAGATCCAGATACAATGTTCATGCTCAAAGCTAGCACTAAATAACAATTATTGAGGTTTAAAACTAATCCCGTAGGTAAATGAAGAGGCAGCGTGCCGACGGCGATCACATTGACCTTGGAACCATTCCCGACGCGCATCGTCACCTCGTCCTTCGCCAGTCTCCGTTTATTCCGCAGCTCCTGCTTTGAGTTACAAATGTGAGCAACTGCACCGGTATCAAATACCCAAGAGCTACTACGAGTACTGGTTAGGTACACATCAATTACATGTATATCACATATACCTTTTGTTTTGCCGGCCTTCTTGTCTGCTAAGTACTTGGGGCAATTCCGCTTCCAGTGTCCGCTCCCCTTGCAATAAAAGCACTCAGTCTCGGGCTTGGGTCCATTCTTTGGCTTCTTCCCGGCAGCTTGCTTGCCGGGCGAGGCAACTTCCTTGCCGTCCTTCTTGAAGGCTTTCTTACCCTTGCCCTTCTTGAACTTAGTGGTTTTATTGACCATCAACACTTGATGTTCCTTCTTGACTTCTACCTCCGCTGATTTCAGCATTGAGAACAACTCAGGAATGGTCTTTTGCATCCCCTGCATGTTGAAGTTCATCACAAAGCTCTTGTAGCTTGGTGGAAGCGACTGGAGGATTCTGTCAATGACCGCACCATCCGGGAGATTAACTCCCAGCTGAGTCAAGCGGTTATGTAATCCAGACATAGTGAGTATGTGCTCACTGACAGAACTGTTTTCCTCCATCTTACAGCTGAAGAACTTGTCGGAGACCTCATATCTCTCGACCCGGGCATGAGCTTGGAAAACCATTTTCAGCTCTTCGAACATCTCATATGCTCCATGTCTCCCAAAACGCTTTTGGAGCCCCGGTTCTAAACTGTAAAGCATGCCGCACTGAACGAGGGAGTAGTCGTCAACACGTGTCTGCCAAGCGTTCATAACGTCTTGGTTCTGTGGGACGGGAGCTTCACCTAGCGGTGCTTGTAGGACGTAATCTTTCTTGGCAGCTATGAGGATGATCCTCAGGTTCCGGACCCAGTCCGTATAGTTGCTACCATCGTCTTTCAGCTTGGTTTTCTCTAGGAACGCGTTGAAGTTGAGGACTACGTGGGCCATTTGATCTACAAGACATATTGTAAAATATTTTTAGACTAATGTTCATGATACTAAAGTTCATCTAATCAAATTATATAATGAACTCCCACTTAGATTAGACATCCCTCTAGTCATCTAAGTGTTGCATGATCCGAGTTAACTAGGCCGTGTCCGATCATCACGTGAGACGGACTAGTCAACGTCGGTGAACATCTTTATGTTGATCGCATCTTCTATACGACTCATGCTTGACCTTTCGGTCTTCTGTGTTCCGAGGCCATGTCTATGCACATGCTAGGCTCGTCAAGTTAACCCTAAGTGTTTTGCATGTGTAAAACTGTCTTACACCCGTTGTATGTGAATGTAAGAATCTATCACACCCGATCATCACGTGGTGCTTCGAAACTACGAGCTTTAGCAACGGTGCACAGTTAGGGGGAACACTTCTTGAAATTATTATGAGGGATCATCTTATTTACTACCGTCGTTCTAAGTAAACAAGATGCAAAAACATGATAAACATCACATGCAATCAAATATTAAACGTGACATGATATGGCCAATATCACGTAGCTCCTTTGATCTCCATCTTGGGGCTCCATGATCATCTTGTCACCGGCTTGACACCATGATCTCCATCATCATGATCTCCATCATCGTGTCTCCATGAAGTTGCTTGCCAACTATTACTTCTACTACTATGGCTAACGCGTTTAGCAATAAAGTAAAGTAATTTACATGGCGTTTCTCAATGACACGCAGGTCATGTTAAAAGAATAAAGACAACTCCTATGGCTCCTGCCGGTTGTCAAACTCATCGACATGCAAGTCGTGATCCCTATTACAATAGCATGAACATCTCATACATCACATATAGATCATTCATCATTCATCACAACTTTGGCCATATCATATCACAAACCACTTGCTGCAAAAACAAGTTAGACGTCCTCTAATTGTTGTTGCAAGTTTTACGTGGCTGAATTAGGGTTCTAGCAAGAACGTTTTCTTACCTACGTGAAAGCCACAACGTGATTTGTCAACTTCTCTTTACCCTTCATAAGGACCCTGTTCATCGAATCCGCTCCAGCTAAAGTGGGAGAGACAGACACCCGCCAGCCACCTTATGCAACTAGTGCATGTTAGTCGGTGGAACCGGTCTCACGTAAGCGTACGTGTAAGGTTGGTCCGGGCCGCTTCATCCCACAATACCGCTGAAGCAAGAAAAGACTAGTAGCGGCAAGAAGGTTGACAAATCCACGCCCACAACGAATTGTGTTCTACTCGCACAAGAAGAACTACGCATAGACCTAGCTCTGATACCACTGTTGGGGAAGGTTGCAGAAAACAAAAATTTTTCCTACTCGTTTCACCAAGATCATCTAGGAGTTCATCTAGCAACGAGTCAAGGGAGTGATTTTGCATCTACATACCACATGTAGATCGAGTACGGAAGCGTTCGAGGGAGTGGTGATGATGGAGTCGTTCCAACGTGATTCCGATCACCGATGACCAAGCGCTGAAAGAACAGCGCCTCCGCGTTCAACACACGTACGGGACGATGGCGTCTCCTCCGTCTTGATCCAGCAAGGATGAAGGAGAGGTTGAGGAAGACAACTCCAATGGCAGCACGACGGCATGGTGCAATTGGTACAGCAGTTCTCCGGCAGGGCTTCGCCAAGCAAAGACGGAGAAAGAGAGGAGTTGGGGAGGGGAGGGGCTGCGCCTTCAATTGTGTGTTGCAGCCCTCCCCTCACCCCTCTATATATAGGAGGAGAGGGCAAGGGGGGGCCGGCCACCTAGGGGAAACCCTAGATGGGGCGGCGGCCAAAGGGGAGGAGGAAAGGGTGGCTTGCCCCCCAAGCTAGGGGGGCGCCCCCTTCTCCCCTTTAGGGTTTCCCCTCCCCAAACCCTAGCCGCATGGGCCTAGGTGGGGAGGCGCGCCCAGCCCACTAGGGGCTGGCTCCCTCTCCCACTTAGCCCATGTGCCCCCCCGGGAGGGGTGGCCCCTCCCGGTGGACCCCCAGAACCCTCCCGGTGGCCCCGGTACAATACCGGCATGCCCCCGAAACTTTCCGGAGTCCGTTTAACCACTTTCCATATATAAATCTTTACCTCCGAACTATTCCGGAACTCCTCGTGACGTCCGGGATCTCATCCAGGACTCCGAACAACATTCGGTAATCACATACTTGTCTTCCTAATAACCCTAGCGTCACCGAACCTTAAGTGTGTAGACCCTACGGGTTCGGGAGACATGTAGACATGACCGAGAAGACCTCTGGTCAATAACCAACAGCGGGATCTGGATACCCATGTTGGCTCCCACATGTTTCTCGATGTTTTCATCGGATGAACCACTATGTCAAGGGTTCAAGCAACCCCGTATTCTATTCCCTTTGTCAGACGGTATGTTACTTGCCCGAGACTCGATCGTTGGTATCCCAATACCTCGTTCAGTCTCGTTACCGGCAAGCCACTTTACTCGTACCGTAATGCATGATCCCGTGACCAGACACTTGGTCACTTTGAGCTCATTATGATGATGCGTTACCGAGTGGGCCCAGTGATACCTCTCCGTCACACGGAGTGACAAATCCCAGTCTTGATCCGTGTCAACCCAACAGACACTTTCGGAGATACCCGTAGTATACCTTTATAGTCACCCAGTTACGTTGTGACGTTTGGTACACCCAAAGCACTCCTACGGTATCCGGGAGTTACACGATCTCATGGTCTAAGGAAAAGATACTTGACATTGCAAAACTCTAGCAAACGAACTATACGATCTTTATGCTATGTTTAGGATTGGGTCTTGTCCATCACATCATTCTCCTAATGATGCGATCTTGTTATCAATGACATCCAATGTCCATAGTCAGGAAACCATGACTATCTGTTGATCAACGGGCTAGTCAACTAGAGGCTTACTAGGGACATGTTGATGTCTGTTATTCACACATGTATTACGATTTCCGGATAACACAATTATAGCATGAATAAAGACAATTACCATGAACAAGGAAATATAATAATAATGCTTTTATTATTGCCTCTAGGGCATATTTCCAACAGTCTCCCACTTGCACTAGAGTCAATAATCTAGTTACATTGTGATGAATCGAACACCCATGGAATTCTGGTGTTGATCATGTTTTGCCCTAGGGAGAGGTTTAGTCAACGGATCTGCTACATTCAGGTCCGTATGTACTTTACAAATTTCTATGTCTCCATCCTGAACATTTTCACGAATGGAGTTGAAGCGACGCTTGATGTGCCTTGTCTTCTTGTGAAACCTGGGCTCCTTGGCAAGTGCAATAGCTCCAGTGTTGTCACAGAAGAGCTTGATCGGCCCCGACGCATTGGGTATGACTCCGAGGTCGGTGATGAACTCCTTCACCCAAATTGCTTCATGCGCTGCCTCCGAGGCTGCCATGTACTCCGCTTCACATGTAGATCCCGCCACGATGCTTTGCTTGCAACTGCACCACCTTACTGCCCCTCCATTCAAAATATACACGTATCCGGTTTGTGACTTAGAGTCATCCAGATTTGTATCGAAGCTAGCGTCGACGTAACCCTTTACGACGAGCTCTTCGTCACCTCCATAAACGAGAAACATCTCCTTAGTCCTTTTCAGGTACTTCAGGATATTCTTGACTGCTGTCCAGTGTTCCTTGCCGGGATTACTTTGGTATCTTCCTACCAAACTTACGGCAAGGTTTACATCAGGTCTGGTACACAGCATGGCATACATAATAGAACCTATGGCTGAGGCATAGGGGATGACACTCATCTCTTCTATTTCTTCTGCCGTGGTCGGACTTTGAGCCGAGCTCAATTTCATACCTTGTAACACAGGCAAGAACCCCTTCTTAGATTGATCCATATTGAACTTCTTCAATATCTTATCAAGGTATGTACTTTGTGAAAGACCTATGAGGCGTCTCGATCTATCTCTATAGATTTTGATGCCTAATATATAAGCAGCTTCTCCAAGGTCCTTCATTGAAAAACTCTTATTCAAGTAGGCCTTAATGCTGTCCAAGAGTTCTATATCATTTCCCATCAAAAGTATGTCATCTACATATAATATGAGAAATGCTACAGAGCTCCCACTCACTTTCTTGTAAACACAGGCTTCTCCATAAGTCTGTGTAAACCCAAATGCTTTGATCATCTCATCAAAGCAAATGTTCCAACTCCGAGATGCTTGCACCAGCCCATAAATCGAGCGTTGGAGCTCGCACACCTTGTCAGCATTCTTAGGATTGACAAAACCTTCCGGCTGCATCATATACAATTCTTCCTTAAGGAAACCATTAAGGAATGCCGTTTTGACGTCCATTTGCCATATTTCATAATCGTAAAACGCGGCAATTGCTAACATGATTCGGACGGACTTTAGCTTCGCTACCGGTGAGAAAGTCTCATCGTAGTCAACCCCTTGAACTTGTCAATAACCCTTAGCAACAAGCCGAGCTTTATAGATGGTCACGTTACCATCCGCGTCTGTCTTCTTCTTAAAGATCCATTTATTTTCTATGGCTCGCCGTTCAACGGGCAAGTTAGTCAAAGTCCATACTTCGTTTTCATACATGGATCCTATCTCGTATTTCATGGCTTCTAGCCATTTGTCGGAATCCGGGCCCGCCATCGCTACTTCATAGTTCGAAGGTTCACCGTTGTCTAACAACATGATCTCCAAGACAGGGTTGCCGTACCACTCTGGTGCGGAACGTGTCCTTGTGGAACTTCGAATTTCAGTAGGAGCTTGATTAGAAGTATCTTGATCATTATCATTAACTTCCTCTCTAGTCGGTGCTGGTACCTCAGGAACATTTTCTTGAGTTGCGCCATTTTCCGGTTCGAGAGGTAATACTTCATCAAGTTCTACTTTCCTCCCACTTACTTCTTTCGAGAGAAACTCTTTCTCTAGAAAGGATCCATTCTTGGCAACAAAGATCTTGCCTTCGAATCTGAGGTAGAAGGTATACCCAATAGTTTCTTTTGGGTATCCTATGAAGACGCATTTTTCCGACTTGGGTTCGAGCTTTTCAGGTTGAAGTTTCTTGACATAAGCATCGCATCCCCAAACTTTTAGAAATGACAGCTTAGGTTTCTTTCCAAACCATAATTCAAACGGTGTCGTCTCAACGGATTTCGACGGAGCCCTATTTAAAGTGAATGCGGCAGTCTCTAAAGCATAGCCCCAAAAAGATAGCGGCAGATCGGTAAGAGACATCATAGACCGCACCATATCTAATAGAGTGCGATTACGACGTTCGGATACACCGTTACGCCGAGGTGTTCCAGGCGGCGTGAGCTGTGAAACTATTCCACATTTTCTTAAGTGTGTGCCAAATTCGTGACTCAAGTATTCTCCTCCACGATCTGATCGTAGAAACTTGATTTTCCTATCACGTTGATTCTCAACCTCACTCTGAAATTCCTTGAACTTCTCAAAGGTTTCAGACTTGTGTTTCATTAAGTAAATATATCCATATCTACTCAAATCATCAGTGAGGGTGAGAACATAACGATAGCCACCGCGAGCCTCAACACTCATTGGACCGCACACATCGGTATGTATGATTTCCAACAAGTTGGTTGCTCGCTCCATTGTTCCTGAGAACGGAGTCTTGGTCATTTTACCCATAAGGCATGGTTTGCACGTGTCAAATGATTCATAATCAAGAGACTCTAAAAGTCCATCAGCATGGAGCTGCTTCATGCGTTTGACACCTATGTGACCAAGGCGGCAGTGCCACAAGTATGTGGGACTATCATTATCGACCTTACATCTTTTGGTACTCACACTAAGAACATGTGTAGCATTACGCTCGAGATTCATTAAGAATAAACCATTCACCATAGGAGCATGACCATAAAACATATCTCTCATATAAATGGAACAACCATTATTCTCGGATTTAAATGAGTAGCCATCTCGAATTAAACGAGATCCAGATACAATGTTCATGCTCAAAGCTGGCACTAAATAACAATTATTGAGGTTTAAAACTAATCCCGTAGGTAAATGAAGAGGCAGCGTGCCGACGGCGATCACATCGACCTTGGAACCATTCCCGACGCGCATCGTCACCTCGTCCTTCGCCAGTCTCCGTTTATTCCGCAGCTCCTGCTTTGAGTTACAAATGTGAGCAACTGCACCGGTATCAAATACCCAAGAGCTACTACGAGTACTGGTTAGGTACACATCAATTACATGTATATCACATATACCTTTTGTTTTGCCGGCCTTCTTGTCTGCTAAGTACTTGGGGCAATTCCGCTTCCAGTGTCCTCTCCCCTTGCAATAAAAGCACTCAGTCTCGGGCTTGGGTCCATTCTTTGGCTTCTTCCCGGCAGCTTGCTTGCTGGGCGCGGCAACTTCCTTGCCGTCCTTCTTGAAGGCTTTCTTACCCTTGCCCTTCTTGAACTTAGTGGTTTTATTGACCATCAACACTTGATGTTCCTTCTTGACTTCTACCTCCGCTGATTTCAGCATTGAGAACAACTCAGGAATGGTCTTTTGCATCCCCTGCATGTTGAAGTTCATCACAAAGCTCTTGTAGCTTGGTGGAAGCGACTGGAGGATTCTGTCAATGACCGCATCATCCGGGAGATTAACTCCCAGCTGAGTCAAGCGGTTATGTAATCCAGACATAGTGAGTATGTGCTCACTGACAGAACTGTTTTCCTCCATCTTACAGCTGAAGAACTTGTCGGAGACCTCATATCTCTCGACCCGGGCATGAGCTTGGAAAACCATTTTCAGCTCTTCGAACATCTCATATGCTCCATGTCTCTCAAAACGCTTTTGGAGCCCCGGTTCTAAACTGTAAAGCATGCCGCACTGAACGAGGGAGTAGTCGTCAACACGTGTCTGCCAAGCGTTCATAACGTCTTGGTTCTGTGGGACGGGAGCTTCACCTAGCGGTGCTTGTAGGACGTAATCTTTCTTGGCAGCTATGAGGATGATCCCCAGGTTCCGGACCCAGTCCGTATAGTTGCTACCATCGTCTTTCAGCTTGGTTTTCTCTAGGAACGCGTTGAAGTTGAGGACTACGTGGGCCATTTGATCTACAAGACATATTGTAAAATATTTTTAGACTAATGTTCATGATAGTAAAGTTCATCTAATCAAATTATATAATGAACTCCCACTTAGATTAGACATCCCTCTAGTCATCTAAGTGTTGCATGATCCGAGTTAACTAGGCCGTGTCCGATCATCACGTGAGACGGACTAGTCAACGTCGGTGAACATCTTTATGTTGATCGCATCTTCTATACGACTCATGCTCGACCTTTCGGTCTTCTGTGTTCCGAGGCCATGTCTATGCACATGCTAGGCTCGTCAAGTTAACCCTAAGTGTTTTGCATGTGTAAAACTGTCTTACACCCGTTGTATGTGAACGTAAGAATCTATCACACCCGATCATCACGTGGTGCTTCAAAACTACGAGCTTTAGCAATGGTGCACAGTTAGGGGGAACACTTCTTGAAATTATTATGAGGGATCATCTTATTTACTACCGTCGTTCTAAGTAAACAAGATGCAAAAACATGATAAACATCACATGCAATCAAATATTAAACGTGACATGATATGGCCAATATCACGTAGCTCCTTTGATCTCCATCTTGGGGCTCCATGATCATCTTGTCACCGGCTTGACACCATGATCTCCATCATCATGATCTCCATCATCGTGTCTCCATGAAGTTGCTCGCCAACTATTACTTCTACTACTATGGCTAACGCGTTTAGCAATAAAGTAAAGTAATTTACATGGCGTTTCTCAATGACACGCAGGTCATGTTAAAAGAATAAAGACAACTCCTATGGCTCCTGCCGGTTGTCATACTCATCGACATGCAAGTCGTGATCCCTATTACAATAGCATGAACATCTCATACATCACATATAGATCATTCATCATTCATCACAACTTTGGCCATATCATATCACAAACCACTTGCTGCAAAAACAAGTTAGACGTCCTCTAATTGTTGTTGCAAGTTTTACGTGGCTGAATTAGGGTTCTAGCAAGAACGTTTTCTTACCTACGTGAAAGCCACAACGTGATTTGTCAACTTCTATTTACCCTTCATAAGGACCCTGTTCATCGAATCCGCTCCAGCTAAAGTGGGAGAGACAGACACCCGCCAGCCACCTTATGCAACTAGTGCATGTTAGTCGGTGGAACCGGTCTCACGTAAGCGTACGTGTAAGGTTGGTCCGGGCCGCTTCATCCCACAATACCGCTGAAGCAAGAAAAGACTAGTAGCGGCAAGAAGGTTGACAAATCCACGCCCACAACGAATTGTGTTCTACTCGCGCAAGAAGAACTACGCATAAACCTGGCTCTGATACCACTGTTGGGGAACGTTGCAGAAAACAAAATATTTCCTACTCGTTTCACCAAGATCATCTAGGAGTTCATCTAGCAACGAGTCAAGGGAGTGAGTTTGCATCTACATACCACTTGTAGATCGAGTACGGAAGCGTTCGAGGGAGTGGTGATGATGGAGTCGTTCCAACGTGATTCCGATCACCGATGACCAAGCGCTGAAAGAACAGCGCCTCCGCGTTCAACACACGTACGGGACGATGGCATCTCCTCTGTCTTGATCCAGCAAGGATGAAGGAGAGGTTGAGGAAGACAACTCCAATGGCAGCACGACGGCGTGGTGCAATTGGTACAGCAGTTCTCCGGCAGGGCTTCGCCAAGCAAAGACGGAGAAAGAGAGGAGTTGGGGAGGGGAGGGGCTGCGCCTTCAATTGTGTGTTGCAGCCCTCCCCTCACCCCTCTATATATAGGAGGAGAGGGCAAGGGGGGGCCGGCCACCTAGGGGAAACCCTAGATGGGGCGGCGGCCAAAGGGGAGGAGGAAAGGGTGGCTTGCCCCCCAAGCTAGGGGGGCGCCCCCTTCTCCGCTTTAGGGTTTCCCCTCCCCAAACCCTAGCCGCATGGGCCTAGGTGGGGAGGCATGCCCAGCCCACTAGGGGCTGGCTCCCTCTCCCACTTAGCCCATGTGGCCCCCCGGGAGGGGTGGCCCCTCCCGGTGGACCCCCGGAACCCTCCCGGTGGCCCCGGTACAATACCGGCATGCCCCCGAAACTTTTCGGAGTCCGTTTAACCACTTTCCATATACAAATCTTTACCTCCGAACTATTTCGGAACTCCTCGTGACGTCCGGGATCTCATCCGGGACTCCGAACAACTTTCGGTAATCACATACTTGTCTTCCTAATAACCCTAGCGTCACCGAACCTTAAGTGTGTAGACCCTACGGGTTCGGGAGACATGTAGACATGACCGAGACGACCTCTGGTCAATAACCAACAGCGGGACCTGGATACCCATGTTGGCTCCCACATGTTTCTCGATGTTGTCATCGGATGAACCACTATGTCAAGGGTTCAAGTAACCCCGTATTCTATTCCCTTTGTCAGACGGTATGTTGCTTGCCCGAGACTCGATCGTTGGTATCCCAATACCTCGTTCAGTCTCATTACCGGCAAGCCACTTTACTCGTACCGTAATGCATGATCCCGTGACCAGACACTTGGTCACTTTGAGCTCATTATGATGATGCGTTACCGAGTGGGCCCAGTGATACCTCTCCGTCACACGGAGTGACAAATCCCAGTCTTGATCCGTGTCAACCCAACAGACACTTTCGGAGATACCCGTAGTATACCTTTATAGTCACCCAGTTACGTTGTGACGTTTGGTACACCCAAAGCACTCCTACGGTATCCGGGAGTTACACGATCTCATGGTCTAAGGAAAAGATACTTGACATTGCAAAACTCTAGCAAACGAACTATACGATCTTTATGCTATGTTTAGGATTGGGTCTTGTCCATCACATCATTCTCCTAATGATGCGATCTCGTTATCAATGACATCCAATGTCCATAGTCAGGAAACCATGACTATCTGTTGATCAACGGGCTAGTCAACTAGAGGCTTACTAGGGACATGTTGATGTCTCTTATTCACACATGTATTACGATTTCCGGATAACACAATTATAGCATGAATAAAGACAATTACC
Organism: Triticum monococcum; assembly: GCA_034509565.1. Classification (NCBI taxonomy): domain Eukaryota; kingdom Viridiplantae; phylum Streptophyta; class Magnoliopsida; order Poales; family Poaceae; genus Triticum; species Triticum monococcum. The sequence goes on from CM067842.1 coordinate 684,796,567, forward strand.
ATGAACAAGGAAATATAATAATAATGCTTTTATTATTGCCTCTAGGGCATATTTCCAACAGTCTCCCACTTGCACTAGAGTCAATAATCTAGTTACATTGTGATGAATCGAACACCCATGGAATTCTGGTGTTGATCATGTTTTGCCCTAGGGAGAGGTTTAGTCAACGGATCTGCTACATTCAGGTCCGTATGTACTTTACAAATTTCTGTGTCTCCATCCTGAACATTTTCACGAATGGAGTTGAAGCGACGCTTGATGTGCCTTGTCTTCTTGTGAAACCTGGGCTCCTTGGCAAGTGCAATAGCTCCAGTGTTGTCACAGAAGAGCTTGATCGGCCCCGACGCATTGGGTATGACTCCGAGGTCGGTGATGAACTCCTTCACCCAAATTGCTTCATGCGCTGCCTCCGAGGCTGCCATGTACTCCGCTTCACATGTAGATCCCGCCACGACGCTTTGCTTGCAACTGCACCAGCTTACTGCCCCTCCATTCAAAATATACACGTATCCGGTTTGTGACTTATTGTCATCCAGATCTGTGTCGAAGCTAGCGTCGACGTAACCCTTTACGACGAGCTCTTCGTCACCTCCATAAACGAGAAACATCTCCTTAGTCCTTTTCAGGTACTTCAGGATATTCTTGACCGCTGTCCAGTGTTCCTTGCCGGGATTACTTTGGTATCTTCCTACCAAACTTACGGCAAGGTTTACATCAGGTCTGGTACACAGCATGGCATACATAATAGAACCTATGGCTGAGGCATAGGGGATGACACTCATCTCTTCTATTTCTTCTGCCGTGGTCGGACTTTGAGCCGAGCTCAATTTCATACCTCGTAACACAGGCAAGAACCCCTTCTTAGATTGATCCATATTGAACTTCTTCAATATCTTATCAAGGTATTTACTTTGTGAAAGACCTATGAGGCGTCTCGATCTATCTCTATAGATTTTGATGCCTAATATATAAGCAGCTTCTCCAAGGTCCTTCATTGAAAAACTCTTATTCAAGTAGGCCTTAATGCTGTCCAAGAGTTCTATATCATTTCCCAACAAAAGTATGTCATCTACATATAATATGAGAAATGCTACAGAGCTCCCACTCACTTTCTTGTAAACACAGGCTTCTCCATAAGTCTGTGTAAACCCAAATGCTTTGATCATCTCATCAAAGCGAATGTTCCAACTCCGAGATGCTTGCACCAGCCCATAAATCGAGCGTTGGAGCTTGCACACCTTGTCAGCATTCTTAGGATCGACAAAACCTTCCGGCTGCATCATATACAATTCTTCCTTAAGGAAACCATTAAGGAATGCCGTTTTGACGTCCATTTGCCATATTTCATAATCGTAAAACGCGGCAATTGCTAACATGATTCGGACGGACTTTAGCTTCGCTACCGGTGAGAAAGTCTCATCGTAGTCAACCCCTTGAACTTGTCGATAACCCTTAGCGACAAGCCGAGCTTTATAGATGGTCACGTTACCATCCGCGTCTGTCTTCTTCTTAAAGATCCATTTATTTTCTATGGCTCGCCGTTCAACGGGCAAGTCAGTCAAAGTCCATACTTTGTTTTCATACATGGATCCTATCTCGGATTTCATGGCTTCTAGCCATTTGTCGGAATCCGGGCCCGCCATCGCTTCTTCATAGTTCGAAGGTTCACCGTTGTCTAACAACATGATCTCCAAGACAGGGTTGCCGTACCACTCTGGTGCGGAACGTGTCCTTGTGGACCTTCGAATTTCAGTAGGAGCTTGATTAGAAGTATCTTGATCATTATCATTAACTTCCTCTCTAGTTGCGCCATTTTCCGGTTCAAGAGGTAATACTTCATCAAGTTCTACTTTCCTCCCACTTACTTCTTTCGAGAGAAACTCTTTCTCTAGAAAGGATCCATTCTTGGCAACAAAGATATTGCCTTCGGATCTGAGGTAGAAGGTATACCCAATAGTTTCTTTTGGGTATCCTATGAAGATGCATTTTTCTGACTTGGGTTCGAGCTTTTCAGGTTGAAGTTTCTTGACATAAGCATCGCATCCCCAAACTTTTAGAAATGACAGCTTAGGTTTCTTTCCAAACCATAATTCAAACGGTGTCGTCTCAACGGATTTCGACGGAGCCCTATTTAAAGTGAATGCGGCAGTCTCTAAAGCATAGCCCCAAAAAGATAGCGGCAGATCGGTAGGAGACATCATAGACCGCACCATATCTAATAGAGTGCGATTACGACGTTCAGATACACCGTTACGCTGAGGTGTTCCAGGCGGCGTGAGCTGTGAAACTATTCCACATTTTCTTAAGTGTGTGCCAAATTCGTGACTCAAGTATTCTCCTCCACGATCTGATCGTAGAAACTTGATTTTCCTGTCACGTTGATTCTCAACCTCACTCTGAAATTCCTTGAACTTCTCAAAGGTTTCAGACTTGTGTTTCATTAAGTAAATATATCCATATCTACTCAAATCATCAGTGAGGGTGAGAACATAACGATAGCCACCGCGAGCCTCAACACTCATTGGACCGCACACATCGGTATGTATGATTTCCAACAAGTTGGTTGCTCGCTCCATTGTTCCTGAGAACGGAGTCTTGGTCATTTTACCCATAAGGCATGGTTCGCACGTGTCAAATGATTCATAATCAAGAGACTCTAAAAGTCCATCAGCATGGAGCTTCTTCATGCGTTTGACACCTATGTGACCAAGGCGGCAGTGCCACAAGTATGTGGGACTATCATTATCAACCTTACATCTTTTGGTATTCACACTAAGAACATGTGTAGCATTACGCTCGAAATTCATTAAGAATAAACCATTCACCATAGGAGCATGACCATAAAACATATCTCTCATATAAATGGAACAACCATTATTCTCGGATTTAAATGAGTAGCCATCTCGAATTAAACGAGATCCAGATACAATGTTCATGCTCAAAGCTGGCACTAAATAAAAATTATTGAGGTTTAAAACTAATCCCGTAGGTAAATGAAGAGGCAGCGTGCCGACGGCGATCACATCGACCTTGGAACCATTCCCGACGCGCATCGTCACCTCGTCCTTCACCAGTCTCCGTTTATTCCGCAGCTCCTGCTTTGAGTTACAAATGTGAGCAACTGCACCGGTATAAAATACCCAAGAGCTACTACGAGTACTGGTTAGGTACACATCAATTACATGTATATCACATATACCTTTTGTTTTGCCGGCCTTCTTCTCTGCTAAGTACTTGGGGCAATTCCGCTTCCAGTGTCCGCTACCCTTGCAATAAAAGCACTCAGTCTCGGGCTTGGGTCCATTCTTTGGCTTCTTCCCGGCAGCTTGCTTGCCGGGCGCGGCAACTTCCTTGCCGTCCTTCTTGAAGGCTTTCTTACCCTTGCCCTTCTTGAACTTAGTGGATTTATTGACCATCAACACTTGATGTTCCTTCTTGACTTCTACCTCCGCTGATTTCAGCATTGAGAACAACTCAGGAATGGTCTTTTGCATCCCCTGCATGTTGAAGTTCATCACAAAGCTCTTGTAGCTTGGTGGAAGCGACTGGAGGATTCTGTCAATGACAGCATCATCCGGGAGATTAACTCCCAGCTGAGTCAAGCGGTTATGTAATCCAGACATAGTGAGTATGTGCTCACTGACAGAACTGTTTTCCTCCATCTTACAGCTGAAGAACTTGTTGTTGACCTCATATCTCTCGACCCGGGCATGAGCTTGGAAAACCATTTTCAGCTCTTCGAACATCTCATATGCTCCCTATCTCTCAAAACGCTTTTGGAGCCCCGGTTCTAAACTGTAAAGCATGCCGCACTGAACGAGGGAGTAGTCGTCAACACGTGTCTGCCAAGCGTTCATAACGTCTTGGTTCTGTGGGAAGGGAGCTTCACCTAGCGGTGCTTGTAGGACGTAATCTTTCTTGGCAGCTATGAGGATGATCCTCAGGTTCCGGACCCAGTCCGTATAGTTGCTACCATCGTCTTTCAGCTTGGTTTTCTCTAGGAACGCGCTGAAGTTGAGGACTACGTGGGCCATTTGATCTACAAGACATATTGTAAAATATTTTTAGACTAATGTTCATGATAGTAAAGTTCATCTAATCAAATTATATAATGAACTCCCACTTAGATTAGACATCCCTCTAGTCATCTAAGTGTTGCATGATCCGAGTTAACTAGGCCGTGTCCGATCATCACGTGAGACGGACTAGTCAACGTCGGTGAACATCTTTATGTTGATCGCATCTTCTATACGACTCATGCTCGACCTTTCGGTCTTCTGTGTTCCGAGGCCATGTCTATGCACATGCTAGGCTCGTCAAGTTAACCCTAAGTGTTTTGCATGTGTAAAACTGTCTTACACCCGTTGTATGTGAACGTAAGAATCTATCACACCCGATCATCACGTGGTGCTTCAAAACTACGAGCTTTAGCAACGGTGCACAGTTAGGGGGAACACTTCTTGAAATTATTATGAGGGATCATCTTATTTACTACCGTCGTTCTAAGTAAACAAGATGCAAAAACATGATAAACATCACATGCAATCAAATATTAAACGTGACATGATATGGCCAATATCACGTAGCTCCTTTGATCTCCATCTTGGGGCTCCATGATCATCTTGTCACCGGCTTGACACCATGATCTCCATCATCATGATCTCCATCATCGTGTCTCCATGAAGTTGCTCGCCAACTATTACTTCTACTACTATGGCTAACGCGTTTAGCAATAAAGTAAAGTAATTTACATGGCGTTTCTCAATGACACGCAGGTCATGTTAAAAGAATAAAGACAACTCCTATGGCTCCTGCCGGTTGTCATACTCATCGACATGCAAGTCGTGATCCCTATTACAATAGCATGAACATCTCATACATCACATATAGATCATTCATCATTCATCACAACTTTGGCCATATCATATCACAAACCACTTGCTGCAAAAACAAGTTAGACGTCCTCTAATTGTTGTTGCAAGTTTTACGTGGCTGAATTAGGGTTCTAGCAAGAACGTTTTCTTACCTACGTGAAAGCCACAACGTGATTTGTCAACTTCTATTTACCCTTCATAAGGACCCTGTTCATCGAATCCGCTCCAGCTAAAGTGGGAGAGACAGACACCCGCCAGCCACCTTATGCAACTAGTGCATGTTAGTCGGTGGAACCGGTCTCACGTAAGCGTACGTGTAAGGTTGGTCCGGGCCGCTTCATCCCACAATACCGCTGAAGCAAGAAAAGACTAGTAGCGGCAAGAAGGTTGACAAATCCACGCCCACAACGAATTGTGTTCTACTCGCGCAAGAAGAACTACGCATAAACCTGGCTCTGATACCACTGTTGGGGAACGTTGCAGAAAACAAAATATTTCCTACTCGTTTCACCAAGATCATCTAGGAGTTCATCTAGCAACGAGTCAAGGGAGTGAGTTTGCATCTACATACCACTTGTAGATCGAGTACGGAAGCGTTCGAGGGAGTGGTGATGATGGAGTCGTTCCAACGTGATTCCGATCACCGATGACCAAGCGCTGAAAGAACAGCGCCTCCGCGTTCAACACACGTACGGGACGATGGCATCTCCTCTGTCTTGATCCAGCAAGGATGAAGGAGAGGTTGAGGAAGACAACTCCAATGGCAGCACGACGGCGTGGTGCAATTGGTACAGCAGTTCTCCGGCAGGGCTTCGCCAAGCAAAGACGGAGAAAGAGAGGAGTTGGGGAGGGGAGGGGCTGCGCCTTCAATTGTGTGTTGCAGCCCTCCCCTCACCCCTCTATATATAGGAGGAGAGGGCAAGGGGGGGCCGGCCACCTAGGGGAAACCCTAGATGGGGCGGCGGCCAAAGGGGAGGAGGAAAGGGTGGCTTGCCCCCCAAGCTAGGGGGGCGCCCCCTTCTCCGCTTTAGGGTTTCCCCTCCCCAAACCTAGCCGCATGGGCCTAGGTGGGGAGGCATGCCCAGCCCACTAGGGGCTGGCTCCCTCTCCCACTTAGCCCATATGGCCCCCCGGGAGGGGTGGCCCCTCCCGGTGGACCCCCGGAACCCTCCCGGTGGCCCCGGTACAATACCGGCATGCCCCCGAAACTTTTCGGAGTCCGTTTAACCACTTTCCATATACAAATCTTTACCTCCGAACTATTTCGGAACTCCTCGTGACGTCCGGGATCTCATCCGGGACTCCGAACAACATTCGGTAATCACATACTTGTCTTCCTAATAACCCTAGCGTCACCGAACCTTAAGTGTGTAGACCCTACGGGTTCGGGAGACATGTAGACATGACCGAGACGACCTCTGGTCAATAACCAACAGCGGGACCTGGATACCCATGTTGGCTCCCACATGTTTCTCGATGTTGTCATCGGATGAACCACTATGTCAAGGGTTCAAGTAACCCCGTATTCTATTCCCTTTGTCAGACGGTATGTTGCTTGCCCGAGACTCGATCGTTGGTATCCCAATACCTCGTTCAGTCTCATTACCGGCAAGCCACTTTACTCGTACCGTAATGCATGATCCCGTGACCAGACACTTGGTCACTTTGAGCTCATTATGATGATGCGTTACCGAGTGGGCCCAGTGATACCTCTCCGTCACACGGAGTGACAAATCCCAGTCTTGATCCGTGTCAACCCAACAGACACTTTCGGAGATACCCGTAGTATACCTTTATAGTCACCCAGTTACGTTGTGACGTTTGGTACACCCAAAGCACTCCTACGGTATCCGGGAGTTACACGATCTCATGGTCTAAGGAAAAGATACTTGACATTGCAAAACTCTAGCAAACGAACTATACGATCTTTATGCTATGTTTAGGATTGGGTCTTGTCCATCACATCATTCTCCTAATGATGCGATCTCGTTATCAATGACATCCAATGTCCATAGTCAGGAAACCATGACTATCTGTTGATCAACGGGCTAGTCAACTAGAGGCTTACTAGGGACATGTTGATGTCTCTTATTCACACATGTATTACGATTTCCGGATAACACAATTATAGCATGAATAAAGACAATTACCATGAACAAGGAAATATAATAATAATGCTTTTATTATTGCCTCTAGGGCATATTTCCAACAGTCTCCCACTTGCACTAGAGTCAATAATCTAGTTACATTGTGATGAATCGAACACCCATGGAATTCTGGTGTTGATCATGTTTTGCCCTAGGGAGAGGTTTAGTCAACGGATCTGCTACATTCAGGTCCGTATGTACTTTACAAATTTCTATGTCTCCATCCTGAACATTTTCACGAATGGAGTTGAAGCGACGCTTGATGTGCCTTGTCTTCTTGTGAAACCTGGGCTCCTTGGCAAGTGCAATAGCTCCAGTGTTGTCACAGAAGAGCTTGATCGGCCCCGACGCATTGGGTATGACTCCGAGGTCGGTGATGAACTCCTTCACCCAAATTGCTTCATGCGCTGCCTCCGAGGCTGCCATGTACTCCGCTTCACATGTAGATCCCGCCACGACGCTTTGCTTGCAACTGCACCAGCTTACTGCCCCTCCATTCAAAATATACACGTATCCGGTTTGTGACTTATTGTCATCCAGATCTGTGTCGAAGCTAGCGTCGACGTAACCCTTTACGACGAGCTCTTCGTCACCTCCATAAACGAGAAACATCTCCTTAGTCCTTTTCAGGTACTTCAGGATATTCTTGACCGCTGTCCAGTGTTCCTTGCCGGGATTACTTTGGTATCTTCCTACCAAACTTACGGCAAGGTTTACATCAGGTCTGGTACACAGCATGGCATACATAATAGAACCTATGGCTGAGGCATAGGGGATGACACTCATCTCTTCTATTTCTTCTGCCGTGGTCGGACTTTGAGCCGAGCTCAATTTCATACCTCGTAACACAGGCAAGAACCCCTTCTTAGATTGATCCATATTGAACTTCTTCAATATCTTATCAAGGTATTTACTTTGTGAAAGACCTATGAGGCGTCTCGATCTATCTCTATAGATTTTGATGCCTAATATATAAGCAGCTTCTCCAAGGTCCTTCATTGAAAAACTCTTATTCAAGTAGGCCTTAATGCTGTCCAAGAGTTCTATATCATTTCCCAACAAAAGTATGTCATCTACATATAATATGAGAAATGCTACAGAGCTCCCACTCACTTTCTTGTAAACACAGGCTTCTCCATAAGTCTGTGTAAACCCAAATGCTTTGATCATCTCATCAAAGCGAATGTTCCAACTCCGAGATGCTTGCACCAGCCCATAAATCGAGCGTTGGAGCTTGCACACCTTGTCAGCATTCTTAGGATCGACAAAACCTTCCGGCTGCATCATATACAATTCTTCCTTAAGGAAACCATTAAGGAATGCCGTTTTGACGTCCATTTGCCATATTTCATAATCGTAAAACGCGGCAATTGCTAACATGATTCGGACGGACTTTAGCTTCGCTACCGGTGAGAAAGTCTCATCGTAGTCAACCCCTTGAACTTGTCGATAACCCTTAGCGACAAGCCGAGCTTTATAGATGGTCACGTTACCATCCGCGTCTGTCTTCTTCTTAAAGATCCATTTATTTTCTATGGCTCGCCGTTCAACGGGCAAGTCAGTCAAAGTCCATACTTTGTTTTCATACATGGATCCTATCTCGGATTTCATGGCTTCTAGCCATTTGTCGGAATCCGGGCCCGCCATCGCTTCTTCATAGTTCGAAGGTTCACCGTTGTCTAACAACATGATCTCCAAGACAGGGTTGCCGTACCACTCTGGTGCGGAACGTGTCCTTGTGGACCTTCGAATTTCAGTAGGAGCTTGATTAGAAGTATCTTGATCATTATCATTAACTTCCTCTCTAGTTGCGCCATTTTCCGGTTCAAGAGGTAATACTTCATCAAGTTCTACTTTCCTCCCACTTACTTCTTTCGAGAGAAACTCTTTCTCTAGAAAGGATCCATTCTTGGCAACAAAGATATTGCCTTCGGATCTGAGGTAGAAGGTATACCCAATAGTTTCTTTTGGGTATCCTATGAAGATGCATTTTTCTGACTTGGGTTCGAGCTTTTCAGGTTGAAGTTTCTTGACATAAGCATCGCATCCCCAAACTTTTAGAAATGACAGCTTAGGTTTCTTTCCAAACCACAATTCAAACGGTGTCGTCTCAACGGATTTCGACGGAGCCCTATTTAAAGTGAATGCGGCAGTCTCTAAAGCATAGCCCCAAAAAGATAGCGGCAGATCGGTAAGAGACATCATAGACCGCACCATATCTAATAGAGTGCGATTACGACGTTCAGATACACCGTTACGCTGAGGTGTTCCAGGCGGCGTGAGCTGTGAAACTATTCCACATTTTCTTAAGTGTGTGCCAAATTCGTGACTCAAGTATTCTCCTCCACGATCTGATCGTAGAAACTTGATTTTCCTGTCACGTTGATTCTCAACCTCACTCTGAAATTCCTTGAACTTCTCAAAGGTTTCAGACTTGTGTTTCATTAAGTAAATATATCCATATCTACTCAAATCATCAGTGAGGGTGAGAACATAACGATAGCCACCGCGAGCCTCAACACTCATTGGACCGCACACATCGGTATGTATGATTTCCAACAAGTTGGTTGCTCGCTCCATTGTTCCTGAGAACGGAGTCTTGGTCATTTTACCCATAAGGCATGGTTCGCACGTGTCAAATGATTCATAATCAAGAGACTCTAAAAGTCCATCAGCATGGAGCTTCTTCATGCGTTTGACACCTATGTGACCAAGGCGGCAGTGCCACAAGTATGTGGGACTATCATTATCAACCTTACATCTTTTGGTATTCACACTAAGAACATGTGTAGCATTACGCTCGAGATTCATTAAGAATAAACCATTCACCATAGGAGCATGACCATAAAACATATCTCTCATATAAATGGAACAACCATTATTCTCGGATTTAAATGAGTAGCCATCTCGAATTAAACGAGATCCAGATACATTGTTCATGCTCAAAGCTGGCACTAAATAAAAATTATTGAGGTTTAAAACTAATCCCGTAGGTAAATGAAGAGGCAGCGTGCCGACGGCGATCACATCGACCTTGGAACCATTCCCGACGCGCATCGTCACCTCGTCCTTCACCAGTCTCCGTTTATTCCACAGCTCCTGCTTTGAGTTACAAATGTGAGCAACTGCACCGGTATAAAATACCCAAGAGCTACTACGAGTACTGGTTAGGTACACATCAATTACATGTATATCACATATACCTTTTGTTTTGCCGGCCTTCTTCTCTGCTAAGTACTTGGGGCAATTCCGCTTCCAGTGTCCGCTACCCTTGCAATAAAAGCACTCAGTCTCGGGCTTGGGTCCATTCTTTGGCTTCTTCCCGGCAGCTTGCTTGCCGGGCGCGGCAACTTCCTTGCCGTCCTTCTTGAAGGCTTTCTTACCCTTGCCCTTCTTGAACTTAGTGGATTTATTGACCATCAACACTTGATGTTCCTTCTTGACTTCTACCTCCGCTGATTTCAGCATTGAGAACAACTCAGGAATGGTCTTTTGCATCCCCTGCATGTTGAAGTTCATCACAAAGCTCTTGTAGCTTGGTGGAAGCGACTGGAGGATTCTGTCAATGACAGCATCATCCGGGAGATTAACTCCCAGCTGAGTCAAGCGGTTATGTAATCCAGACATAGTGAGTATGTGCTCACTGACAGAACTGTTTTCCTCCATCTTACAGCTGAAGAACTTGTTGTTGACCTCATATCTCTCGACCCGGGCATGAGCTTGGAAAACCATTTTCAGCTCTTCGAACATCTCATATGCTCCCTATCTCTCAAAACGCTTTTGGAGCCCCGGTTCTAAACTGTAAAGCATGCCGCACTGAACGAGGGAGTAGTCGTCAACACGTGTCTGCCAAGCGTTCATAACGTCTTGGTTCTGTGGGAAGGGAGCTTCACCTAGCGGTGCTTGTAGGACGTAATCTTTCTTGGCAGCTATGAGGATGATCCTCAGGTTCCGGACCCAGTCCGTATAGTTGCTACCATCGTCTTTCAGCTTGGTTTTCTCTAGGAACGCGCTGAAGTTGAGGACTACGTGGGCCATTTGATCTACAAGACATATTGTAAAATATTTTTAGACTAATGTTCATGATAGTAAAGTTCATCTAATCAAATTATATAATGAACTCCCACTTAGATTAGACATCCCTCTAGTCATCTAAGTGTTGCATGATCCGAGTTAACTAGGCCGTGTCCGATCATCACGTGAGACGGACTAGTCAACGTCGGTGAACATCTTTATGTTGATCGCATCTTCTATACGACTCATGCTCGACCTTTCGGTCTTCTGTGTTCCGAGGCCATGTCTATGCACATGCTAGGCTCGTCAAGTTAACCCTAAGTGTTTTGCATGTGTAAAACTGTCTTACACCCGTTGTATGTGAACGTAAGAATCTATCACACCCGATCATCACGTGGTGCTTCAAAACTACGAGCTTTAGCAACGGTGCACAGTTAGGGGGAACACTTCTTGAAATTATTATGAGGGATCATCTTATTTACTACCGTCGTTCTAAGTAAACAAGATGCAAAAACATGATAAACATCACATGCAATCAAATATTAAACGTGACATGATATGGCCAATATCACGTAGCTCCTTTGATCTCCATCTTGGGGCTCCATGATCATCTTGTCACCGGCTTGACACCATGATCTCCATCATCATGATCTCCATCATCGTGTCTCCATGAAGTTGCTCGCCAACTATTACTTCTACTACTATGGCTAACGCGTTTAGCAATAAAGTAAAGTAATTTACATGGCGTTTCTCAATGACACGCAGGTCATGTTAAAAGAATAAAGACAACTCCTATGGCTCCTGCCGGTTGTCATACTCATCGACATGCAAGTCGTGATCCCTATTACAATAGCATGAACATCTCATACATCACATATAGATCATTCATCATTCATCACAACTTTGGCCATATCATATCACAAACCACTTGCTGCAAAAACAAGTTAGACGTCCTCTAATTGTTGTTGCAAGTTTTACGTGGCTGAATTAGGGTTCCAGCAAGAACGTTTTCTTACCTACATGAAAGCCACAATGTGATTTGTCAACTTCTATTTACCCTTCATAAGGACCCTGTTCATCGAATCCGCTCCAGCTAAAGTGGGAGAGACAGACACCTGCCAGCCACCTTATGCAACTAGTGCATGTTAGTCGGTGGAACCGGTCTCACGTAAGCGTACGTGTAAGGTTGGTCCGGGCCGCTTCATCCCACAATACCGCTGAAGCAAGAAAAGACTAGTAGCGGCAAGAAGGTTGACAAATCCACGCCCACAAAGAATTGTGTTCTACTCGTGCAAGAAGAACTACGCATAAACCTGGCTCTGATACCACTGTTGGGGAACGTTGCAGAAAACAAAAATTTTTCCTACTCGTTTCACCAAGATCATCTAGGAGTTCGTCTAGCAATGAGTCAAGGGAGTGAGTTTGCATCTACATACCACTTGTAGATCGAGTACGGAAGCGTTCGAGGGAGTGGTGATGATGGAGTCGTTCCAACGTGATTCCGATCACCGATGACCAAGCGCTGAAAGAACAGCGCCTCCGCGTTCAACACACGTACGGGACGATGGCGTCTCCTCCGTCTTGATCCAGCAAGGATGAAGGAGAGGTTGAGGAAGACAACTCCAATGGCAGCACGACGGCGTGGTGCAATTGGTACAGCAGTTCTCCGGCAGGGCTTCGCCAAGCAAAGACGGAGAAAGAGAGGAGTTGGGGAGGGGAGGGGCTGCGCCTTCAATTGTGTGTTGCAGCCCTCCCCTCACCCCTCTATATATAGGAGGAGAGGGCAAGGGGGGGCCGGCCACCTAGGGGAAACCCTAGATGGGGCGGCGGCCAAAGGGGAGGAGGAAAGGGTGGCTTGCCCCCCAAGCTAGGGGGGCGCCCCCTTCTCCCCTTTAGGGTTTCCCCTCCCCAAACCCTAGCCGCATGGGCCTAGGTGGGGAGGCGTGCCCAGCCCACTAGGGGCTGGCTCCCTCTCCCACTTAGCCCATGTGGCCCCCCGGGAGGGGTGGCCCCTCCCGGTGGACCCCCGGAACCCTCCCGGTGGCCCCGGTACAATACCGGCATGCCCCCGAAACTTTCCGGAGTCCGTTTAACCACTTTCCATATATAAATCTTTACCTCCGAACTATTCCGGAACTCCTCGTGACGTCCGGGATCTCATCCGGGACTCCGAACAACATTCGGTAATCACATACTTGTCTTCCTAATAACCCTAGCGTCACCGAACCTTAAGTGTGTAGACCCTACGGGTTCGGGAGACATGTAGACATGACCGAGACGACCTCTGGTCAATAACCAACAGCGGGATCTGGATACCCATGTTGGCTCCCACATGTTTCTCGATGTTGTCATCGGATGAACCACTATGTCAAGGGTTCAAGCAACCCCGTATTCTATTCCCTTTGTCAGACGGTATGTTACTTGCCCGAGACTCAATCGTTGGTATCCCAATACCTCGTTCAGTCTCGTTACCGGCAAGCCACTTTACTCGTACCGTAATGCATGATCCCGTGACCAGACATTTGGTCACTTTGAGCTCATTATGATGATGCGTTACCGAGCGGGCCCAGTGATACCTCTCCGTCACACGGAGTGACAAATCCCAGTCTTGATCCGTGTCAACCCAACAGACACTTTCGGAGATACCCGTAGTATACCTTTATAGTCACCCAGTTACGTTGTGACGTTTGGTACACCCAAAGCACTCCTACGGTATCCGGGAGTTACACGATCTCATGGTCTAAGGAAAAGATACTTGACATTGCAAAACTCTAGCAAACGAACTATACGATCTTTATGCTATGTTTAGGATTGGGTCTTGTCCATCACATCATTCTCCTAATGATGCGATCTCGTTATCAATGACATCCAATGTCCATAGTCAGGAAACCATGACTATCTGTTGATCAACGGGCTAGTCAACTAGAGGCTTACTAGGGACATGTTGATGTCTGTTATTCACACATGTATTACGATTTCCGGATAACACAATTATAGCATGAATAAAGACAATTACCATGAACAAGGAAATATAATAATAATGCTTTTATTATTGCCTCTAGGGCATATTTCCAACAGTCTCCCACTTGCACTAGAGTCAATAATCTAGTTACATTGTGATGAATCGAACACCATGGAATTCTGGTGTTGATCATGTTTTGCCCTAGGGAGAGGTTTAGTCAACGGATATGCTACATTCAGGTCCGTATGTACTTTACAAATTTCTATGTCTCCATCCTGAACATTTTCATGAATGGAGTTGAAGCGACGCTTGATGTGCCTTGTCTTCTTGTGAAACCTGGGCTCCTTGGCAAGTGCAATAGCTCCAGTGTTGTCACAGAAGAGCTTGATCGGCCCCGACGAATTGGGTATGACTCCGAGGTCGGTGATGAACTCCTTCACCCAAATTGCTTCATGCGCTGCCGCCGAGGCTGCCATGTACTCCGCTTCACATGTAGATCCCGCCACGACGCTTTGCTTGCAACTGCACCAGCTTACTGCCCCTCCATTCAAAATATACACGTATCCGGTTTGTGACTTAGAGTCATCCAGATCTGTGTCGAAGCTAGCGTCGACGTAACCCTTTACGACGAGCTCTTCGTCACCTCCATAAACGAGAAACATCTCCTTAGTCCTTTTCAGGTACTTCAGGATATTCTTGACCGCTGTCCAGTGTTCCTTGCCAGGATTACTTTGGTATCTTCCTACCAAACTTACGGCAAGGTTTACATCAGGTCTGGTACACAGCATGGCATACATAATAGAACCTATGGCTGAGGCATAGGGGATGACACTCATCTCTTCTATTTCTTCTGCCATGGTCGGACTTTGAGCCGAGCTCAATTTCATACCTTGTAACACAGGCAAGAACCCCTTCTTAGATTGATCCATATTGAACTTCTTCAATATCTTATCAAGGTATGTACTTTGTGAAAGACCTATGAGGCGTCTCGATCTATCTCTATAGATTTTGATGCCTAATATATAAGCAGCTTCTCCAAGGTCCTTCATTGAAAAACTCTTATTCAAGTAGGCCTTAATGCTGTCCAAGAGTTCTATATCATTTCCCATCAAAAGTATGTCATCTACATATAATATGAGAAATGCTACAGAGCTCCCACTCACTTTCTTGTAAACACAGGCTTCTCCATAAGTCTGTGTAAACCCAAACGCTTTGATCATCTCATCAAAGCGAATGTTCCAACTCCGAGATGCTTGCACCAGCCCATAAATCGAGCGTTGGAGCTTGCACACCTTGTTAGCATTCTTAGGATCGACAAAACCTTCCGGCTGCATCATATACAATTCTTCCTTAAGGAAACCATTAAGGAATGCCGTTTTGACGTCCATTTGCCATATTTCATAATCGTAAAACGCGGCAATTGCTAACATGATTCGGACGGACTTTAGCTTCGCTACCGGTGAGAAAGTCTCACCGTAGTCAACCCCTTGAACTTGTCGATAACCCTTAGCGACAAGCCGAGCTTTATAGATGGTCACATTACCATCCGCGTCTGTCTTCTTCTTAAAGATCCATTTATTTTCTATGGCTCGCCGTTCAACGGGCAAGTCAGTCAAAGTCCATACTTCGTTTTCATCCATGGATCCTATCTCGGATTTCATGGCTTCTAGCCATTTGTCGGAATCCGGGCCCGCCATCGCTTCTTCATAGTTCGAAGGTTCACCGTTGTCTAACAACATGATCTCCAAGACAGAGTTGCCGTACCACTCTGGTGCGGAACGTGTCCTTGTGGACCTTCGAATTTCAGTAGGAGCTTGATTAGAAGTATCTTGATCATTATCACTAACTTCCTCTCTAGTCGGTGCTGGTACCTCAGGAACATTTTCTTGAGTTGCGCCATTTTCTGGTTCAAGAGGTAATACTTCATCAAGTTCTACTTTCCTCCCACTTACTTCTTTCGAGAGAAACTCTTTCTCGAGAAAGGATCCATTCTTGGCAACAAAGATCTTGCCTTCGGATCTGAGGTAGAAGGTATACCCAATAGTTTCTTTTGGGTATCCTATGAAGACGCATTTTTCCGACTTGGGTTCGAGCTTTTCAGGTTGAAGTTTCTTGACATAAGCATCGCATCCCCAAACTTTTAGAAATGACAGCTTAGGTTTCTTTCCAAACCATAATTCAAACGGTGTCGTCTCAACGGATTTCGACGGAGCCTTATTTAAAGTGAATGCGGCAGTCTCTAAAGCATAGCCCCAAAAAGATAGCGGCAGATCGGTAAGAGACATCATAGACCGCACCATATCTAATAGAGTGCGATTACGACGTTCGGATACACCGTTACGCTGAGGTGTTCCAGGCGGCGTGACCTGTGAAACCATTCCACATTTTCTTAAGTGTGTGCCAAATTCGTGACTCAAGTATTCTCCTCCACGATCTGATCGTAGAAACTTGATTTTCCTGTCACGTTGATTCTCAACCTCACTCTGAAATTCCTTGAACTTCTCAAAGGTTTCAGACTTGTGTTTCATTAAGTAAATATATCCATATCTACTCAAATCATCAGTGAGGGTGAGAACATAACGATAGCCACCGCGAGCCTCAACACTCATTGGACCGCACACATCGGTATGTATGATTTCCAACAAGTTGGTTGCTCGCTCCATTGTTCCTAAGAACGGAGTCTTGGTCATTTTACCCATAAGGCATGGTTCGCACGTGTCAAATGATTCATAATCAAGAGACTCTAAAAGTCCATCAGCATGGAGCTTCTTCATGCGTTTGACACCTATGTGACCAAGGCGGCAGTGCCACAAGTATGTGGGACTATCATTATCAACCTTACATCTTTTGGTATTCACACTAAGAACATGTGTAGCATTACGCTCGAGATTCATTAAGAATAAACCATTCACCATAGGAGCATGACCATAAAACATATCTCTCATATAAATGGAACAACCATTATTCTCGGATTTAAATGAGTAGCCATCTCGAATTAAACGAGATCCAGATACAATGTTCATGCTCAAAGCTGGCACTAAATAACAATTATTGAGGTTTAAAACTAATCCCGTAGGTAAATGAAAAGGCAGCGTGCCGACGGCGATCACATTGACCTTGGAACCATTCCCGACGCGCATCGTCACCTCGTCCTTCGCCAGTCTCCGTTTATTCCGCAGCTCCTGCTTTGAGTTACAAATGTGAGCAACTGCACCGGTATCAAATACCCAAGAGCTACTACGAGTACTGGTTAGGTACACATCAATTACATGTATATCACATATACCTTTTGTTTTGCCGGCCTTCTTGTCTGCTAAGTACTTGGGGCAATTCCGCTTCCAGTGTCTGCTCCCCTTGCAATAAAAGCACTCAGTCTCGGGCTTGGGTCCATTCTTTGGCTTCTTCCCGGCAGCTTGCTTGCCGGGCGCGGCAACTTCCTTGCCGTCCTTCTTGAAGGCTTTCTTACCCTTGCCCTTCTTGAACTTAGTGGTTTTATTGACCATCAACACTTGATGTTCCTTCTTGACTTCTACCTCCGCTGATTTCAGCATTGAGAACAACTCAGGAATGGTCTTTTGCATCCCCTGCATGTTGAAGTTCATCACAAAGCTCTTGTAGCTTGGTGGAAGCGACTGGAGGATTCTGTCAATGACCGCATCATCTGGGAGATTAACTCCCAGCTGAGTCAAGCGGTTATGTAATCCAGACATAGTGAGTATGTGCTCACTGACAGAACTGTTTTCCTCCATCTTACAGCTGAAGAACTTGTCGGAGACCTCATATCTCTCAACCCGGGCATGAGCTTGGAAAACCATTTTCAGCTCTTCGAACATCTCATATGCTCCATGTCTGTCAAAACGCTTTTGGAGCCCCGGTTCTAAACTGTAAAGCATGCCGCACTGAACGAGGGAGTAGTCGTCAACACGTGTCTGCCAAGCGTTCATAACGTCTTGGTTCTGTGGGACGGGAGCTTCACCTAGCGGTGCTTGTAGGACGTAATCTTTCTTGGCAGCTATGAGGATGATCCTCAGGTTCCGGACCCAGTCCGTATAGTTGCTACCATCGTCTTTCAGCTTGGTTTTCTCTAGGAACGCGTTGAAGTTGAGGACTACGTGGGCCATTTGATCTACAAGACATATTGTAAAATATTTTTAGACTAATGTTCATGATAGTAAAGTTCATCTAATCAAATTATATAATGAACTCCCACTTAGATTAGACATCCCTCTAGTCATCTAAGTGTTGCATGATCCGAGTTAACTAGGCCGTGTCCGATCATCACGTGAGACGGACTAGTCAACGTCGGTGAACATCTTTATGTTGATCGCATCTTCTATACGACTCATGCTCGACCTTTCGGTCTTCTGTGTTCCGAGGCCATGTCTATGCACATGCTAGGCTCGTCAAGTTAACCCTAAGTGTTTTGCATGTGTAAAACTGTCTTACACCCGTTGTATGTGAACGTAAGAATCTATCACACCCGATCATCACGTGGTGCTTTGAAACTACGAGCTTTAGCAACGGTGCACAGTTAGGGGGAACACTTCTTGAAATTATTATGAGGGATCATCTTATTTACTACCGTCGTTCTAAGTAAACAAGATGCAAAAACATGATAAACATCACATGCAATCAAATATTAAACGTGACATGATATGGCCAATATCACGTAGCTCCTTTGATCTCCATCTTGGGGCTCCATGATCATCTTGTCACCGGCTTGACACCATGATCTCCATCATCATGATCTCCATCATCGTGTCTCCATGAAGTTGCTCGCCAACTATTACTTCTACTACTATGGCTAACGCGTTTAGCAATAAAGTAAAGTAATTTACATGGCGTTTCTTAATGACACGCAGGTCATGTTAAAAGAATAAAGACAACTCCTATGGCTCCTGCCGGTTGTCATACTCATCGACATGCAAGTCGTGATCCCTATTACAATAGCATGAACATCTCATACATCACATATAGATCATTCATCATTCATCACAACTTTGGCCATATCATATCACAAACCACTTGCTGCAAAAACAAGTTAGACGTCCTCTAATTGTTGTTGCAAGTTTTACGTGGCTGAATTAGGGTTCTAGCAAGAACGTTTTCTTACCTACGTGAAAGCCACAATGTGATTTGTCAACTTCTATTTACCCTTCATAAGGACCCTGTTCATCGAATCCGCTCCAGCTAAAGTGGGAGAGACAGACACTCGCCAGCCACCTTATGCAACTAGTGCATGTTAGTCGGTGGAACCGGTCTCACGTAAGCGTACGTGTAAGGTTGGTCCGGGCCGCTTCATCCCACAATACCGCTGAAGCAAGAAAAGACTAGTAGCGGCAAGAAGGTTGACAAATCCACGCCCACAACGAATTGTGTTCTACTCGCGCAAGAAGAACTACGCATAGACCTAGCTCATGATGCCACTGTTGGGGAACGTTGCAGAAAACAAAAAAATTTCCTACTCGTTTCACCAAGACCATCTAGGATTTCATCTAGCAATGAGTAAAGGGAGTGAGTTTGCATCTACATACCACTTGTAGATCGAGTACGGAAGCGTTCGAGGGAGTGGTGATGATGGAGTCGTTCCAACATGATTCCGATCACCGATGACCAAGCGCTGAAAGAACAGCGCCTCCGCGTTCAACACACGTACGGGACGATGGCGTCTCCTCCGTCTTGATCCAGCAAGAATGAATGAGAGGTTGAGGAAGACAACTCCAATGGCAGCACAACGGCGTGGTGCAATTGGTACAGCAGTTCTCCAGCAGGGCTTCGCCAAGCAAAGACGGAAAAAGAGAGGAGTTGGGGAGGGGAGGGGCTGCGCCTTCAATTGTGTGTTGCAGCCCTCCCCTCACCCCTCTATATATAGGAGGAGAGGGCAAGGGGGGGTCGGCCACCTTGGGGAAACCCTAGATGGGGCGGCGGCCAAAGGGGAGGAGGAAAGGGTGGCTTGCCCCCCAAGCTAGGGGGGCGCCCCCTTCTCCCCTTTAGGGTTTCCCCTCCCCAAACCCTAGCCGCATGGGCCTAGGTGGGGAGGCGCGCCCAGCCCACTAGGGGCTGGCTCCCTCTCCCACTTAGCCCATGTGGCCCCCCGGGAGGGGTGGCCCCTCCAGGTGGACCCTCGGAACCCTCCCGGTGGCCCCGGTACAATACCGGCATGCCCCCGAAACTTTCCGGAGTCCGTTTAACCACTTTCCATATATAAATCTTTACCTCCGAACTATTCCGGAACTCCTCGTGACGTCCGGGATCTCATCCGGGACTCCGAACAACATTCGGTAATCACATACATGTCTTCCTAATAACCCTAGCGTCACCGAACCTTAAGTGTGTAGACCCTACGGGTTCGGAAGACATGTAGACATGACCGAGACGACCTCTGGTCAATAACCAACAGCGGGATCTGGATACCCATGTTGGCTCCCACATGTTTCTCGATGTTGTCATCGGATGAACCACTATGTCAAGGGTTCAAGCAACCCCGTATTCTATTCCCTTTGTCAGACGGTATGTTACTTGCCCGAGACTCGATCGTTGGTATCCCAATACCTCGTTCAGTCTCGTTACCGGCAAGCCACTTTACTCGTACCGTAATGCATGATCCCGTGACCAGACACTTGGTCACTTTGAGCTTATTATGATGATGCGTTACCGAGTGGGCCCAGTGATACCTCTCCGTCACACGGAGTGACAAATCCCAGTCTTGATCCGTGTCAACCCAACAGACACTTTCGGAGATACCCGTAGTATACCTTTATAGTCACCCAGTTACGTTGTGACGTTTGGTACACCCAAAGCACTCCTACGGTATCCGGGAGTTACACGATCTCATGGTCTAAGGAAAAGATACTTGACATTGCAAAACTCTAGCAAACGAACTATACGATCTTTATGCTATGTTTAGGATTGGGTCTTGTCCATCACATCATTCTCCTAATGATGCGATCTCGTTATCAATGACATCCAATGTCCATAGTCAGGAAACCATGACTATCTGTTGATCAACGGGCTAGTCAACTAGATGCTTACTAGGGACATGTTGATGTCTGTTATTCACACATGTATTACGATTTCCGGATAACACAATTATAGCATGAATAAAGACAATTACCATGAACAAGGAAATATAATAATAATGCTTTTATTATTGCCTCTAGGGCATATTTCCAACAGTCTCCCACTTGCACTAGAGTCAATAATCTAGTTACATTGTGATGAATCGAACACCCATGGAATTCTGGTATTGATCATGTTTTGCCCTAGGGAGAGGTTTAGTCAACGGATCTGCTACATTCAGGTCCGTATGTACTTTACAAATTTCTATGTCTCCATCTTGAACATTTTCACGAATGGAGTTGAAGCGACGCTTGATGTGCCTTGTCTTCTTGTGAAACCTGGGCTCCTTGGCAAGTGCAATAGCTCCAGTGTTGTCACAGAAGAGCTTGATCGGCCCCGACGCATTGGGTATGACTCCGAGGTCGGTGATGAACTCCTTCACCCAAATTGCTTCATGCGCTGCCTCCGAGGCTGCCATGTACTCCGCTTCACATGTAGATCCCGCCACGACGCTTTGCTTGCAACTGCACCAGCTTACTGCCCCTCCATTCAAAATATACACGTATCCGGTTTGTGACTTAGATTCATCCAGATCTGTGTCGAAGCTAGCGTCGACGTAACCCTTTACGACGAGCTCTTCGTCACCTCCATAAACGAGAAACATCTCCTTAGTCCTTTTCAGGTACTTCAGGATATTCTTGACCGCTGTCCAGTGTTCCTTGCCGGGATTACTTTGGTATCTTCCTACCAAACTTACGGCAAGGTTTACATCAGGTCTGGTACACAGCATGGCATACATAATAGAACCTATGGCTGAGGCATAGGGGATGACACTCATCTCTTCTATTTCTTCTGCCGTGGTCGGACTTTGAGCCGAGCTCAATTTCATACCTTGTAACATAGGCAAGAACCCCTTCTTAGATTGATCCATATTGAACTTCTTCAATATCTTATCAAGGTATGTACTTTGTGAAAGACCTATGAGGCGTCTCGATCTATCTCTATAGATTTTGATGCCTAATATATAAGCAGCTTCTCCAAGGTCCTTCATTGAAAAACTCTTATTCAAGTAGGCCTTAATGCTGTCCAAGAGTTCTATATCATTTCCCATCAAAAGTATGTCATCTACATATAATATGAGAAATGCTACAGAGCTCCCACTCACTTTCTTGTAAACACAGGCTTCTCCATAAGTCTGTGTAAACCCAAACGCTTTGATCATCTCATCAAAGCGAATGTTCCAACTCCGAGATGCTTGAACCAGCCCATAAATCGAGTGTTGGAGCTTGCACACCTTGTCAGCATTCTTAGGATCGACAAAACCTTCCGGCTGCATCATATACAATTCTTCCTTAAGGAAACCATTAAGGAATGCCGTTTTGACGTCCATTTGCCATATTTCATAATCGTAAAACGCGGCAATTGCTAACATGATTCGGACGGACTTTAGCTTCGCTACCGGTGAGAAAGTCTCATCGTAGTCAACCCCTTGAACTTGTTGATAACCCTTAGCGACAAGCCGAGCTTTATAGATGGTCACGTTACCATCCGTGTCTGTCTTCTTCTTAAAGATCCATTTATTTTCTATGGCTCGCCGTTCAACGGGCAAGTCAGCCAAAGTCCATACTTCGTTTTCATACATGGATCCTATCTCGGATTTCATGGCTTCTAGCCATTTGTCGAAATCCGGGCCCGCCATCGCTTCTTCATAGTTCGAAAGTTCACCGTTGTCTAACAACATGATCTCCAAGACAGGGTTGCCGTACCACTCTAGTGCGGAACGTGTCCTTGTGGACCTTCGAATTTCAGTAGGAGCTTGATTAGAAGTATCTTGATCATTATCATTAACTTCCTCTCTAGTCGGTGCTGGTACCTCAGGAACATTTTCTTGAGTTGCACCATTTTCCGGTTCAAGAGGTAATACTTCATCAAGTTCTACTTTCCTCCCACTTACTTCTTTTGAGAGAAACTCTTTCTCTAGAAAGGATCCATTCTTGGCAACAAAGATCTTGCCTTCGGATCTGAGGTAGAAGGTATACCCAATAGTTTCTTTTGGGTATCCTATGAAGACGCATTTTTCCGACTTGGGTTCGAGCTTTTCAGGTTGAAGTTTCTTGACATAAGCATCGCATCCCCAAACTTTTAGAAATGACAGCTTAGGTTTCTTTCCAAACCATAATTCAAATGGTGTCGTCTCAACGGATTTCGACGGAGCCCTATTTAAAGTGAATGCGGCAGTCTCTAAAGCATAGCCCCAAAAAGATAGCGGCAGATCGGTAAGAGACATCATAGACCGCACCATATCTAATAGAGTGCGATTACGACGTTCGGATACACCGTTACGCTGAGGTGTTCCAGGCGGCGTGAGCTGTGAAACTATTCCACATTTTCTTAAGTGTGTGCCAAATTCGTGACTCAAGTATTCTCCTCCACGATCTGATCGTAGAAACTTGATTTTCCTGTCACGTTGATTCTCAACCTCACTGTGAAATTCCTTGAACTTCTCAAAGGTTTCAGACTTGTGTTTCATTAAGTAAATATATCCATATCTACTCAAATCATCAGTGAGGGTGAGAACATAACGATAGCCACCGCGAGCCTCAACACTCATTGGACCGCACACATCGGTATGTATGATTTCCAACAAGTTGGTTGCTCGCTCCATTGTTCCTGAGAACGGAGTCTTGGTCATTTTACCCATAAGGCATGGTTCGCACGTGTCAAATGATTCATAATCAAGAGACTCTAAAAGTCCATCAGCATGGAGCTTCTTCATGCGTTTGACACCTATGTGACCAAGGCGGCAGTGCCACAAGTATGTGGGACTATCATTATCAACCTTACATCTTTTGGTATTCACAATAAGAACATGTGTAGCATTACGCTCGAGATTCATTAAGAATAAACCATTCACCATAGGAGCATGACCATAAAACATATCTCTCATATAAATGGAACAACCATTATTCTCGGATTTAAATGAGTAGCCATCTCGAATTAAACGAGATCCAGATACAATGTTCATGCTCAAAGCTGGCACTAAATAACAATTATTGAGGTTTAAAACTAATCCCATAGGTAAATGAAGAGGCAGCGTGCCGACGGCGATCACATTGACCTTGGAACCATTCCCGACGCGCATCGTCACCTCGTCCTTCGCCAGTCTCCGTTTATTCCGCAGCTCCTGCTTTGAGTTACAAATGTGAGCAACTGCACCGGTATCAAATACCCAAGAGCTACTACGAGTACTGGTTAGGTACACATCAATTACTTGTATATCACATATACCTTTTGGTTTGCCGGCCTTCTTGTCTGCTAAGTACTTGGGGCAATTCCGCTTCCAGTGTCCGCTCCCCTTGCAATAAAAGCACTCAGTCTCGGGCTTGGGTCCATTCTTTGGCTTCTTCCCGGCAGCTTGCTTGCCGGGCGCGGCAACTTCCTTGCCGTCCTTCTTGAAGGCTTTCTTACCCTTGCCCTTCTTGAACTTAGTGGTTTTATTGACCATCAACACTTGATGTTCCTTCTTGACTTCTACCTCCGCTGATTTCAGCATTGAGAACAACTCAGGAATGGTCTTTTGCATCCCCTGCATGTTGAAGTTCATCACAAAGCTCTTGTAGCTTGGTGGAAGCGACTGGAGGATTCTGTCAATGACCGCATCATCCGGGAGATTAACTCCCAGCTGAGTCAAGCGGTTATGTAATCCAGACATAGTGAGTATGTGCTCACTGACAGAACTGTTTTCCTCCATCTTACAGCTGAAGAACTTGTCGGAGACCTCATATCTCTCGACCCGGGCATGAGCTTGGAAAACCATTTTCAGCTCTTCGAACATCTCATATGCTCCATGTCTCTCAAAACGCTTTTGGAGCCCCGGTTCTAAACTGTAAAGCATGCCGCACTGAACGAGGGAGTAGTCGTCAACACGTGTCTGCCAAGCGTTCATAACGTCTTGGTTCTGTGGGACGGGAGCTTCACCTAGCGGTGCTTGTAGGACGTAATCTTTCTTGGCAGCTATGAGGATGATCCTCAGGTTCCGGACCCAGTCCGTATAGTTGCTACCATCGTCTTTCAGCTTGGTTTTCTCTAGGAACGCGTTGAAGTTGAGGACTACGTGGGCCATTTGATCTACAAGACATATTGTAAAATATTTTTAGACTAATGTTCATGATAGTAAAGTTCATCTAATCAAATTATATAATGAACTCCCACTTAGATTAGACATCCCTCTAGTCATCTAAGTGTTGCATGATCCGAGTTAACTAGGCCGTGTCCGATCATCACGTGAGACGGACTAGTCAACGTCGGTGAACATCTTTATGTTGATCGCATCTTCTATACGACTCATGCTTGACCTTTCGGTCTTCTGTGTTCCGAGGCCATGTCTATGCACATGCTAGGCTCGTCAAGTTAACCCTAAGTGTTTTGCATGTGTAAAACTGTCTTACACCCGTTGTATGTGAACGTAAGAATCTATCACACCCGATCATCACGTGGTGCTTCAAAACTACGAGCTTTAGCAACGGTGCACAGTTAGGGGGAACACTTCTTGAAATTATTATGAGGGATCATCTTATTTACTACCGTCGTTCTAAGTAAACAAGATGCAAAAACATGATAAACATCACATGCAATCAAATATTAAACGTGACATGATATGGCCAATATCACGTAGCTCCTTTGATCTCCATCTTGGGGCTCCATGATCATCTTGTCACCGGCTTGACACCATGATCTCCATCATCATGATCTCCATCATCGTGTCTCCATGAAGTTGCTCGCCAACTATTACTTCTACTACTATGGCTAACGCGTTTAGCAATAAAGTAAAGTAATTTACATGGCGTTTCTCAATGACATGCAGGTCATGTTAAAAGAATAAAGACAACTCCTATGGCTCCTGCCGGTTGTCATACTCATCGACATGCAAGTCGTGATCCCTATTACAATAGCATGAACATCTCATACATCACATATAGATCATTCATCATTCATCACAACTTTGGCCATATCATATCACAAACCACTTGCTGCAAAAACAAGTTACACGTCCTCTAATTGTTGTTGCAAGTTTTACGTGGCTGAATTAGGGTTCTAGCAAGAACATTTTCTTACCTACGTCAAAGCCACAACGTGATTTGTCAACTTCTATTTACCCTTCATAAGGACCTTGTTCATCGAATCCGCTCCAGCTAAAGTGGGAGAGACAGACACCCGCCAGCCACCTTATGCAACTAGTGCATGTTAGTCGGTGGAACCGGTCTCACGTAAGCGTATGTGTAAGGTTGGTCCGGGCCGCTTCATCCCACAATACCGCTGAAGCAAGAAAAGACTAGTAGCGGCAAGAAGGTTGACAAATCCACGCCCACAACCAATTGTGTTCTACTCACGCAAGAAGAACTACGCATAAACCTGGCTCTGATACCACTGTTGGGGAACGTTGCAGAAAACAAAAAAATTTCCTACTCGTTTCACCAAGATCATCTAGGAGTTCATCTAGCAACGAGTCAAGGGAGTGAGTTTGCATCTACATACCACTTGTAGATCGAGTACGGAAGCGTTCGAGGGAGTGGTGATGATGGAGTCGTTCCAACGTGATTCCGATCACCGTTGACCAAGCGCTGAAAGAACAGCGCCTCCGCGTTCAACACACGTACGGGACGATGGCGTCTCCTCCGTCTTGATCCAGCAAGGATGAAGGAGAGGTTGATGAAGACAACTCCAATGGCAGCACGACGGCGTGGTGCAATTGGTACAGCAGTTCTCCGGCAGGGCTTCGCCAAGCAAAGACGGAGAAAGAGAGGAGTTGGGGAGGGGAGGGGCTGCGCCTTCAATTGTGTGTTGCAGCCCTCCCCTCACCCCTCTATATATAGGAGGAGAGGGCAAGGGGGGGCCGGCCACCTAGGGGAAACCTTAGATGGGGCGGCGGCCAAAGGGGAGGAGGAAAGGGTGGCTTGCCCCCCAAGCTAGGGGGGCGCCCCCTTCTCCCCTTTAGGGTTTCCCCTCCCCAAACCCTAGCCGCATGGGCCTAGGTGGGGAGGCGCGCCCAGCCCACCAGGGGCTGGCTCCCACTCCCACTTAGCCCATGTGGCCCCCCGAGAGGGGTGGCCCCTCCCGGTGGACCCCCGGAACCCTCCCGGTGGCCCCGATACAATACCGGCATGCCCCCGAAACTTTCCGGAGTCCGTTTAACCACTTTCCATATATAAATCTTTACCTCCGAACTATTCTAGAACTCCTCGTGACGTCCGGGATCTCATCCGGGACTCCGAACAACATTCGGTAATCACATACTTGTCTTCCTAATAACCCTAGCGTCACCGAACCTTAAGTGTGTAGACCCTACGGGTTCGGGAGACATGTAGACATGACCGAGACGACCTCTGGTCAATAACCAACAGCGGGATCTGGATACCCATGTTGGCTCCCACATGTTTCTCGATGTTGTCATCGGATGAACCACTATGTCAAGGGTTCAAGCAACCCCGTATTCTATTCCCTTTGTCAGACGGTATGTTGCTTGCCCGAGACTCGATCGTTGGTATCCCAATACCTCGTTCAGTCTCGTTACCGGCAAGCCACTTTACTCGTACCGTAATGCATCATCCCGTGACCAGACACTTGGTCACTTTGAGCTCATTATGATGATGCGTTACCGAGTGGGCCCAGTGGTACCTCTCCGTCACATGGAGTGACAAATCCCAGTCTTGATCCGTGTCAACCCAACAGACACTTTCGGAGATAACCGTAGTATACCTTTATAGTCACCCAGTTACGTTGTGACGTTTGGTACACCCAAAGCACTCCTACGGTATCCGGGAGTTACACGATCTCATGGTCTAAGGAAAAGATACTTGACATTGCAAAACTCTAGCAAACGAACTATACGATCTTTATGCTATGTTTAGGATTGGGTCTTGTCCATCACATCATTCTCCTAATGATGCGATCTCGTTATCAATGACATCCAATGTCCATAGTCAGGAAACCATGACTATCTGTTGATCAACGGGCTAGTCAACTAGAGGCTTACTAGGGACATGTTGATGTCTGTTATTCACACATGTATTACGATTTCCGGATAACACAATTATAGCATGAATAAAGACAATTACCATGAACAAGGAAATATAATAATAATGCTTTTATTATTGCCTCTAGGGAATATTTCCAACAGTCTCCCACTTGCACTAGAGTCAATAATCTAGTTACATTGTGATGAATCCAACACCCATGGAATTCTGGTGTTGATCATGTTTTGCCCTAGGGAGAGGTTTAGTCAACGGATCTGCTACATTCAGGTCCGTATGTACTTTACAAATTTCTATGTCTCCATCCTGAACATTTTCACGAATGGAGTTGAAGCGACGCTTGATGTGCCTTGTCCTCTTGTGAAACCTGGGCTCCTTGGCAAGTGCAATAGCTCCAGTGTTGTCACAGAAGAGCTTGATCGGCCCCGACGCATTGGGTATGACTCCGAGGTCGGTGATGAACTCCTTCACCCAAATTGCTTCATGCGCTACCTCCGAGGCTGCCATGTACTCCGCTTCACATGTAGATCCCGCCACGACGCTTTGCTTGCAACTTCACCAGCTTACTGCCCCTCCATTCAAAATATACACGTATCCGGTTTGTGACTTAGAGTCATCCAGATCTGTGTCGAAGCTAGCGTCGACGTAACCCTTTACGACGAGCTCTTCGTCACCTCCATAAACGAGAAACATCTCCTTAGTCCTTTTCAGGTACTTCAGGATATTCTTGACCGCTGTCCAGTGTTCCTTGCTGGGATTACTTTGGTATCTTCCTACCAAACTTACGGCAAGGTTTACATCAGGTCTGGTACACAGCATGGCATACATAATAGAACCTATGGCTGAGGCATAGGGGATGACACTCATCTCTTCTATTTCTTCTGCCGTGGTCGGACTTTGAGCCAAGCTCAATTTCATACCTTGTAACACAGGCAAGAACCCCTTCTTAGATTGATCCATATTGAACTTCTTCAATATCTTATCAAGGTATGTACTTTGTGAAAGACCTATGAGGCGTCTCGATCTATCTCTATAGATTTTGATGCCTAATATATAAGCAGCTTCTCCAAGGTCCTTCATTAAAAACTCTTATTCAAGTAGGCCTTAATGCTGTCCAAGAGTTCTATATCATTTCCCATCAAAAGTATGTCATCTACATATAATATGAGAAATGCTACAGAGCTCCCACTCACTTTCTTGTAAACACAGGCTTCTCCATAAGTCTGTGTAAACCCAAATGCTTTGATCATCTCATCAAAGCGAATGTTCCAACTCCGAGATGCTTGCACCAGCCCATAAATCGAGCGTTGGAGCTTGCACACCTTGTCAGCATTCTTAGGATCGACAAAACCTTCCGGCTGCATCATATACAATTCTTCCTTAAGGAAACCATTAAGGAATGCCGTTTTGACGTCCATTTGCCATATTTCATAATCGTAAAACGCGGCAATTGCTAACATGATTCGGACGGACTTTAGCATCGCTACCGGTGAGAAAGTCTCATCGTAGTCAACCCCTTGAACTTGTCGATAACCCTTAGCGACAAGCCGAGCTTTATAGATGGTCACGTTACCATCCGCGCCTGTCTTCTTCTTAAAGATCCATTTATTTTCTATGGCTCGCCGTTCAACGGGCAAGTCAGTCAAAGTCCATACTTCGTTTTCATACATGGATCCTATCTCGGATTTCATGGCTTCTAGCCATTTGTCGGAATCCGGGCTCGCCATCGCTTCTTCATAGTTCGAAGGTTCACCGTTGTCTAACAACATGATCTCCAAGACAGGGTTGCCGTACCACTCTGGTGCGGAACGTGTCCTTCTGGACCTTCGAATTTCAGTAGGAGCTTAATTAGAAGTATCTTGATCATTATCATTAACTTCCTCTCTAGTCGGTGCTGGTACCTCAGGAACATTTTCTTGAGTTGCGCCATTTTCCGGTTCAAGAGGTAATACTTCATCAAGTTCTACTTTCCTCCCACTTACTTCTTTCGAGAGAAACTCTTTCTCTAGAAAGGATCCATTCTTGGCAACAAAGATCTTGCCTTCGGATCTGAGGTAGAAGGTATACCCAATAGTTTCTTTTGGGTATCCTATGAAGACGCATTTTTCCGACTTGGGTTCGAGCTTTTCAGGTTGAAGTTTCTTGACATAAGCATCGCATCCCCAAACTTTTAGAAATGACAGCTTAGGTTTCTTTCCAAACCATAATTCAAACGGTGTCGTCTCAACGGATTTCGACGGAGCCCTATTTAAAGTGAATGCGGCAGTCTCTAAAGCATAGCCCCAAAAAGATAGCGGCAGATCGGTAAGAGACATCATAGACCGCACCATATTTAATAGAGTGCGATTACGACGTTCGGATACACCGTTACGCTGAGGTGTTCCAGGCGGCGTGAGCTGTGACACTATTCCACATTTTCTTAAGTGTGTGCCAAATTCGTGACTCAAGTATTCTCCTCCACGATCTGATCGTAGAAACTTGATTTTCCTATCACGTTGATTCTCAACCTCACTCTGAAATTCCTTGAACTTCTCAAAGGTTTCAGACTTGTGTTTCATTAAGTAAATATATCCATATCTACTCAAATCATCAGTGAGGGTGAGAACATAACGATAGCCACCGCGAGCCTCAACACTCATTGGACCGCACACATCGGTATGTATGATTTCCAACAAGTTGGTTGCTCGCTCCATTGTTCCTAAGAACGGAGTCTTGGTCATTTTACCCATAAGGCATGGTTCGCACGTGTCAAATGATTCATAATCAAGAGACTCTAAAAGTCCATCAGCATGGAGCTTCTTCATGCGTTTGACACCTATGTGACCAAGGCGGCAGTGCCACAAGTATGTGGGACTATCATTATCAACCTTACATCTTTTGGTATTCACACTAAGAACATGTGTAGCATTACGCTCGAGATTCATTAAGAATAAACCATTCACCATAGGAGCATGACCATAAAACATATCTCTCATATAAATGGAACAACCATTATTCTCGGATTTAAATGAGTAGCCATCTCAAATTAAACGAGATCCAGATACAATGTTCATGCTCAAAGCTGGCACTAAATAACAATTATTGAGGTTTAAAACTAATCCCGTAGGTAAATGAAGAGGCAGCGTGCCGACGGCGATCACATCGACCTTGGAACCATTCCCGACGCGCATCGTCACCTCGTCCTTCGCCAGTCTCCGTTTATTCCGCAGCTCCTGCTTTGAGTTACAAATGTGAGCAACTGCACCGGTATCAAATACCCAAGAGCTACTACGAGTACTGGTTAGGTACACATCAATTGCATGTATATCACATATACCTTTTGTTTTGCCGACCTTCTTGTCTGCTAAGTACTTGGGGCAATTCCGCTTCCAGTGTCCGCTCCCCTTGCAATAAAAGCACTCAGTCTCGGGCTTGGGTCCATTCTTTGGCTTCTTCCCGGCAGCTTGCTTGCCGGGCGCGGCAACTTCCTTGCCGTCCTTCTTGAAGGCTTTCTTACCCTTGCCCTTCTTGAACTTAGTGGTTTTATTGACCATCAACACTTGATGTTCCTTCTTGACTTCTACCTCCGCTGATTTCAGCATTGAGAACAACTCAGGAATGGTCTTTTGCATCCCCTGCATGTTGAAGTTCATCACAAAGCTCTTGTAGCTTGGTGGAAGTGACTGGAGGATTCTGTCAATGACCGCATCATCCGGGAGATTAACTCCCAGCTGAGTCAAGCGGTTATGTAATCCAGACATAGTGAGTATGTGCTCACTGACAGAACTGGTTTCCTCCATCTTACAGCTGAAGAACTTGTCGGAGACCTCATATCTCTCGACCCGGGCATGAGCTTGGAAAACCATTTTCAGCTCTTCGAACATCTCATATGCTCCATGTCTCTCAAAACGCTTTTGGAGCCCCGGTTCTAAACTGTAAAGCATGCCGCACTGAACGAGGGAGTAGTCGTCAACACGTGTCTGCCAAGCGTTCATAACGTCTTGGTTCTGTGGGACAGGAGCTTCACCTAGCGGTGCTTGTAGGACGTAATCTTTCTTGGCAGCTATGAGGATGATCCTCAGGTTCCGGACCCAGTCCGTATAGTTGCTACCATCGTCTTTCAGCTTGGTTTTCTCTAGGAACGCGTTGAAGTTGAGGACTACGTGGGCCATTTCATCTACAAGACATATTGTAAAATATTTTTAGACTAATGTTCATGATAGTAAAGTTCATCTAATCAAATTATATAATGAACTCCCACTTAGATTAGACATCCCTCTAGTCATCTAAGTGTTGCATGATCCGAGTTAACTAGGCCGTGTCCGATCATCACGTGAGACGGACTAGTCAACGTCGGTGAACATCTTTATGTTGATCGCATCTTCTATACGACTCATGCTCGACCTTTCGGTCTTCTGTGTTCCGAGGCCATGTCTATGCACATGCTAGGCTCGTCAAGTTAACCCTAAGTGTTTTGCATGTGTAAAACTGTCTTACACCCGTTGTATGTGAACGTAAGAATCTATCACACCCGATCATCACGTGGTGCTTCGAAACTACGAGCTTTAGCAACGGTGCAAAGTTAGGGGGAACACTTCTTGAAATTATTATGAGGGATCATCTTATTTACTACCATCATTCTAAGTAAACAAGATGCAAAAACATGATAAACATCACATGCAATCAAATATTAAACATGACATGATATGGCCAATATCACGTAGCTCCTTTGATCTCCATCTTGGGGCTCCATGATCATCTTGTCACCGGCTTGACACCATGATCTCCATCATCATGATCTCCATCATCGTGTCTCCATGAAGTTGCTCGCCAACTATTACTTCTACTACTATGGCTAACGCGTTTAGCAATAAAGTAAAGTAATTTACATGGCGTTTCTCAATGACACGCAGGTCATGTTAAAAGAATAAAGACAACTCCTATGGCTCCTGCCGGTTGTCATACTCATCGACATGCAAGTCGTGATCCCTATTACAATAGCATGAACATCTCATACATCACATATAGATCATTCATCATTCATCACAACTTTGGCCATATCATATCACAAACCACTTGCTGCAAAAACAAGTTAGACGTCCTCTAATTGTTGTTGCAAGTTTTACGTGGCTGAATTAGGGTTCTAGCAAGAACGTTTTCTTACCTACGTGAAAGCCACAACATGATTTGTCAACTTCTATTTACCCTTCATAAGGACCCTGTTCATCGAATCCGCTCCAGCTAAAGTGGGAGAGATAGACACCCGCCAGCCACCTTATGCAACTAGTGCATGTTAGTCGGTGGAACTGGTCTCACGTAAGCGTACGTGTAAGGTTGGTCCGGGCCGCTTCATCCCACAATACCGCTGAAGCAAGAAAAGACTAGTAGCGGCAAGAAGGTTGAAAAATCCACGCCCACAACGAATTGTGTTCTACTCGCGCAAGAAGAACTACGCATAGACCTAGCTCTGATACCACTGTTGGGGAACGTTGCAGAAAACAAAAAAATTTCCTACTCGTTTCACCAAGATCATCTAGGAGTTCATCTAGCAACGAGTCAAGGGAGTGAGTTTGCATCTACATACCACTTGTAGATCGAGTACGGAAGCGTTCGAGGGAGTGGTGATGATGGAGTCGTTCCAACGTGATTCCGATCACCGATGACCAAGCGCTGAAAGAACAGCGCCTCCGCGTTCAACACACGTACGGGACGATGGCGTCTCCTCCGTCTTGATCCAGCAAGGATGAAGGAGAGGTTGAGGAAGACAACTCCAATGGCAGCACGACGGCGTGGTGCAATTGGTACAACAGTTCTCCGGCAGGGCTTCGCCAAGCAAAGACGGAGAAAGAGAGGAGTTGGGGAGGGGAGGGGCTGCGCCTTCAATTGTGTGTTGCAGCCCTCCCCTCACCCCTCTATATATAGGAGGAGAGGGCAAGGGGGGGCCGGCCACCTAGGGGAAACCCTAGATGGGGCGGCGGCCAAAGGGGAGGAGGAAAGGGTGGCTTGCCCCCCAAGCTAGGGGGGCGCCCCCTTCTCCCCTTTAGGGTTTCCCCTCCCCAAACCCTAGCCGCATGGGCCTAGGTGGGGAGGCGCGCCCAGCCCACTAGGGGCTGGCTCCCTCTCCCACTTAGCCCATGTGGCCCCCCGGGAGGGGTGGCCCCTCCCGGTGGACCCCCGGAACCCTCCCGGTGGCCCCGGTACAATACCGGCATGCCCCCGAAACTTTCCGGAGTCCGTTTAACCACTTTCCATATATAAATCTTTACCTCCGAACTATTCCGGAACTCCTCGTGACGTGCGGGTACTCATCCGGGACTCCGAACAACATTCGGTAATCACATACTTGTCTTCCTAATAACCCTAGCGTCACCGAACCTTAAGTGTGTAGACCCTACGGGTTCGGGAGACATGTAGACATGACCGAGACGACCTCTGGTCAATAACCAACAGCGGGATCTGGATACCCATGTTGGCTCCCACATGTTTCTCGATGTTGTCATCGGATGAACCACTATGTCAAGGGTTCAAGCAACCCCGTATTCTATTCCCTTTGTCAGACGGTATGTTACTTGCCCGAGACTCGATCGTTGGTATCCCAATACCTCGTTCAGTCTCGTTACCGGCAAGCCACTTTACTCGTACCGTAATGCATGATCCCGTGACCAGACACTTGGTCACTTTGAGCTCATTATGATGATGCGTTACCGAGTGGGCCCAGTGGTACCTCTCCGTCACATGGAGTGACAAATCCCAGTCTTGATCCGTGTCAACCCAACAGACACTTTCGGAGATATCCGTAGTATACCTTTATAGTCACCCAGTTACGTTGTGACGTTTGGTACACCCAAAGCACTCCTATGGTATCCGGGAGTTACACGATCTCATGGTCTAAGGAAAAGATACTTGACATTGCAAAACTCTAGCAAACGAACTATACGATCTTTATGCTATGTTTAGGATTGGGTCTTGTCCATCACATCATTCTCCTAATGATGCGATCTCGTTATCAATGACATCCAATGTCCATAGTCAGGAAACCATGACTATCTGTTGATCAACGGGCTAGTCAACTAGAGGCTTACTAGGGACATGTTGATGTCTGTTATTCACACATGTATTACGATTTCCGGATAACACAATTATAGCATGAATAAAGACAATTACCATGAACAAGGAAATATAATAATAATGCTTTTATTATTGCCTCTAGGGCATATTTCCAACAGTCTCCCACTTGCACTAGAGTCAATAATCTAGTTACATTGTGATGAATCGAACACCCATGGAATTCTGGTGTTGATCATGTTTTGCCCTAGGGAGACGTTTAGTCAACGGATCTGCTACATTCAGGTCCGTATGTACTTTACACATTTCTATGTCTCCATCCTGAACATTTTCACGAATGGAGTTGAAGTGACGCTTGATGTGCCTTGTCTTCTTGTGAAACCTGGGCTCCTTGGCAAGTGCAATAGCTCCAGTGTTGTCACAGAAGAGCTTGATCGGCCCCGACGCATTGGGTATGACTCCAAGGTCGGTGATGAACTCCTTCACCCAAATTGCTTCATGCGCTGCCTCCGAGGCTGCCATGTACTCCGCTTCACATGTAGATCCCGCCACGACGCTTTGCTTGCAACTGCACCAGCTTACTGCCCCTCCATTCAAAATATACACGTATCCGGTTTGTGACTTAGAGTCATCCAGATCTGTGTCGAAGCTAGCGTCGACGTAACCCTTTACGACGAGCTCTTCGTCACCTCCATAAACGAGAAACATCTCCTTAGTCCTTTTCAGGTACTTCAGGATATTCTTGACCGCTGTCCAGTGTTCCTTGCCGGGATTACTTTGGTATCTTCCTACCAAACTTACGGCAAGGTTTACATCAGGTCTGGTACACAGCATGGCATACATAATAGAACCTATGGCTGAGGCATAGGGGATGACACTCATCTCTTCTATTTCTTCTGCCGTGGTCGGACTTTGAGCCGAGCTCAATTTCATACCTTGTAACACAGGCAAGAACCCCTTCTTAGATTGATCCATATTGAACATCTTCAATATCTTATCAAGGTATGTACTTTGTGAAAGACCTATGAGGCGTCTCGATCTATCTCTATAGATTTTGATGCCTAATATATAAGCAGCTTCTCCAAGGTCCTTCATTGAAAAACTCTTATTCAAGTAGGCCTTAATGCTGTCCAAGAGTTCTATATCATTTCCCATCAAAAGTATGTCATCTACATATAATATGAGAAATGCTACAAAGCTCCCACTCACTTTCTTGTAAACACAGGCTTCTCCATAAGTCTGTGTAAACCCAAATGCTTTGATCATCTCATCAAAGCGAATGTTCCAACTCCGAGATGCTTGCACCATCCCATAAATCGAGCGTTGGAGCTTGCACACCTTGTCAGCATTCTTAGGATCGACAAAACCTTCCGGCTGCATCATATACAATTCTTCCTTAAGGAAACCATTAAGGAATGCCGTTTTGACGTCCATTTGCCATATTTCATAATCGTAAAACGCGGCAATTGCTAACATGATTCGGACGGACTTTAGCTTCGCTACCGGTGAGAAAGTCTCATCGTAGTCAACCCCTTGAACTTGTCGATAACCCTTAGCGACAAGCCGAGCTTTATAGATGGTCACGTTACCATCCGCGTCTGTCTTCTTCTTAAAGATCCATTTATTTTCTATGGCTCGCCGTTCAACGGGCAAGTCAGTCAAAGTCCATACTTCGTTTTCATACATGGATCCTATCTCGGATTTCATGGCTTCTAGCCATTTGTCGAAATCCGGGCCCGCCATCGCTTCTTCATAGTTCGAAGGTTCACCGTTGTCTAACAACATGATCTCCAAGACAGGGTTGCCGTACCACTCTGGTGCGGAACGTGTCCTTGTGGACCTTCGAATTTCAGTAGGAGCTTGATTAGAAGTATCTTGATCATTATCATTAACTTCCTCTCTAGTCGGTGCTGGTACCTCAGGAACATTTTCTTGAGTTGCGCCATTTTCCGGTTCAAGAGGTAATACTTCATCAAGTTCTACTTTCCTCCCACTTACTTCTTTCGAGAGAAACTCTTTCTCTAGAAAGGATCCATTCTTGGCAAGAAAGATCTTGCCTTCGGATCTGAGGTAGAAGGTATACCCAATAGTTTCTTTTGGGTATCCTATGAAGACGCATTTTTCCGACTTGGGTTCGAGCTTTTCAGGTTGAAGTTTCTTGACATAAGCATCGCATCCCCAAACTTTTAGAAATGACAGCTTAGGTTTCTTTCCAAACCATAATTCAAACGGTGTCGTCTCAACGGATTTCGACGGAGCCCTATTTAAAGTGAATGCGGCAGTCTCTAAAGCATAGCCCCAAAAAGATAGCGGCAGATCGGTAAGAGACATCATAGACCGCACCATATCTAATAGAGTGCGATTACGACGTTCGGATACACCGTTACGCTGAGGTGTTCCAGGCGGCGTGAGCTGTGACACTATTCCACATTTTCTTAAGTGTGTGCCAAATTCGTGACTCAAGTATTCTCCTCCACGATCTGATCGTAGAAACTTGATTTTCCTATCACGTTGATTCTCAACCTCACTCTGAAATTCCTTGAACTTCTCAAAGGTTTCAGACTTGTGTTTCATTAAGTAAATATATCCATATCTACTCAAATCATCAGTGAGGGTGAGAACATAACGATAGCCACCGCGAGCCTCAACACTCATTGGACCGCACACATCGGTATGTATGATTTCCAACAAGTTGGTTGCTCGCTCCATTGTTCCTAAGAACGGAGTCTTGGTCATTTTACCCATAAGGCATGGTTCGCACGTGTCAAATGATTCATAATCAAGAGACTCTAAAAGTCCATCAGCATGGAGCTTCTTCATGCGTTTGACACCTATGTGACCAAGGCGGCAGTGCCACAAGTATGTGGGACTATCATTATCAACCTTACATCTTTTGGTATTCACACTAAGAACATGTGTAGCATTACGCTCGAGATTCATTAAGAATAAACCATTCACCATAGGAGCATGACCATAAAACATATCTCTCATATAAATGGAACAACCATTATTCTCGGATTTAAATGAGTAGCCATCTCGAATTAAACGAGATCCAGATACAATGTTCATGCTCAAAGCTGGCACTAAATAACAATTATTGAGGTTTAAAACTAATCCCGTAGGTAAATGAAGAGGCAGCGTGCCGACGGCGATCACATCGACCTTGGAACCATTCCCGACGCGCATCGTCACCTCGTCCTTCGCCAGTCTCCGTTTATTCCGCAGCTCCTGCTTTGAGTTACAAATGTGAGCAACTGCACCGGTATCAAATACCCAAGAGCTACTACGAGTACTGGTTAGGTACACATCAATTACATGTATATCACATATACCTTTTGTTTTGCCGGCCTTCTTGTCTGCTAAGTACTTGGGGCAATTCCGCTTCCAGTGTCCGCTCCCCTTGCAATAAAATCACTCAGTCTCGGGCTTGGGTCCATTCTTTGGCTTCTTCCCGGCAGCTTGCTTGCCGTGCGCGGCAACTTCCTTGCCGTCCTTCTTGAAGGCTTTCTTATCCTTGCCCTTCTTGAACTTAGTGGTTTTATTGACCATCAACACTTGATGTTCCTTCTTGACTTCTACCTCCGCTGATTTCAGCATTGAGAACAACTCAGGAATGGTCTTTTGCATCCCCTGCATGTTGAAGTTCATCACAAAGCTCTTGTAGCTTGGTGGAAGCGACTGGAGGATTCTGTCAATGACCGCATCATCCGGGAGATTAACTCCCAGCTGAGTCAAGCGGTTATGTAATCGAGACATAGTGAGTATGTGCTCACTGACAGAACTGTTTTCCTCCATCTTACAGCTGAAGAACTTGTCGGAGACCTCATATCTCTCGACCCGGGCATGAGCTTGGAAAACCATTTTCAGCTCTTCGAACATCTCATATGCTCCATGTCTCTCAAAACGCTTTTGGAGCCCCGGTTCTAAACTGTAAAGCATGCCGCACTGAACGAGGGAGTAGTCGTCAACACGTGTCTGCCAAGCGTTCATAACGTCTTGGTTCTGTGGGACGGGAGCTTCACCTAGCGGTGCTTGTAGGACGTAATCTTTCTTGGCAGCTATGAGGATGATCCTCAGGTTCCGGACCCAGTCCGTATAGTTGCTACCATCGTCTTTCAGCTTGGTTTTCTCTAGGAATGCGTTGAAGTTGAGGACTACGTGGGCCATTTGATCTACAAGACATATTGTAAAATATTTTTAGACTAATGTTCATGATAGTAAAGTTCATCTAATCAAATTATATAATGAACTCCCACTTAGATTAGACATCCCTCTAGTCATCTAAGTGTTGCATGATCCGAGTTAACTAGGCCGTGTCCGATCATCACGTGAGACGGACTAGTCAACGTCGGTGAACATCTTTATGTTGATCGCATCTTCTATACGACTCATGCTCGACCTTTCGGTCTTCTGTGTTCCGAGGCCATGTCTATGCACATGCTAGGCTCGTCAAGTTAACCCTAAGTGTTTTGCATGTGTAAAACTGTCTTACACCCGTTGTATGTGAACGTAAGAATCTATCACACCCGATCATCACGTGGTGCTTCGAAACTACGAGCTTTAGCAACGGTGCACAGTTAGGGGGAACACTTCTTGAAATTATTATGAGGGATCATCTTATTTACTACCGTCGTTCTAAGTAAACAAGATGCAAAAACATGATAAACATCACATGCAATCAAATATTAAACGTGACATGATATGGCCAATATCACGTAGCTCCTTTGATCTCCATCTTGGGGCTCCATGATCATCTTGTCACCGGCTTGACACCATGATCTCCATCATCATGATCTCCATCATCGTGTCTCCATGAAGTTGCTCGCCAACTATTACTTCTACTACTATGGCTAACGCGTTTAGCAATAAAGTAAAGTAATTTACATGGCGTTTCTCAATGACACGCAGGTCATGTTAAAAGAATAAAGACAACTCCTATGGCTCCTGCGGTTGTCATACTCATCGACATGCAAGTCGTGATCCCTATTACAATAGCATGAACATCTCATACATCACATATAGATCATTCATCATTCATCACAACTTTGGCCATATCATATCACAAACCACTTGCTGCAAAAACAAGTTAGACGTCCTCTAATTGTTGTTGCAAGTTTTACGTGGCTGAATTAGGGTTCTACCAAGAACGTTTTCTTACCTACGTGAAAGCCACAACGTGATTTGTCAACTTCTATTTACCCTTCATAAGGACCCTGTTCATTGAATCCGCTCCAGCTAAAGTGGGAGAGACAGACACCCGCCAGCCACCTTATGCAACTAGTGCATGTTAGTCGGTGGAACCGGTCTCACGTAAGCGTACGTGTAAGGTTGGTCCGGGCCGCTTCATCCCACAATACCGCTGAAGCAAGAAAAGACTAGTAGCGGCAAGAAGGTTGACAAATCCACGCCCACAACGAATTGTGTTCTACTCGCGCAAGAAGAACTACGCATAGACATCAATTACTGTTGCGGAACGTAGCAGAAATTCAAAATTTTCCTACATGTCACCAAGATCTATCTATGGAGAGACTAGCAACGAGGGGAAGGAGAGGATCTACATACCCTTGTAGATCGCGCGCGGAAGCGTTCAAGAGAACGGGGTTGATGGAGTCGTACTCGTCGTGATTCAAATCACCGATGATCCTAGCGCCGAACGGACGGCACCTCCGCGTTCAACACACGTACGGAACGGAGACGTCTCCCATGCCTTGATCCAGCAAGGAGGAGGGAGAGGTTGATGGAGATCCAGCAGCACGGCGGCGTGGTGGAAGTAGCGGGATTCCAACAGGGCTTCGCTAAGCGCTGCGGGAGGAGGCAGATGTGTCACGGGAGGGAGAGGGAGGCGCCAGGCCTTAGATTGGTTTGCTCCTCCCTTTTCCCCACTATATATAGGGCCAAGGGAGAGGGGGAGGCGCAGCCCTTGCCCCTTCCTCCAAGGAAGGGTGCGGCCAAGGGTGGGGAGGAGTCCATCCTCCCCAAGGCACCTCGGAGGTGCCTTCCCCCTTTAGGACTCTCCCCTTTTTCCTATCTCTTGGCGCATGGGCCTCTTGGGGCTGGTGCCCTTGGCCCATATAGGCCAAGGCACACCCCTTACAGCCCATGTGGCCCCCGGGGCAGGTGGCCCCACCCGGTGGACCCCCGGGACCCTTCCGGTGGTCCCGGTACAATACCGATGACCCCGAAACTTGTCCCGATGGCCGAAATAGTACTTCCTATATATAATTCTTTACCTCCGGACCATTCCGGAACTCCTCGTGACGTCCGGGATCTCATCCGGGACTCCGAACAACTTTCGTGTTACCGCATACTAATATCTCTATAACCCTAGCATCACCGAACCTTAAGTGTGTAGACCCTACGGGTTCGGGAGACATGCAGACATGACCGAGACGTTCCCCGGTCAATAACCAACAGCGGGATCTGGATACCCATGTTGGCTCCCACATGTTCCACGATGATCTCATCGGATGAACCACGATGTCAAGGACTTAATCAATCCCGTATACAATTCCCTTTGTCTATCGGTACGATACTTGCCCGAGATTCGATCGTCGGTATCACGATACCTTGTTCAATCTCGTTACCGGCAAGTCTCTTTACTCGTTCCGTAACACATCATCCCGTGATCAACTCCTTGATCACATTGTGCACATTATGATGATGTCCTACCGAGTGGGCCCAGAGATACCTCTCCGTTTACACGGAGTGACAAATCCCAGTCTCGATTCGTGCCAACCCAACAGACACTTTCGGATATACCCGTAGTGTACCTTTATAGCCACCCAGTTACGTTGTGTCGTTTGGCACACCCAAAGCACTCCTACGGTATCCGGGAGTTACACAATCTCATGGTCTAAGGAAATGATACTTGACATTAGAAAAGCTTTAGCATACGAACTACATGATCTTGTGATAGGCTTAGGATTGGGTCTTGTCCATCACATCATTCTCCTAATGATGTGATCCCGTTATCAACGACATCCAATGTCCATGGTCAGGAAACCGTAACCATCTATTGATCAACGAGCTAGTCAACTAGAGGCTTACTAGGGACATGGTGTTGTCTATGTATCCAAACATGTATCTGAGTTTCCTATCAATACAATTCTAGCATGGATAATAAACGATTATCATGAACAAGGAAATATAATAATAACTTATTTATTATTGCCTCTAGGGCATATTTCCAACAGTCTCCCACTTGCACTAGAGTCAATAATCTAGTTCACATCGCCATGTGATTAACACTCACAGGTCACATCGCTATGTAACCAACATCCAAGAGTCTAGTTCACATCACTATGTGATTAGCACTCAATGAGTTCTGTGTTTGATCATGTTGCTTGTGAGAGATGTTTTAGTCAACGGGTCTAAACCTTTCAGATCCGTGTGTGCTTTGCAAATCTCTATGTCATCTCCTAGATGTAGCTACCACGTTCTCTTTGGAGCTATTCCAAATAACTGTTCTACTTGGAGCTATTCTAAATTGTTGCTCCATTATACGTATCCAGTATCTCTACTCAGAGCTATCTGGATAGGTGTTAAACTTGCATCGACGTAACCCTTTACGACGAACTCTTTTTCCACCTCCATAATCGAGAAAATTCCTTAGTCCACTAGTTACTAAGGATAACTTTGACCGCTGTCCTGTGATCCATTCATGGATCACTCTTGTACCCCTTGACTGACTCATGGCAAGGCACACTTCAGGTGCGGTCCACAGTATAGCATACTAAAGAGCCTACGTCTTAAGCATAGGGGACGACCTTCATCCTTTCTCTCTATTCTGCCGTGGTCGAGCTTTAAGTCTTAACTTCATACCTTAAAACTCAGGAAAGAACTCCTTCTTTGACTGATCCACCTTGAACACCTTCAAGATCATGTCAAGGTAATTGCTCATTTGAAAGTACCATTGAGCATTTTGATCTATCCTTATAGATCTTGATGCTCAATGTTCAAGCAGCTTAATCCAGGCTTTCCATTGAAAAACACTTTCCAAATAACCCTATATGCTTTCATAGAAATTCTACATCATTTCTGATCAACAATATGTCAACAACATATACTCATCAGAAATTCTATAGTGCTCCCACTCACTTCTTTGGAAATACAAGTTTCTCATAAACTTTGTATACACCCAAA
The DNA here is from genome assembly GCA_034509565.1 of Triticum monococcum. Taxonomy (NCBI): domain Eukaryota; kingdom Viridiplantae; phylum Streptophyta; class Magnoliopsida; order Poales; family Poaceae; genus Triticum; species Triticum monococcum. The sequence continues at coordinate 684,839,840 of CM067842.1, forward strand.
ATCTTTGATCATCTCATCAAAGCATACTTTCCAACTCCGAGATGCTTACTCCAGTCCTTAGAAGGATTGCTGGAGCTTTGCATACTTATTAGCACCTTTCAGGATTGACAAAACCTTCTGGTTGTATCACATACAACCTTTCCTCAAGAAAATCGTCGAGGAAACAATGTTTTGACATCCTATCTGCAAGATTTCATAAATAATGCAGTAATCGCTAATATAATTCCAACAGACTTTTAGCATCGCTACGTGTGAGAAAGTCTCATCGTAGTCAACTTCTTGAACTTGTCGGAAAACATCTTAACGACAAGTCGAGCTTTCTTAATGGTGATACTTACCATCATTGTCCGTCTTCCTTTTAAAATCCATCTATACTCAATAGCCTTACGACCATCGAGCCATTCTGCCAAAGTCTACACTTTGTTTTCATACATGGATCCTCTCTCGGATTTTTATGGCCTCGAGCCATTTATCGGAATCCAGGCCCACCACCGCTTCTCCATAGCTCGTAGGTTCATTGTTGTCTAGCAACATGACTTCCAAGACAGGATTACGTACCACTCTGAAGTAGTACGCATCCTTGTCATTCAACGAGGTTTGGGAGTGACTTGATCCGAAGTCTCGTGATCAATATCATAAGCTTCCACTTCAATTGGTGTAGGTGCCACAGGAACAACTTCCTGTGCCCTGCCACACACTAGTTGAAGAGACGATTCAATAACCTCATCAAGTCTCCACCATCCTCCCACTCAATTCTTTCAAGAGAAACTTTTCCTCGAGAAAGGACCCAATTCTAGAACCAATCCCTTATTGCTTTCGGATCTGAGACAGGAGGTATACCCAACTGTTTTGGGTGTCCTATGAAGATGCATTTATCCGCTTTGGGTTCGAGCTTATCAGCCTGAAACTTTTTCACATAAGCGTCGCAGCCCCAAACCTTTTAAGAAATGACAGCTTAGGTTTCTCTAAACCATAGTTCATACGGTGTCACCTCATCGGAATTACGTGGTTCCCCTTTTTAAAGTGAATGTGGTTGTCTCTAATGCCTAACCCATAAACTATTGTGGTAATTCGATAAGAGACATCATGGTATGCATCATATACAATAGGGTGCAGTTATGATGTACGGACACACCATCACACTATGGTGTTCCTGGCTGTATCGGTTGTGAAACAATTTCCACAATGTCTTAATTCTGTGCCAAACTCGTAATTCAGATATTCATCTCTATGATCATATCATAGATATTTTATCCTCTTGTCACGACGATCTTTCAACTTCACCCTGAAATTACTTGAACCTTTCAATAATTCAGACTCGTGATTCATCAAGTAAATATTCTTAACATCTACTCAAATCATCTGTGAAGTAAAACCATAACGATATCCACTACACGCCTCAGCACTCATTGGACTGCACACATCAAAATGTATTACTTCCAGCAAGTTGCTTTCTAGTTCCATTTTACTGAAACCGAGGCTTTCAGTCATCTCGCCCATGTGGTATGATTTGCATGCCTCAAGTGATTCAAAATCAAGTTAGTTCAAACGGTCCATTTGCATGGAGTTTCTTCATGCATATACACCAATAGACATGGTTCGCATGTCTCAAACTTTTCAAAAATGAGTGAGCCCAAAGATCCATCAACATGGAGCTTCCTCATGCGTTTTATACCGATATGACTTACGTGGCAGTGCCACAAGTAGGTGGTACTATCATTACTATCTTTTGGCATGAACATGTGTATCACTACGATCGAGATTCAATAAACCATTCATTTTAGGTGTAAGACCATTGAAGGCATTATTCAAATAAACAGAGTAACCATTATTCTCCTTAAATGAATAACCGTATTGCGATAGACATAATCCAATCATGTCTATGCTGAACGCAAACATCAATCTCGACGGTAGAGGGAGCGTACGATATTTGATCAACCTTGAAAATACTTCCAACACATATCGTTATCTCACCTTTAGCTAGTCTCCGTTTATCCCGCAGCTTTTATTCCGAGTTACTAACACTTAGCAACCGAACCGATATCTAATACCCTGGTGCTACTAGGAGTACTAGTAAAGTACACATTAACATAATGTATATCCAATATACTTCTATCGACCTTGCCAGCCTTCTTATCTACCAAGTATCTAGGGTAATTCTGCTCCAGTGGCTATTCCTCTTATTACAGAAGCACTTAGTCTCGGGTTTGGGTTCAACCTTGGGTTTCTTCACTAGAGCAGCAGCTGAATTGCCGTTTCATGAAGTATCCCTCCTTGCCCTTGCCCTTCTTGAAACTAGTGGTTTCACGAACCATCAACAATTGATGCTCCTTCTTGATTTCTACTTTTGTGGTGTCAAACATCGCGAATATCTCAAGGATCATCATATATGTCCCTGATATATTATAGTTCATCACGAAGCTCTAGTAGCTTGGTGGTAATGACTTCGGAGAAACATCACTATCTCATCTGGAAGATCAACTCCCACTCGATTCAAATGATTGTTGTACTCAGACAATCTGAGCACAAGCTCAACAATTGAGCTTTTCTCCTTTAGTTTGTAGGCTAAGAAAATCGTCGGAGGTCTTATACCTCTTGACGTGGGCACGAGCCTGAAATCCCAATTTCAGCCCTCAAAACATCTCATATGTTTCGCGACGTTTCAAAACGTCTTTGGTGCCTCAATTCTAAACCGTTTAACTGAACTATCATGTAGTTATCAAAACGTGTATGTCAGATGTTCGCAACATCCATAGACCACGTTCGAGGTTCAGCACACTAAGCGGTGCATTAAGGACATAAGCCTTTTACTGTCTGCATAATTGCTACTATCAACTTTCAACTAATTTTTCTCTAGGAACATATCTAAAGAGTAGAACTATAGCGTGAGCTACGACATAATTTGCAAAATCCTTTTGACTATGTTCAGGATAATTAAGTTCATCTTATGAACTCCCACTCAGATAGACATCCCTCTAGTCATCTAAGTGATTACATGATCCGAGTCAACTAGCCCGTGTCCGATCATCACGTGAGACGGACTAGTCAACGTCGGTGAACATCTTCATGTTGATCGTATCTTCTATACGACTCATGCTCGACCTTTCGGTATTCTGTGTTCCGAGGCCATATCTGTACATGCTAGGCTCGTCAAGTTAACCCTAAGTGTTTCGAGTGTGTAAATCTGTCTTACACCCGTTGTATGTGAACGTTTGAATCTAACACCCGATCATCACGTGGTGCTTCGAAACACAAACTGTCGCAACGGTGCACAGTTAGGGGAGAACACTTCGTGAAATTTTTATGAGGGATCATCTTATTTACTACCGTCGTTCTAAGCAAATAAGATGTATAAACAAGATAAACATCACATGCAATCAAATAGTGACATGATATGGCCATCATCACTTTGCTCCTTTTGATCTCCATCTTCGGGGATCCATGATCATCATCGTCACCGGAAAAGACTGTTGGGGAACGTAGCAGAAATTCAAAATTTTCCTATGTATCACCAAGATCTATCTATGGAGAGACTAGCAACGAGAAGAAGAGTGCATCTACATACCCTTGTAGATCGCTAAGCGGAAGCGTTCAAGTGAACGGGGTTGATGGAGTCGTACTCGTCGTGATCCAAATCACCGATGACCAAGTGCCGAACGGACGGCACCTCCGCGTTCAACACACGTACAGCCCGGTGACGTCTCCCACGCCTTGATCCAGCAAGGAGAGAGGGAGAGGTTGAGGAAGACTTCATCCAACAGCAGCACAACGGCGTGGTGGTGGTGGAGGAGTGTGGCTATCCTGCAGGGCTTCGCCAAGCACTACAGAAGAGGAGGAAGAAGAGACGCAGGGCTGCACCAACGAGATTGAATCGCGTGTGTGTTGGGCAGCCCCCTTAGGCCTCGTATATATAGGGGAAGGGGAGGGCTGCGCCCCCTCTAGGGTTCCCACCCCTAGGGGGGGCGGCAGCCCTAGATGGCAAAGGGGGTGGCGGCCAAGAGGGGGAGGGGAGAGGGAGGCGCCCCTATATGGGCCCTAAGGCCCATATCCCATTAGGGTTTCCCCCTTTCCACCTCTTGGGCACCTTGGGCCCTTGTGGAGGCGCACCAGCCCACTAAGGGGCTGGTCCCTCACCACTCTTAGCCCACGCAAGCCTCCGGGGCAGGTGGCCCCACTTGGTGGACCCCCGGGACCCTCCCGGTGGTCCCGGTACGTTACCGATAAACCCCGAAACTCTTCCGGTGTCCAAAATAGGACTTCCCATATATAAATCTTTACCTCCGGACCATTCCGGAACTCCTCGTGACGTCCGGGATCTCATCCGGGACTCCGAACAACATTCGGTAACCACATACTAACTTCCTTTATAACCCTAGCGTCATCGAACCTTAAGTGTGTAGACCCTACGGGTTCGGGAGACATGCAGACATGACCGAGACGTTCTCCGGTCAATAACCAACAGCGGGATCTGGATACCCATGTTGGCTCCCACATGTTCCACGATGATCTCATCGGATGAACCACGATGTCAAGGACTTAATCAATCCCGTATACAATTCCCTTTGTCTATCGGTACGATACTTGCCCGAGATTCGATCGTCGGTATCCCGATACCTTGTTCAATCTCGTTACCGGCAAGTCTCTTTACTCGTTCCGTAACACATCATCCCGTGATCAACTCCTTGATCACATTGTGCACATTATGATGATGTCCTACCGAGTGGGCCCAGAGATACCTCTCCGCTTACACGGAGTGACAAATCCCAGTCTCGATTCGTGCCAACCCAACAGACACTTTCGGAGACACCTGTAATGTACCTTTATAGCCACCCAGTTACGTTGTGACGTTTGGTACACCCAAAGCATTCCTACGGTATCTGGGAGTTGCACAATCTCATGGTCTAAGGAAATGATACTTGACATTAGCAAAGCTTTAGCATACGAACTACATGATCTAGTGCTATGCTTAGGATTGGGTCTTGTCCATCACATCATTCTCCCAATGATGTGATCCCGTTATCAACGACATCCAATGTCCATGGTCAGGAAACCGTAACCATCTATTGATCAACGAGCTAGTCAACTAGAGGCTTACTAGGGACATGGTGTTGTCTATGTATCCACACATGTATCTGAGTTTCCTATCAATACAATTATAGCATGGATAATAAACGATTATCATGAACAAGGAAATATAATAATAACTAATTTATTATTGCCTCTAGGGCATATTTCCAACAGTCTCCCACTTGCACTATAGTCAATAATCTAGTTCACGTCGCCATGTGATTAACACTCACAGATCACATCCCCATGTGACTAACACCCAAGAGTTTACTAGAGTCAGTAGTCTAGTTCACATCACTATGTGATTAACACTCAATGAGTTCTAGGTTTGATCATGTTGCTTGTGAGAGAGGTTTTAGTCAACGGGTCTGAACCTTTCAGATCCGTGTGCGCTTTACAAATCTCTATGTCATCTCCGAGATGCAGCTACCACGCTCTATTTGGAGCTATTCCAAATAACTGTTCTACTTGGAGCTATTCTAAATTGTTGCTCCATTATACGTATCTGGTATCTCTACTCAGAGCTATCCGGATAGGTGTTAAGCTTGCATCGACGTACCCCTTTACGACGAACTCTTTTACCACCTCCATAATCGAGAAAAATTCCTTAGTCCACTGGTTACTAAGGATAACTTTGACCGCTGTCCTATGATCCATTCTTGGATCACTCTTGTACCCCTTGACTGACTCATGGCAAGGCACACTTCAGGTGCGGTACACAGCATAGCATACTGTAGAGCCTATGTCTTAAGCATAGGGGACGACCTTCGTCCTTTCTCTCTATTCTGCCGCGGTCGAGCTTTAAGTCTTAACTTCATACCTTACAACTCAGGCAAGAACTCCTTCTTTGACTGATCCATCTTGAACACCTTCAAGATCACGTCAAGGTATGTGCTCATTTGAAAGTACCATTAAGCATTTTGATCTATCCTTATAGATCTTGATGTTCAATGTTCAAGTAGCTTAATCCAGGCTTTCATTGAAAAACACTTTCCAAATAACCCTATATGCTTTCCAGAAATTCTACATGACTTCTGATCAACAATACGTCAACAACATATACTTATCAGAAACTCTATAGTGCTCCCACTCACTTCTTTGGAAATACAAGTTTCTCATAAACTTTGTATACACCAAAATCTTTGATCATCTCATCAAAGCATACATTCCAACTCCGAGATGCTTACTCCAGTCCTTAGAAGGAGCTTTGCATACTTATTAGCATATTTCAGGGTTGACAAAACCTTCCGGTTGTATCACATACAACCTTTCCTCATAAATCGTCGAGGAAACAATGTTTTGACATCCTATCTGCAAGATTTCATAAATAGTGCAGTAACTGCTAATATAATTCCAACAGACTTTTCAGCATCGCTACAGGTGAGAAACTCTCATCGTAGTCAACTCCTTGAACTTGTCGAAAACATCTTAACAACAAGTCGAGCTTTCTTAATGGTGACATTTACCACCATTGTCTGTCTTCCTTTTAAAATCCATCTATACTCAACAGCCTCACGACCATCGAGCTGTTCTGTCAAAGTCTACACTTTGTTTCCATACATGGATCCTCTCTCGGATTTTATGGCCTCGAGCCATCTATCGGAATCCGGGCCCACCACCGCTTCTCCATAGCTCGTAGGTTCATCGTTGTCTAGCAACATGACTTTCAAGACAGGATCACGTACCACTCTAAAGTAGTACGCATTCTTGTCATCCCACGAGGTTTGGTAGTGACTTGATCTGAAGTTTCATGATCACTATCATAAGCTTCCACTTCAATTGGTGTAGGTGCCACAGGAACAACTTCCTGTGCCCTGCCACACACTAGTTGAAGAGACGATTCAATAACCTCATCAAGTCTCCACCATCCTCCCACTCAATTCTTTCGAGAGAAACTTTTCCTCGAAAAAGGACCCGATTCTAGAAACAATCCCTTATTGCTTTCGGATCTAAGACAGAAGGTATACCCAACTGTTTTGGGTATCCTATGAAGATGCATTTATCCGCTTTGGGTTCGAGCTTGTCAGCCTGAAACTTTTTCATATAAGCGTCGCAGCCTCAAACTTTTAAGAAATGACAGCTTAGGTTTCTCTAAACCATAGTTCATATGGTGTCACCTCATCGGAATTACGTGGTGCCCTATTTAAAGTGAATGTGGTTGTCTCCAATGCCTAACCCATAAACAATTGTGGTAATTCGATAAGAGACATCATGGTATGCATCATATCCAATAGGGTGCAGTTATGATGTTCGGACACAGCATCACACTATGGTGTTCCAGGCTGTATTAGTTGTGCAATGATTTCCACAATGTCTTAATTCTGCGCAAAACTCGTAATTCAGACATTCATCTCTATGATCATATCATAGATCTTTAATCCTCTTGTCACGACGATATTTCAACTTCACACTGAAATTACTTGAACCTTTCAATAATTCAGACTCGTGATTCATCAAGTAAATATACTCAACATCTACTCAAATCATCTGTGAAGTAAAACATAACGATATCCACTACATGCCTCAGCACTCATTGGATTGCACACATCAAAATGTATTAATTCCAGCAAGTTGCTTTCTAGTTCCATTTTACTGAAACCGAGGCTTTCAGTCATCTTGCCCATGTGGTATGATTTGCATGTCTCAAGTGATTCAAAACCAAGTGAGTCCAAACGATCCATTTGCATGGAGTTTCTTCATGCATATACACCAACAGACATGGTTCACATGTCTCAAACTTTTCAAAAACGAGTGAGCCCAAAGATCCATCAACATGGAGCTTCTTCATGTGTTTTATACCGATATGACTTAAGTAGCAGTGCCACAAGTAGGTGGTACTATCATTACTATCTTATATCTTTTGGCACGAACATGTGTATCACTATGATCGAGATTCAATAAACCATTTATTTTAGGTGCAAGACCATTGAAGGTATTATTCAAATAAACAGAGTAACCATTATTCTCCTTAAATGAATAACCATATTGCGATAGACATAATCCAATCATGTCTATGCTCAACGCAAACACCAATCTCGATGGTAGAGGGAGCGTGCGATGCTTGATCATATCAACATTGGAAACACTTCCAACACATATCGTCAGCTCACCTTTAGCTAGTCTCCGTTTATTCCGTAGCTTTTATTTCGAGTTACTAACACTTAGCAACCGAACCGGTATCTAATACCCTTGTGCTACTAGGAGTACTAGTAAAGTACACATAATGTATATCCAATATACTTCTATCGACCTTGCCAGCCTTCTTATCTACCAAGTATCTAGGGTAATTTCGCTCCAGTGGTTGTTCCCCTTATTACAGAAGCACTTAGTCTCGGGTTTGGGTTCAACCTTGGGTTTCTTCACTAGAGCAGCAGCTGATTTGCCGATTCATGAAGTATCCCTTCTTGCCCTTGCCCTTCTTGAAACTAGTGGTTTCACCAACCATCAACAATTGATGCTCCTTCTTGATTTCTACTTTGTGGTGTCAAACATCGCGAATATCTCAAGGATCATCATATATGTTCCTGATATATTATAGTTCATCACGAAGCTCTAGCAGCTTGGTGGTAATGACTTCGGAGAAACATCACTATCTCATCTGGAAGATCAACTCCCACTCGATTCAAATGATTGTTGTACTCAGACAATCTGAGCACAAGCTCAACAATTGAGCTTTTCTCCTTAGTTTGTAGGCTAAGAAAATCGTCGGAGGTCTTATACCTCTTTGACATGGGCACGAGCCTGAAATCCCAATTTCAGCCCTCAAAACATCTCATATGTTTCGCGACTTTTCAAAACCCGTCTTCGGTGCCTCAAGTCTAAACCGTTTAACATTACCGAACTATCATGTAGTCATCAAAACGTGTATGTCAGATGTTCGCAACATCTACAGACGACGTTCGAGGTTCAGCACACTGAGCGGTGCATTAAGGACATAAGCCTTCTAAGAAGCAATGAGGACAATCCTCAGTTTACGGACCTAGTCTGCATAATTGCTACTATCAACTTTCAACTAATTTTCTCTAGGAACATATCTAAACAGTAGAACTAAACCGTGAGCTACGACATAATTTGCAAAATCCTTTTGACTATGTTCAGGATAATTAAGTTCATCTTATGAACTCCCACTCAGATAGACATCCCTCTAGTCATCTAAGTGATTACATGATCCGAGTCAACTAGGCCGTGTCCGATCATCACGTGAGACGGACCAGTCATCATCGGTGAACATCTTCATGTTGATCGTATCTTCTATACGACTCATGCTCAACCTTTCGGTCTTCTGTGTTCCGAGGCCATGTCTGTACATGCTAGGCTCGTCAAGTTAACCTAAGTGTTTGCATGTGTTCCGAGGCCATGTCTGTACATGCTAGGCTTGTCAACACCCGTTGTATGTGAACGTTAGAATCTATCACACCCGATCATCACGTGGTGCTTCGAAACGACGAACTTTAGCAACGGTGCACAGTTAGGGGAGAACACTTCTTGAAATTTTAATGACGGATCATCTTATTTACTACCGTCGTTCTAAGCAAATAAGATGTATAAACATGATAAACATCACATGCAATCAAATAGTGACATGATATGGCCAATATCACTTTGCTCCTTTTGATCTCCATCTTCGGGGCTCCATGATCATCATCGTCACCGGCATGACACCATGATCTCCATCATCATGATCTCCATCATCGTGTCTTCTTGAAGTTGTCACGTCATCTATTACTTCTACTACTATAGCTAACGGTTAGCAATAAAGTAAAGTAATTACATGACGTTTAAGTTGACACGCAGGTCATAAATAAATAAAGACAACTCCTATGGCTCCTGCCGGTTGTCATACTCATCGACATGCAAGTCGTGATTCCTATTACAAGAACATGATCAATCTCATACATCACATAAATCATTCATCACATCCTTTGGCCATATCACATCACATAGCATACCCTGCAAAAACAAGTTAGACGTCCTCTAATTGTTGTTTGCATGTTTTACGTGGCTGCTATGGGTTTCTAGCAAGAACGGTTCTTACCTACGCAAAGACCACAACGTGATATGCCAATTGCTATTTACCCTTCATAAGGACCCTTTTCATCGAATCCGATCCGACTAAAGTGGGAGAGACAGACACCCGCTAGCCACCTTATGCAACTAGTGCATGTTAGTCGGTGGAACCAGTCTCATGTAAGAGTACGTGTAAGGTCGGTCCGGGCCGCTTCATCCCACGATGCCGCCCAATCAAGATAAGACTAGTAACGGCAAGCATATTGAACAAAATCAACGCCCACAACTACTTTGTGTTCTACTCGTGCATAGAATCTACGCAATAGACCTAGCTCATGATGCCACTGTTGGGGAACGTTGCAGAAAACAAAAAAATTTCCTACTCGTTTCACCAAGATCATCTAGGAGTTCATCTAGCAACGAGTCAAGGGAGTGAGTTTGCATCTACATACCACTTGTAGATCGAGTACGGAAGCGTTCGAGGGAGTGGTGATGATGGAGTCGTTCCAACGTGATTCCGATCACCGATGACCAAGCGCTGAAAGAACAGCGCCTCCGCGTTCAACACACGTACGGGACGATGGCGTCTCCTCCGTCTTGATCCAGCAAGGATGAAGGAGAGGTTGAGGAAGACAACTCCAATGGCAGCACGACGGCGTGGTGCAATTGGTACAGTAGTTCTCCGGCAGGGCTTCGCCAAGCAAAGACGGAGAAAGAGAGGAGTTGGGGAGGGGAGGGGCTGCGCCTTCAATTGTGTGTTGCAGCCCTCCCCTCACCCCTCTATATATAGGAGGAGAGGGCAAGGGGGGGCGGCCACCTAGGGGAATCCCTAGATGGGGCGGCGGCCAAAGGGGAGGAGGAAAGGGTGGCTTGCCCCCCAAGCTAGGGGGGCGCCCCCTTCTCCCCTTTAGGGTTTCCCCTCCCCAAACCCTAGCCGCATGGGCCTAGGTGGGGAGGCGCGCCCAGCCCACTAGGGGCTGGCTCCTTCTCCCACTTAGCCCATGTGGCCCCCGGGAGGGGTGGCCCCTCCCGGTGGACCCCCGGAACCCTCCCGGTGGCCCCGGTACAATACCGGCATGCCCCCGAAACTTTCCGGAGTCCGTTTAACCACTTTCCATATATAAATCTTTACCTCCGAACTATTCCGGAACTCCTCGTGACGTCCGGGATCTCATCCGGGACTCCGAACAACATTCGGTAATCACATACTTGTCTTCCTAATAACCCTAGCGTCACCGAACCTTAAGTGTGTAGACCCTACGGGTTCGGGAGACATGTAGACATGACCGAGATGACCTATGGTCAATAACCAACAGCGGGATCTGGATACCCATGTTGGCTCCCACATGTTTCTCGATGTTGTCATCGGATGAACCACTATGTCAAGGGTTCAAGCAACCCCGTATTCTATTCCCTTTGTCAGACGGTATGTTACTTGCCCGAGACTCGATCGTTGGTATCCCAATACCTCGTTCAGTCTCGTTACCGGCAAGCCACTTTACTCGTACCGTAATGCATGATCCCGTGACCACACACTTGGTCACTTTGAGCTCATTATGATGATGCGTTACCGAGTGGGCCCAGTGATACCTCTCCGTCACACGGAGTGAAAAATCCCAGTCTTGATCCGTGTCAACCCAACAGACACTTTCGGAGATACCCATAGTATACCTTTATAGTCACCCAGTTACGTTGTGACGTTTGGTACACCCAAAGCACTCCTACGGTATCCGGGAGTTACACGATCTCATGGTCTAAGGAAAAGATACTTGACATTGCAAAACTCTAGCAAACGAACTATACGATCTTTATGCTATGTTTAGGATTGGGTCTTGTCCATCACATCATTCTCCTAATGATGCGATCTCGTTATCAATGACATCCAATGTCCATAGTCAGGAAACCATGACTATCTGTTGATCAACGGGCTAGTCAACTAGAGGCTTACTAGGGACATGTTGATGTCTGTTATTCACACATGTATTATGATTTCCGGATAACACAATTATAGCATGAATAAAGACAATTACCATGAACAAGGAAATATAATAATAATGCTTTTATTATTGCCTCTAGGGCATATTTCCAACAGTCTCCCACTTGCACTAGAGTCAATAATCTAGTTACATTGTGATGAATCGAACACCCATGGAATTCTGGTGTTGATCATGTTTTGCCCTAGGGAGAGGTTTAGTCAACGGATCTTCTACATTCAGGTCCGTATGTACTTTACAAATTTCTATGTCTCCATCCTGAACATTTTCACGAATGGAGTTGAAGCGACGCTTGATGTGCCTTGTCTTCTTGTGAAACCTGGGCTCCTTGGCAAGTGCAATAGCTCCAGTGTTGTCACAGAAGAGCTTGATCGGCCCCGACGCATTGGGTATGACTCCGAGGTCGGTGATGAACTCCTTCACCCAAATTGCTTCATGCGCTGCCTCCGAGGCTGCCATGTACTCCGCTTCACATATAGATCCCGCCACGACGCTTTGCTTGCAACTGCACCAGCTTACTGCCCCTCCATTCAAAATATACACGTATCCGGTTTGTGACTTAGAGTCATCCAGATCTGTGCCGAAGCTAGCATCGACGTAACCCTTTACGACGAGCTCTTCGTCACCTCCATAAACGAGAAACATCTCCTTAGTCCTTTTCAGGTACTTCAGGATATTCTTGACCGATGTCCAGTGTTCCTTGCCGGGATTACTTTGGTATCTTCCTACCAAACTTACGGCAAGGTTTACATCAGGTCTGGTACACAGCATGGCATACATAATAGAACCTATGGCTGAGGCATAGGGGATGACACTCATCTCTTCTATTTCTTCTGCCGTGGTCGGACTTTGAGCCGAGCTCAATTTCATACCTTGTAACACAGGCAAGAACCCCTTCTTAGATTGATCCATATTGAACTTCTTCAATATCTTATCAAGGTATGTACTTTGTGAAAGACCTATGAGGCGTCTCGATCTATCTCTATAGATTTTGATGCCTAATATATAAGCAGCTTCTCCAAGGTCCTTCATTGAAAAACTCTTATTCAAGTAGGCCTTAATGCTGTCCAAGAGTTCTATATCATTTCCCATCAAAAGTATGTCATCTACATATAATATGAGAAATGCTACAGAGCTCCCACTCACTTTCTTGTAAACACAGGCTTCTCCATAAGTCTGTGTAAACCCAAACGCTTTGATCATCTCATCAAAGCGAATGTTCCAACTCCGAGATTCTTGCACCAGCCCATAAATCGAGCGTTGGAGCTTGCACACCTTGTCAGCATTCTTAGGATCGACAAAACCTTCCGGCTGCATCATATACAATTCTTCCTTAAGGAAACCATTAAGGAATGTCGTTTTGACGTCCATTTGCCATATTTCATAATCGTAAAACGCGGCAATTGCTAACATGATTCGGACGGACTTTAGCTTCGCTACCGGTGAGAAAGTCTCATCGTAGTCAACCCCTTGAACTTGTCGATAACCCTTAGCGACAAGCCGAGCTTTATAGATGGTCACGTTACCATCCGCGTCTGTCTTCTTCTTAAAGATCCATTTATTTTCTATGGCTCGCCGTTCAACGGGCAAGTCAGTCAAAGTCCATACTTCGTTTTCATACATGGATCCTATCTCGGATTTCATGGCTTCTAGCCATTTGTCGGAATCCGGGCCCGCCATCGCTTCTTCATAGTTCGAAGGTTCACCATTGTCTAACAACATGATCTCCAAGACAGGGTTGCCGTACCACTCTGGTGCGGAACGTGTCCTTGTGGACCTTCGAATTTCAGTAGGAGCTTGATTAGAAGTATCTTGATCATTATCATTAACTTCCTCTCTAGTCGGTGCTGGTACCTCAGGAACATTTTCTTGAGTTGCGCCATTTTCCGGTTCAAGAGGTAATACTTCATCAAGTTCTACTTTCCTCCCACTTACTTCTTTCGAGAGAAACTCTTTCTCTAGAAAGGATCCATTCTTGGCAAGAAAGATCTTGCCTTCGGATCTGAGGTAGAAGGTATACCCAATAGTTTCTTTTGGGTATCCTATGAAGACGCATTTTTCCGACTTGGGTTCGAGCTTTTCAGGTTGAAGTTTCTTGACATAAGCATCGCATCCCCAAACTTTTAGAAATGACAGCTTAGGTTTCTTTCCAAACCATAATTCAAACGGTGTCGTCTCAACGGATTTCGACGGAGCCCTATTTAAAGTGAATGCGGCAGTCTCTAAAGCATAGCCCCAAAAAGATAGCGGCAGATCGGTAAGAGACATCATAGACCGCACCATATCTAATAGAGTGCGATTACGACGTTCGGATACACCGTTACGCTGAGGTGTTCCAGGCGGCGTGAGCTGTGAAACTATTCCACATTTTCTTAAGTGTGTGCCAAATTCGTGACTCAAGTATTCTCCTCCACGATCTGATCGTAGAAACTTGATTTTCCTGTCACGTTGATTCTCAACCTCACTCTGAAATTCCTTGAACTTCTCAAAGGTTTCAGACTTGTGTTTCATTAAGTAAATATATCCATATCTACTCAAATCATCAGTGAGGGTGAGAACATAACGATAGCCACCGCGAGCCGCAACACTCATTGGACCGCACACATCGGTATGTATGATTTCCAACAAGTTGGTTGCTCGCTCCATTGTTCCTGAGAACGGAGTCTTGGTCATTTTACCCATAAGGCATGGTTCGCATGTGTCAAATGATTCATAATCAAGAGACTCTAAAAGTCCATCAGCATGGAGCTTCTTCATGCGTTTGACACCTATGTGACCAAGGCGGCAGTGCCACAAGTATGTGGGACTATCATTATCAACCTTACATCTTTTGGTATTCACACTAAGAACATGTGTAGCATTACGCTCGAGATTCATTAAGAATAAACCATTCACCATAGGAGCATGACCATAAAACATATCTCTCATATAAATGGAACAACCATTATTCTCGGATTTAAATGAGTAGCCATCTCGAATTAAACGAGATCCAGATACAATGTTCATGCTCAGAGCTGGCACTAAATAACAATTATTGAGGTTTAAAACTAATCCCGTAGGTAAATGAAGAGGCAGCGTGCCGACGGCGATCACATTGACCTTGGAACCATTCCCGACGCACATCGTCACCTCGTCCTTCGCCAGTCTCCGTTTATTCCGCGGCTCCTGCTTTGAGTTACAAATGTGAGCAACTGCACCGGTATCAAATACCCAAGAGCTACTACGAGTACTGGTTAGGTACACATCAATTACATGTATATCACATATACCTTTTGTTTTGCCGGCCTTCTTGTCTGCTAAGTACTTGGGGCAATTCCGCTTCCAGTGTCCGCTCCCCTTGCAATAAAAGCACTCAGTCTCGGGCTTGGGTCCATTCTTTGGCTTCTTCCCGGCAGCTTGCTTGCCGGGCGCGGCAACTTCCTTGCCGTCCTTCTTGAAGGCTTTCTTACCCTTGCCCTTCTTGAACTTAGTGGTTTTATTGACCATCAACACTTGATGTTCCTTCTTGACTTCTACCTCCGCTGATTTCAGCATTGAGAACAACTCAGGAATGGTCTTTTGCATCCCCTGCATGTTGAAGTTCATCACAAAGCTCTTGTAGCTTGGTGGAAGCGACTGGAGGATTCTGTCAATGACCGCATCATCTGGGAGATTAACTCCCAGCTGAGTCAAGCGGTTATGTAATCCAGACATAGTGAGTATGTGCTCACTGACAGAACTGTTTTCCTCCATCTTACAGCTGAAGAACTTGTCGGAGACCTCATATCTCTCGACCCGGGCATGAGCTTGGAAAACCATTTTCAGCTCTTCGAACATCTCATATGCTCCATGTCTCTCAAAACGCTTTTGGAGCCCCGGTTCTAAACTGTAAAGCATGCCGCACTGAACGAGGGAGTAGTCGTCAACACGTGTCTGCCAAGCGTTCATAACGTCTTGGTTCTGTGGGACGGGAGCTTCACCTAGCGGTGCTTGTAGGACGTAATCTTTCTTGGCAGCTATGAGGATGATCCTCAGGTTCCGGACCCAGTCCGTATAGTTGCTACCATCGTCTTTCAGCTTGGTTTTCTCTAGGAACGTGTTGAAGTTGAGGACTACGTGGGCCATTTGATCTACAAGACATATTGTAAAATATTTTTAGACTAATGTTCATGATAGTAGAGTTCATCTAATCAAATTATATAATGAACTCCCACTTAGATTAGACATCCCTCTAGTCATCTAAGTGTTGCATGATCCGAGTTAACTAGGCCGTGTCCGATCATCACGTGAGACGGACTAGTCAACGTCGGTGAACATCTTTATGTTGATCGCATCTTCTATACGACTCATGCTCGACCTTTCGGTCTTCTGTGTTCCGAGGCCATGTCTATGCACATGCTAGGCTCGTCAAGTTAACCCTAAGTGTTTTGCATGTGTAAAACTGTCTTACACCCGTTGTATGTGAACGTAAGAATCTATCACACCCGATCATCACGTGGTGCTTCGAAACTACGAGCTTTAGCAACGGTGCACAGTTAGGGGGAACACTTCTTGAAATTATTATGAGGGATCATCTTATTTACTACCGTCGTTCTAAGTAAACAAGATGCAAAAACATGATAAACATCACATGCAATCAAATATTAAACGTGACATGATATGGCCAATATCACGTAGCTCCTTTGATCTCCATCTTGGGGCTCCATGATCATCTTGTCACCGGCTTGACACCATGATCTCCATCATCATGATCTCCATCATCGTGTCTCCATGAAGTTGCTCGCAAACTATTACTTCTACTACTATGGCTAACGCGTTTAGCAATAAAGTAAAGTAATTTACATGGCGTTTCTCAATGACACGCAGGTCATGTTAAAAGAATAAAGACAACTCCTATGGCTCCTGCCGGTTGTCATACTCATCGACATGCAACTCGTGATCCCTGTTACAATAGCATGAACATCTCATACATCACATATAGATCATTCATCATTCATCACAACTTTGGCCATATCATATCACAAACCACTTGCTGCAAAAACAAGTTAGACGTCCTCTAATTGTTGTTGCAAGTTTTACGTGGCTGAATTAGGGTTCTAGCAAGAACGTTTTCTTACCTACGTGAAAGCCACAACGTGATTTGTCAACTTCTATTTACCCTTCATAAGGACCCTGCTCATCGAATCCGCTCCAGCTAAAGTGGGAGAGACAGACACCCGCCAGCCACCTTATGCAACTAGTGCATGTTAGTTAGTGGAACCGGTCTCACGTAAGCGTACGTGTAAGGTTGGTCCGGGCCGCTTCATCCCACAATACCGCTGAAGCAAGAAAAGACTAGTAGCGGCAAGAAGGTTGACAAATCCACGCCCACAACGAATTGTGTTCTACTCGCGCAAGAAGAACTACGCATAGACCTAGCTCATGATGCCACTGTTGGGGAACGTTGCAGAAAACAAAAAAATTTCCTACTCATTTCACCAAGATCATCTAGGAGTTCATCTAGCAACGAGTCAAGGGAGTGAGTTTGCATCTACATACCACTTGTAGATCGAGTACGGAAGCGTTCGAGGGAGTGGTGATGATGGAGTTGTTCCAACGTGATTCCGATCACCGATGACCAAGCGCTGAAAGAACAGCGCCTCCGCGTTCAACACACGTACGGGACGATGGCGTCTCCTCCGTCTTGATCCAGCAAGGATGAAGGAGAGGTTGAGGAAGACAACTCCAATGGCAGCATGACGGCGTGGTGCAATTGGTACAACAGTTCTCCGGCAGGGCTTCGCCAAGCAAAGACGGAGAAAGAGAGGAGTTGGGGAGGGGAGGGGCTGCGCCTTCAATTGTGTGTTGGAGCCCTCCCCTCACCCCTCTATATATAGGAGGAGAGGGCAAGGGGGGGCCGGCCACCTAGGGGAAACCCTAGATGGGGCGGCGGCCAAAGGGGAGGAGGAAAGGGTGGCTTGCCCCCCAAGCTAGGGGGGCGCCCCCTTCTCCCCTTTAGGGTTTCCCCTCCCCAAACCCTAGCCGCATGGGCCTAGGTGGGGAGGCGCGCCCAGCCCACTAGGGGCTGGCTCCCTCTCCCACTTAGCCCATGTGCCCCCCCGGGAGGGGTGGCCCCTCCCGGTGGACCCCCAGAACCCTCCCGGTGGCCCCGGTACAATACCGGCATGCCCCCGAAACTTTCCGGAGTCCGTTTAACCACTTTCCATATATAAATCTTTGCCTCTGAACTATTCCGGAACTCCTCGTGACGTCCGGGATCTCATCTGGGACTCCGAACAACATTCGGTAATCACATACTTGTCTTCCTAATAACCCTAGCGTCACCGAACCTTAAGTGTGTAGACCCTACGGGTTCGGGAGACATGTAGACATGACCGAGACGACCTCTGGTCAATAACCAACAGCGGGATCTGGATACCCATGTTGGCTCCCACATGTTTCTCGATGTTGTCATCGGATGAACCACTATGTCAAGGGTTCAGGCAACCCCGTATTCTATTCCCTTTGTCAGACGGTATGTTACTTGCCCGAGACTCGATCGTTGGTATCCCAATACCTCGTTCAGTCTTGTTACCAGCAAGCCACTTTACTCGTACCGTAATGCATGATCCCGTGACCAGACACTTGGTCACTTTGAGCTCATTATGATGATGCGTTACTGAGTGGGCCCAGTGATACCTCTCCGTCACACGGAGTGACAAATCCCAGTCTTGATCCGTGTCAACCCAACAGACACTTTCGGAGATACCCGTAGTATACCTTTATAGTCACCCAGTTACGTTGTGACGTTTGGTACACCCAAAGAACTCCTACGGTATCCGGGAGTTACACGATCTCATGGTCTAAGGAAAAGATACTTGACATTGCAAAACTCTAGCAAACGAACTATACGATCTTTATGCTATGTTTAGGATTGGGTCTTGTCCATCACATCATTCTCCTAATGATGCGATCTCGTTATCAATGACATCCAATGTCCATAGTCAGGAAACCATGACTATCTGTTGATCAACGGGCTAGTCAACTAGAGGCTTACTAGGGACATGTTGATGTCTGTTATTCACACATGTATTACAATTTCCGGATAACACAATTATAGCATGAATAAAGACAATTACCATGAACAAGGAAATATAATAATAATGCTTTTATTATTGCCTCTAGGGCATATTTCCAACAGTCTCCCACTTGCACTAGAGTCAATTATCTAGTTCAAGAGTGATGAATCGAACACCCATGGAATTCTGGTGTTGATCATGTTTTGCCCTAGGGAGAGGTTTAGTCAACGGATCTGCTACATTCAGGTCCGTATGTACTTTACAAATTTCTATGTCTCCATCCTGAACATTTTCACGAATGGAGTTGAAGCGACGCTTGATGTGCCTTGTCTTCTTGTGAAACCTGGGCTCCTTGGCAAGTGCAATAGCTCCAGTGTTGTCACAGAAGAGCTTGATCGGCCCCGACGCATTGGGTATGACTCCGAGGTCGGTGATGAACTCCTTCACCCAAATTGCTTCATGCGCTGCCTCCGAGGCTGCCATGTACTCCGCTTCACATGTAGATCCCGCCACGACGCTTTGCTTGCAACTGCACCAGCTTACTGCCCCTCCATTCAAAATATACACGTATCCGGTTTGTGACTTAGAGTCATCCAGATCTGTGTCGAAGCTAGCGTCGACGTAACCCTTTACGACGAGCTCTTCGTCACCTCCATAAGCGAGAAACATCTCCTTAGTCCTTTTCAGGTACTTCAGGATATTCTTGACCGCTGTCCAGTGTTCCTTGCCGGGATTACTTTGGTATCTTCCTACCAAACTTACGGCAAGGTTTACATCAGGTCTGGTACACAGCATGGCATACATAATAGAACCTATGGCTGAGGCATAGGGGATGACACTCATCTCTTCTATTTCTTCTGCCGTGGTCGGACTTTGAGCCGAGCTCAATTTCATACCTTGTAACACAGGCAAGAACCCCTTCTTAGATTGATCCATATTGAACTTCTTCAATATCTTATCAAGGTATGTACTTTGTGAAAGACCTATGAGGCGTCTCGATCTATCTCTATAGATTTTGATGCCTAATATATAAGCAGCTTCTCCAAGGTCCTTCATTGAAAAACTCTTATTCAAGTAGGCCTTAATGCTGTCCAAGAGTTCTATATCATTTCCCATCAAAAGTATGTCATCTACATATAATATGAGAAATGCTACAGAGCTCCCACTCACTTTCTTGTAAACACAGGCTTCTCCATAAGTCTGTGTAAACCCAAATGCTTTGATCATCTCATCAAAGCGAATGTTCCAACTCCGAGATGCTTGCACCATCCCATAAATCGAGCGTTGGAGCTTGCACACCTTGTCAGCATTCTTAGGATCGACAAAACCTTCCGGCTGCATCATATACAATTCTTCCTTAAGGAAACCATTAAGGAATGCCGTTTTGACGTCCATTTGCCATATTTCATAATCGTAAAACGCGGCAATTGCTAACATGATTCGGACGGACTTTAGCTTCGCTACCGGTGAGAAAGTCTCATCGTAGTCAACCCCTTGAACTTGTCGATAACCCTTAGCGACAAGCCGAGCTTTATAGATGGTCACGTTACCATCCGCGTCTGTCTTCTTCTTAAAGATCCATTTATTTTCTATGGCTCGCCGTTCAACGGGCAAGTCAGTCAAAGTCCATACGTCGTTTTCATACATGGATCCTATCTCGGATTTCATGGCTTCTAGCCATTTGTCGGAATCCGGGCCCGCCATCGCTTCTTCATAGTTCGAAGGTTCACCGTTGTCTAACAACATGATCTCCAAGACAGGGTTGCCGTACCACTCTGGTGCGGAACGTGTCCTTGTGGACCTTCGAATTTCAGTAGGAGCTTGATTAGAAGTATCTTGATCATTATCATTAACTTCCTCTCTAGTCGGTGCTGGTACCTCAGGAACATTTTCTTGAGTTGCGCCATTTTCCGGTTCAAGAGGTAATACTTCATCAAGTTCTACTTTCCTCCCACTTACTTCTTTCGAGAGAAACTCTTTCTCTAGAAAGGATCCATTCTTGGCAACAAAGATCTTGCCTTCGGATCTGAGGTAGAAGGTATACCCAATAGTTTCTTTTGGGTATCCTATGAAGACGCATTTTTCCGACTTGGGTTCGAGCTTTTCAGGTTGAAGTTTCTTGACATAAGCATCGCATCCCCAAACTTTTAGAAATGACAGCTTAGGTTTCTTTCCAAACCATAATTCAAACGGTGTCGTCTCAACGGATTTCGACGGAGCCCTATTTAAAGTGAATGCGGCAGTCTCTAAAGCATAGCCCCAAAAAGATAGCGGCAGATCGGTAAGAGACATCATAGACCGCACCATATCTAATAGAGTGCGATAACGACGTTCGGATAAACCGTTACGCTGAGGTGTTCCAGGCGGCGTGAGCTGTGAAACTATTCCACATTTTCTTAAGTGTGTGCCAAATTCGTGACTCAAGTATTCTCCTCCATGATCTGATCGTAGAAACTTGATTTTCCTGTCACGTTGATTCTCAACCTCACTCTGAAATTCCTTGAACTTCTCAAAGGTTTCAGACTTGTGTTTCATTAAGTAAATATATCC
Source organism: Triticum monococcum (assembly GCA_034509565.1). Taxonomy (NCBI): domain Eukaryota; kingdom Viridiplantae; phylum Streptophyta; class Magnoliopsida; order Poales; family Poaceae; genus Triticum; species Triticum monococcum. The sequence goes on from CM067842.1 coordinate 684,861,495, forward strand.
ATATCTACTCAAATCATCAGTGAGGGTGAGAACATAACGATAGCCACCGCAAGCCTCAACACTCATTGGACCGCACACATCGGTATGTATGATTTCCAACAAGTTGGTTGCTCGCTCCATTGTTCCTGAGAACGGAGTCTTGGTCATTTTACCCATAAGGCATGGTTCGCACGTGTCAATTGATTCATAATCAAGAGACTCTAAAAGTCCATCAGCATGGAGCTTCTTCATGCGTTTGACACCTATGTGACCAAGGCGGCAGTGCCACAAGTATGTGGGACTATCATTATCAACCTTACATCTTTTGGTATTCACACTAAGAACATGTGTAGCATTACGCTCGAGATTCATTAAGAATAAACCATTCACCATAGGAGCATGACCATAAAACATATCTCTCATATAAATGGAACAACCATTATTCTCGGATTTAAATGAGTAGCCATCTCGAATTAAACGAGATCCAGATACAATGTTCATGCTCAAAGCTGGCACTAAATAACAATTATTGAGGTTTAAAACTAATCCCGTAGGTAAATGAAGAGGCAGCGTGCCGACGGCGATCACATCGACCTTGGAACCATTCCCGACGCGCATCGTCACCTCGTCCTTCGCCAGTCTCCGTTTATTCCGCAGCTCCTGCTTTGAGTTACAAATGTGAGCAACTGCACCGGTATCAAATACCCAAGAGCTACTACGAGTACTGGTTAGGTACACATAATTTACATGTATATCACATATACCTTTTGTTTTGCCGGCCTTCTTGTCTGCTAAGTACTTGGGGCAATTCCGCTTCCAGTGTCCACTCCCCTTGCAATAAAAGCACTCAGTCTCGGGCTTGGGTCCATTCTTTGGCTTCTTCCCGGCAGCTTGCTTGCCGGGCGCGGCAACTTCCTTGCCGTCCTTCTTGAAGGCTTTCTTACCCTTGCCCTTCTTGAACTTAGTGGTTTTATTGACCATCAACACTTGATGTTCCTTCTTGACTTCTACCTCCGCTGATTTCAGCATTGAGAGCAACTCAGGAATGGTCTTTTGCATCCCCTGCATGTTGAAGTTCATCACAAAGCTCTTGTAGCTTGGTGGAAGCGACTGGAGGATTCTGTCAATGACCGCATCATCCGGGAGATTAACTCCCAGCTGAGTCAAGCGGTTATGTAATCCAGACATAGTGAGTATGTGCTCACTGACAGAACTGTTTTCCTCCATCTTACAGCTGAAGAACTTGTCGGAGACCTCATATCTCTCGACCCGGGCATGAGCTTGGAAAACCATTTTCAGCTCTTCGAACATCTCATATGCTCCATGTCTCTCAAAACGCTTTTGGAGCCCCGGTTCTAAACTGTAAAGCATGCCGCACTGAACGAGGGAGTAGTCGTCAACACGTGTCTGCCAAGCGTTCATAACGTCTTGGTTCTGTGGGACGGGAGCTTCACCTAGCGGTGCTTGTAGGACGTAATCTTTCTTGGCAGCTATGAGGATGATCCTCAGGTTCCGGACCCAGTCCGTATAGTTGCTACCATCGTCTTTCAGCTTGGTTTTCTCTAGGAACGCGTTGAAGTTGAGGACTACATGGGCCATTTGATCTACAAGACATATTGTAAAATATTTTTAGACTAATGTTCATGATAGTAAAGTTCATCTAATCAAATTGTATAATGAACTCCCACTTAGATTAGACATCCCTCTAGTCATCTAAGTGTTGCATGATCCGAGTTAACTAGGCCGTGTCCGATCATCACGTGAGACGGACTAGTCAACGTCGGTGAACATCTTTATGTTGATCGCATCTTCTATACGACTCATGCTCGACCTTTCGGTCTTCTTTGTTCCGAGGCCATGTCTATGCACATGCTAGGCTCGTCAAGTTAACCCTAAGTGTTTTGCATGTGTAAAACTGTCTTACACCCGTTGTATGTGAACGTAAGAATCTATCACACCCGATCATCACGTGGTGCTTCGAAACTACGAGCTTTAGCAACGGTGCACAGTTAGGGGGAACACTTCTTGAAATTATTATGAGGGATCATCTTATTTACTACCGTCGTTCTAAGTAAACAAGATGCAAAAACATGATAAACATCACATGCAATCAAATATTAAACGTGACATGATATGGCCAATATCACGTAGCTCCTTTGATCTCCATCTTGGGGCTCCATGATCATCTTGTCACCGGCTTGACACCATGATCTCCATCATCATGATCTCCATCATCGTGTCTCCATGAAGTTGCTCGCCAACTATTACTTCTACTACTATGGCTAACGCGTTTAGCAATAAAGTAAAGTAATTTACATGGCGTTTCTCAATGACACGCAGGTCATGTTAAAAGAATAAAGACAACTCCTATGGCTCCTGCCGGTTGTCATACTCATCGACATGCAAGTCGTGATCCCTATTACAATAGCATGAACATCTCATACATCACATATAGATCATTCATCATTCATCACAACTTTGGCCATATCATATCACAAACCACTTGCTGCAAAAACAAGTTAGACGTCCTCTAATTGTTGTTGCAAGTTTTACGTGGCTGAATTAGGGTTCTAGCAAGAACGTTTTCTTACCTACGTGAAAGCCACAACGTGATTTGTCAACTTCTATTTACCCTTCATAAGGACCCTGTTCATCGAATCCGCTCTAGCTAAAGTGGGAGAGACAGACACCCGCCAGCCACCTTATGCAACTAGTGCATGTTAGTCGGTGGAACCGGTCTCACGTAAGCGTACGTGTAAGGTTGGTCCGGGCCGCTTCATCCCACAATACCGCTGAAGCAAGAAAAGACTAGTAGCAGCAAGAAGGTTGACAAATCCACGCCCACAACGAATTGTGTTCTACTCGCGCAAGAAGAACTACGCATAGACCTAGCTCATGATGCCACTGTTGGGGAACATAGCAGAAATTCAAAATTTTCCTACGTGTCACCAAGATCTATCTATGGAGAGACCAGCAACGAGGGAAAGGAGAGTTGCGTCTACATACCCTTGTAGATCGCTAAGCGGAAGCGTTCAAGTGAACGGGGTTGATGGAGTCGTACTCGTCGTGATCCAAATCACCGATGACCAAGTGCCGAACGGGCGGCACCTCCGCGTTCAACACACGTACAGCCCGGTGACGTCTCCCACGCCTTGATCCAGCAAGGAGAGAGGGAAAGGTTGAGGAAGACTTCATCCAACAGCAGCACAACGGCGTGGTGGTGGTGGAGGAGCGTGGCTATCCTGCAGGGCTTCGCCAAGCACTACAGAAGAGGAGGAAGAAGAGACGCAGGGCTGCACCAACGAGATTGAATCGCGTGTATGTTGGGCAGCCCCCTTAGGCCTCATATATATAGGGGAAGGGGAGGGCTGCGCCCCCTCTAGGGTTCCCACCCCTAGGGGGGGCAGCAGCCCTAGATGGGGCCAAGGGGTGGCGGCCAAGGGAGGGGAGAAGGGGGAGGCGCCCCTAGGGTGGGCCTTAAGGCCCATCTGGACCTAGGGTTTGCCTCCTCCCACTTCTCCTGCGCCTTGGGCCTTGGTGGGAGGCGCACCAACCCACTAAGGGGCTGGTCCCTCACCACTCTTGGCCCATGCAACCTTCTGGGGTTGGTGGCCCCACTTGGTGGACCACCGGGACCCTCCCGGTGGTCCCGGTACGTTACCGATAAACCCCGAAACACTTCCGGTGTCCAAAACAGGACTTCCCATATATAAATCTTTACCTCCGGACCATTCCGGAACTCCTCGTGACGTCCGGGATCTCATCCGGGACTCCGGACAACATTCGGTAACCACATACTAACTTCCTTTATAACCCTAGCGTCATCGAACCTTAAGTGTGTAGACCCTACGGGTTCGGGAGACATGCAGACATGACCGAGACGTTCTCCGGTCAATAACCAACAGCGGGATCTGGATACCCATGTTGGCTCCCACATGTTCCACGATGATCTCATCGGATGAACCACGATGTCAAGGACTTAATCAATCCCGTATACAATTCCCTTTGTCTATCGGTACGATACTTGCCCGAGATTCGATCGTCGGTATCCCGATACCTTGTTCAGTCTCGTTACCGGCAAGTCTCTTTACTCGTTCTGTAACACATCATCCCGTGATCAACTCCCTTATCACATTGTGCACATTATGATGATGTCCTACCGAGTGGGCCCAGAGATACCTCTCCGCTTACACGGAGTGACAAATCCCAGTCTCGATTCGTGCCAACCCAACAGACACTTTCGGAGATACCTGTAATGTACCTTTATAGCCACCCAGTTACGTTGTGACGTTTGGCACACCCAAAGCATTCCTATGGTATCCGGGAGTTGCACAATCTCATGGTCTAAGGAAATGATACTTGACATTAGCAAAGCTTTAGCATACGAACTACACGATCTAGTGCTATGCTTAGGATTGGGTCTTGTCCATCACATCATTCTCCCAATGATGTGATCCCGTCATCAACGACATCCAATGTCCATGGTCAGGAAACCGTAACCATCTATTGATCAACGAGCTAGTCAACTAGAGGCTTACTAGGGACATGGTATTGTCTATGTATCCACACATGTATCTAAGTTTCCTATCAATACAATTATAGCATGGATAATAAACGATTATCATGAACAAGGAAATATAATAATAACTTATTTATTATTGCCTCTAGGGCATATTTCCAACAGTCTCCCACTTGCACTAGAGTCAATAATCTAGTTCACATCGATATGTGATTAACACTCAAGGTCACATCGCCATGTGAGTAACACCCAAAGAGTTTACTAGAGTCAATAATCTAGTTCACATTTACCATGTGATCAACACTCGATGAGTTCTGGGTTTGATCATGTTATGCTTGTGAGAGAGGTTATAGTCAACGGGTCTGGACCTTTCAGATCCGTGTGCGCTTTACAAATCTCTATGTCATCTCCTAGATGCAGCTACCACGCTCTATTTGGAGCTCTTCCAAATACCAGTTCTACTATACGAATCCAGTTTACTACTCACTATAATCTGGATTAGTGTCAAAGTTTGCATCGGCGTAACCCTTTGCGACGAACTCTTTTACCACCTCCATAATCGAGAAAAATTCCTTAGTCCACTGGTTACTAAGGATAACTTTGACCGCTGTCTTGTGATCCATTCTTGGATCACTCTTGTACCCCTTGACTGACTCATGGCAAGGCACACTTTAGGTGCGGTACACATCATAGCATACTGAAGAGCCGACGTCTTAAGCATAGGGGACGACCTTCGTCCTTTCTCTCTATTCTGCCGTGGTCGAGCTTTAAGTCTTAACTTCATACCTTACAACTCAGGCAAGAACTCCTTCTTTGACTGATCCATCTTGAACACCTTCAAGATCACGTCAAGGCATGTGCTTATTTGAAAGTTCCATTAAGCGTTTTGATCTATCCTTATAGATCTTGATGCTTCAATGTTCAAGTAGCTTAATCCAGGCTTTCCATTGAAAAACACTTTCCAAATAACCCTATATGCTTTCCAGAAATTCTACGTCATTTCTGATCAACAATATGTCAACAACATATATTCATCAGAAATTCTATAGTGCTCCCACTCACTTCTTTGGAATTACAAGTTTCTCATAAACTTTGTATACACCCAAAACTTTGATCATCTTATCAAAGCATACATTCCAACTCCGAGATGCCTACTCCAGTCCTTAGAAGGATTGCTGGAGCTTTGCATACTTATTAGCATCTTTCAGGATTGACAAAACCTTCCAGTTGTATCACATACAACCTTTCCTCAAGAAAATCATCGAGGAAACAATGTTTTGACATCCTATCTGCAAGATTTCATAAATAATGCAGTAATCGCTAATATAATTCCAACAGACTCTTAGCATCGCTACGAGTGAGAAAATCTCATCGTAGTCAACTCCTTGAACTTGTCGGAAAACATCTTAACGACAATTTGAGCTTTCTTAATGGTGACATTTACCATCATTGTCCGTCTTTCTTTTAAAATCCATCTGTACTCAACAGCCTTACGACCATCAAGTAGTTCTTCCAAAGTCTACACTTTGTTTTCATATATGGATCGTCTCTCGGATTATATGGCCTCGAGCCATTTATCGGAATCCGGGCCCACCATCGCTTCTCCATAGCTCGTAGGTTCATTGTTGTCTCGCAACATGACTTCCAAGGCAGGATTACGTATCCTTGTCATCCTACGAGGTTTGGGAGTGACTTGATCCGAAGTCTCGTGATCAATATCATAAGCTTCCACTTCAATTGGTGTAGGTGCCACAGGAACAATTTCCTGTGCCCTGCCACACACTAGTTGAAGAGACAGTTCAATAACCTCATCAAGTTTCCACCATCCTCCCACTCAATTCTTTCGAGAGAAACTTTTCCTCGAGAAAGGACCCGATTCTAGAAACAATCCCTTATTGCTTTCGGATATGAGACAGGAGGTATACCCAACTGTTTTGGGTGTCCTATGAAGATGCATTTATCCGCTTTGGGTTTGAGCTTATCAGCCTGAAACTTTTTCACATAAGCGTTGCAGCCCCAAACGTTTAAGAACTGACAACTTAGGTTTCTCTAAACCATAGTTCATACAGTGTCATCTCATCGGAATTACGTGGTGCCCTATTTAAAGTGAATGCGGTTATCTCTAATGCCTAACCCATAAACTATCGTGGTAATTCGATAAGAAACATCATGGTATGCATCATATCCAATTGGGTGCAGTTATGATGTTCGGACACACCATCACACTATGGTGTTCCAGGCTGTATTAGTTGTGAAACAATTTCCACAATGTCTTAATTCTGTGCCAAACTCGTAATTGAGATATTCATCTCTATGATCATATCATAGATACTTTATCCTCTTGTCACGACGATCTTTCAACTTCACCCTGAAATTACTTGAACCTTTCAATAATTCAGACTCGTGATTCATCAAGTAAATATACTCAACATCTACTCAAATCATCTGTGAAGTAAGAACATAACGATATCCACTACACGCCTCAGCACTCATTGGACTGCACACATCAAAATGTATTACTTCCAACAAGTTGCTTTCTAGTTCCATTTTACTGAAACCGAGGCTTTCAGTCATCTTGCCCATGTGGTATGATTTACATGTCTCAAGTGATTCAAAATCAAGTGAGTCCAAACGGTCCATTTGCATGGAGTTTATTCATGCATATACACCAATAGACATGGTTCGCATGCCTCAAACTTTTCAAAAATGAGTGAGCCCAAAGATCCATCAACATGGAGCTTCCTCATGCGTTTTATACCGATATGACTTACGTGGCAGTGCCACAAGTAGCTGGTACTATCATTACTATCTTTTGGCATGAACATGTGTATCACTACGATCGAGATTCAATAAACCATTCATTTTAGGTGTAAGACCATTGAAGGTATTATTCAAATAAACAGAGTAACCATTATTCTCCTTAAATGAATAACTGTATTGCGATGGACATAATCCAATCATGTCTATGCTCAACGCAAACACCAATCTCGATGGTAGAGGGAGCGTACGATATTTGATCAACCTTGGAAATACTTCCAACACATATCGTTATCTCACCTTTTGCTAGTCTCCGTTTATTCCGCAGCTTTTATTTCGAGTTACTAACACTTAGCAACCGAACCGGTATCTAATACCCTGGTGCTACTAGGAGTACTAGTAAAGTACACATTAACATTATGTATATCCAATATACTTCTATCGACCTTGCCAGCCTTGTTATCTACCAAGTATCTAGGGTAATTCTGCTCCAGTGGTTGTTCCCCTTATTATAGAAGCACTTAGTCTCGGGTTTGGGTTCAACCTTGGGTTTCTTCATTGGAGTAGCATCTGAATTGCTGTTTCATGAAGTATCCCTTTGTGCCCTTGCCCTTCTTGAAACTAGTGGTTTTACCAACCATCAACAATCGATGCTCCTTCTTGATTTCTACTTTCGTGGTGTCAAACATCGCGAATAACTCAAGGATCATCATATATGTCCCTGATATATTATAGTTCATCACGAAGCTCTAGCAGCTTGGTGGTAATGACTTCGGAGAAACATCATTATCTCATCTGGAAGATCAACTCCCACTTGATTCAAATGATTGTTGTACTCAGACAATCTGAGCACAAGCTCAACAATTGAGCTTTTCTCCTTAGTTTGTAGGCTAAGAAAATCGTCGGAGGTCTTATACCTCTTGACGTGGGCACGAGCCTGAAATCTCAATTTCAGCCCTCAAAGCATCTCATATGTTTCGCGACGTTTCAAAACGTCTTTGGTGCCTCAATTCTAAACCATTTAACTGAACTATCATGTAGTTATCAAAACGTGTTTGTCAGATGTTCGCAACATCCACAGACAACGTTCGAGGTTCAGCACACTGAGCGGTGCATTAAGGACATAAGCCTTCTAAGAAGCAATGAGGACAATCCTCAGTTTACGGACCTAGTCCGCATAATTGCTACTATCAACTTTCAACTAATTTTTTCTCTAGGAACATATCTAAACAGTAGAACTAAAGCGCGAGCTACGACATAATTTGCAAAATCCTTTTGACTATGTTCAGGATAATTAAGTTCATCTTATGAACTCCCACTTAGATAGACATCCCTCTAGTCATCTAAGTGATTACATGATCCGAGTCAACTAGGCCGTGTCCGATCATCACGTGAGACGGACTAGTCAACATCGGTGAACATCTTCATGTTGATCGTATCTTCTATACGACTCATGCTCGACCTTTCGGTCTTCTGTGTTCCGAGGCCATGTCTGTACATGCTAGGCTCGTCAAGTCAACCTAAGTGTTTGCATGTGTTCCGAGGCCATGTCTGTACATGCTAGGCTCGTCAACACCCGTTGTATGTGAACGTTAGAATCTATCACACCCGATCATCACGTGGTGCTTCGAAACGACGAACTTTAGCAACGGTGCACAGTTAGGGGAGAACACTTCTTGAAATTTTAATGAGGGATCATCTTATTTACTACCGTCGTACTAAGCAAATAAGATGTATAAACATGATAAACATCACATGCAATCAAATAGTGACATGATATGGCCAATATCACCTTGCTCCTTTTGATCTCCATCTTCGGGGCTCCATGATCATCATCGTCACCGGCATGACACCATGATCTCCATCATCATGATCTCCATCATCGTGTCTTCTTGAAGTTGTCACGTCATCTATTACTTCTACTACTACAGCTAACGGTTAGCAATAAAGTAAAGTAATTACATGACGTTTAAGTTGACACGCAGGTCATAAATAAATAAAGACAACTCCTATGGCTCCTGCCGGTTGTCATACTCATCGACATGCAAGTCGTGATTCCTATTACAAGAACATGATCATCTCATACATCACATATATCATTCATCACATCCTTTGGCCATATCACATCACATAGCATACCCTGCAAAAACAAGTTAGACGTCCTCTAATTGTTGTTTGCATGTTTTACGTGGCTGCTATGGGTTTCTAGCAAGAACGTTTCTTACCTACGCAAAGACCACAACGTGATATGCCAATTGCTATTTACCATTCATAAGGACCCTTTTCATCGAATCCGATCCGACTAAAGTGGGAGAGACAGACACCCGCCAGCCACCTTATGCAACTAGTGCATGTTTGTCGGTGGAACCGGTCTCACGTAAGAGTACGTGTAAGGTTGGTCCGGGCCGCTTCATCCCACGATGCCGCCGAATCAAGATAAGACTAGTAACGGCAAGCATATTGAACAAAATCAACGCCCACAACTACTTTGTGTTCTACTCGTGCATAGAATCTACGCAATAGACCTAGCTCATGATGCCACTGTTGGGGAACGTAGCAGAAATTCTAAATTTTCCTATGTGTCACCAAGATCTATCTATGGAGAGACCAGCAACGAGGGAAAGGAGAGTTGCTCTACATACCCTTGTATATCGCTAAGCGGAAGCGTTCAAGTGAACGGGGTTGATGGAGTCGTACTCGTCGTGATCCAAATCACCGATGACCAAGTGCCGAACGGATGGCACCTCCGCGTTCAACACACGTACAGCCCGGTGACGTCTCCCACGCCTTGATCCAGCAAGGAGAGAGGGAGAGGTTGAGGAAGACTTCATCCAACAGCAGCACAACGGCGTGGTGGTGGTGGAGGAGCGTGGCTATCCTGCAGGGCTTCGCCAAGCACTACAGAAGAGGAGGAAGAAGAGACGCAGTGCTGCACCAACGAGATTGAATCGCGTGTATGTTGGGCAGCCCCCTTAGGCCTCATATATATAGGGGAAGGGGAGGGCTGCGCCCCCTCTAGGGTTCCCACCCCTAGGGGGGGCAGCAGCCCTAGATGGGGCCAAGGGGTGGCGGCCAAGGGAGGGGAGAAGGGGGAGGCGCCCCTAGGGTGGGCCTTAAGGCCCATCTGGACCTAGGGTTTGCCTCCTCCCACTTCTCCTGCGCCTTGGGCCTTGGTGGGAGGCGCACCAACCCACTAAGGGGCTGGTCCCTCACCACTCTTGGCCCATGCAACCTTCTGGGGTTGGTGGCCCCACTTGGTGGACCACCGGGACCCTCCCGGTGGTCCCGGTACGTTACCGATAAACCCCGAAACACTTCCGGTGTCCAAAACAGGACTTCCCATATATAAATCTTTACCTCCGGACCATTCCGGAACTCCTCGTGACGTCCGGGATCTCATCCGGGACTCCGGACAACATTCGGTAACCACATACTAACTTCCTTTATAACCCTAGCGTCATCGAACCTTAAGTGTGTAGACCCTACGGGTTCGGGAGACATGCAGACATGACCGAGACGTTCTCCGGTCAATAACCAACAGCGGGATCTGGATACCCATGTTGGCTCCCACATGTTCCACGATGATCTCATTGGATGAACCACGATGTCAAGGACTTAATCAATCCCGTATACAATTCCCTTTGTCTATCGGTACGATACTTGCCCGAGATTCGATCGTCGGTATCCCGATACCTTGTTCAGTCTCGTTACCGGCAAGTCTCTTTACTCGTTCTGTAACACATCATCCCGTGATCAACTCCCTTATCACATTGTGCACATTATGATGATGTCCTACCGAGTGGGCCCAGAGATACCTCTCCGCTTACACGGAGTGACAAATCCCAGTCTCGATTCGTGCCAACCCAACAGACACTTTCGGAGATACCTGTAATGTACCTTTATAGCCACCCAGTTACGTTGTGATGTTTGGCACACCCAAAGCATTCCTACGGTATCCGGGAGTTGCACAATCTCATGGTCTAAGGAAATGATACTTGACATTAGCAAAGCTTTAGCATACGAACTACACGATCTAGTGCTATGCTTAGGATTGGGTCCTGTCCATCACATCATTCTCCCAATGATGTGATCCCGTTATCAACGACATCCAATGTCCATGGTCAGGAAACCGTAACCATCTATTGATCAACGAGCTAGTCAACTAGAGGCTTACTAGGGACATGGTGTTGTCTATGTATCCACACATGTATCGGAGTTTCCTATCAATACAATTATAGCATGGATAATAAACGATTATCATGAACAAGGAAATATAATAATAACTTATTTATTATTGCCTCTAGGGCATATTTCCAACAGTCTCCCACTTGCACTAGAGTCAATAATCTAGTTCACATCGATATGTGATTAACACTCAAGGTCACATCGCCATGTGAGTAACACCCAAAGAGTTTACTAGAGTCAATAATCTAGTTCACATTTACCATGTGATCAACACTCGATGAGTTCTGGGTTTGATCATGTTATGCTTGTGAGAGAGGTTATAGTCAACGGGTCTGAACCTTTCAGATCCGTGTGCGCTTTACAAATCAATATGTCATCTCCTAGATGCAGCTACCACGCTCTATTTGGAGCTCTTCCAAATACTTGTTCTACTATACGAATCCAGTTTACTACTCACTATAATCTGGATTAGTGTCAAAGTTTGCATCGGCGTAACCCTTTACGACGAACTCTTTTACCACCTCCATAATCGAGAAAAATTCCTTAGTCCACTGGTTACTAAGGATAACTTTGACCGCTGTCTTGTGATCCATTCTTGGATCACTCTTGTACCCCTTGACTGACTCATGGCAAGGCACACTTCAGGTGCGGTACACAGCATAGCATACTGAAGAGCCCATGTCTTAAGCATAGGGGACGACCTTCGTCCTTTCTCTCTATTCTGCCGTGGTCGAGCTTTAAGTCTTAACTTCATACCTTACAACTCAGGCAAGAACTCCTTCTTTGACTGATCCATCTTGAACACCTTCAAGATCACGTCAAGGCATGTGCTTATTTGAAAGTTCCATTAAGCGTTTTGATCTATCCTTATAGATCTTGATGCTTCAATGTTCAAGTAGCTTAATCCAGGCTTTCCATTGAAAAACACTTTCCAAATAACCCTATATGCTTTCCAGAAATTCTACGTCATTTCTGATCAACAATATGTCAACAACATATATTCATCAGAAATTCTATAGTGCTCCCACTCACTTCTTTGGAATTACAAGTTTCTCATAAACTTTGTATACACCCAAAACTTTGATCATCTTATCAAAGCATACATTCCAACTCCGAGATGCCTAGTCCAGTCCTTAGAAGGATTGCTGGAGCTTTGCATACTTATTAGCATCTTTCAGGATTGACAAAACCTTCCGGTTGTATCACATACAACCTTTCCTCAAGAAAATCATCGAGGAAACAATGTTTTGACATCCTATCTGCAAGATTTCATAAATAATGCAGTAATCGCTAATATAATTCCAACAGACTCTTAGCATCGCTACGAGTGAGAAAATCTCATCGTAGTCAACTCCTTGAACTTGTCGGAAAACATCTTAACGACAATTTGAGCTTTCTTAATGGTGACATTTACCATCATTGTCCGTCTTTCTTTTAAAAGCCATCTGTACTCAACAGCCTTACGACCGTGAAGTAGTTCTTCCAAAGTCTACACTTTGTTTTCATATATGGATCCTCTCTCGGATTATATGGCCTCGAGCCATTTATCGGAATCCGGGCCCACCATCGCTTCTCCGTAGCTCGTAGGTTCATTGTTGTCTCGCAACATGACTTCCAAGACAGGATTACATATCCTTGTCATCCTACGAGGTTTGGGAGTGACTTGATCCGAAGTCTCGTGATCAATATCATAAGCTTCCACTTCAATTGGTGTAGGTGCCACAGGAACAATTTCCTGTGCCCTGCCACACACTAGTTGAAGAGATAGTTCAATAACCTCATCAAGTTTCCACCATCCTCCCACTCAATTCTTTCGAGAGAAACTTTTCCTCGAGAAAGGACCCGATTCTAGAAACAATCCCTTATTGCTTTCGGATCTGAGACAGGAGGTATACCCAACTGTTTTGGGTGTCCTATGAAGATGCATTTATCCGCTTTGGGTTTGAGCTTATCAGCCTGAAACTTTTTCACATAAGCGTTGCAGCCCCAAACGTTTAAGAACTGACAACTTAGGTTTCTCTAAACCATAGTTCATACAGTGTCATCTCATCGGAATTATGTGGTGCCCTATTTAAAGTGAATGCGGTTATCTCTAATGCCTAACCCATAAACTATCGTGGTAATTTGATAAGAAACATCATGGTATGCATCATAACCAATAGGGTGCAGTTATGATGTTCGGACACACCATCACACTATGGTGTTCCAGGCTGTATTAGTTGTGAAACAATTTCCACAATGTCTTAATTCTGTGCCAAACTCGTAATTGAGATATTCATCTCTATGATCATATCATAGATACTTTATCCTCTTGTCACGACGATCTTTCAACTTCACCCTGAAATTACTTGAACCTTTCAATAATTCAGACTCGTGATTCATCAAGTAAATATACTCAACATCTACTCAAATCATCTGTGAAGTAAGAACATAATGATATCCACTACATGCCTCAGCACTCATTGGACTGCACACATCAAAATGTATTACTTCCAACAAGTTGCTTTCTAGTTCCATTTTACTGAAACCGAGGCTTTCAGTCATCTTGCCCATGTGGTATGATTTACATGTCTCAAGTGATTCAAAATCAAGTGAGTCCAAACGGTCCTTTTGCATGGAGTTTATTCATGCATATACACCAATAGACATGGTTCGCATGCCTCAAACTTTTCAAAAATGAGTGAGCCCAAAGATCCATCAACATGGAGCTTCCTCATGCGTTTTATACCGATATGACTTACGTGGCAGTGCCACAAGTAGGTGGTACTATCATTACTATCTTTTGGCATGAACATGTGTATCACTACGATCGAGATTCAATAAACCATTCATTTTAGGTGTAAGACCATTGAAGGTATTATTCAAATAAACAGAGTAACCATTATTCTCCTTAAATGAATAACCGTATTGCGATGGACATAATCCAATCATGTCTATGCTCAACGCAAACACCAATCTCGATGGTAGAGGGAGCGTACGATATTTGATCAACCTTGGAAATACTTCCAACACATATCGTTATCTCACCTTTAGCTAGTCTCCGTTTATTCCGCAGCTTTTATTTCGAGTTACTAACACTTAGCAACCGAACCGGTATCTAATACCCTGGTGCTACTAGGAGTACTAGTAAAGTACACATTAACATAATGTATATCCAATATACTTCTATCGACCTTGCCAGCCTTCTTATCTACCAAGTATCTAGGGTAATTCTGCTCCAGTGGTTGTTCCCCTTATTACAGAAGCACTTAGTCTCGGGTTTGGGTTCAACCTTGGGTTTCTTCATTGGAGCAGCAGCTGAATTGCTGTTTCATGAAGTATCCCTTTGTGCCCTTGCCCTTCTTGAAACTAGTGGTTTTACCAACCATCAACAATTGATGCTCCTTCTTGATTTCTACTTTCGTGGTGTCAAACATCGCGAATAACTCAAGGATCATCATATATGTCCCTGATATATTATAGTTCATCACGAAGCTCTAGCAGCTTGGTGGTAATGACTTCGGAGAAACATCATTATCTCATCTGGAAGATCAACTCCCACTTGATTCAAATGATTGTTGTACTCAGACAATCTGAGCACAAGCTCAACAATTGAGCTTTTCTCCTTAGTTTGTAGGCTAAGAAAATCGTCGGAGGTCTTATACCTCTTGACGTGGGCACGAGCCTGAAATCTCAATTTCAGCCCTCAAAGCATCTCATATGTTTCGCGATGTTTCAAAACGTCTTTGGTGCCTCAATTCTAAACCATTTAACTGAACTATCATGTAGTTATCAAAACGTGTTTGTCAGATGTTCGCAACATCCACAGACAACGTTCGAGGTTCAGCACACTGAGCGGTGCATTAAGGACATAAGCCTTCTAAGAAGCAATGAGGACAATCCTCAGTTTACGGACCTAGTCCGCATAATTGCTACTATCAACTTTCAACTAATTTTTTCTCTAGGAACATATCTAAACAGTAGAACTAAAGCGCGAGCTACGACATAATTTGCAAAATCCTTTTGACTATGTTCAGGATAATTAAGTTCATCTTATGAACTCCCACTTAGATAGACATCCCTCTAGTCATCTAAGTGATTACATGATCCGAGTCAACTAGGCCGTGTCCGATCATCACGTGAGACGGACTAGTCAACATCGGTGAACATCTTCATGTTGATCGTATCTTCTATACGACTCATGCTCGACCTTTCGGTCTTCTGTGTTCCGAGGCCATGTCTGTACATGCTAGGCTCGTCAAGTCAACCTAAGTGTTTGCATGTGTTCCGAGGCCATGTCTGTACATGCTAGGCTCGTCAACACCCGTTGTATGTGAACGTTAGAATCTATCACACCCGATCATCACGTGGTGCTTCGAAACGACGAACTTTAGCAACGGTGCACAGTTAGGGGAGAACACTTCTTGAAATTTTAATGAGGGATCATCTTATTTACTACCGTCGTACTAAGCAAATAAGATGTATAAACATGATAAACATCACATGCAATCAAATAGTGACATGATATGGCCAATATCACTTTGCTCCTTTTGATCTCCATCTTCGGGGCTCCATGATCATCATCGTCACCGGCATGACACCATGATCTCCATCATCATGATCTCCATCATCGTGTCTTCTTGAAGTTGTCACGTCATCTATTACTTCTACTACTACAGCTAACGGTTAGCAATAAAGTAAAGTAATTACATGACGTTTAAGTTGACACGCAGGTCATAAATAAATAAAGACAACTCCTATGGCTCCTGCCGGTTGTCATACTCATCGACATGCAAGTCGTGATTCCAATTACAAGAACATGATCATCTCATACATCACATATATCATTCATCACATCCTTTGGCCATATCACATCACATAGCATACGCTGCAAAAACAAGTTAGACGTCCTCTAATTGTTGTTTGCATGTTTTACGTGGCTGCTATGGGTTTCTAGCAAGAACGTTTCTTACCTACGCAAAGACCACAACATGATATGCCAATTGCTATTTACCCTTCATAAGGACCCTTTTCATCGAATCCGATCCGACTAAAGTGGGAGAGACAGACACCCGCCAGCCACCTTATGCAACTAGTGCATGTTTGTCGGTGGAACCGGTCTCACGTAAGAGTACGTGTAAGGTTGGTCCGGGCCGCTTCATCCCACGATGCCGCCGAATCAAGATAAGACTAGTAACGGCAAGCATATTGAACAAAATCAACGCCCACAACTACTTTGTGTTCTACTAGTGCATAGAATCTACGCAATAGACCTAGCTCATGATGCCACTGTTGGGGAACGTAGCAGAAATTCAAAATTTTCCTACGTGTCACCAAGATCTATCTATGGAGAGACTAGCAACGAGTAGAAAGAAGAGTGCATCTACATACCCTTGTAGATCGCTAAGCGGAAGCGTTCAAGTGAACGGGGTTGATGGAGTCGTACTCGTCGTGATCCAAATCACCGATGACCAAGTGCCGAACGGACGGCACCTCCGCGTTCAACACACGTACAGCCCGGTGACGTCTCCCACTCCTTGATCCAGCAAGGAGAGAGGGAGAGGTTGAGGAAGACTTCATCCAACAGCAGCACAACGGCGTGGTGGTGGTGGAGGAGCGTGGCTATCCTGCAGGGCTTCGCCAAGCACTACAGAAGAGGAGGAAGAAGAGACGCAGGGCTGCACCAACGAGATTGAATCGCGTGTGTGTTGGGCAGCCCCCTAGGCCTCAAATATATAGGGGAAGGGGAGGGGCTGCGCCCGCTCTAGGGTTTCCCACCCCTAGGGGGCGGCAGCCCTAGATGGGGCCAAGGGTGGCGGCCAAGAGGGGGGAGAGGGGAAGGAGCCCACTAGTTGGGCCTTAAGGCCCAACTGGACTAGGGTTTGCCCCCTCCCACTCTCTCTTGCGCCTTGGGCCCCTTGTGGGGGCGCACCAGCCCTCCTAGGGGCTGGTCCCCTCCCACACTTGGCCCACGCAGCCTTCTGGGGTTGGTGGCCCCACTTGGTGGACCCCCGGGACCCTCCCGGTGGTCCCGGTACGTTACCGATAAACCTCGAAACTTTTCCGGTGACCAAAACAGGACTTCCCATATATAAATCTTTACCTCCGGACCATTCCGGAACTCCTCGTGACGTCCGGCAGTAAATAAGAGGAGGAAGAAGAGACGCAGGGTTGCACCAACGAGATTGAATCGCGTGTATGTTGGGCAGCCCCCTTAGGCCTCATATATATAGGGGAAGGGGAGGGTGCGCGCCCTCTAGGGTTCCCACCCCTAGGGGGGCAGCAGCCCTAGATGGGGCCAAGGGGTGGCGGCCAAGGGAGGGGAGAAGGGGGAGGCGCCCCTAGGGTGGGCCTTAAGGCCCATCTGGACCTAGGGTTTGCCTCCTCCCACTTCTCCTGCGCCTTGGGCCTTGGTGGGAGGCGCACCAACCCACTAAGGGGCTGGTCCCTCACCACTCTTGGCCCATGCAACCTTCTGGGGTTGGTGGCCCCACTTGGTGGACCCCCGGGACCCTCCCGGTGGTCCCGGTACGTTACCGATAAACCCCGAAACACTTCCGGTGTCCAAAACAGGACTTCCCATATATAAATCTTTACCTCCGGACCATTCCGGAACTCCTCGTGACGTCCGGGATCTCATCCGGGACTCCGAACAACATTCGGTAACCACATACAAACTTCCTTTATAACCCTAGCATCATCGAACCTTAAGTGTGTAGACCCTACGGGTTCGGGAGACATGCAGACATGACCGAGACGTTCTCCGGTCAATAACCAACAGCGGGATCTGGATACCCATGTTGGCTCCCACATGTTCCACGATGATCTCATCGGATGAACCACGATGTCAAGGACTTAATCAATCCCGTATACAATTCCCTTTGTCTATCGGTACGATACTTGCCCGAGATTCGATCGTCGGTATCCCGATACCTTGTTCAATCTCGTTACCGGCAAGCCTCTTTACTCGTTCTGTAACACATCATCCCGTGATCAACTCCTTGATCACATTGTGCACATTATGATGATGTCCTACCGAGTGGGCCCAGAGATACCTCTCCGTTTACACGGAGTGACAAATCCCAGTCTCAATTCGTGCCAACCCAACAGACAATTTCAGAGATACCCGTAGTGTACCTTTATAGCCACCCAGTTACGTTGTGACGTTTGGCACACCCAAAGTATTCATCCGGTATCCGGGAGTTGCACAATCTCATGGTCTAAGGAAATGATACTTGACATTAGAAAAGCTTCAGCATACGAACTACACGATCTAGTGCTATGCTTAGGATTGGGTCTTGTCCATCACATCATTCTCCTAATGATGTGATCCCGTTATCAACGACATCCAATGTCAATGGTCAGGAAACCGTAACCATCTATTGATCAACGAGCTAGTCAACTAGAGGCTTACTAGGGACATGGTGTTGTCTATGTATCCACACATGTATCTGAGTTTCCTATCAATACAATTATAGCATGGATAATAAACGATTATCATGAACAAGGAAATATAATAATAATCAATTTATTATTGCCTCTAGGGCATATTTCCAACAGTCTACCACTTGCACTAGAGTCAATAATCTAGTTCACATCGCCATGTGATTAACACTCACAGGTCACATCGCTATGTAACCAACATCCAAGAGTCTAGTTCACATCACTATGTGATTAGCACTCAATGAGTTCTGTGTTTGATCATGTTGCTTGTGAGAGAGGTTTTAGTCAATGGGTCTGAACCTTTCAGATCCGTGTGTGCTTTACAAATCTCTATGTCATCTCCTAGATGCAGCTACCACACTCTATCTGGAGCTCTTCCAAATAACTGTTCTACTATACGAATCCAGTTTACTACTCAGTATAATCTGGATTAGTGTCAAAGTTTGCATTGGCGTAACCCTTTACGACGAACTCTTTTACCACCTCCATAATCGAGAAAATTCCTTAGTCCACTAGTTACTAAGGATAACTTTGACCGCTGTCCTGTGATCCATTCTTGGATCACTCTTGTACCCCTTGACTGACTCACGGCAAGGCACACTTCAGGTGCGGTACACAGCAGAGCATACTGTAGAGAGCTTATGACAAAAAGCATAGGGGACGACCTTCGTTCCTTTCTCTCTATTCTGCCGTGGTCGAGCTTTAAGTCTTAATTTCATACCTTACAACTCAGGCAATAACTCCTTCTTTGACTGATCCATCTTGAACACCTTCAAGATCTTGTCAAGGTATGTGCTCATTTGAAAGTACCATTAAGCGTTTTGATCTATCCTTATAGATCTTGATGCTCAATGTTCAAGTAGCTTAATCCAGGCTTTCCATTGAAAAACACTTTCCAAATAACCCTATATGCTTTCCAGAAATTCTACGTCATTTCTGATCAACAATATGTCAACAACATATATTCATCAGAAATTCTATAGTGCTCCCACTCACTTCTTTGGAAATACAAGTTTCTCATAAACTTTGTATACACCAAAATCTTTGATCATCTCATCAAAGCATACATTCCAACTCCGAGATGCTTACTCCAGTCCTCAGAAGGATTGCTGGAGCTTTGCATACTTATTAGCATCTTTCAGGATTGACAAAACCTTCCAGTTGTATCACATACAACCTTTCCTCATAAATCGTCGAGGAAACAATGTTTTGACATCCTATCTGCAAGATTTCATAAATAGTGCAGTAACTGCTAATATAATTCCAACAGACTTTTAGCATCGCTACAGGTGAAAGAGTCTCATCGTAGTCAACTCCTTGAACTTGTCGGAAAACATCTTAACGACAAGTCGAGCTTTCTTAATGGTGACATTTACCATCATTGTCCGTCTTTCTTTTAAAATCCATCTGTACTCAACAGCCTTACGACCATCAAGTAGTTCTTCCAAAGTCTACACTTTGTTTTCATATATGGATCCTCTCTCGGATTATATGGCCTCGAGCCATTTATCGGAATCCGGGCCCACCATCGCTTCTCCATATCTCGTAGGTTCATTGTTGTCTCGCAACATGACTTCCAAGACAGGATCACGTATCCTTGTCATCCTACGAGGTTTGGGAGTGACTTGATCCGAAGTCTCGTGATCAATATCATAAGCTTCCACTTCAATTGGTGTAGGTGCCACAGGAACAATTTCCTGTGCCCTGCCACACACTAGTTGAAGAGACGGTTCAATAACCTCATCAAGTTTCCACCATCCTCCCACTCAATTCTTTCGAGAGAAACTTTTCCTCGAGAAAGGACCCGATTCTAGAAACAATCCCTTATTGCTTTCGGATCTGAGACAGGAGGTATACCCAACTGTTTTGGGTGTCCTATGAAGATGCATTTATCCGCTTTTGGTTCAAGCTTATCAGCCTGAAACTTTTTCACATAAGCATCGCAGCCCCAAACTTTTAAGAAATGACAGCTTAGGTTTCTCTAAACCATAGTTCATACAGTGTCATCTTATCGGAATTACGTGGTGCCCTATTTAAAGTGAATATGGTTGTCTCTAATTCCTAACCCATAATCTATCGTGGTAATTCGATAAGAAACATCATGGTATGCATCATATCCAATAGGGTGCAGTTATGATGTTCGGACACACCATCACACTATGGTGTTCCAGGCTGTATTAGTTGTGAAACAATTTCCACAATGTCTTAATTCTGTGCCAAACTCGTAATTTAGATATTCATCTCTATAATCATATCGTAGATCTTTTATCCTCTTGTCACGACGATCTTTCAACTTCACACTGAAATTACTTGAACCTTTCAATAATTCAGACTCGTGATTCATCAAGTAAATATACTCAACATCTACTCAAATCATCTGTGAAGTAAGAACATAACGATATCCACTACATGCCTCAGCACCTATTGGACTGCACACATCAAAATGTATTACTTCCAACAAGTTGCTTTCTAGTTCTGTTTTACTGAAAACGAGGCTTTCAGTCATCTTGCCCATGTGGTATGATTTGCACGTCTCAACTGATTCAAAATCAAGTGAGTCCAAACGGTCCATTTGCATGGAGTTTCTTCATGCATATACACCAATAGACATGGTTCGCGTGTCTCAAACCTTTCAAAAAATGAGTGAGCCCAAAGATCCATCAACATGGAGCTTCCTCATGCGTTTTATACCGATATGACTTACGTGGCAGTGCCACAAGTAGGTGGTACTATCATTACTATCTTTTGGCATGAACATGTGTATCACTACGATCGAGATTCAATAAACCATTCATTTTATGTGTAAGACCATTGAAGGTATTATTCAAATAAACAGAGTAACCATTATTCTCCTTAAATGAATAACCGTATTGCGATCGACATAATCCAATTATGTCTGTGCTCAACGCAAACACCAATCTCGATGGTAGAGGGAGCGTACGATATTTGATCAACCTTGGAAATACTTCCAACACATATCGTTATCTCACCTTTAGCTAGTCTCCGTTTATTCCGCAGCTTTTATTTCGAGTTACTAACACTTAGCAACCGAACCGGTATCTAATACCCTGGTGCTACTAGGAGTACTAGTAAAGTACACATTAACATAATGTATATCCAATATACTTCTATCGACCTTGCCAGCCTTCTTATCTACCAAGTATCTAGGGTAATTCTGCTCCAGTGGCTGTTCCTCTTATTATAGAAGCACTTAGTCTCGGGTTTGGGTTCAACCTTGGGTTTCTTCACTAGAGCAGTAGCTGAATTGCCGTTTCATGAAGTATCCCTTCTTGCCCTTACCCTTCTTGAAACTAGTGGTTTCACCAACCATCAACAATTGATGCTCCTTCTTGATTTCTACTTTTGTGGTGTTAAACATCGCGAATATCTCAAGGATCATCATATATGTCCCTGATATATCATAGTTCATCACGAAGCTCTAGCAGCTTGGTGGTAATGACTTCGGAGAAACATTACTATCTCATCTAGAAGATCAACTCCCACTTGATTCAAATGATTGTTGTACTCAGACAATCTGAGCACAAGCTCAACAATTGAGCTTTTCTCCCTTAGTTTGTAGGCTAAGAAAATCGTCGGAGGTCTTATACCTCTTGACGTGGGCACGAGCCTGAAATCCCAATTTCAGCCCTCAAAACATCTCATATGTTTCGCGACGTTTCAAAACACATCTTTGGTGCCTCAACTCTAAACCATTTAACATTACCGAACTATCATGTAGTCATCAAAACGTGTATGTCAGATGTTCGCAACATCCACACACGACGTTCGAGGTTCAGCACACAGAGCGGTGCATTAAGGACATAAGCC
The DNA here is from genome assembly GCA_034509565.1 of Triticum monococcum. Taxonomy (NCBI): domain Eukaryota; kingdom Viridiplantae; phylum Streptophyta; class Magnoliopsida; order Poales; family Poaceae; genus Triticum; species Triticum monococcum. Next base: position 684,884,185 of record CM067842.1, read on the forward strand.
TTCTATGAAGCAATGACGACAATCCTCAGTTTACGGACCTAGTCCGCATAATTGCTACTATCAACTTTCAACTAAATTTTCTCTAGGAACATATCTAAACAGTAGAACTAAAGCGCGAGCTACGACATAATTTGTAAAATCCTTTTGACTATGTTCAGGATAATTAAGTTCATCTTATGAACTCCCACTCAGATAGACATCCCTCTAGTCATCTAAGTGATTACATGATCCGAGTCAACTAGCCCGTGTCCGATCATCACGTGAGACGGACTAGTCAACGCCGGTGAACATCTTCATGTTGATCGTATCTTCTATACAACTCATGCTCGACCTTTCGGTCTTCTGTGTTCCGAGGCCATGTTTGTACATGCTAGGCTCGTCAAGTTAACCCTAAGTGTTTTGCATGTGTAAATCTGTCTTACACCCGTTGTATGTGAACGTTAGAATCTAACACCCGATCATCACGTGGTGCTTCGAAACACGAACTGTCGCACCGGTGCACAGTTAGGGGAGAACACTTCTTGAAATTGTTGTAAGGGATCATCTTATTTACTATCGTCGTTCTAAGCAAATAAGATGTATAAACATGATAAACATCACATGCAATCAAATAGTGACATGATATGGCCAATATCACTTTGCTCCTTTTGATCTCCATCTTCGGGGCTCCATGATCATCATCGTCACCGGCATGACACCACGATCTCCATCATCATGATCTCCATCATCGTGTCTTCTTGAAGTTGTCACGTCATCTATCACTTCTACTACTACAGCTAACAGTTAGCAATAAAGTAAAGTAATTACATGACGTTTAAGTTGACACGCAGGTCATAAATAAATAAAGACAACTCCTATGGCTCCTGCCGGTTGTCATATTCATCGACATGCAAGTCGTGATTCCTATTACAAGAACATGATCAATCTCATACATCACATATATCATTCATCACATCCTTTGGCCATATCACATCACATGGCATACCCTGCAAAAACAAGTTAGACGTCCTCTAATTGTTGTTTGCATGTTTTACGTGGCTGCTATGGGTTTCTAGCAAGAACGTTTCTTACCTACGCAAAAACCACAACGTGATATGCCAATTGCTATTTACCCTTCATAAGGACCCTTTTCATCGAATCCGATCCGACTAAAGTGGGAGAGACAGACACCCGCCAGCCACCTTATGCAACTAGTGCATGTCAGTCGGTGGAACCAGTCTCACGTAAGAGTACGTGCAAGGTCGGTCCGGGCCGCTTCATCCCACGATGCCGCCGAATCAAGATAAGACTAGTAACGGCAAGCATATTGAACAAAATCAACGCCCACAACTACTTTGTGTTCTACTCGTGCATAGAATCTACGCAATAGACCTAGCTCATGATGCCATTGTTGGGGAACGTAGCAGAAATTCAAAATTTTCCTACGTATCACCAATATCTATCTATGGAGAGACTAGCAACGAGTAGAAAGAAGAGTGCATCTACATACCCTTGTAGATCGCTAAGCGGAAGCGTTCAAGTGAACGGGGTTGATGGAGTCGTACTCGTCGTGATCCAAATCACCGATGACCAAGTGCCGAACGGACGGCACCTCCGCGTTCAACACACATACAGCCCGGTGACTTCTCCCACGCCTTGATCCAGCAAGGAGAGAGGGAGAGGTTGAGGAAGACTTCATACAACAGCAGCACAACGGCGTGGTGGTGGTGGAGGAGCGTGGCTATCCTGCAGGGCTTCGCCAAGCACTACAGAAGAGGAGGAAGAAGAGACGCAGGGCTGCACCAACGAGATTGAATCGCGTGTGTGTTGGGCAGCCCCCTAGGCCTCATATATATAGGGGAAGGGGAGGGGCTGCGCCCCCTCTAGGGTTTCCCACCCCTAGGGGGGGCGGCAGCCCTAGATGGGGCCAAGGGTGGCGGCCAAGAGGGGGGAGAGGGGAAGGAGCCCACTAGTTGGGCCTTAAGGCCCAACTGGACTAGGGTTTGCCCCCTCCCACTCTTTCTTGCTCCTTGGGCCCCTTGTGGGGGTGCACCAGCCCTCCTAGGGGCTGGTCCCCTCCCACACTTGGCCCACGCAGCCTTCTGGGGTTGGTGGCCCCACTTGGTGGACCCCCGGGACCCTCCCGGTGGTCCCGGTACGTTACCGATAAACCCCGAAACTTTTTCGGTGACCAAAACAGGACTTCCCATATATAAATCTTTACCTCCGGACCATTCCGGAACTCCTCGTGACGTCCGGGATCTCATCCGGGACTCCGAACAACATTCGGTAACCACATACAAACTTCCTTTATAACCCTAGCGTCATCGAACCTTAAGTGTGTAGACCCTACGGGTTCGGGAGACATGCAGACATGACCGAGACGTTCTCCGGTCAATAACCAACAGCGGGATCTGGATACCCATGTTGGCTCCCACATGTTCCACGATGATCTCATCGGATGAACCATGATGTCAAGGACTTAATCAATCCCGTATACAATTCCCTTTGTCTATGGGTACGATACTTGCCCGAGATTCGATCGTCGGTATCCCGATACCTTGTTCAATCTCGTTGCCGGCAAGCCTCTTTACTCGTTCTGTAACACATCATCCCGTGATCAACTCCTTGATCACATTGTGCACATTATGATGATGTCCAACTGAGTGGGCCCAGAGATACCTCTCCGTTTACACGGAGTGACAAATCCCAGTCTCAATTCGTGCCAACCCAACAGACACTTTCAGAGATACCCGTAGTGTACCTTTATAGCCACCCAGTTACGTTGTGACGTTTGGCACACCCAAAGTATTCATCCGGTATCCGGGAGTTGCACAATCTCATGGTCTAAGGAAATGATACTTGACATTAGAAAAGCTTCAGCATACGAACTACACGATCTAGTGCTATGTTTAGGATTGGGTCTTGTCCATCACATCATTCTCCTAATGATGTGATCCCGTTATCAACAACATCCAATGTCCATGGTCAGGAAACCGTAACCATCTATTGATCAACGAGCTAGTCAACTAGAGGCTTACTAGGGACATGGTGTTCTCTATGTATCCACACATGTATCTGAGTTTCCTATCAATACAATTATAGCATGGATAATAAACGATTATCATGAACAAGGAAATATAATAATAATCAATTTATTATTGCCTCTAGGGCATATTTCCAACAGTCTCCCACTTGCACTAGAGTCAATAATCTAGTTCACATCGCCATGTGATTAACACTCACAGGTCACATCGCTATGTAACCAACATCCAAGAGTCTTGTTCACATCACTATGTGATTAGCACTCAATGAGTTCTGTGTTTGATCATGTTCCTTGTGAGAGAGGTTTTAGTCAACGGGTCTGAACCTTTCAGATCCGTGTGTGCTTTACAAATCTCTATGTCATCTCCTAGATGCAGCTACCACGCTCTATCTGGAGCTCTTCCAAATAACTGTTCTACTATACGAATCCAGTTTACTACTCAGTATAATCTGGATTAGTGTCAAAGTTTGCATTGGCGTAACCCTTTACGACGAACTCTTTTACCACCTCCATAATCGAGAAAATTCCTTAGTCCACTAGTTACTAAGGATAACTTTGACCGCTGTCCTGTGATCCATTCTTGGATCACTCTTGTACCCCTTGACTGACTCACGACAAGGCACACTTCAGGTGCGGTACACAGCATAGCATACTGTAGAGAGCTTATGACAAAAAGCATAGGGGACGACCTTCGTTCCTTTCTCTCTATTCTGCCGTGGTCGAGCTTTAAGTCTTAATTTCATACCTTACAACTCAGGCAAGAACTCCTTCTTTGACTGATCCATCTTGAACACCTTCAAGATCATGTCAAGGTATGTGCTCATTTGAAAGTACCATTAAGCGTTTTGATCTATCCTTATAGATCTTGATGCTCAATGTTCAAGTAGCTTAATCCAGGCTTTCCATTGAAAAACACTTTCCAAATAACCCTATATGCTTTCCAGAAATTCTACTTCATTTCTGATCAACAATATGTCAACAACATATATTCATCAGAAATTCTATAGTGCTCCCACTCACTTCTTTGGAAATACAAGTTTCTCATAAACTTTGTATACACCAAAATCTTTGATCATCTCATCAAAGCATACATTCCAACTCCGAGATGCTTACTCCAGTCCTCAGAAGGATTACTGGAGCTTTGCATACTTATTAGCATCTTTCAGGATTGACAAAACCTTCCAGTTGTATCACATACAACCTTTCCTCATAAATCGTCGAGGAAACAATGTTTTGACATCCTATCTGCAAGATTTCATAAATAGTGCAGTAACTGCTAATATAATTCCAACAGACTTTTAGCATCGCTACAGGTGAAAGAGTCTCATCGTAGTCAACTCCTTGAACTTGTCGGAAAACATCTTAACGACAAGTCGAGCTTTCTTAATGGTGACATTTACCATCATTGTCCGTCTTTCTTTTAAAATCCATCTGTACTCAACAGCCTTACGACCATCAAGTAGTTCTTCCAAAGTCTACACTTTGTTTTCATATATGGATCCTCTCTCGGATTATATGGCCTCGAGCCATTTATCGGAATCCGGGCCCACCATCGCTTCTCCATAGCTCGTAGGTTCATTGTTCTCTCGCAACATGACTTCCAAGACAGGATCACGTATCCTTGTCATCCTACGAGGTTTGGGAGTGACTTGATCCGAAGTCTCGTGATCAATATCATAAGCTTCCACTTCAATTGGTGTAGGTGCCACAGGAACAATTTCCTGTGCCCTGCCACACACTAGTTGAAGAGACGGTTCAATAACCTCATCAAGTTTCCACCATCCTCCCACTCAATTCTTTCGAAAGAAACTTTTCCTCGAGAAAGGACCCGATTCTAGAAACAATCCCTTATTGCTTTCGGATCTGAGACAGGAGGTATACCCAACTGTTTTGGGTGTCCTATGAAGATGCATTTATCCGCTTTTCGTTCGAGCTTATCAGCCTGAAACTTTTTCACATAAGCATCGCAGCCCCAAACTTTTAAGAAATGACAGCTTAGGTTTCTCTAAACCATAGTTCATACAGTGTCATCTTATCGGAATTACGTGGTGCCCTATTTAAAGTGAATATGGTTGTCTCTAATGCCTAACCCATAAACTATCGTGGTAATTCGATAAGAAACATCATGGTATGCATCATATCCAATAGGGTGCAGTTATGATGTTCGGACACACCATCACACTATGGTGTTCCAGGCTGTATTAGTTGTGAAACAATTTCCACAATGTCTTAATTCTGTGCCAAACTCGTAATTCAGATATTCATCTCTATAATCATATCATAGATCTTTTATCCTCTTGTCACGATGATCTTTCAACTTCACACTGAAATTACTTGAACCTTTCAATAATTTAGACTCGTGATTCATCAAGTAAATATACTCAACATCTACTCAAATCATCTGTGAAGTAAGAACATAACGATATCCACTACATGCCTCAGCACCTATTGGACTGCACACATCAAAATGTATTACTTCCAACAAGTTGCTTTCTAGTTCCGTTTTACTGAAAATGAGGCTTTCAGTCATCTTGCCCATGTGGTATGATTTGCATGTCTCAACTGATTCAAAATCAAGTGAGTCCAAACGGTCCATTTGCATGGAGTTTCTTCATGCATATACACCAATAGACATGGTTCGCGTGTCTCAAACCTTTCAGAAAATGAGTGAGCCCAAAGATCCATCAACATGGAGCTTCCTCATGCGTTTTATACCGATATGACTTACGTGGCAGTGCCACAAGTAGGTGGTACTATCATTACTATCTTTTGGCATGAACATGTGTATCACTACGATCGAGATTCAATAAACCATTCATTTTATGTGTAAGACCATTGAAGGTATTATTCAAATAAACAGAGTAACCATTATTCTCCTTAAATGAATAACCGTATTGCGATAGACATAATCCAATTATGTCTATGCTCAATGCAAACACCAATCTCGATGGTAGAGGGAGCGTACGATATTTGATCAACCTTGGAAATACTTCCAACACATATCGTTATCTCACCTTTAGCTAGTCTCCGTTTATTCCGCAGCTTTTATTTCGAGTTACTAACACTTAGCAACCGAACCGGTATCTAATACCCTGGTGCTACTAGGAGTACTAGTAAAGTACACATTAACATAATGTATATCCAATATACTTCTATCGACCTTGCCAGCCTTCTTATCTACCAATTATCTAGGGTAATTCTGCTCCAGTGGCTGTTCCTCTTATTATAGAAGCACTTAGTCTCGGGTTTGGGTTCAACCTTGGGTTTCTTCACTAGAGCAGTAGCTGAATTGTCGTTTCATGAAGTATCCCTTCTTGCCCTTACCCTTCTTGAAACTAGTGGTTTCACCAACCATCAACAATTGATGCTCCTTCTTGATTTCTACTTTTGTGGTGTTAAACATCGCGAATATCTCAAGGATCATCATATATGTCCCTGATATATCATAGTTCATCACGAAGCTCTAGCAGCTTGGAAATGACTTCGGAGAAACATTACTATCTCATCTAGAAGATCAACTCCCACTTGATTCAAATGATTGTTGTACTCAGACAATCTGAGCACAAGCTCAAGAATTGAGCTTTTCTCCCTTAGTTTGTAGGCTAAGAAAATCGTCGGAGGTCTTATACCTCTTGACGTGGGCACGAGCCTGAAATCCCAATTTCAGCCCTCAAAACATCTCATATGTTTCGCGACGTTTCAAAACACATCTTTGGTGCCTCAACTCTAAACCATTTAACATTACCGAACTATCATGTAGTCATCAAAACGTGTATGTCAGATGTTCGCAACATCCACACACGACGTTCGAGGTTCAGCACACTGAGCGGTGCATTAAGGACATAAGCCTTCTATGAAGCAATGAGGACAATCCTCAGTTTACGGACCTAGTCCGCACAATTGCTGCTATCAACTTTCAACTAAATTTTCTCTAGGAACATATCTAAACAGTAGAACTAAAGCGCGAGCTACGACATAATTTGTAAAACCCTTTTGACTATGTTCAGGATAATTAAGTTCATCTTATGAACTCCCACTCAGATAGACATCCCTCTAGTCATCTAAGTGATTACATGATCCAAGTCAACTAGCCCGTGTCCGATCATCACGTGAGATGGACTAGTCAACGCCGGTGAACATCTTCATGTTGATCGTATCTTCTATACAACTCATGCTCGACCTTTCGGTCTTCTGTGTTCCGAGGCCATGTCTGTACATGCTAGGCTCGTCAAGTTAACCCTAAGTGTTTTGCATGTGTAAATCTGTCTTACACCCGTTGTATGTGAACGTTAGAATCTAACACCCGATCATCACGTGGTGCTTCGAAACACGAACTGTCGCAACGGTGCACAGTTAGGGGAGAACACTTCTTGAAATTGATGTAAGGGATCATCTTATTTACTACCGTCGTTCTAAGCAAATAAGATGTATAAACATGATAAACATCACATGCAATCAAATAGTGACATGATATGGCCAATATCACTTTGCTCCTTTTGATCTCCATCTTCGGGGCTCCATGATCATCATCGTCACCGGCATGACACCACGATCTCCATCATCATGATCTCCATCATCGTGTCTTCATGAAGTTGCCTCGCCAACTATTACTTCTACTACTATGGCTAACGGTCAGCAATAAAGTAAAGTAATTACATGACGTTTAAGTTGACACGTAGGTCATAAATAAATAAAGACAACTCCTATGGCTCCTGCCGGTTGTCATATTCATCGACATGCAAGTCGTGATTCCTATTACAAGAACATGATCAATCTCATACATCACATATATCATTCATCACATCCTTTGGCCATATCACATCACATGGCATACCCTGCAAAAACAAGTTAGACGTCCTCTAATTGTTGTTTGCATGTTTTACGTGGCTGCTATGGGTTTCTAGCAAGAACGTTTCTTACCTACGCAAAGACCACAACGTGATATGCCAATTGCTATTTACCCTTCATAAGGACCCTTTTCATCGAATCCGATCCGACTAAAGTGGGACAGACAGACACCCGCCAGCCACCTTATGCAACTAGTGCATGTTTGTCGGTGGAACCGGTCTCACGTAAGAGTACGTGTAAGGTTGGTCCGAGCCGCTTCATCCCACAATGCCGTCGAATCAAGATAAGACTAGTAACGGCAAGCATATTGAACAAAATCAACGCCCACAACTACTTTGTGTTCTACTCGTGCATAGAATCTACGCAATAGACCTAGCTCATGATGCCACTGTTGGGGAACGTAGCAGAAATTCAAAATTTTCCTACGTATCACCAAGATCTATCTATGGAGAGACTACCAACGAGTAGAAAGAAGAGTGCATCTACATACCCTTGTAGATCGCTAAGCGGAAGCGTTCAAGTGAACGGGGTTGATGGAGTCGTACTCGTCGTGATCCAAATCACCGATGACCAAGTGCCGAACGGACGGCACCTCCGCGTTCAACACACGTACAGCCCGGTGACGTCTCCCACGCCTTGATCCAGCAAGGAGAGAGGGAGAGGTTGAGGAAGACTTCATCCAACAGCAGCACAACGGCGTGGTGGTGGTGGAGGAGTGTGGCTATCCTGCAGGGCTTCGCCAAGCACTACAGAAGAGGAGGAAGAAGAGACGCAGGGCTGCACCAACGAGATTGAATCGCGTGTGTGTTGGGCAGCCCCCTAGGCCTCATATATATAGGGGAAGGGGAGGGGCTGCGCCCCCTCTAGGGTTTCCCACCCCTAGGGGGGGCGGCAGCCCTAGATGGGGTCAAGGGTGGCGGCCAAGAGGGGGAGGGGAGAGGGAGGCGCCCCAATATGGGCCCTAAGGCCCATATCCCATTAGGGTTTGCCCCCTTTCCACCTCTTGGGCACCTTGGGCCCTTGTGGGAGGCGCACCAGCCCACTAAGGGGCTGGTCCCTCACCACTCTTAGCCGACGCAAGCCTCCGGGGCAGGTGGCCCCACTTGGTGGACCCCCGGGACCCTCCCGGTGGTCCCGGTACATTACCGATAAACCCCGAAACTCTTCCGGTGTCCAAAACAGGACTTCCCATATATAAATATTTACCTCCGGACCATTCCGGAACTCCTCGTGACGTCCGGGATCTCATCCGGGACTCCGAACAACATTCGGTAACCACATACTAACTTCCTTTATAACCCTAGCGTCATCGAACCTTAAGTGTGTAGACCCTACGGGTTCGGGAGACATGCAGACATGACCGAGACGTTCTCCGGTCAATAACCAACAGCGGGATCTGGATACCCATGTTGGCTCCCACATGTTCCACGATGATCTCATCGAATGAACCACGATGTCAAGGACTTAATCAATCCCGTATACAATTCCCTTTGTCTAGCGGTATTGTACCTGCCCGAGATTCGATCGTCGGTATCCCGATACCTTGTTCAATCTCGTTACCGGCAAGTCTCTTTACTCGTTCCGTAACACATCATCCCGTGATCAACTCCTTGATCACATTGTGCACATTATGATGATGTCCTACCGAGTGGGCCCAGAGATACCTCTCCGTTTACACGGAGTGACAAATCCCAGTCTCAATTCGTGCCAACCCAACAGACACTTTCAGAGATACCCGTAGTGTACCTTTATAGCCACCCAGTTACGTTGTGACGTTTGGCACACCGAAAGTATTCATCCGGTATCCAGGACTTGCACAATCTCATGGTCTAAGGAAATGATACTTGACATTAGAAAAGCTTTAGCATACGAACTACACGATCTAGTGCTATGCTTAGGATTGGGTCTTGTCCATCACATCATTCTCCTAATGATGTGATCCCGTTATCAACGACATCTAATGTCCATGGTCAGGAAACCGTGACCATCTATCGATCAACAAGCTAGTCAACTAGAGGCTTACTACGGACATGGTGTTGTCTATGTATCCACACATGTATCTGAGTTTCCTATCAATACAATTATAGCATGGATAATAAACGATTATCATGAACAAGGAAATATAATAATAATCAATTTATTATTGCCTCTAGGGCATATTTCCAACAAAAAATTTTCCTACTCGTTTCACCAAGATCATCTAGGAGTTCATCTAGCATCGAGTCAAGGGAGTGAGTTTGCATCTACATACCACTTGTAGATCGAGTACGGAAGCATTCGAGGGAGTGGTGATGATGGAGTCGTTCCAACGTGATTCCGATCACCGATGACCAAGCGCTGAAAGAACAGCGCCTCCGCGTTCAACACACGTATGGGACGATGGCGTCTCCTCCGTCTTGATCCAGCAAGGATGAAGGAGAGGTTGAGGAAGACAACTCCAATGGCAGCACGACGGCGTGGTGCAATTGGTACAGCAGTTCTCCGGCAGGGCTTCGCCAAGCAAAGACGGAGAAAGAGAGGAGTTGGGGAGGGGAGGGGCTGCGGCTTCAATTGTGTGTTGCAGCCCTCCCCTCACCCCTCTATATATAGGAGGAGAGGGCAAGGGGGGGCCGGCCACCTAGGGGAAACCCTAGATGGGGCGGCGGCCAAAGGGGAGGAGGAAAGGGTGGCTTGCCCCCCAAGCTAGGGGGGCGCCCCCTTCTCCCCTTTAGGGTTTCCCCTCCCCAAACCCTAGCCGCATGGGCCTAGGTGGGGAGGCGCGCCCAGCCCACTAGGGGCTGGCTCCCTCTCCCACTTAGCCCATGTGGCCCCCCGGGAGGGGTGGCCCCTCCCGGTGGACCCCCGGAACCCTCCCGGTGGCCCCGGTACAATACCGGCATGCCCCCGAAACTTTCCGGAGTCCGTTTAACCACTTTCCATATATAAATCTTTACCTCCGAACTATTCCGGAACTCCTCGTGACGTCCGGGATCTCATCCGGGACTCCGAACAACATTCGGTAATCACATACTTGTCTTCCTAATAACCCTAGCGTCACCGAACCTTAAGTGTGTAGACCCTACGGGTTCGGGAGACATGTAGAGATGACCGAGACGACCTCTGGTCAATAACCAACAGCGGGATCTGGATACCCATGTTGGCTCCCACATGTTTCTCGATGTTGTCATCGGATGAACCACTATGTCAAGGGTTCAAGCAACCCCGTATTCTATTCCCTTTGTCAGATGGTATGTTACTTGCCCGAGACTCGATCATTGGTATCCCAATACCTCGTTCAGTCTCGTTACCGGCAAGCCACTTTACTCGTATCGTAATGCATGATCCCGTGACCAGACACTTGGTCACTTTGAGCTCATTATGATGATGCGTTACCGAGTGGGCCCAGTGATACCTCTCCGTCACACGGAGTGACAAATCCCAGTCCTGATCCGTGTCAACCCAACAGACACTTTCGGAGATACCCGTAGTATACCTTTATAGTCACCCAGTTACGTTGTGACGTTTGGTACACCCAAAGCACTCCTACGGTATCCGGGAGTTACACGATCTCATGGTCTAAGGAAAAGATACTTGACATTGCAAAACTCTAGCAAACGAACTATACGATCTTTATGCTATGTCTAGGATTGGGTCTTGTCCATCACATCATTCTCCTAATGATGCGATCTCGTTATCAATGACATCCAATGTCCATAGTCAGGAAACCATGACTATCTGTTGATCAACGGGCTAGTCAACTAGAGGCTTACTAGGGACATGTTGATGTCTGTTATTCACACATGTATTACGATTTCCGGATAACACAATTATAGCATGAATAAAGACAATTACCATGAACAAGGAAATATAATAATAATGTTTTTATTATTGCCTCTAGGGCATATTTCCAACAGTCTCCCACTTGCACTAGAGTCAATAATCTAGTTACATTGTGATGAATCGAACACCCATGGAATTCTGGTGTTGATCATGTTTTGCCCTAGGGAGAGGTTTAGTCAACGGATCTGCTACATTCAGGTCCGTATGTACTTTACAAATTTCTATGTCTCCATCCTAAACATTTTCACGAATGGAGTTGAAGCGACGCTTGATGTGCCTTGTCTTCTTGTGAAACCTGGGCTCCTTGGCAAGTGCAATAGCTCCAGTGTTGTCACAGAAGAGCTTGATCGGCCCCGACGCATTGGGTATGACTCCGAGGTCGGTGATGAACTCCTTCACCCAAATTGCTTCATGCGCTGCCTCTGAGGCTGCCATGTACTCCGCTTCACATGTAGATCCCGCCACGACGCTTTGCTTGCAACTGCACCAGCTTACTGCCCCTCCATTCAAAATATACACGTATCCGGTTTGTGACTTAGAGTCATCCAGATCTGTGTCGAAGCTAGCGTCGACGTAACCCTTTACGACGAGCTCTTCGTCACCTCCATAAACGAGAAACATCTCCTTAGTCCTTTTCAGGTACTTCAGGATATTCTTGACTGTTGTCCAGTGTTCCTTGCCGGGATTACTTTGGTATCTTCCTACCAAACTTACGGCAAGGTTTACATCAGGTCTGGTACACAGCATGGCATACATAATAGAACCTATGGCTGAGGCATAGGGGATGACACTCATCTCTTCTATTTCTTCTGCCGTGGTCGGACTTTGAGCCGAGCTCAATTTCATACCTTGTAACACAGGCAAGAACCCCTTCTTAGATTGATCCATATTGAACTTCTTCAATATCTTATCAAGGTATGTACTTTGTGAAAGACCTATGAGGCGTCTCGATCTATCTCTATAGATTTTGATGCCTAATATATAAGCAGCTTCTCCAAGGTCCTTCATTGAAAAACTCTTATTCAAGTAGGCCTTAATGCTGTCCAAGAGTTCTATATCATTTCCCATCAAAAGTATGTCATCTACATATAATATGAGAAATGCTACAGAGCTCCCACTCACTTTCTTGTAAACACAGGCTTCTCCATAAGTCTGTGTAAACCCAAACGCTTTGATCATCTCATCAAAGCGAATGTTCCAACTCCGAGATGCTTGCACCAGCCCATAAATCGAGCGTTGGAGCTTGCACACCTTGTCAGCATTCTTAGGATCGACAAAACCTTCCGGCTGCATCATATACAATTCTTCCTTAAGGAAACCATTAAGGAATGCCGTTTTGACGTCCATTTGCCATATTTCATAATCGTAAAACACGGCAATTGCTAACATGATTCGGACGGACTTTAGCTTCGCTACCGGTGAGAAAGTCTCATCGTAGTCAACCCCTTGAACTTGTCGATAACCCTTAGCGACAAGCCGAGCTTTATAGATGGTCACGTTACCATCCGCGTCTGTCTTATTCTTAAAGATCCATTTATTTCCTATGGCTCGCCGTTCAACGGGCAAGTCAGTCAAAGTCCATACTTCGTTTTCATACATGGATCCTATCTCGGATTTCATGGCTTCTAGCCATTTGTCGGAATACGGGCCCGCCATCTCTTCTTCATAGTTCGAAGGTTCACCGTTGTCTAACAACATGATCTCCAAGACAGGGTTGCCGTACCACTCTGGTGCGGAACGTGTCCTTGTGGACCTTCGAATTTCAGTAGGAGCTTGATTAGAAGTATCTTGATCATTATCATTAACTTCCTCTCTAGTAGGTGCTGGTACCTCAGGAACATTTTCTTGAGTTGCGCCATTTTCCGATTCAAGAGGTAATACTTCATCAAGTTCTACTTTCCTCCCACTTACTTCTTTCGAGAGAAACTCTTTCTCTAGAAAGGATCCATTCTTGGCAACAAAGATCTTGCCTTCGGATCTGAGGTAGAAGGTATACCCAATAGTTTCTTTTGGGTATCCTATGAAGACGCATTTTTCCGACTTGGGTTCGAGCTTTTCAGGTTGAAGTTTCTTGACATAAGCATCGCATCCCCAAACTTTTAGAAATGACAGCTTAGGTTTCTTTCCAAACCATAATTCAAACGGTGTCGTCTCAACGGATTTCGACGGAGCCCTATTTAAAGTGAATGCGGCAGTCTCTAAAGCATAGCCCCAAAAAGATAGCGGCAGATCGGTAAGAGACATCATAGACCGCACCATATCTAATAGAGTGCGATTACGACGTTCGGATACACCGTTACGCTGAGGTGTTCCAGGCGGCGTGAGCTGTGAAACTATTCCACATTTTCTTAAGTGTGTGCCAAATTCGTGACTCAAGTATTCTCCTCCACGATCTGATCGTAGAAACTTGATTTTCCTGTCACGTTGATTCTCAACCTCACTCTGAAATTCCTTGAACTTCTCAAAGGTTTCAGACTTGTGTTTCATTAAGTAAATATATCCATATCTACTCAAATCATCAGTGAGGGTGAGAACATAACGATAGCCACCGCGAGCCTCAACACTCATTGGACCGCACACATCGGTATGTATGATTTCCAACAAGTTGGTTGCTCGCTCCATTGTTCCTGAGAACGGAGTCTTGGTCATTTTACCCATAAGGCATGGTTCGCACGTGTCAAATGATTCATAACCAAGAGACTCTAAAAGTCCATCAGCATGGAGCTTCTTCATGCATTTGACACCTATGTGACCAAGGCGGCAGTGCCACAAGTATGTGGGACTATCATTATCAACCTTACATCTTTTGGTATTCACACTAAGAACATGTGTAGCATTACGCTCGAGATTCATTAAGAATAAACCATTCACCATAGGAGCATGACCATAAAACATATCTCTCATATAAATGGAACAACCGTTATTCTCGGATTTAAATGAGTAGCCATCTCGAATTAAACGAGATCCAGATACAATGTTCATGCTCAAAGCTGGCACTAAATAACAATTATTGAGGTTTAAAACTAATCCCATAGGTAAATGAAGAGGCAGCGTGCCGACGGCGATCACATCGACCTTGGAACCATTCCCGACGCGCATCGTCACCTCGTCCTTCGCCAGTCTCCGTTTATTCCGCAGCTCCTGCTTTGAGTTACAAATGTGAGCAACTGCACCGGTATCAAATACCCAAGAGCTACTACGAGTACTGGTTAGGTACACATCAATTACATGTATATCACATATACCTTTTGTTTTGCCGGCCTTCTTGTCTGCTAAGTGCTTGGGGCAATTCCGCTTCCAGTGTCCGCTCCCCTTGCAATAAAAGCATTCAGTCTCGGGCTTGGGTGCATTCTTTGGCTTCTTCCCGGCAGCTTGCTTGCCGGGCGCGGCAACTTCTTTGCCGTCCTTCTTGAAGGCTTTCTTACCCTTGCCCTTCTTGAACTTAGTGGTTTTATTGACCATCAACACTTGATGTTCCTTCTTGACTTCTACCTCCGCTGATTTCAGCATTGAGAACAACTCAAGAATGGTCTTTTGCATCCCCTGCATGTTGAAGTTCATCACAAAGCTCTTGTAGCTTGGTGGAAGCGACTGGAGGATTCTGTCAATGACCGCATCATCCGGGAGATTAACTCCCAGCTGAGTCAAGCGGTTATGTAATCCAGACATAGTGAGTATGTGCTCACTGACAGAACTGTTTTCCTCCATCTTAAAGCTGAAGAACTTGTCGGACACCTCATATCTCTCGACCCGGGCATGAGCATGGAAAACCATTTTCAGCTCTTCGAATATCTCATATGCTCCATGTCTCTCAAAACGCTTTTGGAGCCCCGGTTCTAAACTGTAAAGCATGCCGCACTGAACGAGGGAGTAGTCGTCAACACGTGTCTGCCAAGCGTTCATAACGTCTTGGTTCTGTGGGACGGGAGCTTCACCTAGCGGTGCTTGTAGGACGTAATCTTTCTTGGCAGCTATGAGGATGATCCTCAGGTTCCGGACCCAGTCCGTATAGTTGCTACCATCGTCTTTCAGCTTGGTTTTCTCTAGGAACGCGTTGAAGTTGAGGACTACGTGGGCCATTTGATCTACAAGACATATTGTAAAATATTTTTAGACTAATGTTCATGATAGTAAAGTTCATCTAATCAAATTATATAATGAACTCCCACTTAGATTAGACATCCCTCTAGTCATCTAAGTGTTGCATGATCCGAGTTAACTAGGCCGTGTCCGATCATCACGTGAGACGGACTAGTCAACGTCGGTGAACATCTTTATGTTGATCGCATCTTCTATACGACTCATGCTCGACCTTTCGGTCTTCTGTGTTCCGAGGCCATGTCTATGCACATGCTAGGCTCGTCAAGTTAACCCTAAGTGTTTTGCATGTGTAAAACTGTCTTACACCTGTTGTATGTGAACGTAAGAATCTATCACACCCGATCATCACGTGGTGCTTCGAAACTACGAGCTTTAGCAACGGTGCACAGTTAGGGGGAACACTTCTTGAAATTATTATGAGGGATCATCTTATTTACTACCGTCGTTCTAAGTAAACAAGATGCAAAAACATGATAAACATCACATGCAATCAAATATTAAACGTGACATGATATGGCCAATATCACGTAGCTCCTTTGATCTGCATCTTGGGGCTCCATGATCATCTTGTCACCGGCTTGACACCATGATCTCCATCATCATGATCTCCATCATCGTGTCTCCATGAAGTTGCTCGCCAACTATTACTTCTACTACTATGGCTAACGCGTTTAGCGATAAAGTAAAGTAATTTACATGGCGTTTCTCAATGACACGCAGGTCATGTTAAAAGAATAAAGACAACTCCTATGGCTCCTGCCGGTTGTCATACTCATCGACATGCAAGTCGTGATCCCTATTACAATAGCATGAACATCTCATACATCACATATAGATCATTCATCATTCATCACAACTTTGGCCATATCATATCACAAACCACTTGCTGCAAAAACAAGTTAGACGTCCTCTAATTGTTGTTGCAAGTTTTACGTGGCTGAATTAGGGTTCTAGCAAGAACGTTTTCTTACCTACGTGAAAGCCACAACGTGATTTGTCAACTTCTATTTACCCTTCATAAGGACCCTGTTCATCGAATCCGCTCCAGCTAAAGTGGGAGAGTCAGACACCCGCCAGCCACATTATGCAACTAGTGCATGTTAGTCGGTGGAACCGGTCTCACGTAAGCGTACGTGTAAGGTTGGTCCGGGCCGCTTCATCCCACAATACCGCTGAAGCAAGAAAAGACTAGTAGCGGAAAGAAGGTTGACAAATCCACGCCCACAACGAATTGTGTTCTACTCGCGCAAGAAGAACTACGCATAGACCTAGCTCATGATGCCACTGTTGGGGAACGTTGTAGAAAACAAAAAAATTTCCTACTCGTTTCACCAAGATCATCTAGGATTTCATCTAGCATAGACCTCGTGATAATCGAGTGACAAATCCCAGTCTTGATCTGTGTCAACCCAACAGACACTTTCGGAGATACCCGTAGTATACCTTTATAGTCACCCAGTTACGTTGTGACGTTTGGTACACCCAAAGCACTCCTACGGTATCCGGGAGTTACACGATCTCATGGTCTAAGGAAAAGATACTTGACATTGCAAAACTCTAGCAAACGAACTATACGATCTTTATGCTATGTTTAGGATTGGGTCTTCTCCATCACATCATTCTCCTAATGATGCGATCTCGTTATCAATGACATCCAATGTCCATAGTCAGGAAACCATGACTATCTGTTGATCAACGGGCTAGTCAACTAGAGGCTTACTAGGGACATGTTGATGTCTGTTATTCACACATGTATTACGATTTCCGGATAACACAATTATAGCATGAATAAAGACAATTACCATGAACAAGGAAATATAATAATAATGCTTTTATTATTGCCTCTAGGGCATATTTCCAATAGTCTCCCACTTGCACTAGAGTCAATAATCTAGTTACATTGTGATGAATCGAACACCCATGGAATTCTGGTGTTGATCATGTTTTGCCCTAGGGAGAGGTTTAGTCAACGGATCTGCTACATTTAGGTCCGTATGTACTTTACAAATTTCTATGTCTCCATCCTGAACATTTTCACGAATGGATTTGAAGCGACGCTTGATGTGCCTTGTCTTCTTGTGAAACCTGGGCTCCTTGGCAAGTGCAATAGCTCCAGTGTTGTCACAGCGCCTCCGCGTTCAAAAACTTTGACCATCGATTATCCTGAACACATGTTCATGCCAAAAGTTTCTCTCGAAAGAATTGAGTGGGAGGATGGTGGAGACTTGATGAGTTTATTGAACCGTTACTTCAACTGGTGTATAGCAGGGCACAAAGAGTTGTTCCTGTGGCACCTACACCAATTGAAGTGGAAGCTTATGATAGTGATCATGAAACTTCAGATCAAGTCACTACCAAACCTCGTGGGATGACAAGGATGCGTACTACTTCAGAGTGGTACGTAGTCCTGTCTTGGAAGTCATGTTGCGAGACAACAATGAACCTACGAGCTATGGAGAAGCGATGGTGGGCCTGGATTCTGATAGATGGCTCGAGGCCATAAAATCCGAGAGAGGATCCATGTATGGAAACAAAGTGTAGACTTTGACAGAACAGCTCGATGGTCGTGAGGCTGTTGAGTATAGATGGATTTTAAAAGTAAGACGGACAATGATGATAAGTATCACCATTAAGAAAGCTCGACTTGTCGTTAAGATGGTTTACGACAAGTTCAAGGAGTTGACTACGATGAGACTTTCTCACTCATAGCAATGCTGAGAGTCTGTTGGAATTATATTAGCGATTACTGCATTATTTATGAAATCTTGCAGATAGGATATCAAAACATTGTTTCCTCGATGATTTATGAGGAAAGGTTGTATGTGATACAACCGGAAGGTTTTGTCAATCCTGAAATATGCTAATAAGTATGCAAAGCTCCAGCAATCCTTCTAAGGACTGGAGTAAGCATCTCGGAGTTGGAATGTATGCTTTGATGAGATGATCAAAGATTTTGGTGTATACAAAGTTTATGAGAAACTTGTATTTCCAAAGAAGTGAGTGGGAGCGCTATAGAATTTCTGATAAGTATATGTTGTTGACATATTGTTGATCAGAAGTGACGTAGAATTTCTGGAAAGCATATAGGGTTATTTGGAAAGTGTTTTTCAATAAAAGCCTGGATTAAGCTACTTGAACATTGAACATCAAGATCTATAAGGATAGATCAAAATGCTTAATGGTACTTTCAAATGAGCACATACCTTAATATGATCTTGAAGGTGTTCAAGATGGATCAGTCAAAGAAGGAGTTCTTGCCTGAGTTGTAAGGTATCAAGTTAAGACTTAAAGCTCGACCACGGCAGAATAGAGAGAAAGGACGAAGGTCGTCTGCTATGCTTAAGACATAGGCTCTATAGTATGCTATGCTGTGTACCGCACCTGAAGTGTGCCTTGCCATGAGTCAGTCAAGGGGTACAAGAGTGATCCAAGAATGGATCACAGGACAGCGGTCAAAGTTATCCTTAGTAACTAGTGGACTAAGGAATTTTTCTCGATTATGGAGGTGGTAAAAGAGTTCGTCGTAAAGGGTTACGTCGATGCAAGCTTAACACCTATCCGGATAGCTCTGAGTAGAGATACCGGATACGTATAATGGAGCAACAATTTAGAATAGCTCCAAGTAGAAGAGTTATTTGGAATAGCTCCAAATAGAACGTGGTAGCTACATCTAGGAGAAGACATAGAGATTTGTAAAGCACACACGGATCTGAAAGGTTCAGACCCGTTCACTGAAACCTCTCTCAAGCATAACATGATCAAACCCAGAACTCTTTGGGTGTTAGTCACATGGGGATGTGACCTTGAGTGTTAATCACATATCGATGTGAACTGGATTATTGACTCTAGTGCAAGTGGGAGATTGTTGGAAATATGCCCTAGAGGCAATAATAAATTAGTTATTATTATATTTCCTTGTTCATGATAATAGTTTATTATCCATGCTATAATTGTATTGATAGGAAACTCAGATACATGTGTGGATACATAGACAACACCATGTCCCTAGTAAGCATCTACTTGACTAGCTCGTTGATCAATAGATGGTTACGGTTTCCTGACCATGGACATCGGATGTCGTTGATGACGGGATCACATCATTAGGAGAATGATGTGATGGACAAGACCCAATCCTAAGCATAGCACTAGATCGTGTAGTTCGTATGCTAAAGCTTTGCTAATGTCAAGTATCATTTCCTTAGACCATGAGATTGTGCAACTCCCGGATACCGTAGGAATACTTTGGGTGTGCCAAACGTCACAACGTAACTGGGTGGCTATAAAGGTACACTACGGGTATCTCTGAAAGTGTCTGTTGGGTTGGCACGAATCAAGACTGGGATTTGTCACTCCGTGTAAGCGGAGAGGTATCTCTGGGCCCACTCGGTAGGACATCATCATAATGTGCACAATGTGATCAAGGAGTTGATCACGGGATGATGTGTTACGGAACGAGTAAAGAGACTTGCCGGTAACGAGATTGAACAAGGTATCGGGATACCGACGATCGAATCTCGGGCAAGTATCGTACCGATAGACAAAGGGAATTGTATACGGGATTGATTAAGTCCTTGACATCGTGGTTCATCCGATGAGATCATCGTCGAACATGTGGGAGCCAACATGGGTATCCAGATCCCGCTGTTGGTTATTGACCGGAGAATGTCTCGGTCATGTCTGCATGTCTCCCGAACCCGTAGGGTCTACACACTTAAGGTTCGATGACGCTAGGGTTATAAAGGAAGTTAGTATGTGGTTACCGAATGTTGTTCGGAGTCCCGGATGAGATCCCGGACGTCACGAGGAGTTCCGGAATGGTCCGGAGGTAAAGATTTATATATGGGAAGTCCTGTTTTGGACACCGGAAGAGTTTCGGGGTTTATCGGTAACGTACCAGGACCACCGGGAGGGTCCCGGGGGTCCACCAAGTGGGGCCACTTGCCCCGGAGGCTTGCGTGGGCTAAGAGTGGTGAGGGACCAGCCCCTTAGTGGGCTGGTGCGCCTCCCACAAGGGCCCAAGGTGCCGAAGAGGTGGAAAGGGGGCAAACCCTAATGGGATATGGGCCTTAGGGCCCATATTGGGGCGCCTCCCTCTCCCCTCCCCCTCTTGGCCGCCCCCTTGATCCCCATCTAGGGCTGCCGCCCCCCTAGGGGTGGGAACCCTAGAGGGGGGCGCAGCCCTCCCCTTCCCTTATATATATGAGGCCTAGGGCTGCCCCAAAACACACAAGATTCGATCTCCCTCTTGGTGCAGCCCTGCGTCTCTTCTTTCTCCTCTTCTGTGGTGCTTGGCGAAGCCCTGTAGGATTGCCACGCTCCTCCATCACCACCACGCCGTTGTGCTGCTGTTGGATGAAGTCTTCCTCAACCTCTCCCTCTCTCCTTGCTGGATCAAGGCGTGGGAGACGTCACCGGGCTGTACGTGTGTTGAACGCGGAGGTGCCGTCCGTTCGGCACTTGGTCATCGGTGATTTGGATCACGACGAGTATGACTCCATCAGCCCCGTTCACTTGAACGCTTCCGCTTAGCGATCTACAAGGGTATGTAGATGCAACTCTCCTTCCCCTCGTTGCTGGTCTCTCCATAGATAGATCTTGGTGACACGTAGGAAAATTTTGAATTGTTGGGGAACGTAGCAGAAATTCAAAATTTTCCTACGTGTCACCAAGATCTATCTATGGAGAGAGACCAGCAACGAGGGGAAGGAGAGTTGCATCTACATACCCTTGTAGATCGCTAAGCGGAAGCGTTCAAGTGAACGGGGTTGATGGAGTCCTACTCGTCGTGATCCAATTCACCGATGACCAAGTGTCGAACGGACGGCACCTCCGCGTTCAACACACATACGGAACGGAGGCGTCTCCCATGCCTTGATACAGCAAGGAGGAGGGAGAGGTTGATGGAGATCCAGCAGCACGACGGCGTGGTGGAAGTAGCGGGATTCCAACAGGGCTTCGCTAAGCGCTGCGGGAGGAGGGAGATGTGTCACGGGAGGGAGAGGGAGGCGCCAGGCCTTAGGTTGGTTTGCTCCTCCTTTTCCCCACTATATATAGGGCCAAGGGAGAGGGGGAGGCGCAGCCCTTGCCCCTTCCTCCAAGGAAGGGTGCGGCCAAGGGTGGGGAGGAGTCCATCCTCCCCAAGGCAACCCGGAGGTGCCTTCCCCTTTTAGGACTCTCCCCTTTTTCCCATCTCTTGGCGCATGGGCCTCTTGGGGCTGGTTCCCCTTGGCCCATATAGGCCAAGGCACACCCCCTACAGCCCATGTGGCCCCCCGGGGCAGGTGGCCCCACCCGGTGGACCCCCGGGACCCTTCCGGTGGTCCCGGTACAATACCGATGACCCCGAAACTTGTCCCGATGGCCGAAACAGGACTTCCTATATATAAATCTTTACCTCCGGACCATTCTGGAACTCCTCGTGACGTCTGGGATCTCATCCGAGACTCCGAACAACATTCGGGTTACCGCATACTAATATCTCTACAACCCTAGCGTCACCGAACCTTAAGTGTGTAGACCCTACGGGTTCGGGAGACATGCAGACATGACCGAGACGTTCTCCGGTCAATAACCAACAGCGGGATCTGGATACCCATGTTGGCTCCCACATGTTCCATGATGATCTCATCGGATGAACCACGATGTCAAGGAGTTAATCAATCCCGTATACAATCCCCTTTGTCTATTGGTACGATACTTGCCCGAGATTCGATCGTCGGTATCCCGATACCTTGTTCAATCTCGTTACCGGCAAGTCTCTTTACTTGTTCCATAACACATCATCCCATGATCAACTCCTTGATCACATTGTGCACATTATGATGATGTCCTACCAAGTGGGCCCAGAGATACCTCTCCGTTTACACAGAGTGACAAATCCCAGTCTCGATTCGTGCCAACCCAACAGACACTTTCGGAGATACCTGTAGTGCACCTTTATAGTCACCCAGTTACGTTGTGACGTTTGGTACACCCAAAGCATTCCTACGGTATCTGGGAGTTGCACAATCTCATGGTCTAAGGAAATGATACTTGACATTAGCAAAGCTTTAGCATACGAACCACACGATCTTGTGCTATGCTTAGGATTGGGTCTTGTCCATCACATCATTCTCCTAATGATGTGATCCCGTTATCAAAGACATCCAATGTCCATGGTCAGGAAACCGTAACCATCTATTGATCAACGAGCTAGTCAACTAGAGGCTTACTAGGGACATGGTGTTGTCTATGTATCCACACATGTATCTGAGTTTCCTATCAATACAATTATAGCATGGATAATAAACGATTATCATGAACAAGGAAATATAATAATAATCAATTTATTATTGCCTCTAGGGCATATTTCCAAGAGTTAATCTACTAGGGACATGTTGATGTCTGTTATTCACACATGTATTACGATTTCCGGATAACACAATTATAGCATGAATAAAGACAATTACCATGAACAAGGAAATATAATAATAATGCTTTTATTATTGCCTCTAGGGCATATTTCCAACAGTCTCCCACTTGCACTAGAGTCAATAATCTAGTTACATTGTGATGAATCGAACACCCATGGAATTCTGGTGTTGATCATGTTTTGCCCTAGGGAGAGGTTTAGTCAACGGATCTGCTACATTCAGGTCCGTATGTACTTTACAAATTTCTATGTCTCCATCCTGAACATTTTCACGAATGGAGTTGAAGCGACGCTTGATGTGCCTTGTCTTCTTGTGAAACCTGGGCTCCTTGGCAAGTGCAATAGCTCCAGTGTTGTCACAGAAGAGCTTGATTGGCCCCGACGCATTGGGTATGACTCCGAGGTCGGTGATGAACTCCTTCACCCAAATTGCTTCATGCGCTGCCTCCGAGGCTGCCATGTACTCCGCTTCACATGTAGATCCCACCATGACGCTTTGCTTGCAACTGCACCAGCTTACTGCCCCTCCATTCAAAATATACACGTATCCGGTTTGTGACTTAGAGTCATCCAGATCTATGTCGAAGCTAGCGTCGACGTAACCCTTTACGACGAGCTCTTCGTCACCTCCATAAACGGGAAACATCTCCTTAGTCCTTTTCAGGTACTTCAGGATATTCTTGACCGCTGTCCAGTGTTCCTTGCCGGGATTACTTTGGTATCTTCCTACCAAACTTACGGCAAGGTTTACATCAGGTCTGGTACACAGCATGGCATACATAATAGAACCTATGGCTGAGGCATAGGGGATGACACCCATCTCTTCTATTTCTTCTGCCGTGGTCGGACTTTGAGCCGAGCTCAATTTCATACCTTGTAACACAGGCAAGAACCCCTTCTTAGATTGATCCATATTGAACTTCTTCAATATCTTATCAAGGTATGTACTTTGTGAAAGACCTATGGCGCGTCTCGATCTATCTCTATAGATTTTGATGCCTAATATATAAGCAGCTTCTCCAAGGTCCTTCATTGAAAAACTCTTATTCAAGTAGGCCTTAATGCTGTCCAAGAGTTCTATATCATTTCCCATCAAAAGTATGTCATCTACATATAATATGAGAAATGCTACAGAGCTCCCACTCACTTTCTTGTAAACACAGGCTTCTCCATAAGTCTGTGTAAACCCAAACGCTTTGATCATCTCATCAAAGCGAATGTTCCAACTCCGAGATGCTTGCACCAGCCCATAAATCGAGCGTTGGAGCTTGCACACCTTGTCAGCATTCTTAGGATCGACAAAACCTTCCGGCTGCATCATATACAATTCTTCCTTAAGGAAACCATTAAGGAATGCCGTTTTGACGTCCATTTGCCATATTTCATAATCGTAAAACGCGGCAATTGCTAACATGATTCGGACGGACTTTAGCTTCGCTACCGGTGAGAAAGTCTCATCGTAGTCAACCCCTTGAACTTGTCGATAACCCTTAGCGACAAGCCGAGCTTTATAGATGGTCACGTTACCATCCGCGTCTGTCTTCTTCTTAAAGATCCATTTATTTTCTATGGCTCCCGTTCAACGGGCAAGTCAGTCAAAGTCCATACTTCGTTTTCATACATGGATCCTATCTCGGATTTCATGGCTTCTAGCCATTTGTCGGAATCCGGGCCCGCCATCGCTTCTTCATAGTTCGAAGGTTCACCGTTGTCTAACAACATGATCTCCAAGACAGGGTTGCCGTACCACTCTGGTGTGGAACGTGTCCTTGTGGACCTTCGAATTTCAGTAGGAGCTTGATTAGAAGTATCTTGATCATTATCATTAACTTCCTCTCTAGTCGGTGCTGGTACCTCAGGAACATTTTCTTGAGTTGCGCCATTTTCCGGTTCAAGAGGTAATACTTCATCAAGTTCTACTTTCCTCCCACTTACTTCTTTCGAGAGAAACTCTTTCTCTAGAAAGGATCCATTCTTGGCAACAAAGATCTTGCCTTCGGATCTGAGGTAGAAGGTATACCCAATAGTTTCTTTTGGGTATCCTATGAAGACGCATTTTTCCGACTTGGGTTCGAGCTTTTCAGGTTGAAGTTTCTTGACATAAGCATCGCATCCCCAAACTTTTAGAAATGACAGCTTAGGTTTCTTTCCAAACCATAATTCAAACGGTGTCGTCTCAACGGATTTCGACGGAGCCCTATTTAAAGTGAATGCGGCAGTCTCTAAAGCATAGCCCCAAAAAGATAGCGGCAGATCGGTAAGAGACATCATAGACCGCACCATATCTAATAGAGTGCGATTACGACGTTCGGATACACCGTTACGCTGAGGTGTTCCAGGCGGCGTGAGCTGTGAAACTATTCCACATTTTCTTAAGTGTGTGCCAAATTCGTGACTCAAGTATTCTCCTCCACGATCTGATCGTAGAAACTTGATTTTCCTGTCACGTTGATTCTCAACCTCACTCTGAAATTCCTTGAACTTCTCAAAGGTTTCAGACTTGTGTTTCATTAAGTAAATATATCCATATCTACTCAAATCATCAGTGAGGGTGAGAACATAACGATAGCCACCGCGAGCCTCAACACTCATTGGACCGCACACATCGGTATGTATGATTTCCAACAAGTTGGTTGCTCGCTCCATTGTTCCTGAGAACGGAGTCTTGGTCATTTTACCCATAAGGCATGGTTCGCACGTGTCAAATGATTCATAACCAAGAGACTCTAAAAGTCCATCAGCATGGAGCTTCTTCATGCGTTTGACACCTATGTGACCAAGGCGGCAGTGCCACAAGTATGTGGGACTATCATTATCAACCTTACATCTTTTGGTATTCACACTAAGAACATGTGTAGCATTACGCTCGAGATTCATTAAGAATAAACCATTCACCATAGGAGCATGACCATAAAACATATCTCTCATATAAATGGAACAACCGTTATTCTCGGATTTAAATGAGTAGCCATCTCGAATTAAACGAGATCCAGATACAATGTTCATGCTCAAAGCTGGCACTAAATAACAATTATTGAGGTTTAAAACTAATCCCGTAGGTAAATGAAGAGGCAGCGTGCCGACGGCGATCACATCGACCTTGGAACCATTCCCGACGCGCATCGTCACCTCGTCCTTCGCCAGTCTCCGTTTATTCCGCAGCTCCTGCTTTGAGTTACAAATGTGAGCAACTGCACCGGTATCAAATACCCAAGAGCTACTATGAGTACTGGTTAGGTACACATCAATTACATGTATATCACATATACCTTTTGTTTTGCCGGACTTCTTGTCTGCTAAGTACTTGGGGCAATTCCGCTTCCAGTGTCCGCTCCCCTTGCAATAAAAGCACTCAGTCTCGGGCTTGGGTCCATTCTTTGGCTTCTTCCCGGCAGCTTGCTTGCCGGGAGCGGCAACTTCCTTGCCGTCCTTCTTGAAGGCTTTCTTACCCTTGCCCTTCTTGAACTTAGTGGTTTTATTGACCATCAACACTTGATGTTCCTTCTTGACTTCTACCTCCGCTGATTTCAGCATTGAGAACAACTCAGGAATGGTCTTTTGCATCCCCTGCATGTTGAAGTTCATCACAAAGCTCTTGTAGCTTGGTGGAAGCGACTGGAGGATTCTGTCAATGACCGCATCATCCGGGAGATTAACTCCCAGCTGAGTGAAGCGGTTATGTAATCCAGACATAGTGAGTATGTGCTCACTGACAGAACTGTTTTCCTCCATCTTACAGCTGAAGAACTTGTCGGAGACCTCATATCTCTCGACCCGGGCATGAGCTTGGAAAACCATTTTCAGCTCTTCGAACATCTCATATGCTCCATGTCTCTCAAAACGCTTTTGGAGCCCCGGTTCTAAACTGTAAAGCATGCCGCACTGAACGAGGGAGTAGTCGTCAACACGTGTCTGCCAAGCGTTCATAACGTCTTGGTTCTGTGGGACGGGAGCTTCACCTAGCGGTGCTTGTAGGACGTAATCTTTCTTGGCAGCTATGAGGATGATCCTCAGGTTCCGGACCCAGTTCGTATAGTTGCTACCATCGTCTTTCAGCTTGGTTTTCTCTAGGAACGCGTTGAAGTTGAGGACTACGTGGGCCATTTGATCTACAAGACATATTGTAAAATATTTTTAGACTAATGTTCATGATAGTAAAGTTCATCTAATCAAATTATATAATGAACTCCCACTTAGATTACACATCCCTCTAGTCATCTAAGTGTTGCATGATCCGAGTTAACTAGGCCATGTCCAATCATCACGTGAGACGGACTAGTCAACGTCGGTGAACATCTTTATGTTGATCGCATCTTCTATACGACTCATGCTCGACCTTTCGGTCTTCTGTGTTCCGAGGCCATGTCTATGCACATGCTAGGCTCGTCAAGTTAACCCTAAGTGTTTTGCATGTGTAAAACTGTCTTACACCCGTTGTATGTGAACGTAAGAATCTATCACACCCGATCATCACGTGGTGCTTCGAAACTACGAGCTTTAGCAACGGTGCACAGTTAGGGGGAACACTTCTTGAAATTATTATGAGGGATCATCTTATTTACTACCGTCGTTCTAAGTAAACAAGATGCAAAAACATGATAAACATCACATGCAATCAAATATTAAACGTGACATGATATGGCCAATATCACGTAGCTCCTTTGATCTCCATCTTGGGGCTCCATGATCATCTTGTCACCGGCTTGACACCATGATCTCCATCATCATGATCTCCATCATCGTGTCTCCATGAAGTTGCTCGCCAACTATTACTTCTACTACTATGGCTAACGCATTTAGCAATAAAGTAAAGTAATTTACATGGCGTTTCTCAATGACACGCAGGTCATGTTAAAAGAATAAAGACAACTCCTATGGCTCCTGCCGGTTGTCATACTCATCGACATGCAAGTCGTGATCCCTATTACAATAGCATGAACATCTCATACATCACATATAGATCATTCATCATTCATCACAACTTTGGCCATATCATATCACAAACCACTTGCTGCAAAAACAAGTTAGACGTCCTCTAATTGTTGTTGCAAGTTTTACGTGGCTGAATTAGGGTTCTAGCAAGAACGTTTTCTTACCTACGTGAAAGCCACAACGTGATTTGTCAACTTCTATTTACCCTTCATAAGGACCCTGTTCATCGAATCCGCTCCAGCTAAAGTGGGAGAGACAGACACCCGCCAGCCACCTTATGCAACTAGTGCATGTTAGTCGGTGGAACCGGTCTCACGTAAGCGTAGAGGTCTCGTGCATAGAATGCTTCTTAATGCGTTTGACACCTATGTGACCAAGGCGGCAGTGCCACAAATATGCGATCACAAACAACAGTGGCATCATGAGCTAGGTCTATTGCGTAGATTCTATGCACGAGTAGAACACAAAGTAGTTGTGGGCGTTGATTTTGTTCAATATGCTTGCCGTTACTAGTCTTATCTTGATTCGGCGGCATCGTGGGATGAAGCGGCCCGGACCAACCTTACACGTACTCTTACGTGAGACCGGTTCCACCGACAAACATGCACTAGTTGCATAAGGTGGCTGGCGGGTGTCTGTCTCTCCCACTTTAGTCGGATCGGATTCGATGAAAAGGGTCCTTATGAAGGGTAAATAGCAATTGGCATATCACGTTGTGGTCTTTGCGTAGGTAAGAAACGTTCTTGCTAGAAACCCATAGCAGCCACGTAAAAACATGCAAACAACAATTAGAGGACGTCTAACTTGTTTTTGCAGGGTATGCTATGTGATGTGATATGGCCAAAGGATGTGATGAATGATATATGTGATGTATGAGATTGATCATGTTCTTGTAATAGGAATCACGACTTGCATGTCGATGAGTATGACAACCGGCAGGAGCCATAGGAGTTGTCTTTATTTATTTATGACCTGCGTGTCAACTTAAACGTCATGTAATTACTTTACTTTATTGCTAACCGTTAGCCATAGTAGTAGAAGTAATAGTTGGCGAGGCAACTTCATGAAGACACGATGATGGAGATCATGATGATGGAGATCATGGTGTCATGACCGGTGACGATGATGATCATGGAGCCCCGAAGATGGAGATCAAAAGGAGCAAAGTGATATTGGCCATATCATGTCACTATTTGATTGCATGTGATGTTTATCATGTTTATACATCTTATTTGCTTAGAACGACGGTAGTAAATAAGATGATCCCTCATAAAAATTTCAAGAAGTGTTCTCCCCTAACTGTGCACCGTTGCTACAGTTCGTCGTTTCGAAGCACCACGTGATGATCGGGTGTGATAGATCCTTACGTTCACATACAACGGGTGTAAGACAGTTTTACACATGCAAAACACTTAGGGTTAACTTGACGAGCCTAGCATGTGTATAGACATGGCCTCGGAACATAGAAGACCGAAAGGTCGAGCGTGAGTCGTATAGAAGATACGATCAACATGAAGATGTTCACCGACGTTGACTAGTCCGTCTCACGTGATGATCGGACACGGCCTAGTTGACTCGGATCATGTAATCACTAAGATGACTAGAGGGATGTCTATCTGAGTGGGAGTTCATAAGATGAACTTAATTATCCTGAACATAGTCAAAAGGATTTTGCAAATTATGTCATAGCTCACGCTATAGTTCTACTATTTAGATATGTTCCTAGAGAAAAATTAGTTGAAAGTAGCAATTATGCGGACTAGGTCCGTAAATAGAGGATTGTCCTCATTGCTTCTTAGAAAGGCTTATGTCCTTAATGCACCGCTCAGTGTGCTGAACCTCGAACGTCGTCTGTAGATGTTGCAAACATCTGACATACACGTTTTGATAACTACATGATAGTTCAGTTAAACGGTTTAGAGTTGAGGCACCAAAGACAGTTTTGAAACGTCGCAAAACATATGAGATGTTTCGAGGGCTAAAATTGGGATTTCAGGCTCGTGCCCATGTCAAGAGGTATAAGACCTCTGACGATTTTCTCAGCCTGCAAACTAAGGGAGAAAAGCTCAATTGCTGAGCTTGTGCTCAGATTGTCTGAGTACAACATTCATTTGAATCGAGTGGGAGTTGATCTTCCAGATGAGATAATGATGTTTCTCCGAGGTCATTACCACCAAGCTGCTAGAGCTTCGTGATGAACTATAATATATCAGGGACATATATGATGATCCTTGAGTTATTCGCGATGTTTGACACCGCGAAAGTAGAAATCAAGAAGGAGCATCAATTGTTGATGGTTGGTGAAACCACTAGCTTCAAGAAGGGCAAGGGCACAAAGGGATACTTCATGAAACAGCAAGTCAGCTGCTGCTCTAATGAAGAAACTCAAGGTTGAACCCAAACCCGAGACTAAGTGCTTCTGTAATAAGGGGAACAGCCACTGGAGCAGAATTACCCTAGATACTTGGTAGATTAGTAGGCTGGCAAGGTCGATAGAAGTATATTGGATATACATTGTGTTGATGTATACTTTACTAGTACTCCTAGTAGCACCAGGGTATTAGATACCGGTTCGGTTGCTAAGTGTTAGTAACTCGAAATAAAAGCTACGGAATAAACGGAGACTAGCTAAAGGTGAGCTGACGACATGTGTTGGAAGTGTTTCCAATGTTGATATGATCAAGCATCGTACGCTCCCTCTACCATCGAGATTGGTGTTTGTGTTAAGCATAGACATGATTGGATTATGTCTATTGCAATACGGTTATTCATTCAAGGAGAATAATAGTTACTCTGTTTATTTGAATAATACCTTCAATGGTCTTACACCTAAAATGGATGGTTTATTGAATCTCGATCGTAGTGATACACATGTTCATGCCAAAAGATAGTAATGATAGTACCACCTACTTGTGGCACTGCCACGTAAGTCATATCGGTATAAAACGCATGAAGAAGCTCCATGTTGATGGATCTTTGGACTCACTCATTTTTTTTGAAAAGTTTGAGGCATGCAAACCGTGTCTATTGGTGTATATGCATGAAGAAACTCCATGCAGATGGATCGTTTGGACTCACTTGATTTTGAATCACTTGAGACATGCAAATCATACCACATGGGCAAGATGACTGAAAGCCTCGGTTTCAGTAAAATGGAACCAGAAAGCAACTTGCTGGAAGTAATACATTTTGATGTGTGCAGTCCAATAAGTGCTGAGGCGTGTAGTGGATATCGTTATGTTCTTACTTCACAGATGATTTGAGTAGATGTTGAGTATATTTACTTGATGAATCACGAGTCTGAATTATTGAAAGGTTCAAGTAATTTCAGGGTGAAGTTGAAAGATCATCGTGACAAGAGGATAAAAGATCTATGATATGATCATAGAGATGAATATCTGAATTACGAGTTTGGCACAGAATTAAGACATTGTGGAAATTATTTCACAACCGATACAGCCTGGAACACCATAGTGTGATGGTGTGTCCGAACATCATAAATGCACCCTATTGGATATGATGCATACCATGATGTCTCTTATCGAATTACCGCAATAATTTATGGGTTAGGCATTAGAGACAACCACATTCACTTTAAATAGGGCACCACGTAATTCCGATGAGATGACACCGTATGAACTATGGTTTAGAGAAACCTAAGCTGTCATTTCTTAAAAGTTTGGGGCTGCGATGCTTATGTGAAAAAGTTTCAGGCTGATAAGCTCAAACCCAAAGCGGATAAATGCATCTTCATAGGACACCCAAAACAGTTGGGTATACCTCCTATATCAGATCTGAAAGCAATAAAGGATTGTTTCTAGAATCGGGTCCTTTTTTGAGGAAAAGTTTCTCTCGAAAGAATTGAGTGGGAGGATGGTGGAAACTTGATGAGGTTATTGAACCGTCTCTTCAACTAGTGTGTGGCAGGGCACAGGAAATTGTTCCTGTGGCACCTACACCAATTGAAGTGGAAGCTTATGATATTTATCACGAGACTACGGATCAAGTCACTCCCAAACCTCGTAGGATGACAAGGATGCGTACTACTTCTGAGTGGTACGTAATCCTGTCTTGGAAGTCATGTTGCGAGACAACAATGAACCTACGAGCTATGGAGAAGCGATGGGGGGCCCGGATTCCGATAAATGGCTCGAGGCCATATAATCCGAGAGAGGATCCATATATGAAAACAAAGAGTAGACTTTGGAAGAACTACTTGATGGTCGTAAGGCTATTGGGTACATATGGATTTTAAAAGGAAGACGGACAATGATGGTAAATGTCACCATTAAGAAAGCTCGACTTGTCGTTAAGAAGTTTACCGACAAGTTCAAGGAGTTGACTACGGTGAGACTTTCTCACTCGTAGCGATGCTAAGAGTCTGTTTGAATTATATTAGCGATTACTGCATTATTTATGAAATCTTGCAGATAGGATGTCAAAACATTGTTTCCTCGACGATTTTTCTTGAGGAAAGGTTGTATGTAATACAACCGGAAGGTTTTGTCAATCCTGAAAGATGCTAATAAGTATGCAAAGCTCTAGCAATCCTTCTAAGAACTGGAGTAAGCATCTCGGAGTTGGAATGTATGCTTTGATAGATGATCAAAGATTTTGGGTGTATACAAAGTTTATGAGAAACTTGTATTTCCAAAGAAGTGAGTGGGAGCACTATAGAATTTCTGATGAGTATATGTTGTTGACATATTGTTGATCAGAAATGATGTAGAATTTCTGAGAAAGCATATAGGGTTATTTGGAAAGTGTTTTTCAATGGAAAGCCTGGATTAAGCTACTTGAACATTGAGCATCAAGATCTATAAGGATAGATCAAAACGCTTAATGGAACTTTCAAATGAGCACATACCTTGACATGATCTTGAAGGTGTTCAAAATGGATCAGTCAAAGAAGGAGTTCTTGCCTGAGTTGTAAGGTAAGACTTAAAGCTCGACTACGGCAGAATAGAGAGAAAGGACGAAGGTCGTCCCCTATGCTTAAGACATAGGCTCTACAGTATGCTGTGCTGTGTACCGCACCTGAAGTGTGCCTTGCCATGAGTCAGTCAAGGGGTACAAGAGTGATCCAAGAATGGATCACGGGACAGTGGTCAAAGTTATCCTTAGTAACTAGTGGACTAAGGAATTTTCTCGATTATGGAAGTGGTAAAAGAGTTCGTCGTAAAGGGTTACGTCGATGCAAGCTTAACACCTATCCGGATAGCTCTGAGTAGAGATACCGGATACGTATAATGGAGCAACAATTTAGAATAGCTCGAAGTAGAGCAGTTATTTGGAATAGCTCCAAATAGAACGTGGTAGCTACATCTAGGAGATGACATAGAGATTTGTAAAGCACACACGGATCTGAAAGGTTCAGACCCGTTGACTAAAACCTCTCTCACAAGCAACATGATCAAACCCACAACTCATTGAATGTTAATCACATAGTGATGTGAACTAGATTATTGACGCTGGTAAACTCTTGGGTGTTAGTCACATGGCGATGTGACCTGTGAGTGTTAATCATATGGCGATGTGAACTAGATTATTGACTCTAGTGCAAGTGGGAGACTGTTGGAAATATGCCCTAGAGGCAATAATAAATTGATTATTATTATATTTCCTTGTTCATGATAATCGTTTATTATCCATGCTAGAATTGTATTGATAGGAAACTCAGATACATGTGTGGATACATAGACAACACCATGTCCCTAGTAAGCCTCTAGTTGACTAGCTCGTTGATCAATAGATGGTTATGGTTTCCTGACCATGGACATTGGATGTCGTTGATAACGGGATCACATCATTAGGAGAATGATGTGATGGACAAGACCCAATCCTAAGCATAGCACTAGATCGTGTAGTTCGTATGCTGAAGCTTTTCTAATGTCAAGTATCATTTCCTTAGACCATGAGATTGTGCAACTCCCGGATACCGTAGGAGTGCTTTGGGTGTGCCAGACGTCACAACGTAACTGGGTGACTATAAAGGTACACTACGGGTATCTCCGAAAGTGTCTGTTGGGTTGGCACGAATCGAGACTGGGATTTGTCACTCCGTGTGACGGAGAGGTATCTCTGGGCCCACTCGGTAGGACATCATCATAATGTGCACAATGTGACCAAGGAGTTGATCACGGGATGATGTGTTACGGAACGAGTAAAGAGACTTGCCGGTAACGAGATTGAACAAGGTATCGGTATACCGACGATCGAATCTCGGGCAAGTATCGTACCGATAGACAAAGGGAATTGTATACGGGATTGATTAACTCCTTGACATCGTGGTTCATCCGATGAGATCATCGTGGAACATGTGGGAGCCAACATGGGTATCCAGATCCCGCTGTTGGTTATTGACCGGAGAACGTCTCGGTCATGTCTGCATGTCTCCCGAACCCATAGGGTCTACACACTTAAGGTTCGATGACGCTAGGGTTATAAAGGAAGTTAGTATGTGGTTACCGAATGTTGTTCGGAGTCCCGGATGAGATCCTGGACGTCACAAGGAGTTCCGGAATGGTCCGGAGGTAAAGATTTATATATGGGAAGTCCTGTTTTGGTCACCGGAAAGGTTTCGGGGTTTATCGGTAATGTACCGGGACCACCGGGAGGGTCCCGGGGGTCCACCAAGTGGGGCCACCAGCCCCAGAAGGCTGCGTGGGCCAAGTGTGGGAGGGAACCAGCCCCTAGGAGGGCTGGTGCGCCCCCCACAAGGGGCCCAAGGCGCAAGGAAGAGTGGGAGGGGGCAAACCCTAGTCCAGTTGGGCCTTAAGGCCCACCTAGTGGGCTCCTTCCCCTCTCTCCCCTCTTGGCCGCCCCTTTGGTTCCCATCTAGGGCTGGCCGCCACCCCTAGGGTGTGGAAACCCTAGAGGGGGCGCAGCCCTCCCTTCCCCCTATAAATACATGAGGTCTAGGGGCAGCCCAAGATACATGAGAACTTCTCCTCTCGTTGGTGCAGCCCTGCATCTCTTCTTCCTCCTCTTCTGTGGTGCTTGGCGAAGCCCTGCAGGATAGCCACGCTCCTCCATCACCACCACGCCGTTGTGCTGCTGCTGGATGGAGTCTTCCTCAACCTCTCCCTCTCTCCTTGCTGGATCAAGGCATGGGAGACGTCACCGGGCTGTACGTGTGTTGAACGCGGAGGTGTCGTCCGTTCGGCACTTGGTCATCGGTGATTTGGATCACGACAAGTACGACTCCATCAACCCCGTTCACATGAACGCTTCCGCTTAGCGATCTACAAGGGTATGTAGATGCACTCTCCTTCCCTTCGTTGCTAGTCTCTCCATAGATAGATCTTGGTGATACGTAGGAAAATTTTGAATTTCTGCTACGTTAAACAACAGTGGTATCAGAGCCATGTTGGCTCCCACATGTTCCTAGATGATCTCATCGGATGAACCACGATGTCAAGGACTTAATCAATCCCGTATACAATTCCCTTTGTCTATCGGTACGATACTTGCCCGAGATTCGATCGTCGGTATCCCGATACCTTGTTCAATCTCGTTACCGGCAAGTCTCTTTACTCGTTCTGTAACACATCATCCCGTGATCAACTCCTTGATCACATTGTGCACATTATGATGATGTCCTACCGAGTGGGCCCAGAGATACCTCTCCGCTTACACGGAGTGACAAATCCCAGTCTCGATTCGTGCCAACCCAATAGACACTTTCGGAGATACCTGTAATGTACCTTTATAGCCACCCAGTTACGTTGTGACGTTTGGCACACCCAAAGCATTCCTACGGTATCCGGGAGTTGCACAATCTCATGGTCTAAGGAAATGATATTTGACATTAGCAAACCTTTAGCATACGAACTACACGATCTAGTGCTATGCTTAGGATTGGGTCTTGTCCATCACATCATTCTCCCAATGATGTGATCCCGTTATCAACGACATCCAATGTCCATGGTCAGGAAACCGTAACCATCTATTGATCAACGAGCTAGTCAACTAGACGCTTACTAGGGACATGGTGTTGTCTATGTATCCACACATGTATCTGAGTTTCCTATCAATACAATTATAGCATGGATAATAAACGATTATCATGAACAAGGAAATACAATAATAACTTATTTATTATTGCCTCTAGGGCATATTTCCAACAGTCTCCCACTTGCACTAGAGTCAATAATCTAGTTCACATCGATATGTGATTAACACTCAAGGTCACATCGCCATGTGAGTAACACCCAAAGAGTTTACTAGAGTCAATAATCTAGTTCACATTTACCATGTGATCAACACTCGATGAGTTCTGGGTTTGATCATGTTATGCTTGTGAGAGAGGTTATAATCAACGGGTCTGAACCTTTCAGATCCGTGTGCGCTTTACAAATCTCTATGTCATCTCCTAGATGCAGCTACCACGCTCTATTTGGAGCTCTTCCAAATACCTGTTCTACTATACGAATCCAGTTTACTACTCACTATAATCTGGATTAGTGTCAAAGTTTGCATCGGCGTAACCCTTTACGACGAACTCTTTTACCACCTCCATAATCGAGAAAAATTCCTTAGTCCACTGGTTACTAAGGATAACTTTGATCGCTGTCTTGTGATCCATTCTTGGATCACTCTTGTACCCCTTGACTGACTCATGGCAACGCACACTTCAGGTGCGGTACACAGCATAGCATACTGAAGAGCCCACGTCTTAAGCATAGGGGACGACCTTCGTCCTTTCTCTCTATTCTGCCGTGGTCGAGCTTTAAGTCTTAACTTCATACCTTACAACTCAGGCAAGAACTCCTTCTTTGACTGATCCATCTTGAACACCTTCAAGATCACGTCAAGGCATGTGCTTATTTGAAAGTTCCATTAAGCGTTTTGATCTATCCTTATAGATCTTGATGCTTCAATGTTCAAGTAGCTTAATCCAGGCTTTCCATTGAAAAACACTTTCCAAATAACCCTATATGCTTTCCAGAAATTCTACGTCATTTCTGATCAACAATATGTCAACAACATATATTCATCAGAAATTCTATAGTGCTCCCAGTCACTTCTTTGGAATTACAAGTTTCTCATAAACTTTGTATACACCCAAAACTTTGATCATCTTATCAAAGCATACATTCCAACTCCGAGATGCCTACTCCAGTCCTTAGAAGGATTGCTGGAGCTTTGCATACTTATTAGCATCTTTCAGGATTGACAAAACCTTCCGGTTGTCTCACATACAACCTTTCCTCAAGAAAATCATCGAGGAAACAATGTTTTGACATCCTATCTGCAAGATTTCATAAATAATGCAGTAATCGCTAATATAATTCCAACAGACTCTTAGCATCGCTACGAGTGAGAAAATCTCATCGTAGTCAACTCCTTGAACTTGTCGGAAAACATCTTAACGACAAGTCGAGCTTTCTTAATGGTGACATTTACCATCATTGTCCGTCTTTCTTTTAAAATCCATCTGTACTCAACAGCCTTACGACCATCAAGTAGTTCTTCCAAAGTCTACACTTTGTTTTCATATATGGATCCTCTCTCGGATTATATGGCCTCGAGCCATTTATCGGAATCCGGGCCCACCATCGCTTCTCCATAGCTCGTAGGTTCATTGTTGTCTCGCAACATGACTTCCAAGACAAGATTACGTATCCTTGTCATCCTACGAGGTTTGGGAGTGACTTGATCCAAAGTCTCGTGATCAATATCATAAGCTTCCACTTCAATTGGTGTAGGTGCCACAGGAACAATTTCCTCTGCCCTGCCACACACTAGTTGAAGAGACGGTTCAATAACCTCATCAAGTTTCCACCATCCTCCCACTCAATTCTTTCGAGAGAAACTTTTCCTCGAGAAAGGACCCGATTCTAGAAACAATCCCTTATTGCTTTCGGATCTAAGACAGGAGGTATACCCAACTGTTTTGGGTGTCCTATGAAGATGCATTTATCCGCTTTGGGTTTGAGCTTATCAGCCTGAAACTTTTTCACATAAGTGTTGCAGCCCCAAACGTTTAAGAAATGACAACTTAGGTTTCTCTAAACCATAGTTCATACAGTGTCATCTCATCGGAATTACGTGGTGCCCTATTTAAAGTGAATGCGGTTATCTCTAATGCCTAACCCATAAACTATCGTGGTAATTCGATAAGAAACATCATGGTATGCATCATATCCAATAGGGTGCAGTTATGATGTTCGGACACACCATCACACTATGGTGTTCCAGGCTGTATTAGTTGTGAAACAATTTCCACAATGTCTTAATTCTGTGCCAAACTCGTAATTGAGATATTCATCTCTATGATCATACATAGATACTTTATCCTCTTGTCACGATGATCTTTCAACTTCACCCTGAAATTACTTGAACCTTTCAATAATTCAGACTCGTGATTCATCAAGTAAATATACTCAACATCTACTCAAATCATCTGTGAAGTAAGAACATAACGATATCCACTACACGCCTCAGCACTCATTGGACTACACACATCAAAATGTATTACTTCCAACAAGTTGCTTTCTAGTTCCATTTTACTGAAACTGAGGCTTTCAGTCATCTTGCCCATGTGGTATGATTTACATGTCTCAAGTGATTCAAAATCAAGTGAGTCCAAACGGTCCATTTGCATGGAGTTTATTCATGCATATACACCAATAGACATGGTTCGCATGCCTCAAACTTTTCAAAAATGAGTGAGCCCAAAGATCCATCAACATGGCGCTTCCTCATGCGTTTTATACCGATATGACTTACG
The DNA here is from genome assembly GCA_034509565.1 of Triticum monococcum. Classification (NCBI taxonomy): domain Eukaryota; kingdom Viridiplantae; phylum Streptophyta; class Magnoliopsida; order Poales; family Poaceae; genus Triticum; species Triticum monococcum. The sequence continues at coordinate 684,923,056 of CM067842.1, forward strand.
TGGCAGTGCCACAAGTAGGTGGTACTATCATTACTATCTTTTGGCATGAACATGTGTATCACTACGATCGAGATTCAATAAACCATTCATTTTAGGTGTAAGACCATTGAAGGTATTATTCAAATAAACAGAGTAACCATTATTCTCCTTAAATGAATAACCGTATTGCGATGGACATAATCCAATCATGTCTATGCTCAACGCAAACACCAATCTCGATGGTAGAGGGAGCGTACGATATTTGATCAACCTTGGAAATACTTCCAACACATATCGTTATCTCACCTTTAGCTAGTCTCCGTTTATTCCGCAGCTTTTATTTCGAGTTACTAACACTTAGCAACCGAACCGGTATCTAATACCCTGGTGCTACTAGGAGTACTAGTAAAGTACACATTAACATAATGTATATCCAATATACTTCTATCGACCTTGCCAGCCTTCTTATCTACCAAGTATCTAGGGTAATTCTGCTCCAGTGGTTGTTCCCCTTATTACAGAAGCACTTAGTCTCGGGTTTGGGTTCAACCTTGGGTTTCTTCATTGGAGCAACAGCTGAATTGTTGTTTCATGAAGTATCCCTTTGTGCCCTTGCCCTTCTTGAAACTAGTGGTTTTACCAACCATCAACAATTGATGCTCCTTCTTGATTTCTACTTTCGTGGTGTCAAACATTGCGAATAACTCAAGGATCATCATATATGTCCCTGATATATTATAGTTCATCACGAAGCTCTAGCAGCTTGGTGGTAATGACTTCGGAGAAACATCATTATCTCATCTGGAAGATCAACTCCCACTTGATTCAAATGATTGTTGTACTCAGACAATCTGAGCACAAGCTCAACAATTGAGCTTTTCTCCTTAGTTTGTAGGCTAAGAAAATCGTCGGAGGTCTTATACCTCTTGACGTGGGCACGAGCCTGAAATCTCAATTTCAGCCCTCAAAGCATCTCATATGTTTCGCGACGTTTCAAAACGTCTTTGGTGCCTCAATTCTAAACCATTTAACTGAACTATCATGTAGTTATCAAAACGTGTTTGTCAGATGTTCGCAACATCCACAGACAACGTTCGAGGTTCAGCACACTGAGCGGTGCATTAAGGACATAAGCCTTCTAAGAAGCAATGAGGACAATCCTCAGTTTACGGACCTAGTCCGCATAATTGCTACTATCAACTTTCAACTAATTTTTTCTCTAGGAACATATCTAAACAGTAGAACTAAAGCGCGAGCTACGACATAATTTGCAAAATCCTTTTGACTATGTTCAGGATAATTAAGTTCATCTTATGAACTCCCACTTAGATAGACATCCCTCTAGTCATCTAAGTGATTACATGATCCGAGTCAACTAGGCCGTGTCCGATCATCACGTGAGACGGACTAGTCAACATCGGTGAACATCTTCATGTTGATCGTATCTTCTATACGACTCATGCTCGACCTTTCGGTCTTCTGTGTTCCGAGGCCATGTCTGTACATGCAAGGCTCGTCAAGTCAACCTAAGTGTTTGCATGTGTTCCGAGGCCATGTCTGTACATGCTAGGCTCGTCAACACCCGTTGTATGTGAACATTAGAATCTATCACACCCGATCATCACGTGGTGCTTCGAAACGACGAACTTTAGCAACGGTGCACAGTTAGGGGAGAACACTTCTTGAAATTTTAATGAGGGATCATCTTATTTACTACCGTCGTACTAAGCAAATAAGATGTATAAACATGATAAACATCACATGCAATCAAATAGTGACATGATATGGCCAATATCACTTTGCTCCTTTTGATCTCCATCTTCGGGGCTCCATGATCATCATCGTCACCGGCATGACACCATGATCTCCATCATCATGATCTCCATCATCGTGTCTTCTTGAAGTTGTCACGTCCTCTATTACTTCTACTACTACAGCTAACGGTTAGCAATAAAGTAAAGTAATTACATGACGTTTAAGTTGACACGCAGGTCATAAATAAATAAAGACAACTCCTATGGCTCCTGCCGGTTGTCATACTCATCGACATGCAAGTCGTGATTCCTATTACAAGAACATGATCATCTCATACATCACATATATCATTCATCACATCCTTTGGCCATATCACATCACATAGCATACCCTGCAAAAACAAGTTAGACGTCCTCTAATTGTTGTTTGCATGTTTTACGTGGCTGCTATGGGTTTCTAGCAAGAACGTTTCTTACCTACGCAAAGACCACAACGTGATATGCCAATTGCTATTTACCCTTCATAAGGACCCTTTTCATCGAATCCGATCCGACTAAAGTGGGAGAGACAGACACCCGCCAGCCACCTTATGCAACTAGTGCATGTTTGTCGGTGGAACCGGTCTCACGTAAGAGTACGTGTAAGGTTGGTCCGGGCCGCTTCATCCCACGATGCCGCTGAATCAAGATAAGACTAGTAACGGCAAGCATATTGAACAAAATCAACGCCCACAACTACTTTGTGTTCTACTCGTGCATAGAATCTACGCAATAGACCTAGCTCATGATGCCACTGTTGGAAATATGCCCTAGAGGCAATAATAAAAGCATTATTATTATATTTCCTTGTTCATGGTAATTGTCTTTATTCATGCTATAATTGTGTTATCCGGAAATCGTAATACATGTGTGAATAACAAACATCAACATGTCCCTAGTAAGCCTCTAGTTGACTAGCCCGTTGATCAACAGATAGTCATGGTTTCCTGACTATGGACATTGGATGTCATTGATAACAAGATCGCATCATTAGGAGAATGATGTGATGGACAAGACCCAATCCTAAACATAGCATAAAGATCGTATAGTTCGTTTGCTAGAGTTTTGCAATGTCAAGTATCTTTTCCTTAGACCATGAGATCGTGTAACTCCCGGATACCGTAGGAGTGCTTTGGGTGTACCAAACGTCACAACGTAACTGGGTGACTATAAAGGTATACTACGGGTATCTCCGAAAGTGTCTGTTGGGTTGACACGGATCAAGACTGGGATTTGTCACTCCGTGTGACGGAGAGGTATCACTGGGCCCACTCGGTAACGCATCATCATAATGAGCTCAAAGTGACCAAGTGTCTGGTCACGGGATCATGCATTACGGTACGAGTAAAGTGGCTTGCCGGTAACGAGACTGAACGAGGTATTGGGATACCAACGATCGAGTCTCGGGCAAGTAACATACCGTCTGACAAAGGGAATAGAATACGGGGTTGCTTGAACCCTTGACATAGTGGTTCATCCGATGACAACATCGAGAAACATGTGGGAGCCAACATGGGTATCCAGATCCCGCTGTTGGTTATTGACCAGAGGTCGTCTCGGTCATGTCTACATGTCTCCCGAACCCGTAGGGTCTACACACTTAAGGTTCGGTGACGCTAGGGTTATTAGGAAGACAAGTATGTGATTACCGAATGTTGTTCGGAGTCCCGGATGAGATCCCGGACGTCACGAGGAGTTCCGGAATAGTTCGGAGGTAAAGATTTATATATGGAAAGTGGTTAAACGGACTCCGGAAAGTTTCGGGGGCATGCCGGTATTGTACCGGGGCCACCGAGAGGGTTCCGGGGGTCCACCGGGAGGGGCCACCCCTCCCGGGGGGCCACATGGGCTAAGTGGGAGAGGGAGCCAGCCCCTAGTGGGCTGGGCGCGCCTCCCCACCTAGGCCCATCCGGCTAGGGTTTGGGGAGGGGAAACCCTAAAGGGGAGAAGGGGGCGCCCCCATAGCTTGGGGGGCAAGCCACCCTTTCCTCCTCCCCTTTGGCCGCCGCCCCATCTAGGGTTTCCCCTAGGTGGCCGGCCCCCCCTTGCCCTCGCCTCCTATATATAGAGGGGTGAGGGGAGGGCTGCAACACACAATTGAAGGCGCAGCCCCTCCCCTCCCCAACTCCTCTCTTTCTCCGTCTTTGCTTGGCGAAGCCCTGCCGGAGAACTGCTGTACCAATTGCACCATGCCGTCGTGCTGCCATTGGAGTTGTCTTCCTCAACCTCTCCTTCATCCTTGCTGGATCAAGACGGAGGAGACGCCATCGTCCCGTACGTGTGTTGAACGCGGAGGCGCTGTTCTTTCAGCGCTTGGTCATCGGTGATCGGAATCACGTTGGAACGACTCCATCATCACCACTCCCTCGAACGCTTCCGTACTCGATCTACAAGTGGTATGTAGATGCAAACTCACTCCCTTGACTCGTTGCTAGATGAACTCCTAGATGATCTTGGTGAAACGAGTAGGAAATTTTTTTGTTTTCTGCAACGTTCCCCAACAGTGGCATCATGAGCTAGGTCTATGCTTAGTTCTTCTTGCGCGAGTAGAACACAATTCGTTGTGGGCGTGGATTTGTCAACCTTCTTGCCGCTACTAGTCTTTTCTTGCTTCAGCGGTATTGTGGGATGAAGCGGCCCGGACCAACCTTACACGTACGCTTACGTGAGACCGGTTCCACCGACTAACATGCACTAGTTGCATAAGGTGGCTGGCGGGTGTCTGTCTCTCCCACTTTAGTTGGAGCGGATTCGATGAACAGGGTCCTTATGAAGGGTAAATAGAAGTTGACAAATCACGTTGTGGCTTTCACGTAGGTAAGAAAACGTTCTTGCTAGAACCCTAATTCAGCCACGTAAAACTTGCAACAACAATTAGAGGACGTCTAACTTGTTTTTGCAGCAAGTGGTTTGTGATATGATATGGCCAAAGTTGTGATGAATGATGAATGATCTATATGTGATGTATGAGATGTTCATGCTATTGTAATAGGGATCACGACTTGCATGTCGATGAGTATGACAACCGGCAGGAGCCATAGGAGTTGTCTTTATTCTTTTAACATGACCTGCGTGTCATTGAGAAACGCCATGTAAATTACTTTACTTTATTGCTAAACGTGTTAGCCATAGTAGTAGAAGTAATAGTTGGCGAGCAACTTCATGGAGACACGATGATGGAGATCATGATGATGGAGATCATGGTGTCAAGCCGGTGACAAGATGATCATGGAGCCCCAAGATGGAGATCAAAGGAGCTACGTGATATTGGCCATATCATGTCACGTTTAATATTTGATTGCATGTGATGTTTATCATGTTTTTGCATCTTGTTTACTTAGAACGATGGTAGTAAATAAGATGATCCCTCATAATAATTTCAAGAAGTGTTCCCCCTAACTGTGCACCGTTGCTAAAGCTCGTAGTTTCGAAGCACCACGTGATGATCGGGTGTGATAGATTCTTACGTTCACATACAACGGGTGTAAGACAGTTTTACACATGCAAAACACTTAGGGTTAACTTGACGAGCCTAGCATGTGCATAGACATGGCCTCGGAACACAGAAGACCGAAAGGTCGAGCATGAGTCGTATAGAAGATGCGATCAACATAAAGATGTTCACCGACGTTGACTAGTCCGTCTCACGTGATGATCGGACACGGCCTAGTTAACTCGGATCATGCAACACTTAGATGACTAGAGGGATGTCTAATCTAAGTGGGAGTTCATTATATAATTTGATTAGATGAACTTTACTATCATGAACATTAGTCTAAAAATATTTTACAATATGTCTTGTAGATCAAATGGCCCACGTAGTCCTCAACTTCAACGCGTTCCTAGAGAAAACCAAGCTGAAAGACGATGGTAGCAACTATACAGACTGGGTCCGGAACCTGAGGATCATCCTCATAGCTGCCAAGAAAGATTACGTCCTACAAGCACCGCTAGGTGAAGCTCCCGTCCCACAGAACCAAGACGTTATGAACGCTTGGCAGACACGTGTTGACGACTACTCCCTCGTTCAGTGCGGCATGCTTTACAGTTTAGAACCGGGGCTCCAAAAGCGTTTTGAGAGACTTGGAGCATATGAGATGTTCGAAGAGCTGAAAATGGTTTTCCAAGCTCATGCCCGGGTCGAGAGATATGAGGTCTCCGACAAGTTCTTCAGCTGTAAGATGGAGGAAAACAGTTCTGTCAGTGAGCACATACTCACTATGTCTGGATTACATAACCGCTTGACTCAGCTGGGAGTTAATCTCCCGGATGATGCGGTCATTGACAGAATCCTCCAGTCGCTTCCACCAAGCTACAAGAGCTTTGTGATGAACTTCAACATGCAGGGGATGCAAAAGACCATTCCTGAGTTGTTCTCAATGCTGAAATAAGCGGAGGTAGAAGTCAAGAAGGAACATCAAGTGTTGATGGTCAATAAAACCACTAAGTTCAAGAAGGGCAAGGATAAGAAAGCCTTCAAGAAGGACGGCAAGGAAGTTGCCGCGCCCGGCAAGCAAGCTGCCGGGAAGAAGCCAAAGAATGGACCCAAGCCTGAGACTGAGTGCTTTTATTGCAAGGGGAGCGGACACTCGAAGCGGAATTGCCCCAAGTACTTAGCAGACAAGAAGCCGGCAAAACAAAAGGTATATGTGATATACATGTAATTGATGTGTACCTAACTAGAACTCGTAGTAGCTCTTGGGTATTTGATACCGGTGTAGTTGCTCACATTTGTAACTGAAAGCAGGAGCTGCGGAATAAACGGAGACTGGCGAAGGACGAGGTGACGATGCGCGTCGGGAATGGTTCCAAGGTCGATGTGATCGCCGTCGGCACGCTGCCTCTTCATTTACCTACGGGATTAGTTTTAAACCTCAATAATTGTTATTTAGTGCCAGCTTTGAGCATGAACATTGTATCTGGATCTCGTTTAATTCGAGATGGCTACTCATTTAAATCCGAGAATAATGGTTGTTCCATTTATATGAGAGATATGTTTTATGGTCATGCTCCTATGGTGAATGGTTTATTCTTAATGAATCTCGAGCGTAATGCTACACATGTTCTTAGTGTGAATACCAAAAGATTTAAGGTTGATAATGATAGTCCCACATACTTGTGGCACTGCCGCCTTGGTCACATAGGTGTCAAACGCATGAAGAAGCTCCATGCTGATGGACTTTTAGAGTCTCTTGATTATGAATCATTTGACACGTGCGAACCATGCCTTATGGGTAAAATGACCAAGACTCCGTTCTCAGGAACAATGGAGCGAGCAACCAACTTGTTGGAAATCATACATACCGATGTGTGCGGTCCAATGAGTGTTGAGGCTCGCGGTGGCTATCGTTATGTTCTCACCCTCACTGATGATTTGAGTAGATATGGATATATTTACTTAATGAAACAAAAGTCTGAAACCTTTGAGAAGTTCAAGGAATTTCAGAGTGAGGTTGAGAATCAACGTGACAGGAAAATCAAGTTTCTACGATCAGATCGTGGAGGAGAATAGTTGAGTCACGAATTTGGCACACACTTAAGAAAATGTGGAATAGTTTCACAGCTCACGCCGCCTGGAACACCTTAGCGTAACGGTGTATCCGAACGTCGTAATCGCACTCTATTAGATATGGTGCGGTCTATGATGTCTCTTACCGATCTGCCGCTATCTTTTTGGGGCTATGCTTTAGAGACTGCCGCATTCACTTTAAATAGGGCTCCGTCGAAATCCGTTGAGATGACACCGTTTGAATTATGGTTTGGAAAGAAACCTAAGCTGTCATTTCTAAAAGTTTGGGGATGCGATGCTTATGTCAAGAAACTTCAACCTGAAAAGCTCGAACCCAAGTCGGAAAAATGCGTCTTCATAGGATACCCAAAAGAAACTATTGGGTATACCTTCTACCTCAGATCCGAAGGCAAGATCTTTGTTGCCAAGAATGGATCCTTTCTAGAGAAAGAGTTTCTCTCGAAAGAAGTAAGTGGGAGGAAAGTAGAACTTGATGAAGTATTACCTCTTGAACCGGAAAATGGCGCAACTCAAGAAAATGTTCCTGAGGTACCAGCACCGACTAGAGAGGAAGTTAATGATAATGATCAAGATACTTCTAATCAAGCTCCTACTGAAATTCGAAGGTCCACAAGGACACGTTCCGCACCAGAGTGGTACGGCAACCCTGTCTTGGAGATCATGTTGTTAGACAACGGTGAACCTTCGAACTATGAAGAAGCGATGGCGGGCCCGGATTTCGACAAATGGCTAGAAGCCATGAAATCCGAGATAGGATCCATGTATGAAAACGAAGTATGGACTTTGACCTACTTGCCCGTTGAACGGCGAGCCATAGAAAATAAATGGATCTTTAAGAAGAAGACAGACGCGGATGGTAACGTGACCATCTATAAAGCTCGGCTTGTCGCTAAGGGTTATCGACAAGTTCAAGGGGTTGACTACGATGAGACTTTCTCACCGGTAGCGAAGCTAAAGTCCGTCCGAATCATGTTAGCAATTGCCGCGTTTTACGATTATGAAATATGGCAAATGGACGTCAAAACGGCATTCCTTAATGGTTTCCTGAAGGAAGAATTGTATATGATGTAGCCGGAAGGTTTTGTCGATCCTAAGAATGCCGACAAGGTGTGCAAGCTCCAACGCTCGATTTATGGGCTGGTGCAAGCATCTCGGAGTTGGAACATTCGCTTTGATGAGATGATCAAAGCGTTTGGGTTTACACAGACTTATGGAGAAGCCTGTGTTTACAAGAAAGTGAGTGGGAGCTCTGTAGCATTTCTCATATTATATGTAGATGACATACTTTTGATGGGAAATGATATAGAACTCTTGGACAGCATTAAGGCCTACTTCAATAAGAGTTTTTCAATGAAGGACCTTGGAGAAGCTGCTTATATATTAGGCATCAAAATCTATAGAGATAGATCGAGACGCCTCATAGGTCTTTCACAAAGTACATACCTTGATAAGATATTGAAGAAGTTCAATATGGATCAATCTAAGAAGGGGTTCTTGCATGTGTTACAAGGTATGAAATTGAGCTCGGCTCAAAGTCCGACCACGGCAGAAGAAATAGAAGAGATGAGTGTCATCCCCTATGCCTCAGCCATAGGTTCTATTATGTATGCCATGCTGTGTACCAGACCTGATGTAAACCTTGCCGTAAGTTTGGTAGGAAGATACCAAAGTAATCCCGGCAAGGAACACTGGACAGCGGTCAAGAATATCCTGAAGTACCTGAAAAGGACTAAGGAGATGTTTCTCGTTTATGGAGGTGACGAAGAGCTCGTCATAAAGGGTTACATCGATGCTAGCTTCGACACAGATCTGGATGACTCTAAGTCACAAACCGGATACGTGTATATTTTGAATGGAGGGGCAGTAAGCTGGTGCAGTTGCAAGCAAAGCGTCGTGGCGGGATCTACATGTCAAGCGGAGTACATGGCAGCCTCGGAGGCAGCGCATGAAGCAATTTGGGTGAAGGAGTTCATCACCGACCTCGGAGTCATACCCAATGCGTCGGGGCCGATCAAGCTCTTCTGTGACAACACTGGAGCTATTGCACTTGCCAAGGAGCCCAGGTTTCACAAGAAGACAAGGCACATCAAGCGTCGCTTCAACTCCATTCGTGAAAATGTTCAGGATGGAGACATAGAAATTTGTAAAGTACATACGTACCTGAATGTAGCAGATCCGTTGACTAAACCTCTCCCTAGGGCAAAACATGATCAACACCAGAATTCCATGGGTGTTCGATTCATCACAATGTAACTAGATTATTGACTGTAGTGCAAGTGGGAGACTGTTGGAAATATGCCCTAGAGGCAATAATAAAAGCATTATTATTATATTTCCTTGTTCATGGTAATTGTCTTTATTCATGCTATAATTGTGTTATCCGGAAATCGTAATACATGTGTGAATAACAGACATCAACATGTCCCTAGTAAGCCTCTAGTTGACTAGCCTGTTGATCAACAGATAGTCATGGTTTCCTGACTATGGACATTGGATGTCATTGATAACGAGATCGCATCATTAGGAGAATGATGTGATGGACAAGACCCAATCCTAAACATAGCATAAAGATCGTATAGTTCGTTTGCTAGAGTTTTGCAATGTCAAGTATCTTTTCCTTAGACCATGAGATCGTGTAACTCCCGGATACCGTAGGAGTGCTTTGGGTGTACCAAACGTCACAACGTAACTGGGTGACTATAAAGGTATACTACGGGTATCTCCGAAAGTGTCTGTTGGGTTGACACGGATCAAGACTGGGATTTGTCACTCCGTGTGACGGAGAGGTATCACTGGGCCCACTCGGTAACGCATCATCATAATGAGCTCAAAGTGACCAAGTGTCTGGTCACGGGATCATGCATTACAGTACGAGTAAAGTGGCTTGCCGGTAACGAGACTGAACGAGGTATTGGGATACCAACGATCGAGTCTCGGGCAAGTAACATACCGTCTGACAAAGGGAATAGAATACGGGGTTGCTTGAACCCTTGACATAGTGGTTCATCCGATGACAACATCGAGAAACATGTGGGAGCCAACATGGGTATCCAGATCCCGCTGTTGGTTATTGACCAGTGGTCGTCTCGGTCATGTCTACATGTCTCCCGAACCCGTAGGGTCTACACACTTAAGGTTCGGTGACGCTAGGGTTATTAGGAAGACAAGTATGTGATTACCGAATGTTGTTCGGAGTCCCGGATGAGATCCCGGACGTCACGAGGAGTTCCGGAATAGTTCAGAGGTAAAGATTTATATATGGAAAGTGGTTAAACGGACTCCGGAAAGTTTCGGGGGCATGCCGGTATTGTACCGGGGCCACCGGGAGGGTTCCGGGGGTCCACCGGGAGGGGCCACCCCTCCCGGGGGGCCACATGGGCTAAGTGGGAGAGGGAGCCAGCCCCTAGTGGGCTGGGCGCGCCTCCCCACCTAGGCCCATGCGGCTAGGGTTTGGGGAGGGGAAACCCTAAAGGGGAGAAGGGGGCGCCCCCTAGCTTGGGGGGCAAGCCACCCTTTCCTCCTCCCCTTTGGCCGCCGCCCCATCTAGGGTTTCCCCTAGGTGGCCGGCCCCCCCTTGCCCTCTCCTCCTATATATAGAGGGGTGAGGGGAGGGCTGCAACACACAATTGAAGGCGCAGCCCCTCCCCTCCCCAACTCCTCTCTTTCTCCGTCTTTGCTTGGCGAAGCCCTGCCGGAGAACTGTTGTACCAATTGCACCACGCCGTCGTGCTGCCATTGGAGTTGTCTTCCTCAACCTCTCCTTCATCCTTGCTGGATCAAGACGGAGGATACGCCATCGTCCCGTACGTGTGTTGAACGCGGAGGCGCTGTTCTTTCAGCGCTTGGTCATCGGTGATCGGAATCACGTTGGAACGACTCCATCATCACCACTCCCTCGAACGCTTCCGTACTCGATCTACAAGTGGTATGTAGATGCAAACTCACTCCCTTGACTCGTTGCTAGATGAACTCCTAGATGATCTTGGTGAAACGAGTAGGAAAAATTTTTGTTTTCTGCAACGTTCCCCAACAGTGGCATCATGAGCTAGGTCTATGCGTAGTTCTTCTTGCGCGAGTAGAACACAATTCGTTGTGGGCGTGGATTTGTCAACCTTCTTGCCGCTACTAGTCTTTTCTTGCTTCAGCGCTATTGTGGGATGAAGCGGCCCGGACCAACCTTACACGTGCGCTTACGTGAGACCGGTTCCACCGACTAACATGCACTAGTTGCATAAGGTGGCTGGCGGGTGTCTGTCTCTCCCACTTTAGCTGGAGCGGATTCGATGAACAGGGTCCTTATGAAGGGTAAATAGAAGTTGACAAATCACGTTGTGGCTTTCACGTAGGTAAGAAAACGTTCTTGCTAGAACCCTAATTCAGCCACGTAAAACTTGCAACAACAATTAGAGGACGTCTAACTTGTTTTTGCAGCAAGTGGTTTGTGATATGATATGGCCAAAGTTGTGATGAATGATGAATGATCTATATGTGATGTATGAGATGTTCATGCTATTGTAATAGGGATCACGACTTGCATGTCGATGAGTATGACAACCGGCAGGAGCCATAGGAGTTGTCTTTATTCTTTTAACATGACCTGCGTGTCATTGAGAAACGCCATGTAAATTACTTTACTTTATTGCTAAACGCGTTAGCCATAGTAGTAGAAGTAATAGTTGGCGAGGAACTTCATGGAGACACGATGATGGAGATCATGATGATGGAGATCATGGTGTCAAGCCGGTGACAAGATGATCATGGAGCCCCAAGATGGAGATCAAAGGAGCTATGTGATATTGGCCATATCATGTCACGTTTAATATTTGATTGCATGTGATGTTTATCATGTTTTTGCATCTTGTTTACTTAGAACGACGGTGGTAAATAAGATGATCCCTCATAATAATTTCAAGAAGTGTTCCCCCTAACTGTGCACCGTTGCTAAAGCTCGTAGTTTCGAAGCACCACGTGATGATCGGGTGTGATAGATTCTTACGTTCACATACAACGGGTGTAAGACAGTTTTACACATGCAAAACACTTAGGGTTAACTTGACGAGCCTAGCATGTGCATAGACATGGCCTCGGAACACAGAAGACCGAAAGGTCGAGCATGAGTCGTATAGAAGATGCGATCAACATAAAGATGTTCACCGACGTTGACTAGTCCGTCTCACGTGATGATCGGACACGGCCTAGTTAACTCGGATCATGCAACACTTAGATGACTAGAGGGATGTCTAATCTAAGTGGGAGTTCATTATATAATTTGATTAGATGAACTTTACTATCATGAACATTAGTCTAAAAATATTTTACAATATGTCTTGTAGATCAAATGGCCCACGTAGTCCTCAACTTCAACGCGTTCCTAGAGAAAACCAAGCTGAAAGACGATGGTAGCAACTATACGGACTGGGTCCGGAACCTGAGGATCATCCTCATAGCTGCCAAGAAAGATTACGTCCTACAAGCACCGCTAGGTGAAGCTCCCGTCCCACAGAACCAAGACGTTATGAACGCTTGGCAGACACGTGTTGACGACTACTCCCTCGTTCAGTGCGGCATGCTTTACAGTTTAGAACCGGGGCTCCAAAAGCGTTTTGAGAGACATGGAGCATATGAGATGTTCGAAGAGCTGAAAATGGTTTTCCAAGCTCATGCCCGGGTCGAGAGATATGAGGTCTCCGACAAGTTCTTCAGTTGTAAGATGGAGGAAAACAGTTCTGTCAGTGAGCACATACTCACTATGTCTGGATTACATAACCGCTTGACTCAGGTGGGAGTTAATCTCCCGGATGATGCGGTCATTGACAGAATCCTCCAGTCGCTTCCACCAAGCTACAAGAGCTTTGTGATGAATTTCAACATGCAGGGGATGCAAAAGACCATTCCTGAGTTGTTCTCAATGCTGAAATCAGCGGAGGTAGAAGTCAAGAAGGAACATCAAGTGTTGATGGTCAATAAAACCACTAAGTTCAAGAAGGGCAAGGGTAAGAAAGCCTTCAAGAAGGACGGCAAGGAAGTTGCCGCGCCCGGCAAGCAAGCTGCCGGGAAGAAGCCAAAGAATGGACCCAAGCCCGAGACTGAGTGCTTTTATTGCAAGGGGAGCGGACACTGGAAGCGGAATTGCCCCAAGTACTTAGCAGACAAGAAGGCCGGCAAAACAAAAGGTATATGTGATATACATGTAATTGATGTGTACCTAACCAGTACTCGTAGTAGCTCTTGGGTATTTGATACCGGTGCAGTTGCTCACATTTGTAACTCAAAGCAGGAGCTGCGGAATAAATGGAGACTGGCGAAGGACGAGGTGACGATGCGCGTTGGGAATGGTTCCAAGGTCGATGTGATCGCCGTCGGCACGCTGCCTCTTCATTTACCTACGGGATTAGTTTTAAACCTCAATAATTGTTATTTAGTGCCAGCTTTGAGCATGAACATTGTATCTGGATCTCGTTTAATTCGAGATGGCTACTCATTTAAATCCGAGAATAATGGTTGTTCCATTTATATGAGAGATATGTTTTATGGTCATGCTCCTATGGTGAATGGTTTATTCTTAATGAATCTCGAGCGTAATGCTACACATGTTCTTAGTGTGAATACCAAAAGGTGTAAGGTTGATAATGATAGTCCCACATACTTGTGGCACTGCCGCCTTGGTCACATTGGTGTCAAACGCATGAAGAAGCTCCATGTTGATGGACTTTTAGAGTCTCTTGATTATGAATCATTTGACACGTGCGAACCATGCCTTATGGGTAAAATGACCAAGACTCCGTTCTCAGGAACAATGGAGCGAGCAACCAACTTGTTGGAAATCATACATACCGATGTGTGCGGTCCAATGAGTGTTGAGGCTCGCGGTGGCTATCGTTATGTTCTCACCCTCACTGATGATTTGAGTAGATATGGATATATTTACTTAATGAAACACAAGTCTGAAACCTTTGAGAAGTTCAAGGAATTTCAGAGTGAGGTTGAGAATCAACGTGACAGGAAAATCAAGTTTCTACGATCAGATCGTGGAGGAGAATACTTGAGTCACGAATTTGGCACACACTTAAGAAAATGTGGAATAGTTTCACAGCTCACGCCGCCTGGAACACCTCAGCGTAACGGTGTATCCGAATGTCGTAATCGCACTCTATTAGATATGGTGCGGTCTATGATGTCTCTTACCGATCTGCCGCTATCTTTTTGGGGCTATGCTTTAGAGACTGCTGCATTCACTTTAAATAGGGCTCCGTCGAAATCCGTTGAGACGACACCGTTTGAATTATGGTTTGGAAAGAAACCTAAGCTGTCATTTCTAAAAGTTTGGGGATGCGATGCTTATGTCAAGAAACTTCAACCTGAAAAGCTCGAACCCAAGTCGAAAAAATGCGTCTTCATAGGATACCCAAAAGAAACTATTGGGTATACCTTCTACCTCAGATCCGAAGGCAAGATCTTTGTTGCCAAGAATGGATCCTTTCTAGAGAAAGAGTTTCTCTCGAAAGAAGTAAGTGGGAGGAAAGTAGAACTTGATGAAGTATTACCTCTTGAACCGGAAAATGGCGCAACTCAAGAAAATGTTCCTGAGGTACCAGCACCGACTAGAGAGGAAGTTAATGATAATGATCAAGATACTTCTAATCAAGCTCCTACTGAAATTCGAAGGTCCACAAGGACACGTTCCGCACCAGAGTGGTACGGCAACCCTGTCTTGGAGATCATGTTGTTAGACAACGGTGAACCTTCGAACTATGAAGAAGCGATGGCGGGCCCGGATTCCGACAAATGGCTAGAAGCCATGAAATCCGAGATAGGATCCATGTATGAAAACGAAGTATGGACTTTGACTGACTTGCCCGTTGAACGGCGAGCCATAGAAAATAAATGGATCTTTAAGAAGAAGACAGACGCGGATGGTAACGTGACCATCTATAAAGCTCGGCTTGTCGCTAAGGGTTATCGACAAGTTCAAGGGGTTGACTACGATGAGACTTTCTCACCGGTAGCGAAGCTAAAGTCCGTCCGAATCATGTTAGCAATTGCCGCGTTTTACGATTATGAAATATGGCAAATGGACGTCAAAACGGCATTCCTTAATGGTTTCCTTAAGGAAGAATTGTATATGATGCAGCCGGAAGGTTTTGTCGATCCTAAGAATGCTGACAAGGTTTGCAAGCTCCAACGCTCGATTTATGGGCTGGTGCAAGCATCTCGGAGTTGGAACATTCGCTTTGATGAGATGATCAAAGCGTTTGGGTTTACACAGACTTATGGAGAAGCCTGTGTTTACAAGAAAGTGAGTGGGAGCTGTGTAGCATTTCTCATATTATATGTAGATGACATACTTTTGATGGGAAATGATATAGAACTCTTGGACAGCATTAAGGCCTACTTGAATAAGAGTTTTTCAATGAAGGACCTTGGAGAAGCTGCTTATATATTAGGCATCAAAATCTATAGAGATAGATCGAGACGCCTCATAGGTCTTTCACAAAGTACATACCTTGATAAGATATTGAAGAAGTTCAATATGGATCAATCTAAGAAGGGGTTCTTGCCTGTGTTACAAGGTATGAAATTGAGCTCGGCTCAAAGTCCGACCACGGCAGAAGAAATAGAAGAGATGAGTGTCATCCCCTATGCCTCAGCCATAGGTTCTATTATGTATGCCATGCTGTGTACCAGACCTGATGTAAACCTTGCCGTAAGTTTGGTAGGAAGATACCAAAGTAATCCCGGCAAGGAACACTGGACAGCGGTCAAGAATATCCTGAAGTACCTGAAAAGGACTAAGGAGATGTTTCTCGTTTATGGAGGTGACGAAGAGCTCGTCGTAAAGGGTTATGTCGACGCTAGCTTCGACACAGATCTGGATGACTCTAAGTCACAAACCGGATACGTGTATATTTTGAATGGAGGGGCAGTAAGCTGGTGCAGTTGCAAGCAAAGCGTCGTGGCGGGATCTACATGTGAAGCGGAGTACATGGCAGCCTCGAAGGCAGCGCATGAAGCAATTTGGGTGAAGGAGTTCATCACCGACCTCGGAGTCATACCCAATGCGTCGGGGCCGATCAAGCTCTTCTGTGACAACACTGGAGCTATTGCACTTGCCAAGGAGCCCAGGTTTCACAAGAAGACAAGGCACATCAAGCGTCGCTTCAACTCCATTCGTGAAAATGTTCAGGATGGAGACATAGAAATTTGTAAAGTACATATGGACCTGAATGTAGCAGATCCGTTGACTAAACCTCTCCCTAGGGCAAAACATGATCAACACCAGAATTCCATGGGTGTTCGATTCATCACAATGTAACTAGATTATTGACTCTAGTGCAAGTGGGAGACTGTTTGAAATATGCCCTAGAGGCAATAATAAAAGCATTATTATTATATTTCCTTGTTCATGGTAATTGTCTTTATTCATGCTATAATTGTGTTATCCGGAAATCGTAATACATGTGTGAATAACAGACATCAACATGTCCCTAGTAAGCCTCTAGTTGACTAGCCCGTTGATCAACAGATAGTCATGGTTTCCTGACTATGGACATTGGATGTCATTAATAACGAGATCGCATCATTAGGAGAATGATGTGATGGACAAGACCCAATCCTAAACATAGCATAAAGATCGTATAGTTCGTTTGCTAGAGTTTTGCAATGTCAAGTATCTTTTCCTTAGACCATGAGATCGTGTAACTCCCGGATACCGTAGGAGTGCTTTGGGTGTACCAAACGTCACAACGTAACTGGGTGACTATAAAGGTATACTACGGGTATCTCCGAAAGTGTCTGTTGGGTTGACACGGATCAAGACTGGGATTTGTCACTCCGTGTGACGGAGAGGTATCACTGGGCCCACTCGGTAACGCATCATCATAATGAGCTCAAAGTGACCAAGTGTCTGGTCACGGGATCATGCATTACGGTACGAGTAAAGTGGCTTGCCGGTAACGAGACTGAACGAGGTATTGGGATACCAACGATCGAGTCTCGGGCAAGTAACATACCGTCTGACAAAGGGAATAGAATACGGGGTTGCTTGAACCCTTGACATAGTGGTTCATCCGATGACAACATCGAGAAACATGTGGGAGCCAACATGGGTATCCAGATCCCGCTGTTGGTTATTGACCAGAGGTCGTCTCGATCATGTCTACATGTCTCCCGAACCCGTAGGGTCTACACACTTAAGGTTCGGTGACGCTAGGGTTATTAGGAAGACAAGTATGTGATTACCGAATGTTGTTCGGAGTCCCGGATGAGATCCCGGACGTCACGAGGAGTTCCGGAATAGTTCGGAGGTAAAGATTTATATATGGAAAGTGGTTAAACGGACTCCGGAACGTTTCGGGGGCATGCCGGTATTGTACCGGGGCCACCGGGAGGGTTCCGGGGGTCCACCGGGAGGGGCCACCCCTCCCGGGGGCCACATGGGCTAAGTGGGAGAGGGAGCCAGCCCCTAGTGGGCTGGGCGTGCCTCCCCACCTAGGCCCATGCGGCTAGGGTTTGGGGAGGGGAAACCCTAAAGGGGAGAAGGGGGCGCCCCCCTAGCTTGGGGGGCAAGCCACCCTTTCCTCCTCTCCTTTGGCCGCCGCCCCATCTAGGGTTTCCCCTAGGTGGCCGGCCCCCCCTTGCTCTCTCCTCCTATATATAGAGGGGTGAGGGGAGGGCTGCAACACACAATTGAAAGCGCAGCCCCTCCCCTCCCCAACTCCTCTCTTTCTCCGTCTTTGCTTGGCGAAGCCCTGCCGGAGAACTGCTGTACCAATTGCACCACGCCGTCGTGCTGCCATTGGAGTTGTCTTCCTCAACCTCTCCTTCATCCTTGCTGGATCAAGACGGAGGAGACGCCATCGTCCCGTACGTGTGTTGAACGCGGAGGCGCTGTTCTTTCAGCGCTTGGTCATCGGTGATCGGAATCACGTTGGAACGACTCCATCATCACCACTCCCTCAAACGCTTCCGTACTCGATCTACAAGTGGTATGTAGATGCAAACTCACTCCCTTGACTCGTTGCTAGATGAACTCCTATATGATCTTGGTGAAACGAGTAGGAAAATTTTTTGTTTTCTGCAACGTTCCCCAACAGTGGCATCATGAGCTAGGTCTATGCGTAGTTCTTCTTGCGCGAGTAGAACACAATTCGTTGTGGGCGTGGATTTGTCAACCTTCTTGCCGCTACTAGTCTTTTCTTGCTTCAGAGGTATTGTGGGATGAAGCGGCCCGGACCAACCTTACACGTACGCTTACGTGAGACCGGTTCCACCGACTAACATGCACTAGTTGCATAAGGTGGCTGGCGGGTGTCTGTCTCTCCCACTTTAGCTGGAGCGGATTCGATGAACAGGGTCCTTATGAAGGGTAAATAGAAGTTGACAAATCACGTTGTGGCTTTCACGTAGGTAAGAAAACGTTCTTGCTAGAACCCTAATTCAGCCACGTAAAACTTGCAACAACAATTAGAGGACGTCTAACTTGTTTTTGCAGCAAGTGGTTTGTGATATGATATGGCCAAAGTTGTGATGAATGATGAATGATCTATATGTGATGTATGAGATGTTCATGCTATTGTAATAGGGATCACGACTTGCATGTCGATGAGTATGACAACCGGCAGGAGCCATAGGAGTTGTCTTTATTCTTTTAACATGACCTGCGTGTCATTGAGAAACGCCATGTAAATTACTTTACTTTATTGCTAAACGCGTTAGCCATAGTAGTAGAAGTAATAGTTGGCGAGGAACTTCATGGAGACACGATGATGGAGATCATGATGATGGAGATCATGGTGTCAAGCCGGTGACAAGATGATCATGGAGCCCCAAGATGGAGATCAAAGGAGCTATGTGATATTGGCCATATCATGTCACGTTTAATATTTGATTGCATGTGATGTTTATCATGTTTTTGCATCTTGTTTACTTAGAACGACGGTGGTAAATAAGATGATCCCTCATAATAATTTCAAGAAGTGTTCCCCCTAACTGTGCACCGTTGCTAAAGCTCGTAGTTTCGAAGCACCACGTGATGATCGGGTGTGATAGATTCTTACGTTCACATACAACGGGTGTAAGACAGTTTTACACATGCAAAACACTTAGGGTTAACTTGACGAGCCTAGCATGTGCATAGACATGGCCTCGGAACACAGAAGACCAAAAGGTCGAGCATGAGTCGTATAGAAGATGCGATCAACATAAAGATGTTCACCGACGTTGACTAGTCCGTCTCACGTGATGATCGGACACGGCCTAGTTAACTCGGATCATGCAACACTTAGATGACTAGAGGGATGTCTAATCTAAGTGGGAGTTCATTATATAATTTGATTAGATGAACTTTACTATCATGAACATTAGTCTAAAAATATTTTACAATATGTCTTGTAGATCAAATGGCCCACGTAGTCCTCAACTTCAACGCGTTCCTAGAGAAAACCAAGCTGAAAGACGATGGTAGCAACTATACGGACTGGGTCCGGAACCTGAGGATCATCCTCATAGCTGCCAAGAAAGATTACGTCCTACAAGCACCGCTAGGTGAAGCTCCCGTCCCACAGAACCAAGACGTTATGAACGCTTGGCAGACACGTGTTGACGACTACTCCCTCGTTCAGTGCGGCATGCTTTACAGTTTAGAACCGGGGCTCCAAAAGCGTTTTGAGAGACATGGAGCATATGAGATGTTCGAAGAGCTGAAAATGGTTTTCCAAGCTCATGCCCGGGTCGAGAGATATGAGGTCTCCGACAAGTTCTTCAGTTGTAAGATGGAGGAAAACAGTTCTGTCAGTGAGCACATACTCACTATGTCTGGATTACATAACCGCTTGACTCAGGTGGGAGTTAATCTCCCGGATGATGCGGTCATTGACAGAATCCTCCAGTCGCTTCCACCAAGCTACAAGAGCTTTGTGATGAACTTCAACATGCAGGGGATGCAAAAGACCATTCCTGAGTTGTTCTCAATGCTGAAATCAGCGGAGGTAGAAGTCAAGAAGGAACATCAAGTGTTGATGGTCAATAAAACCACTAAGTTCAAGAAGGGCAAGGGTAAGAAAGCCTTCAAGAAGGACGACAAGGAAGTTGCCGCGCCCGGCAAGCAAGCTGCCGGGAAGAAGCCAAAGAATGGACCCAAGCCCGAGACTGAGTGCTTTTATTGCAAGGGGAGCGGACACTGGAAGCGGAATTGCCCCAAGTACTTAGCAGACAAGAAGGCCGGCAAAACAAAAGGTATATGTGATATACATGTAATTGATGTGTACCTAACCAGTACTCGTAGTAGCTCTTGGGTATTTGATACCGGTGCAGTTGCTCACATTTGTAACTCAAAGCAGGAGCTGCGGAATAAACGGAGACTGGCGAAGGACGAGGTGACGATGCGCGTTGGGAATGGTTCCAAGGTCGATGTGATCGCCGTCGGCACGCTGCCTCTTCATTTACCTACGGGATTAGTTTTAAACCTCAATAATTGTTATTTAGTGCCAGCTTTGAGCATGAACATTGTATCTGGATCTCGTTTAATTCGAGATGGCTACTCATTTAAATCCGAGAATAATGGTTGTTCCATTTATATGAGAGATATGTTTTATGGTCATGCTCCTATGGTGAATGGTTTATTCTTAATGAATCTCGAGCGTAATGCTACACATGTTCTTAGTGTGAATACCAAAAGGTGTAAGGTTGATAATGATAGTCCCACATACTTGTGGCACTGCCGCCTTGGTCACATTGGTGTCAAACGCATGAAGAAGCTCCATGTTGATGGACTTTTAGAGTCTCTTGATTATGAATCATTTGACACGTGCGAACCATGCCTTATGGGTAAAATGACCAAGACTCCGTTCTCAGGAACAATGGAGCGAGCAACCAACTTGTTGGAAATCATACATACCGATGTGTGCGGTCCAATGAGTGTTGAGGCTCGCGGTGGCTATCGTTATGTTCTCACCCTCACTGATGATTTGAGTAGATATGGATATATTTACTTAATGAAACACAAGTCTGAAACCTTTGAGAAGTTCAAGGAATTTCAGAGTGAGGTTGAGAATCAACGTGACAGGAAAATCAAGTTTCTACGATCAGATCGTGGAGGAGAATACTTGAGTCACGAATTTGGCACACACTTAAGAAAATGTGGAATAGTTTCACAGCTCACGCCGCCTGGAACACCTCAGCGTAACGGTGTATCCGAATGTCGTAATCGCACTCTATTAGATATGGTGCGGTCTATGATGTCTCTTACCGATCTGCCGCTATCTTTTTGGGGCTATGCTTTAGAGACTGCCGCATTCACTTTAAATAGGGCTCCGTCGAAATCCGTTGAGACGACACCGTTTGAATTATGGTTTGGAAAGAAACCTAAGCTGTCATTTCTAAAAGTTTGGGGATGCGATGCTTATGTCAAGAAACTTCAACCTGAAAAGCTCGAACCCAAGTCGGAAAAATGCGTCTTCATAGGATACCCAAAAGAAACTATTGGGTATACCTTCTACCTCAGATCCGAAGGCAAGATCTTTGTTGCCAAGAATGGATCCTTTCTAGAGAAAGAGTTTCTCTCGAAAGAAGTAAGTGGGAGGAAAGTAGAACTTGATGAAGTATTACCTCTTGAACCGGAAAATGGCGCAACTCAAGAAAATGTTCCTGAGGTACCAGCACCGACTAGAGAGGAAGTTAATGATAATGATCAAGATACTTCTAATCAAGCTCCTACTGAAATTCGAAGGTCCACAAGGACACGTTCCGCACCAGAGTGGTACGGCAACCCTGTCTTGGAGATCATGTTGTTAGACAACGGTGAACCTTCGAACTATGAAGAAGCGATGGCGGGCCCGGATTCCGACAAATGGCTAGAAGCCATGAAATCCGAGATAGGATCCATGTATGAAAACGAAGTATGGACTTTGACTGACTTGCCCGTTGAACGGCGAGCCATAGAAAATAAATGGATCTTTAAGAAGAAGACAGACGCGGATGGTAACGTGACCATCTATAAAGCTCGGCTTGTCGCTAAGGGTTATCGACAAGTTCAAGGGGTTGACTACGATGAGACTTTCTCACCGGTAGCGAAGCTAAAGTCCGTCCGAATCATGTTAGCAATTGCCGCGTTTTACGATTATGAAATATGGCAAATGGACGTCAAAACGGCATTCCTTAATGGTTTCCTTAAGGAAGAATTGTATATGATGCAGCCGGAAGGTTTTGTCGATCCTAAGAATGCTGACAAGGTTTGCAAGCTCCAACGCTCGATTTATGGGCTGGTGCAAGCATCTCGGAGTTGGAACATTCGCTTTGATGAGATGATCAAAGCGTTTGGGTTTACACAGACTTATGGAGAAGCCTGTGTTTACAAGAAAGTGAGTGGGAGCTGTGTAGCATTTCTCATATTATATGTAGATGACATACTTTTGATGGGAAATGATATAGAACTCTTGGACAGCATTAAGGCCTACTTGAATAAGAGTTTTTCAATGAAGGACCTTGGAGAAGCTGCTTATATATTAGGCATCAAAATCTATAGAGATAGATCGAGACGCCTCATAGGTCTTTCACAAAGTACATACCTTGATAAGATATTGAAGAAGTTCAATATGGATCAATCTAAGAAGGGGTTCTTGCCTGTGTTACAAGGTATGAAATTGAGCTCGGCTCAAAGTCCGACCACGGCAGAAGAAATAGAAGAGATGAGTGTCATCCCCTATGCCTCAGCCATAGGTTCTATTATGTATGCCATGCTGTGTACCAGACCTGATGTAAACCTTGCCGTAAGTTTGGTAGGAAGATACCAAAGTAATCCCGGCAAGGAACACTGGACAGCGGTCAAGAATATCCTGAAGTACCTGAAAAGGACTAAGGAGATGTTTCTCGTTTATGGAGGTGACGAAGAGCTCGTCGTAAAGGGTTACGTCGACCCTAGCTTCGACACAGATCTGGATGACTCTAAGTCACAAACCGGATACGTGTATATTTTGAATGGAGGGGCAGTAAGCTGGTGCAGTTGCAAGCAAAGCGTCGTGGCGGGATCTACATGTGAAGCGGAGTACATGGCAGCCTCGAAGGCAGCGCATGAAGCAATTTGGGTGAAGGAGTTCATCACCGACCTCGGAGTCATACCCAATGCGTCGGGGCCGATCAAGCTCTTCTGTGACAACACTGGAGCTATTGCACTTGCCAAGGAGCCCAGGTTTCACAAGAAGACAAGGCACATCAAGCGTCGCTTCAACTCCATTCGTGAAAATGTTCAGGATGGAGACATAGAAATTTGTAAAGTACATACGGACCTGAATGTAGCAGATCCATTGACTAAACCTCTCCCTAGGGCAAAACATGATCAACACCAGAATTCCATGGGTGTTCGATTCATCACAATGTAACTAGATTATTGACTCTAGTGCAAGTGGGAGACTGTTTGAAATATGCCCTAGAGGCAATAATAAAAGCATTATTATTATATTTCCTTGTTCATGGTAATTGTCTTTATTCATGCTATAATTGTGTTATCCGGAAATCGTAATACATGTGTGAATAACAGACATCAACATGTCCCTAGTAAGCCTCTAGTTGACTAGCCCGTTGATCAACAGATAGTCATGGTTTCCTGACTATGGACATTGGATGTCATTAATAACGAGATCGCATCATTAGGAGAATGATGTGATGGACAAGACCCAATCCTAAACATAGCATAAAGATCGTATAGTTCGTTTGCTAGAGTTTTGCAATGTCAAGTATCTTTTCCTTAGACCATGAGATCGTGTAACTCCCGGATACCGTAGGAGTGCTTTGGGTGTACCAAACGTCACAACGTAACTGGGTGACTATAAAGGTATACTACGGGTATCTCCGAAAGTGTCTGTTGGGTTGACACGGATCAAGACTGGGATTTGTCACTCCGTGTGACGGAGAGGTATCATTGGGCCCACTCGGTAACGCATCATCATAATGAGCTCAAAGTGACCAAGTGTCTGGTCACGGGATCATGCATTACGGTACGAGTAAAGTGGCTTGCCGGTAACGAGACTGAACGAGGTATTGGGATACCAACGATCGAGTCTCGGGCAAGTAACATACCGTCTGACAAAGGGAATAGAATACGGGGTTGCTTGAACCCTTGACATAGTGGTTCATCCGATGACAACATCGAGAAACATGTGGGAGCCAACATGGGTATCCAGATCCCGCTGTTGGTTATTGACCAGAGGTCGTCTCGATCATGTCTACATGTCTCCCGAACCCGTAGGGTCTACACACTTAAGGTTCGGTGACGCTAGGGTTATTAGGAAGACAAGTATGTGATTACCGAATGTTGTTCGGAGTCCCGGATGAGATCCCGGACGTCACGAGGAGTTCCGGAATAGTTCGGAGGTAAAGATTTATATATGGAAAGTGGTTAAACGGACTCCGGAACGTTTCGGGGGCATGCCGGTATTGTACCGGGGCCACCGGGAGGGTTCCGGGGGTCCACCGGGAGGGGCCACCCCTCCCGGGGGCCACATGGGCTAAGTGGGAGAGGGAGCCAGCCCCTAGTGGGCTGGGCGTGCCTCCCCACCTAGGCCCATGCGGCTAGGGTTTGGGGAGGGGAAACCCTAAAGGGGAGAAGGGGGCGCCCCCCTAGCTTGGGGGGCAAGCCACCCTTTCCTCCTCTCCTTTGGCCGCCGCCCCATCTAGGGTTTCCCCTAGGTGGCCGGCCCCCCCTTGCTCTCTCCTCCTATATATAGAGGGGTGAGGGGAGGGCTGCAACACACAATTGAAAGCGCAGCCCCTCCCCTCCCCAACTCCTCTCTTTCTCCGTCTTTGCTTGGCGAAGCCCTGCCGGAGAACTGCTGTACCAATTGCACCACGCCGTCGTGCTGCCATTGGAGTTGTCTTCCTCAACCTCTCCTTCATCCTTGCTGGATCAAGACGGAGGAGACGCCATCGTCCCGTACGTGTGTTGAACGCGGAGGCGCTGTTCTTTCAGCGCTTGGTCATCGGTGATCGGAATCACGTTGGAACGACTCCATCATCACCACTCCCTCAAACGCTTCCGTACTCGATCTACAAGTGGTATGTAGATGCAAACTCACTCCCTTGACTCATTGCTAGATGAACTCCTAGATGATCTTGGTGAAACGAGTAGGAAAATTTTTTGTTTTCTGCAACGTTCCCCAACAGTGGCATCATGAGCTAGGTCTATGCGTAGTTCTTCTTGCGCGAGTAGAACACAATTCGTTGTGGGCGTGGATTTGTCAACCTTCTTGCCGCTACTAGTCTTTTCTTGCTTCAGAGGTATTGTGGGATGAAGCGGCCCGGACCAACCTTACACGTACGCTTACGTGAGACCGGTTCCACCGACTAACATGCACTAGTTGCATAAGGTGGCTGGCGGGTGTCTGTCTCTCCCACTTTAGCTGGAGCGGATTCGATGAACAGGGTCCTTATGAAGGGTAAATAGAAGTTTACAAATCACGTTGTGGCTTTCACGTAGGTAAGAAAACGTTCTTGCTAGAACCCTAATTCCGCCACGTAAAACTTGCAGCAACAATTAGAGGACGTCTAACTTGTTTTTGCAGCAAGTGGTTTGTGATATGATATGGCCAAAGTTGTGATGAATGATGAATGATCTATATGTGATGTATGAGATGTTCATGCTATTGTAATAGGGATCACGACTTGCATGTCGATGAGTATGACAACCGGCAGGAGCCATAGGAGTTGTCTTTATTCTTTTAACATGACCTGCGTGTCATTGAGAAACGCCATGTAAATTACTTTACTTTATTGCTAAACGCGTTAGCCATAGTAGTAGAAGTAATAGTTGGCGAGCAACTTCATGGAGACACGATGATGGAGATCATGATGATGGAGATCATGGTGTCAAGCCGGTGACAAGATGATCATGGAGCCCCAAGATGGAGATCAAAGGAGCTATGTGATATTGGCCATATCATGTCACGTTTAATATTTGATTGCATGTGATGTTTATCATGTTTTTGCATCTTGTTTACTTAGAACGACGGTAGTAAATAAGATGATCCCTCATAATAATTTCAAGAAGTGTTCCCCCTAACTGTGCACCGTTGCTAAAGCTCGTAGTTTCGAAGCACCACGTGATGATCGGGTGTGATAGATTCTTACGTTCACATACAACGGGTGTAAGACAGTTTTACACATGCAAAACACTTAGGGTTAACTTGACGAGCCTAGCATGTGCATAGACATGGCCTCGGAACACAGAAGACCGAAAGGTCGAGCATGAGTCGTATAGAAGATGCGATCAACATAAAGATGTTCACCGACGTTGACTAGTCCGTCTCACGTGATGATCGGACACGGCCTAGTTAACTCGGATCATGCAACACTTAGATGACTAGAGGGATGTCTAATCTAAGTGGGAGTTCATTATATAATTTGATTAGATGAACTTTACTATCATGAACATTAGTCTAAAAATATTTTACAATATGTCTTGTAGATCAAATGGCCCACGTAGTCCTCAACTTCAACGCGTTCCTAGAGAAAACCAAGCTGAAAGACGATGGTAGCAACTATACGGACTGGGTCCGGAACCTGAGGATCATCCTCATAGCTGCCAAGAAAGATTACGTCCTACAAGCACCGCTAGGTGAAGCTCCCGTCCCACAGAACCAAGACGTTATGAACGCTTGGCAGACACGTGTTGACGACTACTCCCTCGTTCAGTGCGGCATGCTTTACAGTTTAGAACCGGGGCTCCAAAAGCGTTTTGAGAGACATGGAGCATATGAGATGTTCGAAGAGCTGAAAATGGTTTTCCAAGCTCATGCCCGGGTCGAGAGATATGAGGTCTCCGACAAGTTCTTCAGTTGTAAGATGGAGGAAAACAGTTCTGTCAGTGAGCACATACTCACTATGTCTGGATTACATAACCGCTTGACTCAGGTGGGAGTTAATCTCCCGGATGATGCGGTCATTGACAGAATCCTCCAGTCGCTTCCACCAAGCTACAAGAGCTTTGTGATGAACTTCAACATGCAGGGGATGCAAAAGACCATTCCTGAGTTGTTCTCAATGCTGAAATCAGCGGAGGTAGAAGTCAAGAAGGAACATCAAGTGTTGATGGTCAATAAAACCACTAAGTTCAAGAAGGGCAAGGGTAAGAAAGCCTTCAAGAAGGACGACAAGGAAGTTGCCGCGCCCGGCAAGCAAGCTGCCGGGAAGAAGCCAAAGAATGGACCCAAGCCCGAGACTGAGTGCTTTTATTGCAAGGGGAGCGGACACTGGAAGCGGAATTGCCCCAAGTACTTAGCAGACAAGAAGGCCGGCAAAACAAAAGGTATATGTGATATACATGTAATTGATGTGTACCTAACCAGTACTCGTAGTAGCTCTTGGGTATTTGATACCGGTGCAGTTGCTCACATTTGTAACTCAAAGCAGGAGCTGCGGAATAAACGGAGACTGGCGAAGGACGAGGTGACGATGCGCGTTGGGAATGGTTCCAAGGTCGATGTGATCGCCGTCGGCACGCTGCCTCTTCATTTACCTACGGGATTAGTTTTAAACCTCAATAATTGTTATTTAGTGCCAGCTTTGAGCATGAACATTGTATCTGGATCTCGTTTAATTCGAGATGGCTACTCATTTAAATCCGAGAATAATGGTTGTTCCATTTATATGAGAGATATGTTTTATGGTCATGCTCCTATGGTGAATGGTTTATTCTTAATGAATCTCGAGCGTAATGCTACACATGTTCTTAGTGTGAATACCAAAAGGTGTAAGGTTGATAATGATAGTCCCACATACTTGTGGCACTGCCGCCTTGGTCACATTGGTGTCAAACGCATGAAGAAGCTCCATGTTGATGGACTTTTAGAGTCTCTTGATTATGAATCATTTGACACGTGCGAACCATGCCTTATGGGTAAAATGACCAAGACTCCGTTCTCAGGAACAATGGAGCGAGCAACCAACTTGTTGGAAATCATACATACCGATGTGTGCGGTCCAATGAGTGTTGAGGCTCGCGGTGGCTATCGTTATGTTCTCACCCTCACTGATGATTTGAGTAGATATGGATATATTTACTTAATGAAACACAAGTCTGAAACCTTTGAGAAGTTCAAGGAATTTCAGAGTGAGGTTGAGAATCAACGTGACAGGAAAATCAAGTTTCTACGATCAGATCGTGGAGGAGAATACTTGAGTCACGAATTTGGCACACACTTAAGAAAATGTGGAATAGTTTCACAGCTCACGCCGCCTGGAACACCTCAGCGTAACGGTGTATCCGAATGTCGTAATCGCACTCTATTAGATATGGTGCGGTCTATGATGTCTCTTACCGATCTGCCGCTATCTTTTTGGGGCTATGCTTTAGAGACTGCCGCATTCACTTTAAATAGGGCTCCGTCGAAATCCGTTGAGACGACACCGTTTGAATTATGGTTTGGAAAGAAACCTAAGCTGTCATTTCTAAAAGTTTGGGGATGCGATGCTTATGTCAAGAAACTTCAACCTGAAAAGCTCGAACCCAAGTCGGAAAAATGCGTCTTCATAGGATACCCAAAAGAAACTATTGGGTATACCTTCTACCTCAGATCCGAAGGCAAGATCTTTGTTGCCAAGAATGGATCCTTTCTAGAGAAAGAGTTTCTCTCGAAAGAAGTAAGTGGGAGGAAAGTAGAACTTGATGAAGTATTACCTCTTGAACCGGAAAATGGCGCAACTCAAGAAAATGTTCCTGAGGTACCAGCACCGACTAGAGAGGAAGTTAATGATAATGATCAAGATACTTCTAATCAAGCTCCTACTGAAATTCGAAGGTCCACAAGGACACGTTCCGCACCAGAGTGGTACGGCAACCCTGTCTTGGAGATCATGTTGTTAGACAACGGTGAACCTTCGAACTATGAAGAAGCGATGGCGGGCCCGGATTCCGACAAATGGCTAGAAGCCATGAAATCCGAGATAGGATCCATGTATGAAAACGAAGTATGGACTTTGACTGACTTGCCCGTTGAACGGCGAGCCATAGAAAATAAATGGATCTTTAAGAAGAAGACAGACGCGGATGGTAACGTGACCATCTATAAAGCTCGGCTTGTCGCTAAGGGTTATCGACAAGTTCAAGGGGTTGACTACGATGAGACTTTCTCACCGGTAGCGAAGCTAAAGTCCGTCCGAATCATGTTAGCAATTGCCGCGTTTTACGATTATGAAATATGGCAAATGGACGTCAAAACGGCATTCCTTAATGGTTTCCTTAAGGAAGAATTGTATATGATGCAGCCGGAAGGTTTTGTCGATCCTAAGAATGCTGACAAGGTTTGCAAGCTCCAACGCTCGATTTATGGGCTGGTGCAAGCATCTCGGAGTTGGAACATTCGCTTTGATGAGATGATCAAAGCGTTTGGGTTTACACAGACTTATGGAGAAGCCTGTGTTTACAAGAAAGTGAGTGGGAGCTGTGTAGCATTTCTCATATTATATGTAGATGACATACTTTTGATGGGAAATGATATAGAACTCTTGGACAGCATTAAGGCCTACTTGAATAAGAGTTTTTCAATGAAGGACCTTGGAGAAGCTGCTTATATATTAGGCATCAAAATCTATAGAGATAGATCGAGACGCCTCATAGGTCTTTCACAAAGTACATACCTTGATAAGATATTGAAGAAGTTCAATATGGATCAATCTAAGAAGGGGTTCTTGCCTGTGTTACAAGGTATGAAATTGAGCTCGGCTCAAAGTCCGACCACGGCAGAAGAAATAGAAGAGATGAGTGTCATCCCCTATGCCTCAGCCATAGGTTCTATTATGTATGCCATGCTGTGTACCAGACCTGATGTAAACCTTGCCGTAAGTTTGGTAGGAAGATACCAAAGTAATCCCGGCAAGGAACACTGGACAGCGGTCAAGAATATCCTGAAGTACCTGAAAAGGACTAAGGAGATGTTTCTCGTTTATGGAGGTGACGAAGAGCTCGTCGTAAAGGGTTACGTCGACCCTAGCTTCGACACAGATCTGGATGACTCTAAGTCACAAACCGGATACGTGTATATTTTGAATGGAGGGGCAGTAAGCTGGTGCAGTTGCAAGCAAAGCGTCGTGGCGGGATCTACATGTGAAGCGGAGTACATGGCAGCCTCGAAGGCAGCGCATGAAGCAATTTGGGTGAAGGAGTTCATCACCGACCTCGGAGTCATACCCAATGCGTCGGGGCCGATCAAGCTCTTCTGTGACAACACTGGAGCTATTGCACTTGCCAAGGAGCCCAGGTTTCACAAGAAGACAAGGCACATCAAGCGTCGCTTCAACTCCATTCGTGAAAATGTTCAGGATGGAGACATAGAAATTTGTAAAGTACATACGGACCTGAATGTAGCAGATCCATTGACTAAACCTCTCCCTAGGGCAAAACATGATCAACACCAGAATTCCATGGGTGTTCGATTCATCACAATGTAACTAGATTATTGACTCTAGTGCAAGTGGGAGACTGTTTGAAATATGCCCTAGAGGCAATAATAAAAGCATTATTATTATATTTCCTTGTTCATGGTAATTGTCTTTATTCATGCTATAATTGTGTTATCCGGAAATCGTAATACATGTGTGAATAACAGACATCAACATGTCCCTAGTAAGCCTCTAGTTGACTAGCCCGTTGATCAACAGATAGTCATGGTTTCCTGACTATGGACATTGGATGTCATTAATAACGAGATCGCATCATTAGGAGAATGATGTGATGGACAAGACCCAATCCTAAACATAGCATAAAGATCGTATAGTTCGTTTGCTAGAGTTTTGCAATGTCAAGTATCTTTTCCTTAGACCATGAGATCGTGTAACTCCCGGATACCGTAGGAGTGCTTTGGGTGTACCAAACGTCACAACGTAACTGGGTGACTATAAAGGTATACTACGGGTATCTCCGAAAGTGTCTGTTGGGTTGACACGGATCAAGACTGGGATTTGTCACTCCGTGTGACGGAGAGGTATCATTGGGCCCACTCGGTAACGCATCATCATAATGAGCTCAAAGTGACCAAGTGTCTGGTCACGGGATCATGCATTACGGTACGAGTAAAGTGGCTTGCCGGTAACGAGACTGAACGAGGTATTGGGATACCAACGATCGAGTCTCGGGCAAGTAACATACCGTCTGACAAAGGGAATAGAATACGGGGTTGCTTGAACCCTTGACATAGTGGTTCATCCGATGACAACATCGAGAAACATGTGGGAGCCAACATGGGTATCCAGATCCCGCTGTTGGTTATTGACCAGAGGTCGTCTCGATCATGTCTACATGTCTCCCGAACCCGTAGGGTCTACACACTTAAGGTTCGGTGACGCTAGGGTTATTAGGAAGACAAGTATGTGATTACCGAATGTTGTTCGGAGTCCCGGATGAGATCCCGGACGTCACGAGGAGTTCCGGAATAGTTCGGAGGTAAAGATTTATATATGGAAAGTGGTTAAACGGACTCCGGAACGTTTCGGGGGCATGCCGGTATTGTACCGGGGCCACCGGGAGGGTTCCGGGGGTCCACCGGGAGGGGCCACCCCTCCCGGGGGCCACATGGGCTAAGTGGGAGAGGGAGCCAGCCCCTAGTGGGCTGGGCGTGCCTCCCCACCTAGGCCCATGCGGCTAGGGTTTGGGGAGGGGAAACCCTAAAGGGGAGAAGGGGGCGCCCCCCTAGCTTGGGGGGCAAGCCACCCTTTCCTCCTCTCCTTTGGCCGCCGCCCCATCTAGGGTTTCCCCTAGGTGGCCGGCCCCCCCTTGCTCTCTCCTCCTATATATAGAGGGGTGAGGGGAGGGCTGCAACACACAATTGAAAGCGCAGCCCCTCCCCTCCCCAACTCCTCTCTTTCTCCGTCTTTGCTTGGCGAAGCCCTGCCGGAGAACTGCTGTACCAATTGCACCACGCCGTCGTGCTGCCATTGGAGTTGTCT
The DNA here is from genome assembly GCA_034509565.1 of Triticum monococcum. Classification (NCBI taxonomy): domain Eukaryota; kingdom Viridiplantae; phylum Streptophyta; class Magnoliopsida; order Poales; family Poaceae; genus Triticum; species Triticum monococcum. The sequence continues at coordinate 684,955,285 of CM067842.1, forward strand.
TCCTCAACCTCTCCTTCATCCTTGCTGGATCAAGACGGAGGAGACGCCATCGTCCCGTACGTGTGTTGAACGCGGAGGCGCTGTTCTTTCAGCGCTTGGTCATCGGTGATCGGAATCACGTTGGAACGACTCCATCATCACCACTCCCTCAAACGCTTCCGTACTCGATCTACAAGTGGTATGTAGATGCAAACTCACTCCCTTGACTCATTGCTAGATGAACTCCTAGATGATCTTGGTGAAACGAGTAGGAAAATTTTTTGTTTTCTGCAACGTTCCCCAACAGTGGCATCATGAGCTAGGTCTATGCGTAGTTCTTCTTGCGCGAGTAGAACACAATTCGTTGTGGGCGTGGATTTGTCAACCTTCTTGCCGCTACTAGTCTTTTCTTGCTTCAGAGGTATTGTGGGATGAAGCGGCCCGGACCAACCTTACACGTACGCTTACGTGAGACCGGTTCCACCGACTAACATGCACTAGTTGCATAAGGTGGCTGGCGGGTGTCTGTCTCTCCCACTTTAGCTGGAGCGGATTCGATGAACAGGGTCCTTATGAAGGGTAAATAGAAGTTTACAAATCACGTTGTGGCTTTCACGTAGGTAAGAAAACGTTCTTGCTAGAACCCTAATTCCGCCACGTAAAACTTGCAGCAACAATTAGAGGACGTCTAACTTGTTTTTGCAGCAAGTGGTTTGTGATATGATATGGCCAAAGTTGTGATGAATGATGAATGATCTATATGTGATGTATGAGATGTTCATGCTATTGTAATAGGGATCACGACTTGCATGTCGATGAGTATGACAACCGGCAGGAGCCATAGGAGTTGTCTTTATTCTTTTAACATGACCTGCGTGTCATTGAGAAACGCCATGTAAATTACTTTACTTTATTGCTAAACGCGTTAGCCATAGTAGTAGAAGTAATAGTTGGCGAGCAACTTCATGGAGACACGATGATGGAGATCATGATGATGGAGATCATGGTGTCAAGCCGGTGACAAGATGATCATGGAGCCCCAAGATGGAGATCAAAGGAGCTATGTGATATTGGCCATATCATGTCACGTTTAATATTTGATTGCATGTGATGTTTATCATGTTTTTGCATCTTGTTTACTTAGAACGACGGTAGTAAATAAGATGATCCCTCATAATAATTTCAAGAAGTGTTCCCCCTAACTGTGCACCGTTGCTAAAGCTCGTAGTTTCGAAGCACCACGTGATGATCGGGTGTGATAGATTCTTACGTTCACATACAACGGGTGTAAGACAGTTTTACACATGCAAAACACTTAGGGTTAACTTGACGAGCCTAGCATGTGCATAGACATGGCCTCGGAACACAGAAGACCGAAAGGTCGAGCATGAGTCGTATAGAAGATGCGATCAACATAAAGATGTTCACCGACGTTGACTAGTCCGTCTCACGTGATGATCGGACACGGCCTAGTTAACTCGGATCATGCAACACTTAGATGACTAGAGGGATGTCTAATCTAAGTGGGAGTTCATTATATAATTTGATTAGATGAACTTTACTATCATGAACATTAGTCTAAAAATATTTTACAATATGTCTTGTAGATCAAATGGCCCACGTAGTCCTCAACTTCAACGCGTTCCTAGAGAAAACCAAGCTGAAAGACGATGGTAGCAACTATACGGACTGGGTCCGGAACCTGAGGATCATCCTCATAGCTGCCAAGAAAGATTACGTCCTACAAGCACCGCTAGGTGAAGCTCCCGTCCCACAGAACCAAGACGTTATGAACGCTTGGCAGACACGTGTTGACGACTACTCCCTCGTTCAGTGCGGCATGCTTTACAGTTTAGAACCGGGGCTCCAAAAGCGTTTTGAGAGACATGGAGCATATGAGATGTTCGAAGAGCTGAAAATGGTTTTCCAAGCTCATGCCCGGGTCGAGAGATATGAGGTCTCCGACAAGTTCTTCAGTTGTAAGATGGAGGAAAACAGTTCTGTCAGTGAGCACATACTCACTATGTCTGGATTACATAACCGCTTGACTCAGGTGGGAGTTAATCTCCCGGATGATGCGGTCATTGACAGAATCCTCCAGTCGCTTCCACCAAGCTACAAGAGCTTTGTGATGAACTTCAACATGCAGGGGATGCAAAAGACCATTCCTGAGTTGTTCTCAATGCTGAAATCAGCGGAGGTAGAAGTCAAGAAGGAACATCAAGTGTTGATGGTCAATAAAACCACTAAGTTCAAGAAGGGCAAGGGTAAGAAAGCCTTCAAGAAGGACGACAAGGAAGTTGCCGCGCCCGGCAAGCAAGCTGCCGGGAAGAAGCCAAAGAATGGACCCAAGCCCGAGACTGAGTGCTTTTATTGCAAGGGGAGCGGACACTGGAAGCGGAATTGCCCCAAGTACTTAGCAGACAAGAAGGCCGGCAAAACAAAAGGTATATGTGATATACATGTAATTGATGTGTACCTAACCAGTACTCGTAGTAGCTCTTGGGTATTTGATACCGGTGCAGTTGCTCACATTTGTAACTCAAAGCAGGAGCTGCGGAATAAACGGAGACTGGCGAAGGACGAGGTGACGATGCGCGTTGGGAATGGTTCCAAGGTCGATGTGATCGCCGTCGGCACGCTGCCTCTTCATTTACCTACGGGATTAGTTTTAAACCTCAATAATTGTTATTTAGTGCCAGCTTTGAGCATGAACATTGTATCTGGATCTCGTTTAATTCGAGATGGCTACTCATTTAAATCCGAGAATAATGGTTGTTCCATTTATATGAGAGATATGTTTTATGGTCATGCTCCTATGGTGAATGGTTTATTCTTAATGAATCTCGAGCGTAATGCTACACATGTTCTTAGTGTGAATACCAAAAGGTGTAAGGTTGATAATGATAGTCCCACATACTTGTGGCACTGCCGCCTTGGTCACATTGGTGTCAAACGCATGAAGAAGCTCCATGTTGATGGACTTTTAGAGTCTCTTGATTATGAATCATTTGACACGTGCGAACCATGCCTTATGGGTAAAATGACCAAGACTCCGTTCTCAGGAACAATGGAGCGAGCAACCAACTTGTTGGAAATCATACATACCGATGTGTGCGGTCCAATGAGTGTTGAGGCTCGCGGTGGCTATCGTTATGTTCTCACCCTCACTGATGATTTGAGTAGATATGGATATATTTACTTAATGAAACACAAGTCTGAAACCTTTGAGAAGTTCAAGGAATTTCAGAGTGAGGTTGAGAATCAACGTGACAGGAAAATCAAGTTTCTACGATCAGATCGTGGAGGAGAATACTTGAGTCACGAATTTGGCACACACTTAAGAAAATGTGGAATAGTTTCACAGCTCACGCCGCCTGGAACACCTCAGCGTAACGGTGTATCCGAATGTCGTAATCGCACTCTATTAGATATGGTGCGGTCTATGATGTCTCTTACCGATCTGCCGCTATCTTTTTGGGGCTATGCTTTAGAGACTGCCGCATTCACTTTAAATAGGGCTCCGTCGAAATCCGTTGAGACGACACCGTTTGAATTATGGTTTGGAAAGAAACCTAAGCTGTCATTTCTAAAAGTTTGGGGATGCGATGCTTATGTCAAGAAACTTCAACCTGAAAAGCTCGAACCCAAGTCGGAAAAATGCGTCTTCATAGGATACCCAAAAGAAACTATTGGGTATACCTTCTACCTCAGATCCGAAGGCAAGATCTTTGTTGCCAAGAATGGATCCTTTCTAGAGAAAGAGTTTCTCTCGAAAGAAGTAAGTGGGAGGAAAGTAGAACTTGATGAAGTATTACCTCTTGAACCGGAAAATGGCGCAACTCAAGAAAATGTTCCTGAGGTACCAGCACCGACTAGAGAGGAAGTTAATGATAATGATCAAGATACTTCTAATCAAGCTCCTACTGAAATTCGAAGGTCCACAAGGACACGTTCCGCACCAGAGTGGTACGGCAACCCTGTCTTGGAGATCATGTTGTTAGACAACGGTGAACCTTCGAACTATGAAGAAGCGATGGCGGGCCCGGATTCCGACAAATGGCTAGAAGCCATGAAATCCGAGATAGGATCCATGTATGAAAACGAAGTATGGACTTTGACTGACTTGCCCGTTGAACGGCGAGCCATAGAAAATAAATGGATCTTTAAGAAGAAGACAGACGCGGATGGTAACGTGACCATCTATAAAGCTCGGCTTGTCGCTAAGGGTTATCGACAAGTTCAAGGGGTTGACTACGATGAGACTTTCTCACCGGTAGCGAAGCTAAAGTCCGTCCGAATCATGTTAGCAATTGCCGCGTTTTACGATTATGAAATATGGCAAATGGACGTCAAAACGGCATTCCTTAATGGTTTCCTTAAGGAAGAATTGTATATGATGCAGCCGGAAGGTTTTGTCGATCCTAAGAATGCTGACAAGGTTTGCAAGCTCCAACGCTCGATTTATGGGCTGGTGCAAGCATCTCGGAGTTGGAACATTCGCTTTGATGAGATGATCAAAGCGTTTGGGTTTACACAGACTTATGGAGAAGCCTGTGTTTACAAGAAAGTGAGTGGGAGCTGTGTAGCATTTCTCATATTATATGTAGATGACATACTTTTGATGGGAAATGATATAGAACTCTTGGACAGCATTAAGGCCTACTTGAATAAGAGTTTTTCAATGAAGGACCTTGGAGAAGCTGCTTATATATTAGGCATCAAAATCTATAGAGATAGATCGAGACGCCTCATAGGTCTTTCACAAAGTACATACCTTGATAAGATATTGAAGAAGTTCAATATGGATCAATCTAAGAAGGGGTTCTTGCCTGTGTTACAAGGTATGAAATTGAGCTCGGCTCAAAGTCCGACCACGGCAGAAGAAATAGAAGAGATGAGTGTCATCCCCTATGCCTCAGCCATAGGTTCTATTATGTATGCCATGCTGTGTACCAGACCTGATGTAAACCTTGCCGTAAGTTTGGTAGGAAGATACCAAAGTAATCCCGGCAAGGAACACTGGACAGCGGTCAAGAATATCCTGAAGTACCTGAAAAGGACTAAGGAGATGTTTCTCGTTTATGGAGGTGACGAAGAGCTCGTCGTAAAGGGTTACGTCGACCCTAGCTTCGACACAGATCTGGATGACTCTAAGTCACAAACCGGATACGTGTATATTTTGAATGGAGGGGCAGTAAGCTGGTGCAGTTGCAAGCAAAGCGTCGTGGCGGGATCTACATGTGAAGCGGAGTACATGGCAGCCTCGAAGGCAGCGCATGAAGCAATTTGGGTGAAGGAGTTCATCACCGACCTCGGAGTCATACCCAATGCGTCGGGGCCGATCAAGCTCTTCTGTGACAACACTGGAGCTATTGCACTTGCCAAGGAGCCCAGGTTTCACAAGAAGACAAGGCACATCAAGCGTCGCTTCAACTCCATTCGTGAAAATGTTCAGGATGGAGACATAGAAATTTGTAAAGTACATACGGACCTGAATGTAGCAGATCCATTGACTAAACCTCTCCCTAGGGCAAAACATGATCAACACCAGAATTCCATGGGTGTTCGATTCATCACAATGTAACTAGATTATTGACTCTAGTGCAAGTGGGAGACTGTTTGAAATATGCCCTAGAGGCAATAATAAAAGCATTATTATTATATTTCCTTGTTCATGGTAATTGTCTTTATTCATGCTATAATTGTGTTATCCGGAAATCGTAATACATGTGTGAATAACAGACATCAACATGTCCCTAGTAAGCCTCTAGTTGACTAGCCCGTTGATCAACAGATAGTCATGGTTTCCTGACTATGGACATTGGATGTCATTAATAACGAGATCGCATCATTAGGAGAATGATGTGATGGACAAGACCCAATCCTAAACATAGCATAAAGATCGTATAGTTCGTTTGCTAGAGTTTTGCAATGTCAAGTATCTTTTCCTTAGACCATGAGATCGTGTAACTCCCGGATACCGTAGGAGTGCTTTGGGTGTACCAAACGTCACAACGTAACTGGGTGACTATAAAGGTATACTACGGGTATCTCCGAAAGTGTCTGTTGGGTTGACACGGATCAAGACTGGGATTTGTCACTCCGTGTGACGGAGAGGTATCATTGGGCCCACTCGGTAACGCATCATCATAATGAGCTCAAAGTGACCAAGTGTCTGGTCACGGGATCATGCATTACGGTACGAGTAAAGTGGCTTGCCGGTAACGAGACTGAACGAGGTATTGGGATACCAACGATCGAGTCTCGGGCAAGTAACATACCGTCTGACAAAGGGAATAGAATACGGGGTTGCTTGAACCCTTGACATAGTGGTTCATCCGATGACAACATCGAGAAACATGTGGGAGCCAACATGGGTATCCAGATCCCGCTGTTGGTTATTGACCAGAGGTCGTCTCGATCATGTCTACATGTCTCCCGAACCCGTAGGGTCTACACACTTAAGGTTCGGTGACGCTAGGGTTATTAGGAAGACAAGTATGTGATTACCGAATGTTGTTCGGAGTCCCGGATGAGATCCCGGACGTCACGAGGAGTTCCGGAATAGTTCGGAGGTAAAGATTTATATATGGAAAGTGGTTAAACGGACTCCGGAACGTTTCGGGGGCATGCCGGTATTGTACCGGGGCCACCGGGAGGGTTCCGGGGGTCCACCGGGAGGGGCCACCCCTCCCGGGGGCCACATGGGCTAAGTGGGAGAGGGAGCCAGCCCCTAGTGGGCTGGGCGTGCCTCCCCACCTAGGCCCATGCGGCTAGGGTTTGGGGAGGGGAAACCCTAAAGGGGAGAAGGGGGCGCCCCCCTAGCTTGGGGGGCAAGCCACCCTTTCCTCCTCTCCTTTGGCCGCCGCCCCATCTAGGGTTTCCCCTAGGTGGCCGGCCCCCCCTTGCTCTCTCCTCCTATATATAGAGGGGTGAGGGGAGGGCTGCAACACACAATTGAAAGCGCAGCCCCTCCCCTCCCCAACTCCTCTCTTTCTCCGTCTTTGCTTGGCGAAGCCCTGCCGGAGAACTGCTGTACCAATTGCACCACGCCGTCGTGCTGCCATTGGAGTTGTCTTCCTCAACCTCTCCTTCATCCTTGCTGGATCAAGACGGAGGAGACGCCATCGTCCCGTACGTGTGTTGAACGCGGAGGCGCTGTTCTTTCAGCGCTTGGTCATCGGTGATCGGAATCACGTTGGAACGACTCCATCATCACCACTCCCTCAAACGCTTCCGTACTCGATCTACAAGTGGTATGTAGATGCAAACTCACTCCCTTGACTCATTGCTAGATGAACTCCTAGATGATCTTGGTGAAACGAGTAGGAAAATTTTTTGTTTTCTGCAACGTTCCCCAACAGTGGCATCATGAGCTAGGTCTATGCGTAGTTCTTCTTGCGCGAGTAGAACACAATTCGTTGTGGGCGTGGATTTGTCAACCTTCTTGCCGCTACTAGTCTTTTCTTGCTTCAGAGGTATTGTGGGATGAAGCGGCCCGGACCAACCTTACACGTACGCTTACGTGAGACCGGTTCCACCGACTAACATGCACTAGTTGCATAAGGTGGCTGGCGGGTGTCTGTCTCTCCCACTTTAGCTGGAGCGGATTCGATGAACAGGGTCCTTATGAAGGGTAAATAGAAGTTTACAAATCACGTTGTGGCTTTCACGTAGGTAAGAAAACGTTCTTGCTAGAACCCTAATTCCGCCACGTAAAACTTGCAGCAACAATTAGAGGACGTCTAACTTGTTTTTGCAGCAAGTGGTTTGTGATATGATATGGCCAAAGTTGTGATGAATGATGAATGATCTATATGTGATGTATGAGATGTTCATGCTATTGTAATAGGGATCACGACTTGCATGTCGATGAGTATGACAACCGGCAGGAGCCATAGGAGTTGTCTTTATTCTTTTAACATGACCTGCGTGTCATTGAGAAACGCCATGTAAATTACTTTACTTTATTGCTAAACGCGTTAGCCATAGTAGTAGAAGTAATAGTTGGCGAGCAACTTCATGGAGACACGATGATGGAGATCATGATGATGGAGATCATGGTGTCAAGCCGGTGACAAGATGATCATGGAGCCCCAAGATGGAGATCAAAGGAGCTATGTGATATTGGCCATATCATGTCACGTTTAATATTTGATTGCATGTGATGTTTATCATGTTTTTGCATCTTGTTTACTTAGAACGACGGTAGTAAATAAGATGATCCCTCATAATAATTTCAAGAAGTGTTCCCCCTAACTGTGCACCGTTGCTAAAGCTCGTAGTTTCGAAGCACCACGTGATGATCGGGTGTGATAGATTCTTACGTTCACATACAACGGGTGTAAGACAGTTTTACACATGCAAAACACTTAGGGTTAACTTGACGAGCCTAGCATGTGCATAGACATGGCCTCGGAACACAGAAGACCGAAAGGTCGAGCATGAGTCGTATAGAAGATGCGATCAACATAAAGATGTTCACCGATGTTGACTAGTCCGTCTCACGTGATGATCGGACACGGCCTAGTTAACTCGGATCATGCAACACTTAGATGACTAGAGGGATGTCTAATCTAAGTGGGAGTTCATTATATAATTTGATTAGATGAACTTTACTATCATGAACATTAGTCTAAAAATATTTTACAATATGTCTTATAGATCAAATGGCCCACGTAGTCCTCAACTTCAACGCGTTCCTAGAGAAAACCAAGCTGAAAGACGATGGTAGCAACTATACGGACTGGGTCCGGAACCTGAGGATCATCCTCATAGCTGCCAAGAAAGATTACGTCCTACAAGCACCGCTAGGTGAAGCTCCCGTCCCACAGAACCAAGACGTTATGAACGCTTGGCAGACACGTGTTGACGACTACTCCCTCGTTCAGTGCGGCATGCTTTACAGTTTAGAACCGGGGCTCCAAAAGCGTTTTGAGAGACATGGAGCATATGAGATGTTCGAAGAGCTGAAAATGGTTTTCCAAGCTCATGCCCGGGTCGAGAGATATGAGGTCTCCGACAAGTTCTTCAGCTGTAAGATGGAGGAAAACAGTTCTGTCAGTGAGCACATACTCACTATGTCTGGATTACATAACCGCTTGACTCAGCTAGGAGTTAATCTCCCGGATGATGCGGTCATTGACAGAATCCTCCAGTCGCTTCCACCAAGCTACAAGAGCTTTGTGATGAACTTCAACATGCAGGGGATGCAAAAGACCATTCCTGAGTTGTTCTCAATGCTAAAATCAGCGGAGGTAGAAGTCAAGAAGGAACATCAAGTGTTGATGGTCAATAAAACCACTAAGTTCAAGAAGGGCAAGGGTAAGAAAGCCTTCAAGAAGGACGGCAAGGAAGTTGCCGCGCCCGGCAAGCAAGCTGCCGGGAAGAAGCCAAAGAATGGACCCAAGCCCGAGAGTGAGTGCTTTTATTGCAAGGGGAGCGGACACTGGAAGCGGAATTGCCCCAAGTACTTAGCAGACAAGAAGGCCGGCAAAACAAATGGTATATGTGATATACATGTAATTGATGTGTACCTAACCAGTACTCGTAGTAGCTCTTGGGTATTTGATACCGGTGCAGTTGCTCACATTTGTAACTCAAAGCAGGAGCTGCGGAATAAACGGAGACTGGCGAAGGACGAGGTGACGATGCGCGTCGGGAATGGTTCCAAGCTCGATGTGATCGCCGTCGGCACGCTGCCTCTTCATTTACCTACGGGATTAGTTTTAAACCTCAATAATTGTTATTTAGTGCCAGCTTTGAGCATGAACATTGTATCTGGATCTCGTTTAATTCGAGATGGCTACTCATTTAAATCCGAGAATAATGGTTGTTCCATTTATATGAGAGATATGTTTTATGGTCATGCTCCTATGGTGAATGGTTTATTCTTAATGAATCTCGAGCGTAATGCTACACATGTTCTTAGTGTGAATACCAAAAGATGTAAGGTTGATAATGATAGTCCCACATACTTGTGGCACTGCCGCCTTGGTCACATAGGTGTCAAACGCATGAAGAAGCTCCATGCTGATGGACTTTTAGAGTCTCTTGATTATGAATCATTTGACACGTGCGAACCATGCCTTATGGGTAAAATGACCAAGACTCCGTTCTCAGGAACAATGGAGCGAGCAACCAACTTGTTGGAAATCATACATACCGATGTGTGCGGTCCAATGAGTGTTGAGGCTCGCGGTGGCTATCGTTATGTTCTCACCCTCACTGATGATTTGAGTAGATATGGATATATTTACTTAATGAAACACAAGTCTGAAACCTTTGAGAAGTTCAAGGAATTTCAGAGTGAGGTTGAGAATCAACGTGACAGGAAAATCAAGTTTCTACGATCAGATCGTGGAGGAGAATACTTGAGTCACGAATTTGGCACACACTTAAGAAAATGTGGAATAGTTTCACAGCTCACGCCGCCTGGAACACCTCAGCGTAACGGTGTATCCAAACGTCGTAATCGCACTCTATTAGATATGGTGCGGTCTATGATGTCTCTTACCGATCTGCCGCTATCTTTTTGGGGCTATGCTTTAGAGACTGCCGCATTCACTTTAAATAGGGCTCCGTCGAAATCCGTTGAGACGACACCGTTTGAATTATGGTTTGGAAAGAAACCTAAGCTGTCATTTCTAAAAGTTTGGGGATGCGATGCTTATGTCAAGAAACTTCAACCTGAAAAGCTCGAACCCAAGTCGGAAAAATGCGTCTTCATAGGATACCCAAAAGAAACTATTGGGTATACCTTCTACCTCAGATCCGAAGGCAAGATCTTTGTTGCCAAGAATGGATCCTTTCTAGAGAAAGAGTTTCTCTCGAAAGAAGTAAGTGGGAGGAAAGTAGAACTTGATGAAGTATTACCTCTTGAACCGGAAAATGGCGCAACTCAAGAAAATGTTCCTGAGGTACCAGCACCGACTAGAGAGGAAGTTAATGATAATGATCAAGATACTTCTAATCAAGCTCCTACTGAAATTCGAAGGTCCACAAGGACACGTTCCGCACCAGAGTGGTACGGCAACCCTGTCTTGGAGATCATGTTGTTAGACAACGGTGAACCTTCGAACTATGAAGAAGCGATGGCGGGCCCGGATTTCGACAAATGGCTAGAAGCCATGAAATCCGAGATAGGATCCATGTATGAAAATGAAGTATGGACTTTGACCTACTTGCCCGTTGAACGTCGAGCCATAGAAAATAAATGGATCTTTAAGAAGAAGACAGACGCGGATGGTAACGTGACCATCTATAAAGCTCGGCTTGTCGCTAAGGGTTATCGACAAGTTCAAGGGGTTGACTACGATGAGACTTTCTCACCGGTAGCGAAGCTAAAGTCCGTCCGAATCATGTTAGCAATTACCGCGTTTTACGATTATGAAATATGGCAAATGGACGTCAAAACGGCATTCCTTAATGGTTTCCTGAAGGAAGAATTGTATATGATGCAGCCGGAAGGTTTTGTCGATCCTAAGAATGCCGACAAGGTGTGCAAGCTCCAACGCTCGATTTATGGGCTGGTGCAAGCATCTCGGAGTTGGAACATTCGCTTTGATGAGATGATCAAAGCGTTTGGGTTTACACAGACTTATGGAGAAGCCTGTGTTTACAAGAAAGTGAGTGGGAGCTCTGTAGCATTTCTCATATTATATGTAGATGACATACTTTTGATGGGAAATGATATAGAACTCTTGGACAGCATTAAGGCCTACTTGAATAAGAGTCTTTCAATGAAGGACCTTGGAGAAGCTGCTTATATATTAGGCATCAAAATCTATAGAGATAGATCGAGACGCCTCATAGGTCTTTCACAAAGTACATACCTTGATAAGATATTGAAGAAGTTCAATATGGATCAATCTAAGAAGGGGTTCTTGCCTGTGTTACAAGGTATGAAATTGAGCTCGGCTCAAAGTCCGACCACGGCAGAAGAAATAGAAGAGATGAGTGTCATCCCCTATGCCTCAGCCATAGGTTCTATTATGTATGCCATGCTGTGTACCAGACCTGATGTAAACCTTGCCGTAAGTTTGGTAGGAAGATACCAAAGTAATCCCGGCAAGGAACACTGGACAGCGGTCAAGAATATCCTGAAGTACCTGAAAAGGACTAAGGAGATGTTTCTCGTTTATGGAGGTGACGAAGAGCTCGTCGTAAAGGGTTACGTCGACGCTAGCTTCGACACAGATCTGGATGACTCTAAGTCACAAACCGGATACGTGTATATTTTGAATGGAGGGGCAGTAAGCTGGTGAAGTTGCAAGCAAAGCGTCGTGGCGGGATCTACATGTGAAGCGGAGTACATGGCAGCCTCGGAGGCAGCGCATGAAGCAATTTGGGTGAAGGAGTTCATCACCGACCTCGGAGTCATACCCAATGCGTCGGGGCCGATCAAGCTCTTCTGTGACAACACTGGAGCTATTGCACTTGCCAAGGAGCCCAGGTTTCACAAGAAGACAAGGCACAACAAGCGTCGCTTCAACTCCATTCGTGAAAATGTTCAGGATGGAGACATAGAAATTTGTAAAGTACATACGGACCTGAATGTAGCAGATCCGTTGACTAAACCTCTCCCTAGGGCAAAACATGATCAACACCAGAATTCCATGGGTGTTCGATTCATCACAATGTAACTAGATTATTGACTCTAGTGCAAGTGGGAGACTGTTGGAAATATGCCCTAGACGCAATAATAAAAGCATTATTATTATATTTCCTTGTTCATGGTAATTGTCTTTATTCATGCTATAATTGTGTTATCCGGAAATCGTAATACATGTGTGAATAACAGACATCAACATGTCCCTAGTAAGCCTCTAGTTGACTAGCCCGTTGATCAACAGATAGTCATGGTTTCCTGACTATGGACATTGGATGTCATTGATAACGAGATCGCATCATTAGGAGAATGATGTGATGGACAAGACCCAATCCTAAACATAGCATAAAGATCGTATAGTTCGTTTGCTAGAGTTTTGCAATGTCAAGTATCTTTTCCTTAGACCATGAGATCGTGTAACTCCCGGATACCGTAGGAGTGCTTTGGGTGTACCAAACGTCACAACGTAACTGGGTGACTATAAAGGTATACTACGGGTATCTCCGAAAGTGTCTGTTGGGTTGACACGGATCAAGACTGGGATTTGTCACTCCGTGTGACGGAGAGGTATCACTGGGCCCACTCGGTAACGCATCATCATAATGAGCTCAAAGTGACCAAGTGTCTGGTCACGGGATCATGCATTACGGTACGAGTAAAGTGGCTTGCCGGTAACGAGACTGAACGAGGTATTGGGATACCAACGATCGAGTCTCGGGCAAGTAACATACCGTCTGACAAAGGGAATAGAATACGGGGTTGCTTGAACCCTTGACATAGTGGTTCATCCAATGACAACATCGAGAAACATGTGGGAGCCAACATGGGTATCCAGATCCCGCTGTTGGTTATTGACCAGAGGTCGTCTCGGTCATGTCTACATGTCTCCCGAACCCGTAGGGTCTACACACTTAAGGTTCGGTGACGCTAGGGTTATTAGGAAGACAAGTATGTGATTACCGAATGTTGTTCGGAGTCCCGGATGAGATCCCGGACGTCACGAGGAGTTCCGGAATAGTTCGGAGGTAAAGATTTATATATGGAAAGTGGTTAAACGGACTCCGGAAAGTTTCGGGGGCATGCCGGTATTGTACCGGGGCCACCGGGAGGGTTCCGGGGGTCCACCGGGAGGGGCCACCCCTCCCGGGGGGCCACATGGGCTAAGTGGGAGAGGGAGCCAGCCCCTAGTGGGCTGGGCACGCCTCCCCACCTAGGCCCATGCGGCTAGGGTTTGGGGAGGGGAAACCCTAAAGGGGAGAAGGGGGCGCCCCCCTAGCTTGGGGGGCAAGCCACCCTTTCCTCCTCCCCTTTGGCCGCCGCCCCATCTAGGGTTTCCCCTAGGTGGCCGGCCCCCCTTGCCCTCTCCTCCTATATATAGAGGGGTGAGGGGAGGGCTGCAACACACAATTGAAGGCGCAGCCCCTCCCCTCCCCAACTCCTCTCTTTTTCCGTCTTTGCTTGGCGAAGCCCTGCCGGAGAACTGTTGTACCAATTGCACCACGCCGTCGTGCTGCCATTGGAGTTGTCTTCCTCAACCTCTCCTTCATCCTTGCTGGATCAAGACGGAGGAGACGCCATCGTCCCGTACGTGTGTTGAATGCGGAGGCGCTGTTCTTTCAGCGCTTGGTCATCGGTGATCGGAATCACGTTGGAACGACTCCATCATCACCACTCCCTCGAACGCTTCCGTACTCGATCTACAAGTGGTATGTAGATGCAAACTCACTCCCTTGACTCGTTGCTAGATGAACTCCTAGATGATCTTGGTGAAACGAGTAGGAAATTTTTTTGTTTTCTGCAACGTTCCCCAACAGTGGTATCATGAGCTAGGTCTATTGCGTAGATTCTATGCACGAGTAGAACACAAAGTAGTTGTGGGCGTTGATTTTGTTCAATATGCTTGCCGTTACTAGTCTTATCTTGATTCGGCGGCATCGTGGGATGAAGCGGCCCGGACCGACCTTACACGTACTCTTACGTGAGACTGGTTCCACCGACTGACATGCACTAGTTGCATAAGGTGGCTGGCGGGTGTGTGTCTCTCCCACTTTAGTCGGATCGGATTCGATGAAAAGGGTCCTTATGAAGGGTAAATAGCAATTGGCATATCACGTTGTGGTTTTTGCGTAGGTAAGAAACGTTCTTGCTAGAAACCCATAGCAGCCACGTAAAACATGCAAACAACAATTAGAGGACGTCTAACTTGTTTTTGCAGGGTATGCCATGTGATGTGATATGGCCAAAGGATGTGATGAATGATATATGTGATGTATGAGATTGATCATGTTCTTGTAATAGGAATCACGACTTGCATGTCGATGAATATGACAACCGGCAGGAGCCATAGGAGTTGTCTTTATTTATTTATGACCTGCGTGTCAACTTAAACGTCATGTAATTACTTTACTTTATTGCTAACCGTTAGCTGTAGTAGTAGAAGTGATAGATGACGTGACAACTTCAAGAAGACACGATGATGGAGATCATGATGATGGAGATCGTGGTGTCATGGCGGTGACGATGAT
Source organism: Triticum monococcum (assembly GCA_034509565.1). Classification (NCBI taxonomy): domain Eukaryota; kingdom Viridiplantae; phylum Streptophyta; class Magnoliopsida; order Poales; family Poaceae; genus Triticum; species Triticum monococcum. The sequence goes on from CM067842.1 coordinate 684,970,402, forward strand.
GATCATGGAGCCCCGAAGATGGAGATCAAAAGGAGCAAAGTGATATTGGCCATATCATGTCACTATTTGATTGCATGTGATGTTTATCATGTTTATACATCTTATTTGCTCAGAACGACGGTAGTAAATAAGATGATCCCTTACAACAATTTCAAGAAGTGTTCTCCCCTAACTGTGCACCGCTGCGACAGTTCGTGTTTCGAAGCACCACGTGATGATCGGGTGTTAGATTCTAACGTTCACATACAATGGGTGTAAGACAGATTTACACATGCAAAACACTTAGGGTTAACTTGACGAGCCTAGCATGTATAGACATGGCCTCGGAACACAGAAGACCGAAAGGTCGAGCATGAGTTGTATAGAAGATACGATCAACATGAAGATGTTCACCGGCGTTGACTAGTCCGTCTCACGTGATGATCGGACACGGGCTAGTTGACTCGGATCATGTAATCACTTAGATGACTCGAGGGATGTCTATCTGAGTGGGAGTTCATAAGATGAACTTAATTATCCTGAACATAGTCAAAAGGATTTTACAAATTATGTCATAGCTCGCGCTTTAGTTCTACTGTTTAGATATGTTCCTAGAGAAAATTTAGTTGAAAGTTGATAGTAGCCATTGTGCGGACTAGGTCCATAAACTGAGGATTGTCCTCATTGCTTCATAGAAGGCTTATGTCCTTAATGCACCGCTCAGTGTGCTGAACCTCGAACGTCGTGTGTGGATGTTGCGAACATCTGACATACACGTTTTGATGACTGCATGATAGTTCGGTAATGTTAAATGGTTTAGAGTTGAGGCACCAAAGATGTGTTTTGAAACGTCGCGAAACATATGAGATGTTTTGAGGGCTGAAATTGGGATTTCAGGCTCGTGCCCACGTCAAGAGGTATAAGACCTCCGACGATTTTCTTAGCCTACAAACTAAGGGAGAAAAGCTCAATTGTTGAGCTTGTGCTCAGATTGTCTGAGTACAACAATCATTTGAATCAAGTGGGAGTTGATCTTCCAGATGAGATAGTAATGTTTCTCCAAAGTCATTACCACCAAGTTGCTAGAACTTCGTGATGAACTATGATATATCAGGGACATATATGATGATCCTTGAGATATTCGCGATGTTTAACACCACAAAAGTAGAAATCAAGAAGGAGCATCAATTGTTGATGGTTGGTGAAACCACTAGTTTCAAGAAGGGTAAGGGCAAGAAGGGATACTTCATGAAACGGCAATTCAGCTACTGCTCTAGTGAAGAAACCCAAGGTTCAACCCAAACCCGAGACTAAGTGCTTCTGTAATAAGAGGAACAGCCACTGGAGCAGAATTACCCTAGATACTTGGTAGATAAGAAGGCTGGCAAGGTCGATAGAAGTATATTGGATATACATTATGTTAATGTGTACTTTACTAGTACTCCTAGTAGCACCAGGGTATTAGATACCGGTTTGGTTGCTAAGTGTTAGTAACTCGAAATAAAAGCTGCGGAATAAACGGAGACTAGCTAAAGGTGAGATAACGATATGTGTTGGAAGTATTTCCAAGGTTGATCAAATATCGTACGCTCCCTCTACCATCGAGATTGGTGTTTGCGTTGAGCATAGACATAATTGGATTATGTCTATCACAATACGGTTGTTCATTTAAGGAGAATAATGGTTACTCTGTTTATTTGAATAATACCTTCAATGGTCTTACACATAAAATGAATGGTTTATTGAATCTCGATCGTAGTGATACACATGTTCATGCCAAAAGATAGTAATGATAGTACCACCTACTTGTGGCACTGCCACGTAAGTCATATCGGTATAAAACGCATGAGGAAGCTCCATGTTGGTGGATCTTTGGGCTCACTCATTTTTTGAAAGGTTTGAGACACGCGAACCATGTCTATTGGTGTATATGCATGAAGAAACTCCATGCAAATGGACCGTTTGGACTCACTTGATTTTGAATCAGTTGAGACGTGCAAATCATACCACATGGGCAAGATGACTGAAAGCCTCGTTTTCAGTAAAACAGAACTAGAAAGCAACTTGTTGGAAGTAATACATTTTGATGTGTGCAGTCCAATAGGTGCTGAGGCATAGAGTGGATATCGTTATGTTCTTACTTCACAGATGATTTGAGTAGATGTTGAGTATATTTACTTGATGAATCACGAGTCTAAATTATTGAAAGGTTCAAGTAATTTCAGTGTGAAGTTGAAAGATCGTCGTGACAAGAGGATAAAAGATCTATGATATGATTATAGAGATGAATATCTGAATTACGAGTTTGGCACAGAATTAAGACATTGTGGAAATTGTTTCACAACTAATACAGCCTGGAACACCATAGTGTGATGGTGTGTCCGAACATCATAACTGCACCCTATTGGATATGATGCATACCATGATGTTTCTTATCGAATTACCACGATAGTTTATGGGTTAGGCATTAGAGACAACCATATTCACTTTAAATAGGGCACCACGTAATTCCGATAAGATGACACTGTATGAACTATGGTTTAGAGAAACCTAAGCTGTCATTTCTTAAAAGTTTGCGGCTGCGATGCTTATGTGAAAAAGTTTCAGGCTGATAAGCTCGAACCAAAAGCGGATAAATGCATCTTCATAGGACACCCAAAACAGTTGGGTATACCTCCTGTCTCAGATCCGAAAGCAATAAGGGATTGTTTCTAGAATCGGGTCCTTTCTCGAGGAAAAGTTTCTCTCGAAAGAATTGAGTGGGAGGATGGTGGAAACTTGATGAGGTTATTGAACCGTCTCTTCAACTAGTGTGTGGCAGGGCACAGGAAATTGTTCCTGTGGCACCTACACCAATTGAAGTGTAAGCTTATGATATTGATCACGAGACTTCGGATCAAGTCACTCCCAAACCTCGTAGGATGACAAGGATACGTGATCCTGTCTTGGAAGTCATGTTGCGAGACAACAATGAACCTACGAGCTATGGAGAAGCGATGGTAGGCCCGGATTCCGATAAATGGCTCGAGGCCATATAATCCGAGAGAGGATCCATATATGAAAACAAAGTGTAGACTTTAGAAGAACTACTTGATGGTCGTAAGGCTGTTGAGTACAGATGGATTTTAAAAGAAAGACGGACAATGATGGTAAATGTCACCATTAAGAAAGCTCGACTTGTCGTTAAGATGTTTTCCGACAAGTTCAAGGAGTTGACTACGATGAGACTCTTTCACCTGTAGCGATGCTAAAAGTCTGTTGGAATTATATTAGCAGTTACTGCACTATTTATGAAATCTTGCAGATAGGATGTCAAAACATTGTTTCCTCGACGATTTATGAGGAAAGGTTGTATGTGATACAACTGGAAGGTTTTGTCAATCCTGAAAGATGCTAATAAGTATGCAAAGCCCCAGCAATCCTTCTAAGGACTGGAGTAAGCATCTCGGAGTTGGAATGTATGCTTTGATGAGATGATCAAAGATTTTGGTGTATACAAAGTTTATGAGAAACTTGTATTTCCAAAGAAGTGAGTGGGAGCACTATAGAATTTCTGATGAATATATGTTGTTGACATATTGTTGATCAGAAATGACGTAGAATTTCTGGAAAGCATATAGGGTTATTTGGAAAGTGTTTTTCAATGGAAAGCCTGGATTAAGCTACTTGAACATTGAGCATCAAGATCTATAAGGATAGATCAAAACGCTTAATGGTACTTTCAAATGAGCACATACCTTAACATGATCTTGAAGGTGTTCAAGATGGATCAGTCAAAGAAGGAGTTCTTGCCTGAGTTGTAAGGTATGAAATTAAGACTGAAAGCTCGACCACGACAGAATAGAGAGAAAGGAACGAAGGTCGTCCCCTATGCTTTTTGTCATAAGCTCTCTACAGTATGCTATGCTGTGTACCGCACCTGAAGTGTGCCTTGCCGTGAGTCAGTCAAGGGGTACAAGAGTGATCCAAGAATGGATCACAGGACAGCGGTCAAAGTTATCCTTAGTAACTAGTGGACTAAGGAATTTTCTCGATTATGGAGGTGGTAAAAGAGTTCGTCGTAAAGGGTTACGCCAATGCAAACTTTGACACTAATCCAGATTATACTGAGTAGTAAACTGGATTCGTATAGTAGAACAGTTATTTGGAAGAGCTCCAGATAGAGCGTGGTAGCTGCATCTAGGAGATGACATAGAGATTTGTAAAGCACACACGGATCTGAAAGGTTCAGACCCGTTGACTAAAATCTCTCTCACAAGCAACATGATCAAACACAGAACTCATTGAGTGCTAATCACATAGTGATGTGAACTAGACTCTTGGATGTTGGTTACATAGCGATGTGACCTGTGAGTGTTAATCACATGGCGATGTGAACTAGATTATTGACTCTAGTGCAAGTGGGAGACTGTTGGAAATATGCCCTAGAGGCAATAATAAATTGATTATTATTATATTTCCTTGTTCATGATAATCGTTTATTATCCAGGCTATAATTGTATTGATAGGAAACTCAGATACATGTGTGGACACATAGACAACACCATGTCCCAAGTAAGCCTCTAGTTGACCAGCTCGTTGATCAATAGATGGTTACGGTTTCCTGACCATGGACATTGGATGTCGTTGATAACGGGATCACATCATTAGGAGAATGATGTGATGGACAAGACCCAATCCTAAGCATAGCACTAGATCGTGTAGTTCGTATGCTGAAGCTTTTCTAATGTCAAGTATCATTTCCTTAGACCATGAGATTGTGCAACTCCCGGATACCGGATGAATACTTTGGGTGTGCCAAACGTCACAACGTAACTGGGTGGCTATAAAGGTACACTACGGGTATCTCTGAAAGTGTCTGTTGGGTTGGCACGAATTGAGACTGGGATTTGTCACTCCGTGTAAATGGAGAGGTATCTCTGGGCCCACTCGGTAGGACATCATCATAATGTGCACAATGTGATCAAGGATTTGATCACGGGATGATGTGTTACAGAACGAGTAAAGAGGCTTGCCGGTAACGAGATTGAACAAGGTATCGGGATACCGACGATCGAATCTCGGGCAAGTATCGTACCGATAGACAAAGGGAATTGTATACGGGATTGATTAAGTCCTTGACATCGTGGTTCATCCGATGAGATCATCGTGGAACATGTGGGAGCCAACATGGGTATCCAGATCCCGCTGTTGGTTATTGACCGGAGAACGTCTCGGTCATGTCTGCATGTCTCCCGAACCCGTAGGGTCTACACACTTAAGGTTCGATGACGCTAGGGTTATAAAGGAAGTTTGTATGTGGTTACCGAATGTTGTTCGGAGTCCCGGATGAGATCCCGGACGTCACGAGGAGTTCCGGAATGGTCCGGAGGTAAAGATTTATATATGGGAAGTCCTGTTTTGGTCACTGGAAAAGTTTCGGGGTTTATCGGTAACGTACCGGGACCACCGGGAGGGTCCCGGGGGTCCACCAAGTGGGGCCACCAACCCCAGAAGGCTGCGTGGGCCAAGTGTGGGAGGGGACCAGCCCCTAGGAGGGCTGGTGCGCCCCCACAAGGGGCCCAAGGCGCAAGAAAGAGTGGGAGGGGGCAAACCCTAGTCCAGTTGGGCCTTAAGGCCCACCTAGTGGGCTCCTTCCCCTCTCCCCCCTCTTGGCCGCCACCCTTGGCCCCATCTAGGGCTGCCGCCCCCCCTAGGGGTGGGAAACCCTAGAGGGGGCGCAGCCCCTCCCCTTCCCCTATATATATGAGGCCTAGGGGGCTGCCCAACACACACGCGATTCAATCTCGTTGGTGCAGCCCTGCGTCTCTTCTTCCTCCTCTTCTGTAGTGCTTGGCGAAGCCCTGCAGGATAGCCACACTCCTCCACCACCACCACGCCGTTGTGCTGCTGTTGGATGAAGTCTTCCTCAACCTCTCCCTCTCTCCTTGCTGGATCAAGGCATGGGAGACGTCACCGGGCTGTACGTGTGTTGAACGCGGAGGTGCCGTCCGTTCGGCACTTGGTCATCGGTGATTTGGATCACGACGAGTACGACTCCATCAACCCAGTTCACTTGAACGCTTCCGTACTCGATCTACAAGTGTTATGTAGATGCACTCTTCTTTCTACTCGTTGCTAGTCTCTCCATAGATAGATCTTGGTGATACGTAGGAAAATTTTGAATTTCTGCTACGTTCCCCAACAGTGGTATCAGAGCCAGGTCTCACGTGATGATCGGACACGGCCTAGTTGACTCGGATCATGTAATCACTTAGATGACTAGAGGGATGTCTATCTAAGTGGGAGTTCATAAGATGAACTTAATTATCCTGAACATAGTCAAAAGGATTTTGCAAATTATGTCGTAGCTCGCGCTTTAGTTCTACTGTTTAGATATGTTCCTAGAGAAAAAATTAGTTGAAAGTTGATAGTAGCAATTATGCGGACTTGGTCCGTAAACTGAGGATTGTCCTCATTGCTTCTTAGAAGGCTTATGTCCTTAATGCACCGCTCAGTGTGCTGAACCTGGCTCTGATACCACTGTTGGGGAACGTTGCAGAAAACAAAAAAATTTCCTACTCGTTTCACCAAGATCATCTAGGAGTTCATCTAGCAACGAGTCAAGGGAGTGAGTTTGCATCTACATACCACTTGTAGATCGAGTACGGAAGCGTTCGAGGGAGTGGTGATGATGGAGTCGTTCCAACGTGATTCCGATCACCGATGACCAAGCGCTGAAAGAACAGCGCCTCCGCGTTCAACACACGTACGGGACGATGGCGTCTCCTCCGTCTTGATCCAGCAAGGATGAAGGAGAGGTTGAGGAAGACAACTCCAATGGCAGCACGACGGCGTGGTGCAATTGGTACAACAGTTCTCCGGCAGGGCTTCGCCAAGCAAAGACGGAGAAAGAGAGGAGTTGGGGAGGGGAGGGGCTGCGCCTTCAATTGTGTGTTGCAGCCCTCCCCTCACCCCTCTATATATAGGAGGAGAGGGCAAGGGGGGCCGGCCACCTAGGGGAAACCCTAGATGGGGCGGCGGCCAAAGGGGAGGAGGAAAGGGTGGCTTGCCCCCCAAGCTAGGGGGGCGCCCCCTTCTCCCCTTTAGGGTTTCCCCTCCCCAAACCCTAGCCGCATGGGCCTAGGTGGGGAGGCGCGCCCAGCCCACTAGGGGCTGGCTCCCTCTCCCACTTAGCCCATGTGGCCCCCGGGAGGGGTGGCCCCTCCCGGTGGACCCCCGGAACCCTCCCGGTGGCCCCGGTACAATACCGGCATGCCCCCGAAACTTTCCGGAGTCCGTTTAACCACTTTCCATATATAAATCTTTACCTCCGAACTATTCCGGAACTCCCCGTGACGTCCGGGATCTCATCCGGGACTCCGAACAACATTCGGTAATCACATACTTGTCTTCCTAATAACCCTAGCGTCACCGAACCTTAAGTGTGTAGACCCTACGGGTTCGGGAGACATGTAGACATGACCGAGACGACCTCTGGTCAATAACCAACAGCGGGATCTGGATACCCATGTTGGCTCCCACAAGTTTCTCGATGTTGTCATCGGATGAACCACTATGTCAAGGGTTCAAGCAACCCCGTATTCTATTCCCTTTGTCAGACGGTATGTTACTTGCCCGAGACTCGATCGTTGGTATCCCAATACCTCGTTCAGTCTCGTTACCGGCAAGCCACTTTGCTCGTACCGTAATGCATGATCCCGTGACCAGACACTTGGTCACTTTGAGCTCATTATGATGATGCGTTACCGAGTGGGCCCAGTGATACCTCTCCGTCACACGGAGTGACAAATCCCAGTCTTGGTCCGTGTCAACCCAACAGACACTTTCGGAGATACCCGTAGTATACCTTTATAGTCACCCAGTTACGTTGTGACGTTTGGTACACCCAAAGCACTCCTACGGTATCCGGGAGTTACACGATCTCATGGTCTAAGGAAAAGATACTTGACATTGCAAAACTCTAGCAAACGAACTATACGATCTTTATGCTATGTTTAGGATTGGGTCTTGTCCATCACATCATTCTCCTAATGATGCGATCTCGTTATCAATGACATCCAATGTCCATAGTCAGGAAACCATGACTATCTGTTGATCAACGGGCTAGTCAACTAGAGGCTTACTAGGGACATGTTGATGTCTGTTATTCACACATGTATTATGATTTCCGGATAACACAATTATAGCATGAATAAAGACAATTACCATGAACAAGGAAATATAATAATAATGCTTTTATTATTGCCTCTAGGGCATATTTCCAACAGTCTCCCACTTGCACTAGAGTCAATAATCTAGTTACATTGTGATGAATCGAACACCCATGGAATTCTGGTGTTGATCATGTTTTGCCCTAGGGAGAGGTTTAGTCAACGGATCTGCTACATTCAGGTCCGTATGTACTTTACAAATTTCTATGTCTCCATCCTGAACATTTTCACGAATGGAGTTGAAGCGACGCTTGATGTGCCTTGTCTTCTTGTGAAACCTGGGCTCCTTGGCAAGTGCAATAGCTCCAGTGTTGTCACAGAAGAGCTTGATCGGCCCCGACGCATTGGGTATGACTTCGAGGTCGGTGATGAACTCCTTCACCCAAATTGCTTCATGCGCTGCCTCCGAGGCTGCCATGTACTCCGCTTCACATGTAGATCCCGCCACGACGCTTTGCTTGCAACTGCACCAGCTTACTGCCCCTCCATTCAAAATATACACGTATCCGGTTTGTGACTTAGAGTCATCCAGATCTGTGTCGAAGCTAGCGTCGACGTAACCCTTTACGACGAGCTCTTCGTCACCTCCATAAACGAGAAACATCTCCTTAGTCCTTTTCAGGTACTTCAGGATATTCTTGACCGCTGTCCAGTGTTCCTTGCCGGGATTACTTTGGTATCTTCCTACCAAACTTACGGCAAGGTTTACATCAGGTCTGGTACACAGCATGGCATACATAATAGAACCTATGGCTGAGGCATAGGGGATGACACTCATCTCTTCTATTTCTTCTGCCGTGGTCGGACTTTGAGCCGAGCTCAATTTCATACCTTGTAACACAGGCAAGAACCCCTTCTTAGATTGATCCATATTGAACTTCTTCAATATCTTATCAAGGTATGTACTTTGTGAAAGACCTATGAGGCGTCTCGATCTATCTCTATAGATTTTGATGCCTAATATATAAGCAGCTTCTCCAAGGTCCTTCATTGAAAAACTCTTATTCAAGTAGGCCTTAATGCTGTCCAAGAGTTCTATATCATTTCCCATCAAAAGTATGTCATCTACATATAATATGAGAAATGCTACAGAGCTCCCACTCACTTTCTTGTAAACACAGGCTTTTCCATAAGTCTGTGTAAACCCAAACGCTTTGATCATCTCATCAAAGCGAATGTTCCAACTCCGAGATGCTTGCACCAGCCCATAAATCGAGCGTTGGAGCTTGCACACCTTGTCAGCATTCTTAGGATCGACAAAACCTTCCGGCTGCATCATATACAATTCTTCCTTAAGGAAACCATTAAGGAATGCCGTTTTGACGTCCATTTGCCATATTTCATAATCGTAAAACGTGGCAATTGCTAACATGATTCGGACGGACTTTAGCTTCGCTACCGGTGAGAAAGTCTCATCGTAGTCAACCCCTTGAACTTGTCGATAACCCTTAGCGACAAGCCGAGCTTTATAGATGGTCACGTTACGATCCGCGTCTGTCTTCTTCTTAAAGATCCATTTATTTTCTATGGCTCGCCGTTCAACGGGCAAGTCAGTCAAAGTCCATACTTCGTTTTCATACATGGATCCTATCTCGGATTTCATGGCTTCTAGCCATTTGTCGGAATCCGGGCCCGCCATCGCTTCTTCATAGTTCGAAGGTTCACCGTTGTCTAACAACATGATCTCCAAGACAGGGTTGCCGTACCACTCTGGTGCGGAACGTGTCCTTGTGGACCTTCGAATTTCAGTAGGAGCTTGATTAGAAGTATCTTGATCATTATCATTAACTTCCTCTCTAGTCGGTGCTGGTACCTCAGGAACATTTTCTTGAGTTGCGCCATTTTCCGGTTCAAGAGGTAATACTTCATCAAGTTCTACTTTCCTCCCACTTACTTCTTTCGAGGGAAACTCTTTCTCTAGAAAGGATCCATTCTTGGCAACAAAGATCTTGCCTTCGGATCTGAGGTAGAAGGTATACCCAATAGTTTCTTTTGGGTATCCTATGAAGATGCATTTTTCCGACTTGGGTTCGAGCTTTTCAGGTTGAAGTTTCTTGACATAAGCATCGCATCCCCAAACTTTTAGAAATGACAGCTTAGGTTTCTTTCCAAACCATAATTCAAACGGTGTCGTCTCAACGGATTTCGACGGAGCCCTATTTAAAGTGAATGCGGCAGTCTCTAAAGCATAGCCCCAAAAAGATAGCGGCAGATCGGTAAGAGACATCATAGACCGCACCATATCTAATAGAGTGCGATAACGACGTTCGGATACACCGTTACGCTGAGGTGTTCCAGGCGGCGTGAGCTGTGAAACTATTCCACATTTTCTTAAGTGTGTGCCAAATTCGTGACTCAAGTATTCTCCTCCACGATCTGATCGTAGAAACTTGATTTTCCTGTCACGTTGATTCTCAACCTCACTCTGAAATTCCTTGAACTTCTCAAAGGTTTCAGACTTGTGTTTCATTAAGTAAATATATCCATATCTACTCAAATCATCAGTGAGGGTGAGAACATAACGATAGCCACCGCGAGCCTCAACACTCATTGGACCGCACACATCGGTATGTATGATTTCCAACAAGTTGGTTGCTCGCTCCATTGTTCCTGAGAACGGAGTCTTGGTCATTTTACCCATAAGGCATGGTTCGCACGTGTCAAATGATTCATAATCAAGAGACTCTAAAAGTCCATCAGCATGGAGCTTCTTCATGCGTTTGACACCTATGTGACCAAGGCGGCAGTGCCACAAGTATGTGGCACTATCATTATCAACCTTACATCTTTTGGTATTCACACTAAGAACATGTGTAGCATTACGCTCGAGATTCATTAAGAATACACCATTCACCATAGGAGCATGACCATAAAACATATCTCTCATATAAATGGAACAACCATTACTCTCGGATTTAAATGAGTAGCCATCTCGAATTAAACGAGATCCAGATACAATGTTCATGCTCAAAGCTGGCACTAAATAACAATTATTGAGGTTTAAAACTAATCCCGTAGGTAAATGAAGAGGCAGCGTGCCGACGGCGATCACATCGACCTTGGAACCATTCCCGACGCGCATCGTCACCTCGTCCTTCGCCAGTCTCCGTTTATTCCGCAGCTCCTGCTTTGAGTTACAAATGTGAGCAACTGCACCGGTATCAAATACCAAGAGCTACTACGAGTACTGGTTAGGTACACATCAATTACATGTATATCACATATACCTTTTGTTTTGCCGGCCTTCTTGTCTGCTAAGTACTTGGGGCAATTCCGCTTCCAGTGTCCGCTCCCCTTGCAATAAAAGCACTCAGTCTCGGGCTTGGGTCCATTCTTTGGCTTCTTCCCGGCAGCTTGCTTGCCGGGCACGGCAACTTCCTTGCCATCCTTCTTGAAGGCTTTCTTACCCTTGCCCTTCTTGAACTTAGTGGTTTTATTGACCATCAACACTCGATGTTCCTTCTTGACTTCTACCTCCGCTGATTTCAGCATTGAGAACAACTCAGGAATGGTCTTTTGCATCCCCTGCATGTTGAAGTTCATCACAAAGCTCTTGTAGCTTGGTGGAAGCGACTGGAGGATTCTGTCAATGACCGCATCATCCGGGAGATTAACTCCCAGCTGAGTCAAGCGGTTATGTAATCCAGACATAGTGAGTATGTGCTCACTGACAGAACTGTTTTCCTCCATCTTACAGCTGAAGAACTTGTCGGAGACCTCATATCTCTCGACCCGGGCATGAGCTTGGAAAACCATTTTCAGCTCTTCGAACATCTCATATGCTCCATGTCTCTCAAAACGCTTTTGGAGCCCCGGTTCTAAACTGTAAAGCATGCCGCACTGAACGAGGGAGTAGTCGTCAACACGTGTCTGCCAAGCGTTCATAACGTCTTGGTTCTGTGGGATGGGAGCTTCACCTAGCGGTGCTTGTAGGACGTAATCTTTCTTGGCAGCTATGAGGATGATCCTCAGGTGCCGGACCCAGTCCGTATAGTTGCTACCATCGTCTTTCAGCTTGGTTTTCTCTAGGAACGCGTTGAAGTTGAGGACTACGTGGGCCATTTGATCTACAAGACATATTGTAAAATATTTTTAGACTAATGTTCATGATAGTAAAGTTCATCTAATCAAATTATATAATGAACTCCCACTTAGATTAGACATCCCTCTAGTCATCTAAGTGTTGCATGATCCGAGTTAACTAGGCCGTGTCCGATCATCACGTGAGACGGACTAGTCAACGTCGGTGAACATCTTTATGTTGATCGCATCTTCTATACGACTCATGCTCGACCTTTCGGTCTTCTGTGTTCCGAGGCCATGTCTATGCACATGCTAGGCTCGTCAAGTTAACCCTAAGTGTTTTGCATGTGTAAAACTGTCTTACACCCGTTGTATGTGAACGTAAGAATCTATCATACCCGATCATCACGTGGTGCTTCGAAACTACGAGCTTTAGCAACGGTGCACAGTTAGGGGGAACACTTCTTGAAATTATTATGAGGGATCATCTTATTTACTACCGTCGTTCTAAGTAAACAAGATGCAAAAACATGATAAACATCACATGCAATCAAATATTAAACGTGACATGATATGGCCAATATCACGTAGCTCCTTTGATCTCCATCTTGGGGCTCCATGATCATCTTGTCACCGGCTTGACACCATGATCTCCATCATCATGATCTCCATCATCGTGTCTCCATGAAGTTGCTCGCCAACTATTACTTCTACTACAATGGCTAACGCATTTAGCAATAAAGTAAAGTAATTTACATTGCGTTTCTCAATGACACGCAGGTCATGTTAAAAGAATAAAGACAACTCCTATGGCTCCTGCCGGTTGTCATACTCATCGACATGCAAGTCGTGATCCCTATTACAATAGCATGAACATCTCATACATCACATATAGATCATTCATCATTCATCACAACTTTGGCCATATCATATCACAAACCACTTGCTGCAAAAACAAGTTAGACGTCCTCTAATTGTTGTTGCAAGTTTTACGTGGCTGAATTAGGGTTCTAGCAAGAACGTTTTCTTACCTACGTGAAAGCCACAACGTGATTTGTCAACTTCTATTTACCCTTCATAAGGACCCTGTTCATCGAATCCGCTCCAGCTAAAGTGGGAGAGACAGACACCCGCCAGCCACCTTATGTAACTAGTGCATGTTAGTCGGTGGAACCGGTCTCACGTAAGCGTACGTGTAAGGTTGGTCCGGGCCGCTTCATCCTGCAATACCGCTGAAGCAAGAAAAGACTAGTAGCGGCAAGAAGGTTGACAAATCCACGCCCATAACGAATTGTGTTCTACTCGCGCAAGAAGAACTACGCATAGACCTAGCTCATGATGCCACTGTTGGGGAACGTTGCAGAAAACAAAAAAAATTCCTACTCGTTTCACCAAGATCATCTAGGAGTTCATCTAGCAACGAGTCAAGGGAGTGAGTTTGCATCTACATACCACTTGTAGATCGAGTACGGAAGCGTTCGAGGGAGTGGTGATGATGGAGTCGTTCCAACGTGATTCCGATCACCGATGACCAAGCGCTGAAAGAACAGCGCCTCCGCGTTCAACACACGTACGGGACGATGGCGTCTCCTCCGTCTTGATCCAGCAAGGATGTAGGAGAGGTTGAGGAAGACAACTCCAATGGCAGCACGACGGCGTGGTGCAATTGGTACAGCAGTTCTCCAGCAGGGCTTCGCCAAGCAAAGACGGAGAAAGAGAGGAGTTGGGGAGGGGAGGGGCTGCGCCTTCAATTGTGTGTTGCAGCCCTCCCCTCACCCCTCTATATATAGGAGGAGAGGGAAAGGGGGGGCCGGCCACCTAGGGGAAACCCTAGATGGGGCGGCGGCCAAAGGGGAGGAGGAAAGGGTGGCTTGCCCCCCAAGCTAGGGGGCGCCCCCTTCTCCCCTTTAGGGTTTCCCCTCCCCAAACCCTAGCCGCATGGGCCTAGGTGGGGAGGCGCGCCCAGCCCACTAGGGGCTGGCTCCCTCTCCCACTTAGCCCATGTGGCCCCCCGGGAGGGGTGGCCCCGCCCGGTGGACCCCCGGAACCCTCCCGGTGGCCCCGGTACAATACCGGCATGCCCCCGAAACTTTCCGGAGTCCGTTTAACCACTTTCCATATATAAATCTTTACCTCCGAACTATTCCGGAACTCCTCGTGACGTCCGGGATCTCATCCGGGACTCCGAACAACATTAGGTAATCACATACTTGTCTTCCTAATAACCCTAGCGTCACCGAACCTTAAGTGTGTAGACCCTACGGGTTCGGGAGACATGTAGACATGACCGAGACGACCTCTGGTCAATAACCAACAGTGGGATCTGGATACCCATGTTGGCTCCCACATGTTTCTCGATGTTGTCATCGGATGAACCACTATGTCAAGGGTTCAAGCAACCCCGTATTCTATTCCCTTTGTCAGACGGTATGTTACTTGCCCGAGACTCGATCGTTGGTATCCCAATACCTCGTTCAGTCTCGTTACCGGCAAGCCACTTTACTCGTACCGTAATGCATGATCCCGTGACCAGACACTTGGTCACTTTGAGCTCATTATGATGATGCGTTACCGAGTGGGCCCAGTGATACCTCTCCGTCACACGGAGTGACAAATCCCAGTCTTGATCCGTGTCAACCCAACAGACACTTTCGGAGATACCCGTAGTATACCTCTATAGTCACCCAGTTACGTTGTGACGTTTGGTACACCCAAAGCACTCCTACGGTATCCGGGAGTTACACGATCTCATGGTCTAAGGAAAAGATACTTGACATTGCAAAACTCTAGCAAACGAACTATACGATCTTTATGCTATGTTTAGGATTGGGTCTTGTCCATCACATCATTCTCCTAATGATAGTCTCCAACGTGATTCCGATCACCGATGACCAAGCGCTGAAAGAACAGCGTCTAGAAATGTTCTTGCTAGAAACCCATAGCAGCCACGTAAAAACATGCAAACAACAATTAGAGGACGTCTAACTTGTTTTTGCAGGGTATGCTATGTGATGTGATATGGCCAAAGGATGTGATGAATGATATATGTGATGTATGAGATTGATCATGTTCTTGTAATAGGAATCACGACTTGCATGTCGATGAGTATGACAACCGGCAGGAGCCATAGGAGTTGTCTTTATTTATTTATGACCTGCGTGTCAACTTAAACGTCATGTAATTACTTTACTTTATTGCTAACCGTTAGCCATAGTAGTAGAAGTAATAGATGGCGAGGCAACTTCATGAAGACACGATGATGGAGATCATGATGATGGAGATCATGGTGTCATGCCGGTGACGATGATGATCATGGAGCCCCGAAGATGGAGATCAAAAGGAGCAAAGTGATGATGGCCATATCATGTCACTATTTGATTGCATGTGATGTTTATCATGTTTATACATCTTATTTGCTTAGAACGATGGTAGTAAATAAGATGATCCCTCATAAAAATTTCAAGAAGTGTTCTCCCCTAACTGTGCACCGTTGCGACAGTTCGTGTTTCGAAGCACCACGTGATGATCGGGTGTTAGATTCTAACGTTCACATACAACGGGTGTAAGACAGATTTACACACTCAAAACACTTAGGGTTAACTTGACGAGCCTAGCATGTACAGACATGGCCTCGGAACACAGAAGACCGAAAGGTTGAGCATGAGTCGTATAGAAGATACGATCAACATGAAGATGTTCACCGATGTTGACTAGTCTGTCTCACGTGATGATCGGACACGGGCTAGTTGACTCGGATCATGTAATCACTTAGATGACTAGAGGGATGTCTATCTGAGTGGGAGTTCATAAGATGAACTTAATTATCCTGAACATAGTCAAAAGTATTTTGCAAATTATGTAGTAGCTCACGCTATAGTTCTACTGTTTACATATGTTCCTAGAGGAAAATTAGTTGAAAGTTGATAGTAGCAATTATGCGGACTAAGTCCGTAAACTGAGGATTGTCCTCATTGCTTCTTAGAAGGCTTATGTCCTTAATGCACCGCTCAGTGTGCTGAACCTCGAACGTCGTCTGTAGATGTTGCGAACATCTGACATACACGTTTTGAAAACTACATGATAGTTCAGTTAAACGGTTTAGAGTTGAGGCACCGAAGACGTTTTGAAACGTCGTGAAACATATGAGATGTTTTGAGGGCTGAAATTGGGATTTCAGGCTCGTGCCCATGTCAAGAGGTATAAGACCTCCGACAATTTTCTTAGCCTGCAAACTAAGGAGAAAAGCTCAATTGTTGAGCTTGTGCTCAGATTGTCTGAGTACAACAATCATTTGAATCGAGTGGGAGTTGATCTTCCGGATGAGATAATGATGTTTCTCCGAAGTCATTACCACCAAGCTGCTAGAGCTTCGTGATGAACTATAATATATCAGGGACATATATGATGATCCTTGAGTTATTCGCGATGTTTGACACCACGAAAGTAGAAATCAAGAAGGAGCATCAATTGTTGATGGTTGGTAAAACCACTAGTTTCAAGAAGGGCAAGGGCACAAAGGGATACTTCATGAAACAGCAATTCAGCTGCTGCTCCAATGAAGAAACCCAAGGTTGAACCCAAACCCGAGACTAAGTGCTTCTGTAATAAGGGGAACAACCGCTGGAGCAGAATTACCCTAGATACTTGGTAGATAAGAAGGCTGGCAAGGTCGATAGAAGTATATTGGATATACATTATGTTAATGTGTACTTTACTAGTACTCCTAGTAGCACCAGGGTATTAGATACCGGTTCGGTTGCTAAGTGTTAGTAACTCGAAATAAAAGCTGCGGAATAAACGGAGACTAGCTAAAGGTGAGATAACGATATGTGTTGGAAGTATTTCCAAGGTTGATCAAATATCGTACGCTCCCTCTACCATCGAGATTGGTGTTTGCGTTGAGCATAGACATGATTGGATTATGTCCATCGCAATACGGTTATTCATTTAAGGAGAATAATGGTTACTCTGTTTATTTGAATAATACCTTCAATGGTCTTACACCTAAAATGAATGGTTTATTGAATCTCGATCGTAGTGATACACATGTTCATGCCAAAAGATAGTAATGATAGTACCACCTACTTGTGGCACTGCCACGTAAGTCATATCGGTATAAAACGCATGAGGAAGCTCCATGTTGATGGATCTTTGGGCTCACTCATTTTTGAAAAGTTTGAGGCATGCGAACCATGTCTATTGGTGTATATGCATGAATAAACTCCATGCAAATGGACCATTTGGACTCACTTGATTTTGAATCACTTGAGACATGTAAATCATACCACATGGGCAAGATGACTGAAAGCCTCGGTTTCAGTAAAATGGAACTAGAAAGCAACTTGTTGGAAGTAATACATTTTGATGTGTGCAGTCCAATGAGTGCTGAGGCGTGTAGTGGATATCGTTATGTTCTTACTTCACAGATGATTTGAGTAGATGTTGAGTATATTTACTTGATGAATCACGAGTCTGAATTATTTAAAGGTTCAAGTAATTTCAGGGTGAAGTTGAAAGATCGTCGTGACAAGAGGATAAAGTATCTATGATATGATCATAGAGATGAATATCTGAATTACGAGTTTGGCACAGAATTAAGACATTGTGGAAATTGTTTCACAACCGATACAGCCAGGAACACCATAGTGTGATGGTGTGTCCATACATCATAACTGCACCCTATTGGATATGATGCATACCATGATGTTTCTTATCGAATTACCATGATAGTTTATGGGTTAGGCATTAGAGATAACCGCATTCACTTTAAATAGGGCACCACGTAATTCCGATGAGATGACACTGTATGAACTATGGTTTAGAGAAACCTAAGTTGTCATTTCTTAAACGTTTGGGGCTGCAACGCTTATGTGAAAAAGTTTCAGGCTGATAAGCTGAAACCCAAAGCGGATAAATGCATCTTCATAGGACACCCAAAACAGTTGGGTATACCTCCTGTCTCAGATCCGAAAGCAATAAGGGATTGTTTCTAGAATCAGGTCCTTTCTCGAGGAAAAGTTTCTCTTGAAAGAATTGAGTGGGAGGATGGTGGAAACTTGATGAGGATATTGAACCGTCTCTTCAACTAGTGTGTGGCAGGGCACAGGAAATTGTTCCTGTGGCACCTACACCAATTGAAGTGGAAGCTTATGATATTGATCACGAGACTTCGGATCAAGTCACTCCCAAACCTCGTAGGATGACAAGGATACGTAATCCTGTCTTGGAAGTCATGTTGCGAGACAACAATGAACCTACGAGCTATGGAGAAGCGATGGTGGGCCCGGATTCCGATAAATGGCTCGAGGCCATATAATCCGAGAGAGGATCCATATATGAAAACAAAGTGTAGACTTTGGAAGAACTACTTGATGGTCGTAAGGCTGTTGAGTACAGATGGATTTTAAAAGAAAGACGGACAATGATGGTAAATGTCACCATTAAGAAAGCTCGACTTGTCGTTAAGATGTTTTCCGACAAGTTCAAGGAGTTGACTACGATGAGATTTTCTCACCTGTAGCGATGCTAAAAGTCTGTTGGAATTATATTAGCAGTTACTGCACTATTTATGAAATCTTGCAGATAGGATGTCAAAACATTGTTTCCTCGACGATTTATGAGGAAAGGTTGTATGTGATACAACCGGAAGGTTTTGTCAATCCTGAAAGATGCTAATAAGTATGCAAAGCTCCAGCAATCCTTCTAAGGACTGGAGTAGGCATCTCGGAGTTGGAATGTATGCTTTGATAAGATGATCAAAGTTTTGGGTGTATACAAAGTTTATGAGAAACTTGTAATTCCAAAGAAGTGAGTGGGAGCACTATATAATTTCTGATGAATATATGTTGTTGACATATTGTTGATCAGAAATGAAGTAGAATTTCTGGAAAGCATATAGGGTTATTTGGAAAGTGTTTTTCAATGGAAAGCCTGGATTAAGCTACTTGAACATTGAAGCATCAAGATCTATAAGGATAGATCAAAACGCTTAATGGAACTTTCAAATGAGCACATGCCTTGACGTGATCTTGAAGGTGTTCAAGATGGATCAGTCAAAGAAGGAGTTCTTGCCTAAGTTGTAAGGTATGAAGTTAAGACTTAAAGCTCGACCACGGCAGAATAGAGAGAAAGGAACGAAGGTCGTCCCCTATGCTTAAGACATAGGCTCTACAGTATGCTATGCTGTGTACCGCACCTGAAGTGTGCCTTGCCATGAGTCAGTCAAGGGGTACTGGAGTGATCCAAGAATGGATCACAGGACAGCGGTCAAAGTTATCCTTAGTAACTAGTGGACTAAGGAATTTTCTCGATTATGGAGATGGTAAAAGAGTTTGTCGTAAAGGGTTACGTCGATGCAAGCTTAACACCTATCCGGATAGCTCTGAGTAGAGATACCGGATACGTATAATGCAGCAACAATTTAGAATAGCTCCAAGTAGAACAGTTATTTGGAATAGCTCCAAATAGAACGTGGAAGCTACATCTAGGAGATGACATAGAGATTTGTAAAGCACACACGGATCTGAAAGGTTTAGACCCGTTGACTAAAACCTCTCTCACAAGCAACATGATCAAACACAGAACTCATTGAGTGCTAATCACATAGTGATGTGAACTAGACTCTTGGGTGTTAGTCACATGAGGATGTGACCTTGAGTGTTAATCACATTTCGATGTGAACTGGATTATTGACTCTAGTGCAAGTGGGAGACTGTTGGAAATATGCCCTAGAGGCAATAATAAATTGATTATTATATTTCCTTGTTCATGATAATCTTTTATTATCCATACTAGAATTGTATTGATAGGAAACTCAGATACATGTGTGGATACATAGACAACACCATGTCCCTAGTAAGCCTCTAGTTGACTAGCTCGTTGATCAATAGATGGTTACGGTTTCCTAACCATGGACATTGGATGTCGTTGATAACGGGATCACATCATTAGGAGAATGATGTGATGGACAAGACCCAATCCTAAGCATAGCACTAGATCGTGTAGTTCGTATGCTAAAGCTTTGCTAATGTCAAGTGTCATTTCCTTAGACCATGAGATTGTGCAACTCCCGGATACCGTAGGAGTGCTTTGGGTGTGCCAAACGTCACAACGTAACTGGGTGGCTATAAAGGTACATTACAGGTATCTCCGAAAGTGTCTGTTGGGTTGGCACGAATCGAGACTGGGATTTGTCACTCCGTGTAAACGGAGAGGTATCTCTGGGCCCACTCGGTAGGACATCATCATAATGTGCACAGTGTGATCAAGGAGTTGATCATGGGATGATGTGTTACGGAACGAGTAAAGAGACTTGCCGGTAACGAGATTGAACAAGGTATCGGGATACCGACGATCGAATCTCGGGCAAGTATCGTACCGATAGACAAAGGGAATTGTATACGGGATTGATTAAGTCCTTGACATCGTGGTTCATCCGATGAGATCATCGTGGAACATGTGGGAGCCAACTTGGGTATCCAGATCCCGCTGTTGGTTATTGACCGGAGAACGTCTCGGTCATGTCTGCATGTCTCCCGAACCCGTAGGGTCTACACACTTAAGGTTCGATGACGCTAGGGTTATAAAGGAAGTTAGTATGTGGTTACCGAATGTTGTTCGGAGTCCCGGATGAGATCCTGGACGTCACGAGGAGTTCCGGAATGGTCCGGAGGTAAAGATTTATATATGGGAAGTCCTGTTTTGGACACCGGAAGAGTTTCAGGGTTTATCGGTAACGTACCGGGACCACCGGGAGGGTCCCGGGGGTCCACCAAGTGGGGCCACCAACCCTAGAAGGTTGCATGGGCCAAGAGTGGTGAGGTACCAGCCCCTTAGTGGGCTGGTGCGCCTCCCACCAAGGCCCAAGGCGCAGGAGAAGTGGGAGGAGGCAAACCCTAGGTCCAGATTGGCCTTAAGGCCCACCCTAGGGGCGCCTCCCCCTTCTCCCCTCCCTTGGCCTCCACCCCTTGGCCCCATCTAGGGCTGCCACCCCCCTAGGGGTGGGAACCCTAGAGGGGGCGCAGCCCTCCCCTTCCCCTATATATATGAGGCCTAAGGGGGCTGCCCAACATACACGCGATTCAATCTCGTTGGTGCAGCCCTGCGTCTCTTCTTCCTCCTCTTCTGTAGTGCTTGGCGAAGCCCTGCAGGATAGCCACGCTCCTCCACCACCACCACGCCGTTGTGCTGCTGATGGATGAAGTCTTCCTCAACCTCTCCCTCTCTCCTTGCTGGATCAAGGCGTGGGAGACGTCACCGGGCTGTACGTGTGTTGAACGCGGAGGTGCCGTCCGTTCAGCACTTGGTCATCGGTGATTTGGATCACGACGAGTACGACTCCATCAACCCCGTTCACATGAACGCTTCCGCTTAGCGATCTACAAGGGTATGTAGATGCAACTCTCCTTCCCCTTGTTGCTGGTCTCTCCATAGATAGATCTTGGTGACACGTAGGAAAATTTTGAATTTCTGCAACGTTCCCCAACAGTGGCATCATGAGCTAGGTCTATGCGTAGTTCTTCTTGCGCGAGTAGAACAAAATTTGTTGTGGGCGTGGATTTGTCAACCTTCTTGCCGCTACTAGTCTTTTCTTGCTTCAGCGGTATTGTGGGATGAAGCGGCCCGGACCAACCTTACACGTACGCTTACGTGAGACCGGTTCCACCGACTAACATGCACTAGTTGCATAAGGTGGCTGGCGGGTGTCTGTCTCTCCCACTTTAGCTGGAGCGGATTCGATGAACAGGGTCCTTATGAAGGGTAAATAGAAGTTGACAAATCACGTTGTGGCTTTCACGTAGGTAAGAAAACGTTCTTGCTAGAACCCTAATTCAGCCACGTAAAACTTGCAACAACAATTAGAGGACGTCTAACTTGTTTTTGCAGCAAGTGGTTTGTGATATGATATGGCCAAAGTTGTGATGAATGATGAATGATCTATATGTGATGTATGAGATGTTCATGCTATTGTAATAGGGATCACGACTTGCATGTCGATGAGTATGACAACCGGCAGGAGCCATAGGAGTTGTCTTTATTCTTTTAACATGACCTGCGTGTCATTGAGAAACGCCATGTAAATTACTTTACTTTATTGCTAAACGCGTTAGCCATAGTAGTAGAAGTAATAGTTGGCGAGCAACTTCATGGAGACACGATGATGGAGATCATGATGATGGAGATCATGGTGTCAAGCCGGTGACAAGATGATCATGGAGCCCCAAGATGGAGATCAAAGGAGCTACGTGATATTGGCCATATCATGTCACGTTTAATATTTGATTGCATGTGATGTTTATCATGTTTTTGCATCTTGTTTACTTAGAACGACGGTAGTAAATAAGATGATCCCTCATAATAATTTCAAGAAGTGTTCCCCCTAACTGTGCACCGTTGCTAAAGCTCGTAGTTTCGAAGCACCACGTGATGATCGGGTGTGGTAGATTCTTACGTTCACATACAATGGGTGTAAGACAGTTTTACACATGCAAAACACTTAGGGTTAACTTGACGAGCCTAGCATGTGCATAGACATGGCCTCGGAACACAGAAGACCGAAAGGTCGAGCATGAGTCGTATAGAAGATGCGATCAACATAAAGATGTTCACCGAAGTTGACTAGTCCGTCTCACGTGATGATCGGACACGGCCTAGTTAACTCGGATCATGCAACACTTAGATGACTAGAGGGATGTCTAATCTAAGTGGGAGTTCATTATATAATTTGATTAGATGAACTTTACTATCATGAACATTAGTCTAAAAATATTTTACAATATGTATTGTAGATCAAATGGCCCACGTAGTCCTCAACTTCAACGCGTTCCTAGAGAAAACCAAGCTGAAAGACGATGGTAGCAACTATACGGACTGGGTCCGGAACCTGAGGATCATCCTCATAGCTGCCAAGAAAGATTACGTCCTACAAGCACCGCTAGGTGAAGCTCCCGTCCCACAGAACCAAGACGTTATGAACGCTTGGCAGACACGTGTTGACGACTACTCCCTCGTTCAGTGCGGCATGCTTTACAGTTTAGAACCGGGGCTCCAAAAGCGTTTTGAGAGACATGGAGCATATGAGATGTTCGAAGAGCTGAAAATGGTTTTCCAAGCTCATGCCCGGGTCGAGAGATATGAGGTCTCCGACAAGTTCTTCAGCTGTAAGATGGAGGAAAACAGTAATGTCAGTGAGCACATACTCACTATGTCTGGATTACATAACCGCTTGACTCAGCTGGGAGTTAATCTCCCGGATGATGCGGTCATTGACAGAATCCTCCAGTCGCTTCCACCAAGCTACAAGAGCTTTGTGATGAACTTCAACATGCAGGGGATGCAAAAGACCATTCCTGAGTTGTTCTCAATGCTGAAATCAGCGGAGGTAGAAGTCAAGAAGGAACATCAAGTGTTGATGGTCAATAAAACCACTAAGTTCAAGAAGGGCAAGGGTAAGAAAGCCTTCAAGAAGGACGGCAAGGAAGTTGCCGCGCCCGGCAAGCAAGCTGCCGGGAAGAATCCAAAGAATGGACCCAAGCCCGAGACTGAGTGCTTTTATTGCAAGGGGAGCGGACACTGGAAGCGGAATTGCCCCAAGTACTTAGCAGACAAGAAGGCCGGCAAAACAAAAGGTATATGTGATATACATGTAATTGATGTGTACCTAACCAGTACTCGTAGTAGCTCTTGGGTATTTGATACCGGTGCAGTTGCTCACATTTGTAACTCAAAGCAGGAGCTGCGGAATAAACGGAGACTGGCGAAGGACGAGGTGACGATGCGCGTCGGGAATGGTTCCAAGGTCGATGTGATCGCCGTCCGCACGCTGCCTCTTCATTTACCTACGGGATTAGTTTTAAACCTCAATAATTGTTATTTAGTGCCAGCTTTGAGCATGAACATTGTATCTGGATCTCGTTTAATTCGAGATGGCTACTCATTTAAATCCGAGAATAATGGTTGTTCCATTTATATGAGAGATATGTTTTATGGTCATGCTCCTATGGTGAATGGTGTATTCTTAATGAATCTCGAGCGTAATGCTACACATGTTCTTAGTGTGAATACCAAAAGATGTAAGGTTGATAATGATAGTCCCACATACTTGTGGCACTGCCGCCTTGGTCACATAGGTGTCAAACGCATGAAGAAGCTCCATGCTGATGGACTTTTAGAGTCTCTTGATTATGAATCATTTGACACGTGCGAACCATGCCTTATGGGTAAAATGACCAAGACTCCGTTCTCAGGAACAATGGAGCGAGCAACCAACTTGTTGGAAATCATACATACCGATGTGTGCGGTCCAATGAGTGTTGAGGCTCGCGGTGGCTATCGTTATGTTCTCACCCTCACTGATGATTTGAGTAGATATGGATATATTTACTTAATGAAACACAAGTCTGAAACCTTTGAGAAGTTCAAGGAATTTCAGAGTGAGGTTGAGAATCAACGTGACAGGAAAATCAAGTTTCTACGATCAGATCGTGGAGGAGAATACTTGAGTCACGAATTTGGCACACACTTAAGAAAATGTGGAATAGTTTCACAGCTCACGCCGCCTGGAACACCTCAGCGTAACGGTGTATCCGAACGTCGTTATCGCACTCTATTAGATATGGTGCGGTCTATGATGTCTCTTACCGATCTGCCGCTATCTTTTTGGGGCTATGCTTTAGAGACTGCCGCATTCACTTTAAATAGGGCTCCGTCGAAATCCGTTGAGACGACACCGTTTGAATTATGGTTTGGAAAGAAACCTAAGCTGTCATTTCTAAAAGTTTGGGGATGCGATGCTTATGTCAAGAAACTTCAACCTGAAAAGCTCGAACCCAAGTCGGAAAAATGCGTCTTCATAGGATACCCAAAAGAAACTATTGGGTATACCTTCTACCTCAGATCCGAAGGCAAGATCTTTGTTGCCAAGAATGGATCCTTTCTAGAGAAAGAGTTTCTCTCGAAAGAAGTAAGTGGGAGGAAAGTAGAACTTGATGAAGTATTACCTCTTGAACCGGAAAATGGCGCAACTCAAGAAAATGTTCCTGAGGTACCAGCACCGACTAGAGAGGAAGTTAATGATAATGATCAAGATACTTCTAATCAAGCTCCTACTGAAATTCGAAGGTCCACAAGGACACGTTCCGCACCAGAGTGGTACGGCAACCCTGTCTTGGAGATCATGTTGTTAGACAACGGTGAACCTTCGAACTATGAAGAAGCGATGGCGGGCCCGGATTCCGACAAATGGCTAGAAGCCATGAAATCCGAGATAGGATCCATGTATGAAAACGAAGTATGGACTTTGACTGACTTGCCCGTTGAACGGCGAGCCATAGAAAATAAATGGATCTTTAAGAAGAAGACAGACGCGGATGGTAACGTGACCATCTATAAAGCTCGGCTTGTCGCTAAGGGTTATCGACAAGTTCAAGGGGTTGACTACGATGAGACTTTCTCACCGATAGCGAAGCTAAAGTCCGTCCGAATCATGTTAGCAATTGCCGCGTTTTACGATTATGAAATATGGCAAATGGACGTCAAAACGGCATTCCTTAATGGTTTCCTTAAGGAAGAATTGTATATGATGTTCGGATATACCTTGTAACACAGGCAAGAACCCCTCAGCGTAACGGTGTATCCGAACGTCGTAATCGCACTCTATTAGATATGGTGCGGTCTATGATGTCTCTTACCGATATGGTGCGGTCTAAGAAATCATAGACCGCATCATATCTAATAGAGTGCGATTACGACGTTCGGATACACCGTTACGCTGAGGTGTTCCAGGCGGCGTGAGCTGTGAAACTATTCCACATTTTCTTAAGTGTGTGCCAAATTCGTGACTCAAGTATTCTCCTCCATGATCTGATCGTAGAAACTTGATTTTCCTGTCACGTTGATTCTCAACCTCACTCTGAAATTCCTTGAAATTCTCAAAGGTTTCAGACTTGTGTTTCATTAAGTAAATATATCCATGTCTACTCAAATCATCAGTGAGGGTGAGAACATAACGATAGCCACCGCGAGCCTCAACACTCATTGGACCGCACACATCGGTATGTATGATTTCCAACAAGTTGGTTGCTCGCTCCATTGTTCCTGAGAACGGAGTCTTGGTCATTTTACCCATAAGGCATGGTTTGCACGTGTCAAATGATTCATAATCAAGAGACTCTAAAAGTCCATCAGCATGGAGCTTCTTCATGTGTTTGACACCTATGTGACCAAGGCGGCAGTGCCACAAGTATGTGGGACTATCATTATCAACCTTACATCTTTTGGTATTCACACTAAGAACATGTGTAGCATTACGCTCGAGATTCATTAAGAATAAACCATTCACCATAGGAGCATGACCATAAAACATATCTCTCATATAAATGGAACAACCATTATTCTCGGATTTAAATGAGTAGCCATCTCGAATTAAACGAGATCCAGATACAATGTTCATGCTCAAAGCTGGCACTAAATAACAATTATTGCGGTTTAAAACTAATCCCGTAGGTAAATGAAGAGGCAGCGTGCGGACGGCGATCACATCGACCTTGGAACCATTCCCGACGCGCATCGTCACCTCGTCCTTCGCCAGTCTCCGTTTATTCCGCAGCTCCTGCTTTGAGTTACAAATGTGAGCAACTGCACCGGTATCAAATACCCAAGAGCTACTACGAGTACTGGTTAGGTACACATCAATTACATGTATATCACATATACCTTTTGTTTTGCCGGCCTTCTTGTCTGCTAAGTACTTGGGGCAATTCCGCTTCCAGTGTCCGCTCCCCTTGCAATAAAAGCACTCAGTCTCGGGCTTGGGTCCATTCTTTGGCTTCTTCCCGGCAGCTTGCTTGCCGGGCGCGGCAACTTCCTTGCCGTCCTTCTTGAAGGCTTTCTTACCCTTGCACTTCTTGAACTTAGTGGTTTTATTGACCATCAACACTTGATGTTCCTTCTTGACTTCTACCTCCGCTGATTTCAGCATTGAGAACAACTCAGGAATGGTCTTTTGCATCCCCTGCATGTTGAAGTTCATCACAAAGCTCTTGTAGCTTGGTGGAAGTGACTGGAGGATTCTGTCAATGACCGCATCATCCGGGAGATTAACTCCCAGCTGAGTCAAGCGGTTATGTAATCCAGACATAGTGAGTATGTGCTCACTGACAGAACTGTTTTCCTCCATCTTACAGCTGAAGAACTTGTCGGAGACCTCATATCTCTCGACCCGGGCATGAGCTTGGAAAACCATTTTCAGCTCTTCGAACATCTCATATGCTCCATGTCTCTCAAAACGCTTTTGGAGCCCCGGTTCTAAACTGTAAAGCATGCCGCACTGAACGAGGGAGTAGTCGTCAACACGTGTCTGCCAAGCGTTCATAACGTCTTGGTTCTGTGGGACGGGAGCTTCACCTAGCGGTGCTTGTAGGACGTAATCTTTCTTGGCAGCTATGAGGATGATCCTCAGGTTCCGGACCCAGTCCGTATAGTTGCTACCATCGTCTTTCAGCTTGGTTTTCTCTAGGAACGCGTTGAAGTTGAGGACTACGTGGGCCATTTGATCTACAAGACATATTGTAAAATATTTTTAGACTAATGTTCATGATAGTAAAGTTCATCTAATCAAATTATATAATGAACTCCCACTTAGATTAGACATCCCTCTAGTCATCTAAGTGTTGCATGATCCGAGTTAACTAGGCCGTGTCCGATCATCACGTGAGACGGACTAGTCAACGTCGGTGAACATCTTTATGTTGATCGCATCTTCTATACGACTCATGCTCGACCTTTCGGTCTTCTGTGTTCCGAGGCCATGTCTATGCACATGCTAGGCTCGTCAAGTTAACCCTAAGTGTTTTGCATGTGTAAAACTGTCTTACACCCGTTGTATGTGAACGTAAGAATCTATCACACCCGATCATCACGTGGTGCTTCGAAACTACGAGCTTTAGCAACGGTGCACAGTTAGGGGGAACACTTCTTGAAATTATTATGAGGGATCATCTTATTTACTACCGTCGTTCTAAGTAAACAAGATGCAAAAACATGATAAACATCACATGCAATCAAATATTAAACGTGACATGATATGGCCAATATCACGTAGCTCCTTTGATCTCCATCTTGGGGCTCCATGATCATCTTGTCACCGGCTTGACACCATGATCTCCATCATCGTGTCTCCATGAAGTTGCTCGCCAACTATTACTTCTACTACTATGGCTAACGCGTTTAGCAATAAAGTAAAGTAATTTACATGGCGTTTCTCAATGACACGCAGGTCATGTTAAAAGAATAAAGACAACTCCTATGGCTCCTGCCGGTTGTCATACTCATCGACATGCAAGTCGTGATCCCTATTACAATAGCATGAACAGCTCATACATCACATATAGATCATTCATCATTCATCACAACTTTGGCCATATCATATCACAAACCACTTGCTGCAAAAACAAGTTAGACGTCCTCTAATTGTTGTTGCAAGTTTTACGTGGCTGAATTAGGGTTCTAGCAAGAACGTTTTCTTACCTACGTGAAAGCCACAACGTGATTTGTCAACTTCTATTTACCCTTCATAAGGACCCTGTTCATCGAATCCGCTCCAGCTAAAGTGGGAGAGACAGACACCCGCCAGCCACCTTATGCAACTAGTGCATGTTAGTCGGTGGAACCGGTCTCACGTAAGCGTACGTGTAAGGTTGGTCCGGGCCGCTTCATCCCACAATACCGCTGAAGCAAGAAAAGACTAGTAGCGGCAAGAAGGTTGACAAATCCACGCCCACAACGAATTGTGTTCTACTCGCGCAAGAAGAACTACGCATAGACCTAGCTCATGATGCCACTATTGGGGAACGTTGCAGAAAACAAAAAAATTTCCTACTCGTTTCACCAAGATCATCTAGGAGTTCATCTAGCATAGACCTCGTGATAATCGAGTGACAAATCCCAGTCTTGATCCGTGTCAACCCAACAGACACTTTCGGAGATACCCGTAGTATACCTTTATAGTCACCCAGTTACGTTGTGACGTTTGGTACACCCAAAGCACTCCTACGGTATCCGGGAGTTACACGATCTCATGGTCTAAGGAAAAGATACTTGACATTGCAAAACTCTAGCAAACGAACTATACGATCTTTATGCTATGTTTAGGATTGGGTCTTGTCCATCACATCATTCTCCTAATGATGTGATCTCGTGATCAATGACATCCAATGTCCATAGTCAGGAAACCATGACTATCTGTTGATCAACAGGCTAGTCAACTAGAGGCTTACTAGGGACATGTTGATGTCTGTTATTCACACATGTATTACGATTTCCGGATAACACAATTATAGCATGAATAAAGACAATTACCATGAACAAGGAAATATAATAATAATGATTTTATTATTGCCTCTAGGGCATATTTCCAACAGTCTCCCACTTGCACTAGAGTCAATAATCTAGTTACATTGTGATGAATCGAACACCCATGGAATTCTGGTGTTGATCATGTTTTGCCCTAGGGAGAGGTTTAGTCAACGGATCTGCTACATTCAGGTCCGTATGTACTTTACAAATTTCTATGTCTCCATCCTGAACATTTTCACGAATGGAGTTGAAGCGACGCTTGATGTGCCTTGTCTTCTTGTGAAACCTGGGCTCCTTGGCAAGTGCAATAGCTCCAGTGTTGTCACAGAAGAGCTTCGTCACCTCCATCGTCCCGTACGTGTGTTGAACGCGGAGGCGCTGTTCTTTCAGCGCTTGGTCATCGGTGATCGGAATCACGTTGGAACGACTCCATCATCACCACTCCCTCGAACGCTTCCGTACTCGATCTACAAGTGGTATGTAGATGCAAACTCACTCCCTTGACTCGTTGCTAGATGAACTCCTAGATGATCTTGGTGAAACGAGTATGAAAAAATTTTGTTGGAAATATGCCCTAGAGGCAATAATAAATTGATTATTATTATATTTCCTTGTTCATGATAATCGTTTATTATCCATGCTATAATTGTATTGATAGGAAACTCAGATACATGTGTGGATACATAGACAACACCATGTCCCTAGTAAGCCTCTAGTTGACTAGCTTGTTGATCGATAGATGGTCACGGTTTCCTGACCATGGACATTAGATGTCGTTGATAACGGGATCACATCATTAGGAGAATGATGTGATGGACAAGACCCAATCCTAAGCATAGCACTAGATCGTGTAGTTCGTATGCTAAAGCTTTTCTAA
This sequence comes from Triticum monococcum, assembly GCA_034509565.1. Lineage (NCBI taxonomy): Eukaryota > Viridiplantae > Streptophyta > Magnoliopsida > Poales > Poaceae > Triticum > Triticum monococcum. The sequence continues at coordinate 685,000,846 of CM067842.1, forward strand.
TGTCAAGTATCATTTCCTTAGACCATGAGATTGTGCAACTCCCGGATACCGGATGAATACTTTGGGTGTGCCAAACGTCACAACGTAACTGGGTGGCTATAAAGGTACACTACGGGTATCTCTGAAAGTGTCTATTGGGTTGGCACGAATTGAGACTGGGATTTGTCACTCCGTGTAAACGGAGAGGTATCTCTGGGCCCACTCGGTAGGACATCATCATAATGTGCACAATGTGATCAAGGAGTTGATCACGGGATGATGTGTTACGGAATGAGTAAAGAGACTTGCCGGTAACGAGATTGAACAAGGTATCGGGATACCGACGATCGAATCTCGGGCAGGTACAGTACCGCTAGACAAAGGGAATTGTATACGGGATTGATTAAGTCCTTGACATCATGGTTCATCCGATGAGATCATCGTGGAACATGTGGGAGCCAACATGGGTATCCAGATCCCGCTGTTGGTTATTGACCAGAGAACGTCTCGGTCATGTCTGCATGTCTCCCGAACCCGTAGGGTCTACACAATTAAGGTTCGATGACGCTAGGGTTATAAAGGAAGTTAGTATGTGGTTACCGAATGTTGTTCAGAGTCCCGGATGAGATCCCGGACGTCACGAGGAGTTCCGGAATGGTCCGGAGGTAAAGATTTATATATGGGAAGTCCTGTTTTGGACACCAGAAGAGTTTCGGGGTTTATCGGTAATGTACCGGGACCACCGGGAGGGTCCCGGGGGTCCACCAAGTGGCGCCACCTGCCCCGGAGGCTTGCGTGGGCTAAGAGTGGTGAGGGACCAGCCCCTTAGTGGGCTGGTGCGCCTCCCACAAGGGCCCAAGGTGCCCAAGAGGTGGAAAGGGGGCAAACCCTAATGGGATATGGGCCTTAGGACCCATATTGGGGCGCCTCCCTCTCCCCTCCCCCTCTTGGCCGCCACCCCCTTTGCCATCTAGGGCTGCCGCCCCCCCTAGGGGTGGGAACCCTAGAGGGGGCGCAGCCCTCCCCTTCCCCTATATATATGAGGCCTAAGGGGGCTGCCCAACACACACGCGATTCAATCTCTCTTGGTGCAGCCCTGCGTCTCTTCTTCCTCCTCTTCTGTGGTGCTTGGCGAAGCCCTGCAGGATAGCCACGCTCCTCCACCACCACCACGCCGTTGTGCTGCTGTTGGATGAAGTCTTCCTCAACCTCTCCCTCTCTCCTTGCTGGATCAAGGCATGGGAGACGTCACCGGGCTGTACGTGTGTTGAACGCGGAGGTGCCGTCCGTTCGGCACTTGGTCATCGATGATTTGAATCACGACGAGTATGACTCCATCAACCCCGTTCACTTGAACGCTTCCGCTTAGCGATCTACAAGGGTATGTAGATGCAACTCTCCTTCCCCTCGTTGCTGGTCTCTCCATAGATAGATCTTGGTGACACGTAGGAAAATTTTGAATTTCTGCTACGTTCCCCAACAGTGGCATCATGAGCTAGGTCTATTGCGTAGATTCTATGCACGAGTAGAACACAAAGTAGTTGTGGGCATTGATTTTGTTCAATATGCTTGCCGTTACTAGTCTTATCTTGATTCAGCGGCATCGTGGGATGAAGCGGCCCGGACCGACCTTACACGTACTCTTACGTGAGACGGGTTCCACCGACTGACATGCACTAGTTGCATAAGGTGGCTAGCGGGTGTCTGTCTCTCCCACTTTAGTCGGATCGGATTCGATGAAAAGGGTCCTTATGAAGGGTAAATAGCAATTGGCATATCACGTTGTGGTCTTTGCGTAGGTAAGAACCGTTCTTGCTAGAAACCCATAGCAGCCACATAAAACATGCAAACAACAATTAGAGGACGTCTAACTTGTTTTTGCAGGGTATGCTATGTGATGTGATATGGCCAAAGGATGTGATGAATGATATATGTGATGTATGAGATTGATCATGTTCTTGTAATAGGAATCACGACTTGCATGTCGATGAGTATGACAACCGGCAGGAGCCATAGGAGTTGTCTTTATTTATTTATGACTTGCGTGTCAACTTAAACGTCATGTAATTACTTTACTTTATTGCTAACCGTTAGCTATAGTAGTAGAAGTAATAGATGACGTGACAACTTCAAGAAGACACGATGATGGAGATCATGATGATGGAGATCATGGTGTCATGCCGGTGACGATGATGATCATGGAGCCCCGAAGATGGAGATCAAAAGGAGCAAAGTGATATTGGCCATATCATGTCACTATTTGATTGCATGTGATGTTTATCATGTTTATACATCTTATTTGCTTAGAACGACGGTAGTAAATAAGATGATCCCTCATTAAAATTTCAAGAAGTGTTCTCCCCTAACTGTGCACCGTTGCTAAAGTTCGTCGTTTCGAAGCACCACGTGATGATCGGGTGTGATAGATTCTAACGTTCACATACAACGGGTGTTGACAAGCCTAGCATGTACAGACATGGCCTCGGAACACATGCAAACACTTAGGTTAACTTGACGAGCCTAGCATGTACAGACATGGCCTCGGAACACAGAAGACCGAAAGGTTGAGCATGAGTCGTATAGAAGATACGATCAACATGAAGATGTTCACCGATGATGACTAGTCCATTTCACGTGATGATCGGACACGGCCTAGTTGACTCGGATCATGTAATCACTTAGATGACTAGAGGGATGTCTATCTGAGTGGGAGTTCATAAGATGAACTTAATTATCCTGAACATAGTCAAAAGGATTTTGCAAATTATGTCGTAGCTCGCGGTTTAGTTCTACTGTTTAGATATGTTCCTAGAGAAAATTAGTTGAAAGTTGATAGTAGCAATTATGCAGACTAGGTCCGTAAACTGAGGATTGTCCTCATTGCTTCTTAGAAGGCTTATGTCCTTAATGCACCGCTCAGTGTGCTGAACCTCGAACGTCGTCTGTAGATGTTGCGAACATCTGACATACACGTTTTGATGACTACATGATAGTTCGGTAATGTTAAACGGTTTAGACTTGAGGCACCGAAGACGGGTTTTGAAACGTCGCGAAACATATGAGATGTTTTGAGGGCTGAAATTGGGATTTCAGGCTCGTGCCCATGTCAAAGAGGTATAAGACCTTCGACGATTTTCTTAGCCTACAAACTAAGGAGAAAAGCTCAATTGTTGAGCTTGTGCTTAGATTGTCTGAGTACAACAATCATTTGAATCGAGTGGGAGTTGATCTTCCAGATGAGATAGTGATGTTTCTCTGAAGTGATTACCACCAAGCTGCTAGAGCTTCGTGATGAACTATAATATATCAGGAACATATATGATGATCCTTGAGATATTCGCGATGTTTGACACCACAAAGTAGAAATCAAGAAGGAGCATCAATTGTTGATGGTTGGTGAAACCACTAGTTTCAAGAAGGGCAAGGGCAAGAAGGGATACTTCATGAATCGGCAAATCAGCTGCTGCTCTAGTGAAGAAACCCAAGGTTGAACCCAAACCCGAGACTAAGTGCTTCTGTAATAAGGGGAACAACCACTGGAGCGAAATTACCCTAGATACTTGGTAGATAAGAAGGCTGGCAAGGTCGATAGAAGTATATTGGATATACATTATGTGTACTTTACTAGTACTCCTAGTAGCACAAGGGTATTAGATACCGGTTCGGTTGCTAAGTGTTAGTAACTCGAAATAAAAGCTATGGAATAAACGGAGACTAGCTAAAGGTGAGCTGACGATATGTGTTGGAAGTGTTTCCAATGTTGATATGATCAAGCATCGCACGCTCCCTCTACCATCGAGATTGGTGTTTGCGTTGAGCATAGACATGATTGGATTATGTCTATCGCAATACGGTTATTCATTTAAGGAGAATAATGGTTACTCTGTTTATTTGAATAATACCTTCAATGGTCTTGCACCTAAAATAAATGGTTTATTGAATCTCGATCGTAGTGATACACATGTTCATGCCAAAAGATATAAGATAGTAATGATAGTACCACCTACTTGTGGCACTGCCACGTAAGTCATATCGGTATAAAACGCATGAGGAAGCTCCATGTTGATGGATCTTTGGGCTCACTCATTTTTGAAAATTATGTCGTAGCTCACGCTATAGTTCTACTGTTTAGATATGTTCCTAGAGAAAAAATTAGTTGAAAGTTGATAGTAGCAATTATGCAGACAGTAAAAGGCTTATGTCCTTAATGCACCGCTCAGTGTGCTGAACCTCGAACGTGGTCTGTGGATGTTGCGAACATCTGACATACACGTTTTGATAACTACATGATAGTTCAGTTAAACGGTTTAGAATTGAGGCACCAAAGACGTTTTGAAACGTCGCGAAACATATGAGATGTTTTGAGGGCTGAAATTGGGATTTCAGGCTCGTGCCCACGTCAAGAGGTATAAGACCTCCGACGATTTTCTTAGCCTACAAACTAAAGGAGAAAAGCTCAATTGTTGAGCTTGTGCTCAGATTGTCTGAGTACAACAATCATTTGAAACGAGTGGGAGTTGATCTTCCAAATGAGATAGTGATGTTTCTCCGAAGTCATTACCACCAAGCTACTAGAGCTTCGTGATGAACTATAATATATCAGGGACATATATGATGATCCTTGAGATATTCGCGATGTTTGACACCACAAAAGTAGAAATCAAGAAGGAGCATCAATTGTTGATGGTTCGTGAAACCACTAGTTTCAAGAAGGGCAAGGGCAAGGAGGGATACTTCATGAAACGGCAATTCAGCTGCTGCTCTAGTGAAGAAACCCAAGGTTGAACCCAAACCCGAGACTAAGTGCTTCTGTAATAAGGGGAATAGCCACTGGAGCAGAATTACCCTAGATACTTGGTAGATAAGAAGGCTGGCAAGGTCGATAGAAGTATATTGGATATACATTATGTTAATGTGTACTTTACTAGTACTCCTAGTAGCACCAGGGTATTATATACCGGTTCGGTTGCTAAGTGTTAGTAACTCGGAATAAAAGCTGCGGGATAAGCGGAGACTAGCTAAAGGTGAGATAACGATATGTGTTGGAAGTATTTTCAAGGTTGATCAAATATCGTACGCTCCCTCTACCGTCGAGATTGATGTTTGCGTTCAGCATAGACATGATTGGATTATGTCTATCGCAATAAGGTTATTCATTTAAGGAGAATAATGGTTACTCTGTTTATTTGAATAATGCCTTCAATGGTCTTACACCTAAAATGAATGGTTTATTGAATCTCGATCGTAGTGATACACATGTTCATGCCAAAAGATAGTAATGATAGTACCACCTACTTGTGGCACTGCCACGTAAGTCATATCGGTATAAAACGCATGAGGAAGCTCCATGTTGATGGATCTTTGGGCTCACTCATTTTTGAAAAGTTTGAGACATGCGAACCATGTCTGTTGGTGTATATGCATGAAGAAACTCCATGCAAATGGACCATTTGAACTCACTTGATTTTGAATCACTTGAGGCATGCAAATCATACCACATGGGCGAGATGACTGAAAGCCTCGGTTTCAGTAAAATGGAACTAGAAAGCAACTTGCTGGAAGTAATACATTTTGATGTGTGAAGTCCAATGAGTGCTGAGGCGTGTAGTGGATATCGTTATGGTTTTACTTCACAGATGATTTGAGTAGATGTTAAGAATATTTACTTGATGAATCACGAGTCTGAATTATTGAAAGGTTCAAGTAATTTCAGGGTGAAGTTGAAAGATCGTCGTGACAAGAGGATAAAATATCTATGATATGATCATAGAGATGAATATCTGAATTACGAGTTTGGCACAGAATTAAGACATTGTGGAAATTGTTTCACAACCGATACAGCCAGGAACACCATAGTGTGATGGTGTGTCCGTACATCATAACTGCACCCTATTGTATATGATGCATACCATGATGTCTCTTATCGAATTACCACAATAGTTTATGGGTTAGGCATTAGAGACAACCACATTCACTTTAAAAAGGGGAACCACGTAATTCCGATGAGGTGACACCGTATGAACTATGGTTTAGAGAAACCTAAGCTGTCATTTCTTAAAAGGTTTGGGGCTGCGACGCTTATGTGAAAAAGTTTCAGGCTGATAAGCTCGAACCCAAAGCGGATAAATGCATCTTCATAGGACACCCAAAACAGTTGGGTATACCTCCTGTCTCAGATCCGAAAGCAATAAGGGATTGGTTCTAGAATTGGGTCCTTTCTCGAGGAAAAGTTTCTCTTGAAAGAATTGAGTGGGAGGATGGTGGAGACTTGATGAGGTTATTGAATCGTCTCTTCAACTAGTGTGTGGCAGGGCACAGGAAGTTGTTCCTGTGGCACCTACACCAATTGAAGTGGAAGCTTATGATATTGATCACGAGACTTCGGATCAAGTCACTCCCAAACCTCGTGGAATGACAAGGATGCGTACTACTTCAGAGTGGTACGTAATCCTGTCTTGGAAGTCATGTTGCTAGACAACAATGAACCTACGAGCTATGGAGAAGCGGTGGTGGGCCTGGATTCCGATAAATGGCTCGAGGCCATAAAAATCCGAGAGAGGATCCATGTATGAAAACAAAGTGTAGACTTTGGCAGAATGGCTCGATGGTCGTAAGGCTATTGAGTATAGATGGATTTTAAAAGGAAGACGGACAATGATGGTAAGTATCACCATTAAGAAAGCTCGACTTGTCGTTAAGATGTTTTCTGACAAGTTCAAGGAGTTGACTACGATGAGACTTTCTCACACGTAGCGATGCTAAAAGTCTGTTGGAATTATATTAGCGATTACTGCATTATTTATGAAATCTTGCAGATAGGATGTCAAAACATTGTTTCCTCGACGATTTTCTTGAGGAAAGGTTGTATGTGATACAACCAGAAGGTTTTGTCAATCCTGAAAGGTGCTAATAAGTATGCAAAGCTCCAGCAATCCTTCTAAGGACTGGAGTAAGCATCTCGGAGTTGGAAAGTATGCTTTGATGAGATGATCAAAGAGTTTGGTGTATACAAAGTTTATGAGAAACTTGTATTTCCAAAGAAGTGAGTGGGAGCACTATAGAGTTTCTGATAAGTATATGTTGTTGACATATTGTTGATCAGAAGTGATGTAGAATTTCTGGAAAGCATATAGGGTTATTTGGAAAGTGTTTTTCAATGAAAGCCTGGATTAAGCTACTTGAACATTGAGCATCAAGATCTATAAGGATAGATCAAAATGCTTAATGGTACTTTCAAATGAGCACATACCTTGACATGATCTTGAAGGTGTTCAAGATGGATCAGTCAAAGAAGGAGTTCTTTCCTGAGTTTTAAGGTATGAAGTTAAGACTTAAAGCTCGACCACGGCAGAATAGAGAGAAAGGACGAAGGTCGTCCCCTATGCTTAAGACGTAGGCTCTTCAGTATGCTATGTTGTGTACCGCACCTGAAGTGTGCCTTGCCATGAGTCAGTCAAGGGGTACAAGAGTGATCCAAGAATGGATCACAGGACAGCGGTCAAAGTTATCCTTAGTAACTAGTGGACTAAGGAATTTTCTCGATTATGGAGGTGGTAAAAGAGTTCGTCGTAAAGGGTTACGTCGATGCAAGTTTAACACCTATCCGGATAGCTCTGAGTAGAGATACCGGATACGTATAATGGAGCAACAATTTAGAATAGCTCCAAGTAGAACAGTTATTTGGAATAGCTCCAAATAGAGCGTGGTAGCTGCATCTAGGAGATGGCATAGAGATTTGTAAAGCGCACACGGATCTGAAAGGTTCAGACCCGTTGACTAAAACCTCTCTCACAAGCAACATGATCAAACCTAGAACTCATTGAGTGTTAATCACATAGTGATGTGAACTAGACTACTGACTCTAGTAAACTCTTGGGTGTTAGTCACATGGGGATGTGATCTGTGAGTGTTAATCACATGGCGACGTGAACTAGATTATTGACTCTAGTGCAAGTGGGAGACTGTTGGAAATATGCCCTAGAGGCAATAATAAATTAGTTATTATTATATTTCCTTGTTCATGATAATCGTTTATTATCCATGCTATAATTGTATTGATAGGAAACTCAGATACATGTGTGGATACATAGACAACACCATGTCCCTAGTAAGCCTCTAGTTGACTAGCTCGTTGATCAATAGATGGTTACGGTTTCCTGACCATGGACATTGGATGTCGTTGATAACGGGATCACATCATTGGGAGAATGATGTGATGGACAAGACCCAATCCTAAGCATAGCACTAGATCGTGTAGTTCGTATGCTAAAGCTTTGCTAATGTCAAGTATCATTTCCTTAGACCATGAGATTGTGCAACTCCCGGATACCGTAGGAATGCTTTGGGTGTACCAAACGTCACAACGTAACTGGGTGGCTATAAAGGTACATTACAGGTGTCTCCGAAAGTGTCTGTTGGGTTGGCACGAATCGAGACTGGGATTTGTCACTCCGTGTAAGCGGAGAGGTATCTCTGGGCCCACTCGGTAGGACATCATCATAATGTGCACAATGTGATCAAGGAGTTGATCACGGGATGATGTGTTACGGAACGAGTAAAGAGACTTGCCGGTAACGAGATTGAACAAGGTATCGGGATACCGACGATCGAATCTCGGGCAAGTATCGTACTGATAGACAAAGGGAATTGTATACGTGATTGATTAAGTCCTTGACATCGTGGTTCATCCGATGAGATCATCGTGGAACATGTGGGAGCCAACATGGGTATCCAGATCCCGCTGTTGGTTATTGACCGGAGAACGTCTCGGTCATGTCTGCATGTCTCCCGAACCCGTAGGGTCTACACACTTAAGGTTCGATGACGCTAGGGTTATAAAGGAAGTTTGTATGTGGTTACCGAATGTTGTTCGGAGTCCTGGATGAGATCCCGGATGTCACGAGGAGTTCCGGAATGGTCCGGAGGAAAAGATTTATATATGGGAAGTCCTGTTTTGGACACCGGAAGAGTTTCGGGGTTTATCGGTAACGTACCGGGACCACCGGGAGGGTCCCGGGGGTCCACCAAGTGGGGCCACCAACCCCAGAAGGTTGCATGGGCCAAGAGTGGTGAGGGACCAGCCCCTTAGTGGGCTGGTGCGCCTCCCACCAAGGCCCAAGGCGCAGGAGAAGTGGGAGGAGGCAAACCCTAGGTCCAGATGGGCCTTAAGGCCCACCATAGGGGCGCCTCCCCCTTCTCCCCTCCCTTGGCCGCCACCCCTTGGCCCCATCTAGGGCTGCCGCCCCCCCTAGGGGTGGGAACCCTAGAGGGGGCGCAGCCCTCCCCTTCCCCTATATATATGAGGCCTAAGGGGGCTGCCCAACATACACGCGATTCAATCTCGTTGGTGCAGCCCTGCGTCTCTTCTTCCTCCTCTTCTGTAGTGCTTGGCGAAGCCCTGCAGGATAGCCACGCTCCTCCACCACCACCACGCCGTTGTGCTTCTGTTGGATGAAGTCTTCCTCAACCTCTCCCTCTCTCCTTGCTGGATCAAGGCGTGGGAGACGTCACCGGGCTGTACGTGTGTTGAACGCGGAGGTGCCGTTCGTTCGGCACTTGGTCATCGGTGATTTGGATCACGACGAGTACGACTCCATCAACCCCGTTCACTTGAACGCTTCCGCTTAGCGATCTACAAGGGTATGTAGATGCAACTCTCCTTTCCCTCGTTGCTGGTCTCTCCATAGATAGATCTTTGTGACACGTAGGAAAATTTTGAATTTCTGCTACGTTCCCCAACAGTGGCGTCATGAGCTAGGTCTATTGCGTAGATTCTATGCACGAGTAGAACACAAAGTAGTTGTGGCCGTTGATTTTGTTCAATATGCTTGCCGTTACTAGTCTTATCTTGATTCGGCGGCATCGTGGGATGAAGCGGCCCGGACCAACCTTACACGTACTCTTACGTGAGACCGGTTCCACCGGCAAACATGCACTAGTTGCATAAGGTGGCTGGCGGGTGTCTGTCTCTCCCACTTTAGTCGGATCGGATTCGATGAAAAGGGTCCTTATGAAGGGTAAATAGCAATTGGCATATCACGTTGTGGTCTTTGCGTAGGTAAGAAACGTTCTTGCTAGAAACCCATAGCAGCCACGTAAAACATGCAAACAACAATTAGAGGACGTCTAACTTGTTTTCGCAGGGTATGCTATGTGATGTGATATGGCCAAAGGATGTGATGAATGATATATGTGATGTATGAGATGATCATGTTCTTGTAATAGGAATCACGACTTGCATGTCGATGAGTATGACAACCGGCAGGAGCCATAGGAGTTGTCTTTATTTATTTATGACCTGCGTGTCAACTTAAACGTCATGTAATTACTTTACTTTATTGGTAACCGTTAGCTGTAGTAGTAGAAGTAATAGATGACGTGACAACTTCAAGAAGACACGATGATGGAGATCATGATGATGGAGATCATGGTGTCATGCCGGTGACGATGATGATCATGGAGCCCCGAAGATGGAGATCAAAAGGAGCAAAGTGATATTGGCCATATCATGTCACTATTTGATTGCATGTGATGTTTATCATGTTTATACATCTTATTTGCTTAGTACGACGGTAGTAAATAAGATGATCCCTCATTAAAATTTCAAGAAGTGTTCTCCCCTAACTGTGCACCGTTGCTAAAGTTCGTCGTTTCGAAGCACCACGTGATGATCGGGTGTGATAGATTCTAACGTTCACATACAACGGGTGTTGACGAGCCTAGCATGTACAGACATGGCCTCGGAACACATGCAAACACTTAGGTTGACTTGACGAGCCTAGCATGTACAGACATGGCCTCGGAACACAGAAGACCGAAAGGTCGAGCATGAGTCGTATAGAAGATACGATCAACATGAAGATGTTCACCGATGTTGACTAGTCCGTCTCACGTGATGATCGGACACGGCCTAGTTGACTCGGATCATGTAATCACTTAGTTGACTAGAGGGATGTCTATCTAAGTGGGAGTTCATAAGATGAACTTAATTATCCTGAACATAGTCAAAAGGATTTTGCAAATTATGTCGTAGCTCGCGCTTTAGTTCTACTGTTTAGATATGTTCCTAGAGAAAAAATTAGTTGAAAGTTGATAGTAGCAATTATGCGGACTAGGTCCGTAAACTGAGGATTGTCCTCATTGCTTCTTAGAAGGCTTATGTCCTTAATGCACCGCTCAGTGTGCTAAACCTCAAACGTTGTCTGTGGATGTTGCGAACATCTGACAAACACGTTTTGATAACTACATGATAGTTCAGTTAAATGGTTTAGAATTGAGGCACCAAAGACGTTTTGAAACGTCGTGAAACATATGAGATGCTTTGAGGGCTGAAATTGAGATTTCAGGCTCGTGCCCACGTCAAGAGGTATAAGACCTCCAACGATTTTCTTAGCCTACAAACTAAGGAGAAAAGCTCAATTGTTGAGCTTGTGCTCAGATTGTCTGAGTACAACAATCATTTGAATCAAGTGGGAGTTGATCTTCCAGATGAGATAATGATGTTTCTCCGAAGTCATTACCACCAAGCTGCTAGAGCTTCGTGATGAACTATAATATATCAGGGACATATATGATGATCCTTGAGTTATTCGCGATGTTTGACACCACGAAAGTAGAAATCAAGAAGGAGCATCAATTGTTGATGGTTGGTAAAACCACTAGTTTCAAGAAGGGCAAGGGCACAAAGGGATACTTCATGAAACAGCAATTCAGCTGTTGCTCCAATGAAGAAACCCAAGGTTGAACCCAAACCCGAGACTAAGTGCTTCTGTAATAAGGGGAACAACACTGGAGCAGAATTACCTTAGATACTTGGTAGATAAGAAGGCTGGCAAGGTCGATAGAAATATATTGGATATACATTATGTTAATGTGTACTTTACTAGTACTCCTAGTAGCACCAGGGTATTAGATACCGGTTCGGTTGCTAAGTGTTAGTAACTCGAAATAAAAGCTACGGAATAAACGGAGACTAGCTAAAGGTGAGATAACGATATGTGTTGGAAGTATTTCCAAGGTTGATCAAATATCGTACGCTCCCTCTACCATCGAGATTGGTGTTTGCGTTGAGCATAGACATGATTGGATTATGTCCATCGCAATACGGTTATTCATTTAAGGAGAATAATGGTTACTCTGTTTATTTGAATAATACCTTCAATGGACTTACACCTAAAATGAATGGTTTATTGAATCTCGATCGTAGTGATACACATGTTCATGCCAAAAGATAGTAATGATAGTACCACCTACTTGTGGCACTGCCACGTAAGTCATATCGGTATAAAACGCATGAGGAAGCTCCATGTTGATGGATCTTTGGGCTCACTCATTTTTGAAAAGTTTGAGGCATGCGAACCATGTCTATTGGTGTATATGCATGAATAAACTCCATGCAAATGGACCGTTTGGACTCACTTGATTTTGAATCACTTGAGACATGTAAATCATACCACATGGGCAAGATGACTGAAAGCCTCGGTTTCAGTAAAATGGAACTAGAAAGCAACTTGTTGGAAGTAATACATTTTGATGTGTGCAGTCCAATGAGTGCTGAGGCGTGTAGTGGATATCGTTATGTTCTTACTTCACAGATGATTTGAGTAGATGTTGAGTATATTTACTTGATGAATCACAAGTCTGAATTATTGAAAGGTTCAAGTAATTTCAGGGTGAAGTTGAAAGATCGTCGTGACAAGAGGATAAAGTATCTATGATATGATCATAGAGATGAATATCTCAATTACGAGTTTGGCATAGAATTAAGACATTGTGGAAATTGTTTCACAACTAATACAGCCTGGAACACCATAGTGTGATGGTGTGTCCGAACATCATAACTGCACCCTATTGGATATGATGCATACCATGATGTTTCTTATCGAATTACCACGATAGTTTATGGGTTAGGCATTAGAGATAACCGCATTCACTTTAAATAGGGCACCACGTAATTCCGATGAGATGACACTGTATGAACTATGGTTTAGAGAAACCTAAGTTGTCATTTCTTAAACATTTGGGGCTGCAACGCTTATGTGAAAAAGTTTCAGGCTGATAAGCTCAAACCCAAAGCGGATAAATGCATCTTCATAGGACACCCAAAACAGTTGGGTATACCTCCTGTCTCAGATCCGAAAGCAATAAGGGATTGTTTCTAGAATCGGGTCCTTTCTCGAGGAAAAGTTTCTCTCGAAAGAATTGAGTGGGAGGATGGTGGAAACTTGATGAGGTTATTGAACCGTCTCTTCAACTAGTGTGTGGCAGGGCACAGGAAATTGTTCCTGTGGCACCTACACCAATTGAAGTGGAAGCTTATGATATTGATCACGAGACTTCGGATCAAGTCACTCCCAAACCTCGTAGGATGACAAGGATATGTAATCCTGTCTTGGAAGTCATGTTGCGAGACAACAATGAACCTACGAGCTATGGAGAAGCGATGGTGGGCCCGGATTCCGATAAATGGCTCGAGGCCATATAATCCGAGAGAGGATCCATATATGAAAACAAAGTGTAGACTTTGGAAGAACTACTTGATGGTCGTAAGGCTGTTGAGTACAGATGGATTTTAAAAGAAAGACGGACAATGATGGTAAATGTCACCATTAAGAAAGCTCGACTTGTCGTTAAGATGTTTTCTGACAAGTTCAAGGAGTTGACTACGATGAGATTTTCTCACTCGTAGCGATGCTAAGAGTCTGTTGGAATTATATTAGCGATTACTGCATTATTTATGAAATCTTGCAGATAGGATGTCAAAACATTGTTTCCTCGATGATTTTCTTGAGGAAAGGTTGTATGTGATACAACCGGAAGGTTTTGTCAATCCTGAAAGATGCTAATAAGTATGCAAAGCTCCAGCAATCCTTCTAAGGACTGGAGTAGGCATCTCAGAGTTGGAATGTATGCTTTGATAAGATGATCAAAGTTTTGGGTGTATACAAAGTTTATGAGAAACTTGTAATTCCAAAGAAGTGAGTGGGAGCACTATAGAATTTCTGATGAATATATGTTGTTGACATATTGTTGATCAGAAATGACGTAGAATTTCTGGAAAGCATATAGGGTTATTTGGAAAGTGTTTTTCAATGGAAAGCCTGGATTAAGCTACTTGAACATTGAAGCATCAAGATCTATAAGGATAGATCAAAACGCTTAATGGAACTTTCAAATAAGCACATGCCTTGACGTGATCTTGAAGGTGTTCAAGATGGATCAGTCAAAGAAGGAGTTCTTGCCTGAGTTGTAAGGTATGAAGTTAAGACTTAAAGCTCGACCACGGCAGAATAGAGAGAAAGGACGAAGGTCGTCCCCTATGCTTAAGACATGGGCTCTTCAGTATGCTATGCTGTGTACCGCACCTAAAGTGTGCCTTGCCATGAGTCAGTCAAGGGGTACAAGAGTGATCCAAGAATGGATCACAAGACAGCGGTCAAAGTTATCCTTAGTAACCAGTGGACTAAGGAATTTTTCTCGATTATGGAGGTGGTAAAAGAGTTCGTCGTAAAGGGTTACGCCGATGCAAACTTTGATACTAATCCAGATTATAGTGAGTAGTAAACTGGATTCGTATAGTAGAACAGGTATTTCGAAGAGCTCCAAATAGAGCGTGGTAGCTGCATCTAGGAGATGACATAGAGATTTGTAAAGCGCACACGGATCTGAAAGGTTCAGACCTGTTGACTATAACCTCTCTCTCAAGCATAACATGATCAAACCCAGAACTCATCGAGTGTTGATCACATGGTAAATGTGAACTAGATTATTGACTCTAGTAAACTCTTTGGGTGTTACTCACATGGCGATGTGACCTTGAGTGTTAATCACATATCGATGTGAACTAGATTATTGACTCTAGTGCAAGTGGGAGACTGTTGGAAATATGCCCTAGAGGCAATAATAAATAAGTTATTATTATATTTCCTTGTTCATGATAATCGTTTATTATCCATGCTATAATTGTATTGATAGGAAACTCAGATACATGTGTGGATACATAGACAACACCATGTCCCTAGTAAGCCTCTAGTTGACTAGCTCGTTGATCAATAGATGGTTACGGTTTCCTGACCATGGACATTGGATGTCGTTGATAACGGGATCACATCATTGGGAGAATGATGTGATGGACAAGACCCAATCCTAAGCATAGCACTAGATCGTGTAGTTCGTATGCTAAAGCTTTGCTAATGTCAAGTATCATTTCCTTAGACCATGAGATTGTGCAACTCCCGGATACCGTAGGAATGCTTTAGGTGTGCCAAACGTCACAACGTAACTGGGTGGCTATAAAGGTACATTACAGGTATCTCCGAAAGTGTCTGTTGGGTTGGCACGAATCGAGACTGGGATTTGTCACTCCGTGTAAGCGGAGAGGTATCTCTGGGCCCACTCGGTAGGACATCATCATAATGTGCACAATGTGATCAAGGAGTTCATCACGGGATGATGTGTTACAGAACGAGTAAAGAGACTTGCCGGTAACGAGATTGAACAAGGTATCGGGATACCGACGATCGAATCTCGGGCAAGTGTCGTACCGATAGACAAAGGGAATTGTATACGGGATTGATTAAGTCCTTGACATCGTGGTTCATCCGATGAGATCATCGTGGAACATGTGGGAGCCAACATGGGTATCCAGATCCCGCTGTTGGTTATTGACCGGAGAACGTCTCGGTCATGTCTGCATGTCTCCCGAACCCGTAGGGTCTACACACTTAAGGTTCGATGACGCTAGGGTTATAAAGGAAGTTTGTATGTGGTTACCGAATGTTGTTCGGAGTCCCGGATGAGATCCCGGACGTCACGAGGAGTTCCGGAATGGTCCGGAGGTAAAGATTTATATATGGGAAGTCCTGTTTTGGACACCGGAAGAGTTTCGGGGTTTATCGGTAACGTACCGGGACCACCGGGAGGGTCCCGGGGGTCCACCAAGTGGGGCCACCAACCCCAGAAGGTTGCATGGGCCAAGAGTGGTGAGGGACCAGCCCCTTAGTGGGCTGGTGCGCCTCCCACCAAGGCCCAAGGCGCAGGAGAAGTGGGAGGAGGCAAACCCTAGGTCCAGATGGGCCTTAAGGCCCACCATAGGGGCGCCTCCCCCTTCTCCCCTCCCTTGGCCGCCACCCCCTTTGCCATCTAGGGCTGCCGCCCCCCTAGGGGTGGGAACCCTAGAGGGGGCGCAGCCCTCCCCTTCCCCTATATATATGAGGCCTAAGGGGGCTGCCCAACATACACGCGATTCAATCTCGTTGGTGCAGCCCTGCGTCTCTTCTTCCTCCTCTTCTGTGGTGCTTGGCGAAGCCCTGCAGGATAGCCACGCTCCTCCAACACCACCACGCCGTTGTGCTGCTGTTGGATGAAGTCTTCCTCAACCTCTCCCTCTCTCCTTGCTGGATCAAGGCGTGGGAGACGTCACCGGGCTGTACGTGTGTTGAACGCGGAGGTGCCGTCCGTTCGGCACTTGGTCATCGGTGATTTGGATCACGACGAGTACGACTCCATCAACCCCGTTCACTTGAACGCTTCCGCTTAGCAATCTACAAGGGTATGTAGATGCAACTCTCCTTTCCCTCGTTGCTGGTCTCTCCATAGATAGATCTTGATGACACGTAGGAAAATTTTGAATTTCTGCTACGTTCCCCAACAGGTATGTACTCATTGAAAAAACTTATCAAACGTTTTGATCTATCTCTATAGATCTTGATGCTCAATATGTAAGCAGCTTCACCGAAGTATTTCTTTGAAAAACTCCTTTATGCTTTGCAGAATAATTCTACATTATCTCCGATCAACAATATGTCATTCACATATACTTATCAGAAATGATGTAGTGCTCCCACTCACTTTCTTGTAAATACAGACTTCACCGCAAGTCTGTATAAAACTATATGCTTTGATCAACTTATCAAAGCGTATATTCCAACTCTGAGATGCTTGCACCAGTCCCAAATGGATCGCTGGAGCTTGCATATTTTGTTAGCACCTTTAGGATTGACAAAACCTTCTTGTTGCATCATATACAACTCTTCTTTAATAAATCCACTAAGGAATGCAGTTTTGTTTATCCATTTGCCAGATTTCATAAAATATGGCAATTGCTAACATGATTCGGACAGACTTAAGCATAGATATGAGTGAGAAACTCTCATCGTAGTCAATACCTTGAACTTGTCGAAAACTTTTTGCGACAATTCTAGCTTTGTAGATAGTAACACTACTATCAACATCCGTCTTCCTCTTGAAGATCCATTTAATCTCAATGGCTCGCCGATCTTTGGGCAAGTCAATCAAAGTCCATACTTTGTTCTCATGCATGGATCTCATCTCATATTTCATGGCCTCAAGCCATTTCGCGGAATCTGGGCTCATCATCGCTTCCTCATAGTTCGTAGGCCCGTCATGGTCAAGTAACATGACCTCCAGAACAGGATTACCGTACCACTCTAGTGCGGATCTCACTCTGGTTTACCTACGAGGTTCGGTAGTAACTTGATCTGAAGTTACATGATCATCATCATTAGCTTCCTCACTAATTGGTGTAGTAGTCACAGGAACAGATTTCTATGATGAACTACTTTCCAATAAGGGAGCAGGTACAGTTACCTCATCAAGTTCTACTTTCCTCCCACTCACTTCTTTCGAGAGAAACTCCTTCTCTAGAAAGGATCCATTCAAAGCAACGAATATCTTGCCTTCGGATCTGTGATAGAAGGTGTACCCAACATTTTCTTTTGGGTATCCTATGAAGACGCACTTCTCTGATTTGAGTTTGAGCTTATCAGGTTGAAACTTTTTCACATAAGCATTGCAACCTCAAACTTTAAGAAACGACAGCTTAGGTTTCTTGCCAAACCATAGTTCATATGGTGTCGTCTCAACGGATTTAGATGGTCCCCTATTTAACGTGAATGCAACTGTCTCTAATGCATAACCCCAAAACGATAGTGGTAGATCGGTAAGAGACATCATAGATCGCACCATATCTAATAAAGTATGGTTATGGCGTTCGTACACACCATTACACTGTGGTGTTCCAGGTGGCGTGAGTAGCGAAACTATTTCACATTGTTTTTAAGTGAAGGCCAAACTCATAACTCAAATATTTTACTTGTGCGATCATATCGTAGAAACTTTTATTTTTGTTACGATGATTCTCCACTTCACTCTGAAATTCTTTGAACTTTTCAAATGTTTCAGACTTGAGTTTCATCAAGTATATATACTCATATCTGCTCAAATCATCTGTGAAGATCAGAAAATAATGATACCTGCCGCGAGCCTCAATATTCATCGGACCACATACATCAGTATGTATGATTTCCAACAAATCTGTTGCTCGCTCCATTGTTCCGGAAAACGGAGTCTTAGTCATCTTGCCCATGAGGCATGGTTCGCAAGCATCAACTGATTCATAATTAAGTGATTCTAAAAGCCCATCAGCATGGATTTTCTTCATGCGCTTTACACCAATATGACCTAAACGGCAGTGCCACAAATAAGTTGCACTATCATTTAACTTTGCATCTTTTGGTTTCAATATTATGAATATGTGTATCACTACGATCGAGATCCAACGAACCATTTTCATTGGGTGTGTAACCATATAAGGTTTTATTCATGTAAACAGAACAACAATTTATTCTCTTACTTAAATGAATAACTGTATTGCAATAAACATGATCAAATCATATTCATGCTCAACGCAAACACCAAATAACACTTATTTAGGTTCAACACTAATCCCAAAAGTATAGGGAGTGTGCGATGATGATCATATCAATCTTGGAACCACTTCCAACACACATCGTCACTTCACCCTTAACTAGTCTATGTTCATTCTGCAACTCCCTTTCGAGTTACTACTCTTAGCAACTGAACCAGTATCAAATACCGAGGGGTTGCCATGAACACTAGTAAAATACACATCAATAATCTGTATATCAAATATACCTTTGTTCACTTTGCCATCCTTCTTATCCGCCAAATACTTGGGGCAGTTCCGCTTCCAGCGACCAGTCCCTTTGCAGTAGAAGCACTTAGTCTCAGGCTTAGGACCAGACTTGGGCTTCTTCACTTGAGCAGCAACTTGCTTGCCATTCTTCATGAAGTTCCCCTTCTTCCCTTTGCCTTTTTCTTGAAAATAGTGGTCTTGTCTACCATCAACACTTGATATTTTTCTTGATTTCTACCTTCGTCGATTTCAACATTACGAAGAGCTTGGGAATTGTTTCCGTTATTCCTTGCATATCATAGTTCATCACGAAGTTCTACTAACTTGGTGATGGTGACTAGAGAATTCTATCAATCACTATTTTATCTGGAAGATTAACTCCCACTTGATTCAAGCGATTGTAGTACCCAGACAATCTGAGCACATGCTCACTGCATGAGCTATTCTCCTCCATCTTTTAGCTATAGAACTTGTTGGAGACTTCATATCTCTCAACTCGGGTATTTGCTTGAAATACTAACTTCAACTCCTGGAACATCTCATATGGTCCATGACGTTCAAACCGTCTTTGAAGTCCCAATTCTAAGACGTTTAAGCATGGTGCACTAAACTATCAAGTAGTCATCATGTTGAGCTAGCCAAATGTTGAGAACATCTGCATCTGCTCCTGCAATAGGTTTGTCACCTAGCGGTGCATCAAAGACATAATTCTTCTATGCAGCAATGAGGATAAACCTCAGATCACGGATCCAATCTGCATCATTGCTACTAACATCTTTCAACTTAGTTTTCTCTAGGGACATATCAAAAATAAAATAGGGGAGCTAAATGCGAGCTATTGATCTACAACATTGATATGCTACTAAGTTCATGATAAATTAAAGTTCAATTAATCATATTACTTAAGAACTCCTGCTTAGATAGACATCCCTCTAATCCTCTAAGTGATCACGTGATCCAAATCAACTAAACCATGTCCGATCATCACGTGAGATGGAGTAGTTTCAATGGTGAACATCACTATGTTGATCATATCTACTATATGATTCACGCTCGACCTTTTGGTCTCCGTGTTCCGAGGCCATATCTGTTATATGCTAGGCTCGTCAAGTTTAACCTGAGTACTCCGCGTGTGCAACTGTTTTGCGCCCGTTGTATTTGAACATAGAGACTATCACACCCGATCATCACGTGGTGTCTCAGCACAAAGAACTTTCGCAACGGTGCATACTCAGGGAGAACACTTGTACCTTGATAATTAGTGAGAGATCATCTTATAAAGCTACCGTCGAACTAAGCAAAATAAGATGTATAAAAGATAAACATCACATGCAATCAAAATATGTGACATGATATGGCCATCATCATCTTGTGCCTTTGATCTCCATCTCCAAAGCATCGTCATAATTTTCATCGTCACCGGCATGACACCATGATCTCCATCATCTTGATCTATATCAATGTGTCGTCACATAGTCGTCTCGCCAACTACTGCTCTTGCAACTATTGCTATCGCATAGCGATAAAGTAAAGCAATTATTTGGCGCTTGCATCTTATGCAATAAAGAGACAACCATAAGGCTTCTTCCAGTTGCTGATAACTTCAACAAAACATGATCATCTTATATAACAACTTATATCTCATCATGTCTTGACCATATCACATCACAACATGCCCTGCAAAAACAAGTTAGACGTCCTCTACTTTGTTGTTGCAAGTTTTACGTGGCTGCTACGGGCTGAGCAAGAACCGTTCTTACCTACGCATCAAAACCACAACGATAGTTCGTCAAGTTGGTGTTGTTTTAACCTTCGTAAGGACCGGGCGTAGCCACACTCGGTTCAACTAAAGTTGGAGAAATTGACACCCGCTAGCCACCTGTGTGCAAAGCACGTCGGTAGAACCAGTCTCGCGTAAGCGTACGCGTAATGTCGGTCCGGGCCACTTCATCCAACAATACCGCTGAACCAAAGTATGACATGCTGGTAAGCAGTATGACTTATATCGCCCACAACTCACTTGTGTTCTACTCGTGCATATGGCATCTACGCATAAAACCTGGCTCGGATGCCACTATTGGGGAACGTAGTAATTTCAAAAATTTCCTACGCACACACAAGATCATGGTGATGCATAGCAACGAGAGGGAAGAGTGTTGTCTACGTACCCTCGTAGACCGAAAGCGGAAGCGTTTGCACAACGCGGTTAATGTAGTCGTGCGTCTTCACGATCCGACCGATCAAGTACCGAACGCACGGCACCTCCGAGTTCTGCACACGTTCAACTCGATGACGTCCCTCGAACTCTGATCCAGCCGAGTGTTGAGGGAGAGTTTCATTAGCACGACGGCTTGGTGACGATGATGATGTTCTACCGACGCAGGGCTTCGCCTAAGCACCGATACGATATGACCGAGGTGGATTATGGTGGAGGGGGGCACCGCACACGGCTAAGAGATCAAGAGATCAATTGTTGTGTCTATGGGGTGCCCCCTGGCCATGTATATAAAGGAGTGGAGGGGCCGGCCCTCTCTATGGCGCGCCCTAGGGGAGTCCTACTCCCACCGGTTGTCCAATATAACCTGATGTCCGAATATAGTCGTCCAATATATCGATTTTTACGTCTCGACCATTTTGAGACTCCTCGTCCTGTCCCCCATCTCATCCGGGACTCTGAACTCCTTCGGTACATCAAAACACATAAACTCATAATATAACCGTCATCGAACTTTAAGCGTGCGGACTCTACGGGTTCGAGAACTATGTAGACATGACCGAGACACGTCTCCGGTCAATAACCAATTGCGGAACCTAGATGCTCATATTGGCTCCTACATATTCCACGAAGATCTTTATCGGTCAAACCGCATAACAACATACGTTGTTCCCTTTGTCATCGGTATGTTACTTGCCCGAGATTCGATCGTCGGTATCTCAATACCTAGTTCAATCTCGTTACCGGCAAGTCTCTTTACTCGTTCCGTAACACATCATCCTGCAACTAACTCATTAGTTGCAATGCTTGCAAGGCTTATAGTGATGTGCATTACCGAGTGGGCCCAGAGATACCTCTCCGACAGTCGGAGTGACAAATCCTAATCTCAAAATACGCCAACCCAACAAGTACCTTTGGAGACACCTGTAGAGCACCTTTATAATCACCCAGTTACGTTGTGACGTTTGGTAGCAATAAAAGTGTTCCTCGGTAAACGGGAGTTGCATAATCTCATAGTCATAGGAACATATATAAGTCATGAAGAAAGCAATAGCAACAAACTAAACGATCAAGTGCTAAGCTAACGGAATGGGTCAAGTCAATCACATCATTCTCCTAATGATGTGATCACATTAATCAAATGACAACTCATGCCTATGGTTAGGAAACATAACCATCTTTGATCAACAAGCTAGTCAAGTATAGGCATACTAGTGACACTCTGTTTGTCTATGTATTCACACATGTATTATGTTTCCGGTTAATACAATTCTAGCATGATTAATAAACATTTATCATGATATAAGGAAATAAATAATAACTTTATTATTGCCTCTAGGGCATATTTCCTTCATCTGATCCTTTTCATGGCTATGAATCTTAAACTGTTGTGGCACATCTTACTAAATTAAATGATATAGCCACCCTGTTCACTAATGATGAGAAATCTCGCTACCTTTATATCCTTAAAATATTTCCGTTCTCATTAAAGGGTTATGCTAAGATATGGTTTAATTCTCTGGATCATGGTTGTGTGCGTAGTCCCCAGGATATGATTTATTACTTCTCTGCTAAATATTTCCCTGCTCATAAGAAACAAGCCGCTTTGAGGGATATATATAATTTTGTGCAAATTGAAGAAAAGAGTCTCCCACAAGCTTGGGGGAGGCTTCTCAAGTTACTTAATGCTTTGCCTCATCATCCTCTTAAGAAAAATGAAATACTTGATATCTTTTATAATGGACTAGCCGATGCTTCCAGAGATTACCAGGATAGTTGTGTTGGTTCTGTTTTCAGGGAAAGAACACCAGATGAAGCTGAAATTCTATTGAATAATATGTTGAATAATGAAAATAATTGGACACTTCCTGAGCCTATTCCTAAACCAACTCCGAAGAAAAGAGGTGTTCGATTTCTCAGTCCTGAAGATATGCAAGAGGCAAAGAAATCTATGAAAGAAAAAGGTATTAAAGCTAAAGATGCTAAGAATTTACCTCCTATTGAAGAAATACACGGTCTTAATTTACCGCCTGTTGAAGAAACATATGATTTTAATCCATCTCCTATTGAAGGAATACATGGTCTTGATAACCCGACACAGGTAGTAAAGGTAAATTCTCTCTATAGATATGATAAAGCTGAAATCCCATTTACTAAGCTTGCTAGCCCATGCTTAGATGAGTTTGATAAATTTATGGTTAAGCAAGAAGACTTCAATACTTATTTTGGTAGAGAATTAAAACACAATGCTAATATGCTTGAACACTTGGATGATTATATGGCTAATGTCAAAGGTGAACTTAAACTTATTAGTAAACATGCTTCTATAGTTACCACTCAAGTAGAACAAGTACTTAAGGCTCAAAATGATTTGCTCAATGAATTGAATAGTAAGAATATTGATAATGATGTTAGAGTTATGATTAGAGGTGGCAAAATGACCCAGGAACCTTCATATCGTGAAGGCCACCCTAAGAGAATTGAGCAAGATTCTCAAAGAAATAATATAGATGCACCTAGTCCTTCTAAAAGGAAGAAAAAGAAAAATGATAGGACTTTGCATGCTTCTAATGAACCTATTGCTGAAACACATGAGAATCCAACTGATATTTCTATTTCTGATGCTGAAACACAATCTGGTAATGAACCTGAAACTAGTAATAATGTTAATGATAATGTTCATTATGATGCTCAACCTAGCAATGATAATGATATAGAAATTGAACCTGTTCTTGATAACCCACAATCAAAGAATCAACATTATGATAAGAGAGATTTTGTTGCTAGGAAACATGGTAAAGAAAGAGAACCATGGGTTCAAAAACCCATGCCTTTTCCTCCCAAACCATCCAAGAAAAAGGATGGTGAGGATTTTGAGCGCTTTGCTGAAATGATTAGACCTATCTTTTTGCGTATGCGATTAACTGATATGCTCAAAATGAATCCTTATGCTAGGTATATGAAATAAATTGTTACTAATAAAATAAAGATAACGGAAGATGAGATTTCCACCATGCTTGCTAATTATACTTTTAAAGGTGGAATACCTAAGAAACTAGGAGATCCCGGAGTACCAACTATACCATGCTCCATTAAAAGAAATTATGTTAAAACTGCATTATGTGATCTTGGAGACGGCGTTAGTGTTATGCCTCTCTCTCTATATCGTAGACTTGATTTGAATAAGTTTACATGTACTAAAATATCTTTGCAAATGGCTGATAAATCAGCTGCTATACCTGTCGGTATTTGTGAGGATGTGCCTGTTGTAGTTGCAAACGTTACTATTTTAACAGACTTTGTTATGCTTGATATTCCCGAGGACGACAGTATGTCTATTATTCTTGGAAGACCCTTTTTGAATACTGCAGGGGCTGTTATTGATTGCAACAAAGGCAATGTCACTTTTCATGTCAATGGTAAAGAGCATACAGTACACTTTCCAAGGAAACAACCTCAAGTTCATAGTATCAATTCTATTGGAAAAATTCCATCGATTATATTTGGAGGTTTTGAATTTCCTCTTCCTACTGTCAAAGAGAAATATGATATTCTTATTATTGGGGATGTGCATATCCCCGTTGAGGTAACATAGTGTTATTTGAAATTTCTTCGGTTCCATGTTATTCGAAATGAGTTCGTTAACAAGACTTGATCAACCATGTTAATGGATTCCTTTTGATGAGCATGAGATGGATGAAACTAGAAGGCACAACCTTCTGTACCCTCCTTTTACTTTCTGTTATTTATATTAAAAAAATAAAAATAGTATTTTTCTGTCTGTTATGTGAATTATCCGTGCAATATAAAAATACCCCGAAAATAAAAGTTCTCCAAATGCCCTGAAATTTAAATATGATTTTTTCTGGACTATTTGAGAATATTTGGCACTGAGAACACAGCACGGGGGGGGGGGCATCCACCTGGCCAGGAGGGTGGAGGGCGCGCCCTACCCCCTGCCTCGTGGGCCCACGATGGCCTTACTCCACTTATTCCTGCACCCACACACTTCTTCTTCCACCCACAAACACCAATATCCAGCTCAAGCACGAGTTCTAGCTCATTTTGCTGCGATTTTCGATCTCCTTACTCAAAGCACCTCTCCCAAAACTGCTTGGGGGGATTGTTCCTTGGTATGTGACTCCTCCATTGGTCCAATTAGTTTTTGTTCTAGTGCTTTATTCATTGCAAATTTGTGCTGCCTAGGTGTCCCTATTCTTGAGCTTGCATGTCAAATTTATATGGTTCCAAGTAGCTCTAATGCATGATATAGGCTCTAGGCACTTGTAGGAGTTGTTGCTATCAATTTTGTTGAGCCTGGCTCACTTTTATTTGAAGTTACTAAAAATTTCAGAATTTTTCAGAAAATAATGAAGAGATTTTTGAGTGGCTCATCAAGCCGAAGCTCGAAGGAAAAGCAAAATGAAAAAGCAGAGAGGCCCAAATATAACCTGCCTCGTACCACGGAGGTTCGGCCGTGTGAATGGCCTTCCGATGATTTCTTGAGAGCAACCGGGATTTATGATGATTTTTATGAATTGGCTGAGAATGCAGGCCTCACCGCCTTCCTCCACGACCAACGCGACCAGTATCTCTTACTCACCAATATCTTTGTGCAAAACTTTCATTTCCATGCTAGGATCTCACCACGTACGGTGGAGTTTTATTTATATGATGAGCATAAGGAGATGTCACTTTATGATTTTTGTCGGGTTTGTTTGATCCCTTTCGAGGGCACGATAGAGGAACCACATCGCAGCGATGTGGATGAGTTTATTGATACCATCACTGTAGGGGAAACGAGGAAGGTTTCCGATGCACAAATCACTAGCATACACTTTCCTGTTTTACGCTACTTTGCAATATTTGCTAGTCGTTGCTTAATTGGTCGCGGAAACTGTGGAAACCTTAGTGTTCCTGATTTTATTATTTTGTTCCACGGTTTATTCTGTGATAACTCTGTTAGTATGGGCTGTATTATTTCTAAACAGTTAAGTCTAAACCGTACAAAGGGCCCCATCTTTGGAGGCATCTATGCTTCACGCCTAGCTGCACATTTTAACATACATATTAGGCATTATGAGAAGGAAGAAAAATTGCTGCCTCCTGTTTATTTAGATTATAAGAGTATGGTGACACACAACTTTATTGTTAATAATAGGGAAGGGGGGCTTAAATACAAATTGTTCTTTCATAAACATCATCCTGAGACTATTACCCTGCCTGCTCCTTCCTTGTTTGATTTATCTGTAGGCCAGTACCTTGTTCCGTTAGAGGCTAGCTATTCACGCCTACCGGAACCCTACATCAGCCACAGAGCCAGAGTCGGAACCACAAGTTGATCCTCCACAACAGTCTAATTACCCGTGGGATTCGGAGATGATTGCCAACCAGTGGCAATCAGAGTCTTCTTCTTCGCAATACGACCCCAACTATTACTATGGATATCCGCCAGGCCAACCGTGGCCATAGACCAACTTAGGCCAAAATCCTAAGCTTGGGGGAGTATGTATTTCTCACCAACATTACATTCATGTTCACACACTCATTGTTAGATTTTGGTGCTCATACTTTTTCATTGTATCATACATCCTAGTTTATTTCCCTTTTTATGCTTTCTTCTTATGTGTTTACTAAACCTTAAGAAAAACCAAAAAAAATAGTCGTAGCTTTTAGCTAGTTTTAATTTCTATGCTTGTAGTAGTAATTAAAAAGAAAACCCCAAAAGATTTCATGTTCTTCTTTTTGCTTATTGGGAGCTTTCCCGTGTATATAGTTTTATTTCTTTTCTTTTCTTTGGTGGTCGATAGGAGAAGACCATAATTAAATTGTTGAAGTGGCTCTTATATGCATTATTGTTGATCTGACAAAAGAGACCATATTGCCTTGTCTTCTCCTGTTTATTGAATGCTTGCAGATTCCATCTTAGTCCAATGCACGTGCACTATTATTATTATTCACATCATTCGGTCGTGCAAGTGAAATGCAATTATGACGATATATGATGGACTGACTGAGATGAGAAAAGCTGGTATGAACTCGAACTCTCTTGTTTTTGTAAATATGATTAGTTCATCGTTCCTGATTCAGCCTATTATGAATAAACATGTTTGCAATGAAAACTAGAGATCATAGTTTCTTGTGCCATGGTTGATTAGCTAGGAGCTTATAATGGTTTACCTTGCATGCCAACATGCTATTAAAATGGTTGTGATGTGGTATGATAGGGTGGTATCCTCCTCTGAATGATTTAAGTGACTTGACTTGGCACATGTTCACGCCTGTAGTTGAAACAAAATCAACAAAGCCTTCACGATATTTATGTTCACGGTGGATTATATCCTACTCATGCTTGCATTCGGTGTTGATTAATTTTAATGCATCTTCATGACTGTTGTCGCTCTCTAGCTGGTCGCTTCCCAGCCTTTTTCTAGCATTCATCTGTACTAAGCGGGAATACTGCTTGTGCATCCAATTCCATAAACCCCAAAGTTGTTCCATATGAGTCCACCATACCTACCTATATACGGTATCTACCTACCGTTCCAAGTAAATTTGTATGTGCCAAACTCTAAACCTTCAAATAAATATCATGTTTTGTATGCTCGAATAGCTCATGTATCAACTAGGGTTGTCCGTATCTTCCTTGTTAGGCGGGTTATTCTCAAGAGGAGTGGACTCCGCTCCTCACTCACGAGGAAATGGTTGGTCGGCGGGATGCCCAGTCCCATGCTTTATGCAAACTAAATCAAAATAATTGCAAACAAAACTCCCCCTGGGACTCTTGTTAGTTGGAGGCACTCGTTGTTTCGAGCAAGCAATGGATTGATGCTTGTTGGTGGAGGGGGAGTATAAACATTACCATTCTGTTTGGGAACCGCCTATAATGTGTGTAGCATGGAAGATATCACCAGCTCTTGGTTGTTATGTTGACAATGAAAGTATACCGCTCAAAATATTATTCACCTCTATTTCAAAACCGAGCTCTGACACCTCTACAAATCCCTGCTTCCCTCTGCGAAGGGCCTATCTTTTTACTTTTATGTTGAGTCATCATCCTCTTATTAAAAAGCACCAGTTGGAGAGCACCACTGTCATTTGCATTCATTACTGTTAGTTTACATTGAGTATGACTTGACTGGATCTCTTTTACCATGAATTACATTGTCTAGTCGGTCCTTGATCTTTAAAAGGTGCCCAGCATTTATGTTTTGCAGTCTCAGAAAGGGCTAGCGAGATACCATCTTGTTATATTATATTATGATTGTTTTGAGAAAGTGTTTTCATCCGAGATTTATTATTATTGCTCGCTAGTTGATTATGCCATTGATATGAGTAAACATGAGACCTATGCGTTATTGTGAATATGGTTAGTTCATAATATTTGCTGAAAACTTGAATGTTGGCTTTACATATTTACAACAACAAGAGCAAACAGAGTTCGTAAAAGTTTTTCTTCATCACTTTCAGTTTGTTAACTGAATTGCTTGAGGACAAGCAAAGGTTTAAGCTTGGGGGAGTTGATACGTCTCCGTCGTATCTACTTTTCCAAACACTTTTGCCCTTGATTTGGACTCTAACTTGCATGATTTGAATGGAACTAACCCGGACTGACGCTGTTTTCAGCACAATTACCATGGTGTTATTTATGTGCAAAAACAAAAGTTCTCGGAATGACCTGAAACTTCATAGAACGTCTATTTGGAAATAATAAAAAATCCTTGCAAAAGATGAAGACCAGGAGGCCCACACCCTAGCCACGGGGGTGGGGGGCGCGCCTGCCCCCTGGGCGCGCCCCCTACCTCGTGGGCCCCCTGGAGCTCCTCCAACTCTATATATTTGCTTTCGGGGAGAAAAAAACAGAGAGAAGGATTATCGCGTTTTACGATACGGAGCCGCCGCCAAGCCCTAAAACCTCTCGGGAGGGCTGATCTGGAGTCCGTTCGGGGCTCCGGGGAGGGGAATCCGCCGCCATCGTCATCATCAACCATCCTCCATCACCAATTTCGTGATGCTCACCGCCGTGCGTGAGTAATTCCATCGTGGGCTTGCTGGACGGTGATGGGTTGGATGAGATTTATCATGTAATCGAGTTAGTTTTGTTAGGGTTTGATCCCTAGTATCCACTATGTTCTAAGATTGATGTTGCTATGACTTTGCTATGCTTAATGCTTGTCACTAGGGCTCGAGTGCCATGATTTCAGATCTGAACCTATTATGTTTTCATCAATATATGAGAGTTCGTGATCCTATCTTGCAAGTCTATAGTCACCTACTATGTCTTATGATCCGGCAACCCCGAAGTGACAATAATCGGGACCACTCTCGGTGATGACCGTAGTTTGAGGAGTTCATGTATTCACTATGTGTTAATGCTTTGGTCCGGTGCTCTATTAAAAGGAGGCATTAATATCCTTTAGTTTCCGCTAGGACCTCGCTGCCACGGGAGGGTAGGACAAAAGATGTCATGCAAGTTCTTTTCCATAAGCACGTATGACTATATTCGGAATACATGCCTACATTACATTGATGAATTGGAGCTAGTTCTGTGTCACCCTAGGTTATGACTGTTACATGATGAACCGCATCCGGCATAATTCTCCATCACCGATCCAATGCCTACGAGCTTTCCATATATTGTTCTTCGCTTATTTACTTTTCCGTTGCTATTGCTATCATCACTACAAAATACCAAAAACATTGCTTTTGCTATCATTACCTTTTGCTACCGTTACCACTACTATCATATTACTTTGCTACTAAACACGTTGCTGCAGATATTAAGTTTCTAGGTGTGGTTGAATTGACAACTCAGCTGCTAATACTTGAGAATATTCTTTGGCTCCCCTTGTGTCGAAGCAATAAATTTGGGTTGAATACTCTACCCTCGAAAACTATTGTGATCCCCTATACTTGTGGGCTATCAGTTGCGGAGAAGACCAAAAGGAGAAGACAGTCTCACATCAACTAGGCGTATCAACGGGCTATGGAGATGCCCATCAATAGATATCAATGTGAGTGAGTAGGGATTGCCATGCAACGGATGCACTAAGAGCTATAAGTGTATGAAAGCTCAGACTGAAAACTAAGTGGGTGTGCATCCAACTTGCTTGCTCATGAAGACCCCGGGCGTTTGAGGAAGCCCATCATCGGAATATACAAGCCAAGTTCTATAATGAAAATTCCCACTAGTATATGAAAGTGATAGCTCAAGAGTCTCTCTATATGAAGAACATTGTGCTACTCTGAAGCACAAGTGTGGTAAAAGGATAGTAACATTGCCCCTTCTCTATTTTTCTCTCATATTTATTTATTTATTTATTTATTTTCTTTTTTTGGTGGGCTTCTTTGGCCTCTTTTTTTTGTTTGGGCTTCTTTGGCCTCTTTTATTTATTTTTAAAGTCCGGAGTCTCATCCCAACTTGTGGGGGAATCATAGTCTCCATCATCCTTTCCTCACCGGGGCAATGGTCTAATAATGATGATCATCACACTTTATTTACTTACAACTCAATATTACAACTCGATACTAGAACAAAGGTATGACTCTATATGAATGCCTCCGGCGGTGTACCGGGATGTGCAATGATCTAGCGTAGCAATGACATCAAAAAACGGACAAGCCATGAAAATGTCATGCTAGGTATCTTACAATCATGCAAAGCAATATGACAATGAATGCTCAAGTCATGTATATGGTGATGATGGAAGTTGCATGGCAATATATCTCGGAATGGCTATGGAAATGCCATGATAGGTAGATATGGTGGCTGTTTTGAGGAAGGTATATGGTGGGTTTATGGTACCGGTGAAAGTTGCGTGATACTAGAGAGGCTAGCAATCATGGAAGGGTGAGAGTGCGTATAATCCATGGACTCAACATTAGTCATAAAGAACTCACATACTTATTGCAAAAGTCTATTAGCTATCAAAACAAAGTACTACGCGCATGCTCCTAGGGGGATAGATTGGTAGGAAAAGACCATCGCTCGTCCCCGACCGCCACTCATAAGGAAGACAATCAATAAATAAATCATGCTTCGACTTCATCACATAACGGTTCACCATACGTTCATGCTACGAGAATCACAAACCTCAACACAAGTATTTCTACTAATCCACAACTACCCACTAGCATGACTCTAATATAATCATCTTTATATCGCAAAACTATTGCAAGGAATCAAACATATCATATTCAGTGATCTACAAGTTTTATGTAGGATTTTATGACTAACCATGTGAATGACCAGTTCCTGTCATCTCTCTAAATAGATATAAGTGAAGCAAGATAGTTTAATTCTTTCTACAAAAGATATGCCCCCCAGCTCTAACAAATATATGTGAAGCAAAAGAGCATTCTACAAATTGTGGTTTTCTATGTAAAGAGAAACAGGCAATCCAAACTTCAAATGATATAAGCGAAGCACTTGAAGCATTCTATAAATCCATACTCAAAAGATATAAGTGAAGTGCATAGAGCATTTTATAAATCAACCAAGGACTATATCATACCAGCATGGTGCATAAAATAAAAGTGAAAACTAAATGCAAAAGACACTCCAAGATTGCACATATTGCATGAACGAAACGAATCCGAAAACATACCGATACTTGTTGAAGAAAGAGGGGATGCCTTTCGGGCATCCCCAAGCTTAGATGCTTGAGTCTCCTTGAATATTTACTTGAGGTGCCTTGGGCATCCCCAAGCTTGATCTCTTGCCTATCTTCCTTCTTCTCACATCGAGACCTCCTCGATCTTCGAACACTTCATCCACACAAAACTTCAACAGAAAACTCGGTAAGATCCGTTAGTATAATAAAGAAAATCAATACTCTAAGTACTATTGCAAACCAATTCATATTTTTTTTGCATTTTAGCTACTGTAATATAACTTCTTCATGGCTTAATCCACTGATAGGATTCGGTAGTTTCATCAAAACAAACAAACTATGCATCAAAAACAGAATCTGTCTAAAACAGAACAGTCTGTAATAATCTAAACATTCACCATACCTATGGTACTCCAAAAAATTCTACCAAAATTAGGAAAAAAATAATTTGTATAGAAAGACAGTGCAAAAAGAATCAAAACCATTTGACGTTCCAGTAAAAATGTAAAATCGCGCACTACAGCCAAAGTTTCTGTCCTGCACCGTACAAACCAACAAGCAAAGTAAACATCCTAGAGGCAAATCTTGGCACATTATTTTTATTTTAAAACTTTTATAAAAGCACATAACAGAAATAAATGACTCTTTAAAACTTTCGGGTTGTCTCTGTGGGAGCGTTTTCTTTAAAGCCATTAAGCTAGGCATATAGTGCTCAAGTAATGGATCCACCCGGATCCCAAGGTATATCGAAGCCAATTTTAATTAGCAATGATTTGGCATTTAGTAGTGAGCACAAAGTAACATAAATCAAGCAATGACGAAGTCTATCTCTCTTCCTATGCATCGGCATGTCATAAAAGAACAATTCATGCACACATAGTAAAGGCCAATGCATAGTATAAACAGTTTCTTGCAATTTTATCGTATTGGAAACATAGAGAGGTGGAGATATAGTTCCTCTCTCATAATAATTGCAAGTAGGAGCAGCAACCACATGTATATTATATTCATCAAAATCATCATGTTTAATAGTAAAACGCAACCCATCAATATAATCCTTAATAAGGGTAAACTTCTCCGATATAGTGTAGTCGGGAGAATTCAAAAAGATAATAGGACTATCATGCGTGGGTGCAATAGCAACAATTTCATGTTTAACATAAGGAACTATAGCAAATTCATCTCCATGGGCATAATTTATATTGGCATATTGGCCACAAGCATAGCAAGCATCATCAAAAAGGGATATTTCAAGAGAATCAACGGGATCTTGACAATCATCATAGCATTCATCCTTCGGTAAGCACGAAGGGAAATTAAATGATGTATGAGTTGAAGAGTTACTCTCATTAGAAGGTGGGCACGGGTAGCTAATCCACTCTTCCTTCTTTTGTTCTTCGCTCTCCTCATCATCTTTTTCATCCAATGAGCTCACAGTTTCATCAATTTCTTCTTCCATAGACTCCTGCAAAATATTAGTCTCTTCTTGGACAGCGGAGACTTTCTCAATAAACACATCAATATCGGCATTGAATTCATAATTCTCATAGCAATATTGAAGGATAGCTAAATTTTCAGGTCTATAAACTGAATCATCAAAATTTTCATCCTACAGCAACAAGTATAATCATATTTCAAGCAAAGTTGCCAAGCATACCAATGCAACATATGAATTTGATCCCATAATAGTTTCCCTTTTTGAGTCAAGAAATAATCCCTAAAGTATTCACGTTGATCCAACGTGTCTCCCATAACATAATTGAATGGGTTTTTCTCAGGATTATCAAAGTAGTACATAATATATTTCACATAATGAGCATCGAGGGTTTTAGGAGGTTCCCCATCTCCATGAGTAGCAGGTACACCTAATTTTTTTGGTATTTTGTGTTCCATATCCATAACTAAAGATAGATAACAACTTAGAACAGAAAATAAAAATTACTTAGTGATAAATCAAACAAGCACACACGAGAATATTCGCCCCACGCTATGACTCCTCGGCAACGGTGCCAGAAAAAGGTCTTGATAACCCACAAGTATAGGGGATCACAACAGTTTTCGATAAGTAAGAGTGTCGAACCCAACAAGGAGCTAAAGGTAGAACAAATATTCCCTCAAGTTCTATCGACCACCGATACAACTCTACGCACGCTTAACGTTCACTTTACCTAGAACAAGTATGAAACTAGAAGTACTTTGTAGGTGTTTTTGGATAGGTTTGCAAGATAATAAAGAGAGCGTAAATAAAAATTAGGGGCTGTTTAGATAAAGACACAACTAAGTTAGTTTTAGTAAAGAGGTTTTTGGTTACGAGAAAGTTATTTGTCCCTAGGCAATCGGTAATTAGACCGGTAATCATTATTACAATTTTATATGAGGGAGAGGCATAAGCTAACATACTTTGTCTACTTGGATCATATGCACTTATGATTGGAACCTTAGCAAGCATCCGCAACTACTAAAGATCATTAAGGTAAAACCCAACCATAGCATTAAAGTATCAAGTCCTCTTTATCCCATACGCAAACAACCTACTTACTCGGGTATGTGCTTCTGTCACTCACACCACCCACCATAAGCAAATCATGAACATATTGCAAACCCTACAGTGGGAATCCCTCACGCTTGTGCGACACGGAGAGCACCATAGGACAGCACCAATAATAAAACATGCAACTCAAACCAATCACGATCATCAAATAACCCATAGGACAAAACGAATCTACTCAAACATCATAGGATAGTCATACATCATTGGGAAATAATATATAGCGTTGAGCACCATGTTTAAGTAGAGATTACAACGGGTAAAAGAGGGGTTACACCGCTGCATAGAGGGGGGAAGAGTTGGTGATGATGGCGGTGAAGTTGTTGGTGAAGATTGCGGTGATGATGATGGCCCCCGGTGGCACTCTGGTGCCACCGGAAGCGAGGGGGAGAGAGCCCCCCTCCTTCTTCTTCTTCCTTGACCTCCTCCCTAGATGGGAGAAGGGTTTTCCCTCTGGTCCTTGGTCTCCATGGCATGGGAGGGGAGAGATCCCCTGCGAGATTGGATCTGTCTCTCTCTGTTTCTGTGTTCCCAGATTCTACCCTTTCACCGTTTCTTATATTCCCGGAGATACGTAACTCCGATTGGGCTGAAATTTTAACACGATCTCTATCCGGATATTAGATTTCTTGCGGCGAAAGAATGGCACCAACTTCCTTACGGGGTGGCCACGAGGGTCAGGGGTGCGCCCAGGGGGTTGGGGCACGCCCCCCTGCCTCGTGCCCCACTCGGGAACCGTCTCGCGTGGATTTTTCTTCCATATTCTCCGAATATTCCAAAAATAATATCCGTCCGTTTTTATCCCGTTTGGACTCCGTTTGATATGGATATTCTGTGAAACAAAAAATGCAACAAATAGGAACTGGCACTGGGCACTGGATCAATATGTTAGTCCCAAAAATAGTATAAAAGGTTGCCAAAAGTATATGAAAGTTGTAGAATATTGGCATGGAACAATCAAAAATTATAGATACGACGGAGATGTATCAGCCTCCGGTTAATAGGTTAGTCCCAAAAATAATATAAAAGTGTACAAATAAGCCCATTAAACATCCAAAATAGAATATATAATAGCATGGAAGAATAAAAAACTATAGATACGTTGGAGACATATCAGTGATACGTCTCCGTCGTATCTACTTTTGCAAACACTTTTGCCCTTGTTTTGGACTCTAACTTGCATGATTTGAATGAAACTAACCCTGACTGACATTGTTTTCAGCAGAATTGCCATGGTGTTATTTTTTTGCAGAAATAAAAGTTCACGGAATGACCAAAAAATCAACGCAGATGATTTTTGGAATATATAAAAAATACTGGAAGAAGAATCCACGTCAGGGGGCCCATACCCTATCCACGAGGGTGGGGGCGCGCCTACCCCACCCCCCTGGGCGCGCGCCCGGCCTCGTCGGCCCCCTGATGCTCCACCGACGTCCATCTTGACTCCATATATTCACTTTCGGGGAAAAAAACCAGGGACAAGGATTCATCGCGTTTTATGATATGGAGCCGCTGCCAAGCCCTAATCTCTCTCGGGAGGGCTGATCTAGAGTTCGTTCGGGGCTCCGGATAGGGGAATCCGTCGCCATCGTCATCATCAACCTTCCTCCATCACCAATTTCATGATGCTCACCACCGTGCGTGAGTAATTCCAGCGTAGGCTTGCTAGACGGTGATGGGTTGGATGAGATTTATCATGTAATCGAGTTAGTTTTGTTAGGGTTTGATCCCTAGTATCCACTATGTTCTGAGATTGATGTTGCTATGACTTTTCTATGCTTAATGCTTGTCACTGGGGCCCGAGTGCCATGATTTCAGATCTGAACCTATTATGTTTTCATGAATATATGTGAGTTATTGATCCTATCTTGCAAGTCTATAGTCACCTATTATGTGTTATGATTCGTTAACCCCGAAGTGACAATAATCGGGATACTTACCGGTGATGACCGTAGTTTGAGGAGTTCATGTATTCACTATGTGTTAATGCTGTGGTCCGGTACTCTATTAAAAGGAGGCCTTAATATCCCTTAGTTTCCAATAGGACCCCGCTGCCACGGGAGGGTAGGACAAAAGATGTCATGCAAGTTCTTTTCCATAAGCACGTATGACTATATTCGGAATACATGCCTACATTACATTGATGAACTGGAGCTAGTTCTGTGTCACCCTATGTTATAACTGTTGCATGATTGATTGCATCCAACATAATTATCCATCATTGATCCATTGCCTACGAGCTTTTCATATATTGTTCTTCGCTTATTTACTTTTCCGTTGCTACTGTTACAATCACTATAAAACTAAAAATATTACTTTTGTTACCGTTACCACTACTATCATATTACTTTGCTACTAAATACCTTGGTGTAGATATTAAGTTTCCAGGTGTGGTTGAATTGACAACTCAACTACTAATACTTGATAATATTCTTTGGCTCCCCTTGTGTTGAATCAATAAATTTGGGTTGAATACTCTACCCTCGAAAACTGTTGTGATCCCCTATACTTGTGGGTTATCAATTGGTTCAATGCAAAGGTGGATTCCCTAGGAACCAACTTCGGTGGCTACGCTGCCCTGAAGCGGCTGACCGTCCGTTCACACATCCTGATCGAGGTTATATAAGCCATGCTCCGGCGCCGTCCACAACACACTCACCGCATCGCTCCGCACCTTCATCCTAACCTCCCCTCGTCCTCTAACTTCGACGATGGGCAAGTCATGGGCCTCGGCGCCGGCAGGCGAGGGCTCTAGATCGGGCTCCAGAGGGTCATGGCCACGCCCCCCTCGAACTCCGGGGTCGTCGTCCTCATCAGCAACCAGCTCTTCCGCAAAGGGGGAGATCGTCATCTCCTCTAGCAATGAGGAGGACCAGCCGCCGCAGGAGTAGCCGATGGCACATGACATGGTGTACATCATGAATGGCGCGGGGTATGAGCAGCTGTAGGATCAAAAGTATGTCTAGAGGGGGTGATTAGACTACTTGACCTAATAAACACTTATCATTTTCCTAATTTTAGTTGTAGGTAGGTTTTATCAATTCTACCAAGTCAAGCAACACTCTACACATACAAGTCTAAGAGTTGAGAAGCTGCTACTTCTTGAGCTTGTGTTGGTTTTTCGCTTGAAGATGAAAGGGTGATGGTGCAAAGTAGAGATAAATATTTCCCTCAGTTGAGAACCAATTTATCAATCGAGTAGGAGGAGCACACAAGTCTCTAATAATCACCTACACAAACAAACAGATACTTGCACCCAACGCGATAAAGGAATTGTCAATCCCTTCACGGTTACTTGCAAGGATAAAATTTGATAGTGATAGATATAAAAGATAAGTAAAAGTGTGTTTTATGTTTATTTATAATGCGGTTATTTGGTGGGCCTTTCGCGGTGTGATTCTGTGTTATCCGCTAATCAACCCATATTTATGTGGGGAAATTTTTGCGTGGATGACTACATGTACTATATTCATGCTATAGTATCGCATGGTAGCGCTTTTTTCTGGGTGATGGGAGTCTGCATGGGGTTGATATGTTTTTATAGGCCAGTTTCTGCTATTTGATTTTTTAAAAATTGTTGGCCCGATCAAAATCGTAAACCAAATTCAAAATTGAATACCTGAATCGAATGAAAGAACTTTAAAATTAGATAATATAGAGAAATTAAATAATTAGATGAGAGAGCTCCTTGAGAAATTGTTGACCAGCTCAAAATTGGGCGACTCAATTCTAAATTGAAGCCTCAGTTAATTGTGAAGCTTTAAAAATTAGGAAGCATAGTGTACTACTAGCTAAACCCGTGCGGCGGCACACCGCGCCCCATTTTTTAGATCATATGTGTATATGCTACATCTATCTTGTCTGGTGAGTTTGAACTTCAAATGGAAGCCTATGTTGTAACTATAAAAGGCAAGTCATGGATAGATAGCCTGCCGCATGCCCCGTTGATATGTGGTGTGCATATATGTTGTCTTTGTTTTATCTAATGAATTTCAATTTAAAATGAGAGAACTACATAGATAATGTTGTAATTACAAAAGGAGACGTCAAGCTTAGATGCAATACATTTATTATTACCACACGTGGTGTGCCTTAGAAGAAAGTACATGTTGACACCTAGATTAGACGCATTATATTCATTGGTGGGTATATAGACGGTCAGCGATGGGTTGATGAGGGAAGAAAAAAGAACATTGGTATATTGTTCTCTTGCGTCCATGACGACTGTTATCTTCTTCAGTTGTATCTTATTTGTTTTGTTTCGCCGTCTACTCAAACTAACGATGGACCAGAAACCAAACTGAAGAAATGACAAATACCTACAATACGAATTGTCTTACAACATTATATAGATTAGAATAGCATCACACAACATAAGTACAATGTCTTTGGTTAACTTGAGATAAACAATAATCAGATCCAATTTGAATTTATATTGGTAGTACAGTGATAATACAGTGATAGTCACAGCGAAACACCAAAAGCAAAATGAGTAGCTCTCGGAGAGTTCTCTAGGAACTCGGAATAGTTTTGGAGCACATCTTTTTTTAGGACATTGATAACTCCCGACCGTTCGGTCTGGGAGAACCCCGGTCCGAACGGAAAGGTTCGGCAGGGAGGAGCGATGGAACGAACGATTGTGTCGTTCGGTGTGGTGGAAGGCCAGCCCGAACCCTTTCGGCCTCTTCCCTCAGCACGTGTACGTAAAACAAAAAAGGGCCTAAAAAAGGCACAGCTTTATAAACAAAAAACAGTCCTTAAAAAATCAAAAAATGACGCTTCTTTTACAATAGAAACACAAAAAATCCTGCT
The DNA here is from genome assembly GCA_034509565.1 of Triticum monococcum. Taxonomy (NCBI): domain Eukaryota; kingdom Viridiplantae; phylum Streptophyta; class Magnoliopsida; order Poales; family Poaceae; genus Triticum; species Triticum monococcum. Next base: position 685,039,968 of record CM067842.1, read on the forward strand.
ACGTGAGCACATAAAAAACCAGTTAGTGGGTATGTCTTTGATCAAAAATTTTAATGAAAAATTCTAATTCCAGGGTCGAAAAAAATATAATTTGCCATGGTCCGAGAATAAAGTAGCGCAAGGTAAAAAAAATCTCAAATTTGGCATGCTTAAAAATATTAAAATTTGCCATGATGTTTTAATTAAAATTGACATGCTTTGTATGGAATTTGAGAAGAAAAACTTATACAGGAAAATTGCTGTGGTGTTTTAATTACACGCAGCCAAAAAAATAAAAACATGGAGAAATTGCCCTGAAACAAATTTAAAATTGACCATGCGAAATTGCCATGTATTAAAAAGTAAATTTGCCATGGTAATGAAGTTAAAAAAAATTCCATGGCAAAATAAAGTAAAATTCTGACATGGCAAAAATAGAGTAAAATTTGCCATGTATTTAAATTGTAAATTTGCCAAGTATTTTAAGGTAAAATTGTCATGGCAAAAAATATAGTAATTTTTTGATGTGGCAAAGTACAGTGAAAATTGACATGTATGTTCCAGTAAAATTGCCATGTATGTAAAACTGAAGTTGCCATGGCAATAAAGTTAAAAATTTGCCATGGAAAAATAAAGTAAAATTATGACATGGCAAAAATAGAGTAAAATTTCCCATGTATGTAGATAGTAAATTTGCCAAGTATTTAACCGTAAAATTGCCATGGCAATGAAGGTTAAAAATTGCCATGGCGAAATAAAGTAAAAGTTGACATGGCAAGTAGAAAGCTAAATTTGCCATGCTCCATAATTTTTCTTTATTTTGGCATGGCAAATAAAAGGAGAATTTTTCGATGACCAAAAATTGTAAATTTGACATGGCAAAAAAGAGTAAAAAAATTGGATGGCAATGAAAGGATTTTTTGCCATGTTTGTTAAAGTAAATTTGCCAGGCAAAATGAAAGGGAATTTTTGCCATGTTGTGATAAAGAAAAGTTGACATCACAAAAAAAATTGCATGCCAAAATGAAGATCGAAATTGCCATGGCAATAAACTAATTTTTTGGCATGCTAGAAAGTTAAAAAATTGCCATGTTCTTAAACTATGAAACCGTTATGAAATATAAAAATGCCATCGTGAAAATGCATATTAAATGACCCCGATAAAGGCGTGTATGTTCGGCCTGCAGACACCCCTACCCGAACGAACCGTTTGGGAGGGCAGGGGCATCGACCGAACGATTTGTTCGGGAGGAAAACGAACCAGCACAAACACCCCCACCCACCGGGCCCCTATAGGCCTTTTTTCTGTGAAAAAGAAAAAAAAAGGCCCATGTTAAGTTATGACTAGTATTAAAGCCCAGTTTTTCTGTAACTAATAAACTACTAGACTTCAGCACGGCAAAATTGCCATGGTCTTTTACCATTCTATGAAAGAAATTGCCATGTTCAAGTTTATGTTTTCATAAATGGCGTAAAAAAAGGAAGAAGTCATAGCAAATCTGCATCTTTACAATAGGAAAAGTTGCCAACACTATGAAGTTCACAAAAAGGAAGAAGTTGTCGTGGCAAGTTTGCCAAGTTTTTGTACATCTTAAGTTGCCGTGTTTTTGAACATCTTTTGTTGCCATGGCAAGTTTGCCATGTTTTTTGAACATCTTAGTGAAAAAAGTTTGTCATTTTTTTGTACAAACTTAATTACAAAAAAAGTTTACCATGTTTTTGCACATATTAACTTTGCCATGGCAAGTTTGCAAATGTTTTTGGCATCTTAAATTGCCATATCAAAAACATATCATAGCAAAATTGTGTAATAAAGAATATTATGATATCTGCAATACTTATGTGATGCTACCAAGCTACATGGCAAAATGGCCATGATGTTGATATGTTTCCGCCTTGAAATTGCCATGGACCCAAAAAAATGCAGAACATTTCCAACAAATTTTCATGGACTCTATAACAGCCTACATACACTGGCCACTACATTTTCATGGCAATTCCCCTACATAAATTGCCATAGCTGCAAAACATTACACACTGCCCACTGCATTTTAATGGCAAAAAATTCAATACAAGAATTGGCATAGCTGCAAACATACACTAATCACTGCAATTTCAGCCGAATGAAGCTGTCGTTGGGGAAGGAATGGAGTAGAAATCTCACCAGCTCTATGTCGACGGCGCTGCCCGTGATCCCCGAACCGGCTTAGCTCCCAGGTCCCCTGTTCACGACTGCAGGAACCTCGAAGACGCCACCTACTTTGGGAAAATACCTGCGTAGTGAGGTAAAGCTGACATAATATTATGTCAAATATCCCATATGGCGGGAGAAATTCTGACAAGAGAAAGATATGATAACTCATGTGCTTTAAATGTATCCCACTATGAGAGAAAAGAATGGAGTAGCTGAAAGGCGCAACCGTACACTTATGGATACGGTGTGCAGCATGGTAAGTTATTCCAACTTGCCATTGGGATTATGGATGGAGGGGCTTAAAACCGTCATTCACATTCTCAATAGAGTGCCAAGCAAGTCGGTGCCCAGAACACCGTACGAGCTATGGATAGGAAGGGTGCCCTCCCTACAAAACTTCAGGGTGTGGGGGTGCCCTGAGGCCAAAATGTTTAATCCAAATATTGCAAAGTTAGATACCAAAACAGTAAGTTGCCATTTCATTGGCTATCCAGACAGATCAAAAGATTTTCGTTTCTACTGCCTAGACAGCTATACAAAGTTTGTAGAAACAAGACATGCAGTCTTCTTAGAGGACGAAATGATGAGGGGGAGCTTGGTAGCTCGGAAAATTGATCTTGAGAAGAAAAGGGTGCATGTACCTAATCCGATGATTCAGGAGCCAATTTTCTCACTACCAGTTGCAACTCCACCCATGGAAACTATTGGGGTAGACACGGAACCTGTCCGTCAGCAGCCGACTGAACCCGTTGTTAAGCATGAAAGGAAGGTGCAACAGAAAATTTTAGAAGAAGTGCCAGAAGTTGAGGCACATAATGTGCCAGAAATTGAGGCCCTTAGAAAGGTCTACATGACCAAGAAAGCCAGCTATTTCTACTGACTTTAAAGTTTATAACACATAAATGGTTCATATGGAAAAAGATCCCACCTCATATGAAGAAGCCATGAGAAGCCCTCATTCATCGATGTGGATGAAGGCAATGGAAGACGAGATAAAATCGATGAGTTCCAAAGATGTTTGGGACTTAGAGGAAATTCCTAAAGAAGTCAAAACAGTAGGCTGTAAATGGGTCTATAAAATTAAGAATGACTTCAAAGGGAATACAGAAATGTATAAAGCATGACTCGTGGCAAAAGGATTTACACAAAGAGAAGGAATAGATTACAATGAGACATTTTCTTCAGTCTCATGTAAGGATTCCTTCAGAATCATAATGGCATTAGTTGCTCATTTTGATCTAGAGTTACATCAAATGGATGTTAAGACGGCATTTTCTGAATGGTGATTTAAAAGAACAGGTCTACATGAAACAACCCAAGGGTTTTATCATGGAAGGCAAGGAAACTATGGGATGCCGCCTAAAGAAATCCATATATGGATTAAAGCAAGCCTCTAGACAGTGATATTTAAAGTTTAATTAAATGATTAAAAGTTTTGAATTTAAAGAACATATTGAGGATAAATGGATTTATGCAAAGTTTAAATTTGGGAAATGTATTTTCCTAATCTTGTATGTGGATGATATCCTGCTTGCTAGCAGTGATGTTAGTCTACTATAAGAAACAAAGAAGTTCTTATCCTCAATTTTTGACATAACAGATCTTGGTGAAGCATCATATGTTTTGGGCATAGAAATTCATCGAGATAGAAACAATGGAGTCTTAGGACTATCGTAGAAAGCATATTTAGAAAAGGTTCTTAAAAAGTATAATATGCATGCAAGTAAAGCCCCACCTGCTCCTATAGTTAAGGGCGATAGTTTTGGGAAAATTCCAATGTCCCAAGAACTAGTACGAGATCGATCAAATGAAAGCAGTATCATATGCTTCGGCAGTTGGCAGCTTACAGTATGCACAAGTGTGCACTCGCCCTGACTTAGTTTTTATCACCGGGGTACTCGATAGATATCAAGAGAATTCAGGCATGGAGCACTGGAAGATGGTAAAGAAAGCATTGTGTTATGCGCAAGGCACGAAGAACTACATGCTAATATACATGAGAAGTGATTCTCTAGAGATAAAAGGGTATTCAAACACAGATTTTGCGGGGGACAGAGATGATAGAAAATCCACATCAGGATACGTCTTTACTTTCGCTGGGGAGCTATTTCGCGAAAAAGCTCCAAACAGTCGATAGTTGCATCATCCACGATGTATGCAAAATTCATAGCATGCTTCGAAGCCATGGGGCAGGCGATATGGCTAAAAAAAATTTACCCGACTTGAAAGTGATAGATTGTATTCACAAACCATTAAAGATGTACTGCGACAACCAAGCCGCAGTATTTTATGCTCAGAACAACAAGTCGAGTAATGCTGGCAAAACAATAGAGATAAGGTATTATGTTGTGAAAGATAAAATCCAGGATCAAACTATAAGTCTCGAGCATATAAGAACAAAGGATATGCTTGCGGATCCGCTAACGAAAGGCTTACCACCCAATGTGTTTAAGAAACACTTAGCCGACATGGGTTTAAGGGAAAGCCTTATGATTTCTGGATAGGCCCAAAAGAAACAGAATTTGCTTCTGAACATAACGTATGTTGTAGCTGTATGATTCTAACGGCAATTAAGCTGTGACGATGAAACATGCTCTATGTATTAATATGTGATGAAACAAATAAACTAGAAAGTATAAAGTTAAAAGTAAAGTTGAGATCAAAAGGGAGAATATTAGGTTGATCTCCTCCCGATCGAGCCCAACGACTCGACGGGTCCTTGACTGGCGCCCTGATCGGGGGCGCCCAACCAAACCATGGTTGGTGGGCCCCTGTGACCCGTGCTATACAAACAGAGGTGGGGGCCGAGGCACGTTTCACGAGGTTAATCGCTGCCGCAAACCCCATCGATATTCACTACCGATCTAGGGTTAGCGCGGTTCTCACGGGAAGCACACCACCGCCGCCATCTCACTGCCATCACAGCTGCCACAACATCACCATGGCTGCTGGTTCAAGCTCGCAAAGCAAGGCAGAAGGTAGGTTACCGGATTGATCTAGCCTAGCGATCCAGAGGTTCTATCAGAAACTTGAAGCACGCCTTTCTAGACATGGCAACCTCTTGGACGTAGATCCTCTAATCTACTTGACGCCCTTGCAGGCATTATTGCACTTGTGTATGTTTAGTCTACCAGCAGAAGCATTTTTTACATTATTGCACTTGTGTATGTGATGTATAATACTTTACATTAGTAGTGAAAAATCAGCTAAAAGGGCACACCCCAGCAATCCTCATCTTGTGAATGCTGAGAAACTTCGATGGTATGAGAAAAAACTGAAGACAACTTCCTTCCAGTAGTTTCAGTATATGAAGGCAGCATTAGTTAAGGGATTGTCACATTAGTAGTTAATATGATGGAGTTTGTACATCAAAATACATGTCCATGTATAACTTATTTGCAGGTTTGTATTAACTGATATAGCTCTAGAAAACACACTATTAGTGGGGAGGAGGTGAACAACATTTACCAAAAGCTTAACAATCTAAAATAGATATGTGGTTAAGAATACCATTAACATGCATCTTGCTGCCATTTTATGGATGTTAAGATTACCAAAAAACCTGGAAAATAGTTGCAGAACAGGGAAGAGCAAAAGACCTCATGTGAGTTCACCTTTTGTAGTCCATATGCACTTACATAACCAACATATATAGTGACATGTTGAAACATTAATATTCCTTGTCAAAAGCTCGAAAGCGAAGAAAATCGACAGTCGATTGTGAGGTCTATATGGAATCAAATAACTCCCATAAACTAAGAAAGGCAGAGTAAAACATCAGTCTGGGATTCAAAAAACGAACCCTTGAGTCGTATCCACACCATATGGTACACAATTCCTCTCACGTAAGGTGAGGCTTGTGCATACATACTCAACTTCATCATGGGAACGTGTCTGCTTGTGTACAAAATAATAAAGAACCAATCGAATCCTACACAATGATAAATGCCTGTTTATTATTGTTATAAAACATTATTTTACTTACTGGATAATTACACGAGAAAACATGGAATAAGTACAGCTAGCTCTGTAATTGTAAATGAAATAAGTTCAGTTCTGTATGCACTGGAAAAAATATACAGATTTATCTGTCTTTTTAATGCGGGTTTTACGGATAAAAGGACAACACTTGTACAATCAATCAAAAGTTAGATGACTGCATACACGCCCCATACTACAGACTGTGCTGTCTAGTTTGCAGTTTGCACATCAAGATAGACCTAATCATGGCATGGAACTAACAAAAGCTAGCGGCAGATAATACAAAACTGTTACTTCCAAACTTCACCCTCGTTCATTACAGACTTACAGTCACACACCAATTTCAGTTCAAGATGAGCTTCCACATCGCAGCCTGATCGAATAATAAATTCTACAGAGGGAAGAAGGGAGCAAATGGAATCGTGCGTGCTTACAGGTGAACTGCAACTTGCGGGACTGGGTCTCGACGACGCCCTACCTCATGGCCACCACAAAGAGGATCAGATGCTGGTGATGGTCCAATTCAAGGCCATGTATCTCTGGGCGTCCCTCTCAGGCAGCCGCCGGTGCAAGAACCCGGTCAACATCTCGGAAGCTCCATGGAAAGAGTCGCGGTAGTCCTCCCCGACGGTTGGGAAAGAGGATGCCGGGACATCGCCTACGCTGGTGCTCCGAGACGGAATCATGATGCGGTGATGGAGATGGCCGCCGCTGGTGGCCCCGCCCCAGCCGTGCCCTCCATGCCCGCTTCCCATATGCCATATGGCCACACCGAGAGAAGATGGCAGGGGCGGAGCAGAGGGATGGGGTGGGAAGGAGTTGAGGTAGGGACCGTCAGGGAGAAGGATCTTTTTATAGTCACCTACGACGGTGGGCGGTGGCACCGGATTCGACGGGAGCCCTCGAGAAGAGATGAGAGGATCGAGAGAGCACGGGACACGCGGAGAGAACGGAGAGGAGGAAGAAACCGAGCAAAATATCTCCACGAAGACGCCGCTGCCCATCGGCACCCAAATCGCAAAGCACGACCAGAGCGACACCGATGATAATCAGAAAGCGGCATGACCAATAGCGGCAAGAACAGAAGAAAACGACGTATCGATTGGGCAACATCGGCCAGGAGACAAACCAACCAATTCAAATACGTAAAAGCATCAAATTCCAACGTATCGATTGGGCAACATCGGCCAGGAGACAAACCAATGGTATTATTGAGTTTTCAAAGTCACTTTAGCGCAATGGCTATTATTTTATCAAAGGATATGATTTATTCTACAATGGAAGGAATAGTCCCGAGTCGCTGCACGCTTACAACCCGACACTTGGGGGCTACATTATTCAAATTGAGATTACATGCAAGTCTCATGTCGCTGCAAGCATGCACCATGACACTTGGGGGCTAATGCAAAGTCATTTTTACTAGTCTTATTGAAGACCCGACTCATCATATTATAATGAGCCGGCCCTTGGAGGCTACCAATTGCTCCTGTCAACAATTCAAGGTACACAAGTTTTCGTCCATAATATTGAAGGATCCATTGCTCAGTTGGTAAAGCACGAAGCTCTTAACCTTGTGGACGTGGGTTCAAGCCCTACGATGGAAGCTACATTATAAGATGTTATTTTCATTGAAGTATATATCAAATCCCAGTTCAGTATTATCTTACTAAGCCGGCCCTTGGGGGCTACATATCGCTGCTCAAGTCTACATGATCATATTTATAAAGTACCTGCCCATTATTGCATAATGACCTGGCCCTTGGGGGCTACATTGGTTGAAGGTTTTTGGGCATCAGTCAATTACAAGTCCCAGGTTGTTGCAAGCATGACAACCCGGCACTTGGGGGCTACATCATATGGAGTATTCAGTTTTTACTAGTGACTGGGATGAACAACATGGATTTCTTCAAAATTGGCAGTATTTATATTGAAGCAAGTCTTAAGCCATCACTTTGTTCTGCTCGAAGACTTGGGGGCTACAGGTATTATATTATTATCGAAGAAATATTTTCAAATTCTCAGTTTAAGCAAACCAGATTGAACCGGCATTGGCAACAATCATGAACCGGCATTAGCAACAAACATGACCCGGAATTATCAGCTTTTATAACCCGGTAATTTTGGTAATATTGAACCGGCAAGTTTTACATCTTCAAACCGACCGGGTATCGGATGAGTATTTCAAGACCAAAATTTCTTAAGCCGGCGCTTTGGAAGCCGACTCAAGTGGATTATTCTTCACAATATTTGTCTGTGAGAAACAGATGTCAGCAAATTGAGTATGACGCTGGCTTATTGACCTGGATTTTTAAGGAGGAAATGACAAGGACTTAAGGATGATCAGGTGCCGGTTTACAAGAATTTTTAACCTGGAGCACAACCGGTCAAGTTTGTTCTTGTGTTTATTTTATAGCATCGGTTTAACATGGATAAATCCAAATTAAACTAGGGGCTAATGTCGGGGATATACCCCGTGGCCTAAACCGGCCGGAAGTATAACCCGACCGGACTGGATGACTCACTGGTAACCCGCCCGGAGCTTGGCGGTTCACGGGCTACCCGCCTAGTCTTGGCGGTTCATTAGTAACCCGGCGGGCGGGTCAGATGGATGATGAGGCCCATGGCCCAGAAGGCCGGTTTAGGTTAATAGTGGGCCGGTTTAAGAGGAAACGCATGAGGAACATTTATCTTACAAGGAGTTAAGACCTGGACTTGTATCCGGTTTGTATTAGAGATAGACTAGTCCTAATCCTAATAGGACTCTACATGTAACCCGCCCCTCCAACATATATAAGGAGGGGCAGGGCTCCCCAAAAGGGACAAGATTGACAAGTTCCACAAGTTGGACAAGTTACGTTTAGACAATAGCTCTCGAAATAGAGCACTCTTGTAACCGTGATCATCATCATCAATATCAATGAAGCAGGATGTAGGCTTTTACCTCCACCGTGAGGGGCCGAACCTGGGTAAAACATCACGTCTCTCGTCCCGCTCAACCCCTCTCAAGCTACCACATAGATGCGTTGGCCTCGCGACTAAGTCCTAACACTAAGGATATCTGCCGTGACAATTCCACGACACTGTTCTCCGGAACAATGGAGCGAGCAACAAACTTGATTGGAAATAATACATATTGATGTATGCAGTCCAATGAGTGTTGAGGCTCGCGGCGGGTATCGTTATTTGCTGACCTTCACAGATGATTTGAGCAGATATGGGTATATCTACTTGATGAAACACATGTCTGAAACATTTGAAGAGTTCAAAGAATTTTAGAGTGAAGTGGAGAATCATCGTAACAAAAATAAAAGTTTCTACGATATGATCACAGAAGTAAAATATTTGAGTTACGAGTTTGGGCTTTAGTTAAAATAATGTGAAATAGTTTCACTACTCACGCCACCTAGAACACCACAGTGTAATGGTGTGTCCGAACGTCGTAACCGTACTTTATTAGATATGATGCGATCTATGATGTCTCTTACCGATTTACCACTATCTTTTTGGGGTTATGCATTAGAGATAGCTACATTCACATTAAATAGGGCACCATCTAAATCCGTCGAGACGACATCGTATGAACTATGGTTTGGCAAGAAACCTAAGCTGTCGTTTCTTAAAGTTTGAGGTTGCAATGCTTATGTGAAAAAGTTACAACCTGATAATCTCAAACCCAAATCGGAGAAGTGCGTCTTCATAGGATACCCAAAAGAAAATGTTGGGTACACCTTCTATCACAGATCCGAAGGCAAGATATTCATTGCTGGGAATGGATCCTTTCTAGAGAAGGAGTTTCTCTCGAAAGAAGTGAGTGGGAGGAAAGTAGAACTTGATGAGGTAACTGTAGCTGCTCCCTTATTGGAAAGTAGTTCATCAGAGAAATCTATTCCTGTGACTACTACACCAATTAGTGAGGAAGCTAATGATGATGATCATGTAACTTCAGATCAAGTTACTACCGAAACCTCGTAGGTAAACCAGAGTGAGATTTGCACCAGAGTGGTACGGTAATCCCGTTCTAGAGGTCATGTTACTTGACCATGACGAGCCTACGAACTATGAGGAAGCAATGATGAGCCCAGATTCTGTGAAATGGCTTGAGGCCATGAAATCTGAGATGGGATCCATGTATGAGAACAAAGTATGGACTTTGATTGACTTGCCCATTGATCGGCGAGCCATTGATATTAAATGGATCTTCAAGAGGAAGACGGACGCTGATAGTAGTGTCACTATCTACAAAGCTAGAATTGTCGCAAAAAGGTTTTCGACAAGTTCAAGGTGTTGACTATGATGAGAGTTTCTCACTCGTATCTATGCTTAAGTCTGTCCGAATCATGTTAGCAATTGCCACATTTTATGAAATCTGGCAAATGGATAAACAAAACTGCATTCCTTAATGGATTTATTAAAGAAGAGTTGTATATGATGCAACCAAAAGGTTTTTTCAATCCTAAAGGTACTAACAAAATATGCAAGCTCCAGCGATCCATCTATGGACTGGTGCAAGCATCTCGGAGTTGGAATATACGCTTTGATAAGTTGATCAAAGCATATAGTTTTATACAGACTTGCGATGAAGCCTGTATTTACAAGAAAGTGAGTGGGAGCAGTACAGCATTTCTGATAAGTATATTTGTATGACATATTGTTGATCGGAGATAATGTAGAATTATTCTGCAAAGCATAAAGGAATGTTTGAAAGGAGTTTTTCAAAGAAAGACCTCGGTGAAGTTGCTTACATATTGAGCATCAAGATCTATAGAGATAGATCAAGACACTTGATAAGTTTTTCAATGAGTACATACCTTGACAAGATTTTAAAGTGGTTCAAAATGGAATAGTCAAAGAAGGAGTTCTTGCCTGTGTTACAAGGTGTGAAGTTGAGTAAGACTCAAAACCTGACCACGGCAGAAGATAGAGAGAAAATGAAAGTCATTCCCTATGCCTCAGCCATAGGTTCTATAAAGTAGGCCATGCTATGTACCAGGCCTATTGTATACCCTGCCCTGAGTTTGGCAAGGGAGTACAATAGTGATCTAGGAGTAGATCACTAGACAGCAGTCAAAATTATCCTTAGTGGAATAAGGATATGTTTCTCGACTATGGAGGTGACAAAAAGGTTCGTCGTAAAGGGTTACGTCGATGCAAATTTTGACACCGATCCAGATGACTCTAAATCTCAATCTGGATACATATTGAAAGTGTGAGCAATTAGCTAGAGTAGCTCCGTGCAGAGCATTGTTGACATAGAAATTTGCAAAATACTTACGGATCTGAATGTGGCAGACCCGTTGACTAAACTTCTCTCAGAAGCAAAACATGATCACACCTTAGTACTCTTTGGGTGTTAATCACATAGCGATGTGAACTAGATTATTGACTCTAGTAAACCCTTTGGGTGTTGGTCACATGTCGATGTGAACTATGGGTGTTAATCACATGGTGATGTGAATATTGGTATTAAATCACATGGCGATGTGAACTAGATTATTGACTCTAGTGCAAGTGGGAGACTGAAGGAAATATGCCCTAAAGGCAATAATAAAGTTATTATTTATTTCCTTATATCATGATAAATGTTTATTATTCATGCTAGAATTGTATTAACTGGAAACATAATACTTGTGTGATTACATAGACAAACAGAGTGTCACTAGTATGCCTCTACTTGACTAGCTCGTTGATCAAAGATGGTTATGTTTCCTAACCATAGACATGAGTTGTCATTTGATTAACGGGATCACATCATTAGGAGAATGATGTGATTGACTTGACCCATTCCGTTAGCATAGCACTTGATCGTTTAGTTTGTTGCTATTGCTTTCTTCATGACTTATACATGTTCCTATGACTATGAGATTATGCAACTCCCGTTTACCGAAGGAACACTTTGTGTGCTACCAAACGTCACAACGTAACTGGGTGATTATAAAGGTGCTCTACAGGTGTCTTCGAAGTTACTTGTTGGGTTGGCATATTTCGAGATTAGGATTTGTCACTCTGATTGTCGGAGAGGTATCTCTGGGCCCTCTCGGTAATGCACATCACTTAAGCCTTGCAAGCATTGCAACTAATGAGTTAGTTGCAGGATGATGTATTATGGAACGAGTAAAGAGACTTGCTGGTAACGAGATTGAACTAGGTATTGAGATACCGACGATTGAATCTCGGGCAAGTAACATACTGATGACAAAGGGAACAACGTATGTTGTTATGCGGTTTGACCGATAAAGATCTTCGTAGAATATGTGGGAGCAAATATGAGCATCCAGGTTCCGCTATTGGTTATTGACCGGAGACGTGTCTCGGTCATGTCTACATTGTTCTCGAACTCGTAGGGTCCACACGCTTAAGGTTTCGATGACAGTTATATTATGAGTTTATGAGTTTTGATGTACCGAAGGAGTTCGGAGTCCCGGATGAGATCGGAGACATGACAAGGAGTCTCGAAATGGTTGAGACATAAAGATCGATATATTGGACGACTATATTCGGACATCGGAAAGGTTCCGAGTGATTCGGGTATTTTTCGGAGTACCGGAGAGTTACGGGAATTCGCTGGGGAGTATATGGGCCTTATTGGGCCATACGGAAATAGAGGAGAGAGGCCAAAAGGAAGGAGGTGTGTGCCCCCCTCTGGTCCGAATTGGACAAGGGGTGCAACCCACTTTTCCTTGTTCCTCTCCCCCTCTTTCCTTCTCTCCTACTCCAACAAGGGAAGGAGAAGTCCTACTCCCGGTGGGAGTAGGACTCCCCCCTTGGCGCGCCCTCCTCCTAGGCCGGCCGCCTCCCTCCCTTGCTCCTTTATATACGGGGGCAGGGGGCACCCCATAGACACAACAATTGATCATTGATCTCTTAGCCGTGTGCGGTGCCCCCCTCCACCATAATCCTCGATAATATTGTAGCGGTGCTTAGGCGAAGCCCTGCGACGGTAGAACATCAAGATCGTCACCATGCCGACGTGCTGACGGAACTCTTCCCCGACATTCTGCTGGATCAGAGTCTGGGGATCGTCATCGAGCTGAACGTGTGCTAGAACTCGGAGGTGCCGTATTTTCGGTGCTTGATCGGTCGGGCCATGAAGACGTACGACTACATCAACCGCGTTGTTATAACGCTTCCGCTTCCGGTCTACGAGGGTACGTAGACAACACTCTCCCCTCTCATTGCTATGCATCACCATGATCTTGCGTGTGCGTAGGAATTTTTTTGAAATTACTACGTTCCCCAACATATAGGTGGAATAGAATGGTGGTTGCTGATACGTCTTCGTCGTATCTACTTTTCCAAACACTTTTGCCCTTGTTTTGGACTCTAACTTGCATGATTTGAATGGAACTACCCGGGCTGACGATGTTTTCAGCAGAATTACCATGGTGTTATTTATGTGCAGAAACAAAAGTTCTCAGAATGACCTGAAACTTCACGGAACGTCTATTTGGAAATAATAAAAAATCCTTGCAAAAGATGAAGACTAGGGGGCCCACACCCTAGCCATGAGGGTGGGGGGCGCCCCCTACCTCGTGGGCCCCCTGGAGCTCCTCTGACCTCAACTCCAACTCTATATATTTGCTTTCGGGGAGAAAAAAATCAGAGAGAAGGATTCATCGCGTTTTATGATACGGAGCCGCCGCCAAGCCCTAAAACCTCTCGGGAGGGCTGATCTCGAGTCCGTTTGGGGCTTCGGAGAGGGGGGAATCCGTCGCCATCGTCATCATCAACCATCCTCCATCACCAATTTCATGATGCTCACCGCCGTGTGTGAGTAATTCCATCGTAGGCTTGCTGGACGGTGATGGGTTGGATGAGATTTATCATGTAATCAAGTTAGTTTTGTTAGGGTTTGATCCCTAGTATCCACTATGTTCTGAGATTGATGTTGCTATGACTTTGCTATGCTTAATGCTTGTCACTACGGCCCGAGTGCCATGATTTCAGATCTGAACCTATTATGTTTTCATCAATATATGAGAGTTCTTGATCCTATCTTGCAAGTCTATAGTCACCTACTATGTGTTATGATCCGGCAACCCTGAAGTGACAATAATCGGGACCACTCCCGGTGATGACCGTAGTTTGAGGAGTTAATGTATTCACTATGTGTTAATGCTTTGGTCCAGTACTCTATTAAAAGGAGGCCTCAATATCCCTTAGTTTCTGCTACGACCCCGCTGCCACAGGAGGGTAGGACAAAAGATGCCATGCAAGTTCTTTTCCATAAGCACGTATGACTATATTCGGAATACATGCCTACATTACATTGATGAATTGGAGCTAGTTCTGTGTCACCCTAGGTTATGACTGTTACATGATGAACCGCATCCGGCATAATTCTCCATCACCGATCCAATGCCTACGAGCTTTCCATATATTATTCTTCGCTTATTTACTTTTCCGTTGCTATTGCTATCATCACTACAAAATACCAAAAACATTGCTTTTGCTATCATTACCTTTTGCTACCGTTACCACTACTATCATATTACTTTGCTACTAAACACGTTGCTGCAGATATTAAGTTTCCAGGTGTGGTTGAATTGACAACTCAGCTGCTAATACTTGAGAATATTCTTTGGCTCCCCTTGTGTCGAAGCAATAAATTTGGGTTGAATACTCTGCCCTCGAAAACTGTTGTGATCCCCTATACTTGTGGGCTATCAGTTGCGGAGAAGACCAAAAGGAGAAGACAGTCTCACATCAACTAGGCATATCAACGGGCTATGGAGATGCCCATCAATAGATATCAATGTGAGTGAGTAGGGATTGCCATGCAACGGATGCACTAAGAGCTATAAGTGTATGAAAGCTCAGACTGAAAACTAAGTGGGCGTGCATCCAACTTGCTTGCTCATGAAGACCCCGGGCGTTTGAGGAAGCCCGTCATCGGAATATACAAGCCAAGTTCTATAATGAAAATTCCCACTAGTATTTGAAAGTGATAGCTCAAGAGTCTCTCTATATGAAGAACATGGTGCTACTCTGAAGCACAAGTGTGGTAAAAGGATAGTAACATTGCCCCTTCTCTCTTTTTCTCTCATATTTATTTATTTATTTTCTTTTTTTGGTGGGCTTCTTTGGCCTCTTATATTTTTTTGTTTGGGCTTCTTTGGCCTCTTTTATTTATTTTTAAAGTCCGGAGTCTCATCCCACCTTGTGGGGGAATCATAGTCTCCATCATCCTTTCCTCACCGGGGCAATGCTCTAATAATGATGATCATCACACTTTATTTACTTACAACTCAATATTACAACTCGATACTAGAACAAAGGTATGACTCTATATGAATGCCTCCGGCGGTGTACCGGGATGTGCAATGATCTAGCATAGCAATGACATCAAAAAACGGACAAGCCATGAAAACATCATGCTAGGTATCTTACAATCATGCAAAGCAATATGACAATGAATGCTCAAGTCATGTATATGGTGATGATGGAAGTTGCGTGGCAATATATCTCGGAATGGCTATGGAAATGCCATGATAGGTAGATATGGTGGCTGTTTTGAGGAAGGTATATGGTGGGTTTATGGTACCGGTGAAAGTTGCGTGATACTAGAGAGGCTAGCAATCATGGAAGGGTGAGAGTGCGTATAATCCATGGACTCAACATTAGTCATAAAGAACTCACATACTTATTGCAAAAGTCTATTAGCTATCGAAACAAAGTACTACACGCATGCTCCTAAGGGGATAGATTGGTAGGAAAAGACCATTGCTCGTCCCCGACCGCCACTCATAAGGAAGACAATCAATAAATAAATCATGCTCCGACTTCATCACATAACGGTTCACCATACGTTCATGCTACGGGAATCACAAACCTCAACACAAGTATTTCTACTAATCCACAACTACCCACTAGCATGACTCTAATATAATCATCTTTATATCGCAAAACTATTGCAAGGAATCAAACATATCATATTCAGTGATCTACAAGTTTTATGTAGGATTTTATGACTAACCATGTGAATGACCAGTTCCTGTCATCTCTCTAAATAGATATAAGTGAAGCAAGAGAGTTTAATTCTTTCTACAAAAGATATGCCCCCCCCCAACTCTAACAAATATAAGTGAAGAAAAAGAACATTCTACAAATGGCGGTTTTCTATGTAAAGAGAAACAGGCAATCCAAACTTCAAATGATATAAGCGAAGCACATGAAGCATTCTATAAAGCCATACTCAAAAGATATAAGTGAAGTGCATAGAGCATTCTATAAATCAACCAAGGACTATATCATACCAGCATGGTGCATAAAATAAAAGTGAAAACTAAATGCAAAAGACACTCCAAGATTGCACATATCGCATTAATGAAACGGATCCGAAAACATACCGATACTTGTTGAAGAAAGAGGGGATGCCTTCCGGGCATCCCCAAGCTTAGATGCTTGAGTCTCCTTGAATATTTACTTGAGGTGCCTCGGGCATCCCCAAGCTTGATCTCTTGCCTATCTTCCTTCTTCTCACATCGAGACCTCCTCGATCTTCGAACACTTCATCCACACAAAACTTCAACAGAAAACTCGGTAAGATCCGTTAGTATAATAAAGCAAATCAATACTCTAAGTACTATTGCAAACCAATTCATATTTTTTTGCATTTTATCTACTGTAATATAACTTCTTCATGGCTTAATCCACTGATAGGATTCGGTAGTTTCATCAAAACAAACAAACTATGCATCAAAAACAGAATCTGTCTAAAACAGAACAGTCTGTAATAATCTAAACATTCACCATACC
Source organism: Triticum monococcum (assembly GCA_034509565.1). NCBI lineage: Eukaryota > Viridiplantae > Streptophyta > Magnoliopsida > Poales > Poaceae > Triticum > Triticum monococcum. The sequence goes on from CM067842.1 coordinate 685,056,877, forward strand.
TCTGGTACTCCAAAAATTCTAGCAAAATTAGGAAAAAAACAATTTGTATAGAAAGACAGTGCAAAAAGAATCAAAACCATTTGACGTTCCAGTAAAAATGTAAAATCGTGCACTACAGCCAAAGTTTCTGTCCTGCACCGTACAAACCAACAAGCAAAGTAAACATCCTAGAGGCAAATCTTGGCACATTATTTTTATTTTAAAACTTTTATAAAAGCACATAACAGAAATAAATGACTCTCTAAAACTTTCGGGTTGTCTCCGTGGGAGCGCTTTCTTTAAAGCCATTAAGCTAGGCATATAGTGCTCAAGTAATGGATCCACCCGGATCCCAAGGTATATCGAAGCCAATTTTAATTAGCAATGATTTGGCATTTAGTAGTGATCACAAAGTAACATAAATCAAGCAATGACGAAGTCTAGCTCTCTTCCTATGCATCGGCATGTCATAAAAGAACAATTCATGCACACATAGTAAAGGCCAATGCATAGTATAAACAGTTTCTTGCAATTTTATCGTATTGGAAACATAGAGAGGTGGAGATATAGTTCCTCTCTCATAATAATTGCAAGTAGGAGCAGCAACCACATGTATATTATATTCATCAAAATCATCATGTGTAATAGTAAAATGCAACCCATCAATATAATCCTTAATAAGGGTAAACTTCTCCGATATAGTGTAGTCGGGAGAATTCAAAAAGATAATAGGACTATCATGCGTGGGTGCAATAGCAACAATTTCATGTTTAACATAAGGAACTATAGCAAATTCATCTCCATGGGCATAATTTATATTGGCATATTGGCCACAAGCATAGCAAGCATCATCAAAAAGGGATATTTCAAGAGAATCAACGGGATCTTGACAGTCATCATAGCATTCATCCTTCGGTAAGCACGAAGGGAAATTAAATGATGTATGAGTTGAAGAGTTACTCTCATTAGAAGGTGGGCACGGGTAGCTAATCCACTCTTCCTTCTTTTGTTCTTCGCTCTCCTCATCATCTTTTTCATCAAATGAGCTCACAGTTTCATCAATTTCTTCTTCCATAGACTCCTGCAAAATATTAGTCTCTTCTTGGACAGCGGAGACTTTCTCAATAAACACATCAATATCGGCATTGAATTCATAATTCTCATAGCAATATTGAAGGATAGCTAAATTTTCAGGTCTATAAACTGAATCATCAAAATTTTCACACTCTTTAAACAAAGATTCAATTTCATAAGCACCCGTAAAAGCAACAAATTCTTCTATTTGTTCCACATCATAGTAATCATATATACCATTAGCATAAGAAGCCAAGGTTTAATCATCATTAAATTTGCATGAAAAGGGAAGGTGTGGAGCCTTCATCCTACAGCAACAAGTATAATCATATTTCAAGCAAAGTTGCCAAGCATACCAATGCAACATATGGATTTGATCCCATAATAGTTTCCATTTTTGAGTCAAGAAATAATCCCTAAAGTATTCACGTTGATCCAATGTGTCTCCCATAACATAATTGAATGGGGTTTTCTCAGGATTATCAAAGTAGTACATAATATCTTTCACATAATGAGCATCGAGGGTTTTAGGAGGTTCCCCATCTCCATGAGTAGCAGGTACACCTAATTTTTTTGGTATTTCATGTTCCATATCCATAACTAAAGATAGAGAACAACTTAGAACAGAAAATAAAAATTACTTAGTGATAAATCAAACAAGCACACACGAGAATATTCGCCCCACGCTATGACTCCTCGGCAACGGTGCCAGAAAAAGGTCTTGATAACCCACAAGTATAGGAGATCACAACAGTTTTCGATAAGTAAGAGTGTCGAACCCAACAAGGAGCTAAAGGTAGAACAAATATTCCCTCAAGTTCTATCAACCACCGATACAACTCTACGCACGCTTAACGTTTACTTTACCTAGAACAAGTATGAAACAAGAAGTACTTTGTAGGTGTTTTTGGATAGGTTTGCAAGATAATAAAGAGAGCGTAAATAAAAATTAGGGGCTGTTTAGATAAAGACACAACTAAGTTAGTTTTAGTAAAGAGGTTTTTGGTTACGAGAAAGTTATTTGTCCCTAGGCAATCGGTAATTAGACCGGTAATCATTATTGCAATTTTATATGAGGGAGAGGCATAAGCTAACATACTTTGTCTACTTGGATCATATGCACTTATGATTGGAACCTTAGCAAGCATCCGCAACTACTAAAGATCATTAAGGTAAAACCCAACCATAGCATTAAAGTATCAAGTCCTCTTTATCCCATACGCAAACAACCTACTTACTCGGGTATGTGCTTCTGTCACTCACACCACCCACCATAAGCAAATCATGAACATATTGCAAACCCTACAGCGGGAATCCCTCACACTTGTGCGACAAGGAGAGCACCATAGGACAGCACCAATAATAAAACATGCAACTCAAACCAATCACGATCATCAAATAACCCATAGGACAAAACGAATCTACTCAAACATCATAGGATAGTCATACATCATTGGGAAATAATATATAGCGTTGAGCACCATGTTTAAGTAGAGATTACAACGGGTAAAAGAGGGGTTACACCGCTGCATAGAGGGGGGAAGAGTTGGTGATGATGGCGGTGAAGTTGTTGGTGAAGATTGCGGTGATGATGATGGCCCCCGGTGGCACTCTGGTGCCATCGGAAGCGAGGGGGAGAGAGCCCCCCTCCTTCTTCTTCCTTGACCTCCTCCCTAGATGGGAGAAGGGTTTTCCCTCTGGTCCTTGGTCTCCATGGCATGGGAGGGGAGAGAGCCCCTCCGAGATTGGATCTGTCTCTCTCTGTTTCTGCGTTCCCAGATTCTACCCTTTCACCGTTTCTTATATTCCCGGAGATACGTAACTCCGATTGGGCTGAATTTCAACACGATCTCTATCCGGATATTAGATTTCTTGCGGCGAAAGAATGGCACCAACCGCCTTACGGGGTGGCCACGAGGGTCAGGGGTGCGCCCAGGGGGTTGGGGCACGCCCCCCTACCTCGTGCCCCACTCGGGAACCGTCTCGCGTGGATTTTTCTTCCATATTCTTCGAATATTCCAAAAATAATATCCGTCCGTTTTTATCCCATTTGGACTCCGTTTGATATGGATATTCTGTGAAACAAAAAATGCAGCAAACAGGAACTGGCACTGGGTACTGGATCAATATGTTAGTCCCAAAAATAGTATAAAAAGTTGCCAAAAGTATATGAAAGTTGTAGAATATTGGCATGGAACAATCAAAAATTATAGATACGACGGAGATGTATCAGCCTCCGGTTAATAGGTTAGTCCCAAAAATAATATAAAAGTGTACAAATAAGCCCATTAAACATCCAAAATAGAATATATAATAGCATGGAACAATAAAAAAATTATAGATACGTTGGAGACATATCAGTGATACGTCTCTGTCGTATCTACTTTTGCAACACTTTTGCCCTTGTTTTGGACTCTAACTTGCATGATTTGAATGAAACTAACCCTGACTGACGTTGTTTTCAGCAGAATTGCCATGGTGTTATTTTTTTGCAGAAATAAAAGTTCACGGAATGACCAGAAAATCAACGGAGATGATTTTTGGAATATATAAAAATACTGGAAGAAGAATCCACGTCAGGGGGCCCATACCCTATCCACGTGGGTGGGGGTGCGCCTACCCCACCCCCCCTGGGCGCGCGCCTGGCCTCGTCGGCCCCCTGATGCTCCACCGACGTCCATCTTGACTCCATATATTCACTTTCGGGGAAAAAACCAGGGAGAAGGATTCATCGTGTTTTATGATATGGAGCCGCTACCAAGCCCTAATCTCTCTCGGGAGGGCTGATCTAGAGTTCGTTCGGGGCTCCGGATAGGGGAATCCGTCGCCATCGTCATCATCAACCTTCCTCCATCACCAATTTCATGATGCTCATCACCGTGCGTGAGTAATTCCATCCTAGGCTTACTAGACGGTGATGGGTTGGATGAGATGTATCATGTAATCGAGTTAGTTTTGTTAGGGTTTGATCCCTAGTATCCACTATGTTCTGAGATTGATGTTGCTATGACTTTTCTATGCTTAATGCTTGTCACTAGGGCCCGAGTGCCATGATTTCAGATCTGAACCTATTATGTTTTCATGAATATATGTGAGTTATTGATCCTATCTTGCAATTCTATAGTCACCTATTATGTGTTATGATTCGTTAACCCCGAAGTGACAATAATCAGGATAATTACCGGTGATGACCGTAGTTTGAGGAGTTCATGTATTCACTATGTGTTAATGCTGTGGTCCGGTACTCTATTAAAAGGAGGCCTTAATATTCCTTAGTTTCCAATAGGACCCCGCTGCCACGGGAGGGTAGGACAAAAGATGTCGTGCAAGTTCTTTTCCATAAGCACGTATGACTATATTCGGAATACATGCCTACATTACATTGATGAACTGGAGCTAGTTCTGTGTCACCCTATGTTATAACTGTTGCATGATTGATTGCATCCGACATAATAATCCATCATTGATCCATTGCCTATGAGCTTTTCATATATTGTTCTTCGCTTATTTACTTTTCTGTTGCTACTGTTACAATCACTATAAAACTAAAAATATTACTTTTGGTACCGTTACCACTACTATCATATTACTTTGCTACTAAATACCTTGGTGTAGATATTAAGTTTCCAGGTGTGGTTGAATTGACAACTCAACTACTAATACTTGATAATATTCTTTGGCTCCCCTTGTGTTGAATCAATAAATTTGGGTTGAATACTCTACCCTCGAAAACTGTTGTGATCCCCTATACTTGTGGGTTATCAATTGGTTCAATGCAAAGGTGGATTCCCTAGGAACCAACTTCGGTGGCTACGCTGCCCTGAAGCGGCTGACCGTCCGTTCACACATCCTGATCGAGGTTATATAAGCCATGCTCCGGCGCCGTCCACAACACACTCACCGCATCGCTTCGCACCTTCATCCTGACCTCCCCTCGTCCTCTAACTTCGACGATGGGCAAGTCATGGGCCTCGGCGCCGGCAGGCGAGGGCTCTAGATCGGGCTCCAGAGGGTCATGGCCACGCCCCCCTCGAACTCCGGGGTCGTCGTCCTCATCAGCAACCAGCTCTTCCGCAAAGGGGGAGATCGTCATCTCCTCTAGCAATGAGGAGGACCAGCCGCCGCAGGAGTAGTCGATGGCACATGACGTGGTGTACATCATGAATGGCGCGGGGTATGAGTAGCTGTAGGATCAAAAGTATGTCTAGAGGGGGTGATTAGACTACTTGACCTAATAAACACTTATCATTTTCCTAATTTTAGTTGTAGGTAGGTTTTATCAATTCTACCAAGTCAAGCAACACTCTACATATACAAGTCTAAGAGTTGAGCAGCTGCTACTTCTTGAGCTTGTGTTGGTTTTTCGCTTGAAGATGAAAGGGTGATGGTGCAAAGTAGAGATAAATATTTCCCTCAGTTGAGAACCAATTTATCAATCAAGTAGGAGGAGCACACAGGTCTCTAATAATCACCTACACAAACAAACAGATACTTGCACCCAACGCGATAAAGGAATTGTCAATCCCTTCACGGTTACTTGTAAGGATAAAATTTGATAGTGATAGATATAAAAGATAAGTAAAAGTGTGTTTTATGTTTATTTATAATGCGGTTATTTGGTGGGCCTTTCGCGGTGTGATTATGTGTTATCCGCTAATCAACCCATATTTATGTGGGGAAATTTTTGCGTGGATGACTACATGTACTATATTCATGCTATAGTATCGCATGGTAGCGCTTTTTTCTGGGTGATGGGAGTCTGCATGGGGTTGATATGTTTTTATAGGCCAGTTTCTGCTATTTGATTTTTTAAAAATTGTTGGCCCGATCAAAATCGTAAACCAAATCCAAAATTGAATACCTGAATCGAATGAAAGAACTTTAAAATTAGATAATATAGAGAAATTAAATAATTAGATGAGAGAGCTCCTTGAGAAATTGTTGACCAACTCAAAATTGGGCGACTCAATTCTAAATTGAAGCATCAATTAATTGTGAAGCTTTAAAAATTAGGAAGCATAGTGTACTACTAGCTAAACCCGTGCGGCGGCACGCCGCGCCCCATTTTTTACATCATATGTATATATGCTGCATCTATCTTGTCTGGTGAGTTTGAACTTCAAATGGAAGCCTATGTTGTAACTATAAAAGGCAAGTCATGGATAGATAGCCTACCGCATGCCCCGTTGATATGTGGTGTGCATATATGTTGTCTTTGTTTTATCTAATGAATTTCAATTTAAAATGAGAGAACTACATAGATAATGTTGTAATTACAAAAGGAGACGTCAAGCTTAGATGCAATACATTTATTATTACCACGCGTGGTGTGCCTTAGAAGAAAGTACATGTTGACACCTAGATTAGACGCATTATATTCATTGGTGGGTATATAGACGGTCAGCGATGGGTTGATGAGGGAAGAAAAAAGAACATTGGTATATTGTTCTCTTGCGTCCATGATGACTGTTATCTTCTTCAGTTGTATCTTATTTGTTTTGTTTCGTCGTCTACTCAAACTAACGATGGACCAGAAACCAAACTGAAGAAATGACAAATACCTACAGTACGAATTGTCTTACAACATTATATAGATTAGAATAGCATCACACAACAGAAGTACAATGTCTTTGGTTAACTTAAGATAAACAATAATCAGATCCAATTTGAATTTATATTGGTAGTACAGTGATAATACAGTGATAGTCACAGCGAAACACCAAAAGCAAACTGAGTAGCTCTCGGAGAGTTCTCTAGGAACTCGGAATAGTTTTGGAGCACATCTTTTTTTAGGACATTGATAACTCCCGACTGTTCGGTCTGGGAGAACCCCGGTCCGAACGGAAAGGTTCGGCAGGGAGGAGCAATGGAACGAACGATTGTGTCGTTCGGTGTGGTGGAAGGCCAGCCCGAACCCTTTCAGCCTCTTCCCCCAGCACGTGTACGTAAATTGACCATGCGAAATTGCCATGTATTAAAAAGTAAATTCTCCATGGTAATGAAGTTAAAAAAATTCCATGGCAAAATAAAGTAAAATTCCGACATGACAAAAATAGAGTAAAATTTGCCATGTATTTAAATTGTAAATTTGCCAAGTATTTTAAGGTAAAATTGTCATGGCAAAAAATATAGTAATTTTTTGACGTGGCAAAGTACAGTGAAAATTGCCATGTATGTTCCAGTAAAATTGCCATGTATCTAAAACTGAAGTTGCCATGGCAATAAAGTTCCAAATTTGCCATGGAAAAATAAAGTAAAATTATGACATGGCAAAAATAGAGTAAAATTTCCCATGTATGTAGATAGTAAATTTGCCAAGTATTTAACCGTAAAATTGCCATGGCAATGAAGGTTAAAAATTGCCATGGCGAAATAAAGTAAAAGTTGACATGGCAAGTAGAAAGCTAAATTTGCCATGCTCCATAATTTTTCTTTATTTTGGCATGGCAAATAAAAGGAGAATTTTTCCATGACCAAAAATTGTAAATTTGACATGGCAAAAAAGAGTAAAAAAAATTGCATGGCAATGAAAGGATTTTTTTGCCATGTTTGTTAAAGTAAATTTGCCAGGCAAAATGAAAGGGAATTTTTGCCATGTTGTGATAAAGAAAAGTTGACATCACAAAAAAAATTGCATGCCAAAATGAAGCTCGAAATTGCCATGGCAATAAACTAATTTTTTGGCATGCTAGAAAGTTAAAAAATTGCCATGTTCTTAAAATATGAAAACCTTATGAAATATTAAAATGCCATCGTGAAAATGCATATTAAATGACCCCGATAAAGGCGTGTATGTTCGGCCTGCAGACACCCCTACCCGAACGAATCGTTTGGGAGGGCAGGGGCATCGACCGAACGATTTGTTCGGGAGGAAAACGAACCAGCACAAACGCCCCCACCCACCGGGCCCCAACAGGCCTTTTTTCTATGAAAAACAAAAAAGGCCCATGTTAAGTTATGACTAGTATTAAAGCCCAGTTTTTCTGTAACTAATAAACTACTAGACTTCTGCACGGCAAAATTGCCATGGTCTTTTACCATTCTATGAAAGAAATTGCCATGTTCAAGTTTATGTTTTCATAAATGGCGTAAAAAAAGGAAGAAGTCATAGCAAATCTGCATCTTTACAATAGGAAAAGTTGCCAACACTATGAAGTTCACAAAAAGGAAGAAGTTGCCGTGGCAAGTTTGCCAAGTTTTTGTACATCTTAAGTTGCCATGTTTTTGAACATCTTTTGTTGCCATGGCAAGTTTGCCATGTTTTTTGAACATCTTAGTGAAAAAAGTTTGCCATTTTTTTGTACAAACTTAATTACAAAAAAAGTTTACCATGTTTTTGCACATATTAACTTTGCCATGGCAAGTTTGCAAATGTTTTTGACATCTTAAATTGCCATATCAAAAACATATCATAGCAAAATTGTGTAATAAAGAATATTATGATGTCTGCAATACTTATGCGATGCTACCAAGCTACATGGCAAAATGGCCATGATGTTGATATGTTTCCGCCTTGAAATTGCCATGGACCCAAAAAATGCAGAACATTTCCAACAAATTTTCATGGACTCTATAACAGCCTACATACACTGGCCACTACATTTTCATGGCAATTCCACTACATAAATTGCCATAGCTGCAAAAAATTACACACTGCCCACTGCATTTTAATGGCAAAAAATTCAATACAAGAATTGCCATAGCTGCAAACATACACTATTCACTGCAATTTCAGCCGAATGAAGCTGTCGTGGGGGAAGGAATGGAGTAGAAATCTCACCAGCTCTATGTCGACGGCGCTGCCCGTGATCCCCGAACCGGCTCAGCTCCCAGGTCCCCTGTTCACGACTGCAGGAACCTCGACGACGCCACCTACTTTGCAAAAATACCTGCATAACGAGGTAAAGCTGACATAATATTATGTCAAAAATCACGTATGGTGGGAGAAATTCTGACAAGAGAAAGATATGATAACTCATGTGCTTTAAATGTATCCCACTATGAGAGAAAAGAATGGAGTAGCTGAAAGGCACAACCGTACACTTATGGATACGGTGCGCAGCATGATAAGTTATTCCAACTTGCCATTGGGATTATGGATGGAGGGGCTTAAAACCATCATTCACATTCTCAATAGAGTGCCAAGCAAGTCGGTGCCCAGAACACCGTACGAGCTATGGATAGGAAGGGTGCCCTCCCTACAAAACTTCAGGGTGTGGGGGTGCCCTGAGGCCAAAATGTTTAATCCAAATATTGCAAAGTTAGATACCAAAACAATAAGTTGCCATTTCATTGGCTATCCAGACAGATCAAAAGATTTTCGTTTCTACTGCCTAGACAGCTATACAAAGTTTGTAGAAACAAGACATGCAGTCTTCTTAGAGGATGAAATAATGAGGGGGAGCTTGGTAGCTCGGAAAATTGATCTTGAGGAGAAAAGGGTGCATGCACCTAATCCGATGATTCAGGAGCCAATTTTCTCACTACCAGTTGCAACTCCACCCATGACAACTATGTGGGTAGACACGGAACCTGTCCGTCAGCAGCCGACTGAACCCGTTGTTAAGCATGAAAGGGAGGTGCAACAACAAATTTTAGAAGAAGTGCCAGAAGTTGAGGCACATAATGTGCCAGAAATTGAGGCCCTTAGAAAGGTCTACATGACCAAGAAAGCCAGCTATTTCTACTTACTTTAAAGTTTATAACACATAAATGGTTCATATGGAAAAAGATCCCACCTCATATGAAGAAGCCATGAGAAGCCCTCATTCATCGATGTGGATGAAGGCAATGCAATACGAGATGAAATCGATGAGTTCCAAAGATGTTTGGGACTTAGAGGAAATTCCTAAAGAAGCCAAAACAGTAGGCTGTAAATGGGTCTATAAAATTAAGTATGACTTCAAAGGAAATATAGAAATGTATAAAGCATGACTCGTGGCAAAAGGATTTACACAAAGAGAAGGAATAGATTACAATGAGACATTTTCTTCAGTCTCATGTAAGGATTCCTTCAGAATCATAATGGCATTAGTTGCTCATTTTGATCTAGAGTTACATCAAATGGATGTTAAGACAGCATTTTCTGAATGGTGATTTAAAAAAAAGGTCTACATGAAACAACCCAAGGGTTTTATCATGGAAGGCAAGGAAACTATGGGATGCCGCCTAAAGAAATCCATTTATGGATTAAAGCAAGCCTCTAGACAGTGATATTTAAAGTTTAATTAAACGATTAAAAGTTTTGAATTTAAAGAACATATTGAGGATAAATGGATTTATGCAAAGTTTAAATTTGGGAAATGTATTTTCCTAATCTTGTATGTGGATGATATCCTGCTTGCTAGCAGTGATGTTAGTCTACTATAAGAAACAAAGAAGTTCTTATCCTCAGTTTTTGACATAACAGATCTTGGTGAAGCATCATATGTTTTGGGCATAGAAATTCATCGAGATAGAAACAATGGAGTCTTAGGACTATCATAGAAAGCATATTTAGAAAAGGTTCTTAAAAAGTATAATATGCATGCAAGTAAAGCCCCACCTGCTCCTATAGTTAAGGGCGATAGTTTTGGGAAAATTCCAATGTCCCAAGAACTAGTACGAGATCGATCAAATGAAAGCAGTATCATATGCTTCGGCAGTTGGCAGCTTACAGTATGCACAAGTGTGCACTCGCCCTGACTTAGTTTTTATCACCGGGGTACTCGATAGATATCAAGAGAATCCAGGCATGGAGCACTGGAAGATGGTAAAGAAAGCATTGTGTTATGCGCAAGGCACGAAGAACTACATACTAATATACATGAGAAGTGATTCTCTAGAGATAAAAGGGTATTCAAACACAAATTTTGCGGGGGACAGAGATGATAGAAAATCCACATCAGGATACGTCTTTACTTTCGCTGGGGAGCTATTTCGCGAAAAAGCTCCAAACAGTCGATAGTTGCATCATCCACGATGTATGCAAAATTCATAGCATGCTTCGAAGCCATGGGGCAGGCGATATGGCTAAACTTTTTTTACCCGACTTGAAAGTGATAGATTGTATTCACAAACCATTAAAGATGTACTGCGACAACCAAGCCGCAGTATTTTACGCTCAGAACAACAAGTCGAGTAATGCTGGCAAAACAATAGAGATAAGGTATTATGTTGTGAAAGATAAAATCCAGGATCAAACTATAAGTCTCGAGCATATAAGAACAAAGGATATGCTTGTGGATCCGCTAACGAAAGGCTTACCACCCAATGTGTTTAAGAAACACTTAGCCGACACGGGTTTAAGGGAAAGCCTTATGATTTCTGGATAGGCCCAAAAGAAATAGAATTTGCTTCTGAACATAACGTATGTTGTAGCTGTATGATTCTAACGGCAATTAAGCTGTGACGATGAAACATGCTCTATGTATTAATATGTGATGAAACAAATAAACTAGAAAGTATAAAGTTAAAAGTAAAGTTGAGATCAAAAGGGAGAATATTAGGTTGATCTCCTCCCGATCGAGCCCAACGACTCGACGGGTCCTTGACTGGCGCCCTGATCGGGGGCGCCCAACCAAACCATGGTTGGTGGGCCCCTGTGACCCGTGCTTGCCAAGTTCTGCATTCAAAATGGGTGTATGTGTCTCCATTATATAATTTGATGCTGAAAATATACCTAAATTTTCTTACTAAAAATAAACTAGTTATATTAATTATTCAACTAGTTCTAATCTCATATACCTAAATTTTCTTACTAAAAATAAACTAGTTATATTAATTATTCAACTAGTTCTAGTCTCATATACCTAAATGTTCTTACTAAAAATAAACTAGTTATATTAATTATTCAACTAGTTCTAATCTCATATACCTAAATTTTCTTACTAAGAATAAACTAGTTATATTAATTATTCAACTAGTTCTAATCTCATATACCTAAATTTCCTTATTAAAAATAAACTAGTTATATTAATTATTCAACTAGTTCTAATCTCATATACCTAAATTTTCTTATTAAAAATAAACTAGTTATATTAATTATTCAACTAGTTCTAATCTCTAGTTCGACAATTTTTCTATCTAGCTAGCTAATTCATCTAACATTCGACATTAATCTAACATTCGATCATCTAATTAACTTTTCTAAAAAACAGAAAATAAGTAAAAAAAATGTGTGTGTGTGTATGCATGTGTGTGTATATATACGTATACATATGTGTGTATGTATGTGTGTATGTGTGTGTGTATGCGTGTGTGTGCATGTGTGGTATATGTGTGTGTGTGCGGCCCCATATGCCGCCGCCCCGTACGTACGAGCGGGGGCTCCGGCGTACGGGGCGGGGGCGCCGGTGTGTGTGTGTATGTGTGTGTATATGTGTGTGTATGTGTGTGCGGGAGCGAGAGAGAGACGTACGGCTGCGGCGATGACGACGGACGGCGGCGGCGTTCGGGGCGCGCGGCAGCGCGAGACGACGACGACGACGGGCGGCGGCGGGGACAGCGACGATGACGACGGACGGCGACGACGGGATCGAGCTGCGCGCGCGGCGGAGGTTGGAGACGAAGTGGCGAGTTGAAACTGAAATTTTCGTAAGTGTTGTATATATAGGATTGGCCTTTAGTACCGGTTCGTGGCTCCAACCGGTACTAAAGGCCTATTTTCCCCAGGCCAAGCGGCAGGAAGCGACCCCTTTAGTACCGGTTCGTGCCACGAACCGGTACTAAAGACCCCCCCCTTTAGTACCGGTTGGAGCCACGAACCGGTACTAAAGGGGGTGCGCTGCCACCCGTGGTGCACAAAAATTTAGTCTCACCTCGCTAGCCGAGGGGCACTCGCACCTGCTTATAAGCCCCGCCGCCGCTGCTGTCTCGAGCTCCTCTCTAAAGCAGGCCTTCTGGGCCTACCTCTGCTACTCTGCCCTGTGGGGCCTATTGGGCTTGCGGGCCTGCATCCTGGCCCAACAACAGGTTGGGTTTCTAGTCGTATGCAGGCCGCTGTGGCCCAGTAGGTGGGCTTTTTTTATTTAGTTTTTTCTTTCTGCTTTATTTATTTTGTTTTATTTATTTTTAGTTGTTTTTTGCTGTATTTAGAGTTTGCGCTGCCACCCCAAAATTTAGTCCCACCTCACCCGGCGAAGGGCAGCCGCACTGGTTTATAAACCAAGCCGCGGCTACCTCTTCGAACTCCTCTATATAGCAGGCTTCTAGGCCTAATTAATTAGGGCGCGCTGCCCTGTGAGTCTGCTGGCCCTTCTGGGCCTGCATTTGCACACCCTAGGTCTGGTAGACCCACAGGGCAGTGCGCCAACAAATTTGCTATATAGTTTTTTCTTTTCTGCATTACTTATTTTTATTTATTTATTTTTGAGTAGTTTTTTATATAGTTTTTTTCTGCATTATTTATTTTCTTCTATTTATTTTTGAGTAATTTTTTTGTATAGTTCTTTTATTTTCTGCATTACTTATTTTTGCATAGTCTGAAACCCTGATACTCGGAAAGAGTTTGTTCAGTTTGTACACGAAGTGCGTCCAGTTTTTGCCGTGACCCTCTCTACTCTTTCGCGCATGCTATGCGGGTGATACGATGATACCATGCCAAGTTTCAACATTTTCAGGATTCATTTTGTAGTGATTTTCAATTTCACGGTCATTTAGCTCTCTAAACAATTAGGTAAATGACCGAAAAACAACAAATGATGTCAGAACATGTTGAAAATTGATGACGTCGCTTTAAATGCTGCATACTGAACACAAAAGAAGTCCGGAGTTCAAAGGTGATAACCATATCAGGCTCAAATGCATAAGCCTTGCATAGTGCTTGCCAAGTTTTGCATTCAAAATGGGTGTATATGTCTCCATTATATAATTTGACGTTGAAAATATACCCATGCTGCGTCTTCAAGTAAACTCTCTTTACCTCCATATCATCTATAGCACCGAAACCTATCTTATCCAAGACAAAAATTCTTGCATGGCGGGGGATGCGCTAGTAGAATAGTGAAAATTTAAAATTATAAGTTGAAGCAAATGAAGCATAAGTTTTGCATTCAAATAATAATTGACAAAGTGACTTACTGTATCAACTTCGAATGTCTCATCCAGCTTGATGCTGAAGCGCCTACCATCAACAAGGAAATTTTGGTCGCACAGGCCGCGCTGGTCTTCACAGTGTTCGCACATAATAAAATCTTTTTCGTCGTCAGATGACATTTCCTATGTTCATATAGGTGAAAATTAAACACCTATATCTAGCCAAATATATATTCATCTAACATTTGACATTAATATATATCTAACTATATATTCAATTGACATTACTATATATTTAACTTTTCTATCTAATTCATTAACAAATAATATTTTAATTAGATCATCAAATCTCATATACCTAAATTTTCTTACTAAAAATAAACTAGTTATATTAATTATTCAACTAGTTCTAATCTCATATACCTAAATTTTCTTACTAAAAATAAACTAGTTATATTAATTATTCAACTAGTTCTAATCTCATATACCTAAATGTTCTTACTAAAAATAAACTAATTATATTAATTATTCAACTAGTTCTAATCTCATATACCTAAATTTTCTTACTAAGAATAAACTAGTTATATTAATTATTCAACTAGTTCTAATCTCATATACCTAAATTTCCTTATTAAAAATAAATTAGTTATATTAATTATTCAACTAGTTCTAATCTCATATACCTAAATTTTCTTATTAAAAATAAAGTAGTTATATTAATTATTCAACTAGTCTAATCTTTAGTTCGACAATTTTCTATCTAGCTAGCTAATTCATCTAACATTCGACATTAATCTAACATTCGATCATCTAATTAACTTTTCTAAAAAACAGAAAATAAGTAAAAAAAATGTGTGTGTGTGTGTATGTGTGTGTGTATGCATGTGTGTGTATATATACGTATACATATGTGTGTACATATGTGTGTATGTGTGTGTATGTGTGTGTGTATGCGTGTGTGTGCATGTGTGGTATATGTGTGTGTGCGGCCCCATATGCCGCCGCCCCGTACGTACGAGCGGGGGCGCCGGTGTGTGTGTGTGTATGTGTGTGTATATGTGTGTGTATGTGTGTGCGGGAGCGAGAGAGAGACGTACGGCTGCGGCGATGACGACGGACGGCGGCGGCGTTCGGGGCGCGCGGCAGCGCGAGACGACGACGACGACGGGCGGCGGCGGGGACAGCGACGATGACGACGGACGGCGACGACGGGATCGAGCGGCGCGCGCGGCGGAGGTTGGAGACGAAGTGGCGAGTTAAAACTGAAATTTTCGTAAGTGCTGTATATATATGATTGGCCTTTAGTACCGGTTCGTGGCTCCAACCGGTACTAAAGGCCTATTTTCCCCAGGCCAAGCGGCGGGAAATGACCCCTTTAGTACCGGTTCATGCCACGAACTGGTACTAAAGACCCCCCCCCCTCTTTAGTACCGGTTGGAGCCACGAACCGGTACTAAAGGGGATGCGCTGCCACCCGCGGTGCACAAAAATTTAGTCCCACCTCGCTAGCCGAGGGGCACTCGCACCTGCTTATAAGCCCCGCCGTCGCTGCTGTCTCGAGCTCCTCTCTAAAGCAGGCCTTCTGGGCCTACCTCTGCTACTCTGCCCTGTGGGGCCTATTGGGCTTGCGGGCCTGCATTCTGGCCCAACAACAGGTTGGGTTTCTAGTCGTATGCAGGCCGCTGTGGCCTAGTAGGTGGGCTTTTTTCATTTAGTTTTTTTTTTCTGCTTTATTTATTTTGTTTTATTTATTTTTAGTTGTTTTTTGCTGTATTTAGAGTTTGCGCTGCCACCCCAAAATTTAGTCCCACCTCGCCCGGCGAAGGGCAGCCGCACTGGTTTATAAACCAAGCCGCGGCTACCTCTTCGAACTCCTCTATATAGCAGGCTTCTAGGCCTAATTAATTAGGGCGCGCTGCCCTGTGAGTCTGCTGGCCCTTCTGGGCCTGCATTTGCACACCCTAGGTCTGGTAGACCCACGGGGCAGTGCGCCAACAAATTTGCTATATAGTTTTTTCTTTTCTGCATTACTTATTTTTATTTATTTATTTTTGAGTAGTTTTTTATATAGTTTTTTTCTGCATTATTTATTTTCTTCTATTTATTTTTGAGTAATTTTTTTGTATAGTTCTTTTATTTTCTGCATTACTTATTTTTGCATAGTCCGAAACCCTGATACTCGGAAAGAGTTTGTTCAGTTTGTACACGAAGTGCGTCCAGTTTTTGCCGTGACCCTCTCTACTCTTTTGCGCATGCTATGCGGGTGATACGATGATACCATGCCAAGTTTCAACATTTTCAGGATTCATTTTGTAGTGATTTTCAATTTCACGGTCATTTAGCTCTCTAAACAATTAGGTAAATGACCGAAAAACAACAAATGATGTCAGAACATGTTGAAAATTGATGACGTCGCTTTAAATGCTGCATACTGAACACAAAATAAGTCCGGAGTTCAAAGGTGATAACCATATCAGGCTCAAATGCATAAGCCTTGCATAGTGCTTGCCAAGTTTTGCATTCAAAATGGGTGTATATGTCTCCATTATATAATTTGACGTTGAAAATATACCCATGCTGCGTCTTCAAGTAAACTCTCTTTACCTCCATATCATCTATAGCACCGAAACCTATCTTATCCAAGACAAAAATTCTTGCATGGCAGGGGATGCGCTAGTAGAATAGTGAAAATTTAAAATTATAAGTTGAAGCAAATGAAGCATAAGTTTTGCATTCAAATAATAATTGACAAAGTGACTTACTGTATCAACTTCGAATGTCTCATCCAGCTTGATGCTGAAGCGCCTACCATCAACAAGGAAATTTTGGTCGCACAGGCCGCGCTGGTCTTCACAGTGTTCGCACATAATAAAATCTTTTTCGTCGTCAGATGACATTTCCTATGTTCATATAGGTGAAAATTAAACACCTATATCTAGCCAAATATATATTCATCTAACATTTGACATTAATATATATCTAACTATATATTCAATTGACATTACTATATATTTAACTTTTCTATCTAATTCATTAACAAATAATATTTTAATTAGATCATCAAATCTCATATACCTAAATTTTCTTACTAAAAATAAACTAGTTATATTAATTATTCAACTAGTTCTAATCTCATATACCTAAATTTTCTTACTAAAAATAAACTAGTTATATTAATTATTCAACTAATTCTAATCTCATATACCTAAATGTTCTTACTAAAAATAAACTAGTTATATTAATTATTCAACTAGTTCTAATCTCATATACCTAAATTTTCTTATTAGAATAAACTAGTTATATTAATTATTCAACTAGTTCTAATCTCATATACCTAAATTTCCTTATTAAAAATAAACTAGTTATATTAATTATTCAACTAGTTCTAATCTCATATACCTAAATTTTCTTATTAAAAATAAAGTAGTTATATTAATTATTCAACTAGTCTAATCTTTAGTTCGACAATTTTTCTATCTAGCTAGCTAATTCATCTAACATTCGACATTAATCTAACATTCGATCATCTAATTAACTTTTCTAAAAAACAGAAAATAAGTAAAAAAATGTGTGTGTGTGTATGTGTGTGTATGCATGTGTGTGTATATATACGTATACATATGTGTGTACATATGTGTGTATGTGTGTGTGTATGTGTGTGTGTATGCATGTGTGTGCATGTGTGGTATATGTGTGTGTGTGCGGCCCCATATGCCGCCGCCCCGTACGTACGAGCGGGGGCGCCGGTGTGTATGTGTATGTGTGTGTATATGTGTGTGTATGTGTGTGCGGGAGCGAGAGAGACGTACGGCTGCGGCGATGACGACGGACGGCGGCGGCGTTCGGGGCGCGCGGCAGCGCGAGACGACGACGACGACGGGCAGCGGCGGGGACAGCGACGATGACGACGGACGGCGACGACGGGATCGAGCGGCACGCGCGGCGGAGGTTGGAGACGAAGTGGCGAGTTGAAACTGAAATTTTCGTAAGTGCTGTATATATATGATTGGCCTTTAGTACCGGTTCGTGGCTCCAACCGGTACTAAAGGCCTATTTTCCCCAGGCCAAGCGGCGGGAAACGACCCCTTTAGTACCGGTTCATGCCACGAACCGGTACTAAAGACCCCCCCCTTTAGTACCGGTTGGAGCCACGAACCGGTACTAAAGGGGATGCGCTGCCACCCGCGGTGCACAAAAGTTTAGTCCCACCTCGCTAGCCGAGGGGCACTCGCACCTGCTTATAAGCCCCGCCGCCGCTGCTGTCTCGAGCTCCTCTCTAAAGCAGGCCTTCTGGGCCTACCTCTGCTACTCTGCCCTGTGGGGCCTATTGGGCTTGCGGGCCTGCATTCTGGCCCAACAACAGGTTGGGTTTCTAGTCGTATGCAGGCCGCTGTGGCCTAGTAGGTGGGCTTTTTTCATTTAGTTTTTTCTTTTCTGCTTTATTTATTTTGTTTTATTTATTTTTAGTTGTTTTTTGCTGTATTTAGAGTTTGCGCTGCCACCCCAAAATTTAGTCCCACCTCGCCCGGCGAAGGGCAGCCGCACTGGTTTATAAACCAAACCGCGGCTACCTCTTCGAACTCCTCTATATAGCAGGCTTCTAGGCCTAATTAATTAGGGCGCGCTGCCCTGTGAGTCTGTTGGCCCTTCTGGGCCTGCATTTGCACACCCTAGGTCTGGTAGACCCACAGGGCAGTGCGCCAACAAATTTGCTATATAGTTTTTTCTTTTCTGCATTACTTATTTTTATTTATTTATTTTTGAGTAGTTTTTTATATAGTTTTTTTCTGCATTATTTATTTTCTTCTATTTATTTTTGAGTAATTTTTTTGTATAGTTCTTTTATTTTCTGCATTACTTATTTTTGCATAGTCTGAAACCCTGATACTCGGAAAGAGTTTGTTCAGTTTGTACACGAAGTGCGTCCAGTTTTTGCCGTGACCCTCTCTACTCTTTTGCGCTTGCTATGCGGGTGATACGATGATACCATGCCAAGTTTCAACATTTTCAGGATTCATTTTGTAGTGATTTTCAATTTCACGGTCATTTAGCTCTCTAAACAATTAGGTAAATGACCGAAAAACAACAAATGATGTCAGAACATGTTGAAAATTGATGACGTCGCTTTAAATGCTGCATACTGAACACAAAATAAGTCCGGAGTTCAAAGGTGATAACCATATCAGGCTCAAATGCATAAGCATTGCATAGTGCTTGCCAAGTTTTGCATTCAAAATGGGTGTATGTGTCTCCATTATATAATTTGACGTTGAAAATATACCCATGCTGCGTCTTCAAGTAAACTCTCTTTACCTCCATATCATCTATAGCACCGAAACCTATCTTATCCAAGACAAAAATTCTTGCATGGCGGGGGATGCGCTAGTAGAATAGTGAAAATTTAAAATTATAAGTTGAAGCAAATGAAGCATAAGTTTTGCATTCAAATAATAATTGACAAAGTGACTTACTGTATCAACTTCGAATGTCTCATCCAGCTTGATGCTGAAGCGCCTACCATCAACAAGGAAATTTTGGTCGCACAGGCCGCGCTGGTCTTCACAGTGTTCGCACATAATAAAATCTTTTTCGTCGTCAGATGACATTTCCTATGTTCATATAGGTGAAAATTAAACACCTATATCTAGCCAAATATATATTCATCTAACATTTGACATTAATATATCTAACTATATATTCAATTGACATTACTATATATTTAACTTTTCTATCTAATTCATTAACAAATAATATTTTAATTAGATCATCAAATCTCATATACCTAAATTTTCTTACTAAAAATAAACTAGTTATATTAATTATTCAACTAGTTCTAATCTCATATACCTAAATTTTCTTACTAAAAATAAACTAGTTATATTAATTATTCAACTAATTCTAATCTCATATACCTAAATGTTCTTACTAAAAATAAACTAGTTATATTAATTATTCAACTAGTTCTAATCTCTTATACCTAAATTTTCTTATTAGAATAAACTAGTTATATTAATTATTCAACTAGTTCTAATCTCATATACCTAAATTTCCTTATTAAAAATAAATTAGTTATATTAATTATTCAACTAGTTCTAATCTCATATACCTAAATTTTCTTATTAAAAATAAACTAGTTATATTAATTATTCAACTAGTCTAATCTTTAGTTCGACAATTTTTCTATCTAGCTAGCTAATTCATCTAACATTCGACATTAATCTAACATTCGATCATCTAATTAACTTTTCTAAAAAACAGAAAATAAGTAAAAAAAAATGTGTGTGTGTGTATGTGTGTGTGTATGCATGTGTGTGTATATATACGTATACATATGTGTGTACATATGTGTGTATGTGTGTGTGTATGTGTGTGTGTATGCGTGTGTGTGCATGTGTGGTATATGTGTGTGTGTGCGGCCCCATATGCCGCCGCCCCGTACGTACGAGCGGGGGCGCCGGTGTGTATGTGTATGTGTGTGTATATGTGTGTGTATGTGTGTGCGGGAGCGAGAGAGAGACGTACGGCTGCGGCGATGACGACGGACGGCGGCGGCGTTCGGGGCGCGCGGCAGCGCGAGACGACGACGACGACGGGCGGCGGCGGGGACAGCGACGATGACGACGGACGGCGACGACGGGATCGAGCGGCGCGCGCGGCGGAGGTTGGAGACGAAGTGGCGAGTTGAAACTGAAATTTTCGTAAGTGCTGTATATATATGATTGGCCTTTAGTACCGGTTCGTGGCTCCAACCGGTACTAAAGGCCTATTTTCCCCAGGCCAAGCGGCGGGAAACGACCCCTTTAGTACCGGTTCATGCCACGAACCGGTACTAAAGACCCCCCCTTTAGTACCGGTTGGAGCCACGAACCGGTACTAAAGGGGATGCGCTGCCACCCGTGGTGCACAAAAGTTTAGTCCCACCTCGCTAGCCGAGGGGCACTCGCACCTGCTTATAAGCCCCGCCGCCGCTGCTGTCTCGAGCTCCTCTCTAAAGCAGGCCTTCTGGGCCTACCTCTGCTACTCTGCCCTGTGGGGCCTATTGGGCTTGCGGGCCTGCATTCTGGCCCAACAACAGGTTGGGTTTCTAGTCGTATGCAGGCCGCTGTGGCCTAGTAGGTGGGCTTTTTTCATTTAGTTTTTTCTTTTCTGCATTACTTATTTTTATTTATTTATTTTTGAGTAGTTTTTTATATAGTTTTTTTCTGCATTATTTATTTTCTTCTATTTATTTTTGAGTAATTTTTTTGTATAGTTCTTTTATTTTCTGCATTACTTATTTTTGCATAGTCCGAAACCCTGATACTCGGAAAGAGTTTGTTCAGTTTGTACACGAAGTGCGTCCAGTTTTTGCCGTGACCCTCTCTACTCTTTTGCGCATGCTATGCGGGTGATACGATGATACCATGCCAAGTTTCAACATTTTCAGGATTCATTTTGTAGTGATTTTCAATTTCACGGTCATTTAGCTCTCTAAACAATTAGGTAAATGACCGAAAAACAACAAATGATGTCAGAACATGTTGAAAATTGATGACGTCGCTTTAAATGCTGCATACTGAACACAAAATAAGTCCGGAGTTCAAAGGTGATAACCATATCAGGCTCAAATGCATAAGCCTTGCATAGTGCTTGCCAAGTTTTGCATTCAAAATGGGTGTATATGTCTCCATTATATAATTTGACGTTGAAAATATACCCATGCTGCGTCTTCAAGTAAACTCTCTTTACCTCCATATCATCTATAGCACCGAAACCTATCTTATCCAAGACAAAAATTCTTGCATGGCAGGGGATGCGCTAGTAGAATAGTGAAAATTTAAAATTATAAGTTGAAGCAAATGAAGCATAAGTTTTGCATTCAAATAATAATTGACAAAGTGACTTACTGTATCAACTTCGAATGTCTCATCCAGCTTGATGCTGAAGCGCCTACCATCAACAAGGAAATTTTGGTCGCACAGGCCGCGCTGGTCTTCACAGTGTTCGCACATAATAAAATCTTTTTCGTCGTCAGATGACATTTCCTATGTTCATATAGGTGAAAATTAAACACCTATATCTAGCCAAATATATATTCATCTAACATTTGACATTAATATATATCTAACTATATATTCAATTGACATTACTATATATTTAACTTTTCTATCTAATTCATTAACAAATAATATTTTAATTAGATCATCAAATCTCATATACCTAAATTTTCTTACTAAAAATAAACTAGTTATATTAATTATTCAACTAGTTCTAATCTCATATACCTAAATTTTCTTACTAAAAATAAACTAGTTATATTAATTATTCAACTAATTCTAATCTCATATACCTAAATGTTCTTACTAAAAATAAACTAGTTATATTAATTATTCAACTAGTTCTAATCTCATATACCTAAATTTTCTTATTAGAATAAACTAGTTATATTAATTATTCAACTAGTTCTAATCTCATATACCTAAATTTCCTTATTAAAAATAAACTAGTTATATTAATTATTCAACTAGTTCTAATCTCATATACCTAAATTTTCTTATTAAAAATAAAGTAGTTATATTAATTATTCAACTAGTCTAATCTTTAGTTCGACAATTTTTCTATCTAGCTAGCTAATTCATCTAACATTCGACATTAATCTAACATTCGATCATCTAATTAACTTTTCTAAAAAACAGAAAATAAGTAAAAAAATGTGTGTGTGTGTATGTGTGTGTATGCATGTGTGTGTATATATACGTATACATATGTGTGTACATATGTGTGTATGTGTGTGTGTATGTGTGTGTGTATGCATGTGTGTGCATGTGTGGTATATGTGTGTGTGTGCGGCCCCATATGCCGCCGCCCCGTACGTACGAGCGGGGGCGCCGGTGTGTATGTGTATGTGTGTGTATATGTGTGTGTATGTGTGTGCGGGAGCGAGAGAGACGTACGGCTGCGGCGATGACGACGGACGGCGGCGGCGTTCGGGGCGCGCGGCAGCGCGAGACGACGACGACGACGGGCAGCGGCGGGGACAGCGACGATGACGACGGACGGCGACGACGGGATCGAGCGGCACGCGCGGCGGAGGTTGGAGACGAAGTGGCGAGTTGAAACTGAAATTTTCGTAAGTGCTGTATATATATGATTGGCCTTTAGTACCGGTTCGTGGCTCCAACCGGTACTAAAGGCCTATTTTCCCCAGGCCAAGCGGCGGGAAACGACCCCTTTAGTACCGGTTCATGCCACGAACCGGTACTAAAGACCCCCCCCTTTAGTACCGGTTGGAGCCACGAACCGGTACTAAAGGGGATGCGCTGCCACCCGCGGTGCACAAAAGTTTAGTCCCACCTCGCTAGCCGAGGGGCACTCGCACCTGCTTATAAGCCCCGCCGCCGCTGCTGTCTCGAGCTCCTCTCTAAAGCAGGCCTTCTGGGCCTACCTCTGCTACTCTGCCCTGTGGGGCCTATTGGGCTTGCGGGCCTGCATTCTGGCCCAACAACAGGTTGGGTTTCTAGTCGTATGCAGGCCGCTGTGGCCTAGTAGGTGGGCTTTTTTCATTTAGTTTTTTCTTTTCTGCTTTATTTATTTTGTTTTATTTATTTTTAGTTGTTTTTTGCTGTATTTAGAGTTTGCGCTGCCACCCCAAAATTTAGTCCCACCTCGCCCGGCGAAGGGCAGCCGCACTGGTTTATAAACCAAACCGCGGCTACCTCTTCGAACTCCTCTATATAGCAGGCTTCTAGGCCTAATTAATTAGGGCGCGCTGCCCTGTGAGTCTGTTGGCCCTTCTGGGCCTGCATTTGCACACCCTAGGTCTGGTAGACCCACAGGGCAGTGCGCCAACAAATTTGCTATATAGTTTTTTCTTTTCTGCATTACTTATTTTTATTTATTTATTTTTGAGTAGTTTTTTATATAGTTTTTTTCTGCATTATTTATTTTCTTCTATTTATTTTTGAGTAATTTTTTTGTATAGTTCTTTTATTTTCTGCATTACTTATTTTTGCATAGTCTGAAACCCTGATACTCGGAAAGAGTTTGTTCAGTTTGTACACGAAGTGCGTCCAGTTTTTGCCGTGACCCTCTCTACTCTTTTGCGCTTGCTATGCGGGTGATACGATGATACCATGCCAAGTTTCAACATTTTCAGGATTCATTTTGTAGTGATTTTCAATTTCACGGTCATTTAGCTCTCTAAACAATTAGGTAAATGACCGAAAAACAACAAATGATGTCAGAACATGTTGAAAATTGATGACGTCGCTTTAAATGCTGCATACTGAACACAAAAGAAGTCCGGAGTTCAAAGGTGATAACCATATCAGGCTCAAATGCATAAGCATTGCATAGTGCTTGCCAAGTTTTGCATTCAAAATGGGTGTATGTGTCTCCATTATATAATTTGACGTTGAAAATATACCCATGCTGCGTCTTCAAGTAAACTCTCTTTACCTCCATATCATCTATAGCACCGAAACCTATCTTATCCAAGACAAAAATTCTTGCATGGCGGGGGATGCGCTAGTAGAATAGTGAAAATTTAAAATTATAAGTTGAAGCAAATGAAGCATAAGTTTTGCATTCAAATAATAATTGACAAAGTGACTTACTGTATCAACTTCGAATGTCTCATCCAGCTTGATGCTGAAGCGCCTACCATCAACAAGGAAATTTTGGTCGCACAGGCCGCGCTGGTCTTCACAGTGTTCGCACATAATAAAATCTTTTTCGTCGTCAGATGACATTTCCTATGTTCATATAGGTGAAAATTAAACACCTATATCTAGCCAAATATATATTCATCTAACATTTGACATTAATATATCTAACTATATATTCAATTGACATTACTATATATTTAACTTTTCTATCTAATTCATTAACAAATAATATTTTAATTAGATCATCAAATCTCATATACCTAAATTTTCTTACTAAAAATAAACTAGTTATATTAATTATTCAACTAGTTCTAATCTCATATACCTAAATTTTCTTACTAAAAATAAACTAGTTATATTAATTATTCAACTAATTCTAATCTCATATACCTAAATGTTCTTACTAAAAATAAACTAGTTATATTAATTATTCAACTAGTTCTAATCTCTTATACCTAAATTTTCTTATTAGAATAAACTAGTTATATTAATTATTCAACTAGTTCTAATCTCATATACCTAAATTTCCTTATTAAAAATAAATTAGTTATATTAATTATTCAACTAGTTCTAATCTCATATACCTAAATTTTCTTATTAAAAATAAACTAGTTATATTAATTATTCAACTAGTCTAATCTTTAGTTCGACAATTTTTCTATCTAGCTAGCTAATTCATCTAACATTCGACATTAATCTAACATTCGATCATCTAATTAACTTTTCTAAAAAACAGAAAATAAGTAAAAAAAAATGTGTGTGTGTGTATGTGTGTGTGTATGCATGTGTGTGTATATATACGTATACATATGTGTGTACATATGTGTGTATGTGTGTGTGTATGTGTGTGTGTATGCGTGTGTGTGCATGTGTGGTATATGTGTGTGTGTGCGGCCCCATATGCCGCCGCCCCGTACGTACGAGCGGGGGCGCCGGTGTGTATGTGTATGTGTGTGTATATGTGTGTGTATGTGTGTGCGGGAGCGAGAGAGAGACGTACGGCTGCGGCGATGACGACGGACGGCGGCGGCGTTCGGGGCGCGCGGCAGCGCGAGACGACGACGACGACGGGCGGCGGCGGGGACAGCGACGATGACGACGGACGGCGACGACGGGATCGAGCGGCGCGCGCGGCGGAGGTTGGAGACGAAGTGGCGAGTTGAAACTGAAATTTTCGTAAGTGCTGTATATATATGATTGGCCTTTAGTACCGGTTCGTGGCTCCAACCGGTACTAAAGGCCTATTTTCCCCAGGCCAAGCGGCGGGAAACGACCCCTTTAGTACCGGTTCATGCCACGAACCGGTACTAAAGACCCCCCCTTTAGTACCGGTTGGAGCCACGAACCGGTACTAAAGGGGATGCGCTGCCACCCGTGGTGCACAAAAGTTTAGTCCCACCTCGCTAGCCGAGGGGCACTCGCACCTGCTTATAAGCCCCGCCGCCGCTGCTGTCTCGAGCTCCTCTCTAAAGCAGGCCTTCTGGGCCTACCTCTGCTACTCTGCCCTGTGGGGCCTATTGGGCTTGCGGGCCTGCATTCTGGCCCAACAACAGGTTGGGTTTCTAGTCGTATGCAGGCCGCTGTGGCCTAGTAGGTGGGCTTTTTTCATTTAGTTTTTTCTTTTCTGCTTTATTTATTTTGTTTTATTTATTTTTAGTTGTTTTTTGCTGTATTTAGAGTTTGCGCTGCCACCCCAAATTTAGTCCCACCTCGCCCGGCGAAGGGCAGCCGCACTGGTTTATAAACCAAGCCGCGGCTACCTCTTCGAACTCCTCTATATAGCAGGCTTCTAGGCCTAATTAATTAGGGCGCGCTGCCCTGTGAGTCTGCTGGCCCTTCTGGGCCTGCATTTGCACACCCTAGGTCTGGTAGACCCACAGGGCAGTGCGCCAACAAATTTGCTATATAGTTTTTTCTTTTCTGCATTACTTATTTTTATTTATTTATTTTTGAGTAGTTTTTTATATAGTTTTTTCTGCATTATTTATTTTCTTCTATTTATTTTTGAGTAATTTTTTTGTATAGTTCTTTTATTTTCTGCATTACTTATTTTTGCATAGTCTGAAACCCTGATACTCGGAAAGAGTTTGTTCAGTTTGTACACGAAGTGCGTCCAGTTTTTGCTGTGACCCTCTCTACTCTTTCGCGCATGCTATGCGGGTGATACGATGATACCATGCCAAGTTTCAACATTTTCAGGATTCATTTTGTAGTGATTTTCAATTTCACGGTCATTTAGCTCTCTAAATAATTAGGTAAATGACCGAAAAACAACAAATGATGTCAGAACATGTTGAAAATTGATGACGTCGCTTTAAATGCTGCATACTGAACACAAAATAAGTCCGGAGTTCAAATAAGTTTAAAAAACATTGAAGTGGCCATGTAACAGAGTTCACATTTGACCGTTTTTCTACTAGTCAATAGAGTTTGCCAAACTTGAGTTTCCCAAGTCACTTACACAAAAAGCTATGATTCATGGTTGTCAAATCCATAATTTCCAAACCACAACAACCTTGAGGCATAACAAGCTTTAAATGCTGCATACTGAACACAAAAGAAGTCTGGAGTTTAAATAAGTTATTAAAAATAAAAAAGAGGTGCAATGCTGGTTAATTTGCTTCAAGCCATTCGGAATAGTGTAGACTGCACTGCACATAGCTCAGTGCAATCTATGCTATTCCGCAAGGCTTGAAGCTAATCAACATGTAGAAGATCATCTTGAGCTTGTGTCCCCTTGAAGGAAGTAGGATACTTCTCTTGTTGAGGAACAAACTTTGTCTTGGGGTATTGATCTTCTTCCCACTCAACTCCATTGGCATTGAACTTTCGTTCAAAACTAACACCTTGATTCTTCCCTTCAATAAGCTATTTTTTTGCTCAAGTGTAACTTGGCTAAGAGAATCGTTAGTGGAATCAAGAGAACTACTAGAAGCAACAATGTTAGATCTTATGTCACAAAAAAGAAGTTGTATCAAACCTTTTATGTCGGATCTAGAACAAACCAATCGGTATCGCCATCATACAGCCCTACCGTGGCTCGTGATGCATATATATGCATATCAAATATACGGTTGGGCGTATGATGGCGAATCCGAATGATTTGTATTCAGTCGATGAACTGGTAGATGTATGCAGTCGATGAACTGGTAGATGTATGTAGTCGATGAACTGAAAGACTTATGCAGGGAAGGCGAGAGATGGGCTATATATAGGGTCGTCTGGCTCACAAAGTGATTGTGATAGTTTCGATCCAACGACTCACATGAGCTAGGAAGAAACACACCCTTGATCCAACGACTCGCAAGAGCTAGAAAGAAACACACGATCCGTGTGATTCTTCCTGATTGGTGGGATGCACATTAGTATCGGTTCGTGTCACGAACTGGTGCTAAAGATTGGCAACGAACCGGTACTAATGGTAGCAGCCCGCCTAGCCGTTGGAATCGGCACCAATGGTCACATTCGTGCCGGCTCAAATTCAAACCGGCACTATAATGTGCTTCACATTTGACCGTTTTTCTACTAGTCAATAGAGTTTGCCAAACTTGAGTTTCCCAAGTCACTTACACAAAAAGCTATTATTCATGGTTGTCAAATCCATAATTTCCAAACCACAACAACCTTGAGGCATAACAAACTTTAAATGCTGCATACTGAACACAAAAGAAGTCCGGAGTTTAAATAAGTTATTAAAAATAAAAAAGAGGTGCAATGCTGGTTAATTTGCTTCAAGCCATTCGGAATAGTGTAGATTGCACTAAGCCACTGCACATAGCTCAGTGCAATCTATACTATTCCGCAAGGCTTGAAGCAAATCAACATGTAGGTGAGCATTGCAACTCTTCGTCATTGTCTGTGCACTCACGGCTTATAAACCGCTCATATTGCCTCTCTCTTGGCGAGATGAGACTAAAAACAGCTTGCCGTAACCGGCACCGCTCATTAGTACCGGTTCGTGGTATGAACCGGCACTAAATGGTGATGGTGGGGCCATAGCCTGACCGCAGGATGACACAGCCTCTTTAGTACCGGTTCATGCCACGAACCGATACTATTGATGGCCGCCACGAACCGACACTAATGTGCACATTAGTGCCGGCTCAAATACAAACCGGCACTAATGTGCTTCACGTTTGACCCTTTTTCTACTAGTGGTTTCACGAGGTTAATCGCTGCCGCAAACCCCATCGATATTCCCAACGATCTAGGGTTAGCGCGGTGCTCACGGAAAGCACACCACCGCCGCCATCTCACTGCCATCACAGCCGCCACAACATCACCATGGCTGCTGGTTCAAGCTTGCAAAGCAAGGCAGAATGTAGGTTACCGGATTGATCTAGCCTAGCGATCCAGAGGTTCTATCAGAAACTTGAAGCACGCCTTTCTAGACATGGCAACCTCTTGGACGTAGATCCTCTAATCTACTTGACGCCCTTGCAGGCATTATTGCACTTGTGTATGTTTAGTCTACCAGCAGAAGCATTTTTTACATTATTGCACTTGTGTATGTGATGTATAATACTTTACATTAGTAGTGAAAAATCAGCTAAAAGGGCACACCCCAGCAATCCTCATCTTGTGAATGCTGAGAAACTTCGGTGGTATGAGAAAAAACTGAAGACAACTTCCTTCCATTAGTTTCAGTATATGAAGGCAACATTAGTTAAGGGATTGTCACATTAGTAGTTAATATGATGGAGTTTGTACATCAAAATACATGTCCACGTATAACTTATTTGCAGGTTTGTATTAACTGATATAGCTCTAGAAAACACACTATTAGTGGGGAGGAGGTGAACAACATTTACCAAAAGCTTAACAATCTAAAATAAATATGTGGTTAAGAATACCATTAACATGCATCTTGCTGCCATTTTATGGATGTTAAGATTACCAAAAAAACCTGGAAAAATAGCTGCAGAACAGGGAAGAGCAAAAGACCTCATGTGAGTTCACCTTTTGTAGTCCATATGCACTTACATAACCAACATATATAGTGACCTGTTGAAACATTAATATTCCTTGTCAAAAGCTCGAAAGCGAAGAAAATCGACAGTCGATTGTGAGGTCTATATGGAATCAAATAACTCCCATAAACTAAGAAAGGCAGAGTAAAACATCAGTCTGGGATTCAAAAAACGAACCCTTGAGTCGTATCCACACCATATGGTACACAATTCCTCTCACGTAAGGTGAGGCTTGTGCATACATACTCAACTTCATCATGGGAACGTGTCTGCTTGTGTACAAAATAATAAAGAACCAATCGAATCCTACACAATGATAAATGCCTATTTATTATTGTTATAAAACATTATTTTACTTACTGGATAATTACACGAGAAAACATGGAATAAGTACAGCTAGCTCTGTAATTGTAAATGAAATAAGTTCAGTTCTGTATGTACTGGAAAAATATACAGATTTATCTGTCTTTTTAATGCGGGTTTTACGAATAAAAGGACAACACTTGTACAATCAATCAAAAGTTAGATGACTGCATACACGCCCCATACTACAGACTGTGTTGTCTAGTTTGCAGTTTGCACATCAAGATAGACCTAATCATGGCATGGAACTAACAAAAGCTAGCGGCAGATAATACAAAACTGTTACTTCCAAACTTCACCCTCGTTCATTACAGACTTACAGTCACACACTAATTTCAGTTCAAGATGAGCTTCCACATTGCAGCCTGATCGAATAATAAATTCTACAGAGGGAAGAAGGGGGCAAAGGGAATCGTGCGTGCTTACAGGTGAACTGCAACTTGCGGGACTGGGTCTCGATGACGCCCTACCTCATGGCCACCACGAAGAGGATCAGATGCTGGTGATGGTCCAATTCAAGGCCATGTATCTCTAGGCGTCACTCTCAGGCAGCCGCCGGTGCAAGAACCCGGTCAACATCTCGGAAGCCCCATGGAAAGAGCCGCGGCAGTCCTCCTCGACGGTTGGGAAAGAGGATGCCGGGACATCGCCTCCGCTGCTGCTCCGAGACGGAATCATGATGCGGTGATGGAGATGGCCGCCGCTGGTGGCCCCGCCCCAGCCGTGCCCTCCATGCCCGCTTCCCATATGCCATATGGCCACACCGAGAGAAGATGGCGGGGGCGGAGCAGAGGGATGGGGTGGGAAGGAGTTGAGGTAGGGACCGTCGGGGAGAAGGATCTTTTTATAGTCACCTACGACGGTGGGCGGTGGCACCGGATTCGACGGGAGCCCTCGAGAAGAGATGAGAGGATTGAGAGAGCACGGGACACGCGGAGAGAACGAAGAGGAGGAAGAAACCGAGCAAAATATCTCCACGAAGACGCCGCTGCCCATCGGCACCCAAATCGCAAAGCACGACCAAAGCGACACCGATGATAATCAGAAAGCGGCATGACCAATAGCGGCAAGAACAGAAGAAAGCGGCGCATCGATTGGGCAACATCGGCCAGGAGACAAACCAACCAATTCAAATACGTAAAAGCATCAAATTCCAACGTAACAGCGACGCAAAATAAGCACGCAAGAACACCGAACACATCAGCCTACCCCACATACAGTACAAAAACTCTAAACTAACCAAAGTGATAGCCACACCCGTTCAAAAAATTTGAATCAAAAACCTGTATCCACAAGGCCTTTCTACCCCGCCGTGTACCAAAAAAATACCACGCGCCACAAGCACAACTCACCATGGGTCACTTTCATCCAAGTGTTTGAATCTCAGCACAAAAACCTTGCCGGATAAAGAGGCTTGGGTATGTAAAAAAATTAAATGGAAGAGCTTTGAGAAATTGTTGACCGATCAAAATTAGGTGACCAAATTCTAATTGGAGACCTCAATTGATTGTGAGGCCTTCAATCCTAGGGAGCTTAGTGATATAGTATATAGAAAGATCAGGTGGTAGCACCGCTTGTTGGTTGTGCCGTGTGCCAGATAGCGTTACTCATGATGTACTAGCAGGCTGTAATTCTGTTTCTGGGGAATAAAGCTCACATTATCCCGCAAAAAAATATGTGTGGCTTGAAAACATAGTAATTCAGTGAATTTTGTGAGATATGAAATAATATTGCTTCAGCATATAGGATATTTTCATCTAGCAAATCCTGTCATCATGTATGATATTTAGTTCAGTACAAGTGCCGTGTAGTTTCTTCTCACACGTAAGTCCCTCTTCCAGTATGCAGTAGTTCTTCCGGAAATGTGCAGGGGCACTCGTCTGCCAAGTCCGTCGCCCACTCATTTTGCTTTGCAATTCGCACTAGTTCAATCCCGTACAAGGGCATAATAAAAAAATCCCTCAATTTTTTTTAAGTTTCAACGATGAAACTTATGGTTTTTTAACCTAAAACTACCCAGTTTCAACCAATTTCAGAGATATAATTTCAAGTGATTTTTTTTGTCTGACGTAGACACAAAATAATTGATTGTTATTGATCGCTCTTACTACGTTTCAACATTGAAACTTAATATTTTTTAAGCCATCAAATGTATTCCAAATGGGTCTTATTTGAAAGCCCTGGTCACGAGAAACACAAATATGAAAACATAGCTTAATTTGAAATTCTTGTTTTAAAAATATTAAACTTTGAAAGTCGGAAAGCAAAATAAAAAAGGGCATCAGGGACATACGTTCCCCTGCACTTGCGTGCCACAAATCTTCACCCGTAGTTCTTCTAGCGTCAATCACCGGCAAGGTTCTTTTGATTGTTTTTACTACATCGTTCATTTTTTTTTTAGAAAAGGAGGATAACCTCCGGCCTCTGCATCTGGGAGATGCATACGGCCACTTTATTGATTATTCTTATTGACCTTACAAAGTATTACAACAATATGACTGAATCCGTCATCTTGGCAACATATGCCACTACTTCTATCCATATGATGAAGGGATGCTAGCTGGGCCAAATACCCAGACCACTCACCTAAACCTACCATCAAAAGCCGGAAGCCCCAGCCGAGCCACATACCGGGTCTGGGGCACAAACCGGTCAGACGCACTCACATGTGTCGTCGCCGTCATCTTCCACAGGTCCGTCTTCAGAGCAGATATTGAGGCTTCTACCTTGTTAGGCCACTCTGCCATCGACGTCACCATGACGCCAGACAGCCACCTCCTCCTGCGCGAGTCCATCTACACGCATCGGGCGCCGAGTCTCCGCTGCGCCACGCCGCCGAGATCCGCCGTCTTCGATGTGGAGGAGGAAACACCGCTCCACCTCTGGGCGCATCGCCGGCCACCTGCCGCGATGTCGTGCAAGTCCAGCTCTGGAAAAGCACGCAGGGAATCACGATCTTCAAGACGACGCCCTCAAGAGGGGAAGCGATGTCATGCCATCGTCTGGTTCTGCACCACAGGTCTTGGGCTTTCACCCGAAGAAAGTGACTCGAGAGCGGAGGAGGTCGGAGAACTCCACAACGGCCCCCAGGAGGAGAGCGACATCCACAGACACCGCGCCGTCGGCTTTCGCCCGGAGCAACCCTACCTCCGCACCCTCACGCTGCCGGACGAGGATGGGGGAACCCTAGCGCCGCCAGCATGCGAACCCATTGGCCCAAGCACCTCATGCGCGGCGGCGGCGCCATCACCACGCACGACCACCAACCTCACCGCCGGCCGAAGCCAACGGGCCAGATCGGCCGAGCCCGCCACGGCCAGATCTGAAACCTCGGGACGCCGTTGCATCGAGGCAGCCACGAGCAGCCGGCAGCCCATCACCTGCGAGAGGTCGAGGACGCCGCGCCGAGCAGCCGCCACGCCGGCCGGAGACGCCGAGGACGAAACTCCCACAACCACGGGCTCACGCCGGCGACCTAGGCCGCCGAGCACGCGGAGATCCCCGCCGCCACCGTCCTCCGGCGCGGGCTTCACCCGGCAGACTCATCCGGCGGCGGCGGGAGGGGGGCGTGATGTAGAGGGGGGCGGCGGCGGCGTTCCTAGGGTTCCCCCGAGCCGCCCTGGGGACGACGCGGGGGTCGGGCGTCCTACTACATCTCGTTCATGCATTTGTATGCACACATCTAAAATCATTCTATGATGTATGAATTGTCTCTTTGACTCCCACGAATTGTCATTGCCAGGCCCATTGGCTTTGCAATTTAGTATATTTTAATTCAGTGTGGCATGCTTTTTCCATTTGTTGTTCAGTCCATTATTCGTGTCTCTTGCCGATGCTATGGCTATTGTATTTATTTCTATTGGAATACACTGCGTGAGGAACGCGAGTTGCTTCGGTGCCACTTTGTCATGGTGGATGAAGGGTAGATGGTTATAGTGAGCATGGCTTTTGAACTGGACATGGTTGGTTTGATTTTCATTTTTGTGCATGTGGTTCTGTTGTTTTAGAAGGAGGTGGGCGGGGACCTTTTTCCGTGTTGTTTCTCAGAAGAAGAAAAAAGATAGTTTAATGGTATAGTTACAAGAAGTAACATAACTTTTCTTTCAGCATTACTTAGTTTTTCTTTTTAAAACGGAGACAAAAGCTTTGCCTCATCTCATTAAATAAGAAGTAATATAGACTTTTGCAGGTTACAGGACCACACAAGTCCAAATAAATTGAGTAAATAGCATAAAACTACTAGTTTGTAGGCTAAGGTTCCAAAAAACTACCAAATTTATTTTTTTCGCTGATAACTACCAAGTCAAGGGTTGGCTGTTTCAAAAAACCCCAAATCCTTTTTGTTAAAAAATTAAACATGTTTATGACAGGTTGGGCCCACCACTAAACGCACCGTTTGGTTGGCTATTTGTTTGACCGTTAACTAACATGTGGGGGCCACATGCCAGTGTCTGAAAAAGCAATCAGGTCCCTGGAAATTTTATAAAAAAGCAATCAGGTCCCTGGAAGTTTTCAAAAAAGCAATCAGGTCCTCCGACGCACCCGCCATGGCCGCGATGCCACCTCCGCCGGGCCTCCGCCGTGCACCGCGTGCGGCCGGCGAGCCGCGCCCGCAGTGGCCGGATCCACGCCATCCCTCGCCCGTGGCCGCTGCCACGCTGTCCCTTGCTCGTGGCCGCCGCCACGCTGCCCCTTGCCTGTGGCCGCCGCCACGCGCGCCCTCGCCTGTGGTCACCGGCTCGCTCTGCCTCGCCTGCGGCGAACCCCAGGTGGCTCCCCATGGCGGGCGGCAGCGCGGGACCCGAACGGAGACCCATGGCTGGCGGCGCCCCAGGCGGCTCCGCATGGCGAGCGGCGGTGTGGCGACCTGAGGGGAGGGAGCGGGTCGCACAATGTGGGCACGCGAGGGGAGGGAGCCGGTCGCCGGTGGGGTGGGCGCGCGAGGGGAGGGAGCCGGTCGCCGGTGGGGTGGGCGCGACAAGGGAGGTCGCCGGCGGAGTGGGCATGCGAGGGAAGAGGAGATGGTCGCCGGTCAGGTTGAAGATAAGACACACACACACAGAGAGAGTACAGGAGGAAGAGGAGAGAAGGAAAGAGAAGAAGAAAAGAGAAGCTGACATGTGGGCCCCACATGTCAGTTAACGGTCAAACTAAAGCTTCGTTTAGGTGTGGGTCCGACCTGTCATAATCACGGTCAATAGATAAGCACTCGGCAATTTGGGCTTTTTGAAACAGCTGACCTCTGATTTGGTAGTTATCTGAGAAAAATTAAAAACCGGTAGTTTTTTGAAACCCTAGCCTGTAAAGTAGTAGTTTTATGCTATTTACTCAAATAAATTTGGCTACTCTCCCGGAATTAAATTGCCCAATAATCTAGCCCCGGTGATGACCCACGTCTTGGCCTCATATTTGATCATCGCGGCCACTCTGGAAGGAAGGGAAGCTTTGGAGCGGAACACCCTAGCATTCCTCTCGTTCCAAATCTCCCAACAGATGAGCATTTGTAGCGAGGTGTTGGCCTTCCTATAGTTTCGAACCATGCCATCATTTGAACACCACCATTACTTGATTGACTGAAAGTTACCCCAACTCGGAGTCGGTCAGTGAATCCCCAACCACTCGAAAACCAGATTCCAAGCTCTAATCGTGTAGCGGCACTAAAACCTGTTTTTGTCTATTTTTTTTCTTCATGTCTTGGTTTGTGTTCATTATCGAATTTCCTTGGTGATTTCATACATAAGATAGACATTACATTTGTACATGTCGCCTGATTTCAGTGCCCAGTATGTTGGTTCCATCGTGAAAGCAAACAATCATTATGGTATTTTCATTGTGGTTTTTGGATGCAGGTTATGTATTGGCTTCAAGCTCATTAGCAGCTGTTGTTCACCATGGCATTCCACTGTTGTGTTTTGCTTAGATGAACAACAGACGTCTTATAAAAAGATAAAGGATCAATACTTGCTTTTGCCTTGGTGTTTATAATTTTTGTTTACACTTTTCCATTGGTATTTGTTCTTTTCTATTTGTGTGGGATTGTCCCATGGTTTTTTTGAAGCTACCAGATTTGCTGAGGTTTCTGATTTTGATGTAGGGTAGCTCTATGCAAGGTTCCATGCCCAAAGCACATTTAGAGAAGTTTAGAAGAATATAGCTAAGAGACATGCTTATTCGGCTCCACGACGATGGTGATCACTGAAAGGTCTTCGAGAGTGTTCATCTCTTCAGATCCGGTGGTTAACTTCGGCGGTGAGGTACAAATTATGAACGATGACTTGACGCAAAGAAATGGTTGTGCAGTGGCGGCGGGCGCAACGCTTGTAGCTGTCGGGATCGTGGAAAAGTGGTGGCAGCAACACATTAGTGACTTTGATGGTGGTGCAATTAGAGCACCCGGTCTTGAGCCCTAGGGCGGAAGCCTAGGTCAGACCCGAGTGGTTATACCTGGCATTGGCGATGTTTCTTACGTCGTTACCTTGTTGAAGGCATTGCTTGGATATACTCGGACTGATTCTTCAGGGTGAAAACCTAGATTCTGACCTTGTAGTTGAATCCGGCGACGACGGCGCTTGAGTGTTGCTCCCTTCCTGAAAGCGTTGCTGTTGAAGAACCTCGTCGTCAATATGGTGCCATGAGATGGTTGGTGCGGATACGGTCTCTGTTCTAGTTTGTCGATCCTAGATCTGATCGCTTTGGGGCTTTTTTTTCTTTTTTCTTCGTCTACTCATAGCTTTGGTCTTATATGACTTTGCTTGTCGCCGGTGAGTTTTCGCATATGTGTGAGTTGATGTTGGCTGTGTGCATCCTAGTTATGCAGAGGCCGGGTGTGTGTTCATTATGTTATGTATCTTCTTGATACTTCGTTTTGAGCCAATAAAATTCACCCTTTGTCGGAAAAAAAAGAGACATACTTATTACCTGGATTTTCTGGAGATTAAGGCAGCAAAGGTTTCCTTCGGTGTTATGCCATAGTTTCGTGGCTTGATTGATGAAATGAAAAAAAAATCATAGATCCATTCCGTGCTTGAAAGTAACAGTGCTATATTTAAAGGCTAGGTAATTCTAGAGCATACCGAGTAACATCAATGACCGGACTTACCCTGCAGGTAATTAGCTAAAATTGGTATAGATTATCTTTTTGTATGTGATTCGTTGGCAATGATGTCTAACTGTTCTTCTTTCATGGTGTCCCCTTCATATTTCTGTAGATGTGATTGTATAGCAGTGGGGGTATCACCAGCTATCACTGTGGATGTGAAAGGATGTCCAACATCGAAGAGAACCTTGCGACCTACTGATACAATGTCAGGCTTGCTTTAATCTGCGATAAACACGGTTTCCAGATTTTTTTTTTCTTTTATGCATGGTGTGGTGCCTGAATTTCTCATGCCGGTAGCTTCCTTTCTAACTGTGATTTCTTATTTCCAGATAGATAGCTACGAGTGAAAATGTTGAAGCTTTTGATGCAGACATACTTATTGATTAGTTCCAGGGAGGTTGTGTGGTTGCTTGGTTGTATGCTGCACATATAAAATACAAGATTAAATAATAGGTGGGGGCTGCCAATGTGTTACTGGCGATAAAATCTGTCAGCGTAGCATGTTTTTGCTATCTTGAAGTAAGTTATTGTAGAATTGTTCAGGTAGAATGTTTTGCTGTTGAAAGTTAAAAGATATCTTCATTGCCTGCAATAGTCTGGCATTGTATCTCCATTTACAAGTAAGACGGTGCAGCAAAGCACTCATCTACATCTAGTCTTATACTCTCTCTGTCCGAAAATACTTGTTTAAAGAATGGATGTATCTAGACTGTATTTTAGTTTTAAATGTATTTATTTGTATCCATTTTCATGACAAGTATTTTCGAACGAAGGAAGTAGCAAGCATGCTACCCGCTTGCTCGCCTGGGCGACACACGAACATGGAGCGGGCCATCCATTTTGAGCGTGAGCATCGGGCGATATCCCACGGTCGAGTCGCACTCCCACATCTCAAACCTGTAGAGGTAGAGAAGAACAGCGGCAAATATCTTCATCTGCCTGTACGCGAATTCCTTCCCCAAGCAGATCCGAGGCCCCGCCTATGTCAAACAACAGGACAAGCATACACGTCACGTGAATATGGATAACTCTGTCTGAGCCAGGTCGTCGTCTAGTACAGTGATGATTTAGTTATGCGTCTCACCTGGAATGCCGTGAACTTGTAGGGGCTCTCCGGGACGAACACGCCGTCGCCGTTGAGCCACCGCTCCGGCCTGAACTCCTCGGCGTCGTCGCCCCACAGGAACTTCATCCTGCCCATCGGGTACGGCTGGTAGTTCACCATGTCCCCTTTCCTCACGGCGTGGCCGTCCGGCAGCGTGTCATCCGAGAAGCAGTACTTGACATCCTACACCAACAAAACCATACTGATCACGACGTCCGGGCCACATAGCACACAAGGAAATTAATGCGCCAGGGATCGGGTCAACTAACGATGGGCACCGCCGGGTACAGCCGGAGCGTCTCCGTCAGCGCGGCGTGGAGGTACGGCATGTTGCTGATGGCGTCTTCTGTGAGGCACGCCGTGAGTTCTTGGACGCCGACGTCCCGGTCGCCGCCGGTGGTGGCCTCGCGCACCTCCCTCGCGATCTTGTCCTGGATGCGCTGGTTGCCGCACAGCACGTAGAGGAACCACGACAGCGTCCCCGCCGACGTGTCGCGGCCGGCGATCACGAAGTTGAGTATGATGTCCCGGAGGTACTTGTTGTCGAAGCAGCCCGGGTCTTTCTCCCTCTCCAGCAGGAATCTCGACAGGATGTCCTCTTTCTTGGCCTGCCAAGTCAGGAAATGTCACGACGCCAGATTTGCTGCTGCCAGGCGGCGACGCAATTAATGTTTGTACAGGAGGAAAAAGCTTACGAATTCGTGTTCATCTCTGCTCATCTGCTCGATCTTCTTGTCGATGACGGCGTACACGAAGTCGTTGATGGTGCGCACCGACCGCTTCATGGCCGCCTCCGACGACACGTTGAGCAGCCTCTTGGCCTTCCAGAGCGGGTCGAAGAACCGGTAGAGCACCTGCTCGTTGGCGTCGTCGAACGCCCGGGCGAACGCCGCGCTCTCCTGGCTGGACTGGGACAGCCCGCCGAGGCTGACTCCGAACCCGATCGTGAAGATCGAGTCCAGCGTCGACCGCATGAACAGGTCGTGCATGTCGACCCTCTCCCCGGCGGAGGCGGCGGCGGCCACGATGCCCGCGAGCTCGGCGGCCGTGTCGCGGAACACGCCGCTGCTGTACTCGCGGAGCACCCGGGTGGAGAACTCGAAGCTGGCGACCTTGCGCTGGTGCCGCCACATGGCGCCGTCGACGTTGAAGATGCCGTCGCCGAGGAGGTCCTCCAGCACGTCGTGGGTCATGGTGCCCTTGCCGTAGTTGGCGAAGTTGGTGCGGAGGATGTACTCGACGTTAGCGGGCTCCACGGTGTACACGTAGTTGCAGGTCGGGGTGAGCATGCGGAAGGTGCGGTACCTCTGGGAGAGCTCCGTCTGGTACTCGGCCAGGCGGCCGAAGTTGAGGAGCTGGTGGAGCATGGTGCCGGCCACGGGCGGGTAGTTCCGCCGCTTGCCGAGCAGGGCGCGGCGCGCCAGGTAGAGGGCCAGGAGGAGCAGCGACAGCGCCAGCAGCGTGGGCTGCTGGCTCAGCGGTGAGTCCATGGCCGTGAGACGCCGCTGGGTCACGGTGCGGAGGACGCCGGGTGCGTCGCGGGGCGTCGTGCCGGCGTGTGCAGTGTGGATTGTGGAGAGTGAAGGCTTGGATGCGAGTGCGGTGCACCTGATTACCGGAAGGCGCCTTGTTCTCTTCTTTAATGGACACTTTGGTACTACTTGGTGTGCCTCTTCTAGTTTTCAATGCACGTGGAGAAGACGAGTACCAGAGCGTTGAGATGGGTTTGGTCGACGTGCCGTTTGAGTTAACTATAATGGCGACAACGAACACAGATAATACAGTAAGAAAGTTTCAAACGAGAAGGAACGGCAAAAACCTCAGAAAAATGCAACAGTTGGCGTTGTAATTGTAAACCCCACATCATGGTTCAGGACCATCCAAATTGATGTTTAAAATAGGCAGAAGCCAGATCTGAGTAGGTCATCGCTTGGTTTCGTTTGCTTCCGGTTTCCAGCGATCTCGTTGCAGTAGAAAACGAGAGCCCGTGGAGATTGTTTTTTTTTTGAACCACATCCATAAGAGCATCTCCAATGGCATGTGTATATTTGGATGTTTATATATTCATATAGACAATGGTCTACGAAAATTCTCTCATATACACGTTCAATTTTATATCAGAACGTCTATATATAGGTACCATGACAGGTGGGCCGTCGCTGAGGAGAGGAAGAAATCATGACTGCAACTGAGTTTAGACAAAGCGTTCACATTGTCCAGGCATGGACATTATCGAGGTCGATTTAGAGGATGTGTATATTTGGACGGCCATATAGACAAGCTGTTGGACGCCTGTTTTGGGCTCACGTCATAAAAAACGAGTATATCATCCATATAGACAAGCTATTAGAGATGCTCTAAGACTAGCCACAATCAGGAATAACTTAGATTAATAACATGCATATGTTACTATCTTTATTATAGTGTAAAGTATATATAGTGTCATGCAACACTTCATTTATTAGGTTATAAACTTATCTTGCCTTGGTATGTACTCCCTCCTTTCCAGTTTATAGGGCTTATTTCAAATCTTTTTGTTTTTCGAATTTAAAGGGCTCATCTTCATCTCATTTTTAGTTTTTGAGACGCATTAAATCTTTGCACGCAAGAATTAAAAAGGAACACACCAATGCATGTAATGTTCCAACTCATCTAGTAACCAAGCATGCATGCACTGCAATTAATTCAAATTAATGCATGAGTTTAATTTTAGTAGTTTCGTAAAGTACGAGATACGTTCCTCCATTCATAAAATGCCTTGGTTGATGAGATTTCAGAGTTGGGCCCTATAAGGCTGGTCATAGTGGAGAGTAACTTATACTAGTGTCATGCATATGACACTAGGCTAAGTTACTACTTTCATAGTGCAAAGTAATATAGTAATAGTGTCATAGGTAGTTTCATTTAATAGTTTGTAGACTCATCTTATCTTATGAAGCGCTATGTTGCCACCTCTCATTAACTACTTGCCACATAAGTAAAAATTTCTCGAAATGCACTATGTTACTATCTAAGTTACTCCCACTATGACTAGCCTAAATTGGAAAGGAGGGAGTATAATGTTGAGTTAATTACACTTTTAATACATAAACTTGCATGACGGGTACAAATTCAAATATAAAGTTAAAAAATGTCACAAAAAAGTACAACAACTTGCGTTTGAGGTACATTTACATACATTTCTGATTCCAGGCCGCCATCTCTCGAACCAATGACAACATAACATTGACCTAGAAAGGCTAGCCAGTCCACCAACTGTTATTTGTTGTTTAATTAGTCATAGTCTCCTTATATCATTGACAGAATTGTTCTTGTTCTTTCTCCGTATAACTTTGGAAACCAAACCGGTGTGCCTCCCGATTCAATTTTTTACAGTTGTAATGTCCGTCTACTGGTTATCAGCTGTTTTTTAGGCACTATAACTTAGGATATATTCTTTGCTAAGAGCATTTATAACCAGACCCTCCATACCTGCCCTAGATGCCCCGATGGGCTGCCCGGTCACTGTTCGGACCAAAAAAAGGCCACCCAACAGGGCTACCCATATCCGTCCTAAACGTCCGGACTGACCGGCACTCTCCATCTCCCGTCATATACGGGGCAAATATGGTAGTCTGGAAGCGCCTGGGCCTGCCCGCCACGTAGGACTGACCGCTGGTGTCCGTGCCAATTTGGTCATATCAGCCTCCCCTCTCCTTGCTTGCGCAACACTCTTCTCTTCTCTATTCACCCTGCTCCGCATTGTCGTTGTCGGACTTTCGCCGACATCGGTGCTCCGCTGCCATCCCAACTCAGGGCTTCACGACCAGACGCCCCAACCCACACCGCCGCTGACCAGGTCGCCACCGGACGGTTCCCCGGTATGTCAAACTCCCCCATATTTTCACCCCGCGCTCTACGTGTTCGATGAAATGTCTAAGCCGATTTTTGATTATTTTGGTCATTACTTCTATTTCACCAATGGATTCAGCATGGAAATCAGCAAACTTTGCAAATATCCTTCGACAACTTGGCTTTTACCCCCGGTTTGTTAAAAAAATACTCCTGGTTCAGTGGGCCAATAAGCCAAACAATTGCTTGAAGGTAAAGTGTCACTCACGTGCAGTGCATAGTTTTTTATTCAGATCAATTCCGCCTCTAAAAGATATATAATATCACTATATCCATCTGAATTAGTAATAATCTTGTTGGGGAATGCAGTATTTAAAAATGTTTCCTACGATCACACAAGATTTATCTAGGAGATGCATAGCAACGAGAGGGGAGAGTGTGTCCACGTACCCTCGTAGATTGAAAGCGGAAGCATTAGGTAATGCGGTTGATGTAGTCGAACGTCTTCGCGATCCAACCGATCCAAGCACCGAACGTACGGCACCTCCGTGTTCAGCACACATTCAGCACGATGACGTCCCTCGAGCTCTTGATCCAGTTGAGGACGAGGGAGAGTTTCGTCAGCACGACGGCGTGGCGGCGGTGATGATGAAGTTACTGGCGCAGGGCTTCACCTAAGCACTACGACGATATGACCGAGGTGTTGAACTGTGGAAGGGGGCACCACACACGGCAAAGAGATTGTCTGTTGTGCTATTGGAGTGCCCCTGGCCACGTATATAAAGGAGGGAGGGAGAGAGGAGGCCGACCAGGAGGGAGGCGCCAGGGGGGAGTCCTACTTGGACTCCTAGTCCAAGTAGGATTCAGCCCCCCTTTTCCTTTCTTCCACCGGAGGGAAAGGAAGGAGGGGAGAAGGAGAAGGAAGGAGGGGGCCGCGCCCCCACCCCTTGTCCAATTCGGTTTGGGCAGGGGGATGCGTGCGCCACCTCATGGCCCTTCTTCCCTCTCCGCACTAAAGCCCACTAAGGCCCATTAACTTCCCCGGGGGGTTCCGGTAACCTCCCGGTACTCCAAAAAAATGCCCGAACTACTTGGAACCATTCCGATGTCAGAATGCAACCTTCCAATATATGAATCTTTACCTCTCGGCCATTTCGAGGCTCCTCGTCATGTCCGTGATCTCATCCGGGAGACTAAACAAACTTAGGTCATCAAAACACATAACTCATAATACAAATCGTCATCGAATGTTAAGCGTGCAGACCTTGCGGGTTCGAGAACTACGTAGACATGACCGAGACACATCTCTGGTCAATAACCAATAGCGGAACCTGGATGCTCATATTGGCTCCTACATATTCGATCTTTATCGGTCAAACCGCATAACAACATACGTCATTCCCTTTGTCACTGATATGTTACTTGCCCGAGATTCAATCGTCGGTATCATCATACCTAGTTCAATCTCGTTACCAGCAAGTCTCTTTACTCGTTCTGTAATGCATCATCCCGTAACTAACTCATTAGTCACATTGCTTGCGAGTCTTATAGTGATGTGCATTACCGAGAGGGCCCAGAGATACCTCTCCAATACACAAAGTGAGAAATCCTAATCTCGATCTATGCCAACTCAACAAACGCCATCGGAGACACATGTAAAGCATCTTTATAATCACCCAGTTACGTTGTGATGCTTGATAGCACACAAGGTGTTCCTCCGGTATTCGGGAGTTGCATAATCTCATAGTCATAGGAACATGTATAAGTCATGAAGAAAGCAATAGTTGACGTTGGAGT
Source organism: Triticum monococcum (assembly GCA_034509565.1). NCBI lineage: Eukaryota > Viridiplantae > Streptophyta > Magnoliopsida > Poales > Poaceae > Triticum > Triticum monococcum. Next base: position 685,100,755 of record CM067842.1, read on the forward strand.
CCCCTCGGGCAAGCTCCTGGGTTTCCTCGTATCCCACAGGGGCATCGAGGCCAACCCGGAGAAGGTCAAGGCAGTCGAAGATATGAGCCCGCCGAGGACCCTCAGAGAAATGCAGAAGCTCACCGGGCGTGTGACTGCATTGGGGCACTTCATCTCCAAGCTGGGGGAACGAGCCCTGCCCTCCTTCAAGATGATGAAGAAAAAGGGCCCCTTCGAATGGACTGAAGAGGCCGACAAGGCATTCCAAGACCTCAAGAGGTACCTTACCAGTCCGCCAGTGATGGTAGCTCCGCGTCCTCGGGAGCCCCTGGTGCTCTACCTTGCGGCCACCCCCTACTCCTCCAGCGCAGCCCTGGTGGCAGTCAGGGAGGAGCGCTGTGCCAAGGCCGCATCAACCGTCCGAACTGAAGCAAAGCAGAGCCATGAGGGCCTCGCGAAGGCCGCAACCACAGCCAGAAGGAACAGCCGCAGCAGGAGAACGCGCCCGGAGCAGGAGAGGCCTCTTCTGGTGACCAAGCCCCCGGGGCTCCGTAGTCTCCAGAGACGCCTCGACCTCTGGAGGACGCAAGCAGTGCCAACACCCTCAACCTCATCGAACATCCTGTGTACTTCGTCGGCACGGTGCTACGGGATGCAAGGGCACGATATCCCATGCCTCAAAAACTCCTCCTCGCGCTACTAGTGGCCTCGCGCAAGCTGCGCCACTACTTCCAAGGACATCCCATCAAGGTTGTCTCAGCATACCCCTTGGAAAGAGTGCTCAGGAGCCCGAACTCAGCTAGATGGGTCGCCGAATGGAACATTGAGCTACAGGCATTTCAGCTAGAATTCAGCACGACCAGAGTTATCAACGGAGCCGCACTTGCAGATTTCGTGGCAGAATGGGCAGAAGCGTCGGGTCTCGAGGCAGGCGAAGACCGATCACTTTCCCCGGGAAGTGAAGCACCGGACGGCTGGGTCGTGTACTTCGATGGGGCATTCTCCCGACACGGTGCAGGAGCTGGCGCAGTGCTTGTGTCCCCTACCCAGGACAAACTCTATTACGCCGTGCAACTCTGCTTCCAGCACGGAGGGAAGGTCTCCAACAACATAGCAGAATACGAAGGCCTGATAGCAGGCTTGAAAGCCGCAATCGCCTTGGGGGTAAAGCGCCTCACCATCAAGGGCGATTCACAGCTCCTCGTCAACTTCTCCAACAAGATATACGAGCCGAAGGACGAGCACATGGAAGCTTACCTCGCTGAAGTCCGCAGGATGGAGAAACAGTTCTAGGGGCTAGAGCTGCAGCATGTGCCTTGCGGCACCAATCAGGAGGCTGACGACATTGCCAAGAGGGCGTCCAGGTGGCTGCCGCAGGTACCTGCCGTCTTCGAGGAGCGGCTCTTCAAGCCCTCGGCGGCGCCATCGCTATCAGGCACGGCGCAGCGAAGGGAGGAGCCTCCTCAGCCGCCTGCCTCGGGAGCTCCGGTCTGCGGCCCAGCATCAGGGGCACGCCTGCTCCTGGCATTGGAGCCTCAGGAGGGATGTTGGATCCCAGAGCTCAAGGACTACCTGATGCAAGCGATTCTTCCAGAGAACGAGGAGGAGGTGGAGCATGTGGCATGGCAGGCCACGGCTTATTGCATCTAGGATGGCGAGCTCTACAGGAAGCGGCCAAATGACGTGTCCCTACGTTGCATTTCCAGGGAGTAAGGAAAGGAACTGCTGGCGGACATACACAGCGGAGACTGCGGGCACCACTCGTCGTCACGAACCCTCGTCGGCAAGGCGTTCCGCAGCGGGTTCTACTGGCCCACAGCACTCAGCGAAGCTGTTGAGCTGGTAAAGGCTTGCGAGGCCTGCCATTTTCACGCTAAACAGATCCATCAGCCTGTGGGGGGGGGGGGGGGGGGTCTGCAGACCATACCCCTCTCCTGGCCGTTCGCAGTTTTGGGGTTGGACATTCTGGGCCCGTTCCCTCGGGGCGCCAGGGGGCTATCGCTACCTCTACGTCGTGGTGGACAAGTTCACCAAGTGGGCTGAGGTGGAAGCTGTCTGCACAATCCCAGCAGGCTCGGCAGTCAAGTTCATCAAGGGCCTCGTGAGCCGGTTTGGGGTGCCTAACCGCATCATCACTGACAACGGTTCGCAATTCACCAGTAGTCTCTTCAAAATGTAATGTGCTAACCTTGGAACGCAGATATGCTACGCTTCGGTAGCACACCCCCGGAGCAATGGCCAGGCTGAATGAGCCAACGCGGAGGTCCTGAGGGGCCTCAAGGCCAGGACCTTCAAGAAGAAGCTGGAGGCCTGTGGCAGGGGCTGGCACGACGAGCTCCAGTCCGTGCTATGGTCAATCCGCACGACAACGACCAAGCCGACTGGCGAGACCCCATTCTTCCTCGTCTACGGAGCGGAGGCTGTTCTCCCTCACGAGGTCAGACGTCGCTCCGCACGGGTCCTGGCATTCGACGAGGCTCAGCAGGACGCCATACGGAGGGCGGATCTCGTGCTGGGGGAGGAACACCGTCGGGAAGCCGCACTGCGAGCAGCAAGGTATCAACAGGCGCTACGACGATACCATAGCCGCAACATCCGCCCCAGGACCCTTGAGGTAGGGGATCTCGTGCTCAGAAGGGTTCTCTCCAGGGAGGGGCTGCACAAGCTCTCTCCCATGTGGGAGGGCCCGTTCAAGGTTGTTCATGTTTCCAGGCCTGGCTCCTCGCACTTGGAGACTCCGGAGGGAGTACCCATCCAGAACCCATGGAACATTCAGCATCTCCGGAGGTTCTACCCCTGAGTGAAGCCACTGCGTTTTGGAAAAGGCCTGGTGCCTGTGAAGAAGGCAAATGCCTGTGAAGCCGCTGCGTTTTGGAAAAGGCCCGGTGCCTGTGAAGAAGGCAAATGCCTGTGAAGCCGCTGCGTTTTGGAAAAGGCCCGGTGCCTGTGAAGAAGGCGAATGCCTGTGAAGCCGCTGCATTTTGGAAAAGGCCCGGTGCCTGTGAAGAAGGCGAATGCCTGTGAAGCCGTTGCGTTTTGGAAAAGGCCCGGTGCCTGTGAAGAAGGAAAATGCCTATGAAGCCGCTGCGTTTTGGAAAAGGCCCGGATCCTGTGAAGAAGGCGAACGCCTGTGAAGCTGCCGCGTTTCAAGAAAGGCCCGGTGCCTGTGAAGAAGGCCAATGCCTATGAAGCTCACCGCCCGTGACACTCTCACGTAATAATGACTGGGGCTGTACACGCCCCGGAGTCTCCGGAGTGCCGCCCTCGGGCCTCGGGGGCTCCCGCCCATGCCCAGTGGCAGCACTTAGCTCCGCGCTGGTGAGAAGACGTTGAAGACTAGAATAGGTGCCGGACGCGACTTTCCCATTTGCTTTCCGCAGTTGGCTTGTTTATTCCTGTTTGAAGTTTTTATTGGAGTTGCTGACGTTCCTGGCTTGTGGCTCTTTGTCTTTCTCGCTCGCTCGCCTCGTTTTATCTCGTGAAGTCTCTCGAGGGAGGATCGTGGGCGCCCTTGCAAGTGTTTTCTGCCCCGATCGTTTGGAGCTTTCCTATCCGAGTCCTCTGCAGGAGCACCCCTCCCAGTCCGTGCCCCACGGGCATCGCGACACAAGCGCAAGACCTGGGTCGATCGCCCCCACAGCTAAGACCATAAGTTACCCCTCCTACTGATCCTTGCAGGGCACGAAGCGCATGAGGAGGCCACGGCCTCGGGAGGCGAGGACCGCGCCAAGCCCCACCGAGCTAAAATAGTTCCCGTACATGGGAGCGCGGCGCGAAAACACGGTGCAGAAATAGCGGTAACAGCGCGATGGTTAAACAACAACAGTTGTAATACGCCCCTGCGGGGCCCTACATTACTTACTATTTTTGCGCAGGAAAAGAAAGAAAACAAAACGGGCGCGATTCGTCCTGCGCCAACCCACAGCGAAGGCTCGAGCTGCTCCTGGGGCTCAGGCGGATCCCTCCTCTCGCTTCACCGGGGCGCGATGGCGGGCTGACCCGCTACCTTCGCCCAAGCGGGCGCGATGGCGAGGAGGCTAGTCGCGGCCACCGCTGGAGGAGCTGCTGCTTGAGAGGGGGTCGCCGAAGCTCGGCGAGCCCCGAGCACCGCCGCCTGTACGCCAGTCGCCATATTCATCCTGGTCAGAGCCAGGGCTGGGCAGGCGGCCGCGGTCGTCGTCTTCAGGGCAACACTCGGCACGGCGACCGTCTTCCCCGAACACCCTCACATAGAGGGTGGCGTCGCCATCAAACTTGAAGTACAGGGTGCACCACCGGCTCAGGCCACGCGCGCGGGCAAACATCTGACTGTCGCGTGTCAGAGCCCCGTTCCCAGAAACAGAAACCTCTAGCGACGCCCAGGAGGCCCTGCTGCAGCATCCGTCTGCCTGGAGCCAGAAGCCGCACCGGGCGCTGGCCGACAGTTCATCTATGAAGAAACGGGGGAGCTGGAGCCTGGTGCTGGATGGGTCTGCCGACCACACGACGAACTCCGGCAGCACCTCCGCAGAGCGAAAGTGTGGCCTAGGGGGGCGCACACCCACGGCGTGCCCCCCCGTCGGCAACCAGGCACTCACCATCGCGTCGGGAACCGCCTCCATGGCTGCGGGAGGCCACCACAGGGACCGTGGTATGCTTGCGAGGGCGGCCTCGGCCGCGCTTGGCTGGAGGGGAGTCAGGCCCAGCCTGGGGGGCGGTCCTTTCTCCGCGGCCGAGAATCTCTTTGGAGCCATCGGAGCGACGAGTAATCAAGAAGAAAGAAAGGAGCAGCAAGGAGGGATGAGCCGAAGGGGGTCGCCCAGCCCCGTACTTATAGCCGGAGGAGGCCAACTGCCGTGCACCATGATCGCAGGTAATCATGACCGGTTTCTCTACATGCAGGGACTTATCAAGTCATGCGGTTGCCGAGGCGTCGTAGGAAGTGCAGACGCCCACGCCCAATCAACCGCCACGCAGCGCCCCAGGCTGCAGGCTGTTAGGGCCCGCGGCGCTTCATGCTTGCCCCTTCGCTTCTCTGCTAAGCCAAGCCCATGCGCGCCTTGGGCCTGGGGGCTACTGTCGGCGTTCTGGGAACGGGGGCCCCAGACTTGCTTGCCTGCGGCATGGCACAAGCGGGGCCCAGCGTGGCCCATCTTCATCAGCTCAAGCTCAAAGACCCTCGCGAGGGGCCAAGCCTCACGGGGCGGACGACAGGAAGCTTCCTCAGAGGCATCCTCATCAGGCAGGCTCGCGAGGAGGCGCAGAGATCAAGGCAGGGCTACCTCGCGAGGAACCCGTGACGCAAGCCATGACGATCGAGACCAGGTGGGCGCCGGCCTACGTAGTGTCCTTGTTTCCCCTTTGGTGCAAAGAGGGCAAGCACAGGCCAAGGCATCAGGCAAAGGTTACCATTCCGGTGCAACGAGACCAAGACCAGCCGGACGGCAGGATGGAGGTCACCGTGGAGCCCAAGACGGCGTCATCGGTAGTGCCTTTGGCAGCCGAAGACCACCTTTGGTCAGGATAACTTGTACTACATGTTCCCCTTCGAATGGCCAATTGTTGGCGCCCTTCCCGCTCATTATTTGGGGAGAGGCCCAGGGCCTCTATAAATAGAGCTAGCCACCACAGAGTAGGGGGAGACCCCCGGAGAGATCTGGTAGAACCCCAGCAGAGAGAGAGAGAGAGGCGACTGAACTCACCCTAGTAGTTTATCGCACCAGCTCAAGAACACCTCTCGCGAGGTTGTTCTTCCCTTGTACTGTCCATTATCAGCCCCAGAGGCAATCCACCACACCACACACTGGAGTAGGGTATTACACCACAACGGTGGCCCGAACCAGTATAAACATCGTGTCTCTTGTGTTGTTCATCATTTTCATCTTTGTTCACATGAGAGGATCAGACGTAGATCGGTAGGGGAGAGATCTCCGCGCGCACCCCAGTGTTCGAACCTCAAGGGTCTGTCGGAACCCGAAACCCAACATGTTCTACCGGGGAAACTTCCCTCCCGGAGGGGGAAATCATCGCCATCGTCATCACCAACGCTCCTCTCATCGGGAGAGGGCAATCTCCATCAACATCTTCATCAGCACCATCTCATCTCAAAACCCTAGTTCATCTCTTGTATCCAATTCTTGTCTCCAAGTCCGGGATTGGTGCTAGTAGTGTTAATTATTCCTTGTAGTTGATGCTAGTTGGTTTAATTGGTGGAAGATCATATGTTCAGATCCTATATGCATATTAATACCCCTCTGATTATGAACATGTTTATGCTTTGTGAGTAGTTACTTTTGTTCCTGAGGACATGGGAGAAGTCTTGCTATTAGTAGTCATGTGAATTTGGTATTCGTTTGATATTTGGATGAAATGTATGTTGTCTCTCCTCTAGTGGTGTTATGTGAACGTCGACTACATGACACTTCACCATTGTTTGGGCCTAGAGGAAGGCATTGGGAAGTAATAAGTAGATGATGGGTTGCTAGAGTGACAGAAGCTTAAACCCTAGTTTATGCGTTGCTTCGTAAGGGGCTGATTTGGATCCATATGTTTCATGCTATGGTTAGGTTTACCTTAATACTTTTGTTGTATTTGCGGATGCTTGCAATAGAGGTTAATCATAAGTGGGATGTTTGTCCAAGTAAGGGCAGCACCCAAGCACCGGTCCACCCACATACCAAATTATCAAAGTACCAAACGCGAATCATATGAGCGTGATGAAAACTAGCTTGACGATATTCCCATGTGTCCTCGGGAGCGCTTTACATCATATAAGAGTTTGTCCAGGCTTGTCCTTTGCTACAAAAAGGATTGGGCCACCTTGCTGCACCTTATTTACTTTTGTTACTTGTTGCTCGTTACAATTATCTTATCACAAAACTATCTGTTACCACTTATTTCAGTACTTGCAGAGAATACCTTGCTAGAAACCGCTTATCATTTCCTTCCGCTCCTCGTTGGGTTCGACACTCTTACTTATCGAAAGGACTATGATAGATCCCCTATACTTGTGGGTCATCAAGACTCTTTTCTGGCGCCGTTATCGGGGAGTGAAGCGCCTTTGGTAGGTGGAATTTGGTAAGCAAAAATTTATATAGTGTGCTGAAATTTACTGTCACTTGTTACTATGGAAAGTAATCCTCTGAGGGGCTTGTTCGGGGTATCTTCACCCCAACCAGTAGAGCAAAGAGTTGTTCCTCAACCTACTGAACCTACTGAAAATGAAAATGCTTGCTTTGAAATTCCTTTGGGTATGGTAGAAAAACTGCTAGCTAATCCTTTTTTGGGAGATGGAACAAAACATCCTGATGAGCATCTAATATATGTGGATGAAGTTTGTGGATTATTTAAGCTTGCAGGTGTACCCGGAGATGTTGTTAAGAAGAAGGTCTTCCCTTTATCTTTGAGGGGAGATGCATCGACATGGGGCTATGTGATGATATGGAGTCTTAGAACTACAAACGATTGAAATTGGAATTTCATCAAAAGTTTTATCCTATGCATCTTGTTCATCGTGATCGCAATTATATATATATAATTTTTGGCCCCGCGAAGGAGAAAGCGTCGCTCAAGCTTGTGGGAGGCTTAAATCAATGTTATATTCATGCCCCAATCATGAGCTCTCAAGAGAAATGATTATTCAAAATTTTTATGCTCGGCTTTCTGATAACAATCACACCATGCTTGATACTTCTTGTGCTGGCTCTTTTATGATGAAGACTATTGAATTCAAATGGGATTTATTGGAAAGAATTAAACGCAACTCGGAAGATTGGGACCTCGACAATGGTAAGGAATCAGGTATGATACCTAGTTTTGATTGTGTTAAATCTTTTATGGATACCGATATTTTTCGTAAATTTAGCAATAAATATAGACTTGACTCTGAGATAGTAGCTTCTTTCTGTGAATCTTTTGCTGCTTATATTGATCTCCCCATGGAGAAGTGGTTTAAATATCATCCTCCCATAGAAGTAAAAGTAGCTGCACCTATTAAAGTTGAAGAAAAGACTATCACTTATAATGATCCTATTGTTCCTACTTCTTATGTTGAGAAACCACCTTTCCCTGTTAGGATAAAGGACCATGCTAAGGCTTCAACTGTGGTCCGTAAAAGCAATGTTAAAACATATACACCTCCTGACAAAGTTAAAGTTGAACCTAATATTGCTATTGTTAAAGATCTCTTGTCTGATAATATAGATGGGCATGTTATTTATTTCTATGATGAAACTGCTAGAATTGCTAAACCCCGTGATACAGATAAACCTAGACCTGTGGTAGGTATGCATATTATTTCTGTTAAAATATGAGATCATTGTTATCATGGCTTATGTGATATGGGTGCTAGTGCTAGTGCTAGTGCAATACCTTATTCTTTATACCAAGAAGTTATGCATGATATTGCACCTGCTGAGATGGAAGATATTGATGTCACAATTAAACTTGCTAATAGAGATACTATTTTACCAATGGGAATTGTTAGAGATGTTGAAGTCTTGTGTGGGAAAACTAAATATCCTGCTAATTTTCTTTTTCTTGGTTCCCCATAAGATAGCTTCTGTCCCATTATATTTGGTAGACCCTTCTTAAATACTATTAATGCTACCATAGATTGGAAAAGGGATGTTGTTACTGTCGACTTAGATGATATGACTCATGAATTTATTTTTTCTAAATTTAGTAGACAACGCCGTGAAGAAGAATTACCTAGTAAAGATGAAATTATTGGTCTTGCTTCTATTGTCGTACCTCCCAGTGATCCTTTAGAACAATATTTGTTAGACCATGAAAATGATATGTTTATGAATGAAAGAAGGGAATTAGATGAAGTATTCTTTAAACAGGAACCTATTCTGAAACACAATTTACCTCTTGAAATCCTAGGGGATGCTCCTCCACCCAAGGGTGATCCCGTGTTTGAGCTTAAACCTTTACCGGATACTCTTAAATATGCATATCTTGATGAGAAAAAGATATATCCTGTTATTATTAGTGCTAACCTTTCAGAACATGAAGAAGAGAGATTATTGAAAACTCTGAAGAAGCACCGTGCTGCTATTGGGTATACTCTTGATGATATTAAGGGCATTAGTCCCACTCTATGCCAACATAAAATTAATTTGGAAGAAGATGCTAAACCAGTTCGTGATCATCAACGCCGACTAAATCCTAAAATGAAAGAAGTGGTAAGAAAGGAGATACCAAAGCTCCTTGGGGCAGGTATAATTTACCCCGTTGCTGATAGTCAGTGGGTAAGCCATGTCCATTGTGTCCCTAAGAAGGGAGGTATTACTGTTGTTCCTAATGACAAAGATGAATTGATTCCTCAAAGAATTATTACTAATTATAGGATGGTAATTGATCTCCTCAAATTAAATAAGGCTACTAAAAAGGATCATTACCCCTTACCTTTTATCGATCAAATGCTAGAAAGATTATCCAAACATACACATTTTGCTTTCTAGATGGTTATTCTGGTTTCTCTCAAATACCTGTGTCAGCCAAAGATCAATCAAAGACTACTTTTACATGCCCTTTTGGTACTTTTGCTTATAGACGTATGCCTTTTGGTTTATGTAATGCACCTGCTACCTTTTAAATATGCATGATGGCTATATTCTCTGACTTTTGTGAAAAGATTTGTGAGGTTTTCATGGATGACTTTTCCGTCTATGGATCTTCTTTTGATGATTGCTTGAGCAACCTTGATCGAGTTTTGCAGAGATGTGAAGAAACTAATCTCGTTTTGAATTGGGAGAAGTGCCACTTTATGGTTAATGAAGGTATTGTCTCGGGGCATAAAATTTCTGAAAGAGGTATTGAAGTTGACAAAGCTAGAGTTGATGCTATTGAAAAGATGTCGTGTCCCAAGGACATCAAAGGTATAAGAAGTTTTCTGGGTCACGCTGGTTTTTATAGGAGGTTCATTAAGGACTTCTCAAAAATTTCTCGGCCTCTGACTAACCTATTACAAAAATATATTCCTTTTGTCTTTGATGATGATTGTGTAGAAGCATTTGAAATACTTAAGAAAGCATTGATCTCTGCACCTATTGTTCAGCCACCTGATTGGAATTTACCCTTTGAAATTATGTGTGATGCTAGTGATTATGCTGTAGGTGCTGTTCTAGGACAAAGAGTTGATAAGATACTAAATGTTATTCAATATGCTAGTAAAACTCTAGACAATGCTCAAAGAAATTATGCTACTACTGAAAAAGAATTCTTAGCAGTTGTATTTGCTTGTGATAAGTTTAGACCTTATATTGTTGATTCTAAAGTAACTATTCCCACTGATCATGTTGCTATTAAATATCTTATGGAAAAGAAAGATGCTAAACCTAGACTTATTAGATGGGTTCTCTTGCTTCAAGAATTTGATTTACATATTGTTGATAGAAAAGGAGCTGAGAACCCCGTTGCAGAGAACTTGTCTAGGTTAGAAAATGTGCTTGATGACCCACTACCTATTGATGATAGCTTTCCCGCTGAGCAGTTAAATGTCATAAATGCTTCTCATACTACTCCATGGTATGCTGATTATGCTAATTACATTGTTGCTAAGTTTATACCACCTTGTTTCACATACCAGCAAAAGAAAAAGTTCTTTTATGATTTGAGGCATTACTTTTGGGATGACCCACATCTTTATAAAGGAGTAGATGGTGTTATTAGACATTGTGTACCTGAGCATGAACAAGAATAGATCCTACGCAAGTGTCACTCCGAAGCTTATGGAGGGCACCATGCTGGAGATAGAACTGCACATAAGGTACTACAATCTGGTTTTTATTGGCCTACTCTCTTCAAGGATGCCCGTAAGTTTGTCTTATCTTGTGATGAATGTCAAAGAATTGGTAATATTAGTAGACGTTAAGAAATGCCTATGAATTATTCACTTGTTATTGAACCATTTGATGTTTGATGCTTTGACTATATGGGACCTTTTCCTTCCTCTAATGGTTATACACATATGTTAGTTGCTATTGGTTATGTTACTAAGTGGGTAGAAGCTATTCCAACTAGTAGTGTTGATCATAACACCTCTATTAAAATGCTTAAAGAAGTTATTTTTCCAAGGTTTGGAGTCCCTAGATATTTAATGACTGATGGTGGTTCACATTTTATTCATGGTACTTTCCGTAAAATGCTTGCTAAATATGATGTTAATCATAGAATCGCATCTCCTTATCACCCTCAGTCTAGTGGTCAAGTAGAATTGAGCAATAGAGAACTCAAATTAATTTTGCAAAAGACTGTTAATAGGTCTAGAAAGAATTGGTCCAAGAAACTTGATGATGCATTATGGGCCTATAGAACTGCATATAAAAACCCTATGGGTATGTCTCCGTATAAAATGGTTTATGGAAAAGCATGTCACTTACCTCTCAAACTAGAACACAAGGCTTATTGGGCTATTAAAGAACTCAACTATGATTTTAAACTTGCCGGTGAGAAGAGGTTATTTGATATTAGCTCACTTGATGAATGGAGAACCCAAGCCTATGAAAATGCCAAGTTGTTTAAAGAAAAAGTTAAAAGGTGGCATGATAAAAGAACACAAAAGCGTGTGTTTAATGTAGGTGATTATGTATTGCTATACAACTCTCGTTTAAGATTTTTTGCAGGAAAACTTCTCTCTAAATGGGAAGGTCCCTACGTTATCGAGGAGGTCTACCGTTCTGGTGCCATAAAAATCAACAACTTTGAAGGCACAAATCCGAAGGTGGTAAATGGTCAAAGAATCGAACATTATATCTCAGGTAATCCCATAAATGTTGAAAGCAATGTTATTGAAACTATAACCCCGGAGGAATACATAAGGGACACTTTCTGGAACGTTCCAGACTCCGAAAAGGAATAGGTATGTGGTACGGTAAGTAAACCGACTCCAAAACAGTTTTCAAGGCAATATTTCTCCGTTTTGGAATATTTAGAAAAATAGAAAAATAAGCAGTCCGGAAAGGACACGAGGGCTCCACGAGGGTGGAGGGCGTGCCCTACCCCCTAGGCGCGCCTACCTACCTCGTGAGCACCTCGTGTGCTCTCCAGACTCCGTTTTCTTACAGGACACGTATTTTGGTCGGTAAAAATTCATTATATAACCTCCCGGGGGTTTTGACTCCCGTATCACGCAAAACCCTCTTGTTTTTGTTTCGAGCTATTTTCTGTCAGGGTTGTCAAGGCTAGGCACTATGTCGTCTCCCTCCTCCTCCAACCATGAGGGCAACGATGCTTGGCTAATGAAGATAGAGCTGAAGAGAGAAGAACCTATGGAGATCAACAAGGATGAAGGGATCAAGAAGGCCATGGAGGACCAAGTTCCAGCAACAGAAGACACCCTTCAACTGGATCACAATCTTCTTACCCCAACAGAAACCGAAGCCTTCAAGATGATTGAGTTGGCTCGTATACAAAATAAGTATCTCACACGTGAAAATATTTTGTTGAAGGAGCATATCATCACACTCAATGGCATTATCCGCAAGCTAGAAGACCTCCTATGCTCGATGTGCGACGATCCATCATCAACAACTCCACCTTCTTCACCAACAAAGAAGAATTGAGTATCTGGTATGGGCACTCCACTTGGCAACTGCCAAGCTTGGGGGAGTGCCCCGGTATCGTATCACCATCACTTTTATCTTTACCATTTTTCTTAGTTCGATCCTTTTGGTAATATTTTGATCTAGTAGAATAAAAGTTCTTAGTATGATCTAGTCATGAGTTTTGCTTTATTATCCTTCTATGTAATCGAGTCCTTGAGCTATATAATAAAGATTAGTGTTGAGTCAAGGGCTTGCTTATTTTTTGCCATGATCCCAAATAAAAGAAAAGAGAAAGAAATAAAAAGAAACAAAGAGATCATGTGACTCTTATGGAGAGTAATGAGCTCACATAGAAAGAGTATGATGAATAAAAGTTATTGAGGGTTGACAAACATAGTTTTGGTCATCATTGCAATTAATAGGAAGTAATAAAGAAAGAGAGGTCTTCACATATAAATATACTATCTTGGACATCTTTTATGATTGTGAGCACTCATTAAAATATGACATGCTAAAGAAGTTGACATTGGACAAGGAAGACAACATAATGGGTTATGTTTTCCTACATCCGAGATAAATTATATTGTCTTGGATCTTCCAACATGTTGAGCTTGCCTTTCTCCCTCATGCTAGCCAAATTCATTGCACCAAGTAGAGATACTACTTGTGCTTCCAAATGCCCTTAAATCAGTTTTGCCATGAGAGTCCACTATACCTACCTTTGGATTGAGTAATATCTATCAAGTAAGTTGTCATCGGTGCAAGCAATAAAAATATTGCTCTCTAAATATGTATGATTGATTGGTGTGGAAGAAATAAGCTTTATACGATTGTGTGATATGGAAGTAATAAAAGCGACAGACTGCATAATAAAGGTCCATATCACAAGTGGCAATATAAAGTGATGTTCTTTCACATTAGGATTTTGTGCATCCAACCATAAAAGCGCATGACAACCTCTGCTTCCCTCTGCAAAGGGCCTATCTTTTACTTTTGTCTCCTACATTGCATAAGAGTCATGGTGATCTTCACCCTTCCTTTTTACATTTTATCCTTTGGCAAGCATAATATGTTGGAAAGATCCCGGTATATATGGCTAATTGGATGTGAGTTTTCATGAACTATTACTGTTGACATTACCCTTGAGGTAAAACGTTGGGAGGCAAAACTATAAGCCCCAATCTTTCTCCGTGTCCGATTAAAACTCCATACCCATAAGTATTGCGTGAGTGTCAGCAATTGTGAAAGACTATATGATAGTTGAGTATGTGGACTTGCTGAAAAGCTCTTATACATTGACTATTTCCTATGTTATTGTAACATCCCAAATTTTCAATTTGGAATGTTATACATTAGATCATCATGCACATCATATTTTCTTGCATTTTGTTGATCCTAGAAATTTCACGCAACTCAAGGACCCTCGGAGAGAGTTGGAGATTTCATTGTTTTCATATTTGAGTCTTCTCAAATTTTGAAAAGAGGATCATTGGTTTTGTCGGAGTTTTATTTGCCTTTTATTTGGATAGGGAAAAATGCGTGTTTTCAAAATTTGCATTCTAGGTCCCGAGAAAAGTTCATTTTGTTCGACTCATTTTTAGGAGTCGGGGAAAATTTACTTTAGCAATTTTGGAGTTCGTTTAGTTCTCCTTTCTTTTGTTTTTCTGCGCGCGTAACCGATTTAAAAAAAAATAAATTCCAGCGCGCCTGGGCCAAGGCCCAAGCCGCTGGCCAGGGCCAAGCAACTCACCTCGCGCGCGCACCAGCGCCAGAGGCAGGCCGCCGCCGCCACTAGGCAGGAGTCCTAGTAGGACTCCGTTTCGTTTTTTTCCTCTCCTTCTCTTTTTCTTACCCCCTCCCCCAAGTCTCCTCTCCCCTCCCCTCTTTATATACCCCCACACCCCCCTCTAAACATCAAATCAAGCCCCAAACACCCCAAGCCCCTCACCCCGCGCCACCCAACGCCGCCGCCGCCCCTAGTGCCCCGCCACCGCCGCCCTGCGTCACCACCGCCGCCGCCCTTGTGCCGCCGCCGCCGCCCTTGCTCGCCGACGCCGGAGCCCCTCGCCGGAGACCTCGCCGGAGGTACCGTGCCGCGTCTCTTCTTTTCCTCGGTTCGGTTTTTCTTCTAAACCGTTCCGATTCTTTTCTTCTCTTCCGATTCGTTTTCTTTCCGATTCTTTTCTTCTCTAAACCGTTCCGGTTTTCTAGATCGGTTTTTCGTTCGGTTTTCTTTTTCTCGAAACCCTAGATCGGATCCGTTTTCTTTTCCGATTTAGTTGCCCGAGACCATTCGCCGGACCGTTCGTCTTAACGAACGTGATCACCAGATTATTCTAGGTTAACGAACGTCCGTTCGTTTAACCGTTCTTCTTTTTCTTTTCGCCGGATTTATTCCGCGATCGCGATCTCAGATCCGATCTTCTTTCTAGTCTATCTTCTCGCTCGTTTATCGGAATCAGGTGATTCAAGCGCCTGGAGTTATGTTTCGAAACCGCCGTTCCGATTAATCAACTTTAACTAAGTTTTGCTATGTTAAAAATTTGACCTAGTTTCAACTTGCTAGAACCGAGTTGTTTTCCGCCGTTTGTTTTTCGTTGCTTTGTTCGGTTCTTTCTCTCTTCGCAACCGGAGTTCTTAAGTTAAGCTATCTGGTTCGATCTCTTGTTCGAGTTTTACCTGTGCATTAGATGAGTACTTATTGTATGCTTGTTGTTTGTCTATGATAGATTACCCGGATTGCGCCGCCTGTTACTTCGAATCTCTAGGACTCGCGGATCATCAGCAAGGCAAGTAACACTTTGATCATACCTTTTCTACAACCCAGTTTTATTGCATTAGATCAAATCCTCACACATTGCATGATTAGGATCTAATTAAATTGTGGGATGGGATGTAGATGAGGTAGTACCTATTACCTGTTTATTATGAAACCTTTGGGAGTTACTTCTACGTTTGCTTATTATGCCATGCTATGCTAGTAGACGTGGATTGGGTGAGTGATATCCACGACAGATGTGAGTGTGATAATTTTAAGGGTTTATCTAAGGTGACAACTTAAACACACATCTGGGTGGATTGAGGCACCTGATGTCTATCAGGACTTGCCTGTTTTATTTTGGACCGCCACCCAGGCTCAAAGGGATCATAAGATCTTTCATGCTAAATACTTACGTGTGCAGCCACAAGCCATTATGGGCTCTGGCATAGTTGATTAAGTCGTGCAAACTCTTACAGGGTAGACTAGCAGATGTAGGGGAAAGTAGGTGTACCGGTCTATCCATCGTAAGGTGCTAGCGCTTCTGAAAGACTGTGTCTCGGTCATCCATTTCTCAAACACCGGTAGTGCGAGAAAACCAACGGAGGCGATCGAGTCTTGTGGGGAAAAGTGCGCAAACCTCTGCAGAGTGTAATAAACTAATCATGATTAGCCGTGTCCCTGGTTATGGACATCTTGAGTATCTAGTACTTGAATATCATGTGAATCTCAACATGTTACTTCTAAATTAATGTTGTTGGGTTTTAATTGTTCACTTAATTGGGATTGAGAACGCTGTCAACCATTCTCAATGTTTAACAACCATCGTGATAGTTAAATAAATTTATTCCTTTGCAGTAGGGAAAAACTGGCTTTACGCAAAACAGTAACCATAGAGCTTTCCACCAGCCAAATATGCATATAGTATAGATGTTGCATTTCATTACTCTCTATGTGTTACCTTGCCAGCATATTCCATGTGCTGACCCGTTTCGGGCTGCAACGTTAATGTTGCAGACTTTTCAGACGATGATTAAGGTGCTTTTAGGTCGTGGTTCTATACTCAGTGATGCCGTTGGAGTTGATGGACCCATTTATCTTCCAAGTCTTCCGCTGTTATCGATCTTAGATGGCCTTAAGCCATATTTATTGTAATAAGTTCTCTTTTGAGACATCGTTGTAGTAAGTGTGTGATTGCCACTCTGCTATAAATCCTTCGAAGTACTGTGTGGTGTCAGCATTACTGATCCAGGGATGACACCGGAGCACAGTAGACTTGATCCATTTGGGTCGGGTCGCTACAGAGATGGTATCAGAGCACACACTGACTGTAGGACACGACCACTAAGTTAAAGCCATAGATCACTATTCTCTCCTCATTTTCTAACTCCTCATCTTTTCTACTCTTTAGGATGAAGGACGCGAAGATTAAGTACGCTCAACCGGATGAAGGCACACCTTTTGGATTTCACTTGAAGGAAGTCACCAAGTACCTAAACATTGGATTACCAAGCTTCACGGGAACCTTCAACGCCACTTTACCCGAAGAGGAGCGCTGGAAGATTCAAGCTCACGTTCCGGGAAGGACATTCGCGCCAATCACCAAGCCCATAGATAGCGTTTTCAATGCACCAACTTGGAGTCTAGAAAAGAGCATGGCAGCCCACATCACCATAGGACGCATTGGAGAAGTTTATCAAGAAGACCTCAAGGACACAATCTACCAGATTTGCGGATGCCGAGATGAACAATGGGAGTTAGTCAGCACTAAGAAGGATAGATCCATTGCAGCATTCATCCAGGAGTTAAACCAGCACATTCGACGCCACGAGAACCAGATGTGCAATGATATGATAGAGTTGAAGAATGCGAAGTCAAGGATCATCGAGCTAGAAGGAGAACTGAAGGCTACACGCAAGGACTACATGGACGAGATCGTAGCTCTAGCAAGACACAACGTCGATCTTAAGCAAGAGATTGAAGAACTCAAGAGGGAGTTAGTATCCAGGAAGGAAGACATGTACGTCGCATGTCCAGACAACTACATCATCATCGACGACACTGATTCGGATCCAAGTGAACCCGACTTTGAAGACGAAGCTGGAGCAGACATCATGGAGTCTTCCACCGGTTCAAATTTCTAGATGACCACCAAATATTAGTAGTATTCCCCCATGTAAAACACTATAGTTCGAGCACTTTTGCGATAGCTAGATCGATTGTAAGCCCTTGTTTGATTGAATGAAGTGATTTTGTGTGAATTTGCTCATGTGCATTGGGGTAGTGTTTTCTCTTTAGACCTCATTCTATTCTTATATCTCTTCTTTTCTAAAACCCTCAGATGCCTCCGAGACGTGACGATGGATTTCCACCGGAGCTCACTCAGTTGATCCAACAGCAGAATCAATTGATGCAGATGTTAGTCTAGAACCAGCAGAACAACAACAACAACAACCCACCACCACCACCACCTGTTGACCACTTAGCCCGTTTCCTTAGGCTGAATCCGCCGGTGTTTTCTAGTAGCATCGAGCCGATAGTAGCAGACGATTGGCTCCGCAAGATAGGAAGGGAGTTGACCACTGCAGGATGCACAGATGGTGAGAAAGTGAAGTTTGCCGCACATCAGTTAGAAGGACCCGCGGCAGCATGGTGGGAGAATTTCATAGCCACGTTCCCAGTTGACACTGTCACATGGGATCAGTTCCAGCAAGCTTTCCGCACTGCACACATTTCAGCAGGAGGTATGGCCATGAAGAAGCGTGAGTTTCGCAACTTGCGCCAAGGAGGAAGGACAGTTGGCCAGTATGTTGACGACTTCAGCAAGCTAGCACATTATGCCCCAGATGATGTTGCTATGGATGCAACTAAGCAGGAGAAGTTTCTAGAAGGATTGAATGATGAGTTGAGTATGCAGCTGATGGTAGGAAGTTTCAACAACTACCAGGAGTTGGTAGATCGTGCCATCATGATTGAAGGGAAGCAACAACAGATTGAGACCCGCAAGAGGAAGTATGGACAGGGGAAGTATAACTCTGGAGCCCAGCAGAAGCCCCGTTTTACCCCTAAATCTGGATTTCAGTTTCAGCATACCCATGGAGGAGGTAGCTCGCACAACCACAATGGCCACAAGAATGGTAATGGGAATGGAGGAAGTAACGGCCAGAACCGGACCACCCCATCAACCCCATCCAAGAGGGATCTGAGTCAAGTCACCTGTTTCAAGTGTTCCAAGACCGGACATTATGCCAATGAATGTCCTGAAGGCCAGAATGGAAATGGCAATGGAAGCTTAGGGAAGAAGCCGAACCCTTTCAATAGGGGACAGGCGAACCACGTTAGCGTGGAGGAGGTTGAAGATCAGCCTGATGCAGTAATCGGTAAGTTTTTGGTTAAGTCATTTACCGCACTCGTTCTTTTCGATACTAGTGCATCACATTCATACATATCAAGGGGAATTGTGGAAAAATATAGCCTGCCCACTAGGATTCTTAAAATGCCTATGCTAGTAAGTTCGCCAGGAGCAGAGTACATGGCGAGTCAAGGATGTTTTCAAGTGCCATTAAGCATAGGAAGGCATGTTTTCCCAACGGATTTAATTATCCTGGAATCCCAAGGACTAGATGTAATTCTCGGTATGGATTGGTTGTCGATGTATGGAGGAAACATCGATTGTGCTAGTAAGTCAATTTTGCTTACGACGCCAGAAGGAAGAAGGATCAAGTATGTATCCCGGCATGTGCCAAATAGGACTCAAGTAAACTGCCTAACAGGAGTTGTGCAGGAGGAAGTACCAGTGGTAAAGGATTTTCCTGATGTATTTCCTGAAGAGTTGCCAGGCATGCCACCGGATAGGGACATTGAGTTTTTGATTGAGTTATTGCCAGGCACAGGCCCAATATCAAAGAGACCGTACCGGATGCCTGCAAAGGATTTGGAATAAATTAAGAATCAGATTAAGGAGTTATTGGAGAAAGGTTACATTCACCCAAGTTCTTCGCCTTGGGGATCACCCGTACTTCTAGTGGAGAAGAAGGATGGATCATTAAGGATGGTTGTTGATTACCGTGGATTGAATGAAGTAACCATCAAGAACAAGTACCCACTACCAATGATTAATGATCTGTTTGATCGTTTGCAAGGAGCTAAAGTGTTTTCCAAGATCGATTTGTGATCAGGGTACCACCAGTTGAAGATTCGAGAGCAGGACATACCTAAGACAGCATTCACCACCAGATATGGACTGTATGAGTATACCGTTATGTCATTTGGATTGACTAATGCGCCTGCCTATTTTATGAACCTGATGAACAAAGTGTTTATGGAGTTTCTAGATAAGTTCGTCGTAGTGTTCATTGATGATATCCTAGTTTATTCAAAGAATGAAGAGGAGCATAAGGAACATTTGCGTTTGGTTTTGGAGAAACTAAGGGAACATCAGTTATATGCCAAATTTAGCAAATGTGAGTTTTGGTTGAAGGAAGTTGGATTCCTCGGACACGTTATATCCAGAGAAGGGATAGCAGTTGACCCCACAAAGGTTGAGACCGTAACCAAATGGGAAGCACCAACGACAGTTGGAGAGATCCGGAGTTTTCTTGGACTCGCAGGATACTACCGGAGATTCATTGAGAACTTTTCAAAGATTGTGAAGCCTATGACGGAGTTGTTGAAGAAGGATACTAAGTTCAATTGGACTGAGGAGTGTGAGGCTAGTTTCCAGGAGTTGAAGAAACGATTGGTTACCTCACCAGTGTTGATTTTGCTAGATCAGACCAAGGATTATGAGGTATATTGCGACGCTTCACGTCGAGGACTTGGAGCAGTGCTTATGCAGGAAGGGAGAGTTGTTTCGTATGCTTCACGACAACTGAAACCTCATGAGTTGAATTATGCTACGCCTGATTTGGAGTTAGCAGCCGTAGTGCATGCATTGAAGGCATGGAGACATTTCCTCATTGGAAATCATTTCGAGGTGTACACGGATCACAAGAGTTTGAAGTACATTTTCACGCAGAAGGAGTTGAATCTCAGACAAAGGAGATGCTTGGAGCTCATCAAGGATTATGATATGAGATTGCATTACCATCCCGGTAAAGCTAATGTAGTAGCTGACGCATTGAGCCGTAAGAGCCATGTAAATACGTTAATAACGGAAGGAATACCTAAGGAGTTAGCACAAAACCTTCGTGAGCTATGTTTAGAGATAGTTCCGAAAGGCTATGTAGCAGCATTGGAGATTCAGTCAACATTGATGGATAAAATCAGAGAGGCTCAGAAATCTGACAAGGAGATTGCTTCTATAAAGGAGAAACTAAGCAAAGGAAAAGCAAAGGGATTTCGTGAGGATGAGCACGATACCCTATGGTTTGAGGACCGTGTTTATGTGCCAAATGACCCGGAGATCAGGAAGTTGATTTTGCAAGAGGCACATGATTCACCATATTCGATTCACCCAGGAAACACCAAAATGTATTTGGATTTGAAGGAGACATTCTGGTGGACCGGAATGAAGAAGGATGTTGCAGCATATGTAGCAATTTGTGACGTATGTCATAGAGTAAAGGCAGAACATCAGAAGCCAGCCGGATTGTTGCAACCATTGCCGATACCCGAGTGGAAGTGGGATAAGATAGGCATGGATTTTATCACAGGATTACCCAGGGCGAAAGCAGGATATGACTCGATATGGGTAGTAGTTGATCGTTTGACGAAGGTAGCACATTTCATTCCAGTTAAGACCACTTACACCAGTGCTAAGTTGGCAAAGATATACATGACTAGGATCATTTGTTTGCATGGAGTTCCAAGGAGTATTGTATCAGACAGAGGAACCCAATTTACCTCAAAGTTTTGGTATCAGTTGCATGAAACTTTGGGAACTAGGCTAGAGTTCAGCATCGCTTTTCACCCGCAGACAGATGGACAGACCGAGAGTGTCAATCGGATTTTGGAAGATATGCTGAGAGCTTGTGCACTAGATTATGGATCTAGTTGGGACAATAACTTGCCGTACGCAGAGTTTTCTTATAATAACAGTTACCAAACCAGTTTGAAGATGGCACCTTTCGAAGCTTTATACGGAAGGAGGTGCAGGACACCGTTGTCATGGGACGAAGTTGGAGACCATCAGTTCTTTGGACCAGATTTGATTAAGGAGTCTGAACGGAAAGTTAAGTTGATTGGTGATAGGCTCAAGGTAGCCCAGTCCAGGAAGAAGAGCTACGCAGATTCTAAACGCAAGGAGATAGTTTACGAAACCGGAGACAGGGTGTATCTCCGAGTATCCCCACTATGAGGAGTTAAGCGATTTGGAGTTAAGGGAAAATTAGCACCGCGTTTCGTTGGACCATATAAGATCCTACAATGTATGGGAGAAGTCGCTTATAAGTTGGAATTACCAGAGGGACTGTCAGGAGTTCATGACGTATTCCATGTTTCTCAGCTGAAGAAATGTCACGCCGAGATGGCAGAGGTACCGTTAAGAGATACAGTGCCATTGGAAGCGATTCAGTTGAAGGACGACCTAACGTATGAAGAGAAACCAGTCAAGATTCTCGAGTTTGCCAGCAGAGTTACCCGCAGCAAGGTTATCAAGTTTTGCAAAGTTCAGTGGAACCACCACTCAGAGGATGAAGCCACCTGGGAGAGAGAAGAAGATTTGCTCAAGGACCACCCTCACCAATTTTCTAGCCAACCTGAATCTCGAGGGCGAGATTCATCTTAAGGGGGGTACGTTTGTAACATCCTAAATTTTCAATTTGGAATGTTATACATTAGATCATCATGCACATCATATTTTCTTGCATTTTGTTGATCCTAGAAATTTCACGCAACTCAAGGACCCTCGGAGAGAGTTGGAGATTTCGTTATTTTCATATTTGAGTCTTCTCAAATTTTGAAAAGAGGATCATTGGTTTTGTCGGAGTTTTATTTGCCTTTTATTTGGATAGGGAAAAATGCGCGTTTTCAAAATTTGCATTCTAGGTCCCGAGAAAAGTTCATTTTGTTCGACTCATTTTTAGGAGTCGGGGAAAATTTACTTTAGCAGTTTTGGAGTTTGTTTAGTTCTCCTTTCTTTTGTTTTTCTGCGCGCGTAACCGATTTAAAAAAAAATTCCAGCGCGCCTGGGCCAAGGCCCAAGCCGCCGGCCAGGGCCAAGCCCCTCACCTCGCGCGCGCGCCAGCGCCAGAGGCAGGCCGCCGCCGCCACCACTAGGCAGGAGTCCTAGTAGGACTCCGTTTCGTTTTTTTCCTCTCCTTCTCTTTTTCTTGCCCCCTCCCCCAAGTCTCCTCTCCCGTCCCCTCTTTATATACCCCCACACCCCCCCTTCTAAACATCAAATCAAGCCCCAAACACCCCAAGCCCCTCACCCCACGCCACCCAACGCCGCCACCGCCCCTAGTGCCCCGCCGCCGCCGCCCTGTGTCACCGCCGCTGCCGCCCTTGCTCGCCGACGCCGGAGCCCCTCGCCGGAGACCTCGCCGGAGGTACCGTGCCGCGTCTCTTCTTTTCCTCGGTTTGGTTTTTCTTCTAAACCGTTCCGATTCTTTTCTTCTCTTCCGATTCGTTTTCTTTCGGATTCTTTTCTTCTCTAAACCGTTCCGGTTTTCTAGATCGGTTTTTTGTTCGGTTTTCTTTTTCTCGAAACCCTAGATCGGATCCGTTTTCTTTTACGATTTAGTTGCCCGAGACCGTTCGCCGGACCGTTCGTCTTAATGAATGTGATCACCGGATTATTCTAGGTTAACGAACGTCCGTTCGTTTAACCGTTCTTCTTTTTCTTTTCGCCGGATTTATTCCGCGATCGCGATCTCAGATCCGATCTTCTTTCTAGTCTATCTTCTCGCTCGTTTATCGGAATCAGGTGATTCAAGTGCCTGGAGTTTCGTTTCGAAACCACCGTTCCGATTAATCAACTTTAACTAAGTTTTGCTATGGTAAAAATTTGACCTAGTTTCAACTTGCTAGAACCGAGTTTTTTTCCGCCGTTTGTTTTTCGTTGCTTTGTTCGGTTCTTTCTCTCTTCGCAACCGGAGTTCTTAAGTTGAACTATCTGGTTCGATCTCTTGTTTGAGTTTTACCTATGCATTAGATGAGTACTTATTGTATGCTTGTTGTTTGTCTGCGATAGATTACCCGGATTGTGCCGCCTGTTACTTCGAATCTCTAGGACTCGCGGATCATCAGCAAGGCAAGTAACACTTTGATCATACCTTTTCTACAACCCAGTTTTATTGCATTAGATCAAATCCTCACACATTGCATGATTAGGATCTAATTAAATTGTGGGATGGGATGTAGATGAGGTAGTACCTATTACCTGTTTATTATGAAACCTTTGGGAGTTACTTCTACGTTTGCTTATTATGCCATGCTATGCTAGTAGACGTGGATTGAGTGAGTGATATCCACGACAGATGTGAGTGTGATAATTTTAAGGGTTTATCTAAGGTGACAACTTAAACACACATCTGGGTGGATTGAGGCACCTGATGTCTATCAGGACTTGCCTGTTTTATTTTGGACTGCCACCCAGGCTCAAAGGGATCATAAGATCTTTCATGCTAAATACTTACGTGTGCAGCCACAAGCCATTATGGGCTCTGGCATAGTTGATTAAGTCGTGCGAACTCTTACAGGGTAGACTAGCAGATGTAGGGGAAAGTAGGTGTACCGGTCTATCCATCGTAAGGTGCTAGCGCTTCTGAAAGACTGTGTCTCGGTCATCCGTTTCTCAAACACCGGTAGTGCGAGAAAACCAACTGTAACGCCCTCGATGCGGCTCTATGTCCCACGTGTCGAGGCACGACTTAGAGGCATAACCGCATTGAAAGCAATGTCGCAAGTCGGGAAATCATCACACATCCCATGTACATAAATAAGATAAAGGGGAGGTACATAGTTGGCTTACACTCGCCACGTCACATCAAAGTACATAAATAACATCCATCATACAAATCACTCATGGCCCGACTACGGCGCCAAAATGGAAAAGACCCCCAACATGCGACAAGGCCCTGAATCTACCCCAACTGGGCACCACTACTGATCATCAGGAAAAGACACATAGTAACACTGAGAGTCCTCATCGTACTCCCACTTGAGCTCGAGCGCGCCATCTGGAGCTGTATCATCTGTCCCTGCATCTGGTGTAATAGTAATCTGTGAGCCACAGGGACTCAGCAATCTCGCACCCTCGCGATCAAGACTATTTAAGCTTAATAGGTAGGAAAGGGTAATGTATAAGTGGAGCTGCAGCAAGCGACTAGCATATATGGTGGCTAACTTATTCGCAAAAGAGAGCGAGAAGAGGAGGCAAAGCACGAGCGGAAAACTAGAGAGGATCCTGCACAAACATAACTCCAACACCGTGTCCGCTTCCCGGACTCCACCGAGAAGAGGCCATCACAGCAACACACTCAGTTGATTCATTTTAATTAATTAAGGTTCAAGTTATCTACAACCGGATATTAACAAATTCCCATCTGCCCATAACCGCGGGCACGGCTTTCGAAAGATCAATCCCTGCAGGGGGTCCCAACTTAGCCCATAACAAGCTCTCATGGTCAACGAAGGAATAGACCTCCACCCAAGACACACCGATCAGACTCGGTATCTCGGTACAACAAGACGATTCGACAGGTCAAAACAAGTCCAGCAACACCGCCCGAATGTGCCGACAAATCCCGATAGGAGCTGCACATATCTCGTTTTCAGGGCACACTCAGATGAGCAGTCCGTACAACTAAAACCAGCCCTCGAGTTTCCCCGAGGTGGCGCTGCAAGGGGCTCTAGTTCGGACCAACACTCAGAGGAGCACTGGCCCGTGGGGGGCTAAAATAAAGATGACCCTCGGGCTCCGGAAACCCAAGGGAAAAAGGGGTAGGTGGCAAATGGTAAAACCAATGTTGGACATTGCTGGAAAAGCTTGAATCAAGGTGAACTATCAAGGGGTTCCCATTATAGCCTAACCACGTAAGGGACGCAACAATCCGGGAACATAACACTGATATGACGGAAACTAGGGCGGCAAGAGTGAAACAAAACACTAGGCGAGAGGCCGAGCCTTCCACCCTTTACCAAGTATATAGATGCATTAAGATAACATGGCAATATAATGATATCCCAACAAGTAAATAAAGGTTCCAAAAAGGAACGGCTCCAATCTTCACCTGCAACTAGCAACGCTATAAGAAGGGGGCTGAGCAAAGCGGTAACATGGCCAATAAACGGTTTGCTAGGACAATGGTGGGTTAGAGGCTCAATCATGGAAATTGGGAGGCTGACAAGCAAGTGGTAGGCATCGTAGCATTGGCATAGCAAAGAGCGAACAAACTAGCATAGCAAAGATAGTAGTGATTTCGAGGGTATGATCATCTTGCCTGCACAGTTGTCAGAGTTGACTGGATCCTCACAAGCAAACTCAACGGGCTCCTCGTTAGCGAACTCGTCTCCCGGCTCTACCCAACAACACAAACAAGCAACAAGGATACAATCAACCACGTGCAAGGGCAAACAATAATATGCAAAGATGGTATGCTATGCGGGATGCGATGCGGGATGCAATGTAACGCCCCGAGACCGATGTGCCAGGTGTCGTTCAGTTATTCGCTGTTGTTGCCTTGTCATTTGCTTGCGTGTTGCATTTCATCATGTCATCATGTGCATTGCATCATCATGTTTTCAAAACTTGCATCCGTCCCGGCCTCCTCGTTCTCTCCGTTGTCCGTTCTGAGCCCAGACACACTTGCACACGCCCGCGGCATGTCCGAAATATTATTTTATAAGTGGCAAGAAAATGTTCTCGGAATGGGATGAAAGTTGGCGTGCGGTGTTATTTTGTTGTTAGTAGGCCGCCTGCCAAGTTTCATCGCATTCGGAGTCTGTTTGATGCCCCAACGGATAAATATAGCGGCAATAGTAGCCGGTCAAAACGTCGGACGTTTTCGGTCTCCGGAAACAGTCGCCGGGCGCCCTCTCTTCTCTTCTCTCAGCTCGACACCATCTACATAGCCCACTACTCACCACCAGGTCCTACCTAACCTCTCTCGTCAGCCCGCAGCCCTCCTCGCGCGCGCGCCCGAAAGTTGTCCCGGACCCGACCCGGACTGTCGCCACCGTTGTGTCCGGATCATCCCCAAACATCTACAAAACGTCACCGTTTTCTCATTTGGTCTCCCTAAGCTTTTATTTCGCGACCGTCCATTTAAGATCGGAGGGTCCTAATAGCCCCTATCCAAAAATCCTATTGCTATATTTAGACCCAGGCAGCAACCCTAAACTCTAGGGGGCTTGTCCCATCGCCGCCGCCACCTACCATATCCCCATCGGGATCTTCCCTGATCCAAAAATTCCACCAGACCAACTCCCTCTTTTTCAGCAAGGGCCAACCATCTCCCTCCCTCGATCCACCAATCCAGCACCTCCCGATCCAAATCAGCTGCCCTCCTCTCCTCGTTCTTCCCCGAGCATGCTTCCCCGCGCCATGGAAGTCGCCGCAGCCACCCACGAGCGAGCGCCCGAGCCCCCTGTCGAGCTCTTCCGCTGCTCGCGCAACAACACCTCGTTTTCGCCACCATGAACCGCCAGGACCAGCCTCGTCCCTCTCCCTCCCTTCGTTCTCCTCCTCCCATCGCCTCTCTCTCTCTAAGTACTCTCTCTCTCCCTCTTAGGTGCCCGTAGCCGCCGCCCAGGGAGTTCGCCGTGGCCCCCGTCTTCGCCAGATCCGGCCGGGATCCACCGGATCTGGGTGCCCCGCCGTTGTCCTGCCCGTGTTCGACCTCCCCTGCCGCTGCCTCGCCCGGATCAGGCGGATCCGGCGAGCTGTTCGCCGCTGCCGTCCGCATTAGATGCCGCTCGTTCTTCGCTTCAGGGACGAGTCGAGGCGCTGCCCCGTTGACCGCCCTTTTCCTTTGCCTGCTCGACCGCACCCCCTGGGCCGCCCCCACCGGCAATCGCCAAGGCCCAGGCGCTTCCCCCCCCCCCAGCCGGCCTCCTTCCTCTCCAGATGGGCCTCAGCCCATGGTGAGCAGCGCCCAGCCCCTCTCCTGTGCATGTTGGGCCAGCTAGTTTCAGCCCAGTGCACGTTTTTTTTCCGTTGGACGATTTTCCTAATTACCCTGAGATTGCAGATTTACAGAAAACCCCCTAGCCTTCATGCATTTAATAACTTCACATCCGTGCATCGGATTAAAATGAATTATATATGAAACTTGCTCAGAATTTTGTGTAGATTAATAATATCCAACTTTCATCTATGTTTGAAATGCTTAAAATGATGTTTGTTTAAATTTGCCCCTATGCCATGCTAATATGATTTAATTCATAACTAATTAACCGTAACTCTGAATTAAATAAACTTTATACGTAAATGGGGTAGAATTTTGCTGAGTTTATCATGGTGACCTTACTTTGCATGTTAAACAACTCTAAAATTGTGTTTAGGGCAGAACAGTACCAAACCTTAAATTATGCATATGAGGATTTTCCGGAATTGTTGTTCGTTGCTTCCGGCCTCATTTAACCTTGACTAGATAGGTAGTTTTCATTTGCTTCACCCTCTTGCCATGTTAATCAACATTTAATATTGTTGGGTACATAAACGAGAGAGAACTAAATAATTGATGTGGTGTTTTGTCAATATGCATCCCGATGCATATTGAGCTCCATTTAATGTGTAGGATTGTTTGTGCACTTGCCATGCCATGCCTCTTTAAACCGGACATGCATCATACTTGATTGTGCATCATGCCATGTTTATGTCGTGGTTGTTTACTATGTTGTGTGCTTCTTTTCCGGTGATTGCTTCTTCGGATTGGTTCCGGTAACGTCGAGTTTGTGAGGACCCGTTCATCTACGTCCGTTTGTCTTCTTCATGGACTCGTTCTTCTTCCTTGCAGGATTTCAGGCAAGATGATCATACCCTCGAAATCACTACTATCTTTGCTATGCTAGTTTGCTCGCTCTTTTGCTATGCCAATGCTACGATGCCTACCACTTGCTTGTCAGCCTCCCAATTGCCATGTTCAGCCTCTAACCCACAATTGTCCTAGCAAACCGTTGATTGGCTATGTTACCGCTTTGCTCAGCCCCTCTTATAGCGTTGTTAGTTGCAGGTGAAGATTGAAGTTTGTTCCTCGTTGGAACATGGAGATGTTGTTCCTTGTTGGAACATGTTTACTTGTTGGGATATCACAATATATCTTATTTAATTAATGCATCTATATACTTGGTAAAGGGTGGAAGGCTCGGCCTTATGCCTGGTGTTTTGTTCCACTCTTGCCGCCCTAGTTTCCGTCATATCGGTGTTATGTTCCCGGATTTTGCATCCCTTACGCGGTTGGGCTATAATGGGAACCCCTTGACAATTCGCCTTAAGTAAAGCTTCTCCAGCAATGCCCAACATTGGTTTTACCATTCGCCACCTAGTCTTTTCTTTTCCCTTGGGAGTCGCGCTCCTGAGGATCATCGTTATTTACCCCCCCCGGGCCAGTGCTCCTCTGAGTGTTGGTCCGAACTAGAGTCCTGTGCAGCGCCCCCTCGGGGAAACTCGAGGTTTGGTTTTAGTTGTATGGAGCGCTCATCTGAGTGTGCCCTGAGAAAGAGATATGTGCAGCTCCTATCGGGATTTGTCGGCACATTCGGGCGGTGTTGCTGGTTTAGTTTTACCCTGTCGAAATGTCTTGTTGTACTGGGATACCGAGTCTGATCAGAACGTCTCGGGTGGAGGTCTATTCCTTCGTTGACCGCGAGAGCCTGTCATGGGCTAAGTTGGGACACCCTGCAGGGATTTGAACTTTCGAAAGCCGTGCCCGCGGTTATGGGCAGATGGGAATTTGTTAACGTCCGGTTGTAGAAAACCTGAAGTCGACCTTAATTAAGATGAATCAACCGCGTGTGTAACCGTGATGGTCTCTTTTCGGCGGAGTCCGGGAAGTGAACACGGTTGTTGGAGTTATGCTTGACGTAGGTAGTCCAGGATCACTTCTTGATCATATTTTTATCGATCGTGCTTTGCCTTCTCTTCTCGCTCTCATTTGCGTATGTTAGCCACCATATATGCTAGTCGCTTGCTGCAGCTCCACCTCATACCTTTACCTTACCCATAAGCTTAAATAGTCTTGATCGCAAGGGTGCGAGATTGTTGAGTCCCCGTGGCTCACAGATACTTCCAAAACCAGCTTGCAGGTGCCGATGAGTCCGTGCAGATGACGCAACCAAGCTTAGGAGGAGCTCGATGAAGATCTTGTCCTTTGTGTTGTTTCGATCTAGTCGATCAGTAGTGGAGCCCAGTTGGGGTCGATCGGGGACCTTTGTCGCATTTGGGGTTCTTCTTTTATTTTGGTTCCGTAGTCGGACCATGAGTGTATTTGGTTGCTGTAATGCTTTATTCATGTATTTGTGTGAAGTGGCGATTGTAAGCCAACTATGTAACTTTTTCCCCTATTGTATTATATGGGTTGTGTGAAGATTACCTCACTTGCGACATATGCCTTCAATGCGATTATGCCTCTAAGTCGTGCCTCGACACGTGGGAGATATAGTCGCATTGAGGGTGTTACAAGTTGGTAATCAGAGCCTTCCCCGACCTTAGGAGCCCCCATTGCTTGATCGTTTTTAGCGGCCGAGTTGTGTCTAGAAAAATGTTTTGAGTCCTTTAGGAATTATATATCGGAGAGTTTAGGAATTCTTTTTACTCCCCGGTCTCCTCATCGCTCTGGTAAGGCATCCTGACGTAGAGTTTTGACTCTTCTCTTCTCAAATTTCACTAATTTTTTTAGGATCACGCGAGTATCTTGGTTTTGTTTCGATGGCTTATGATGAGAATACTGTCTTGGTGCCTCCTGTCAGGGGTTTAATGGAAGTGTCCCGGGGAGTTGAGCTCTGAGGTGTTGTCATCATAATTTTATCGTTGCAATTCTGGTATACCTGAGTTTAGTACACCGACATCGAAAATCTCTTTTATGCAGTTCGTTGGTGAGATAACCTCGACGCCACCCAATACTGGGGCGGGAGTTCGGGAGTATCGCCATAACTTGTATAACGGATGCTTTTCGAAGGTTGAGGTAGATGATTTCCGAAGGTTTCTTGGTTATGTGTTGAAGGATGGATACAGCTGGATGTAGGATTTGTTAGTTTGGGTGAGATATTATGCTTCCCCTGTATCCCCAACACCTGATTGCATAACTGGGAAAATTTCGGGAGTTTCATAGGTGGGAATTCAAGTAGCTCTTAGGATATCTTTCCGACAGATGTATGATATGAAATTGGGGTTCGACGTCTAGTGGTTCGCCTATTCACGGTCGATTTTACAGTGGTCTCGTTGTGTCTTAAAGAGTCCTTGGCTATGCCGACTCGGGGACGCCTCGTATGTCATGTGCACTGCCTTGTATATGATGGTGCTGTACGATCGAGCCCGTGTAGGTCCCACCACGAAAACTTTGGCCGAAATCTCTATCATATGTTTGTTCTGGCTTATTCTGCAAGCCAATCCTTTTGTTTTTGTTTTGAGTTGTGGTATTCGAGTTGCTTCGAAGTCAAATGTTGATTCCATACCTTCCCCAAATGGTGTTCTCATATTCCTATGTGAATACTAATCCTTCTTGATCATCAAGATTGTTTTGTCAATCATTTTCTACCGGTGTGTCTCTCTTCAAGTGGATCCGATCACTTCAACATTCAGCAAGATCTATTATCACTTCTTCTCAACAGTGTTTGTTTCATCCGTCTCCAAGTTGCCTTTGTTTTTCCCGCCCTCCCTCCCTTGTTTTTCTTCAAGGACTCGGATTTCTTAATCGAGTATAAATCTTATTGATGGGAAGCCTCTCCATTCTTTTCCTTCAATGTTCTTATCCGGTGATTCTCATGAAGATACTAACGGAGCTTCAAGTTTATCATTCTTTGTTCTTTTATCTTCTCCGAGGGATTCAAGTCAAGCCTTTGGTGTTGATCATATCCTTTCCTCGTTTCAGAAGCTTTCTCATACCGGTGCTCATCATATTCATTCACTTCTCGCTATTTATTTTTTCTGGAGTGCTCAAGATATCTCGAAGATTCGTGTTTCCACTCTACATTCGTTCAAGCTCTTTCGAGATTGGTATCTCATTCAAGTCATTTAATTCAACCGATGCTTTCTCTCTTTTAAATCGTTCTACGGTGTTTTCTTTCGAGTGGGCCCTAACCCACAGGTCTTTTCCCAAGATCTTACCTGACTCTTCTAATTCCCCGGAGATATGCTTAAAATTCTTTTCGAAGCTTGACGTAAGAATGATTTATGATCAGTCTTATGTATTTCTCCAAGATCTGTCAAATTCTTTTCATCGTTGACTCAACCTCTTTGTTTTAATCCTTCCGGAGTGCCTCAACAATTCACGGTGGTGTTTCTCGTCGTCATTCTCGGATTTTGAAGACCGAAGAAGAGTTTCTCTCATTTTGATCCATTCTCTTCAAGATTCGTGATTCTAACTTGTTGCCATCCTCTCGTAATTGTTTTAATCGTGAGAATTCTTTTCACCCTTCCAGAGAAATTTAAGAGTCTTCTCAGTTGTTATCCGGAGTCCATCATCTAAGATTTATTCATTCTCAGCTTTCAGCTCTCGTTCTTCAATTTTACCGATGCTTCGTTCAAGTGATCTTTAATCGGCTCATGATTTTTTCGTTCTCTTGTATCTAAATTCTCTCAAGCATCTTCATTCATGTGCTAATTCTTTTCGGAGTTTCTTTATCTTCTCTTCGTTCTTTTTCAATTCTCACGGTGGTTCTTCCAGATTTCTCTTCCTTATCAATTTATTCGTTGTTCCTATTCTACCGGTGGGTCGTTCAAGATTTTCTCAAGTTATTGATATCTCTCTTTAATCCTTTCCATGAGAATAAGGAATATGCCAAATCCATTGTTTGTCATCAATTAAATTGGTGAAGGATAAGCATAATGTAATTCTTATTCTTGTTTCATCCATATGTTAATCTTTTCTCCCGGAGTTTGTTCACGATGACTAAATTCTTGGTTTCAAGTACTCATCTTTCTTTTCCCGGAGTTCGAATCTTTTTCAACTATTTCATCACAGAGATCCATCTAAGTCATTACAAGGATTCACCTTGTCCTTTCAACTTCTCTTTCTTTCGTTTGATCATTCTTTCTTTACCGTAGTTTCTTCATGGAGGCTATACTTGATGGTCCATCAAGGATTTAATTCCTTCTCCAACTTTTTAATCGAGATTCTTTTCTAAGAAGCGCAAGCCTTCTTCATCTTGCTATCCGGAGTGCAATTCTTTCTACCATATTATTGGAGGTGGTATTATGTCATTCTTGATAATTTGGGTTCATGTTTCATGATTCACTGAGATGGCAGAGGTACCGTTATCTCATTCAAGATTCGTGTTTCCACTCTACATTCGTTCAAGCTCTTTCGAGATTGGTATCTCATTCAAGTCATTTAATTCAACCGGTGCTTTCTCTCTTTTAAATCATTCTACGGTGTTTTCTTTCGAGTGGGCCCTAACCCACAGGTCTTTTCCCAAGATCTTACCTGACTCTTCTAATTCCCCGGAGATATCCTTAAAATTCTTTTCGAAGCTTGACGTAAGAATGATTTATGATCAGTCTTATGTATTTCTCCAAGATCTGTCAAATTCTTTTCATCGTTGACTCAACCTCTTTGTTTTGATCCTTCCGGAGTGCCTCAACAATTCACGGTGGTGTTTCTCGTCGTCATTCTCGGATTTTGAAGACCGAAGAAGAGTTTCTCTCATTTTGATCCATTCTCTTCAAGATTCGTGATTCTAACTTGTTGCCATCCTCTCGTAATTGTTTTAATCGTGAGAATTCTTTTCACCCTTCCGGAGAAATTTAAGAGTCTTCTCAGTTGTTATCCGGAGTCCATCATCTAAGATTTATTCATTCTCAGCTTTCAGCTCTCGTTCTTCAATTTTACCGATGCTTCGTTCAAGTGATCTTTAATCGGCTCATGATTTTTTCGTTCTCTTGTATCTAAATTCTCTCAAGCATCTTCATTCATGTGCTAATTCTTTTCGGAGTTTCTTTATCTTCTCTTCGTTCTTTTTCAATTCTCACGGTGGTTCTTCCAGATTTCTCTTCCTTATCAATTTATTCGTTGTTCCTATTCTACCGGTGGGTCGTTCAAGATTTTCTCAAGTTATTGATATCTCTCTTTAATCCTTTCCATGAGAATAAGGAATATGCCAAATCCATTGTTTGTCATCAATTAAATTGGTGAAGGATAAGCATAATGTAATTCTTATTCTTGTTTCATCCATATGTTAATCTTTTCTCCCGGAGTTTGTTCACGATGACTAAATTCTTGGTTTCAAGTACTCATCTTTCTTTTCCCGGAGTTCGAATCTTTTTCAACTATTTCATCACAGAGATCCATCTAAGTCATTACAAGGATTCACCTTGTCCTTTCAACTTCTCTTTCTTTCGTTTGATCATTCTTTCTTTACCGTAGTTTCTTCATGGAGGCTATACTTGATGGTCCATCAAGGATTTAATTCCTTCTCCAACTTTTTAATCGAGATTCTTTTCTAAGAAGCGCAAGCCTTCTTCATCTTGCTATCCGGAGTGCAATTCTTTCTACCATATTATTGGAGGTGGTATTATGTCATTCTTGATAATTTGGGTTCATGTTTCATGATTCACTGAGATGGCAGAGGTACCGTTATCTCATTCAAGATTCGTGTTTCCACTCTACATTCGTTCAAGCTCTTTCGAGATTGGTATCTCATTCAAGTCATTTAATTCAACCGGTGCTTTCTCTCTTTTAAATCATTCTACGGTGTTTTCTTTCGAGTGGGCCCTAACCCACAGGTCTTTTCCCAAGATCTTACCTGACTCTTCTAATTCCCCGGAGATATCCTTAAAATTCTTTTCGAAGCTTGACGTAAGAATGATTTATGATCAGTCTTATGTATTTCTCCAAGATCTGTCAAATTCTTTTCATCGTTGACTCAACCTCTTTGTTTTGATCCTTCCGGAGTGCCTCAACAATTCACGGTGGTGTTTCTCGTCGTCATTCTCGGATTTTGAAGACCGAAGAAGAGTTTCTCTCATTTTGATCCATTCTCTTCAAGATTCGTGATTCTAACTTGTTGCCATCCTCTCGTAATTGTTTTAATCGTGAGAATTCTTTTCACCCTTCCGGAGAAATTTAAGAGTCTTCTCAGTTGTTATCCGGAGTCCATCATCTAAGATTTATTCATTCTCAGCTTTCAGCTCTCGTTCTTCAATTTTACCGATGCTTCGTTCAAGTGATCTTTAATCGGCTCATGATTTTTTCGTTCTCTTGTATCTAAATTCTCTCAAGCATCTTCATTCATGTGCTAATTCTTTTCGGAGTTTCTTTATCTTCTCTTCGTTCTTTTTCAATTCTCACGGTGGTTCTTCCAGATTTCTCTTCCTTATCAATTTATTCGTTGTTCCTATTCTACCGGTGGTTCGTTCAAGATTTTCTCAAGTTATTGATATCTCTCTTTAATCCTTTCCACGAGAATAAGGAATATGCCAAATCCATTGTTTGTCATCAATTAAATTGGTGAAGGATAAGCATAATGTAATTCTTATTCTTGTTTCATCCATATGTTAATCTTTTCTCCCGGAGTTTGTTCACGATGACTAAATTCTTGGTTTCAAGTACTCATCTTTCTTTTCCCGGAGTTCGAATCTTTTTCAACTATTTCATCACAGAGATCCATCTAAGTCATTACAAGGATTCACCTTGTCCTTTCAACTTCTCTTTCTTTCGTTTGATCATTCTTTCTTTACCGTAGTTTCTTCATGGAGGCTATACTTGATGGTCCATCAAGGATTTAATTCCTTCTCCAACTTTTTAGTCGAGATTCTTTTCTAAGAAGCGCAAGCCTTCTTCATCTTGCTATCCGGAGTGCAATTCTTTCTACCATATTATTGGAGGTGGTATTATGTCATTCTTGATAATTTGGGTTCATGTTTCATGATTCACATGTTGTCAAGATTGGGATATTTTAAATCCATCAATCTCGTCATTGGAGCTATCTTGGGTTATATTTCACCTAAAGACTTCCCTAAGGATTGTTGCTATCTATGGTGTTTATAAATGACCCAAGTTCTTCTTTTATCCTCCCGGTGAAATAAGTTTCTCGTCTCTTTGTTCTTATCAATCCAATTCTTTTCCCGTGAGTGGCAGGTTTTTCATCTCTTAATTTGAGAGGTATTCCATAAGACCATATCAAGCTTATTATTTTCGTTGTGGGTTTTCCAACAACTTTGTTCTAGCTTCTGTTGTAACCGTGCTCTCTCAAGATATTGTTTTCCTTCGTTCACTCCATTCCATTCTTACTTTTGTTCCGGAGGCATTGTGATGTTCATCTTTTCAACCCATCATCTTGTTTTGTCAAAGATCATGATCTTTCCATGCCTATCCTTTTAATTGGAGTGTTGTGTCCTCTTTTCAAGTATCCTCTCATCTTGTAAAGTTCAATTCCTTCCATTTACAGACGGAGTGCTTTCCAAATCATATCACTCTTATTCCTTCCCTATCTTGCTTAACCGGAGTATTGTGCCCCTTTGTTCAAGTTCTTGTCGCCTTATCAAGTCTTGCATCCCTTTCTCAACCGGAGTGTCGTGTTTTCATTTGAGCTCTCTCATATTATCAAAATTTGACTCCCTTCTCAACCGTAGTGTGGTCTGAGATCTTTCTTACCCCTTGTTCCATTCATTCAATAGTTCCGGTGGCTGTGTGTTGTGATTTCATCAAGTATCTTCTCATCTTATCAAGTTATTATTCAATTGTTTTTTCTTTCCAACCGGAGTGCTGCCTGAATTTGTTCTTCCTTGTTCCTCTTTTCTAACGGAGTGTTTTCGACAATGTTCACCTTCGTTGTATTCTTTTCTCGAATGTATTCAACCTCTCAAGGTTGTGGTTTCACTCGTTTGTCAAAGAAGCAACTTAGTTTTACCTCTCCTTTTTTTCTCTTCCATTTTCCCCTCCGGTGCCATTCTAGATCTCGGGATGAGATCCTCTCGTAGTGGTGGAGTGTTGTAACGCCCCGAGACCGATGTGCCAGGTGTCGTTCAGTTATTCGCTGTTGTTGCCTTGTCATTTGCTTGCGTGTTGCATTTCATCATGTCATCGTGTGCATTGCATCATCATGTTTTCAAAACTTGCATCCGTCCCGGCCTCCTCGTTCTCTCCGTTGTCCGTTCTGAGCCCAGACACACTTGCACACGCCCGCGGCATGTCCGAAATATTATTTTATAAGTGGCCGGAAAATGTTCTCGGAATGGGATGAAAGTTGGCGTGTGGTGTTGTTTTGTTGTTAGTAGGCCGCCTGCCAAGTTTCATCGCATTCGGAGTCTATTTGATGCCCCAACGGAATAATATAGCGGCAATAGTAGCCGGTCAAAACGTCAGACGTTTTCGGTCTCCGGAAACAGTCGCCGGGCGCCCTCTCTTCTCTTCTCTCAGCTCGACACCGTCTACATAGCCCACTACTCACCACCAGGTCCTACCTAACCTCTCTCGTCAGCCCGCAGCCCTCCTCGCGCGCGCGCCCGAAAGTTGTCCCGGACCCGACCCGGACTGTCGCCACCTTTGTGTCCGGATCATCCCCAAACATCTACAAAACGTCACCGTTTTCTCATTTGGTCTCCCTAAGCTTTTATTTCGCGACCGTCCGTTTAAGATCGGAGGGTCCTAATAGCCCCTATCCAAAAATCCTATTGCTATATTTAGACCCAGGCAGCAACCCTAAACTCTAGGGGGCTTGTCCCATCGCCGCCGCCACCTACCATATCCCCATCGGGATCTTCCCTAATCCAAAAATTCCACCAGACCAACTCCCTCATTTTCAGCAAGGGCCAACCATCTCCCTCCCTCGATCCAGCAATCCAGCACCTCCCGATCCAAATTAGCTGCCCTCCTCTGCTCGTTCTTCCCCGAGCATGCTTCCCCGCGCCATGGAAGTCGCCGCAGCCAGCCGCGAGCGAGCGCCCGAGCCCCCTGTCGAGCTCTTCCGCTGCTCGCGCAACAACACCTCGTTTTCGCCACCATGAACCGCCAGGACCGGCCTCGTCCCTTTCCCTCCCTTCGTTCTCCTCCTCCCATCGCCTCTCTCTCTCTAAGTACTCTCTCTCTCCCTCTCAGGTGCCCGTAGCCGCCGCCCAGGGAGTTCGCCGTGGCCCCCGTCTTCGCCAGATCCGGCTGGGATCCACCGGATCTGGGTGCCCCGCCGTTGTCCTGCCCATGTTCGGCCTCCCCTGCCGCTGCCTCGCCCGGATCAGGCGGATCCGGCGAGCTGTTCCCCGCTGCCGTCTGCATCAGATGCCGCTCGTTCTTCGCTTCAGGGACGAGTCGAGCGCTGCCCCGTTGACCGCCCTTTTCCTTCGCCTGCTCGACCGCGCCCCCTGGGCCGCCCCCACCGGCAATCGCCAAGGCCCAGGCGCTCCCCCCAGCCGGCCTCCTTCCTCTCCAGTTGGGCCTCAGCCCATGGTGAGCAGCGCCCAGCCCCTCTCCTCTGCATGTTGGGCCAGCTAGTTTCAGCCGAGTGCATGTTTTTTTCCGTTGGACGATTTTCCTAATTACCCTGAGATTGCAGATTTACAGAAAACCCCCTAGCCTTCATGCATTTAATAACTTCACATTCGTGCATCGGATTAAAATGAATTATATATGAAACTTGCTCAGAATTTTGTGTAGATTAATAATATCCAACTTTCATCTATGTTTGAAGTGCTTAAAATGATGTTTGTTTAAATTTTGCCCTATGCCATGCTAATATGATTTAATTCATAACTAATTAATCGTAACTCCGAATTAAATAAACTTTATACGTAAATGGGGTAGAATTTTGCCTAGTTTATCATGGTGACCTTACTTTGCATGTTAAACAACTCTAAAATTGTGTTTAGGGCAGAACAGTACCAAACCTTAAATTATGCATATGAGGATTTTCCGGAATTGTTGTTCGTTGCTTCCGGCCTCATTTAACCTTGACTAGATAGGTAGTTTTCATTTGCTTCACCCTCTTGCCATGTTAATCAACATTTAATATTGTTGGGTACATAAATGAGAGAGAACTAAATAATTGATGTGGTGTTTTGTCAATATGCATCCCGATGCATATTGAGCTCCATTTAATGTGTAGGATTGTTTGTGCACTTGCCATGCCATGCCTCTTTAAACCGGACATGCATCATACTTGATTGTGCATCATGCCATGTTTATGTCGTGGTTGTTTACTATGTTGTGTGCTTCTTTTCCGGTGATTGCTTCTTCGGGTTGGTTCCGGTAACGTCGAGTTTGTGAGGACCCGTTCATCTACGTCCGTTTGTCTTCTTCATGGACTCGTTCTTCTTCCTTGCGGGATTTCAGGCAAGATGATCATACCCTCCAAATCACTACTATCTTTGCTATGCTAGTTTGCTCGCTCTTTTGCTATGCCAATGCTACGATGCCTACCACTTGCTTGTCAGCCTCCCAATTGCCATGTTCAGCCTCTAACCCACCATTGTCCTAGCAAACCGTTGATTGGCTATGTTACTGCTTTGCTCAGCCCCTCTTATAGCGTTGTTAGTTGCAGGTGAAGATTGAAGTTTGTTCCTCGTTGGAACATGGAGATGTTGTTCCTTGTTGGAACATGTTTACTTGTTGGGATATCATAATATATCTTA
The DNA here is from genome assembly GCA_034509565.1 of Triticum monococcum. Taxonomy (NCBI): domain Eukaryota; kingdom Viridiplantae; phylum Streptophyta; class Magnoliopsida; order Poales; family Poaceae; genus Triticum; species Triticum monococcum. The sequence continues at coordinate 685,139,687 of CM067842.1, forward strand.
TTTAATTAATGCATCTATATACTTGGTAAAGGGTGGAAGGCTCGGCCTTATGCCTGGTGTTTTGTTCCACTCTTGCCACCCTAGTTTCCGTCATATCGGTGTTATGTTCCCGGATTTTGCGTCCCTTACGCGGTTGGGCTATAATGGGAACCCCTTGACAGTTCGCCTTAAGTAAAGCTTCTCCAGCAATGCCCAACATTGGTTTTACCATTTGCCACCTAGCCTTTTCTTTTCCCTTGGGAGTCACGCTCCTGAGGGTCATCGTTATTTTACCCCCCCCCGGGCCAGTGCTCCTCTGAGTGTTGGTCCGAACTAGAGTCCTGTGCAGCGCCCCCTCGGGGAAACTCGAGGTTTGGTTTTAGTTGTATGGAGCGCTCATCTGAGTGTGCCCTGAGAAAGAGATATGTGCAGCTCCTATCGGGATTTGTCGGCACATTCGGGCGGTGTTGCTGGTTTAGTTTTACCCTGTCGAAATGTCTTGTTGTACTGGGATACCGAGTCTGATCGGAACGTCTCGGGTGGAGGTCTATTCCTTCGTTGACCGCGAGAGCTTGTCATGGGCTAAGTTGGGACACCCTGCAGGGATTTGAACTTTCGAAAGCCGTGCCCGCGGTCGTGTGTAACCGTGATGGTCTCTTTCCGGTGGAGTCCGGTAAGTGAACACGGTTGTTGGAGTTATGCTTGACGTAGGTAGTCCAGGATCACTTCTTGATCATATTTTTATCGATCGTGCTTTGCCTTCTCTTCTCGCTCTCATTTGCGTATGTTAGCCACCATATATGCTAGTCGCTTGCTGCAGCTCCACCTCATACCTTTACCTTACCCATAAGCTTAAATAGTCTTGATCGCGAGGGTGCGAGATTGCTGAGTCCCCGTGGCTCACAGATACTTCCAAAACCAGCTTGCAGGTGCCGATGAGTCCGTGCAGATGACGCAACCAAGCTCAGGAGGAGCTCGATGAATCTTGTCCTTTGTGTTGTTTCAATCTAGTCGATCAGTAGTGGAGCCCAGTTGGGGTCGATCGGGGACCTTTGTCGCATTTGGGGTTCTTCTTTTATTTTGGTTCCGTAGTCGGACCATGAGTGTATTTTGTTGCTGTAATGCTTTATTCATGTATTTGTGTGAAGTGGCGATTGTAAGCCAACTATGTAACTTTTTCCCCTATTGTATTATATGGGTTGTGTGAATATTACCTCACTTGCGACATATGCCTTCAATGCGATTATGCCTCTAAGTCGTGCCTCGACACGGGGGAGATATAGTCGCATCGAGGGTGTTAAAATGCAAGACGTGACAGGAAATGCATGAACCTAGCCTCAGCTTGGAAAACCAAGTGTGCCACTGGATAGAGGGGATGAAATCACCTGAAAATGATATAAAGATCATAGGAATCGGAGCTATGGTTTGGAAATGGCAAGCGTTTTACGAAACGAACCGATCTGCGATTTACAACAAGTAGGCTCCTAAATGCAACGAAATGAACATGCTACAACCACCAAACATGAAAACAAAATACATGGCAGGGATGTACACAAGATGCTTAACAAATCACTAGGACGGAGCCACGGCCAAATTCATCCATTATGAGGTTCAAACAAGCATGGCAAAAACGAATAAGCAAAACAGATTTCAGACTTAGTGAAATTAACACTAGTCTGAAATTTCAGACCACGATGCTCTCTTCGGAGCATCAAAACAACATGAAACACAACCTGAACATGACAAGTAAGAACATGGCATGGAGCTACTCAATAAGCTTAACAAAACAACCAAAGTGACCTGGGGCCAAAAGGGTTCACAAAATACTCTAACGAGCACACAAACATAGATGAAACACAATCAGTTTTCAGACTTAGTGAAAACTAAGACATGCTGAAAATATAACTCACGGAGGCATGTAAACGAGCTCGATGCTCTCACTATGGTGCAAGTCATGGCAAGGCAAGCATATATCCATAAAGAAGGCACAAAATTCTAGCTATACATGGCAAGAACAATGGCATAGAATGCACGAGTCACTAACAATGGCATCGGCAAAATCGCAAACAAGTTGACGATCTGCCCAGATTTACCACGAAGCAAAAGTAGAGCTCGATTGACTCAAGCTAGAGCACTCCACATATGCAAACAAAGACATGTATGGATAGAACATAACATAAATATCAAAACTCCCTTACTGATCATCCTCAAAAGAGGCACGGATCACTAGGAAACAAGCTGAACAGATGGCATCGTGAACTAAAATATCCTAGACTTAGTGAAATCACTAAGTCCCTGAAAACAGAATTCTCAGGTACCCCTCTTTGCAAGCTTGCACAAGTCACCACACACACCCTAAAAATGCATGGGTGGCACCACTGGAAAGAAGACAAAATGCTTAACAATTCATCCCAAAGACTCACAGGCATATCTTGCACACAACAATCATGGCAAAAATGACAAAAGTCTATGATGAGCTAACGGATCTGCAATTTAACTCACGATGCCTCCTTCTAACAGCATTTTGGGCATCAAGATGAACTCAAATGCAAATGATGCAATGGAATGAAATTATGTACTCGTTGAGGCGAAGATTTTGATATATCATATGTTCAAAACGGAGCTACGGACGTGGAGATATGAGGAGTCAAAGTATGCATAAAAATTAAGGGGGAAAGGGAGAAGTCAACCGGATCTAGGGTTTTGCAGATCTGGCGGTTACTGTTCATGACACTGTTCACCGGCGCGGGATTCAAGGTTTGCCGGCCGGAGTCTCTCCGGAGGAGGCGCGGGGCGGCGCCGGGGAAGGAGAGGCCGGGCGCGGCCGGCGAGGAGAGGGCGGCGGGGAGCCGGAGTGGGCGTCGGGGTCCCGCGGTGGTGGCCGGCGAGCCTCACCTCGGGCGGAGCCCGTGGCGTCTGCCGGCGACGAGGGAGCTGGGCGGCGTCGGGCGCCGGAGGCGGGGACGAAGGCAGCGCGAGGAGGCTTCGGGCGGCGGGGCGAAGTGGGCCGGGAGGGCCCCGCATGGGCCTCGCGGGCCCGCGAGCGGCGGCGAACTGGGGACCTCGTCCCGGGACACGTGGCGTCGGCGGATTCGTCCTGCGGAGCCGGGCGGACACGTCCGGCGCGGGATTTTTTTTGTCCGGTGGCGGCGGAAGGAGTTGGGTCTAGGGTTAGGGGGAAGAAGAACCGTGGATTTCGGAGGGGGGTGTATATATAGGCATAGAGGGAGCTAGGAGAGTCCAAATGAGGTGCAGTTTTCGGCCACGCGATCGTGATCGAACGCTCTAGGACATGGAGCAGAGTTTGGTGGGTTTTGGGCCAAATTGAAGGGGTGTTGGGCTGCAACACACACGAGGCCTTTTCGGCCCCTCGGTTAACCGTAGGAGTATCAAACGAAGTCCAAATGGCAGGAAACTTGACAGGCGGTCTACCGGTAGTAAACCAAGGCCGCATGACAAGTCTCGGTCCAATCTGGAAATGTTTAATCCCCACACACGAAAGAAAGCTAGAATTGACCACCGGAGGAGAACGAAGCGCCGGAATGCAAAACGGACAACAGGGAAAATGCTCGAATGCATGAGATGAACATGTATGCAAATGCAATGCACGTGATGACATGATATGAGATGCATGAAAACGAAAACAACACACGGAGACAAAGACCCGAACCCGAGGAATAAATATAACTTAATGCCGGAAACGGCAAGAGTTGGAGTACAAATTGGGAAAGTAATATCTGGGGCGTTACACCAACGGAGGCGATCGAGTCTTGTGGGGAAAAGTGCGCAAACCTCTGCAGAGTGTAATAAACTAATCATGATTAGCCGTGTCCCCGGTTATGGACATCTTGAGTATCTAGTACTTGAATATCATGTGAATCTCAACATGTTACTTCTAAATTAATGTTGTTGGGTTTTAATTGTTCACTTAATTGGGATTGAGAATGCTGTCAACCATTCTCAATGTTTAACAACCACCATGATAGTTAAATAAATTTATTCCTTTGCAGTAGGGAAAAACTGGCTTTACGCAAAACAGTAACCATAGAGCTTTCCACCAGCCAAATATGCATATAGTATAGATGTTGCATTTCATTACTCTCTATGTTTACCTTGCCAGCATATTCCATGTGCTGACCCATTTCGGGCTGCAACGTTAATGTTGCAAACTTTTCAGACGACGATTAAGGTGCTTTTAGGTCGTGGTTCTATACTCAGTGATGCCGTTGGAGTTGATGGACCCATTTATCTTCCAAGTCTTCCGCTTTTATCGATCTTAGATGGCCTTAAGCCATATTTATTGTAATAAGTTCTCTTTTGAGACATCGTTGTAATAAGTGTGTGATTGCCACTCTGCTATAAATCCTTCGAAGTACTGTGTGGTGTCAGCATTACTGATCCAGGGATGACACCGGAGCACAGTAGACTTGATCCATTCGGGTCGGGTCACTATAGAGATGGTATCAGAGCACACGCTGACTGTAGGACACGACCACTAAGTTAAAGCCATAGATCACTATTCTCTCCTCATTTTCTAACTCCTCATCTTTTTTACTCTTTAGGATGAAGGACGCGAAGATTAAGTACGCTCAACCGGATGAAGGCACACCTCTTGGATTTCACTTGAAGGAAGTCACCAAGTACCTAAACATTGGATTACCAAGCTTCACGGGAACCTTCAACGCCACTTTACCTGAAGAGGAGCGCTGGAAGATTCAAGCTCATGTTCCGGGAAGGACATTCGCGCCAATCACGAAGCCCATAGATAGCGTTTTCAATGCACCAACTTGGAGTCTAGGAAAGAGCATGGCGGCCCACATTACCATAGGACGCATTGGAGAAGTTATCAAGAAGACCTCAAGGACACAATCTACCAGATTTGCGGACACCGAGATGAACAATGGGAGTTAGTCAGCACCAAGAAGGATAGATCCATTGCAGCATTCATCCAGGAGTTAAACCAGCACATTCGACGCCACGAGAACCAGATGTGCAATGATATGATAGAGTTGAAGAATGCGAAGTCAAGGATCATCGAGCTAGAAGGAGAACTGAAGGCTACACACAAGGACTACATGGACGAGATCGTAGCTCTAGCAAGACACAACGTCGATCTTAAGCAAGAGATTGAAGAACTCAAGAGGGAGTTAGTATCCAGGAAGGAAGACATGTACGTCGCATGTTCGGACAACTACATCATCATCGACGACACTGATTCGGATCCAAGTGAACCCGACTTTGAAGACGAAGCTGGAGCAGACATCATGGAGTCTTCCACCGGTTCAAATTTCTAGATGACCACCAAATATTAGTAGTATTCCCCCATGTAAAACACTATAGTTCGAGCACTTTTGCGATAGCTAGATCGATTGTAAGCCCTTGTTTGATTGAATGAAGTGATTTTGTGTGAATTTGCTCATGTGCATTGGGGTAGTGTTTTCTCTTTAGACCTCATTCTATTATTATATCTCTTCTTTTCTAAAACTCTCAGATGCCTCCGAGACGTGACGATGGATTTCCACCGGAGCTCACTCAGTTGATCCAATAGCAGAATCAGTTGATGCAGATGTTAGTCCAGAACCAGCAGAACAACAACAACCCACCACCACCACCACCACCTGTTGACCACTTAGCCCGTTTCCTTAGGCTGAATCCGCCGGTGTTTTCTAGTAGCATCGAGCCGATAGTAGCAGACGATTGGCTCCGCAAGATAGGAAGGGAGTTGACCACTGCAGGATGCACAGATGGTGAGAAAGTGAAGTTTGCCGCACATTAGTTAGAAGGACCCGCGGCAGCATGGTGGGAGAATTTCACAGCCACCTTCCCAGTTGACACTGTCACATGGGATCAGTTCCAGCAAGCTTTCCGCACTGCGCACGTTTCAGCAGGAGCTATGGCCATGAAGAAGCGTGAGTTTCGCAACTTGCGCCAAGGAGGAAGGACAGTTGGCCAGTATGTTGACGACTTCAGCAAGCTAGCACGTTATGCCCAGATGACGTTGCTACGGATGCAACTAAGCAGGAGAAGTTTCTGGAAGGATTGAATGATGAGTTGAGTATGCAGCTGATGGTAGGAAGTTTCAACAACTACCAGGAGTTGGTAGATCGTGCCATCATGATTGAAGGGAAGCAACAACAGATTGAGACCCGCAAGAGGAAGTATGGACAGGGGAAGTATAACTCTAGAGCCCAGCAGAAGCCCCGTTTTACCCCTAAATCTGGATTTCAGTTTCGGACGAAACTCCGCCGCCACGAGGCGGAACCTTGGCGGAACCAATCTAGGGTTCTGGCGGGGTTGTTCTGTTGGGGAAACTTCCCTCCCGGAGGGGGAAATCATCGCCATCGTCATCACCAATGCTCCTCTCATCAGGAGAGGGCAATCTCCATCAACATCTTCATCAGCACCATCTCATCTCAAAACCCTAGTTCATCTCTTGTATCCAATTCTTGTCTCCAAGTTCAGGATTGGTGCTAGTAGGTTGCTAGTAGTGTTAATTACTCCTTGTAGTTGATGCTAGTTGGTTTAATTGGTGGAAGATCATATGTTCATATCTCATATGCATATTAATACCCCTGTAATTATGAACATGTTTATGCTTTGTGAGTAGTTAATTTTGTTCCCGAGGACATGGGAGAAGCCTTGCTATTAGTAGTCATGTGAATTTGGTATTCGTTCGATATTTTGATGAGATGTATGTTGTCTCTCCTTTAGTGGTGTTATGTGAACATCGACTACATGACACTTCACCATTGTTTGGGCCTAGAGGAAGGCATTGGAAAGTAATAAGTAGATGATGGGTTGCTAGAGTGATAGAATCTTAAACCCTAGTTTATGCGTTGCTTCGTAAGGGGCTGATTTGGATCCATATGTTTCATGCTATGGTTAGGTTTACCTTAATACTTTTGTTGTATTTGCGGATTCTTGCAATAGAGATTAATCATAAGTGGGATGTTTGTCCAAGTAAGGGCAGCACCCAAGCACCGGTCCACCCACATACCAAATTATCAAAGTACCGAACGCGAATCATATGAGCGTGATGAAAACTAGCTTGACGATATACCCATGTGTCCTCGGGAGCGCTTTACATCATATAAGAGTTTGTCCAGGCTTGTCCTTTGCTACAAAAAGCATTGGGCCACCTTGCTGCACCTTATTTACTTTTGTTACTTGTTGCTCATTACAATTATCTTATCACAAAACTATCTGTTACCACTTATTTCAGTACTTGCAGAGAATACCTTGCTGGAAACCGCTTATCATTTCTTTCTGCTCCTCATTGGGTTCAACACTCTTACTTATCGAAAGGACTACGATAGATCTCCTATACTTGTGGGACATCAGGCTCCACCAGCGGCCTGGTACGACCCATCATCTGCAGCAACAACTCAAGACCCTCACGAGGGGCCATGTCTCGCGAGGCGGACGACGCCAAGACCTCCCTAGGGGCAGCCTCACTAGGTTGGCTCCCAAGGAGCGGAGATTGAAGGAAATATGCCCTAGAGGCAATAATAAAGTTATTATTTATTTCCTTATTTCATGATAACTGTTTATTATGCATGCTAGAATTGTATTAACCGGAAACATAATACATGTGTGAATATATAGACAAACAGAGTGTCACTAGTATGCCTCTACTTGACTAGCTCGTTAATCAAAGATGGTTATGTTTCCTAACCATGGACAAAGAGTTGTCATTTGATTAACGGGATCACATCATTAGTTGAATGATCTGATTGACATGACCCATTCCATTAGCTTAGCACCCGATCGTTTAGTATGTTGCTATTGCTTTCTTCATGACTTATACATGTTCCTATGACTATGAGATTATGTAACTCCCATTTGCCGGAGGAACACTTTGTGTGCTACCAAACATCACAATGTAACTGGGTGATTATAAAGGAGCTCTACAGGTCTCTCCAAAGGTACATGTTGGGTTGGCGTATTTCGAGATTAGGATTTGTCACTCCGAATGTCGGAGAGGTATCTCTGGGCCCTCTCGGTAATGCACATCACTTAAGCCTTGCAAGCAATGCAACTAATGAGTTAGTTGCGAGATGATGTATTACGGAACGAGTAAAGAGACTTGCCGGTAATGAGATTGAACTAGGTATTGGATACCGACGATCGAATCTCGGGCAAGTAACATACCGATGACAAAGGGAACAACATATGTTGTTATGCGGTCTGATCGATAAAGATCTTTGTAGAATATGTAGGAGCCAATATGGGCATCCAGGTCCCGCTATTGGTTATTGACCGGAGACATGTCTCGGTCATGTCTACATTGTTCTCGAACCCGTAGGGTCCGCACGTTTAAGGTTTCGATGACAGTTATATTATGAGTTTATACGTTTTGATGTACCGAAGGTTGTTCGGAGTCCCGGATGTGATCACGGACATGACGAGGAGTCTCGAAATGGTCGAGACATAAAGATTGATATATTGGAAGCCTATGTTTGGATATCGGAAGTGTTCCGGGTGAGATCGGGATTTTACCGGAGTACCGGGAGGTTACCGAAACCCCCCGGGAGCTATATGGGCCTTAATGGGCCTTAGTGGAAGAAGAGGAGAGGCGGCCAGGGCTGGGCCGCGCGCCCCCCCAGTCCGAATAGGACAAGGAGAGAGGGGGCCGGCGCCCCCCTCCTTCTCTATCTCTCTTTTCCTCCTCGCGAATCCTATTCCAACTAGGATTGGGGGAGAAGTCGGCACGCCCTATGATGGCCGGCCGGCCTCCCCCCTTGAACCTTTATATACGGAGGCAGGGGCACCCCGGAGGAACACAAGTTGATCCACGTGATCATATTCTTAGCCGTGTGCGGTGCCCCCTTCCACCATAATCCTCGATAATATTGTAACGGTGCTTAGGAGAAGCCCTGCGACGGTAGTACATCAAGATCGTCACCACGCCGTCGTGCTGACGGAACTCTTCCCTGACACTTTGCTGGATCGGAGTCCGGGGATTATCATCGAGCTGAACGTGTGCTAAAACTCGAAGGTGCCGTAGTTTCGGTGCTGGATCGGTCGGGCCGTGAAGACGTACGACTACATCAACTACGTTGTGCTAACGCTTCCGCTATCAGTCTACAAGGGTACGTAGATCACACTCTCCCCTCTCGTTGCTATGCATCACCATGATCTTGCGTGTGCGTAGGAAATTTTTGAAATTACTACGTTCCCCAACAGTGGCATCAGAGCCTAGGTTTTATGTGTTGATGCTATATGCACGAGTAGAACACAAGTGAGTTGTGGGCGATATAAGTCATACTACTTACCAGCAAGTCATACTTTGGTTCGGCGGTATTGTTGGATGAAGCGGCCCGGACCGACATTACGCGTACGCTTACGCGAGACCGGTTCTCCCGACGTGCTTTGCACATAGGTGGCTTGCGGGTGACAGTTTCTCCAACTTTAGTTGAACTGAGTGTGGCTACGCCCGGTCCTTGCGAAGGTTAAAACAGCACCAACTTGACAAGCTATCGTTGTGGTTTTGATGCGTTTGTAAGATTGGTTCTTGCTTAAGCCCGTAGCAGCCACGTAAAACTTGCAACAACAAAGTAGAGGACGTCTAACTTGTTTTTGCAGGGCATGTTGTGATGTGATATGGTCAAGACATGATGCTGAATTTTATTGTATGAGATGATCATGTTTTGTAACCGAGTTATCGGCAACTGGCAGGAGCCATATGGTTGTCGCTTTATTGTATGCAACGCAATCGCGCTGTAATGCTTTACTTTATCACTAAGCGGTAGCGATAGTCGTGGAAGCATAAGATTGGCGAGACGACAATGATGCTACGATGGAGATCAAGGTGTCGCACCGGTGACGATGGTGATCATGACGATGCTTCGGAGATAGAGATCGCAGGCACAAGATGATGATGGCCATATCATATCACTTATATTGATTGCATGTGATGTTTATCTTATATGCATCTTATCTTGCTTTGATTGACAGTAGCATTATAAGATGATCTCTCACTAAATTATCAAGAAGTGTTCTCCGTGAGTATGCACCATTGCGAAAGTTCTTCGTGCTGAGACACCACGTGATGATCGGGTGTGATAGGCTCTACGTTCAAATACAACGGGTGCAAAACAGTTGCACACGCGGAATACTCAGGTTATACTTGACGAGCCAAGCATATACAGATATGGCCTCGGAACACGGAGACCGAAAGGTCGAGCGTGAATCATATAGTAGATATGATCAACATAGTGATGTTCACCAATAAAACTACTCCATCTCATGTGATGATCGGACATGGTTTAGTTAATTTGGATCACGTAATCACTTAGAGGATTAGAGGGATATCTATCTAAGTGAGAGTTCTTAAGTAATATGATTAATTGAACTTAAAATTTATCATGAACTTAGTCCTGGTAGTATTTTGCAAATTATGTTGTAGATCAATAGCCCGCGTTGTTGCTTCCCTGTGTTTATTTTGATATGTTCCTAGAGAAAATTGTGTTGAAAGATGTTAGTAGCAATGATGCGGATTGGATCCGTGATCTGAGGTTTATCCTCATTGCTGCACAAAAGAATTATGTCCTTGATGCACCGCTAGGTGACACACCTATTGCAGGAGCAGATGCAGACGTTATGAACGTTTTGCTAGTTCAATATAATGACTACTTGATAGTTTAGTGCACCACGCTTAATGGCTTAGAATCGGGACTTCAAAGACGTTTTGAACGTCATGGACCATATGAGATGTTCCAGGAGTTGAAGTTAATATTTCAAGCAAATACCCAAGTTGAGAGATATGAAGTCTCCAACAAGTTCTATAGCTAAAAGATGGAGGAGAATCGCTCAACTAGTGAGCATGTGCTCAGATTGTCTGGGTACTACAATCGCTTGAATCAAGTGGGAGTTAATCTTCCAGATAAGATAGTGATTGACAGAATTCTCTAGTCACCATCACCAAGTTAGTAGAACTTCGTGATGAACTATAATATGCAAGGGATAACGGAAACAACTCCCAAGCTCTTCGTGATGCTGAAATCAATGAAGGTAGAAATCAAGAAAAACATCAAGTGTTGATGGTTGACAAGATCACTAGTTTCAAGAAAAGGGCAAAGGGAAGAAGGGGAACTTCAAATGAACGGCAAGCAAGTTGCTACTCATGTGAAGAAGCCCAAATCTGATCCTAAGCCTGAGACTAAGTGCTTCTACTTCAAAGGGACTAGTCACTGGAAGCGGAACTACTCCAAGTATTTGGCGGATAAGAAGGATGGCAAAGTGAACATAAGTATATTTGATATACATGTTATTGATGTATGCTTTACTAGTGTTTATAGCAACCCCTCAGTATTTGATAATAGTTTAGTTGCTAAGATTAGTAACTCGAAACGGGAGTTGCAGAATAAACAGAGACTAGTTAAGGGTGAAGTGACGATGTGTGTTGGAAGTGGTTCCAAGATTGATATGATCATCATCGCACACTCCCTATACTTTCGGGATTAGTGTTGAACCTAAATAAGTGTTATTTGGTTTTTGCGTTGAGCATGAATATGATTTGATCATGTTTATTGCAATACGGTTATTCATTAAAGTCAGAGAATAATTATTGTTCTGTTTACATGAATAAAACCTTCGATGGTCATACACCCAATGAAACAAGTTCGTTGGATCTTGATCGTAGTGATACACATATTCATAATATTGAAACCAAAAGATGCAAAGTTAATAATGATAGTGCAACTTATTTGTGGCACTGCCGTTTAAGTCATATTGGTGTAAAGCGCATGAAGAAACTCCATGCTGATAGGCTTTTGGAATCACTTGATTATGAATCACTTGATGCTTGCGAACCATGCCTTTTGGGCAAGATGACTAAAACGCTATTCTCCGGAAGAATGAAGCAAGCAACAGATTTGTTGGAAATCATACATACTGATGTATGTGGTCCGATGAATATTAAGGTTTGCAGCAGGTATCATTATTTTCTGACCTTCACAGATGATTTGAGCAGATATGGGGATATCTACTTGATGAAACATAAGTCTGAAACATTTGAACAGTTCAAAGAATTTCAGAGTGAAGTGGAAAATCATCGTGACAAGAAAATAAAAGTTTCTACGATATGATCGTAGAGGTAAAATATTTGAGTTACGAGTTTGGCCTTCAATTAAAACAATGTGAAATAGTTTCACTACTCACGCCACCTGGAACACCTTAGTGTAATGGTGTGTCCGAACGTCATAACCGTTCTTTATTAGATATAGTGCGATCTATGATGTCTCTTACCGATCTACCACTATCATTTTGGGGTTATGCATTAGAGACAGATGCATTCACGTTAAATAGGGCACCATCTAAATCCGTTAAGACGACACCGTGTGAACTATGGTTTGGCAAGAAACCTAAGCTGTCATTTCTTAAAGTTTGGAGTTGCGATGCTTATGTGAAAAAGTTTCCTCTCGATAAGCTCAAACTCAAATCGGAGAAATATGTCTTCATAGGATACCCAAAGGAGACAGTTGGGTACACCTTCTATCACAGATCCGAAGGCAAGACATTCGTTGCTAAGAATGGATCCTTTCTAGAGAAGGAGTTTCTCTCGAAAGAAGTGAGTGGGTGGAAAGTAGAAAACTTGATAAGGTAATTGTACCTTCTCCCTTATTGGAAAATAGTTCATCACAGAAATCTGTTCCTATGACTACTAGACCAATTAGTGAGGAAGCTAATGATGATGATCATGTAACTTCAGATCAAGTTACTACCGAATCTCGTAGGTAAACTAGAGTGAGATCCGCACCAGAGTGGTACGGTAATCCTATTCTAGAGGTCATGTTACTTGACCATGACGAACCTACGAACTATGAGGAAGCGATGATGAGCCCAGATTCCGATAAATGGCTTGAGGCCATGAAATCTGAGACAGGATCCATGTATGAGAACAAAGTGTGGACTTTGGTGGACTTGCCCGAGGATCGGCAAGCCATTGATAATAAATGGATCTTCAAGAGGAAGACGGACACGGATAGTAGTGTTACTATCTACAAAGCTAGAATTGTCGCAAAAGGTTTTTGACAAGTTCAAGGTGTTGACTACGATGAGAGTATCTCACTCGTATCTATGCTTAAGTCTGTCCGAATCATGTTAGCAATTGCCGCATTTTATGAAATCTGGCAAACGGATAAACAAAACTGCATTCCTTATTGGATTTATTAAAGAAGAGTTGTATGTGATGCAACAAGATGGTTTTGTCAATCCTAAAGGTGCTAACAAAATATGCAAGCTCCAGCGATCCATTTATGGACTGGTGCAAGCATCTCGGAGTTGGAATATACGCTTTGATAAGTTGATCAAAGCATATAGTTTTATACAGACTTGCGGTGAAGCATGTATTTACAAGAAAGTGAGTGGGAGCACTACAACATTTCTGATAAGTATATGTGAATGACATATTGTTGATCGGAAATAATGTAGAATTATTCTGCAAAGCATAAAGGAGTGTTTGAAAGGAGTTTTTCAAAGAAAGACCTCGGTGAAGCTGCTTACATATTGAGTATCAAGATCTATAGAGATAGATCAAGACGCTTGATAAGTTTTTTCAATGAGTACATACCTTGACAAGATTTTGAAGTAGTTCAAAATGGAACAGTCAAATAAAGAGTTCTTTCTTGTGTTACAAGGTGTGAAGTTGAGTAAGACTCAAAACCCGACCACGGCAGAAGATAGAAAGAGAATGAAAGTCATTCCCTATGCCTTGGCCATAGGTTCTATAAAGTATGCCATGCTGTGTACCAGATCTATTGTATACCCTACACTAATTTTGGCAAGGGAATACAATAGTGATCTAGGAGTAGATCACTGGACAGCGGTCAAAATTATCCTTAGTGGAATAAGGATATGTTTCTCGATTATGGAGGTGACAAAAGGTTCGTCATAAAAGGTTACGTCGATGCAAGTTTTGACACTAATCTAGATGACTCTTAGTCTCAATCTAGATACATATTGAAAGTGGGAGAAATTAGCTAGAGTAGCTCCGTGTAGAGCATTGTAGACATAGAACTTGCAAAATACTTAAGGATCTGAATGTGACAGACCCGTTGACTAAAATTATCTCACAAACAAAACATGATCACACCTTAGTACTCTTTGAGTGTTAATCACATAGATATGTGAACTAGATTACTAACTCTAGTAAACCCTTTGAGTGTTGGTCACATGACGATGTGAACTATGGGTGTTAATCACATGGTGATGTGAACTATTGCTGTTAAATCACATGGCGATGTGAACTAGATTATTGACTCTAGTGCAAGTGGGAGACTGAAGGAAATATGCCCTAGAGGCAATAATAAAGTTATTATTTATTTCCTTATTTCATGATAAATGTTTATTATTCATGCTAGAATTGTATTAACCGGAAACATAATACATGTGTGAATATATAGACAAACAGAGTGTCACTAGTATGCCTCTACTTGACTAGCTCGTTAATCAAAGATGGTTATGTTTCCTAACCATGGACAAAGAGTTGTCATTTGATTAATGGGATCACATCATTAGTTGAATGATCTAATTAACATGACCCATTCCATTAGCTTAGCACCCGATCGTTTAGTATGTTGCTATTGCTTTCTTCATGACTTATACATGTTCCTATGACTATGAGATTATGTAACTCCCATTTGCCGGAGGAACACTTTGTGTGCTACCAAATGTCACAACGTAACTGGGTGATTATAAAGGAGCTCTACAGGTCTCTCCAAAGGTACATGTTGGGTTGGCGTATTTCGAGATTAGGATTTGTCACTCCGAATGTCGGAGAGGTATCTCTGGGCCCTCTCGGTAATGCACATCACTTAAGCCTTGCAAGCAATGCAACTAATGAGTTAGTTGCGAGATGATGTATTACGGAACGAGTAAAGAGACTTGCCAGTAACGAGATTGAACTAGGTATTGGATACAGACGATCGAATCTCGGGCAAGTAACATACCGATGACAAAGGGAACAACGTATGTTGTCATGTGGTCTGACCGATAAAGATCTTCGTAGAATATGTAGGAGCCAATATGGGCATCCAGTTCCCGCTATTGGTTATTGACCGGAGACATGTCTCGGTCATGTCTACATTGTTCTCGAACCCATAGGGTCCGCACGGTTAAGGTTTCGATGACAGTTATATTATGAGTTTATACGTTTTGATGTACTGAAGGATGTTCGGAGTTCCGGATGTGATCACGGACATGACGAGGAGTCTCGAAATGGTCGAGACATAAAGATTGATATATTGGAAGCCTATGTTTAGATATCGGAAGTGTTCCGGGTGAGATCGGGATTTTACCGGAGTACCGGGAGGTTACCGGAACCCCCCGGGAGCTATATGGGCCTTAATGGGCCTTAGTGGAAGAAGAGGAGAGGCGGCCAGGGCTGGGCCGCGCGCCCCTCCCCCTAGCCCGAATAGGACAAGGAGAGAGGGGGCCGGCGCCCCCTCCTTCTCTCTCTCTCTCTCTTTTCCACCTCGCGAATCCTATTCCAACTAGGATTGGGGGAGAAGTCCTACTCCCGGAGGGAGTAGGACTCGTCCTGGCGCGCCCTATGATGGCCGGCCGGCCTCCCCCCTTGAACCTTTATATACGGAGGCAGGGGCACCCCGGAGGAACACAAGTTGATCCACGTGATCATATTCTTAGCCGTGTGCGGTGCCCCCTTCCACCATAATCCTCGATAATATTGTAACGGTGCTTAGGAGAAGCCCTGCGGCGGTAGTACATCAAGATCGCCACCACGCCGTCGTGCTGACGGAACTCTTCCCCGACACTTTGCTGGATCGGAGTCCAGGGATTATCATCGATCTGAACATGTGCTAAAACTCGGAGGTGCCGTAGTTTCGGTGCTTGATCGGTCGGGCCGTGAAGACGTACGACTACATCAACTGCGTTGTGCTAACGCTTCCGCTGTCAGTCTACAAGGGTACGTAGATTACACTCTCCCCTCTCGTTGCTATGAATCACCATGATCTTGCGTGTGCATAGGAAATTTTTGAAATTACTACGTTCCCCAACAGAGATATCTATGCAAGGGGCACCTCGCGAGGATCACGTGACGTAAGCCATGACGACCAAGGCCAGGCGGGCGCCAGCGGGCGCAATGTACCAGTTTCCTCTTTGGTGCTAAAGAGGTAGGTGCAGGCAGGGAGTCCTGAGGCATCAGGCAAAGGTTTCCATATCGGTGCAACAAGACCAAGGTCAGCAGAACGGCAGGATGGAGGTCACCACGGAGCCCACGGCAGCGTCACCACCAGAGTCTTTGGCAGGCGAAGACCACCTTTTGTCAGGATAGCCTATACTAGCTATCCCCCTTCAAACTTGGCCGTTGTTGGATCCCTTCCCGCCTAACATTTGGGAAGAGGACCAGGGCCTCTATAAATAGGGCTAGCCACCACCGTAGCAAGGGATGGATCATTCGGACCATCCTCACACACACCAGCTCATCGAGCTCAAAAACACCTCTCCTCAGGAGGCAGTTCATCCATTGTACTAGTTCATCCCTAGCCCTCGAGGCAATCCACCAGCACCACACTAGAGTAGGGTATTACACCACAATGATGGCCTGAACCAGTATAAACCTCTGTGTCTCGTGTTCCTTGGGTTCGTCGAGCTAGGACGTGGGATCATCGATCGAGCAAACTAGCGAGGAGGGATACTTTGTGTGCACCCCAGTGTTCGAACCTCAAGGGTTAGCCGGAACACACGATCCGACATTTGGCGCGCCAGGTAGGGGTGCGCCGAAGCTTCGCCTCTCCGACTGCTTCGTCCTGCTCCCATGGCAGACGCCACTCCTCCGATTAGGTCGGCGGGCACCTGCGGATGCGCCGCGGGCATCCGGGCCTTCACCCTCGCTTTGCAGCAAGTGCGGTGGCCGCGCAAGTTCAAGCCAGAGATGTTGCCTCGCTATGACGGCGTGGCAGATCCAGCGGCCTTCCTGCTGGCGTGCGAGGAGGCCATTCTGGAAGCTGGAGGCAATGCCAAGGTCTTGGCCAACTGGTTCCCCATGGACCTCGCTAGCGCGCCGCGCGCCTGGCTGCTCGACCTACCAGGATCTTCTGTGGCTTCCTGGGGGAGCTGCGCGGCCTTTTTGTCGCACGCTTCGCGGTGCCGGCACCACCCGCCGTCGCGGCCCTCGTCAGCGGCTCACAGGCACCGCCCTCCGACCGCCATGCCAAGCAGTTCTTCCGCTAGATTGGCGCCGCCTCTGTGCAACAGGGAGCCCCTCCAGGATGGGATGCGCCTAAGGCCGACCTCACCTTCGACTCGGGGGATCACCCCGCGACCACTGCTGGCTCGGGCGCGCTCCCGATGCTCTGCACACCCACTATCTACAACGTAGCTGTGACCAAGAACCTCATCCACGACGGAGCTGGCCTCAATCTGCTCTCCACGTAAGCTTTCGGTTTGCTTCACGTACCATACGGCCGGCTCCGCACCACCAAGCCTTTCTCCGGAGTTGGCATCGGCTCCACAAGCCCCCTAGGGCAAATACGCCTCTCGGTCACCTTCGGTACCCGTGACAACTACCGCACCGAGATGATCGACTTCGACATCACCCGAATCGGCCTCCCGTACAATGCCATCCTTGGGTACCCTGCCCTGGCTCAGTTCATGGCAGCGACCCACCCGGCCTACAACCTCATGAAGATGTCGGGGAGCAGCAACATTCTCATCGTGGCCGGGGACACCAAGGAAGCCTTGACGGCTCTCAAGCTCGCCTTTAGGGAAACCGCGGCAGCGCGCCCGGCCGACGGAGTTGCCCCAGGGGCTAAGGGGGCTGCGCCAGTGAAAAAGAAGCAACTGTTCACTCAAGATCGGGCCAAAACAAAGCAAGTGCTGGTTGAGGAGGACGGGGCCTCGGGAGCTACCCTCACCATAGGCGCCAACCTTGACCCTGACCAAGAAGAGGCACTGGTGAAGTTCATGCGCGCAAACAAGGAGGTATTCGCCTAGGAGCCCAAGCAGCTGGTGGGGGACCCAAGGGGGTAATCGAGCATCACTTGAGGGTGTGCCCCAATGTGCGCCCTGTGAAGCAGAAGGCGCAACGACAGTCCACGGAGAAGCAGTCCTTCATCGTACAGGAAACCCGCAAGCTACAAGCGGCGGGTGTCATCCGCCAGGTCCGGTGCCCAGAGTGGTTGGCGAACCCCGTCATCGTGCCCAAGAAAGGAGGGAAGGAACGCATGCGCGTCGACTTCACCAACCTCAACAAAGCCTGCCGTCAAGACCCGTTCCCGCTTCCACGCATCGACCAAATCGTCGACTCCACCGCCGAGTGTGTCTTACTGTGTTTTCTAGATGCTTTCTCGGGTTATCACCAGATCAAGATGGCGGTGGAGGACATGGAGAAGACGGCCTTCCTGACCCATGTGGGGTATACTGCTACACGTGCATGCCGTTTGGACTACGCAACGCTGGGGCGACTTTTCAGCGACTGATGCACATCGCCCTAGGCCATGAGCTCGGGAGGAACACTAAGGCCTACGTCAACGACATCATGGTAAAGTCTCGGGAGGCGAGGACCCTCATTCAAGACCTGGAGGAGACTTTCGCTAGCCTGCGTCAGGTGGACCTACGGCTCAATCCGGAGAAGTGCGTGTTCGGCGTCCCCTCCGGCAAGCTGCTGGGTTTCCTCGTATCACACAGGGGGATCAAGGCGAATCCAGAGAAGGTCAAGGCAATAGAATATATGAGCCCACCGCAAACTCTGAAGGACATGCAAAAGCTCGTGGGGTGTGTGACCTCGCTGGGGCGCTTTATCTCCAAGCTGGGGGAGCGCGCCCTGCCATTCCTCAAGCTGATGAAGAAGAAGGGCCCATTCGAGTGGACCTCGGAGGCCGACCTGGCGTTTCAAGACCTCAAGAGATACCTGACCAGCCCACCGGTGATGGTAGCGCCTCGTCCCCGCGAGCCTCTGGTGCTCTATCTAGCCGCCATGCCTCACTCTGCCAGCACAGCGCTGGTGGCTGTCTGGGAGGAGCGCCAGGTCAAGAGCCCGCCGCGCAGTACCGCACCTTCAGCGGGGCTGAGGCGGCACCAAGATGGTGCCACTAGAGCCGTAGCGACGCCAGCGGATGATCAGGCCCCACAAGACGGAGATCTTGGGCCGGTGGAGACCCAGATGGGAGACCAAGCTCCTGAGGTTCCTCCACCTCAGGAGGTGTCCCAACCTCCGGAGGCCTCGGGCTCCGTCGACACTCCTGCCCTCGTCGAGTACCCGGTGTACTTCGTTAGCATGGTACTACGGGACGCAAGGGCACAATACCCCATGCCACAAAAGCTTATGCTTGCGCTCCTAGTGGCCTCACGCAAGCTGCATCATTATTTCCAAGGTCACCCAATTATGGTCGTCTCAGCCTACCCATTGGAGAGCGTGCTCTGGAGTCCCAACGCTACGGGAAGAGTTGCCAAGTGGAACATCGAACTACAGGTGTTTCAGCTGGAGTTCAGCACAACCAGGGTCATCAAGGGAGCCGCCCTCGCCGACTTCGTGGCAGAATGGACCGATGCTCTGGAACCCGAAGCAGGCGAGAACCGATCCCTCTTGCCAGGAAGTGAAGCACCAGATGGCTGGGTGATGTACTTCAATGGTGCATTCGCACGCCAGGGCGCGGGGGCTGGCGCCATGCTCATCTCGCCCACTCAAGACAAGCTATACTATGTTGTGCAGCTCTGCTTCCAGCAGGGCGAGAAGGTCTCCAACAACATCACGGAATACGAGGGGTTAATCTCTAGCCTTAAGGCTACAGCAGCCTTAGGGGTGAAGCGTCTCACCATCAAGGGCGACTCTCAACTCCTCGTCAACTTCTCCAACAAGGTGTACAAGCCCAAGGACGAGCACATGGAGGCATACCTCGCGGAGGTATGCAAGATGGAGAAGCAATTCTTGGCTCTGGAACTACAACATGTGCCTTGCAACACGAACAGGGAAGCCAACGACATCGCCAAGAGGGCGTGCAAGTGTCAACCACAGGAACCAGGCGTCTTCAAGGAGCGGCTCTTCAAGCCTTCTGCGACCCCTCCGGTCACGGAGCCAACACCGCCCCGAGAGGAGCTTCCCCCGCCACCAGCCTCAGGAGCCCCCGCCTGTGGCCCGACCTCAGGAGCGCGTCTGCTCCTCGCGCTCAAGCCTCAGGAGGGGTTTTGGACTAAAGAGTTCAGGTCATACCTCGGGCAAGGAACACTGCTGGATAAGGAGGAAGACGTGGAGCGCGTGGCTCGGTAGGCTATGGCGTACTGCATCCAAGATGGTGAGCTATACAGAAAGCGACCAAATGATGTTTCCTTGCGATGCATCTCTAGGAAGCAGGGGTGCGAGCTGCTAGCTGACATACACCGCGGAGATTGCGGGCATCACTCGTCGTCGCAGAACCTGGTGGGCAAGGCGTTCCGCAGCGGGTTCTACTAGCCCACGACACTCAATGACGCAACTGAGCTAGTGAGATCCTTCGAGGCCTGCCAGTTCCATGCCAAGCAAATCCACCAGACTGCCCAGGGCCTCCAGACTATCCAATTCTCATGGTCTTTCGCGGTCTGGGGTTGGATATCCTGGGCCCTTTCCCTCGAGCGCCTGGGGGTTATCGCTACCTCTACGTCGCCATCGACAAGTTCACCAAGTGGGCGGAGGTGGAAGCCGTCTGCACCATCCCAGCAGGCTCCGCAGTCAAGTTCATCAAGGGCCTCATGAGTCAGTTTGGGGTCCCTAACTGCATCATCACCGACAACGGCTCGCAGTTCACTAGCAATCTTTTCAAGACATATTATGCTAACCTTGGAACGCAGATATGCCACGCCTCAGTGGCAAACCCCAGGAGCAATGGCCAAGCCGAGCACGACAACGCGGAGGTCTTGAGAGGCCTCAAGACCAGGACCTTCAAGAAGAACCTCGAGGCTTGCGGTAGGGCTGGCACGATGAGCTCCAGTCCGTGTTGTGGTCCATCCGCACCACCGCCACCAAGCCAACAGGCGAGACCCCGTTCTTCCTCGTCTATGGAGCCGAAGCGGATTTCCCTCATGAGGTCAGGCATCGCTCCACGCGGGTCCTGGCGTTCGACGAGGCACGTCAGGATGCCATGCAGGGGATGGATCTCATGCTGGGGGAGGAACGCCACCACCAAGCCTCGCTCCGGGCGGCGAGATACCAGCAGGCACTGCGACGTTATCACTACTGCAACATCTGCCCCAGGACGCTCGAGGTGGGCGATCTCGTCTTGAGGCGAGTGCTCTCTAGGGAAGGGCTGCATAAGCTCTCTCCCATGTGGGAGGGGCCGTTTAGGATTGCCCGCGTCTCCAGGCCTGGCGTCGCGCGCCTGGAGACGCAGGATGGGATCTGCATCCAGAATGCCTGGAACATCCAGCACCTCCGGAAGTTCTACCCATGAAGAAAGGTCCAGTGCATGTGAAGGTCTCCGCTCGTGACACTCTCACGTAATAATGAGTGGGGTTGTACACGCCCCGGAGTCTCCTGGGTGCCGCCCTCGGGCCTCGGGGGCTCCCTCTCACGTCCTAGTGGTAGCACTTAGCTCCGCACTGGTGAGAAGACTAGACTAGGTGCCGGACGCGGCTGTTTCTTTGCTTTCTGTAGTTGGCTTGCAACCTTTTTAATGGAATTTGAAGTTCTGGCATTTCTCGATTTGCTTGGTTGAGTCCCTTTTTCTCTCAATTTCTTAGGTCAATTCTTGCTTTGTGCCAGGGAGAACGGTCATTGCCTGACACTCTCCCTCGCGCGCCTCGCGTGGAAGCTGGGTAGGTGTGCGTGTGTGCTGGGCTAACCCGGTCACGGGCACACCTCACCGAAGCCATGTCGCTCCAGAGCTTCGGCTCCCCTGATCTTCGCGAGGCGCCATCGATTAAGCTCGTGATCGGCGCACCTTTCTAAGTCCGTGCCCCACAGGTACCGTGACGTGGTGCGCCAGGCCATGATCAGCCTATGCCTGGGGCCTCGTCCAAGGAAGGATAAGGATTTCCTAATGAATTTTTGCAGCTTCGCATGTCTCCCAAGGTCAGCGGCTCCCGAGTTGGCAGCTGGGATGCCCCACCAGATGCCAGGAGGCGCGCACCCTCGCGAGGTGGAAGCTACCTCGGATATGTCAAGCTAAGTTATTCCTCTCCACCTACATAAAGCACAGATGCCACAACACAACATTGAAACGATAAACATAACATGGGCAGCATAAGAATTACGGTTCATTACACGCCCATGCAGGGCCCCATACTTGTTTCTTGGAATGCAGGAAAAAAGGAAAGGACAAGCAAAAGCGGCGCCCACGCCCGCAGCAGCTCACGAGGGCTGGCTCCCAGTGCCCCCTCCCCCCGGACTCAGCCGGAGTCCTCTTCGCGCTTCACCAGCGTGCGGCGGCGGGACGACCCGCTGATGTCCTCGTAGCGAGCCCGGCGGCGTAGCGGTTGGTCGTAACCACCGCTGCTGGAGCTTTCGCCGAAGGAGGAGCTGCCGCTGTCGGACAGGCCACGGCCGTTGCCAAGGGCGAGCCCGCCCTCGGTGTCATCGCGGCCATCGTCAAGACCCAGCTCGTCGTCACTGCCGCTGTCCTCGGGGTAGCACCCTGCATGGGGGCCATCCTCCCCCAAAACCCTCACGTAGAGGGTCGCGATGCCATCGTACTTGAAGTGGAGGGTTCACCTCCTGCCTAGGCCACGCGCACGAGCAAATGTTTGCCAGCCGCGGGCCAGGAATGTGTTGCCCGCAGCAGAAACCTCCACCGCAACCCACGAGGCCTTGCTGTAGCAGCCGTCAGCTTGCAGCCAGAAGCCGTCGAGACCTGCGGCTGGCAGCTCCCCGGCGAAGGAGCACGGGAGCTGGAGCCAAGTGCCGGTCGGCTGCTCCGACCACACAATGAACTCCGGGAGTACCTCAGCTAAATGGAAGCACGGCCGAGGGGGGCGGGCGACCACGGCGCGCCTTCCCTCGACACAAGGGATGCTCCACCGGGAATAGCCCCTGCCGAGGGAGGAGGCACCACCGTGGCCGCCAGGGACGACGCCGCCGGTTCCCAAGGGAGTACGGCCGCGCCCCCGTGGGCCGCGGCAGGGGTCGGAGCGTGCTTGCGGGGACAGCCGCGCCCCCTCTTGGGCGGTGGCGAGCCGGGCCCCTCCTGGCGCGCTTTCCCCTTCTTCATGGTTGAGAACCTCTTCGTCGGTGCCATGGGTGTCATGCTAAGATGGCGAAGTGAGAAGGAAGAAGAAGAGGCAGGCGGAATGGAAGAAGAGATGAGCGACGGGGGCTCCACACCCCTCTCCTCATTTATAGCCAGAGGGAGGCCAACCTCCGGCCTCCATGATCACAGGTAAGGATGATCTTTCTTCTGCATGTAGTAGGGTCTCATCAAGTTGAATGGTTGCCGAGGCAGCGTGGGGAAGCGGAGGCGCCCACGTCCCCTCGATCGCCACGCGTCAATCAAGGTTGTAGGCGGCTGGGGCCCATGGCGCTCCGGACTTACCCTTTGGCTTCGCCTCGAAGCCAAGTTCGAGCGCGCCTTGGGCCCGAGGGCTACTATCGGCGTCCTGGGAACGGGGGTACCAAGACTTGCCTGCCTGCAGCCCACGGCGTGGCTCCACCAGTGGCCTGGTACGACCCATCATCTGTAGCAACAACTCAAGACCCTCACGAGGGGCCAAGCCTTGTGAGGCAGATGACGCGAAGACCTCCCTAGGGGTAGCCTCACTAGGTTGGCTCCCGAGGAGCGGAGATATCTATGCAAGGGGCACCTCGCGAGGTTCACGTGACGTCAGCCATGACGACCAAGGCCAGGCGGGCACCAGCGGGTGCAGTGTACCAGTTTTCTCTTTGGTGCTAAAGAGGCAGGCGCAGGCGAGGAGTCCCGAGGCATCAGGCAAATGTTTCCATATTGGTGCAACAAGACCAAGGCAGCAGGACGGAGGTCACCGCGGAGCCCACAACAGTGTCATTGATAACCCACAAGTATAGGGGATCGCAACAGTTTTCGAGGGTAGAGTATTCAACCCAAATTTATTGATTCGACACAAGGGGAGCCAAAGAATATTCTCAAGTATTAGTAGCTAAGTTGTCAATTCAACCACACGTGGATAACTTAATATCTGCAGCAAGGTATTTAGTAGCAAAGTAATATGATAGTAACGGTAACAGTGGTAAAAGTAACGGTAGCAGTTTTGGTTTTATAGTGATTGTAACAGTAGCAACAGAAAAGTAAATAAGCGAAGAACAATATGTGAAAAGCTCGTAGGCATTGGATCAATAATGGATAATTATGTTGGATGCGATCAATCATGCAACAGTTATAACATAGGGTGACACCGAACTAGCTCCAGTTCATCAATGTATCGTAGGCATGTATTCCGAATATAGTCATACGTGCTTATGGAAAAGAACTTGCATGACATCTTTTGTCCTACCCTCCCATGGCAGCGGGATCCTATTGGAAACTAAGGGATATTAAGGCCTCCTTTTAATAGAGTACCAGACCAAAGCATTAACACATAGTGAATACATGAACTCCTCAAACTACGGTCATCACCGGAAAGTATCCCGATTATTGTCACTTCGGGGTTAACGGATCATAACACATAATAGGTGATTATAGACTTGCAATATAGGATGAAGAACTCACATATATTCATGAAAACATAATAGGTTTATATCTGAAATCATGGTACTCGGGCCCTAGTGACAAGCATTAAGCTTAGCAAAGTCATAACAACATCAATCTCAGAACATAGTGGATACTTGGGATCAAACCCTAACAAAACTAACTTGATTACATGATAAATCTCATCCAACCCATCACCGTCCAGCAAGCCTACGATGGAATTACTCACGCACGGTGGTGAGCATCATAAAATTGGTGATGGAGGAAGGTTGATGATGACGATGGCGACGGATTCCCCTCTCCGGAGCCCCGAACGGACTCCAGATCAGCCCTCCCAAGAGAGTTTAGGGCTTGGAGGCGGCTTCGTATCGTAAAATGTGATGAATCCTTCTCTCCTTCTTTTTCTCACCGAAAGTGAATATATGGAGTTGGAGTTGAGGTCGGTGGAGCATTAGGGGGCCCACGGGGCAGGGGCGTGCCTAGGGGGGTAGGCGTGCCCCCACCCTCATGGATAGGGTGTGGGCCCCCTGATGTGGATCTTTTCGCCAGTATTTTTTACATATTCCAAAAATAATCTCCGTTGATTTTCAGGTCATTCCGAGAACTTTTATTTCTGCACCAAAATAACACCATGGCAATTCTGCTGAAAACAGCGTCAGTCCGGGTTAGTTCCATTCAAATCATGCAAGTTAGAGTCCAAAACAAGGGCAAAAGTGTTTGGAAAAGTAGATACAATGGAGACGTATCAACTCCCCCAAGCTCAAACCTTTGCTTGTCCTCAAGCAATTCAGTTGATAAACTGAAAGTGATAAAGAAACACTTTTACAATCTCTGTTTGCTCTTGTTGTTGTAAATATGTAAAGCTAGCATTCAAGCTTTCAGCAAAGATTATGAACTAACCATGTTCACAATAACACTTAGGTCTCATGTTTACTCATATCAATGGCATAATCAACTAGCGAGCAATAATAGTAAATCTCGGATGACAACACTTTCTCAAAACAATCATAATATGATATAACAAGATGGTATCTCGCTAGCCCTTTCTGAGACCGCAATACATAAATGCAGAGCACCTTTAAAGATCAAGGACTGACTAGACATTGTAATTCATGGTAAAAGAGATCCAGTCAAGTCATACTCAATGTAAACTAACAATAATACATGCAAATGACAGCGGTGCTCTCCAACTGGTGTTTTTAATAAGAGGATGATGACTCAACATAAAAGTAAATAGATAGGCCCTTCACAGAGGGAAGCACGGATTTGTAGAGGTCCCAGAGCTCGATTTTGAAATAGAGCTGAATAATATTCTGAGCGGTATACTTTTATTGTCAACATAACAACCGAGAGATCTCGATATCTTCCATGCTACACACATTATAGGCGGTTCCCAAGCAGAATGGTAAAGTTTATACTCCCCCACCACCAACAAGCATCAATCTATGGCTTGCCCGAAACAACGGGTGCCTCCAACTAACAACAATCCTGGGGGAGTTTTGTTTGCAATTATTTTGATTTGATTTGAGCATGGGACTGGGCATCCCGGTGACCAGCCATTTTCTCGTGAATGAGGAGCGGAGTCCACTCCTCTTGAGAACAACCCGCCTAGCATGGAATATACAGACAACCTAGTTGATACATGAGCTATTCGAGCATACAAAACAAAATGTTTATTTGAAGGTTTAGAGTTTGGCACATACAAATTTACTTGGAACGGCAGGTAGATACCGTATATAGGAAGGTATGGTGGACTCATATGGAATAACTTTGGGGTTTATGGAAGTGGATGCACAAGCAGTATTCCCGCTTAGTACAAGTAAAGGCTAGAGAGCGACAATAGTCATGAACATGCATTAAAGTAAATCAACACCGAATGCAAGCATGAGTAGGATATAATTCACCATGAACATAAATATTGTGGAGGCTATGTTGATTTCGTTTCAACAACATGCGTGAACATGTGCCAAGTCAAGCCACTCGAATTGTTCAAAGGAGGATACCACCCCATCATACCACATCACAACCATTTTAATGGCATGTTGGCAAGCAAGGTAAATCATTATAAACTCCTAGGTAATTAAGCATGTCATAAGCAACTATAATCTCTAATTGTCATTGCAAACATGTTTCACTCATAATAGGCTGAATCAGGAATGATGAACTAGTCATATTTACAAAAACAAGAGAGGTCGAGTCCAGCTTTTCTCATCTCCTCGTACTCGTTTGCCTCCTCCGTGGTTATAACATATCTCCCTTTTGCCTGAAAGTCGAAGAAAGTAGAAGCAGGGAGAGTGATGTGATAGGTACGTCGTGTGTCAAAGATTAGTCGGTACTAGAGAGATTGATCGTTCCTCTCAACAAACTGATGATGAACCATAGCATTATAATCTAAATAATCAGGAGGCAACTCAATATCATCTCCGTGTATGGGTATCTCAAGAAAATCAGCTAAACGGGTTGCATAAATTCCACCGAAGAAATCTCCATTAATACTATTATTATGCAACCTACATGCAACAATGGCCCCCAAGTTATATTGTTTATCTCCTAATACAATACTCTTGAGAACACTAAGATCAGGAACACACATGTGACATGACTCATCCTTACCGTTAATGCCTCTACCTATGAAGAGAGCAAAATAATGTATGGCAGGTGTAACACCCCGTATGTAAGTTGCCATATTTGTATTCCAACTCTTGCCATTTCCGGCTCTAAGTTATGATTTCCCTCGTGGTTGGGTTTTGTCTTCATTTTGCATCTTGTTCATGTCATGCATCTCATATCATGTCATCATGTGCATCGCATTTGCATACGTGTTCGTCTCATGCATCCGAGCATTTTCCTCGTTGTCCGTTTTGCGATCCTGCACTCCTACGTCCTCCGGCGCCCCCTTTTGCCTCTTTTTGTGAGCGGGTGTTAAACATTCTCGGAATGGACCGAGATTTGCCAAGCGGCCTTGGTACACCACCGGCAGACTGTCTGTCCAGTTTCGTGCCATTTGGAGTTCGTTTGATACTACAACGGTTAACTGGGGAACCATAAAGGCCTCATGTGTGTTGCAGCCCAACACCCTTCCAAAGTGGCCCAAAACCCATCCAAACCCCCTCCATCCTCTCAGTCGTTCGATCACGATCGTGTGACCGAAAACCGCACCTCATTTGGACTATCCTAGCTCCCAGAATCTATAAATAGGTGCTCCCCTCCGAAATTCGCACTCCAAAACCCTAGCCCCGCTTCTCCCGTGCCGCCAGACACGTCCGCCACCGCGCCCGCACCAATCGGGGCCTGACACGTCGCCGCCACCACCGCCGGCCCACGATCCCGAGGCGGGCCCGCCGAGCCCATCTGCTTCGCCGCCCCGCGCCTGCTTCGTCCCCGCCGCCCGCGCCTTCGCCTCGCCGCCGGGGGTCGCCGCACCGCCGCACCTCTTCCTCGCCGGCCGCCGCGCCTTCCCGCCGCCGGCGAGCGCGCCCGCCGCCCGACCTCGCGCCGCCCTGTAGGATCGAAAGTATGTCTAGAGGGGGGGTGATTAGACTACTTGACCAAATAAAAACTTAACCTTTTCCCAATTTTAGTTCTTGGCAGATTTTAGATATTTTAGGACAAGTCAAGCAATCATCACGCAATTCAAGCAAGCTTGCAAAGAGTATATTAGCAGCGGAAAGTAAAGCATGCAACTTGAAAGAATGTAAAGGGAAGGGTTTGGAGAATTCAAACGCAATTGGAGACACGGATGTTTTTCCCGTGGTTCGGATAGGTGGTGCTATCCTACATCCACGTTGATGGAGACTTCAACCCACGAAGGGTAACGGTTGCGCGAGTCCACGGAGGGCTCCACCCACGAAGGGTCCACGAAGTAGCAACCTTGTCTATCCCACCATGGCCATCGCCCACGAAGGACTTGCCTCACTAGCGGTAGATCTTCACGAAGTAGGCGATCTCCTTGCTCTTACAAACTCCTTGGTTCAACTCCACAATCTTGTCGGAGGCTCCCAAGTGACACCTAGCCAATCTAGGAGACACCACTCTCCAAGAAGTAACAAATGGTGTGTTGATGATGAACTCCTTGCTCTTGTGCTTCAAATGATAGTCTCCCCAACACTCAACTCTCTCTCATAGGATTTGGATCTAGTGGAAAGAAGGTTTGAGTGGAAAGCAACTTGGGGAAGGCTAGAGATCAAGATTCATATGGTAGGAATGGAATATCTTGGTCTCAACACATGAGTAGGTGGTTCTCTCTCAGAACATATGAGTTGGAATTGTGTATGTGTTCTGATGGCTCTCTCCACGAATGAAGAGGAGGTGGAGGAGTATATATAGCCTCCACACAAAATCCAACCGTTACACACAATCTACCAATCTCGGTGGGATCGAATCAACAAACTCGGTCGGACCGAAAAGGTAAACCTAGTGACTCTTAGAGATTTTCAGTGGGACTGACATGCAACTCGGTAGGACCGATTCTGTTAGGGTTTGGGCATAACGTAATCTCGGTGAGACCGATTACACAAACTCGGTGAGACTGAGTTTGGTAATAAGCTAACCAGAGAGTTGGTCAGGTAAACTCGGTGGGACCGATTTGCTCTTTCGGTGAGACCGAAAAGTTACAAAAAGGAAACAGAGAGTTTTCATTGCAATCTCGGTGGGACCGATTCACTCTTTCGGTGAGACCAAAAAGTTACAAAAGGGAAACAGAGAGTTTGCAATCCCATCTCGGTGAGACTGAGATCCCTATCGGTAGAACCGAATTGCTAGGGTTTGGCAGTGGCTTATGACATATGAAACTCGGTGGTGCCGGATAGATAGAATCGGTATGACCGAGTTTGGCTTAGGGTTTAGGTCATTTGTGGATATGGGAAAGTGGTTGAGGATTTTGGAGCATATCACTAAGCACATGAAGCAAGAGGCTCATTAAGCAACACCTCATCCCTCCTTGATAGTATTGGCTTTTCCTAAAGACTCAATGTGATCTTGGATCACTAAAAATATAAAATGAAGAGTCTTGAGCTTTTGAGCTTGAGCCAATCCTTTGTCCTTAGCATTTTGAGGGTTCCACTTTCACATCCATGCCATGCCAATCATTGAGCTTTCCTGAAATAATTATCTTGGAATAGCATTAGCTCAATGAGCTATATGTTGTTATGAATTACCAAAACCACCTAGGGATAGTTGCATTTTCGATCTCCCCCTTTTTGTGCATATTTAAAGCTTCGACAAATGATAATAGGCATGAAATATATCGTCGCTTTGAGAAGTATGTGATAAGTAAGAGCTCCCCCTATATTTGTGCATATTTAAAATTTGCTTTGGACTGCAAATGCACAAAGAGTTAGAGTCATGGGTTACTCTTCCATGTCACATACATCTTGGTGGAGCGCTTAAAATGATAAGAATGGAATACATGCACTCATCACCAAGAATAGTGAGTGACCACATAAGATAGATAGGATGATAATATTAAGCAAACATTAAGTGTAGCTGAAAGTGCGTTATATCGACTAGAGGGGGGTGAATAGGCGATTTTTATGAAAGTCTTCAAAACGTGGAAGTTGTGAAGACAAACAGTAGAGATATGCCTATCACTAAGCAGCGAAAGTTAGATTACACTAGGCAAGCCATGGTCAAGTATTCAATAGAGTGAAAGCACAATGACAGGTAGCTGCAGTGTAATAAGGATCAGGTAGGAAGAAGTTATGAAGCCAAACAAATCATACAGTTACGTTGTGAAGACAAAAGATAGAGCAAGCACGCAATGGCTTCACAATGAGTAACGGTAAGTAAAAGGAAGTGAAGATGAAACCAGTGGCTCGTTGAAGACAATGATTTGTTGGATCAGTTCCAGTTGATGTGACAACTATACGTCTGGTTAGGGTGGCTAGGTATTTAAACCAAAGGACACCCAGTCCCGGACACCCAGTCCTGAACACGCAGCTCAGGACACCCAGTACTCACCGTAATCCCCTTGAGCTAAGGTCACACAGACCTCGCCCAATCACTCTGGTAAGTCTTCAAGGTAGACTCCCAAACCTTCACAGACTTCCTTCACCGGCAATCCACAATGTCTCTTGGATGCTCAGAACGCGATGCCTAACCGGCTGGAGGATGCACAGTCCTCAAGTGTAATAAGTCTTCAGATCACTCAGACAAGAAGACTTAAGTGATGCCCAATTCTCTCTGGCTCTGGGTGGTTAGGGCTTTTCTCCTAGCTAGGAATTTTCTCTCAAAAGCTTCGAGGTGTGTTGCTCTCAAACGACAAAAGCCGTGCACTGAAATCTGA
Source organism: Triticum monococcum (assembly GCA_034509565.1). NCBI lineage: Eukaryota > Viridiplantae > Streptophyta > Magnoliopsida > Poales > Poaceae > Triticum > Triticum monococcum. Next base: position 685,170,539 of record CM067842.1, read on the forward strand.
GCAGCCAACCGTTTATGGTTGTAGGGGCTGGACTATTTATAGCCACTGGGCAACCCGACCTGATTTGTTCGAAATGACCCTGGGTCACTAAGGAACTGACACGTGTACCAACGGTCAGATTTCAAACTCACATGGCAACTTTACTTGGGCTACAAGTAAAGCTGACTTGTCCGACTCTGGACAAGATTTGCTCTCATAGTCTTCACTCGAAGACATAGGTTTTTTGTTTAGGCATCACTTCAATCGTTCTGACTAGTTCTCTTGGACCCCACTTAACAGTACGGTGGTTCCTATGACTCAACACAAATGAAAGAGAACTGCGAAAGATCTAAGTCTTCGAGCTCCATAGGCTTCATGTGGTGTCTTCTCTTGTCATAGTCTTCAAAATGAATATCTTCATATACCACCATTGACTTCAATGTCTTCGTACATTTTTAGGGGTCATCTCTGGTAATAAAACCGAATCAATGAGGGACTTCTACCTGTGTTATCCTACAATTCTCACAAACACATTAGTCCCTCAACTAGGTTTGTCGTCAATACTCCAAAACCAACTAGGGGTGGCACTAGATGCACTTACAATCTCCCCCTTTTTGGTGATTGATGACAAACTAGTTGAAGTTTTCAACGGGGAATATAGTCTGTGAAATTTTAAAGGATAAGGAATTGTCTTCATAAGTTGCAAGGGCTCCCCCTGAAGATGTGCATATAAGTAATTTGCTTTTGGAATGCAAATGCACATGGCAGGTTGTACTTGTGGAGATCCACTTCAACTTATGATGACAATCCACTATGCATGTAAAGGTATATGAAGATAATGACATGCATAATGGAAAATGGACGTCTGCAGAATGATTTAAGTGCGGGATTTATCATCGCACATGCGGAATTTATCTTCGCAAAAAAAACACGGTGGCAAACAAGTAGCAGACGACCATCAAGTTTAAGTGTTACAACTCAAAGAACCAAATGTAGCAAAACGAGAGTTGTAAGTACGAAGCAAAATATAAAGCACCCGCCCATAATGACCCGCTTGAAGACTATCAACCTCATATGCTTCTCCCCCTTTTGTCAGTAAGGACCAAAAAGGTTCGAAGACATAGAGTTTCTACTCATTCCCATGAGCGGCAGGGTCGTCGGTGGTGTTTGGCGATGCTGAAGTGCTTGGTGCAGTATCGACGCGTGCTGAATGAGGTGGCGGTGATGTAGCATCGTCTTCTTCCTCGATAATCCTTGCAGTCACTGTGGCAGCAGATGAAGAGAACTCTGAGTCTTCAAGTGGTGGAGTTCCTCGCAGCACAGCCCTTCTGGGAGGTGTGGAGTCAAACTTGAATCGCTCTTTGAAGCCATCCTCTTGAAGATCAGCTTCAGAACACATCATTGTGAGTCCTTTCCAGGTGCGGCGACAGGTTTCATGTGCAACGAATGCATTCTTGGTGGCAAGATTTCGGATGCGATTTACATCCACCAAGAGGCTTTTCATCTGTCTTTTCAGCCAGTCATGATGCCTATCCTACTTTTGATGAAGGGCCACAAGAAGCTCTCGATCAGTAAGAGCACGAGCTTGCTTCTTGGGTCTTGGAGCAGTTGTGCTGTCAGTGGCTTCAGTGGAAGCAGGGTATGGTGCATGTGTAGTGCCAGCCAGGGGATACACCCGAGAGATAGCTTCAACACCTTCAACGTTCTGAGTGAAGCTCTGGTGTTCTGCATTCTGAAGACTCAAAGGTTGCTTGGCAGGCTCAGGATATATGGCTTCAGCAGAGGTATCCACATCTGGCAAGAAGGTCCGATGGTTGCGGGCTGAGGGCTGATACAAGATTGCAGAGTGAAGTTTGATTAGCCTCATTACCCAAGGGGCATAGAACTTCAAGCCAAACAAATCTAAGCCTGATGCAGCAAGTTGGCGTATGAAGAAGTCCTGTGCATTGAAGCATTTGCCATGAAGGATATAAAATATCAGAGTCTTCATTGCACCCTCGATCTTGGCATTTGGAGAGTGCCCTTTGATACGCCAGAGAGTCTGCCTGATGATGTGATAGATGGTTCTGGGCAGGTACTCAAGGTCTTCAATGAAGAACTCTGTGGGATAAGGAGCATCTTGGGGCAATGGCTTCATCATGGAGAGCATCTGGCTCATATTCGGTTCAGGCCTCTGGAATATGCTCTCAAGAGCTTCAGTGTGTAGTTGACAGCCTTCCTCGAAGAATAAGCCAGGAGTGGGCAGGCCGGTGAGCTCAGTGATATCAAATGCATTGGCTTCGTGATCAACATTGACGGTCATCCACTCTAGGACCCAAGTCTTCGGATCTCTGTTGTATCCTTTGATGTGGAGGGTGGCATAGAATTGTAGCAGAAGCTCTTCATTCCAGTGCTCTTCATCAGTCACAAACTGCAGCAGACCCACTTGCTTGAAGCAATCCAACACTTCCTCCAGATAGGGCAGACAAGCTATAGCTTCAACTTCAAGGCGCTTGTGCGGGAAGATGTGACCTTGGTTGTACAGGATGCATGAATAGTAGCTGCGCTGAGGATAGCTCCAGAACCTATCTGATGAAATCCTTTCCCTTGAATAGGGGTTCTTGGAGCTATTGAAGAACGTATTATCTGCCCTGAAGCTAGTGATGTTAAAGGAGCCAGGAGCTAATGCAGGACCTGGGAACCTTGGCAGTCTTGGGACTAGCTTCTGGACCGGAGGCCGGTGCTCGACATGGTAATCAAATTGGGGACCGGCAGCAGACTCAGGAACAGAAGTATCAGGGTCAGTGGCTTCACTGTCTTCTGATGCTTTTGGTGGGGAGGGCTCCACATTAGCTTCAATATTAGTTGTGGCAGCCTCAATATTGTCATCCTCCACTTGACTAGCTGGAGGGTCAGGCACAGGCACGTTCTCCTGGAGAACTGCTTCTTGGTGGAGCGGGGGAGTGAGATCTTGTGGTGCTTCTTCATCTTCTTCGGCTGATGCAGCTGGAATGTCGTCAGCAGAGTCTTGAGGCCTTGGACCTTTGCGAAGCCGGCGAAATGCAGACGACGCATGTGGAGTTGGAGTGGGCTGGACCTCAGATTCTTCTTCCACTTGTGGGCGATCCGCCCATGACGCATCCTATGCAATTGGCGTCAGAGGACGACCAATGCTGATGAGTTCGCTGTGGTCTTGCTGAGGAAGGACTGCATCATTTTCTACATTGTCATGATGACCAATGTCTTCAGCAGCGATGGGGTCGGCTGCTGGAATGTCTTCAGCTACATGAGCCTCTGTGGAAGCAGGCTCATGAACTGTCAGTTTACGTTCTGCGTCAGTCTAGACCACAGAAAGGGGTTCAACCATCAAGGGCTCTGTGGGAGCAGCCCGATCTCTCTTGGTCTTCCTCTTCTTCTTAGAGGGGGCAGTAGGGGAGGCTTCAGGATATTTCCTTTTCCTTGCTTCAGCCTCAGCAATCCTGGTCTTCTTGAGCTCTGAAGCGGTTGACCGGCTCCTTGGCTTCGAGCCAGTCGTTGCAGTTGGGAAGACAATCGGAGCTGCTTCCTGCCGTGGTGCATCGGGTTCAGCCGTAGTAGGCTTCTTCTTTTTCTTCGCAGCCATCCTGGGGTCGATGTCAGGACGCCCAAGTGCTTGGCGCTTCTCAGCCTCATTATAGGCTTGCACACATCTGTCGGCCAGAGTCTTCAAGCGCTCGCGTGAACCTTGAGCTTTGGCGCGTTTCTTCAGGAAGTTTTCCTTGAGCTCGTGCATCATGATCTAGAAGTTCTTCACTTCTTGCACGCTGAGCTTAGCCATATGCTTCTTGAACAGAGCCTTTTCATAGTCAATCTTCTGCTTCAGCTCAACAACGCGTTGGGCGATGGCTAGTTCTGAAGCAATTGCTCCTTGGAAGGCAACACTGAGGCCGATGGGTAGCTGCAGATCTTCAAAGCTGATGTTTGGCGTGTCAAACCACTCGTCAATGAAGTCGTGGATGATGGCGACATCAAAGAGAGGCAGATCGTTGAAGATTTCTGCTTCCTCTTTGCTCTTGATGAGTTGCTCAAGAGCGTCATCTGCAAGGTCTTCATCGCTTGACAGATCAATGGCGTCGTTGCGTAGAATAGCAACAGCTGTGAGCTCTTGTCCGCTGTGTGGCTGAGGCATCTTGCTCTTCTGGGGCTTGGAGATGTGGGATACATCTTTAGACTGCACACTGACTTCAGGAGGTGCAGTTGCCAATGGCTTCGCCCTTGAGATTTTTGGTGAAGGGGCTGCCGGCTTTCAGGCTTTTGGCTTCTTCAACTGCTTTGGCTTCGGTACAGCAGACGCTTCTTCTAATTCAGACTCAGCTGGTGGCTCATTCACTGCAGTCCCTTGAACCAAGATGCGGGTGATGAGGCCTTCAAGATTGGCGTAAGGACCGATGACATTGGGTTCTACCTCGCGTGTGCCATCTGTCCTTGGTGCGGAGGGAGCAGGGTTGAAGTCTAACCCAAATTTCTTCTTGTTCTGCTTCGCAGAGTTTTGGGCAAACTGGAAGTTGCGCTTGAACAGATTGTCTTCACGACACCAGAGAAGTGACGACGGATGTGCATCAGCAGGCTGTGGTCCTCGGACCATGCATGGGTAAAAGCCTTGAGCAATGGCTTCATCTCTGGTCCTGGGTATGAGGTTTTTGTATAGGATGTCCCCCCACGGTCTCTTGATGGCGTTTTTCTCAGCATACTCCTGGGTGACGAAGCGGTATTGGAACCATTGTTCTGCCCAATAGCGTCGAATCCATTGGATTCGGGTCTTGCGCTGACCATAATTCTCTTCAGGATTTGTTTTATACATTTCTGCCAGTTCATCAGGCAGATCTTTGGATGTTCCGCCACGACGCTATCTGCCCCCCTTCCTTGCTGTTGTCTCTGAAGCCATAAACCTTAACTTGGAAGGCTTCAAGATGTTCAAAGGCTTCAAAGACTTTCTTTTGCTGGACCAACAGGAACTGGCTTCAGGAGAATTTATGTGATGCTATAAGAATTCTGCAAATGAATGCAGACTATGAGAACCAAAGGATTCTCCCACGGACATGTACCTGTGACAGCATTAAGGTGCGAGGGAAGGGGAAGAGGTCATATGCATTCTCAGAAGATTTTGAAGATTAATCAGTTTAGAAGACATTGACCTCATCGTGCAAAGACATTCACTCATAGATAAGAAGTTGGTTCCAGATTTGTACGAACCCACAGATCACTACAAGTGAGGAATCTAACTACTTCATGAAGCACAAGTGAATATACTAGGCATGTTATGAGATGCAGATTGAGACAGATCTAACTTGTGTGAATAGAAACTTCTTATGGTAGAAAGTGACAGAACCATAGGATCAAAAGGGGTTGTAAAAAGAAGTTTTATTTACCACACTTGGAACTGCTAGACGGAGTGGGAGATGAGGCTGAGCAGTTCAATCTTCCATGCCCTAGCTTGGCGACGGAAGACACCTACGGCGACGGCGGAGAGGCGATGTCCGCGATCAGCGTGAAGACGGCGTCGGAGAAGTTGGGGCAGCGAAGCGCTTCATCGCCGGCGTCGTCGAGGGCTAGCACTGGCGCTAGGGTTCGTGCGAGGGAGGAAGAAGGAGATAATGACCGCGGTGAGTGTGTATTTATAGTTACAGGGGCAGCACTGCGCTATTACACAGGTGCCCCTGGCGATTTGCATCTGAACAACACGTGGCCATCATGCGGAATCTCGGGGGCAGTTCCACATCCCACGCACGCCTGGATTGTCGGGTGGTCGTTCCTACTTCTCCGGATTTCTTGTGGATGAATGAGCATTGAAAACGGTTTTAAAGGTTGTCTCTGTGTCTTCTGCTGACAAGGACGCAGAGAAGACATTCGACAGTTTCAATAGAATGCATATGACTTGGAGAGATAGAATTTAAGATAGAAAGCATAGAGAGATTAGGGTCCGATCACATTCACTTAGTTCAAAAGATTCAAAACAAGAAGACATAGCTATAAGTGAATGCTGTAGAGGACAGAACACCAGTATATATATATATATAATCCATGTAGTGAAGATAATCATGAAGACATGTTGAGATTGAAGCCAAACCAAATGTGAAGACATTGCAAGGTAACGCCATGAGTGAAACACTTCAAAATAGAACGTTTGGTGGTGGCGTTACCCACCGTATAGGAAGTATTAGACCCAGACACGGCGTACAATTATCGTGGCACTCCGAAGTCAATTTCCACATTAATGTATTCACACTTAGAATGTATGTCTTCATTGATTGAAGATATACATTACTTAGTGTGTTTCACATCTAAGTCATCAATATGCATAAGTGTTAGGATGTGTGCCTGATCACAGGACATTTGAGGATTCCAAGATATTTAGCTCACACGGTAACTTGCAAAATCTCTTCTCATCCAAGGGCTTGGTGAAGATATCTGCCAATTGCTCTTCAGTGTTGACGTGTATGATATCAATATCTTCCTTCACAACATGATCTCTGAGAAAGTGATGACGAATTTCAATGTGCTTTGTCTTCGAGTGCTGAACTAGGTTGTTGGCAATCTTGATGGCGCTTTCGTTGTCGCAGTAGAGTGGCACTTGCTTCAGATGAATGCCATAGTCCTTGAGAGTTTACTTCATCCACAGAAGCTGAGCGCAGCAAGATCCAGCAGCAATGTATTCAGATTCAGCAGTGGAGAGGGATACACAGTTCTGCTTCTTTGAAGACCAACATACAAGTGATCGTCCCAAAAAGTGACATGTGCCTGATGTAGACTTCCGATCAACCTTGTCACCAGCATAATCAGCATCCGAGAATCCAACCAGATCAAACTCTGAGCCCTTGGGATACCATAACCCTAGAGTTGGGGTGTGAGCCAAATATCGAAGAATTCGCTTCACAGCTAAGTGATGCGACTCCTTTGGTGCCGCTTGAAATCGAACACACATGCAAACACTAAGCATAATATCTGGCCTAGATGCACATAAATAAAGCAAGGAACCAATCATGGAGCGGTATACCTTTTGATCGAACTCTTTACCATTGTCGTCAGGACCCAGATGATGTTTGGCTGGCATTGGTGTTGTGAAGCCTTTGCAGTCTTGCATACCGAACTTCTTCAGGCAATCTTTGAGATACTTCTCTTGAGATATGAAGATGCCATTGCGTTGTTACCGTATTTGAAGACCGAGGAAGAACTTCAGCTCCCCCATCATAGACATCTGATATTGCTCTTGCATCATATATCCAAACTCCTCACTGTACTTCTGATTGGTGCAGCCGAAGATAATGTCATCCACATATATTTGGCACACAAACAGTTCACCATCATATGTCTTTGTGAAGAGAGTGGGATCTAGGGAACCAGGTATGAAGCCTTTGCTCTTCAGGAAGTATTTGAGTGTGTCATACCAGGCCCAAGGGGCTTGTTTGAGGCCATACAGTGCCTTATTGAGCTTGTATACCATGTCAGGATGTTTTGGATCTTCAAACCCAGGTGGTTATGCAACATACACTTCTTCTTCAATCTTGCCATTGAGAAAGGCACTCTTCACATCCATTTGATATAAAAGTATGTTATGATGATTTGCATAGGCCAATAGTATACGTATGGCTTCAAGTCTGGCCACAGGAGCAAATGTTTCATCGAAATCAATGCCTTCCACTTGAGTATATCCTTGAGCAATGAGACGAGCTTTGTTTCTGAAAATTTGACCATGCTCATCTTGCTTGTTGCGGTATATCCATTTGGTGCCAATTATATTGTGCTTCCGTGGATCAGGACGCTTAACCAGTTCCCATACATTGTTCAGCTCAAACTGTTGAAGCTCTTCTTGCATAGCTTGAATCCATTCAGGTTCTAGGAAGGCTTCTTCAACTTTCTTGGGTTCTGTGATTGAGACAAATGCGAAGTGCCCACAGAAATTTTGCCAGTTGAGTTGCCCTTGAACGAGTCAGTGGACCAGGTGCATTGATGTTGTCAATTATTCTGTCAATCTGCACTTCATTTGCAACACGAGGATGTACAGGGCGAAGACTTTGCTCTTGCTGATCTGAGTTGTTGTTGGGAGGAATGTCTTCAGGCTGAGCATTGTCTTCATGTGGATCAGGTGCTGAGATGATAAGTTCTTCTTCAGGATGAGCTTCAGAAGGTATAATCTCTCCAGTTCCCATTAGCTTGATTGATTCACTAGCTGGAACTTCATCTAGCACATCTGGCAGTTGCTCTCTTTGTGAACCATTGGTCTCATCGAACCGCACATCCACTATTTCAACCACTTTGTAGTGAAAGAGATTGAAGACTCTGTAGGAGTGCGAATCCTTTCCATATCCAAGCATAAAACCCTCATGTGCTTTTGGTGCAAACTTTGAGGTGTGGTGTGGGTCCTTAATCCAGCATCTTGCGCCAAATACTCTAAAGTAACTGACATTTGGCTTCTTGCCAGTTAGGAGTTCATAAGATGTCTTGTTTAGAAGCTTGTGAAGATAAACGCGGTTGATTGTATGGCATGCAGTGTCAATGGCTTCAGGCCAGAATTTTCTTGGAGTCTTGTATTCATCTAGCATCGTTCTGGCCATCTCAATGAGTGTTCTGTTTTTGCGTTCGACGACGCCATTTTGCTGTGGCGTGTATGGAGCTAAGAATTCATGTGTGATGCCCAAAGTATCAAGATATGTATCAAGGCCAGTGTTTTTGAATTCAGTGCCATTGTCACTTCTGATGTGCTTTATCTTGGCACCATAATTGTTCATAGCTCGATTGGCGAAGCGTCTGAAGACATCCTGCACTTCAGTCTTGTAAGGGATTATGTGCACCCAAGTATATCTGGAGTAATCATCAACAATGACAAAGCCATAGAGGCAAGCAGTAGTCGAAAAAGTTGAGTAGTGAGTGGGACCAAAAAGGTCCATGTGAAGCAGTTCGAAGGGTCGAGTAGTTGTCATGATTGTCTTCGAGGGATGTTTTGCCCTCGTCATCTTCCCTGCTTCACAGGCACCGCATAAGTGATCTTTCTTGAACTTGACACCCTCGATGCCTATGACATGCTTCTTCTTTGCAAGGGTGTGGAGGTTCCTCATGCCAGCATGTCCAAGCCTCCGATGCCAAAGCCAGCATTCTGAAGCCTTTGCCAGAAGGCATACTGCAAGTTGTGGCCCTGCTGAGAAATCTACCACATACAAATCATCTTTCCGTTACCCTTCAAACACTAGAGACTTGTCAGATTCCATTAGTACCAGGCAACGATATTTTCCAAATATTACGACCATGTTCAAATCACAAAGCATTGAGACAGACATTAAGTTGAAGCCAAGGGATTCAACAAGCATGACTTTATCCATGTGTTGATCCTTTGAGATTGCAACTCTACCTAGACCCAATACCTTACTTTTACCAGTGTCAGCAAATGTGATGTGGCTCTTGTCGGATGGACGTAAGGTTGAGTCCATAAGAAGGCTTCTTTTGCCAGTCATGTGATTTGTACACCCACTGTCAATAATCCATTCTGAAGACGCTGGTGTCGTACCCTACAGTGCAGTTAGGGGGATAGGCTTCACGAAGAGAATTGTGAAGCAAAAACATTTGACAAACCAGTGGGTTATGAAAACATAGATCCAGATTAGGACTAATAGGGAGAGTAGCATGCGATTCAGGAACGAAGTACATAGTGATGCCATTCGGGCATTTGATCTTGCGCCCTGCAAGATTTTTAAGGTCCCTAGCAATAGCGTCAGAAGATTTTGGTTTTCTACTGGAGACCTTTCCCTGCAAAAGAGAGTTAAGCTTTCTTAACCACCCACATCTTCAAGGGTGGCTTAGAAGCAATAAGTCTAAGTGCAGCATCTGAGAATTTTGGCTTTGGAGCCCTAGCAAACAGTCTAGCAGGCAGACAATAGTACTCATAAGAATAGGCAGAATAGTTCTTGGTCATATGAACATGACAGTTTGATGAACCGCTCTCATATTCATATGCCTGAGTATGGTTTCCCTGCAAAGCATTTGCGTTAGTGCGACTCAGGTGAGTCCTCTGTCTGTATGAAGCCTTTAGTCTGAGATTTGTCTTCTTCATGTGAGGTGTCATGAAGACATTCATAGGAAGATTCTCCAGACACATTTTTGGAACCCAGATCTTCTTCATAGGCGGTCCATTCCTAGAGTTAGTACCAATGTACCTGGCAAACACTTCACCATTCTGTTTTTTAAACAGTTTATAGTTTGCATCAAAGGATTCATCAATGATAATGGGGTTAGCACAAGTGAAGCCAGATAGATTGGATGGATCTGCTAAAGATTCCTTTGCAGCAACCCATGTGGTTTTGGGGTACTGCTCAGGTTTCCAGTAAGAGCCATCTGCATTTATTTTCCTTACAAACCCAACACCCTTTTTCCTAGGGTTTCGGTTCAGAATCCGCTTCTTGAGGACATCACATAATGTCTGATGCCCTTTAAGACTTTTGTACATCCCTGTTTCAAGCAATGTCTTCAAGCTAGCATTCTCATCAGCAATAGTAGTGGTATCCTCAGCAGAGGGGTTAGTTACCACATCAACAGTTGAAGATATTGCAGCAGCAGTAGCAGTAGAACATTCAGCAACAGAAGCATCATTATCACGCTTAATGCATTTAAGACATGGTGGTTCAAATCCTTCCTGAGCGGAACTGATCTGTTCGGTGCGAAGTGATTCGTTTTCCTTTTGAAGATCTTCATGAGCCGCTCTCAATTTCTCAAGATCTTGCTTCCTTTGAAGATAATCATAGGAAAGCTTTTCATGAGTTGTTGAGAGAGTATCATGACGATCTTCAAGTTCCTGATACTTAACGTGAAGATTTTTTATGTCTTCAATTAAGGATTCAGATCGAGTCATTTCAGCACCCAACAGATCATCACTTCTGTCTAATAGTTTTTGAATATGTTCCATGGCTTTCTGTTGTTCAGTTGCAATTTTAGCAAGTGTTTTGTAGCTGGGTTTTGAATCACAATCAGAGTCATCGTCACTTGATGTTTGATAGTGAGTAGTGCGTGAGTTTACCTTGGCACCGCGTGCCATGAAGCAGTAGGTAGGATCGGAGTAGTCCTTGTCATTTGCATCGGTCTCGATGATGGAGTCATTGTCTTCAGTGTTGAAGATGGACTTGGCAACGTATGCTGTAGCCAGACTTGCAATGCCAGAATCAGACTCTTCCTCAGACTCCACCTCTGCCTCCTCAGAAGCGGACTCCTCCTTTGAATCCATTTCCTTGCCAACAAACGCACGCTCCTTGCCAGATGAGCTCTTCTTGTGTGATGAAGACTTTGAGGAAGACTTGGAAGAAGACTTTGAGTATTTCTTCTAAATCTTGTCATCAGAATCATATTCCTTGCTCTTCTTCTTCTTTCTGTTCTCATTGTCCCACTGTGGACACTCAGAGATGAAGTGTCCAGTTTTCTTGCACTTGTGGCATGTTTTCTTCTTGTAGTCATGAGCAGAAGCTTCATCATTCTTCTTGGTGAATTTTTGGAACTTCTTCACTAGCATTGCAAGTTCCCTTCCAATGTCTTCAGGATCATCAGAACTGCTGTCAGATTCTTCTTCAGATGAGGAAATAGCTTTTGCCTTCAGGGCACGAGTTTGCTCGTAGTTTGGACCGTAGATATCTCTTTTCTCAAAAAGCTGAAACTCATGTGTGTTGAGCCTCTCGAGTATGTCGGACGGATCGAGTGTCTTGAAATCAGGACGTTCTTGAATCATCAGGGCTAGGATGTCAAACGAACTATCAAGTGATCTCAGCAGCGTCTTGACGATTTCATGTTTGGTGATCTCAGTGGCGCCGAGGGCTTGAAGCTCATTAGTGATGTCAGTAAGTCGGTCAAATGTGTGCTGGACATTCTCATTGTCATTTCGCTTGAAGCGGTTGAAGAGGTTGCGAAGAACACTGATTCTCTGATCTCTCTAGGTTGAGATGCCTTCATTGACCTTGGAGAGCCAGTCCCAGACCAGCTTGGATGTCTTCAAAGCACTCACACGGCCATACTATCCTTTGGTCAGATGACCACAGATGATATTTTTGGCAGTAGAGTCTAGTTGAGTGAACTTCTTGACATCAGCAGCAGTGACACCTTCTCCAGCCTTGGGAACGCCGTTCTCGACGACATACCATAGGTCGACGTCAATGGCTTCAAGATGCATGCGCATCTTATTCTTCCAGTAGGGATATTCAGTTCCATCGAAGACGGGGCATCCAGCGGAGACTTTGATTATCCCTGCAGTCGACATAGCTAAAACTCCAGGTGGTTAAACCGAATCACACAGAACAAGGGAGCACCTCGCTCTGATACCAATTGAAAGTGCGTTATATCGACTAGAGGGGGGGTGAATAGGCGATTTTTATGAAAGTCTTCAAAACGTGGAAGTTGTGAAGACAAACAGTAGAGATATGCCTATCACTAAGCAGCAAAAGTTAGATTACACTAGGCAAGCCATGGTCAAGTATTCAATAGAGTGAAAGCACAATGACAGGTAGCTGCAGTGTAATAAGGATCAGGTAGGAAGAAGTTATGAAGCCAAACAAATCATACAGTTACGTTGTGAAGACAAAAGATAGAGCAAGCATGCAATGGCTTCACAATGAGTAACGGTAAGTAAAAGGAAGTGAAGATGAAACCAGTGGCTCGTTGAAGACAATAATTTGTTGGACCAGTTCCAGTTGCTGTGGCAACTGTATGTCTGGTTAGGGCGGCTAGGTATTTAAACCAAAGGACACCCAGTCCCGGACACCCAGTCCTAAACACGCAGCTCAGGACACCCAGTCCTCACCGTAATCCCCTTGAGCTAAGGTCACACAGACCTCGCCCAATCACTCTGGTAAGTCTTCAAGGTAGACTCCCAAACCTTCACAGACTTCGTTCACCGGCAATCCACAATGTCTCTTGGATGCTCAGAACGCGACGCCTAACCGACTGGAGGATGCACAGTCCTCAAGTGTAATAAGTCTTCAGATCACTCAGACAAGAAGACTTAAGTGATGCCCAATTCTCTCTGGCTCTGGGTGGTTAGGGCTTTTCTCCTCACTCGGAATTTTCTCTCAAAAGCTTCGAGGTGGGTTGCTCTCAAACGACAAAAGCCGTGCATTGAAATCTGAGCAGCCAACCGTTTATGGTTGTAGGGGGTGGACTATTTATAGCCACTGGGCAACCCGACCTGATTTGTCCGAAATGACCCTGGGTCACTAAGGAACTGACACGTGTACCAACGGTCAGATTTCAAACTCACACGGCAACTTTACTTGGGCTACAAGTAAAGCTGACTTGTCCGACTCTGGACAAGATTTGCTCTCATAGTCTTCACTCGAAGACATAGGTTTTTTGTTTAGGCATCACTTCAGTCGTTCTAACTGGTTCTCTTGGACCCCACTTAACAATACGGTGGTTCCTATGACTCAACACAAATGAAAGAGAACTACGAAAGATCTAAGTCTTCGAGCTCCATAGGCTTCATGCGGTGTCTTCTCTTGTCATAGTCTTCAAAATGAATATCTTCATATACCACCATTGACTTCAATGTCTTCGTACATTTTTAGGGGTCATCTCTGGTAATAAAACCGAATCAATGAGGGACTTCTACCTGTGTTATCCTACAATTCTCACAAACACATTAGTCCCTCAACTAGGTTTGTCGTCAATACTCCAAAACCAACTAGGGGTGGCACTATATGCACTTACAGTAGCTTATGATCAAACACATGATCATCAATGTCTCACAGATAATGACGTAGTCACTCAAGCACACAAGCAAACAAAGTTTGAAAAACCACCAAAGAAAGCAAGAGAGAAAAGCAACACTCTCTCTCTCGAAGCCTATGATCTATACATTTTCTCCCCCTTTGGCAACAAGTTACCAAAAAGTTCCTAGAAAATGCATAGTGCTAAATCGACACTCAGGCTTGATCTTCAGGTGGTGGTGGAGTCCGGAGCACTCCAAGGACGAAGCCTTCTGTAGACGTGGTTGGAGTCGAGGCTGAAGTGGACGCTGGAGCTGGTGGAACTGAGGCTGTGGCTGGTGCAGAAGTGGTGGCTCTGGTGTCACCAACTGGCACTGCAGACGACCTCGGACCTCGTGGCACTCTGGCAAAAGCATCAGTTGTAGTCTTGCCTCTCCTCTCCTGCATGTCATCCTGGAGCTGCTCCACTGCAGTCTGAATCTCTGTCACTTTGACATGCAAGTCATAGAATTTTGTTCCATGATCCTCTCTAAGCTTGCCTGGTTTTGAGTTAGGGTGGCTAGTCCTTGCTCAATCCGCAGGGTGGATGCAATCAAGTAACCAAGCTGTTCTTGTTTGGTTTTCAGGAAATATTCAGATGCCTCCTCTTGAGTAGGCATCTTGGCAGCTTTCTCCTTCCTCGCTTTCTCCTTCTTGGCTTGTGCTTGGGCAGATGATGGCTCATTCTCAGTCATAACAACTTGGTTATCTTCAAAGTCTGGACGGATGGGCAGGTGTTCCTTGTCCAATAAGTATATGCCCGTGCCCATCTTGGAGTTGATGAGCTCCTGAATCTGTGGGGCATATCCACAGCTCCTCTTCTGGTCTGCTGCTGTCCTCTTGATTGTTTCTATCATAAGGCTCATGACTTTGAATTTCTATGGCACGTCAAAGATATGAAGCAAGTTGATTGCATGGCCTCTGATCATCTTGTGATCTCCAGACTTGGGCAATAAGGTGTGCCTCAGTATCCAATTGATTGTTGGCAGCCCTGATAGAAGATAGTGTACTGAGCCAAACTTGAAAGTGCCAAGTGCTTCATTTGGAATCTCCTTGTACATGTTTGACATTGAGTTGTGGTCCATCTTCTTCTTGGCATAAACGTCCAAGTCATCTGCTTGCTCTTCTGGGGCATTAATCAGCTGAGCCCATTCAGCAACTGTAGACTGGTACCTCGTACCCTCTGACATCCAAATTATCTTACCATCTAGATAAAAATGGGCTGTGGAGTAGAACTGCATGATGAGTTCCTCGTTCCACTTTGTGAGCTTCTGCCCAACAAAGTCCTCTACTCCACATGCCTTGAAGCTGTCCTGCACTCCAAGGTAGTACTCTTCGTTGTCCTTGATGTATTGCCAATCGACCCATCTCATATCACAGACTATTGGCTTCTTGTCTAGCAGCACTGTCTCATAAAAATCTTGCTGCTCCTTGGTGTGAAACCTGTAGTCAACTGCAGTCCTTCTCCTTGAAGTATACGGGTCTGCTTCTCTCCACTTCCGGAGCCCTGAATCTCTCCTGAGTTTCATATCCTCAGCCACAGGATGAGCATCGTTGTGGTCTGGGATCTTGGGCTTGAGCTTTCTAAGAACATTCTCTTCCTCTTCTTCTGCAGCTTCAGGCACTGGGGCCTTGTTCTTCTCAGTAGCTGGGATGCTTCTTGTATTTCTCTTTGGCTTTGGCTTTGGAGCTGGCTTGGCCTTGGAAGCAGCTGCCCCTGATCTTATGGCATCACCCATCAGCTTGGGTGCCTTTGGTGCTGGTGCAGCTACCTCTTCTTCTTCCTCCTCATCTTCCATGATGGAAGCTTTTCCAAGCACTCTGGCTACAGTTTTCTTCACCCTTTCTTTCCTCTTCTTGCCTTCAGCAGCAACTGGCTCTATGGGAGTGGGCTTCTCAGTTGAAGCTCTGGCCTTTGACATAGGCTGCCTGCCTGCTGGCCTTTTGATCTTCATCCCTGGTTTTATGCCCTGTGTTGGCTCAACCCTCTTGGAAGTTGCTTCCTCTTCTGCCACATAATCCTCATCTTCTGAGTCTGAGGTTCTCTTCTTTCTCTGTCTTGTGGCAGCTTTAGGCAGATTGCTAGGGGTGCTCCTGCTGCCATCATCTGAGGAACTTGAGGGACTAGTGCCCTCACTCATCTGCACTTGCTGCTCTGACATGTTCTGGCTATCACTTTGGTCTGACATGATGCAAACTCTGACTGCTGACCCTTTGAATAGGTTATAGATGAGATAGAGTGGATGAGCATCACAAAATGCAGAGATTTTTTGCAAAAGAAGAATTCAAAAACTTAGTTTTAGTTTCCCACTGAAAGCATCTCGGATCTACCGATTTTTAAACTCAGTGATACCGAAGCAGTTTTGGAGCCTAAACTAGTGAACTCGGTCAGACCGAGTCACAGTTCGCTGGCACCGAGACTGCTAGGGTTTCACAGAGTTCCAAAATCGGTCACACCGACTAGTAATACTCGGTCAGACCGAGTCTCACTTGTGCAATGGCATAAGCCAAATCGGGTGGACCGAGTTTTTCAACTCGGTGGGTCCGAGATGGTTTCGGCAGAAACCTAACCCTAAAATTTTCGAATTAAACCTAATCTACGAGTTCATTGACTGGATAGAAGTTTATCAAACGTGGCAAGAATCATGATGATCACAATGTGCTAGGAATCGAATTGGAGAATAGCACAAAGATCGAGTCCATACCCTAGTTCGGCGGAGACTCGCTACGGCGGCAACGGCGGGGTAGAATTCCCGTTGACGGCGACGGAGACCAGCGACTGGAGGCGGCTGGCGGCGAGGAGACGATCTGGAGACCAAGTTGGCAGAGCAGGCTATCACACGGGCGAAGGGGTTCGGAGAAATTTCCAAATTTTTGCCCGTGACTATATATAGCCCGACCCTGTCGGTGTGACCGAGTGGAACAACTCGGTGGCACCGAGATGCAAAACTGTATATAGTTGTTGCAACTCGGTGTGACCGAATGGTTCAAATCGGTTGCACCAAGATCGAAAACCTAGATCAACTTAATGATCTCGGTAGGACCGAAAGTAGGGAATCGGTCAGACCGAGAATCACAAAGAGGTTTTGGAAGTTTAAGTCTATGACGAATCGGGGACTCCGAGCGCTCCTCACACAGAGTGGTTCGAATCTGACTTGATCAAATTTTGTGATGTAGCATGAATAGAGTTTGAGACGAGAAAAACATAGATACCTAGAGGAAGTTCTTAGGCATTCTTGTCCATCCACTTGGCAAAAGGAAATAAAACCAAACAATCAAAACAACAAGTGGATGTCCTCGAATGAGTAAAATATGCAGCCAACATGCTCACACAATAAGATGGCAAATGAAATATGTGACAAAGCATGCACAACCAATTCTAGCATCTATCAAGCAATTTGCGATGACTAGGTCATCTATATATGAGTATATTGACTTAGGAGTCAAGTGAGAACACTTGATCATAGGTCATACTCATTGTTTAAGCTCAAGTGGGGTTACCACTTTTACATAAAGCATTGTTGTGTTCACATCTTTAGAGTTGCTTTAGCTCAAGTCTTAGAGTAAAGCTCCCCCTAGATGTGATATCCCCCCTAAGAGGGATGAACTAACCTTGGGTTTTGTCGATGATGACTTCATGTAGATGTTGAAGATGTGGATGCTCAATGTTGATGTAGATCACTTGGAGCTATCCATTTGAGTGAATTGCACTTTCAGTACCTACATGGGTTAGTCCCACAAGGAACAAACAAGGATATCCATAGACATAGAGTGATGCACACACAAGATGATGTCCATGAAAACTTTTAGGTTACCTTGTCCCTTGTCTTACCAACAAGAGGGTTTGTGACTCCTTGAACTAGTGCAAGATGTGGAAGTTGATTGCACTTGTTCTTGCCAAAATGATAAGAGTGAAGTATGTTGGCGGAGTCACCCTCAAGAACTCTCTAGTTCTTCTTCTTTTGGATCCACACCATCTTGATGGGAATCCTTGGAGTTGTAGTCGTACTTGATGAAGTGGAACTTGATGTGGTCTTGGGAATCCACTTGACTAAGGTCTTAGGAGCTTCTTCAAATGCATCAATTTCCTCTTGAAGCTTGTCCTTGCCTTTTTGCTTGTAGTCTTGTGGTGGAAGATCATCTTGAGCTTGTGTCCCCTTGAAGGAAGTATCATACTTCTCTTGTTGAGGAACAAACTTTGTCTTGGGGTATTGATCTTCTTCCCACTCAACTCCATTGGCATTGAACTTTCGTTCAAAACCAACACCTTGATTCTTCCGGTGCATTCCTTGCTTGCGCACAATTTCCTCGAATTGCTTACTCCCGACAAGGCTTTTGTACACTCCTTTCTCTATAATTACCTTCAATAAGCTATTTTCTTGCTCAAGTGTAACTTGGCTAAGAGAATCATTAGTGGAATCAAGAGAATTACTAGAAGCAACAATATTGGATTTAGCATAATCATTGTTACTACTAGAGGAAGAATCTTTCTTGTTCTTGTTACTAGACTTGACTTGAGGCATGTAAGTGGATAAGAGTAAACGCTTGGCAATGTAAGAAGAACTTTTCTTGTGGAGATCATCATTGATTGCTTTTAAAAACTCATGCTCTTGCTCAAGATTGAGATTTTCAAAGCGTAATTTCTCATGAGCTCTTAAAAGTTCTCGATGATCTTCGAAGATAGTTTCATGAGCTAACTTAAGAGTGTTTAGTTCTTTAGTTAGAGCCTCAATATTCTCCTTATCATTGTCATTCATTTTATCTTGATTAGCATGACTAATTGACGTTTCATCATAGTATTCATCACTAGAGTTGTCAACAAGCAAATCATCATCACCTAACAAGTCATCTTCATCACTATTAAAATCAACATACTCGGGGTGTGTTACCTTAGGACCTTTGGCCATGAAGCATCTTCCAATTCCTTCATTTGGTGAGTCAAATATGTCGTAGGAGTTGGATGACACAAGTGCTAGACCGGCAACACCTTCATCTTGAGTATCTTCAGAGTCGGAGTGATAACTTCTCTCGGAGTGGCTGTCGGAGTCGGAGCCGGACACCCATTCACCAACATGAGCTTGATGTCTTCGTTTTGTGTAGCTCCTTGATGATTTTTCCTTCCTTTCCGAATCCTTGCTTCTCCGTGAGTATCTTCGTTCATAACGATCATCTCTACTCCTTCTCTCTCTTGGTGGTGATTCTTTGCTTCTTCTTTTTGGAGAATCTTCTCTTCTCTTGTAGGGAGCCGTA
Source organism: Triticum monococcum (assembly GCA_034509565.1). Taxonomy (NCBI): domain Eukaryota; kingdom Viridiplantae; phylum Streptophyta; class Magnoliopsida; order Poales; family Poaceae; genus Triticum; species Triticum monococcum. The sequence goes on from CM067842.1 coordinate 685,189,495, forward strand.
CACTCATTGGAATAGTGTCCGGGTCTTCCACAATTGTAGCAGTTTCGCTCTCGACTAGAAGATCTTTTGTCATTGTAGGACCTTGACTTGAAGCTTCTATCTTTGCTTCTACTCTTGTAGAACTTGTTGAAGTTCTTCACCATTAAGCTCAATTCTTCGTTGAAGTTTTGTTTCTCACTTGATGATGTAGGGGCTTCACATGAGGCTTTGTAGGCACCACTTGATTTGTTGTGAAGTTCCTCTTTATCCTTAAGTGACATCTCGTGAGCAACAATTCTTCCAATCACTTCCGTTGGCTTGAGATCTTTGTAATTGGGCATCATTTGGATCAATGTGCACACGGTATCATATTTTCCATCAAAGGCTCTTAGAATCTTCTTGATGATGAATCTATGGGTCATCTCTTCACTTCCTAAGCCGGCAATCTCATTTGTGATGAGAGCAAGCCTAGAGTACATTTCAGCGACACCTTCACCATCCTTCATTTTGAACTTGTCAAGTTGACTTTGAAGCACATCCAACTTGGATTCCTTGACGGAGTCAGTACCTTCATGCATATCAATCAAAGTGTCCCAAATTTCCTTTGCATTCTCAAGACGACTGATTTTGTTGAATTCTTCGGGGCACAATCCGTTGAAGAGAATATCACACGCTTGAGCATTGTATTGCAACATCTTCAACTCATCCACGGTAGCTTCACGGTTTGGTTCTCTCCCATCAAAGAAGTCACCTTGCAAACCAACACACACAATAGCCCAAACGGCGGGGTTATGTCCAAGAATATGCATTTTCATTTTATGCTTCCAACTAGCAAAATTAGTACCATCAAAGTAAGGACCTCTACGGTGATAATTTCCCTCGCTAGACGCCATACTCTCCTATGTTGTGAAACCAAGGCTATGACCACCAAAAGCTATGGAGATCAAAGCAAATGGAGACCAAAGCTCTGATACCACTTGTAGGATCGAAAGTATGTCTAGAGGGGGTGATTGGACTACTTGACCAAATAAAAACTTAACCTTTTCCCAATTTTAGTTCTTGGGAGATTTTAGCTATTTTAGGACAAGTCAAGCAATCATCACGCAATTCAAGCAAGCATGCAAAGAGTATATTAGCAGCGGAAAGTAAAGCATGCAACTTGCAAGAATGTAAAGGGAAGGGTTTGGAGAATTCAAACGCAATTGGAGACACGGATGTTTTTCCCATGGTTCGGATAGGTGGTGCTATCCTACATCCACGTTGATGGAGACTTCAACCCACGAAGGGTAACGGTTGCGCGAGCCCACGGAGGGCTCCACCCACGAAGGGTCCATGAAGTAGCAACCTTGTCTATCCCACCATGGCCATCGCCCACGAAGGACTTGCCTCACCAGCGGTAGATCTTCACGAAGTAGGCGATCTCCTTGCCCTTACAAACTCCTTGGTTCAACTCCACAATCTTGTCGGAGGCTCCCAAGTGAACCTAGCCAATCTAGGAGACACCACTCTCCAAGAAGTAACAAATGGTGTGTTGATGATGAACTCCTTGCTCTTGTGCTTCAAATGATAGTCTCCCCAACACTCAACTCTCTCATAGGATTTGGATCTAGTGGAAAGAAGGTTTGAGTGGAAAGCAACTTGGGGAAGGCTAGAGATCAAGATTCATATGGTAGGAATGGAATATCTTGGTCTCAACACATGAGTAGGTGGTTCTCTCTCAGAACATATGAGTTGGAATTGTGTATGTGTTCTGATGGCTCTCTCCACGAATGAAGAGGAGGTGGAGGGGTATATATAGCCTCCACACAAAATCTAACCGTTACACACAATCTACCAATCTCGGTGGGATCGAATCAACAAACTCGGTCAGACCGAAAAGGTAAACCTAGTGACCGTTAGAGATTTTCGGTGGGACTGACATGCAACTCGGTAGGACCGATTCTGTTAGGGTTTGGGCATAACGTAATCTCGGTGAGACCGATTACACAAACTCGGTGAGACCGAGTTTGGTAATAAGCTAACCAGAGAGTTGGTCAGGTAAACTCGGTGGGACCGATTTGCTCTTTTGGTGAGACCGAAAAGTAACAAAAAGGAAACAGAGAGTTTTCGTTGCAATCTCGGTGGGACCGATTCGCTCTTTCGGTGAGACCGAAAAGTTACCAAAGGGAAACAGAGAGTTTGCAATCCCATCTCGGTGAGACCGAGATCCCTATCGGTAGAACCAAATTGCTAGGGTTTGGCAGTGGCTTATGACATATGAAACTCGGTGGCGCCGGATAGATAGAATCGGTATGACCGAGTTTGGCTTAGGGTTTAGGTCATTTGTGGATATGGGAAAGTGGTTGAGGATTTTGGAGCATATCACTAAGCACATGAAGCAAGAGGCTCATTAAGCAACACCTCATCCCTCCTTGATAGTATTGGCTTTTCCTAAAGACTTAATGTGATCTTGGATCACTAAAATATAAAATGAAGAGTCTTGAGCTTTTGAGCTTGAGCCAATCCTTTGTCCTTAGCATTTTGAGGGTTCCACTTTCACATCCATGCCATGCCAATCATTGAGCTTTCCTGAAATAATCATCTTGGAATAGCATTAGCTCAATGAGCTATATGTTGTTATGAATTACCAAAACCACCTAGGGATAGTTGCACTTTCACGCCCCTTCGCCGCGCCGCCCCTACGCCGGCGAACCCCGCGCCCTCCGTCCACTCCAGCCACCGCCTCCTTCTTCCACTCCGACGACGAACTCCGGCCAGCCTTCCAGTCATCCTCGAAGTCCACGCCGCCCCGGATCTGGATCTGAGAAGAACCCTAGGGTTGACCCATGTGTTTTTTCGTCTAAATCTTTTCATGTTCATATTTTCTAGCACTGTTCATTGTATCATAATTCCGCATCCGTAGCTCCGTTTTGGGCGTGCCATATATCGAAATGTTCGTTAGGATATCCTCTTCATTTTGTTCCACTACACCATGCTTGTTTGAGTCCATCTTAATGCCCTAATGACTGTTGTAAGAGTGCTATAAAATGTTAGTTCCTGATTCTTATTAGTTTATGAGCATTTGTCATTTTTGCCATGTTTATTGTGTGCTGCATATGGACTTGAGCTCTACATGTGTTTTGGGCTATGCCATGCCATCTTTACAGGGGTGTATGCCATGTATTTTTGTGATCAATGTGGTGACTAGCACATGCATGCAAAGTAGCTCTCGTAATGTTGCTGATTTCAGGGACTTAGAATTTCACTGTCATTTCCCTCTGTTATTTTTATGCCATGTATTCATGTTGCTACAGAGAGATCCATGCAGTAAGAATGATTTTGACATATGGTTATGCTCTATCCATCCATGTCCTTGTTTGCATTTATGGAGTACCCTAGCATGACTCAATCTTGCTCTATTTTTGCTATAAAATGTTCCTGGCAGATTGTTTACATGTTAATCAATTTTGCCAAGGTTGTTATAGATGATCCATGCATGCTATGAGATGGTTCTTGCCATGGTTAGCTTCTTGAACATATCTTATTGCTGGTAGTATGCCTACCTTGTCATGCAATGCCTTGTGTTGAGTGCATCGAGCTCGCAAACATGCCTACATAACTCTGTTTTTGCCATGTCCAGTTTTCTGCTAAGTCTGAATCTGTTAACGAAACTTGCTATGTTTACGTGGGTGCCATCATATCTTCTGATCCGTTTTGGCTTATGGCTAGTAAGGGACTTTTGTTATATTCTTTGAGTAGATTCATGCCATGCCTTGCATTGCTATGTCCTGTTCCTGTAGCATGTTGTTATCTTGCTCTAAACATTGCTTCCTGATGTTAATTCCTGGCATGTTGATATTTTCTCTAAGTCTATGAAGCTGATATATTTTGCACTTTTGCCATGCTTGTTTGAACCTTCTCTTGTGTGATTTATCCGTAGCTCAGTGTTCATCTTTTGTCAAGCATCTTCAGTAGATCACTGCCATGTGCTTGGTTGCTATGTTAGAGTGCAGCAGCTTAGTTTCTTGTTGCATTCTAGATGGCATCATGTTGTTAATCGCAGATCTGTGCCATTATTGTTTTGCTTGCCATTTACAAACCGTGCATCCAATTCCGGTGATCTTTATATCGATTTCGACCGAAATCAACTCATATTTCCAGCGGCGCACTTGGTTTGCCAAGTTGAGACCTGGTCCAATCTTTTCCTTCCAGAGCACGCATATGCATTGCATAGCACATCCCGCATATCATGCCATGTTTTGCATCATGTTGCTTGCACATTGCACCGTGGTTGATTGTTGTTTCCTTTGCTTGTGTTCTTGCTTTGGGTAGAGCCGGGAGACGAGTACGTGATCGAGGAAATCGTTGAGTACACTTACAAGGATCAAGCATACGTCAACTCGGAGAACTTTGTAGGCAAGATGACCATACCATCGAAACCACTTCTATCTTTGCTTGCTAGTTGCTCACTCTTATGCTATGCCGCGATACCTACCACTTGATGTATCATGCCCCCCATATTGCCATGTCAAACCTCTAACCCACCTTGTCCTAGCAAACCGTTGTTTGGCTATGTTACCGCTTTGCTCAGCCCCTCTTATAGCGTTGTTAGTTGCAGGTGAAGATTGGAGTTTGTTCCTTGTTGGAACATGTTTATTGTTGGGAAATCATTATTATATCTTGTTTACTTTAATGCAACTATATACTTGGTGAAGGGTGGAAGGCTCGGCCTTATGCCTGGTGTTTTGTTCCACTCTTGCTGCCCTAGTTTCCGTCATATCGGTGTTATGTTCCTTGATTTTCCGTTCCTTACGCGATTGGGTTATAATGGGAACCCCTTGACAGTTCGCCTTGAATAAAACTCCTCCAGCATGGCCCAACCTTGGTTTTACCATTTGCCACCTAAGCCTTTTTTCCTTGGGTTCTGCGGACTCAAGGGTCATCTTTATTTTAAACCCCCGGGCCAGTGCTCCTCTGAGTGTTGGTCCAACTTGTCAGCCGTCGGTGGCCACCAGGGGCAACTCTGGGTTGGCCTACCGGAAGTTTGGACAATACGGTGTGCCCTGAGAACGAGATATGTGCAGCTCCTATCGGGATTTATCGGCACATCCGGGTGGCTTTGCTGGTCTTGTTTTACCATTGTCGAAATGTCTTGTAACCGGGATTCCGAGTCTGATCGGGTCGTCCTAGGAGAAGGAATATCCTTCATTGACCATGAGAGCTTGTGATGGGCTAAGTTGGGACACCCCTGCAGGGTTTTGAACTTTCGAAAGCCGTGCCGCGGTTATGGGCAGATGGGAATTTGTTAATATCCGGTTGTAGAGAACTTGAAACTTAACTTAATTAAAATGAATCAACAACGTGTGTAGCCGTGATGGTCTCTTTTCGGCGGAGTCTGGGAAGAGAACACGATCTCATGTTATGCTTGAACGTAAGTAGTTTCAGGATCACTTCTTGATCTTATAGCTTCTCGTCTGTGCTTTGCCTTCTATCTCCCATTTGCGTAAGTTAGCCACCATATATGCTAGTGCTTGCTGCAGCTCCACCTCACTACCTTTTCCTACCTATAGCTTAAATAGTCTTGATCGCGAGGGTGTGAGATTGTTGAGTCCCCGTGACTCACGGATTACTTCCAAAACCAGATGCAGGTGCCGATGATGCCAGTCCAGGGGATGCGACTGAACTCAAGTGGGAGTTCGATGAGGATTCAGGACGTTACTATGTTTCCTTTCCAGACGATCAGTAGTGAGCCCAGTTGGGGCGATCGAGGATCTTATGCATTTGGGGTTGTCTTTATTTTGGTTCCGTAGTCGGACCTTGATTGTATTCTGGATGATGTAATACTATGTATTGTGTGAAGTGGCGATTGTAAGCCAACTCTTTATCTCTATCTTTTTCGGTACATGGGATGTGTAAAGATTACCCCTCTTGCGACATGCCTACTATGCGGTTATGCCTCTAAGTCGTGCTCCGACACGTGGGAGATATAGCCGCATCGCGGGTGTTACAAGTTGGTATTAGAGCCTTCCCCGACTTAGGAGCCCCTTGCGTGATCGAATCGTTGGCGTTGTTGAGTCTAGAAACAAGTTTTAATTCTTTTAGGATTATATATATTGGAGAGTAGGATTCTTTTTACTCCTCGGTCCCTTCGTCGCTCTGGTGAGGCTTTGTGACGTAGAGTTTTGACTGTTCTCTCCTCAAATTTCATGAAAAAATTAGGATCACGCGGGTATTTTGGAATCGTTCCGATGGTTTTGTGACAAGAACATTTAGGGGTTGTGGAAGTGTCCCGGAGAGTTGAGCTTCGAGGTGTTGTCGTCACAATTTTATCGTTGCAGTTCTGGAATACCTGAGTTCGCCGACATCGAAAATCTTCTTTTATGCAGTTGTTGGTGAGATAACCTCGACACCACCCAGTACTGGGGTGGGAGTTCGGGAGTATTGCCATAACTCGTATAAAAGATGCTTTTCAAAGGTTGAGGTAAATGATTTCCGAAGGTTTCTTGGTTATGTGTTGAAGTATGGATACAGCTGGATGTAGGATTTGCTAGTTTTGGGTGAGATATTATGCTTCCCCTGTATCCCCAACACCTGATTGCATAACCGGAAAGTTTCGGGAGTTTCATAGGTGGGAATTCATGTAGCTCTAGTATTTCTTCCCGCAGATATTTGGTTTGTGATTGGGTAATCCTTACCAATTATTTGTCCATGTCTATATCTTGTTGTTTTATTCATCTACCTTTATCTAAGTGGCTTCTCAACTTTATGGAAGTGTGATCATTTACTTTGGAATTCATTCGTTCATTCTTGTTCGAATGTTAAGGCTATATGTTGCAATTTCGATCCATTTGATTCAGCTTGAATATATGTCTTTCAAGAAGCTAACGGATGTCACCCTCTTCAGGATGGCTCCTCCAACGCGTCAGAATCCGGAACCACCGCCACCACCTCCACCTCCGGAGGCATGTCAAGCTCTGATGGCCGCCACCAACGCCAACACGCAGATGCTTATGCAACTCTTGCAAGAGCGTAACCAAGGAAATCAAGGCCATGGCAACAACCAAGTTCATTTTGCTACCCTTAACCAGTTCCTTGCAAACCAGCCGAAGTCCTTCAGTACCCGTGTCGAGGCCACAGACACTGATGATTGGCTCGTGGATATCTGCAAACATTTTGAGTGTAGCAACGTCAGACCTGAGGACTTTGTCAAGTTTGCTTCGTTCCAACTCAAAGACCAAGTTGCTGAGTGGTATCAACAATACAAAGATTCTAGAGGAGGTCGTGTGATTACCTGGGATGATTTCTGGCGAGACTTCAAAGCTCACCACATTCTTCAAAGTGTTGTTGAGAGTAAGCGTGAGGAGTTCCGCAATCTGAAGCAAGGCAGTATGTTTGTTTACCAATACAACATCATGTTTCAGAGGCTCGCTTGCTTCACCAAAAAAGACGTCCCTGATGAGAAGAGCATGATTTATCAATTCAGAGGTGGCCTCAGGGAAGATCTGCAACTAGCTCTCGTGATTTTTGAGCCGAAACAGTATGATGAGTTCTACAACATGGCACTAAAGCAAGAGGCTGCTCAGCTCAAGTGCGATGCTTCTGAGAAGAGAGTTAGGGATGCAACCCCTTCTTCTTCTTCAACTCAAGTGGTAGCTAAGCAGCAAAAGTATTGGTTGCCTCCTCCTCCTCCGTTCCGTCAGCCTTATCAGTAGAAGAGCAAAGGTGGCAATGGATCTTCCCACCCACCCAACCCAGGCTTTCAGAACAAAGCTTCGTCTCATGCTCCAAGGTCAAGTGCTCCGTATTACCGTCCGCTCTCAGAGGTTACATGCAACAAGTGTCAGCAGAAGGGTCACTATGCAAACAAATGCTTCAACCAGAGGCGTCTTCCGCCTCCTCCCCCTGTGAGATCTGCCAGCAATGCAGTGGTCAAGCATGATTCCAAGTTTGCAAAGGTCAACATGATGAACGCAGCTCAGTGAGAGGACTCTTCAGAAGTGATCATGGGTAACCTTCCTGTTAATGATATTCCTGCAAAAGTTCTTTTTGACACTGGTGCATCACTTAGTTTCATCTCAAGACCATTTGCATCTAAGCATGAGTGGGTTTTCCAAGATTTGCCTAGTCCGTTAACAGTTGTATCACCGGGTAAATGCTTGCATGCAAGCTACATGGTTCCGGATGTGTCTATCAAGATGGGCGACTATAAGGTTCTGTCTTCTCCTATTGTTCTTGGTGACTCGGATATTGATCTCATTCTTGGCATGGACTGGCTTTCTAAGCACAAGGCTCAACTTGATTGTGCTACCAGGAAGATTCAATTGACACACTCGTCTGAGGATGTGATCATCTATGCCACTCGTGACGATACCATTCGACTCTTTTCTCTTAATGAGAAGGGCGAGTTGAATGCCATCTCTCTGATTCCAGTTGTTTGTGAATATCAAGACGTCTTTCCAGAAGAGCTTCCAGGAATGCCTCCTCACCGGCCAGTTGAATTCGTGTGACACTCCAAAATTTTTGATTTGGTTTTCATCAAAAAAAACTTTATTGGATTCTAAAAGAAGGCATTTAAAAATTTCTTTTCCAGAAAAATCCTTCCTCTTAAAAAAACTTCCTTTCACCTTTGGCAAGGATTTCCTTTCCATTTCAATTTTGGTGTTGAAATTTTGAAAGCTTTTCTTCTGGTTGTTTCCCTCTCAACTTATTTATTTTCATTTAAAAAGAATCCTAGGAGTTTTGGGACTTCTTTCTTTTTGAAACCACCCATGATTTCACCATATCACAGATGGTAAAACCCCTCCAAAAACCTCCCCTCCTCCTTGGAACAACCTAAGTTCTCTGTCCCAACTAATCCAAACAAGTTTGGTATTTTATTTCAATTATTTTTCCTCTCAAACTAATTCTGTCAATTATTTGGAGCCTGAGTCATTTACAAAGAAAGTACCTTATTTCCTTTGAGTTTTGATCTCAAACCAACTCCTCTGGATTGTCCTTAGCATCCACAACTCAGAACCATCTTGATCCACTCTCCTTCTTTTCAAATTTTTCAAATTTTAGCCTCTGCAAGTTTGGACTAGATTTGCCAAATTTGGTGAAATTCATATCTACACTTCCCCAAAAATTCTACCAAAATTCAGGCAGCCTACTGGAGCAATGAGTAGCCACTCCACCAAAAATCAGCTCTAGAAAAAATCCCTAGAGGCCAGTATCATTCTGTCGAACACCTTGCATACACTGTATATTACACTTTCAGTAATTCAGTAAAATTTAGAGTGCAGTGTCGTTTCCCTTCGCCAGCTTCAGTCACGCGTGGACAGTGCCCTTGGCACGTTCCTCGCCGCCCCTTCCTCCTGTTTGGAGTGCCGCACGCGCACTTGGCGCCTTCCTGGCGTCGGTGGCGCCTTGGCCCGCCTGCGCCGGCGTGTCTTGCGGCGGCTGATCCACCGTAACGGCCGACCGGAAGCAGAACGGCGGCGCAACGCCGTTCGGCGCCGCCCAACGCTCCCTGGCCCTCCGCGTGGCCGCATGCACGCCAGCGCAACCCCGCAGCACAATTGCCGTAGCCTGGCACGCGCAGGGCGCGCTCCCTGCCGCCGACGTGCCACACGGCCGTTCCGTTGGGACAGGCCGTAAACCTCCCCCCCCCCCGTGCTGAGTTGGACCCTGGAATGGAACCACTACTCCACCTAGACGATGCTCAAGCCCCTAATCCCACTGCCCAACCACAGCGCCGCCGTAATCGCTCGCCGGACTTATCCCGTTCGCGGCAACCGCCTCGGGCCGGCTATATATAGCACCCCCAAGCTCCCTCTCGCCCCCGCACACCTCCACTACCTCTCTGGACCCCGACCAGCAACTAGAAGAGCCTCGAGGGGCCCTTCTTCCTCGACTCCGGCCACCTCGTTCCGCCTCGGCCTCCACCTCGATTCGCTCCGGTGAGGCCATCTCCGGCGCCCAAACTTCGTCAGTAGCTTCCTCGAGCACCCAGTGAGCTAACCCAAGCATCAATTTGACCTTCGCAGCTCTCCCCGACGAGATCCCTTACCACCCGAGCCGCCGTCTGCCGGAGCAAGGCTCGCCGTCGACGTGGTACTCGCCGGCGACCACCCCCACCACCAACCGACCCGGAAGGGCGCCCTGAACACGGAGGTACCCTCCGATCCCCTTACCTCGCCGTGGATCGCCGTCGGCGACCATCGCGGCTCTCGGGCACCGTCGAGCTCTGCCGCCCGTTTTGAATTTTTAAACCTGACAGGTGGGACCTGCCCGTCAGCCTCTCTGTCCTTTTCTAAATGAACCGTTTTCTGGAAGCGAATTCTGCCAAATGCGTTTTCCTCCTGGGCTGGCGTATTCTCTACCGAAGCGTTTTCCGTTTTTATGAGCTAGCCCCTGGAAACTTTCTGTTTCATTACAGATGAGTCCCTGGACTAAAACCTTTATCACTTTTAAACAGAAATGTATTTTTGATTGATTCTTTTTCTGTTCTCTTTGAAATTTTGTCTAGTTTTTTATCAGATTTATTTGAAAAAAAATTGGAATACTTTTTGTACACTTCATGGTATTTACGATAGCACCTATATTTTCTTTATACCGTAGATACCGAAGGAGGTGACGGAGCCGTGAACTTCACCGAGCTAGGCTCTGACTACTCTGAACCAGGCAAGCATGTTTGAACTTTTGATATGATGAGTGTCTTGGCATGTTTTGCATTTAGTTAGTTTCATGGCATGTTGATGAGCATACCGATGAACGTTATTTTCATGCATGGTTAAGGTAAGTGAGCTCAATGATCCATAAGTGGATGGATGTGAGTATGAATGGCCATGGGTTGGCATGAGGATGGGTAAGATGGCAGTGTTGTAGCATGCCAGTCTTATGCCAGACTATTTGACTACAGTGTCAAATCGTATCGGTCCAGTTCCTCCCTTTTTCCTTCCTTGTACTACCACATGTTTTCCGCAAGGAATATGGCTTAGTAAGTTGCAAACCGCTTTCCTGGTACACACCAAAAGGAGAGGCCGGGATGATGGTTCCATTGCCCTGGATTAAAGCCAGTCATCCGGTCAGGGGGCATGGGTGTTTCCGATTGGGACCGAGAGGGGGGCACCCCTTAGAGCGCGCGTATATAAATTTGATCCCATGCTATTCGAGATTGTGATCTCCCCGTCTCAAAGTTTTTCTTGGACGATGTCTAGGGTGAGTCCTGGCATCGAGAGATAGGATGGGTGTGTACTGGTTAGCTGTGTTTTCTTCCGAAATACCGTAAACGGAACTAGTCCTTCGAGACTACGGAAATCCGTTTGCTGTGGGAAAATTTTTGTACAAACTCTGCAGAGTCATAGACCTCCAAATCATCTTATCCATATCCAAATTTTGCGCTGACTTATTCTGACAAGTGCCAGTTTTGGTGACAGATACTCCGGTGAATCTCGTGAGCACTAAGCCCGGCTAAAAATTTATTCCTGTGGATGGACTAACCCGTTTATTATCATGAACTGAATATTTATTATGAGTATTATTTACTTGTGGATTAAAGCCCTTTCTGTGATGTCGCCCAGACGTCCGACTGTGGCATTTCTTTTAAAGCCCTTTCTGTGATGTCGCTCAGACGTCCAACTGTGGCATTTCTTTTAAAGCCCTTTCTGTGATGTCGCCCAGACGTCCGACTGTGGCATTTCTTTTAAAGCCCTTTCTGTGATGTCGCTCAGACGTCCGACTGTGGCATTTCTTTTAAAGCCCTTTCTGTAATGTCGCTCAGACGTCCGACTGTGGCATTTCTTTTAAAGCCCTTTCTGTGATGTCGCTCAGACGTCCGACTGTGGCATTTCTTTTAAAGCCCTTTCTGTGATGTCGCTCAGACGTCCGGCTGTGGCATTTCTTTTAAAGCCCTTTCTGTGATGTCGCTCAGACGTCCGACTGTGGCATTTCTTTTAAAGCCCTTTCTGTGATGTCGCTCAGACGTCCGACTGTGGCATTTCTTTTAAAGCCCTTTCTATGATGTCGCTCAGACGTCCGACTGTGGCATTTCTTTTAAAGCCCTTTATGTGGTGTCGCTAAGACGCCCGACTGTGGCATGAATTTTCGGTTATCATTTGTTCACCTTTCGAGGCGTCGCTTTAGACACCCGAACGGTTTTTCATTTATATTTTTGTCGGGATTTCAGGCAGACTACCGCCGTTTCCCTTGTACTTGCTTCGTTATGCAAATTTTTATATGTGCATTGGAAAGATTAATCATGACGCATTCATGCTTGCATTTGTTATATCTTACGTCCGAACTGTCTTGCGAGTACTTTCAAAGTACTCACTGGCTTGTTGATTTGGCCAGATGCTCACGAAGGTGATCTCTTGGATGAAGAGTTCGATAGCGAGTCCGATGCCTAGAGGAACCCCAGTCAGTCTCGTGCGACCCTGGACTTGGTCACTGTATTATATCCGCTTCCGCAACCCGAATAAATTTATCGAGCCTCACCTCGACGCTCGATGAGATGCCAGTTGAGAGTCGTGCTACCACATTCCCCACTGTGTTATTCCACCATCGCTTTATCCTCGAGTCAGTAGTATGCCACCACACCATTGTGTTATATCCGCCATTATGTATAATTATTGGCGCGTTTGTAATAATTTGTTGAGCAGCCCTAGCTCAACCCTGTAATATATTCTATGCTACTGGCTTATTGTATCAAGAATTTGTCTACCAGTGTGGAGGATTTCTCTCATACTGGACTCAAAAGATTGGTTTCTCAATAAATATTTTTATTGGAAAACCGGTCGTGACAAGCTTGGTACCAGAGCCAGGCTGACTGTAGGAAGCCACTAGGTGTGATCGCTAATCGGGTATTAGCTTGGTAGAGCCGATTTAATTCTTTTTTTTTGCAATTGTAGTCATTTTCTGACAGTCAGCATAAATTTATGATCTGACCATTCAGGATTTTTGCCTACTTTTGTAGATGGCCAACAACAACTGCGAGTCTCAGACCTTCGCCAACGTACCCGATGGGTTCGTCAAGCTTCTCTCCTTCATCGTTCAGGTCGTGATGGGGCCATCCGTGCGCCCAGTCTTCACACTCCGCCAGCACAGAGTCAACGACAGTCTGACCATGCACCAGGCCACGGTGCAGTTCTAGGGAGGGTGTGGTGAGTTACGCCGCTACCTGTTCATGGGAAGGGCCATGCCTACGGAGAGGCATGCTATGCAGATGGCAGCCCGTGAGGCGATAGCTCGCCTCAGGGATGTCCTTCCCGCGATGAAGACTCGTCGCTACCGTTATCTTCCATGCCATGTGCCCTACACCTGCCACTACGCATTCTCCTGCCCCAGAGGAGAACGAGACGAGGCTTTTGAGATGCTTATTGAGTATCTCCGGGCTCTGGAGGCAGCCTTCGACAACCTGGTGGATGACTTCGTGGCTGCCCGCATGGACTCAGTTCATGGTTGTGCCGCCAACAGGAGGGAGCTCCTGCTCACCGCACCGCCACTGACTTTTGTCTCATCCTCAGCATCTCATGCACCTACTCGTCACCTACCTACCACCGGAGGGTTCAACCAGGCCTTTGCGCCTACTCCAGCGTGCACTGCACCACCCGTGGTGCCCACTCCCATTTGTGTTGCTCCGCCCCTGGCACCCGCTCCATCTACCCGACGCGGCTCTTCACGTCTGGAGCCTATTAGTGAGGAGGAGGTCGAGTCCCCAGCCTCACTGCGCCTCACCCTTGGCAGGGCCAAGGAGATCATCGACATTTCCGGCTGAGTGTGTTTGCCCGTCATGCGATGTACCGCTTTGTAAGATATGTTTATATGTACATAGGTTGTGAGAAGTAGCTTGTTTGCGCATCATGTAGAACTAGAGAAGTGTACTAGCCTAAATAACATGTCAGGATTATGTACGCATATCCTGAGTGATGTACTGTATAATTATCGCCCGCGTGTAAGATATGTAATGAGCAGTCCTTCTCCGTGCGCAAATCAATTTGTTTTCTTAAGTGATCTTGGTCATCTAAATTATTCGCCATCCTTGTGCATTTTCGGAGTTGTTTTTGGCGACCATCTTCACTATTCTTATGAGTTTTACAAAATATATCCCCAGAGTGAAAAATGTCTCGTCCTTGGACTCGCTCCATGCCTACTCCGCCAGAGGAAAATTATGACACTCAACCAGGCGACAATTTCACACAAGGGCAGTCGAGTCAACAGGGCAGTGAAACGGCACTTTCCCAAATGTGCCGCCTTTATGAACAGAGTCAGCAACAACATCGTGAAATGATGAACCAAGTCATCAACATGGGAAATTACCAGGGATAGTATCCGCAGCATTCCAAGTTATCTGAGCTGCAGAAGACGCGTCCCCAAACATTTTCTCATACTGACAAGCCTCTTGAAGCTGAGGACTGGCTTCGGGATATGGAGAGGAAATTAATTATTGCAAAATGTTCAGACCCCGAGAAGGTGTTATATGCTCCGCACTATCTCACAGGAGCAGCCGCATCGTGGTGGGAGAATTTTCTGCACATGCATCCCAACAAAGGTGACATAACCTGGGATGATTTCAAGGAAGGTTTCCGTGGTGCACACATTCCTAAGAGTATTATGAAAATCAAGAAGAGATAGTTCGATGACCTCAAACAAAGGAACATGACAGTGGCAGATTACAACAGTCAATTTACTCTATTGTCTCGCTACGCCAATGAAGAGCGTATGACTGAAAGCAAGAAGATGGAGAAATTCCTTGACGGTCTGGCGCCCGCACTTAAATGCCAACTGGTCATGCACACTTTTCCTGATTTTAAAACACTGGTGGACAAAGCCATTACTCTGGAAAATGAGAGACGCGGTCTGGAAGATATCCGCAAGCAAAAAAGGGACCAGACTAACCATGCTCGCAATCACCGAAGCAAGACAGAATTTCAAAAGGGTGGGACACACAAATTCCCATCCAATGTCTCACGCCAAATCAAGAATTTTCATGCAAGGGACAAGGAGTTCACATATCGCCCCGGCGTTACTTCTTACGCCTGTGAAGAGGAAGGGCACTATGCCAAGCAGTGTCCCAAGCCTAGAAACTCAACCCCAAAGCCAAACAACGGCGGCAATAGTTCAGCGCCCAAGCGAAACAATTTCAATCCCAACAACAACCACAGGAAGGGTCATCTGAACCACGTAACCAAAGAGGAGGCACAAAATGCTCCGGATATCGTACTCGGTACGTTTCCTGTCAACACAATACCTGCAACGGTTTTGTTTGATTCTGGAGCTTCTCACTCTTTCATTTCAAAAAGTTTTGCTTTGCAAAATAATTTTTCAATGCTTCCTTTGGAGAAATCCATGATCATCAAGTCCCCTGGGATTCAGCAAGTTACTCAGAATTACTGTCAGAATGTGGTCATTGAGTTCGAAGGATTGGAGTTTCACGCAAATCTTATTGTGTTGGAAAACAAAGGACTGGATGTCATCTTAGGGATGGACTGGTTAACCACCAACAAGGGTTTTATTGACTGCTTCAACCGGACCGTAATCCTCACACACCACCACGGGAAGACAATAAGAGTGTCAGCCAAGGAAGGAAAAATACCCCGGCAACCAAGATTGAATAAGGTAGACGTTTCTGAGCTAAACAAGGTTCCAGTGGTATGTGAATTTCCAGATGTATTCCCTGAAGAACTACCAGGCATGCCACCAGACCGAGAGATAGAGTTCTGCATTGAGCTCGCACCAGGAACCACCCCCATATACAAGAAACCATACCGAATGGCACCATCCGAGTTGGTTGAATTGAAGAAACAAATAAAAGAATTGCTAGACAAAGGATATATTCGAGCCAGCTCCTCACCTTGGGGATCACCTATTTTATTTGCCAAAAAGAAGGATGGAACACTGAGATTGTGTATTGACTATCGAGCACTTAACATGGTCACAATTAAGAACAAATACCCGATGCCAAGGATAAACGATTTGTTTGATCAACTCGCTCAGGCCAAGGTATTCTCAAAAATTACTTAAGGTCAGGATATCATCAATTAAAAGTGCGAACAGAAGATATCCCCAAAACAGCCTTCACCTCCAGATATGGACTGTACGAGTTCACCGTAATGCCATTTGGATTAACAAATGCCCCTGCATATTTTGTTCACCTCATGAACAAAGTATTTATGAAGTTTATGGACAAGTTCGTCGTGGTATTCATCGACGATATTCTAGTGTACTCCAAGACCCCAGAAGAGCACGCAGAACATCTCAGGATTGTGCTAGGAGAACTCCGAAAACACCAATTGTATGCCAAGTTCAGCAAGTGCGAATTTTGGCTAAGGCAAGTAGGCTTTCTAGGCCACGTGCTAACCCAAGACGGTATCGCAGTGGACCCAGAGAAAGTCAAGGCCATACTTGGCTGGAAGTCACCAGCAAGCGTAACAGATATACGTAGTTTCTTGGGAATGGTAGGATATTACCGCAGATTTATTGAAGGATTCTCCACCATAGCCAAGCCTATGACGCAGTTACTCAAGAAAGACAAGAAGTTTGAATGGACAGAAGCCTGCGAAAAGAGTTTCCAAGAGCTAAAGCGGAAATTAACAACAGCACCAGTATTAATTGTGCCAGACATACACAAAAATTTTGAAGTGTTTTGTGACGCGTCCAGAAAGGGTCTCGGATGCGTGTTGATGCAGGAAGGCAAGGTTGTCACCTATGCTTCAAGGCAACTTCGCAAGCATGAGGAAAATTATCCCACTCATGACTTAGAAATGGCAGCAGTCATCCATGCACTCAAGGAATGGAGGCATTTCTTACTTGGGAACCGATGTGAAATATATACGGATCACAAAAGTCTCAAATATATTTTCACGCAGCCATAACTAAATTTACGACAAAGACGCTAGTTGGAATTGGTAAAGGATTATGATGTTGGTATCCATTACCATCCAGGAAAAGCAAATATAGTGGCCGATTCTCTTAGTCGGAACCCCAACTCCGACGAAAGCAATCTGCAAAGCTTGAGGCCTGAATTCCAACAAGAATTTGCCAAGCTCAATTTGATAATGGTAGCAGAAGGCACCATATCAAACTTGGAAATACAACCCGACCTTGTGGAGGAAATTAAAGAAGCTCAGCCCGGTCACCCCAGCATTGAAGGCATCAAAAGAAAGGTGAGTATGGGCAAGGCCTCGGAGTTCGTCATAGACGATGGAGGAATATTGTGGTACGGAGAAAGACTCTGCGTGCCAAACATAGAGGACATCAAACAGCAAATCCTAGCTGAAGCCCACACCGCCCCGTACTCAATCCACCCTGGAGGAACCAAGATGTATAAAGATATTCAAGAAAGATTTTGGTGGCACGGTATGAAGAGGGACATAGCCACCTTCATTGCACGTTGCGACTCTTGTCAACGCATAAAAGCTGAGCATCAGAGACCAGCCGGACTACTGCAACCAAACAAAATACCTGAGTGGAAATGGGATGAAATAGGGATGGATTTCATTGTCGGACTACCTCGGTCACAGCATGGGAATGATGCCATATGGATCATCACTGACAAGTTAACCAAGGTGGCACATTTCATTCCAGTAAAGACAACCTATGGCACTCAGAGGCTTGCCAGGATTTATCTCTCCCGTATAGTTTGTCTGCATGGAGTCCCGAAGACTATAATATCCGACAGAGGCACTCAGTTCGTCTCGAGATTTTGGGAGCATTTACAACAGGCTCTGGGAACTCAACTAGCCTTCAGTACAGCATACCACCCACAAACTGATGGACAAACGGAACGCGTAAACCAGGTTTTAGAAGACATGCTGAGAGCATGTGTCCTCACATATGGAACCAGTTGGGAAGAAAGCCTACCATACGCCGAGTTCGCGTACAACAATAGCTACCAGGCCAGCCTGCAAATGGCACCATTTGAGGCTTTATACGGACGGAGATGTCGTGCCCCGTTGAATTGGTCAGAGACTGGAGACAGCCGCATCTTCGGACCAGACATGCTCAGAGAAGCCGAGGAAAAAGTCAAGCTAATCAGAGACCGACTTAAGACCGCTCAAAGTCGACAGAAGAGTTATTATGATCAGAAACATCGTAGGGTCAGCTTCAAGCCCGGTGAATTCGTATACCTGAAAGTATCTCCTATGAGAGGATTGCAACGATTCAAGATTAAAGGGAAGCTAGCACCAAGATTCATTGGACCATTCTGTATAATGGCGCGAAGAGGCACGGTAGCCTACCAGCTAGACTTACCCGAGGAATTATCCGATATCCACGACGTGTTCCACGTCTCGCAATTGAGGAAGTGCGTAAGCAACCCAGAGAAACAAGTATCCCATGAGAGCATTGACGTGCAGCCAGACCTCACTTATCGGGAACGTCTAGTAAGAATATTAGAGGAGTCTGAAAGGAGGACCCAACAAAAGACCATCAAATTCTTCAGAGTCCAGTGGAGCAACCACACCGACAGTGAAGCAACTTGGGAAAGAGAGGATTTTCTTCAGGCACAGCATCCACACTTATTTAAGGATCAGCTGAAATCTCGGGGACGAGATTTTTCCTAAGGGGGTAGGTGTTGTGACACTCCAAAATTTTTGATTTGGTTTTCATCAAAAAAAACTTTATTGGATTCTAAAAGAAGGCATTTAAAAATTTCTTTTCCAGAAAAATCCTTCTTCTTAAAAAAACTTCCTTTCACCTATGGCAAGGATTTCCTTTCCATTTCAATTTTGGTGTTGAAATTTTGAAAGCTTTTCTTCTGGTTGTTTCCCTCTCGACTTATTTATTTTCATTTAAAAAGAATCCTAGGAGTTTTGGGACTTCTTTCTTTTTGAAACCACCCATGATTTCACCATATCACAGATGGTAAAACCCCTCCAAAAACCTCCCCTCCTCCTTGGAACAACCTAAGTTCTCTGTCCCAACTAATCCAAACAAGTTTGGTATTTTATTTCAATTATTTTTCCTCTCAAACCAATTCTGTCAATTATTTGGAGCCTGAGTCATTTACAAAGCAAGTACCTTATTTCCTTTGAGTTTTGATCTCAAACCAACTCCTCTGGATTGTCCTTAGCATCCACACCTCAGAACCATCTTGATCCACTCTCCTTCTTTTCAAATTTTTCAAATTTCAGCCTCTGCAAGTTTGGACCAGATTTGCCAAATTTGGTGAAATTCATATCTACACTTCCCCAAAAATTCTACCAAAATTCAGGCAGCCTACTGGAGCAATGAGTAGCCACTCCACCAGAAATCAGCTCTAGGAAAAATCCCTAGAGGCCAGTATCATTCTGTCGAACACCTTGCATACACTGTATATTACACTTTCAGTAATTCAGTAAAATTCAGAGTGCAGTGTCGTTTCCCTTCGCCAGCTTCAGTCACGCGTGGACAGTGCCCTTGGCACGTTCCTCGCCGCCCCTTCCTCCTGTCTGGAGTGCCGCACGCGCGCTTGGCGCCTTCCTGGCGTCGGTGGCGCCCTGGCCCGCCTGCGCCGGCGTGTCTTACGGTGGCCGATCCACCGTAACGGCCGACCGGAAGCAGAACGGCGGCGCAACGCCGTTCGGCGCCGCCCAACGCTCCCTGGCCCTCCGCGTGGCCGCATGCACGCCAGCGCAACCCCGCAGCACAGTCGTCGTAGCCTGGCACGCGCAGGGCGCGCTCCCTGCCGCCGACGTGCCACACGGCCATTCCGTTGGGACAGGCCGTAAACCTCCCCCCCCCCCCCCGTGCTGAGTTGGACCCTGGAATGGAACCACTATTGCACCTATACGATGCCCAAGCCCCTAATCCCACTGCCCAACCACAGCGCCGCCGTAATCGCTCGCCGGACTTATCCCGTTCGCGGCAACCGCCTCGGGCCGGCTATATATAGCGCCCCCAAGCTCCCTCTCGCCCCCGCACACCTCCACTACCTCTCTGGACCCCGACCAGCAACTAGAAGAGCCTCGAGGGGCCCTTCTTCCTCGACTCCGGCCGCCTCGTTCTGCCTCGGCCTCCACCTCGATTCGCTCCGGTGAGGCCATCTCCGGCACCCAAACTTCGTCAGTAGCTTCCTCGAGCACCCAGTGAGCTAACCCAAGCATCAATTTGACCTTTGCAGCTCTCCCCGACGAGATCCCTTACCACCCGAGCCGCCGTCCGCCGGAGCAAGGCTCGCCGTCGACGTGGTACTCGCTGGCGACCACCCCCACCACCAACCGACGCGGAAGGGCGCCCTGAACACGGAGATACCCTTCGATCCCCTTACCTCGCCGTGGATCGCCGCCGGCGACCACCGCGGCTCTCGGGCACCGTCGAGCTCTGCCGCCCGTTTTGAATTTTTAAACTTGACGGGTGGGACCTGCCCGTCAGCCTCTCTGTCCTTTTCTAAACGAACCGTTTTCTGGAAGCGAATTCTGCCAAATGTGTTTTCCTCCTGGGCTGGCGTATTCTCTACCGAAGCGTTTTCCGTTTTTATGAGCTAGCCCCTGGAAACTTTCTGTTTCATTACAGATGAGTCCCTGGACTAAAACCTTTATAACTTTTAAATAGAAATGTATTTTTGATTGACTCTTTTTTTGTTCTCTTTGAAATTTTGTCTAGTTTTTTATCAGATTTATTTGAAAAAAATTGGAATACTTTTTGTGCACTTCATGTTATTTACGATAGCACCTATATTTTCTTTATACCGTAGATACCGAAGGAGGTGACGGAGCCGCGAACTTCACCGAGCTAGGCTCCGACTACTCTGAACCAGGCAAGCATGTTTGAACTTTTGATATGATGAGTGTCTTGGCATGTTTTGCATTTAGTTAGTTTCATGGCATGTTGATGAGCATACCTATGAACGTTATTTTCATGCATGGTTAAGGTAAGTGAGCTCGATGATCCATAAGTGGATGGATGTGAGTATGAATGGCCATGGGTTGGCATGAGGATGGGTAAGATGGCAGTGTTGTAGCATGCCAGTCTTATGCCAGACTATTTGACTACAGTGTCAAATCGTATCGGTCCAGTTCCTCCCTTTTTCCTTCCTTGTACTACCACATGTTTTCCGCAAGGAATATGGCTTAGTAAGTTGCAAACCGCTTTCCTGGTACACACCAAAAGGAGAGTCCGGGATGATGGTTCCATGGCCCTGGATTAAAGCCAGTCATCTGGTCAGGGGGCATGGGTGTTTCCGGTTGGGACCGAGAGGGGGGCACCCCTTAGAGCGCGCGTATATAAATTTGATCCCATGCTATTCGAGATTGTGATCTCCCCGTCTCAATGTTTTTCTTGGACGATGTCTAGGGTGAGTCCTGGCATCGAGAGATAGGATGGGTGTGTACTGCTTAGCTGTGTTTTCTTCCGAAATACCATAAACGGAACTAGTCCTTCGAGACTATGGAAATCCGTTAGCTGTGGGAATTTTTTTTTACAAACTCTGCAGAGTCATAGACCTCCAAATCATCTTATCCATATCCAAATTTTGCGCTGACTTATTCTAACAAGTGCCAGTTTTGGTGACAGATACTCCGGTGAATCTCGTGAGCACTAAGCCCGGCTAAAAGTTTATTCCTGTGGATGGACTAACCCGTTTATTATCATGAACTGAATATTTATTATGAGTATTATTTACTTGTGGATTAAAGCCCTTTCTGTGATGTTGCCCAGACGTCCGACTGTGGCATTTCTTTTAAAGCCCTTTCTGTGATGTCGCCCAGACATCCGACTGTGGAATTTCTTTTAAAGCCCTTTCTGTGATGTCGCTCAGACGTCCGACTGTGGCATTTCTTTTAAAGCCCTTTCTGTGATGTCGCTCAGACGTCCGACTGTGGCATTTCTTTTAAAGCCCTTTCTGTGATGTCGCTCAGACGTCTGACTATGGCATTTCTTTTAAAACCCTTTCTGTGATGTCGCTCAGACGGCCGACTGTGGCATTTCTTTTAAAGCCCTTTCTGTGATGTCGCTCAGACGTCCGACTGTGGCATTTCTTTTAAAGCCCTTTCTGTGATGTCGCTCAGACGTCCGACTGTGGCATTTCTTTTAAAGCCCTTTCTGTGATGTTGCTCAGACGTCCGACTGTGGCATTTCTTTTAAAGCCCTTTCTGTGATGTCGCTCAGACGTCCGACTGTGGCATTTCTATTAAAGCCCTTTATGTGGTGTCGCTAAGACGCCCGACTGTGGCATGAATTTTCGGTTATCATTTGTTCACCTTTCGAGGTGTCGCTTCAGACACCCGAACGGTTTTTCATTTATATTTTTGTCGGGATTTCAGGCGGACTACCGTTGTTTCCCTCGTACTTGCTTCGTTATGCAAATTTTTATATGTGCATTGGAAAGATTAATCATGACGCATTCATGCTTGCATTTGTTATATCTTACGTCCGAACTGTCTTGCGAGTACTTTCAAAGTACTCACTGGCTTGTTGATTTGGCCAGATGCTGACGAAGGTGATCTCTTGGATGAAGAGTTCGATAGCGAGTCCGACGCCTAG
Source organism: Triticum monococcum (assembly GCA_034509565.1). Classification (NCBI taxonomy): domain Eukaryota; kingdom Viridiplantae; phylum Streptophyta; class Magnoliopsida; order Poales; family Poaceae; genus Triticum; species Triticum monococcum. Next base: position 685,211,890 of record CM067842.1, read on the forward strand.
AGGAACCCTAGTCAGTCTCGTGCGACCCTGGACTTGGTCATTGTATTATATCCGCTTCCGCAACCCGAATAAATTTATCGAGCCTCACCTCGACGCTCGATGAGATGCCAGTTGAGAGTCGTGTTACCACATTCCCCACTGTGTTATTCCACCATCGCTTTATCCTCGAGTCAGTAGTATGCCACCACACCATTGTATTATATCCGCCATTATGTATAATTATTGGCGCATTTGTAATAATTTGTTGAGCAGCCCTAGCTCAACCCTGTAATATATTCTATGCTACTGGCTTATTGTATCAAGAATTTGTCTACCAGTGTGCAGGATTTCTCTCATACTGGACTCAAAAGATTGGTTTCTCAATAAATATTTTTATTGGAAAACCGGTCGTGACAATTCGTCATTGATCTTGAGCCTGGCACGGAACCTGTTTGCAAACGTCCTTACAAGTTTGGACCAGAAGAGTTAAAGGAGCTGAAGAAATAACTCGATATACAAGAGCGTATGGGTCTGATCCAACCGAGTTCTTCTCCATGGGGTTGTGGTGTTCTTTTTGTCAAGAAGAAAGATTGCACAGACCGACTTTGTGTCGACTACCGCCCATTGAACAAGAAGACCATAAAGAACAAGTATCCACTTCCCAACATCAATGAGCTTTTCGAACAAATCAAAGGTGCTCAAGTATTCTCCAAGCTTGACCTCCGTATGGGCTATCATCAGATTCGCATTCGTGAACAAGATATCCCCAAGACAGCATTCAGAACAAGCTATGGTTCCTATGAATACACTGTCATGTCTTTCGGCCTTGTAAATGCTCCTCCAACGTTCTCTCGCATGATGAACTTCATCTTCAACCCTTACACAAATGACTTCGTCTTGGTCTATCTCGATGACATTTTGGTATTTTCCAAGAACAAGGAGGATCATGCCAAGCATTTAAGATTGGTGCTGGACAAACTCAGAGAACATCAGTTCTATGCAAAGTTTTCAAAGTGCGAGTTTTGGCTCGATGAGGTTCTCTACCTTGGGCATATCATCTCCGCCAAGGGCATAGCTGTTAATCCTGAGAAGGTGTCTACAATTGTGAATTGGGACCCGCCTCAGAATGCGAAGCAGCTCCGCAGCTTTCTTGGGCTCGCAAGCTATTGTCGGGGATTCGTTGAGAATTTCTCTAAGATCGCGAAGCCTCTTTCCAACGTCCTCTAGAAGCATGTGAAGTATGTCTGGACACCTGAATGTGACGTGGCTTTCAACACCCTCAAAGAGAAGTTACTCACAGCTCCAGTTCTGACTCCTCCTGATGAATCCAAACCATTCGAGGTTTTCTGTGATGCTTCCCTGCAAGGTCTCGGTGTTGTGTTAATGAAAGAGAAGAAAGTTGTGGCCTATACCTCTCGCCAGTTGAAGCCCAATGAAAAGAACTACCCACTCAAGACCTCGAGTTGGCGGCAGTTGTCCATGCTCTTTTAACTTGGAGACATATCTTGTTGGGAAGGAAAGTGGACATCTTCACTGATCATAAGAGTCTCAAGTACATCTTTACTCAACCCAACCTCAACCTCAAGCAGACTCGTTGGGTCGAAATGATTCAAGAGTATAATCTGAGTATTGAATATACTCCAGGCAAGGCCAATGTCATTGCTGACGCTTTGAGCAGGAAGGCTTACTGCAACAATTTGATTCTCAAGCCCTTCCAACCGGATCTTTGTGAAGCTTTCCGCAAACTTAATCTCCAAGTTGTTCCTCAAGGATTCCTTGCCAAGATCCAAGTCTCTCCTACTTTGGAAGATCAGATTCGTGAGGCTCAACTTCTTGATGCCATGGTGAAGAAGGTGAAGAATGGGATTGCCAACAGCCAACCCAAGTACAAGTGCTATCGCCTTGATGACAAAGATACTCTATTCTTCAAGGATCGAATTGTGGTTCCTAAAGGTGACCTTCGTAAAGTCATTATGAACGAGGCTCACAATTCACTCCTATCTATTCATCCTGGAAGTACAAAGATGTACCATGACCTCAAGCAGTCGTATTGGTGGACTCGAATGAAGCGCGAGATTGCTCAGTTCGTGAATGAATGTGATGTCTGCAAAAGAGTGAAAGCAGAACACCAACGGCCAGCTGGTCTCCTCCAACCTCTTGCCATTCAAGAATGGAAGTTTGACCATATTGAGATGGACTTCATGACTGGATTTCCCAAGTCCAAGCGTGGCAATGATGCTATCTTTGTTGTCATCGACAAGCTTACTAAAGTGGCTCATTTTCTTCCTATCAAAGAGTCTATCATAGCAGCTCAGTTGGCAGAGCTATATACCTCCAGGATTGTCTCCTTGCATGGCATTCCGCAGTTGATATCTTCAGATCGTGGAAGCATCTTTACTTCTAAGTTTTGGGATTCCTTCCAGAAGGCCATGGGCACCAACATTCGCTTCAACACAACCTTTCATCCACAAACTAGTGGACAAGTCGAGCGAGTAAATCAAATTCTTGAAGATATGCTCAGGGCTTGTGTCATTTCCTTCGGTATGAAGTGGGAAGATTGTCTTCCATATGCCGAGTTCTCCTACAACAACAGCTTCCAAGCGAGTTCGGGCAAGCCCCATTCGAGATTCTCTATGGCAGAAAGTGTCGTACTCCTCTTAATTGGTCAGAGACTGGTGAACGCCAACTTCTTGGCAATGACTTAATCACAGAGGCTGAAGAAATGTGGAAAGTCATTCGTGAAAATCTCACAGCCGCGCAATCGCGCTAGAAGAGTTACTATGATAGCAAGCATCGTGACTTGGCTTTCGAGATCGGAGACCATGTCTACCTCCACGTCTCTCCAATGAAAGGTACTCGTCGCTTCGGTATCAAAGGGAAGCTTGCCCCTAGATACGTGGGTCCTTTCAAGATCATTGGCAAAAGAGGCGATCTCGCCTATCAACTGGAGCTTCCGTCCAACTTTGCAAATGTGCACGACGTGTTTCACGTGTCTCAGTTTTGCAAGTGTTTCAAGACTCCTGACCGCACCATCAACTTCGAAGAGATTGATCTCCAAGAAGACCTGTCTTATCATGAGTATCCCGTTGCTATTCTTGAAGAAAGTGAGCGCAAGACTCGCAACAAGTCTATCAAATTCCTGAAAGTGAAGTGGTCACACCATTCCGACCGAGAGGCCACCTGGGAACGCGAGGACCACCTCCGTTCAGAATATCCGGAGTTTTTTTCAGTCCTAGATCTCGGGACGAGATCCTTTCGTAGTGGTGGAGTGTTGTAACGCCCCGTATGTAATTTGCCATATTTGTATTCCAACTCTTGCCATTTCCGGCTCTAAGTTATGATTTCCCTTATGGTTGGGTTTTGTCTTCATTTTGCATCTTGTTCATGTCATGCATCTCATATCATGTCATCATGTGCATCGCATTTGCATACATGTTCGTCTCATGCATCCGAGCATTTTCCTTGTTGTCCGTTTTGCGATCCTGCACTCCTACGTCCTCCGGCGCCCCCCTTTTGCCTCTTTTCGTGAGCGGGTGTTAAACATTCTCGAAATGGACCAAGATTTTCCAAGCGGCCATGGTACACCACCGGTATACCGCCTGTCAAGTTTCGTGCCATTTGGAGTTCGTTTGATACTCCAGCGGTTAACCAAGGAACCATAAAGTCCTCGTGTGTGTTGCAGCCCAACACCCTTCCAAAGCGGCCCAAAACCCATCCAAACCCCCTCCATCCTCTCGGTCGTTCGATCACGATCGCGTGGCCGAAAACCGCACCTTATTTGGACTCTCCTAGCTCCCAGAATCTATAAATAGGTGCTCCCCTCCAAAATTCGCAGTCCAAAACCCTAGCCCCGCTCCTCCCGCGCCGCCGGACACGTCTGCGTCCGCCACTGCGCCCTCACCAATCGGGGCCCGACATGTGTCGCCGCCACCGCCGCCACCGCCAGCGGCCCGCGAGCCTGAGGCGGGCCCGCCGAGCCCATCCGCTTTGCTGCCCCGCGCCTGCTTCGTCCCCGCCACCCGCGCGTTTGCCTCGCCGCCGTGGGTTGCCGCGCCGCCGCACCTCCTCCTCGCCAGCTGCCACGCCTCCCCGCCACCCGACCTCACGCCGCCCCTTCGCGCGCCGCCCCTACGTCGGCGAGCCCCGCGCCCTCCGTCCACTCCGGCCACCGCCTCCTTCTTCCACTCTGGCGACGAACTCCGGCTAGCCTTCGGTCATCCTCGAAGTCCACGCCGCCCCGGATCTGGATCTGAGAAGAACCCTAGGGTTGACCCCTGTTTTTTGTCTAAGTCTTTTTCGTGTTCATATTTTCTAACACTGTTCATCGTATCATAATTCCGCATCCGTAGCTCCGTTTTGGGCGTGCCAAATATCAAAATGTTCGTTAGGATGTCCTCTTCATTTTGATCCATTGCACCATGCTTGTTTGAGTCCATCTTGATGCCCTAATGACTATTGCAAGAGTGCTATAAAATGTTAGTTCCTGATTCTTATCCGTTTATGAGCATTTGTCATTTTTTGCCATGTTTATTGTGTGCTGCATATGGACTTGAGCGAACATATGTTTTGGGCTATGCCATCCCATCTTTACAGGGGTGTATGCCATATATTTTTTTGATCAATGTGGTGACTAGCACATGCATGCAAAGTAGCTCTCGTAATGTTGCTGATTTCAGGGACTTAGAATTTCACTAAGTCATTTCCCTGCTGTTATTTTTATGCCATGTATTCATGTTGCTACAGAGAGATCCATGCTTCTTTTGAGTATGCTCGGTAAGGATGATTTTGACATATGGTTATGATCTGTCCATCCATGTACTTGTTTGGATTTATGGAGTACCCTAGCATGACTCTATCTTGCTCTATTTTTGCTATAAAATGTTCCTCGCAGATTGTTTACATGTTAATCAATTTTGCCAAGGTTGTTATAGATGATCCATGCATGCTATGAGATGGTTCTTGGCATGGTTAGCTTCTTGAACATGTCTTATTGTTGATAGTATGCCTAGCTTGTCATGCAATGCCTTGTGTTGAGTGCATCGAGCTCGCAAACATGCCTACATAACTCTGTTTTTGCCATGTCCAGTTTTCTGCCTACATAACTCTGTTTTTGCCATGTCCAGTTTTCTGCTAAGTCTGAATCTGTTAACGAAACTTGCTATGTTTACATGGGTGCCATCATATCTTCTGATCCTTTTTGGCTTATGGTCAATAAGGGACTTTTGTTATATGCTTTGAGTAGATTCATGTCATGCCTTGCGTTGCTATGTCCTGTTCCTGTCGCATGTTGTTATCTTGCTCTAAACATTGCTTCCTCATGTTAATTCCTGGCATGTTGTTATTTTCTCTAAGTCTCTGAAGCTGATATCTTTTGCACTTTTGCCATGCTTGTTTGAACCTGCTCTTGTGTGATTTAGCCATAGCTCAGTGTTCATCTTTTGTCAAGCATCTTGAGTAGATCACTGCCATGTGCTTGGTTGCTATGTTAGAGTGCAGTAGATTAGTTTCTTGTTGCATTCTAGATGGCATCGTGCTGTTAATCGCAGATTTTGCCATTATTGTTTTGCTTGCCATTTGCAAACCGTGCATCCAATTCCGGTGATCTTTATATCGATTTCGACCAAAATCAACTCATCTTTCCAGTGGCACACTTGGTTTGCCAAGTTGAGGCCTGGTCCAATCTTTTCCTTCCGGAGCACGCATATGCATTGCATAGCACATCCCGCATATCATGTCATGTTTTGCATCATGTTGCTTGCGCATTGCACCATGGTTGATTGTTGTTTCCTTTGCTTGTATTCTTGCTTTGGGTAGAGCTGGGAGACGAGTACGTGATTGAGGAACCCATTGAGTACGCTTACGACGATCAAGCTTACGTCAACTCGGAGAACTTTGCAGGCAAGATGACCGTACCCTCGAAATCACTTCTATCTTTTCTTGCTAGTTGCTCGCTCTTTTGCTATGCCGCGATACCTACCACTTGCTTTATCATGCCCCCCATATTGCCATGTCAAACCTCTAACCCACCTTGTCCTAGCAAACCGTTGTTTGGCTATGTTACCACTTTGCTCAGCCCCTCTTATAGCGTTGTTAGTTGCAGGTGAAGATTGGAGTTTGTTCCTTGTTGAAACATGTTTATTGTTGGGATATCATTATTATATCTTGTTTACTTTAATGCACCTATATACTTGGTAAAGGGTGGAAGGCTCGGCCTTATGCCTGGTGTTTTGTTCCACTCTTGCCGCCCTAGTTTCCGTCATATCGGTGTTATGTTCCTTGATTTTGCGTTCCTTACGCGGTTGGGTTATAATGGGAACCCCTTGATAGTTGGCCTTGAATAAAACTCCTCCAGCAAGGCCCAACCTTGGTTTTACCATTTGCCACCTAAGACTTTTTCCCTTGGGTTCCGCGGACTCAAGGGTCATCTTTATTTTAAACCCCCGGGCCAGTGCTCCTTTGAGTGTTGGTCCAACTTGTCAGCCGCCGGTGGCCACCAGGGGCAACTCTGGGTTGGCCTACCGGAAGTTTGGACAATCCGGTGTGCCCTGAGAAAGAGATATGTGCAGCTCCTATTGGGATTTGTCGACACATCCGCGTGGCTTTGCTGGTCTTGTTTTACCATTGTCGAAATGTCTTGTAACTGGGATTCCGAGTCTGATCGGGTCGTCTTGGGAGAAGGAATATCCTTCGTTGACCATGAGAGCTTGTGATGGGCTAAGTTGGGACACCCCTGCAGGGTTTTGAAATTTTGAAAGCCGTGCCGCGGTTATGGGCAGATGGGAATTTGTTAATATCCGGTTGTAGAGAACTTGAAACTTAACTTAATTAAAATGAATCAACCGCGTGTGTAGCTGTGATGGTCTCTTTTCGGCGGAGTCCGGGAAGAGAACACGGCCTCGTGTTATGCTTGAACGTAAGTAGTTTCAGGATCACTTCTTGATCTTATAGCTTCTCGTTCGTGCTTTGCTTCTCTTCTCGCTCTCAGTTGCGTAAGTTAGCCACCATATATGCTAGTGCTTGCTGCAGCTCCACCTCACTACCTTTTCCTACCTATAGCTTGAATAGTCTTGATCGCGAGGGTGTGAGATTGCTGAGTCCCCGTGACTCACAGATTACTTCCAAAACCAGATGCAGGTGCCGATGATGCTAGTCCAGGGGATGCGACCGAACCCAAGTGGGAGTTCGACAAGGATTCAGGACGTTACTATGTTTCCTTTCCAGACAATCAGTAGTGGAGCCCAGTTGGGGCGATCGGGGATCTTATGCATTTGGGGTTGTCTTTATTTTGGTTTCGTAGTCGGACCTTGATTGTATTTTGGATGATGTAATGCTATATTTATGTATTGTGTGAAGTGGTGATTCTAAGCCAACTCTTTATCTCTATCTTTTTCAGTACATGGGATGTGTAAAGATTACCCTCTTGCGACATGCCGACTATGCGGCTATGCCTCTAAGTCGTGCTCCGACACGTGGGAGATATAGCCGCATCGTGGGTGTTACAGCAGGAAAATGAATGCTCCCTATGGTAGCTTGCGTGATTTCCCTAGATTCTCTCACAGTTATATTCGCAAGAAAGTCTTTACATTCAGATTTGCGAGGTTCACTAACACTACCCCACGGCGGGAGTTTACAAGCAGTATTAAAATCCTCTAACTCCATGGTGTAAGATTTATCATAAAGATCAAACAGGATAGTTTGAGAATTGCGTGATGATGTAAATTTAAACCTTCTCACAAATGAATCAGTTAAATAGAGGTACTGCCGACACTTATCTGCCTCGAAGCTCTCCAGATCAGCATTACACACATATGCGTCAAATTCTTCCTTGATTCCTGCCCGAACCATGAAGTCCTCTGACGGCCATTCACAAGGCCGCACTTGAGCATCCCTTGGTAGTTCATTGTCCGGCTCGCGTATTGCGGGCCTGGGTCCTTGCTTCCTTGAGAAACCACCTTGGTACATTTTCCTAAACATATTTCTTCCTCTGAAAAATTTCTGAAATTTTTAGTAACTTAAAATAAAAGTGAACCAAACTCAACCAAATTGATAGCAACTACTCCTACAAGTGCCTAGAGGCTATATCATGCATTAAAACTACTTTTGACCACATAAATTTGACATGGAAGCTCAAGAACAGGGTCACCGAAGCATCAAAAAATTGCAATAAATAAAGCACTAGAACAAAAACTAATTGGACCATTGGAGGAGTCACATACCATAGAACAATCCCCCAAAGCAGTTTTGTGAATGGAGCTTTGAGCAAGGAGATCGAAAATGGCAGCAAGATGAGCAAGAACTCGGGTTTGAGATGGCTAGTGATTTTTTCTGGAGCAAGACGAATTGTGTGGGTGCAAGGATAAGTGGAGGGGACCCACATGGGGTCCACGAGGCAGGGGGTGCGCCCGGAGGGTGGGCGCGCCCTCCACCCTCGTGGGCACGTGGCTGCTCCCCCAGCTGTGTTCCCAGTGCCAGATATTCTCAAATATTCTAGAAAAATCACATTTCATTTTCAGGGCATTTGGAGAACTTTTATTTTTGGGGTATTTTTTATTGTATGGATAATTCAAAAAACAGACAGAAAATACTATTTTTTCTTTATTTAATATAAATAATAGAAAGTAAAAAGAGGGTACAGAGAGTTGTGTTTTCTAACTTCATCCATCTCATGCTCATCAAAAGGAATCCACTAACAAGGTTGATCAAGTCTTGTTAACAAACACATTCCGAATCGCATGCAACCGGAGAAATTTCGAATAACACTAGGTTACCTCAACGGGGATATGCATGTCCCCAACAATAAGAATATCATATTTCTTCCTGACAGTAGGAAGAGGAAATTCAAAACCTCCAATAGTGATTGTTGAAATTTTTCCAATAGAATTGATACTGTGGACTTGAGGTTGTTTCCTCGGAAAGTGTACCGTATGCTCATTACCATTAACATGAAAAGTGACATTGCCTTTGTTTCCATCAATAACAGCCCCTGCAGTATTCAAAAAGGGTCTACCAAGGATAATCGACATACTATCGTCCTCGGGGATATCAAGAATAACAAAGTCTGTTAAAATAGTAATGTTTGCAACCACAACATGCACATCGTCACAAATACCGACGGGTATAGTAGTTGATTTATCAGCCATTTGCAAAGATATTTCAGTAGGTGTCAACTTATTTAAATCAAGCCTACGATATAAAGAGAGAGGCATAACACTAACACCGGCTCCAAGATCACATAAAGCAGTTTTAACATAGTTTCTTTTAATGGAGCTTGATATAGTTGGTACTTTGGGATCTCCTAGTTTCTTTGGTATTCCACCCTTAAAAGTGTAATTAGCAAGCATGGTGGAAATTTCAGCTTCCGGTATCTTTCTTTTATTAGTAACAATATCCTTCATATACTTAGCATAAGGGTTCATTTTAAGCATATCAGTCAAACGCATACGCAAAAAGATAGGTCTAATCATTTCAGCAAAGCGCTCAAAATCCTCATCATCCTTTTTCTTGGATGGTTTAGGAGGAAAGGGCATGGGTTTCTGAACCCATGGTTCTCTTTCTTTACCGTGCTTCCTAGCAACAAAGTCTTTCTTATCATAACATTGATTCTTTGATTGTGGGTTATCAAGATCAACAGCAGGCTCAATCTCCACATCATTGTCATTGCTAGGTTGAGCATCAACATGAACATCATCATTAACATTATCACTAGGTTCATGTTCATTACCAGATTGTGTTTCAGCATCAGAAATAGAAATATCATTGGGATTCTCAGGTGTGTCAACAATAGGTTCACTAGAAGCATGCAAAGTCCTATCATTTTTCTTTTTCTTCTTCTTAGAAGAACTAGGTGCATCTACATTAGTTCTGTGAGAATCTTGCTCAATTCTCTTAGGGTGGCCCTCAGGATACAAAGGTTCCTGAGTCATTTTACCACCTCTAGTCATGACTCTAACAGCATTATCATTTTTCTTATTATTTAATTCATTGAGCAAATCATTCTGAGCTTTAAGCACATGTTCTACTTGAGTGGTAACCATAGAAGCATGTTTACTAATAAGTTTAAGTTCACCTTTAACTCTAGACATATAATCACTCAAGTGTTCAAGCATATCAGCGTTGCATTTCAATTGTCTACCAAAATAAGCATTGAAGTTTTCTTGTTTAACCATAAAGCCATCAAACTCATCCAAACATTGGCTAGCAAACTTAGTAAATGGGATTTTGCATTTATCAAATCTATACAGAGAATTTACCTTTACTACCTGGGTCGGGTTATCAAGACCATGTATTTCTTCAATATGTGGTAAATTCTTAACATCTTCAGCTTTAATACCTTTTTCTTTCATAGATTTTTTTGCCTCTTGCATATCTTCAGGACTGAGAAATAGAATACACTTTTTCTTCGAAGTTGGCTTAGGAGTTGGTTCAGGAAGTGTCCAATTCTTTTCATTAGTCAACATATTATTCAATAGTAATTCAGCTTGATCAACAATTATTTCCTTGAAAACACAACCAGCACAACTATCCAGGTAGTCTCTGGAAGCATCGGTTAGTCCATTATAAAAGATATCAAGTATTTCATTTTTTTGAGAGGATGATCAGGCAAAGCATTAAGTAATTGGAGAAGCCTCCCCCAAGCTTGTGGGAGACTCTCTTCTTTAATTTGCACAAAATTATATATTTCCCCTAAAGCAGCTTGGTTCTTATGAGCGGGGAAATATTTAGCAGAGAAGTAATAAATCATATCCTGGGGACTAAACACACAACCAGGATCAAGAGAATTAAACCATGTTTTAGCATCACCCTTTAATGAGAACGGAAACAACTTAAGGATAAAGTAATAGCAAGTTTTCTCATCATGAGTAAATAGGATGGCTAAATCATTTAATTTAGTAAGATGTGCCACAACAGTTCCAGATTCATAGCCATAAAAAGGATCGGATTCAACCAAAGTAATTAACTCAAGATCGACAGAGAAATCATAATCCTTATCAGTAATAAAGATAGGTGAAGTAGCAAAAGCAGGGTCATATTTCATTCTAGCATTCAAAGACTTTTCTTTAAGCTTAGCTAATAATTTCTTAAGATCAGATCTATCATTGCAAGCCATGAAGTCTCTAGCAGTTTCTTCATCCATAACATAACCCTCAGGCACAACAGGCAATTCATATCTAGGGGGAGAATCTTCATCATCACTTTCATCAATATTATCAGATTCAATAATTTCATTCTCTCTAGCCCTAGCAAGTTGTTCATCAAGAAATTCACCTAGTGGCACAGTAGTATCAAGCATAGAAGTAATTTTATCATAAGTATCATGCAAAGCATAAGTGACATCATCAATAACATGTGACCTATCAGAATCAATACCATGTATGGGTGTCACAATTTTACTCAAAACAGAAGGTGAATCAAGTGCAGAGCTAAATGGCAGTTCCTTACCTCCCCTCGTAGTTGAGGGAAAAATCTTGGTTCTTTGATCTTTCAAGTTCTTCATAGTGACCAGCAGATATAAATCGCAAGTGACTCAAAGAATAGAGCTATGCTCCCCGGCAACGCTAGAAAATAGTCTTGATAACCCACAAGTATAGGGGATCGCAACAGTTTTCGAGGGTAGAGTATTCAACCCAAATTTATTGACTTGACACAAGGGGAGCCAAAGAATATTCTCAAGTATTAGCTATCGGATTTCGGGTTCCGGCAGACCCTTGAGGTTCGAACACTGGGGTGCGCACGGAGATCTCTCCCCTACCGATCTACGTTTGATCTCCTCGCGTGATCTAAGCTGGAAACAATGAACAACACAAGGGACACGAGGTTTATACTGGTTCAGGCCACCGTTGTGGTGTAATACCCTACTCCAGTGTGTGGTGTCGTGGATTGCCTCAGGGGCTGACGATGAACAGTACAAGGGAAGAACAGCCTCGCAAGAGGTGTTCTTAAGCTGGTGCGATGAACTGCTAGGGTGAGTTCAGTCGCCTCTCTCTCTCTCTGCTAGGGCTCTACCAGATTTCTAGATGTCCCTCTACTCTGTGTGGCTAGTTCTATTTATAGAGGCCCTGGGCCTCTCCCCAAATAATGAGCGGGAAGGGCGCCAACAATTGGCCATTTTGAAGGGGAACATCTACTACAAGTTATCTTGACCAAAGGTGGTCTTCGGCTGCCAAAGGTACTGGTGATGATGCCGTCTTGGGCTCCACGGTGACCTCCGCCCTGCCGCTCTGCTGGTCTTGGTCTCGTTGCACCGGAATGGTAACCTTTGCCCGATGCCTTGGCCTATGCTTGCCCCCTTTGCACCAAAGGGGAAACAAGGACACTGTGCAGGTCGGCGCCCGCCTGGTCTCGAACGTCATGGCTTGCGTCGCGGGCTGCTCGCAAGGTACCCCTGTTGTCGGTGTCAAAACCGGCGGATCTCGGGTAGGGGGTCCTGAACTGTGTGTCTAGGCTGGATGGTAACAGGAGGCAGGGAACACGATGTTTTACCCAGGTTCGGGCCCTCTCGATGGAGGTAAAACCCTATGTCCTGCTTGATTAATATTGATGATATGGGTAATACAAGAGTAGATCTACCACGAGATCAAGGAGGCTAAACCCTAGAAGCTAGCCTATGGTATGATTGTTGTCTATGGAGTTGATGAAGTTGTCCTACGGACTAAAACCCTCCGGTTTATATAGACACGGGATAGGGTTAGGGTTACATAGAGTCGGTTACAATGGTAGGAGATCTTGAATATCCGCATCGCCAAGCTTTCCTTCCACGCCAAGGAAAGTCCCATCCGGACACGGGACGTAGTCTTCAATCTTGTATCTTCATAGTCCTGGAGTCCGGCTGAAGGTATAGTCCAGCTACCCAAACACCCCCTAATCCAGGACTCCCTTAGTAGCCCCTGAACCAGGCTTCAATGACGACGAGTCCGAAGCGCAAATTGTCTTCGGCATTGCAAGCCGGGTTCCTCCTCCAAGTCATTCATAGAAGATTGTAAACACCAAGAGTAGTGTCCGGCTCTGCAAAATAAGTTTCCACATATTGCCATAGAGAGAATAATATTAACACAAATCCAATCTGCTGACGTATTCCGCAGTGCGCCATCACACTACGGCCAAGTCCTTTACGAATCATTTTTACTTTTTCACCTCAGCGTGTTTTGCGAGGCGGTTTCCTTAGCACGTCTTGTCAAAGCAGAGATCGTGTACCCCCCTTTTACGGGATTCTCATCAATACGGACGTGGGTAATCCAACCGTGCCACTTATCACGGCGCTTGGGAGGCAAGTGAGTTTTACTAGGCAGGTGGGACCGCACAACCGCATCCGCCCATATAAGGGGATAAGGATCCACCTTTTTACCTACGCCTTCTTCCTCCTCTGCCTATCCATCTCCTGTGCACTCGAGCTCCAGTGCCCAAGCCCGCACTTCCCACCTCAACCTCCTCGAGCAATGTCCGGAGCGGGAGGCAAGTGGATGGTCTCCACCGTTACGGAGGGCCAAGTTAAAAAGCTAAGGAAGGCCGGATACTTGTCCAAGGACATCGCGCACCGGCTTCCCGAGGAGGGGCAGCTTATCCCCACCCCAAGGCCCCATGAGAGGGTAGTATTCCTTCCCCACTTCCTCCGCGGACTGGGTTTTCCACTTCACCCATTTGTCTGGGGGCTCATGTTCTACTACGGCCTGGATTTCCACGATCTGTCCCCGAACTTCATCCTCAACATCTCGGCGTTTATCGTCGTGTGCGAGGCTTTTCTCCGCGTCTGCCCCCATTTCAGCCTCTGGCTCAAGACCTTCAACGTCAAGCCCAAGGTGGTGCGCGGCAACCAGGCGGAGTGCGGAGGCGCCATGGCGGGCAAAATGGCCAACGTCCTATGGTTCGAGGGGTCTTTTGTGGAGACCCTAAAGGGATGGCAAGCCGGGTGGTTTTATATCACCGAGCCGCGCGATCCGAAATGGACCGCAGCCCCCGAGTTCCGATCCGGACCCCCCACGCGGCTTATGTCCTGGAAAGAGACGGGCCTGTCGTGGGGTAACGAAAAAGAGGTGACCGGATTGCAAACATGCATCCAGTCCCTGGTGAACAAGCCAGTCCAACTTGTCAATGTAATCCAGGTTATGCTCGTCCGCCGGATCCTCCCGTGTCAACAATGGGATTTCAATCTGTGGGAGTTCAACCCGGCGCAGCATCATACCCTCAGCAGGCTCTTCGACCCGAGGTACGAAGACGCCTGGAGGCTGCTATTTAAGGGCGTCGAGGCTCCTGCATCCGCTTCCGAGGACCGCGGATACAGCTCGCAGCGTCATGCTAACGAGGTAAGCCATCTACACCTTTTATAGGATGTTTTAAGCTTTTTCCATAGTTTGACTCTATGCGGGATCTAAACTCCCTTACCTTTGACAGGCTTGGCGGGCGATATCCGGACCGATTAACTGTCCGGCTCCGCTGCCCGAAGACCCAGCCCCAGCTCTCCTAACGAAGCTGCTGGTTCCAGCGCCTTATGTGGTGCCGGAGAAGAAGGCCAAGAAGAAGAAGACCACGGGGACTCGAAAGAGTGCCCGTAATATGGTGGTGTCGGACTCATCATCTGACGAGTCCGAGACGCACTCCTCCCGTGAAAGCGAGGAGGAGGAAGAAGAAACCTCTCCCCCTCCAGCGGGGGAAGGAAAGAAGACGAAGGCCGCCCCAACGGGGGAGGCCGAAGGGTCCAAGAAGAGGAAGACCCCTCCGCCGGACTACCTCCCCGACGCCGAAGAGGACGAAGAGGAGTGGCCAGACAGGGTCAAGCATCCGGCGAAATCGTAAGTTCGGATATCAGAGTAACTCATGACGTTCCTTTGTTGCACAGCTTTCACTAATGTCGAATATAACTATGCAGCCCGCCCCGGACCGGACTCGACGAGTCGTCGAGCGGCTCCCTGAATTCATCAAACGTGAACTCAGTTCCGCCCGCTGTCTCCCCCCGCACCGCGGACGACGCTGAAGTGGCGTCGCGACGAGCTCCGGGGCAGGAGGAGGTGGTCCCGGAGGAGCCGCAAGGCAACCTCCCGGACTCCAGGAGTGAAGGGGACAAGGCCCCCCAAGGCTCCAAGTCCGGCTTTGAGCCGGACACCGCACCGGAATCTACAACAGTTCCGGGCCGCGGTAGGCGAACTCCTTCCAAGAGGAGTAAGCCTTCTAAGCCGGCAGCCTCCGTCCAACCGGAGGTGCCGGACAATCTGCTGGAGGTGCTTGACGGCGCCTCCATCGACGAGGGGCACCGTACTATTATGAGTACGGTGATCCATAAGGTTTAGTTCGCCAAGAGCGGACTGAGTGAAGCTTGCGCTAGCCTTCTAACAGGCTTCGAGGTAAGTAAAAAATATGTAAAAATGTAACCACATAGACAGTAGCCCCTGATGCTTTTTTTGGCGTTCAGAAAGAAAAGCCGAATAGAGGATCTATTAAATTTCGCAGGAGTCTAACAACAAAGAGTCAATATACGTATGCAGGCTTCGCTGCTAGCCACCGTCGCACTGACTGCGGAGGTGGGTGCCCTGAAATAGGGCCTCGAGCGGACCAAGCAAGAGCTCGGCCTTGCCAAACGGCAGCTCAAGGAGAAAGAAGGTAAGAAATACCTTACAGAAAAAGTGCCTATAGAAAGGCTTGATTGCAAAAAATAACAGGATTGTACTGCTTATTGTAGGGGCCACGACTGAGGTGGCGACCCTCAAGCAGGCGCTATCCGAGGCTGAAAAGAAAACGGCCGCGGAGTGCTCCGAGCAAGAGAAACTTGAGGACCAGGTTGGCGAGGTGCACCGGGAGCTTCAGGCTCTCATGAAAAAACATGAGAGTTTGGAGCTTGAGTCCAAGACGCAAGCGTCCGAGCTCGCGGCGGCCCTTGAGACTGCCAAGTCCGCCAAGGCCGAAGCCCAAAAGGCCCTCCAAGAGTTGGAGGATATGAAAAAGATAGCGGCGGGTAAGGCATTCTTTATGCAAAGCAGAAGTATAAAAGTAAAGTACTTGTTACTTACCCGAATCCAGAGCTCTCCAGGGGCATTCGCAGATCTTCCCCGCAGCGTATTCGACGCCGCCGCATTCTACCGAGCCGAAGAGGGCAGCTCGACGGAGAAGATGTTCTGGTCTTAGTATGCTGAGGCCGGACACCCTGTGCCCTTAAGCGACCAGCTAAAACAGCTGGTCGAGCTCCACAAGGTGGCCGAACAAGCCATGAAGGGCTTCATAGTTTGGTTGTGGCCCGGAGAGGCCCTGCCTGGGAGCTACTTTGGGCTGGTGCGGCGACTGGTGGAGGCCTGTCCAAGGCTCAAGGTCATCAAGCGTTCTGTCTGCATCGAAGGTGCCCGTAGGGCCCTTGCCCGTGCGAAGGTGCACTGGGGTAAGCTGGACGGTGAGAAGCTTGTGAGGGACGGGCCGCCGCAGGGGAAGGAGCATCGCAAGCCCGAGAACTACTATAAGGATGTTCTTGCGGGTGCCCGCCTTGTGGCGGATGAATGTAGCAAGGATGTAATTGTTGAATGAACTCGCTCGTGTTTATCCTGTGCGCTGAAAACTTGTTCATATGCGCTAAGCAATGCTTATTGAATTTAAAATATTACTTTCTGTGCGGCCATTTATCAAAAATTGAGAGATGGCCAGTCGTCGGCTTCTGCCCCCGTGCCACTAGTGCTGGGGTGTTCGGGATAAACCTGAGCGCTCTTTTTCCCATAGTTGGGTCCTTCGAGGGAGGCACTCAGCACAACGAACTAGGCAATCGGACTATAATGCTTGAACACTCTCACTTAGCCATAGAACTCTATAATTTTAAATTTCGGCGAAGCCCCTAGTTCGGAAGACCGAGTTCGGGGCGCTATCCACGCCTTGGCCGGACAAAGCCAGCTCCTCGCTCGAAGCGGCATAAGCCTTTAGGGACTCGAAAAACCTCTCAAACAGCGACCGGTCTCTCGCCACATCATGACAGTCAGTTTTAGCTTTCTCCACTGAGGTGCTTAGCCCAGCTCAACCGGGGCACAATCGCAGTGGTTCTCCTAGTGCTACCTTAGCCGATATAGCGGAACGTAAGGCACCAAAACATAGGAGCCGGGCAAACCCAACTATTGACCCAAATCATGATTCGGAGCCGATGCATATAGTGCTATAAGTTCGGGGTGCCGCACTTGTGAAAGTGTACGGACTTCTCACCTCATATTAATGGGTACTAAAGCCCCTGGCGTATTTTGCCGTACCACAGTGTACGGGTGCAACATGTCATAAACATATATATGAAAAGATGATAATGCAAAAAAATAGACAGAAAGCTATGCATTGTTTTTAGAAAGAGGCTATTTATCAAAGCCGAATGATACAAATAGTGCGGTAAGCAAAAGATATTGGACTATTTGGTATGTCCTGACCAGGGGCATGCCGCGGAATTGTATTTAAAACAGGTATACCACTCATAACAGAGACCACCTGGGAGTTCCATAATGCGGCATGGCTTGTCTGCCTCCCTGGATCTTGCATCGTTTGTGCGGCAGTCGAATTGCCGAACAGGTTGTCCGGAGTATGGAGTCCTGAAAGTAAGAAAAAATTAAAAAAGAATCCGGCAGCCCCTTGTATGTTTTAAGCCATATTTTGGGCTTGCCGTTATTGTGCCCCTTCCCCTGTGCCCATGGAATTTCAAGGGCGTAGCTATGTACGCGAGGTACTGGTTTTGCTATGTCGCGAGAGCTGGGGTTGGGGCCGTATTGCTACGCTTGTTCAGAGTGTGCCAGGCGGTCCTGCTATCGGTTACTCCGGGCGCGCTTGGCAGTGTCTGGCTTTTTAACGGCCGGACTGGAGAATTGCCTAAGAAGGCTACTTTGCACTTCCGCTGCGAGAGCCGCCGTGTGCTCCTCTATACGGAGGGAGCATTCGGTGTTTTCGTTGACCGTGATTACTCCTCGAGGGTCTGGCATCTTGAGCTTGAGATATGCGCAGTGCGGCACCGCATTGAACTTTGCGAATGTGGTTCGTCCGAGCAGGGCGTGATAGCCACTGCGAAACGGGACTATATCGAAGATTAACTCTTCGCTTCGGAAGTTGTCCGGGGATCCGAAGACCACGTCAAGTGTTACTGAGCCTGTATGGTTGGCTTCTACACCTGGTATAACGCCTTTAAAGGTCATTTTTGTGGGCTTATTCCTTGAGGGATCTAAGCCCATTTTCCGCACTGTATCCTGATAAAGCAGGTTCAGGCTGCTGCCGCCGTCCATGAGGACTCTTGTGAGATGAAATCCGTCGATGATTGGATCGAGAACCAATGCGGCGAAGCCGCCATGTTGGATGCTAGTGGGATGGTCCCTTCGATCAAAAGTGATCGGGCAGGAGGACCATGGGTTGAACTTCGGGGCGGCTGGCTCCATCGCGTATACGTCCCGTAGTGCACGCTTCCGCTCCCTCTTGGGAATGTGGGTTGCGTATATCATGTTCACCGTCCACACTTGTAGGGGAAAACCCTTCTGTCCATTGTTGTTCGGCGGCTTGGGCTCCTCTCGTCGTCGTTGTGCAGCCCCTTGTCTTTGTTTTCGGCTCTTAACTTGCCTACCTGCTTGAACACCCAACAATCTCTGTTAGTGTGATTGGCTGGCCTTTTGGGGGTGCCATGTATCTGGCACAAGAGGGCGAGTATTCGGTCCAAACTGGACGGGCCCTAAGTATTATTTTTGAATGGCTTTTTCCACTAACCGGATTTGTAGCCTTTGAATCCGGCATTGACTGCCGTGTCTTCATTGCTGTCGCTGCTAACGCGGCGTTTTTGCTTATTCCGACGTGTCCTGCCACTTTTGTCCTTGGTATCCGAATTACCATGGTTCTTTGATAAGTTGTTACAGCGAGGTAGCCAGCTGTCTTCTCCCGCACAAAAGCGGGTCATGAGTGTCGTGAGGGCTGCCATAGATTTCGGCTTTTCCTGTCCCAGGTGCCGGGCAAGCCACTCGTCCCGGATGTTATGCTTGAAGGCTGCTAGGGCCTCTGCATCCGGACAGTCGACTATCTGGTTTTTCTTTGTTAGGAACCATGTCCAGAATTGTCTGGCCGATTCCTCTGGCTGCTGAATTATGTGGCTTAAGTCGTCGGCATCCGGTGGTCGCACGTAAGTGCCCTGGAAGTTGTCGAGGAATGCGGCTTCCAGGTCCTCCCAAGAACCGATTGAGTCTGCTGGCAAGCTGTTAAGCCAATGTCGGGCCGGTCCTTTAAGTTTAAGCGGGAGGTATTTGATGGCGTGTAGATCATCGCCGCGTGCCATGTGGATGTGAAGGAGATAATCCTCGATCCATACCGCCGGATCTGTTGTGCCATCGTATGATTCGATGTTTACGGGTTTGAAACCCTCTGGGATTTTGTGCTCCATTACTTCATTCGTGAAGCATAGCGGGTGTGCGGCGCCTCTGTACTGGACTATATCACGACGTAGCTCGGAAGAGCTATGTCTGTTGTGTTCGGCCCGGCCGGATTTGTTGTATCCGGAGTGAAGATCATCGTCACGTGCCGTAGGGCGCCTGCGCGATCCGTAGATCGATCTTGTTTGTCTTGCCTTGTCCTCCAGTATGTCTTGCAGGTCTGGCGCATTTTCACGTGCCTTGGTTGAGTGGCGTCGGGGCATGGCTTGGGTGGAGGGTCGAGAGACCTCTCTGTCGCGGCCGCGAGGTGGCCGGTCTGCCATGTCATGCGCTGGTGATGTAGCTGCTTCCTCCTCTGATCGGGGTAGCGGCCTGCGCTTTGGGTAACTCTTGGAGGGGCGTTCGAGTTCATACTCTTCGGCCGCAAGGACTTAAGTCCATCTGTCAGCTAGCAAATCTTGGGCAGCTCTAAGTTGTTGCTGCTTTTTCTTGAGGCTGCTTGCCGTGGCTAAAAGCCTGCGTCTAAAACGCTCTTGTTCGGCGGGGTCTGATGGTATGATGAATTCGTCGTCATCAAGGCTTGCCTCGTCTTCGGAGGGAGGCATATAGTTATCATCCTCAACCTCTTGGTCTGCCGCTCTCTCATGAGGGCTGGCTTCTCCATCTTCCTGTGCCGAATCTTGTTGAGGTGGGTGTTCTTCGGCACTGTCCGGGGTAGTATTATCTCCCGTGCTGGAATCACCATTTTTGCTTTGGCGGGATTTAGAGCGGCGCCGCTGACGCCGGCGCTTTGGCTGTTTCTTGGGGGTGTCCTCCCCCACTGTTCCATCGCCATCTCCATCCTTCGGAGTATCCACCATATATATGTCATATGACGAGGTGGCCTTCCAGCGCCCTACAGGTGCTGGTTCCTGTTCGTCTCCTACATCATCGTCCATACCATCGATGTCTTCGGAGCCGAAGTCAAGCATGTCGGTTAAATCGTTGACAGTGGCTACAAATTGGGTGGTGGGTGGGCTTTGAATTTCTTCGTCGTCCGTATCCCATCCTCGCTGACCGTAATTCGGCCAGGGCTCTCCTGATAAAGAGAGAGACTTAAGAGAATTTAGGATGACGCCAAAAGGCGAGTGCTGAAAGATGTCTGCGGCGGTGAACTCCATTATCGGCGCCCAATCGGATTCGATTGGCAGGGGCACGAGGGGTTCGGAGTCCGGGGAGGAGTCCGGATCCTCGGAGTCACGGATCATGCAGAGTGCGAGGCTAGCATTCGGCTTGATCGCCTTTAAGATCGCAGCCCCCGAGGTGGCGTCCAACCGCTCGTCCTCGATTGGCGCAATAGGCTCCGAGTTAGAGGTCGGAATCGATGTGTGTGCGGCCTCCAGGACACTACCCGGAGGCAGAGCTAGATCGTGCCCCTCGAGATAGTGCGGCGCGCTTGGCCATGGCTCGAACCCATCGAAGATCAAGTCTCCGCGGATGTCAGCCGTGTAGTTTAAGCTTCCAAACCTGACTTGATGGCCAGGGGCGTAGCTTTCGATCTGCTCCAAGTGGCCAAGAGAATTGGCCCGCAGAGCGAAGCCGCCGAAGACGAAGATCTATCTGAGGAGAAATGTCTCACCCTGGACCGCATCGTTGTTGATGATCAAAGGAGCCATCGGGCCTAAAGGCAATAACACAGAGGAACTCTCAATGAAAGCACCAATGTCGGTGTCAAAACCGGCGGATCTCGGGTAGGGGGTCCCGAACTGTCCGAACTGTGCGTCTAGGCCGGATGGTAACAGGAGGCAGGGAACACAATGTTTTACCCAGGTTCGGGCCCTCTCGATGGAGGTAAAACCCTACGTCCTGCTTGACTAATATTGATGATATGGGTAATACAAGAGTAGATCTACCACGAGATCAAGGAGGCTAAACCCTAGAAGCTAGCCTATGGTATGATTGTTGTCTATGGAGTTGATGAAGTTGTCCTACGGACTAAAACCCTCCGGTTTATATAGACACCGGATAGGGTTAGGGTTACATAGAGTCGGTTACAATGGTAGGAGATCTTGAATATCTGCATCGCCAAGCTTGCCTTCCACGCCAAGGAAAGTCCCATCCGGACACGGGACGTAGTCTTCAATCTTGTATCTTCATAGTCCAGGAGTCCGGCTGAAGGTATAGTCCGGCTACCCGAACACCCCCTAATACAGGACTCCCTCACTCCTCCTCGGCCATAGCCCCTGTCGTTGCGCTCGGGGCGACGGCCGACACGTCCATCCCTCACAGCTCTGGGCTCTTGACATTCGTTGGTGTTGTGGGTGTGGAGGTCGTGGTACACGCAGTACCGGCTGCCCTTGGATGACTCAGGCTGATCCCTGCCTCGCTTGGTGTCTGGCTCCGCTGTAAGCACGGCAGCCCCTTGCGCTTCACGTCCTTGGCCTTGGGCTTTTTCTCTTCTGGGTCGGCAGCCGGGAGTTCGAGGAGGGAAAGGCGCCATTCCTCAGCCCTGGCGCACTTGGTCGCCAAGTTGAACAGCTCCAGGGATGTGCACATGTCTTCATGGATTTCTAGCTCCTCCTTCATCTTGATGTCGCGTACGCCATCGGAGAAGGCCGAGATGATGGCTTCTTTAGTCACCTTGGGGATCTTGAGGCGAGCGTTGTTGAAGCGCTGGATGTATTTCTGCAGGGTCTCCCCTTGCTGCTGCTTGATGCGGCATAGATTGCTCACGGCCAGGGGCCGGTCGCGAGTGCCCTGGAAGTTGGCGATGAAGCGAGTGTGCATCTCATCCCAGGAGGAGATCGTGCCAGGAGCCAGGTGCGGGGCCCGTCCTTGGGCGCCATGGGAAACCAGTTAGCCATGACCCTTTCATCTCCATTGGCGGCTTCGATGCACAGCTCATAGAGCTGTAGGAACCCCGCAGGGTCCGCCGTGCCATCGTAGCGAGGGGCAGGTCAGGCTTGAACTTGCCTGGCCATGTGACGCCGCGTAGCTCGGGGGTGAGGGCACGGCAGCCTGTTGTGGCCACCGGTGCCTTTTGCTGGTACTGGGCTTGCTCCTGGGGATTACCACGCGCCGCTGCTTCGAGTAGCGCGGGGTCTTGGCGTGGAGGTGCAGGGACGTGATCTTGGCGCGCTGACGTTGGGAGCGCACGAGCACCTTCTTGGGGATGTGGGATCTCTTGGTAGCTCCTTTCTTGTTGCGTAGGCGCCGGACGCGGAGGGTCCTGCCCTGGGGCTGCATGCCTTGGAGCCAGGGCGCCTTCTTGGGGAGGAGGTGGTGGAGGCACCTCCTGGTCCTCGCCTCCTGCACGGAATGGAGGGCGAGGCAGCGAGAAGGACGGCAAGAGGGAGCCCTCCTGTGGTGCTGACGAGCTTGGTGATGCGGGCGAGCCAGTCTTCATAGAGGTCGTCGACGGGGCGGTAGTGCAAGAGCTCTCTTGCCAGGAGCAGCACGGCATCCGCGTCCGTGGGGGCACGACGGGCGTGGGATGACGAAGCGGCTGGAGTAAGTGACGGTGTGGCGGTTCGGCCTTCCCGTCATATCGAAGGATGCTAGGATGAGGCCTGCTGCTCGTTCCCCGCCGGGCCGGTGACGGCATTGGCGGCAGGCGACGGGGAACGGCGAGGGCGTCCGCCGACGGGTGCCGTCTGGGCCACGCGGGTGGCGAGAGCAGCCCGGCGCTCAGCGCGAGCCCGACGAGCGTCAGCCATGGACATGACGGAAGATCACACGCGAACAGCGGAAGAAAGATTCCGGTGAACCCCTACCTGGCGCGCCAAATGTCGGATTTCGGGTTCCGGCGGACCCTTGAGGTTCGAACACTGGGGTGCGCACGGAGATCTCTCCCCTACCGATCTACATTCGATCTCCTCGCGTGATCTAAGCTGGAAACAACGAACAACACGAGGGACACGAGGTTTATACTGGTTCGGGCCACCGTTGTGGTGTAATACACTCGAGTGTGTGGTGTGGTGGATTGCCTTAGGGGCTGATGATGAACAGTACAAGGGAAGAACAGCCTCGCGAGAGGTGTTCTTGAGCTGGTGCGATGAATTGCTAGGGTGAGTTCAGTCGCCTCTCTCTCTCTCTCTGCTAGGGCTCTACCAGATTTCTAGATGTCCCTCTACTCTGTGTGGCTAGTTATATTTATAGAGGCCCTGGGCCTCTCCCCAAATAATGAGTGGGAAGGGCGCCAACAATTGGCCATTTTGAAGGGGAACATCTAGTACAAGTTATCCTGACCAAAGGTGGTCTTTGGCTGCCAAAAGTACTGGTGATGACGCCGTCTTGGGCTCCACGGTGACCTCCGTCCTGCCGCTCTGCTGGTTTTGGTCTCGTTGCAGCGGAATGGTAACCTTTGCCCGATGCCTTGGCCTGTGCTTGCCCCCTTTGCACCAAAGGGGAAACAAGGACACTGCGCAGGCCGGCGCCCGCCTGGTCTCGAACGTCATGGCTTGCGTCACGGGCTCCTCGCGAGGTACCCCTACCTTGATCTCTCTGCCTCCTCGCGAGGCCGCCTGACGAGGCTGCCTCTGAGGAAGCTCTTTGTCGTCCGCCCCGCGAGGCTTGGCCCCTCGCGAGGGTCTTGAGCTTGAGCTGATGAAGATGGGCCGCGCTGGGCCCCCACTTGAGTCACGCCGCAGGCCACAGGCAGGCAAGTCTAGGACCCCCGTTCCCAGAACGCCGACATTAGCAGCTGAGTTGTCAATTCAACCACACCTGGATAACTTAATATCTGCAACAAGGTATTTAGTAGAAAAGTAATATGATAGTAACGGTAACAGTGGTAAAAGTAACGGTAGCAGTTTTGGTTTTATAGTGATTGTAACAGTAGCAACAGAAAATTAAATAAGCTAAGAACAATATGTGAAAAGCTCGTGGGCATTGGATCAATGATGGATAATTATGTCGGATGCGATCAATCATGCAACAGTTATAACATAGGGTGACACCGAAGTAGCTCCAGTTCATCAATGTAATGTAGGCATGTATTCTGAATATAGTCATATGTGCTTATGGAAAAGAACTTGCACGACATCTTTTGTCCTACCCTCCCGTGGCAGCGGGCTCCTATTGGAAACTAAGGGATATTAAGGCCTCCTTTTAATAGAGTACCGGACCAAAGCATTAACACATGGTGGATACATGAACTCCTCAAACTACGGTCATCACCGGTAAGTATCCCGATTATTGTCACTTTGGGGTTAACGGATCATAACACATAATAGGTGACTATAGACTTGCAAGACAGGATCAAGAACTCACATATATTCATGAAAACATAATAGGTTCAGATCTGAAATCATGGCACTCGGGCCCTAGTGACAAGCATTAAGCATAGCAAAGTCATAGCAACATCAATCTAAAAACATAGTGGATACTAGGGATCAAACCCTAACAAAACTAACTCGATTACATGATAAATCTCGTCCAACCCATCACCGTACAGCAAGCCTATGATGTAATTACTCATGCACGGCGGTGAGCATCATGAAATTGGTGATGGAGGAAAGTTGATGATGACGATGGCGATGGATTCCCCTCTCCGGAGCCCCGAACGGACTCCAGATCAGCCCTCCCGAGAGAGTTTAGGGCTTGGCGGCGGCTCCGTATCATAAAACGTGATGAATCCTTTTCTCCTATTTTTTCTCCCCGAAAGTGAATATATGGAGTTTGAGTTGAGGTCGGTGGAGCATCAGGGGGCCCACGAGACAGGGGGGCGCGCCCTCCCACCCTCGTGGACAGGGTGTGGGCCCCCTGATGTGGATCTTTTTGCCAGTATTTTTTATATATTCCAAAAATAATCTCCATTGATTTTCAGGTCATTCCGAGAACTTTTATTTCTGCACAAAAATAACACCATGGCAATTCTACTGAAAACAGCGTTAGTCCGGGTTAGTTCCATTCAAATCATGCAAGTTAGAGTCCAAAACAAGGGAAAAGTGTTTGTAAAGTAGATACGACGGAGACGTATCAGTCACCATCAGAGTCTTTGGCAGGCGAAGACCACCTTTTGTCAGGATAGCTTGTACTAGTTGTCCCCTTCAAACTTGGTCGTTGTTGGATCCCTTCCCGCCTAACATTTGGGAAGAGGACCAGGGCCTCTATAAATAGGGCTAGCCACCACCGTAGCAAGGGACGGATCATTCGGACCATCCTCACACACACCAGCTCATTGAGCTCAAGAACACCTCTCCTCAGGAGGCAATTCATCCATTGTGCTAGTGCATCCTAGCCCTCGAGGCAATCCACCACCACACTGGAATAGGGTATTACACCACAACGGTGGCCCGAACCAGTATAAACCTCTGTGCCTCGTGTTCCTTGGGTTCGTCGAGCTAGGACGTGGGATTGTCGATCGAGCGAACTAGCGAGGAGGGATACTTCGTGCGCACCCTAGTGTTCGAACTCAAGGGTTAGCCGGAACCCATGATCCGACACACCTGTGTGCGAAGCACGTCGGTAGAACTAGTCTCATGAACGTGGTCATTTAATGTTGGTCTGGGCCGCTTCATCCAACAATACCGCGGAATCAAAGTAATATGTTGGTGGTAAGTAGTATGACTATTATCGCCCAAAACTCTTTGTGTTCTACTCGTGCATATAACATCTACGAATAAACCTAGCTCGGATGCCACTGTTGGGGAACGTGGTATTTAAAAAAATTCCTATGATCACGCAAGATCTATCTAGGAGATGCATAGGAACGAGAGGGGAGAGTGTGTCCATGTACCCTCATAGACCGAAAGTGGAAGCGTTATGCAACGCAGTTGATGTAGTTGAACGTCTTCACGATCCAATTGATCCAAGTACCGAACGTACGGGACCTCCATGTTCAGCACATGTTCAGCACGATGACGTCCCCTGAGATCTTGATCTAGTTGAGGATGAGGGACAGTTCCGTCAGCACAACGGCGTGACGACGGTGATGATGAAGTTACCGGCACAGGGCTTCACCTAAGCACTACGACGATATGACCGAGGTGTTAAACTGTGGAGGGGGCACCGCACATAGCTAAGAGATTGTCTGTTGTGCTATTGGGGTGCCCCCTAGCCACATATATAAAGGAGGAAGGGAGAGAGGAGGCCAGCCAGGAGGTGCGCCCCAGGGGGGAGTCCTACTTGGACTCCTAGTCCAAGTAGGATCCCCCCTTTTCCTTTCTTCCACCGGAGGGAAAGGAAGGAGGGGAGAAGGACAAGGAAGGAGGGGGGGCGCGCCCCCACCCCTTGTACAATTCGGATTGGGCAGGGGGGAGGCGCGTGCCACCTCGTGGCCCTTCTTCCCTCTCTCCATTAAAGCCCACTAAGGCCCATTAACTTCCCCGGGGGGTTCCGGTAACCTCCCGGTACTCCGAAAAAATGCATGAACTACTTGGAACCATTCTGATGTCCAAATGGAACCTTCCAATATATGAATCTTTACCTTTCAACCATTTCGAGACTCCTCATCATGTTCATGATCTCATCCGGGACACCGAACAAACTTCCGTCATCAAATCACATAACTCATGATACAAATCGTCATCGAACGTTAAGCGTGCGGACCCTGCGGGTTCGAGAACTATGTAGACATGACCGAGACACATCTCCGGTCAATAACCAATAGCGGAACCTGGATGCTCATATTGGCTCCTACATATTCTACGAAGATCTTTATCGCTCAAACCGCATAACAACATACGTCATTCCCTTTGTCATCGGTATGTTACTTGCCCGAGATTCGATCGTCGGTATCATCATACCTAGTTCAATCTCGTTACCGGCAAGTCTCTTTACTCATTCCGTAATGCATCATCCCGTAACTAACTCATTAGTCGCATTGCTTGCAAGGCTTATAGTGATGTGCATTACCGAGAGGGCCCGGAGATACCTCTCCGATACACAGAGTGACAAATCCTAATCTCGATCTATGCCAACTCAACAACCATCGGAGACACATGTAGAGCATCTTTATAATCACCCAGTTACGTTGTGACATTTGGTAGCACACAAGGTGTTCCTCTGGTATTCGGGGGTTGTATAATCTTATAGTCAGAGAAACATGTATAAGTCATGAAGAAAGCAATAGCAATAAAATTAAACGATCATTATGCTAAGCTAACGGATGGATGTTGTCCATCACATCATTCTCTAATGACGTGATCCCGTTTATCAAATGACAACACATGTCTATGGTTAGGAAACTTAACCATCTTTAATTAACGAGCTAGTCAAGTAGAGGCATACTAGGGATACTCTGTTTGTCTCTGTATTCACACATGTACTAAGTTTCCGGTTAATACAATTCTAGCATGAATAATAAACATTTATCATGATATAAGGAAATATAAATAACCACTTTATTATTGTCTCTAGGGCATATTTCCTTCAAATCTGTAGCTCACTGGTTAGTCGATACACGCTTGTTGCGAACTCCCGAGTTTTAGTCCCGCGGGAGCAACGCGCAACACTTCTTTATTTTTCTTCCTATTTTCCACTTACAGGTGGGCCCCACACTTAGAGACCACACAGAGTTGACAAGGAGATATCCTAAAAAAATGTTAACAGGGAGATAACAGCCAGAGACGGAAATATATGTAAATGTACTTCAAACACAACTTGTTGGACTAATTTGTATCATTTTTAAACTTTATGTATGAATTTGTACGCTCCGTGCAAGTTTATGTACTAAAAGTGTTATTAACTCTATAATGTTACTCATACTATGAGATGACTATCCACAGTGGGAGTAACTTCAGTAGTAACATAAGGTCAACTCAACAAATTTGCTTATGTGGCATTGATATAATAAAAGAGAGATGAATTGAGTAACATAGCTAATTACTCATACTATGAGTAACATCACACATACCAAGAAGATGAGTCTACAAACTAATAAATGAGATGTTGCATGATATCACACATATGTTACTCCCCACTATGGAGGTAGTAACATACTCCCTATGGTGAAGAGTGTACATTTAAAAAATTTAGGACAAAATATGGAGTTAAGTAAAAGGTGCATTCGAAAGGTGCAAGGCACCATCTCTCTCCTCTTTAATTATCCAACCCACAATAAACTAAGTGCATGTAGAAATTAAGAAGACCATGTGTAGATTGCTCTTGGTCTTGATTATCGTGTGATGAGAGAGAGGTATTTTTTCTACTTTAAAGTGCATTGGGAAAATAGAGGTACACTCTTTTTATGGACAAATTTTGAAGCCAAATGTACACTCTTCACGGGACGGAGTGAGTAGACTAGTAGCAGTCGAAGTTACTCCCTACTATGAGTAACTAGCTATGTTACCACATGTCTTTCTTTCTTCAATGCTTGCCACATTATCTATTTTGTCTAGATATGCGTAATGTTATCACCTATGTTTACTTTCATTGTTGACAGTCTAATATTAATCAATAAATACCCACAAAATAATATCAATGCAACTAAAGGAAAGTTGGCACGTCGTTGTTTCATATGAGCGATTAATAAGAACAATTTGAAAATCAAGGAGCGGGTCAATTTGGAAATCAAGTAATTAATGTAATTAATTAGCAAATTTAAATATGTGTGTAATTAATTAGGTCCAATTTAGAATATATATTTTTCATGCCTAATTAATTTAGAAACTGTGTCATTAATGCAATTGATTGATTGGGGTAGTTAATTGGACCAATAACAATCAGTCACACGCTACCACACTTGAAATATTATTTCATCCCATAACAACGCACGGGTATTTAGCTAGTTAAAATCATTAAAACAGAGTACAACTTACACATGCATGCGGAAACTATTAGAATGGCCCACACATGATACGTCTAGATAACTTCGTAGAAAGAAGCCCACATAAAACAATATTACCAACACCCCCCACATAAGAGATTAGCTCCTTTTGTGCCTTTTTTTGACATTCGTGGGAGGTGCTTTATCTCGCCTATAACGAGACAGAGGAAACCCTCGCCTCCGCCATAGATGGGCCAGCCCATCGCGGGTGGAAGGGCTGGCTCCTAGTGCACATTCTTCTAATTTTTTTAGGTGTGCTACTTTATTCATATTTCTGAAATTCATACATTTATATTAAAAATCAAAAAAAATTAATCCTTGTTAAAAAAGGTGCATGCAGTGTAAAATAAATGTTCACACACGTTTTAAAAAAGTATTGATTGTATTTGAAAAGTATATATACTTGATATTCAGAAACTGTTCGCTCACTTTGAAAAAAATTCTTCATATCTAAAAAAACATTTATAAACATGTAAAAAATCATAAAATTTTAAAAAATAGACATGTATATTAAATAAAAGGAAATAAAAACGAAGAAACCAAAAAGGTAAAAAATACGAAGAAAATACATGAAGAAACGAATATAAACCGAGGAACCAAAAGAAACTGGTAAAAAAACAAAGAAAAACAGCAAAACAAATCAAGACAGAGCTCTACAGTATATATACTAGCGAGAAATAGCGCAGGAGGTATATTTCGCTTATAGCAAGATGTAAACTCCCGCCACCTTAAACTTTTCCCTGATCGGTACAGTAAGGACCGACACTTTTTCTATTCTTAGTTCATCTCTCTTTTATTATATCTAGTTTTTCTTATAGCTAGTTTGGTTCACAGTTTTTCTTTTTTTTATCGGGTTTGTTTCTGTTTTTTCTTAGATTTTTTTTGTTTTTTCCTCGATTTTTTCGATTTTTCCTTTTTGTTTCTTCACCAGTTCCTTGTTTGTTATACTTTGATTTTCTTTGTTTCTTCACTCGTTTTTTCATATATTTTTCTTTTGTTGTTAGGGTTACTTTGTGTACCTTTCTTGTTTTTATCGATTTTCTTTATTTTATTTTATTTCTTTCTCTGGTTTTTGCTGCTTCCATTTTTTGTGGTGTTTTTTATTTTATTTATTTTCCCTTTGGACTTTCTTTTCTGTTTTTCTTTAGTTTTTTCGTTTTCCTTTTGTTTACATGAAAAAATATTGATCATGTATTTTTCAAAATGTTAAACATGTATTAAAAATGATGTGAATGTATATAAAAGTTAATAAATATATTAAATAAAACTAGACACTAAAAGTAATATATTTAAAAACATTATGTATTAAAAAAGTTAAACAAGTATATAAAAATGTTTCTGGTGTATTTCAAAATGTAAATGATGTGTAATAAAATAATGATTTATATAAAAAATGTTGAAATGATCAAATGTACA
Organism: Triticum monococcum; assembly: GCA_034509565.1. NCBI lineage: Eukaryota > Viridiplantae > Streptophyta > Magnoliopsida > Poales > Poaceae > Triticum > Triticum monococcum. The sequence goes on from CM067842.1 coordinate 685,242,370, forward strand.
TTTAACATTTTTTCAATACATGATTAACATTTTTTCACACATTGTATATTTTTTCTATACATCGTATACATGAAAAACATTTTTCATATACGCATTTAAACTTGTTCGAATGCTCGATTAACTTTTTTAAAATACTTTATTACCTTTTTTAAAATGCTCGATTAACGTTCTTTTAAATACACGGTCAACTTTTTTTCATGCACATTGTATATTATTTTGTATACATTTTTCATACACATGAAAAAAAATTCTTTCTATACATATTTCAGATTTTTCAATTGCTTGATTAATATTTTTCAAATGTTTTATGCAAAGTTTTTTTATAATATATATATATATATATAATTTGGATGTATAAACAAAAGTAATAAAAGAAAGCAAAGAATGTAGAAAAATAAATAAATAATGAGGCTGTGACCTCCCACGCTTGTGCCAATCCAGTCTGGCGCTCGTCTTCAGGCGAGGCAGCGCTCTGTCTCGCGTGTAGCAAGATATAGACGCGCCCAAGAAATAGCCTTGGCGTTTAACCAATGGGCCTTGCCCGCGAAATAAACAACATAGGTCATTTATTTCGGTAGTGTAATTTACTTGTGCCAATCCAACCATTGTAACAAGTTGTGGGCCTTGAATAAGTTTAGGAAGCCTGGCCGGTTGGAACTTGGAACGGTGCGGGTGCACTGGACTTGTTTTTTATAGGACGTGGCTAGCAGACGCGCGAGCGTCCGTTGGTGGGATCGAGTGCTCTTTCAAATATGGAAAGATCTGTTGGTGCGCCCGACGTAGCCCACCAAAAAAAGAATCTTGTCTCACGTGCATTTATTTGGAGGTCCAAAAAGTTTAAAAAGCTATAACTTTTTATTTAAGCATCAAACTCTAATTTCGCTTTCACAGCTGGATTTCTCGCGACGAGTTCTTCAAAACTAGATCTCATATAGATAGGTTTCGTCAAACTTTTTTTCGATGCAACTTTCGGTACGAGAGAGGCAACTTTAGTTCTACAGGAAAGCAACTTCATTTTTTTGCCTAGAAGGACTATCTATTAGGTTGGTTTGTGTAAAAATGCTAAAATTATCACAACTGAGCTGTCATGGTTGCTCAGTTGCCTATCACTGATGCCCACTTGCCTACAATACTATAAAATTGATCTACCATTGATGTCCAGTTACCTGCTATTGATAATTAGTTACCTATCATTACTGCTTAGTTGTCTAACTTTGCAAATTAGTTGCCTACAATTATGAGGCTGCTTATCATTGTATTTTTTCTAAGTTGCCTAAAACACTATGAAGTTACCTATCGGTGATGCTTAGATGACTGGCATTTTAAGATTGTTATGAAACCCGAGTATCACACAACAAAGTTAGCAACTTTTGGGGTGTTTTGTGCAACTCCAATGCATTCAACAAGCAACTCATGTGTGTTTTCCATCATTATATCTGGAGATTTCAATAATTTTCACGGGCAACTCATGCAAAAATTATGAACAACTTGTGTAGGCTTGTGGGCAACTGTCTGATCCGCCCCCTATGAAACTTCTCATCACCCCCTATGCAACTTATCATCTGTCCCTACCTATGCAACCAGTCAACACCCACGACATGGCTAGCTAACACCCACGTGCTCGGTAGCGTTGGCCGACAGACTCCCCCAGGAAAGGAAATAATAATGCTATCACACCATCCATCTCCACATGGTTTCAAAAATTGAAATCATGATAGACAACTTATATCCCACAAAAAAATTTCAACATTGTAGGCAACTTAGGTCCCTTGATGGACAACTTTCATACTATTTTAGGCAATTGGGGTGTGTATGCAACTTCGTAGCAATATAGGCAACCTGGTTTCTGAGGCAGGCAACTTAGAAGCCATGTTAGACAACTTTCCACTCTGTGGTAAGCAACTTTCACAGTATCGTAGGCAAACTAAACTATCGACAACTTAGTTTTGATGTATGCAACTTAACAACCATGATAACCATCCATTAGACTATTGCACACAACTATTAGTAGGTAGTAGGTGAATCACTAGCACACACAATGCACTTCATCTAGCATTAAAGTTGCTCCAGTTTAGCACTAGAGTTGCCTCATCTAGCATCAAAATTGCTTTAAAAAAGCATCAAAACATATTCATATGGGATCTAGTTTTGAAGTGTTCATCACGAGGAACCCAATGATGAAAACAGATCATAATTCCAACACGCAGTTTGAAAGTTATAGCCTTTTGGAATTTTCTTGTACTGAAATTAATGCATGTTATGTCATTGTTGGGTTCATATGATTGGTCAGACGAGTTCGTGAAAGATCAACATACTACAATAGATGAATCTTTCCATATATGGGCAACTTAGGATGATGTTAAGCTACTCGTTAGTCATGGCACGCAAATATTGTGCCCTTGCTTATTATTGTCTTCCTAAGTTGCCTACAAGCACTCTGAAGTTGCCTAACGGTGATGCTTAGTTGCTTGACATTACTTTTTCAGTTGCCTACAATACATTGAAAATTTGTCCATAAGTGTTACTAAGTTGCATATCTATGAAACTAAGTTGCTTAGCATATCGAAAAGTATTTTATGCGACTAAGGATGATGTTAAGCTATTCGCTAGTCATGGCCGGCAGCTTAGGATAAATGTTAGCCTAGCTCGAAAACTAAGTTGCATACAGTACTATCAACTTAGAGGCAAAACTAAACTAGTTATGGTAGGAAACTTAGAAGTGAAGCTAGCTAACTTCAAAAGGATTTTCGATGATACACAATCATCCTACGCAGATTGGCAGTAAGTTGCTTTCCTATAGCACTCAAGTTGCTTCCGTTTCACCCAAAGTTGCTCATAAAAAAGTTAGTCAAAACATACTCATATGAGATCTAGTTTTGAAGAGCTCGTCGCGTGGAACCTAGCCGTGAAAACAAATTTGAGTTTCGATGATCGGTTCAAAAGTTATAGCTTTTTGAAATTTTGAAAACACAAATTAAATGCATGCAACGTGGGATCTTGTTAGAAAATCACGACATGGATAGGCGCACTGAGACACAGTGGACCAGGTCCTTTTTCTGTGCGTTAATTTCTTTCGGTGGGCTGTGTATTGGGACCACGTGCGAGAGAGAGGCGGGAGACAGAAGCATTTAATTTCTTGTCGTGTAGCGTGTGCACCAGCCATGACGAACGAGGGCAGCTGCCGTTTAAGAATTCAGGTTTTTTATATATACACAAGATGGGTACTCGCATGTTTTGGATTTACTAGCAAAAAGGTCCGTGCATTGCAATGTGAGAAAAAAAATACCACACGCTCTTAATTTAGAAAAAAAAATCTATAATATGAGAATTTGCAGCTATTTCTTAAATACATGAAGAGTTGTTAAAAAAGTTGTTAAAAAGATACATGATTTTTTAATCATAAAAAGAGATGTTTTTTGTCTGAAAAGGAACAATTTTGTATGGTCTCTTGTTGACACAGGTACTTGCGCCCCTATTTTACCACTATTTCTTGCCATACATGTCATAGGTAGTGGTCCCTGGTTCATCACTATTTATATCTTATTAAATTTGTCTTTTATTTTATCTTTTGTCATGCATGCCTCCTTTTTACTTTTTTCCATGCATGCCCTGTCATTTTCTTCTTATATATAGGAGAATTGCGTAACATCTCATTTTTACCGGATCTGTCTGCATTTTCTATTTTATTTATTTATAGCGGACATCCCATCTTTATTGGGCTCTTCTTTTATTTTTTTGTCGTGCATGTCATTATTTATTGGGTGTCTCTAGCAAATTTATCTTCAATTTCATGTCCAATCCTGATTTTGATGAGGTGTTCATCCCCAATCTGAATCAGTACGGGTATGGAAAAAAGACGAATAGTGCATTGTTGATTAATATTGCAGCCCATATAGTATTTTTAAAATTATTAACAGGTAAAATAACATCGTATTCAGATTCTACATATTTTTTTAATCAAATTTCATATATAACATGTTAAATTTGGAGTTACGGTTTAGAAGATATGAGTATTTTAAAAAGCATTTGATATGTACTACGGGTTTAATGTCAAAAATATCATGAAGTTTTCTACAAAATAACATGACAAATTAAGAATACCTATTTCTTTTATTAGTAGGTATAGATTTCAGACCTTCCGGTGATATGGGTTCAGTGGAAGGAGACGTTTCCGTCGATACGTCGACTACTAAGATGTCTGTAGCGACTTTGTTAATCTCAAAATGAAGTGCCGGCTCAATCTCTCGGGGATGCTCATAGGAGTAAGGTATGTGTGCATGCGTTTATAGGGATGAATGTGTATGCGTATGTATGAGTGCCTGTGTTTGTAGTGTGTACAAAAAATAAAACAAATTTACTATTTGATCGTTCACCAGAAAACAATGCAGGCTGTTGCTCATCTACTATCTACTATCTATCTACTACCTACTATCACTATAAAAAGAAGAGAATGACAGATTTAAGCAATTTTTTCCGTCGGTCTACAATATCTAATGACCCCTAATCCTTTTGTGTTTAACACAACAAACCACGCATTAAGCCGATCACTAACCTGCCTCGCTGTTAAAAAAGAAATCTACCAACAACGCACGCACGCACGATTCTCGCCCCCTCTTCCTCCTCCTCCCACCTAGGCAGTTCCCCCCGCGCGCAGTTCGCCACCTCGCCGTTCCTCCCGCGGCCGCTAGCCGCCGCCGGAGCCGCCCCACTCTTCCTCCCTTTGCTGTTAGCCGCCGTCGGAGCCGCCCTTCGCCCCACCCCCCTCCCCCCCACCGCTCAGCTTGCCGGAGCCGCCCGCCGCGCCCCCTTCGCCACGGGAGCCGCGGGTCACCGGAGCCGTTCCTCCACGACCACCACAACCATGGCAGGGAGCGCTGCTCCGACCTCCTCTCCTATGACTCCAAGTCTGACGATGCCCGCGACCAGGCATGCTCCCCTCCATGGTATGAGGAACATTGTATACATATTGGTTCAACAGTTTGTTATGACGGAATTGTAGAAGTTAGTAGTATATCTGTATTTGCAAATTCTGTACTTTGTGGATATATCAATGTAGTAGATCAGATTGCCAAAAAAGTAGTGAATTTGATGTGCCAGACTATTGTCAGTATCACTCAAACTGACTGCGTTTTGATTCCTTTTCGTTTTCCCTTTGGCTCTGGCGACTTTGGCCATGCACAGATAGTTCACAAAGAAACAGGAACACAAGACCATCACTGAACTACTTTTACAACAGTATAAGATATACATATCCCTTAGCTATTCAACTATTTAGCAGTGAAAAAGTGTTGAACCATTTAGCTCCCGGACAATCAGTTTGACTTCATGTCCATATGTGACCAAATAGTTTTAGGCTGGCAAGTATAACTAGAACCAGCGTGAAATTCGACCTATCGAAATATGAAAAGCAGAGGCTTACTTCAGCAGCACGTGGTCAGTTTCCCTCACCGGCTACCATCTATCTCGGATTTTGATTTTGATTTTTTCTGGAGATTTCAGGATAGAAAGGCAGCTTTGGAGAGGGGTCGCAAAGATCAAGGCTATCATTCACATGCTCACTGTTGTTTTAGCACTAACAGGGGAAAACTGGAGAGTGCTCTCATTAAATGAGAACAAAAATGATTTTTCATTAAATGAGAACAAAAATGTTTTTTGTACAAAATAGTAAATAATGAGTTAGTGCTCTTGATTGTTTGTTTGTTTTTTCAGCCTACCTGAATCGGGGAAGACTGACCGTCGATTAATGGTTTTTTTGCTTGTATCATTCGCGGACATGAAAACATAGAAATGAAATGCATATGGTGGCTCAACCAGTACTTGAAAATCTTTTACCCAAAGACAACAGTGTCATGATTTATAAACTAAATGAAAATGTTATCGCTTGTGTGCTCATGTAACATTTTAGTGCTTAAAACAAAAGAAACCATTTTATCACAACTGCAGTCCACAAGAAAATCGAAAGAGAAAAAAGTCCATAATCTTGTGTTCCTACTTACTTTTACTGTCCCAGGAAAATAAACCAAAAAGGATTCTTTCCAGAAAATAGATAAACGATCGTTTTCAGTTTGAAATGTACAACTCCCAACTTGTCTGTTACTTCTGTTTGGTGCATGCTCGTCATGTTGAATGGTGTTGTAGTTGTACATACTGGAGTTGCAGGCAAAAGAAGCCAACCAGCGTGAATGCCGTTTGGTTCAAAATATTATTGCCTTGAAAATGTCGGAGTGCTCTGTAGTTTGTGATCAACCAAAACGCTCGGAGTTTTTGAAAGACCAAAAATGATCTCTATTTATATAGAGATAAGTAATGAAAAAAAATTCACATTCAACAAGGTTAAACCTAACTCTCAGTAGCTGTAAGTGCTTGAAAATGTGATCTCGGACCTTCCATGCTAACTTGGAAAGAATGGTATCATGTCATCAGATGAATGTTTTGTTTTTTGTTGTTATTTTCTTACACTAGCATCGCGAACTATATGCATGTGGTAGTATGGATGAGACATGCTGGCAAGATGTATTTCATTGAGAGTAGATGTACCTATGAAAAGTGCATTAGCTGAGACGTGTGCATGTACATGTTTACTAGTATGCTCAAACGCAGCGGTGGAGCTCCGACGACGTCTTAGGCGAAGACAAGGCAGAGACTTGATGAAGGGCCTTTTAGTATTTAAGTTACACAGAGTCATAGACAGAGATGGGGATGACACGGCGACCGACGGGAAGACGCGAGGTCGTCAAAGAGGCGGAGTGGCAAAGTAGAGAGAATTCAGCTGCAAGTACTAATGCATGGGTGTAAGAATTATGTACCTGGCGGCCTAACCCACATAGCAAATCGTCGTCAAAAAATTAAAAGGGATAAAAAGTGTGAGAACTTTTGCTAAATGGAGTTTTCTTTTTTCATCAAAAGAGAGGCCTCCCTCTCCGATTTTGTGTAAATAAATAAATGTTCACAAGCTACCATGAGTTCAACAATTTTTGGGTTAGGATGAACCACTGGCCAACATTTTAAAGGATCATGCAAGATCCTGCAAAACAAGGGCATCCAGGCCCAAACAATCTTCAGGAACGACATAGTTGTCACCAAGTTTGTAACGAAAAACAAAGAGACTAGCTGAGTAAGCATTAAGCAGCGTGGCGAAGGAAACCGAGGAAGGAGTAGATCAAAGGCAGGCAACCAAAATGAGCTCATCAGCCACCAATGTGAAGTGCTAAATCGAGTTATCCAAATGAAAAAATGTTAAATAAAGTAATTAGCGTTAAAGATGTCAAAGTCGGGGATACAATCCAAATTTCGCTATAACATGAATTCAAGCGCGTAGTCAGCCTAAATGTAGAGATCCGCTTGGCACGGTTGAGACATCCATCCAGGCTCCAGCACCCACCCACTCTTCGTTTGTAGAGATCCGCCACCGCCGGGCCGACCCGCGCGTGAGGACGCGCAGCCCATGCATGATGCCCCCGCCCCGCTCCACACTCAATACCACCATGCGGCGATGTTTTGTTGATTTATGGCATGGCAGTGTGGCAGTACAACAAGAGAAACAGAGACAGCAATGGCTTCAGTTATGAAACTTGCGTATCCTTGACCTAGGACGGCTTAATCTAAAGCTCCCCGCACGTAACTTGGTGCACCGAGTTAAGCCTACGTTTCCTTTCAAAATGACCGGTGAACCGTACGGAGAGCCGAGGCGAGCCGCTGGTGTAAAAAAAAGTGCTAAAAGCTACAGAGGTACTGTACTACTGTAGGACCGCCAGCAGCGCAGTGAAACCTAACGGTCACCGGGCAGCATCAGTGTGGCAGTAGCACCAGTTGCCTGTAGTCTCCGTCAAGTCGGCCTGACCTTTCCCACAGAATAACGAGACAGAAACGCACCCGAAGGGGCTGCATGCTGGGCAAGGCCGCATAGCCGTCACGTCGACTTGGTCACCGCTTTGGCGTCTCTCTCACATTTTCCTCCCAAGATAATAGGCGCGCGTACGTGCCGTTCGTCGTACTACGGACCAGGGTACGTGTGGTACTACCGTGAAATGCCAAAACCGATAAATAGTACTTCCTCCAATTCAAAATATAGTACGCCCGTGCTTTTCGAGGTTCAATTTTGACCATAAATTTAACCAACGAGACCAACTGCGACGAGAGAAAAAAATTATATAATTGAAAACTTCTTTCGAATACGAATTCACTAATATAATTTTTGCTCCCGCCGCAATCGGTTTTGGTAGTTAAATTTACGGTCAAAATTGAAACACATGAATAGAGGAAGCACTACATTGTGGAATGGAGGGAGTAGGAGGTACGCGCCATTCGTACTACGGGCTGGTACATGGTGGCACCGTGACGCGCCGGAGAAGAGAGCACCCCACTCGCTCGGGCCGTAGGACGCCACCGCTCCACGGCGCGGTACACGCAAAGGTCTCTTCTCGGGACCACTAAAAAACACATCTCTCTCTGCAGTAGATCCGTCCCCATTTTTTCGAAGCTTCCCGTCCTTCCTCTTCCTCTCTCTCGCATCACTTGTGAAGGCGCCTTGCCGTATCCGTGCTTCATCTAATCCTGCCATCCAAACACTTCTTTGGCTAAAGTTAGTTCAGGGTTAGTTCAGAGTTAGAATCTAACTCTAACCTCTAACTCAGTTAGAATACAATTGCGTTTTTCCAGTCTTGGTACAATCTGACTCAACTGAGGCTTTATCATGTCTATCAGGGGATGGACTAGTTCGTTCTGCTTATGGTCATCTTGTGACTGAAATTAAGGAGTTGATGAGAAAGAGGGTGTTTATTCCTCAGAAATTAACTAGGGATCAAAATAGAGTTGCCAATCGCTTGGCAAATTATAGTCGTATAGAATGTACCATAGCTGTGTGGATGCACCTTAAACCACCATGTATTAAGGATCTTTTGTCTCTCGACTGTAACTCTTTAAATATGAAATAAAATTCTGTTTTCTCTCGCAAAAAAGAAAAGAAAAAAAAAGCCAAAGGCAGAGCAGAGCTGCTCTACACACGATGAATTGCATGGACGACCACTGCACGATGACCCATCGTGTGTTGCCATGAATGAATGGCTTGAAAGCCTTGTCGTCCAAACATCGTCCGCAGACTGTCGTTTGCATAGCACTGCTCAAGGCAGAGAGCCAAAGCGCGGGTTCCGAGACACCACGATGGCTGTCTGCGCGCCCGTTGCGTTACCAGCGGCGTACGTGTGTCGCAGTCCTACACGTACTCGAGAAAGGTTCTTCATCGGATGCTCTTCTGGTTTCTTATCCAGTTGCAGTCCTACACGTACTGTACTCGAGAAAGGTCCGTCCCCTGGCGACGTCGTCAACGGGGCAATGCTTCCTTGCGCGTCCGTGATTTGCCCCATGGATAAGAACAGCAAACGGGCTCCACGGCGCTTGCTCGGTGCGTGAATCTCCATGCGATTCTTTTTTTAAAAAAAAGTTGCGAAAAATCTACATGTGATATACTACAGCACTTCTGGTTTTTGCGATGCCCATCTTTCCGTGCGTGAATCCACCGCCTCACTGATTTCGCAAAACCAAAATATCTGTGGCAGCAGTCATTGTTAAAAAAAAAAGCAGCAGCAGCGCCTTTAGCTTCTGAGGATCTGTCGGCATGATACAAACATGTGCGCTGCTCAGGGGTTTATGGTCCACCTTACGAGCTCATTATTGATCGCCTTTAGCTTCAAAGATTTAGACATAAGTATGTTGCAATGAGCAATAGATTGACGTTTTCAAAGGTCTCTAAATTCCAAACCCCATACTAAATGGACCCTGATAACTCATGAATGGCAGATTTTTAGGAAACCTCCCAGCGAATGAATCATTCGTACTAGGAGGGTCGCTGGAACGGACGAATTCATTCTCTCTTTTTTTTTTTTGCGATGAACGGACGAATTCATTCAGTACATGTACCCCTTCAGCACGAACCCTCTCACATAAATAAAACTTGCCGCTACAGCCCCCTCTGGCACATTTATATGTTACTAGTGTGTCATCTCGCACAAATCCAAAATCAGCCTGAACCCAAAAAAAAGGCCAGGAGCAGCATTGGCGTAGCCTGCTTGCTGAGCCAGGGTGGTCCAACAATGAAAATTTTCATGTAACCTAGTACTCCTATATATAGCCAGCATTGGAGTATGTATTTTCAAGAATTACATTTTTTTTAGCCTATATATAGGCTATAGGGAAAATTTCAGGGTGGCCCATGAACCATCTTGTTCACCTCCTAGCTACGCCACTGAGGAGCTGTCTGGTTGACTACTGTAGCATTTAAAAAGGTCCAAAACCCAAATCAAAAATTGCAAGGCCTTAAAAATACAACCCAAAAAGGATGGTGTATGCTTGAACCGAAGTTCATGATCTGATACAATTAAATTTGCCACGGTCTAGTAAAATAAAATTTGCCATGATACAAAATAAAATTGCCATAGTGTTTTAACTAAAATTACCATACTTTTGTATGGAAATTGTCAAGAAAAATATAAATGAACAGTACAAACACAATTATGAACAAAAAATTGTCATGGCAGATTTATATTACAACTTGACATGGTATTTCAGTTTAAATTGTCATGTTTTGTACGAGAAAATTGTCCTGTATGTAAAAATATCACAAATTGCGAACACAAATTGCCATGCCGGATGCATATTAAAAACATTCCACGGTGTTTAACTTAAAATTAACATGGAAAAATAGAAGCACCGATTATGAACAAAAATTGCCAATGTATTTTAATTGAACTTGCCATGTTTTGTGCGAAAATTTTGTCGTATATGTATAGTAACACAAAATTATGGACAAAAATTGCCATGGCAGATGCAAAATCAAAAATTTCCATGGTATTTATATTGAACTTGCCATGTTTTGTATGGGAAAATTTTCATGGTATGAGTGCATATGTATAAATTGCCATGGCCGGTACAAAATATATTTGCCATCATAAAAAACATAATGTTTTGCCATGGTGAATACAATAAGTTTGCCATTATCAATACCAAGTTAAAACGTGTCGTGTAATGGACATAGATGTAATACAAATTAAGGTATAATAGCTAAAACATCTTTAAAATATTGCCATGGCATGACTGCATATATATTACAAAGCTTAAGATGCCATGGCAAGAAGATCTTAATTTTTTGCATGGTAACTATGTGGATGTAAAACAACTAGTTAAGGTGCATGGCAAAAAGCTAGTTAAAAAGTTGAGACACGGCAAAAACACGGTAACTATGTAGATGAAATTTTGCCATGACAAGATTATAGCTTGAAAAACAATGTATAAAATGCCATAAAACGATGAGAGATGGCAAAAAAACCCTATAATAATTTGTTTCTTTTTAGATGAAATTTTTCCATGGCAAGATTATAGCATGAAAACAAAGTAAAAAAATGCCATACAATGTTGAGAGATGGCAAGTTTAAGACATGGAGAAAACATGGTAACTATGTAGTTGAGAATTTGCCATGGCAAGAATATAGCTTGAAAACAAAGTATAAAATGCCATCCAATGTTGAGAGATGGCAAATTTGAGACATGGCAAAAATAACAAAAACCTATAATAATTTGTTCCTTTGTAGACGAAAAATTGCCATGGCAGGATTATAGCTTGAAAACAAAGTAAAAAATGCCATGCAATGTTGAAAGATGGCAATTGAGACACGGAAAAAACATGGTAACTATGTAGATGAAAATTTGCCATGGCAGGAATATAGCTTGAAACAAAGTATAAAATGCCATACAATGTTGAGAGATGGCAAATTTGAGACATGGAAAAAATAACAAAAATCTATAATAATTTGTTTCTTTGTAGATAAAAATTTTCCATGGCAGGATTATAGCTTGAAAACAAAGTAAAAAATGCCATGCAATGTTGAAAGATGGCAATTGAGACACGGCAAAAACATGGTAACTATGTAGATGAAAATTTTCTATGGCAATAATATAGCTTGAAAACAAAGTATAAAATGCTATGCAATGTTGAGAGATAGCAAATTTGAGACTGGCAAAAAATAACCAAAACCTGTAATAATTTATTTCTTTGTAGATGAAAATTTGCCATGGCAAGATTATAGCTTGAAAACAAAGTAAACAAATGCCATGCAATGTTGAGGGATGGCAAATTTGAGACATGAAAAAAAACAAAACCTATAATAATTTGTTGTTTCCCTAAAAATAATGGCAATTTTGCCATGCCAAACAAATCGGGACATGTCAAAAATGTTGAGACATGGCAAATTGGACACAATTAACAACTTGGTTTTTCATGACATCATGTTTTGGATTTAATAAACAAATCTCTCTGCCTAAAAAACATGGCAAAATTGCCATGGGTACAACAAAATGTCAAGTTGACATTCAAGCAGCAGTGGCTAGCGAGGTATAGAGAAGATCACACAATGAAAAAAGAGAAACTCCAATAGCTAGCCAGTAGCAGAGCATTAGAATAAAACTTCTAGCAAATGCAGCAGCTAATTTTGAGTGATGGCCCGAGGAACGCCGACGATGGTTGTCGCTCGTAGGCACCACGTCGCATGAGTGCAGCCCCCCCTGCTCGAGCTCGTCAAAGCCTAGGCGAAAGCCCCACCCATGCGTCTCTGGCTCGAGCTCGTCGGAGCGGCGCAGGCTCCTCAATCGCTCCACCTCCCCATGCCTTCACCCCCCCCCCCCCCGCGCTCACGCAGGAGGTCCCACCAAGATCCACCTATCCATTGGGATCAATCGAATGGAAGCAACGAAATCCAACGAGCACGCACGAGCCTCCTTGTGTAGGATTGGAAGTATGTCTAGATGGGGGTGATTAGACTACTTGACCAAATAAAAACTTATCATTTTCCAAATTTTAGTTGTAGGCAAGTTTTAGCAATTCTACCAAGTCAAGAAACACCCTACACATGCAAGTCTAAGAGTTGAGCAGCGGAAATTAAAGACTTTGCATATGAACGTAACTAAGGGATTAGAGAAATCAAACGCGATGAAGACATGGTGAGTTTTGGCGTGGTTCCGATAGGTGTGGTATTGTACATCCAAGTTGATGGAGACTTCAACCCACAGATGGTAACTGTTGCGCGAGTCCACGGAGGGCTCCACCCATGAAGGGTCCACGAAGAAGCAACCTTATCAATTCCACCATGGCTTACGTCCATGAAGGACAAGCCTCACCCAGGGGAGATCTTCACGAAGTAGACAATCTCATTACCCTTAGAAACTCCACTGGAGAGTCAAGACGAAAACATGTGCCAACTCCTATGCATAGATTTCCAAGGTCGCGGAACCCGCAAGTTGATCACCAAAACATACATCAAGTGAATCAATAGCATACCCCGTTGTCACCACGGGTATTGTCGTGGAATTGTCACGGCAGATGTCCTAGAGCAAGGACTTAGTCGTAGGGCCATCGCACTAGGAAGCTTAAAGGGGTTAATCGGGACAAAGGACACGAGAGAGTTTTATACTAGTTCGGCCCCTTACGATGAAGGTAAAAGCCTACGTCTAGTTGGGATTGGTATTGCTGGGGTTTCGATCACCAAGAGGCTCAACTCACCGGCTTGGTTCTCGACTTCTTCTTTCTTGCCCTAAGCCTCCACCGAGTCGTCCCCTTATATACATGGGTTGACGCCTGGTGGCCTACAGAGTCCCGGCCGGCTCATAATCGTGTCTGGCTCGGTGACTTCCTTTACATGCCTTTCTTTACAAGTCTTTCCTTACATACAACGGTTCACAATATCGGGCCTTAAACCGCCTTCAGGCCTTTGGGCCTTCTATAAGACTTAATAAACTATAATCTTGAATGTTTACTGGGCTTCTTGTGTAACCCTCCATTGGGGCTCACCCGGCCCCTCCTGGGCGGGTCATAACTGATAGTAATATCCCCAACATTAGGCCCCAGGTTGACTTTGAACTTCATTCTTTGTCAATCTTCAATAAAAAATCCATCTTCTTATCTTCGCTGAAATTTTCTTGTAACCCGCCGTGACGTCACCTCTTGAAAATGCAAAAAACTTTCATGACGTCAACTTCCAACGGATCTTTTATCTTTAATGTTTCCCGAGAATCGAGGCACCTGTATAGCTGGATAACCATTTATTCGGTTCTTCCTTGATCTTCGCGCCTGTCTTTTCGCATCTTTTCCTTATAAATAGGCATGCCTCGGCCTTCTCATTCTCCTCTCTCGCTCCGTCTTCTTCCTTGCGCAAACCCTCTGCTGCTCGAGTTCTGCCGCCGCCGCGCCTCATCTCCGTCTCCGTCGACTTTGGCCGCTGCATCAACCTGAACCGATCAGAGAAACCGCGGCGACCTCCGCAGTAGACCTGCAACCGTAAGTTTTCTTTCCTTTTTTTTTCAGATATGCATTAGGGTTTCCAAGCTCCCGCGTGTTCTTCATAGTTCATCATAGTTCTTCATAGTTCTTCCACGGCTAGCTTTTTTTGATCCAAAAAGTCATATATATGCTCGCGCAGTAGTGTTTTTGTACCTCTTCTTGACCCACAGATCTCTTTCTCTAATTAAAAAGGCTGCTTCAGAACTTACCGACTCCTCTGTACTGAACTTTTTAGGTCTAGAATTGTTTTCATTTTGAACAACCATTTTGATCTGGAAAAATACCAAGCAACGTAGGAAACTTGTTTGTCTCAATACTTAGCTGAATTTGCCTTCTTCAAATACCTGTAGTCATGGCGGCTTATCATGCCGGCTTAATTTTCCTTTATATGTCATTAGCCCTTAGCTAAGCCCCCATTACTTGTTCTGCATCTTCATCCCTTTACTGTTAATCTCACTGTTAAACTGAACCGACATGTTGCTTTTCTTTTGAGTTCCTTGCACATCATGCCGTCCAAAACACCAACCATCTGTAACCGGATTCCCTCAACCATAACTGAGGAATGTTTAAAAGAGTTCTTCATGATAGGATTTCTGCCAGCAAAAACCGTCATGTCTTACCGTGCCCCTGACCCAGAAGAAGAACGACCCAATCCAAGAGATGGTGAGGCGATCGTTTTTACTGACCAGATGAACCGTGGCTTCTCACCGCCCGGTTCAAAGTTCTTCAGAGAGGTCCTCCATTTTTCAAGCTCCATCCTCAAGATATCGGGCCCAACTCCATATCTAACATCTGTAACTTCCAAGTGCTCTGTGAGGTATATCTTCAACAAGAGCCGACCGTGGAGTTGTTTAGAGAATACTTTTATCTAAACCGGCAGAACGAGTGCACCAACGGCCTTAGCTTAGAGCTTGGAGGCATATCGATTCAGCGCTGGCAGGGTGCTGTTTTCCCCCTCATTGTCTTACCAAGTCATCCAAAGGACTAGAACCAGACTTGGTTCTACTGCCAGGATATTTCACCAGCAAACGGGAAGCCACTGTCGGGTTATCGCCCCGATCGTCTTGACTCCAAGTTCGCGCTTCCTGATAAACTTACCGTCGCTGAACGCAAGAGGCTGATACCATCTATCAAAAGGATCAATGCTCTGTTGGGGAACGGGTTAACTGGAGTTGATCTGACCCGCTGCTGGATCTCATGGCGGGTCATCCCTTTGAGCCGCCGGTCAAAGCTGATGTATGAGTGTGGTGGAGGCCCGGATGACTCTCTTTGTCATAGCCCCGTTCAACTGACAGAAGAAGATATTGTCTCAATGTCAACTCTTCTGGTAAACGGGAAATATGAAGATTGCAGTGTCGTTGGGTTAAACCCCTTCTGCCAGCTTAACCCGGTGCCAGAAGTAAGGATATCATTATTTCTCTCTTTTGTATTTTTCCAGCTGTATTGTTTTAATACTTGCCTGACTCTTTACCTTGTTTTTACCTGTCTGCAAGCCAACTCTGACTTCTAGAAAGTTAAGTATGCCCACGAGGTGGCCAAGAAAGCGAAAGCCGCTGCCATAAATGCCAAGAAAACGACCCGGAGGTCGAAAAAGAAGAAAGAGAGTACTGCTGAAGACTTGATGATACATCTGACTCGAAGGTAGCCCTTGATTCCCTTGGACATTTTTTTAACAATCTTATTGACACTGTCATTACCAGGATGACACTGGGGCCAGTCTGGCTGTGGAAGCAGAGGTAACTATCATTTCCTCCGACTCAGAGCCCTTGCCAAGACAAAAAGTTCGACGAGTGATCCGTAAAGTAAGGTTTTCTAACCCTTTAGCTCACTTGGATCCCAACTTTCGTTTGAAAAAGCAGCAACATGAAAGCCGCCGTCAAGCTTGGACTGAAGATGAGCCGGCTGTCATTCTACAACAAACTCCTCAGAAACGTCCAAATGAGGTTTACTTCTTTCTGTCTTTAACTCTGTTTAATGGATCCTTCCCTTTGTATTTCTTTTAACTCTATTTTATCCTTTCAGGAGGTGTCTCACTCTTCTGGCGACTCATCGCAGACGCAATTTCCGGCTTTCAAGACTGCCCCTGGGTAATGAAAAACCCTCATCTTTCCCGTGTTGTTCAAATTGTTTCTTTATACTGACAATCTTGCAACATTTTTCTTAGTGGTCAAGCTAAATCCAAGAAAGCAAAGGCAGCTAAGCCGGCGGAAGACCCGCTAGTGCGTGCATCTGACCCGGCCAGGCCCTCTTCTCCATTAAACGATGCTCCAGCAGACCCGCCTGTTGATATAGAAGCAAATCCTCCTGAGCCGTCGTTTGATGAGACTACTGTGAACCCTTCTGCTACTGGACCATCAAGCTCAGCCAACCCGCCATCACCGTCTGCGCAAGATGTTCAAATCACCGGAAGCCGCTTTATTGAACCATGGAACCCAACCGTGCTGGCTCGGTGTACAACAAAACAAGAGGCATTGGAGAGGCAGAAAGTTCGCTTTGACGTTACCAACTATGACCATCTAAATGCCAATGATATTTTATCCGGCTATCTTAGCCATGTACACTCCAGTCGCGATTCTGAGATTGAAATGGTCAAACAGCTGCAGTTGAAATACGAGGTATGTTCTTCCGGCTTATCTATATTCCTTCAGCCTCCAAGTCTTTAGATTTATGAGAGAACTAGAATGATCTGTAGACTTTAAAATATAGACCGAGACCTTTACCTTTGAAACTTGTCTTGAATTCAATAGAACAAAGCTTCACATGTAGTCCTCAAGGGCCGGTTCATTTTGATCATAAATGAACCGGTACTTTTAATTTGTTTGGTACCGTATTCAAAGGACTTAATACTCTGGCTTAACCTTGAGAAACTTGCTGAACTGCATACATTAGCCCCCAAGTGCCAAGTGCTATTACTTTGTAAGGGACTTGGGACTTTAAAGTATGTCTTGAGAGTCATAAAAATTTGATTTGGCATACATTAGCCCCCAAGTGTCAAGTGGTTTTTTGTAAAGTACTTGAGACTTGAATCTTGCTCTTTGAACTTGACTCACCTGAATGTTTTGCAGAATGCCTTATCTGAATTGAACTCTGTAAGTGCATCAAGTGCCACCCCTAGTTGGTTTTGGAGTATTGACGACAAACCTAGTTGAGGGACTAATGTGTTTGTGAGAATTGCAGGATAACACAGGTAGAAGTCCCTCATTGATTCGATTTTCCTACTAGAGATGACCCCTAAAAATGTATGAAGACATTGAAGTCAAAGGTGGTATGTGAAGACATTCACATTGAAGACTATGACAAGAGAAGACATCGCGTGAAGACTATGGAGCGCGAAGACTTAGCAGTTTCGTCATTCTGTGTTTTTCTTTGTTGAGTCATAGGAACCACCACACTGTTAAGTGGGGTCCAAGTGAACCAGTCAGAATGACTGAAGTGATGCTTAACCAAAATCCTATGTCTTCGAGTGAAGACTATGAGAGCAAATCTTGTCCAGAGTTGGATAAGTCAGCTTTGCTTGTAGCCCAAGTAAAGTTGCCGTGTGTGTTTGAAATCTGACCGTTAGAATATGTGTCAGTTCCTTAGTGACCGAGGGTCATTTCGGACAAATCAGGTCGGGTTGCCTAGTGGCTATAAATAGCCCACCCCCTACAACCATAAACGGTTGGCTGCTCAGAGTTAGTGCACGGTTTTTGTCGTTTGAGAGCAACCCACCTCGAAGCCTTTGAGAGAGAATTCCTTGCGAGGATAAAGCCCTAAACACCCAGAGCCAAAGAGTGTTAGGCATCACTTAAGTCTTCCTGTCTGTGTGATCTGAAGACTTATTACACTTGAGGACTGTGAATCCTCCAGCCGGTTAGGCGTCGCGTTCTGAGCATCCAAGAGTCATTGTGGATCGCCGGTGAACGAAGTCTGTGAAGGTTTGGAAGTCTACCTTGAAGACTTACCAGAGTGATTGGGCGAGGACTGGGTGTCCTTAGCTCAAGGGGAATAAGGTGAAGACGAGGTCTTCTGAGTTGAATCTCAGCCTCCCTAACCAGACGTACAGTTGTCACAGCAACTGGAACTGGTCCAACAAATCATTGTCTTCAACAAGTCACTGGTTTCATCCTTCCCTTCCCTTTACTTACTGTTGGTCCTTGTGAAGTTATTGTATGATTGCTTTATCTTTTGTCTTTACTGAGTGACTGCTTGTTCTGATTAACTTCACAATATCTTCCTACCTGATCTTTACTGCCTAGCTGCTATTAGTCATTGTGCTTTCACTCCATTGAATACTTGACTATGGTTTGCCTAGTGTAGTCTACCTTCCGCTGCATGGTAATAGGTTTATTTCTATCGTTTGTCTTCAAAACTTCCATGTTTTGAAGGCTTTCATAAAAATCGCCTATTCACCCCCCTCTAGTCGATCACTAGCACTTTCAATTGGTATCAGAGCAAGGTACTCCCTTGTTCTGTGTGATTTGGTTTAACCACCTGGAGTTTTAGCTATGTCGACTGCAGAGATAATCAAAGTCTCCGCTGCATGCCCAGTCTTTGATGGAACTGAATATCCCTACTGGAAGAATAAGATGCGCATGCATCTTGAAGCCATTGATGTCGACCTATGGTATGTCATCAAGAATGGCGTTCCCAAGGCTGGTGAAGGTGTCACCGCTGCTGATGTCAAGAAGTTCGTTCAACTGGACTCCACTGCTAAGAACATCATCTGTGGTCATCTGACCAAAGGACAGTATGGTCGTGTGAGTGCTTTGGAAACATCTAAGCTAGTCTGGGACTGGCTCTCCAAGGTCAACAAAGGCGTCTCAACCTAGAGAGATCAGAGAATCAGTGTCCTTCGCAAGCTCTTCAACCGCTTCAAGAGAAATGACAATGAGAATGTTCAGCTCACGTTTGATCGACTCACTGACATCACAAATGAGCTTCAAGCCCTCGGCGCCACTGAGATCACCAAGCATGAAGTTGTCAAGACACTCCTGAGATCACTTGACAGCTTGTTTGACACCCTAGCCCTGATGATTCAAGAATTTCCTGACTTCAAAACACTCGATCCGTCTGACATACTTGAGAGGCTCAACACACACGAGTTTCAGCTTTCTGAGAAAAGAGACATCTATGGTCCCAACTATGGGCGAACTCGTGCCTTGAAGGCAAAAGCTGTCTCCTCATCTAAAGAAGAGTCTGACAGCAGTTCTGATGATCCTGAAGACATTGGAAAGGAGCTTGCTATGCTTGTGAATAAGTTCCAAAAATTCACCAAGAAGAAAGGCTTCAGAAAGTTCGCACAATCAAGCTTAAGGAATGATGAAGCTTCTGCTCATGACTACAAGAAGAGAACATGCCACAAGTGCAAGAAACCTGGCCACTACATCTTTGAGTGTCCGTAGTGGGACAATGAGAACAAGAAGAAAAAGAAGAGCAAGGAGTATGATTCTGATGACAAGAAGAAGAAGAAATACTCAAAGTCTTCTTCCAAGTCCTCCTCAAAGTATTCATCACACAAGAAGAGCTCATCTGGCAAGGCACGTGCGTTTGTTGGCAAGGAAATGGATTCAGAGGAGGAGTCCGCTTTTGAGGAGGCGGTGGTGGAGTCTGAGGAGGAGTCTGATTCTGGTGTTGCGAGTCTGGCTACAACATACGTTGCCAAGTCCATCTTCAACACTGAAGACAATGACTCCATCACCGACACCGATGCAAATGACAAGGACTACTCCGCTCCTACCTACTGCTTCATGGCACGCGGTGCCAAGGTAAACACACGCATTACTCACTATCAAACTTCCAGTGAAGATGACTCTGATTGTGGTTCCAAACCCAGCTACAAAACACTTACTAAAATTGCAACTGAACAACAGAAAGCTATGGAACATATTCAAAAACTGTTAGACAAAAGCGATGACCTGTTAGACGCTGGAATGACTCGATCTCAGTCCTTAATTGAAGACATAAAAAAATCTTCATGTTAAGTATGAGGAACTTGAAAGTCGTCATGAAACGCTCTCAACAACTCATGAAAAGCTTTCCTATGATTATCTTCAAAGAAAGCAAGATCTTGAGAAATTGAGAGCGGCTCATGAAGATCTTCAAAAGGAAAACGAGTCACTTCGCGCCAACCAGATCAGTTCCACTCAGGAAGGATTTGAACCACCATGTCTTAAATGTATTGAGCGTGACAACGCTACTTCTGTTGCTGGTTGTTCTACTGCTACTACTATTGCAATATCTTCAACTGCTGATGTGCCAACTAACCCCTCTGCTGAGGATGCCACTGCTATTGCTGATGAGAATGCTAGGTTGAAGACATTGTTTGAAACAGGGATGTTCAAAAGCCTCAAAGGGCATCAGACACTATGTGATGTCCTCAAAAGGCAGATCCTGAACCAAAACCCTAGGAAAGAGGGTGTTGGGTTCGAAAGGAAAATGAATACAGACGGCTCTTACTGGAAACCTGAGCAGTACCCCAAAACCACATGGGTTGCTGCAAAGGGACCTTCAATGGATCCATCCACCCTATCTGGTTTCACTTGTGCTAATCCCATTGTTATTGATGAATCCTTTGATGCAAACTATAAACTGTTTAAGAATCAGAAGGGTGAAGTGTTTGCCAGGTATATTGGTACTAACTGCAGGAATGGACCGCCTATGAAGAAGGTTTGGGTGCCGAAAAGGTGTTTGGAGAATCTTCCTGTGAATGTCGTCATGACATCACAGGTGAAGAAGACAAACCCCAGACCACAGGCCTCATATGGTCCAAAGGCTTCATGTAGACAGAGGACTCACCTGAGTCGCACTAACGCAAATATTTTGCAGTGAAGCCATACTCAGGCCTATGAATATGAGCGCGTTTCATCAAACCGCCATGTTCATAAGACCAAGAACTATTCTGCTTATTCTTATGAGTACTATTGTCCACCTGCAAGATTTTTTGCTAGGGCTCCAAAGCCAAAGTTCTCAGATGCTACACTTAGACTCATTGCTTCAAAGCCACCCTTGAAGATGTGGGTGGCTAAGAAAGCTTAACTCTCTTTTGCACGAAAAGGTCTCCAGCCGAAAACCAAAATCGTCTGAAGCTATTGCTAGGGACCTTAAACATCTTGTAGGGCGCAAGATCAAATGCCCAAATGGTCTTATTATGTATTTTGTTCCTGAGTCGCTTGCTACTTGCCCTATCAGTCCTAACCTCGATCTAAGCTTTCATAATCCACTTGCTCGTCAAATGTTTTTGCTTCACAATTCTCTTCGTGAAGCCTATCCCCCTAACTGCACTGTAGGGTATGACACCAGCTGCTTCAGAATGGATTATTGATAGTGGGTGTACTAATCACATGACCGGCAAGCGAAGTCTTCTTATGGACTCAACCTTACGTCCATCTGACAAAAGTCACATCACATTTGCTGACACTGGTAAAAGTAAGGTATTGGGTCTAGGTAGAGTTGCAATCTCAAAGGATCAACACATGGATAAAGTCATGGTTGTTGAATCCCTTGGTTTCAACTTAATGTCTGTCTCAATGCTTTGCGATTTAAACATGATTGTGATGTTTGGAAAATATCATTGCCTTGTTCTAATGGAATCTGACAAGTCTCTAGTGTTTGAAGGGTATCGGAAAGATGATTTGTACGTGGTAGATTTCTCAGCAGGACCACAACTTGCCGTATGTCTTCTAGCAAAAGCTTCAGAATGCTGGCTCTGGCATCGGAGGCTAGGGCATGCTGGCATGAGGAACTTGCACACTCTTGCAAGAAAGAAGCATGTCATAGGCATCGAGGGCGTCAAGTTCAAGAAGGATCACTTATGCGGTCCCTGTGAATCAAGAAAGATGACGAGGGCCAAGCATCCCTCGAAGACAATCATGACAACGACTCAACCCTTCGAACTGCTCCACATGGACCTTTTCGGTCCCACTCATTACTCAACTCTTACTACTACTGCTTGTCTCTATGGCTTTGTCATTGTTGATGATTATTCAAGATATACTTGGGTGCATATAATCCTCTACAAGACTGAAGTGCAGGATGTCTTCAGACGCTTCGCCAATCGAGCCATGAACAACTATGGCATCAAGATAAAGAACATCAGAAGTGACAATGGCACTGAATTCAAGAACACTGGGCTAGATACATATCTTGATACTTTGGGCATCACACATGAATTCTCAGCTGCGTACACGCCACAGCAGAATGGCGTCGTCGAACGCAAGAACATAACACTTATTGAGATGGCTCGGACGATGCTTGATGAATACAAGACTCCAAGAAAATTCTCGCCTGAAGCCATTGATACTGCATGCCACATCATCAACCGTGTTTATCTTCACAAGCTTCTGAACAAGACATCCTATGAGCTCCTTACTGGCAAGAAGCCAAATGTCAGTTACTTCAGAGTATTTGGTGCCAGGTGCTGGATCAAGGATCCACATCACACTTCAAAATTTGCACCAAAAGCACATGAAGGTTTTATGCTTGGATATGGAAAGGATTCACACTCCTACAGAGTCTTCAACCTCTTTCACTATAAAGTAGTTGAAACTGTGGATGTGCGGTTTGATGAGACTAACGGCTCGTAAAGAGAGCATCTGCCAGATGTGCTAGATGAAGTCCCATCCAGTGAATCAATCAAACTTATGGGAACTGGAGAAATCATACCATCTGAAGCTCAGCCTGAAGAGGAACTTATCATCTCCGCACCTGATCTACCTGAAGACAATGCTCAACCTGAAGACAATCCTTCTAATGATGACAATGATCAGCAAGAGCAAAATCTTCGTCCTGTACATCCTCGTGTTGCAAATGAAGTACAAATTGAGAGAATAATTGATGGCATCAATGCACCAGGTCCACTCACTCGTTCAAGGGCAACACAGCTAGAAAATTTCCGTGGGCACTTTGCATTTGTCTCAATATCTGAACCCAAGAAATTTGATGAAGCCTTCATGGAACCTGAATGGATTCAAGCTATGCAAGAAGAGATTCAACAATTTGAACTGAATAATGTATGGGAACTGGTTAAGCATCTCGATCCTCGCAAGCACATTATAATAGGCACCAAATGGATATACCGCAACAAGCAAGATGAGCATGGTCAATTTGTCAGAAACAAGGCTCGTCTCGTTGCTCAAGGATACACTCAAGTTGAAGGGATTGACTTCGATGAGACATTTGCTCCTGTAGCTAGACTTGAAGCCATACGCATACTGCTGGCCTATGCAAATCATCATAACATTCTTCTGCATCAAATGGATGTGAAAAGTGTTTTTCTCAATGGCAAGATTGACGAAGAAGTGTATGTTGCACAACCGCCTGGCTTTGAAGATCCAAAACATCCTGATATGGTGTACAAGCTCAACAAGGCACTGTATGGCCTCAAACAAGCCCCTAGGGCTTGGTATGACACACTCAAAGACTTCCTGAAGAGCAAAGGCTTCAAACCCGGTTCCCTCGACCCCACTCTCTTCACGAAGACATATGATGGTGAACTGTTTGTGTGCCAAATATATGTGGATGACATTATCTTCGGCTGCACCAATCAGAAATACACTGATGAGTTTGGATATATGATGCAAGAGCAATATCAAATGTCCATGATGGGAAAGCTGAAGTTCTTCCTTGGTCTTCAAATATGTCAACAACGCAATGACATATTTATATCTCAAGAGAAATACCTCAAAGATTGCCTGAAGAAATTTGGAATGCAAGATTGCAAAGGCTACATGACGCCAATGCCAGCCAAACATCATCTGGGTCCCGACGACAATGGTAAAGAGTTCGATCGAAAGGTATATCGCTCCATGATTGGTTCCTTGCTTTATTTATGTGCATCTAGGCCAGATATCATGCTTAGTGTTTGCATGTGTGCCCGGTTCCAAGCGGCACCAAAGGAATCGCATCACTTAGCTGTGAAGCGAATTCTCAGATATTTGGCTCACACCCCAACACTAGGATTATGGTATCCAAAGGGCTCAGAGTTTGATCTAGTTGGATTCTCGGATGCTGATTATGCTGGTGACAAGGTGGATCGCAAGTCTACATCAGGCACATGTCATTTTCTGGGACGATCACTTGTATGTTGGTCTTCAAAGAAGCAGAACTGTGTATCTCTCTCCACTGCTGAATCTGAATACATTGCTGCTGGATCTTGCTGCGCTCAGCTTCTATGGATGAAGTAAACACTCAAAGACTATGGCATTCACCCGAAACAAGTGCCACTCTACTGCGACAACGAAAGCGCCATCAAGATTGCCAACAACCCAGTTCAGCACTCGAAGACAAAGCACATTGAAATTCGTCATCACTTTCTCAGAGATCATGTTGTGAAGGAAGATATTGATATCATACACGTCAACACTGAAGAGCAATTGGCAGATATCTTCCCCAAGCCCTTGGATGAGAAGAGGTTGTGCAAGTTACGGTGTGAGCTAATTATCTTGGAATCCTCAAATGTCCTGTGATCAGGCACACATCCTAACACTTATGCATGTTGATGACTTAGATGTGCAACACACGAAGTAAAGTATATCTTCAATAAATGAAGACTTACATTCTGAGTGTGAATACATTAACGTGGAATTTGACTTCGGAGCGCCACGATAGTTGTGCGCCGTGTCTGGGTCTAATACTTCCTATACGGTGGGTAACACCACCACCAAATTCTTCTGTTGAAGTGTTTTACCCATGGCGTTACATTTGCTCTGTCTTCACATTTGGTTTGTCTTCATTTTCAACTTGTCTTAATGATTATCTTCACTATGTTGATATGATTGTCTTCTGGTATATACTGATTTGGTTTGGTTTCTGTCCTCTATAACATTCACTTATAACTATGGCTTCTTGATGAATCTTTTGAACTAAGTGAATGTGATCAGACCCTAACCCCTCTATGCTTCTTTCCTAAGTCTATCTATCCAAATCATATGCATTCTATTGACACTATCAAATGTCTTCTCTGCCTCCATGTCAGCAGAAGACACAGAGACAAACATTAATCCGTTTTCAATGCTAAATCCTTTCACCTAAAACCCGGAGAAGTGGGAACAACCACCCGACAATCCAGGCGTGCATGGGAACGTGGAACAACCTCCGATGTGTTGCATGATAGCCACGTGTCCCTCAGATGTGAATCATCAGGGGCACTTGTGTAATAACTTTGTGCCGTCCCTATCCCTATAAATACACGCCTCACCACCGCTAGCCCTCGATGATGCCGGCGACGAAGCGCTTAGCTGCCGCGACCTCACCAACGTCGTCTTCACGCCGGCTGCGGACATCGTCTTCTCCGCCGTCGTCGTAGGTGTCCTCCGTCGCCAAGTTAGGGCACGGACGATCAAACTGCTCGGCCTCCTCTCCCACTCCGTCTAGCAGTTCTTCGTGTGGTAAATAAAACTTCCTTTTTACGGCCCCCTTTGATCCTATAGATTCATCACTTTCTACCACAAGAAGATTCTATTCACACAAGTTGGATCTATTTCATACTGCATCTCATAATATGCCTAGTATGTTCACTTATGCTTCACAAAGAAGTTAGATTCCTCACTTGTACTTATTCGTGGATTCGTACAAAGCTGGAACCAATTCTCTATCTATGAGTGAATGTCTTCGCACTATGAGGTCAATGTCTTCTAAACTGATTTATCTTCAAAATCTTCTAAGAATGCATATGACCTCTTCCCCTTCCCTCGCACCTTAATGCTGTCACAGGTACATGTCCGTGGGAGAATCCCTTGGTTCTCATAGTCTGCATTCGTTTGCAGAATTCTTACAGCATCACATTAACTCTCCCGAAGCCAGTTCCTGTTTGACCAGAAAGCGGAAGCCTTTGAAGCCTTTAAACGTGTTGAAGCCCTTCAGTTTAAGCTTCATGGCACCAGAGAAACCTACAAGAAAGGGTGGCAGACAGCGTCGTGGCAAAATCTCAAGAGATTTGCCTCCTGACCTCTATGAGCTGTACAAGACAGATCTAGAGGAGGACTATAATCAGCGAAAAACTCAAATCCAATGGATTCGAAGATATTGGGCAGAACAGTGGTTCAAGTACAGGTTCGTGACCCAGGAGTATGCTGAGAAGAATGCCATCAAACAACCATGGGGAGACATTCTATACAGAAATCTTCAACCCAAGTCCAGGGCTGAAGCCATTGAACAAGGCTTCTATCCTTGCATGGTCCGTGGACCGCAGCCTGCGGATGTAGACCCATCTTCATTACTGTGGTGCCGCGATGATAATCTGTTCAAGCGCAACCTTCAGTTTGCCAGGAACTCGGCCAAAGGGAACAAGAAGTCACGAGGCTTAGACTTCAATCCAGGCCCCTCTGCTCCTCGTGCTGATGGCACACGCGAAGCTGAACCCAACCTTGTTGGGCCCTTCTACAACCTGGAAGGTCTCATCACTCATATCATGGTTCAAGGGACAGCCGTGGATGAGCCTACAGATGACGCTGAATTTGATGAAGCGCCTGCACCGCCGAAGCCAAAGAAACTAAAGAAGCCTAAAGCCTCAAAGCCTGCTCCTGCACCAAAGGTCTTACAGGCGAAGCCTCTGGCCACTTCACCTCCTGAACACAGTGTGCAGTCTGAAGATTTGTCACGCATCTCCAAGCCCTCGAGAGTGAAGATGCCCTTGCAACCCACCAGCCAAGAACTGACTGCTGCTGCTATTCTGCGCAATGACGCCATTGATTTTTCCAGTGATGAAGATCTTGCAGATGACGCTCTTGAACAACTGATTAAGAGCAAAGAAGAAACAGAAATCTTCAATGATTTGCCTCTCTTTGACGTGGCAATCCTCCACAACTTCATTGATGAGTGGTTTGAAACCCCCAATCTCAGCTTTGATGATCTGCAACTTCCAATTGGCCTCAGCGTCGCTTTCACTGGCGCCATTGCTTCGGAGCTAGCTCTAGCTCAGCGCATCGTTGAACTGAAGCAAAAGATCGACTATGAGAAAGCTCAGTTCAAGCAGCACATGGCAAAGCTCAGCGTGCAAGATGTCAAGAACTTCAAGATTATGCTGCATGAGCTCAAGGAAGCCTTTCTCAAGAAACGCGAAGAAGCTAAAGGTTCTCGTGAGCGCATGAAGAGTTTGGCTGACAAGTGCTTGCAAGCCTACAATGAAGCTGAAAAGCGCAAGGCTCTTGGGTGTCCTGGCATCGTTCCCAGGATGGCTGCAAAGAAGAAGAAGAAGCCAGCTGTGGCCGAACCCGAAGCAACAAGGCAGGAAGCACATCCCATTGTCTTCCCAGCCAGTATGATAGGCTCGAAGCCTAGGGTCCCCACAGTGGCTTCAGAATTAAAGAAGACAAGGGCTGCCGAGGCTGAAGCCAGAAAGAGAAAACATCCTGAAGCGTCTGATGTCGCTCCCTCCAAGAAGAAGCGCAAAACCAAGAAAGATCGGGCTGCTCCCACAGAGCCCCTTATTGTTGAGCCCATCTCGGTTGCTCGTCCTGCCTCTTCGCATCAAGAACGACGGATGGTAATTCATGAGACTGCTTCCACATAGGCTCCTGAAGCTGAAGACATTCCAGCAGTTGACCCCACCGCTGCTGAAGACATTGGTCACCATGACAATGTTGAAGATGATGAAGTCCTTCCTCAGATCGAGCACCAATTGGTATCATCGCCTGTGCTTACGCACAACGAACTCATCAGCATTGGTCATCCTCTGACGCCAACTGCTCAGGATGCATAGTGGGCTGATCACCCACAGAGACAAGACACTCCAAGCTCTCCCCAACCGCAAGCTACCCCAACAGTGCAAAATGATGATGACTTTGAGGCCCCGCATGCTCCATCTCCACAAGCGTCGCCCGCATTACGCAGGCTCCACAAAGGACCCCAGACCCAAGTCACTCCCACAATGCACGTGTCTGAATCCGAAGCCAAAATGGCTGAAGATGTTCCGGCTGCATCAGCCGATGAAGAAGAAGATGAAGAAGAAGCCCCAAGAGTTTCAAGAGTTGCTACACCCCCGTCTCACCAAGATGTTGTTCTCGAGGAGAACGTGACCGACCCTCCAGCTTCTAAAGTGGAGGTTAACAACCCTGAAGTAGCCACCAACATCACTGATGACGCCAATGACGTTGTCATGGTTGACGCCAATACGGCGCCGGAAGCCAATGAGGCGCCAGAAGCCAATGAGGCACCAGAAGTCAATGCTGCAACACTTGAAGTCAATGCTGCAACACCTGAGGTCCAAGTACCTGAAGCACATGTGGCCCTTGAAGCCCATGAAGACAATGCCAATGCCCCTGTTCCCCCTCCAAGACCTCACACAATGGAGCTGGCATTTGATCGTGGTCAGCCAGTTATGGTTCGATGGCCCATTCTGACTCCTCCGCCTGCTGCTGGTCCACAATTTGAGTACCACGTTGAGCACAGGCCTCAAGTTCAAAAGCCCAAGCCAAGACTTCCACGATTCCCAAGCACTGCGACTTCACCTGGGGTCTTCAATGCAAATGGCTTCGTGGCACATAATACCTTCTTCAACAGCTCCAAGAACCCCTATACAAGACCGCGCATTTCCTCAGATAGGTTCTGGAGCTATCAGCAGCGCAACTACTATTCCTGTGTCCCATACAATCAAGGGCGCATATTTCCACATATGCGCCTCGACTCTGAAGCTATAGCTGGTCTGCCCTGCCTCGAAGAAGCATTGGACTATTTCAGAGATGTTGGTCTGTTGCAGTTCGTCACTGACAAGGAGCACTGGAACAAAGAATTGCTGCTTCAATTCTATGCCACTCTTCATATTCGAGGCTACAACAGGGATACGAAGACTTGGGTCCTTGAATGGATGACAGGCAATGTCCATCATGAAGCTAAAGCTCTTGATATCATTGAGCTCATAGGCCTGCACACTCCTGGTGAATACTATGAACCAAGTTGTCAACAACATCAAAATGCCTTGGAAAGCATCTTTCAGAAGCCAGAACCCAACATGAGTCAAATGCTGAGCATGATGAAGCCTCTGCCTCATGACGCTGAATACCCATCTGAGTTCTTTGTTGAAGACCTAGAGTACCTGCCTCGCACCATTTACCACATCATCAGGAAGACTCTATGGCCTATCAAAGGACACTCATCTGCAGTGAAGCTTGAAGGAGCAATGAAGACTTTGGTTCTCTATATCTTCAATGGCATCGGCTTCAATGCTCAAGACTTCTTCATCAGGCAGTTGGCTGCGTCTGGCTCCGACATCTTTGGGTTGAAATTCTATGCTCCATGGGTCATGCGTCTGATCAAGCGTCACTCAGCCTTCAACTATCAGCCGTCTGTGCGCAATCATCTTATATTATTGCTCGAGGTTGATCTGTCAGTTCAAGCCATTTACCCAGAGCCTGCTAAGGATCCCATTTATCTTCACAATGCTGATCACCAAAGCTTCACCCAGCCCATTGAAGGAATTCCAGCAGTGTCTCGTGTTTATCCCCTTGCTGGAAACACACGTGCCCCTCGTGCTCAAACTGATGCCACTGGTAGCACCATTGCGCAAAGGCCTCGACAACGATCTCGTGTCCTAAATGACCGAGAGCTTCTAGTCGCGCTGCATCAGAAACATGACAAACATCACGACTGGCTTAAGCGTCATATGCAAAGCCTCTTGGTGGATGTCAACCGCATTCGCAATTTGGCCACCAAGAATGCCTTTGTCACTCATGAAACCTGTCGGAGGTCGTGGAAGAGTTTGACCCTACTCAGTGCTGAAGCTGATCTACATGACGATGGCTTCACCGAACGCTTCAAGTTTGACTCAACTCCTCCCAGAAATGCTCACTTGCGTTGGACTCCCTCACTTGAAGACTCTGAATACTTGTCCTCAGCTGCGACCGTAAATGCCAGAGTCATCGATGACCAAGATGATGCAACTTCACCTCCTCCAACTTCAGCACGCGTCGACACCGCACCAAGTTCCTTTGCACCACCAGATCTCAACGACGACCCTGCTACCTCGCCCGCACCTCATGGGAACGAATAGGCGCTCTATGTCTTCAAACCTTTTTGGTCCTCACTGACAAAAGGGGGAGAAGCATATGAGTTGATAGTCTTCAAGCGGGTCCATATGGGTGGTTAATTTACTTTTTGCTACTTTTGCCAAGTGCTTACAACTCTCGTTTTCGATACATTTGGTTCTTTGAGTTGTAACACTTAAACTCGATGGCCGTCTGCTACTTATTTGCTATTCTGTGATGCGATGATAAATTCCGCATGTGCGATGATAAATTCCGCACTTAGATCATTCTGCAGACGTCCATTTTTCATTATGCATGTCATTATCTTCACATACTTTTCATGCATGATGAATTTTCATCATAAGTTGAAGAGGATCTCCACAAGCACAACCTGCCATGTGCATTTGCATACCAAAAGCAAATTACTTATATGCACATCTTCAGGGGGAGCCTTTGCCACTTATGAAGACAATCCCCTATCCTTTACAATTTCACATATTTTATTCCCCGTTGAAAACTTCAACTAGTTTGTCATCAATCACCAAAAAGGGGGAGATTGTAAGTGCATCAAGTGCCACCCCTAGTTGGTTTTGGAGTATTGACGACAAACCTAGTTGAGGGACTAATCTGTTTGTGAGAATTGCAGGATAACACAGGTAGAAGTCCCTCATTGATTCGGTTTTCCTACCAGAGATGACCCCTAAAAATGTATGAAGACATTGAAGTCAAAGGTGGTATGTGAAGACATTCACATTGAAGACTATGACAAGAGAAGACATCGCGTGAAGACTATGGAGCGCGAAGACTTAGCAGTTTCGTCGTTCTGTGTTTTTCTTTGTTGAGTCATAGGAACCACCGCACTGTTAAGTGGGGTCCAAGTGAACCAGTCAGAATGACTGAAGTGATGCTTAACCAAAATCCTATGTCTTCGAGTGAAGACTATGAGAGCAAATCTTGTCCAGAGTTGGATAAGTCAGCTTTGCTTGTAGCCCAAGTAAAGTTGCCGTGTGTGTTTGAAATCTGACTGTTAGAACACGTGTCAGTTCCTTAGTGACCGAGGGTCATTTCGGACAAATCAGGTCGGGTTTCCTAGTGGCTATAAATAGCCCACCCCCTACAACCATAAACGGTTGGCTGCTCAGAGTTAGTGCACGGCTTTTGTCGTTTGAGAGCAACCCACCTTGAAGCCTTTGAGAGAGAATTCCTTGCGAGGATAAAGCCCTAAACACACAGAGCCAAAGAGTGTTAGGCATCACTTAAGTCTTCCTGTCTGTGTGATCTGAAAACTTATTACACTTGAGGACTGTGAATCCTCCAGCCGGTTAGGCGTCGCGTTCTGAGCATCCAAGAGTCATTGTGGATCACCGGTGAACGAAGTCTGTGAAGGTTTGGGGGTCTACCTTGAAGACTTACCAGAGTGATTGGGCAAGGACTGGGTGTCCTTAGTTCAAGGGGAATAAGGTGAAGACGAGGTCTTCTGAGTTGAATCTCAGCCTCCCTAACCAGACGTACAGTTGTCACAGCAATTGGAACTGGTCCAACAAATCATTGTCTTCAACAAGTCACTGGTTTCATCCTCCCCTTCCCTTTACTTACTGTTGGTCCTTGTGAAGTCATTGTATGATTGCTTTATCTTTTGTCTTCACTGAGTGACTTCTTGTTCTGATTGACTTCACAATATCTTCCTACCTGATCTTTACTGCCTAGCTGCTATTAGTCATTGTGCTTTCACTCCATTGAATACTTGACTATGGTTTGCCTAGTGTAGTCTACCTTCCGCTGCATGGTAATAGGTTTATTTC
This sequence comes from Triticum monococcum, assembly GCA_034509565.1. NCBI lineage: Eukaryota > Viridiplantae > Streptophyta > Magnoliopsida > Poales > Poaceae > Triticum > Triticum monococcum. The sequence continues at coordinate 685,274,433 of CM067842.1, forward strand.
TACCATTTGTCTTAGAAACTTCCATGTTTTGAAGACTTTCATAAAAAACGCCTATTCACCCCCTCTAGTCGATCACTAGCACTTTCAAACTCGCAATTGACTGATGCGAAGACCCGCCTAGCGAGTCAGGAAACAGAAATCAAATCTGCTAACTCCAAACTGCAAATAAGTCTCTCTGAGACGGAAAATTTAAAGACCAGCTTCGCTGCCAAGAAGAAAACTTGGGAAGAGGAAAAAACGCTTCTGACCCAATGTGCTGAGAAAGCCGAAACAGCCTTTGAAGAGATTTCAACAGAGCTGAATGGGTTAAAGGGCCGGGTGTCTCAAATGGTGGCTGCCATCTTTGGTAAGCCGTCCAACTTGAACTTTGTGTGCTTTCTGTTGATCCGGAGTATAAACCGCCAACTGACTTTGTATATAAAATATGTGCAGGCCCTCGAAGCAAAAATCTAAGCCAAGACCCTTTGATTAAACTGAAGGCAGTGTATACTCTGGTAGAACAACTGTATATTGGCGCACAGTGGGCTCTTGCCGCCATCTCTCCTGTCAATCAAGGACCCAACTGGCTCAGCGACGTCCTGAAGAAACTGTCAATCCTGCCTGCCAGGTTTCAAGAAGTGAAACGCTCCTGCGCGCGAGCCGGAGCTTTGACTGCCCTGAGCCGCTCCAAGGCTTGGGTGCCAGACCTAGACCCGGCGGACGTGGCCAGAGGCTATCCCACCGTGATGGAAGGTGGTTCTCCTTTTGGGCAGGATGACTTCATGGCCTACGTGCGCGGAGTCCGCCCTCAGGCAACTACCCTGGGAGATGCTACCAATATTGACAAATACCAGCCGGGTTTTGATGCTGAAAATAAGAAGATGGCCACTCCCTCGTACAAGGTAACAGATTTGATTCCACCGGTAAGAGAAGACACATTTGCCCCGGAAGTTGACCCGGTCAGCCTGATCGACGACGAAGCCGAATTTGTCGCCGTGAATGGTTTTGATTGGTCAAAACCCAACTTCCAGCCAACAGAAGGTGGTGAACCGGTGAGGGAGGAACAATGATCATCTTCATGGGCTTATAAAGCCTTGTAATAGCTTAGTTGTGAAAACACAGTATGCTTTGCTTATGCCATCGTGCATAAAACACTTCTATGTGATTCTGTGTTTCCTGATGCCACTGTATGCATCGTATTTAATGTTTGCTTCTACAATATTTGAACTCTGTTCTTGTAGATACAAAGAAAAGACTGGCTTGGCGGCTTAGAACCAAACTGGTTAAAACACCCGGTTTATAGCCAATATGTTTTACCATAGTAGGAACCAGAAACAGATATAAACAAAGGACAAGGCCCGAGACTAACTCTTTTAGTTAATACAGCAGGCAATTGCGTATAAGTAATAACCATACCTTGTACCTTTTGATCCTTACACCGCCGGCTTGAATAACCCGGGTGATGAAATTGATAATTCAAACTTTATGAGAAGTCAATGCTTTTGAATACTCAATGATCATTATACCTTGGTAGCTGTGTTGTCAAATAGTCGAGCCGGTGAAGAAGACCAGGCTACTTATTTGTAATATTGAGACAACAAAAAACTAAAAGGCAAACAACAGATAATAAGCATAATTTAGCCCTATATTCAAAATGTTGGGGGCTTCTGATTTGAATATGATCAGTAAACTGGACCAAAGGGGTTAAGCTAAGGTTCGAATACGACCATATAGCCCCCAGTGGTTTTGGCGTTGCACCGATCAAGAGGGTACCGACAGCTATGTTCTCTTTGGTTCGAATACGACCTATGTTTGAACAGGAAGCCCCCAAATGACCTTGAGAGGTTTTTAACGACCCTGATTTGAATACGATCCAAGTCGGACCCAAAAGGGGTTAAGCTATGATTCGGATACGATCAAGAAGCCCCCAAGTGAGTTTGGCCTTGAGCCGATCAAGAGGGTTACGACAGCTATGTTCTCTTTGGTTCGAATACGACCTATGTTTGAACAGGAAGCCCCCAAGTGACCATGATAATTGTAGCTAGATTCGAATACGATCATAAGCCAGACCAGAAAGGGTTAGACTTGATTCAAATATGATCAGCTCCTTAATAGTCTTTTGAGAATAAGAAATAACACAGATGCATAATCTTTAAAAAGAAAAGAGACCGATGGTATTACTTATTACTTATCATGGTATATACAATGTCAAAGTATCTACATGATCAGAGCCGGTGGCTCAGGTGTAGTATGGCCGAAGTTGAGCAATGTTCCACGACCGACGGGTCTCCTCCTCCGACTTACGTGAGTCTTTGTGCTCTCGAACGTCAATGAGGTAATATGACCCATTGTTTAAGTTCTTACTGACCACAAAAGGTCCTTCCCAAGGTGGGGATAACTTGTGTGCATCTGACAGATCCTGGATGAGCCGGAGCACCAGGTCGCCTTCCTGAAAAGTCCTGGACTTAACCCGGCGGCTGTGATAACGGCGCAGGTCGTGTTGATAAATTGCTGACTGGGCCGCTGCTAAGTCTCTTTCTTCATCCAACAAGTCAAGTGCATCCTGTCTGGCTTGTTCATTATTAACTTCAACAAAAGCCGCCACATGGGGCGAGTCATGACGGATGTCACTAGGCAACACTGCTTCTGCTCCATAAACCATGAAGAAGGGTGTGTAACCTGTCGACCTGTTAGGTGTGGTGTTGATACTCCACAACACCGAGGGTAATTCCTCTACCCAACAACCCGGCGTTCGTTGTAAGGGAACCATAAGCCGGGGCTTTATACCTTTCAAAATTTCGTGATTGGCTCTCTCAGCTTGACCATTGGATTGAGGATGAGCTATAGAAGAAACATCAAGCCGGATGTGCTCACGTTGACAAAACTCCTCCATAGCTCCTTGGGATAGATTAGTGCCATTGTCAGTGATAATGCTGTGTGGAAAACCAAAACGGAAGATCACCTTTTTCATGAACTGAACCGCCGTGGCCGCGTCACACTTACTCACTGGTTCCGCCTCAACCCACTTAGTGAATTTATCAACTGCCACCAAGAGATGTGTCTTTTTATCCTTAGACCTTTTGAAAGGTCCCACCATGTCAAGCCCCCAGACCGCAAACGGCCAAGTGATTGGAATCATCCGGAGCTCCTGAGCCGGCACATGCGCCCGTCGTGCAAACTTTTGACATCCATCACATCTACTGACCAGATCTTCTGCATCAGCGTGAGCCGTCAACCAGTAAAAACCGTGACGAAAAGCCTTGGCCACCAGAGATTTTGACCCGGCGTGATGACCACAATCGCCTTCATGGATCTCACGAAGTATTTCTTGACCTTCTTCGGGGGAAACACACCGCTGAAATGCTCCAGAGACACTGCGATGGTATAATTCTCCATCCGAAATCGTCATTGACTTAGACCGCCGAGTTATCCATCGAGCCAGGGTCTCATCCGCTGGCAACTCTCCCCGGGTCATGTAAGCCAAGAACGGTACTGTCCAATCTGGTATGACATGAAGAGCCGCCACCAACTGTGCCTCCGGGTCACGAACAGCTAAATCTTCCTCTGTGGGCAACTTGACTGACGGGTTATGTAAGATATCCAAAAAGGTGTTAGGTGGTACCGGCTTATGCTGAGACCCCAACCGGCTTAAAGCATCAGCCGCTTCGTTCTTTCGACGGTCAATGTGCTCCACCTGATAACCTTTAAAATGCCCTGCAACAGCATCAACCTCCCGGCGATAAGCCGCCATGAGAGGGTCCTTGGAATCCCACTTGCCTGATACCTATTGAGCCACTAGATCTGAGTCGCCAAGACATCTGACCCGACTCAAACTCATCTCTTTTGCCACTCGAAGACCATGGAGCAAGGCTTCATACTCTACTGCGTTGTTAGTGCAAGGAAACATCAACCGTAACACATAACAAAATTTGTCACCTCGCGGAGAGGTTAACACAACTCCAGCCCCCGAGCATTCCAACTGTCTGGACCCATCAAAATGAATAGTCCAATACGTGTTGTCTGGTTTTCTTCTGGCATCTGCATCTCTGTCCAGTCATTAATGAGGTCAACCAGTGCTTGAGATTTAATCGCAGTACGTGGCACATACTTCAACCCATGAGACCCAAGCTCAATTGCCCACTTGGCGACTCACCCAGTGGCTTCTCTATTTTGAATGATGTCTCCCAAAGGAGCAGAGCTAACCACGGTGATTGGATGTCCATGAAAATAATGCTTAAGCTTCTGGCTTGCCATGAACACCCCATATACGAGCTTCTGCCAATGTGGATATCATTGCTTGGATTCAATTAACACCTCACTAACGTAGTAAACCGGCCGTTGAACCGGATGCTCCTTGCCAGCCTCCTTGCGCTCCACCACAATAGCCACACTAATAGCTCGTGAGTTAGCGGCCACGTATAACAGCAGCGGCTCTTTCTCAACTGGAGCAGCCAGGACCGGCGGCTCAGCAAGCTGCGTTTTCAAATCTTCAAAAGCAGAGTTTGCAGCATCGCTCCAAACAAAATCATCTGTTTTCTTCATCATCTGATACAGAGGCATTGCCTTCTCCCCTAACCGGCTTATAAACCGGCTCAAAGCAGCAACACGGCCAGCCAGTCGTTGAATGTCATTGATGCATGTTGGCTTGGCCAGGGATGTAATTGCCTTCATTTTCTCTGGGTTAGCCTCAATACCTCGGTCAGACACCAAAAAACCCAAGAGCTTGCCGGCTGGAACTCCAAAAACACACTTGGCCGGGTTAAGCATCATTTTGTAGACCCGGAGATTATCAAAAGTCTCTTTCAGATCTGTGACCAAGGTTTCCTCTTTCCTGGATTTTACCACTATATCATCCACATAAGCATGAACATCACGCCCAATTTGATCGTGAAGACAATTTTGCACACACCGTTGGTAAGTCGCCTGGGCACTCTTAAGCCCAAAAGGCATAGACACATAGCAGGAAGCTCCGAAAGGAGTGATAAAAGCCGTCTTCTCCTGATCCTTAACTGCCATCATAATCTGATGATAACTGAAATAAGCATCCAAGAAACTCAAACGTGCGCAACCCGCCGTAGCATCAATAATCTGATCGATACGGGGGAGGGCAAAAGGATCGGCCGGACAAGCCTTGTTAAGATCGGTGTAATACACACACATACGCCAGGTGCCATTCTTTTTGAGCACAAGCACCGGGTTGGCTAACCACTTTGGGTGAAAGACCTCTACAATGAACCCAGCTGCCAAAAGCCGGGCCACCTCTTCTCCAATGGCCTTGCGCCTTTCTTTATTGAACCATCGGAGAAACTGTCTGACAGGTTTAAACTTTGGATCAATATTGAGAGTGTGCTCAGCGAGTTCCCTCGAGACACCGACATGTCTGAAGGTTTCCATGCGAAGATGTCCCGGTTCTCACGGATGAACTCGATGAGTGCGCTTTCCTATTTTGGATCCAAGTTAGCACTGATGATGAACTGCTTGGATGAGTCGCAAGGCACAAAGTCAACCATCTTGGTGTCGTCAGCTGATTTGAACTTCAACACCAGCTCATGCTCTGTCATTGGTTTCTTTAATGATGTCATGTCTGTCAGGTCAACATGATCTTTGTAAGATTTTAACTCCTCTGTTGCACAGACAGATTCAGCATAGGCAGCATCACCTTCTTCACACTCCAAAGCTATTTTCCGGCTCCCGTGTAATGTAATAGTGCCCTTATAACCCGGCATCTTAAGATGCAGATACACGTAACATGGCCGAGCCATAAATTTGGCATAAGCCGGCCGTCCAAACAGAGCATGGTACGGGCTTTTGATCTTAACCACCTCAAAGGTTAACTTTTCTGCTCTGGAGTCATACTCATCTCCAAAGGCTACTTCCAGTTCAATCTTACCCACTGGGTATGCCGACTTGCCAGGAACCACACTATGAAAAACAGTGTTGGATTGTTTAAGACTCTTATCAATCAATCCCATCCAGCGGAACGTCTCATAGTAGAGGATGTTGATGCTGCTGCCCCCATCCATGAGTACTTTAGTGAATTTGTATCCACCAACCTGAGGTGCCACCACCAAAGCCAAGTGACCCGGATTATCGACCCGGGGTGGGTGATCCTCTCTGCTCCACACAATAGGCTGCTCTGACCAACGTAAGTAACGTGGAACCGCCGGCTCAACGACATTGACGGCCCTCTTGTGAAGTTTCTGGTCTCTCTTACATAAGCTAGTGGTGAATACATGGTATTGCCCACTATTCAGCTATTTCGGATTGCTCTGATATCCGGACTGCTGTTGCTGATTACCCTGGCCGGGTTGCAGATTATACCCTCCTTGGTTACCGGGATGACCCTGACCGTGGAAACCTCCTCCACCTAAGCCGGCGTCCGGGCCTTGGGAACCTCCTCCACCCGAGCTGCCACCTGGGCCGTGACCCCGATCAAACGTGTTTGAATTTTTAAACGCCTTCATGATCGTACAATATTTCCACAGGTGGGTGGCTGGCTTCTCCCGGGTGCCATGTTTTGGACAAGGCTCATTCAATAATTGCTCAAGGGTGGGACCTGACCCGCCCGACCGAGGGGGCCGTCTTCCTTTGCACCGTTGATTCCCACCCTGTGTATTGGTGTTAGCAACAAACTCATCAGCCTTACGTTTATTACCTCCTTGATTTGCCGGGTTATGCTGGTGACCCTTGCCGTTGCCGTTCTTCTTTCCCTTCGTTGCCTTTTCTTCGTCAGACACTTGGTCCTTGGTAGTGTCAGAATCAGCATACTTGACGAGAGCCGCCATTAACATTCCCATGTCATTACAGTCACGCTTGAGCCGCCCCAGCTTCTGTTTCAGAGGTTCAAAATGGCAATTTTTCTCTAACATCAAGACCGCTGAACCGACATCCATCTTATCAGATGAATGTATTATCTCCTTGACCCGGCGCACCCAATGGGTTGTGGATTAACCATCCTCTTGCTTGCAATTGGTCAGGTCCACAATTGACATAGGCCGCTTACACGTGTCTTTAAAGTTCTGGATGAACCGGGCCTTCAACTCCGCCCATGAGCCGATAGAATTGGGTGGCAGTCCCTTCAACCAAGTACGAGCCGTTCCATCTAACATCATAGTGAAATACTTGGCCATTGGTGCGTCGCTGACCTCTAATAACTCCATAGCCATCTCGTAACTCTCAATCCAAGCCTCGAGCTGTAAGTCAGCCGTGTAATTAGGTACCTTACGAGGCCCCTTAAAGTCCTTTGGCAAACGCTCATTACGTATGGCCGGCACCAAGCAAGGAACGCCTCCGGTTCTTGTGGCCACTCATGCCTTGACCGAGGCTGCTGGATAAGCCGGAAAAGTTTGATGAGCCGCATGGTCTTCTACCATTTGAACTGCTCGTTGCGCCTCTTGACGAATCCTCTCCTGATCCGCCAAGTTAAGGGCTCCAGCTCGCATCGGCTCATGCCTATATGGCCGGTTGTGGCGTTGAGCATTGCTTGACATCTCTGCGGATTCCATATACCTACTATAACTCGGGCTCCGGCTTGGGCAAGGAGTTGAATGGATCCTGTCTCGACTGTAGGAGTATGCATCCTGCTGTGCCAGAGCTGTTTGAAGAAGTTCTCTTACCCTCCGTGTTTCAATTGCCGCCGGTGAGTCACCTTCCATCGGAAGAGCCACCAGACGAGCCGATGCTGCAATGAGGTTTTCCAAAGGGTTGGAGAAGTGACCCGACGGCGTTGGGACGTAATGAGGCGGAGCGGTAATTATACGAGGCGGATCCATGGCACGCGGCTGGACCGGCGCGCCGGGTGTTGTAATCCGAGGTGCCTCTGGTGGATTACTTCCCCTGGCTCCGGGTGTGTGAAAGAGATTCCTAGGATCGAGCGTCAGAGGCAGATGTGATTGGGTTTTCTGATGCCTCCTCATGACCTCGTTCGACGCGTTTAGATCCACCGAGAGCCGGAAGGTCTCCGCTTGAAGCTGTTGAGCACGAACATCCAAAGCCACCCGCTCTGCTGCCATCCTGACTTCCTCTATGGCTAGATTTTCCTTAGCTTGCACCATCTCTTCACGTACGCGTGCCACCTATGCGCCATGCTGGGCTTTATTCGCCGGCTCTACCACGACAGTCAACAGAGTCATCAGTTTATCCATGAGGTCCTTCAAGATCTGAGCCAGGGGCACGCGGGGGTCTCCTGACCCGGCTGCAGCTGACCCGGTAGCTGCTGCTGCCGCTGCTGTAGAGTTTTGCCCAGGCTGTGTCCCTGCCATGAAGACTCCGTCCCAATTCGGTGGCTCAAGAGGGTCCGGAATACTGCTGCCATCGGAATAGCCCCCGAGCATGCCATCCTGTAGCTAGTACAAAGAATTCGTCTCGCGCGTTGATGATGCAGTGTCAGAACAGACAGTCGTCTCACCGCCCTCCACCGACCCTTCAGCGTATTCACCGTCGTGGACGCAGCCTATGAAGACATGCTTCACGACAGATTGAACACGGGTGATCTTTGCGCGCTGAGCCATTTCGATGAGGTTGGTGTGGACGTCCGGCTCAGGGCCTGACTCACCGATCCGGCTGATGAAGACGTGAATTCCGCCGAAGGGGACCCGGTATCCGTACTCAATTGAGCCGGCATCGGGGCCCCAGCCTTCATCATCGATGTAGAGCTTGCCGCGACGACTCTTGGTCATCCTGCCCACAGCATACCCCTTGAGCCCTTCGAAGTTGCCCTTCAAGAACTCAAATCCACCGTGCGCTGGCCCCATGGTGGGTGCCAACTGTCGTTGAATTGTCACGGCAGATGTCCTAGAGCAAGGACTTAGTCGTAGGGCCATCGCACTAGGAAGCTTAAAGGGGTTAATCGGGACAAAGGACACGAGAGAGTTTTATACTAGTTCGGCCCCTTAAGATGAAGGTAAAAGCCTACGTCTAGTTGGGATTGGTATTGCTGGGGTTTCGATCACCAAGAGGCTCAACTCGCCGGCTTGGTTCTCAACTTCTTCTTTCTTGCCCTAAGCCGCCACCGGGTCGTCCCGTTATATACATGGGTTGACGCCTGGTGGCCTACAGAGTCCCGGACGGCTCATAATCGTGTCCGGCTCGGTGACTTCCTTTACATGCCTTCCTTTACAAGTCTTTCCTTACATACGGCGGTTCACAATATCGGGCCTTAAACCGCCTTCAGGCCTTTGGGCCTTCTATAAGACTTAATAAACTATAATCTTGAATGTTTACTGGGCTTCTTGTGTAACCCGCCATTGGGGCTGACCCGGCCCCTCCTGGGCGGGTCATAACTGATAGTAATATCCCCAACAGGTATCCTATGCAAGACATACATCAAGTGTTCTCAAATCCTTAAAGACTCGATCCGATAAGATAACTTCAAAGGGAAAAATCCACTACAAGAAGGTAGAAGGGGGAGAAACATCATAAGATCCAACTATAGTAGCAAAGCTCGCGATACATTAAGATTGTGCCAAATCAAGAACACGAGAGAGAGAGAAAGAGAGATCAAACACATAGCTACTGGTACATACCCTCAGCCCTGCGGGTGAACTACTCCCTCCTCGTCATGGAGAGTGCCGGAATGATGAAGATGGAGACCGGTGATGATTCCCCCCTCTGGCAGGGTGCCGGAACAGGGCCCCGATTGGTTTTTGGTGGCTACAGAGGCTTGCGGCGGCGGAACTCCCGATCTAGGTTTCTTTTCAGGGGTTTCTGTATTTATAGGAATTTTTGGCGTCGGTCTCACGTCAGGGGGGGGGGGGTCTCCGAGTCATCCACGAGGTAGGGGCGCGCCCAGGGGTAGGGTGTAGCAACCCGGCCCGAATGGATCAAGTCTCTGTGCTTAAGTGTCATCCCTGGATCGGTATGCTGACACACACATTACTCGAGGATTTATAACAGAGGTAAATCACATGCATAAAGTAACATAAATACTATTACCTCAATCCAAATAGCGGAAGTAACAACAAGGTTGTGGATTCCCATCAACACCAACGACAAAGTTGAGTGTAGAAATCGTAACCCTAACGGATCACTTACTCGTCGTAAGATTCCTGCAACATGAGACGTTGCAGCCACAAAGGGTCAGTTCATTGAATGTACTGGCAATTGCACACTGTAGAGCAATGCTGAATAATAGCTATCACTACATGCATATTTGGTGGAAAGCTCTAAGTTTATTTTTGCATAAAGCCATTTTTTCCCTACCTCAAAGGAATTAATTTTATTTAACTACACAGTTGTTTGAAAAAAAAATTGAGAAGGTATATCCCCAACTCAATCCCAAAATAGTAATCATTAACCCAATCAAATTAATTAAATAAAGTGTTGAGATCAACATGATAATCCAAGAACCAGATACTCAAGATGTCCATAACCGGGGACACGGCTAATCATGATTAGTTTGTACACTCTGCAGAGGTTTGCGCACTTTTCCCCACAAGACTCGATTTCCTCCATTGTATTTCTCGCACTGCATGGTGTTTGAGAAACGGATGACCGAGACACAGTCTTTCCGAAGAGGTCCCCTTAACCGATAGATAGGCCGATACACCTACAATCCCCTACATTTGCTAGCCCATCATGAAAAGGATCCCCACGACTTACTCAACTATGCCAGAGTGCATAATGGCTTGTGGCTGCACATGGAAGTTTCTAGCATGAATAATCTTAGGATCCCTTTGAGTCTGGGTGGCAAACCATAGGATGATCACACAGTAACCCCGGGATCTCCTAGGACAACATTGGTATATCCCCAGGTGTCCGGGCAAGTCCACTGGTATATCCCCAGGGTGCCCCAACCAATCCACCCAGATGTGTATTAAAGTATCCACCTTAAGTTAAACCTTAGTTAACAATAATCTCTCACATCTTTCATGAATTCTCTCAAACCAATCCATGTCTACATGCATAGCATAGCAGTATAAGCATAACGTAGAAGTAACTCCCAAGGTTTGAATGCAGTACAATAGGTTTCTACCTCATCAACTACTTCCCAATACCCACATGTTATCAATTCCTAACCATGCAATGTTTGAGGGTGAAACTAATGCATAAAAACTGGGTAATGAAAAGTATGATCAAAGTGTGAACTTGCCTTGTATTGTTGATGAAGATGATTCGCACTCATAACTCCTGATAGTTCTACTTGTCACACTCCGTTCAATCTATCGTAAGCAAGCAATAGTAACCACACATAAGCAATCATTCAAAAGATCGGAAAGAACGACGAAGACAAATCGGAAAACATCAAAACCAAGCAAATAACTCTTGCAACATAAAACAATTTTTAACAGTACCAAAATTATGTGAATTTGGCCTTATCGGAAAGTTTAGGTCAAGAGCTTTGATTTACAAAAAGAATCAACTCAAACAGAGTTGTAAAACTCAAGTTTTGAACAAAAGAAGTTTGAATTCAAATCTGTTTGAAATAAAAAATTTGAACTTTCAAAAACATGTTTAAGTTGTTTTACTGGATAGAGAGGATCATAACAAAGAAGTGGCCGTTGGTTTCGTTGAATTTGGACAAGCGAGCAAAAAGTTACGAAGGATTAAAGATTAGGGACTAGTGTGCAAAAACTTTAATCACAGATAGGTCCCTGACAAAAAATAACAGAAAAAGAAAAGACTAAAAAGCGAACGTTCACTACGGGAAGCTAATGAACGAAAACCGTTCTCTCCAGATAATTTGAGGAGCATTCACTAATTAGAGGATAACGATTAAAAAACCTAGACCTAATCCTAGCCGTAGAAGGGTAATCGGACGGACGAGGCAGCTCCGGCGACTTACCGCGGCGGTGGACGGCTCCGGCGGCGAGGAAAATGGCGGCGGCGGCTCGGGTGTGGTCGGGGCGACGGCTCCGGTGGTCCTCTAGCCCGGGCAAAACCACGGTGAGGCGCGGTTCGAGGAGGCGAAGGCGATGGCGGCGTCGGCGGTCGAGGGTGACGGCCGCGCGACGGCGAGAAGCGGGCGGCGCTGGCGGGCTGCGAGATGTCGACGGCGGCGGTGCGGGACGCGAAGGAGAGAGGGGGGGGGGGGTCCGGGGTCTCGGGTTATAAAGGCCGGGGCGGAGGTGCTTGCGGGAGGGGGCAGGAGAGTCCGTCCTCGGCACGGACGTCGAGGTCGGCGCGGCAGCATTGGCGTACGGGCGGCGGACTCCGAGCGGACCTTGGGGACGACCGGGATGGGCCGTTGGGCCGCGGCCTGGCACGGGCGCTGGGCCGGCCCAGTCGGTGACGGATTTAAAAAAACAATAAAAAGAAAAAGAAAAACCAAATATAATATAGGCATATCATATATCAAAATTTTCATAAAAAGATTTCCTACAATGTGAATATTTTACCAACGTAAAATAAAATCCACACAAATTTAAATAAAGCAAAGAGTGCTACTGCTGCAATAAAACCTCATAAAAATCATTTTAAAATACCAAATGATTTCAAATTTATTTCTCTCCAATTTTCTATTGTAGGGAACCATGTTTCCCTATTTTCCATATATTTTATTTTTGGAGAAAAATAATTTGAATAAAACCCAAATACTCCAAATTGAAAATAATTTCCAAAAGGACTTTAAATTTGATCCTTTTAAACTTCCAACTCATATTTCATATGTTTTGAAGAAGTCATTTTATCTTCTCTCATGAAAATCATTGAGTTGCTTGAAGTTTTCTGAATTTGAAATAGTTCCAAATGAAATTCAAATATTTTCAAAAAATCCTTTTCATTTAATTAAATGGAAGAAGCCATATCATCTTCTCTCTAGGGTTTTGTATTTGAAATAATTTGAACTCATGGAGATCATTAAATGCAAAATGGAAGTTTGGGAAAGTCCTTTTATTCCCTCTCATTTAACTTTCAAAATGTTTTCAAATTTCACTCAGTTTCACTCAAGCCACCACACCACAATCAAACAAACAATCAAAACTATTTATTTAATATAACATTCCAAAATTTAGAATTTTGGGATGTTACATAGGGCGTGCCCTCCACCCTCGTGGTTGGCTCGGGACTCTTCTGGCCCAACTAGTTTACTCCGGGGGCTTCTTTTGGTCCATAAAAAATCATCAAAAATTGGCACGTCAATTGGACTCCGTTTGGCATTCCTTTTCTGTAAAACTCGAAAACAAGGAAAAAAAACAGAAACCGGCACTGGGCTCTAGGTTAATAGGTTAGTCCCAAAAATCATATAAAATGGCATATAAATGCATATAAAACATCCATGATGGATAATATAATAGAATGGAACAATAAAAAATTATAGATACAGTGGAGACGTATCACCATGTCCCTCGGTAAAAGGATGACCTGGAGTTGTACCTCGACCATATGACAACTAGAACCGGATACTTAATAAAACACACCCTTTCAAGTGCCAGATACAACCCGGTGATCGCTCTCTCACAAGGCGACGAGAAGAGGATCACCGGGTAGGATTATGCTATACGATGATACTTGGTGAACTTACCATGTACTCTCTTCTATATGCTTCAAGATGGAGGCTGCCAGAAGCGTAGTCTTCAATAGGACTAGCTATCCCCCTCTTATTCTGGCATTCCACAGTTTAGTCCATATATACTACCCATTTCATTGATACCAATGCATATGTAGTGTAGATCCTTGTTTGCGAGTACTTTGGATGAGTACTCACGGTTGCTTTCCTACTTCTTTTTCCCCTTTTCCCGGTTACTGCGATCATATGATGGTGTCCATGAGCCAAAGGATCTCGAGGATGATTCTACGTGGAGTTTGACTTCGAGGAGTAGTTAGGAGGTCCCGGGCAGGAGGCCTTGCCTTTTCGATCGTTTTTGCTTTTGTGCTAGCCTTCTTAAGGCAGACTTGTTTAACTTATGTCTGTACTCAGATATTGTTGCTTCCGCTGACTCTTGTGTATTCAAGCTTATGTATTCGAGCCCTCGAGGCCCCTGCTTGTAATATAAAGCTTGTATTATTTTAATTTGTGTCTAGAGTTGTGTTGTGATATCTTCCCGTAAGTCCCTGATCTTAATCGTACATGTTTGCCTGCATTATTAGTGTATGGTCAAATCAGGGGCGTCACAATCCAGACTCCTGTTGGGGAACGTAGTAATTTCAAAAATTTCCTACGCACACGCAAGATCATGGTGATGCATAGAAATGAGAGGGGAGAGTGTGTCCATGTACCCTCGTAGATCAAAAGCGAAAGCGTTAGCACAACGCGGTTGATGTAGTCGTACGTCTTCACAATCCGACCGATCAAGTACCGAACGCACGACACATCCGAGTTCTGCACACGTTCAACTTGATGACGTCCCTCGAACTCCGATCCATCCGATCTTTGAGGGAGAGTTTCGTCAGCACGGCGGCGTGGTGACAATGTTGATGTTCTACCGACGTAGGGCTTCACCTAAGCACCGCTACGATGTTATCGAGGTGGACTATGGTGGAGAGGGGCACCGCACACGGCTAAAAGATCCAAGAGATCAATTGTTGTGTCTATGGGGTTCCCCTCTCCTCCGTATATAAAGGAGGGTAGGAGAGGGACGACCAAGGGGAGGAGGCGCGCCCAAGGGGGGAGTCCTACTCCCACCGGGAGTAGGACTCCTACTTTTCCTATTTGGAGAGGGAGAGGGAAGGAAGAGGAAGGAGGGAGGAAGGAAAGGGGGGCGGCCCCCTTCCCAATTCGGATTGGGCTTGGGAGGGGGGCGCCCCCTCCCTTGCTCCTTTTCCCTCCTTCCACTAAAACCCATTAAGGCCCATATACCTCCCGGGGGGTTCCGATAACCTCCCGGTGCTCCGGTGTTATCCCGATCTCATCCGGAACCATTCCGGTATCCAAATATAGTCATCCAATATATCGATCTTTACGTCTCAAACATTTCGAGACTCCTTGTCATGTCCGTGATCACATACGGGACTCCGAACTACCTTCGGTACATCAAAAACCATAAACTCATAATATAACCGTCATCGAACTTTAAGCGTGCGGACCCTACGGGTCCGAGAACTATGTAGACATGACCGAGACACGTCTCCGGTTAATAACCAATAGCGGAACCTGGATGCTCATATTGGCTCCTACATATTCTATGAAGATCTATATCGGTCAAACCGCATAACAACATACGTTGTTCCTTTTGTCATTGGTATGTTACTTGTCTGAGATTTGATCGTCGGCATCTCAATACCTAGTTCAATCTCGTTACCGGCAAGTCTCTTTACTCGTTCCGTAACACATCATCCCGCAACTAACTCATTAGTTGCAATGTTTGCAAGGTTAAGTGATGTGTATTACCGAGTGGGCCCAGAGATACCTCTTCGACAATCGGAGTGACAAATCCTAATCTCGAAATACGCCAACCCAACAAGTACCTTCAGAGACACTTGTAGAGCACCTTTATAATCACCCAGTTACGTTGTGACGTTTGGTAGCACACAAAGTGTTCCTCCGGTAAATGGGAGTTGCATAATCTCATAGTCATAGGAACATGTATAAGTCATGAAGAAAGAAATAGCAACAAACTAAACGATCAAGTGCTAAGCTAACGGAATGGGTCAAGTCAATCACATCATTCTTCTAATGTTGTGATCCCATTAATCAAATGGCAACTCTTGGTCTATGGCTAGGAAACATAACCATCTTTGATCAACGAGCTAGTCAAGTAGAGGAATACTAGTGACACTCTGTTTGTCTATGTATTCACACATGTATCATGTTTCCGGTTAATACAATTCTAGCATGAATAATAAACATTTATCATGATATAAGGAAATAAATAATAACTTTATTATTGCCTCTAGGGCATATTTCCTTCAGTCTCCCACTTGCACTAGAGTCAATAATCTAGTTCACATCGCCATGTGATTTAACACCAATAGTTCATATCACCATGTGATTAACACCCATAGTTCACATCGTCATGTGATCAACACCCAAAGGGTTTACTAGAGTCAACAATCTAGTTCACATCGCTATGTGATTAACACCCAAAGAGTACTAAGGTGTGATCATGTTTTGCTTGTGAGAGAAGTTTAGTCTACAGGTCTGCCACATTCAGATCCGTATGTATTTTGCAAATTTTAGGTCAACAATGCTCTGCACGGAGCTACTCTAGCTAATTGCTCCCACTTTCAAAATGTATCCAGATTGAGACTTAGAGTCATCTGGATCAGTGTCAAAACTTGCATCGACGCAACCCTTTACGATGAACCTTTTGTCACCTCCATAATCAAGAAACATATCCTTATTCCACTAAGGATAAGTTTTACCGCTGTCCAGTGATCTACTCCTAGATCACTATTGTACTCCCTTGCTAAACATAGTGTAGGGTATACAATAGATCTGGTACACAGCATGGCATACTTTATAGAAACTATGGCTGAGGCATATGGTATGACTTTCATTCTTTTTCTATCTTCTGCAGTGGTCGGGCTTTGAGTCTTACTCAATTTCATACCTTGTAACACAGGTAAGAACTCTTTCTTTGACTGTTCCATTTTGAACTACTTCAAAATCTTGTCAAGGTATGTACTCATTGAAAAAACTTATCAATCGTCTTGATCTATCTCTATAGATCTTGATGCTCAATATGTAAGTAGCTTGACTGAGGTCTTTATTTGAAAAAATCCTTTCAAATACTCCTTTATGCTTTCTAGAAAATTCTACATTATTTCTGATCAACAATATGTCATTCACATATATTTATCAGAAATGATGTAGTGCTCCCACTCACTTTCTTGTAAATACAGGCTTCACCACAAGTCTGTATAAAACTATATGCTTTGATCAACTCATCAAAGCGTATATTCCAACTCTGAGATGCTTGCACCAGTCCATAGATGGATCGCTAGAGCTTGCACATTTTGTTAGCACCTTTAGGATCGACAAAACCTTCTAGTTGCGTCATATACAACTCTTTTTTAAGAAATCCATTAAGGAATGTAGTTTTGACATCCATTTGCCAGATTTCATAAATGTGGCAATTTGCTAACATGATTCGGATAGACTTAAGCATCGCTACGAGTGAGAAAATCTCATCGTAGTCAACACCTTGAACTTTGTCAAAACCTTTTTTGACAAGTCTAGCTTTGTAGATAGTAACACTACTATCATTGTCCGTCTTCCTCTTGAAGATCCATTTATTTCCTATGGCTTGCCGATCATCGGGCAAGTCAACCAAAGTCCACTCTTAGTTCTCATACATGGATCCCATCTCCGATTTCATGGCCTCAAGCCATTTCGTGGAATCTGGGCTCATCATCGCCTCCTCATAGTTCGTAGGTTCGTCATGGTCAATTAACATGACCTCCAGAACAGGATTACCGTACCACTCTGGTGCGGATCTCACTCTAGTTGACCTACGAGGTTCGGTAGTAACTTGATCTGAATTTACATGATCATCATCGTTAGCTTCCTCACTAACTGGTGTAGGAGTCACAGAAACAGATTTCTGTGATGAACTACTTTCCAATAAGGGAGCAGGTACAGTTACCTCATCAAGTTCTACTTTCCTCCCACTCACTTCTTTCGAGAGAAACTCCTTCTCTAGAAATGATCCATTCTCAGCAACAAATATCTTGCCTTCGGATCTGTGAAAGAAGGTGTACCCAACAGTTACTTTTGGGTATCCTATGAAGATGCACTTCTCCGACTTGTGTTTGAGCTTATCAATATGAAACTTTTTCACATAAGAATTGCAACCCCAAACTTTAAGAAACGTCAGCTTAGGTTTCTTGCTAAACCACAGTTCATACGGTGTCGTCTCAACGGATTTAGATGGTGCCCTTTTTTAATGTGAATGCAGCTGTATCTAATGTATAACCCCAAAATGATAGCGGTAAATTAGTAAGAGACATCATAGATCGCACCATATCTAGTAAAGTACAATTATGACGTTCGGACACACCATCACGCTGTGGTGTTCCAGGTGGCATGAGTTTGTGAAAGTATTCCACATTGTTTTAATTGAAGACCAAACTCGTAACTAAAATATTTGCCTCTGCGATCAAATCGTAGAAACTTTATTTTCTTGTTATGATGATTTTCCACTTCACTCTGAAATTCTTTGAACTTTTCAAATGTTTCAGAGTTATGTTTCTTCAAGTAGATATACCCATATCTGCTAAAATCATCTGTGAAGGTCAGAAAATAACGATACCCACCGCGAGCCTCAACACTCATCAGACCTCATACATCAGTATGTATTATATCCAATAAGTCAGTTGCTCGCTCCATTGTTCTGGAGAACGGAGTCTTAGTCATCTTTGCCCATGAGGCATGGTTCGCAAGCATCAACTGATTCATAATCAAGTGATTCCAAAAGCCCACCAGCATGGATTTTCTTCATGCGCTTTACACCAATATGACCTAAACGGCAGTGCCACAAATAAGTTGCACTATCATTATTAACTTTGCACCTTTTGGCTGCAATATTATGAATATGTGTATCACTACGATCGAGATTCAACAAACCATTTTCATTGGGTGTATAACCATAGAAGGTTTTATTCATGTAAACAGAATAACAATTATTTTCTAACTTAAATGAATAACAGTATTGCAATAAACATGATCAAATCATATTCATGCTCAACGCAAACACCAAATAACAATTATTTAGGTTCAACACTAATCCCGAAAGTATAGGGAGTGTGCGATGATGATCATATCATTCTTGGAACAACTTCCAACACACATCGTTACTTCACCCTTAACTAGTCTCTGTTCATTCTGCAACTCCCGTTTCAAGTTACTACTCTTAGCAACTGAACTAGTATCAAATACCGAGGGGTTGCTATAAACACTAGTAAAGTACACATCAATAACATGTATATCCAATATACCTTTGTTCACTTTGCCATCTGATACGTCTCCAACATATCTATAATTTTTGATTGCTCCATGCTATATTATCTACTGTTTTGGACTATATTGGGCTTTATTTTCCACTTTTATATTATTTTTGGGACTAACCGATTAACCGGAGGCCCAACTCATAATTGCTGTTTTTTGCCTATTTCAGTGTTTCGGAGAAACAGAATATCAAACGGAGTCCAAACGGAATAAAATCTTTGGGAACGTGATTTTCTCACCGAACGTGATCCAGGAGACTTGGACCCTACTCCATGGAGTCAAAGAGGAGGTCACGAGGGTGGGGGCGCCCCCCTAGGGCGCGCCCCTGCCTCGTGGGCCCCTTGGTGCTCCACCGACATACTCCTTCCTCCTATATATACCTACGTACCCCCAAACGGTCAGAACAGGAGCCAAAAACCTAATTCCACCGCCGCAACTTTCTGTATCCATGAGATCCCATCTTGGGGCCTGTTCCGGAGCTCCGCCGGAAGAGGGCTGTCATCACAGAGGGCTTCTACATCATCCTAGCCCCTCCGATGAAGTGTGAGTAGTTTACCTCAGACCTTCGGGTCCATAGTTAGTAGCTAGATGGCTTCTTCTCTCTCTTTGAATCTCAATACAAAGTTCTCCCCCTCTCTTGTGGAGATTTATTCGATGTAATCTTCTTTTTGCGGTGTGTTTGTTGAGAACGATGAATTGTGGGTTTATGATCAAGTCTATCTATGAATAATATTTGAATCTTCTCTGAATTCTTTTATGTATGATTGGTTATCTTTGCAAGTCTCTTCGAATTATCCGTTTGGTTTGGCCAACTAGATTGGTAGTTCTTGCCATGGGAGAAGTGCTTAGCTTTTGGTTCGATCTTGCGGTGTCCTTACCCAGTGACAGAAGGGGCACCAAGGCACGTATTGCATCATTGCCATCGAGGATAACAAGATGGGGTTTATTTCATATTGCATGAATTTATCTCTCTACATCATGTCATCTTGCTTAAGGCGTTACTCTGTTTTTAACTTAATACTCTAGATGCATGCTGGATAGCGGTCGATGAGTGGAGTAATAGTAGTAGATGCAGAATCGTTTCGATCTCCTTGTCACGGACGTGATGCCTATATACATGATCATGCCTAGATATTCTCACAACTATGCTCAATTTTGTCAATTGCTCAACAGTAATTTGTTCACCCACCGTAGAATACTTATGCTCTTGAGAGAAGCCACTAGTGAAACCTATGGCCCCCGGGTCTATTGTCATCATATCAATCTCCATCACTTTAATCTTGCTTTGCTTTTTTAATTTGCTTTTATTTTTTACTTTGCATCTTTATACCAAAAATACCAAAAATATTATATCTATCAGATCTCACTCTCGTAAGTGACCGTGAAGGGATTGACAACCCCTAATCGCGTTGGTTGCGAGTAGCTATCGTTTTGTGCAGGTACGAGGAACTTGAGCGTGGCCTCCTACTGGATTGATACCTTGGTTCTCAAAAACTGAGGGAAATACTTACGCTACTCTGCTGCATCATCCCTTCCTCTTCGGGGAAAACCAACGCAAGCTCAAGACGTAGCAAGAAGGATTTCTGGCGCCGTTGCCAGGGAGTCTACACAAAAAGTCAACATACCAAGTACCCATCACAATCGCTATCTCTCGCATTACATTATTTGCCATTTGCCTCTTGTTTTCCTCTCCCCCAATTCACCCTTGCCGTTTTATTCGCCCTCTCTCTCTATCCTCCCTCTCTATTTGCCTCCTTTTGCCCGTTTGCTTTTTTCTTGTGTGCTAGTTTGCTTGCTTGTCGTTATGTCTGAAATTGGGGAAGTTATCGCCAATATGGGCGATAACAATATCATGGAAAATTCTGATGCTCCTGCTGAAGAACCCCCTACCTACCATACAAAAAGATTTCGAATCGGTAGTGGTAATATTATTGAAAAAAGAGTTATTCAAGATTTCTTTACTTGTGCCGGTGCTTTGCCCTCTATGGGCGGTTCTATTCTCCATAGAACTAGTAGTCTTGCGGACGCTATTGCCATGCTTATCGTTGAACTTGAAAGGCAATTTATGCATATGCACCCATCTATACAAAGAGTTTTCCTAGAATTTTCTAATATCGAGCATTCCTCTGTTAAGCGTGCCGCTACTATCTTTCTGACTCATGAATTCAGATTTATAATAAAAGAAGCCAAACAAATCTTTGCACACTATAGGGTGGACAATGGTCGTCCTCCCATAGAATCTATCCTCTTCGATCAAGAAGAAATTATGCGCTTTCAATCTCCTGACTATGTTGCTTTTAAAGAAAACCTCAGAAAAAGGTGCCAACCAACATTTTAATTGATAGAATCTCTGAACTTAATGATGATTTGGCTATTCGAAATAATGAGCTAGGATACTCTCTTGAGTCTAGGCTCACAAAGTTCTGTCAAAAGAATTCTTATAATGATGAATAGGTTGTGCATTACGAAGGACCAAAGGAGGAACCTATACCTCCCAAGGCTGATCTTGGGGACTTTTATCCCGTTAAATTTAGTCCTTTTGATTACTTTTTCTTGCCTCAAAGAAAGCTTGCGGCCGAACATAGAGAATATGAAATGAGCTTCACCGATCTATCTTATTACTACTGCACAACTTAGATCTATCCTCGCTTTTATGCCTAGCTAGGGGCGTTAAACGATAGCGCTAGTTGGGAGGCAACCCAATTTTATTTTTATTCATTGCCTTTTGCTCCTGCTTAGTAATAAATAAATTATTTAGCTTGTGTTTTGGTTGCGTTTTTTGTGTTTAATTAGTGTTTGTGCCAAGTAGAACCGTTGGGAAGACTTGGGGAAAGTCTTGTTGAACTTGCTGTAAAAAACAGAAACTTCAGTGCTCACAAGAAATGCTGTCATTTTTATTTTAAGAGTGATATTTAGTTAATTCTTTTTTCAGATGATTAATGGATAAATTCCACACGTCCAGAAATTTATTTTAGAATTTTTGGGGTTCCAGATCTTGCGCTAGCTACAGATTACTACAGACTGTTCTGTTTTTGACAGATTCTGTTTTTCGTGTGTTGTTTGCTTATTTTGATGAATCTATGGCTAGTAAAATAGTTTATGATCCATAGAGAAGTTGGAATACAGTAGGTTTAACACCAATATAAATAAAGAATGATTTCATCACAGTACCTTGAAGTGGTCTTTTGTTTTCTTTCGCTAACGGAGCTCACGAGTTTTCTATTTTGAGTTTTGTGTTGTGAAGTTTTCAAGTTTTGGGTGAAATCTTTTGATGGATTATGGAACAAGGAGTGGCAAGAGCCTAAGCTTGGGGATGCACATGGCACCCCCAAGATAATCCAAGGACACCAAAAAGTCAAAGCTTGGGGATGCCCCGGAAGGCATCCCCTCTTTCGTTCACTTCCATCGGTAATTTACTTGGAGCTATATTTTTATTCACCAACATGATATGTGTTTTGCTTGGAGCGTCTTGTATTATTTGTGTCTTTGTGTCTTAGTATGCCACAATCATCCTTGCTGTACACACCTTTTGAGATAGCCATACATGAATTAAAATTTGATAGAATACTCTATGTGCTTCACTTATATCTTTTGAGCTATGTAGTTTCGCTCTATGTGCTTCACTTATATCTTTTGAGCTAGTTAATTTTGCTCTATGTGCTTCACTTATATTTTTTGAGCGTTATAATTTTGCTCTATGTGCTTCACTTAGATCTTTTAGAGCACGGTGGTGGATTTGTTTTAAAGAAACTATTTATCTCTCATGCTTCACTTAAATTATTTAGAGAGTCTCTTAATAGCATGGTAATTTGCTTAATAATAATATTCTTGGTATTCAAGATTTGTGAAACTTTCTTTTGAGTGTGTTGAATACTAAGAAAAGATTGAATCATGATAATTGTTTTGAGATATGGAGGTGATAATATTAAAATCATGCTAGTTGAGTAGTTGTGAATTTAAAGAATACTTGTGTTAAAGTTTTGTGAATTCCGTAGCATGCACGTATGGTGAATTTCTATGTGATGAAGTCGGAGCATGATTTATTTATTGATTGTCTTCCTTATGAGTGGCGGTCGGGGACGCGTCATGGTCTTTTCCTACCAATCTATCCCCCTAGGAGCATGCACATAATACTTTACTTTGATAACTTCTAGATTTTTGCAATAAGTATATGAATTCTTTATGACTAATGTTGAGTCCATGGATTATACGCACTCTCACCCTTCCACCTTTGCTAGCCTCTCTAATACCGCGCACCTTTCGCCGGTATCATACACCTACCACATACCTTCATCAAAACAGCCGCCATACCTACCTATTATGGCATTTCCATAGCCATTCCGAGATATATTGCCATGCAACTTTCCACCATCTAGTTCATCATGACACATTCATCATTGTCATATTGCTTAGCATGATCATGTAGTTGACATAGTATTTGTGGCAAAGATACCGTTCATAATTTCTTCATACTTGTCACTCTTGATTCATTGCATAACCCGGTACACCGCCGGAGGCATCCATATAGAGTAATACTTTGTTTTAGAATCGAGTTGTAATCATTGAGTTGTAAATAAATAAAAGTGTGATGATCATCATTCAATAGAACATTGTTCCAAATAAAAAAAAGAGAAAGGCTAAAGAAAAAAAAAGAAGGCCCAAAAAAGAGAAAATAAATAAAAAGGGGCAATGCTACTATCCTTTTTCCACACTTGTGCTTCAAAGTAGCACCATGATATAGCGAGTCTCATATATTGTGCTTCAAAGTAGCACCATGTTCTTCATATAGAGAGTCTCATATGTTGTCACTTTCATATACTAGTGGGAATTTTTCATTATAGAACTTGGCTTGTATATTCCAATGATGGGCTTCCTCAAAATTGCCCTAGGTCTTCGTGAGCAAGCAAGATTGATGCACACCCACTTAGTTTCTTTTGTTGAGCTTTCATACATTTATAGCTCTAGTGCATCCGTTGCATGGCAATCCCTACTCACTCACATTGATATCTATTGATGGGCATCTCCATAGCCCGTTGATACGCCTAGTTGATGTGAGACTATCTTCCCCTCCTTTTTGTCTTCTCCACAACCACCCTTCTATTCCACCTATAGTGCTATATCCATGGTTCACGCTCATGTATTGCGTGAAGATTGAAAAAGTTTTGAAAAACTTAGAGTATGAAACAATTGCTTGGCTTGTCATCGGGGTTGTGCATGATTTAAATACTTTGTGTGGTGAAGATGGAGCATAGCCAGACTATATGATTTTGTAGGGATAACTTTCTTTGGCCATGTTATTTTAAGAAGACATAATTGCTTTGTTAGTATGCTTGAAGTATTATTATTTTTATGTCAATATAAACTTTTGTCTTGAATCTTTCTAATCTGAATATTCATACCACAATTAAGAAGATTTGCATTGAAATTATGCCAAGTAGCACTCCGCATAAAAAATTCTCTTTTTATCATTTACCTACTCGAGGACGAGCAAGAATTAAGCTTGGGGATGCCTAATACGTCTCCAACGTATCTACAATTTTTGATTGCTCCATGCTATATTATCTATTGTTTTGGACTATATTGGGCTTTATTTTCCACTTTTATATTATTTTTGGAACTAACCTGTTAACCGGAGGCCCAGCCCAGAATTGCTGTTTTTTGCCTATTTCAGTGTTTCGGAGACACAAAATATCAAACGGAGTCCAAACGGAATAAAATCTTCGGGAACGTGATTTTCTCACCGAACGTGATCCAGGAGACCTGGACCCTACTCCAGGGAGTCAAAGAGGAGGTCATAAGGGTGGGGGGTGCGCCCCCTGCCTCGTGGGCCCCTCGGTGCTCCACCGACGTACTCCTTCCTCCTATATATACCTACGTACCCCCAAACGATCAGAACAGGAGCCAAAAACCTAATTCCACCGCTGCAACTTTCTGTATCCACGAGATCCCTTCTTGGGGCCTATTCCGGAGCTCCGCCGGAAGAGGGCCGTCATCACGGAGGGCTTCTACATCATCCTAGCCCCTCCGATGAAGTGTGAGTAGTTTACCTCAGACCTTCGGGTCCATAGTTAGTAGCTAGATGGCTTCTTCTCTCTCTTTGAATCTCAATACAAAGTTCTCCCCCTCTCTTGTGGAGATCTATTCGATGTAATCTTCTTTTTGCGGAGGGTTTGTTGAGACCGATGAATTGTGGGTTTATGATCAAGTCTATCTATGAATAATATTTGAATCTTCTCTGAATTCTTTTATGTATGATTGGTTATCTTTGCAAGTCTCTTCGAATTATCTGTTTGGTTTGGCCAACTAGATTGGTAGTTCTTGCCATGGGAGAAGTGCTTAGGTTTGGGTTCGATCTTGCGGTGTCCTTACCCAGTGACAGAAGGGGCAGCAACGCACGTATTGCATCGTTGCCATCGAGGATAACAAGATGGGGTTTATTTCATATTGCATGAATTTATCTCTCTACATCATGTCATCTTGCTTAAGGCGTTACTCTGTTTTTAACTTAATACTCTAGATGCATGCTGGATAGCGGTCGATGAGTGGAGTAATAGTAGTAGATGCAGAATCGTTTCGATCTACTTGTCACGGACGTGATGCCTATATACATGATCATGCCTAGATATTCTCATAACTATGCTCAATTTTGTCAATTGCTCAACAGTAATTTGTTCACCCACGGTAGAATAATTATGCTCTTGAGAGAAGCCACTAGTGAAACCTATGGCCCCCGGGTCTATTCTCATCATATCAATCTCCATCACTTTAATCTTGCTTTGCTTTTTTACTTTGCTTTTATTTTTTACTTTGCATCTTTATACCAAAAATACCAAAAATATTATATCTATCAGATCTCACTCTCATAAGTGACCGTGAAGGGATTGACAACCCCTAATCGCGTCGGTTGCGAGTAGCTATCGTTTTGTGCAGGTACGAGGGACTTGAGCGTGGCCTCCTACTGGATTGATACCTTGGTTCTCAAAAACTGAGGGAAATACTTATGCTACTCTGCTGCATCATCCCTTCCTCTTCGGGGAAAACCAACGCAAGCTCAAGACATAGCACCATCCTTCTTATCCGCCAAATACTTGGGGCACTTCCGCTACCAGTGACTAGTCCCTTTGCAGTAAAAGCACTTAGTCTCAGGCTTAGGTCCAGACTTGGGCTTCTTCACTTGAGCATCAACTTGCTTGTCATTCTTCTTGAAGTTCCCCTTCTTCCCTTTGCCCTTTTCTTAAAACTAGTGGTCTTGTTAACCATCAAGACTTGATGTTGTTCTTGATTTCTACCTTCGTCGATTTCAGCATCACGAAGAGCTTGGGAATCGTTTCCATTATCCCTTGCATATTATAGTTCATCACGAAGTTCTAGCAACTTGGTGATAGTGACTAGAGAACTCTGTCAATCACTATCTTATCTGGAAGATTAACTCCCACTTGATTCAAGTGATTGTAGTACTCAGACAATCTGAGCACATGCTTACTGGTTGAGCTATTCTCCTTGATCTTGTAGGCAAAGTAATGTCAGAGGTCTCATACCTCTCGACACGGGCATGAGTATGAAATACTAATTTCAACTCTTGGAACATCTTATATGCTCCACGGCGTTCAAAACATTTTGAAGTCCCGGTTTCTAAGCCGTAAAGCATGGTGCACTAAACTATAGAGTAGTCATCATACCGAGCTTTGCCAAACATTCATAACGTCTGCATATGCTCCTACAATATGTCCGTCACCTAGCGGTGCATGAAGGACATAATTCTTTTGTGCAACAATGAGGATAATCCTCAGATCACGGATCCAATCCGCATCATTGCTACTAACATCTTTCAATTTATTTTTCTCTAGGAACATATCAAAAATAAACAGGGAAGCTATGTGCGAGCTATTGATCTACAACATAGATATGCAAATACTATCAGGACTAAGTTCATGATAAATTTAAGTTCAATTAATCATATTACTTAAGAACTCCCACTTAGATAGACATCCCTCTAATCATCTAAGTGATCACGTGATCCAAATTAACTAAACCATAACCGATCATCACGTGAAATGGAGTAGTTTTCAATGGTGAACATCACTATGTTGATCATATCTACTATATGATTCACACTCGACCTTTCGGTCTCAGTGTTCCGAGGCCATATCTGCATATGCTAGGCTCATCAAGTTTAACCTGGGTATTTTGCGTGTGCAAAACTGGCTTGCACCCGTTGTAGATGGACGTAGAGCTTATCACACCCGATCATCACGTGGTGTCTGGTCATGACGAACTTTGGCAACGGTGCATACTCAGGGAGAACACTTTTATCATGAAATTTAGTGAGAGATCATCTTATAATGCTACCGTCAATCAAAGCAAAATAAGATGCATAAAAGATAAACATCACATGCAATTAATATATGTGACATGATATGACCATGATCATCTTGTGCCTTTGATCTCCATCTCCAAAGTACCGTCATAATCTCTATTGTTACTGGCATGACACCATGATCTTCATCATCTTGATCTCTATCAACGTGTCGTCACATGATCGTCTCACCAACTATTGCTCTTGCAACTATTGCTATCGCATAGCGATAAAGTAAAGCAATTATTTGGCACTTGCATCTTATGCAATAAAGAGACAACCATAAGGCTTCTGCCAGTTGCCGATAACTTCAACAAAACATGATCATATTATACAATAACTTATATCTCATCACGTCTAGACCATATCACATCACAACATGCCCTGCAAAAACAAGTTAGACGTCCTCTACTTTGTTGTTGCAAGTATTACGTGGCTACAACGGGCTGAGCAAGGAACGTTCTTACCTACGCATCAAAACCACAACGATAGTTTGTCAAGTTAGTGCTGTTTTAACCTTCTCAAGGACCGGGCGTAGCCACACTCTGTTCAACTAAAGTTGGAGAAACTGACACCCGCCAGCCACCTGTGTGCAAAGCACGTCGGTAGAACTAGTCTCGCGTAAGCATACGCGTAATGTCGGTCCGGGCCGCTTCATCCAACAATACCGTCGAACCAAAGTATAACATACTAGTAAGCAGTATGACTTGCATCGCCCACAACTCATTTGTGTTGTACTCGTGCATATAACATCAACGCATAAAACCTGGCTCGGATGCCACTATTGGGGAACATAGTAATTTCAAAAATTTCCTACGCACACGCAAGATCATGGTGACGCATAGCAACGAGAGGGGAGAGTGTGTCCACGTACCCTCGTAGACCGAAAGCAGAAGCATTAGCACAACGCGGTTGATGTATTCATACGTCTTCACGATCCGACTGATCAAGTACTGAATGCACGTCACCTCCGAGTTCGACACACGTTCAACTCGATGACGTCCCTCGAACTCCCATCCAACCGAGCTTTGAGGGAGAGTTCCATCAGCACGACGGCGTGGTGACGATGTTGATGTTCTACTGTCGTAGGGCTTCGCCTAAGCACCGCTATGATATTATCGAGGTGGACTATGGTGGAGAGGGGCACCGCACACGGCTAAAAGATCCAAGAGATCAATTGTTGTGTCTATGGGGTGCCCCTCTCCTCCGTATATAAAGTAGGGGAGGAGAGGGCCGGCCAAGGGGAGGAGGCGCACCCAAGGGGGGAGTCCTACTCCCACCAGGAGTAGGACTCCTCCTTTTCCTATTTGGAGAGGGAGAGGGAAGGAAGTGGAAGGAGGGAGGAAGGGAAGGGGGGGGATCGACCCCCTTCCCAATTCGGATTGGGCTTGGGGGGGAGCCCCCTCCCTTGCTGCTTTTCCCTCCTTCCACTAAAGCCCATTAAGGCCCATATACCTCCCGGGGGTTCCGATAACCTCCCGGTGCTCCGGTATTATCCTGATCTCATCCGAAACCATTCCGGTATCCAAATATAGTCATCCAATATATCGACCTTTACGTCTCGAACATTTCGAGACTCCTCGTCATGTCCGTGATCACATCCGGGACTCCGAACTACCTTTGGTACATCAAAAACCATAAACTCATAATATAACCGTCATCGAAGTTTAAGCATGTGGACCCTACGGGTTCGAGTACTATGTAGACATGACCGAGACACATCTCCGGTCAATAACCAATAGCGGAACCTGGATGCTCATATTGGCTCCTACATATTCTACGAAGATCTTTATCGGTCAAACCGCATAACAACATACGTTGTTCCTTTTGTCATCGGTATGTTACTTGCCCGAGATTCGATCATCGGTATCTCAATACCTAGTTCAATCTCGTTATCGGCAAGTCTCTTTACTCGTTCCGTAACACATCATCCTGCAACTAACTCATTAGTTGCAATGCTTGCAAGGCTTAAGTGATGTGTATTACCGTGTGGGCCCAGAGATACCTCTCCGAGAATCGGAGTGACAAATCCTAATCTTGAAATACGCCAACCCAACAAGTACCTTCGGAGACACCTGTAGAGCACCTTTATAATCACCCAGTTATGTTGTGACGTTTGGTAGCACACAAAGTGTTCCTCCGGTAAACGAGAGTTGCATAATCTCATAGTCATAGGAACATGTATAAGTCATGAAGAAAGTAATAGCAACAAACTAAACGATCAAGTGCTAAGCTAACGGAATGGGTCAAGTCAATCACATCATTCTCCTAATGATGTGATCCCGTTAAACAAATGACAACTCTTTGTCTATGGCTAGGAAACATAACCATCTTTGATCAACGAGCTAGTCAAGTAGAGGCATACTAGTGACACTCTGTTTGTCTATGTTTTCACACATGTATCATGTTTCCGGTTAATACAATTCTAGCATGAATAATAAACATTTATCATGATATAAGGAAATAAATAATAACTTTATTATTGACTCTAGGGCATATTTCCTTCAATTCCTTCATTTGCTGCTTCCGAAGCAGCTATGTACTCCACTTCACACGTAGATCCCGCCACGACGCTATGCTTGGAACTGCACCAACTTACAGCTCCACCATTCAATATAAATACGTATCCGTTTTGTTACTTAGAGTCATCTGGATCAGTGTCAAAACTTGCATCGACGTAACCATTTACGACAAGCTCTTTGTCACCTCCATAAACAAGAAACATATCCTTAGTCCTTTTCAGGTATTTCAGGATGTTCTTGACCGCTGTCTAGTGATCCACTCCTAGATTACTTTGGTACCTCTATGCTAAACTTATAGCAAGGCACACATCAGGTCTGGTACACATCATTGCATACATGATAGAACCTATGGCTGAGGCATAGGGAATGACCTTCATTTTCTCTCTATCTTCTACTGTGGTCGGGCATTGATTCTGACTCAACTTCACACCTTGTAACACAAGCAAGAACCCTTTTTTGACTGATCCATTTTGAACTTCTTCAAAACTTTATCAAGGTGTGTGCTTTGTGAAAGTCCAATTAAGCGTCTTGATCTATCTCTATAGATCTTGATGCCCAAAATATAAGCAGCTTCACCGAGGTATTTCATTCAAAAATTCTTATTCAAGTATCCTTTTATGCTATCTAGAAATTCTGTATTATTTCCAATCAACAATATGTCATCCACATATAATATTAGAAATGCTACAGAGCTCCCACTCACTTTCTTGTAAATATAGGCTTCTCCAAAAGTCTGTATAAACCCATATGCTTTGATCGCACTATCAAAGCGTATATTCCAACTCCAAGAGGCTTGCACCAGTCCATAAATGGATCACTGGAGCTTGCACACTTTGTTAGCACCTTTAGGATCGACAAAACCTTCTGGTTGCATCATATACAACTCTTCTTTAAGATATCCATTAAGGAATGCAGTTTTGACATCCATTTGCTAAATTTCATAATCATAACATGCAGCAATGGCTAACTTGATTCGGACAGACTTAAGCATCGCTACGGGTGAGAAGGTCTCATCGTAGTCAATGCCTTGAACTTGTCGAAAACCTTTCGCAACAAGTCGAGCTTTGTTGACAATAACATTACTATTAGCGTCAGTCTTCTTCTTGAAGATCCATTTATTTTCTATGGCTTGCCGATCATTGGGCAAGTCAACCAAAGTCCACACTTTGTTCTCATACATGGATCCCATCTCAGATTTCATGGCCTCAAGCCATTTCGCAGAATCTGGGCTCATCATCGCTGCCTCATAGTTCATAGGTTTGTCATGGTCAAGTAACATGACCTCCAGAACAGGATTACTGTGCCACTCTAGCACAGATTGTACTCTGGTTGACCTTTGAGGTTCGGTAGATGATCTGAAGTTTCATGATCATCATCATTAGCTTCCTCACCAATTGGTGTAGGAATCACTGGAACTGATTTCTATGATGTACTACTTTCCAATTCGGGAGAAGGTACAGTTACCTCATCAAGTTCTACTTTCCTCCCACTCACTTCTTTCGAGAGAAACTCCTTCTCTAGAAAGGATCCATTCTTAGCAACAAATATCTTGCCTTCGAATCTGTGATAGAAGGTGTACCCAATAGTCTCCTTTGGGTATCCTATGAAGACACATTTCTCCGATTTGGGTTCGAGCTTATCAGGTTGAGGCTTTTTGACATAAGCATCGCAACCCCAAACTTCAAGAAACGACAGCTTAGGTTTCTTGCCAAACGACACTTCATATGGTGTCGTCTCAATGGATTTAGATGGTGCCCTATTTAACGTGAATGCAGCCGTCTCTAAAGCATAACCCCAAAACGATAGCGGTAAATCAGTAAGAGACGTCACAGATCGCACCATATCTAATAAAGTACAGTTACGACGTTCGGACACACCATTACGCTGTGGTGTTCCAGGTGGCGTGAGTTGCGAAGCTATTCCACATTGTTTCAAATGAAGACCAAACTCATAACTCAAATATTCACCTCCACGATCAGATCATAGACACTTTATTTTCTTGTTACGATGATTTTCCACTTCACTCTAAAATTCTTTGAACTTTTCAAATGTTTCAGACTTATGTTTCATTAAGTAGATATACCCATATCTTCTCAAATCATCTGTGAAGGTGAGAACATAACGATACCCGCCGCGAGCCTCAACACTCATCGGACCGCATACATCAGTATGTTTATTTCCAATAAGTCAGTTGCTCGCTCCATTGTCTCGGAGAACGGAGTCTTAGTCATCTTGCCCATGAGGCATGGTTCGCAAGTTTCAAGTGGTTCCAAAAGCCCATCAGCATGGAGTTTCTTCATGCGCTTTACACCAATATGACCTAAATGTCAGTGCCACAAATAAGTTGCACTATCATTATTAACTTTGCATCTTTTGGATTCAATATTATGAATATGTGTATTACTACAATCGATATTCAACAAAAATAGACCACTGATCAAGGGTGCATGACCATAAAAGATATTACTCATATAAATAGAACAACCATTATTCTCTGATTTAAATGAATAACCGTCTCGCATCAAACAAGATCCATATATAATGTTCATGCTCAACGCTGGCACCAAATAACAATTATTTAGGTCTAAAACTAATCCCTACGGTAGATGTAGAGGTAGCGTGCCGACGGTGATCACATCGACTTTGGAACCATTTCCCACGCACATCGTCACCTTGTCCTTAGCCAATCTTCGTTTAATCCGTAGCCCCTGTTTCGAGTTACAAATGTAAGCAACATAACTAGTATCAAATACCCAGGCACTACTACGAGCATTAGTAAGGTACACATCAATAACATGTATATCAAATATACATTTCACTTTGCCATCCTTCTTATCCGCCAAATACTTGGGGCAGTTCTGCTTCTAGTGACCTGTCCCTTTGTAGTAGAAGCACTCAGTTTTAGGCTTATGTCTAGACTTGGGCTTCTTCCCTTGAGCAGCAACTTGCTTGCCATTATTCTTGAAGTTCTCCTTCTTCCCTTTGCCCTTTTTTCTTGAAAGTAGTGGTCTTGTTAACCATCAACACTTGATGCTTCTTCTTGATTTCTACCTCTGCAGCCTTTAGCATCGCGAAGAGCTCGAGAATTCTTTTTTCCATCCCTTTCATATTATAGTTCATCACGAAGCCTTTATAGCTTGGGGGCAGTGATTGAAGAAGTCTGTCAATGACACTATCATCAGGAAGATTAACTCTCAGCTGAGTCAAGTGGTTATGGTACCCAGACATTTTGAGTATGTGTTCACTGATAGAACTATTCTCCTCCATTTTGCAGCTATAGAACTTGTTGGAGACTTCATATCTCTCAACTCGGGCATTTTCTTGAAATATTAACTTCAACTCCCGGAACATCTCATATGCTCCATGACATTCAAAATATCTTTGAAGTCCCGATTCTAAGTCGTAAAGCATGGCACACTGAACTATCGAGTAGTCATCAACTTTGCTCTGCCAGATGTTCATAACGTCTGGAGTTGGTCCTACAGCGGGTCTTGCACCTAGCGGTGCTTCCAGGACGTAATTCTTCTGTGCAGCAATGAGGATAATCCTCAAGTTACGGACCTAGTCCATGTAGTTGCTACCATCATCTTTCAACTTAGCTTTCTCTAGGAACGTATTAAAATTCAAGGGGATGGTAGCACGGGCCATTGATCTACAACAACATAGATATACAAAAACTACCAGGTGCTAAGTGCATGATAAATTAAGGTTCAATTAATCATATTACTAAAGAACTCCCACTTATATAGACATCCCTCTAGTCATATAAATGATCACGTGATCCATATCAATTAAACCATGTCCGATCATCACGTGAGATGGAGTAGTTTTCAATAGTGAACATCACTATGTTGATCATATCTCCTATATGATTCACGTTCGACCTTTCGGTCTCAGTGTTCCGAAGCCATATCTGCATATGCTAGGCTCGTCAAGTTTAACCCGAGTATTCTGCACGTGCAAAACTGGCTTGCACCCATTGTATGTGAACGTAGAGCTTATCACACTCGATCATTATGTGGTGTCTCGGCACGACAAACTGTAGCAACGGTGCATACTCAGGGAGAACACATATACCTTGAAATTTAGTGAGGATCATCTTACAATGCTACTGTCGTTCTAAGCAAAATAAGATGCATAAAAGATAAACATCACATGCAATCAAAATATTTGACATGATATGTCCATCATCATCTTGTGCCTTTGATCTCCATTTCCAAAACACCGTCATGATTTCCATCGTCACCGGCTTGACACCTTGATCTCCATCATAGCATCGTTGTCGTCTCGCCAACTATTGCTTCTACGACTATCGCTACCGCTTAGTGATAAAGTAAAGCAATTACATGGAGATTGCATTTCATACAATAAAGCGACAACCATAAGGTTCCTGCCAGCTGCCGATAACTTTTACAAAACATGATCATCGCATACAACAATTTATATCTCATCATGTCTTGACAGTATCACATCACAACATGCCCTGCAAAAACAAGTTAGACGTCCTCTACTTTGTTGTTGCAAGTTTTACGTGGCTGCTATGGGCTTCTAGCAAGAACCGTTCTTACATACGCATCAAAACCACAACAATTTTTTGTCAAGTGTGCTGTTTTAACCTTCAACAAAGACCAGCCGTAGTCAAACTCGATTCAACTAAAGTTGGAGAAACAGACACCCGATAGCCACCTGTGTGTGAAGCACGTCGGTAAAACCAGTCTCATGACCGCGGTCATGTAATGTCGGCCCGGGTCGCTTCATCCAACAAT
Organism: Triticum monococcum; assembly: GCA_034509565.1. Classification (NCBI taxonomy): domain Eukaryota; kingdom Viridiplantae; phylum Streptophyta; class Magnoliopsida; order Poales; family Poaceae; genus Triticum; species Triticum monococcum. The sequence continues at coordinate 685,308,879 of CM067842.1, forward strand.
ACCGCCGAATCAAAGTAAGACGTTGGTGGTAAGCAGTATGACTATTATCGCCCACAACTCTTTGTATTCTACTCGTGCATATCATCTACGCATAGACCTGGCTCGGATGCCACTGTAGGGGGATGTAGTAATTCAAAAAAATCCCTACGATCACGCAAGATCTATCTAGGAGATGCATAGCAACGAGAGGGGAGAGTGTGTCCACGTACCCTCATAGACCGAAAGCGGAAGCGTTATGTCGACGCGGTTTATGTAGTCGAACGTCTTCACCATCCAACCGGTCCAAGTACCGAATGTACGACACCTCCGTGTTCAGCACATGTTCATCTCGATGATGTCCCTCGAGCTCTTGATCCAGTAGAGGGTCAAGGGAAAGTTCCATCAGCACAACGACGTGGCGACGGTGTTGGTGATGTGATCCGCGCAGGGCTTCGCCTAAGCACTACGACGCTATGACCGGAGGAGTAAACTGTGGAGGGGGGCATCGCACACGGCTAAGAAACAACTATTGTGCCTTTGGGGTGCCCCCTGCCTACGTATAAAGGAGGGGGAGGAGGAGTCCAGCCCAAGGGGGCGCGCCAAGAGGGGGAGTCCTACTAGGACTCCGTTCCTAGTAGGATTCGGCCCCCCTTTCCTTCCAACGGAGAGGGGGGAAGGGGAAGGGAGAGAGGGAGAAGGAAAGAGGGGGGCCGCGCCCCCTCCCCTTGTCCAATTCGGATTGGGCAAGGGGGGCTCCTCCCGTGGCCTGCCTCCTCTCCTCCACTATGTCCATTAGGCCCATTAACTTTCCCCGAGGGTCCGGTAGCCTCCTGGTACTCCGAAAAATCCCCGAACCTTATCGGAACCATTCCGGTGTCCGTATATAACCTTCCAATATATCGATCTTCACCTCTCGACCATTTCGAGACTCCTCGTCATGTCCGTGGTCTCATTCGGGACTCGGAACAAACTTTGGTCACCAAAACACATAACTCATAATACAAACCGTCATCGAACGTTAAGCGTGCGGACCCTATGATTTCGAGAACTGTGTAGACATGAACGAGACACATCTCCGGTCAATAACCAATAGCGGAACCTGGATGCTCATATTGGCTCCTACATATTCTACGAATATCTTTATCGGTCAAACCGCATAACAACATACATTATTCCCTTTGTCATCGGTATGTTACTTGCCCGAGATTCGATCGTCGGTATCCTCATACACTACAAAAAAAGACACATCCGTGACATTTTGGGCTGAACGAAAAAAAAATTATGTCATGCTTATGACACTTCTATGACAATAATTGTAACAAAACCCGGTATCATCATATATGTGGTGGGGTCCTACTTCTATGACAAAAAATTATGACAGAAAATGGGCTTTTCATCCTGGGCGGGTCGAAGACGCAGCTGCATGACATTCTTTGGGCCGTCCATCACCGAAAAAACTGTGGTAGAAGCGAGGGCGAGGAAAATATCGGGGGAGTTCCCGGTTACGGCGGGTGGTCGGGGGCCGAGCGATGCGCGTTTCTCTCATATGTACACATGTGTGTGTGAGGCGTTGGGCTCTAACTGAACCCGAGGGATTACACTGCAGGCTACGCGTTACTGAACCCGAGCGATCGATTGATCCCTTGTTGTTAATTGAACCTGAGTGATTCCTTCGCTACTGCTGCTAACTGAAACCGATCGATGTTGCCTCTGGATGAACAGTGAGCGTTGTTGGGGGGGGGTGGATGAAAAGTTCCCGGTGGGGGGTTGGATGAACACGACCCCGTGGTAGTAGAGGTTGTTGCCGCTGGATGAATAGGACCCCGATTGATCGAGCCGGTTGGGGGTGGATGAACAGGACCCCGTGGTGGGCTGGTTGAATAGTAGCTGGTGGAGGGATGGATAAACAGTAGCCCATGGAGGGGTGGTTGAACAGGACCCCGTGGAGACGGTTGGTTGAACAGTAGCCGGTGGAGGAGCCAGGAACGCGCGGTGGAGGCTGGATGAACAGGAGCCCGTGGATGAACAGTCGCAGGTGGAGGCTGGAGGAGGTCGACGGTGGATGAATAGTAGCCCGTGAAGGCAGTCGATGGTGGATGAACAGTAGCCCGTGGAGGCAGTCGACGGTGGAGATGAACAGTATCCCATGGAGTCCCGTTTTGCGGTACGCCACACCCCTCCCGATGAGTAGGACCCCCGTTTCGACCGTAGCGCTACAACACAAGTCAGTTTCCTCCATTTTGCGGTACACCACACCCTTCCCGATCAACAGGACCCCGTTTCGACCATAGAAGGTCCGTTTCCTACGTTTTGCAGTACGCCCGACCCATCCCGATGAACAGGATCCTGTTTTGACCGTGGCCGGTCGAACATAAGGCCGTTTCCTCCGTTCTGCGGTATGCCAGGCCACGTTTCCATCAGTTGTTCTGTCCAAGCCGGTTGGCTCCCAATGAACACGACGTATTCCATTGCCTCTCGATGAACACGACACATTCCATTGCCTCCCCATGAACACGACAACGGTGCAACTTCTCCATTCCGACCCAGCCATGTACACGATCCCTGGCCATATGTATGCGCAAGTAGGTGTTCGAGACCCCATCCGTATGTACGTACATGGCCGTTTTTTCTTTCTTGCACCCTGGCTGATGTACGTACGTGTACATGCTACGTGCGCGCCTCTAGTATGGCACATGAGCGCCTCTACTACGACACATGCACGCCTCTACTACGACACGTGCGCGCCTCTACATCGACCAGTATGTACGTACACATTCGCGACCAGAATGACAACGCTACGTACCCTTCGACCAGGTGGGTCCCGACGGTCATACACTTCCTTGCATGCGAAGATGTAGCTGGTGGGTCCCAGCAGTCAGGGGGTGAATCATTATTTGTTTGCCTGTAATATGGACGCACTTCCTTGCGTGCGAAGATGTAGCTGGTAGGTCCCAGCAGTCAGGGGGAAACATTTTTTTGCAAAATATGGTGGCCCGTCCGGTGGATCCCTGCTGTCAGGTGGAGGAATCATTATTTTGCGTGTAATAAGGAGGCATTTCCTTGTGTGCGGCCATGGACCCAGCTGTCAGCCTCTCCACATATAGTCCACGTCCGATGGATGTCGTTCATTGACCACGTTGACCATGACGCGCCGAGACCACCAGGAAGGGAAAGGACATGGAGCCAGGGAAGACTCGACAGTGGTTGCCCATGCGGTGGGGAGTACGAGGGTTTACTGGTCCGGTTGCCATCATTGGAAAATAATAGGTGTGGGTGAGTAGAGGAATGGCCTGGCCAGCAATGGAGTAAGGTGGGGCGGTGCGGCCTGTGCGGCAGCACAACCGGCCACGGGAGGCGGGAGCAGGCAGTCACACCGGCGCTGGTTTTGGCGGCTCAAGAAAGAATACCAGAGGTTGAAGAAGCACTACGGCCGTTGGTTGGACATCGTACAGTCTCTGCAGCTAGAATCGTTTATATTGACTATGTTGACAAATCCCTTGGTACGCGTCAACTTAGTAGGCCCACAGGTTAGCCTCCGAAGCGGTGCACCCCAGATGTTAGGGGGAGGAATCATTTTTTGGGCGGCTGAAGTTAGAATATCCGAGATTGAAGAAGAAGCACGACATCCGTTGGATGGACATCCAACGTCCACTGCTGCTAGAACCGTGTGTTGACTATAAGTTGACAAAGCCTTGCATACGCGTCAACTTACTTTTTTTAGGGGACGCGTCAACTTAGTAGGCCCACAAGTATGTGGTAGAGAACTTATAGCCCATTTGCGATTTGCAAGAATGTACAACCCATTTTTGAATTCTAATGGAATTTACTACAACCCATTTACAATTTGTTAAAAGTAAAGCCCATTTTCTAGCTAGGACAACGATTAATAATTTCAACCAACCGTTCAAAACAGAATCCAATAAAATTCCCCATATTTTGATGGGATCCGAAATATTTTTATCCCAAAATTTCTAGTAAAATAAATACAATTTCAATATAAAATTTTATTACGTAAAAATTCCAATGAAACATTGCGCGTGCAACAATTAATGAAATTAAAATTTTCAAAATCCAAAAAAATTATAAACTAATTACGTGTTTGGTTTATTTTTTTATGGTTACTGCCTAGTTTTTATAATGACATCCCATTTATTATTTCTTAAAGTCCATTTCCTTGTTAAGCCTAATGCATCCCTCCTTGGAAAGATTTGCAGCCCAGCAGGGCAGAGAATAACAAGTTGACCTTGCGTGTATAGCTGGGCTAGCCATTTTCAGCTTGAAAAAAATTAATATCTGGGCTGGATATCTGGCCTAGGCTAGACGGGCCATAGCCCACCCAGTTAATACCCTGCTCTCCTCTGAACAACAACGAAAACATCGCTCAAGAAAAACTCTGCAGTGCTCACACCTAAAAAACACAAATACTGTTCGAGCTGCTTGGTCCCAGCTGTCGGCCGCTCCATGTGCAATTATCTCGTTTATTGACTACATAGGTTGACAATGGTGTGGGACCATGATGTCAGGAAACTAGGAGGAAGCAAAAAATATTATAGTTGTATTAATAAGGAGGCACTTGCGTATGTGCGGCTATGGCCCTAGTGGGTCCCCACTGTCATCCTCTCCAAGAAAGTCATCTCCTCATTCCTCATGTCCATTGACCATGTTGACAACGCGAGACGACAGCACCACGGCAAGCGCAACAACTCGAAGGACGACGGACAGGGCCTCGCAGGCCCTACGGATGGTCTGATACAACGCCCACTTCATTCGGGAAGCCAGGATCATAGGGCCACATGCCCGCGATGGCATTGTCGTTCGCTTGTTCGCCGGTGCTCGTTCAGGAGATGGAGGTTGCAGCATAGGTCCTCCTGCGCTAGTAGCTCTTCCGCCATTAGGGCGTCGAAGTGCGGCCACACCTGCTCTATGGTGAACACAGTATGAACCGGCTTGGACAGTGGCGCCCGCTCCTGGTCGGAAGCTACGTCCATTGTCTGATTGTCGACACTCAGCTCGGCGAGCTCGCTGGCGAGCCAACATGTCCGGCTGCTAGACCGACCCGCTGCCAAGCACGAGTCTGACTGCCATGGCCCACCCAGACCGCCTCCGTCGCCCGCGCTCGCTTTCCGCCCAAAACGGTCAGCGCCGCCTGCCCCACTTCCCGGTGCAGGTGATTGCTCCATCTTCAAACGACACAAGTGTCGTCCGTCCATCTGCCGCCCACATTAAGGATACACGGTTGCCGAGGCAGCTACTCCGTCGCCACACGTGCGTCCCTCCGCCGCCCACCATTGCTATATAAACTGCTGCACCGGCCATAGCGGCAGTCATCCACCTCCATTCCCTTTCTCCTGTCCACACCACTACTGCCCACCATGGCTTTCTCGCGCTCCAACGCTCTTCGGGCGGACGACGGACCACAAGGAGATGGCAGTCATTGCTGCCGACTGGTTGGCCGATAGGCAGCCGGAGGACGACGACGTCCCAATGGATAACATGGTAGTCGATGATCTGGCGCCAACCCCCTCCTTCGCGCCATCCTCGCTGGTGCATTGCACCATGACCATCGGCGAGGCCCGTGCCCAATACATGGACACGGTGAGGCAGAAGCATGAGGAGCAGTTCCAGGAGGCGCAGGCTGACGCCGCCTACAAGCACCATGTCCTCCAGGAGCACCTGCAGGCGGAGGAGTAGATCGTCGTGGAGGAGGAAGAGCAGGAGGCGCTGCTCGACTCGTACCGCTCCACCCGCGAGAGCCGCCGTAAGCGCTGGCGGTACCGCATGTGGGTGGCGGAGGCTGCGGCTGCCTACAAAGAGGGTGATGAAGCGGGCGAGGCGCTGTTTGGCGAGACCGAGGACGAGACAGAGGACAATGCCGGCTCCGACGAGTCCCCACTCCGCCGAGGCCCCGTGGTGCCAACAACGAGGCAGAGGACACCGCCGGCTCCGCCAAGGCCCCGTCCCGCCGGCACCGAGGTGGAGGACCTCGCTGGCTTCGGCGAGGCCCTCCTCCGCCGAGGCCCCGCCACGCCAACAATGAGGCAAAGGACATCACCGGCTCAGCCGAGGCCCCCCTGCCGGCAACGAGGGGGAGGATTTCCCCCGCTCCGCGGAGGCGCCGCCCCGCCGGCAACGAGACAGAGGACATCGCCGGCTTCGTCGAGGCCCCGCCCCGCTGCCAACGAGGCCGTGCCACACAGAAAACGAGGAAGAATAGAACATGGTAGGTTGCCGCCGCTCGGGTCCAAGTAAGGCCACCGCTGCTACCCTCCGGTTGAAGCCAAGCTAGGTGGGTTGACCATCAACGGCTGATTAGCTTCTTGGCGGCGACATGGAGTTGGAGAGCTATGTTGGAGAAGGACGCTGCTACAGTTACTTAACTGCTGGTGCAGTTGGGTCACTGACACATGGGCCCAACAGGCATCTGGGCCACATTTTAGTTATGCAACTGCACCTACAGTTAAGTTACTAAAGCTCAGTCCGCTGGAGAATAAGCTTCTGTTCAGCTCAGCCGGACATAGGTGTGTAGATTTGGTTAATTAATTATACCTCTAGCGCACCCCTTTTAGTTGAAGAATGTATGAAATGTAATGAAATCCGGCATGTTTATATGAAATCCGACCGCGTATGAATGAACTTAGTTCGACTAGTTTAGATTATTGTATCACTGGCATTGGATGAACATGCAAAACAATACGTACTAGGATTATTCACAGGCTGATCACCTCATTTGTAGCAGTTTCACATGTACTCCATCCGGTCCTTTTTAGTTTGTATACAAGTTTTGTCTGAAGTCAAAGTATCTCTACTTTGACCAATCTTTTAGAAAAAAGTATTTTACATTCACAATGTAAAATCAACTGACTTGATAGAAATCTAATATGCGAAGTAAAAAGGAATAGAGGGAGTTGCTACCTCTTGAGCATGTGTTTGTTTTCCCTTGAATAGGAAAGGGTGATGCAACAAAGTAGCGTAAGTATTTCCCTCAGTTTTTGAGAACCAATGTGTCAATCCAGTAGGATAACACGCAAGTCACCTAGTACCTGCACAAACAATCAAGAACCTCGGAACGACCACGATAAAGGAGTTGTCAATCCCTTCACGGTCCCTTGCGAAAGTGAGATCTGATAAAGATAGTAAGATAAATATTTTTGGTATTTTTGTTGTATAGATTCGAAAGTAAAGATTGCAAAATAGTAAACGAGATGCAATGTAAATAAAAGAGATGCAATATAATAAGGAAGAGACCCGGGGCCATAGGTTTCACTAGTGGCTTCTCTCATGATAGCATGTATTACGGTGGGTGAACAAATTACTGCCGAACAATTGATAGAAGAGCGCATAGTTATGAGAATATCTAGGCAATGATTATGAATATAGGCATCACGTCCGTGTTAAGTAGACCGAAATGATTCTGTATCTACTACTATTACTCCACACATCGACCGCTATCCAACATGCATCTAGAGTATTAAGTTCATAAGATCAGAGTAATGCTTTAGGCAAGATGACATGATGTGGAGGGATAAACTCAAACAATATGATATAAACCCCATCTTTTTATCCTCGATGGCAACAATACAATATGTGCCTTGCTGCACCTACTGTCACTGGGAAAGGACACCGCAAGATTGAACCCAAAGCCAAGCACTTCTCCCATTGCAAGAAAGATCAATCTAGTAGGCCAAACTAAACAGATAATTAGAAGAGACTTGCAAAGATATCAAATCATGCATATAAGAATTCAGGGAAGAACCAGATATTATTCATAGATAAACTTGATCATAAATCCACAATTCATCGGACCTCGGCAAACACACAACAAAAAGTATTACATCGAATAGATCTCCAAGAACATTGAGGAGAACTTTGTACTGAGAACCAAAGAGAGAGAAGAAGCCATCTAGCTAATAACTATGGACCCAAAGGTCTGTGGTAAACTACTAATACATCATCGGAGAGGCTATGGTGTTGATGTAGAAGCCCTCCGTGATCGAATCCCCCTCCAGCAGATCGCCGGAAAAGGCCCCAGATGGGATCTCATGGGTACAGAAGGTTGCGACGGTGGAAAAGTGGTTTCGTGGCTCCCCCTGATGTTTTTAGGGTATAAGAGTATATATAGACGAAAGAAGTACATCGGTGGAGCTCCATGGGGCCCACGAGGGTGGGGGCGTGATAACCCACAAGTATAGGGGATCGCAACAGTTTTCGAGGGTAGAGTATTCAACCCAAATTTATTGATTCGACACAAGGGGAGCCAAATAATATTCTCAAGTATTAGCAGCTGAGTTGTCAATTCAACCACACCTGGAAAATTAATATCTGCAACAAAGTGTTTAGTAGCAAAGTAATATGATAGTAGTGGTAACGGTGGTAAAAGGTAACGGTAGCAAAAGTAATTTTTTGGTATTTTGTAGTGATGATAACAAAAGCAACGGAAAAGTAAATAAGCGAAGAACAACATATGGAAAGATCGTAGGCAATGGATCGGTAATAGAGAATTATGCCGGATGCGGTTCATCATGTAATAGTCATAACCTAGGGTGACACAAAACTAGCTCCAGTTCATCAATGTAATGTAGGCATGTATTCCGAATATAGTCATACGTGCTTATGGAAAAGAACTTGCATGACATCTTTTGTCCTACCCTCCCGTGGCAGCGGGGTTCTATTGAAAACTAAGGGATATTAAGGCCTCCTTTCAATAGAGTACCGGAACAAAGCATTAACACAAAGTGAATACATGAACTCCTCAAACTATGGTCATCACCGGTAAGTATCCCGATTATTGTCACTTCGGGGTTAACGGATCATAACACATAATAGGCGACTATAGACTTGCAAGATAGGATCAAGAACTCTCATATATTGATAAAAACATAATAGGTTCAGATCTGAAATCATGGCACCCGGGCCCTAGTGACAAGCATTAAGCATATTAAAATCATAGCAACATCAATCTCATAACATAGTGGATACTAGAGATCAAACCCTAACAAAACTAACTCGATTACATGATAAATCTCATCCAACCCATCACTGTCCAGCAAGCCTACGATGGAATTACTCACGCACAACGGTGAGCATCATGAAATTGGTGATGGAGGATAGTTGATGATGACGATGGCGATGGATTCCCCTCTCCGGAGCCCCAAACAGACTCCAGATCAGCCATCCCGAGAGAGTTTAGGGCTTGGCGGCGGCTTCGTATCGTAAAATGCGATGAATCCTTCTCTCTGGGTTTTTTCTCCCCGAAAGTGAATATATGGAATCTAGGTTGAGGTCGGTGGAGCATCAGGGGGCCCACGAGGCAGGGGGCGCGCCCAGGGGGGTAGGGCGCGCCCCCCACCCTCGTGGAGAGGTGGTGGCCCCCCTGACGTGGATCTTCCTTACAATATTTTTTATATATTCCAAAATAATTTTCCGTTGATTTTCAGGTCATTCCGAGAACTTTTATTTCTGCACAAAAATAACACCATGGAAATTCTGCTGAAAACAACGTCAGTCCGACGTTAGTTCCATTCAAATCATTCAAGTTAGAGTCCAGAACAAGGGCAAAAGTGTTTGGAAAACTAGATACGACGGAGACGTATCAACTCCCCCAAGCTTAAACCTTTGCTTGTCCTCAAGCAATTCAGTTGATAAACTAAAAGTGATAAAGAAAAACTTTTACAAACTCTGTTTGCTCTTGTTGTTGTAAATATGTAAAGCCAGCATTCAAGTTTTCAGCAAAGATTATGAACTAACCATATTCACAATAACATTATGTCTCATGTTTACTCATATCAATGGCATAATCAACTAGCAAGCAATAATAATAAATCTCGGATGACAACACTTTCTCAAAACAACCATGATATGATATAACAAGATGGTATCTCGCTAGCCCTTTCTGAGACCGGAAAACATAAATGCAAAGCACCTTTAAAGATCAAGTACTGACTAGACATTGTAATTCATGGTAAAAGAGATCCAGTCACAGTCATACTCAATGTAAACTAACAGTAATGGATGGAAATGACAGTTGTGCTCTCCAACTGGTGCTTTTTAATAAGAGGGTGATGACTCAACATAAAAGTAAATAGATAGGCCCTTCACAGAGGGAAGCAGGGATTTGTAGAGGTGCCAGAGCTCGGTTTTGAAATAGATATGAATAATATTTTGAGCGGTATACTTTCATTGTCAACATAACAACCGAGAGATGGCGATATCTTCCATGCTACACACATTATAGGTGGTTCCCAAACAGAATGGTAAAGTTTATACCCCCCTCCACCAATAAGCATCAATCCATGGCTTGCTCGAAACAACGAGTGCCTCCAACTAACAACAATCTCGGGGGAGATTTGTTTGCAATTATTTTGATTTGATTTGCATAAAGCATGGGACTGGGCATCCCGGTGACCAGCCATTTTCTCGTGAGTGAGGAGCGGAGTCCAGTCCTCTTGAGAATAACCCGCCTAACATGGAAGATACGGACAGCCCTAGTTCATACATGAGCTATTCGAGCATACAAAATAGAATGTTTATTTGAAGGTTTAGAGTTTGGCACATACAAATTTACTTGGAACGGCAGGTAGATACCGTATATAGGTAGGTATGGTGGAATCATATGGAATAACTTTGGGGTTTATGGAATTGGATGCACAAGCAGTAATCCCGCTTAGTACAGGTGAAGGCTAGCAAAAGACTGGGAAGCGACCAGCTGGAGAGCGACAATAGTCATGAACATGCATTAAAATTAATCAACACCGAATGCAAGCATGAGTAGGATATAATGCACCATGAACATAAATATCGTAGAGGCTATGTTGATTTTGTTTCAACTACATGCGTGAACATGTGCCAAGTCAAGCCACTCGAATCATTCAAAAGAGGATACCACCCTATCATACCACATCACAACCATTTTAATAGCATGTTTACACGCAAGGTAAACCATTATAAGCTCCTAGCTAATTAAGCATGGCATAAGTAACTATAATCTCTAATTGTCATTGCAAACATGTTTATTCATAATAGGCTGAATCAGGAACGTTGAACTAATCATATTTACAAAAACAAGAGAGGTCGATGAGGGAGTCCTAGATTAGGGGGTCTCCGGACAGCCGGACTATATCCTTTGGCCGGACTGTTGGACTGTGAAGATACAAGATTGAAGACTTCGTCCCGTGTCCAGATGGGACTTTCCTTGGCGTGGAAGGCAAGCTTGGCAATATGGATATGTAGATCTCCTCCCTTGTAACCGACTCTGTGTAACCCTAGCCCCCTCCGGTGTCTATATAAACCGGAGGGTTAGTCCGTAGGACAACAGACAATCATACCATAGGCTAGCTTCTAGGGTTTAGCCTCTACGATCTCGTGGTAGATCAACTCTTGTAATACTCATATCATCAAGATCAATCAAGCAGGACGTAGGGTATTACCTCCATCGAGAGGGCCCGAACCTGGGTAAACATCGTGTCCCCTACCTCCTGTTACCATCCGCCGTAGACGCACAGTTCGGGACCCCCTACCTGAGATCCGTCGGTTTTGACACCGACATTGGTGCTTTCATTGAGAGTTCCATTGTGCCTTCACCGTAAGGCTTGATGTCTCTTTCGATCATCGGTAACGATGCGGTCCTGGGCGAGGTTTTCCTCCCCGGCCAGATCTTCGTATTCGGTGGCTTCGCACTACGGGCCAACTCGCTTGGCCATCTAGAGCAGATCGAGAGCTACGCCCTTGGCCGTCACGTCAGGTTCGAAAACTTAAACTACACTGCCGACATCCACGGAGACTTGATCTTCGACGGATTCGAGCCCATGTCAGGTGCGCCGCACAATCACGATGAGCATGACGTAACTCTTTCGTCGGACAGTGTTCTGGAGATCACACCTGCAACTACTCCGTCCTTCAATCCGGAGCAATTCGCGCCATCCGAGGACGGGTGGATAGACCCCGCCATGGAGGCTGCACTCTCAGTGGCGATGGAGCCAGATACTGACTTCACCCCTGACGAGAGCCGTGTTGTCGAACCACTGGATTCATCTCCAGCCACGGACTCCGAGCCGCCTGCGTCCATGCCTATCAAATCCAATTGGGCGCCGATCATGGAGTTCACCTCTGCGGATATCTTTCATCACTCGCCTTTTGGCGATGTGCTAAATTCATTAAGGTATCTCTCCTTGACAGGAGAACCTTGGTCGAACTATGTCCAGCTAGGATGGGATGCAGACGACTAAGAAATTCGCTCCCCACCCACCACCCACTTAGTAGCCACTGTCGACGATTTAACCGACATGCTCGACTTTGACTCCAAAGACATCGACGGTATGGACGTCCATGTAGGAGACGAATAGGAACCACCGCCCACAGGGCGCTGGACCGCCACCTCATCATATGATATATACATGGTGGACACCCCCAAAGAAGGCAATGGTGACGAGAAAGCGGAGGATGACCCCTCCAAGAAGCAACCCAAGCGCCGACGTCAGTGGTGCCGCTCTAAGTCCCGCCATAGCAAAAGTAGTGATACCGACACAAGAGACAATAACACTCCGGATAGTGCCGAAGATGACAATAATCCCCTCCAACACGATTTAGAGCGGGAGGGTGAACAAGCTAGCCCTCCAGAGCGGGCAGCAGATGGAGAATCAGAGGAGGACAATTACATGCCTATCTCCGAAAACTAGGTGAGCCTCGGCGACGAAGAATTTATCGTGCCTGAGGATCCTGTCAAGCAGGAGTGCTTCAAGCGCCGGCTTATGGCCATAGCAAATAGCTTGAAGAAAAAGTAACAACAGCTTCAAGCTGATCAAGATCTGCTAGCAGACAGATGGACCAAAGTCCTTGCGGCCGAGGAATACAAACTCGAGCGCCCATCCAAGAGTTACCCAAAGTGTAGGTTGCTACCCCACCTCGAGGAGGAAGTATTGAAAGCTACATCACCAGTGTACGACGCGGCTGACCGGCCACCTCGTGGCCGAGCCAGAGAGGCGTTCCAGCCTGAAGTTCAGCCTGCACCCTGCCGCCACTTAAACAAAAACACCAAGGCCCGGGGCAACACACGGGACCTGCGAGACATATTGGACAGCAGGAAAAAACATGCAAGGTCAATATACGGGTCATGGGGACGCGCGCCAATGCGAGACGATGACCGTCGCACCGGATACACTAAAAGTAAATCCGACCGGGCCAAATACAGCAGACAAAACTCATATGAACTGCGTCGTGATATAGCCCGGCACAGAGGCGCCACACACCCCCTATGCTTCACTGATGAAGTTATGGATCACGAATTCCCGGAGGGTTTTAAACCCGTAAATATTGAATCGTATGATGGTACAACAGATCCCGCTGTATGGATTGAGGATTTCCTCCTCCACATCCACATGGCTCGCGGTGATGATCTGCATGCATCAAGTACCTCCCACTAAAACTCAAAGGACCAGCTCGGCATTGGCTGAATAGCTTGCCAGAAGACTCCATCGGCAATTGGTAGGATTTGGAAGACACATTCCTTAACAACTTCCAGGGCACTTATGTGCGACCACCGGATGCTGACGACTTGAGCCATATAACTCAATAGCTAGGGGAATCGGCTAGGCAATTCTGGACACGGTTCCTAACAAAGAAAAACTAAATTGTCGACTGTTCGGATGTAGAGGCCTTAGTGGCATTCAAGCATAACATCCGTGACGAGTGGCTCGCCCGGCACCTCGGCCAGGAGAAGCCGAAGTATATGGCATCCCTCACGACACTGAACCGCTTTTGCGTGGGCGAGGATAGCTGGCTGGCTCGTAGCAACAACACATCAAGGAATCCGGGCACTCCGGATACCAAAGATGCCAACGGCAGACCACGCCATAATAGACAAAAGCGCCGCAACAACGGCGATAACACCGATGATACGGTAGTCAATGCCAGATTCAGAGGCTCTAAATCCGGTCAGCGGAAGAAACCATTCAAAAGAAGTACTCCGGGCCCGTCCAGTTTGGATCACAAACTCGATCGCTCGTGTCAAATACACGGCACCCCTGATAAGCCAGCCAATCACACCAACAGAGAATGCTGGGTGTTCAAGTAGGCCGGCAAGCTGAATGCCGAAAACAAGGACAAGGGGCTGCATAGTGACGACGAGGAGGAGCCCCGGCCGCCGAACACAGGAGGACAGAAGAGGTTCCCCCACAAGTGAAGACAGTGAACATGATATACGCAACCCACATTCCCAAGAGGGAACGGAAGCATGCACTAAGGGACGTCTATGCGACGGAGCCCGTCGCCGCAAAGTTCAACCCATGGTCCGCTTGTTCGATCACCTTCGATTGCAGGGACCACCCCACTAGTATCCGTCATGGCGGATCCGCCGCACTGGTCCTAGACCCCATCATCGACGGATTTCACCTCACTCGAGTCCTTACGGACGGCGGCAGCAGCCTGAACCTGCTCTATCAGGATATAGTGCGCTAAATGGGTATAGATCCCTCGAGGATCAAACCCACCAAAACCACCTTTAAGGGCGTCATCCCAAGTGTAGAGGCCCATTGCACGGCCTCAATCACACTGGAAGTGGTCTTCGGATATCCGGACAACTTCCAAAGCGAGGAGTTAATCTTTGATATCGTCCCATTCCGCAGTGGCTATCATGCACTGCTCGGGCGAGCCGCATTTGCAAAATTCAATGCGGTACCGCATTACACATACCTCAAGCTCAAGATGCCAGGACCTAGGGGGGGGGGGTCATAACAGTCAATGGAAACACAGAACGCTCGCTCCGCATGAAAGAGCATATTGCGGCCCTCGCAACAGAAGCACAAAGCAGCCTTTTAAGGCAAACCACCAATTCGGCGATACAGCCCCCGGACACCGTCAAGCGAGTCCGGAGTAAACTGCAACAGGATCGCCTGGCACGTTTAGAGCTCGCCTAGCAATTCGGCCGCCGTCCCAGTCCCAGTCAAGCGACGAAATCTGTGTCACACGTACATAATTATGCACTGAAAATACCATGGGCATAGGCGGGGGCACGATCAGGGCACGTCCCGCAATGCGGCTTAACTGCCCTAGGGGCTGCATACCTTTATCATTTTTTCTCTTTCAGGACCTTACTCTCTGGAAGCCCTTTCCGGCAGTACGATTGCCGGACACATTACAGGAAGGAACAACCAAGGAGGCAAGAAGCTAAGATGTACAAGGGAACCCCCAGGTGGTCTCTAATAATGATTGATATACCCACTTTTTACTATCCATACGCGGCTTGCCCTTGAACAGGACATGTCAAATAGTCCTTTTTTCGCTTATTGCACTACTTGTATCAGTACGCTTCGACACATTATTCAAATAACAATGCATAGCATTAGTCTATTATTGCATTCTCCATCCCTATTTTCTTATATGTTCATTTACAAACAACTTGCACCCGTACATTCTGGTACGGTCAGTACGCCAGGGGCTTTCGCTTCCCCATAATACAGCGTGAGAAGTCCGAACACTTTCGACAGTGCGGCACCCCGAACTTATAGCATTATATGCATCAGCTCCGAATCATGTCTTGGGTCAATAGTTGGGTTTGCCCGGCTCCCATGTTTTGGTACCTTACGTTCCTCTATATTGGCTTAGGTAGCGCTGGGAGAACTACTGTGATTGTGTCCCGGTTCTTCCAGACGAGCACCTCAGTAGAGAAAGCCGAAAACTGACTGTCATGATAAGGCGAGAGCTGGTCACTATTCGAGAGGTCTCAAGTCCATAAAGACTTTTTCCGCTTCGGGCGAGGAGTCGGCCTTGCCTGACTTAGGCATATATAGCGCCCCACATTCGGCCTTCCGAATACTAGGGGTGTCGATGTCAAAACCGGCGGATCTCGGGTAGGGGGTCCCGAACTGTGCGTCTAGGCCGGATGGTAATAGGAGGCAGGGAACACGATGTTTTACCCAGGTTCGGGCCCTCTTGATGGAGGTAAAACCCTACGTCCTGCTTCATTAATATTGATGATATGGGTAGTACAAGAGTAGCTTTCTTTTCGGATAGCTTTTAGTGCGGCGACTGTCGCCGTATTTATCTGCGGTATTGATTACTTTGCTCCATCTAATCCGGAGTGCATCTTCCATTGTTTTTAGCTTCTGCTTCTGCTTTTTAGGCTGCGTGCAGTTGCAACGAGCCTCTCGTGGAGATTCTTCTGCTCCATAGGTTTATCCGGCGTGAGGTCGTCCGGAATGTCATTTTCGCCGGAGGAGGGGCGTTCGGTTTCTCTATCTGTATTGCCCTGTTCGGACGGCTGCTCTAAGGCCTGCTCGTCGTCTACCGGCTCGTCCTGCTCTATGGCTGGGTTTTTATCGAGGCGGGGCTTGGGTCGGCGTTTACGCCAACGCTTCGATTGCTTTTCGGGGGGTCGAACTCCCGTTCCCTCCCCTTTTTCCTCGTTGTCGCTTCCTTTAGGGGTATCCACCATGTACACATCGTGAGATGAGGTGGGTGTCCAATGCCCTATGGGCGTTGGTTCGTCGCTATCTCCTGCATCGTCATCCATACTGTCGATGTCTCCGGAGTCGAAGTTGAGCACGTCGTTTAAGTTGTCGATAGTGGCTACCAAGTGGGTGGTGGGTGGGATTTCTTCGTCGTCCGTATCCCATCCTTCCTGGCCGTAATCCGGCCAGGGCTCTCCTGATAAAGAGAGAGACTTAAGAGAATTCAGGATGACGCCAAAAGGCGAGTGCTGAAAGATGTCTGTGGCGGTGAACTCCATTATCGGTGCCCAATCGGATTCGATCGGCAGGGGCGTGGGGGGTTCGGAGTCCGGGGAGGAGTCCGGATCCTAGGAGTCATGGGTTATCCAGAGTGCGGGGCTAGCGTTCGGCTCGATCGCCTTCGAGATCACAGCCCCCGAGGTGGCGTCGAACCGCTCGTCCTCGATTGGCGCAGTAGGCTCCGAGTTAGAGGTCGGAACCGATGCGTGAGCGGCCTCCAGGACACTGCCCGGAGGCAGAGCTAGATCATGCCCCTCGAGATAGTGCGGCGCGCTTGGCCGTGGCTCAAACCCGTTGAAGGTCAAGTCTCCGCGAATGTTGGCCGTGTAGTTTAAGCTTCCAAACCTGACTTGATGGCCAGGGGCGTAGCTTTCGATCTGCTCCAAGCGGCCAAGAGAATTGGCCCGCAGAGCAAAGCCGCCGAAGACGAAGATCTGTCCGGGGAGAAAAGTCTCACCCTAGACCGCCTCATTGTTGATGATCAAAGGAGCCATCGGACCTAATGGCGACGACACAGAGGAACTCTTAATGAAAGCACCAATGTCGGTGTCAAAACCGGCGGATCTCGGGTAGGGGGTCCCGAACTGTGTGTCTAGGCCGGATGGTAACAGGAGGCAGGGAACACGATGTTTTACCCAGGTTCGGGCCCTACGTCCTGCTTGATTAATATTGATGATATGGGTAGTACAAGAGTGGATCTACCACAAGATCGAGGAGGCTAAACCCTAGAAGCTAGCCTATGGTATGATTGTTGTCTATGGAGTTGATGAAGTTGTCCTACGGACTAAAACCCTCCAGTTTATATAGACACTGGATAGGGTTAGGGTTACATAGAGTCGGTTACAATGGTAGGAGATCTTGAATATCCGCATCGCCAAGCTTGCCTTCCACGCCAAGGAAAGTCCCATCCGGACACAGGACGAAGTCTTCAATCTTGTATCTTCATAGTCCTGGAGTCCGGCTGAAGGTATAGTCGGGCTACCCGAACACCCCCTAATCCAGGACTCCCTCAAGGGGCTTCGCCAAAATTTAAAATTGTAGACTTCTATGGCTAAGTGAGAGTGATAAAGCCTTATAGTCCGATTGCCTGGTTCGTTGTGCTGAACACCTCCCTCGAAGGACCCAAAATTGGGATATAGAGTGCTCAGGTTTATTCCGAACACCCCAGCACTAGTTACATGGGGATAGAAGCCGACGACTGGCCAACTCTCAGATTTTATAAACGGTCGCACAGAAGGTAATATTTTAAAGTCAAAGTGTTACATAGCGCGAATAAACTCATTTCACATTACAGGATCACATGAGCATGTTCATTCAAAAATTACATCTCTGGCACATTCCTCCGCCACAAGGCGGGAACCCTTCAGGACACTATCATAATACATTTCGGGGCAGCGATGCTCCTTGCCCTCCTGCGGCCCCTCCTTCACCAGCTTTATGGCGTCCAGCTTCGCCCAGTGAACCTTCGCCCGGGCAAAAGCCTTGCGCGCACCCTCGATGCAGACGGGCCGCTTTATGACTTCAAGCCGTGGGCAGGCATCCACAAGCCGCCTCACCAGACCGAAGTAGATGCCAGGCAGGGGATCGCCAGGCCACATCCGGACTATAAGACCCTTCATGGCCTGTTCGGCCGCCTTGTGGAGCTCCAGCAGTTGCTTCAGCTGATCGCTCAAGGGCATTGGGTGTTTGGTCCCAGTATACTGAGACCAGAACAACTTTTCCGTCAAGCTCCCCTCCTCAGCTCGGTAAAACTCCGCGGCATCCAGTACACTGCGGGCAAGATCTGCGAACGCTCCTAGAGAGCTCCGAACTCGGGTAAGTAAATGAAAGTTTCCTTCACATGCTCGCTTTGCATAATGAATGCCTTACCCGCTGCTATCTTCTTCACCACGTCAATCTCATGGAGGGCCTTGTGGACTTCAGCCTTGGTGCTCCGGACACTTTCGAGCGCCTTCCCAAGCTTGGACTCTCGCGTCTTAGAGTCAAGCTCCAAGGACTCGTGTTTTTGGCGAGAGCCTCGAGCTCTTGCTGCACCTCGCCTACCTGGGCTTCTTGCTTTTCCCACTCAATGCGCTCCTTGGCCGCTTTGTCTTCGGCCTCGGACAGCGCCTTCTTTAGGGTCGCCACCTCGGTCATGGCCACCTCGAACAAATTTTGAAATCACTAACATTTTTCATATTCGCAAATATTTTTAATTCATGATATTTTTTGAATTCACATTCATTTTTTGAATTCACAAACATTGATCGCTTCGCCTTCAAAGTGGACCCGTTGGCTCTCGAAACCTAGATTTTTTTCTCGAACATAGAATTCACGAACATTTCTAAGCAGCTTATGTCACAACTTTTGCCAAAGCTTTTCGAATTTCTACCATAGCCTCTAGATGTCTTATGAGGGCGGCATGCTAAATTTCATGTTTTTCAGACTCCATTTGCATTTTTCGTAATTGAAAAAGGGGTAACTCCATGGTTGGGGTTTAGAATTCCTTCCTTTTCTTGAATAAGGCCTAAACATAGACTTGCTACCACAAATATGATTTTCCAAACCAATTTTGTGAACTTTTTCATGCAGGTGCAGTTCAAAAATAAATTATATTTTGTTTATTTAAATCATTTGTTACTATTTTGGTAATAATTGAATTTCTAGCTATAATCATTAAGTTGATGCCTTTCAAAGTATTCTTTTTGGGTTGCCCATGTTCAACTTCATTTACTGATAAAGTTTCGTTGATGTCGTTTGTTTCGTTTTGCTTTAAATCAATTTATACACTTTTATTTATTGAAAAAAGATTTCCCATTCAATCGGGCTGAAATTCCCAGGCCCAAGCTCATGGTTTTCTTTCATTTTTTATTGGTTTTATGTGTTTGCCGTAGGTTTTCATTGATTTTGGGGGGGGGGGGGGGGGTTCGTGCTCGTTTTTTTTTCTTTTTCCTTTTTTTCATTTCCTTTTTTCAAATACATGTCAACTTTATACAATAGACATTCTACAATTTTTTTATACACATGTAACATTTTTTATTAACGTTGATCATTTTTTAAATACACAATATTTTTTTAAACATGTTTGAACATTTTTTGAACAAATGTTAAAAATATTGAAAGTATAAGTTGGACATTTTCTTAATCGTATGAAACATACTTTATCACAAATATGATTTTGAAAAAAGGAGCTAGTCGTTTAAAAATCATGTGCGGTTCTTTTTTTCAATTAAAACACGCGGCGTACCCTTATAGAATTGTTACATGTACTATAATACATAATTTTGTTTTGTACGAGTTTCAATAATTTTAGAGACTATTTGATATTTTCTATAGTTTAAATGAATTTATGTGTGCTTATCGGACGTAATTCCTTTTTGAGTATATGTACGTCAAATAAGGTTTAAACATTTCAAATATATATTTAAGGCATTATGTCTTTTTAGCTCATATCCTAGAAATGGATGAAAATATCAAAAGATAGTTAGGGATAACTCAAACTTTTATTTGCAACCTATTGGAAAAAATGATAATAATATTAAAATATGGAAGACAATTCTTATAATTGGGCATGGTACAATATTATTGATTCATAAGATTGGCATAAATTTGTTAGGAGATTTCGCGAATGTTTGATACCGATATACATTGACGTACATAACTACTGTTATTTTTCTAAAAAAAACAATTGTTGCCTGCGTGTGCAAATTACTAAAACAATTACGTTCAGGTATGGTTGATCTGTTAACTGTAGCCGACCTGGCAAAAGAACATAGAAATGGTTCGATTCCTAGTTCGATCTCTTTTTTTTGACTAAAAATCTCGGCTGATTGTATGTAAGAACTTAGAAAGACATTTAACACAAACATAGAAATTGCCAGTGGTAGCGATCACGAAAACTCAAGGCATATAAGTGAGAGGTCCCTACTTAGATCGTCTCTCGCATCTTCTCATTTTTTTAATTAAAAAACCAGATAGCTTTTCTGTAAAAAAAACACCTTACAGCGGCCCAACTTCAGGACGACACAACAGCAGCAGCAGTCCGTTTTTTCCTTAAAAATAAGCAACGTCGGGAAAAGCTAAGCCTGATCAGTGTGGGTCGCACGCATGACACGTCAACATGAGTCATCCATGACGGTCTGGGTGGTGTATAGCTGGTCGATTCGTGACGGTATTCGTGACGGTCCGTCCTAAGGGAGCCATTACCGTTGGTCTTGTTCTCATCTCACTGATCCGTGACGGTTTTCATGACGAGCCAGACAAATCCGTCATCAATAGTTTCGGATCCTGGGAACGTCACCAGAAATCCGTCATGGTTTAACGTATTTCTTGTAGTGCAAATTCATGATGATCCTATTACTTTACACCCGAACTTCTTTTTAATGTATAGACAAGGTATTGCTTACCTTTGCTCTCCTCGAGCTGCCTCTTGGTAAGGCCGAGCTCGTCCTTGGACCGTTCCAGGTCCTGCTTCAGTGCAGAGACCTCCGCAGTATGTGCGACAGTGGCCAGCAGTGCAGCCTGCACATGCACATAGACATATTCTGATTAGACTCCTGTGTCATTATTTGATCCTCTATTCGGCCTTTCTTCGCGAACGCCAAACAGAGAATCAGGGGCTACTATCAATGAGGTAATGTTTTCTTATATTTTGATTGCTTACCTCAAAGCCTGTTAGGTGGCTGGCACAAGCTTCGGTTAGTCTGTTTTTGGCAGACTGAACTTTCTCGATCACCGCACTCATGATAGTGCGGTGCTCTTCGTTGATGGAAGCGCCATGAAGGGCTTCCAGCAAGTTGTTCGGTGCCTCTAGCTGGACAGAGGTCACCGGCATGGGCGGCTTGCCCCCCTTAACGGAGGATCGCCTGCCGGAGTCCGGAACCACCGAAGGTTCTGGCGCAGTGTTCGGCTGGGGGCCGAACTTGGAGCCCGTGGGGATCTTGCTCCCTCTGCGCCCAGGCTCCGGAAGGTCGCCTCGAGGCGCCCCCAGGACTACCTCCCCTCGGCTCGGTGCCTTTTGAGACAACACCTCGACGTTGTCCGTAGGGCAAGGGGTGGAGGCGGTCGGAAGTGAATCGCTATTCATATCCGACGAGTCCAAAGAACCGTCTGACGAAGATACGTCGAGATGGGCTCGGGACGGACTGCATAATCATATTCGGCGTAAGGAGAAGCAGTGCAATAAAACATACCGTGAATTACTATGGTATCCGGATACTTACGACTTCGCCAGGGGCTTGTCCCTGGGTAACCACTCATCGTCGCTATGGGCGGCCATGGTGGAGCAGTCCGGAAGGAGTGTCCTTCCCTTCTTCGACCCTTCGGCCTCCCCGGTTGGGGCGGCTTTCCTTTTCTTATCTCCCCCGGCTGGGGGAGAACTTTTCTCTTCCTCCTCCTCATTTTCATGGGAGGAGTGCGCTTTAGAATTATCGGACGATGAGTCCGACATAACCTTGCGCCGGAGACCCATTCGGGTCCTCGTGGCCTTCTTCTGGGCCTTCTTCACCGGCACCTCGTAAGGCGTCGGAACCAGCATCTCCGTCAGGAGAGCATCTGTAGGATCTTCAGACAGGGGGGCTGCGCAATCGAGCTGCTCCGCTGTCTCTACCTAGTCATGTTAATGGCATGGAAG
The DNA here is from genome assembly GCA_034509565.1 of Triticum monococcum. NCBI lineage: Eukaryota > Viridiplantae > Streptophyta > Magnoliopsida > Poales > Poaceae > Triticum > Triticum monococcum. The sequence continues at coordinate 685,331,187 of CM067842.1, forward strand.
CATTAGATCCCGCACATCATTAAACTGGGGCAAATAAATATCCTGTGAGATATAAAAACTTACCGGATTGGCATGGCGCTTTGCGCTGAGTCTGTGATCCTCGGTAAGGGGAGGAGGTACCTCGGCGCCCTTGAACAACACCTTCCAGACGTCCTTGAGCGTCGTGTCGAAGAGCTCTCGCAGCATTTGGTGCTGGGCCGGGTCGAACTCCCACAGATTGAACGCCCGTCGTTGACATGGGAGGATCCGGCGGAAGAGCATGACCTGGACCATGTCGACGAGCTTGATTTTCTTGCTCATCGTGTTCCTGATACAGGTTTGGAGTCCGGTCAGCTCTACCAGGGAACCCCAGGACAGGCCCTTCTCTTTCCAGGAAGTGAGCCGCGTGGGGATTCTGGATCGAAATTTGGGGCCGCCACCCAGTTGGTGTCGCGCGGCTCGGTGATGTAGAACTATCCCGATTGCCACCCCTTTATGGTCTCCACATAGGAGCCTTCGAGCCAGGTGATGTTAGGCCTTTTGCCCACCATGGCGCCTCCGCATTCTGCTTGCTAGCCAACCACCACCTTCGGTTTGACATTGAAGGTCTTCAGCCACACCGAAGTGGGGCCTGATGCGGAGGAAGGCCTCGCACATGACGATAAACACCGAGATGTTGAGGATGAAATTGGGAGCCAGATCATGAAAATCTAGCCCGTAGTAGAACATGAGCCCGCGGACAAACGGGTGAAGGGGAAATCCCAGTCCGCGGACAAAGTGGGTAAGGAAAACTACCCTCTCATGGGGTTCGGGTGTAGGGATGATCTGCCCCGCATTTGGCAACCGGTGCGTGATATCCGCGGCCAAATATCCGGCTGCCCATAGATTTGTGATGTTCTCCTTAGTGACAGAGGAGACCATCCACTTGCCTCCCGCTCTGGACATGCTTGGAGTGGTTTGAGGAGGAAGACGCAAACTTGGGCGCTGGAGCTTGAGTGTGCGAGAATGGATAAGCAAGGAGGAAGAAGGCGTGGGTAAAAAGGGTGAATCTTTGTCCCTTTATAAGGGCGGAAGAGGCGATGTGCCTCCCCACTTACCTGATAAAATTGCTTATTCCCCGAACGCCATAATTGGTGGCACGGTTGGGTTACCCATACCCGTATTGATGAGAATCCCGTGATAAGGGGACATGATCTCTACTTCGACAAGACATGTCAAGAAAACCGCCTCGCGTTATGTGCAGTGCTGGTTGAGAAAAATGGTTCGAATAATGACCGGGCCATGGCATGATGTCATGTTGCAAAACGTGTTAGCAGATTAGATTTGTGGAAATATTATTCTCTCCGCGGTGGTATGTGGAATTTGTTTTGCAGAGCCAGACACTATCCTTGTGTTCAAAATCTTCTATGGAGTATTCGGAGGAGGAACCCGCCTTGCAATGCCGAAGACAAAACCGCGCACCGGACTCATCGTCATTGAAGCCTGGTTCAGGGGCTACTGAGGGAGTCCTGGATTAGGGGGTCTCCGGACAGCCAAACTATATCCTTTGGCCAGATTGTTGGACTGTGAAGATACAAGATTGAAGACTTCATCCCGTGTCCGGATGGGACTTTCCTTGGCATGGAAGGCAAGCTTGGCGATATGGATATGTAGATCTCCTCCCTTGTAACCGACTCTGTGTAACCCTAGCCCCCTCCGTGTCTATATAAACCGGAGGGTTTAGTCCATAGGACAACAGACAATCATACCATAGGCTAGCTTCTAGGGTTTAGCCTCTACGATCTCGTGGTAGATCAACTCTTGTAATACTCATATCACCAAGATCAATCAAGCAGGACGTAGGGTATTACCTCCATCGAGAGGGCCCAAACCTGGGTAAACATCGTGTCCCCTGCCTCCTGTTACCATCTGCCTTAGACGCACAGTTCGGGACCCCCTACCCGAGATCCGCCGGTTTTGACACCGACAGTCGAGTTCATACCAGCTTCTCTCATCTCAATCAGTCCATCATATATCATCATAATTGCCTTTCACTTGCACGAACGAACGATGTGAATAATAATAATAGTGCACATGCATTGGACTAAGTTGGAATCTGCAAGCATTCAATAAACAGGGGAAGACAAGACAATATGGGCTCTTGGTTAAATCAACAATAATGCATAAAAGAGCCACTTCAACATTTTCATTATGGTCTTCTCCTATCGACCCCCAAAGATAAGAAAAGAAATAAAACTATTTACATGGGAAACCTCCCAACAAGCAAAAGAAGAACAGGAAATATTTTGGGTTTTCTTCTTAATTACTACTACTACAAGCAAGAAAGTAAACTAGCTAAACGCTACAACTAGTTTTTGTGTGTGCCTATCTTAAGGTTTATTGAACACACAAGAATAAAGCATAAAAAAGAAAAAAACTAGCATGGATGATACAATGAAAAAGTATGAGCACTGACAACTAGCAATGAGTGTGTGAACATGAATGTAATGTCGGTGAGAAATACGCACTCCCCCAAGCTTAGGCTTTTGGCCTAAGTTGGTCTATGGCCACGGCTGGCCTGGCGGATATCCAAAGTAATAGTTGGGGTCGTACTATGAAGAAGCCTCGGATTGCCACTGGTCGACAATCACCTCCGGATCCCATTGATAATCAGACTGTCATGGAGGATCAAATTGTGGTTCCGGCTCCGGCTCTGTAGCTGATGTAGGGTTCCGGTAGGCGTGAATGGCCTCCAATGGAACAAGGTACTTGCCTGCAGATAGATCAAACAAGGAAGGAGCAGACAAGGTAATAGTCTCAGGATGATTTTTACCAAATATTAGTTTGTACTTAAGCGTTTTTCCCTATTCTTAACAATAAAATCATGTGCTACCATACTTTTATAATCTAAATAAACAAGAGGCAGCAACTTCTCTTCCTTCCCATAATGCCTAATAGGTATGTTAAAGTGTGCAGTGAGGCGCGAGGCGAAGATGCCTCCAAGGACGGGGCCCTTAGTACGGTTAAGATTTAACCGCTTTGCAACAATAGCGCCCATACTAAATGTTTCATCACGAAATAAGGCATGATACAAAATAACAATATCAGGGGCACTCAGGTTTCCACAGTTTCCGTGCCCAATTAAGCATCTACTAGCAAATATAGCAAAGTAGCAAAGAATAGGAAAGTGTATGCTAGTAATTCATGCGTCGAAAACCTTCCCCGTTTCCCCTATAGTAATGGTATCAATAAACCCATCCACATCATCACGATGTGGTTCCTCTATGCTGCCCTCGAAAGGGATAAAAAACTCGACAAAAATCATGAAGTGACTTCTCCTTATGCTCATCATATAAATAAAATTCCACCATAGCTGGTGAGCTCCTATCATGGAAATGAAAGTTTTGCACAAATATATTGGTGAGTAAGAGATATTGTTCGCATTGGTCGCGGAGGAAGGTGGTGAGGCCTGCATTCTCAGCCAATTCATAGAAATCATCATAAATCTCGACTGCTCTCAAGAAATCATCACAAGGCCATTCACATGGCCGAACCTCTGTGGTGCGAGGAAGATTACATTTGGGCCTCTTATCCTCCTCACTTTGCTTATCCTTCGAGCTTCGGCTCGATGAGCCCCTCAAAAATCTCTTCATCTTTTTCTGAAAATTACTGAAATTTTTAGTAAGTTCAAAATAAAAGTTAACCAAACTCAACAAAATTGATAGCAACTACTCCTACAAGTGCCTAGAGACAATATCATGCATCAAAACTACTTTTGACCACATAAATTTTACATGCAAGCTCAAGAACAGGGTCACCTAAGCAGCAAAAATATGCAATGAATAAAACACTAGAACAAAAACTAATTGGACCATTGGAGGAGTCACATACCAAGGAACAATCCCCCAAAGCAGTTTTGTGAGAGGTGCTTTGAGCAAGGAGATCGAAAATGGCAACAAAATGAGCTTGGACTCAGGTTTGAGCTGGTTAGTGATGTTTGTGGGAGGAAGAATGAGTGTGTGGTAGCTGGAATAAGTAGGAGCCACCATGGGCCCACGAGGCAGGGGCGCGCCCTCCGCACTCGTGGCCAGGTGCTTGCTCCCCCTGATGTGTTCTCAGTGCCAGATATTCTCAAATATTCCAGAAAAATCATATTTAAATTTTACTGCATTTGGAGAACTTTTATTTTTGGGGTATTTTTTATTGCATGGATAATTCAGAAAACAGACAGAAATTACTATTTTTGCTTTATTTAATATAAATAACAGAAAGTAAAAAGAGGGTACAGAGAGTTGTGTTTTCTAAATTCATCCATCTCATGCTCATCGAAAGGAATCCAGTAACAAGGTTGATCAGGTCTTGTTAACAAACTCATTCCGAATAACATGGAACCGGAGAATTTTCGAATAACACTAGGTTACCTCAACGGGGATATGCACATCCCCGACAATAAGAATATCATATTTCTTCTTGACAGTAGGAAGAGGAAATTCAAAACCTCCAATAGTAATAGTTGGAATTTTTCCAATAGAATTGATACTGTGGACTTGAAGTTGTTTCCTCAGAAAGTGTACCATATGATCATTACCATTAACATGAAAAGTGACATTGCCTTTGGTGCAATCAATAACAGCCCCTGCAGTATTCAAAAAGGGTCTTCCAAGAATAATAGACACACTATCGTCCTCGGGAATATCAAGAATAACAAAGTCCATTAAAATAGTAACGTTTGCAACCACAACCGCCACATCCTCAAAAATACCGACAGGTATAGCAGTTGATTTATCAGCCATTTGCAAAGATATTTCAGTAGGTGTCAACTTATTCAAATCAATTCTACGATATAAAGAGAGTGGCATAACACTAACACCGGCTCCAAGATCACATAAACCAGTTTTAACATAGTTTCTTTTAATGGAGCATGGTATAGTTGGTACTCCTAGTTTCTTAGGTATTCTACCCTTAAAAGTATAATTAGCAAGCATGGTGGAAATTTCAGCTTCCGGTATCTTTCTTTTATTTGTAACAATTTCTTTCATATACTTAGCATAAGGATTCATTTTAAGCATATCAGGTAAACGCATACGCAAGAAGATAGGTCTAATCATTTCAGCAAAGCGCTCAAAATCCTCATCATCCTTTTTCTTGGATGGTTTAGGAGGAAAAGGCATGGGTTTCTGAACCCATGGTTCTCTTTCTTTACCGTTCCTAGAAACAAAATATCTCTTATCATAACGTTGATTCTTTGATTGTGGGTTATCAAGATCAACAGCAGGTTCAATCTCTACTTCATTGTCATTATTAGGTTGAGCATCAACATGAACATCATAATTAACATCATCAGTAGGTTCATGTTCATTACCAGTTTGTGTTTCAGCATCAGAAATAGAAATATTGTTAGGATTCTCAGGTGTGTCTACAATAGGTTCACTAGAAGCATGCAAAGTCATATCATTTCTCTTTTTCTTCCTTTTAGAAGGACTAGGTGCATCTATATTAGTTCTCTGAGAATCTTGCTCAATTCTCTTAGGATGGCCTTCAGGATACAAAGGTTCCTCAGTCATTTTACCACCTCTAGTCATAACTCTAACAACATTATCATTCTTATTATTAATTCATCGAGGAAATCATTCTGAGCTTTAAGTACTTGTTCTACTTGAGTGGTAACCATAGAAGCATGTTTACTAATAAGTTTAAGTTCACCTTTAACATTAGCCATATAATCACTCAAGTGTTCAATCATATAAGCATTATGTTTCAATTGTCTACCAACATAAGCATTAAAGTCTTATTGCTTAACCATAAAGTTATCAAACTCATCTAAGCATTGTCTAGCAAACTTAGCAGGAGGGATTACAGCTTTATCATATCTATAGAGAGAATTCACCTTTACTACCTGTGTCGGGTTATCAAGACCATGTATTTCTTCAACAGGCGGTAGATTAAGACCATGTATTTCTTCAATAGGAGGTAAATTCTTAAAATCTTCAGCTTTAATACCTTTTTCTTTCATAGATTTGTTTGCCTCTCGCATATCTTCAGGACTGAGAAATAGAATACCCCTTTTCATCAGAGTTGGCTCAGGAGTTGGTTCAGGAATTGGATCAGGAAGTGTCCAATTATTTCCATTAGTCAACATATTATTCAATAGAATTTCAGCTTCATCAACAGTTCTTTCCCTGAAAACACAACCAGCACAACTATCCAGGTGGTCTCTGGAAGCATCGGTTAGTCCATTATAAAAGATATCAAGTATCTCATTTTTCTTGAGAGGATGATCAGGCAAAGCATTACATAACTGGAGAAGCCTCCCCCAAGCTTGTGGGAGACTCTCTTTTCAATTTGCGCAAAATTATATATTTCCCTTAAAGCAGCTTGTTTCTTATGAGCGGGGAAATATATAGTAGAGAAGTAATAAATCATATCCTGGGGACTACGCACACAACCAGGATCAAGAGAATTAAACCATATCTTAGCATCACCCTTTAATGAGAACAGAAATAATTTAAGGATATAATAATAGCGAGTTTTCTCATCATAAGTGAACAGGATGGCTATATCATTTAATTTAGTAAGATGTGCCACAACAGTTTCAGATTCATAGCCATAGAAAGGACTAGATTCAACTAAAGTAATTATCTCAGGATCAACATAGAAATCATAATCCTTACAAGTAACAAAGATAGGTGAAGTAGCATAAGCAGGGTCATATTTCATTCTAGTTTTCAAAGACTTTTCTTTAAGCTTAACTAATAATTTCTTAAGATCACTTCTATCATTGCAAGCAAGAAAGTCTCTAGCAGTTTCTTCATCCATAACATAACCCTCAGGAACAACATGCAATTCATATCTAGGGTGAGAATCTTCATCATCACTTTCATCAATATTATCAGTTTCAATAATTTCATTCTCTCTAGCCCTAGCAAGTTGTTCATCAAGAAATTCACCAAGTGGCACAGTAGTATCAAGCATAGAAGTAGTTTCATCATAAGTATCATGCATAGCAGAAGTGGCATCATCAATAACATGCGACATATCAGAATTAATAAAAGAAGGAGGTCTCGGTGTCGCAAGTTTACTCAAAACAGAAGGTGAATCAAGTGCAGAGCTAGATGGCAGTTCCTTACCTCCCCTCGTAGTTGAGGGATAAATCTTGGTTCTTGGATCTTTCAAGTTCTTCATAATGATAAGCAGATATAAATCCCAAGTGACTCAAAGAATAGACCTATGCTCCCCGGCAACGGCGCCAGAAAATAGTCTTGATATCCCACAAGTATAGGGGATCACAACAGTTTTTGAGGGTAGAGTGTTCAACCCAAATTTATTGATTCGACACAAGGGGAGCCAAAGAATATTCTCAAGTATTAGCAGCTGAGTTGACCATTCAACCACACCTGCAAACTTAATATCAGCAACAAAGTGTTTAGTAGCAAAGTAATATGATAGTAGTGGTAATGATGGTAAAAGGTAACGGTAGCAAAAGTAATTTTTTTGGTATTTTATAGTGATGATAACAAAAGCAACGGAAAAGTAAATAAGTGAAGAACAATATATGGAAAGCTCCTAGGATTGGATCAGTGATAGAGAACTATGTCAGATGCGGTTCATCATGTAACAGTCATAACCTAGGGTGACACAGAACTAGCTCCAGTTCATCAATGTAATGTAGGCATGTATTCCGAATATAGTCATACGTGCTTATGGAAAAGAACTTGCATGCCATCTTTTGTCCTACCCTCCCGTGGCAGTGGGGTCCTATCGGAAACTAAGGGATATTAAGGCCTCCTTTTAATAGAGTACCAGAACAAAGCATTAACACATAGAGAATACATGAACTCCTCAAACTACGGTCATCACCGGTAAGTATCCCGATTATTGTCACTCCGAGGTTAATGGATAATAACACATAATGGGTCACTATAGACTTGCAAGATAGGATCAAGAACTCTCATATATTGATGGAAACATAATAGCTTCAGATCTGAAATCATGGCACTCGGGCCCTAGTGACAAGCATTAAGCATAGCAAAGTCATAGCAACATCAACCTCAGAACATAGTGGATACTAGGGATCAAACCCTAACAAAACTAACTCGATTACATGATAAATCTCATCCAACCCATCACCGTCCAGCAAGCCTACGATGGATTACTCACGCACGGCGGTGAGCATCATGAAATTGGTGATGGAGGATGGTTGATGATGACGATGGCGACGGATTCCCCTCTTCGGAGCTCCGAACGGACTCCAGATCAGCCCTCCCGAGAGAGATTAGGGCTTGGCGGCGGCTCCGTATCGTAAAACGTGATGAATCCTTCTCTCTGGTTGTTTTCTCCCCGAAAGTGAATATATGGAGTCCAGGTTGAGGTCGTGATATGTCTCCAACGTATCTATAATTTTTGATTGTTCCATGCTATTATATTATCTGTTTTGGATGTTTATGGGGTTTATTAAACACTTTTATTTTATTTTTGGGACTAACCTATTAACCCAGAGCCCAGTGCCAGTTTCTGTTTTTTCATTGTTTTAGAGTATCGCAGAAAAGGAAAATCAAACGGAGTCCAATTGACCTCAAACTTCATGGAACTTATTTTTGGACCAGAAGAAGCCCACGGAGTATCGGAGATGGACCAGGAGAGTCTCGGGCTGCCCACGAGGGTGGGGGCGCGCCCCCTGCCTCGTGGATGGCCCGGAGATCCACCGACGTACTTCTTCCTCCTATATATACCCATATACCCGAAAAACTTCGAGGAGCACAATAGATCGGGAGTTCCGCCGCCAGAAGCCTCCGTAGCCACTGAAAACCAATCTAGACCCGTTCCGGCACCCTACCGGAGGGGGGAATCCCTCTCCGGAGGCCATCTTCATCATCCCGATGCTCTCCATGACGAGGAGGGAGTAGTCCACCCTCGAGGCTGAGGGTATGTACCAGTAGCTATGTGTTTGATCTCTCTCTCTCTCTCTCGTGTTCTTGAGGTGATACGATCTTGATGTATCGCGAGCTTTGCTATTATAGTTGGATCTTATGATGTTTCTCCCCTCTACTCTCTTGTAATGGATTGAGTTTGCCCTTTGAAGTTATCTTACCAGATTGAGTCTTTAAGGATTTGAGAACACTTGATGTATGTCTTGCGTGGGATACCCGTGGTGACAATGGGGTATTCTATTGATCCACTTGATGTATGTTTTGGTGATCAACTTGCGGGTTCCTCCCATGAACCTATGCATAGGGGTTGGCACATGTTTTCATCTTGACTCTCCAGTAGAAACTTTGGGGCACTCTTTGAAGTACTTTGTGTTGGTTTGAATAGATGAATCTGAGATTGTGTGATGCATATTGTATAATCATACCCACGGATACTTGAGGTGACATTGGAGTATCTAGGTGACATTAGGGTTTTGGTTGATTTGTGTCTTAAGGTGTTATTCTAGTACAAACTCTAGGATAGATTGAACGGAAAGAATAGCTTCGTGTTATTTTACTACGGACTCTTGAATAGATCGATCAGAAAGAATAAATTTGAGGTGGTTTCGTACCTTGCAATAATCTCTTCATTTGTTCTCCGCTATTAGTGACTTTGGAGTGACTCTTTGTTGCATGTTGAGGGATAGTTATATGATCCAATTATGTTATTATTGTTGACAGGACTTGCACTAGTGAAAGTATGAACCCTAGGCCTTATTTCAACGCATTGCAATACCGTTTACACTCACTTTTATCATTAGTTACCTTGCTGTTTTTATATTTTCAGATTACAAAAACCTTTATCTACCATCCATATACCACTTGTATCACCATCTCTTCGCCGAACTAGTGCACCTATACAATTTACCATTGTATTGGGTGTGTTGGGGACACAAGAGACTCTTTGTTATTTGGTTGAAGGGTTGCTTAAGAGAGACCATCTTCATCCTACGCCTCCTACCGATTGATAAACCTTAGGTCATCCACTTGAGGGAAATTTGCTATTGTCCTACAAACCTCTGCACTTGGAGGCCCAACAACGTCTACAAGAAGAAGGTTGTGCAGTAGACATCAAGCTCTTTTCTGGCGCCGTTGCCGGGGAGGTGAGTGCTTGAAGGTATATCTTTAGATCTTGCAAACGAATCTTTTTGTTTCTAGTTTTATCACTAGTTTAGTTTATAAAAGAAAACTAAAAATGGAATTGAGTTTGCCTCATACGCTTCATCTTTTTAATATCTTTCGTGAGAATGATGGAAAGGAAAATTGTGCTCAAGTGCTAGAAGAAGAACTCTATAAAATGTTTGGCACTAAATCTTTGAATGATGAGCATGATTGCAATGTTGTTAGTATGAACTCCTTGAATATCCATAGTACTAATGATGATTGCACTAGTTATGATGAAAATGTCTCCTATAAACATGTCAATTTTTGTGGAGTGCATTGGGTTTGCAAGTACAGACGAAATAGGGAAGATAGATATTTCAAGAGGCATAAGCATTTAGAAACTAAATGGTTGCAAGAAAGGCTAAATGTTAGTGCTGAAAATTTAAAATTTCTTAGCCATACTTGTGAACTTTGTAATGAACATGGTCATTTAAATATCAAATGAAAATTGTTTCATGATCGAATCATGTCCAAAAATTGTGATGACTTGATTTCCCTTGCACATTATAATGAACTTAGTTTGCTTTTGGGTTATGAAGAAATGAAACGTCAAACTAAGGTTATTCCAGAATATAACCTCGAGAAATTCCTCGATATTGATCTAGAAGAAATTTGTATGTATTGTGCGGTGAATTGCATTGAAAATCCTTATATTGCCAATTATATAAAGAAAAGAAAACAAATATAAGATGAAGAGAATACTAATGAAAGGGAAGAGACTTCCCAATATCCTCCTATTATTTCTTATGATGAATCAGGTAACGAGGAGGAGCCTTCTATTCAACCAATCTCATTAATAAGGAGCTCCAAAAAGAGGATTGAACCCACACATGATGTGGTGAAGAAGAAGAAAAGAAAAAGGAAGAGAGGTAAAAAGATATCTATCCCAAATAATGTTGCTCCTATTATTGTTGTGCTTCATGAAAATGAATCAAAAATAATTGTGGAAGATGATGCACTTGATTATGATCTCATTATGCCTATTGCTTTTTGTGATGATTATGATTGGGAAGATAATGATACTTCTCATGATCTTGAAAATCTTTTTGGCACTTACTTGGAAGAATATGATAATTGCTATAATATTGGTGCTATCCATACTATTAATGATGAGAGTGATTATGCTTATGATATGAAAAGGCCCAAGCTTGGGGATGATACGTTTGATGAGAATGACATGATATACTGAAATTAATGTTTGTCCCATGCTTGGGGACGCTACGTTTAATGAAGATGGTATTTTTAGTCTCCCAGGTTTTGATATGCAAATTTATAATGATGATAGCATGCCTCTTACTTATGATGATTATATTGATGAAAGTGGGTTTGGAAGAGTGTCAACTTTAGGAAGTAATGATCCCACTATTAAGGAGGATGCTGAATCTTATTATGATAATTATGAAAGTGGATTTGGAGAGGTCATGACTTTATTTAGTAATGATTCCACTATCTTGGAAGAGGTTTCAATCGATTATGATGAGAACAAAGTTGCTACTTATGATAATTAATTGTGATGATACATATGCTATAAAAGTAGTGATGATTATATTTATAAAACTTGTCATGATTATGATTACCCTTGTTCTGAACATTACTCTTTCAATGTGGAAACAGTTTATAGTATTCGAGTTTCATATGATACTCCCACTATTCTGAAGGAGAAGAATTTTGCTTATGTGGAGAGTAGTAAATTTTCTATGCTTGTAGATCATGAAAAGAATGCTTTAGGTGCTGGTTATATTGTCGAATTCATTCATGATGCTACTGAAAATTATTATGAGGGAGGAATATATGCTTGTAGGAGTTGCAATAATATCAACTTTCCTCTCTATGTGCTTAAAGTTTTGAAGTTATGCTTGTTTTGCCCTCCTATGCTAGTTGATTATTGTTCCCATAAGTTGCTAGCTCACAAAATCCCTATCCATAGGAAGTGGGTTAGACTTAAATGTGCTAGTCATATTCTTCATGATGCTCTCTTTATGTTACAATTCTTATCTTTTATGTGAGCATCGTTGAAATCATCATGCCTAGCTAGGGGCGTTAAACGATAGCGGTTGTTGGGAGGCAACCCAATTTTATTTTTGTACCTTGCTTTTTGCTCCTCTTTATTAATAAATAATTTATCTATCCTCTGTTTAGATGTGGTTTTATGTTTTAATTAGTGTTTGTGCCAAGTAGAACCTTTGGGAAGACTTGGGTGAAGTCTTTATGATCATGCTGTAAAAACAGAAACTTTAGCGCTCACGAGAATTGCTTCCAGTGTTTATTGGAGAGTAATATTTAGTTAATTATTTTTGCAGATGATTAATAGATAAATTCTTCACGTCTATCAATTTATTTTATAATTTTTGGGGTTCCATAACTTGCGTTAGCTACAGATTACTACAGACTATTCTGTTTTTGACAGATTCTGTTTTTCATGTGTTGTTTGCTTATTTTGATGAATCTATGGCTAGTAAATTAGTTTATAAACCATAGAGGAAGTTGTAATACAGTAGGTTTAACACCAATATAAATAAATAATGAGTTCACAACAGTACCTTGATGTGGTGTTTTCTTTTCTTACACTAACGGAGCTCACGAGATGTTCTGTTAAGTTTTGTGTTGTGAAGTTTTCAAGTTGTGGGTGAAGATTCTATGGACTATGGAATAAGGAGTGGCAAGAGCCTAAGATTGGGGATGCCCATGGCACCCCAAGGTAATATTCAAGGACAACCAAAAGCCTAAGCTTGGGGATGCCCCGGAAGGCATCCCCTCTTTCGTCTTCGTTCATCGGTAACTTTACTTGGAGCTATATTTTTATTCACCACATGATATGTGTTTTGCTTGGAGCGTCATTTTATTTTATTTATTTTTGCTTGCTGTTTGAACACAATACCAAGATATTAAATTCTTAAATGTTAGAGAGTCTTCACATAGTTGCATAATTATTTGACTACTCATTGGTCTTCACTTATATCTTTCGGAGTAGTTTGTCATTTGCTCTAGTGCTTCACTTATATATTTTTGTAGCACAGTGGTGGTTTTATTTTGAAGAAATAGATGAACTCTTGTGCTTCACTTATATTATTTTTAGAGTCTTTAGAACAGCATGGTAATTTTCTTTGGTTATGAAACTCGTCCTAATATGATGGGCATCCAAGATGGGTATAATAAAAACTTTCATATAGAGTGCATTGAATACTAAGAGAAGTTTGATACTTGATGATTGTTTTGAGATATGGAGATAGTGATATTAAAGTTGTGCTAGTTGAGTAGTTGTCAATTTGAGAAATACTTGTGTTGAGGTTTGCAAGTCCCGTAGCATGCACATATGGTAAACGTTGTGTAACAAATTTGAAACATGAGGTGTTATTTGATTGTCTTCCTTATCAGTGGCGGTCGAGGACGAGCGATGGTCTTTTCCTACCAATCTATCCCCCTGGGAGCATGCGCATAATGCTTGGTTTTTGATGACTTGTAGATTTTTGCAATAAGTATGTGAGTTCTTTATGACTAATGTTGAGTCCATGGATTATACGCACTCTTACCCTTCCATCATTGCTAGCCTCTTCGGTACCGTGCATTGCCCTTTCTCACATTGAGAGTTGGTGCAAACTTCGCGGGTGCAACCAAACCCCGTGATACGATATGCTCTGTCACACATAAACCTCCTTATATCTTCCTAAAAATAGCCACCATACCTACCTATTATGGCATATCCATAGGCATTCCGAGATATATTGCCATGCAAATTTCCACCGTTCCATTTTATTATGAAATGCATCATCATTGTCATATTGCTTTGCATGATCATGTAGTTGACATTGTATTTGTGGAAAAGCCACCGTTTATAATTTTTCATACATGTCACTCTTGATTCATCGCAATCCTGGTACACCGCCGGAGGCATTCATATAGAGTCATATCTTGTTCTAGTATCAAGTTGTAATCTTTGAGTTGTAAATAAATAGAAGTGTGATGATCATCATTAATAAAGCATTGTCCCAAAAAAAGAGGAAACAAAAAAAGAAAGGCCAAATAAAAAAGGGGAAAGGCCAAATAAAAAAATAGAAAAAGGCCAAATAAAAACTACAAAAGGGACAATGCTACTATCATTTTTTCCACACTTGTGCTTCAAAGTAGCACCATGATCTTCATGATAGAGAGTCTCTTGTTTTCACTTTATATACTAGTGGGAATTTTTCATTATATAACTTGGCTTGTATATTCCAACAATGGGCTTCCTCAAATGCCCTAGGTCTTCATGGGCAAGCAAGTTGGATGCACTCCCACTTAGTTTCTTTTGTTGACCTTTCATACATTTATAGCTCTAGTGCATCCGTTGCATGGCAATCCCTACTCCTTGCATTGACATCAATTGATGGGCATCTCCCTAGCCCATTGATTAGCCGCGTCAATGTGAGACTTTCTCCTTTTTGTCTTCTCCACATAACCCCCTCATTATATTCTATTCCACCCATAGTGCTATATCCATGGCTCACGCTCATGTATTGCATGAAAGTTGAAAAAAGTCTGAGATTACTAAAGTATGAAACAATTGCTTGGCTTGTCATCGGGGTTGTGCATGATGAGAGCATTCTTGTGTGATGAAAATGGAGCATGACCAAACTATATGATTTTGTAGGGATGCACTTTCTTTGGCCATGTTATTCTGAGAAGACATGATTGCTTAGTTAGTATGCTTGAAGTATTATTATTTTTATGTCAATATTAAACTTTTGTCTTGAATCTTATGGATCTGAATATTCTTGCTACAATAAAGAGAAATACATGATGAATATGTTAGGTAGCATTCCAAATAAAAAATTCTATTTTTATCATTTACCTACTCGAGGACGAGCAGGAATTAAGCTTGGGGATGCTGATACGTCTCCAACGTATCTATAATTTTTTATTGTTCCATGCTATTATATTATCTGGTTTGGATGTTTATGGGCTTTATTAAACACTTTTATATTTTTTGGGGACTAACCTATTAACCTAGAGGCTAGTGCCAGTTTCTGTTTTTTCATTGTTTTAGAGTATCGCAGAAAAGGAAAATTGAACGGAGTCCAATTGACCTGAAACTTCACGGAACTTATTTTTGGACCAGAAGAAGCCCACGAAGTATCGGAGATGGACTAGGAGAGTCCCAGGCTGCTCACGAGGGTGGGGGGCGCGCCCACCCCCCTGGGCATGCCCCTGCCTCGTGGACAGCCCGGAGATCCACCGACGTACTTCTTCCTCCTATATATACCCATATACCCTAAAAACTTCGAGGAGCACAATATATCGGAAGTTCCGCTGCCATAAGCCTCCGTACATAGCCACCGAAAACCAATCTAGACCCGCTCCGGCACCCTGCCGGAGGGGGGAATCCCTTTCCGGAGGCCATCTTCATCATCCCGGTGCTCTCCATGATGAGGAGGGAGTAGTCCACCCTCGGGGCTGAGGATATGTACCAGTAGCTATGTGTTTGATCTCTCTCTCTCTCTCTCTTATGTTCTTGAGGTGATACGATCTTGATGTATCACAAGCTTTGCTATTATAGTTGGATCTTATGATGTTTCCCCCCTCTACTCTCTTGTAATGGATTGAGTTTTCCCTTTGAAGTTATCTTATCAGATTGAGTCTTTAAGGATTTGAGAACACTTGATGTATGTCTTGCGTGGGATACCCGTGGTGACAATGGGGTATTCTATTGATCCACTTGATGTATGTTTTGGTGATCAACTTGGGGGTTCCGCCCATGAACCTATGCATAGGGGTTGGCACACGTTTTCATCTTGACTCTCTGGTAGAAACTTTGGGCACTCTTTGAAGTACTTTGTGTTGGTTTGAATAGATGAATCTAAGATAGTGTGATGCATATCGTATAATCATACCCACGGATACTTGAGGTGACATTGGAGTATCTAGGTGACATTAGGGTTTTGGTTGATTTGTGTATTAAGGTGTTATTCTAGTACGAACTCTAGGATATATTGAACAAAGAATAGCTTCATGTTATTTTACTACGGACTCTTGAATAGATCGATCAGAAAGAATAACTTTGAGGTGGTTTCGTACCCTACAATAATCTCTTCGTTTGTTCTCCGCTATTAGTGACTTTGGAGTGACTCTTTGTTGCATGTTGAGGTATAGTTATATGATCCAATTATGTTATTATTGTTGAGAGGACTTGCACTAGTGAAATTATGAACCCTAGGCCTTGTTTCAACGCATTGCAATACCGTTTACGCTCACTTCTATCATTAGTTACCTTGCTGTTTTTATATTTTCAGATTACAAAAACCTTTATCTACCATCCATATACCACTTGTATCACCGTCTCTTTGCTGAACTAGTGCACCTATACAATTTACCATTGTATTGGGTGTGTTGGGGACACAAGAGACTCTTTGTTATTTGGTTGCAGGGTTGCTTGAGAGAGACCATCTTCATCCTACGCCTCCTACGGATTGATAAACCTTAGGCCATCCACTTGAGGGAAATTTGCTACTGTCCTACAAACCTCTGCACTTGTACGCCCAACAACATCAACAAGAAGAAGGTTGTGTAGTAGACATCAGGTCGGTGGAGCGTCAGGGGGGCCACGAGGCAGGGGGCGCGCGCCCTGCCTTGTGGACAGGTGGTGCCCCTTGACGTGGATCTTCCTTCCAGTATTTTTTATATATTCCAAAATAATTCTCCGTTGATTTTCAGGTCATTCCAAGGACTTTTATTTCTACACAAAAATAACACCATGGCAATTCTGTTGAAAAGAGTGTCAGTTTGGGTTAGTTCCATTCAAATCATGCAAGTTAGAGTCCAAAACAAGGGCAAAAGTGTTTGGAAAAGTAGATACGATGGAGACGTATCAGGGCGCGCCTACCCCCTGGACGCACCCTCCTATCTCCTGGCCGCCTCACGGAGTTCCAGACTTCCACTCCAAGTCTCCTGGTTTGCGTTTGTTCCAAGAAAGATCCTCGCGAAGGTTTCGTTTCGTTTGGATTCCGTTTGATATTCCTTTTCTATGAAACACTAAAATAGGCAAAAAAACAGAAACTGGCACTAGGCCTCCGGTTAATAGGTTAGTCGCAAAAATAATATAAAAGAGCATATTAAAGCCCATTAAACATCCAAAAGAGATAATATAATAGCAAGATCAAACAATACTCACCCAAGAAGATCCTAAAGGCTTTACTTGGCACAACACTAATTAAAACATAAAAAAACACAATCATAACAGAGTCTAGATAAATTATTTATTACTAAACAGGAACAAAAAGTAAAGAACAAAAATAAAATTGGGTTGCCTCCCAACAAGTGCTATCGTTTAACGCCCCTAGCTAGGCATAAAAGCAAGAATAGATCTAGGTATTGTCATCTTTGGTATGCAATCCATAAGTGGCTCTCATAATTGATTCATAAGGCAATTTAATTTTCTTTCTAGGAAAGTGTTCCATGCCTTTCCTTAACGGAAATTGAAATCTAATATTTCCTTCTTTCATGTCAATAATTGCACCGATCATTCTAAGGAAAGGTCTACCAAGAATAATAAGACTTGTAGGATTGCAATCTACATCAAGAACAATAAAATCTACGGCCACATAATTCCTATTTGCAACAATAAGAACATCATTAATCCTTCCCATAGGTTTCTTAATGGTGGAATCCGCAAGCTGCAAATTTAAAGAACAATCATCAAATTCTCAGAAACCTAACACATCACACAAAGTTTTTGGAATCGTAGAAACACTAGCACCCAAATCACACAAAGCATAGCATTCATAATCTTTAATCTTAATTTTAATAGTAGGTTCCCACTCATCATAAAGTTTTCTAGGGATAGAAACTTCTAGTTCAAGCTTTTCTTCATAAGATTGCATTAAAGCATTAACGATATGTTTAGTAAAAGCTTTATTTTGATCATAAGCATGAGGAGAATTTAACACGTATTGCAACAAGGAAATACAATCTATCAACGATCAAGTTGCTTAAAATTCATAATATCGTTTCTAAGAGAGATGATCTTAGCGGGAGGAAGATACTTAGAGATAAAAGTATCTTTGCACTTATTCCATGAATCAATACTATTTTTAGGCAAAGAATAGAACCAAGTTTTAGCACGATCTCTAAGAGAAAACGGAAATAACTTCAGTTTACAATATTATTATCCACATCTTTCTTCTTTTGCATATCACACAAATAAACAAAGTTGTTTAGATGGGTAGTGGCATCTTCACTAGGAAGGCCAGAAAATTGATCTTTCATGACAAGATTCAACAAAGCAGCATTAATTACACAAGATTCAGCATCGGTAATAGGAGCAATCGGAGTGCTAATAAAATCATTGTTGTTGGTATTGGAAAAGTCACATAATTAATATTATCTTGAGCCATCGTGACAAACAATCAATCCAACACACAATCACACAAGAAGCAAGCGAAAAGAGACAAACGGAAAAGGGGCGAATAAAATGGCAAAGGTGAAGTGGGGGAGACGAAAACAAGAGGCCAATGGCAAATAATGTAATGCGAGGGAGAAGAGTTTATGATGGGTACTTGGTATGTCTTGACTTGAGCGTAGATCTCCCCGGCAACAGCGCCAGAAATCCTTCTTGCTACCTCTTGAGCATGCGTTGGTTTTCCCTTGAAGAGGAAAGGGTGATGCAGCAATGTAGCGTAAGTATTTCCCTTAGTTTTTGAGAAACAAGGTATCAACCCAGTAGGAGATAACACACAAGTCACCTAGTACCTGTACAAACAATCAAGAACCTCGCAACCAACGCGATAAAGGGTTGGCAATGCCTTCACGGTCATTTGCAAAAGTGAGATCTGATAAAGATAGTAAGATAAATATTTTTGGTATTTTTATTGTATAGATTGGAAAGTAAAGATTGCAAAATAGTACATGGGATGCGATGTAAATAAAAGAGATGCAATATAATAAGGAAGAGACCCAGGGGCTATAGGTTTCACTAGTGGCTTCTCTCATGATAGCATGTATTATGGTGGGTGAACAAATTATTGCTGAGCAATTGATAGAAGAGCGCATAGTTATGAGAATATCTAGGCAATGATTATGAATATAGGCATCACGTCCGTGTTAAGTAGACCAAAACGATTCTGCATCTACTACTATTACTCCACACATCGATCGCTATCCAGCATGCATCTAGAGTATTAAGTTCATAAGAACAGAGTAATGCTTTAGGCAAGATGACATGATGTAGAGGGATAAACTCAAGCAATATGATATAAAACCCACCTTTCTATCCTCGATGGCAACAATACAATACATGCCTTGCTGCTCCTACTGTCACTGGGAAAGGACGCTGCAAGATTGAACCCAAAGCCATGCACTTCTCCCATTGCAAGAAAGATCAATCTAGTAGGCCAAACTAAACCGATAATTCGAAGAGACTTGCAAAGATATGAAATCATGCATATAAGAATTCAGAGAAGAACCAAATATTATTCATATATAAACTTGATCATAAATCCACAATTCATCGGATCTCGGCAAACACACCGCAAAAAGTATTACATCGAATAGATCTCCAAGAACATCGAGGAGAACTTTGTATTGAGAACCAAAGAGAGAGAAGAAGCCATCTAGCTAATAACTATGGACCCGAAGGTCTATGGTAAACTACTCACACATCATTGGAGAGGCTATGGTGTTGATGTAGAAGCCCTCCGTGATCGAATCCCCCTCCGGCAGATCGCCGGAAAAGGCCCCAGATGGGATCTCACAGGTACAGAAGGTTGTGGCGGTGGGAAAGTGGTTTTGTGGCTCCCCCAGATGTTTTTAGGGTATAATAGTATATATAGGCGAAAGAAGTACGTCGATGGAGCTCCGTGGGGCCCACGAGGGTGGGGGCGCGCCTACCCACTGGGCGCGCCCTCCTATCTTGTGGCCGCCTCACGGAGTTCCAGACTTCCACTCATAGTCTCCTGGTTTGCATTTGTTCCAAGAAAGATCCTCGCAAAGGTTTCGTTCTGTTTGGATTCCGTTTGATATTCCTTTTCTATGAAACACTAAAATAGGCAAAAAAACAAAAACTAGGCCTCCAGTTAATAGGTTAGTCCCAAAAATAATATAAAGGAGCATATTAAAGCCCATTAAACATCCAAAACAAATAATATAATAGCATGGAAGAATCAAAAAGTATAGATACGTTGGAGACGTATCAGGAATACAAAGAGTTTTAGCTACTATTTAGCATTCATGTCCATTGCAATCAAACACACAAGCCTGGCAATTCATAGAGAACATTCAAAACAGTCGATGATTATGCATCTCAATGATTCACATGTCAGAGCCAATATTTACTTCACAACTAAACAATAAAGAAAAATCGATCCATGCTGCTGACAGCAAAAGGCGTCCCATTCGAAAATATCAAACGGATGTCTTCTTGCTAACATCAATGAGCAAAATTTGACAAGGTTGTCCCATTCCAGAATGTCAAATGCGTGTTGTTTTGCATACATCGATGAGAAAACTTTGACAAGGTCTTCCCATTCCGAAATATCAAATGCCTATGATTGTGGAATGGGCAGGGTTTGCCATCAGTTCGGACATTGACATGGCACCTCGTGCTAAATAAACCAGCTGTTCTTTTTTGCAGTTCCAACAAAATCAACCAAATTCGCGCGTAGCTTGTATGATTTTGCCTTTATATGTTGCAATGCCTTGAACATATCAGCACCTCCTTTCTGGTGGTGGAAATGAATGATTCGATGTATTCTTGAACATTTTGTGCAGTTCCCATTGAAATCAAACTGACCACCCTTGTTTGCACAAATACAAAGTAAGTGATTAGTATAAAGCAAACTGTACTATGAATTGACAGTTTAAACAGGCACCTACATGGTCCATGTAGAGCACACTTAAAAAAATGGAACTCACCGGAAAGAATCCTAGAACAAGATTGTACTTGTGCATCACAGCAAAAAGATGGAGATCTGTCAGTCCTTCCAAGCTGAACTTAGTTTGGTCTTGTGGGGAGTAATGTAACCATCCTTCAACTAGTCCTTCTGATGAGAAGATAGACATGGCTTCTTCATCCTGGCATAATCGGAACAAGTCACTTCACATACTCCATATTCTTCTTCAGAGGAGGATGATCCTATTGTGCAAAGACAAGAGGAAAACTAAATGCTAGCATCCCTGTTTGCTCGAAAAAAAGGAAAGGAAATATTTAAAACAACACAGATGAAACACTTATCAAGGACAATACTAGTTTCTCATGACAGTATCTAAACAGTAGCACACCACCAATAGAGATGACAAAGCTCAATCATATGGATGAAATCCGTGGGGAGTAACAACCTTTGTCAGGAGGCTTATTGTGTAGAGCATACAAAGCAAGCACTTCTACGGAACCATCTGTTGTTATCTACTGTGGTTTCCTAATACGTCCATTTTTGCATCATGCTTTTATATCGATATTTATTGCATTATGGGCTGTTATTACACATTATGTCACAATACTTATGCCTATTCTCTCTTATTTTACAAGGTTTACATAAAGAGGGAGAATGCCGACAGCTGGGATTCTGGGCAGGAAAAGGAGCAAATATTAGAGACCTATTCTGCACAACTCAAGTCCTGAAACTCCACGGAAGACGTTTTCCAAATATATAAAAAATACTGAGAGCAAGAACTTCACCAGGGGGCCACACCATACCCACAAGGGCGGGGGCGCGCCCTACCCCCCTGGGCGCGCCCCCTACCTCGTGGGCCCCCTGGTGGCCCTCCGGTGACCATCTTCTGCTATATGAAGTCTTTCGATGAGAAGAAAAATAAAAAGCCATCTTCTCAGACGAAACTCCGCCGCCACGAGGAGGAACCTTGGCGGAACCAATCTAGGGCTCTGGCGGAGCTGTTCTATCGGGGAAACTTCCCTCCCGGAGGTGGAAAACATCGACATCGTCATCACCAACGCTCCTCTCATCGGGAGAGGGCAATCTCCATCAACATCTTCATCAGCACCATCTCCTCTCAAAACCCTAGTTCATCTCTTGTATCCAATTCTTGTCTCCAAGTCCGGGATTGGTGCTAGTAGGTTGCTAGTAGTGTTAATTACTCCTTGTAGTGGATGCTAGTTGGTTTATTTGGTGGAGGGTCATATGTTCAGATCCTATATGCATATTAATACCCCTCTGATTATGAACATGTTTATGCTTTGTGAGTAGTTACCTTTGTTCTTGAGGACATGGGAGAAGTATTGCTATTAGTAGTCATGTGAATTTGGTATTCGTTCGATATTTTGATGAGATGTATGTTGTCTCTCCTCTAGTGGTGTTATGTGAACGTCGACTACATGACACTTAACCATTGTTTGGGCCTAGAGGAAGGCATTGGGGAGTAATAAGTAGATGATAGGTTGCTAGAGTGACAGAAGCTTAAACCCTAGTTTATGTGTTGCTTTGTAAGGGGCTGATTTGGATCCATATGTTTCATGCTATGGTTAGGTTTTACCTTAATACTTTTGTTGTAGTTGCGGATGCTTGCAATAGAGGTTAATCATAAGTGGGATGCTTGTCCAAGTAAGGGTAGTACCCAAGCACCGGTCCACCCACATACTAGATTATCAAAGTACCGAACGCGAATCATATGAGCATGATGAAAACTAGCTTGATGATATTCCCATGTGTCCTCGGGAGCGCTTTTCTCTATATAAGAGTTTGTCCAGGCTTGTCCTTTGCTACAAAAAGGATCGAGCCACCTTGCTATACTTTATTTACTTTTGTTACTT
This sequence comes from Triticum monococcum, assembly GCA_034509565.1. NCBI lineage: Eukaryota > Viridiplantae > Streptophyta > Magnoliopsida > Poales > Poaceae > Triticum > Triticum monococcum. The sequence continues at coordinate 685,354,008 of CM067842.1, forward strand.
GTTGCTCTTTACAAATTATCCTATCACAAAACTATTTGTTACCACTTATTTCAGTACTTGTAGAGAATACATTGCTGGAAACCGCTTGTCATTTCCTTCTTCTCCTCATTGGGTTCAACACTCTTACTTATCGAAAGGACTACGATAGATCCCTTATACTTGTGGGTCATCAAGACTCTTTTCTGGCGCCGTTTCCGGGGAGTGAAGCGCCTTTGGTAGGTGGAATTTGGTAAGGAAAAATTTATATAGTGTGCTGAAATTTACTGTCACTTGTTACTATGGAAAGTAATCCTCTGAGGGGCTTGTTCGGGGTATCTTCAGCCCGACCAGTAGAGCAAAGAGTTGCTCCTCAACCTACTCAACCTACTAAAAATGAAAATGAAAATGTCTGCTTTGAAATTCCTTCAGGTATGATAGAAAAACTGCTAGCTAATCCATTTTTAGGAGATGGAACAAAACATCCTGATGAGCATCTAATATATGTGGATGAAGTTTGTGGACTATTTAAGCTTGCAGGTGTACCTGGAGATGTTGTTAAGAAGAAGGTATTTCCTTTATCTTTGAAGGGAGACGCATCGACATGGTATAGGCTATGTGATGATATGGGGTCTTGGAATTACAAACGATTGAAATTGGAATTTCATCAGAAGTTTTATCATTTGCATCTTGTTCATCATGATTACAATTACATATATAATTTTTGGCCTCGTGAAGGAGAAAGCATCGCTCAAGCTTGGGGAAGGCTTAAATCAATGTTATATTCATGCCCCAATCATGATCTCTCGAGAAAAATGATTATTCAAAATTTCTATGCTCGGCTTTCTGATAACAATCGCACCATGCTTGATACTTCTTGTGCTGGTTCTTTTATGATGAAGACTATTGAATTCAAATGGGATTAATTGGAAAGAATTAAACGCAACTCTGAAGATTGGGACCTCGACAAAGGTAAGGAGTCAGGTATAATACCTAGTTTTGATTGTGTTAAATCTTTTATGGATACCGATATTTTTTGTAAATTTAGCACTAAATATGGACTTGACTCTGAGATAGTAGCTTCTTTCTGTGAATCTTTTGCTACTTATGTTGATATCCCCAAGGAGAAGTGGTTTAAATATCATCCTCCCATAGAAGTGAAAGTAGCTGCACCTATTAAAGTTGAAGAAAAGATTGTCACTTATAATGACACTATTGTTCCTACTTCTTATGTTGAGAAACCACCTTTCCCTGTTAGGATAAAGGATCATGCTAAAGCTTCAACTGTAGTTCATAAAAGCAAAATTAAAACATATACACCTCCTGAGCAAGTTAAAGTTGAACCTAATATTGCTATTGTTAAAGATCTCTTGTCTGATAATATTGATGGGCATGTTATTTATTTCTGTGATGAAACTGCTAGAATTGCTAAACCCTGTGCTAAAGATAAACCTAGACCTGTGGTAGGCATGCCTGTTATTTCTGTTAAAATAGGAGATCATTGTTATCATGGCTTATGTGATATGGGTGCCAGTGCTAGCGCAATACCTCATTCCTTATACAAAGAAATTATGCATGAGATTGCACATGCTGAAATAAAAGATATTGATGTCACAATTAAACTTGCCAATAGAGATACTATTTCACCAATGGGAATTGTTAGATATGTTGAAGTCTTGTGTGGGAAAACTAAATATCCTGCTGATTTTCTTGTTCTTGGTTCCCCACAAGATAGCTTTTGTCCCATTATATTTGGTAGACCCTTCTTGAACACTGTTAATGCTACCATAGATTGCAAAGGGGATGTTGTTACTGTCAGTTTAGATGACATGACTCATGAATTTAATTTCTCTAAATTTAGTAGATAACACCGTGAAGAAGAATTACCTAGTAAGGATGAAATTATTGGTCTTGCTTCTATTGTTGTACCTCCTAGTGATCCCTTAGAACAATATTTGCTAGACCATGAAAATGATATGTTTATGAATGAAAGAAGGGAAATAGATGAAGTATTCTTTAAACAGGAACCTATTCTGAAAAACAATTTACCTGTTGAAATCCTAGGGGATCCTCCTCCACCCAAGGGTCCCGTGTTTGAGCTTAAACCGTTACCTAATACTCTTAAATATGCTTATCTTGATGAGAAAAAGATATATCTTGTTATTATTAGTGCTAACCTTTCAGAGCATGAGGAAGAGAGATTATTGAAAACTCTGAAGAAGCACCGTGCCGCTATTGGGTATACTCTTGATGATCTTAAAGGCATTAGTCCCACTCTTTTTCAACATAAAATTAATTTGGAAGAATATGCTAAACCAGTTCGTGATCATCAACGACGGCTGAATCCTGAAATGAAAGAAGTGGTAAGAAAGGAAGTACTAAAGCTCCTTGAGGCAGGTATAATCTATCTCATTGTTGATAGTCAATGGGTAAGTCCTATCCATTGTGTCCCTAAGAAGGGAGGTATTACTGTCATTCCTAATGATAAAGAAGAATTGATTCCTCAAAGAATTATTACAGGTTATAGGATGGTAACTGATTTCCGCAAATTAAATAAGGCAACTAAAAAGGATCATTACCCCTTACCTTTTATCGATCAAATTCTAGAAAGATTATCCAAACATACACATTTTTGCTTTCTAGATGGTTATTATGGTTTCTCTCAAATACCTGTGTCAGCCAAAGATCAATCAAAGACTACTTTTACATACCCTTTTGGTACTTTTGCTTATAGACGTATGCCTTTTGGTTTATGTAATGCACCTGCTACCTTTCAAAGATGCATGATGGCTATATTCTCTGACGTTTGTGAAAAGATTTGTGAGGTTTTCATGGATGATTTTTTCGTCTATGGATCTTCTTTTGATGATTGCTTAAGCAACCTTGATCGAGTTTTGCAGAGATGCGAAGAAACTAATCTTGTCTTGAATTGGGAAAAGTGCCACTTTATGGTCAATGAAGGTATTGTCTTGGGGCATAAAGTTTCTGAAAGAGGTATTGAAGTTGATAAAGCCAAGGTTGATGCTATTGAAAAGATGCCATGTCCCAAGGACATCAAAGGTATAAGAAGTTTCCTTGATCATGCCGGATTTTATAGGAGGTTCATTAAGGACTTCTCAAAAATTTCTCAGCCTCTGACTAATTTATTACAAAAAGATATACCATTTGTTTTTGATGATGATTGTGTAGAAGCATTTGAAATACTTAAGAAAGCATTGATTTCTGCACCTATTGTTCAGCCACCTGATTGGAATTTACCCTTTGAAATTATGTGTGATGCTAGTGATTATGCTGTAGGTGTTGTTCTAGGACAAAGAGTTGATAAGAAATTAAATGTTATTAAATTTGCTAGTAAAACCCTAGACAATGCTCAAAGAAATTATGCTACCACTGAAAAAGAATTCTTACCAGTTGTATTTGCTTGTGATAAGTTCAGACCTTATATTGTTGATTCTAAAGTAACTATTCACATTAATCATGCTGCTATTAAATATCTCATGGAAAAGAAAGATGCTAAACCTAGACTTATTAGATGGGTTCTCTTGCTACAAGAATTTGACTTACATATTGTTGATAGAAAGGGAGCCGAGAACCCCGTTGTAGACAACTTGTCTAGGTTAGAAAATGTGCTTGATCACCCACTTCCTATTGATGATAGCTTTCCGGGTGAGCAATTAAATGTCATAAATGGTTCTCATACTGCAACATGGTATGCTGATTATGCTAATTACATTGTTGCTAAGTTTATACCACCTAGTTTCACATACCAGCAAAAGATACAGTTCTTCTATGATTTGAGGCATTACTTTTGGGATGACCCACATCTTTATAAAGAAGGAGTAGATGGTGTTATTAGACGTTGTGTACCTGAGCATGAACAGGAACAGATCCTATGCAAGTGTCACTCCGAAGCTTATGGAGGACACCATGCTGGAGATAGAACTGCACATAAGGTATTGCAATCTGGTTTTTATTGGCCTACTCTCTTCAAGGATGCCCGTAAGTTCGTCTTATCTTGTGATGAATGTCAAAGAATTGGTAATATTAGTAGACGTCAAGAAATGCCTATGAACTATTCACTCGTTATTGAACCATTTGATGTTTGGGGCTTTGACTATATGGGACCCTTTCCTTCCTCTAATGGATATACACATATTTTAGTTGCTGTTGATTACGTTACTAAGTGGGTAGAAGCTATTCCAACTATAGTGCTGATCATAACACTTCTATTAAAATGCTTAAAGAAGTTATTTTTCCAAGATTTGGAGTCCCTAGATATTTAATGACTAATGGTGGTTCACATTTTATTCATGGTGCTTTCCGTAAAATTCTTGCTAAATATGATGTTAATCATAGAATTGCATGTCCTCATCACCCACGGTCTAGTGGTCAAGTAGAATTGAGCAATAGAGAGCTCAAATTAATTTTGCAAAAGATTGTTAATAGATCTAGAAAGAATTGGTCCAAGAAACTTGATGACGCATTATGGGCCTATAGAACTGCATATAAAAATCCTATGGGTATGTCTCCGTATAAAATGGTTTATGGAAAAGCATGTCACTTACCTCTCGAACTAGAACACAAGGCATATTGGGCTATTAAAGAGCTCAATTATGATTTCAAACTTGCCGGTGAGAAGAGGTTATTTGATATTAGCTCACTTGATGAATGGAGAACCCAAGCCTATGAAAATGCCAAGTTGTTTAAAGAAAAAGTTAAAAGATGGCATGACAAAAGAATACAAAAGCGTGAGTTTAATGTAGGTGGTTATGTATTGCTATACAACTCTCATTTAAGATTTTTTACAGGAAAACTTCTCTCTAAATGGGAAGGTCCCTACGTTATCGAGGAGGTCTACCGTTCTGGTGCCATAAAAATCAACAACTTCGAAGGCACAAATCCGAAGGTGGTAAATGGTCAAAGAATCAAACATTATATCTCAGGTAATCCCATAAATGTTGAAACCAATATTATTGAAACCATAACCCCAGAGGAATACATAAGGGACACTTTCCGAAACGTTTCAGACTCCAAAAAGGAATAGGTATGTGGTACGGTAAGTAAACCGACTCCAAAACAGTTTTTAAGGCAATATTTCTCTGTTTTGGAATATTTAGAAACATAGAAAAATAAGAAGCAGTCCGGGAAGGACACGAGGGCTCCATGAGGGTGGAGGGCATGCCCTACCCTACTGGGCGCCCCCCTACCTCGTGGGCACCTCGTGTGCTTTCCGGACTCCGTTTCGTACACGACACGTATTTTGGTCGGTAAAAATTCATTATATAATCTCCCGGGGGTTTTGACTCATGTATCATGCAAAAATCTCTTGTCTTTGTTTCGAGCTGTTTTCTGTTAGGGTTGTCAAGGCCAGGCACTATGTCGTCTCCCTCCTCCTCCAACCATGAGGGCAATGATGATTGGCTAATGAAGATAGAGCTGAAGAGATAAGAACCCATGGAGATCAGCAAGGATGAAGGGATCAAGAAGGCAATGGAGGACCAAGTTCCGGCAACAGCAGACATCCTTCAACTTGATCACAATCTTCTTACCCCAACTGAGATTGAAGCTTTCAAGATGATTAGTTAGCTCGTATACAAAATAAGTATCTCACACGTGAAAATATTTTGTTGAAGGAGCATTTCATTGCACTCAAAGGCATTATCCGCAAGTTAGAAGACCTCCTATGCTTGATGTGTGTCTATCCATCATCAACAACTCCACCTTCTTCACCAACAAAGAAGAATTGAGAATCTAGTATGGGTCCACTTGGCAACTGCCAAGCTTGGGGGAGTGCCCCGGTATCGTATCACCATCACTTTTATCTTTACCATTTTTCTTAGTTCGATCCTTTTGGTAATATCTTGATCTAGTAGAATAAAAGTTCTTAGTATGATCTAGTTGTGAGTTTTGCTTTATTATCCTTCTATGTAATCAAGTCCGTGAGCTATATATAATAAATATTAGTGTTGAGTCAAGGGCTTGATTTTTGCCATAATCCTAAGTGAATAAAAGAAAAGAGAAAGAAATAAAAAGAAACAAAGAGATCATGTGAGCCTTATGGAGAGTAATGAGCTCACATAGAAAAGTATGATGGATAAAAGTTGTTGAGAGTTGACAAACATAGTTTTGGTCATCGTTGCAATTAATAGGAAGTAATAAAGAAAGAGAGGTCTTCACATATAGATATACTATCTTGGACATCTTTCATGATTGTGAGCACTCATTAAAATATGACATGCTAAAGAGTTGACGTTGGACAAGGAAGGCAACGTAATGGGTTATGTTTTCTTACATCTGAGACAAATTATATTGTCTTGGATCCTCCAACATGTTGAGCTTGCCTTTCCCCCTCATGCTAGCCAAATTCATCGCACCAAGTAGAGATACTACTTGTGCTTCAAAATACCCTTAAACTAGTCTTGCCATGAGAGTCCACCACACCTACCTATGGATTGAGTAAGATCCTCCAAGTAAGTTGTCATCAGTGCAAGCAATACAAATTGCTCTCTAAATATGTATGACTTATTAGTGTGGGAGAAAATAAGCTTTATACAATCGTGTGATATGGAAGAAATAAAAGCGACAGACTGCAAAATAAAGGTCCATATCACAAGTGGCAATATAAAGTGACGTTCTTTCGCATTAAGATTTTGTGCATACAACCATAAAAGCGCACGACAACCTCTGCTTCCCTCTGCAAAGGGCCTATCTTTTACTTTTATCTCCTACCTTGCATAAGAGTCATGGTGATCTTCACCCTTCCTTTTTACATTTTATCCTTTGGCAAGCATAGTATGTTGGAAAGATCCTGGTATATATGGCTAATTGGATGTGAGTTTTCATGAACTATTATTGTTGACATTACCCTTGAGGTAAAACGTTGGGAGGCAAAACTATAAGCCCCGATCTTTCTCCGTGTCCGATTAAAACTCCATACCCATAAGTATTGTGTGAGTGTCAGCAATTGTGAAAGACTATATGATAGTTGAGTATGTGGACTTGCTGAAAAGCTCTTATATGTTGACTCTTTCCTATGTTATGATAAATTGCAATTGCTCCAATGACTGAGATTATAGTTTGTTAGTTTTCAATGAAGTTTACGATTCATAGTTGAAATTGTGATTGAATTATTACTCTAGCATAAGAAATCATATGACAAGAATTATATAAGTTGATGTTCTAAGAATGATCATGATGCCCTCATGTCCGTATTTTATTTTTATCGACACCTCTATCTCTAAACATGTGGGCATATTTTTCGATTTCGGCTTTTCGCTTGAGGACAAGCGAGGTCTAAGCTTGGGGGAGTTGATATATCCATTTTGCATCATGCTTTTATATCGACATTTATTGCATTATGGGTTGTTATTACACATTATGTCACAATACTTATGCCTATTCTCTCTTATTTTACAAGGTTTACATAAAGAGGGAGAATGCCGGCAGCTAGGATTCTGGGCTGGAAAAGGAGCAAATATTAGAGACCTATTCTGCACAGCTCCAAAAGTCTTGAAACTCCACGGAAGACGTTTTCCAAATATATTAAAAAAATACTGAGAGCAAGAACTTCACCAGGCGGGCCGCACCCTGTCCACGAGGGTAGGGGGCACGCCCTACCCCCCTAGGCGCGCCCCCCTACCTCGTGGGCCCCCTGGTGGCCCTCCGGTGACCATCTTCTGCTATGTGAAGTCTTTCAATGAGAAAAAAATAAGAAGCCATCTTCTCAGACGAAACTCCACCGCCACGAGGCGGAACCTTGGCGGAACCAATCTAGAGCTCTGGCGGAGCTGTTCTGCCAGGGAAACTTCCCTCCCAAAGGGGGAAAACATCGTCATCACCAACGCTCCTCTCATCGGGAGAGGGCAATCTCCATCAACATCTTCATCAGCACTGTCTCCTCTCAAAACCCTAGTTCATCTCTTGTATCCAATTCTTGTCTCCAAGTCCGGGATTGGTGCATGTAGGTTGCTAGTAGTGTTAATTACTCCTTGTAGTGGATGCTAGTTGGTTTATTTGGTGGAAGGTCATATGTTCAGATCCTATATGCATATTAATACCCCTCTGATTATGAACATGTTTGTGCTTTGTGAGTAGTTACTTTTGTTCCTGAGGACATGGGAGAAGTCTTGCTATTAGTAGTCATGTGAATTTGGTATTCGTTCGATATTTTGATGAGATGTATGTTGTCTCTCCTCTAGTGGTGTTATGTGAACGTCGACTACATGACACTTCACCATTGTTTGGGCCTAGAGGAAGGCATTGGGGAGTAATAAGTAGATGATGGGTTGCTAGAGTGACATAAGCTTAAACCCTAGTTTATGTGTTGCTTCGTAAGGGGCTGATTTGGATCCATATGTTTCATGCTATGGTTAGGTTTACCTTAATACTTCTGTTGTAGTTGCGGATGCTTGCAATAGAGGTTAATCATAAGTGGGATGCTTGTCCAAGTAAGGGCAGTACCCAAGCACCGGTCCACCCACATACCAGATTATCAAAGTACCGAACGCGAATCATATGAGCGTGATGAAAACTAGCTTGACGATATTCCCATGTGTCCTCGGGAGCGCTTTTCTCTATATAAAAGTTTGTCCAGGCTTGTCCTTTTCTACAAAAAGGATTGGGCCACCTTGCTGCACTTTATTTACTTTTGTTACTTGTTGCTTGTTACAAATTATCCTATCACAAAACTATCTGTTACCACTTATCTCAGTACTTGTAGAGAATACCTTGCTAGAAACCGCTTATCATTTCCTTCTGCTCCTCGTTGGATTTGACACTCTTACTTATCGAAAGGACTACGATAGATCCCTTATACTTGTGGGTCATCATTGCCATGCTTACTATATACTCCTCGATTAGTTTAATATTTCCAACATCTTCTGGTGCAGTTCCACTAAAATATATGGTATCTTCAAAGAAGATCCCTATTTTCACAAGTAGAGATAATTACATATTACATTAAGAGTGGCATCAAATCAGTGGCAAACCAATTGCTCGTTCAGGCATAGCAATAAATTAAGATGCAAAACTATATCATTATTTGTGTCATCACAGTTCCAGTGCTTCATTACAGCACCGGGAGTTCATTTTTGTTTTTATTCCGCTTGTTCTTCCCCTTCATCACTTGGTTCAATAACAGACAAGCTTTGCCTTCAATGTAAGATTTGGCATGTCAATTAGGGAGCACAAGTATAGCACTAAACAACGACATTAATTTTCTGATGAAAGTGGCAAAATAAAGGCCAAAGTTGTGCAATATCCTTATCTTACCTCAATGGGATATTACGGTGCACATACAGATTGGAAGTCTTGTTTCCATTTGTGCAATTCACAAAAATCAAGCAACATTACCATACAAGCAGTAGCACAACATATGAAAGCACACTGCACAATCATGTGAAAGAAGGCTAGTACTGACCTCTCATGATGCGGAATTCAAACAACTCACAAGAAGAAGATCCGAACCAGATTTGCCAACACGGATAGGAAGTAAGATCTCCTCTTATGTAGTACCACTAAGATCAAGCAATCAAGCAACGTTGTCGGTGTGACATTTTGGGTGAACTGCACAAAACACTCTTAAAACAAAAGTGTTTTGTGCAGTGCAACAAAAGGTCACAATAGCAACGAGGTGAAGTAGATAACCCTTTTAGCATGTCATTTAATAACCTCTAGTCCATGTATAGTCCTTGGAACCAAGCAGGTAGGGGCTAGGGACTTTTTAGTAGGGACTAAAAAAAGTCCTAGGAATTTTTAACCAAACAGGGCCTTAGATTAACAACAACTAAAGAGTTGCATGGGATAATGGACTCACCATCACCATGTGCATCTACCGATGTATGAAGGGGTGATGCATAGTCTGTTGCAACAAAGAACGAACAACCAAGGAGCATATTTGTATTGGTCCCAGTTTTGTTATCTTTAGACACCTTTCCCTATGGGAGCATAGCAAATCTAGTCCTGCTGAAACTCTACAGCCTTGTCCCGCAAAACAAAAAGATCAGTTTGTTACAGATATGTGTACTGCGTTTGTTATTGTTTTGCCTTTTCAACCAACGTAGGTGCTGGATAGCCAGTCTATACTAGTACTTTCCCCCCTTCCTTTCCTCTTTGAACCACGTCCTAAATTCATGCTATAAAACTTTCCCCACTACTTTCCCCCTTCCTTTCCTCTTTGAACCACGTCCTAGATTCATGCTATACAACTTTCCCCACAACTTTCCCCCTTCCTTTCCTATTTGAACCACATCCTAGATTCATGCGATACAACTTTCCCCACCACTTCCCCCATTCCTTTTTTCTTTGAACCACGTCCTAGATTCATGCTATACAACTTTCCCTACTACTTTCCTGTTTGATCCAACACCAAGATTCGAGTGCAGAAGCGGAAAAAGCCCACATGCCGCTAGAGCAATGCATGTGGAATAAGTAAATTATACCTTAAGGTTCTTGGGGTGTGGTTCGGTGGGCGACCGGAGGTCGTTCTGCCCACACTATGTACGGCGGCAAGGAAGAAGGGGTCGGAGGCCCACCCACGCCGCCGTTGGGTGAAAGAGAACAACTGTGCCGGTAGTGGATTCCCTCCCTTGCCTACGGTGATAGCGTTAAGCCTCCTTCCCTTCCCGGCAGGCGGATCCTGCTGGCTCTTTGACCAGCAGTGAGGGGAGAGAGAGGCCAACGAAGTCTTGCTTAGATCTGGAGAGGGTGAGAGAGTGTGAAAAGAGCAACTACAAGCATTGAGGCTCCAGCGTGTATAGATATAGTGGAGAGAGAGTGTGAAGAGTGCAAACCCTAGAAAACAAGCATCAAGGTCGAGATCATATAGCTTCGTATCCATCCATTTTGACCAGTCAAAGAATTCTCCTGGCACCGCCCTAGATCACTTTCTCTCTCTATCATGCGGGGCCTACCTGTCATTGGGTGGAAGAAAGAAGTCGAACGAAAACAAAATTATGCTTAAGTGTGGTTATCAAACTCGAGGCCTCTAGTTTGATGAGCGAACAGGCTAACCAGCTACACCCCCTCACGTTATGTTCAACGAGAGAAAAGTAACCTTTTATACATTCCTGCATTCGTGTGGCAAGCATGTTGTGTTTTTGCGTGGGAGTCATTGGGATTTAAATCATAATCGTGTCATGTGGCTTTGGTGGCAAGGTCTTTTGGGATTTAAAGCATTGCTGGTAGTACAGAAATAATGCAGCCTTAGTCACCTTACCTCTCTCCACATAGTACGTTGGGTCCCACCAGTCAGAGGGTAAAACAAACAAATTAATAAGAAAAATGTTAGTACCCGAAATACAAATTAATATAATTTTTTGTGACATGCATGAACATTTTGTTAGTTCAATCTATGGTCAAAATTTGACATGAAATACAATGGGGACCAATAAACCAGGACGGAGGTAGTACGCGAAGTTTGCTGTCGGAAGCGAGCTGATTTGGCTCTCCTGATCCAGCAAGGTTTTTCTAGCCCACCCAAGCTAGCTGGCTCACAAAAGCTAACATATTTTAACAGTTCCAAACACCTAACCTTGCCCGACTAGGCTATAGACTGTTCTTGCTAAGGATCCAAAAGCTCCCTAAGTAACTCGCACGATATTCCAATTCTATGAACCTGTGTGTGTGTGTGTGTGTGTGTGTGTTTAACAGCATGTGTGTGTTAGATAGAGCGACACATCAACCTACTCCTACAGAGAGATGGTGTGTAGTGTATGATTTAGCCACGAGAGTCAGTGCATCCTCTCATTTCCGCGCATCCGGTCGGGACAGGCGGACCGCTGCCATGCCCGCTCCTGACCAGCCTGGCCCACCCGAAGCCCCTCCATCACCCGCGTGCGCTTCCCTCCTAAAACGGTTAGCACCGCTCCAAAGAATCGGTGCCGCATTCATGCCCAGTCAGAGCGGATGCGACCTCTCATTGGCACCTATGTTGAAGAGAGAAGCGGATTCAAGAGTGATGGTTTCTTCATCCGTCCAACTTACTGTTGGGTCCATGTGATTTGATGGCTCATTGGTCATTATTACTGAGGTGGTAGGACTGCTGGATGTCCCACACTTTCGATGAAAGGAGGTACTACTAGATTACAATTTTATCCATTCTTACAATGGAGGAGTGCGAGAGCAGTGAAAACACGCAGGCTCAATGATTACGTGGCCCAATTTTCTCCAAACATTATCAAAGAGCAGTGAAAGAAGTAGAGAAATATCCACATGTAGTGATGTCGGCAGCTGGAGCAGTTGTGCAAGCCGGCTGTAAAGGAAGTTGTAGCTGAGGGATGTCGGGACGTAGCTCAACCTAGAGGAGGGCGGCGGGAGGCGGCAACTGCACACGTCGCGGTAGTGAGCAAGGGACGAAGGCAACCTCACCGGCTTTATGAGAGAGAACGGCGGGGACCCCTGATCGGGACGTGCCGATAGTGGGTTTTAACCGTCGGCGACGGCGACCGCATCTACACTAAGCATCCACCCCTTCCCCGACGGGCGTGATCCGTCGGGATGTTAGAGATGTGACCACAGTCATTTTGTGTGAGAGAGAGAGTGTGAAGAGAGCAACCCCAGCAAGCAACCGTGTAGGCTCGTCCTGGCTATGTATATAGTGGAGCCTATTTATATTGCGTATGTGCCACTGAAGAAAAAAACTTTATTTATAAATGACGCGGCACCGTTCATGCGTGGTTCCCGACCCTCCATTGTTTATAAGTGAGTTACTACTACTAGACGCGTCAAATTATCACGTGGGCTGCATCATCTTACAGAAATGTGCTCCACCATGTCACATGTGTGGTTGGGGAAGACGCAAAAGACGCAAAGAGTGCTACTAGTACACTACATGCGTGGGTGCGTGCACCTCTTCTCTTCGAGCATGGTTATTAAAAGTATAGCCCACTACTGTACTACCATGCGGTTATTATATATGGGCAAAGAGTATAGGCAGTAATAATGACTAATAAGCCGTGAAATTGTGAGGCCCACCTTTCTCTATGTTTGACCAAGGAAGC